>BSDF01000013.1:19522517-22407517 GCA_027925045.1 Hypotaenidia okinawae | reverse complement strand
CCTGAAACAGAAACATCACACACACACACAAGGTTAGCCACACTAACTCACCAACATCCTGCCCTCACCTACTGATGCACACCTACCTCAGAGCCACCCCACCTCCAGCCACTCAATTGGGCCATCACCCCAAGTCTACAGACAAGCTTGGCATGATCTCACCCTTCAAACAGCTTCATCGCTGTGACACTAATCTCTCAGACTGTAAAAGCCAAAGCCTAGGAAACCACTTCATTACCTGCAGCATGCTACCTCCTGCTTCTCTTTGAAATTTACACTCTGGGAAAATTTGGAGCAGAATTTTCTGCAGGAATCCAAACCTACATGGAGCGCCTGGCAAAAAACATACCTAGCAAAGACACTGTACAGTCCAAGACTGCACCCCAACACAGTGTCATACAATGCAAGACAATCCAAAACCACAACCAGACAGCAATTGACAACCCCATGATACAACAGTGCTATCATTTACACCATCCCATGACCAAGCCAGACCACACAAAATGCAAAGTAGGTATCAAGTCATACACTGCAAGACACCATGGAGATACATGGCCAGATGGCACAAGACAGCATCCCAAGTCATGACGACACTGTGGATAACACCACTCCACTACAGAGTCATGCAGCACAAAACAGAGTTCATATACAGAGGCAGACGGCGCGAGACAGCATCCCGGGACATAACAATGCTATGGATTACACCACCCCATTACAGAGTCATGCAGCACAAGACACAGTTCACATACAGAGGCAGACGGCGCGAGACAGCATCCCGGGACATAACAATGCTATGGATTACACCACCCCATTACAGAGTCATGCAGCACAAGACACAGTTCACATACAGAGGCAGACGGCGCGAGACAGCATCCCGGGACATAACAATGCTATGGATTACACCACCCCATTACAGAGTCATGCAGCACAAGACACAGTTCACATACAGAGGCAGACGGCGCGAGACAGCATCCCGGGACATGACAATGCTATGGATTACACCACCCCATTACAGAGTCATGCAGCACAAGACACAGTTCACATACAGAGGCAGACGGCGCGAGACAGCATCCTGGGACATAACAATGCTATGAATTACACCACCCCATTACAGAGTCATGCAGCATGAGACACTGCCCCAAGACAGAGCCCTACTATGGAAGACAATCCAAAGGACGCAACGCTACCAAGGTCTCATACACTAGTGAAAACCAATACAGACTGCTGTGATCGAATACAACACCAAATCAATCCATTTTCAAGAAATCAACTGGTAAAGTACACTAGTAAGTAAGCAGGGATCGAGGGTCACACAGAACTTGAGTCCAAACTTTCAAAAGCAGAGGTGTTGTTCCAGCACAGGCTCTGTGAAGATGACACCACAGAAACATTTCCAATGTGAAACGCTTTAGACTGAGAGTGAGCTGACAGCTGGTCGATGGGCTTCGTGACAAAGTGGTGAGGCTCAAACGCCACGATGCTCACTGATGGTGGAGAATAGAGAGGCACAACAGAGCCACTGGCTGTAAGGTGCGAGACACAACAGATACTGCGGCTACCAAGCGGCATTTGAACACAGATAAAGTCCAGATCACTCGCATCATGCAGAATGGACCCAAAACCTCTATCCAGCCCTTGACTTAACACAAAGGCAATAGGCCTCTCCGCACTGCGGACAATAAACCCCTGCCCGGCCCCACCGCAACCACCCCTTTTTCTTTAGCTCACCTTTCAGAGGTCACCCTGTGGAAACCTGCCTTGGCAAGAGCACATCATTTAAGACACATGCTCGTGCGTCCTGAGGGTTCCTCCTCTTCGCCTGTAATACAGAACGGTACCATTCACCGGCAGTGGAGCACCATGGACCTCACATTGACATCGCCTGCATCGACCGCTTCAAGTCAGATTATCCTTTACTCTGACATGCTGACACCTGCGCATCACGGGTAATACTAAAACAGGGTACAATTTGCACTATGCCGATAGGATGCCTGTAAAACCCCTCTTTCAGCACATTAGGCATCGGTCACCTCAAAGTTGGCTCAGGGGCCGATATCCCCATTCGAGCTTTGTTTTCCACCAAGAAACTAAAACCAGAAATGGATAAGCTACTCACACCGACTGACACCGGCACCGATCCTGTAATGGTGGATGCCGTCCAGCCTTCCTCTGATACTCCATGTGCCTGTTCGGTCGGCCTCTTCCTTTAGCCTCCATCTCAGGGCTTGTGATCTGCATCTGAAAAACCCAAATAAATGGTGCAAATCAAGTTGCCCGCTTCCAACTGATACTTCGATGGCACTGCCGGTTGGTCCTCTTTGGGGATAGGCTGCCTAACTAAGGGTAAAAACCAAAAACACAGGCAAACTGAACCCCAGAGATTGACTCCTGCATACACAATGTGAGGCACGTGCAGTACTCACCCTCCTCAACTACCGTGCAAGCTGCTGCTCCGAGGTAGCCATTATAATACCTGTCACCTGCCAAACACAATGAAAATAACTCAGTGACAGCTCTCAACAGAGAAAGACTGTATAGTTTGTTCAAAAGTAGTATATCAACATTTTACCGCTAGGCTGTAAAACTGTGCTACTCCTATCTTTACAATGGCTACACCTCCAGGCAAAGCAGCCCATACCCCAAGAGGGCACACAGACAATAGAAATGTGACTATCAATCGCAAGACAACCTCAGTTGATAAAAATGCCTACTGTAGCAAAGATGCGGCCTTATGGCACGGGGACCATGCAGATGATTTATAGCAGTACCATAGAAAAGGCAGTACCAGTAGCCTATAAGAAAAAGCAACTGTAAAATCCAATGCCTGGCTTCTCAATCAGGCATTAATATAAGACCATTAAATATGCAGCAATTAAATTCCAGAAGACACATCTCTACAGAGAAGGTTGGGTGGACCTGCACCTGAGACCCAGCTTATTGCTGCAAGACATGTCCACTCAAAAATATCTACAACAATGCGACGCAAACAGAGCTCTGCTTGAACCTACAACTGTGGGACACTAAAGGCTTGATAGGAAGAAAGCTGTGGACATTCAAGGCTCAAGAGGTCTAATTACTGACTTGCAAACAAAGATCCAACAAGTAAAAGATCTGAGTAAGTTATACTGCAGAACCTAACAAAACCACTGCAACCTACACAAGCATAGCAAAGGCTGGAACTGCTCTGCCTGCCACACCCTAGCATGGTGCTGACGAGTGACACGCTCACGCATTGCCTGCCCAAAGGAGACTACTCCTGGCAGACCCTTCCCTGATACTCACTTTCATGGCCAAACAGCACTGAACCCCTGCCACCTTTGCCCCACCCTTACCTCCGTGCCCTCATGCTCCCTCCCCAGCCCCGGTCCCTGTGCTTAGCTTGCACGCAACTGCCAATCTCTATCTGTCCTCAATGACAAAAGAAGAAACACAACCCTACCTTGGAAGTTCCTGGAGTAACCCAAATAACTCTTCAGCCTCTACCGTAAACAAAACCTAACAGACAAATCAGAACAGGTCAAACAATTGGCATCACAATCATCAATTCTAACCCAAACCCTCTGCTTATCCAAAAGGTGGTGGCATTCTGCTGACCCGCTCATTCCAGAGATGTGCTGGTGATCATGGCGTGTGGTGCCTACCACCCCAAGAGATGCAAAATTACTCTTACCCTTGTGAGAAATCACTGCTCCCACAATTGCCTCGTGCCCGGTGCCTGGTCATTATTCCACCTCACCTCCGCTGCTCCTCTGCTTCCAAAGGTGGATGTGCAACACCTGCGAGAACAGAGAGGGAAGCGCTCCACCTGCCTGCCATGGTATTAGGCACCACCACAGACAACGGCCACCTCGTCTTCTCGGTGTGCTGTGGCCATGTCCTGTCACTGCCTCCAGGACGTGAAAAAGACACATGCCCAGAGACTGCCCGAAACCAGTTCCCACCTTCCATTACCTTACCTTGACCAATTGGTTGCCTGGCCTATACCATTTACTGGTGGCTGCACTGAGGCTCAGGCCTGGCCTATAACACACAAACAAAGGATGTCTATAAAACTCACCTGCAATGCAACACTGGCCTGCTAGGAATGGCTTGCTTGGCCTGAGTCACCTCCCTTGGAAATGGCCCGCTTTCCTCCTCGCCTCGTACCTACAAAAAACAGCCACACACACAAATCTTAAAGATGGCACAGAGCCACCGAGCATCTCATCACGCCGACACCAGCAGCCAGCCTACCTCCTTGTGGTCTTCCTCTCGATAACTCTGTCACTGCATCAATGCGCATCACGTCTGGCCCCATCTGAAAACCCCACTGCACAAGACAAACACGATAGAGGAACGCTATCCATTACACCACCCCAATACAGGCATATGGCACAAGATGAGCGCAATACAGAGGCACGCTATCCCTTAGATAACCCCAATACAGAGGCATGCGGCACAAGGTGGCTGCGCAGCATCTGCAAAACAGAGCCAAACACTCCATCTACCTGCCATGTAATGCTTTGGTATTAGACATGGATGACAACCACCTCACCTTCTCAGTGTGCTCAGACGTGTGGCTATGCCCCAACGACACTGCCTGTGGGGCCTGCATGAGACAGAGCAAAAAGCCACATGCCAAGAGACTGCCTGAAACCAGTTCCCAACTCCCATTCCCTTACCTTGACCGATCGCTCGCAGCCTCCGCCATTGACAGGTGCCTGTGCTGAGGTTCGTGCCGGGGCTATAAAACAAACAAGGGATGCCTAGAACTCACCTACAATGCAACAGTGGCCCGCTAGGAACAGCTCACCTTGCCTGAGTCACCTTCCCTAGAAATGGCCCACTTTCCTCCTCACTTCGCACCTTCAAAATAGAAACAGACACACACAAAAAAATCTTAAACACAGCACACAGCTGCTGACCATTTCATCACACCCACTCCGCCAGCTAACCTACCTCCTTGTGGTCCTCCCCTCAACTCCTCTGCCACTGCATCTGTACACATCTCATCTGGCTCCATCTGAAAAAACCCAACAATTTATTAAGCAAGTCATCCCGATGTCAACTCATTGCTGCACCATTGCAGGCATCTCGCTTCCATTTAGGAACCCTATCTGCAGTCTAACTGCAGGCAGCTGTTAAAACACAAACAGAAAAAAACTCCAGCATGCATACCTCAGAGCCCCACAGCCTTACACACCTGCAAAATTCCATCTACTTGTTCTGATGCTGAAGGGCCCTACCCAGGCAGCTCACATCATCTCCCAGGAACAGGACGGAAAGGATGGTCCGCACACCCTGCTGACAGTATCTCCTTTGCCGAGGCCTCCCAGGCGGAATCCTGCACGCTAACCCTGGACTCTTACTGCTATGTCACATCACCCCGACTCCACAGCCCCGGGCAGAGCAGCTCCATGGCAAACATGCACACAGAATGATGCAACGCAGAATCCTGCAGATGATGCAACACCAAGATGACCAAAACCTGTCAGCAAGAAGGGCTCCTGGACAGGAGATGCCATCAAACAACGCCACCGAGGGTGGATGGGAGGAAGCTCTATGGCAAGCCCAGAAGAGAGGGGACTGGAACGGCTCATTGCAAGGATTTACTGTCAAAATTTTGATGACGGATGCGCAAGAAGCCTGCCTTCAAGACCTAATGATGGAAAGATGCATGGAAAAAGCCTAGGGATGTGAAAATGGGTGACTGGAGAGCAGAGCTCCCGACAGAGCCTGCGATGACACTGCAAGAGACGACCGACCAGAAACTTCCGAGACACGAAGACAAACTGTGCCATGACCTTGCCAGGCAAATCAAGAAGAACCCCGTGGGAGCTATGCCGATGAGAAATCAGGGGCATTTGAGACCCTAGAGACTGCACCTGAGAGGCACACTGTGCCCCTTTGAGTGCAAAGAGGATGCTGACACCCAGAGAAGGACTAAGACACAGAAGACACACCAAACACCAAGCGTAAAGACAGACATGGACTGAAGCTGCCCTGCCCGGTACACCCTGGCATTGTGCTGGCAAGTGACCTGCTCCTCCCTGTGCAGCCTTACCCAGCCTCTCCCCCCACCACTCCCATTCTTGCCCTGTTCTCTGGCTCCTTCTACTTAGCTTTGAGGAGTCTGGGGATGCAAAATCTGTTCTTGACAGGACAAGATGGCTACTGGGTATCTGCTTACTGGGACGCTTTGCTGTGTCAAGCCTCAGGTACCGCCTGTAAAGCAAAAGAGAAGGTTAGAACTTCACTTACACCATCGCACCTGAAAAAAATAATCACGGCTTAAGCCCGCTAGTCTCAGCTCACCTGGTCAAGGTCACCACCAGTGCTGACATCTGGCTTTGCTTGGCACTTTGTGACTTCAAAAAAAAATAAAAAAATTACAGGCCAAAATGGATAAGCTAGTCATATAGCAACCGGTCACATCTTACCCCACATAACATGTGCTGACCCGCTTTCTTATGGCACTCCGCTCATCCCTCTGCATCTGCAAAGAGCATCGAGCGAGTCAGCCGGATGCAGACCGACAGTTTACCAATTCTAAAGGTCTCCACGGGAAGCCTCCCTTCCTCCCAGGTTCAACTTCACTCATTATTCATCTCCCTTCCTTCCCCCTCCCCAGTTGGCACAGTTCCCCAGAAACCGCAGTTGCGAGCCATACCTCGTGTTTTGCAGATGACTATTATGTTCCGTCATCTACTGAACTCTGGGCTCTGCTACAGGCCTGTGAAATAAAGGGCTAACACTTAAAGTCCACAGGGGGCCTGCTGCGACCTCCAAATGAGCTAGAAAAAAACACGGTGCTCTGGAAACCTCTAGGATAGCTGTGAGCTGTCTTGGAACAGGGAAAACACTACGTATTTGATCCCTGTTACTTTATGGGGAAAGGCTAAAGCTCTATAGGCAGACAAAAGGCTCACCCTGACCCCAGCTAGATAATCTCATCATCGGGCCTGTTAGGAGAAGCAAGGCTCACGGCTGACACATTATAGAGCAAAGCCAGTTAATAAAAGGTGAGGTTCTATCTTCCATACAATCAGGAATATCAATAAAATACCACGCGCTTCGAACCAAAGACCAATAGATAACCGGATAGGGTCATCTTACAAACCTCTAAAAATACCATATAAAATAAACTAAAAAACCAAACTGCAAACCTATCTATGAGTACACATATCTATGAGTATACATGCTGCTTAACATTGAGTACTCCTTAAGCTCTTACCTCAGATGCATCTTCCCCAAAAGCCAAGCCAAAAACAAAGCTCCATCTGCTGAATGAAAGCCAGAGCACTGATGCAGGAAAAAGCCAGCAGGAGAATAAGCTGCCTAGGGGAAGACTGGTGGCTTATATACCCCTGGCCCCACCCACCACCCTTCCCACAATCCCCTGGGAAAGGGGAGGGTCCTGCCTGCAGAAGGATTAAAAGCAGCTGGAGGAGCAGGTGTGGCTCATCTGACCTGAGTTGTTCACCAGAGCCTGCAGAAGATATAAAGGCACCGAAGGAGAAGGAGAGGGTTTTCTGACTTGAGGTAGCTTTGTGGGACGCTGGGTACCGAATGGAGAAAGCGACTCTCGCCAAAAACAATGATGCTGGTTCTTACTGTAACTGCATCTGTTGTTCCGGTATGTAAATAGTTTTTCTTTTTCTGGCATAGAGATAGAAAATGATAAATATTAAATGAAAATTTGTAGGAAAATGGCTACTTATACACTGTAAAAGTACTATTGTTAGAATCTCTGTACATTAGCTAAGTACCAAAAAAGCCAAAATATTAGACGGTTTCACTCTGGAAAACACCATTTTATTATGGGGAGAAAAAAAAATTAAAAATTCCATTAAACACCATTTTTATCCTATAAACCTCCATTTTTATCATACAGAACCACTGCTTTATTCTGTAAGAACACCATGCTTTTTTCTATAAAACACTGATTTATTCAAAAAACCGCTTTTTTCCCCTAAAAAAAAAATTTCTGTTCTAGATATAAAATGTTTTTTTCCTACAAAAATGCTAATTCTACATTCTAAAAACACCGTTTTATTCAGTAAACTACCATTTTTACCTGAGAAACACCCGGAACCCAAGTCAGAGGGTCACGGTTTCCGGGGAACCTTTTACGCAGGGCACGCCCCGGAACAAAAAACTCCCGGAACCAAAATCAGCGGGTCACTGTTTCTGGGGGGACCCTTTTCCGCGGGGCACACCCTGGAACAAAAAACTCCCGGAACCAAAATCAGCGGGTCACTGTTTCTGGGGGGGACCCTTTTCCGCGGGGCACACCCTGGAACAAAAAAACACCCGGAACCCAAGCCAGAGGGTCACTGTTTCCGGGGGACCCTTTTCCGCGGGGCACACCCTGGAACAAAAAAACTCCCGGAACCAATATCACTGGGTCACTGTTTCCGGAGGGACCCTTTTCCGCGGGGCACACCTCGGAACAAAAAAACCTCCCGGAACCAAAATCAGCGGGTCACTGTTTCCGGGGGGACCCTTTTCCGCGGGGCGCACCCCGGAACAAAAAACACCCGGAACCAAAGTCAGAGGGTCACTGTTTCTGGGGGGACCCTTTTCCGCGGGGCACACCCCGGAACAAAAAACACCCGGAACCAAAATCACCGGGTCACTGTTTCGGGGGGGACGCTTTTACGCGGGGCGCACCCCGGAACAAAAAACTCCCGGAACCAAAATCAGCTGGTCACTGTTTCCGGGGGGACCTTATTCCGCGGGGCACACCCCGGAACAAAAACGAGGGATAACAGCATGGGAATAAAGGAAGCTAGGTGACAACGGGGAAAAACTTATACCAGTGAAGAACAAGGGAGATAGGTATACGGGGGCTGACAAATGTTGGAACCACACGGGGGAAGGACAAAGTGGGGATTAGAAAGGGGAAACAACCTCATAGCGGGCAGGGGCAGCACCGAGGCAGGGCTGAGGGGGGCAAGGGATCCTCTTGAGAAGGGTGTAGGTCATAGAAAAGACAAAGGGGAAGCCAAGAGGGGGAGAGTATAGTAAGACAAAGGTAGAAACCAAGAGAGGGGACAAAGAGGAATACAGGAGGAAAACTAGACAGGAACAAACAACAAGGTACAGGGACAAGAGACTGGAGAGGTAAGCAAACAAGGGAGAATGGGGAAGTTAACAAGGTGGGGGGGGGGTGATAGACCCAGAGAGGTAGAGAAGGTGAAAGTGGAGGGACAGAGGACTAGGTTAAAGAGGGAGAGAAAGGAGGGCAGAGAGTGTGAGAAGAGCCAGGGGGAGTAGAGAAAGACTGAGAAACAAACAGCAATAGGACAGAGAGACATGCAAAGCCCAGGGAGTGAGGCGGAGGGGAGACAAGTGAGGGCCTGAAAGACAAGGAGACAAGGAAAGAGGGCACAGAGAACAACAAAGATAGACAAACAGGACAGGCTGAGAGACAGCCAGCCAAAGGCAACAGGGGAAAGAAACACACAGACACAGATGACGCAGAGAGACAGACAAGTGCCAGGGACAGAGAAAGATACACAGAGGGAGAGGAAGAGGAAGAGACAGTCTAACTCAGACTACTAATAATAAATCACTAAAATCATACAAAAAATTGACACTGAACACAGAGCATAAAATAATTTTTTATGTCTATACTTTTGTGATCTTCATCTCTCTTGTTTAAATTTTATACACAGTAACAGACCCTTAAGAGGCTTCTAAACACTATTAACAGTCATATCCAATGCTGCTACATCCATGCACATCAACATAGCATTTTTTCTTTTGGCCAACACATGTGATTGTTTTCCTTGCAGTGGACATACTCATAAAACTGATGTCACTGACTGGGTTCTTTCCATTAACCCCCAAAAGCAGTGAGAGCTCTGCCATCCTGGATACCTTCTCAACTATGGCACCTGCACTTAACAAGAAAGAGAAATTTAGTAATGAAAATCCCAATATGACCAAAACCAAATCTACAGTGGTCACTACCTCTAAATCCAATTGACCCCCACTTACATTGCAATCCAATCCTCCCCAAAACCACCTGGCTAGGCTGGCTCTGTGCCATTCCACCACAGCTGCCAGAACTCACTTGCTACAGCCATTTGACAAACAATCCTCCCTCAATGAACAGGCAATTGGGACATTCTGCAAAAACCCTCCAAAGGAAGCACAGTTGCTAAAACCAACCCTGCACAAAATGCCTTGGGAACACAATTCCCATTACTCTGCAAAAATATCACCCTGCCTGCAAAAACCCCAGAGCAAGCACCACATTCTCCCAGACTTGGGCAACAACATACAACTCACAGACCAAGAAAAGAAAGAGAAACACAATCACAAAGAGAGAATATCCCCCGACAGGGATTATTTGGGGGTGGGTGTTACGCTTTGTATTTTTTATTATTACTAAGTGTGGACTACTCCTGAACAAAATCTTCACACACACACAAAGGTTAACCACACTCACAAATCAGCCCTCAGACCACATGTGCTCATCCTACACCTAAATCAACCCAGAAGCAGCCCCCATCTGTGGGACATCACCCCAAATCTACAATGGTTCCTGGCACACTCACTCTGAAAACACCTTTGTTGCTCTGTGTAACACTAAAGACTCACACTGCATAACCCAAAGCCTACGGAACAGCTTTCCTCCCTCTGACACACTAACTCCTATCTGACTTGAAAATAACAGTCCAGGAAAATTAGCTGAAAGATTGACTGCTGTGATATGAAGCTGTCCTGGTTTCAGCTAGGAGGGAGTTAATTTTTCCTACGAACAAGAGAGGAGGGGACACAGCCAGGACAGGTGACACAAAATTGGCCAAAGGGGTCATTCCATGCCAATTACGGCATGCTCAGTATATAGAGGAGGAGGTGGCTCCAGGTGTGTGGTTTTTGGAGGGGAAGGAGCAGGCTGCATGGTCTGAGTTGTGTGTGTTTTGGTGAGAAAACTGTATTGTGTACCACATATCATTGTTATACCTGTTTCTTTTACTGTTATTCTAGTAAACCACCCTTATCCCAACCCGCAGGGTTTTGGTGTTTTGGTTTGGTTTTCCTTTTCCCTTTCTTTTCCCCCCAGCTTTCCCCCTCCCCCTTTCAAACAAAAGCAAGCACACGTGGTGTCCGGCTTTTCGGCTGGGTCAAAACCACCACAGAAGCACAATGTACAACCTGAGAAAAAAGGGACTAGACCCCAAGCCACTATCACACTATATATTACACCACCCTGATACAGAGGCACACAGTGCACGTTGAGCATGATAAAGGCATGTGGCACAAGGCAGGCACAATGCAGAGGCACACTATCCATTTCACCAACCTGATGCAGAGGTACATGGCCACAAGCGAAGGTGATACAGAGGCACACGATTTGTTAGGCCACCCCCAAGTAGAGCCATCCGGCACAGGAAACCACCCCGAGACAGTGGCCTGCTATAATTACACCACCACATTACAGAGCCCAAGACGCAAACCCAATAGAGTTGGATGACACAACACTGCATGCTGTGATGTAACTGTGTGCATGGTTGAACCGGGATGCTCCCCCTCTGTAGCTTTCCTCATCTTCGCTAGGAACATGGAATGTTGCTGTTTGCCAACAGTTGGCCGGTGGCAACCTACACTGCGGAGATACCATCTCTCATGGCTCTACCTTGGCTGTTCAAAGTCAGATCATCATTTGCTCCTCTATGTGGAGGCCTGCCCTTCACCTGCGATGTTAAAACACCACAGTAAAATTTGACAGCCCCTTCCCCTACATCAGCTTTCATGGGCAAGCAACCTTGCCGCCACCCTTGCCCCACCCTCCTCCCCTTCTCCTCCTGCTCCCTCCCCGGCCCCCAGCCCTCCGCTTAGCTCTCAGACCACTGGGGATCTATACCCATCCTCGAGGAACACAGCGCATCCCTCTGTAGGCCAAATGGGATGATCCTGTAATTGACACATTATACTTCAGCCTCTATGATAAAGACAAGCAAAAAAAACCCCAGAATAGCGCCATGGGACCCCATCGCACGGTGTCAACCCCGAGCTCCAAACCCTACCCCTCTCTCAAAAGGGGCGCGCCATTCGGGTCACCCGCTCGTTTCAAAGAGACAGGTCAGCTGTCAGCACTTAGTAGCACCTACCGCCCAGGAGACGCCAATTTACTCTTACGCTTGTGACGAACCATGGCTCCCATGACAGCGCTTCAGCACGTGACCGCACGCCTCCAACAGTGCCACCTGCAAAAAGATAAAGCCAAAGCCACGTGCTGAAAGACCGCCTGAAATCACAGACTGCCCCAACGGCACCCTGTACCATCTTCCTTTCCCTTTACCTCGCCAGACCGTTAAAGCTGGCCTCGGTGGCTCACGGCCGGCCACGCCGAGGCCAGTGCCCGGCCTATGGAACAGAGAAGAGGGATGCCTATAACTTGGTCCGCAAAGTGTCCGCTACTCCCACCCCCTAAGAACAACTCACCTGGCCGCCGTCACCCCCTGTGACGGCATCGGGATTTCCTCCTCGCTTCGTGCCTTCAAAAACGCACACAGACCCACCTCAATCCTGAAGTACCCGCAGAGCTGCCGACCGCCTCGATCCAAAGACCCGCCGTCTCGTGGCGCTCCGCTCGAGGCTTCCGTCCCTGGATTAGCACGCATCGTGTGAGGCCCCATCTGAAAAACCCAAGTTTTTTTATCAGCGACGCCTCGTGGTGCCAAACAACAGCTGCCCGCTACCTGAACTCTCGCTTCCGTTCGGGAACACGATCGACAGTCTAACTACAGACTGCCTTAAAAACAAGAGCGGAAGGAGGCAGGCGTGACTCGGAGCCCTGTGCAGATGAGCCTCCAACCCTGCAAATTGCCGTCTGCTTTTCCCAGCGCTAAAGGGCTGCTCCCAGGCAGCTCCGAATCGTTGCCTGGGATCACACAACAGAAAGGACTCTCCGGGCAGCCTGCCTACGGCTCCTTGACCCCAACAACCGTACTGCCTCTGATGAAGCCGCCTGGGTGTAGCTACGTGCTGACCCTGCGCTCTTATTGCTATGTCGACCCGCCCCAACTCTACGGGCCCGGGCAGAGCAGCTCCACACCAAACGCGTACGCAGAACAAGGCTACACAGACCGCTACGGAGAACACACCTCCAAGGTCGGAGAAATCTCTCAGGGAGGAGAAGGGCCCCCAGACCACAGAGGCCGTAGAGCGATGCGACCTATAGGGGAGAAGCACGGAAGCTCTACGGCAACCCCAGAAAAGAGTGGGCCGGAACAGCACGGTGGAAGGAGTTACCGTCAAAACAGAGATGACGGATGCACAAGAAGCCCGACTGCAAGACCTAATGACAGAAGGACGTGGGGAAGAAGCCTCGCTCTGTGAAAATGGGTGGCTAAAGAGCACAGATCCCGACAGAGCATGCGATTGCGCCGCAAGACAAGACTGGCCGGAAACTTCTGAGATGCGAGGATGAACCGTGCTGCAAGCTTGCCAAGCAAGCAAAGAAGAGCCTGATCGGCACCGTGCCTGAGAGCAAGTGTGGGTGTTTGAGACCCTAGGGACCACGCCCAAGGGGCAGGCTGCACTCCTCTGAGCGCAAAGAGGATGCTGACATACAGAGAAGGACTAAGACACAGAAAATGACACACAACAAGTATAAACACAGATGGAGGTGGGAACTGCCCTGCCCGGCACACCCTAGCGACGTGCTGACAAGTAACCTGCTCCCCCTCTGCCAGCCCACAGGGGCCCGCTCCCAAACAGACCCTTTGCCTATGCTGAATTTCATGGGCAAACAGCCCCGCTGCCGCCACCACCTTCGCTCCACCCTTCCTCTTCCCCTCCCCCTCCCCCTCCCTCCCCAGCCCCGGTCCCTCCACTTGGCTCTCAGGCGACTGGGGAACTGCATCTCTCCTGGAAGACGACACATACGATCCCCTGCGTGGGCTGACTGGGACTTGCTGGCGGTTGCCTCCTCATTCTTCAGCATCTATAATAAAGATTAGAAAAAAAACACTAATCAAAACCGTGCAGGCAGTCGGTACCGTGCACCTTGACCCCGACCTCAACTGCCCATCGCCTTCTCAAAAGAGATGTGGCGTCCCACTCACCTGCTCGTTCCAGAGACGGATGTGCTGGCTGCCATCGCTTGTGTTTCCTACTGCGCTGAGAGATGCAAGAATACTGTTACGCTTGGAACTTACCCGGCTGGAGTTGCCTCCCCTGGAAATATGCCTCTTTCCTCCTGGCTTTGCAGCTTCAGAAGAGAAAGACAGACGTGAGTCTTGAAACATAGATGAGACACACGTGTTGCTAGCAAATAATGTCCCCATGGAACATACAAGAAGCCCCGCTGGGATAAGTGTCCAGCAGTAGCCACCCTTCCTCTTCCCCTCCCCCCCCCCCACCCCGGTCCCTCCGCTTAGCTCTCAGGCAACCGGGGAACTGCACCTGTCCCAGAAAGAAACACATGCGATCCCCTGTGTAGGCTGACTGGGATGTGCTGGCACTTGCCACCTTAGAGAAATAAAGTCCCAATGCTTATAGTCAACCAAGGACCTGCTGCAACCTGTACTGGTTCTAGAAGGATCACAGTTCTCTGAGAACAATAAGGAAAAGCCATAAACTGTCCTGCTACCTAGAAGATAGTTGCCTTTGATACCCATTACTTTATCAGGAAACGCTAAAAGTCTATATGCAAGCAAGAAGCTTACTCAAACCTTAGCTAGATACGCTTATCCTCAGACCTAGTACTAGAAGTGGTGCTAATGGCTTACAGTTTAAAGAGCAAAGCTGGTGAAATAAAACCCCAACAGTCTATCTTGTGCAAAATCAGGAATGCTTGTAAAATGCTACGCACCTAGAAGCAAAAAAACCCAACAGCTAACTACATAGGATTGAGTTTCCTTACAGAGACTTTGAAAAGCCAAAACACAATAAACAAACTAAACACAAGCAAAGCTATGTAAATAAGTACTTTTGATTAGGTAGACACTGGTCATGCTTAGCTTGTTTTAAAACACTTACCTTAAATGCATGAACCAAGACAACAGCAGCAACTCAAATGCTTCAGCTGCAGAATGAAAATTAAAACACTACGACAGGAGACAAAGCAGAATGAGCTGCCAAAGGCAAGGCAGGTGCCTTATATACCCCAGGCCCCACCCACTGCCCTTCCCACAGTGCCCTGGGAAAGGGGAGGATGCTGCCTGCAGAAAGATTAAAAGCAGCTGGAGCAGCAGGTATGGCTCTTCTGACCTGAGTTGTTGATCAGAGACTGAATGCTGAATAGAGAAAGGGATTCTAGCTGAGAACATTCACTACTCTGCTGAATCTTTATAGTGATGATTCAAACAGGTCTGTAAATAACCCTAAGTTTACTAAAATATGGATAAAACATACACAAGAGAGTGTTAAACTTCATATTAAGTAAAGGCTATAAAAATGCTGTTGTTGGGAAACTGCATTTTTACTTGTAGAAAGCAAGACAAAAACCTACATAGTTGATATATTTCATTTTTCATTACACCACCCCAATACAGAGGCACATGGCACAAGACAAGCACAATACAGAGGCACGCTATCCATTACACCACCCTGAAACAGAGGCACATGGCCCAAGGTGGCTGCGCAGCATCTACAAAAACAGAGCCAAATGCTCCATCTACCTGCCATGTAATGCTTTGGTATTAGACACCAACACGGATGAACTGCCTCACTTTCTCAGTGCACTCAGACATGTGGCGATGATTGCAACACAGTGACTTAAATTTCTTAAGTGAGCACCTTTCTCTTTTAAGAAATGGGTATTAGAGCCACAATAGATGTGGAATGAGAACCTAACTGCTGTTACTGATACGAGAGCAAATTTCATCTCAAGTTAAGGAAAAGTGGCAAAACTGGAAAATAGATACAGCTTGTGTGTAGGTAACACAATTAATGCAAGAATCCTGGATGAAAACTTTTACAAGCCCAAAGAACACACATCCTGCTCTATAAAAAGTCAGGACAGACCATGAGGGGCAGAGAGAACAATATCTTTTTCAGGAGTTGCTGGAAAGCTGCAGAAAACCACTTGAAACCAGCAACAAAAGCAACCCTCATGCTCAAACTACCTATGCTCCCAGACAGCCAAGTCTGCAAAAACACCACCACCAAACACGCTTTCTGGGATGCAATGGCAAACACCACCTGGAAGCTGAGTACATGAGAGTCCACCTTCCAGCATGCCCTAAAAAGCAAACATGGCCAAAAAAAGAAATGCTAAACATCCAGCAATAGCTCCCAATCCAAAGGTGCAAGGATTGAAAGATGCACTTGGCCTGAAGCCTCCCCAGGTAGCTAACCAGCAGCCCATCTAACCCACCCTGGGGCTCAGGGCTTTCCTAGCTGAGGGAATGGTCCTAATTTTTCCTTACATCACTTTTAGGCTCTACTTGCACCCACCGCAGAGAACGAGAACAAAAGAGAAGGACGGAAGACAAGAGAGAAAAGTAAAGGTAAGGGGAAGCAAAGAAAAATCACAGCAGCATGGAAAGAGATGGAGCCAGGGGCAGTGCAGGGCAGGAACCACCCAGGATGGAAAGAGCAAACATGGGGCACTCTGAGACAGGTTATGAAATAGCGGAGGGAAGGGGCAGAGGGAATAGTATTTTTTTGTGGAGCAGCCTGCAGAAAGCTGCTCCAAACCAGCAACAAAACCACTCACCTTCTCCCTCAGTGCAGCTGCAGCCTGTCAACCACTCCACTCCCTCTCTGCCTCACAACAGTCCCTCCACAGACATCCAGGGAAGGGCAGGAGGAGCCACCAGACCCTACACAGGCAGGCAGCCTCTTGCAGGAACAGGCCATCCCCATCAGCCTCACTGCTAGCAGCTGGGGCTCCCTCCCACCTAGGCACATAGCTGCAGCCAGGCAGGGAAGTGGAGAGGGCACCACCACCTGATCCCTGTGGTGGTTTCACTCTGGCTGGAAGCCAGATACCAACCAACGCCCCTCACTCCCTTTCTCAGCTGGACAGGAAAGAAAATTTATAGAGGCTTATGAGTCAAGGTAAGGACAAGCAGAGATCATTCAGCAAGTAACATCACGGGTGAAAGACTCAACATAAAATTTAAAAAAAAAAGCATGTAATGTGTTCCCACCACCCCACCCCCCAACAAAATTCCCACTGAAAACAAAGTAAGATAGTAGGAAATAAAACCCAATCTTAAAACACCTCCCCCCCCATCTTCTTTCCAGGCTCAACTTTATTCATGGTTTCTCTCCCTTCCTCCCCTTCACCCTCCCAGGTAGCACAGTTACCCAGAAGCTGCAGTTCAGAGCCATATTTCATGTTTTGCAGGCAACTCCTATCTTTGGTCTTCTGCCAAATTCCAGGCTCTACTACAGCCCCATAAAATCAAGTCCCACACTTATAGTCTACAAGGAGCCATCTGTAAGCTCCAAAGGTTCCGTAAAGAACACGGTGCTCTGGGAACAATTAGGAAAGCTCTGAGCTGTCCTGTAGCCTAGAAGATGCTATATCTTTGATCCCTGGTGATTTATTGGGAAATACTGAAACTCTCTATGCAGACAAGATCCTCACCCTAAGCCCAGCTAGATAATTTCACCATTAGGCCTGTTAAGAGAAGCAATACTCACAGCTTACAGCACATAGAGCAGAGCTAGACAAAAGAACCCAAGGATCCATCTTCTGTTAAGTCAGAAACGCCAGTAAAATGCCACACACCTAGAATTAAAAAAAGCTCAATAAATAGCTACAGAGGATATAGTCAACTCAGAAACCCCTGAAAATTCAATACAAAATAAGAACAAAACAAAATCCCAATACCACTCAAAACAAGTGTACTTTCTATTATATACATGCTGCTTAATCTTAACTGCTCCCAAAACTCTTACCTCAAATGCATCTCCCCAAACAGCCAAGCCTGCTTAAACTCACCATCAGCTGAAGAAGAGCCTCAATAGTGGAGAAACACAGCAGGAGAATAACTTGCTAAGGCCAGTGGCTTCTATACGCCTGGCTCCACCCACCACCCTCCCCACAGTCCCCTGGGAAAGGGGAGGGTCCTGCCTGCAGAATATTGAAAGGCAGGAGTGGGTTTTCAGGGTTGAGTTAACTTTATGGGATGTAAAGGGTTGGATGGAGAAAAAGACTGTTGCTGAAAATTATTTCCCCTTTTATTGCAACTGCATTTGTCATATCAATGATGTGACTTGGTATGTAAATAGTTTTAATTTTTCTGGGATATAGATAGAAAAAGATAAACACTGTACTAAACTTTTTAGGAAAATAGATAATTAAATACAGTAAAAATACTATCCTTGGTAATCATATGCTTTAGCTTTGTACAAAAAAGCCTAAGTACTACATGGTTATACTACACTACTAGCGAGACTATATGTACCACCTGACTTCTACTGGTACTACATTCTGAATGAGGCTAAATGACAAAGCAGGAACATGAGCATCTCCCCTATGAGGACAGGCTGAAAGAACTGGGGCTGTTCAGCCTTGAGAAAAGACGACTAAGGGGGGACCTTATTAATGTTTATAAATATCTTAAGCATGGGATGTAGGGGGAAATGGCCAGCCCCTTTTCAGTGGTCTGTGGAGACAGAACAAGGGGCAATGGCTGCAAGTTAGAGCATAGGAAGTTCCACAACAACATGCGGAAGAACTTTTACACATTGAGGGTGACAGAGCACTGGAATAGGCTGCCCAGGGAGGTGGTGGAGTCTCCCTCTCTGGAGATATTCAAGACCCATCTGGATGCCTATCTGTGCAATATGAGCTAGGGAGCCTGCTTTGGCAGGGAGGTTGGACCCAATGATCTCTCAAGGTCCCTTCCAACCCCTATGATTTTATGAATTGGACAGTGAGATGGGCAGGAGAACATAGCAAGAAATGATAGGACTGACAGTGCTGTGGAAATGTACAGACATAAAATTAGGGAAAGAATGGAGATCAGAAGAAAAGAAACCGGACATGGAGCTGGTCAGGGATTGAGAATGAAATATTAGAGACGGAGAGAGAGCAGGATAATAACAGGACTGATGCAGAGATGGACAAAGGGAAGAAGAAGAGGGGGGCGGGGCAGAGAGACAATGAAACACAGAAAGACAGGACAAAGGGCACAGACAACAGGTGAGGGACAGATAGATAAAAAGTGGGATAATACAAAAGATAGATGGACTCAGAGGAGGATGCTGGGAGAGAGCCAATTAAATTGACAGTGAAAATGGCTGGGGGTGGAGAAAATTAAAAAATGGGGGTAGTGTGGGGAGATGGGGGAGTTGTGAAGCGAGGGGGGCATGGGAAGGGGGGTGAGATATGGAAAGGGAAGACAGAAAAAAGAAAGAGAGATGCAGTTCAGGACAAAGAAATGGAAAAAGAAGAAACAGTGAACAGCTACAGGACAGAGAGGATGAGAAAAAAGCTGAGAGAAAGCAGGGCAAAAGCATACAGATTAAAATAAACAGGAGAATGAGTACAAGAAGGATAAAGAGAGAGCAGGCCAGAAGAAAAAAAGAGGAAAGGTAAAGGTGAGCAAAGAAAATCACAGCAGCATGGGAAACAGATGGGGCCGGGGGCAGGGCAGGTGCGGCCAGTTGCAGTGCCTGACCCCCAACACCTCCTCCGCTGGCCTCGCTCAAATCCCTTTGCCCGGGGCAAAGGAGGAGCAGATGCACCCAGGAGGTCACAGACGGCAGGTGTTTATTCAGTATGGAACCAGTGCTGGGAGTCACGTTGATCAAGTTCTATAATGTTTAGACAGTAAAATGGCCGCCGGAGGACTTCCGGGAACAGAGAGAAATAGCTCTGGGGTGTTTCGGCGGTAAAATGGCCGCTGGAGGACTTCCGGGAACAGAGAGGAATAGCTCTGTGCTGTTTCGGTGGTAAAATGGCCGCTGGAGGATTTCCGGGAACAGAGCGGAATAGCTCTGTGGTATTTCGGCGGTTAAATGGCCGCTGGAGGACTTCCGGGAACAGAGACGGAGACATCTATGGTACTTCGGCGGTTAAATGGCCGCTGGAGGACTTCCGGGAACAGAGACGGAGACATCTATGGTGCTTCGGCGGTTAAATGGCCGCTGGAGGACTTCCGGGAACAGAGACGGAGACATCTATGGTGCTTCGGCGGTTAAATGGCCGCTGGAGGACTTCCGGGAACAGAGAGGAATAGCTCTGTGGTATTTTGGCGGTAAAATGACCGCCAGAGGACTCTCAGCCATTGAAGCACCCTTTGTTCTTTTTAAACAGGGGTCATTGGAGCACTCGCAATGCCCAAGATGGTGCTTTAAACTGCAGCCTGGCTGCTGTTATTGCTCTTGGGTAGTTGGGGGTTTTCCTGTTGTTTAAATTTCTGTTAGGTCCTGAAAGGACTGTAATTTATTACTTCGGGGGGAGGGGGGGGCATTCAGATTTTTTTCATGTATTGAACTTTTGTGGAGTTTTAATTTGCTGTAGTATTTATGGTGGTGGTGGTGGTGTAGTCATGTGGTTTAGAGGCATGGAAAAAAAACTAACCTAATTTTCAGTTTTGTCTTCTTTACATTTCCATAACAGAGTGCTATTTGGGGGGGCTAATGCTGGTGGGCAACTATGCTGTGCACCTATGTCATTTATTAAGGTGGCAGTAGAGCATAGCAGTTTGTAAAAGTATTAATTTTCTTTTATACACATACAGTCCAGCAGAGCAGTCACAGACTTTCCAGCTTCTCATATTATGGAAAAGGCAGGGGGCACCCAGAAAGCTGGGAGGGTACAGGGCCAGGGCAGGTCACCCAAATTAAGCAGAGGGCTACTCGATAGCATAAAGGGAGGCTGTCGGGGAGGAACGCATGGCTCCAGGACGTGCAGTTTGGTGCCAGTCCAGCTTTGGGGCAGCTCTCAGCTATAGGGCCTGAGCAGTGAAGTTTGGTAAGGAATTGCATCATGCATCACCAGTTCCAATCTATTTTGCTACAAAGTCCTGTTTTTGTTAATTCTCTTTCTATTACTTCTGGATAAACTGTCCTCATCCCTACACACAAGTATTGTGCCTTTGGTTTTCTTTTCTCTCCCCTTTCCAATCTCCTCCCCCTTGCAGAGTGCAGCTTGCAGTACTGAGGTGGTGGCTGGGGTGAAACAACAACACTCAAACTGCTTCATCACACGATGTGACTCTAAAGCATCTGACTGCATCACCCAAAGCCTCAGAAATTGCTTCTCTATCTGCACCAGGCTTGCTCCTGCTTCCCTGGAAAGTTACTACTCCAGCAGAGTTTGCCACAAGAGTTTCTATCTGGATGGAAATTGCCATGAAGCCCCTAGAAAAAGCAAGAAAAGGGACTCTAGGCTCAGCCTAAGAGATGCAGCCACTTACATAAAAAGCCAGCTCCTGTGAACTCAATGAGAGACAGGCTATACATTACACCACCCCAGTACAGAGCCATACGGCAAAAGACACAAGCCCATTACAGAGACACACAGCAACCCAAAGAGGGTCCATTGGAAGAATTTATTGTCAAAACTCTGATGATGGAAGCCCGCCTTCAAGACCTAATGATGGATAGATGCAGGGAAGAAGCCTCAGTCTATGAAAATGGAGAGTTGGAAAGCACAGCTGCTGACAGGACAGAGCCTGTGATCACACCACAGGAGAGGCCTGACCAGAAGCTTCCAAGACATGAGGACAAACCACACCATCAGCTTGCAACACAAGCAAGGAAGAGACCAAGCACCAGCCAGATGGAGAAGGGCAAAACATCACCAAGGCTATGTGGCAGAGAGGGAGGAATCCAAAGAACAGGGACTGGGACGCAGAGAGAGAGATACGGAGAAAGAAAAACAAACAAATGCAAACCAGTCACGGGCTACCAGATGGACAGGGACAAAATAAAACACATCAGCAGGGACCTGGACACAGAGGGATGGAGAAGGGCAGACAAATAGCCTGGGCCATGGGACAGACAGCTATGAACATGGAACAGTGAGAGAGGGAGCCAGCAGAGAGAGAGAACAAGCAACCAAGATAAAAAGTCCAGGCAGGCTATGGCTGGGAGAGGGAGGAATTAAAAACTCAGAACAGATGCAGAAAACAGACAAACTAAAATACCCAAAGAATCCCCATAAATAGAAACCACCACAAAGCACAAAAAACAAAGGAACCCCAATACCCAATTCAAACCACCCACAAACTACAGAACCCACAAGAAAAGCCACAGAAACCCAAAACACCATAGAACCCCCTAACTCACAATCCACAGAGCCCCAAAGCCTTCAAAAAGCAGAGAACCAAACCCCTCCTCCCAACCAAAGTCTAAAAAAAAAAAACCCACCCAAACCAACGAAATCACCCGCAAACCCACACAAATCCCAGGCCCCATTAAAACAACCCAGCCAAGCCCGAAGCTGATAAAAACCAGAAAAAAAGTAATAAAATAAGCCTTACCAACCTTCTTTGCTCATTTTCTGTAAGGAGACTGAATTAGCAGGCTAACACATTTTAATCCTAAACTGGGTTCTCTACATTCTCTCTCATCCTTCTCTTACAACTTCCTCTTCTGACCCACCAGGCCCTGTCAAAACCAATGGACAACTGTCCCAGACCACAATAAAGAGTTAATAGCACTGGAATCCCCAGTCCCAGGGTTACATGTGACCTTCTTACAGGTAGCACAAGCTCCTAAGAATTTGCCTGTAGCAGGGAAAGAAGGGAAACCACAGAGACTTTGAATACAATGCTCTAAAGCCAGCCAGAGATTTATTCTTGCGTCTTAAATGTTAAAATCACATGCAGAATTACAGAATTATCATAAAAAAATATTTCAAAAAATGACCCTGACAGTTTACCCGCAACTGCTATAATGTTTCTATGATTGACAGACAGATAGATCGATAGATTGATAAAAAAACCCAGTGACTGAGTTAAACTGGTGCCCTGCATTGGACAAGTCTGGTCAAACTCTTGCTGGAGAACCTGAGCTCCTGCCAGCCAGCTCACTGGCCGGCGTACACGGAGTCAAATCAAAACGATGTCAGGCGGAAGGCTGAGCATAAGAAAATAAATGTTTGGGCACTTCAGCAGAAGACCTGCCGAGGGCCACGACGTAACACACTGCAGAAGAGTGATGGTTGTTCACATCTTCAGTAGTGATGTACAGTCTCACCAGTCAGGTCTTCCCTCTGCATCCACGGTCAACTTCCTGGAGCGCAACACGAAGAAGGTAGTTCTGTAGATCGAGAAAACACACATCAGCAGCTTGAAAACCCAAACCTCACCCCGACAGCTGAAGCATCAGCAACAAACAGCATGCCTCTCTCTGCCCCTGGGCTGAAACTCCACCACACCAACCCTACTAACCCAACACAAACCCCATCAGAACCTACATACCCCCAAAACCCAGTAAAAATCCCACAAAACTGAAACAAAACTACACACCACTCCCCTACATCGAGCACCAAACCCAAACAGCTGCAACAGGCCACAGGACAGACAGAAAGCAAGCCCCAGCTGGGAGCCAGATGGGGAAACACAGCCAAAGGAATGAAATCATGGGACAGAGAAAGGGGCATTCAAAACGAGGGGCACAGAACAGGATCAAGAGAGACAGAGAAAGAAATCAACTGGCAACAAGGTGCTATGCCCTTGAACCCCAGGAACACAGAGCTAGACAGAGAGAGAGAGGGAGAGACAGCAGAAATACCAACGGGCTATGACACCAAGAGGGTGGAAAGCAAAAACAGCGGCTGGGGCCCAGGCAGAGAGAGAGAGAGAGAGAGAGAGGGATGGAGAGGAAAAAAAGAGCGAGGGGCTACAGGACAGAGACAGAGGCAGGAGGATCTCAGAGACAGGGGACTGGGTGCTGGTCTGAGTGAGACAGAGAAAGAAGGAACAGGGTAGCAGAAAGCAAGCCAAAAATTCCCACGGCATCAGGGGAAGGTAAGGGGGGCAGAGAAGGGCCTGAGATGCAGGAGAGCGGTGATGGGGCCCTGAGACTCACAGCAGCTCTCACACTCGGTGCTGCTGGGGCAACTTGCCAGCACCAATACTTCTTTCTCCTTCTGTCTGCCCTTCCTTTTCGATAACTCCAGAAGATTGGCTGTCCTCCACCTAAGAGAGTACGCGGCTCCCCAGACGTGCAGCCTTGCTTGAGCAGTACACGGGTACAGACCTGACGACAAGTGCAGTGGCAGCATGTCCTGTTGCACCCTGTGAAGAGGGATCCTTCTTCCCCTGGTGAGGCAGGCTCTCTCTCGCCTGCAGGAGGCAACTGCCAGCCTGCCCTCCTTTCTTCTTCTTCACCTTCCTTTGGCCTCTCCAACTTCCCCTGCAGCCCACAGCTGGTACGTTCTCCTCTGCCCATCCCTTTTCATGCACTACAGCAGAAGACCTGCCAAGGGCCATGATGCAACACATTGTAGAAGAGTCTATGGTTCAAGAAATTCAGCCTCCCAGCTGCACACTCAAACGCGCCGATGGAATACTCTGCCTGACTGGCCCCATGCAGGGTTGATGTGGGGTTCTGCAAGCTGTGCTGCAAGTGGCTGAGGGCCTTTTCCTGGGCATTCCTGGTTTAAGGCCCATCTTGGCTCCTGAAGAAAGCCAGCCAACAAAGATGTTCTTGATGGTTAACAAAAGGAACCACAATCAAACAACCAGTTGCTGGGTTTAAGGCACAGGGTCACTGTTGTTTTGAAAAATGGCACCATATGTAGCACTGCTAATGTGTTTGCAGACAAAGTGAAAGACCTGGACTTGCAGATGGCTGTGTAACTTGGCCTTAATCTTCTGAGGGCAGGTATCCTCCATCAGTTGCTGCCAGGTGTTGTCAACATAAAGAAACGGGCTTCATTCTTCTGTCTTGTCCACCTTCAACTTCTCACCGCAGAGCTGACATAGACCTTTGGTAGTGATATACGGTCTTACTAGTAAGGTCTTTCCTGTGCATCTACAGTTAACTTCCTGGAATGCAACACGAAGGTAGTTCTGTAGAACAAGAAAACACACATCAGCAGCTTGAAAACCCAAACCTCACGTCCTGGCAGCTGAAGCATTGGCAATAAACAGTACATCACAATGGCACTGCACAAAAGCAAGCTGGTAAAAGCTAAGAGTGAGAAGAATGCTGCCCTGGTTTTGGCCAGGACAGAGTTAACTTTCTTTCTAGCCGGTGTGGTGCCATGCTTGGGATTTCAGAGGACAGCAGTGCTGATAACATCCTAATATTATGGGAGCGGGGGATACAGACAGGACAGATGACCCAAACTGACCAAAGAAGATATTCCATGCCAATTAAGTCATGCTTGTTGGGGGAGGAGTGCACAATGTGTATCACTGGTTTCATATATTTTTTGCTATGAAAGTCCTATTATTGTTATTTCTCTCTTTGCTGTCCCAGTAAACTCTCCTTATCCCAACCCATGAGGTTTGCCCTTGCTTTTTTCCTTTTTCCCTTCTTCTCCCCTGCCCCACCCAGGAGTGAGCAGCTGAATGGTGCTCAGCTCCTGGCTGGAGGCAGAACCACGACAAACATTCCTATCACTTAAGTTCCAGAGAGCGCTCTTGTTTTTAGTACAGTATTTTTGATTGCTTGCAGGCAGAAACACTGAAGCTTTGCAGCAGCATTTAAACCAGGCCAGGATGGAACCTGATGGAATAGAACTAATCCATTTTTGTTACCAACCTGAAGACATTAGGAAAAAAAAAATCAGCCTTAGAGAAGGCAAAACATGCTACAGTTTTAATTCCTAATGTATTTAACACTGAGAAGATGTTTTGAAACACATGTGCTTTTAGACAGGCAAGACTACTTCAAGGAGAGGCTGAAGTTCCTACAAATGCCTGTAACACACACTATTAGAGGTATTTATGGAACGGCAGAAAGTTGTACTCATTCATCCTCAAAATATGGAATTGTTTGCTTAATCATCTGAAGGAAGGAAGGAGGCTGAAGGCCTTCTGGGGTCCAACAGCTGATAAAGTTGCAAAAGCACATCACAAACAGCTATTTCATCCCACTCCAATGCAGGAAAGAGAAGTAGCACTCAAGTTATGCTACAGGGTGGCTGTAGGGAAGGGACTTCATTTTGGGACTGCAGGGAATGGAGAAAAGGAGATGGAAATATCGGCCTTCCAAGCAGGCAGCAAAATGCTTGCGTTTGTGCAGAGTGTGGAAGCTGTGTCACCAGACCCATTCTAAAGGCTCTTTTGAAACCCGCAAGGCAAGAAGTGCCAGGCACACTTGCTGTCAGCTGGCCCAAAGCTCCTCTGCACCTCGCCACATCCTGCTGTACTATAAGCATGGCTCAGGCTCGCCTGCTGAGGAAGAGATGGTGAAAGGGAATACCAGATCATATTGGATTCATCTTCTGCCATACAGTCATCTGGCAGGAATACCAGAGATGAATCTTCCTACAAAAAGCCCAGCATCTTGCTAGAAAGAACTTGTATCTGACATCTAACAACAGGGAAGCGCAACATCTTCTAAGATGGACTAGCTTTGGGCGCTGCTGGCCATAGTTTGAAATTCCTGTTCATCAGTTCTCCTCTTCGTAGGAGAGGCAAGCTTCTTTTCCCAACTCCGGTGGTACACTGTAGTCCTTTGCATGGACTCCAGAAAGAGCAGACAGAGCCTCAACTGAAAGGTTTAATTAACTCCTGATGACCCCACACCATCAATTCTCAAGCTCTTAACTACATCATATCTAACTGATGGCTGTCATTAGCCCCTCTGACAAATTTGCCCTGTGCAAACAACCAAACACAAAGAAGTAAAGCCTTTCTCTCAGCTTCCAACATCCTCCTTGCTTCTGTCCAGAAACTGATGCGTCTGAACAGACAACCAATGGATTACTACACAATGGACAGGCAGTCTGGGTTTTAATAGGCAATGTAATCCAACTGCTTTGATATTCTTCAGTTGATGTTACTGCCCTACTCTGAAGGAGTGGTAAGAAATGGAGGGGAGAGAAAATAACCACAAGCAAACATGAAGACATCCATACTAGAGAACTCTACTCCTTGCTTAAACCTTCAAGCTGTGGGCGAGCTGTTCTCCTGCCTCTCCTCTTTACTGCCCACTGGATGCTCTGCTGCCCACTACCAGTTGATTTATGCCACTGGAAATACACATTTGCTCCATTTCACAGTACACCATACAAAGAAGCTGAAACCAAGATGTAATTCCTGGCTCTGTATGACTTGAAACAGAAGGGAGGGTGGGAAAGCTCCGTCCCTGATGGAGAGTTCTCTGTAGACCACCACACTCAAAACTTATGAAGTGGGAAGACTTAAAAACCAAGGATAATCTCCCACTATTTCAGCACTGCTTCCATCCACTTACTATGTGGCCCCAGGGAAAGAATTATCAGTCACACCTCTCAAAACAATCATCACCTAGGGGCTTTTTTTGGTGGTGGTTTTTTTTGGCATGGTTTGATTTTAGTTTTTTTACACCAGCCCTAAGCTTTACCTGAAAATCATCAACTGACAGTATTGTCCTGTTCATTGTTCTCCTCTTGTGCCACTGTCGGAGATCGTCTCTGGCTTCTGAACAGAGCAGTCAGGTCGTTCTTCCTGGAAGTTCTTGATCAACAAAAGAGCTCTGTAAGCACTGGTCAAGTAGTAGCCTCCTGTGAGGGGCAGCAAGGGAAGAACTTTTCAGTGCGGTCACAAACACCACGCTTTGTCCCACTGGTCAGAGCCAGAAGTATGAGCACAATTTCTAGTCTTTATGTATGTTTTATAGATACCTACAGACACACATGTATGTTTATATATGTGCATAAACATATGTATAAATATATATGATTTATGCTTATATAAAAGGATAAATATATATGAAGTCCCTGTACTCTACTGCAAAAAAACTCACATGTGAAGGACACAAGCTCCCCAGCCTGCAAGAGAACAGATGGTGTGGTCTCCGGTGCTAAGGGACATGCAGCAGCTGCACACACTCCATGTTATCAAGAGGTGCAGTGGGATCTAACTCTGGGTCCACCAGGGACAGCTGGGTACTTGGGTAACTGGTGTCACTCGTTATACTCCTGAGTGTTTTTTACAACGTTGGAACACAACTTTTCTTCTAAACAATTTCCAAACAGCAATCTCTTTTCTTCCTGAGCTTCAAGCAGGGATGGAATAAACAAGAGACTATATACCACTGTTCAGGAATTTAAAAGCAACCACCCTTAACAGCCATAAAGCAGTGACCGAGTGTGGGATTTGTACCCTGTAAACACTGTCAAGGAGTTTGCTTTTATTGTTAAAAGGAAGATGGGTTTTGTTACCTTTTTAGCATTCCCCATAATGTCCAACTAGCTCAGGACACGATGTGTACACAGTCCCCCTTTACTTCATGTGTACTTCATGGCACATTAAGGCCATGGAGTTGCTGATGTATACAAGAAACTGCAGGTCACAAAGGAAAAGGAGTCTCAACAGGAGGTAACAGCCCTCAACGACCAGGAGTGAAACAAAAGACATGCTTCTGGTTCATTTCCCCTTTTCTCTCTCTTTTTTTTTGGTAAAGTATTTGAGTACAAGTGTCAAATTAAGAGGCAGTACAGTCAATTCACTAAATCATTCAAAGATGTGTTCTACTTTCAGGGCAGCAGCATCTGTATTGCTGATAGCATCCTCTTGGCATAACCCTATTGCACTGAACAACCTTTCCCACAAAATACAGCTCGGCTTGTGCTGAAGACAGGGTCCACCTGGTTTGTTGAAAAACAACGGGACTAATAGTCCAGTGAACAAGAGTTCACTGTCTGTTGTGTCTTCACGCGCCTGTCAAGCGCGTTAATGATCTCCAGCTTCACACCTCAAATATTTTCCACGCAAAGATTGCTGAACAACATGCTGGAGGATGCTCCGTACACAAAGCAGATATCAGACCAATGACAAACCAGAGGAATCCTGACATGGCACTCTCATGCATACCAGCATGTAAAAGGAGACAGCGACTTCAGCAAGCCGCGAGAGCCGGAATGGGAAACATACACATATACTTAAACTCACAGCTGAGCTTGGCCATGAGAACCTTAAAACTTGCTCATAAACCCATCAATTCTTGGGCCGACCAAGGCAGAGCACCTCTTGACTAAAACAACTGTGAAAACAAGAAGCAAGTACTATGGGGGCAAGAGGCACTATATTCTCAAAAGCACCCACCCCAGGGGGGCAAAGAGTTCCCCCAGACTGATGGCCAAAAGTAGGCTTAAGGGTGACAAAGAAGAGCTTGGGCCATCACAAGCAGAGCAATTGCAACAAAATGCACCCAAAGGAGGCTTTAAAGGCATGCTGCAGGTGTTCTCTGAAAAGCAGATTCCTTATCTCAAGTGCAATAAGCCAATTTCCACAAGCAGAAGATATATTGGTTTTATTCAGGCCTGGGTGCTCGATGGATTTCCACAAATCAAGTATATACAAAGCTGACGTTTTCATCGTATTTATACACAAATGTTACAAGGTAATACACTCCCAGTTACAATGATAGGCTATATTATAATATGTCATTATAATAATTGTTGTGTTGGCATCTTCAGTCACTGTACCTGCACCTGGGAAAGGGTCGTCTTGACCTGTGGATGTCTTTTTTAATAGAATGAAGACAGCTCAGGTAGGGATGCCTGGGCTTTGGTTTTCATTGCCAAACTAGCTACGTGTGGAGATAACCCTGCTTAGATGTTCTTAGTGTTCTAGAACAGTTAGTTGACAGGTGTTCTTTGATCCTTTTCTTAGCAACCACCTAGCAACTATCTACAACCGTTCTTAATTATGAAGCTATTGTAACACAGAGCAATGGTAAACTTTTAAGTTTGATTGATAGAAAATAATTGTCATAACAGGACAGGGAAGAAATAATAAAAAAATAGAGTTAAACATTTCAGTTAAAAGTAGACAGAATGAAAAATAAGGGACTGGATAAAATGAATTAAAAAACAGGGAAGGATAACCTGATAAAGGTAGCCATAGAAGAAAAACTTTAGAAGTGACAGGATACAGGAAAAAAACAGGGACAGAAAATGAGATGAAGTACTCCAAGAAACAAAATTTTAAAATTAAAAGAATAATGAGAGTAAAAAAAAAATAAAGTAGGGCCAGAGACAGAAAATATAAAAAGCGATGGCACTAAGGAAAGGTAATAAAACAGGAAGAATACAGTGAACTGGACAAAAGCAGACATAGAAATAAAATTTTTAAGTGCCATGCTAAAGGACAAACAGGAAAGAATTTTAAAAAGGGATAGGCCTGTTGATAAATGTGGTCATGGAAAGAAAATTTTAAAAACAATTAGATACAGGAAAAAGGAAAAGAAATAAAGTAGGGACATCAAAGTACATAAAAGTAGACATAGCAAGAAAATATTAAAAGCCAAGGGCTTAGGAGATGGTAAGATGAAAAAATAGGGACAGTGAACTACAATGAACATATAGAAAGAAAACTTTTAAAAGGCAACAAGAGGTAAATAATTAAAAACTAAAGACACGGGATATTTTAAAAGCAACAAGGACTACACAAGTAAAGAAAAAAAGAAAAAAGTGGGGCAGTAAACAGAATGAACTGAGTCACACAAAGCAAATATTTTAAGTGATGGGGTACATGACAGGCAGGAAAATTAAAAATAGGGATAAGAAGCTTGACAAAATTCAGAGATGTAGAAAGAAAAATTGAATCAAGGGCACCAAGGAAAGAGAAGTAACTTTTGAAAATCAAGACAGCAAATAGAAAATTTTAAAAACAACAGGGATTAAGGATATAAGGAAAAAAATAAAAAATAGTGATGGCAAACTAAAGTGAACAAGTGGAAAGAAATTGTAAAAAGTGAGGTCAGTATGAAAAGACAAGAAACACTTTTGTAAAAAACAACCGAATAATAAAAGTAGACATATAAAGAAAATTTAAATAGCAATAGGCATTAGGGAAATAAAGGGCTGGCAGTGGGAGGTGGGGGGAGTGTGGGGGGGTGGGTGGGTTAGGGACACTGTACTCCAGATGGAGCCTCTCGAGGGCAGAGTAGAGAGGGACAATCACCTACCTGTCCCTGCTGGCCACCCCTCTTCTGATAGAGCCCAGGATACCATTGGCCTTCTGAGCTGCAAGAGCCACTGCTGGCTCATGTTAAGTTTCTCATCTACCAGAATGCCCAAGTCCTTCTCAGCAGGGCTACTCTCAGGGAGCTCTTCTCCCAGTCTGTATCTATGTCTGGGATTCTTCTGGCCCAAGTGCAACACCTGACACCTGGCAGTGTTGAACCTCATTAGGTTCACCCAGGACCAGCTTTCCAGCCTGTCAAGATCCCTCCGGATGGCTATCTATCACTTTGCTGTATATACAAGTCACTTTTCACTATTTTGAGTGCACTCACCTTTGCAAAGCTTTTGGCGTGTGCACCCAGCTTTAGAGAGTTATTGCTCTGCTATTTCAGTAACAACAACACTGCTGCAGGGAGATAAGCCTAGGAGGCTGCAGGACATTGTCATACCCCAATGAGACTCTATGCTCACAGATCCATGACAGCAGCTACAGCCCTTGCGCTGCCACTGCACACGTTACTTGGTTAGTAAGACTGAATGTGAAGTGTAAAATTTCAGAGAGTAACATGAAACATAAAGAACAAATCTCAGTAATTAACTTTTTACTAAAAAGGTGTATGTTTATATAAATCAAATAAAAATACTTGCACTATAAAAGTATTGTAATTTCCTCTCACATTAATTTAACTTGCATAGCTGTGAACTGATGCCATTATCTGACTCTAACTCTAATGGTTTAACCCCAGCTGGCAATCAAGTACCACACAGCCTCTTGCTTGCTCCTAGCCCACACCACCTACTCACTGGTGGGGTAGTGAGAAAAGCAAAGGAGGACTTGACTTTGTAAACGCAGCTCAGCAATAATGAAAATACCTCTGTGTTATCAATAGTGGTTTCAGAACAAACGCAAGACATAGCTATGAAGAAAATTAACCACATTCCAACCAAAACCAGCATACCAAAATACACAGTTAAAATTTAACTGGGAATTATGTGTGTTACATAATTAGGAAGGGAGTGGTGCCACCAGTGGGACATGAGAGAGGCTTCTGAACTGCCAGTGAAACATGCCATTGTAAGCAAGCAGAAATAAAGTATTTCAGAGCACTCCATCGAAATATTGGGAAAAAACACTGTAACGTTCAGTTGCTTCTCTTTAAATATTTAGAGCCTACCTGCTTAAATATACCTAGTAAACTGTATGCTAGAGCTATTTGGCAGTTACTGTTTAAAGAATGTTAGCAAGTTTATAAATTACACTTTGTGGTTTTTTTAAGTTTCATTAATTATAGAAAAATCAGTGAGATAAGAGAACCCCCATAGGTTTTTTTTTTTAGAAAGGCTACCAACAAGGAAAAGCAGATGTGTTGAAGAAGGACTTTTGGCTGTACTGAAGCACACAGAGAAAGATGGGTTTATGGTATCTCAACTGTTACAACTAAGAACCCAAAGACCAGTGATGCCATCACAAAAGATGTGCTGTGCTTGAATCTTTGGAAGGAAATATTATTTTGGTTTAGATAGTGAAAAGTCACTTTGCAGATCTGCTCTGATGAGAAGTTGGTAACGTGCAACTTCTTTGAATAAGAAAGATTTCCATTTTGTAAAATCTCTTTCCAAGTGAGGTAAAAAATTAGGTAGGTTATGGAAAATTAAGGATACTATTGAAGCAGTAAATCACCAAAAAACACAGGATTCACTGTTACTAGATGTAATACTACAATGCTGCTAATGTTTCTTGGGAAAGATTGCACGCAGGAGCAACGCGGATTTGTCCTCTTTTGTCCATGTCTCTTCTTCAACCCTGATTGCTTTTAGTACAGATACTAGTATCTCAGTAAGGTCTTATGATACTACTGTATTTTTTTAACTTATTGACTGAAAAAGCATAAAGCTTTTATAATGAACATCTAAACACTTAGGAGCAGTAAAAAATTCTTTTCAGAGTATGGTTTAATAGGAAGCACACAGAAACTGAAGATTATGCTTTCAGAATGAGAAAATGCATGGACAGAATAACCTTTACATAGGCTAACATGCTCCAGAACAGACCTTATTTTATTTTTAGTATTGGTGTTAAAATATTTCAAAGCAAAACTACAAAAGGCGAATTGGCACATTCTTAAATGTTAAATTCAAAGTCCATACTACAAGTACCTTAGGAAAAATGCAGACTCACCTTACAGAACATACCTTGTACTTGCAGACCACTGGGGATCTATTCATCTGGCTTGTACTTTCTTGGTGGAAGGGTGACAACAGTGAAACAGCAGCAGTTAATGTTCAGCTGAGAGAGGAAGAAACCCTTTAATATAAAGGTGGGTAGGAATCTAAAGCTTCCTTTTTTCTGGTTTTTTTTTTTTTTTTTAACAGGGGGGTGGGGGTGGGCAGGCAGGGTGTGTGTGTGAACACTTATAAAGAATACAACTGAATGGATGAAAAAGTATACTGTATCATCTTTGGTACAGTTGTTGACACAAGCCACTACAGCATTTGCACTTTTTAGACAACTGTGCCATTTTTTCCTCATTGGAAGCTTTAGTTTTACTAGAACTCACTTTCCTAGATACAGAGAGATAACAGACTTTGATACCTACATGCATTTTCTGAACCCTGTGTGCAGCCAAGACTTCCTCACCCTATACATCCTGAGTTGAGTAGTTTTGTTGAAGAGTACAACAACTCATCTGTCCTTGTGAACTGCCTCCTTGCAAAAAAACAAATTTTTTTTTTTCCAGGCCATTTCTCTAAATGGTCAAGATCTTTTTAAACTGCAGCTGTGCCACCAAACCTGCTTAGAGTCCTTCCCAGCTTTTGCTGTCCTTAACAGGCACGTACTCTATTCCATCTTCCAACAGCAAAAATACACCATGGTCTCAGACCCGAAGTACAACCCTACAGATGTCCACATGCACCCTGCTGTTTTGACAAGGAGCCACTGAACATCTCTGTGAGCACAGCCACACATGCAAGATTAGTTCCATCTGCACTGTGAGCTACCAATTTCAATGATTATAGTTTTTGAAGCTTTAAACAGAAAGCTGTATCTTGACACTCTACCACTTTAGAAATGATCCAGAACTAGAACTCTACAAAAAAGTAGTTAAAGACAAATTGCAAACACACAGCAGAAACACCTTCAGAAATATTTAAATCATGAATCAGGGAGAAAAATAAAACAGCTTCATCACGTACACAGGGAAGTAACCAGAGAGAGGAGAGAGTCAGTGTTCACAGCCCCCAGATAAAACAGGCATTCTCCTCCTATTCTTAAATCCATCTGTTTCGTCTAAATACTGCAGCACTACTGTGGCAATACGAAGACCTAATGGACATATTACTGGGTGATGCTATTTATGTATCAGTACACATAAACTGAGAGACATGTTTTGCTACAACCTGACTTTCCTGAAACTGTATGTTTACCAAAAACAGTCACTTTGAAAAAATTGCCAAGAAACATTTGGCAATAGAACTTTGATGTGTTTGTGTTTTGGTTTAACCCAGAAGGCAGCTAAAGCAATCGCACAGCCATGCGCTCACTTCCCCCACCCAGTGGGATGGAGGAGAGAATGAAAACAACTTCAAAACCAAACACCAACAGATTGAGTTTAAAAGTTTAATAGGAGAGAACATATAATAATAACAAAGAATACACAAAACAAGTGATGCACAGCACTATTGCTCACCAAATGCTGACTGATGTGCAGTTAGTTCCCCAGCCCTCCTCAGCTAACTCCCCCCAACACAGATACTGACCACAGCATATGGAATATCTCTTTGGCCATTTTGGGTCAGATGTCTTGGTTATGCCCTCATCCAAGAAGAAACATAATTCTATCCCAGCTGAAACTAGGACAGTTTGACACACTATTGCTCACCAAATGCTGACTGATGTGCAGTTAGTTCCCCAGCCCTCCTCAGCTAACTCCCCCCAACACAGATACTGACCACAGCATATGGAATATCTCTTTGGCCATTTTGGGTCAGATGTCTTGGTTATGCCCTCATCCAAGAAGAAACATAATTCTATCCCAGCTGAAACTAGGACAGTTTGACACACAGATTTTTGCTATTTGCTTCCTGTTGGTTTTTTTTCTTCTTTCAGAAAGTCTGTTTGTAGTAAAGTTACTTTCTACTTGTTCAAAAGTTTACCTTCCTGGTATTACCAGCACATTTTCACAGGCAAGTAACTTAATTGCTCTTCTAAAATTATCCAGGTGATAATTACAGCCATGAAAGGAGTGAAAGAAAAGGTCAGGCAGCAAGAGAGCTCTGCAGACTGCCACCAGTCAACATTGCATTAAAAAACAAACCACCAAAACCTCACACAAACACACACATACGATGACCTTGTATGTTCATGGGGTTTTTTTTCCCCTCTCCCTTCAGAGCTCATCCCTGTCAGCATATTGTCATGTCAGAGCACAAAGTACAGATGATCTGTATCCTGATGACATTTTCATGTGATGAATACACATTCAGAACTAGTCCAAATTTGTAAGATCACTGTAATTTTTGTGGTTTTAATCATAACTCAAATTTTATTGACACTTGTGAGGAAATTAATTACCTTTTAAATGTAGCATCTCCTTGAAGTAAAATGTGTTAAAAGACTGAAAAAAAAAGATTCAGAGCTCCTAAACATGATGGACTGGTGTGGAAGTTAATTAAAGTGAAGACAAACAGCAGCACCATTATGTGAAATTTAATTCTGATTGTGTACTTAAGAACCTCTGCAAGTCTACACCTCAGTCCTATCAATAACTAGTCCTTTTTTGGAAAGGCAAACTTTTTTTACATAAAGTCCTAGATTGAAGGCTCCATGAAACAGAATATGGATTCAGCCACACGGCTATTTCCAACTTGCATGCAAAATTAGTATGAACAAACAAAAGAGAAATATTTGACCCTAAAGAAAGTAGCAGGCAGCTGTTAATTCATTGTAGATGAAAGTTCATTCCTTTACCTGAAAGGAAAACATTCCTAACTACCAAGGGACCGATTCAGGAATGAGGTGTACTCGATTAACTGCAACTTTTCATCAGCTTTTGTGTACTGGCAGCAGATTTCCCTTTTCTGTGGGTTTCTGTAGCATCCATTCTTGAACTCGTGAATGTTTCTCCCTGCTCCCCCAGCCCCATACATGCTATGTGCCTGAGCACGCAGTGGAATAATCCATGCAGGATTTCCTTGAAATGATGCAGAAGGTGACACTGGGAAAACAGGAGGCAAAACCTGAACCTGGTCTTCACACCCAGCCAAGAGGATTCTGCCAGAGGGGCCATGCAGGGCCAGGCTGTGCATCCTGGGAGCGCCCACTGGCTGGTTTCTCTCCCCTTTGCCAGGTCCTGAGGGGATGACACCACCTTGTGCTGCCACTGCCTGGCCCTATCAGAGTGAGGCTGCCCCTGGAGAGGCAGAGACCCTCCATGCAGAGAGAGATGTGTGGCACGGATTTAATCCCCATGGATGAGGCTGGGCTCCTGGCTGGCAGGAGGGCCCCTTGCCTCCCCACTGCCCAGGGCTGTGCCTGGCCACACTTCAGCTATATTGGGAGCACAGTCCAGCCCACAGATGCCCTAGAGAACAGACACTCCAGCTAATTGCACCTCCTGCTCATTACAGCTACAGGTAATTTTGGCTGTGGCTAACACATGCTCCAGACAGTAACATGTTGTCTCACTCCAGGTCCTGCTTGTGACATTTCTGGCTAAATGAAGACCCCTGCACTGAAGCTTTTTTTTTCTTTTTTTTTTTTTCCTTCTCTTTACAAGCTCCATCTATTTGCAATAGTCTAGGCTTTTTACAAGGTAATAAATCAACTGCTGGCATAACTTGAATATTACTATTAAGTGTCAGAGCTGTAGAGAGTGTAAACATTATTTTATATTATTATCTAGTTAATAACTATTCTAAGCAATGTACAAAGAAGAGCTGGACTCAAATGAGAGCATGAGGGGTCTGAAAAGCATCCTTCACCCCACAGACCACCTCAGACACTGAGTGTAGCCTGGTGCATGCCAGCCTCCCAAATTTCAGTGTCCAATGTGACCAGACTCCCACCTCTGTGGAGGGGGCCCTGGATAGAGTAGGAGTTGAACCAGGGTCAGCCACAGGTGAACTGCAGTACATCACCCTCCACTTTTCACAGTTCAAAGCTATCCCTCATCCCAGCAACTTCTCTCAGACTCAGCACAGCACTCCTTGTCCCAGCATGCTGACCTCCCCACCATTTATTTCACATTGTCCAGCAAATTCCCAGTTGCAGAAACTCCATCAGCTCTGAGCACAGACTCCCAGTCCCAGTTCACCTTCACTGCAGTTGCAGTCACAGTCCCGGTCCTGGTCGCAGCACACAATGCCTGGCCACAGCTCCATCATCCCAAACAGACCCCAGCACAGCCACTCCAAGCTGTACTGCCCTTACCCACTACAGCACACTGGATGTAGAGGGGGTCATTGCTATTAGCCCCATTGGCTGCACCTGGGGCTTTCTGTCCTTAGCCTCCCTTCCTACAGCTGTTGCTGGCCAGGAATAGGAACCATCACTGTCAGTCCTCATCAAGGACAGGTGGGGCTACCTGGACAGCAGAGCATACTTCAGTTCCTGAGAGCAGCTTGCTGGAAAAAAAAAAAAAAAAAAAAGCAGCCCTTGAGTGTACAAAAAAAAGATGTGTTTTAAGGGGGAATGAACAGAGAGCTATGGGGTGCAATGAAAAGAAAACCACCAAAGGATGACAGGGCAAACTGATGACTCCTGGAGGCACAGCCAGTCAAAAGCAGGAGGCTCTGTGGCACACAGAATCCCTATCTCCCAGCACCACCCGTGCAAGCCTGAGCCCTCTGCCTGACATACAATGGGCAAATGTCAGGCTGCTGCAGTCAGTCTGCAGCAGCCTGGGGACATCATGCACCTTGTGGAGTGAGTGCCTTTCCCTCTGGGATCAACAGCCCAATGTTTATTATCTTAGGATTTAGACTCATCTATTTAACAGTAAACTGTAAACATTGAACTCAAGCTGAATAACTGCAAATCTCGGAACCTAGATGGTTGCTGGGGCTTTACAACTTAAGCCTGAGGTTAGATTTTCAAACCTGTGCCTTGAAAATGTAAACATGTAAACTGAAAATCCTGACTGATACATTCAGAGTCCCACAGAATTTAAAAAGTAAAACACAACACCTGAGTGAGAAAAACCCTCAGCGAGAAATTCTAAACCAAAAGCTGCACAAGAAAACCTCCAAACCCTCTGTTTTACACAAGAAAAAAAAAGAGCACACACAAACAGGAACACAGTTAGAAGCCAAGGAATTTCTGCCCACAGCTTAATACACTTCCACTTCATCTGTGAAAGTAGCAGGACTGCAAGGCACGTCACATATATTTTATAATTGCTGTTTATAAGCTTGGGTTTAGCCACCACTGAAATGTGACTATACAAAAAGTAATACAAAGGATTCTACTAAGCTGTGCTTGTACTGAACACACCTGCCACACTGTGACACCAACTGACATGCAGTAGCAACAAATGCAGGTTATCCAGGCTATCCAGAAGATGGGGCCACATGATGTGAACTAGACATGTTTTTAGACTCTTAAACCACATTGTGAGCATTTCTAGTCCAAGCTACCTAACTGCTCAGGCACACAGCTGTCTTCATCCTTTGGCAGAAAGTACTCCTCAGGGAAACTGCAGTGCAGACAGACACTGCAATGTTAGAACTGTTTTACTTGCCTGAAAAACACCTAACACTTAAAGGGGGACTAAGCAGCACGCTGACCTGTGCAATTTCTTGTTTGACACAGGCAAGAGAAGGAAAGCTAAAACCTCTCAGACTCTTCTATGCTCAAGAGCACTGCCTACTCAACGTACTGCCACCAGAATCACCTCTCTCATTCATCTGAGAGCACAGACATCAGCCTGCACACCTGCCCTCTGACTCCCACACCCCCCACCTATGCTGCTTTGCTTAGCACTGCTCTCTAGCCCTTCTCCCACAGAAACAGCAGGTGCACAACACCCATGGCACCCAAACTGTTTGGTCTCCTCCCACCATTCAGAAAGCAGTCTCTAAAACTCCAGGCACTAGAGAGAGGAAACTAAAGGGAAACAGAACATAGCCAGGACAAGAGGTGGTTTTGCTTCATTTCCATAGGTTGCCTCACACAATTAGCTCAAATCAAACAAACCCTGCTTGAAAGCCCTATGACTCAACAGTGTCCCAAGGGTGAGTCAAAAGCAAGCTGCTGCTGCAGAGAGGTTCAAGAGGAGCAGAAAGAGGCTGGTGCAAGGAAGGTACCTGTTTAGGTCAAGACAGACCCAACAGGAAACCGGGCTCTGTGCCAGTATCACATTCATAAGATAAACTGCACCCTGTGACAGCCTGTGCCTGGTCACAGTTGAGTAAGAGGCAATGACAGGCTATGCAGAGGACAGTCTGCACATTGAAAAAGAGGACAGACGGTAACAGCAACTCCAGACCACCCTACTACCGGTACCTGCCCTAACATACAAGTTACGAGAAAGATCAGAGACTGATTTCTGTCTTAGACTTATAGAATGCTTTGGGTTGGAGGGCACCTCAAAGATCATCTAGTTCCAACCCCCTGCCATGGGCAGGGACACCGTCCACTAGACCAGGTTGTTCAAAGCCCCATCCAACCTGGCCTTAAACACTTACAGGGATGGGGCTTCTACAGCCTCTCTGGGCAACCTGTTCCAGTGCCTCACAAGGCCCATAGTTAAGAATTTCTCCCAAACGTCTAATCTAAACCTACCCTCCTTCAGCTTGAAGCCATTACCCCCTGTCCTATCACTACACTCCCTGGTGAACAGTCCCGCTCCCAGTTTTCAGTAGGACCCCTTTAAGTATTGGTAGGCCATAATTAGGTCTCCCCAGAGCCTTCTCCATGTTGAGCACGCCCAACTCTCTCAGCCTGTCTTCATAGGAGTGGTGCTTCAGCCCCTGGTTCATCTTCACGGCCCTGCTCTGGACTCGCTCCAACAACAGCTCCATGTCTTTCCTGGCCTGGGAACCCCAGAGCTGGTCATAGTACTCCAGGTGGGGTCTCATGAGAGCAGAGGAGCAGAATCACCTCCCTTGACCTGTTGGCCATGCTGTTTTTGATGCAGCCCAGGGCACACTGCTGGCCCATGTTGTGCTTGTCATCAGTCAGCAGCCTCCAAGACCTCTTCCTCAGGGCTGCTCTCAATCCATTCTCCTCCCAGCCTATACTTGTGTTTGGGATTACGCCGACCCACACGCAGGACTCTGCACTTGGCCTTGTTTAACTTCATGCAGTTCACATGGGCCCATCTGTCTAGTCAGTCAAGGTCCCTCTGGATGGTATCCCCTCCCTCCAGTGTGTCAACCTCACCAGCATGGTGTCACTGGCAAACTTGCTGAAGGTGCACTCAATCCCACTGTCCATGTCACTTGCAAAGATGTTGAATGGTGCCGGTCCCAGTCCTGACCCCTGAGGAACACCACTCATCACACACCTTCATGTGGACACTGAGCCGTTGACCGCAACTCTTTGAGTGCGACCAGCCAGCCAGTTCCTTACTTACTCAGTGGTCCACCTGTCAAATCTATGGCTGTCCAATTTACAGACATGGGTGTTGTCAAATGCCTTGCACAAGTCCGGGAAGATGATGTCTGTCATCCTTCCCTTGTCCACCATCTCTGTTACTCCATCATAGAAGGCCACCAGGTATGTGTCAGGCACAATTTGCCCTTAGTGAAGCTGTGTTGGCTGTCACCAATCACGTCCTTATTCTCCATGTGCCCAAGCATAACCTTCAGGAGGATCTGCTCCATGATCTTGGCAGGCACAGAGGCAAGACTGACTGGCTTGTAGTTACCTGCATCTTCCTTTTCCCCTTTTTAAAACTGGGGGTTATGTTTCCCTTTTTCCAGTCAGTGGGGTCTTGCTGACACCTTCCCCATGAACATCTTGACTATCAACCATACTCTTCCTGTAGAATTTTGGCTCATTGGTGCTCTCACAGCACACATCCCCAGTCCCAGTTCCTCTGGTCTAACCTCCCTTATACACACCTAAAGATATCCCATTCTCCCCAACCCCTACCCCAGCTTCTTCAGGCTTTTCTCATCTGAGAGATGTTCCAGCTCCTCCATCACCTTGGTGGTCATTCACTGGACTTTTTCCAGTATGTCCATGCCTCTCCTGCACTGGGAAACCCAAAAGACCCCCTGTGCTACCCACAACAGACCAGATACCCCTCCCATCCCAAAATTCTACATCCCCTGATACAGCAAATGGCCTCCAAAGAACTGATGAATGCATCAGAGATGCAAGCACAACTTCAGAGTCACTGGAAAAGACAAAAAAAAAAAAAAAAAGGCCTCTCTGGAACCACAATAGTTCTGGGAACACTTGGGAAAATCCCTGGAAGCAATACATGTGGTCCTAGAGACAAACACACCCTCACCCCCCACAGTGTCAGGAGACACAGTGTCAACTGGCTCACCTGGCATCTAGAGCTCTAGGAACATCCATCTCCTACAGCAGATCACAGCTGTGGCACTGCTGAGCTCTTGTGCTCATCCTAAATGAGAAATAGCATGACATTCTTCAATTAGCCCTAAGAGGATTACCTAGTATTGAGCAAACATGTACAGTTCATCCTGACATGTGGTGTTAAAAAAACCAAAAAAAACCCACACCATGAAAAAACCACACACATCATAAAAACCCCATACACAAGTCTCTGTCTCTACTAGAGACTGTCATTTGAGTCACTGACACAGAGCAGTATAATCAATATGCAGATTTCCAAGGAACCTCAATTTTTTCAGTTAGCTTCATTAACAGCAACTTGTAGCTCTGAAAGGAGAGGATAATCGTATGAATCACGCTGCAGGAGCAAGTTTGTGTCTACTCTGTGGCACAGCATTAAAACACACAATTGGGGCGGCATTACCAAGCTATTTCCAGTTATTCTGCTCAGAGTTCCTTCATCTCTCTTGCTTTTTGCACTCCATGCCAACACTGCATTCCAGTATCTGATTGCAAACTTTGCCATTCCAGGGAAAGCACTAAGAAATCTCTCAATAAATCAAGTTTCTGCTTAGCCTTTTAGAACAGAACTCCCGCAATTGCTCCAACTCTTGCAGAACTTTTATGTTAAAATTTAAAACATCAAGAGAAGTCTAAAAGAAATACACAACTGCACAAAAACTTTAAAACAATAGTAGTAAAGTGATTTAGTTTCCACTTTGTTTCATTTATACAAATTAAGATCAGAGATTCTTAAATATTTAAAGCATGAAAACAGAGTGAACTATTATCAATTAACAAAGACATCTTTGACAATTCATTTTTTAATAGAAAGTATTTAAATTAAATTTTTACAACAAAGCTATGAACAGCTCGGTTGAAAAATTGCAATCTGACAATTATGTCACAGCATTTCTCATTATTTTTTTGGTTTTGTGGTACACCACAGAAACTCAGAAAAAAACCTCCTTCCATTACAGAAAAAACAGGGGAAAGCAATACAGCTGAACTCATCAGCCAAGGATTTTCAAGTTACCTATGTGCTGCACAGTAGACAAATACTCAACTGTCTACATCCCCAAAAGCCACCCATCCCACCCCACCCCCAAACTCTCATAAACAACGTCTCAGTGCTTTGGATTAAATGATGACCAACTGAATTGATTTTGTCGTCTTGGCAACACTAAATCCAATGACAGATCTCGTTGTTCTTTTTCCGAATCCACCAGCTGATAGCCAAGCATGTTTATAGCACCTTTGCAAACCTCCTGTATTTTCTTAATTTTCTGGAAGGAAAGAGCATTTCTCCAAGCCTGTGAAACACTAACTGCATCTCGAGATGTGATTTGGAAGGCTTCTTTTTTTTTTCCTGGTCCTTGTCCATGTGTGATATTATAGATCCAGCTTTTGAGTGTGGGGGTCAAACTAAGATCTGCAAATTTATACATTTCTGAGATTTCTGACAATGGATCTCTGACCAGATCTTCAAAACGGATCATTAAATAGCGATCTTTGAGGAAATTAGGTGGTTTTAGAGTAGCCGTTTCATAAATCTGAACATGACTTCTACAAATCTCTTGCATTACTCTGTATTTGCTGTCTTCCACTTTAGTGCCATTGGTACTCAAAACAATTCCGTTGTCACGGGCTAATGCTTTGACAGATTGTTCTCGTGACTTGACAACTGCCCTGGGGTCACGGACCAAGTGAATAATTTTGAGATTCAGGGACGGATCAGTGAGAAGGGGATAGAGGACCTTCAGGTCAAAAAATCGAACCTCTTTGATGACAACATGGCTGTAAGTTTTACAGGCTTCCTCCACCTTGCTGAATGGGTACCGTCCACAAAGAGTCTTGCATGCCATTTCACTGGTTATGTCAGTACGTTGAAAAGAGTCACAAGCAGGAGCTGAACACAGAGCCCGACTCACCGCCCACTGGAAAAGGTCAGATAAGTTTCTTTTCCAAGGCATGTAAGCATCGAACACAGACATGTCACACAGAAAGACTGACCTGACTAGGTCCCGCACTGCCATGTGCAAGACCTTGGCACTGTTCTGGTACATTGTAACCCACACATGCCATGCAGGCTCCATCAGGTAGAAGACGCTGGGGTGCTGGCTGAAAAGTTGGCCGACAAAAGAAGATCCTGACCGCCAAGAGGAGAGAATGAGGACATGGACTTGAGATGGTTTCTCCTCTGACTGAGACATGAAGCTACTGTACCGGGCATACATGAAGAGTAAGAATCCAGTCTGAACCATAACAAAAAGTATAATTATTGTACTAGGAATCCGAATTCTTGCCATTCTCACTGAGGAAAAGCAATTAAAACAGCTGAAAAAGAGAAGGGAAACGCTGGTGAAACATTGGTCCTGTGGCACAACAATAACAAGAAAACTTACAGAATACAAACCTTCCTTTAAATATTCATGTATGTATTTGGCACTATTTGCTTCCTTAATGAGTGCCACTGAGAGATGGTAGTCTGCAGATGGCAGATGTCTGAAACTTAAAGAAAGTAACACATGACAGCGAGATCACAGCAGAAGTAACTTTGGAGTAAATGTCTGATGCTGAAGGAAACCTTGGGTTGATGCAGCTCTACTGTTAAAGAGAAAAAAAAATCTACAAGATACACAAAGCCCTCAATTTGCACTGTGATAAACACTGCACCTGATGTGCCTTTGGGCTGGAGCACATATACCCCATGACTGAATACCCTGAGCTTTCAGTTAAAGAATTATCCACTCATGAGTTAGAATTGGTCTGCATGTAACTCCTAGAAAAATTTAGACATGTCGACTGCAAACAGACTTCTGTTTCACTTTGAAGTCCAAGTTCAAGCCACATGCATACATCAACTTTTTACTAAAGGTTTTTTGGCACCTACCCCTTTGTGTTCTCACTTCTGCAGATTCCACATCTAAGCAGTGTTAGCAGACACAGTATTAGGAAGATATCTCAAGAGTGACTCAACCACTTCCCTAGGCAGCCTGTTGCTTGATAACCCTTTTGGTGAAGGATTTTTGCCAATATCCAATATAAACCTCCCCTGGCACAATTTGAGGGCTTTTCTTCTTGTCCTATCACTTGTTACTTGGGAGGAGAGACTAACTCTCATGTCACTATAGCCTCCTTTCAGGTAGTTTTTGAGAGCAATCAGGTCTCTGCTCAGCTTCCTTTCTCCAGACTGAACAACCCCAGTTCCCTTGGCCGCGCCTCACAGGACTGGTTCTCTAGACCCTTCACCAGCTGCACTGCTCTTCTTTGGACACAAAGTTCTGTATACTCTTTACATCCGCTCTAGTTTATGCCTACTCAGCTAAAAAATACCTTTTTACTGTTTTATTATGTCCCCTGCTTCACCATACAATCTGTTTCTGTAGCTTAGCAATGGCATTTATTTATCTCTCAAACTATGGTTATCACAGAGACTTTAGTGATTGCGCTGCCTACTGAGGCAAGACTCTTTTCTCCAGTGATTCCACATTCTCACCAAGTCTGCACAAATGTCCATGACATATGGCTCCAATAAACCTCCTGGGATGAAACCCCTGCCCCCCTGAGCCTCCCTTGCATAGTCCCAATGCTTATCAGACACTCTGCCAAGCCCTTTCAGTCTGCTAGCCTGAAAGGAAGCTATCTGCTCCTTTTACTTCACTTAGCTCTTTAGCACTGAAACAACTCAGCACAGCACAGACCAATAGCACAGCACAGATCAATACCACAGCTGGAACAAATCAGGGAATGAAAAGGCATATAAGGGAAAAAAAGCAACTCGACCCATCAGCCAATTGCCCACTCAATGCATTATGGCTTCATCTAGTTCTATATACCGTGAGATACACTCACTATCAAAAGCCTTACTGAAATCCAAAAAAACCTGAACCCCATCAACTGGCTTCTCTGGGTCAACTAGCTGGGTGACCTTGCCATAAAAGGAAATCAGATTTAATGGACAGGACCTTCCTCTCCTGAACCCATGTTGGCTGTGATCAATGACTGCATTGTCCTTTAGGTGGTTTTTCTAATAACCCCCAGTATGATTTTCTCCATAATTTTACCAGGCACTAAAGTGAGACTGACAGACCTGTAGTTACCATGGTCTTCTTTCTTACCCTTCTTGAAAACTGGGACAATGTTTGCCAGCTTCCAGTCAACTGGGACATCTCCAGATTCCCAAGACTGTTGAAAAATAATTGAGAGAGGCTCCTCCCAACACAAATCATCTGGCAATTCTATACAGGCTGCACCCATGATCACCTATTTCTTCCACTGCAGGACTCAGCAGAGGGTGCTGTTAGGCAAGCGTTCTTTCAGCAGAGAAAGGCAACATGCCAAAACTTCATTAGTCATTCGGTGAAACACTAGTCTGCGACTTTGCATTGCCTCATCTCTGGTTTTGCCAGTGCCCTTATCTACTTACAGCTTAGGGCGCTACCTGTCTATCCCAAGGTCCCCTTGGGAGATGTAAAAGTGGCTTGCTCCTGCCACCATTCTTCCTTCTTTGCTTCACAGCAGTCCTTCCATGCAGTTGCACCTGTCTGACTAAAAACATGGGTGGGAAAGGGAGAAGCACCAGAGAGGCGAGATGTCCGACCATTACTGCCACTTCAGCGGCCACCTCTAGAAAGCAGCTCCTCATCAAGTCATAAAATCAGATTGAGGGGCATCAAGTTGCAGCACAGAGCACTCCAACACACTGGATACATGTTGGAAGTATTGCAGCACTTGGTGATATCACAGTATGTGCTTTTCTACCTAATGAATACTATCAAGCATAAATTATTTTAATAATGGGTATAATGCTATTCCTGTTCTGTGATCATTACTTCTTTCGTGATACTATTTCTTCAGGGAGAGCTCTGGCAAACAACAGAATAATCAAAAGTCTAAGTCTAACAAACTCCCGAGGCAGAATCATCTCTTCAGAAGCCAAGACAAATGTTCAAAACACAATCGGAAAAGTATCTGCACGTATGGTTTAGTTGACAGTCAAGAGTCAAGCTCTATCATAATGCTTGTCTTCTAACTGTTACTAATGGAAACAAGATCCTGGACTAGATGAACCGTGTGTCTGCCTCGGAATAACTACTCTTACATACTGTGCAAAGGAAATTAATCATACAACCTGGCCCACAAAACACTAGTTTTCTACATCGCTTAAACTAGATCTGAGAGAACAGTGAGGACCTGGGCCACTAGTATGTGCCACTGCTTGCCAAGAGACTAGACACATTACAGAAAGCTATCCAGTTTTACCAGGCAGGACATAAGTATAGTGAGCGAGCAGTAATACTGATCCCAGAAAGCTTGTTTTCCAAGTAGAGCACTTTTCAGACCCAGAATGGTAGAAAAGAATGGAAGAGGAAAGAAATAAATTGTGCAGTGAATGATCGATTAGCTCTTGCTTTCAGGACCTTTTATTTGTCTGTCATGTAAGACAAGTAACGTTGGAATAGAATAGTCACATTCTGCACGTCAGCACTGAAAGAAGCACAATTGCTCAATAAACTTCCTTTCAGTACTGAATTCAACCTGAAAAAAACTAGTAAATTAACAGAAATTACCTTTATAGCAAAGAAAATCAAAACAAACAAACTGACAAAAACCAAGTAACAAACCAAAACCCTCCTTCTACAGAGTCTTTTTTTTCTGGGATACTAAAAAGACTGTAGAAAGAGACCAAAACTGACGTTAGAGCTGTAGAGAAAACATGGGCTGTCTCTGAACTTGGGACAGAAGGCTGAGCTGAAAGACTCCCTCAGAAAAAATAGATCTGGAATAAAGCAAAACAACAGAAAAGAATTCTAAGCACCTTCTCCCCTAATAGGATTTCTGAGCTACCAAATCTTAGCTGTGTTCATCAGTCTTCCCTGACCATTTCTCTGTCTGAGAAAATTTCCAGCACACTTTCATATCAAACAGTTTGTGCAGCACTTCAAGCCAATGCCTTCCTAGATTACACAGAAATTCAACTTCCAGAAAACGCAAATACACACATTCACTTCCCAGACTGAACTCTTCCACTGAAAAATTAATATTTAATGCTATACTATGCATTTAACTTTTTGCTAGCAAAAAATTATTTTGTCCTTTATGTTTGTCATACACTACGTGCTGGCTTTAACAGCAATCATATGAGCTGAATAGAAGTATAATTTATGTACTTAAAAGTCACCAAAACCTCAGTAACTTTCATCATGCATTTTATAGAATTAAAAGGGAAGTGTTTGTACATGGCATGATAAACATAGCAAAGATCACCTAAAGGTCTACTATACCTCACAAAAAAGTTTACTTACTGCATACTTCACCTTTAAGAGGGTGCCTTCTATAACAACCACTGGTACTTCTAAAATGAAAGTCTTTCCAATAGCTGATCATTGCTAAAGAGCTGGGATTATTAATAAACCTATTTAATTTTTTAAACAGTGACACTGCAAAAGAAATAATAAGAGTATGGTAAATGTACTGTAATCAGGTATCACGACCATTATACTAGCATTTCAGCTGATAATACAGCTTTTGAAAACTTACTTCCTTTTACAACCTAATGGAAAATCAGATTGGAAAAGCTGATTCTGTGTAATCATCAGGCTTAAAAACTTAGTAACACAATGAAACGTAACATAGATTTCACAATCATCTATAAAAAGAGTTTAGAATAAAGGTACTGGGCTTCTTTGGTTTCTTCCTTTGTATTGTTTGGAGTTTGATACATTTGTCCAGCCTGAACAAATGGCACTGACAATGCAGAGCCCTATTTCTCCATGAAATGCTGCTGAAGATCACAAAGTGTTTTCAGCTGCTGGAATTACCCACGATCAAGAAATGAGGTCTCTTCAGTTCCAACATCTGCTAGGAACTTTCATTATTTTTAAGGATAGCAAAACCGGGGTGAAAATGAGATACTTTCAGTGACTGGATGCCGTTCGTTTAATTGAGACTTTTTCTGCACCGATAGAACAGCGTCCTCAAATTCAGAGTCTGAGGACAAATGGGCGAGATGTGCCCTGTGCATCCCGCTAAAGCAACTGCTGCAACTAAGAGAAAACGACAAATTCTTTGGTCTAGAAATTATTTCACCTAGAAACAGAGGCTAGACGCGGTAGAAAAATGGGATCTCCCGGCATGACGGGAGATGTTCTCTAAAGCACCTGACTCCATCTAACTCCAGCAGACAAAACCTCTTTAACCCGAATCAGCCATGTTCTCGGGGGGAAGGTGGGGTGGTGGGTCGGTTTTGTGGTGTGTTTTGGGTTTTTTTAAAAAGCAGTTTTTTCAATAGCTTTCTCTCTGTCAACAACGGACTACACCTCCAGCCACCCCCGCGCGGGACCGCGGCACATCGGCACCGCGGCAGCGACTCCACGGCTCCCGAGGCACTGGGAATTCCCGCTACTCCACCAGCACGAGAACGGCTTAGAAACACCCTGAAAGGTGGTGCACGTGATGATAAACACCGCCGTTACACACAGAAAAAAGAAAAGCGAAAAAAGAAAAGAGAAAAAAGGTTTGCCATCGCCCGGCTGCCCGAGCGGGACGGGCCGATGAGCCCCGTGAGACACCCTCCCAGCCCGGCCTCCCCGTACCTTCCTGCTGCCTCCCAGCACCGCCAGAGATCCGAGCTGCCCACGGAGACAATGAGCCGCTTTCAGACGTGGCCAAGGCAGCGGGAGGAGTCGATCCGCCCCGCACCCGGAGCATCCTTGGGCAAAGACGCAGCCTGGCAGAGGCGGCCCGCTGTCCCGCCCCGCCCCCGGCCACTCAAGCCGGATCAGCAGACGGCGGAGAGCCTCCCGCAAACGCCCGCCCACCGCTACAGGGTCCCGGCAACCTCACCGATGCATCTCCCAGTCGCTTACACCCTTCTGCGGGCGGCGTACGCCCCGTGCAGCCGCTCGGCCTCTCCGTGGCACTCGCCGGCCCCTCAGACCCGCTTTCTGCAACGGCCTCCCCCTCCCTCAGGCCCCACGGCCCACCCCCGGGCCAGCCCTAGATCCCCAGGCCGCGCTCGGCTCGGCCACATCCTGCCTGCGTGGTGCGAGGGGAACTGAAAGGCCTTGTCCTCACAAGCAGGTTGCTTGACTCGTGAAAGAATAACCACAAAGGTGGTCTCACTCTTCCTAGCACCACCTCTTAGAAGACTCTGCAGCATAGCTCTTACGTGTCCCCATTCCCGTTTTTATTGATGCACAGGACTTTTAACTGACCACTCTTTCTTCTTAGCCACTTACAGAAACCTGATTGAACATGCTTCTGCGTCCTGCTCAGTGAACAGCATTTAGATTTCTGTCCAGTCCATGTACTCAGAAGCAGCTTCCAAAAGAGACTCATCCTTCCTAATGCTAGTTGCAGTGGATTCTGAGGTTGTGCAGTAAGGGTGTTAGCAATAAACTGAGGTATGAGGAAAAAACACCTTTTACGTCACTTTACTGGTACAGACATGAAATAATACTACCTTTTTTCAATTGCTTGGTTACTAACAGGCATTGAATGCCTTGAAAAAGAAGTCAGAACTATAAACCAAGAACTATGGCCAGTACAAGAGTGATCCAGGAAGTCAGCATAACAGAAGCATCAGAAACAGGTGGGTTTTTTCCCCCTACTGTAGCCACATCTGTCTTTACTGCTCTTTCTACACAGCATTCACTTATTAGTCACAGTTGTAAAACTCGCCTTTCAACAGAAATGGCACGATTGCTTCAGGGCATACTAAGCAGTTACATGCCACCTGCAAACAATCAACTTTTTTACTTCCTCATATTAAGTTCTCCCCTTAAATTTGGAGAATTTTTTCCACTTTTTTTCTTCTAAAAGAAAATAAGAGCACAAGGAAATTTTTATCTGTATTTCCTTATCCAGATCAAATCACCACTTTTTCTTTCACATACATTCACTGACCTGTTGCTCTGAGCAGTATCATTTGTTCTAAGTTAATGTGGAAGGATACAATAGGAGAGAAAAGTGAGATACAGCCTCCCAGTTTTATTGTTTTCTGGCATTATCCTCTTTCACATTCAAGTTCCTAACTTAAATGTGCTTCTTTCAGTTTAGAAGACTGTCACACGTTCTATTTTTATAGCAGTATGACTCAAACCCTTAAAAATGGGGTTCTATGGTCTCTCCAGTTTTCCATCCCTTGCTTATACCCACACTAATGCGCTCATGCAGACACATACCAATCTCAATCAGGGAACTGACTTGTTTGAAAAAGTGAATGTATTTGGTACAGGTTATCTTAATTTTAATGAAATTAATAAAAAAAAAAATCCCATCCCAAAGCAGTGGTCTCAAAGAAACAGATCAATGACTGTGCATTTCAAAAAGGAAGCATGAACAGAACATACTTGCAACATACAAGTTCTGATATTCCGAAGTAAAAAGGGGAGCGAGACTAAAAACAGGTATTTATTTTTGAACTGCATTTTCTCAGGTATCTCCTCAGGACTGGTGCTGTTTGTAGGACAGTACTGGAGACACAGGCAGAACTGGTGATACTGGAGTTGTAGTCAACACCTGATTCTGAAACACAAACATTTTAATCCTACCAAACACCCAAAGAAAGATAAGGAGAATGCAGACATACTGGATCCAGGCAAATTTAATAATTTCCCAGAATCCTGGCTGATATTTAAAGAAAGTCAAGGAGTGTTAATCAAGAAGCTTCTCATACTATTACTGCAATAAGTAAACAAAGGAACTCAAACCTAGAAAAGCACAATATTCAGTTTACATGGCAAAGCAAAGCCTTTGAGCCATGGAAACCCCTAAAGGCCTTTTATCATACTATGTAACAAAAGGTGCAGACATGTCTGTCCTAGAAGACATTTAGATCAATTCAGTGGGAAGAGCCTATTTTGTCCCTGACTCAACAGAAACTAATTATTGGTAACAGGCAGGTAACCAAACCTAGTAGTAAGTGTGCTCCATACAGATTCTTTTAAACACAAGCTTGTTCTTGTCTGAGAAAATTAGTAAAGAACACAATGAACAAAGCATTATGTTGTCAAAAAAAAAAAAAACCCAACCCAAAAAAACCCTTCAAGTCTGTTGGTGCATGTAACAGATTTGTGACATGCACTGCAGGGTTGATTATTTGGTGAGCTTACTTTGCATATGGATTTCTAATTATCTGCTGTACGTCAAAGAATTACAGTAAAGATGGATGCTTTACTAGTGGCATCCATGACAGATTAAGACAGCAAGTGTTGCAATAGCAAAGACAGACTTACTATGGATATTCACTGTGAATGACTAACAAACTGCATAAAGACCAATTTAGTAAGGCTGAAACACAGGTTCCCAGAAGAAAAAGGCAAAAACAGATTATGCAAGCAGATAGATCTGGAGGAATGAGCAAATAGGTATTCAGTTAACTACAGCATTTGCTTAGCTAACGAAGGAAAAGTGTAGTAACAAGTCTAGAAGAAAACAGGTTTCATTTGACCAATATATGCAAGCCAGTTATGTCACAATTTATGTATTTTTCAAAGGATATAAGATAACTTCCACTGGGTAACGAATAGTGGCATTCACAATAAATGGTGCATCTCTTGCTCTTCCAGTCATCCAAACAGGGTTGGGATCTGAAAACACTGTTGTCACTAAAATGAGTAAAGGAAACATACAGGTTAAGGGATGTTAAGGTTCAATCTTAATACAGAACTCAAATCTTAATACAGAACTCAAATAAAACAGCTGCCAATATGCTAACTACTGCTGTCCTGTACTTCATAGATATGCATTTGGGCTTACCATTTCTATCCCAATATGCTGCAATGATGTTTGTTAGATCATAGTCACTCGCAAAAGGACTCGTGCCATTGACCACAGACATCTGTTACAAGAAGATACTTGCATTATTTGTTCACTCTTCACAAAAGCAATTCTACTGAGTTTCATGTGCGAAGTATCTGTGCCATTGAAAGAACATGCATAAACATCAGACTGAACATCTTGTCAGAATAATCTCTTACACCTTTCAACCTAAGATGATAACACCAGTTCCAAAGTTCTAGGATCCATTCTGTACAGGAGTACAATTAATTATGATGTCATGTAAGGTGGTACTAGAAGGATAAAGGGCAGGGGGAAATTGATGGGGGAAGGAAAGTTTTCCTCACATTGTATCTGGTATCCAGTCCACAATGGTTAAGTAATTGCCTCTGGTTCAATTTCAGGTCTCCATTCATATAGAGCTGAGACCCCGGCACAGGAGAAAAAAACTGAAGAAAAGCCATGCTCTGCATCACAAATGTTGACATTCTCTAAAATGGTGAACATGAGAAAAAGAACTTAGCACTGGGGATAACACAACATGCTTTTCTATCTCTTTGTATGTACAGATTTTCTCCATAGATTTGATTTTTTTCTGACTCCCAAATTTCAGATCATCACATTAGTCTAAATAAGGGAAACACCAAATAAGAAATATTACTTTTTTTTAGTGAATTGCTTTGTTTGTTAGTTAACTAACTTTATAAACCAAAGTTCTACATGAAATTTAGTTAAATCCAACAGGTTGTGGCTAACGACAGAACAATTTGACTTGCCATAATGTGAAAAGCGGCAAGATCACAAAAGACATAATTGAAGACACACTTCAAAATATTCAGCAGTCATAGTCAGCTAAGGACTCCTGCTCTGCAATAAGGATGAAACAAAGAAGTTCCTTAGTCCTTATCAATCACCCCATCTGAAGGAAAATTTTCATATACTGTAAAACAAAGATGGAGTAAATATCATAACTCTCTGTGTTACTAATCACTGACCTAATACTTCAGAATAAATTTAGGACTGTCAGGCCTCTACTATTGATCCTGGAATGTTTTCTACACTGCACGGCTATGTCGGCTAAGATAGTCCACCTGCAATCAGCAAGAGGCTCTTGGTTAAACTAAGTCTAATCTCCCTAGTAAAACAACTTCTTGGCTTTGTGGCTACATCTGACACAGCTCTACACTACCTTAGATGTGTCAGTGGGTTCTCTGAGCACTAGCATTTTATTCATTGCTTTAGGTATTAGTAATTGCAATGTCACTTGAGATACAATGGCAGCAGAATTTTATTTTCCTGATCCATATAACACCTTCTTCACCCTTCCAGTGAAAAGATACAAAAGATCCTGGCAGATGATTGCCATTGCTTCAAGAGCCATTAAGTAAGCAAAATCTATGGAGTTACAGCCTGCTGCAATAGCCTGGCCCTCCACCTCAGAAAACTAACCAATATGTAAGAATGCACAGCCTTCCACCTACTGCAAGGCGCTCAATTATTTCCTGATGCCACCTACCTACACTGATAGGCACTGTTGCACATTTCTGTCCTGTATGCTGCACTACAGCCCAAGAGAGTGCACAGATTCCAAAGAAAACTAAGAATCATAGAATCTCCTGAATTGGACATATCAAAATATGCAACAGAGGAATGACACAACAGAGTATGAGAAAAGTATTTTTTAGTAGAATGAAATTTTTAGATAGGAATTTCAAATGTGTAAAAGTTCTTTCATCTTTTGCATAACCACTACTGGAATATTACACTGGATCTATAGGTCACAACAAGTAAAACTAAAAATGCTCACATAAAGATGGTAGGAAAAGAGTAGAATCAGCTGAACACCAACTACATGCTCCTTAGGTTCTAGCGGTAGTTCCAGTTTAAAATGCAACCGATCCATTTTGCCATCTTGATTTTTGTCTTCTTCTCTAGCCTGAAGGAATCAATAAGATTTTTTTTTTTAAAGGCACAAACTTCTGTTAAAAAGAGAACAAAAGGTAAAGCCTCAGGGGATCTCCCCAGCTGCAGAAAAAAAAAACCAAGCAAATAACCTGCATAGTTAGGAAAACAATAAAAAGCTGCTTGACTTTAAAGACACAGGACAAGAGACAAGCATCTTCAAGTATTGTGTGTAATACAATGTCTCTCTCATATGTGCCCCTAGGAAGAGAAAATTCATCAGACTCTTCAAGATCTCTTCTGCCTTATGCCATTCCAGCCATCTCCCGTGCAGGTCACAAAACCTGCGTTAGTGCTGGATCCTCTGTTTCTTCCTGAACAAATGTGGGTGACAGTCAGGCTAATGCCTCTTGAATTTCAGCCTACCTCTTAATGTAGCTCCTGTATGCCAATGTCTGGTTTCGAGCCAAGGCTTGCTACATTTCTGTGCCACAAATGTTCAGTACTTTAGCTCTTTGCAAGCATAACAGGGCTCATGACAGAGGAAATGCAGAAAAAAATAGCAGCGACCGTTGCATCCCTGAAAGAACAATGGCTGCCAGGCAGAGGCTACATGCTTTAGAAGGACATAGAACTGCCTTAGTTCCAATGGACCCTTTACATCAAGTCCAAGCATCGCCCTAACCTGCCATCCACTACTAAACCACACACTCAACACTGCATCTAACCGTCTTTTAAATACCTCCAGGGATGGAGACTCCCTGGGCAGCCCGTTCCAATGCCTTCTTTCACAACTAGGGGCTATGTACAAACCCTGCAAACTTCAGACTGTGATAAGCCAGAGGGGTTGGGGGGAGAAGGGCCCAACTATTCAACTAATTTGAGGAAAGTAAACTGATGTGTTCAAGCAAACCACCAGAAGTTCTTAAGGACATGGTGTAGCGGTGGACGTGGTAGTGTTAGGTTAATGGTTGGACTTGATGACTGGCTGATTACAAATCCCTTGTCCCAAGCAAACGTTGCTGTAAGGCACGGGCTTATACACGAAGCTGCTATGACTTGAATGCAGCAGTGCACGATAGGGTGCTTGCTCATGAGCACTGGCAACAGTCAACACTTATGCCCTGGTCCCATGGCCGCTCCCCTGGTCCCACTCTCCAGCATTGCTTCCCACATTCACCGCCGAGCTCGCCCCGGGCAGGCCTACCGACAGGAGTGGGACTCGTAGCCGGTCCTCCTGGAGCCTGTTGAACGTCGGGAAAGTGCTCCACGCCAAAAAGCTTCCTGGGCCGGGCCCGACGGTAGCCACAAAGAGCACCTCGTATCGGAAGCGCACGGTGGGCTGCTCCAGGTACGCGCTCTGCTTCAGCCAGAAACCTGCGGGCAAAGGCGGCGCGAGACCTCAGGACTGCTCCGGGCCGGGCCGGGCCGGGCCCGGGTCGCGTGGGATCGAGCGGTTCTCACCGTGGCTCCGGTAGGCCACCAGCAGCGGCGGCACGTAGGTGAACACCGTCATGAGCAGCAAGGCGAACGCCGCGGCGGAGCAGAGCCCGGCCCGGTAGCGCGTGTGGAGCGCGGGATGCGAAAACAGCTCCACGCCCGCCATCACGAGCGGCCCGCGCCCTCACCGTGGCAACGGCGGAGCACCAGACTGACAGGACGCCACTCCTATCAGCACATCAGAACGCCGAGAGGCAACGGGTGCGCCAGCCAATAAGCGTGTACGGCTGCATTCCGGGGCCGATGACTGCAATGAGGTGGGAGAGCGCCCGGGAACGGCAGCGGAGCCCATCGTGCGGTTTCGAGAGCCACAGGAACACCTCGGGAGGGACCAACGCGTAACCTCGCCCCCGCCGGCTTACTGCGCGCCCGGATGTTGCAGCCCCGCCTCTCGATCCCCGGCCGGAAGCGATGCATCTCGGGTGGTTGCTAGGGAACTGGCGAGGCGGAAGTCCCGCCTGCCGAGCAGTGGCTGTTGTTGTTGTGACAGGGCCCGTGACAGCGACAGGCCCAGCTGCCCGGCCCGAGCCCCCGCCCGCCCGCCCACGGGCCTCGCCGCCTCTGGCTCCGCTTCCCGCCGGTCCGCACAATGAAGTGGATGTTCAAGGAGGACCACGCGCTGGGTAAGGGTGGGCCCGGGTTAGACGCTGCCCGCCGCCCTCCGTCTCTTGCTTCGCCGCGGGCCCCGGGGCCTATCCACTCTGTCTACCCCGGTTGACTCTCCTATCCGGTCGTCCTATCTGTGAGCAGACAGCCGCCTGCGGCCTTGGCCGAAGGGTGGCGCGATTCCCGGGACGGCCTCCCTCAAGAACTACAGACCCCTTTCGCGGGGCGGGGTGGGGGAAGGATGGGGGGAAGGGTAAGACGGTCGCCATCCCCACAGGCTCCTGTCTCTCCCTAGGACACTGGCGATACTATTACTGTGCCGTGACTAATTACGAGTTTTGTTCACAGAGCACAGATGTGTCGAGTCGGCAAAAATCCGAGCCAAATACCCCGACCGTGTTCCGGTGAGTAACCAAGCCAGCTTCAAGTACTTAAAAGCAAAGGTGGATAAGCTGTTTCCATCCTGCCCTCTGTCTTTCGATCAGATCCTAAGTAAATTCATCTTCTCTTTTGCGTTCTTAGATGTTTTAAAGAAGCCTCAAACACATCTACCTGATAAAACACTCCCTTTTCTGCCCCACTGCATATTGACAAGTAAACATGAGTGCCTGACTTTCTAAACACTTTCCAGGCATGTTTATAGCTTATCTTAAATTCTTTAAACCTTTGCAATCATCCATCCTGGCTACATGAGGAAGATGATTTTCTTTCACCTATTCCATGTCTATAACCAGTCTTCTCAAGATGAATCGCCCCATGCAAAACCTATTGTTTGCAGAGCCAGTGCAAGTGGTGACCCGCCTTTCTTCATTAATAGTTACCAACCTACCTTCTAAATAGCAGATGACCTCTCTACTTCACTCTGCAATCTTTTTTTTTTAATCATGTTTTAGTCAGTGAAATAACCACATTTCACATCCTTATGTAACAGCTAACACGTCCACACTCTCAACTTACCTGCTTGTGAGTAAAATTTCCTACATCTCACATGACCACATGCCAGTTAGTGCCAGTGCTGTCTGACCTCTTGATAAATAACTTACCCATTAGGCAGTGTGACCCAGACTAGAACCTCTAATCCCATTGACTTTCTCTGCTGTTGAGTTGCACCTGCTCACAGCATCTTCTCAGCTTGTGGTCTGGCAAGCTGAGTTGATCCTTGCCATTCGCTGCTTGATTAACTACCACCTATTCTAGTGTTAACTATGCTATAGATTGCAGCATGCTAATGACCATGTATCTCCACAGATACTCTGGAGATGAAAAAATGGGTATCTTTCATTCCCGTAGGGGAAGAAGAGATGTTGAAACTCATAGTGTGAGTCAGAATTATGTAATGTTACATGAGGAGTGGACTGCAAGGTATGGATGGATACAGGAATTAAATCTGAAGTTGCAGCGTGATGCTGCATCTGGGCCGATATATTTGATGATTCAGAGTGAACCATATACTGTTCACAAAATAGTTGATATCAAGTATATTTTTGGTATTTAATAGTAAAAATTTTTTTTCAGACTTAATATTTCCTGCTTTCTAGGTTACAGCCTGCATCCTGAGTGACATAGATCAAAGGGGCTTCAGTTCTCAGCTGCTGTATCTGTGTATCTGGATTTAGAGATGTGGTTCAAACCTGTTAAGATAATATATCAACAGCCTGACACTGTTGTAGGCTAGACTTTTAAGGAATAGATGAGAGGTAAATAAATTAACGAGTGCTAAGTACTGCAATTTTAAATTTGCTCAGGGAACCAAGTGGTCTAGGGGTTAAAAGTGTAAGTTTTACTAGAAGCAGTTCATCAAGAGCCTTGACTTTGACAGTTTATGCATTATAAAGCTAAAATGCCTAGCCTGTAATTATAGTGTAAAAAAAAATGTATTGGTTGTTAAAGCTTTAATATTCCTTTCAGACTGTTCTTGGTCCTCTTTACCGTTCCCTCATACTGAATTCCAAAAGGCAGATACTATGCCCTCCATCTGTTTCTGTATGCAGAGCAATTATAAGGAAAAACCTCACCAGATCATACAACAGCATATGTTGTAAACGTAATTGAGCGTTACCTGTTTGCTGTAGCAATGGGGAATGCACAGCTAAGGATTTAAGACAGTGGAACCTCTTACAAGCCTTATTTCCCCATGTGCAGCATTTTCCTTCAAGAACTAGCCTATGTGGAGTAATAAGCATCAGGTCCCTTCCAGAAGTAATACTTCTTTCTCCTTCCTCCTGTAACTGTTGCTTTTTTTGCAGCCATACTGTCATCTTTCCTTCCTGTAGTCAGTATCTTATTTCCTAACGTGTTCTAGCATCAGTTCAGCACAATACAAAGCAGAGAATAGCATCGAGTCATACGTTGACAGCACTAACTTGGTGGAACAAACAACGTGCTTTAGAGTGCAGTCGTAGTCAGAATAACACATTAAAAAAATAATTCTGGTTTCCAGTGATAAAATTAGTGTGCTATTGCAGACCTGAGTCTACAGACACCCCAAGTTGGTAAATAACATAGGCAGTCTTTTTTCAAAGTTGCAAACTATAGCCTGTTAATGCTGCAAACATATTAGGCATACTTGAGTTCCTACCTGCTTTCTGTTGCCAACCACTGCTGGTGTAGGCAGAGGCTAGCCAAGTTCCTACGGTGGCCTAGCAGCATAAGCATGGATTGTGATTTTAAAATAGTTTGGTTTTCCTTACAGCCTATGTATCCCATCTGGCTCTCATTAATATATTGCTAAAACCTACTTTATCAATATGGCTTTGCTGACATCCTGTAACTTCGAGTTAACTGAAACTGTAATCATATAGTTTTGAACATCAGAGGCATCCATTGCCGGATTATCTGGCAGTATAAGCTTAGTACAACAGAGGCACACAAGATCACAGCATCTTTCTGGTAATTCAGTGTACTCAACTGGGCAGCTTTGGCAGGCCAACTGGTATCCCGGAGCATACTGCAGCCACGCTTCATTTCTCTTCCTTGACGCATTGTTGAGCTTGACCGAAATGCTCATTGGGTAGCTGTGGAAGTTGGTAACTGTTAATTATAGAAAAGCAGAGAGCGTGACTGTCAAATCAAAAGCAGTACAGCAAAGCACTGTAAAAAAACCCACAAAACATCTGGTCATTCTGTGGCCAACTAAAACCTTTTCATATAACACAGTTCACTGCAACTCTATCATTTGACCCTATTCAGATATAACATGGCTTCTTTGATTCTACACTGAGCTACCTGAAGTATGCATGTGTCTCCACTTAGCATGAGTTTCTGACATACTGGTAGTATTGTGTGATGGTACAGTATGGTACACAGGTGAATACAAAAGACTTCAGGAGAAGAGAAAGAAGTTGTTAATGCATACTCATGGAAGCCTGAAAGCCATTTTGGCCTCTCCGAATTGCATACAACAGGTGAAATGGCAGATGAGATACTAACCTAAGTTGATGGTTCTCTCTTCCATTTATCCAAATACAGATTTTTTTTTTAACCTTCAGTGTTACTGAATTATTTGTTTTTCTTTTGCTACATGCCATTTCAAGGAGCTGGTTCTGTTATCAGTTGGGAGCAACTTGGGACATTCTTTAAAAAAAGACAGTTAAGGCAGAAGGGTTGAGGTGGTGTGTTTATTAAACCTGTGTATCTTTGCTTTGTGGGATTTTATTTAGTCACATGACAATTTAAAGAGGATATGGCATGTATGTAGCAAACTAGAATTCTGGGTAACAGAAGATTTCAAGCAATGATGGCCACACTTGCATGTTCTGTGAGGAGTGGCTAAGGCCTTTGGATTTGTATAGTTTGGAAAAAAAGAGAATGAAGAGCCAACTTACTGGTCTCTTGTAGCTTCCTAAGGAGAGGAAGTGAAGAGAGAGTTGTTGATCTCTCTTCTCCCTGGGATCTGGAGACAGGGTGCCTGGGAAATGTTCACAGCTGTGCCTGGGGATGTTCAGACTGAACATTAAGAAGTATTTCTTTACCAAGAGGGTAGTCAAACACTAGACCATGTTACTTCGAGCTGATCAATAACCCGTGCCTGTCAACATTTAAGAGGCATTTGGATGGTGCCCTTTACACGCTTTAATTTTTGGTGGTCAGGCTGTTGGACAAGATGGTTATTGTAGGTCCCTTGCAGATTAACTATTCTGTTCTACTCAACTTTCTTTTTACACTGTGACAGTGAGAAAAACAAAATAAGCAGCATTTGTACAAAGGGAATGCACTTCCTCACATTACCTGCTATTGCCAGAGTACCAGTGCTGCAGTCTAGTTGAATTTTTCATGACTCCACTGAAACTGTCTGTTCATGCAAATCCTGTAAAGCCTGACATTTACACCTGTGTTTTACAGGTCATAGTGGAGAAGGTCTCAGGATCTCAGATTGTTGATATTGACAAGAGGAAATACTTAGTTCCATCTGATATTACTGTGGCCCAGTTCATGTGGATCATCAGGAAGAGGATTCAACTACCATCTGAGAAAGCAATATTCCTCTTTGTAGACAAGACTGTCCCACAATCCAGGTGAGAGGCTCTTCACTTGGTATTCAGAAACATGGGCATATCGGAAGGACAGGAACTCTCCTCTTTGAACCTTACTTGGTGATTTTTAGGAGGTGTCAGTTACATCTTAATCTCACCATGAGTTTCACAAAACACTTCTTGAGTTAGGCTGAAAGGAAGGGTGACTGAGAAATGTTATCATTTACTTCCATGGCAAGAGGGCTATTATGGTATCTTTGGTTGAATGCAAGAACATTTACAACATCAATACACAAAAAATAATCATTCTGAATGTAACAGAAAAGTTGCATGTTAAATATTCAAATGCCACAAATTACTCACAAATCATAACATTGTAGATTACTTGCTAGTATTTGTTTTATAAATTACTACTTCTATAAACACAAAATGCAAAATTAATATAGAAAGGTTTTTTACATTGGGTTTATATAGAAAAATTAATTACTGTCTGCTACATACAGAAGCAGCAGCTGCTGCTTTCTATATGAGATACTTTAATATTTGAGGAAATAGTACATCATTCTGTTACACAGTTTAGGTATTATTAATCCTTACCTGTGTAACAGTGCCACCAGGTAACTGGTTCAGACTCAGTTAGGAGTATTTATTTACTTTGTGATACAAAACAGAGGTGTGTGAGTACCATCTTTTTCTGCTTGCTTCCTAAGAACATTAAGAGCCTGTATGTCACCTCCTTAGCAGTGCTGCATAACTGCGAATAGCAAAGGGCACACTGTCTCATCTCACATGTTTAAAACATAGACCACCAATTCTTTGACACCCTTCTCTCTTCATCCAGAATTTTATCTACTACTGACCAATTCCCTTACATTCCCAGTACTGCCTGCAACTCTTCCAAGCTCCTCTCTTGGGTAAAAAGCCACAATTGTTTTCCTTGATTGCTCCCATTCAGTCTGTATCTTTCAGTTCACTAGTCCTTTCTTAGTCTTGGCAAGTCAGAGAAAGGTGAGCTGAGGAGGTGTCACTTGTGCAACAGACAGATGTCAGTTGCTTCATCTAGAAGTAGATGAAGATGGTTGGAGCAGTTGTACTGGCCAAGTAATTGCTGGGGTTCTGTTTGTTTTCAAAATACAGACACTGCCCTAAAGACCACAACTGCTTAGACTGTAAAGGGTCACATGCCTATCCAGTTTAAGAAAATTTTAATTTCATCAAATGTTCAAAGCTTTATCCACTGAAAAAGCACTAGTTTCTGGCTAACTTCTATTTTGTTGCCCCTGTGTGTTGGTAGTAGCATGATTTTAAATCATCATTTTTTAACAACATAGAAAACAAAACTGTTCCTCCCCAAAACAACCTGGACCTCAAAGAAACAGCCCAAAAAGCACGTTTGATAAATTAGAGACAAACTGAACATTGACAACTACACCAGCTGGAAGCAGAAATGAGGTTTCTCACACAAGAACAAAGACGTAAATGCAGCTGCATTCAAGGAAGATACTATCAGGCTATCACAACATCAGCAATGGATGACTCAGAACCTGAAAGACATTCGGTAACTGATTTCCAATAAAACAGGGAAGTGTGCTGACAAATACATTTGCGATGAAGTAACAAAAACCTAGACACTCAGCAGCAAGCCCAGGATCATTCTGGTAATTTCAAGAGTCAGCTGCTTTCCATATATCCTCACTTTGGTATTGTAATTCACACAGAGACTTACCACTTTTGGCTTTTATTAATATTTGCCTATGTGATGTTCTGACTGTTAGCATTTGGAGCTGTCACGATCCAAGCAAACCGTTTCTCTTTTTTCCCCTTCAAGCTTAACTATGGGACAACTTTATGAGAAAGAAAAGGACGAGGATGGATTCTTGTATGTTGCCTACAGTGGAGAGAATACATTTGGTTTCTGAATGGTGGGTCTTGGCTACTATACCATCCTGATGTGTATCTTGTAAATAGCTGATCATTTTCTGTTCCAGCATACACAGAAGTTTCTTCTATAATACATGCATTTGTAACTGGATTGATTTCTTAATATATTGATAGGTCTTGTTTTAGTAGACTGTTAAATTATCAAAAAGAAGTTTTGTTGGTTTTGTGCATTTTTTTCTCATGGCTATGAATCCCTCACTCCTTTGGGGGATATATTTGATGACACTGATTAAGTAATAAAGCAAAGTAGTTGGGCTACTAAAACATGAAGGGTACATGGTAACTTAAAAATAAAAAATAAAAATTAGTATTGGGAACACTGGATTTGCTAGCTTATCCTAGGCAGGAGCAAGACGCTGATCATGTTGAAGTGAGCGAATATGTTCTTTGCTCTCAGTTAACAAACAAGTACAATAAAAATTTCTGTCACAAACAGGCAGTGCTGACATTTCTTTGATTTTGGCCAGAAACTTACACATCACATTTACTAGATATTATACATCTACTTACATTATTTGCTAGATACTGTACAGCTTCTCAACTTTTAGAATGTGGATGATGACACAAGGAAGAAACAAGGAGCTAGCTCTGTGTTCCCAAACCAATAGCTTCAGAGCTATGAGATCTCATCTGGAAAAGAACTATGCCTGGCCACAAGCTGTAAGTGGAGGAGGAAATAGCATGGGCTTTGGAAAGCAGGACCTAGGTGTCAAAAGCATGGCCTGTAGGGAAGGGGCACCAAGGAGACTGAACGATACAAATAGGAGACTGGAGAACTGGAAAGTGTAATTTGTACATGAGTTGTTGCAGAGAGAGAAAGAATTGGCAAGGAGTTCAGATTAAAACAGTTGCATGAGCCGTTCTCAAAAAACCTAAAAAAACCCCAAAGAACCCCAAAATTAGTTGTGCTACAGATAGTTAAATAGATATACATGTCCTTTCCAAGTAAAAATTCTGTAGATATTCTAAGGATATTACAGAACCAAGCATACTAAAGAACAACTTAAGTATATACAGTTCAGTGGTGCGGCTGATATGCCTGAAGGATAGGGTTCTAGTCAAACTCAAGTGGGTTCACGTTAACCTCATGAGATTCAGCAAGGCCAAGTGGAAGGGCCTGCACCTGATCAGGGCAGCCCCCTGGTAGCAATGCAGACTGAGGAGCACTGCAGAAAAGGGCTTGAGAGTACCAGTGGATGAAAAGCTGGACATAAACAGCATTGTACACTTGCAGCCCAGAAAGCCAACTGTAAACTGGGCTACAGCAGGAGGAAGCATGACCAGCAGGTCAAAGGAAGTGACTGTCCCTCTCTACTCCCCTCTGATGAGACCCCCAACTGTAGTACTGCATCCAGCTCTCGGGTCTGCAGTGCAAGGACACAGAGCTGTTGGAGCAAGTCCAGAAGAGGCCATGAAGATGATGAGAGGGCTGGAGCACCTCTCCTGTGAAGACAGTCTGAGAGAGTTGGGACTGTTCAGCCTGGAGAAGAGAAGCTCCAGGAAAACACTTCAGCCTTTCAATTCTTAAAAGATGGGGACATACTTTTAAATTATTTTTAACTAAAAGAGGGTAGATTCAAACTATATCTAAGGAATAATTTTTGTTGTTGTTGTGGTGGTGAGAACAGTAAAACACTGGCACAGGTTGCCCAGAAAGGCTGTAGGTGCCCTATCCCTGGAAATAGTCATGGTCAGGGTGGACAGGACTTTGGAAGACCTGGATCTAGTAGAAGATGTCCCTGCTTACTGCATGGGGTTTGGGCTAGATGACCTTTAAAAGTCCTTTCCAACCCAAACTGTTATATGATTTCAGAGGCAGACAACTAGAATTAGATAGGCTGCGATAAAGAGTATGAGATCATTTTGTAAACACTAGTGCCAAAGGATGTATGCAGCATGGCAAAAGTTTTAAGGCTTTTCCACAAAACAAACAACAAAAAAGTTTTTAACCTTGAGGCTCTCAACTGCTTTTCAAATGGACTGACCAAGTTACACAGCTACCTTGTGGGAAACTTGTGGTTCTGAATGATGGGGGAGGAGGGAAACCACCTAATTGACCTAGCTGCACATTACTGGAGTTCACACTTTGATATCAAAGGATAACACTGGGATGGAAAAGTAGCATTGCTTTAAACTTTGTAAGCCAGCGAGGAAACATTAATTACAGCTTAGATTACTAATAAAAGTTTTACTTCATTTTCATGCTATAGGGTGTGAAAGAGTTTAGTTTTTAAAATGTTTCCACTCATAGTGGAAATTGATCACTTTCCAAGCTTAAATAAAATTCATACTAAATCAAACTCACATGAAGCTGCCTTATGCCTAGAATTATGTTTGACTCCACAGTTACTCACAAGTACTGGCAGAAATACTCCAAAATGAGAAGACAGGAGTCTGTGAAACGTTGACACAACACAATAATAGATTACTGAGGCTTGTCATAGCGCTGCTTGTTTACAGCATGTGAAAAAGTGCTCTTGATTTCAGTAAGCTTTTCATTATTCAGAATAACACTGCAATGTCTAACACTGCTTAGTAAACATTCCATCACTACTTCCATCCTGAATTCCTTCCACAACCATCCATTCCATGGAGTGAACTTTTGATTTGGAATGAAGAAAAACTGCTTCCATCTGTGATTTTTTCTTCTTACCTTTTATTAGTAGAAAATTTTGTTTCCTTGACAGTAAAACTTCATAGTTTGTCTGTGGTTAACAAATAGTATTTTTTGCTAGCTGTTAGTAAGAAATGTAACTTACAACATGCTAGCTGATTACATGCTAGCACATATATAAACGAAACAAGGGGAGATGAAGTTTTATTCCAAATGTTAGGATGGAGGTGACTTTTACAGTACCCTTCATAAGCCTTTTAAAAACCCATATAAAAACTCTTTTAACATCTCTGTAATAATTATTTCAGATTTAGGGGCCCAGGTACACAAGTAATTCCAGAGAATGCAAGGATAAGTTTTCTACAGCAATAACTCAATTTTCATCTGCAGATGCACTTAAAATGGTAGTAAAACATCAAGAGACTTCCTTTTGAAATGCATAGATGAACAGCACCCCTTCAGATACACTCTTGTAAAATTATTTAAAATGTTTGGGACCCATATGATCTGCACTTTCTATTAACCCTTCATGACTGGGAAGGAATTTCAATTTACACACTGAACAGAAAACAAACAAATACCTCACTATTCCTACACCTTCTAACACTTCTACCTCACCTATCTTTAAGCAAATTTGAAATGTCGTCTCCAATATAACGAGTTCTAGATTGAGATGGCTGTTCCACTTTGGAATTAAACAGATGCAGCATTTAAATGCTTAATTTCAACCTCAGAAATACCCTCCTGTTGAGTATAAGATCCTGCAGGCTTAGCCCGTCAGCCTTTTAAATAGTGCTTTTAGTTTCTTCTCTTCCCTAAATATATCCCCAATTCCATCCAAAAAGTGAGGTTAGTATCAGTGTTCAGCACCTCTAAAACTACTTTTAAACCAGATGAGCAGCAGACAGCAGCAGTCTACAGGTCACAGGTCTCCTACAAATGCACAGCAAAATGTGACCAGGAACAATCTCCCCTTACAGCTAGGCTCAAATTTCAGGAAAGAGTTAAAAAAAAAAAATTCCATCATTTAACTGCTCATCTGAAAACTAGTCTGATGCCACAACTACACAACAGCTAGCCTTATGCAACCCATTTTAACTTTGCAGCTGGATAGGATATGGGAACATTCCAGTCTGGTCAGCAGGTTTGCTACAGACCTTGATTAAAAGCAAAACTGGGGGAGGGGTGGGGAGGGGGGTGAGGAGGGGCAGGGAGGTTAAGTATAGTTTCTGGGAAGCACAAAGGTAAATTTCAGGTGCTTGGAAACGTACGTGTTACATTCTTTTGGAATGCAATTTTCTGAGTTACAATAACTGCTACTATTTCTCTTCAACAGTTTACTCCATAGCCCATCTGCAATGGCATCTGGCCATTGTTATCCGCTGATGATTAACACAAGTCACTGTTCTCCATAGTCCCCTGCCCCCTACATCTTCCCCCCTCAGCAATACAACTCTTTTTCTGCATGTTAGTGCTGGAATTGAGAGGACATACAGAATTCAAGGTTTTTGTTATTTCTTCAACAGGTAAGAGACTCACTATTTGACAAGTCAACCCAAGTGTTAAGCAAAAGTATCTGCTATAATCAGTTCTCAGGCTGTGATGTAATATGTACTGTTCAGTCCCATATGTAGCTCAGTGGGTTGACTGTAAAGGCTGTTTGGAGAACTGCTGTGCCCATTTTTCAATTCCAAAACTATAGTAAGATACCAAAGAACAGTCAAATCATTAAAGAATTCTCGAGTTCTAAATTATCCACTTCTTTCATCCTGCCATTGTGTTGTCCAAATATTTTACAAATTATCATTTACAGTGGAAGAAGTACAAGAGGGGAGTATGCATAGTAGCAATTACATAGTACTGAACTTGCTTATAAAAGGCAATAATGGTGACAGAAAGTTTAATAAGGATTACCCACTGCTCCCCCTAGCTTGTGATGTTGACTGTTTTACCATGCAGGCATTATTTGGTAATAAAGCAAAAGGCAAAGACTGCCAGAGACTACTTCTCATTCCTGCCTTTGCCAGGCTATTAATGAACACTTGCCAGGAAACAGTGACATAAATGGCTACGGCATCTCTGGTCTTAATTAGCCAAGGGGAATTAGGGATATGGACAGTACTTGAAACACTGAAAAGTAGGTAAGGTTTGCCTGGAATTACACAGAATTTACCAGTTTGAAGAGGTTTGTTTCCTGCCCAAGAAGCAACACAGTTGAAGCAGTTATCTGGCAAAGTCCTGAAATTCAGAGATGCATGGGACAACATAAGCGGCATTATTTGACACAGCCCTCTCCCCAGGATTCTTCTGTCATGTTTAATAAAACAAAAGCTTATTTATAGATGGGATCCCAGAAAAAAAAAGACCCTTTAACAGAACTAGTATTTCCAGTTGAAAGAAGTGCGGCTGGGAGGCATGGAAAATTCTCCCAGGCACCAGACAAGGAGAGCTAAGAGTTTTAAAAATATTACCTACTATACATCAGGGTTGTCCAAGCAACACTAAACCAACCATAACATTATGAAGAGTGGAAGAAAAAAGAAGCGCTAAAAAATTCCAGTGACAGCCTTCCTTTGGAAACATGGCTTCCATTTCAGCTTACGTAACTTCCACTGCTATGGGCTACAGCTGATAAATTGTATCCTCAGGTAGCAAAGGACAGCACATGAGTGTTTCCTCTCTTTTGGAGGCATATTGCTGGGAAATTTAGGTCTGCAATGATCCTTTCTCTATATTTCATCAAAAAGGGGGCTTCTATTCATCCCAAAATAAGAACTTCTCTAAATTGCTTTCCTTTTCACTCCTGTCTTCTTACGGCCCAGGGAGCATAGGACATCTCTTCCTGGCTCTTGAACTGCAGAGATTTCTACTGGGCACCGGGACTTTTTGCTGGATTTACACAGCTACATGTATTCTCATAGGAAGTGTAGGTATTCCTTGGCATTCTTGACCCAACCTTGTAGGGCTTGGCTACGCAGCACTCTCCAGGCCTCTTGATAATTTACTGCAGCTTCCTTGTAGTCCCAATATGTTTCTAGAGTCTTCATCCTGACAAAACAAACAACAACAAAAAAATTCTATTATCCTATTGCATGTAATGTCACAAAATGAAAAAAAAAAAATCAAACACCTAAGAACACGATGATACCCTAATGAGGTCTTTCATACTAGCAATTTAAATTCTCTTGTGCTTCTAGAGAGACTCAGAGAAACCCAGACACTGAAGCTACTATATCTAGAGAGAAGGAAGCAAAATACCTCCTCTACCATGCTCCATACACACTCTCCAGCAACAGAAGTGCCAGTGTTTGACTGTGTGACAGGGTTACAGAAAACATCCATGATAGCAAAAAACTCTGAAGCAAAGCAGAACAGGTGGCTAGGGACAGATGCTTTGAATTAAGTGGAAGTAGCTTTGCTAGAAGAATGGATACAATTGTTGACTGGAAGGGAACAAGAACGAACAGGACAGTTCTTTTCCAACACAAAGTAATGGAGAACAGTTGAGACCAAGGAGAAAATATTTTTTATCTTCTCCCTGAAGCAAAAGAGTCTCAGCACTTGTGGTGCTCTTGCCTTCCTCATGTAGTACCTGCTCTCCACAATCTCAGCAGAACCACTGGTCACTCTGCTGAGTGTATATACCATTGATTTTCAAAATAGGGAAATTGAGGTCTAAAGTATCCAAACAAGTGCCTCCAAGACAATTTCTTCAAGACTTTTTTCTTTTACTGGCATCCTCCTCCCAGCCTCTTTTGCCAAACAGTCTGTCAGCTGCACGTGGCATGTAGTGTTTATACATTCAACCCAATACAAAGGGAACCCTAATATAAGAAGTCCAAGAACCACTACACTAACTTCCAGAACAGGCTTTCATGCTCAAAATCATCACCAGCCCCAAAAAATCCCAACAAAGCCAAAAATACAACAGCAGACCATGAGAAGCTGTCTTTCAGGCACTCAGCCTTCTGCTGTAAACATATTTTTAGAATACCACATCATGGCTTGCTGTGCATGTCATTACCTATTCTGCAGACCTTGCTGAACATGGGAGATGTAAATTCTCTTACAAACATGCCTGCACTCTTGTCACACCTGACCTGTTTTGCTTCCTTTACCTCTTTTGCATTAATCAAACCCTGCAAAACTAACCTCCATGCTACTCTGGAAAATTCCATGGAAGGGCACACTGCAACTCTCCTCCACCTGGCCAGTGGAACAGTGACAGAACCACATTATCAATGGTGGATCACGGTTTAGGAGCATCACAGAACAGGCTAAAGACCATCAGCTATCTACATAAGCAGAGTTCAGGAAACCACAGGTTCAAGAATGGCCATGGTCAACCCACCACAGCCATCTCCAAATCCCTAGCATCGGCAAGCTGTTCCTCTCTGAGATACTCCCAACATGTACCTCAAACGCAGTACAATCCACCAGTGCCTTCTCCTCCACCTCAGCACCGTTCTCTGTGGAGCAATATGCATGCTACATTCAACGTTTGAAAGTGCTAGCACACTGCCTAAACACCTAACATTTGTTAAAGAATTTGGACCCGCACTTCTTCACTATAAATGCAACTAATTACTTTTATTTTTCCTTTATCATCGAAAAGTTAGTATCAGATGCTGTTTACATTTTCAAACCAGAGCTACTGGTAGTTATGAGGTCACATTTAGCATGGTCAAAGATTTAAAAAGGATTATACAACACAGATTTTTGAACTCTCTCAATCTCGTTACAGGTGAAATAGCTGTTTTCCTTGCATTTGCTGTGGATGCACATAAATGGATCTAGCTAGACTCATATACAGGTTCCACCTGCCACTAAGCCAAGAGAAAGAAACCAATGCCTAGCTGTTCTTAATTTCCTCCTTGAGTAATGTTGCTTTTTCCTGAATCTGCTGGCAAATCAATGGCTCTTCAACTCATATCCGGCAGTCTGATTCAACTTAACTGAAACACATATGGGATTTTTCTAACCCTGATTATTCCAACAGACCTTTGTTGGAAACTGTTGTAGTAAACAGCAAGGGAGAACACAGCCAGCACAAAATCAGCAGACAGTAAGAAGCAGTTCGGTATTTCCACCCTGGTGTATCAACTACCTGAGCAAATCTGACCACAGCCTCTTGGTATCTCATTCCCCAAGCAGACAATATCACTACAGGATTTAACAGTGGATGCAACAGAAAGCTATGTTTTAAACAGCTTCTTCACAGAGCTGCCAAAAATCAAGCAGATTTATATAATTCACTCTCAACTTCTTCATTAAGCTTCTATGAAATTTTCACCTTATATATGTGAAAAATGTTTTTGAATTCCAAGTACACTACATCTGCCTAAAAACCTCACACAATTTGTCTGTATCTCAGCTTTGGTTGGACCACTAAGTGTCTGAGCATTAGTAATGAAGAACTTGTGACACATTGTTGGCAGAAGTGAACACTATTTTGCTGCCCCAAGTAAAGTCCAATACAACCATACAATCTCCAGCCTATCCAGGTCTGCCTGACTACATTCCTTTTATGTTTCTCTCTACTGTTTCAAACTTACACCTACACTACTACTGTGTAGGAGAGAAACAGTGATTATGATGGCTGTGTGCCAGAGACATGAGAGGTCATCCACAGATGCAATTTTGAAAAGTTATGTTCTTGGGAGAGCCTTACATAAATCACCATTATTCTTGAAAATAGTCATGTGCTCAGCCACATGCAAAGCTGAGCAGAAATGGGGTCACAAGCAAGGCAGCCTGCAAAGAAAAGCAATACATTGCTTGAATACTTTCTTCCCAGCAACATTTATGTTCAACCCATAATGCACTTTTGAGATTTCATACATATTGTACATGAAAAACGTTGACAGAAGCACAAGGCATCAACCAAAATAATATTCTTACACAAAAATTAATTACTCATATCTAAAAGGGCCAAAGCTCACAGATCCTCAATATATAAAAAAAACCCCATTGTGAATCCGTAATGAAAGTGGGCCAGGAAACCATACCTGGCCTGATTCAATCAGTACTTTCTTCAACACTTCAGATAAAATGCAGTCCTTGCAGACAAACTTTGAAAGTGACACCAATTGGTAAGATACAGAACAAAGTTACAAAAGTAAGCTGACTGGTTAAGTGAGTTCCACTCAAATACAATGAGTTTTAACAGTAATACAAAGTTTTGCAGCATTTGGAAGATTGTCACTGCATTGCTGTCCAGCTGGGGAGAAGCAGCATTATCATGAAACTGGCAAATGAACTTTGTGGCCTTTTCCAATGTCATCCGAGAAGTGGGAAACCATTAATCACACAGAGGAAAAGACACAGAAGCTCAACAGAGTAAGTCAAGCTCAATCAAGTTTTGATATATTTATGATGGCTAAGTATTTTCTGCCCCAAGAATAAAGGCTCTTCAATCTGGCAAAGACCTACCAAGCATTTGTGACATGCAGTATAGGAGATTTTCTTAACTAGATCAGATGACCTAACAGAGCTGCAGGCCTCTATATAGTATTAGGATGATCACAACTATAACTGAATTGCAAACTACTAAAACATTGCCAAAACATTACTGCCAAATGTGTTTCCAGGGCTTGGTGGTTTGGGGGTTTTGTTGCTGTTTTGGGAGTTTTGGGGTGGGTTTTTTATTTGGGTTTTTTTGTTTGGGTTTTTTTTTTGTTGTTGTTGTTTTTTAAATTAGAGAACAGCTGTAACAATGAATCTGCACCCCCTCCCACGATGGTTACTTTGAGTAGGCTGATACTTCCTTAAAATCATCCTCAATCACTCCAGCAGGAAATACTTAATGTTGAACTGGCAGAATCCCTTTGTTTTTCATAAATGAACACTGGCAAAAAATCTTAAACACGAAGGCCAAACAAAGGTTCTATACTTTAGTCTGCATGTTAAATCTTAAAGCCATCTGACAGTCCTTGTGCTCTCTACAACAGCCCTGGAAGCGACAGCACTGCATCCACGCTGGCGGTTGAATGGGAAGGAGGAAGCAAGCACAAGCTTAACGGAGATGGCTGCTGACCAGAGTTTAGAAAAACAGAAGATCAGTCATGCATGAAAGAAACCCAACAAGAAACTCAGGGCAGGGTTATGTTACAAAGTCTCCCTCAGGTTCAGACACACACACACAACTGGCCAGTTACACCTTGCACAAACAGCAATCCCTGGTGACCCTGCAGGGTGGATGCTGCTGCTTGACAAAAGGCAGCTTTCACTTCCTCAGGTGATGCACAAGGCATGGTTACCAAACCACCCCACATTAAAAATAAAACAAACAAAACCCACCTTTGTCAAATTACCACCGAGGGATCTGCAAACAACAATAATACTGCAGAGGCTTTAGCTAACACTTAGTGACATCTACAGTAACATCAGCAAAGGCACAACTTTGCCCAACCACACATCATCATTCCCTTGACAGTGAGCATGGAAAACATGAAAAAAAAAAACCCCTAGCATAAAAAGATGGATTTATGTACCAGTAATTTCAAAGCATTACCATGAAACAACATGTGAGAGGGAGACAACAGAAGAGAAGGGAGTTTGGCAGATGGAGGCAAGAGGTTACAGAGAAACAATTAATATTTTAGACAGTCCAGTCAGAGGGATGAATGAGAATTTAAGTAAGGCACAGAAGACAGATCACAGAAATTGTCAGAGAGGAAGAAATAAAGTGGGACAGCACAATACGGTACTATCTGGTTCTTGGTGCAGAAGTAGCTAATGCCAGCCAAACACCACTTCCTGCTCACAGTCTCAGCTGAAAGCAAATAAACTAAATCCTAAAAACCCCAATCTGCTGAATGTTATACTTGGAACCTTAGCTAAGCTACACCCCTACAAATTCCTACACTTGCTTTTAGGGAAAGAGCGCAGCATTCTGCCCCTAGTAGGCTCTCTACCTGTTCCAATTTAACAGTGATCCTCTGGAGAGAAGTGAGGAATGGAAGAGAAAGGAAAGCACAAAAAGCAGGAGAACCAGCTTTAGATGCAGGAAAGAAGAAGAAAAAAAAACCCCATCAGAATCAGCATACTAGGTCCAGGTAAAGCTTTAACTGCCCTGGTGTCCAAGGTCTGACAGTAGACAACAGTAGATGAAGGAAGGGTTAAGAAAAGAGCAATTCTTGTAATATACCCTACAGCTATCAAGACTAGCTTCAGCAAACCTGAAGGGACTACAGAATGAGATTCTCTTGGTGGAGCAGAAAGGACGGGAGGCAAGAGACCCAAAAGCAGACTGCAAGAGTGGCCAAAGTGTGCAAAGGAACCGGCTGACAGCCTAGCACTAGAACCAAACACTTGTAGGAGGAGGTAACATACATTTCAACAGAAAGATATGAAACTGGCTAACAGTTAAGCATACAGGAGTTTAGAGGATACAATTTGAAACTGTATCTGAAGTCCACTCTAATTTGAATTACAAGGAAGAAAGAACAAAAAAGGAAGAAGACACATTAGAATGTTGTCTAGATAGGGAAAGAGGGGGAACAAAAAGCAAAATTAAAAAATTGTATTGCTCAGAGAAGAGTAGAAAAAACAGACTTCAAAAGGAAAGCAGCTGGACAAGCTGGTGAGCTAGCACCTCTACTGTACTAACAGTTTGTGCAGGCTAAAATCTATGCCGCATCTGCAAATCAGCTGAACTTTGTCAGAAGCAGCATAGACAGAAAAATGGTAGAGGACAAAAAAGTCAAAGGAAATTACAAAGCCACTAGAGTTTAGAAAAGCCCTGAGGTGAAGTGACTTTATATAAGCAGCACATGATCAGCACAATGAGTCACCGCCATGGTTTAACCCCGCAGGCAGCTAAACCAACAACCATTCACTCACACACCCTTCTCTCAGTGGGTTCAGGGAGAGAACTGAAAATGGAGAGAGAAAAGAAAGGGGGAAAAACCCTTCTGGATTGAAATAAAGACAGTTTAACTGGACAGAAAAGGAAGATAATCATAACAACAACAATTTTTAAAAGAATATGCAAAACAAGTTATGAATACAATTTCTCACCAGCCAAAGTCAATGCTCAGTAAGACCCCAAGGGGCCCTGCCCCTAAGCCCACCTCTCAGTTATATGGAGAACACAAGGCTGTATGGTATGGAACAGCCCTGTGCCCATTCTGGGCAGCTGTCCTGGCTGCGTCCCCTCACAGCTTCTTGGTCGGTCCCCACCTTCTCACTGGCAGCCAGTATGAGACGCTGAAAGGTCCCTGACTGCCTGGCAGCAACTAAAATTATTGGTGTGTTACCAACATTATTCTCATCCTAAATCCCAAACACAGCACTGCAACAGCTGCTGGGAAGAAAATTAACTCTATCCCTGAGGAAACAAGGACAGTCACCTACTCAACAATGCACCATCTCACACATTATTTAAGGAAATTACGATGCCTAAACAAGCGAGGACGAACTCCCACCCAAAACAGGCTAATAATTTTAGTTTTAAAATGGATTTTAAAAGAAAGTATCTTTCTACTCTCAGAATCAGTTTAAACCATTTCAGCAATAGCATGGTTCATGTTGATAGTAGAATTTTAAAATACTTATGAGACACTTCTACAGACACAGAAGGTAACTGCAGTCTTCAATTACAAAAATTCAAAAGCAAGCAAGATCACACTTCTGAGCGTGAAGAAATCTTGCTGAGAGACCTGGATGCATAAGAGAGCTGAGCAATCACCAACCGCATTAAGTTTAACAGGAGAAATGCTGGATTCTGCACCTGGGAAGGGGCAACCTTGGCTACACATCCAGACTGGGGGATCAGACACTGGAGGTCACCTATGCTGAGAATTTGTACCATCTTGGTTGACACAAGTTACCCATGAGACAGCAGTGTGCCCAAGGCAGCCAGGAGGGCCAAACCAATCCTGGGGCACATCAAGTACAGCACAGCCAGCCAGTCCAAGGAGGGGATTGTCCTACTCTGCCCTGTGCTGGTGCAGCCTCACCTTAAGTACTGTGTGCAGTTTTGGGCGCCACAGTACAAGAGGGACATGAAGCTATTGGAGAGTGTCCAGAGGAGGGCTGGGAGGATGGGGAATGGTCTGGAGGGGAAGTCTTATGAGGAGGGGCTGAAGTCCCTCGGTCTGTACAGCCTGGAGAAGAGGAGGCTGAGGGGAGACCTCATGGCACTCTGACTTCCTTGCAAGGGGGAGCAAAGGGGCAGGCGCCAGTCTCCTCTCTTTGGTGACCAAGGATAGAACCCAAGGGAACGGCATGAAAATGGGACAGGTGATATTTAGGTTGGATGTTAGGAATAAGTTCTTTCCTGAGAGGGTGGTTGGGCACTGGCACAGGCTCCCCAGGGAAGTGGTCCCATCACTGAGCTGGGCTAAGGTCAAGAAGCGCCTGGATGATGCACTCAGTCACATGCCCTGAGGTAGCTGCTCCTGTGTGGAGCCAAGAGTTGGACTTGATGATCCCTACAGGTCCCTTCCAACTAGTTTTCATGTGAATCGTTAGCACTCCTTGTAGGCTGTCAAATGTCTTTGACACCTTTTGCTTTATAATTTTTGTTTCAAATTTTGCCTTTTTGCTTTTTTTTTTTTCCTTGGGTAAAATGCAAAACTTAAAATGCTATGTAATTGGCTCAGGATGTTCTATGATTCTGTAATTCTAATAACTATTAAGACTCAGTGTGCACTTACTTAGTTCATCTGTCTAATGTCATGGTATCACAAAAAGCAGAAATGGCCTATCTTCCCTGCTCCCAACCACACACACCACCTACTCCCTTTTGCACATGTTTTATTATCCATTTTAGCTTTCCATGAGCCAATTCAGTTCATCAGTCCAATAGAAAATAAAGACATTTTCCACCACGTTAGCTAGTTGAACTGGCTCACCAAGATATTGGAGAAGTGCCAGAGATACCAGAGAGAAAATAGTAGCAGCAGAGACTGCGGCAGGACCATCCTCATCAGCAGCTACAAGCAGTTAAATAAATTAGCTCAACAGCTGGTGTAGCTGCATGCCAGAGCTGGTGAAATCATACCTGGAAGTAAGTCTAAAATAAAAGAAGCCTTCCAATGGAATGCATTTGGAACCTTCTACATCTCTCAGAACCTCTAAGCCGAAGCAACAGTTAAAGTCTATATATATATATATGAAAATATGCCCTGCTTTATGGTAGTTGTGATATTAAATACATAATGCTTGCAATGCAAGCAGATGATTTCTTTCCAGAAAAATGCCATTTACATAATATATGTGTTACAAAAAGAGCCCTACAGACTATCTCACCTTACTTGCTCGTACTGCACCATACACTTAGATGAAAAAAGATTTTAGCCTAGATTTTTCTGAATTATTTCTTTTTTAACTCAATCTCTTTCCTCTTGTAAAACAAACCAAAAAAAAGGCATTTGATACAATTAGTAAACACCAACCACCATCAAAAACCCCACGAAATTTTGGAACGGGGGGTTTGAACATCATCAAGTGTACAGTGCTGCAGACAGCTATCTAACAACTCATGTTTTCAAACAAGACACTTCCTCCTTTCACCTCCCTCTCCACTCCTTTTTCCCCAGCTGTACACAGCCACTTTAAAAAAAACCCCAAAACTGTAGTTTTCTGCCAAGTGAGCAAGTTGAAGAAGCTTACAGAGGTAATCAAGCTAGGAGTAGGTTAAGGCTTCATTTATCAGGAACAGAGCTTTGTTTTGAAAACTTGTAAGCCTTCAAAAGAGATTAGTCACCCCAAATTCTTACCTGAACTCCAAACAAACCAACCACCTGCAGCTTCTTTTGTCATTGCTGCAGGAGATGCGATAGCTATTTCTCCAAGAAGATGATCAAACAGACCAAAAAGAGACTTTTCCTAACCCATCAAGCACATGCCATATTTTTCAAAATTCAGATTTTAACAATAAATTTATCCAAAGTGAAATGCATGAGCAGATTCTGGTATCACCACATGATATTCTTGAATTTCATTAATAAGAACTCAATCTTTAAATAAAACACAAATATCTTTACCGGAGAGTGTCTGGTAGATCCTCTAGTGAAGTGCTTGTCACCAGTTTTTGGAATGTATGGAAGAGTTCTACTTTACAAATCTTGGATCTGATGGGGGAGAAAGAAAAAAAGAAAAAAATCTGACTGGAAAAAGGAATCAGAAATGCACTTCCTTTTACAGTTCACAGTTGTACATCCCACATGAACATTTTTGATAAGAACTACGTTCACTTCTGAAAGAATGTAATAAGTTCTCCACAATTTATCTTTTCTATCCCATCTGAACTGTCCGCCTGTTTTTCCCTTCATTTTAAATGTTATATTGACAAAGAGTCGTATTGTGCCTGTTGTCCCAGCCAGCACTCTTGTCAGTTTGCAGAAAGAACAATTTAATATCCCCACTGTTATCTGTATGAGGCTGCGCTGTCATCAGCTCACAGCTTCAGCAAGGTTAAGCCAGAAGGAATAGCCCCAGAACTGATCAAGGAAGGACAGAAAGGCTCCAAATGCATGTTCAAGCTGGCAAACTTTGTATTATTCAGAAGGAATAAAAGAACCAACAGAACTATCTGGAACAATGCTGTCCTTTTCACAGTGATGACAAGGACACACTCAGCAACAGCTGCAGGGCAGTTAAATACAAAGAGCCTCATGAAAAAATAAAGCAAATCGAAGTCTGAAAGGTCTTTTGAAGATATCATATGCGTCTATGTCAGCTTTAAGCCATTCTTTTCCCCCAAAGAGAAGGTAACCAGAAGAGCTGTTTATAAAGCATGGCATGTTTTGGAAGCTCCAGCTATTTTCTCTATTTAATTCTCTTAATCTGCTTGTCTTCATAACATCTGATTTAGATTTCTAACACACAAAAGCTGATTCTCCAGAAGCTCTGAAAAAAGACCAATTATAAGAAAAAAAAAAAACAAAAAACCCACCAAACCCACAACCCCCCCCCCAAACCCTATTTTGCTGGTACTTTTATTTAAGAACCCCAAAACTGGCAGGTAAAGATGCCCTAAAATTTCACCTTCATCTTAATCTATCAAAGGTTTATATTGTAGATTTTGTTGGCTTAATTAATTAAGCATTAACAAAAATACATACCAGACATCTATCTAAAATTCCTTTTAGTATTCAGCTTTACCTTCCTTGATACTTAGTGTTACCTAGCATATTGCGGGGGGTCAAAAAAACCCCAAACAATTCCCATCAATCACCCTGAGACTCCTTGAGGGGAGAAAATCCATGGCAGAAATTGAAGTTGTCTTTACTTATTAAATGCACACACCCCCCACAAGGCTATAAATTTCTTATTTTCATTATAGAAGGTCTTTTACACAAAAGCATAAACAAGAATAAAAGCATTTATTCCTTGGCACTGCTTTTTAATCCTGATTTCCTAAGGAAATGAAACCTTTGCAGTCACAGTGTCTTGCAGGCCCTTCTTAATTAACAACTTTTGAATGTTTTAGTGAACTTTGAGCACATGTATAAAAAGAAAGGATTTCCTTTCCTTTTCCCCCATTCCTCAGATTTCTTCGTGCTCTAAAAATGCTCTGCGTGTTACATGAGCTGACAGAGGCACGTATGCTAACAATATATATGCATCCAGACATGACAACATTCCCACCTGCTTTGATGGCTCCCAATGCCTTTCTTTGTTGTTCCCTGCCGGAAGCCATCTGAGGTGACATCCAGAGGTTGCTCAGGGACTGCACTCCAACTGATAGCTGTAGAAGAAAGGATTGTGAACAAAGGAGATGCTCTCATCACAAAAGCAGAAGTTAACAGTTCTTCTCCTTCTACAGCCTCACATAATACCATGTTGCTTCCCAAAATAATTTAAACTAGGCAGAGGACCATAGTTCTCCAGGGACAGAATTCCAAGTAAATTCAGTTTAATAAAAAACAAACAAAAAACTACACCCCACATGGACACCTTTCATGTTAAGCAGGTTCTTCAAGACTCCGTGTCTCTAAATATTTGGCCTCCCGCTTTTTAATTCTCCCCTTTTCAGGGGCATTCTACTTCCTTTAGTGCATCCTATATCTAGACAAAGCATGAAGAAATTTCCAAGTCAAACAGCTTATTCTCCTATCAGGCTGTGAAATACTCCAAACTACTTGCACCAATTATTCCACGTTTCCCTTGTTAATTTATTATATGCCATTATTTTATTGTGTATTGTATACTCTACCCAGTTTCCTCTCTGATAACTGAGGTACATCAAGTATCTGTAGACTTTATTTGAAAAATGTCACTAGCTAGCAGGGAAATAAAAATCATTTGTTGTAAATTTCTTAATGCTGAAAACTCTGCATGCCTTATGTTGTAGATGTAAAAACAGCTAGTAAAGCATCAGAATGTTAAGAGGAGCAAACCGATTGACATGCCCAACTGTTACTTCTGTCCTTCCACAGCCTAACAACAGTTCCTTTACCTTCTCCTGCCTTGAAACAATTTTCGTTCCCTACTTTCTTCCATTTCTCTGAGTTCCTACGAGGCAAACCAGTTACACATGCATTTACCCTAAGAAGAATTTTCACAGCTTCCCTCCTTCATGATACCATCTTTCTGTTCAAGAATGCTCCAAAACTATACATCATAAAGCATATTATGGAGACAGGTTATGTTAATCACATATGTATTACAGTTCAGCTGTATGCTGCAATTGCCATACGCTAAGCGTAAATTGTACTTGCATCATGATTTAGGTACAGCAGTAGCGTCAAGTAAGATTAAATACATAAAACTGGTATTAAACCCTCCATCTGTGGAATATTTAAAACCACCTAGTCAGAGGATATCAGGTTCTGACAAGCAGATAATTCACTGTAAAATGAGAATGTTTTCTATGCTTTCATTTTTTTCACAGTTAATAGCAAATTTCAAAAATATTAAATGGAACACATTTGTCTTTTAAAAAATGCCAGCTGGTATGTTCCTACCAAGTGTATTCCCATAATCAGTGTAACAACCCTGAATTTAGAATTTATTCTGAATTTCACCAAGAAAAAAAAATCAACCTGGTGTAATTCATATATGCGAAAAAGCATTATGAAAAACCACCATTCATCTTTATTTGACAGAATTGTCTGAGTAACTGTACAGAAAAACAGACTTACACAGGATTTTAGTCACAGCTAGCTTCAGATCTTTTTTGCTAAGTGAATTGACACCATTTTTAATGATGGGTTTTGTTTCCTACTTCACAAAATCATAATCTAAAGAAGGTTTTTGAAAGTTTGGTTTTCTTATTGCCCTCATAACTTTTGTTTTCAATGGTTATTTCACATCTCAATTCTCACTGGCATCAACCAAGTATTTATTCAGTCGGAGAACTCCCTACAGGGAACTAGAGGCTGAGTGAATACTATAAATTATTAACACTTCAGTTCTGGTCTGAATTTTCTTGCTGCAAGTCAGACTTTGCCTCTAGCACTGCCAATGAATGATGTTCTGTTCTGGAAAGCCACCAATTTTTATTTGAACTCTTGCACAGTTACGCAACTAGCTCAAGTTAACTCACCTGCACTACAAGGAACAAGTTTTGTTTTGCTCTTAGCTCGAACTTCCTGAATTGCCTGACGACTATGTTCAAATTGAAGATCTGATTGCAGCAGCTTAACCTCCTGAGTGAGAAAACCATCTGGTAAAAGTGAGATGTGCTGACACCTAAAGAAAACACAGAAAAATACAAGAGATTTTAAGTTTGGTCCTCCCAGACAGGCCAATTTTCTGACATTTCCCTTCATAATCTCAAACATGTTACTCGTACATTAAAATTTAATTGAATGTGAGTTATAGAAGAGAGACAAGGAGGTTTGGGAACATTTTTCCCTCCAAAAATTATTTTTTGCAAAAACAAAGCCACACAGTTTATTAAGACACTATATATCCTAGAAATACACTGATGGATTGATTTTTTAAAAGTCCTAGTTAAAAGTTCGCTAGATAAAGTATGTAGGATAAAATATGCAATGTACTAGTACAATCACAATGAAATATAATAATCAAAGTATTTACATAGTCAATCATATTACATGAACAACTCATATGAAACCAAAGGTTCATAATCAAAGACTAGAAAGATACAAAATACACTTACTGTTCCATGTATAATCTCATTTTTGTTAAATTACCATAACTCGCTAACTGGGATTAGGATTAAATGAGGCATAAACCAGCATGTATTTAATCATTATGATGCTTATACAAAGCAGGCATAAATTAAGACTGAGTTCATATTGTCATATGTAGTAGTTTGAAAAAGTGACTGACTTTGCAACCTAATGAAGCAGGGCAAATTCTTGTACCATGTGTTACCAACTGAGTAAACGATTATCCAGTAAGATCCACTGGATAGGTAGCTAGAGTTTCCCCTATTAATACACTATGACTTCTTTTATAACCATCTCGGATGCAAAGCTATGGGGAAAAAGAAGTTACTAAAAGCCAAACCTTTCAGATGAACTGGTCTGGTAACTGCCTCTTAAAAAGCAATGGTTCAGCTCCTAGTTTCTTTCTTGTTCTCCTTTCCCTCTGCTCTTGCCCATTTCCATTTACTCCATTCTTATGCTTGCAGGTTCCTTTTTGACACTGATTCAGCAAGAAAAATACCCACTTCCTATCCTTTTGCTGCTGGGATAGCTTTGATAAACTCAAAGATCTGAGGAGCAAGCCAGTGCTCAGCAGATTACTTGCTTTATATAGTATCAGTGTATTTCACATCTCATAAATCTCCCTGAGGGGATAGGTTGTTTTAAGAGAGCAGGGAGAAAAATTAAATCTTGGGTGTAAACCAGATCAAAGGAGTAGACAAATTCTGACCACCACTGAAATGCACAAAAGCTTTGCCTTTCCAGTCTAACACAGTCTTTTTCCAGCTGACCAATACAAGCTGTCACACGCTAGATGGCCTGAACGACTTCAGCACATCACACACCGGTTGAGGTGTGAAGTGTCCTCTCCTATGTCATGGTCTACCCCACCACCACCTACTCAAGCAGGGCCACCTTACAGAACCATGTCCAGATGGCTTCTGAGTATCTCCAGCATAGGAGACTCCAGAACCTCTCTGGGCAACCTCTGCTAGTGCTCTGTCACCTGCACAGTTAAGTGTTTCCTGACATTCAGAGGGAACCTTCTGTGTTTCTGTTTGTGCCAGTTGCCTCTTGCCCTGTCACTGGGCACCACTGGAAACAGCCTGGCTCCGTTTTCTTTGCGCACTTCCCTCAGTTATTTATATACATTGACAAGATCCTACCAAACCTTCTCTAGGCTGAACTGTTCCTCCTAAGAGGAATACTCCAATCCCTTGAACGTCCTTGAGGCCCTTTGTTGGACTCTCTCCATGACACTCTTCTACTGGGGAGCCCAGAACAGAACCCAGCACTCCAGCTGTTGCCTCACCAGTGCCAGGAGGGAGGAATGCCCACCTCCCTGGATCTGCTGGCAATACTTTGCCTAATGCAGCTCAGTGTGAAGTGTTATGAAGTCCAGGCAGATGATATTCACTGCTCTACCCTCTCCTAGCAGGCTACTCACTTCATCACAGAGGCTGGTCAAACATAACATTGGTAAATCCATGCTGACTACTTCTGGTGATTTTTCTTGTCTTTTGCGTGCCTCAAAACAGTTTCCAGGATTAGCTGCTCCACCTCCTCCCCAGTGGTCAAGGTGAGGCTGACCAGCTGTCTTTTTCTCTATACTACACAGGGCTACTTTCTGAAATTGTGGATGTGTAGAAATTCACATTATCTGTAAACAACTTCAGTGCAGAGGCCTGATATTTGTATGACACATTGTCTCCCGTAACTATCTCCATACAGCGCACTTACCTTTCAATAATTGCTCTCCGCATAGCTTCTTGGCTGTATGGACACTTCCCCACTATAATTGCTGACAGATACACTGGATACTGTAGGAAATGCATCAGAAGAGCTCCCTGACACCCTAACACATTCCAGCGAGCCATTTTATCACTGCAGGACATAGAGCATGTTCTGTCCCCACGACCTGGCTTCACTCGTAATAATCCCACACAGTGATATCCTAGCCCAGGTACTCGGGCATCACCCAGCACTCCAGGTACACATTTTGCTCCAGTTCTATAAATATCTACAACCTTTGGTCTCCCTAAACCAGTCTCTGTATTAGCTGTTTGTATCTCTCCAGAACATTCACAGATCTTTCGATTTGTGTCATCCTGTTTCCCAGATACTTGCTGAAAAGACAGGTCTTCAGTGATTACAGAAAAATAGCCATCATCATCAGTTTTCATTCTTTTGATTACATGATTACTTGAGGCTTCCTCTGATTTCCTTTTATCTTCTATTCCCAAATGTTCATGGTTACTTTTACACTCTGATGATTGTCCAGCTACACCATCTCCAGTCACTGGCTTTGAAAGCTGGTTCTCTGTTTCAGTAATTGGAATAATAGAAGCATCTCCACCTACAACCAAAAAAAAGTAATGTAAAAATAGGACAAAAGCACATCTCTCATGACTGGCACACAGTCACACCAGCAGTATTATGGCTACTAGCATTTTTTACAAATTTGCATTCAAGAAAATTTAATTACAAAAACTCACTTTTCAAATAACATTGCCCTGTACTATAATAAACCAGATTTCCCTGAAATTTGGGCCAATTACATAGCATTTTAAGTTTTGCATTTTACCCAAGGAAAAAAAAAAAGCAAAAAGGCAAAATTTGAAACAAAAATTATAAAGCAAAAGGTGTCAAAGACATTTGACAGCCTACAAGGAGTGCTAACGATTCACATGAAAACTAGTTGGAAGGGACCTGTAGGGATCATCAAGTCCAACTCTTGGCTCCACACAGGAGCAGCTACCTCAGGGCATGTGACTGAGTGCATCATCCAGGCGCTTCTTGACCTTAGCCCAGCTCAGTGATGGGACCACTTCCCTGGGGAGCCTGTGCCAGTGCCCAACCACCCTCTCAGGAAAGAACTTATTCCTAACATCCAACCTAAATATCACCTGTCCCATTTTCATGCCGTTCCCTTGGGTTCTATCCTTGGTCACCAAAGAGAGGAGACTGGCGCCTGCCCCTTTGCTCCCCCTTGCAAGGAAGTCAGAGTGCCATGAGGTCTCCCCTCAGCCTCCTCTTCTCCAGGCTGTACAGACCGAGGGACTTCAGCCCCTCCTCATAAGACTTCCCCTCCAGACCATTCCCCATCCTCATTGCCCTCCTCTGGACACTCTCCAATAGCTTCATGTCCCTCTTGTACTGTGGCGCCCAAAACTGCACACAGTACTTAAGGTGAGGCTGCACCAGCACAGGGCAGAGCAGAAAAATCATCTCCAGGCAAACCTAGCTAAACAATATAAAACTCAAAAGAATAATTATAGAATAATCTATCAAATAAGGATGGAAGTCTTAATCTGTATCACTAAAACAAGTTCACAACCAAAATGCTGAACCTCAGAAGCAAACAAATCCTGACAGAGATGTGAGAAAAAGGCAGCGAGGAAATTATTCTTGCTAGGTGATAGGACAAGGGGAAATGGCAAGAAGCTGTGCCAGAGCAGGTTCAGATTAGATATTAGAAAAAAAATTTTTTACTCAAAGAGTTGTCAGGGCCTGGAACAGGCTGCCCAGGGAGGGTGTTGAGTCACTTTCCCTGGATACGTTTAAAGAAAGGGTAGATAAGGTACTTAGGGATGTGGTTTAGCTTAGGATGGGAATGGTTGGACTTGATAATCTTTAAAGGTCATTTCCAACCTTGTGATTCTGTGATTCTATTACATTTGAAGATGTAAATTCTATTATCATATTGCATTAACAAATAAAACAATCACAGTATATTGTAGCAATGCCATCAAAATAATGAAAATGTATGAGCCGCTAATTCACTCTGCAAAGCACTGATAAGTCGTATTTTGAGAGTAGTTGGACTTTGTTCTGGTAACAGACCAGCAGTTGAAAAACACATGGGTAAGAACGTGGTAGATTTGAGACATTCAATAAGCCAGTAAACCACGAGTTCACATTCCTACATTCTGCCAACAGATCTTTGCGGTACTGTTTTAAAAAACAAAAAATACTACACACACGAAGAGCTTGTACCATGACAAAACAAAAATTCAGATCCACAAAGTTCCTATGAATCACATCCAGTCAGATGGCATGCCACATGTTATCTGCGGAGGACCAGTCAAGCACATCTTCAGGTACATCCTGACAACTTACTGCCTCACTCTCACTCCTGACCAAAGACAGACTGAAAAAAGGCAAGGGGCAGAAGAAATTCCGCAAGTGGAAGCCATGACATTGGTTCACTCCAGCATACTTACACGGGGTATGACTGCAGAAGAAAACAAATATGGTATTTGGTTTGAGTCTCCATTTCCCAGTTTCAGTTCCCGGAATAAAGATACTGCATTGCTGATGGGAAGCTGCTAGCCGCATCTGATGTAGAAGATACCTGTTAGGCAGAACATTTTCATGAAAGCTTTACTTTGTTTTTGGTGCATGGGAAAACAACAGATATTAGAGGCCAACTAGTTCTTTCCTGATGAAGACTAACAATTCACGTTAACACTTCTAAAGATAGATAGGACCCAACTTACTACATAAATACAAACACATCACAAACTTTGTTACCTCCAGTGAATCCAACGCTTTGAGGTCTGTTATCTCCTCAAATTGTGTATCTGATCTCCTTCCACTCTGTATTTCTACCAACTTGGCAACTCATCCATACTCTGATAGCCAGTTTAGTGGCATCAAACTGCAAGAAATGTTATCATTTCTGCAGCATTACTGTCCTCCTGGTTCAGTTCCCTGATCCACCTTTTCCTATGTGAACAAGAGGGCTGGTATATGGGAAAGTGCAAGAAGTCTAGCCTTGACAGCTAGTCATTAGACCAGCATTGATATCACATGAAACCAGATCCTACTTCTTTGTACAGAGGCTCTAAAAGAATGAAGAAACAGGGGTTTTTTGAAAGGGCCTTAACACCACCTGTAAGTGTAATAACTAGGTTAAACTCCTGCTAACAAAGAGGGAAAAAGTTGCCTGCACATAAGTAATGCTGCCTCTTTCACTACATTCTCATCACTGAAGCTGCAAAATCTGGCTATGTCAGCTATGGGTCAAAACTATCTGTATCATAACAAACAGCCACAAGTGACACTGAGTAATGGCATGTGAACTTCACTCCTCACCTCTGGAAACTCCTCTTGGCCACAATTTCAGCATGACTGTCATTCAGAACATCTCCTAAAGCAACAATCAAATCAGAACAATACACATTATTACTGAAAAGAAGAACAGAGCAAACAATTTATTCTCCAGATTTTCTAGCATTTGAAGGTTTAACAATAATATTAGGATACTCCAATATATTTAAACTTCCCATCACTAGAAAAGGAGGTCAATAGCATACACAAATAAAGGATTAAAGTCTTCACTCCACAGCAAACCAGAGGCAACTTTAAACAAGATTTAAGTCTTCTGATACCTGAAATCCTTTCAGTTGAATAAACACTGTCTTCCTTAAAAACCTTCCTGATGTTTGTTCTTAATAGTATATCTTAATATTCCCAGTTTTACATACATAAAATGTTAAGTGGTCGTTAAGTTTTTTGTTCAAATTGCACTATGTCCTACAATTTAACTGCTTTTCTTGTGAGTAATTCTGATATTTACCAGGTTTACACATCTTATCTCCAAACTTCCTGCAATGTCTGCCTACTGCAGTATCCCAAGGAGCAGAATCTGTAGGTGACCTTTTATTTCAGGAATAAAAAGCCAGGTGATAAGAGTCCTCTTTAACAGTTCTAAAAGTTTAAAGTTTAAAAGTTCTCTAACAGATACCTATTAACATGATCTACCAAACAAGTTTAAAAATAAATTAACATAAGAGGAAAATATTTTATAAACTTAAAACCATTGAACACAAACAACTTTGTCTAGCTTTACTAGAGGAACTAGCTTTACTTTTTTCCTGTAGTCAAATTTCTACTTTGACTTTGAATACCTACATTGTAAGTAGTACAACAGTTTAACCACAATTTTCCTAAATCAATCAAAAAATGTGTGGATAATATTCTAGGATAGCTAAGTCACATCCACAAAAAATCTAAGATACAAAATTTTCATTTTTTTCTCCATTAACTCATTTAAATATAGCATCCAGCCTAAAATAGCCTAGAACAGATGCACGCAAAATCATTTATGTTATCTCACTCTATTCCTCCCCTGAAGGTTTAAGAAGGCAGAAAGTCCTGCACATATTCAGAAACACTTTTCCTCTTTAATCAGTTTTCAGAATTAATTACTGTGGCTTCTCTCCCCTCTCCAATAGAGATCACAGATAAATTCTGGAAAAAAAAAAATCCAAAACAAACCAGATTATTCTAGGTTCAGCAAAGCAAGGAAAGTCCTACAATAAATGGTAGAAATGGTAGCTGTGGGACAGAATGTATTTATCCCACACAGTTATTGTACAAGCATACATAAATATTTAGCTGTAGAATATACAGTAAGGAAGAAAAAGCCTGTTATGAAAGCATCAACAACACCAGCAAGAAAGGAAGCAGCAAAGGTGGTCTGTTCTTGGATTTTACACCATATTTACCAGTTTTTCTCATTTTGTTTTGGCCAATACATTTTGTTCCAGTTCCCATAGCAACAACTTCCTTCATTACTGAAAAACAGAAACATCAAGTCAACAAACTATCACTAGAAGCATTGCTCTCATTCAGTCATTCTAGTAAGGCAACACAAAAAATATTGTGTGGAATGGAAAGCACAGAGTGCTAGGCCATGTGACATGCCAGAAAGGACATTTTCAGCTGGAAAACTGAATATAGTGGGTGGAAGTGGAAGCACTAATGCTAGGGAAAGTCTATGATCCCATAGCAGGAGTGCCGAAACAGGCCCGACATGCTAGTCAACACATGGCAGACACTGGCATAGGACTCCTTGAACCTGGAAGAAAGCACCATGGGATACAATCTGCATGACAACATGGATTTTTTTTTCTCCACTAACTAATTTAAATATAACATTATTTAAATATAACATTATAATAGAAAATATATTATTAAATATATAGAATTAAAATATATTATAAATAAAACTAATTTAATTATAAGGGAAATGAAAATGACCATGAGCTAACACAAACGCACAAGTTAATAGCAGTCTGTTAAAGGAGACTAAACGGACAGCTTTGCAAGATTCTTTCAAGTAACAGCCAAACACACTTTTGCAAGGGTTTACATTAGGTCTTACCTAGACTTCTGCCAATTACTGAACAGCCAAATGTAGGCTTTCATATACTTACAGTCTGGGAAGAACAGTATTTAACTACAACCAACTCTTTCCAGACAGAAACTTTAAAAGCTTTTACAGTCACAAAGAATAAAGGTGGGTGGAGGAATGATAGGAAGGGTGGGGTTTTTTTTAAAGGTATCTTGAAAAAATAATACAGACAGTAAGAAAGCACTTTCCTTTCCTCCTCTTCCCGCTCCCACCCCAACTCCTGCAACTCATTCTTACCCTGCAGATTTCCTGGACCGGCACAAACCTCTCTTTGGGTTGCAGACTCCACTTTGACAACAGCTGCCAGTGAAGTCCATTCCCTGTTTGGATCTGGTTTCCCCTGCTTTGGGAGTCTGGTCCTATAATGCTGGTAGCATAACTCAGCAATTTCATCAGCTGACCACATGACTCCCGGTGCAAGTGCAGGTTCTAAACAGAATTGGGTTCCATCACAACACCAAGTAACAATCACTGTCTCTTCAAACCCTGCCTCCTTGTTCCACATTACATCTTCCCATACCAGATTCCACTACCCAAGACCTAACTGCATCACCCTTTTCAAATTTATTTATTACATATCACATTAAATAAGAAACTTTGTTTCTAAATCGAGTGCCGGGTTCCCAAGGTTCCCGCTGGACAGCAGTCAACACCGTTCAAGGCAGCACCCTCCCGTGTTCCCTTCATCACATCCGAGGCACCTGGCGCCACCGCACCCACTCCCGAGGCCTCCGAGCTTCCCCCCACCCCAGCGACCGGGCGCTGCAGAGCTCCACAGCCGGAGCAGCCAGCGCGGCGCTCAAGCGTACATCACGGGCGCTCGACGGAGGCCCCTACCCTCCGGGCAAACGGCAGCGCCGCCGCTCCTCCGTGGGCTGCGCTGAGGCTACAGCGAAAACCACACATCCGCGCCAACCGCCCTCCTCAGCTACACTCAGCCAGCGCATGTGCAACCGACTCCCCACGAAGGCGGAGCCGGATAGGGGGCGGCAGCTTTGCGCAGGCGCACACACAGAAACACAGAGACGGGCGGTAAAGAACTCTGCGTTTATTCAAAGTCGGTGCCGCCCTGGGGTTCACACAGAAGTGCCTTCGGCGGGATGGCCAGTCTGCGCATCCTTCTTGTTGTCCTCCGGCTTCATGGCAGGGAAGAGAAGGACCTCCTGCGAAGAGGGATAGCGTCAGCGTGCACCAGGCCCGCCCCACCGGCCTCGGTAGCAAGGCCCCGTGCGCAAGTCTCGCGAGAGCGGCCCAGCCCAGCTTCCGGCGCCGCGCTCACAGATTTCTTAGCGGGCGCCCCCAGAGAGAGCTCTGGCAGGGCAGGGTTCCTCCTCCGGCGGCCGCGGGTGACTTGTTTTGTTAGAGGGCCCCTGCCTCGCAGAGCCTCGCCCCACACCGACAAAGCCATTTCTCCCATTTACCTTGATGTTACTGGAATCTGTTAGAAACATGGTGAAGCGATCAATTCCCATGCCCCAGCCAGCTGTAGGAGGAAGGCCGTACTCCAGTGCAGTGCAAAAGTTTTCATCAATAAACATGGCTTCATCATCACCTGCAGCTTTTGCCTAAATGAGAAAAGTAGCAGTAAAAAAGTGGGTGGTAGACAGCTATATAGTACCTCTTGTGCTAACCCCTACCAAAAGGGTAAAATGCTGGTATTTGTAGGATCCACTTAACCAATGAAACCAAAGCTGCATAAGTAACAGATGAAGGCATGTCAGCACTTGCAGAACCTTTGGAGGTCACATGTGCAGGTGCTTTCGAAACAGCTCTAGGCTCAATTCCTTTCTGGTCTGTATATTTCCTTTCTAAACTAAGGCCAAGGTCCTTCACTTCAGTAAAAGCTATTTCCAAGCAGATGACAGTGGAATAAACTGCTTTCAGAGGCTTCTTGGGTTCTTTATTGCTTGCAACATCCCCTTCTAACGTTTGCAGAAACAACTGAGACTCATCAGTAGGTGCCCTATGAAACAAAGCTTTGGGATTGCTTTTTCCCCTTGCCCAAGTAGAAAGATTAAAAAAACCCCAATGAGATGGTTAACTAACATGTCCAACCCTGGCACCTCCGAGTGCCAAAAGTTGTAAAACCAGAAACACAGGCTAGCCAAAACTCTCAAATTTAGAAAATGAAAGTGTAAGTACTGAAACAATAGCCAATATTTACTGTTCACAGAGTTTCAAGAAGACTTTGCAGAAGGCTCTTAAAGGAAACTTTTCTGTCATTCTGAAACCCTGAAATGCGAACTGCCACCTTTCATCTCAATCTCCAGCTTCACATAAAATATTCAGGCAAATTTTCCTCCAGCAGATATGTCTGCGAAGTCTGGCTAGTCAAGAAAGACAACTGCAGCAGACATATATACAACAGACCAAAGGTGAAATAAGTCTGTAATATTCATTGCAACTGAACATTATGAAATTTACTATCAACTAAGTTAGTTAAAGTAAGACTACTGTCCTGGTTTTCACAATTTTTTAATCCACTCACACACTGTGAAGCCACTAGAGAGAGTAAGGAGAACTTTTTCAGCAGACCACATCATTTGACCTCAGTCATGTATGTATACACCTAATTAATAACAAAATCAATTTCAGTCACTCCTTTCTGAGGCTTTTCTAAAGAAACCTAGTACTTTATTCTGTGACTCAGTAGTAACTTAGTTCAGGAAATTGGGTGCGCTTTTTTTTTTTTTTAAAAACACACCATTCAAACTCCTACTGGACACAAAAACTTAGGAACCCAAAAAGCACAGTATTGTATGACTACAGAAATGCTTAACTGGGGAAATAACTTTTAACCTAATTGAGTTAGAGAAAACACTTGCACATTTGCTTTTTTTAGATCAGTACTTCAGGTAGAATAAAAAGGAAGATATTCCAAAACAAAGTTGTACTACTAAAAAGTTATCAACAACAGTGTTTGGACTTGTTTACCTTAAGAGTACAATATTCCTTTAAAAAGGAAGTAACTTTTAATGACAGGCTTTCTCTTGAGCGAGAAACACCTGTTAGAACTAGGAAGGAGGGACTAATGACAGATTTGGAATAGACACAGGAAATATTCTTTGGCTATGCACCCATATCATTGATTCACTATCAGCAAGACACTATACCTTCGCCTGATCCTCAAAAAGCTGCCGCTGCAGGAAAGGATCATTAAGTTCTGTGTATGCATTGCATACTTCCTTCTTCATTACAAAGAGTTCAAAGCGTTCTGTTAGTCCCCGATGACTGCGATGCCTATGTGAAGACGACGAAACAACCTTAAAATAAACATCTTTACAGAAGCAAAGAGCAGGTATATTACTTTATGAGGATTGCCTACATACACTTAGGAGTAACAGCTGTCAAAACTCCGAACTACTAAGCATCAGCACACCTCTTCCCTGGATGATGGGGTTTGACAACTCAGGAACCATAGTGTACCTTGGTGGGCGTCAGAATTCACAAACTAGCACATAACAGCAAAATCTGTTTCCACATATATGTTTGCGTGGTTTTATTCCTCTCGTTTTTATAAAGTAGTAGTAAAGGTTTAAAACAGTTACACACTAACCGTGTCTCACAATCTTACCATTTGGCTAGAGGACTCATTATCTGCGGGTGATCACAGATGAATGTAGGGTTGATGCAAGTGACTTCCAGGAACTCACCAACTAACTGGGAAAACAAAAGCAAAACAATTATGTAGACTACGATATCACTTTTGCACCACTGCCATCCCTAACCGTCCTACTTCCCTCTCTCCACTACTGAAAAAAGTACCAAAAAACTGGAGTTTCCCAACTCAAAATACCTGATCATGGTAAAATCTTCTTTAACAGACTGTGTCCAAGTTGGATAAGAAAAATGACATAGCAAAAACTCTACAAAACCCAACATAATTCAACTTCGACATTACAACAACAGTCCAATAGGAAAAACACAAGAAAAATTGCTACCGGGCAATATTTTGGCAATAAAGGAAAAGACTTAACACAGCTGACAGAAGAACTATATTGTAAGCCTACCAGTTTGGTACGGCACAAATGCACACATCTCAGACAAAACTGACATAAGATAAAGCACATCTGCTTTAAACACAAGAAACCAGTTATGAAACTAAAGACCTCTAGTGCTTGTAATAACAGGCATCAGTAAACTACATTTTGGTGTAGTTTACACACAACAGACAAAACAAAAACCCCATTTTGTCACAGCAAGTTTTCTCACTGTGACACAGAAATAATAGAAGTGCATTTCAGCGTGCTTCCCTAGATACAACTAAAATTTTGCCCTGAAGAGACTTCTGTTGATACAGATAGATCCTCAGAGATATTAGGATTATAAAAACACCACATTTACTTACTCTGTCAAGAAGCCTGGCTGTTGTCCTGGGAGGTGGACACTCAACATTTCTCTCTACACAAAGGTCGTCAAAGAATCTGCGAGTTTCTAAATTTGTTGTAGGCAAAAATTAGAAAAGTCACCCAGACAACCAAATACTTTTTTCTTCCTGCATCTTTCAATATGTCTCACGAGTGACTTAAAAGATCTTAATGGTATACATAACATAAAAAATGAGCTTAAACAACCCCACACAACTGCTGGACATTATTATGGGGGGGGGAGGGCAGGGCAGGTTTGTACAACAAAAATGTATATATAGACTTCCTTATGCCTCTGGATTCTAGGAATAAAGGAGCACATACACACCTTTTGAAGAAAGCCCAAAGTAATCATATTCCTAACCTACAATCACAGGCATAGACACTCAACCACATGAAATACAGAGGAAACAAGAAATAAAAAGCTAGGTTGCTTCAACAGATCAAGAACTCCACATGCCTCTTGAATAGAGTCAGTTACTGCTGCCAAAGACTGCGAGGCATGATGCTTCTTTCTGGATTCTTAGTAAGAGACAAAAGCAGAGAAAAGCAATCCCAAGTGTCAGTATCACCTCAGAAAAACAGCTGACAAGACTGCAGGCTGAAAACTCAAGACCATTTGCCCTCTTTCTGTTAAGGAAGAATTACACAACTCAGCATCTAACCTTCAGTTTCAAAACACTCAGCTGATGGAAATTTCACTCCTAGGGCTTTTTCCAGATCACACACCATGCTGATTCTCTGGAAGGGAGGGGTAAAATCTATCTCATAGGCCTGTCCATCTTGACCATCTGGATGGTAAGTGATCTTGTAGCTTCCAGTAATATGTTTCACCATTCCTACAAAAAGAACCTGAAGTTTAGAGGAAGATTATGCCATATAATGTACAATTCTCCTGGAGATTTTTAATTTTGCGTAAATCACCTGAAAGCATCTTCTCTGTAATTTCCATCAAGTCATGATAGTCTGCATAAGCCATATAGAATTCACAAGTTGTGAACTCAGGGTTGTGAGTCAAATCAATTCCTTCATTCCGGAATTGACGTCCAATTTCATATACTCTGTCCATGCCTCCAACCACCAACATCTAAACAAAAGGAAATTCTAGTAAACACACTTTTTCAAAAGAAATAGAGAGAGATGAAATACGCACAACTACAACACAACCTTACAAATCTCATTTGAGATATGTTTTCTTTCCTCCAATCCAATCAGTTCACCTTTATGGATAGGTCTCATTTTAGCTTTTTTAGAGTAAGATCACAACAGTCTGGAGAATATAGGCTTAGTCATCAAAGGCTTGTACTTCACCTTATGATAGAGCTCTGGAGCAATTCTCATATATAAATTCATATCAAGTTCATTGTGGTATGTGATAAAAGGTTTTGCTACAGCTCCACCTGGAATTACATTCATCATAGGAGTCTCAATCTGTAAAATGGTAACAACAAAAAAGAAATTAATTTAACAGTGGCAAAAGTATTCCCAGGCTCCTACCTCAATGCCCTACTTTCACCTAAATTGTTTCCAAAGCAGAACTCTGAAGATCAAGCAAACAAACCACAGCTAGCTTTGATGAAAGTCTCTGTTTTTAATTTATTGACATTTCTTTTGTTGCAAATTTTGCAAAACCTAAACAATTTTAATAACGGTGCTTGGGGGGAGGGGATAAATTATTTACATTTGGAGCATTCAGAAGTATTTGATGGTGAGAATGCCAGGAATATATGGATACATGGAAACATTCACTTTAGATAAAGAGCTGTTACTGATCTTGTCTATGGATGGGGAATCTAGAGCCCAACTGAATTAAGAAACAAAGAATTAAATCAATCTGCAGGATGCCTCAGTGAATCAATTAAGTTCAAAACATTACAGATTTTCTTTCAAAGAAGCTGCATTTTCTTACATGTTTAGGTGACCTCTTCTGCTTCAAGACATACACACTAGTGACTACGTAAGAAAGACTTGGACTTAACTTGACATTTAAAAGAGAAAGCAGCTGCAAAGGATGGGAAAATGGAGTATCACACTCATTTACAGTACAAAACTTGGCCCCCTACACAGAGAGCTAGTTCAAGTGTCCAAACAATTTTCTAACTGATTCTGTGCGATATACCACATTTAAACTGCCATGCCTCCAAATCAGCTTGGCTTTCACGTTCACACAAGCATTTTGGTATGCCTGTCTATATCTTTACATATTAGCATAGAGAATTTATGGCCCATTACTGACCTAGAAGCATGAAAATGGATATTTTCACAACGGAGTTTCACAATTTGCAATACAACTACTTATAGCCATAAAGAAGGGGAACACTTATGTTTAATAAAATGAGACCCAGGGCTCCTGTTAATTAACAAAAGTCAGGACCAAAAAAAACCCAAACAAGTTTCAATGGGTGATTGGGAAAAAAAAAAAGAAGAAAAAGAACAAGGATGCAGCTAGAACTTTAACAAAAAAAAAAAAAAAAGGGAATTTGAAAGGCTATGAATACAATTCCCTAAGCAAGTACTTAATGGGATTCTCCAAACAGATCTACATTATAAAGGAAGCTGAGCTGCAGAAACAGAAAGCAGTCAGCATTCCAAGCAGTACTGGAAACAAAAAAGTTTGATTGATAATGAATAGAACAAACCCTGACAATCAACTGAAGAGCACAATATAATAGTCCTAAGAATTTGGCTCTTTTTTCCTCAAGAATAACAAATATCTGTCCATGGCACAACATTGCACTGTGCCATATGGAGTACACGTACAACGGAGCACTGCCTGATCCTTGTACCTCCAAACTGCACTCTGTTCTATCATCACGCCATTCCCTGACTTCTCTGCCTTTTATTTTATTTCCAACAGTCTGGCTAAGCCTAACTAACTTACTCCAGTGTTCCAAGTCAGAACTTTACATGAACTGAGAAGGAGCCTTATGGTCCTTTTTGATTAAGTTATCAGAAGAGTAAAATATGTAAGTACTAGATTAAGAATTATCTGAGGAAAAAAAAACCCACATCAGAAAGACATTAGAGCTATTATACGTGACAGATGATGCAACACAGTTTCAGATTCCCACTGCTCTCTAAAAACTCCCACTGGCAGCTTTTGCAGATTTACTTGATAAACACTTGCAAATAAAACTAAGTTCTAATCTTTTTGCTAACTGTAAAGTGCAATCAAAAATCTGGATGCTACAAGGCAGAAGTATTAATATTTTCTCATATGCTACTCTGCAACAGATTTAAAGATAAACCAAATTTCACTTACAGGAAATATGTTACTCCCATCTTAATTTACTGTATTAAGCACAGTAGTTTGAAGATTTACCTTGGTAACTTTCCTGAAACATAACCTCACCAACTGAAGACTAGTCATAACTTTTTAAGAGAGGGGAAATGAATGGCTCCCATTACATTACACTGACAAAACACATGGTGCTGAGGTAATTATTCTCACTTCTGCAAATATTTTGCATATAAGACAATGTTAAGCATCCCTGAAGTTGAGAAGCTCTAAACATATTAAGTATGCAGAGAGAAATAAAAACTAAAACCTTACCTCAAGAAAGCCCAGCTCATCTAGAAAGCTCCGGATATATGTAATGATCTTTGCACGGGTTATAAATTTCTGCCTCACATAATCATTAAGAATTAAATCCAAGTACCTCTGACGATATCTAGTTTCCTGAAAAAAAAAACCCCAAGTATCTTTAGAACCAACTAGACAAAATGCGCTGCCAAAGGAAAAAAATACCTAAACCAAACTGATGTTCTTTTGTTGACTGATACCATCAGCAGATATAAAAGGCCATCTATCCGTTAAGTTGCCTCTAAGAATGACAGCTATGACAAGTACCTTATCTTTGAGGCCAAAGTGAAGATGAGGCAACATGTGCAGACATGGAGACAAGAGAGTAATTTCATAAGGAATAATACTCAGTTCCCCTTTCTTTGTTTTCCCAGGATTCCCCTCTACACCAATAATGTCTCCACGACGCAGCTTGTTGTTAATACGGAAATACTCTTCCTCAGATTTGTAGAGCCTGTAATTACAAAAGTAAGTAGTTTTGTTTAAAATTCAAATTAAAATTAAACTGTCCGGCAAGTCCCTCCCCAGACCAAATCCTTAAAAAGGATTCTTTTAGCTGGAAAGCCAACCACAACATCACATAGCTGCCTAATCCAACCCACAGATTAATACCCTAGGGCAATGAAGAATCTGAATGGCCTCTAGGGCCCAGAGGGCAGTTCTGCTTAGAATGCTACTGGCAATACATCTGCTTACTTGGAATTTGCCATGACCTGCAACTTCACTCCTTCACCACGAAGATCATAGAATATCAGCTTCCCTCCTGAGGCACGCTTTGCATGGATTCGACCTAAATATCAAAGTATGCAGACCATGAGGAAAAGAGTCCCTGACAGAAAGAATACAAAGGCAAAATCCACAGCATCATCACTTTGACAAAGGATCATCTGCTGTGCTAATTGCTAACCATGAAAAAGAAGCAGTTAGAATACCAGTGCACAAAAAAATAAAAAAGGATCAAATTTGTGTCCTGGATCAGAATCTGATCTTGTAGTTCTAAGGGATGTTGCACGGGTCGACCCAGTCTGCAAAGACCTGTCCAGAACAGTCTAACACTGCTACAGACTGAAGTCTGACCAAGTAAGGAGGGATCAGCAAAAGTCTAAAAGATACCACTCCATCTCTAAAAGCAGCTAAGACTTGGCTTAGCTAAGCAACAGACTCTCTTCCCATATCCCAGATAAGCCTTTACCTGCCACTCTCACTGTAATGTCTGTCAGGTGATCTCCTGGCTGCAGATGACTGTACTTCTCTATAAAATCTGAGAGAGCTAAGTCTACATGGAACTTATGAGGATAGGGATCTTCACTGGTGCCCTTCAGCTGCTGGATTGCATGGCTACGGATCTTGTAGTATTGCTGTCATCAGAAACAGACAAAACCAAATAATTTTGTTAGAAACTGAAAATATTTTACAGGTCATACATTAAAACACAGCTGCCCTTAACCCTTTTTAACCTCCCCTTTTAACCATTTAGTTCCATCTAAATAAAATAAAATGTAAATCAGTAACACTTATTCTCAGAAGAGTAATGAGCATGAGGCCAGACACTCACATTTGGATCCAAGCTTTCCTCATCAGCACCAATGTTATTCTCAGAGTCAGAAGTCAAAGGTGCCTTATTTGAATGCTTTTCACTTTGCTCTTTCTGTTTTGCTTCTTTTTCAGCTATTTTCCTCTCAGCCTTTAAACGTCTCTTCAGCTCACTGCAAAAGAAAAGGAAAACATGCTATAGGTACTCCAATACTTCTACAGGGAAACAACGGGGTTTTGCCAAGAGCTTAACTGTTAATAACCCTGCCATTTCTCTTACTCTGTGAAGAGGGCTGAACATAATGGAGACTTTATGCCTGGAGTTTGGTAGGTGTCAACACCACATTGCAGCAGTGCAGCAGTGAATCTAATGCAGACTTACTGTCTAGACTTGTGTAGATACGAGAAACTTATTTTGCAGCAATGGTATCGTGGAACATGTGTAAGCTTTCTAGGCAGGTCTCTCTCAGAGAACAAGAAAACTCAAAGCTACAAGGGCACCAAGACCAGTCCTGCGGCTCTGGTAAACAAAAAGAAGATAAGGGCTGTAGTTCACAGCAAAAACAGTGATGGAGATGAGTGGATGAAGTACACAACCAGCAGGGTCCTTGAAGACTACCTAAAGACTGTAGTACGCATGCGGCAAAGGCTGGAAACCTGTGATAAGGAGTTCCCAGAAAAGTAACGGATATGTTAGTCATTTCTCGGAAAGGTCATGAATGTGTGTATGTAACCTGCACATTAGCTGTGCAACTAACTCGTTCAAGGCGCACACTAGGAGGAGCAATCCTCTGTGCGCCCAGCGCTGCAATAAAGATTACCTGCCTCATAGTCACCAAGGCTTCTGAGTTTTGATTTCATCTTTTCACTGCATCATTTCCTCAGAAGCCAAAATAATCCTTAAACATGTTTAAACATCTTCTTCTTTAAAGATTTTTAGTTCATCTCCTATGAGACATAAACACCCACAGAAAGTTAAAACCGAATTAAACACCACCTAAACTGACCTTGAGGAGCACACCAATGTGCCCAAGAACCTTCCCCGGGCCCCTGCAGACACAAGAGGGTAGTAACCTCATGCAGCAAAAAAGTGAAATAACCTCTGCACTGGGAAAAACAAATAAAAATCATCCCTCGCCCACGGCCCACAGGCGCCGTAGTCCATCCCGCGGGTCGCGACTCTCAACTCTGCCGGCAGGGACTTGAGGAAAGAGGCGAGCCCAGCCAGACCGCGAAGCACCGACCTGCTTTGGTCATGAAGCGCCTGGCGCCATCGCAGCGCGGGCGCGGCCCTCCAGGCCCAGCCGCGGAGCCGTGCAGCAGCAAGGCTCAGCATGGCGCGCTCCGACGGATCACTTGGCGGAGATCACGCACCGGGTCAGCCAGCCGGCCGGCCGGCCGACCGGCCGCTCGCTTCTCCTCGCCACCCCAGCCCGGCGCGGCCCAGCTCCACCTGCTCGCCCGCCCTCACTTTTTGCTGAGACGCGACTCCGTTTCCGCTGCCTCGCACGCGCGCTCTGCCGCCGCCGCCATCTTCCCGGCTCCAGACAGCTCTTCCGGCGCTCCCGCGCCTGCGCCCCCGGGGCGGCGATGGCGGAGGGTGGTGGCGCGGCCGCGCGCTCGCGGTCGCTGTTCTTGTGGGACGACGGGAGCCCGATGCGGTTCTACGTGCGGCCCGGAGCGGCCAAGCTGCGCTTGGCGCCCTTGGTGTTGGCGGGCGGCGGGCGGCTGTGTCGCGTGCAGGAGCCGGGAGCCGTGCTCCTGGCACAGGCCGGTGAAGCGGCGCCCGGCGGGGCTGTCTCCACCGAATACGTGACGGAGTGCGTGGAACGCAACCAGCGGCTGCCGCTCGAGCCCTTCCGGCTGCCCGCCGCGCCGCCCGCGCCGCCCTCCGCTTCTCCGCGCGGTCGCCTCGCCTTCACAGGAGCGGAGGACACAGCGCTACTGCGGGCGGTGCGCGGGCGGTGCGAGGCGCGGGTGGGCGGCCGCGCGTTCTGGAAGGAGCTGGAGCGAAGCGGCCTGACGCGGCACAGCTGGCAGGCTATGCGCGACCGCTACCTGCGGCACCTGCGGCCGCTGCTCGGGGGTGAGCTGGGGGCAGACGGCGAGGCTTGGTGGGGCGGGGGGCCCGGGATGAGGGGAGGCTGGTGGGCGGCGGCGGCCCTGCGGCCCGCTGCAGCCTGGCGGTCGGTGTTCCCGCAGAGCCCCGGCAGACGGAGGAGTCCGCACAAAGCACGGGTCTTTTCGAGGCAGCTAACCGGGAGTTCGAAAGCACGGAGGTAAGCGTCCAGGGCCAGCACGGCACGGCGCCCCGTGAGCGAGCTGCTCGGGTGGGTCTTGCCGGCTGTCACAAGTGGCACAACAGTAACTCGTAATTCACTTAAAGGGCTTTGCATCAGGCATCCCTTCTGCTGCGGCGAAGTGAGAGCTTCATGTGAACCATGAGCTACGTGGCTTATGACAGACGGTGCCTTGCAGCAGCATGTTTTCTTAGTTTATTTAGTGTCCAAGTTAACGAGGAAATTAACGTGGCAGTGTTGTCACATTAAAGGCAGTGTTGGCAAATGGCATTTCTCCTTTCACCTCTGGCATAAAATGTACCTGCGGTTGCACTAACATTTACTTTTAGCCTTTTGTAGTGAGCTTGTTCAAATTCTCCCTTACATTTTATGCTTTTATCTCATTGTGTACATCCTTCTTAAAACATAGGGGTTCACTCCAGTCACTGGATTTTACTGTGCCTAGTAATTTCTGAGGAGTTTTTTATATATTGTAGAGTCACAGTGGAAGGTAGTCAGGTAGTGGTGATAAAAGCAGTTTGCCAGAAAATACCATGCCTAATAGATGATTCTTTTCAGTCAGGAAGCGACACCTCAGAAGAACTTTCTGCACAAGATGGACAGGGAAAGTCCCCAGGAGAAATACCATCTGGTTTGAAAACTGGACCAGAAGAGTCTGTTTTCCCTGACACTCAATTACAGAGGGAAGAAAGACCAACAAGCACTTCTAGTGTGGTGGGAGAAGTAGTAAAAACGATGCAGCACTTCATGGAGAAGTTCGACATGGACCTGTTCACTGTTACACAGGCCTTCCTGAAAAACACTGGTGAAGTGGAGACTACTTTATACTTTCTGCAGACAGGGTGTCGCTCAGATGGGTACCCAGTATGGAGCAGAGAGGATGACTTGGAATTGCAGAAAGATGATGAACATGTCAGAAACAAATTGATAGCAAAATTTGGAGCTGAAAATGTAGCAAAGAGGGTAGCATTTAGGAAAAGTTAGCAAAGCAGAGGGGATTCACATAGCTAAGACTGGTAGGAACTTTAAAAAACAGTCATTTTAGAAATGTAAATATGATAGAAAAGTTGATGCAACTTTCTGAGTTTTCAGAAATGCTTTAATTTTTTTAATATAAAAGACATTGTATTTTATTTTTATTTGCAATACTGAGTACATTAAACAAATTAGAAAACAGCAAAGAGAAAGGTTCTATACAGCATTATGTTTTCAATGAAAATTTGCTTTAAAGTGTGAATCTACTGTATAAACTAGCTGTACATTGCTGCTTTCAAATTATTTTTTAATGATTTGGGCTGCCACCAAAACCTGACAATCTCAGTAAGTGCTCTAACCTGGAATGTATTATTAGTGTGCGGTAGCAGCCTGCCCTCTGTCATGTGTCTTACCTCAAACTTGTGTATGATCATTTTAATAACCTCCTCTGCCAGTTGTTGTCATTGCCTTTTTTTTGTTTGTTTGAAGTGATAACAATGAAAACTTAACTACTCAAAAAGAGGGATCAAGAACATTCACACTAGAAGATGAGGCACACATGAATGCTGGGATGTCTCAGAGTAGCCATGTGCACTGGGAATGGCCAGAAAAGGTCATTGTCATAATGTTCAATTACACATTATAGAAATCCGTCAGTTAAAGCTTTACGCTGATGGACAGTTGTCTCAATTTTTATTACCACTTCCAGCATGTGTTTCCAGTGCTAATATTACAGAGTTGCTTACTAACGTTACCTTTGCCATCTGGCTGCATGTTTTCAAAAACAATGAATAGCTCTCTTCCAGCTTGCATGCCTATAGGCAAAGTACCACTTGGACCAGACCACATGGTCTGGTTGGAAAAAGTAAATCAGCTTTCAGGGCTGTGGGCCATAGTTCAAGTAGGAGACACAAGTTAGGAAAGAGTACTCAGTTTGTTCAGGTAAGTATCACCTAAGTCATGCTTGCAAGAATATCATTGCTAGTATGCACTCACAATATGAAAAATGCAGTACTTCTAGCCTGAAATCACACTCTGGTCACTATCTCAATATAATTTGAAGTCAGTCCTGTAAATTTGGAATTCTCTTGGTAAAATAAAATGGGCTTGTAAAAGCAAAGATTAGCAGTGCTTTCCTAGAATTATATTTTGGTATTTTTACTTAGTGCACTGTGGCACTCAAAAAATTAAGGCACATCAACAACTTGATGTAATGAGTGCTACCTCAGAAACTTGCTGTCCTATTATTTGGGGAGCTAACCAATGTATCCAAATAAATGCCAAAATGGGTTTAGACTATGCAGTCTTTGGCAGGACAGATCAGTCCTGAAAAAGTGAGAACTCATACATTCATGCTGCACAGACTGGTTACTTGAGATGTGTGGAAGACCAGGCAAGCACTTGGGAAAGTGCATGATAATACAGCAAATGATTCTTAAAGAATTAGAAACTTTACCAACCAGATTTGAAATCCAAGGTTTGCTGATGAACAAGTTCACGAACAGGAGACCCAACACCTACAGCCAAACCCTTACATTCTAGCTTGAGTGGTGTACTTGCCTCAGCAGCACCAGAACCTCACAATTCGATGGTCATCTTGTTTAACCAAAACAACTCTAGAATTCGAAGTAAGAGGTGGAACATGTTAAATAGCTGCAAGCTAAAAAGATAGGCCTAAGATTCAGTATGTCTTCAAAGTGACATTTGTTTTAAGAGTGAGTTTGTCTTTTTCAGGGCAATGAGTCAAGCATGCACTGCAAACTTCTAAGCCTGCTTACAGTGCTTTCACCTTTGCAGAACCACAGAAGGACATTGTCAGAACCTTTCTGCGTGCACTTGGTGTGCTCAGTAGGTGTAGGAACTAAGACCCAAATAGCACAGCTCACTCGAGGTTGCACTCTTCCATCTGTCCTGAAGTGCTGAAAGGCACTGCTTATCCACAAATAGACTTACTTGTACAGGCAGATGGATCTAGGTCTCAAGTCCACTTTCACAGTAACATTGTAGTATTGCCTGGAGCAGGTAAGCAGTGGCAAGGTGCATGCCAGACAAGTCCAGAGGCTACAATCCTTTTTCTCTGATTAACCTTAGGAAGCAGAACTTAATTTTCAAGACAGTACATTAAGAAAACACACCAATTCTGCTTCTAGAGCTGCCTTGCTGGGCAGCTAACCTTCCCTACTCAACACTGTTGCACAGTTCATTCTACAACTCTTCCTAACTGCTGCAGGATGGTCTCACCCCAAAGGGACACACAGGATATAGAATGCTGATGCCTACCCCAGTGAAGGTGACTAGAGAGTTGCTTCTGGTCTGGGAAGCTCTCCCACTTCTCTAGACTGCCACTCTTCGTCATCTCAGAGCTAACTGTTGAGATGGCTCATTGGTTGGTTCCACAGGGTCACTCTTTAGCTAGCAGCTACTTTCTCTCGCTGTCATAACTGCACGGTGTCTGTCTGTAAAATTACTCTCCCTACTTTCCTTAGCAAAATCAACATGTAAAAAAAACATCAATTCTGAGGTACAAAAAAAAGCCCAACCAACTCAGTTGCCATGAATTTGTCAAAATTTGTCATCTCTTCCTGCTGTTAGAGATTGTTCTTTAGGGGAATCCTTCTCTGTCACCCATCTTGCCTATACACCTTCAAACACAGTCAGTATATTCCCTAATTTTAAAATTCAGCAGTATATGTTTACCTTTTAAAAAAAGATATTGAAATTTTTAATGGCATAAAAACAAGGTCTAGTCCTACAGGTAGGTGTCACTTTTCTACAGTGGGCACTAAATGCAGGTTTAATAAGACCGCTCCTCATTAGAGCTACACTAAGGGATAGTGTACAAGGAGGGCCGCTGACTGACAAAGTGAGGAGGGTGTTGGGGCAAGGGGCTGCACCCAGGGCAGACAGAGAAGAGGAATATGGAGGATGGAGTAGGGGTAGGTGGTGTTGGTGGAGGAAGGAGAACACAACTCCCCATGGCCCTGAGTGCCCTGATCCTACCAGGAGCCTTCTCAGATCACCTCTAGTGCCCAGCCTAGCCCTGCTCACCTTTATCCCAAAGATGCACATCTTCAGAATCATGCTTGTGAGTCTGCCTTGATGTCTGCAGCGTACTGGAAATAGTCCAGCTTTGGAGAATGCACTGTTAAATACAGGTATGTTAAAGGGACTCTTAATTTACTCATGAAAGATGACCTACAGAAGGAGGTATTTGTAGGCATTTCACTCCCTGAGGGTGGTAGCAAGCTTTTCTCTCTTCCCCCCTCTCCCCCCCCCCGCAGAACACTGTTAAAAACAGGTTAAAATCATTCTCTTCTTCAGGTTTGAGCTACATATTCCCATTGGATGTGGGAGAATGGTATCTCCAATGGTGGAGAATGGCATAGTCTATTAAACATAATTTTGTTGTGCTCCATGACAGAAAGTACTGTCACCAAATAAATCAATAGGTTAACTTCTCATTCTCCTCCTCTCAGCTTCTTCAGTCCACTGCTACAAGCCCATCTTCCCAGTTCCAGCATTTATACAGTGGAATCTGTGTCCTTACCTTGTCATTACAGTCTCAACCTTAGCATGAGTTCTCAGTCACACATACGGACTGTGAGAACTCCCAGGGAAACAACTATTCTTGCTTTTGAAAGCTAGAAGACAGAATTTCATCTGAAAAATAAATGGATTCACATAGTCCCAGAAATGGATCCCCATATGCAAACTTGGGAGTTTTTATTTTCAACTATAGCTGGTTTTTTTCTGTTTTCCCATTATATAGTAAGCAAATACAAACATTTCCCCAACATTGCCACCAAGGCTGGATGCCCAGTCTTAGGAATGCAGCAAAAGAAAAATTGGGCTTGAAAACTCAACCATTCTGGAAAAAGGATCTTTCCAGAAACTACTGCCTAGTCATCCTTGCGTCGCTTCTGGTATTACATATCCTGGATGACAGCAGGACAAATAATGTTCTCGCTACTCAGCTTCTATTTATATCTCTTCTGTCCTTGCAATGCAGTTGGACCATTTAATATCACTAGTATTTAGCTGTGGTCCATGAGGGGTTTGAGCTCTGCTATCTGGTCCCACTCCTTTGGCATTCTTTTTGCTCCAACCTACGGATACTTCCTCTTTCACATAAACCATGGACTGAATTTGGAAAACAGACTTGCATTATTTCAACCTGCGTTGTGGCTGGGCCTCCAGGAGCCTTGGAGAGCGGCCCCGTACTGCAAAGAAAGCTCTTAGGAGTGCAGTGAGGGGTCTTGGGTTACTTGTCCTTGCATAGCACACCCATGCACACTCTTTCACACACATATGCATGCACCTCTGTCCTATTTTGCTACAGTAAACAGTTCACCAATCTTCAGCCTTCAGAGAGTAGGTGCAGAGAGCACTTTTCTGCCTTCAGAATTTGTTACATAGAAGAGTTCTGGGCAAATAAAAGATCCAGCGACATATTTTTTTGCTCTTCTTCAGACTGAATGAGCCGATAGCCCAGCAAATCCATTGCATCCTTGCACACATTTTGCACTTTTTCTATCTTCTGGAAGGGAAGAGCCTTCCTCCAGGCCTGGGCTACTCTCAGTGCATCTCTGGACCCAATGTCAAAGGCCTGTGCTCCTTGTCCCTTCCCATGGGTGATGTTGTGCACCCACCTCTGAAGTTCTGGTGTGAAATGGAGTTCAGCAAACCTGTACATCTGAGCAGCCCTTGCTAGCGGGTCTCTGACAATGTCTTCGTAGCGAACCAGCAGGTAGCGGTCTTTCAGGAAGCTAGCAGTGGCCTGACTTCCTGCCTTGTAAATCTCAACATGGCTTTTACAGATTACTTGCATTGTGTTGTAGGGCCCCATTTCTCCCTTTGTCCTCTGGGACCCCACAACAATGTCACTGTCACGTTTCAGATCTGCCATTGTATTCTCTCGGGACCTGAACACAGCCCGAGGATCACGTACCAAGTGAATGATTTTGAGATTCAGGGACGGATCAGTGAGAAGGGGATAGAGAACCTTCAGGTCAAAGAATCGAACCTCCTTGATGGCAACATGGCTGTAGGTTTTGCATGCTTCCTCCACTTTGCTGAATGGGTACTTGCCACAGATTGTCCTGCAATTGCCTGCAGTGATTATGTCACTGCGACTGAATGAGTCACAGGCAGGGGGGAGCACAAGGCCCGGCTTGTCTCCCACTGAAATAAATCAGACTTTTTCTTCTGGCTAGACATATAAGCATCAAACACAGACATGTCACAGAGGAAGACCGACCGGACTAGGTCCCGCACTGCCATATGTAAGACTTCAGCGGTGTTTTGGTACATCTTAACCCACACATGCCATGCGGGCTCCATCAGGTAGAAGACACTGGGGTGCTGGCTGAAGATTTGTCCAGTGAAGGAAGATCCTGACCGCCAGGAAGACAGAATGAGGATGTGGACTGGAGAAGGCTTTTCTTCCATGGGGGCATTGTTGCTGCAGAGTAGGAAGTGGAAGTGGATCAGAAGGAAGGACAAAACTGCCAGAATCAGGAGCACCTGCACCCTTCTAAACTTCATCACGGCTGCAAGGGACCTGCAGAAACAAAGAAGTTCAGCATCACAGGATCATGGAGGAAGGACATGGTGAATCAGGCTGCCAATCCCTCTGCAGGCTCAGGGATTTTGAAAGGTGACCATTACGAGAGATATTGTGGCAGCCACAGAGTAAGATGTTTCCAGAAAGGACTACAGGGCTGAAAGTTGTCTGTAACAAATACAGTTTGTCAGTAAGCCATTCTAATGCATTCTTAGGAGATCACCAAAAAGCTTATCTGCACTTTTATCAGAGTTTAAGAGTTAGTTCAGTGTACTGAAATAAGTCAGTACACACAAATGTGTACTTCGCATACATAATCCCTGCAGATATGATCCCACCAATTTTTATGGAGGAAAGACGGAACAAACTTTTTTTTGTGAAGAATTCAACAGTTCCACATTGTTACTTTTAAGCTCCTGCTCTGACTACCATTTACAATTATTTTTATGCCAGAATGCTGTAAAAATACAATCTAGGCTCCCATTTCTTTTGCTTTTATTCTTTTTGGAATTTCAGGAAACATTTATTGTCATCACAGGCAAACGCTCACATACAAAGGAAGTCATCTGGCACTGTAATAAATCTAAACACAACAGTATCTTCTCCACAATCAAAGCATCTTAGGCAATTTTGCTAGAAAAAACCATGCGAGTTTAGCTCATTCATCTTTGTGCAGGCAGGCTTACCTACACCTTTTTTAGCCTAAATCCTTTTCAAAGACTGTCTCCTGCTACCCCTCTTTTCAGCCCCACATCATGTAGATCTTTTATAAGAAGATATACAACTCAACAAATTAGTCCAACTCAAAGGTCTGCCCAATGCTGGCTCCTTTTTTTCCTTGCACTAAACCTATTCTGCCGGTTGGGGATGACTTCATTCTTGGAAAATGTCCATTGTGCCTGGAAACAATTCATGCACTGAGTAACAGTTGGCACAGGAATCTGCAGGAAGTACACCACCAGGGATGGGCTCAGAGTCAGAAAGGACTGACTTAATTTTCAAAAAGTACATTAAAACACGCTCTGCCAACTGCTCCTCTCGTGTGCTCTCCTCCCCTCGCTTGCCCATGCCTGACTGTCTTGAATATAGGTTGGTGCACAAAGCACTGTGCGCCCAGGGGGCAGTCCCATCAGCAAGCAATTCCACACAGTATGGTGTGCTTCCCTGTCACCAGAGAGAGAGAGAGAGAGGGAGTATAAAGTATAAGGTATAAAGCGTGCCCTGACTGGCCACTGCACATACACTGCTTCCCCACAATGTGCCTACCACACGATCTCCTGAGTTCAGAGTATCATATGAATGTTCCCAGTCAGAATTTCCCTGACCTCCTCCTTATGCCCTGCCTCAACTTCCCTCTGCAGTGAAGCTTTCAGACTAATTTGCATGGAGGTGCCTCCTCCCATAATTTCAGTTCCTTCAGCACCAATGTCTAGATTCCTAGGTAAAATCACTGGTGCTAACAGACTAGCAACAGTACTCATTTTTCCCCTCCAGCACATGCACATAAATTAGCTTATCTGATCTACCTGCTGTGCATTCGTTTTTGGTTTAGGCTTTATAAGGCAGCAGTTACAATTTGTCAAAGCCAGGAGAATACCCAGCCTGATGGATAAGCCTGGTTTTCCCAGTAAGCAGTACCACAATATGAGTTTTATTTTAGTAATGTCTTCCAAGGATGGAGCTGTGTGTTCATCGAGAGACCACATGCTTCTGGTCTCCTGGACAAGCAGCCCACTGTTTTTTTGGGTTATACAAATGGACTGTAGCATTCAGGTCTGACAAGAAGCTGATTCAGGCTGACATTTGGGTCAAGCCTAGGAAGAGCTGCAAAGAAAGACTGTTGTAAATAAGTTCTACATCAGCTTCCTCCTTGCAAATGAATACAGTAGTGTTTGCCAAAAGTCCTGGCCTCCAAATTAACTTTGATTATATCGTTTCCATCTGGCACCATTAATATCATTGTTCTAACTCCTGACAGAGTTCCTGAACTATAGCCAGAAGCTCTTTATGGAGAAAAACCCTGTTGAGCAGACATGAACACTGGCATTAAGATACCTAGGCAGATTTAAAACCACTGAAAATATTACTTCTCTTAAAACCTGTGTGTGAATAGTCTGATTCAGAGAGAACCGATTGAGGTTTTTTTGGGAAGAAAAAACTTTTGGAAGTCCTGAATGAAACCAGAGTGGAACAGCTGGATGTTTTAGACATATCACAAGAGTACATGCACCATCCCTGTGTGGAGTGTACTGCTCTTGGTGTTTGCCTGAGAAATGGCCTCATGTGAGGACACAGCCTCAACAGCTTCCTTACTCTTATACAAGAAGTAGTGACAATAGTTGCTCTGCTCCATGGGGCAGGTGAAGGAGTGAAATGAGTTGTGTGTGTCTGGTGAAGTGGAAAAGAAGAACAGAAGAGCTGTACAGGTTCTATCAGACACTTCCTAATATGAAAGAAATATAATAACATAACCTTAATTTTCATCTCTCGTATCTCTTGATCACAGTAGCTGAGATGTTTCTAAACTACAGCCTTAAGCTTAACCACATTTTCCCTACAACAAACATCCAGAGTCACAAGTGATCCAGATCATTTCAGGTTGCAAAAGTAAAACAGGAAGCCAGAGCTGTAAAGATCAGCCCAGCGTGATTGAGACAATCTCAGCTGCAGAAAATAAAGAGGCACAGTTACTGTCTGTTGGCAGAGAGATGAGCCAGGATTTGTCTGAGAGCAGAAAAACCAGGAAGCATCTCAAGGCAGAAAGAATGAAGAACTGAAACTACTGAAAAACACAATCCAGTGTCACCCTGTTAAAGGCCCCACAGCACATGTACAAGAACACGACAAACCAGGATATCCCTGACTGAGCAGCTTGAGTCTCCAAAGAAAGCTAACAGAGTTTTCCAGAAAGACATGGGGACCTTGGGAAAGCTTGGTCTTGGTGAAGAAAGTGCATTACAGAAAACTGCATGCAGCCCCAAGGAGCCATACCAAACAAGCACACTGTGAGCATGGGTGGCATGTCCCCAGAGTACAGGGTTGCTGAACATGTGCATGTCTGAAGGGAAGGTACACCCCCCAAAAACCTCATTCTGTGCAGACTGTGGCTAAGTGCTCTGCAAGCCCGGGGAAGCTCTCCAGACCAGTACAAATCCCTCACCGCTGTAGTGGCACTAGCATAGCATAGCAAAGAAGGCCCTGACACTGGTCTGATGGCATCAACAGTTGCTCATAGTTCTGTCAAATCCTTCTGCAATTTGGCCTGGTCAGCTTCTGCAGAATTAGAAGCAGCGTCTGACTGTTCAGAGGAGAACAAATTACATGACTGTCACCAGTGTGAAATATTGAGAAGGGGCACTGAGAAGACAGTCTGGAGAAACAGCAGCTACCACCTAAGCCAGATCAACAGCTTCTGTCTGCAGGAGGAATCATGTAGCGATGTACTGGCGTCCATAGGCTTACAGTGTCTTACACAAATTATCTCCCAGTTCAGGCTGCTGAGCATGAACAAGTGAATACAGTTCTGGGCACCAGAGCACCCACAGATACCAAGAAATGGTAAAGTCTCACCTTAACAAGTCCTCCTGAAGCACCATCAGACCTGGTTCAAGCAATGTTACCCTCACACACGTACAGTGCTGTGGTACACACTCTTCCAGGCAGCTACAGCTGTGCATTCATGTACTGGCGCTCTGCCTTCATGCCAGGTTCTTATATACACATATGCTCAGCTCTTACCCACACCTGTGCCTGCGCCCTCCTGTCCCCTTCATTTGTGCATGTCCCAGCGCCAGGATGGACTACTCTACAGTGCCCGCCTACTTTGACCAGCCTTAAACTAGCAAACTCCACCCTGCACTAAGCGGCAAAACATGGGAATGGCAGTTTCTTGCAGGGGCACAAATGTCAAACATTGCTCATAAAGAGGAAAGGCCAGGCAATTCATTAAGGGGACTGAGAGATGCTTTTATGGTAAGTCCCATTGCAAGCCCTAAAAGAGACTGCTCTCTTTAAAAGAAGGAATAGGAGCTGTGGAGCATCAGAGCAAAGGACAAACAGGAGCCCTTGTTGCAAGAAGGGCCAGCTTGCCCACCCTGAGTGCAGAGATAAGACATATTTGCCTATCATTGCTCTAGATGCTTGCCATACTGTCAGCAGATACAGACTCACAGAAAGTCTTTTTGCCTCTTTTCTGTCTATGCTTGAGTTAAACATTTGGGGGCTGAGAAGAAAAATTGTGTGAAAGGAGAAGCTGTGAAAGGAGCAGCTAGACTTGGCCTGTTAATGATTCACAAGGGTGCTGGAGCTGCAGTAGGACTGTGCCAAGTAAAGTAGGGAAGCAGGGCAGCGCTGGGGTCAAGAGAAATACATGATATCCTGCAACTGTGCAGAGACAATCGCTTTGGGTCATTCGTCTTCCAGGTCTCATTGTTTCTGTTGCACCATCTGGAGAGGTGTAGACTTTCTCTTGATTGTGTCCTCCATCCTCAAGGATCTCAGTGAACTGCTCTGAGGACAAGTGGAGTATAAGACATCAGAAGCAAAAAATCTGGGCAAAGCTGGTCCTTCCAGCAGGAGGGACGACATGAACAGGGCAGGTCATGTTCCCTTTCACTGGCAAACACAGCTGGTCAAGCCTTGGTAACCCTGGGATAGGAAACAAGGTGAGAGGCTGGAAGTGGTCCAGGTAGAGCCCTGCAAAGAGACCTATGCAAAGTTCTGTGCAACCTGGATTTCAGCTACATGTTCCTATACCCTATTCCTATTATTTGTAGGAAGGATTTACATATATGCCATTAAGCATTATAAAGCTGGTTTGTAAAGGTCACACCGCTTGTGTGGCTCTTCCTGAAGCCCTGTTCCTCCCTGGCCAACAGTTGGATGAATTCCTATTCCACCTGTATGTAGTTTGCCCATGATATGCTGGTCTTTTGCCACCAATATTCAGGCTTCCTTACAGCACTGAACACAGCTGCAGAGTCCTCTGGTCACAAGGCCAAGCACATTTTTTCAGTTGCACAGATTGGAAGTTCTAACTTGATGGCTGAGCTATCCAGAAGGCAGCTTCTATGGTGTGAGAGAACGTACTGTTGTTGACAAGGCTTAGGAGGGTACACTGTTCTGACACACTGCATTTCCTGAGACCTGTAAACTGTGGGAAGCAAAGGAGAAATCCTTTGGCTCCTGAACAATGGACTTCATTCTCCCTGTATGTCTGACTCATAAGCTTTATGAACACAGTGTGTTGGCCTTGGCTGGATGCCAGGTGTGCACCATGCTGCTCTACCCACTCCCCTCTTCACCTGGACAGGAGAGATAAAGTATAATAAAATGCTCATGGGCCAAGGTGAGGACAGGAAGATCACTCAACAACTACGGTCATGGACAAAACAGGGAAAATCAATTTCTCACTAATCAAATCATACTAGGATAATGAGAATGAGAAACCCAATTTTAAAAACACCTTCCCCTCCACTCCTCCCTTATTCCCAGGCTTAACTTCACTCCCAATTTCTCTACCTGTCAGTCCAGGCAGTGCAGGGGAATGGGGGTTGGGGTCAGTCCATCACATGTTGTGTTTCCTTGCTCCTGACTCCTCAGGTGAACACCTCACACTCTGCACCCACTCTAGTGTGGGGTCCCACACAAGGCAGACAGTTCCCCTCCATGAACTCCTTCAACATGGGTCCTTCCCCCAGGCTGCAGCTCTTCACTTACTGCCCCAGTGTGGGTCCCTTCCATGGGGTGCAGACCTTCTGTCCCAGACTGCTCCAGCCTGGTCCCCCACAGAGCCACAAGTCTCCCAACAAACCTGCTCTGGCGTTGGGCCTCTCTCTCCATGGGCTGCAGGTGGGATCTCTGCTCCCCATCATCCTCTACAGATTGCAGGGGGACAGCCTCCTTCAACATGGTCTTCTCCAGGGGCTGTAGGGGAATCTCTGCTCTGGCACCTGTATGGAGCACCTCCTCCCACTCCTTCTGCACTGACCTCAGTGTCTGCTGATTTGTTTCTCTCTCATGTTCTCCTCTCTCTGGCTGCAATTACTCTTGGTGTTGTGCAGGTTTTTTCCCCCTTCTTAATGTATTATCACAGAGGTGCTACCATAATTGATAATGGGCTCAGACTTGGCCTACAGCAGGTCTGTCTTGGAGCAGCTGGCCTTGGCTGTCAGACATTGGGGAAGCTTCTGGCAGTGTCTCCCTGAAGCCACCCCTGTGATGCCTCCCCAGCCCTGCCCCAAATCTTGCCACACAGACTTGATACAAAGCAGAAGCTTTTGTCATGTAGCCTTTGTTTAATGGCAGTCAGCCCCATATCATCTACCCTTGTACACCTTGCTTCCACCTCACACAATGGCAGATCACATTTCTGCTTTGTACCCTCTTTCCATGATTAAAAGTGTTTTCTTAGGACTCAGAGACCAGTGAGCTCTGTGAACTGCTCATGCAACCAGACTTTCAATTCCTTTCAGCGTGAAGAAGCAACATGCGCTGTGCTCCCCAGCAGACATAGGCAGAGAACACGTGACCCAGTGCAGCAGGAGCAGGCTAAAGAGTAATGTCAGAGGTACGGACAAGAAAACTCCTCAGTGCTGACACTGGAGAAGGCTCCCTCCCTGAAGAAATGTCTCAGATATTCTGATGAGAGAAACAGACATACATTGAACAGTGGAACCAGCTCAGCTGAAAGGTTTGACCAGCCCCATGCCCTGCCTTCTGCCATCATCAAGAGCTGATGCCCATGGAACCACAGAATGTTCATCAGGGTTGTCAGGGACCTCTGGACATCCTCTAGTCCAACCACCCTGCCAGAGCAGGATCCCCTCAAGCAGGCTGCACAGGACAGCGTCAAGGCTAGTTTTGAATGTTTCCAGAGATGGAGACTCCCCAACCTCTCTGGGAAGCCTGTTTCAGTGTTCTGTCATACTCACAGTAAAGAAGTTCCTCCTTATGTTTAGGTGGAACTTCCTATATTCAGGTTTGTGCCCATTGCCTCTTGTCCCATCACCAGGCTCCACTGAAAAAAGACTGACCCCATCCTCCTGACACCCGCCCCTCAAGCATGTATATGTATTGCTAGGATCCCCCCTCAGTCTTCTCTAAGCTAAAAAGTCCCAGGTCTCCCAGCCTCAATTGCTGATCACTTTCAAAGGGATGAGGCAACAGAGCAGAACTCTTGCTTTGGAAAAGAGCTTTCGTTTCAGCAGGGATGTTGCATACAGTCACCCTGCTTGCTTGAGAAATCATAGTTCACAGAGGATGGAAAGGAAACATAGCAGTCAGGCAAATACTAGAATGCGTAGGAAAAGAGGTGCAATGTCTATGCTAAAGTCCAGTCAGAGCAAATTCTTCTTGAATCACAGCAGAATTGCCCCATGTGTTTTCTAGAACAAAGATGAGACAAATGACTGATATGATGTCCTTTATGAGACATCTCTTCGAGAGCAGGCTGGTGTGCTCCTGCACTCATGTAGCGACAGCCTTTCCCTTGTGATTGTGATGAAATTTAAAATTATATCTTTAGTTAGAAACAGTTTGAGAATTGTCTGAATTGGCACAGGGGTACCCAAAGTTGCAGTAGGTAGGAGTAAGGATAGTGGCTGACTCCCTCCCTCCCTCTGCTTGCAGTTGCAGTATGTCTGTAAATAATTCTTTTACAAAAGAACCACATTACCCTCAGAAACAAGGAACTCTTCTATTGTCATTCAGCAAATGCTGTATGAAACAGACTGGAGCAGAGACTGGTTTATACAATAGCAAAGAAGAGAATGTGATAAACACAAAACCAATAGCTAGAAATTGCATGTTTGCAAAACATGTTATAGAAAAATTGGGAAACAGAATTCCAATGTGAAAACTTTTATATGTATGGAAGAAAAACCTGAGGTTATGCATAGCGGTAGGTTAGAAATATTCTTCAGGTGAATAAACTGTTTTCCCATTTTCCCTGTTGGAAAGGCAGCAAACAATTAAAAAAAAAGAGGAACAATGGATGCTATGATATGAAAAGAAATGGAAATGTTTCAGGTGAATAAACTGTTTTCCCATTTTCCCTGTTGGAAAGGCAGCAAACAATTAAAAAAAAGAGGAACAATGGATGCTATGATATGAAAAGAAATGGAAATGTTTCCTGAGTGACCCCGGATAAAATGAAGTGACAGAAAGATAAAAATACAATTGTTTAAAAAAAACCCCAACAAACAAAAACCCAACAACCAAAGAAAAAATGAGCCAATTTATTGCTGTTGACGATGTAGCAGTTTGGACTAGCAGAAGACATCTAGGTAGATTACAAGTCATTGACTAATACCATGAAATCACCATTGCTGAGTGAAAATAACTGTTGCCCTTGTTTCAGACTAGAGTTGAACATGAAGATACATTATAATCCTGGAAAGTTACAACCTTATCCATATGCTGGTATTTGTGTTCCTCGCTTCACTAAACCTTTGTTTCTCTCAGTGTAAACTAATCCAGTTCACATGATTGGAGGCTATTTTCCATGACCCTCTTCAACAGGATGATGACTGCCTGCCAAAACAATTTTCAAGTTGTGTCACTTACTAGCTCACTAATTCAGTGAGCAAATCTCCTCATTGCATCAGGAGCAATTGATTCTCCTTCTTAATAGTGTTTGCTTCCCAGTCTCTACCTGAAAATCTGAAAAGCCTCCATAATCACAGTACCTCTGTTTTTATGGAGATTTGTGTATGTAATCACACAGAGCCAATAAGACCCTATCCATCATGCTTTCTCCTAAGTTCTCTACAAGGAGATTTTCATGCAAGCAATTGCAGTTTTTACTCCCCCATCATTACTTACTTGTCACATGACTTTTGGCAATGTGCAAGTTTCCCCATTCTGCCACCCCTATCAAGAGTTGAAATTCCTTTATTTACTGCTGATTCTTTGCATTAGTAAACAAACATCTTGGCCGTATCTGTCTGATACTATTCCATTTCCTGGCTGGTCTTAAATATCACCTACCTTTCTATTACTTAAGTTAGTAGTAAGGAGAAACTGGTAATATTAACTCATTGACTAGATTCTTTTATTTTTGTTTATCTGCCTTTTCATTATCTTATGGAATGACATAAAAAGGTATTCTACCATGGCTGGACAAGTAAGACAGCTCTGCCCTAGAGCTCTTGGTTCAATAGCAGGCAGTAGAGATCCATAATCCAGGAACAACCTTACTACACCACACATCCATGTCTTAAAAAAAATAATGCAATGGCAACACTCATTTATTGGCTAATATCTCAAATGGTGGGGAAATAGGAAAACAGGAGAGAGAGAGAAAAAGAAAATTACGTAAATAAGGCTACAAGAATGAGGTCACATAATACTTTAGCAACAAATTACAGAAAACAGAAGGATAGTAAGAAAAGAGTTATTCAGCTGTTGAATTAATTTCATTGGTGAGCTTCTGCCTTCTTTATGTACATAGTCTAAAACCAGAAACCAGCACATGCACTGAAGCTTGGAGTAGAGCAGCTAGTCTAGAGTTGAAAGGAACAGTAATAAGCAGAGCCAAATCACACAAAGGTCACATGACGCACTACACACAGAAGACCCTATGCTACCACCAGCTATTTCTCTCAGGCATCAAGGAAATAAGTCATTCACACTTACTGACAAGACCTTTGTGTCGGCAAGGCTTCAGGGAACACCAACCCAAGTCAAATAGCTGATAGAAGCCAGCGTGATGGTCAATATAGAAAACATAACCCCAACCTTCTCCTGACCAGTTGCCAAGCTTAGCTAGACAGCTTTTAGGTACCTCCCAGCTAATGGAATCCTGATGAGGCTGTCTTTTGTGGCTGTCTTGTCAATAGCAAGACTTTGCCATACTGAGCCTTCCATCTCTGCCAGAGCTCCTAGAGCAGTCACCTCAAGAAGATACAGCCCACTGCTGCCTCCTCCTCTCACATGCACAGCCTCTCCCTAGCTACTTTTCTTTGTAGAAACTTACCTGTGCCTCCCTTTGCCACGTGCCAAATATTTCCTTCCTCCAGACCTCCTGGGTAATACCAACAGAGCAGATCAGCTCATCTGGCCTCTGACAGTCCTGCACAACCTGGAAAATGAGGTTACATGCCAGTCCTCATGTACAAAGAAGTTCTGCAAGGATATCTTCACACTTGCACAGCAGTGCTTCAGCCTCGCCTGAGCTCCCTGACAGGCTGGGCCCTGGTTTGCCAGGCCTCCTCAGTCATGCCCAGAATGCCTCCCTACAGCCATCCTGGGTCTAGCTTAGGAGAGACCACATCTTCCAACAGCAGGGTGGCTACATGCTGGTGGAGAGCTGGCTGGTTCAGACAGGCTCTCATAAACAAGGGCCACAGCCCCATAGCAAGAAGATACTCAGAGATTGTTCTAGGCTGCAGCCCCAGTGAGGGCAGTCAGTGCTGCTGGAAAAGAAAATGGGCGAGGCCAAGGGCTGGGCTATATTCATGTTCCTGAAGCACCTGGGGAAGTTGATGGCCTCACTGCTGGCAGGTGTAATCTGGCCCAACCTGCCTGTAGCACCTACTGTCAGCTCCTTTGGAAGCTGAAGACTTGTACATTTGCCCATGAACTGAGAATTTCCTTCCTTTCCCCAAAAAATCCACTAGGCACAAGGTTGCCTCACTATCTGGGTTCTCATGTGTGGGTTAGATTACTCTGCTCCTAAACATGTCCAGTCCAGATGGTGCAGAGAAGGGCAGAAGCACACAGCAAGCTTACTCCACAGCATGCAGCTGGTGTTTCCCAGTTAAGACAGGGTGGATGGCCGTGGATCAGCCATAAAAGCAATGAGGGAGTTTTTCTAGAGTACTACAGACCTTGTCTGAGCACCTGAGGAAAACAGACCTGTGTCATGGCTTCTTCCTTGGTTTCAATGCTGAAGGGGCTTTCTTTGGCACAGAGCACATCAAAACACCAGCTTAGGCTAGTTTGTATGGCTGGCAGAGTGCTCTAGGCTACACCCATGCTGTGACGCAAAGCATCTGTGAGTATAATGATGAAAAATGATACTAACACATTTGTGGTTTAATGCTAATTTGCTATTGCAGCAGGGGAAACCTAGGTGTGGTCAAAAGGCAGTGTTATGTTTGCAAAAGATGGCAATAGAGGATGTGGTCTTGAGAAATCTGACTATCTTGAGATTTATGAGCTATACATATGCCTACGGCTCTTTCAGTGTCCCTGGCCAAATGCTGCTGGACTAAGAAACAGAACAGCATTAATCACTGTAGAATATTTGCATGTTAACAGAAATCTCTAAGGCAGCTCTGAAAGGGGTCCATAAAGGGAGATCAGTCTGAAGGGAACAGCTTTATCTAAACCCAGAAACTGTTTATTAGTAGTGGGAAACCAAAATACATGAAGAGTTCAAGGAGACATATGAAACTTGAAAACTGTAATGGATGCAAGACAGCATAACAACACAGCAATGTCATTCTGTAGAGGTTGCCTGGCCCAACAGACACCACCCTAATTGTTATTTGTCAACGGTGTGTCTTAAGTGGCTCAGAATATTTTGACTCTATTTGGAGGGCTAATGACATGAAATCTCTGAACTGTCTCCTAGTCACCCACAGCCCCAGCTTCTCTCTCATTTTTATTCTGGTATTGGTTTCTTTAAAGTGAAAGGATGTAGCAAGGAGATAGAGTTGATGTGCAATGACCTTTACATACACTTCCTTACTCATACGGTTATCAGAGAGTAGTGGTCAATGCCTCAGTGACCAGATGGGGATCACTGACAAGTGACCCTCAGGTCACTTGGACCATACTAGGACCAGTATTGTATAAGATCGTCATCAATGACAGAGGGATCAAGCACAATCTCAGCAAATTTGCAGACAACACCAAGCTGAGTGGTGTGGCTGACAAGCCTGGGGGACTGGATGCCATCCAGAGGGACCTGGACAAAGCTCAAGTGGGTCATGTGAACCTTATGAAGTTCCACAAAGCCAAATGCAAGGTCCTTCACATGGTCAGGGCAATCTCAAGCACAGATCCAGGCTGGACAGAGAATGGATTGAGAGCAGCCCTGAGGAAAGGAACTCAGAGGGTTGTGGTGAAAAAAACTGTGGTGCTTTGACCCTGGCTGGAGGCCAGATGCCCACTGAAGTCACTCTATCACTCCCCTTTTCAGCTGGACAAGGGAGAAAATAGATATTGAGAGGCTTAGGAGTTGAAATAAGGACAGGGAGAGATCATCCCACAATCAGCATCATGGGCAAAACAGATGCAGCACGGACTAAAAAGAAAAAAAAAGTAATCTAATTTATTACACTACACACAGTGAAACCAGTCAGATAATGAGAAGTACAACCAGTTCATAAAACACCTCTCCCTCACCCCCCTTCTTAGCAGACTTCACTTTAGTCATGATTCCTCTCTTCTCCCACCAGGTGTCACAGGGTAATGGGGATGGGGGTTTTGGTCAGTTCCTCACAGGCTGCCTTCCTGCTTAGCCTGGTGGAGGTGTGGGTATCTCTGCAGGTGGGGTGTCTGCTCCCCATGGGCTGCAGGAGGACAACCCACTCCACCATGGTCTTCTCCACAGGCTGTAGGGGAATCCTCCTCTCCAGTTCCTGTTCACCTCCTGCCCACACCCTCCTTCTTCACTGACCTTTGGTGTCTGCACAGTCTCTTACATCTTCTCACTCCTTTCTCTGGTGGCAAAAAGCAGCTGCTTGCAGGTTTGGTTTTTTTCACCTAGATGTAATTCCCACAGGTACTGCAACCATTGCTGATGGTCAGCAGTGAGTCTGGCCTTGAGCCTAGCTGGTATTTATCCTGTTTAGCCTAGGGGAAGCTTCTAGCTGCTTCTTGTAGAAGCCACCCCTGCAGCCCCCCTCTTCACCACCATAAACCCACCATGCAAAACTACAACAGAGGTGTTGCTTGATTAAAAGCTCAGGATGAGCTGGGCACTTGCAGCCCAGAAAACCAACTGTGTCCTGGGCTGCATCAAAAGAAGTGTGACCAGCTGGCTTTCTACTCCAGTCTCACGAAACCCACCTGGAGTACTGTGTTCAGCTCTGTGGCTCACGACATGAGAAGGACATAAACCTGTTGGAATGAGTCTAGAGGAGGCCATGAAGATGATTAGAGGGCTAGAGCACCTCCCCTATGAAGACAGACTGAGAGAGTTGGGCTTGTTCAGCCTGGAGAAGAGAAGGCTGTGGGGAGACCTTAGAGCACCTAAGCTGGCCTACAGGAAAGCTGGAGAGGGACTGTTTACAAAGACTTGGAGTGACAGGATGAGAGATAATGATTTTAAGCTGAAGGAGGGCAGATTTAGATTAGATATAGGAAGAAATTCTTATTATGAGGGTGGTGAGACACTGGCAGAGAGGTTGTGGATACCCCTTTGTCTCCAAGGTTGGGTTGGATAGGGCTTTGAGCAACCTGGTCTAGTGGAGCGTGGCCCTGCCGATGGCAGGGGTTGTTGAACTAGATGACCTTTAAAAGTCTCTTCCAATCTAAACTTTTCTATGATCTTCTCTTCCTCTCCTTCCTAATAAGCTTATATCCCTCCATTGCAATATTCCAATCCTGGGAGCCATCTCACTGCATATCTATGACCCCAAAAAGATTGTAGCCCTGCAACTGCGAACATTTCTAACACATTATGTTTATTCCCCATACTGCATGCATCAGTGTAGAGGCACTTTAGAGAAACACCCCAGCATATCAAGTTCCTGGAAAGGGTTTAGGGGATTTCCCCATAATGATGCCTTTTAGGCACTTCCTTGCTGACATGCAAATACTGGAGGTTACCTCACTAAACATTTTTGTTGGTTCTCTGAGCCCTTCCTGTCATATCACCCCATGTCCTTTGCTCATCTTGATATAACAAATAAAGTATTTCCCAATGAGAACAATCATTCATGGAACAACCTTCCCAGGGACACAGTCAGTTATAGTTTTCAAGACCCAACTGGTTGGGTGCTAGATTATCTTGTCTAGGCTACCTGTTCCACAAAAGGTTGGACCAGATGATCTTCTGAGGTCCCTTTCAACCTGTTCTATACCTCCCCTCTAATGGACTACTGGCAACCATTTAGGAGACTTTGTCCTGGGCAGGTGGCAACAAGGAGGCAATGAGATGTTTACAGAACCTGGCAGGAGATCTGGCAGTGCGTAATCTCACACTAGCTCACTTTTCCCATCGCTTGGGAGGCAGGGTTGACTAGTGGATCTTAATTCTGCAGGAGTACAGGTGAACAGAGCTGTAGGTGAGAATGCAAGGCAGTGCAAGTTGTTCCTCTGTGTCAGCTTCAGAAATGGCTCCCCCGACAGCTCACCAGCACAGGTGTGCCAACAGATGTTGTTGCCTCTTGACTCAATTCTATGATACTGTGACTGCACAGGCACTCGTCCTGTTTCTACAGAATAAACAGACACGAGCTGAGCAGTTCCTTATTACTTTATATAGCTGATAGATATATAGTAACCCTGGCACTGATGGCATATCACAAACACCCCATACAGTACAGGGGCTTTATGGGGTGCCACCACATTCTTCACTACTGAAGCAGGAAATGCCTGGCTGTCTCAGCTTTGACCACTTACACACCATGACTTGGCTGTCTCAGGTCCAGGGCTCAGGACCTCTCCCCAGCAGTGGGCACCAATGCTCACCCCTGTCAGAAGCCCAAGAGGTAAGGGCGTGAGGGCAGGGGGAGCTGTGAGAGGCAGCAGGGACATGCAGCCAGGGCTGTTCTGGGGAGAAGGACCAGGTTGCCACAGCAAGCCTCTGGCATCAGCAGGGAAGGAGAAGCTGACTCCAATCTGTGCCAGGCTTACAGGGCCCATCCTGCCCCCCGGGCCCAGTGGGTGCCCTCGACATGCTCTCACCCCACCCCTGCTGGTGACCAGGCAGGCCCTAGACAGCAAGCTGCAAGGCAGAGGCCGGCCTGGGGCATGGCAGCACCATGGGCTGAGCAAAGGTGACTCCCACAGTGGCCGAGCCAGACCTGGTGCAACAGAAGCATAGCACAGAAACTGGCATGTCAGACTGTTTATTAATAAAAAAAAAAGAAAAAAGTCACAATAACTTACTCCCTTTGTCACACAAAGGGCTCGATATAAAGAGCTCTGGCCTCCTAGGGTAACACAAGTAAGTGAGAGGTGGGTACTTTTCTCTTATCTTTCCAAGACAGTCTTCTGTCCCCAGGGGGAAGTGCAGCCAGCGCAGGAGCTACAGGCCCATGGGGCTTGGCCCACGGGGCCTGGCGGACGAGCAGCCTTGTGCCCCTGCCTTCAGCTCGTTGGCAGGCAGCACAGACTGACAGAGTGCAAACGTAAAGTATATGGAGACCACAGGCACCAGATGCCAGAGGGTGCACAAGCTGCAGTAGAGGAGGACAGAGAAGTGGCTGCTTCTTCCCATAGTGCTGAGGGGTCTGTGGAGCACAAAAAGAGAAGCAGGATAGTGGCTGCTCACAGGCAGGAGGATGGGGGTCTGGCTAGAAGCAGCCTTGCCTGGATGCTGCCTCACACAAGGTCTGTCCTGGCAGAGGCGGAGGCCAGCTGTAGCTACTTGTCACATTCCAGATCCTGGGCCCCCTCAGCACCTTGGTAGTGCATCTCACAGAACTCCTGAATGCGACTGCAAGCCTCCAAGATCATCTCCTCAGGCACAGTGATGACCACACGGAAAAAGTTTGGGTACTCAAAGCACTGAAATGAGAAAGGACAAACTGATAGATTACTTGGGATAGTTTTGTAGTTTCAGAGCCCTGCTCTGGGACCATGTGTTGTGTCAGCAAGTCAAAGTGGTCACTGTAAGACAGAGTGGAATACGGCAGGGGTCTTGCTCCCTCAGACTATTTTTTCTGTTCCAAGCAAGTCTCCCATCTCCATCTGTGTAGAAATTATGCTGTAAGGGTAACAGGCCAAAGGATTCTCCACGGTCTACACAGGACTCAGGGGATTGGCTGGAAGGAGCTAGGGACAAGAGAGGGCTGGAGAGTAGCCAAGGCCCTGTCCATATTCAGTGCTGGAGGTGGAACTGGAAGGAGGCGAGCACAGATGTTCTCAGACTACTCTGTTCCTGTGCCTACAGGTGTGGGGAACTGGAAACAGGACAGAGAAAGGAACATAGGTGGTAGCAGTTACAGTCCTCTTAGGGAGCAGCAAGGAGGTGTTGGGGTACACAGGGTTCAGGAAATCAGCTTTGCCAACTTGAGAAATACTGAGCAAACCTGGAGCTGGGAAGATTCTGGCAGCCTCACTAAGGCCTGTTAGTGTGCCAGAGCCCACTAGTCTCTGTCCCTCCACACTGCATCTAGAGCTCACAGGCCAGCACATACACACTATTACAGACCACGGACCCTGTGCACACAATTCCCACCCTGTCTCCAGAGCTCAGGGCTGCAAACCCCTGTTGCTGCTCTCCCCATGCTTTGGCCTCACAGCTCCCTGGGGCTCTCAGTGTTGGGCTTACCGTGGCTGGCAAGCAGAACACAGACTGCTCTGAGATGAGTCGCTCAGTGAACTCCACATCATTTTCAAACTCAGGGAAGTGTTCCATCTCAATCTCAACCTGCAGCAGAGAGATGGAACATGGCAACCAAGGGCACCAAAGCTATCTGCAGTGTCCCTGCTTACCCACATGACCCAACAACTTCCCAGTTAACTGCAGATGTCTGCCCTCAGGTTTATGCTCATGATTTGGGCTGACTAGCAGGTAAGACACAGAAACATGTAAATGAAAATTGAGGTTTCTTGAAGAAGCATTCATAACTACATAAAGATGGAATTTCAGTTAAGGACACCTTTAGTAAAAAAGATTATGGCAAAGATATAGTAACCAATTAGAATTGAAAAGGAGTAAGTAAGATATTAAAAAAAGATCTTAGGAGAGAGCTCTAGTCAATCTGCGTTAATAGCTCTGTCATGCAAGAAATCCATATAGTAAGAAAAAAACTAATGTTTTGGTTAAAAAAGGAAAAATAGCCGGGTCTAGAATATCACAGAAAAATACCTTGCTGCATGATATAATTGGTAAAATACTGAAATGTTCAATAAATATTAATATTCTGTATTTAAAAAGGAGGCAGCTAGCCCTTTATCAAATATGACAGTGATATCCTGTCCATTTATTTATAGCAAAAGATTAAGCATCTCATGAAAACATTCTTAAAACAGGTGAAAGATAATTTGTCTGTAGAAGTTCTGAGAGAGAAGAAGAAACAATCTACCGGATTATTTAATTTGAAATAAATGTCCAGATTTGCAGAAAAATAATAGGTGTGAAAGAGCTGTGCCTCTACACAGAGCATAATAAACAATGATTTATGTAGCTCTGGGTAAGATTTGAAACAGGGTCAACTGAGAAAGTCTTATCTATAGAAGAGAGACTGATATTACACTATTCTCCAGTTCTGGGTCCACATTTTTAACAGCTAATGAAAAACTAGAGACACTGTGAGACAAAGAAAGATGAAAAATTCATTAAACTCATGAGAATTAAATGTCTCAACTGAGCTTCAGATGAAAAAGGAATGTCACACAAAGTTTAAAAAAACACACAGCAGTGAAAGAAGGCAGAAAAAGAAGCAACAGCATAGGCAGAAAACAAACACCCTACTAGGAAGAAGGCATATCTTCACATCTTCAACAGGAGGGGCTGTGATGTAGGTAGGTTAAAATCTAGGTAGAACACTGAATTCTGTGCAGGAGCAAGTGGGTGAAGTGTACTGGCCTCCACTATGTGAGAGGTGACCAACATATTCTGGCCTTCTGAAGGGACCAAGAGATGCATCTACCACACAGCGCAATGTGACAGTGCATGGTAATGGAGTCCTGGTGCCAAGCACTATTCTGAAACCATAGACAAGCACTGGTAAGAGACGTAATGTGAGTATTGATGATCTGGAAGTGGCATGTCACTCTCTTACCATGAGGTACATGGCTCCGGCGGGCCGGACAGGCTGGAGGCCAGGGATAGCTGATAAGGCAGCATAACAAAGGTCAGCATTGGACTGAAAAGCAGAAAGAAATTTCAAAACAGGAGAAATTCCAGGAAGCAGATCAGCAAATGGAAGCCAAGCTCTGGACCAGGACTGTAAACAGGTTTGCCCACTGCAAATAAAGGGACAATAAATGCAAACAGCATGGGTAATCATGGCCTTGAATACAGCAGGTGTGACTGAGCTGAGCTCAGTGCCATGGCCGGGGTCACCAGCTCCAGCTGCAGGCCTGGGCTGCCTGAAACTTACCACAGCCAATATTTCTGCCCCAGTTACAATTTCTCCTTTTAGAATCAGATTTGCTAGGCTCTCCTAGTCACACCTGTTACCTTTGAGTGGGGTGGGAAGGGATGATGAGCTAGAGAGAACAAACATGAACAAATTGTGATGACCTGTTATAGCCTGTTTACCTTTAGGATGCTGAGGGTGTTGTGGTAGAACTCAGGGGGTGTTCGGTGCAAGATACGTTCCAGCGCCCCCTGAACAATTGTGCAGGGTCCTAGGATCCTCTGACTCAGTCTCAGAAGGCCATCCCTGATCTGAAAAAAACCCAAAACCCACCATGGTGGTATTTGCAGCTCTGACTGTGCTTCCCTGAAGGAAAGGGACAGCCCTGAGGCTTACTCTCTATTTCTACAGCTGTCCACACCCTTCTTCAGGGAGTATACTGTGTACTAAAGAACATTTGCTTGACTATATGCCAGATATTTGCAGACTATTTACAGTGTCATTTTCTGTTCCTCTCTTGCAGATTGTAATGTCAACAGAGACAACCTTTGGAGCTTCCAAATCTAACTCAAACCAGGCTGGAATAGAGCTAACACAAATAAAGTCATAACTGTTCAAACTACCACTTTGCCTCTCCCTTTGATTTGGGCCCACAAATCACAGTTTCAAAGCTAGTAGGGGCAACCAACATTAGCTCTTCTGCTCACCCACTTGGTCCTCTCTTCTCCCTCTTCCTGGGCAGAAAGCCCTCTAGTTGGAAAGATCAGTGCAGTAGATGGCTGGTCTTGAAACACAGCTGAATAAATAGCCAGATAAAGCAATAGCAGGACTACAAAGGTGCTTTGTACTTAACTTTAAAATAAACCATAGAAGAGTATATAAAGACCTCACATGGACTCCACATGCTGGATAAGCCATGCAATACCTTCAGTACACACCAAAGCAATTTAAGAAGAGAAGGCAATACAAACATGCAAAAAAACCAGGGCATGTATGAAGAAGCAGCAGAGATGAGGAGTGTGTGACAGTATAGATGCAGGTAAAAGGCTGTATTTGGGAGCAGATGGAGTTTTACTCCATCAGAAGTAAGAAGTAAGGGACCAGAAGAACCTAGAGGTGCAGAACAACATGTAAAAAATTGGGTGATGCCCATGTGAGAGCAAAAGAGCAGTATGTGCCTGTATCAGTTAAAACCTGGGTAACCCACACCCTGAGGACAACTGCAGGTCTGTTGCTGTGACAGCAACACTCAGCTGTTCTCACCTCATTACCAAAGATGTCTCTCCTGTCATGAATTAGGATCCAGCCCATCCGCCATCCAGGGACTAGCCACCGCTTTGCCAAGCCACCACAGGACAAGATTGGCACGTTTGTGCTCAGAGTTGCAATGGGTTCATATTTGCAGTCAGCAAACACCTGTGACAGGAGGCTGTGTTTGAGAGCTGGGGGGAGTGGAGGGTGGGGTGTGCATGAGGCACAAGAGGGAAGGCAGGGAAGGAATGGGAAATTGATGAGGAAAGCTCCCAGCTTCAAGGTATGAACATGCTAAGTGAAGTAAAATGAAGGCCATTTGGGAAGAGGAAAGGAACCACACATGAGAGGTACCTCCAGGACTGCACACCAGAGGACTAAGAGCTCCAGGCATAGACCCATGCACAGTATAGGGGACCAGAGCTGTCGCTTGCCTATGGAGACCTGGCTGCCATGGCCAAAGGGCAAGTGAGTCAGAAAGGATGGGCAGCATGGGGGTGCAGAGAACTCCAACTGACACTCACCATGTCTCCATAGATCTCATCAGCAAGGATGGGCACACACTGTCTTGATGCCACTGTGGGAGAGACAGAATTCAGCTTGGCCACCTTGCATCCTCCTTGAGAGCAGACTTGGCCATTGCTGCAAGGCCTGGTAAGGCTCTGAGGGGAGCTCAGAGGCAGAGACCACCTATCTCCCTTCTATAGATCTGTTCATGCAGAAACCAAACATTTGAGATCCCTGCCCTGGCTGAGCCTAGTTCTGTGGGCCAGCAGCACAGCCCTCCCACACTTACAGGCCTGGGCTCAGGAAGTGTAGGGCTCCTTCTGAGCACTCTCACTCTGCAGAACCAGAGTGAGTAAGTGAGCAGGTCAAGCCACACAGGTTGCTTGAGGAAGAACAAGACACATGCTCTGTGTGATGTTGCCCAGATAAGGCAACACCTTCATACTGAGCAAGCCCTGCTTCCTGAACTGGAGTCAGTCATGAGAGGATAGAGGCAAATCCCTGGGCCATGACACCACAGTGATCAAGACGCAGGAGATGTGGGCAGAACACTAGACTGCAACCATGCCTCAGATGTACACAGGATATACTGGCTCACCTGCCAAGATCTTCTGGAGGTGGCTCTTACTGAAAACGGAACCACAGGGGTTTGATGGGTTGTTCACAATGAGGCAAGCTGTCTTCTCATCCACCAGCGACTCCAAGTGCTTCAAATCAATCTCCCAGGCCTTCTCTGGCTAGTGAAGAGAAGGAGAAGTGACAGCTGAGGAACTGGACTTGCTACATAGGGCAAGGTTTAACAGGGTATCCAGAGTTGCTCAGGTCACCTTCACCCACTTTCCAGGCCAGGAGAAGCAGAAGTGTCAGGGCTGCCCCTTCCAGGCCTGCCACCACTTACCAAGAGGTTGTAGAGTTTGACCTCAATCCCCATAGACAATGCCAGAGTCTTGTAGAGGGAGAAGCCAGGCCGTGGCACTAGGATGTTCTGGCCTGGGTTGGCCAGAACTGCCAAGGCAAGTTCTATGGCCTGGCTGCAGCCACTTGTTAAGATGACATCCTGTAAAGAGCACATGGGAGTCAGCAGAAAGCGCAGCCACTCTGAAGTGCCCCAGCCATGTGAGAGTAACATCATACCCCAGACTTTGCCAGGTGAGAGCTTCTTAGCCAAAATAACAAGTCCAGAGTCGTTGACTGAAATCAGTAAACCTCTAACAGCTGGAGAGCTTAGCCTCCTCCTGAGCAGGGTGGAGAAGGGCACGGGGCAGGGGATGAGAGCAGGAGGAGGGGAGGGAGAGAGCTGGGGCAGGGACCCCCGCACTGTGTGATCTCGGCGTGGGCTGCAGCACCCTGCCTGCATTACAGTGAGTGTGCCTCATCTGAGCACCAGTACCTGAGCCTCCAGTGGTGCCTCTGGGCAATTGTAGTATGCTGCCACTGCTTCCCGGCAGGACTGGTAGCCTGGGGAAAGAGGAGCCAAACACAAAAGAGCAGTTTTTACAGACCGTTTTCTTTTACTTGCCAGTACAAAGCTTGCAGATGCCACCCAGCCAGAAGAAACACATTTGTTAGTGACACTATCCCTCAGGCCAAGCATTGTGCAGCCCTGAGGCTGGGCCAGGCAGGCCAAGAGCACACATGGACCCTGCTCTGACCCCAGCCTGTCCTGGACACAGAACTGGCAGAAGGGGTGCAGGGTACGAAGGGAGCTGTTCTGACCCAGCAAGAGACCAAGTGGTGTTACATGGCCTTCACTGTTTAGTGAAGCACAGGAGCAGCCCTCCCTGTCACCACATGGAATGTCCTGTGAGGCAAGTTTTTTCTATCTGCACTATTCGCAAGCAAGGCTCACGTCTCTGAAGTCAGGGAGCCCAAGGGGAGTCCTGGTCAAGGCAGATCAGAAAGGAACTTGCCAGCAACTCAAGCCCTTCTGGGTACCTGATGAAACCCTGCCTGCTGTAATGGCTAGGGGACAAATAACTTCTGCAGCAGGCTCTGAGCCTCAAATGGATCATTCAGGAAAGGACACTCAAGAGTATCTGGAGGATACACATACTTGAGTGCTCACCAGCAAGATCACATCTCAAAGATGTCGACGAGCTCCATATCCCTGCTGTGGGCTAGGAGCTGGCACATGCCTTCTTCATCCTACTCTCACAGGAACAGCTTTGTCAACTCACCAACAGATGGAGCATAACCGTTGTAATGTCCTGAGTCCAAAACCTCCTTCACAGCCAGTGTGACCTCATCATTTGTGGGAAGGTTTCCAAAGACTGTTGGGTCTCCTTTTTGAAGATTGAAAAATAGTAGAGTTCTCACTGATCTGCCACAGGCACAGAACTGTGTGGTTGTCTGGCCTACCCCTGGGTGTTCACTCAAGCTTTGTGCTTCAGAGCCCTGCAATCTGCCAGCCACACAGTCAACCCCACTGCCCAGAGGCTTCAGCCACAGCTCTATGCTTACCTAAGGACAAGGAGATCATAGGTTTCTTTGGGTTGGGCTCCACCTTCATGCTGTCGACAATGGCTCGGACAGGATTGAAAGTCTTCTTTGACATTTCAGAAGCCCTGACAGCCCATCTTGGCTTCCGGCCCTTCACTTTTCCTAATGATATGCTGTTCCCATTGGTCTTGAGATGAACATCCAGCACAGGGGGATGATCTCCATGGCCATTCACTTGGATCAAGTATGAGTCCATCCTGAGAGCTGTCACTGTGAAGTAGATTTCCTGGGCTTAGTTAACACATGCCAGACAAGGGATCTGCCTGTTCGGGGATACAGCCCACAACTCTCTAAAAGTCAAACTTCTGAAAACTATAGATCCTACCTACTTAGTGCCTATGGACAACTCAGCAGCAGCAAATAGGGCCGTATTCATGGCCAAGGTGGGGTGAAACCATGTGAGAGCACAACACAGTGGAAATTATTAAGGCACCTGTTTGTGCTAGCTGTACCATTGCCAAGCATGGACTTGCTGTGCTGAGGAGAAGCAGGGTCCACTAAAGCCACCAGCTAAAAATTAGCAGCATGTTGTAGTCACTGCTTGACTGAAGATTCAATGCTCCGCTGACAGAAGGGCCAAGTCACTTGCCTTCTCCCTCCAGCTATCAACTTGCATGCCTCGAGCTGTAACCACAGGGATCAGCCCACTATGTGTGTTCACATCCAGAATGTCCTGCCAGTCTGCAGACAGAAATGCAGCACTGTTTAAATCAAATCTCAGGTGCAAAAATGGTAGTTCTGGTCCAACATTATCAAGGTGCACAGGGCAGCAGCAGGGTATAGGTTGCAGACACTTGCCTCTGTCAGCAAAGCAAGAGGGAGCAACACCTCAGACCAGAGACCCTAGGTGAAAAGGCAGTGCTTAGAAAAATCGAGCAAGACTGGTGTGGCCAAGGAGGAAATCAGGGAGGTACCACTGGCCCAAGCAAAGGGCCTGTAGTCCTGCCCAAATCTGGGTAACAAGCAAGGTGCAGAACAGAACAACAGCTGCCTTCTAGGCCCCACAACACACAGAGAAGTACCCCAGCACATATACCCAGAACACAAGCCAGACACAGACAGAAAAAGCCTTACTTACAAACTGCTGCTGACTCAGGGCTTTCCACATACAGAAGGTTAGGAACACAGCAGGCAGAGACCTCCAGAGTGACCAATTCCATTCTTGTCACTACTAGCACACTATCTAGGAATTCTGCCATAAACCGCTTACGCTTTCTGCATAGCCCTATTTCTCTTCTCCACTGAAAGGCAGTGCAGTAAACCGTTGCCCTTTCTTGATAGTAGTTACTTAGCTTCTTGCTCACAGATATACAACAGCTACCCCTTCCTTGCTACAGAGACTGAACTGGAAGGGTTGTACTGTTGGCTGGTTCAAGCAGGATTTGCCACATGAAGAAATTTCTTACAGCTTCAGTGATGTTTGCACCTGGAGATGCCCCATGCTCCTGCAGTTACTCTGCCTCATTAACCTGTTTATAGCAACTCAGGTTGATCTAACAAGCAAGACTTCAGTTTCTTTCCTGCTAATACTTTCTGGGCCTTCTTTGAACCAAAAGTCAGGCAGCTGAAAAAATATGCATCAGGGCCACATAAAAACTGAGAAGATAAATGAGCCATGTGTCTCAGTTCAACAACAGGACAGAGTCTATCCCAGCAGAGCCTTCACACCAGCCTGCAACATGGCTTTCATACAAAGAGGAGCTGCAGGCACAGACACAAAGGATGCCTTCAATGTACGCAGCCGAGGAAGATCTCCCCACTTCTCCTCCTAAAAGCAGCAAGGTATCAAAGCATAGTACTTTACCTTCTGCAGCACTGCAAGGGAAAACACCAACAAGTTTGGGGGTCCAGTCCCTACTTTTCATCCAGGACAAATCCACTTGAGAAGAAATTCCTGCAAATTCTTGCCCATGAAATAAGCCCAAAAACTGGGCGTTGGGACTGAATCGTTTAGCCATTGGCTCACAGAAAGGGTTGCTCTCCCCACCCACCTATCCACCTCTCCTCCCCTCCCCACGGCAACTATGTTCACTTCAAACACCTAGAATATGCCTGCACATTAACTCTTTCTGGGGGCAGCCTAGAGAAGGCCACATCTTGGTTTCCTGGAGGCCCTGGGCTGCCACCCTTTTGCACCACTTCCCTCAGTCCTCAAAGACTGTGCAAATCTGCACAGAGTCCAGGTATTCCAGCCCTAGCACCTAGTAATGCACCAAAAGTAGATTGATGGATGCCAAAGCCTGTGGAAAGTATCAGTCTATTGAGACCTCAAAGGCTCTGGGCTCCCAGTGCACCAGATGAGACAGGACAGTTTATGGCATCATTGCAGTTGGGAGACATCTTCCTCCATTGCCTGAAAGGAGGCAGGTACTTCCCTAGCTGGTGTCTTGGAGGCACCAGGACCTTAACGGTTAAAGGAAGCTCAAATTGCCAGGGTTTGTTTGGTTTTTTCCTTTTCTTTTGTTGATGTTGTTTCTGGAAGGCCCAAGCAAACTCACCGTGCAATACTTCCCTCTCTGTTGGTACTGCAAAGCACAGATGACACCATTCCTAGAAGGTCCTTTTTTTTTTGGCTAAGTGATGTGAAATCTATGCCTTCCTGCCCCTTAACTCCTGCAGGCTGAGGATAAATAAGACAGGTGTCTGCACCCCGCCTGTCTTCCAAGGGCTGCTCCAAGTCTCCCCTTACTGCCTTGGCAGGAAATGGCTGGAGATCAGAGATTTTCAGGGACAAGAGTATCCTGATAATCTTCTTTCAATCAGACTGCTGACACCTTCATTGCAGAGGCCAGCGGTCCCTGATTTTTTCCTGGTTACACCCGCTTCTGTATGGGAGAAGGAAGGACTGCTTGCACTCAACCCATGCTCCCTACGCCACCAGCAATAAGGCTGCACCTCACCAGGTGCCAGTAGTGGCCCCTTCCCTCAGCATTGGGGCTGGGGTGACACTGCTGGGGAGTCACAACCTGCCATTGTCCACAGATCTGTAATGGGCACTGCTGAAGCCAAAATGGGTTTGTGGGACTTGGGGCTGGAGGCAGGTTGGCAGGTGGTGGGGGTGCAGCCAGCAGGTCCAGCTAGTGTTGACATAAGTGACCTTCAAAAGTTCAGGCAGACCTCTCTCCAGGCACCTATGGGTAATTTCTTGCTTCCCCAGCTGGTCCCATCTCTTGCCCTGCTGCAGCCCTGCCAGGGTTAAATGTGGCACTGAGAGGCCTCAAGGACAGTGCTGCACATTCTGCCTAGCAACAACCCTGAGCTGACGCAACTGAAGCTCTCTACCTGTAATACCGCATACAGCAGTGGGGTTCAGGGGAGGGCAGGGTGGAAGCCTCCTGCCAAGAGGGGAACATAATGTGTCTCTGGAGGCAGAGGTAGACACAGTTACATAAGGCTGACAACCTGGCCAGAAGTGGGGGGAGGACAGGGTGTACAATGGGGTCAGTGGGTTTCTTCTGCTATTACCATGCCTTTCTCCTCTCTCCAAATGACTTCAGTCCTTTTCTAGATGCTCTAGCATGGGGTCTGTGTCCCAACCACCACCTTGTGATGTACAGATCCTCCCAGGGCCGAACGACAAACACACAGCTCAGCACCTCATAGTCTACAAATATTGCCAAGCCACCCCTTGCCTGGTGTGGGGAAAGAGGTGGCCATACCCTGCAGGATGCATTTCTGCCAGTGAGGCAGCTGGCTGTACTGACTGTCAGGACCTCTGTAACCCAATAGCCCTGACTAGCCTCACCCCTTTGCACCTCTGTCTCAGCAGCCCTCCACCACAGGTATCTTGTTGCAAACCTCTTCAGCTCCCTCTTTCTTGTGTAGCTTGAGCAATTTATTTTTTTGCTCTTCCCAGTGGAAGGAGAAACTGGAGGGCTTTTGTTACTGCTTTGCTCTGGTCCTGTTTCTGTGAACAGAATTCAAGCCAGCAAGCGCAAGCAGTTCCCTCTTCCAGGACCAGCCACAGTTGAGAAGCAGGACTGACAAAAGGCTGAAGCATGACTGCATTGACAAACCTGCATCTCTCTCTGGTTGCAGGTAGGACATGCACCAGTAGAGTATTGAGAATGTGCCCTGTACTCCTATTTGGGATGCACTGTTGCAGGGCCAGACACCTAACTAATACTCTGGACAAAAATCCACCAGGGACAGTAATAAATCACTTTACTAGTTACCTCCTCACATTTTGCTCTTATTTTCAGCAACTTCTGTCTGCTGCTTTTCTGACACCGATATAGCCCCAAGCAATTCAGGGCTGGATCCACAAATACACGTGTAGCCTAATCTCTGTTTGGTCTCTGCATTTCCAGTTGAATCAGCTTTTAATAATCAAATATGTTATTTTTTTTCTTTTTTTAAAAAAATTAATTTATTGTTAATCTGTCATTTAGATGAGCAAACAGCCATGAATCCTCCTTGGCTTTCATGAATTTTATGAGCGATTATTGATTCCCACAGCATACATGTCTTCATAACACTGCAGCAGGTTTCCTGAAATGCAAGGGACAAACCTTGTTTGTTACAGGTCACACAGACAATCTGAAAATGCACATATTCACAGTTAAATCTGCCTTGAGGCGTGGACAGGCCTGCTGTGCCAAACCTACATGTATCTGCAGAAGTCTCTGATCAAACCACGATGATGGTTGTGCCTTCAGCAGTTTTAATTGCCCAGCATTCACTTGAAATGGAGCACAGCACCTGTTATTGCTTTGCATAATCAGAACAGAAAATTGTCTTAAAAAAAAATCTAGGTTCTACAAAGCTGTGCAAACATTATGTTTAAAAGCCAGAAAGATGGCACAATCCTGAGCTACTCAAAGCCAGTAACTGGGTGACTCAAATAAAATAATTTCTGTATAGCTTTATCTGCCTGTACTTAGGATCACTTTTGATTTTATCTCAGAAATAAAAATCTGGAAGACAATAAAAGGCAAATTGCATAGTCTGGCTTGAGTTGTTGCATTCTGGAAAAGCAGTCTGTGTACAGCAAATGGTTTGCAGGGTGCTCTTGCCACTGATGTGACTTGGGCTTTTGAAAGCGGTGCACTTCTTTTGTAAGTGGCATAAGACGGCTCACACCACACATGAGTGCAGGGCGTTGCAGTAGGCATGGTGACACTCTTCCTGGGCTCCTGGTAGAGCTCTCTTCTGCCGGCCCTGGGCCAGGACAAAAACAGCTGCATGAATACACCTGCCTTAATGAGCACTATCTCCGACAATTGCAATTTCCCGCTGTCAAGAAGACATGTAAAAATCTCCCACAATACGAGTGTCTGCAAGTGCAGTGCTGCAACCTGATCCCAGCCGTGCTGGGCAGCACAGATTGCTCTTCCCAGCCAGAGACCACTGCAGCACTTGGGAGGGCAAGGAGCCCTGCAATGCTCAGCCTGGCCACTAAGTCCCTTGCAAGGATGCTGAGAGAAAGTGCGTTCCAGGTTCATTCATGGAGAGCTGGAAGTGTTGGTGAGCTAGTGGTCCAACAGCCACAATGAAAAGACTTGCAAGCACTGTTACAGATGCCAAGAGGAATGTTCCATGCTGCGTGAGCAGTAGTGGCTCTTGGGTACAGGCACAGTGAAGAGAAACACCTTGTTCAGCCTTGCATTTTGCTTACATTCAGGTAAAAGTTATTTAAGTGCATACCCTATGTTTGAGTTATGACTTTGGAGACTTAAACAGTTGAGTGCTTTGTTGTGGCAGCTGCCTCAATGGCCTTGAAGCTTCAGGGACAGTGACTGGACAGTGGGGATGGGATGGGAAGGGACATAGTGGCTTTTCAGAGCGTGCCATCATGAGCTTCAGGGAGTGGGATGGGCTGCAGCAGCACCTCCTTCTCTCAGAGCACTGACAGGGCAGCTCCTCTTATGTCTGAATTTGAGCCTCAGTGATGAAACCCACCATCTGCCCAAACAACTACTTGTCTCTTTACAAAGTGGTAGAGATGATGTGTGTGTGAGTAGCATTGTCTTTTTTGGGAAGTGACTAAATCACATCTCTTTTGCTTCAAGCTAAGCTCACTGCTTCCTGACCGTGCCAACAGCAGGTAGGGAGAACAAAATATTCCCCTCCTCCTGACAACAGCTTTTTGCAAGTTTGCAACTTAAGACACTTCCTTAGCTTGTGAGCTGTCAGCAGACACCCGTTCTGTCAAATGAGAGGACTGGAGTCAATCTTTTTTTCATAGACTGTATTTCCAGAGCTTTCTTTTGCTTTCCTCTGGATGCCCTCCAGCTGATCCACTCACCTCTGGAAACAGTGTGTGCAAGACTGGAGGCCCAACCAGAGCTGAAGATGGGTGGGGAGAAGAATCTTTTCATGTGTCCTACATGTGACATTCCTGTTTATACACCCTGGCAATGTTAGTTTTTTTCGCAACAGGATGACATTGCGGACGTGAGTTCAGTTTGTCGTTCACAATAACCTCCAGTTCTTTTCTGCTGCACTGCTGCATCGTCACCGTGTTGCGCTCATTGTTCCCGTGATTATTTATTTATGTGGGACAGTCAATAAATTTGACCGTGGTGTTCAGCAGTGATTGTCCTGCAGCTCCCAGATGCCTCACGCTGGAGAAATATGAGGCAGTTCATGACTTAGTCCTTCTGCTTTACCCTCCAAGTTCCCAGGGAGGGCACTGAACCAGGTCAGATCTCTTTGCCCATGGCAAGCCATGCCAGGACCTTCCCACCCCTTAGTGCTGCAATGACATCAGGAGCAGAACAGCCAAAACAGAAGGGCCAAAAAAATCCCCACAGCCTCCCCAAAACTAACAAGAGAAGCCAAAGCAGAGGTGAAGATTAATATTAACGTCCTCAGCTTCCTGTTTTAACTTCTGCTGACTGCTTGTTACAGTGAGACCAGGAACCCAGAAGACAATCCTGACCAAGTTCAGCTGTGGTACTTTGAGCAGGAGTGAAGTGACGCACAGCATTTTTTTAACGATTCATGACGCAGCAACAGAAATGGAGTAAGATTGATTAGTTCTATAAGACCTTGAAGCTTGTACCTCACTTGTTAGCAGCAAACATCCAAGGAAACACTTATTTCATCCCTTCTTCTGACTCATGATTATTCAACTTAGTTGTTCATGTCCCTCTCATGGCAGTTAAAAACTCTACTAAGGAAAATGGCACTGCCCATAATCCTAAAATTATGCAAAGGGTTGCTAAAGCTTTTATGCTCGTCCCATGCATGGTAGCAAGGAGGCCTGGGTTCTGGCACATGAACATGAGCGATACAACAGAAAGTGTGTGAAACAGCGTCACTGCTGAGCATCTGCAGTATCTCCAGAGCCCTCGTCCTAAGCTCTCTATGGTCTCCCTGTTTCCTAACTTAGCACCATTACACAACTCCTGTCCCTCTATCTGAACTGGGGGCTGAACAAAGAGTTCTTTTGTTTTTCTTTCCTCTTACCCCCAAACTATGTAAATTTTAAAATGAGTTTTCACATCTCTTGTCCTTTGTGGAGTTGGGCAAAATGTTGAGTGTGTTTCCCTACAGTGTGTATACACTTTATAGGCTTCTGAGGGTACTGATCTATAGGATTGTTGCTGCTGCTCCTGCAAGGACAAAAGGGTAAAGCAAGCTTCCTGTTGCCACCAATCTTACAGATGGAGGAACTCTATTTCTGTATCTTAGTGACAAATTTGAAGCTTTGGGTCATGTATTCAGACACTAAGACCTCATAGTGTAACCCTGTTTCCCTAAGAGTTTTCCTAAACAAAAATCTTTATTTGCAATGCTAAAGCTTTTGGAGTGTTTGGTCAAACTCTTGGGTAGAAGCATTTACTGTGCCTGTGTTTTCTTTGCTTCCCTCTGTGTTCCCCAGTTGCCCAGCTGTTTGGTTGGAGTGGTGGTTTGGTTTTTTTCCATGACACACAGCCTTTCCTGAATCAGTTCTGCCCTTACCAGTCCTGAGAAATGCTGACACGGGCATGGGTGAGACCTAGGGAATGTGCCTTCACTCCAGCAACCACCAATGAACAACAGAGCAGTTCCGTTGTGATAGTTGTGCTCAGCAGCCTCCTGGGACAGGACAGCAGCCAACTCCACTGGGCAGTGGGATGTTACTGTGCATGGAAATGGGCACAGTAAAAAGGTCATACATATTGTCTGAAGTGGCCTCCAGCAAACAGACATAGAAGACATCTATTTGGTTCTGTACAGACAAATATAAGGGAATACATCCCGAGAACAGTACCTGAATGTGGCCCTACAGAGTGCTGGACTGGAACCTGGCAGTTGCACTGTAGGACGTATCTCAAGATGCTGATGGCTGTCCTCTGGAGACATGGGCTCTCTATGGCAAGGCAGCTGGAGGAGCAATGAAGTGCTGTGCACTGCCAAGAGAAGCACAGGACAAGGCAGAGGCAGCCATTCTACATGATTATAAACTCCTGGTGCACTTGTTTCTTGAGTGCGGCATGGAGGTCTGGTCACCACATCACAAGATACATTTGGGAAGCTGGGGAAGGTCCAGAGAAAGGCAGCTGATACAGCAGAAGGCAACGGTGCTACTGCTGAGAGGAGGCTGAAAAGACCGGGAACTGAGTTTGAGAAGGGAAGGGAGGGGCAGGTATGAGGTGGCAGACGAACTGAACGTGGAACACTTTCACCGAAACACAGCACAGGAAACAGAATCGGTGATCCGCTTCCAGTCGGTACAGACAAGTGCCTGTTAGGCGGCGGGCGGGGCACTACGGGACAAGGGTTGCGAGGCCTGTCCGTGTGAACGGAGAGGGAGAGGGCGCGATGGAAGGGAACAGGTGCGGTAGAGCGCGGGCCGAGCCCAGCCCTCTCAACACCTCTCTCAGGCGCGGCGAGGTCTGGGCGCGGCCGGAGCTGCTTACCACCCTTGGGAGGACCCCGGCAGGGCTGGCCGAGCCCCGGGCCGAGGAGGCGGAAGTCATCCCAGCCCGCGGCGCCATCCCACACCGTGCCGGCACTAGCCCTGAGTCGGGCGCTCCGCGACTCGGCTCGGCCCAGCCCCTCGCCGGCAGCACCGGAGGAGCGGGGCCACGCCGGGCCATGGCGGAGCGAAGCAACCCCCAACGCCCCGCGGCCAGGACGCACCGGGGCCGGCGGGCGGTGAGGGAGGGGCAGGCAGGTGGCCGTGAGGGGGGGCGGACGTCCCAGGCGGACGGAACTCGACGGGCGGGCAGACAGCTGCGAAAGGCCCCGGCGGCGGACGGCCGGGGACGGGCGGGATGGGTCGGGACTCAGCGGGCGGGCGGCGTGGGGGACTCGGGCGGGTCGCTGGTATCCTTGCCGCCATCTCCCCTCAGTGCCGCGCCCGGAGCGGGGCCGCAGGGGCCACCGAGAAGCCGCGCCGCTGCGCCGGGGCTGCTGGACTGCCGCTGCTGCCGATACCTGCGCACGGCCAGGGGTGAGAGAGAGAGGTATCCGTCGCGGGAGCCAGTCCCTTTGTCCCGCAGGAGCGGACTGCACCCCTGGCCTCCCCTCCGAGCACCCCGCCCCGTCTGTGCGGGTTCGGCCGTCCTGTGCTCCGGCGACAGACCCACCTTCTGCCCTTCCTCTTGCAGCTTGCTGCCAGATGGTGGAAGTGCTACTTGCCGTGCTGATCCTGGTCTGCAGCTCCGTGTCCTACGGCTCAACAGGAGGCTACACGGGTCTTCCCAGCCTGGGGGGCATCTACTACTACCAGTACGGCGGGGCTTACAGTGGCTTTAGTGGAGCAGATGGAGAGAAAGCTCAGCAGCTTGACCAGCGTTTCTACCTACTAAAGCTGCCAATTGCAAGGGTGGCCATGGCCACGGGAGGGTTTCTGCTCGTCTTCTCCTCTGTTTGTATCCTGGTTGGTGTTCTGCGGTTACCGTGGCATTTCCCACCATGGCTGCTGCTTGAATGCATTCTGGACATAGTGATCACAGTTGGCATAGTGCCTGCTCTGTACTACTTCTTCCATTTTCTCCTGGGGGTTTATAATTCATCAGTGTGCAAAGAGAGAGAGCAGCTTTATCAGAGCAAAGGCTATCAGGGCTTCAGGTGCAGCTTGCATGGGGCAGAGATTGCCGTTGGCATCTCAGGCTGCACAGCTGTCATGACATACCTGCTTAGTGCAGGCCTAGCTGTTAGGGGGTACAGAACGGTTGCCAAATTGAAACAGAAACCAGTACAGTTATACAGGCTTTAGAATAATTACTCCTTAATGCTGCAACAGAACACACACTGAGAAAGTGGCACTCTAAATATAGTAAAGCTGTTCCTAACTTGAGTGTGTGTTATTGAACTACTAGTGGACACAACGTTAGTCTGATGCTTTGTCTTCACTTGGTGGCTTTCTCTGGGTAGAGCGTAACTGTCCTTGTGTAGTTGACTAGTAAGCTGCCTGCCTCACAGATAGCCTTGCTACAAGTACTGCCACTACATACCTCTGATAAACAGCTTTCTACAGCTGAAGCTGCAGGAACTATTCACTGAGAACAGAACACTTAAAGCTGAGTGACCAAGACCCCTGTCTGGGTCAGCTAATGTTTCACTTCTTGTAGGTCTCTTGAACTAACAGCATTTACAAAGCCATCAGAGAATCCTGAAATAAGCTCATAGAATTATTAATACATTCAGAAAAGACAATGTCTTTTCAAGCCCTGCTGAAGAGGGCACATTTTTATATGAAATGGGCTTTTCTGTAACAATTTAGCTTAAGAAGAGGCCCTGAGTTGTGATCAGACAAAAGCTTTAAGAGCTCCAATGGGTGGTTTATGAAAGTATTTTGTTTTCAAAATACATTTTTAAAATACAAGCTGGGGAACTGAGATGCCACCCTTGTATTACTATTACAGGGAAAAAGGTGAAATTTACTTTTATTAAAAACATTTATATGAAATGTAACAGGGAAAAATAGTAGTAGAATCACAAAATCGTGCCTTTGAATGAAGTATCACTTCAGAGCAATGCTCACTATGTGCATTGTTCAGATGAAGATGGAACCACCTACTGGTCTCACAGACCAGTTCTGAAAGCAAACCCAAAACACAAACACCAAACTAAGCACACCAGGAATGCACTTTATCTTGGATATACCTCAATTTCCAGTGATACCAGTGACTAAATCCTCACAATTACCAAAATCATAGAACATTGTTGGAACTAGAGAAGTAAAACAAATGCTGAATAGCAACACACCTAGTACTCTGGGGTTTTTTTTCATCTCTCCTCCCTTTGTAGCCAGGTGCATTGAATATTTCAGCACAGCTGTCAATGTGGACAGCACACTGTGGTCCTGTTTCTTTTAACAATTCTCTATTTCCTGCTTGCTTCAGCTACTTCTCGAGAGCCCTACAACACCATATAGATCAAGTTCATAGGCAGCGTTTCTCTGGCAGGACACAGGAAGGTGCCAATTAACTGGTATTATGAATTCCACCTTTGGGGTGTTCTGCAAGTAGCTTTTGTATGGAAGATGAGTAAGTTAAGTAGCACACAAAGCTCAGACAAAGGAGACCCTACAGTACAGCTACTGCTAGCCACAGCTATATTAGACTGGGATATTGCACAAATTCCCTTCAGCACAGTAACAAAATCAGAATATATAGTTAGATGAAAGTAAAAATCTTTATTGCTAAGTCAGCTGAAAAGTTGATGCAAAAATATTCTTCCTTCCTGGACTGCTCTATACATCTGAATAAAGAATCAATGGAAGTGTTTTCCAGCAATCTTCTGTTATTTGCTTTTCCAAAGCAACACAAACATAGGCCAGTGCTGAAGGTGCATTCATTGGACAGCCTACACCCACAAACAATAAAAATGGGTATTATTATAGGTGCATGCTGGAGTATGGTACAGAAAATGCTCTCCTTTTTAAAGCAAAAAACCCATGAAAAAATATTATTAAATGGTGCATTGCAGTATTTCTTCAACATGCACTGGGCCACATGAATCAAGTTTAAAAAAAGTAACATTTTAAAATGTGACAAAAGAGGAAAAAATACACTTTGAGTCTTTAGACAGCAATGAAACAGCAGATGATTGCACAAAGCCAAAGAAATTAACCTACTGCCTGACAGCAGCCTTTGGCAAGGGACACGAAAGACATCACCATCCAGGAGCACAAACTCCTGCAGTACAAGGGCCTTCGGAGTTGCTGAATGTCCTGTGTACCAGGAGGATTTCAGGCTCCACAGCAGCCTGTCCCCAAGAAAGGGAAATACTTGCTCCTTCTTGGAACAGATTTTACTTTCCCCTCTAGTTGAGGGGCCTGATCATGTCTCAGCAATCTGTGATGCTGCCTCTGCCAGGCTTGTTCCTTTGAGATGATCCCTCATCATTACTACACGTGTCACTGAATACAACCTTTATGGGTTCCTTTTGTGGAAGCATTTCTGGATAGGACAGGGCAGACAGGTCACTGCCTTTATTACACCTGTTCTCAGTGAGCATGCTCATCAGCAGAGGCAGAATTACAGGAGAGATGGACAAACTTGTGGCTACATGGAGCATGGCATTGCTCAGCAGGGACAAGACAGCCTGATAAAACCAAGCACCTCCCTCGTATAGCAAGTCTGTTAACGAATAGGACATTCTTAGTAACGTGGCTCTGTGGAGCTGATGTATCTGTGTAAGAACCACATACAAAAATCAGGGAAGAGACTGGAGAACAAGTGGAGAACTGGGAAAACATTTTTTATCCTCTGCTGCGAGTCCTGCACTAAACTTGTCCATTCACACCTGTTCCACCTACAAGCTCCACCTAGGGAGCTTGGAATCTAAGGTGGTATTAGTAAGTAAGGTGAGGAAGACAAAGGAGAAGTTTGCTGCCTCTCAGGAGGCAGGAAAACAAAAGGTGGTGGTGGAGGGAAGCACTCAGATTGCACTGCTCAGGGTAAGAAAAACAGTTCACACTATCAGCCTAAGCAGAGAAAGATTGTGGACTCTACCTAGTATACAACTGCCAGGACAGTTCACAGCCACAGAAAGTCAGAGCTGGCTGCTTCAAACTGCCTGTGCTTCAAAACCAGAAACAGCACCAAAGAAAAAGGCCAAGTAGGAATTCCTTACATTCCATTCTGCCACTGCTGTGCAGGGGAGCAGCCCAGAAACCTGCATGCTCCACTGCAGAGTTTTGTTTTACTTGGTCCTTCCCCATTGTGCTATGTGGAACCATTCATGACTAACTCTGTGGCAATGCCAGCTCTCCATGAAATGCTACCAGTTCAGACTGGCAAGGACACACTGTTTTTTCCACATCAGAGGAAGAGAGACCTGATTTGCAATAACATCTGCCACTCTCCTTTGTGCAAGGTTTGTCACAGTCATATTCAGGAAGAAGAGTGTGTTTCTGCATCACTCCCACGCTGAACAGCAGCTGCTTTGCAGTCCTGCCAGGTGTCACTGTCAGGAAAGTGTTGGGCTGGGCACAGGTATTTGGTAAAATTATAACCAGTGACAGACTTAAAATTTACAGTCAAATACACTGAGATGAGCTTTTTCTGTATACTTCTATGAAGACACCAGGGGCTTTAGTTTTTGAATCTTTCAGAATTCCTGCCCAAGGAATGAAAATGCTGCTGTTTCTATGATTTAAAGAGTTAGCTTTCTCTCAATTTCCAAATGAAACAGGCATTTAAACAGCCACAATTTATAAGAATTTTCAAAAAGTTGGGTTCCTTCATGATTACGTTGAACTAGCAGAAGCTGTGTTGTAAAATGCTGCGCTGTCATGCATGGTCAAAATACATGTTTTCCGATTGAGGAGAAATTCAAGGTGCTTTGAAATCCCAGTAAAACTCCATTAGATTTTGTCAAAAGATCTATATTGACAGAATCCCACAAGCAGTCTGCACAGTTATTTCCTTCTGAGCAAGGCCTGAATTTGATCCAAAAATATACATCTCAAGCCCCTCAGAGTTGTTGAGAAGAAACTTTCAAGTTTTCTTCATAAGTATGATTAATAAAGAAGAAAAGGCACTAGCCCACATGACAGTCAGAGTCACTGCACCACTGACATGACCAGGGGCAGCTGTTGCCCAGCTCTGCGCCAGCTGAGGAGACAGATCTGCACACTACCAGGGCAGTGGTCTTTGCACAACTCTTACACAAGATGACACAGGCAGCCAACTTACACCTTCCACCAAAAATCTTCATGGAAGCACAATGCCTCTGCCAAGTGCAGACCAGCCAATTCCCCATTAGTTGGAATATTTTAAACACCTTTTCCAGTGCTGATAAAGATGCTACTACAGTGAAAAGTTCTGTTTCTCCCTTTTGCTTTGAAAGCTAAACAGAAACAAGTATGCTTTCACCTTATCTGTGGCCAAATTGGACATGAACCATGACATGCAGGTTGCTCTGGATTTGGAATATGACTCCTGTTTTCAATGGCAAGCAGATGCTGTTGCTGATGGTGCTTATGCTGGGGGAACAGAGCACTGAATGCTTCCCCAGCACACAAAGGGCAGCCTCACTGCTCACCAGCCTTACAGCAGCGTATCACTGTTTACTACTTGGTTTCCCCACAAGCACAAGCTCAGGGTTTCATCCCATGTCTTCTGGGTACAGGAAGCCTCTACTATGAAGCTACATGATGGAGATGGCCATCTCAGGTGGAGGTGGCTGCTACCGAGCCTGGTCTGTGCTCTGCGGTGTAGAGCTACTAACATCACTTTAATCAAACAGCCTAGTGCTGGTCATTCCTATGCTCCATGTAAAAAGCATCACCAGACACCTGCTTATCGCTCAGCTGTGTATTTTATCATCCTGCATAGGCTGATCCCATCCTAACCCTCAACTCTACCCTGCACCAGTGCTCATCAGAACACTGGTAGCCTGAGTCCTCCACTGCCCTAATAATATCCACTGCGAAAAGTCCCTGCCACACTTTGTGGAGTGCTCTCTCCCCAAATGCTAAATATTTAATAAAGTGCTGGGCTGAAGGGGAGCTTAAGTGCAATCAAAAAAAGTGCTTACAATTAATAAAGGAAATAATTCTTAGGTCATCTTCATTGGAACTGGCTGTATTCTTTTAAGGAATAACAGTGTCACGTGTGGGGCAGGGGCTTGGCTGCATCAAATACTCATGGGACTCCAAACACTGAACTCTGCCCCCTCAGCAGCCTCCTCACCCCACACACACATATACCAGCCCTTTGCCTGCAGAGCTGGCAGAACCTCAGGGTCCAGGGAGTTACAGGCAGGTATTGGAGCACCTGCCTTCTTCCTAGCACCCGCACAATTTCCAGACAGTTCCTAATGCAGAGCTCAAGCTGCTGGCTTGAGTGGACACAGAACAACTGAGACTCTACAGTGAAACGTGGACAGCCCAGACTGTAGCACTCCCAAGTCTTCCTCAACCCCATTAAGGCAGCAGCAGATGCTAGTACTCCTTGCAGATCTCAGCTCCCCTTGGAGGGCAATGCAACCCTTATGGGACAGAGCTTCCTGGGACAGACAATATGGGAGCAGTACTTGTACAGTTATAAAGCTGTGTCAAACTCCTCTGGCAAAGCCACTGCATGTTCCTCTTTCTTTTCCTGATCTGCTCCATTCTCATGATGCTGCTTCATTTGTTCCTTCACCTCCTCCTCCAGATCAGGTGGCACCACAAATTGATCCTCTGGGTCCATCTGGGATGGAGCAGCAAAATAGCCTGTCTTCTTCTTGGGTGCCTCTGTTGCTACTTCAATAAGGTTGAGGCTCTCCTCCAAGGGCACTATGGAGCCATTGGAAAGCTTCTTTCCATAAAGACAGCATGTGGAAAGAGATTTTTGCAGTTCACACTTTACCTTGACCCCTTTCTGCACAGTGTTGCTGTTTACACTGTTTTGTCTCCGAATTATGAGGACAAGTCCAGTGTCATCTTCTGGCCCTGGAGCTGAGGTGGTATACACTGCAGTAGGAGGTTCAAACTCCATGTCCTTTCCTTTACAGCAGTGGATGTCCACCTCTACCTCCACTTTACTGCCATTTGTCATCACACCTTCTACAGGCTGCTCATCATCGCTATCCAGACCGTTGTCAGACTGGTTGCTAGAGAAGGTGGCATTGGAAGGTTGGCGCTGAAAGATGCTTGAGGGGGGCACAGGATGTAGGCTGCAACGTCGCTCTTGTCGTGGTAGCAAACTGCCTTCAAGACCAACAGCATTGTGTTCATCTGAAGCAGTAGAGCCCACCTCACTGCTAACCTCAGAAGCAGACAGTTCACTGCTGAACTCTGAAGCAATTCCACTGCTGGATGAAGGTGTTGCTGGCTTGGTGGTGGTGGAACTAAATGCCCCAGAACCTGGCAGAGTAAGGCCATGCATCTCGCATGTGCAGCTGTCCTCGCTGATGTTCAGATACACCACCACTGCACCTACATTGTCTTGGCAACCATAGCTTTGGGCTAAAGTGCAGAGTTTCTTCGCAGCAGCTAGTGGGTCATGTAGACGGTGCACAGCTGAGACAGCCTCTGCATAAGAAAGGTGTTCCCAGAGAGCTTTGTTCCCCAGAAGCAGCAGCTCATCCTGTACAGTCAGTGGAATGGAACTGACATGTGGTTTGGGCAGGATCCAAGGATGTAAATATGTGCAGCCCAGCATCCGAGTACAGCAAGTGACGCCGTTGACCTTGTTGTCCTGCAGACAAGAGAAACAAGGCATTAGATCTACTGTTGGATCACCTGGAGAGCAGGCTTTCCCCTGCCCATGTGTTGGTCGGAGCCTTGAGAAACGCCAATGCTAAGAGAAAAGGATCTAGGTCCAGGTACCACAGCACAGACATTCACTGTATGTGCTCATCAGGCACAGCAATCACCCATCACCCTCGCTGGCAATAACACACTGTTATCCCACAAGACTTTGCCACGTTCTGAAGAATTGTAGGGAACTATTCTGAAATGCACAGCAGACCACCTGCAGCACACAGATCAGAGAACCTCACTCACCAGTCTTCCATGAAACTTATTTTTTCAGCATAAGCAAGACAGTGACTTTTACTTTCTCACTGCAAGGCAGACTAGCCAGACATTAAATAACTTCCATGTATTTTCTGAACTATTTCCCTCTTTATTAACATATAACTGCGTTCTGAAGCGTGGGCATTAAATTCTGAAGCAAAGAGCAAGTAAGCAATTTGCACTACTGCTGTAACCTGCAGGTATTATCTCCTGCTCGATAGTCCCCTGGCCAGCTTGGCACTAGTGTCCTGGATAGAAAACTGCCTACAGCCCTGTCCCTTTTCCAAATCAGTGCATATAGAGTGCACAGCTACCCCAGGGGTTTTTATTTAACTGCAGTGTTCTTAATTGCTGTATCCTCTGGGTATTAAACGTTGCTGCTGCTAAGAATTAAAACCATTGGAGAATATATGCAGGGAAGCCTCCTTAGAAACTGATTTCATTTTTATCTTTCAGAATCCCTTAATCAACCAGTTTTTAAATCATTTTATGTGGTACATTGATTCTGCAGTTGTTTTTAGTAAGAGTTCTATAGAATATAGGACCTTGCAGAACTACAACACATTAACAAATGATCCATGCAGGAACACTTATCAAACAACCTGATACTTTTTAAAAGACCCACTGAGCATAAAAGAGACTGACACTGTTTTCTCAGATCTTCACTGGTATCATATTTTCTAGTCCTTTGGAACCTCCCTGTTGTTTCGAAGTTTTTAGAAAGTTACCCTTGAGAGACTTCTCCATAAATCATTTTACTACTTTCACAGAAAACCAGTGAATGTTTCTGGTTTTCTATTAAAACTGTTAACTGTAATATACTTTATATCCATTAAGGGCCACTAATCCTGTTCCTTCACTAGGTAAAACATAGAAGAAATCCAAAGACAGGTAACACCTGAGTCATGCTTTTCAAGAAACACCACAGAAATTTTGTGGGTTTTGAGACAAAATGTCTTCCCAGGCCCTGCTTGCTTCTTCAGTGGCTCCACTCCACACTCACCCAAGTCATGCACAGCATTGTGGACCTCCCCTCCTTTAGCTCCATACCTATTTTCTTTCTTTCCTCTCTACCTTAGCAAACCTTGGCAACCTGTAACTGTAGGTCTCAGGCCATAATGAGTGTTTTAGGAACACGTCCTTTTGTTGCTAATCGGCAAGAGAAGCTGAGTGGAAAATAACACACAAGTCACTCGAACACCTTCATGACATCCTCTGCCTGTAGTAGTGTGGGCATCAGAGCTCGTGTATTTGTACCAAGCATTTGTGGGAAGGTGGAAGCTGATGTTAAGGGGGCCCAAACCAACCTCTGTTATAATGGCTTTTTGTTCCTTGACTCTCATGGTTTCTTCTGAACATTGTTCAAGGCTGAAGACTTTGGAGAGAGGCAGTGGTTTTCCACTTCGGCACAGGATGGCTTGGCACGTTCCCACATTGGCCACCGTCAGAGAAAAGCTGCTGGTTGGATCAGCCACATCATGACGAATATAGCAAAGGACAGCAGAGGAACCCAGCTTCTGCCCAGCCATGCCCAGCTTCCTGTTGGAGAGGAAGGTGTAGGAAGGCTCCAGACTCCAGTGACAGGCATTCTGGAGGGCTGCCTCACCCCACCTAAGGCATTGATATACTTCTATGCAGGTCCCACCAGGACCAGCTTGCTCACTGTCCTACCTGTGGGAGACCAAGAAGGTGTTGGACATGAACATGGTGTCTGACTGCTGTACCTCCTCCAGGAGCACATCGGCCATGGTGCACTGCAGCAAGCGTGGCAGCTCTTCATTCTTGTCACCATCAAACATGCCATACACAGCCTCTACCCCCTCTGCAAAGCTCCCCAGTGCCAGGGACGACACACACAGCCTGTTAGAAAAGCATAAAAGCAAAGTTACTACGTCTCAAAAGATTATACGGTCCCCAAAACTGCAGCCATCAGGCACCTTGCTGTGAGTGCTGTTCTTCCAGGGCAGCAAAGCCACTCTCCCTATGTTCACTGCCCCAGATGTACAGCTGCAGTTTATTACTGCAACTCACAAACCCTCCTGACCACGCTCAGGAGAGAGCAATGGGCACACCCAGCAAGAAAAAGCATCTCTGACAGGGTAAGAAGCAAAGCCCAAGCATCCCATGATAAGCATGGAAATGAGGGAAAAGGCAATGTGGAGGCTTGAGTACCAAAACTTAGCAAGAGATCTGGACAGACAAAGAGAGGTATGAGCTTTTGAGCAAAACAAGTCTGCCTGGGTGCAGTGCACTGCTAAGCACTCCACTGAGCCCCTGAGAAGACCGAGTGTCAGCATCCAGCAAACCACAATACTCACTTATTTCTTTGGCCTGCCATCTCAGCTACTCCATGACTCCAGAAGGTAGAAGTGAGTGCTGAGTCTGCCATGAGGGAGGGCTTAGTATCAATCTTCAGTGTGGCAATGTGACTACAAAGAGAGAAGAACAGAAGTCAGTCTCTTATAGACCCTGCCCATCAGTTTGTGGCCAAAGGACCTTGTTTGGCCTAGGGTTTTAGACAGCAGGCTAGAAAGAACTGCACCAAGGAGAGGAGTTTAAGGTGTTGGCCTTCTGGAGATGTCTGGCTGCTTATGTCAGGACAGCTGGGAGAACCTCAAACCAGCTGAGAAATTGCTTGCTCTGATGATGTGGACCCAGACTTTTCCCTTCTTAGAAGACAGAAAGCTTCAGACAAGGAACATGACAACATTACGCAGTGCTGTGGTACACAATTTACTGTCCCATTTCCCTTCCTGGGAAGGGTTACCTTTCCCTGTGCAAGTCACTATTGGGTTGGCATCTCCATGGCTCACCTGAAGATGTCCAGTGTCTTGTGTTCTAGCACCAGGTTTGTGTTTCCACTCAGGTCCAACTCTTGCAAGGCACCTGGCAGTGCCTCAGGGATGAGAATTTCAGTCAACTCATTGCAGCTCAGGTCCACAAACTGCAACATCAAAAAAAAAAATTCACAATGACAAAGAAAATATTCTTTGTTCTCTCATGTGATCAGTTCCTCCACTGTTCACTTCAACCATCATGTGACCCCACTACCGACTGTAACCCACAAACAGGTCACAAAAATGAGTCTCCCCTATCAGAATGATTTATAAGCAGCAAATACTTCAAGCCTCCAATAGCTAAGACTCCAAAATTGAAAGAATAGGTTGCACTAAAGATAAGGAAGGCCTGTATGTACAAACTTGCCTAGCTACATAACACTCCCTACTGTCTCAAATAGTAAATCAGAAACACAGCAGGTCAGAGACAAATGCTAAACAAGAGGTGAGCCATCTGTGACAGCTCTGAAAGGTGACAGGTCTAGAATGCCTATTCTGTGCTCTCAGGAGCATCAAGCAAAATAGTGAGATCCCCCATTCCTCTCCTAGCAGATACTCTTCATCCTCCAACCCAAATTCTGCCTAAACCTCTTTACCTGCTCCACAAGGATACCTGGATGCGGGGCAAATGCAGGATCTCTGGAAAGATGCTGATCTCGTTAGAATGTGCAATGAGTGTGTGAAGGAGCTTGCAGTTTGCCACTGTGGTAGGAATTGTTTTCAGTTTGTTGCCACTCAGATTCAGCTCTTCCAAGTGCTCCAGCTTACTGAGTTTGCTGAAAGGGAAATAAAAGAATAGTGTATTTTATGGGCAAGAACTTGTCACTGTCTGAGTCTGCAGATAACGTATCTGCAGACACTGCCCTTTGAGCTACATTTCTAGCTTATCATAAGAGATTCTCTAGTAAGAGCTCGGGGTCCCCAAATTTGGTTTGGATTTATCCAACAGAGGGATCCCTTCACCCTGACTTCTAAAGCACTAAAGATGATGACTGTAGTGTCTTTTGATTTTTAAAACTGGCAAAACCCCAAGCTAAGCTGTGCCACTGTACTTTGTGGGAATAAACAGATTTACATGAAAGTGATTGTAGTCTGACCAGTGCCAGGAAGAATCACAGCAAAGCTTGGGCAGATGTAATCAGTATTGAATTAATTGTTCTGACATAATTATATTTTAAAAAACCCGAACCTACAAAAAACCCCACATTTTTGTGCTGATGTACAGAATTTGCTGGATTTTATGAAACTACAAATTAAGCTGACACAGAGATCTACAAGTATAGCACTAGCTCTTTATTCCAAAGAAAATACATTTGATACCCCAAAACTGGATTGCAAAATATACTGAAAAGTACTGATGAATTAAGAATTCAGTGTAAGTCCTTCTAGTACAGTTCTGTGGGAATTCAATGGCAATCAAATGATCAGTGATTCCTAAGAAAAACATACACAGTCACCAAATTACACCTGGTAAAATCTGCAGATAAAAAGGTGGAACTTTCCTTAAGAGCATGTGATTCTAACTAGGCAACATTATGCACATAGGAACTTGTACAAGATACTGTTAGAGTGGAAACAATCCTCAGAGGCATTTCTCTGAAAAAGGCTTGAGTCAGATGAACAGGTACTCAAGAAAATGTGTAAAGGTGTCACCAGGAGGGCACTCAAGTAGATAGTTGCAACCAACATTATCTGCTTATGATTTTTAGTAGTGTCCAAATTCTGATGCCTACATAGTCACAAAAGCATTCAGAATTTGGAAAGGGTTCAGAGGAAGCCTCCCCACATACTAAGAAGCTATAAAGGCTGAGTATATGTACCATTATAATTTATCATTACCAGCTGAAACTTTCTTAAGCCATAATTGGAAAAATCATAGAATCAAAGAATGGCTTAGGCTGGAAAGGACCTTTAAAAATCATCCAGTGCACCCCCCGCCACAGGCAGGGACATGCTCCATTAGCCCAGGGTGCCCAAAGCCCCATCCGACCTGGCCCTGAACCCTTCCATGGATGGGGCATCCACAGCTTCTCTGGGCAAGGCGTGCCAGTGTCTCTCCACCCTCATTGTAAAGCATTTCTTCCTTATGTCTCATCTAAATCTACCTTATAGTCCCTCTCCATGCACTGAAAAGGCTGCAGAAAGGTCTTCCTGGAGCCTTTTGATCTCTAGGTTGAACCACCCCAACTCCCGCCGCCTCTCCTCCTGGGAGAGGTGTTCCAGCCACCCGACCAGTTCTGTGCCTCTCCTCTGGAGTAGGGTCGCATGGGAGCATCCAGCTACACCAAGTTAGATTTATGTCTATTTTAACTTCAAATCACAAGCCTGCTGCATCAAGTTATATGCCCTGCCTTGGGCAGGAGTTCAGACAAGTCTGAGGGTCTTCTGCTAAGGTTGAGAGGTGAGAAAGCACAGCACAGCAAGCTGCATGCCAGTAGCACTGAAGTTACGAAGAAATACTGGCCCACCCACCACAGCTAGGAGAGGAACCACTGCAGGCAGCAGTATCCTGTCCCAATCCCCCTTAACATGCTATTCCTCAGTGCATGTGTAGGAACGGCAGGCTCTTGTCATCAAGCCAGAGGGGGATGATCTTGCTTTCACACCAATTCACAGACAATTGCAGTAAGGCAGGCAACATCCCCCTGGTGAGTGCTATCTCAACACCAGCCTTACTTATTTACCTTGCAGGGAAAGTCTGTAGGTTGTTGTTTGCCAGATGCAGGATCCGTAGACTTGGGTGTCCCACCAAGACAGGGATGCATTCATCTGTGAGGTTATTATTGGTCAAGTAAAGCAGTTGTAGCATGCTCAGACTCTCCTCCCCTGTACATGCAGAGGGCAAGGTCTCCAGGCTGTTTGCAGATGCATTCAGGTACCTGAGGCTAACCATAGTAAAAGTGCAAAAATCAGACTTCACATCATCTAACCCACTCCATTAACAGCAAGAAAAGGAGCTATACAAATGCCAGTGTGGAACAAGCACCAGCATTAGACAGAAGGCCAGACAACACAGTGTAACATCCATACTCGCATTAAGATTTACGAGCCTACTGATGACTTATTAGCTATATAAACCATTTTACAGTATGCAGTGAGTGCTGAAGAGCCTAGGGAAAGGGGTGGCTAATATAGGTAGACACAGATGTTTTGGGTTTGTGTGGCAAGGTTTTGGTTGCGAGAGTCTACCGGGGTGGCTTCAGGGAGAAGCTGCCAGAAGCTTCCCCTGTGTCTGACAGAGCCAATGTCAGCTGGCTCCAAGACAGACTCACTGATGGCCAAGGCCATGCCCATTGGTGATGGTGGCAGCACCTCTGTGAGAAAGTATTTAAGAAGGAGGAAAAAACCCAACCTAGAACCAGTTTTTGCAGCCAGAGAGATGAGTGAGAAGATGTGAGAAACTTTACAGACACCAAGGTCAGTGAAGAAGGAGGGACAGATATGCTCCAGGCACCAGAGCAGATTCCACCTGCAGCCCGTGGATGACCCCACAGTGGAGCAGGTTTGCTGGGGGACTTGTGGCTCTGTGGGGGACCAGGCTGGAGCAGTCTGGGACAGAAGGTCTGCACTCCATGGAAGGGACCCACACTGGTGAAGAGCTGCAGCCTGTGGGAAGGACCCATGTTGAAGCAGTTCATGGAGGGGAACTGTCTGCCATGTGTGGGACCCCACACTGGAGTGGGTGCAGAGTGTGAGGAGTTGTCCACCTGAGGAGTCAGGAGCAAGGAAACACAACATGTGATGGACTGACCCCAACCCCTATTTGCATCCCCCTGTGCACTGTGGGAGAGAAGGAGGTAGAGAATCAGGGAGTGAATTTAAAGTCAGGAAGAAGGGAGGAGTGAGGGGAAGTTTTTAAGGTATGTTTTCATTTCTCATTACTCTGTTTTGTTAGTAAGTTAGATGCATTTTTTCCCCTAAATTGAGTCTGTTTTGCCTGTGATGGTAATTGCTGAATGATCTCTTCCTGTCCTTATCTCAACCCATGCGAATTTTTCTCTCCCCTGTCCAGTTGAGGAGAGGGAGTGACAGGTGCCGTGGGGGGGCACCTGACCCCAGCCAGGGTCAACCCACCACAGAAGACTACAAAAACCCTTACTCAGAGTCTTTAGGCTGAAGGGCTCATGAAGGGCTGATTCATGTCTGAATAGACAGTTATGAAGGGCTGTTCATTTGTAAGGGTGTCTCTCACTGTTCTCTGATGACCTGATGTATTTTCTGCTGTAATACTTGAAAACCTGTACAGCTTCTTTCCTTAGCACCTGAATTTCCACACTACTTTTAAAGACAAAGCTCTTCAAGCAGTCACATGATCTAATCAACAGTTGCAACTGAAGTTAACTCTTTGGTTGGCTGTTGGGGTGGGCAAGCCTCTGTTTTCCTGTAAGTAAACAGTAATATGGACTGATTCCTGCAAATCAGCTCGATGACTTCCCTCATGGCACCTGAACTACCCCCTCACAGAATGCACACCTCTCTCTCTCATGCAAATGGCACCTTGCAAGCAGAGTCACACAGATGCTACCATCAGCCGCGACAGCTCCAAAGGTTAATGCAGACAAGAGACACTCACAACTGCCACTCACTTCAGAGCCTTGACAAATAGCATCTCTGGGAGTTTAGTCAACAGGTTGTGCTGAAGGTCCAGCACCTCCAGTGGAATGTGTTCCAGAAGAGGTGGAAGGCTCTGCAGATGATTGTGCCCCACCATCAACTTCCGAAGGCTCAAGCTGCTGAGGATCCTAGAAAGACAGAGGTTTTACTCTATCAGCTTGGCTCACTCCTCTTCACCTCCACACAGTGGGAAAAGGTAGTGTTCCACTGGTTAGAATTTGACTGTGCAGCAGAGAAAAAGTAAGGTACACTGTAAAATGTGAACAATGACAAAGCAGAAAAGCACACATGGTAAGGTACATCGCTCAGTCTGAGTGCTTGAAAGTGTATCTACATTTCCCTCTATGCTACTGCGTATCAGTAACTTGAGATATGAGCCTGTCTGCCTGTGTGTGCCCAGCACTGCCGCGGGTGCACCAAAAGCAGTCGTCACCAAGGATGGATTTAAATACCTGTTTTCGCTTGTAGGCAGAAAGAAGCACTTCCCCTGTGCCAACTTAAACTCAGAGCTGCATTACTTCTGAGGCTGTTGTTACATTCTCCAGAACTCAGTGCTTATTGAAGGAAAAGACCTCTATCCCCATGAACCGTGGAGAACTGCTCGCAGGAATTCTGAGAAAGGCCATCTGAACCCATTTGAACACAGCCTAGAGCCACTCTGCTGGTTTGGGTGAGCTGGTAACTTGGGACTATATTCCCTGTACAGAACAGCTTTTAAGTGTGAAATGCTAAAGCTGCATTACTGCACTGCTTCACGTGGGCCAATTAATTCACCTTCTTTCTGCATGCTGTGCTTTCTCAAAGCTAATTACACTGGGAATAAAAAGCCATTCAAGTACAGATGCACCAGTTTCTTTATTCAAGCTGGTGCATCCACAGCTGGCTTGGGTATTTCCACTCAACACTGTGGCACATCACTTCGACACAGTTCTGTTTTAGCATAACTAAATGTAAGAGAACTTCATGGTGAAAAGTATCTCCTCTTACATGAGGCTCATTAAGCTTTGTCTGCTGCATTAATCTGATCAGTGGCTGAAAGTCAACGCTGGCAAGTTCAAACTGTACACAAGATACATTTTTGTGTTGATGACAAACCTGATGGATACTGTAAATCCCAGAACTTTGGAATCTTTTAAAACACTCATATTTATTTTCAAAATATGTATTTCTATGTCTGAATTCTGCAGGTTTGGGGGTTTTTCCATGACATACATGAAAAAGACCAAATTTTAAGTATTGGCATGGCTAAAATTATTTTCTAAGTTCTCATTATCCCATCCTTTTCTTGTTTTTGATATATATAGTCTTTTCTCTGACAACCATTAGGATGTTGCTGCTAAGATCACTTCCTACGCCTGCTGTTTTAACTGCTTCAACCTGCTTTTTGCATTTCCTCACTGTAATCCATCCTTCTGTTCTATTTCAATACAGGATACCCCAGACACTGTGCCTCCTTCATTACAATCACGTCCACACCAAAACACACTTATTAGTTAAGGTGAGGAATATCTGTGACTTGCCTCTTCCCATGATATTCATGGTACCTTGGAGAAGTACATAAATATCTGCAAAATCCTATTTGTTCTTGGATCCTCTCTACCACTTTTCTGCATAAACTGAAACAGGGAGAAAGAAGCTGGATGTGGAAGCTACCTGTGCAAGCAGCTGTATCATATATTTGCATTATCTCCTTATGAAAGCTAACAGATCAAATCCACTTTTTCAGGGCAAGGCAAGGCCCCACTTATCACCTGTGTTCACAGGCACTATGGTAACACAAATCACAGCAGCATGTTCTACTTCAGGTGCAAAACAGATGCAGAAGACGACAGAATTATCTGGCCCCTGTTACTCCAAAAGTTCATTTGGAAGTCAGTTCTTTCCAACATGTGGATAGAGATTTTTGATGCTGCACAGAGGAAGTCAGGTGGAATGTATCCCTGCACAACAAGGAATAAAGCAGCTGGAGTAGCACTGCTTCTCTCTCCCCAGTCTGATCACCAGACAAGAACACTCAGCTCTGTATAAAGTTTGCTTACCTTGATGGAAGTTCCATAAGGAGGTTGTGGCTCACATCCAAAACTTCCAGTTTCTTTGCTTCACAGGCCCAGTCTGGGACGCACTGCAGCTGATTGCTGAGAAAAGCAAGGAGGAAAGGCTAGCTGCCAGCAGTCCACATGGAACATACCCATTTTGAATGTTGCATGACACCAGTGACAGCCAAACCAAAAAAAGCAGGCAGAAAATCAACAACAGTATCCCAGCTAGTCATGTGGAATTTATCTCCCAGTTAGCGATGCGATGCAGCCTGAGCTGGTGCATGACTGGTAGCACTGGTGCAAGGCTCTGGCGATTGGCTTTTCTGACATCAGCAGAACAGGCCACCCTATACTATTCTGCTATAACCCAGACCTGAAGCAAAAAGTGATCAGGTGTGCTGCCTTACAGGTCTCATGATGCTGCCCCAAGAGCAGATGCATGCCCCAAAGCCAACAGCAGAGTCACTGACAGCTACTGTAAATGTTTACTCTGCAGATTCCCACCATTCAGCCCAGTAAGCTGCCACAAATTCCGTAGTCACTGCTTGGCTTTTCTTGCTGATTACAACCTAAAGCTGAAGGACAGACAGTCACCTCCACTGGTCATACTGCTTCAAGGGGGCTTCTGGTCTGAAAAACCAGAAATCTCTCTTTATTACTGGGCTTTCCAGCTCTATTGTGAAGATGGAGTGCCTCCCTCAATTGCTCTCAATTCTTTCAAAAGCTTAAAAGCTCCAGAAAATTGCTGCAGGAAACAGCAAAGGTGTCCAGATACTTGCTTTTTATCCTGTGTCACTTACTGAGAGAGTTCTAGACATGTCAGTTGACCAGGAACCGGATAAATATTGACTGCTGTCAGACCTGATGAAACAAAGCAAATAAATTATGATTGCAGAGTTTCAGAGGGAAACAGCACAGAGAAGCAGACAGACTAGCTAGCAAGTCAGACTCATATTGACACTCAAGGTCTCTATTCATCCTTCTGAAGACAGAGCTCACCCTTCATACATCTGCCACATGGTACTACAGCTTTTCGCTATCCTGTTTCTCCATCTGTCACATGGTGCAGCAGAACAAAGGAGGACTGCACTTTTATTTGTGGAATCCCAAACAGACCTCACCGGAACACAGTGACTCAAAACCACAACCTCCCTGCTACACAGCCTGTGCATGTACACGCATGTGAGATCCCTAGGACCTGACCCCAGCACACATTTGAAGTACAGTCTCACTAGTGTAATTTATTCTTGCTTGTGTTGGTGAGGGCAAAGGGCTGTTCTCATTTGTTCCCAGGGCTTGAAGGAAGAAGGCAGGTGAAGAAGACAGACACATACAGTTGCTGTTGGCATAGAGGGCCCGAAGGGAGAAGCCACTCAGTGTCAACTCTTTCAGCTTATTCCGCTCGCAGTGCAGCTGCTCCAGGCTGCCCAAGCAGCTCAGATCCAGATCTGTCATCCGATTGTCTCGTAAATCCACGTAAGTCACAGACTTGTTCACTTCCAGAGTGTCAGCTGCTGCTCTCCTCAGGTTGTTCAGCCTAAACTCCAGAGATTACAAAGTCAGAAAATGAGACACTGAACACTGGACATCAGGAAGGAGAAGAAAGAGGAGGAGAGGAAGAGTTCTGGCAAAGTCTAATGGCAAAGGTGGATTTCAGGCAGTGAATACAAAGAAAAACATCTCCTCTGTCTGCACTGCTATGTGAAACCATCTTACTCATTCCCCAATGCTTAGAAGATTTTAAAGAGCAGTCTAGGAACCAGAAGCCAGGCCAAGGGACAACTGCTTTGCACTGACACAGGAAGTTAGCAAGAGATTAGATACTAGCCTGCCTTGCCACAGACAAAATGTTCTTTGTCCCTTTCTGAGAGCTCTGCAGTTGGCAGTCTGGAGAATCTGGATCACATCTGGGGGCAGGGAGGGACGAAGAAAAGGGTAGGAGAAATCAAAGAACTACTGAAGCTACTGAAACATATCAAAAGAGGAAACTAGAGGAATCCCATTCGGTGGCTTCAGACATTGCTGTTAACGTTGACTCTCTAAGTGAATCCTGCACACCCTCAGACATGGAACACCCTAAAAGCTAAAGAAACAGTAAGAAAAAACCAACACATCTATTTACTGCAAAATGTAAGAGAAATTACACAGCTCCCCTGCTGTAAATGGAAAGTAGCAATCTGGTTTATATACAATGTACAAATTTCTCCCCCTTACCTCAGGTCCACACTTTTGATGTGACTCATACGGTTCAGCACCGCAAGGTCCAGGGTCTCTAGCAGGTTCCCTGCCAGGGCTAGTTTGTCTAAGATGATGAGTTTCTCACAAATTGCTGGCAGTTCACAGAAGTTATTGAATGAAAGCCCAAGAGAGCTGAGCTGTTGCAGACTTCCCAGTTCTTCCGGTAAGGATGTGAGGAAATTCCCATCAAGCCAGAAAGTCTGGAGACTGCAACAGTGAAGAGAAAAAAATAACTCAGGAAATCATTGGATTTCCTTATATAGCTAGTTGGTCTCAGTGTGCTTATTTTTTAAATCTACCTAACAGGTAATTTGCTTCTGATACACATAAAATTTCTGGACGACTTTATTATCTACGCAATAGGCTTGGAACTGCACATGTGCAATACCAGACAGTCCCTAATTTTCACATTTTCTCTATTTCAGTAAGGTAGCACCTGTGATTCAAGGCATTGTAACTGATTAAGGGTATTCCTAGGTTACTCCAAAATAGGAAAAATCCACTGATGTCCTCTATTATAAAACTGATTTACACTAGTATATTTTACACAACTAGTAGAACAGGCAGAAAGTCACAAATATCAATGATAGCTTACTATCTACCAGTTGCTTAAAAGGGCAACTGTATAAATATGCTGTGATATCTTAATTTTCAAAAACACAACAAACCAATTTATTGGACGTCTTGGTTCCTGACCTTCTGGTGGAGCCAAATCCATCATTGGCTCTTCACAGGCAGAACAGGCAGCCCCAGCACTTGTACTTTCACAAGCAAATCAGCTGCACTAAGCTGAAGCACCAAGAATGTTTATGACCACAGATAAAAACAATGTACTCACTTCAATAGTTTGCCAATCTGGCTGGGCAAATAGTGAAGTCCATTACAGGAAATATTAAGTTCTGTCAGAGTAGAGATCTCACACAGTGATACAGGAAACTCTCCCAGTCTATTATGAGACAGGTTCAGGCTCTTCAGCTGAGAAAACCTATCGCCAATAATACTAGTTAATTCACAAACCTCCATGGTCTCAAAACAAAAATACACAAAATCAGTCATAAAGATTTTCTAAGTCTTTGTGCACCGGTGATACAGTCATCTAACATGTTATGGGAGGTTCTGCACAGCTGTGACTTAAGGATAATTTGTAACTCTGTAGTAGCGCTGTAAGTGATCAAACACCATGTTTATACAGCAGAAACTAGTAAGACTCCTCTACCCTGAATTCCTCCCAGTGTCTAAGATTATGGAGACTATAACCCCCTCAGTTCAAAAATTATACATTCAAATAATTTAGAGTAATAGCCTACAATTACACAGCTTGGGGAAACAGGAACTTAAAACCATGAACTGGAACTGTTCTGAGAATAAAACAGAGGAGTGGAATATCCTTTTCAAGCTAGACACAACAGCAGGCCAAGCAGGGCTGCAAGAGGGAAAACCAGGAAAGTGCTGGCTTCAAGCTCGGAAACTCCAAGACCTGCACCACCCAGAGGTCCTTGGAGGAGATCTCAGGTTTTGTGTGCCACTTACTTGGCAGACTAACACAGATACAGCCACACAAGTACTGACACAGCCCTCACAGTCACTACAGCCCCACCTGTGCTCAGCAGAGGGTTGGCTATTCCAGCGCCTTCTATCGCTCTGAGAGGTCCAACCAGAGAGAAGAAATTAAGCATGGGCTGGGCAATAGGAAAGAATTTCTTCTCAAAGAGTGTCTACCTCTTTCTACAGGAAACAAAAGTATTTGCCCCCCAAGTAATAACCTTCCCATTCCAAACTGAAGGCATTAGAAATCAATTCAGTGGGGAAACTATCATCGTATTTTATGAGACAAATGTCAATCTAATGTAATATAGCAGAGAAGTAGTTCTTGGAAACATAGTTCATTTACCTGCTCCACCTATGGTACCTTTTGCTAGGCAATGGTGAGGAGCTGTTATTTATTTTGAAGTGAATGTTTTAACATGGGTAAAAGACGCCACAAGGTTAATTAGCCTGGGGGAGAATATTACTGCTAGCTTGAGATGTCTTGAAGTGTAACACTGGAAAGTTTTGATTTTTTGTTATTCTTTATAGCAACTCCTTTTTCAGATTCAGAACACTTGGAGTGGTTTGTGTAGGAACTATGTATTCTCTTTATCTGTTTTGCTTCACAGTCTTTGGGGGGCTGTTTTATGGGATTATTTTTTTTTTTCTTTTTTTTTTTTTTTTTTAAGAGTGAGGATATTGGAAACTTGGCCATGGGTTACTTGCTTTGAGAAAGCACCCTGTCATAAATAAGGGCACTGGCATTTTATGTTTGCTCCAGCCACAGACTCTTTTGTGATGCAACCAGAAGTCAAAGAGAAAGCTGCTGTATTGCTAACGACCTTCCTAAAGAGGGCGCATTGTATGATGCAATGGTCTAACAACAATACAAAAACCAGAAACTTGCAGACCAAATGTCACAATGGAAAAGAAAATAATGAGGATAAAACTATAGATTTGAAATTTCTCAGTAACTGGTTCAGCTTTCAGAGGTTTAGGACATACGACAGTACTCAGGTGTTGGAATCAGAAAAACACTTTAAGGAAACTGCTTTCTCTGGAGTTCTAAGATGACTTTTTTATGACACCTGCCCTTAATGCCAAACAAGCTCTTTGCCATTAGCAGAGTTTGATGAGAAGCTGCTCCCAACAGGCATGGCATTAAATGCAACAGCATAAGCAATTTTTAGAATTCCTCCCTCTGCAACAGCATCAAAGCAAACACAAAAGAGGTATCTAAGTTTCCAAGAGCTGGAGAGAACCTAGTACATGGCACAGAGACTCCTCCAGCAGAGTTCTCCTTCCATTCCTTCTCCTTTGTCCTAATACTCTCAAGCAGTAGGGATGCGGGAGTGGAATGCAAACACAACTCTCATTCATATGTGAATCATGTATTACAGGGAATAAGGATCCCAAAAGAGTTATGGCTCCTCAAGGTTTGGTCTGTGCTCTCACAGGGTATATGGAGATTACAGCACGGAGGTATGGAAACACAGCAACAAATCCTCAATGGGATGACCATGCTTTGTTCAGCAGCCCAAACTGGTACTGACCTGAAATCTTCCCAATTTAATGCAACATCCTGCACTGCTGCCAAAACACCCCGGTACAGATCTGTATTGACTAGATAGAATGGTGATAACAGATGAGCGTGCATACATACACACTTCTCAGTGCAGATCAGACTTGGTCATATTTCCCAGAAAAGGGAGTTACTTTAAAGGCAGTATGTTAAATAAAAAAATAAGCTAGGAGATGTAACTAGACAGATGGGGTCATTTGTTTTTCTTTGCTTAACATTTTCCTTTTAGTTAATTACTTTTGTTCCATTATTATAGCTATAGCTAATTAGACTCCTGGAGTTTCAAAGGCTTCCTCAGAGGAAGAGATCTGATCATTGCAAAAAAATCTGTTTTGGAATTGCTCATCTCCAGGCACTGATAACATCTATTGTAAGTGAACAAGTTTTTTTCATTTGGGCTGTGACCTGATAAGCATCCTACAAAACCTCAGAAAGAAAATGTTTTCAAAAGGCAATGAGCAGCTTTATGTGGGCTACCTAATGCTACCTGTTTATGCAAGACTCTGTGAAGTGAGGGCTTCTTTTATGGCTTTTGTTTGTTTGAGGATTTCAGCTTCATCAGACATAGTCACTGCCAGGAAAAGAGTCGAGTTTCTGACATGTCAAATCTCTTGTTGACTACATGCAAGGTCAAAAGAAATTTCAAGCCCCTTTGCTGATCCTGTGAACCAAGGACACCGCATTTTAGAAAATAAAATTCTGACATGGTTTTCAACATCATACAATGTACTTAAAGACAGAAGTAGAAAGAAAAGTCTTGAATTATTTTAAGCAGCTTTTCTGATAACAGAATCCATCACAATCTATTACAAAGAAAACTTTTAAACAAGTTTTCAATTGGAACAAAACCAGAGGTTCTTGCTCTCAATGAAACTGCAAAGAATTCCCCCAGGTGAATGAATTTTTTCCCCCATATATCCTTATGGATAGCTAGGTATCTCATTACTCCTAGAGATAAACAAACCAAAACCACAACAAAAAACAAACCCAAAGCAAACAAAAACCTGTAGTTTTGCAAAGTTTCTCCAAATACATTTTTCTTAAGGGACAATGTGTTCCAAACACAAGAGCCATTTGATAACACTACTACAGGACTCCTAATGGCTTTCAAAATTCACAGAGTGACTCCTTGAATAATTTTTAACATGGGTGGAGCAGATATCAACAGACTAGTTTTCTTTCAGATTTTCATGGGTTTTGGGAATTAATTAAGACTATTTTTGTAAGACTCCTTCACTTACCTAAGATGACTACATCATGCTTCCAAACCATCACACAACTGCCATTCCCTTAAAAGTGTATCATTACATGTTCCTAGAGCAAAGCTGGAGTCTCACAGACCCTCTTCCAATTAAGAACTTGCCAAAACAGGCTCAGATCTCTACTCACTCCTACAAACACTTACCCACAACAGCAGCATTATATTTTCCCTCAGATTTATTTTATACACCAAAATGTTCTGTTTAGCAAACAGCCTTACATTACTACTGCATCCTGTCCATAAAAATCAAATATTGCTCCGCAAGTCTCATCTCAAACTTAGCACAAGGAATCTGTGGTAGTTAATGAATTGATTGTAAATTGATGGAAGCTTAAGCCTGCCCACACTGTTCAGACCTGCTTCCTACTCCCCTCATTTATTAGAGTTTCCTCAAGGTCAATCTTTTACCATCTCCCAAGAACTGGCAATACACTCCCCCTCATCTTCATCCCTGGATGCACATGTCAAGAACTCCAAATGTAGAAGAAAAATAATTCTTTGCAGACCTGCAAAGAGAGTCAAGACTCCCTGCTCCACTTGATCTCATAAAATTGTGTCGTAGGTTGAGGTAGATGATGTCTTGACTGTAGAAAAGGTGCTCAGGTACTTCCTCAAGGCTGTAGCATGAAAGATCAACCATGCTAAGTCGCATAGACACAACCTGAAAAGAAGGAGGAAGAGCTGCAGCTATGCAACTATTTTATCTGGAAGTCTAATTGAAGGCCAAAGGATGCAAGTGGTAAACAATCTGCAAGAATATGAGAGAACCCCCTTATACCCACTAGGTCAAGTCCATGGAGTATGAGTCTATGACACTTACTACTACTGTTCCTGCAAGTCCCCTGGAGAAGGATGCATATCTGGATACCAACTAGGACACACAAAAAACCCTGCTCTGTACGTGCCTGAAAGCCAGGCTGTAAGAGCCCACACCTAATGGAGAAAACGCTTATATTTGGCTGAGAAAACTGCCAAGAATGCCTAATCTCTGAGCGCCTGCCAAAGATGCAAGCAGCAACAGGAAGCAGTGGACTTACCAATTCAGACCCTTAAGGTTTACAGAACCTCCTACCTATTTCTTCCAACTTTCTTTTGTTAGCTTGCAGCAATGGCTGCAAGTTGGACCACAGGAAGTTCCGCACCAACATGCGGAAAAACTTTTTCACAGTGAGGGTGACAGAGCACTGGAATAGGCTGCCCAGGGGGGTGTGGAGTCTCCTTCTCTGGAGATATTCAAGACCCATCTGGACGCCTATCTGAGTGATATGTCCTAGGGAGCTGCTTTGGCAGGGGGGTTGGACCCGATGATCTCTTGAGGTCCCTTCCAACCCCTACAATTCTATGATTCTTATTCAGGGTCTAATATTGGAAACGTAACTCTATGAAAAGAGTTCATAAATCATGGGTTTGCAGCATTTCATAAAGACTTTGCAAATATCAGATCTCCTTTCATTAAGTACACTTTGTTTTGAGGTCTTTGGTGCTTCATTCTAGGTTTTTTAATCTACCCTAAACTAATTTTATATTTAACAATCTTTTTAACAAATATATATACATAAAATAAATAAAATACATACAAGATGTTAAAGCATGGCTTAGCATTAAGCTATTGCCATCTAATTGTACTTTAACGTGGAATAAGGACACAGCTCTGAACAAATGACACTTCCCTTGACCTACGATCTCTGTGTCCACTCAAACCTATCAGGCTAGCCCCACGCCAGCCCAGACCACAGTTCAGGCAGAGTCAAGTATGGCCACAGGGGCAATTTACAGGTTTCTCCAAGATGTAAAGTCAGTCAGTGCCTGGGCTTTGCTCTAGGGACTCTCAATAGGTGCAGAAGGGGTGAAAAAAAAGCAGAACTGCTACTTAAGACTGATGCACAGTCAGAGAGATAAGAGAAGGCTAAAAGAAAGCCTCTGTAGTCCTGAGCACGTAAGGAATGAAGAAAGCCAGAAAGGCTCCTGGATACTTTCCCAGCATCATAGCTTCATCTCTGCCTGCATCATAAAACCCTTCTTACCCCTTTACCCAACACCCAAACTACTGCAGTTTCCAGGGCCTCACCGTGGACGCCTGCCGGTGCCACCGCTGGTACTCTGCCAGTGTTTCAAAGGAAACATGGTATGTTTGAGCTTGTGCTCCAGCAGATGTGAAAGCAAGTGTGTACTGTCGACGTTTAATCTCTTCCACCTGCAAAGGGAGAATTGAAAACAAATCAGTCAGCCTAAGCTCTAGCAACTACAATAGATCTGAAGTCTAGGCTGTGATACCAACCACCAGCAACATTACATTCTGATGAAAACACAGCTGTAAAGTTATTGAAGAGACACAGAAGTAAATCACAGAATAGTTTGGGTTGGAAGAGACCTTTAAAATCATCTAGTCCAACACCCCTGCCCTGCCCAACCTGAACTGGAATGTTTCCTTCCAGGAATGGGGCATCTACCATCTCTCTGGGCAACCTGTCCCACTGCCTCACCACCCTCATTGTAAAAAATGTCTTCCTTACAGCCAGTCTAAATATACCCTCTTTTGCTTTAAAACCATTACCCCTTGCTCTGTCACAACAGGCCCTGCTAAATGGTTTGTCCCCATCTTTCTTATAAGCCCCCATTGAGTACTGAGAGGCCAAAACCTTAACACCTTTCTGCTGAAGGAGATCTCAGTAGTAATAATTTCCAGAATGCCCCATTCACAACACTGGCTACTAAAGTGAAAGCAGAAGTATTGCCTTTTTGGTTCAGTAGCCTTGAGACCTAAGCACAACAAGTAGAAAGGGGCTGTACAACTCTCTGCATGTGCTAGTACAGCAACTTGCTACAAAAGCCTAGGTTAACATCTTATGGATAATAGCTATTATTAGAATCCCTTGTTCCTTTCCAAGCCATAGGAAGCTAACCAAAAAAGTCTTACCTTCCCTCCAACCAGAGGCAAGATGTGCATCTTTCCTGTGTGGCTGTCTTTCACAGAGGACACGATGAGGCACGTACCACAGAGAATCACCAAGCGTTCTGCCCACTTGTGCAACTGGGTCTTTCCTTTGCGCACATTATAGACTCCAGAGAGCAGGACACGGTCTAACTGTTCCACCTGACATGGCTTTTCTGAAGAAACAGTAGTAACAGTATTTAATAATAAAAATAGTAGTATTTACTCTCAATTTCTTATTTATTCTCACCTGTGAGTACAAATAGCAACATAGCTGTAACACACAAAATGAGTTATTGTAAAGAACAAGACAACGTAAGTCTCATGCAGAGGATAAACAACTCTGTCAATGCAGTGATGTCTGACAAGCCACCATGGTATGCCTTTCAGTACAACACTGTAACGGTTGCCTTGTACTGTGGTTTGAGTCTATTATAAGTCTTAGCAAACCTACACACTTGCCAAATACCCTTAATTGGGATGCAATAGAAAAGCAAATTGGAACTCTTGTTGAGTCAGACAAACACAGCACCCGTTAAAAAAGTGGCTGCTACTGGGCTTTAAAGGAAGGCCTACAGAAGAAAGTGACTTCCCCGAGTGTGATTCAAGTAAAAGGATTCCAGCACTGACAACTACTATTGTGCTGTGTGTGCTGCTAGCTACCACTCTAACCTGTGAAGCAGAATTCTTCTAACCCACATATATTTACATGTAGATCATCCTACTTCCCTGTGCCTTCTTTTCTTTTTGGTCAAGATAATGATAAATCTCCCAGGCTTTTCAAGATTCTGTCCACTGTTCATACCAACCTACTGGCTAGGAATACTTTCCAAATAGTCACTTAATTGGATACTTTAAAGAAGAGCAGTAAATCTGGCCTGATAGACACATGAGTTTCAGGTGGCAAGAATCTCTGCATATTAAATTTATATTATTTTTATGCTAAATAATCCCTAAGACAGACCCTGGGCAATGGGTCCCTTGTTTTACTTAGGAGAGGATCAGTTTTTTTAGAAGTTGGCAATGATACGTTGCTTCTGTCTTGAACTGCCTCATGAGCGCCCCAATATCCATAAGCAGCACAAACCTACAGGAATTTATATTCTTCTTGCCCATTAAGGTCAGAAAGAGGAATCGAGAGGCCAACGTGTATGCCAGACCATTGACAGAAACTAATTAATCTGCTGGAAAAATATTCTCAATACTGGCTAAGCACGCCCCACTTCCAGACACAAACCATATTCCAGACTTCTATTGGGAACAAAAAGTAAACCACCAACTAAAGTAGTTCTACTGTTTTTCAGGTTGACAGTGTGCTCTTCAGCCTGCCAAAGTAAAAGTGTTGTCCTGACATCTATACTAGGCTGAATTTAGCTGAAATATTTAGCTGTTTTTTTACAACAGTGGCTTTGTTTCAGGGACATGATGTTTGGCATAAGATGTCCTTTAATGGTAAGAGACTCCAGTGATCCACAGAAAAAACTGCTTTGACTTTATCAAGCTGGAAGACTTGCCCCAGACTTATAAATAAATATTATTATGGGAGTAGAGTCTTACTGCCTCAGCAGCATTGTTCTAAGTGCCAGATATAACTAAGAAGCTGCACCAATCCTTCAGTTTCCCAATCTTCTCTGAGACACCTATGTCCTAGTGCTAAGGAAACATCCAAGGGTAATATTCAAGGACTTCTACTCTGAATCCCAACTATTTCACCGCTCCTCAAAGCTACATGTAAGAATGGCCATAGCATCTAGGCAAGCTCCTGTCACCCTGCAGCTCCTGAGCTTGGTCTTCAACATCACTGTGATTATGCTTGACTCCATGCTCCTGATAGTGAGCCCAGGCTTTTCCATGGAAAGCAAGGACACAGGTCATCAACAGACAGAGCTAGCACCACTAACAGTGCCTGTCAAGTTACACAAGTCCAGATGCAGCAATACAAGGAATCAAGACAATTTCCCACCAGTGACAGAGCAAGGAGTAACAGTTTTAAACTGAAAGAGGGTAGATTTAGATTGGACATAAGGAAGAAATGTCAAGAAATACAGTGAGGTTAGAGAGACACTGGCATACGTTGCCTGGAGCAGCTGTGGATGCCCCATCCCTGGAAGTGTTCAGGGCTTTCAGGCTGGCTGGGGCTTTGAGTGACCTGATTCAATAAAGATGGCCCTGCCCAAGGTTGGACTAGATGATCCTGGAAGGTCACTTTCAACCCAAAGATTCTGAGAAGCACTCCTCTGGCTAAAACGCATTACTTTGTGCCTTATGTTCGCAGCTGCAGGCTGTACAAAATAGTCACAAACCTCCACAGCATTTCCTCAAATCCCTCTCCCACCTTTAAGAACCACTTTGTCAGCATTTCTTTTACTTTCTTAAAACCGGCCTCCTGAACACTCTCCAATCCTTACGCTTCTTCACAGCCTCTTTCTAGGCAGGGCTTGGCCTCCCACGCTGACTGAAACTACTCTATTCCATTTTCTTCCTACTACCTACCTGCTTCCATGAAATTGAGTTGCCGTTCCTGCATCTTCAGCTGTTCCTACCTGACATATCCAAACTGAATTGCCCATCTTTTTCCTCAGAAGTTCTCTACAGATCCATGCTTGACGCCTCTCCTCTTCACAGCTGGTGTAACTTTTCTCTACTCCTCACTGTATAAATCCAGACTGTATGCATTTCATGCTTCTTTCCTGCCCCATTATACATAACACTGTTCTGCCTGCTCTGCCCACAGCTCCCAGACAGAAGGGGTTTGTCTCAGGTGAAGGGGCAGAGAACCTGATCTCTTTATTCCATTTTTTGACAGTGAAAAAGCAAATGATGGCTAGCAGCTCAGCCTGGCTGCCCAGCTCCACTACGCAACAACAATTTTCCATTAGAAGTATTCATTATCAGCTTTTCTCCCCCTTATTTCTTTTGTATTCCCTCTCCAGTCAATACCCTTTCTGACTAGCACCATACACCAGCGGGGCTGTAACTGCCGTGCTGTTGCTCCTCCTGCACATGGTATTCTGCTCACACTGATCTCGCAGGCCACTCAGAAGCCTTGTTTGTGCAATGAAACACATGGGGTTTCTAATGGCAGCCTGAGTTATTACTATCCAGCTGGCACTCTCACTCTCCATTTATAAGCTGCAGAGGTATCTGAATAGGACCTTCCCTGCCCAGGAACCTTTTGGGAGTACAATCTTCAGGCTGAACGCAACATGTTCTGATCCCATTAGTTGTAAACATTGGGAACTAGAGAGAGCAGAGACATTTTATATCTTCCTGCAGAGCTGTCTGTTTCTCAAGCTAGGATCAAGAGAACTACAGAACTGTGGGGGTTTTTCCTAGTAATCTTAAAAACTTGCTATTTTAAGAAAGGCTTACAAGTGCTTGGGGTGCTTGATGCAGCCCTCTATAAACCCAGCAGGTCAACAGCTTCAGCTGAGTTCCACCTCACAGTTAAAGCTACAGGAACTGTGACAGGGTGCACACACACAGGTAATGTCTTACCACTGTAAAAGCGAATCATACAGCTGAGATCAGAGTGTGCTGCCTCCTCCTGCACTCTGACAGGGTCATCAAAACCCAACCCAGCCAAGTAGTCATACACAATCTGAAGGGGTTTTTCCGTGGGCTCCAGTCTCCTGTCAAAACATACAAGAAAGTAATTTGAGAATGCAAAAGTATTAATTAAGTCTCATTGCAGCTAGACGGTAAGGAATACTGACATGCTGGTTGTTCTGCTCCTCTGAAAAGGTCTGGCAAGCACACATCCTTGCCATCTGTGCTTCCTGCTTGTCCAGCAGCACTTAAGAACTGTAGCACTTGAAGAATTACATCGCAGGAGGGAAACGGAGAGGAAAAACAGTAGCCCCCCCACCAAGCCACACAATCCATCTTGATCATTTCCATTCTATGACTTTAAAGAGCACTAGCAGGAAACAATGATGAGAAACAAAACCAGAAATCCTGCACAAAAAGCAGATGCCAAATAATAAAAAATACCTCATTAAAAAAACCTCTACTTAAATTTCTCTTCCAAATGCAGCTGGGAGCAAAGTAAATGAGAATCCTCCTGAAGAATGACTCCTAAAAAGAAAAAATAAATCTCCCATCTTACTCAGTCCTCATCAGTGCAAGATCCTCATTCTTTAGCAAATTAACTCAACCAGGGCATTTAAAGAAAAGACAACAACAGACCACAAGAAGGACTCAGCAGCTAGCTTGAGTGAGTGGCAGTAAGAAAAAGTTCTCCTGAAACTAAACTCCAGGTTTAATATACTCTGAAGAGATGTTTCCTGGTCCTGTCATCTCATTTCTTCCAGAGCTACTGAATTTATTTTCAGCAATAAAAATAACAGCTTCTTGCTAAATTAGAAGTTTTACTTTAGGGGAAAAAAATAGTGTAAAAGATTAAGCACTGAAAATCTAAGATGGGAGTTAAAATAAATTGCTCCAGTAGTTCACTCATTATCCACCATTAAAAATTCTCATTTTTAATTTAAAAGGGCCTTGCTCCAGATTATGGTCACTGGACCTCAACTTGACACCTATTCTTCAGGCAGGCGTTTATGCATAGTGAGGCTATTTCAAGCTTCCTTTTCATGCTGAGGACCCATGTGCAGTAGGGCTGGGCTACTTTGATCCAAGATAATTTTTACCACTGATTTTTTTCCCCCTTAGTTTACCAACTAAGCAAGCACCACAATTGTTCACTGTATCCATGCACTGACTGCATTCCATACAAAGACTTCTTGGTTCTACTCAACATTACTGACATTCCTGGATCAAACCTGCTCTCAATTATTTGGCATAGTCATTCCTATCCCTTCAAACCCACAAGTTCTCCTGAATGGCAGTTTTGACAAGCTGTAACCTCCCCTCTCTCTTCTTTAGCGTTTGGTACACTTTGGTTTTACTGAAACAGACCCCTCCTGAAGAGCAGCGTGCTTCCAGAGAATGCTGTACGCTGAACCATCCTGATCAGCCTGGTCCACTGACTTCACAGGACTCATCACTCCTTCCATCCTTGCCTTCCTGAGCTGTCACCTTTCTTTTAGCCACAGATTGCTAGCAGAGCAGCTGTTTACCTTTCTTCATTTGACATACACTAGCACCTCATCCAAAAAAACAGCTTAACAGTTTGCAATTTCTAAGACAGGAGCCAAGGAGTTTTACTGGTTTATGTGTTGCCTTTCTACCAGTGACACTGGGACACAGAATTAGGTTGGAAAAGACCTTTAAGAATAGGTCTTGTAGCTCAGCCCTCCTACCATAAGCAGGCCATCATCATGAGACACAGAATCCCAGACTGGTCTGGGTTGGAAGGGACCCCAAGGATCACAGAGCTCCAACCCCCTGCCAAAGCAGGGCCCCCAACCTCCAGGCCTGGAGCTACACAAGGTTGCCCAGGGCCCCATCCAACCTGGCCTTGAACACCCCCAGGGATGGGGCACCCACCCCCTCTCTGGGCAGCCTGTTCCAGCCCCTCACCACTCTCTCTGGAAAGAACTTCCCCCTAACCCTTCCCTCCTTCAGCTTCACTCCATCCCCTTTGTCCTGCCAGTCTCTGCCCTTTGAAAAAGTTGATTCCCCTGACATCTTCAGCTAGATCAGGCTGCTCAGAGCCCTGTCCAACATCACGCCCTGCAACAAGTGATGAATGCCTCTGGTGACCAAGCTTGACATTTCAAAGCGTCGAGATCAAGTTTGCTCAGTAAGACTTGATTTCTACTAAACTGTGTTGCCTCACATGCATCACTTATACCATGTCTTAATGTGAAATACTTTATTATTGTACATACCAAACCTTTCTGCTTCTTCTCAGTTGAAGCACGGGAATATTTCTGATTTTTAAAAATTATTACACTATAATACTTCCACCATCACTGACAGTTTTACAAATACTATTGTGTCATTAGGCAGGACCGATTTCACAAATACCATTTACGAGTATCTAGTCACCCAGGCTTTCTTTGTAGTCAACAGGACATACCTCAAGAAGTAAAATAACCTCAGGTATCTCAAGCACATGCACTACAACTCTCTCATTTCACACACAGGACCTCTGGTCAGAGAGAGGTTTACTCACAGAGTTACGCTCCAAACCAACAAAGTTTCTAGCCTGAAAAGACAAGGTAGTTGACTCAAAGCTGGTCCAGAAAGCCAGTTCTTACCACTCAACATTTGCTAAGCCCAATTAGGACAACTTTGCTACTCCCCTTCTGTTCTACATGGAAATACATAAACCAGAAGCCTGCATATGTAACAAACCCCTTAGTCTCACTTCAGAGATTCTCTTGCAGCTTCTACTAATAAACTGATGTCAAGCCTTGCAGACATCAGTCAGCCCTAAATACGATGAGGAAGTTATTGGCAAATTTCAATCCATAAATAGGCTTTATTTAACAATCAAAGGAGGAAAATCTTGATCTGTCTCTTCAAACTCACTCAAAGGATTGCACCCTGGTAGAGCTGGTTTGCTTGGAAATCTGTTCTTGTTCCTCTTATTCCTTCATTGAATGAACTAGTCAGATTAAGTTTTCATTTACAGAGTATCAGTGGCTTCCCCAGTTGTAAATGTTGTTTACTCATACCAATGTCTGTCACTGGTCATAATTTCTGGTTGATTTTTAGGAGTTATCCCAACTTTGTGAAGCTTCCACAGAGACCTGAAGCAACATTGGAAATAGCAATCTGCTATGTGCTGTAATTATATTCCAAAGCTCATACATGCAGCTACAGTTTGTGCATCCATTTAAAGTTCAAGATGCAGTCAGGTACCTGGCAGTAATGCATGCCATTGCTGCACCTACTGCTGGGGTTTTGTGCTGGTGCTTTTTTAAAAATAGAAAAAAAACATTTGGCAAACTGCTTCTTCTTTCTGCTCCTTCTTTAAACCAGTAAAAGAAATAAAAGCCTAACCAGATCCCATGGTTTCCAAAATAAAATGGAAAAGATCTTCCAAACCACTCCAACCCAAAAAGGAAAACAGCACTCAAGAATGGAAATTCAAATAGTGCTATCACCTGCACCACCACCACTCTGACACCGCTCATCTTCCTGGAACACCTGGAAAAAGATCCTAGTCCAGCTGAGATAGTGCGCTCTGTATAATCAGCATGAAGAACTGATTTGTGAAATGCTCTTTATTTCCCTGCATCGTGAGATGGACACGGGAGGAGAGAGCGGTTCAGAAGAGTGTGATACCATCAGTGCTCTTCTCTTTGCAGAGATTTCTTCAGTTCAAAGGCAGGCTGTCAGTCTGGTTTTAGGACTTTCTGTCGAGATCCAGCAGCTCAGAGCCAACCACTTCTACAAATGTGTCACTGAGGTTTACATGATCATGTTTTACTTCTTCCCCTACAGAAACAGACAGCAGTGGACATGACAGGAAACTTTCAGAAGAGCTTTCCAAGGTAATTTTGGAAATGACAAACCTCTGTATGTGTCCTGTAACAGGCAAGCTACTAAAAACTGGAACAAATAGTAAATTTTTCCCAACAGTGCTGACTCCAGTGCTGGTGTATTCTATGCTCTTCAGCACAGAATCCAAAAGTATGAAAGATTTGACTGGATCTTCAAATACCTTGCCCAAGTTTCCCTTGATTACCCCTAGATTCCAATTCTTCTGCTATTAAAGCCTTATGCTTGCCAGAAAGCAGCTTTTCCAGCACGTGACCCATGGCTCAGGATCTGTAAATGCTCGAGTGTCATTCTCAAAAAGAATACTTTAAGCAGCCTGCATCTGCACCACCTGTGTCTGCTTCCCACTGGCTCAAGACAAAAGCCTTGCCAAAAATTTAAGTCACCTTAATTTTTCAAGTTTTCTGCAAAACACCTCAAGTGGTTCCAAGTTCACTACCCAGCAAAGGATCACGAATTTACAGAAAAATGGACATCTTAAACGTTGCATGTACAGAGGAAGCCACGACTGACTGCTTGGCAGAGGAAGCACAGCTTGGTGCTAAGCATTTCCAGTGTGAGGGCCTGGAGGAAGGGTGTCTAGCTCCCAGCCTGTGTCCAAGCTACTCTGCTGACACTGGCCATAAGCCGGGTGGGGGACCCAGGCAGCCCCAGCGCAGAGCCCACGCACTCAGCTAACGACACAGAAGGTTCAGCAGTGGGCTTTGCACATAAAGCAACAAAGAAAGCTCACTACCTACAGACCACATTCAAACCAGAAGGAGGAGTGATCACTTGAATGGAGACATTCTGGAGACCTGAGTGAATGGATCTCTGGTCCAAGTTCTTACCAAGAGCCCTGTGACTCACTAGCAAAACAGGACAGGAGAGGGAATGGCAGTTTCTACATGAAATTTCATTACTAGCAATGGAGGCTGACAGGTTCCAGAGTCAATAGTTAAAGCTTGAGGTAGAAAAAGACACTCCCTTTGAGTGAACCCGACATGGTGGTGAACCCCCAGCTGGCATGCCATCGTGTGAGGAACGTAAAGGTTCATTCTGCAGCCAGTGCAACACAGGCTGAATGCCTGCATGCATGGAGAACACCCTGGCTGCAACAGCAGCTGCCATCTGACACAGCCCACTATACCCACATCAGTATCACACATCAGGTACTGGACACTTCCAACAGTCAGAGAAGCAGCTCAGTTAAGCAACTTGCAAAGGGTAAGGAGACAGGAAAACCAACTGAAGGTAGCAGAGCACTAAAAGTGCTCTTCTTCATAAGCAACAGTCAAGTTACTAAGACTCTGCACTTTCTGTTTCTGTTGTGAAGGATGACCAGACCAAAGAAGGTATCCATTCTACTTTTGTTTAATCCCTCCCCCTCTATGAGAAGGTGTAATTTCTGAATGTGAAAGGGTGCTAATGTAAGGAAAGATTCTAGGTAGAAGTCTATAAAGACCCTTGAGGTGCACTGTGGAAAAGAAAAGAAAGTTCTGATGGAAACTGGCTCCTCTATATACGAACTCAAAAGAGAAATGCCAGACCACCATCAGGATATCACCGAATATTTAAAGTGAAAGCAAATGTAAGCTTTCCATTATTACTGTCCAGTTTTCGGTCTTTGGAGGTACCAAATCAGTCTCTGTCATATTCAGCTTCTGGAGTATTCTGGAAAAATTCATCGACTGATACTAAAAGGATGAAGGATTCTGAAGTTGTTTGGGAGACAGATGTACCTATTGTAAACTGCAATCAGAAGCTTAACAGAGTAACTCATATTTGTAAATATGTTATATTAATGTAACCAGCAAAACTTGAACAAGGAAGGAATTATCTCAACAGGGCACAGAGATACCTTGAGCATTATGTCATCTTCCTGTGGACATGCAGGCAGGTACCACACAGGCCTGCTTCCTATTACTCACACACGTTACTGAAGCAATACTGGTAACTCTCATTTCTCTGCTGAGAACAACCCCAGCGGGAAGTAGTTCAGGGCAAATACATTCTGAGAACTGCAAGGAACAGACACACCACGATCACGAACTCCTCATGAAACTTAGGATAAAGGTTGGCAAAGTGCTAGCTAGATGCACCAGAGAAGAGGGAGGTAAACATCTACTACTCGGTCTCTGCTTCCAAAACACTGGTAGCAGGACAAATTTGCTAATTAGGGGTAAAGCCTGCTACAAATCAAAGACAGCAACCTAGCATGAAAAGAAATAGAGATATTTAGAAGAATCCAAACAAAAGAGCCATTTCAAGATCTACAAAAGTCAAAATATTCTTCTCTGAATACACCTACTAGCTTTATCTAGCCTTTTTCATGATCTGCAGTAAAGGGTTTGCTCTTCTTTCTACATGGTGGAAGCTCTGCTTGCTGTTAGGGTCCAAAAAAGGCAAATATCCTTATACATTATTCAAGCAACGAATGGAGATTTTCAGCTTTCTCAAGGCTACATTCAGGTGTCCATCTGTCCTCATACAGTATTTCTAACTAATCTATGCCTGGTTCTGATAAACCAGGCTGGGTAAGTCCCCGAAGGGACTTCAGGCATAAAACATAAAATCTGATGCTTAAGTCTTCTTTATACAGCCCTTACTACACTGCCTTTCTGTCTACCTGCAGTTATTTACCTGACAGCTCTCCACAGCAAAAAAGTTACTAACATGTAAATGTTACATGATGCAGCTGTGAAAGTACTTACACATTTCACCGACTCAGAATAACTTTTTACAGCTTCTTAAATAGTTTAAGCTTTCAAGATGCTAAAACATCCATAGCACAGAACGCAGCAGAGAAGCATACGAATGGCAGCCTCTATGTACATACATAAATACTTCTGGTTGGAGTAGCAGTCAAGCTCTCCCAGCTAAACCACCTATAGCTGAACTAAGAAAGGTGTAAAAGCTGCACTGCTACTTGGTTTTTATGAATGGTGCTACTTGAGGCTGTATCGAACCACTACCTGCTACCTCTGTCTGTCTGTCCCTGCCTTGTCAACACGTCCCCACGCACTCAGCGAGCAGAGTCCCGCAGGACTACGTTGGATGTTTCTCAGATTTATCTTTTCTCAGCACTTACCTGACCAGGTCTCCGTGAAGTTGCAAGAAGAGGTTTTTCCTCCCTTCTCCATCGCATATCTCAGACGCCGGGGTGTCCACCGTGCAGAGGACCAAACGCAAGTCCGGGGAAGCAGCGGCCACAGAGTCTCTGCCATAAACATACACGCAGCCTCGCCCGACGTCCTCTCTCAGCCAGTCCCTCTCGCGGGAACCGAACCGTCCCCTGTTCAAACAGCTCCTGCTCCCGTGGCGCTTCACGTTTCTCTGCAAAGCAGCCCGAGCGTCAGCAGCCCCCCTGCGAGCCGGCGCCTGACCGCCCGCCCCCTCCGGAGCCCGCAGCCAACCGTCCCGACCCGGCGGCGGGCAGCCCTTCCGCAGAGGCCGCAGGCGCGGCCGGGTCCAGGGAGGTGGCCCCAGACAGACCCGCCGCTCGGCTCCCCTCAGGACCAACCCGCGGGTCGGACAGAGCTCCCAGCCGTGGGCACGGGAAGACCCCCGGCCCCGTCCAGCCGTCCCGCCAAGGTCGAGGCGGGCAGCGCCGCAGGCAACGCGCCGGGATGCCGAGGCGGTCCCCCTCCGACGACTCGCCCCCGCCCCACCGATCCGAGCGGCCCCCGGACAGCCCGAGCGGCGCAGGCCCCGGATTCCTCCTCACCTTCAGCACCCGGACGCCGCCGCGGGGCCCGGTTCGGGCCGTCCGAGCGCCGCCCGCCGCCGCCTCGGCCTCCTCAGGCTCCGGCGTCTCACTGGGCCCCAGCCCGGGCCCCGGCCCCAGCCCGGCTTCCCCCATCGCCGGGCGGACGGCGAGACCCCGGGCAGCAGCCCCGCCCCGGCGCCGCGCACGCCCCGCCCCGGAAGCGTGCCGGCTTCCGCCACCCCAGGGTCCGCCCCGGGCGGGAGATCCTTCGCTACAGCGAGCGATGGCCCTCTGTCCCGAGCGCCCGGCCGCTGCGTTACCTACCGGCCCCTGCCCCGCGGCCGGCGCGGCTACCCAGCTGTTGGCTTTATGCAGCTTCATTACCGCCAGGCGAGCCGGGCCTGCGGGCTGTGGGGCTGAACAAATGCTCCGGGCAGCTGCCGCTCGGGCCCGAAGAGGTTCAAGCACGTTACAAAGAAAGCGAAAGCTCCCCCTTCCCTGCGGCGACAGACGCTCCTTTCTTACCGTGCCGTGTTCGGGGGCACCCGGGAGTCCAAACGCTGTCACCCACGTCTCCTGCACGCGTTCCGGGCCTGCCTGAGCGCTTTGCCCCTCATTAAACACAGCGCTGCAGGGAAGAGCTCCAGAGCCAGGGCCTGACAGCTACCGGTTCATTGCCACGCAAATGGGCACTCTCAGATGTCATTTGTGAGTTCTCCTACTCAACACCAAGGCACCGACACACAACCCATCGACATGAAAAGTGCTCCCAGCACTGCATCTTAACTTGTGTCATTAAGCCAAGGCAGCCAAGGAGAGGCCACCAAGCTCTCACTGCTTCCACACCACAGCCACAACCTGAGAAGCCTTTAAAAATAAATTTCCATTGGGTTCTCTGTACAGCAAGGCACTGTTACAATGCCTGTCTAGCTACAACTTTGTAGTTCCATAACTACTTGCTTCAGTCATTTCCATAAAGGAAGGACACGCGGCCATACAGAGGTGACTGTGCAGAGAAGTGCAGTTATGTGTCAGGAAAGACACTTCTCTAATAAAATGCTACTGTGACTAGAAAACACGAGGAAGAACTTTACAGCAGGTGTGTGTGTTGCTTTAACAGACAATGAGATTACAGCAATCCTTGTCCAGTGGCATGAAGCTTTTTAGTTGGTAAGGGAAGTGCCACAAACTCTAAGGGCAGGCTACAAACACCAGAGAAACGTTTTCTGGTGTTCAGATCTCATGACAGCTTTCTGCACCTTGACAAGCACTGCTGCTAGTCACTGACAAGCGCTCTTCCAGGGTGACATCTCTAAGGTTTTTGTTATTGTCTACTCAAAAACTCCTTGAAGTTTTTTAAACTCTGTTCTTACTTATCTGACCTTGTCACAGCCAAACACTAAGAATCACTAAGTCCTATCCCACTGTACTTGCAAAAAGCAACAAGGCAGTTTTAAATCATTGAATATTGACTCATTTTATTAGTCACTTCATAATTTTTTTCAACCAAAAGACAATACACACAGCAGAAGTCTAATGCATCCCATGTAAATGTTTACATCCGTTATGCTCCTCACTCACCTAAGACTCAGCATTTAATTAATTTTTCACATCTCAAAAAATAGGTCTGCAGAAGTTCAAATGCCACCAGGCTCCCTGCTCAAATGGCATGTTTTTATCTTAATTTTGTTGGGGGTTTGTTTCGGGTTTGGAAGAGGGGGTTGTGGGGATTTTTTTTAACTATACTGTCAAAGAGGTGGGATGGGGCTCTATGTGAAATGTAAATTACATCAGGAAAGAAAAAGGAATATACAGGAATACAGTGAAAGTTCAGAGAGAAGCAGTTTAATAGCTCCTTCCCTCACAGCCCCAAGTAGAAAATGAACACAGAGAAAGCGCACCAGTGGATAAAAAAAAAAAACCCAAAAAAAAAAGACAGCAGCGCCTTTTTGCTGCTCCATCTGCAGCTCGTACTAACCTCGGGAAGGCACTAAGTCACCTTTCCCAGCTGTTTCAGCATCTTCCAAGTTATATATCCAAGGTACTGTATAGGTGGCAGTCCCCTCACTGCTATTGCTTCAAAAGGTCAAAAGGTTGTTCAAGGCCATATTTTGTCCTAGCAAAACCCGGAAGTAAAATCTTGGGACCTTCCCACATCTTCTCCCCCTTCAGACCCATTATGGCCACTTCTTTTAGACTCAAAATACATTCACTTGACAAACATTCATTCTCCCCCAGCTCCCAAGTCTCCAATGCAGATACTGAGATTACCCATGAGGTCTGGATCTCGCTCCCTTTATATTCCCCTTATGTCGAAGCAAGGAAAATGTTGACCAGACTTGTAAAAATTGTTGCATTCAACTGGTGGAATAAAGACTCACTCTATGCTCAGAGTGCCTCAGGCGTGAACATGCAAGTACTCTCTAGTGAGAAAAAGCAGTAGCACAGAGCTTAAGAGATGTACCTAGGGGTCAAGGTGCAAGCAATGCTACCAGGGATTGCAGATACAGGATGTGTGAAGCCTGGCCTTCCTTTGGGTGTAGCATAGATAACCCACCCCTTGGCAAGCAGAAGGGAAAGAGCTCCAAGGACACGAGGGATGCTTGGCTGCTACAAATGAGTACTTCATAGCCAAGGGGATAGACTTCAAGCAAAATGCATTTCAGGTACATGCACCACTTCCTTCAGCTTGACTCAGAAACCTGTCACAAGGTGCCTATTTCCCCAAACACAAACACCCTGTGTGGGTGGCTGAAGGAGACAGAACACAGTAAGAATTTATCCTACAAGCTTACCAGACACACACCAACAACAAAACCCAGCTGTGCTAGGGGACAGAAAACAAGTGCAACAAAAGGGACAAGATAAACTGTTCTCAACCATGCTGCAAGAAAACTGGCTAGGATTAGAGACTGTTTACTACTTTCTCCCCACCTGATCTCTTGCACTAGCGCTCGCTCTCAGCAAAGAGGAGAGATTGAGGTGTGCCAGCTTTCAGTACAAGTGACCACGTACAATTCTGTGAGAATGGGAGATTTTGCTTATGAGAGTTGCTCATTCAGCAGCTAAGGCAAAGGCTTTACATTAGCTTCGTATCTGGGACATCCACAGAGCTCACTCAAGTCTAGATTTAACGTGCTCAACCTTCAACACTACAGAGTTTAAGATAGTGGGATGGCAAATAGTCACAACTGCAGTGAAAGCAAAGGTAAATGCTCAGGACTTAGAAATGGACTATGATTCAGCCATTTTCTGCAAGACTGCCTGCTTCATGATGCTTCCAGCTCAAGCACAGGATCTGCCTCACCACTGACAGCCCAAGCACGACCCTGCCACATTCCAGAATTAGATTTAAGGAAATCATGCATCATTTGTCTAGATTTTATAACCCCACGCTGATGCCAGTGCCAGTAGTATAATAAAGCTCTCTGCAAATCCAAAGGCCCAAACTTGTTTAATCAGTAAGGCAGCAAAAACGCCCTCCAAGAAAAGCTAGGCCTACTCCACTACACAGACCAGCACTTCAGTCAGTGACAGTCAGTTCTACATTATTACTTAATGCAGTTAAATCTAAAGCAGATTGAACAACCTTTAGTGGCCTCCTGCTTATGATTCAAGGGTAGAACAGGTCTTCAATTTTCCCCAAGTACACTGGACACCACTCTTGCAGTGTTTTTGGCAAGGACTGGAGCCTAGTGTTAGCACTTTTGCAGACACAAAAAGCCATGTCAGGGCTTGCCAGAGCACTAAATGATCACAATCTGGAAAACCCTGTAACAGAAACAAAGCAAATGTGCCACTCATTTCTTTTGAGAAAGCCCTGCCTGGAAGCTGGAGTACCTTCAACTTACCAGCACGCTCAAGGGATGATGACCTAAGATATATCCTCTCCCTTTTCCTCCCTGAAGAGGGCTGAGCACATCAAGTTTTGTCACACTGTGCTGTGTCTTATACATCACCTCCACATGAATTCACAGAACTCTACCACCTCGACAACAGTTCACACAAGGAAGCATAACTGACACAGCTTTCTGTAAGCCTAGAAGAGTACTGGACATCACATATCCAGACCCAAATACTCAAACAACTGGCTTCCATTCAAGAAACAGTTTAGTTACTTTCAGTCTGAACCTGAACTAGCACCTTTCTCTGAAAGGGAAGCAAGGAGCAAACTACAAGGATCAATTTAAGTGACAAAATGGGAAAAGGTCTCTTGAAACTGCATGGTCTTTTATTTCAGTGCCAATGTTACAGATACAACACAAATATCCCAGTGAGAAGTAACTCAAATGGAATCCAGGGGGTCTACAACAGGCTCTGGAAATTAAACTGGGGAGGAGGTCTGGAATAACCGGGAAGAGCAACTTTGCAGCATAGTCTCTGATAAGTCTCCCAGTAGGATCAGAGCCATCAAAGTCTGAACTACAAAATTGTCTTTTCTACTCATAAACCACAACTAATGAGTTAAAAGACTTTGAAACCGTTTGTGGTAGAAAACCAGCTGTTCCCTGGATCTCTACATCTCTCACAGATCACCATACTTTCTGGGGAAGGTACAGAAGACTGTGCATGAATCTGCATGGCTGTAGCTACTGATAAAAAGAAATTTCAAGTGTAAGGTCTTAATTTCCAAGTACAGCACCAAACCAATTTTACCAACTTTCACCAGCACTTCTTTTCCTGCACTGTCCCAGGTTTGCACATGAACTCCCAAGGCCTAACTTGCTCTTGGTACGCATCACACAACTGAGGTGGGCATATATGACAATGCACCGAAAAATCCGTAAGAAGCCTTCAGTGTCTTCAGACATAGGGGATATAAGAAGAAAGGGGCAGCCTGACATTCCCCAAGTCCCCAGCCTGAGTCCCAGATCAATGTGCCTGAAGGAATCCAGCTAGTAATGAACGACAACACACCTTGCCCACCCAGGGGGAAAAGACAGCAAAAAGAAGGGGCAGCTTTTTACTTGCTGCAGAGAGAAGAAAGTTTCCCTGCTAGAAATTCCAGACTTTTCTTCCAACCAGGCTGTGTTTCTTTGTGGGGGAATTGGAGGGGGAGAAGGGAATGTTGCTTCTGGCTGTGAATGCATGTGTGAGGGAGTGCACAGTAGCCTCCACAAGCCACCAGCCTTGTCATCAGAGGAGAGGAGATCAGTCTTAACAGATATGCTTCAGAGTCAGCAATCACTTCAGGAAAATTCCTCCTCATCAGCAGGTCTCATCTGTTCCCCATGCCTGTGATGCAGTTTGGGGGATTGCCAAGGATCACAACCTTCTTCCCAGAGTTCTTTTGATTGGGTGGGGTGAGAATAAGAATGGTGCAGAGCTTCACTGCCAAGACTGAGCGGGGAAGTTGTTGACTTCTGCTAGATCCTGCATGGCTGAGCCCTTGTGATTATATGTCAACTTGATCCGCATACGTAGTTGTTGCTACAAGAGAAAGCAGGGGGGAACAAACACACACAACAAATTCAGGTCCTCATTAAAGGTCAGTGAATACCCCCATGTCCAACTCCCCTCCCTTATCCCATGCATACAAAACACAGACTCCTCCTCACCACAAGAGCTTGCTGGAAGGATATGCAGGATAAGCAATGACACTGCAGATAAACGCTTAATCTGGTAGGAATTGATTAGTCACTGTAGTTCTCAGATCAGGTACACACTCAGAAAAGCTATAGCACACCTTCTACCCACATGTCTTTGCACTGGCCCTGCTCTTGCAGGCACTGCAGTCCTTAAATATAAAAACAGCTGCCCTAAAATCCCAGTTAACAATGGAAGAAAGCAAGAGGCAGATCTGGACTCTGCTGCTCTGCACTTAGGCTCACTGGGAGAAGGGTCATTTCGATGCTGTTCACTGAAAGCAGCACTCTTGACACTTTGAAGTATCGCACAGCTCAGTAGCTGAGTGAAGGAAACAGCCTAAGGATGACTAGAAAGAGAGCCTCTGGGAACATTTCCTCCTACTGTGAGTAAATGATGGAATAGCTCACTGTCATTTGGCTGTCATCCAGATACTAAGTGGTCCTTAATAATAGCACAGCATGCTCCAGCAAAAGGTTCCCTATTCTCCTCACTCTCAAGAAAACCCCAAACTTGCTTCCCAAAAACCTGAAAAGGAAAAGCAAAAACTTGGCTATTTATGTCTCTTCTCCCCACACCTACAGGGAAATATGCAAAAAGGGTAGCAGAGAAGAAATAAGTACAACGACTGCTCCAACCAGCCTCAGGCTAAAGAAGCTATGCTTTATAGATCAACATTATCAGCGTCAGTTTTTGTTGTATTTGGTGGTGGTTTTTTTGGGCAACTGGCTCTCAGTTTGTATCCAGCATAACAACAATCCACATCCAGATGGAACACACTTTTTACAACACTGACAAGACAAACTGCTACCTCCTAAATAGCAAAACTGTTCCAGAGTTCCCTCCCTCAGAGTACTTCAGGTAACATCATCTCATGGACAGGGTTCTTGCAAAGCTGTACTTTCAGGCAGTAGTGATGCACAAATACCCGAGGTGGTGGAGTTTGAAAACAATGGGCAAGAGAAGAGGGTAATAAAATACTACCCTGCACCTCTGTATTCTGAAGTGTTCATAGGCATTCTGGAGTTCAACAAGAAAGCATCCCACAATCCTTCACCTTGTGGGCCTGCCTGAGGTGGATATAGTGTGACTGCTGGCACCTTACATGAAAACACCTAAACTCTCCCGAGTTCAGAAAGTAACTTTCAAGGTGATCTTTGAAAAGTGCTCTACAGCATTCCAAAAAGTAGTCTTGTGCCTTAATATAGGCTGAGGGGAAACAAGGGGAGTTGCATGGAAACCCCCAAAAAACATGCAGTAGAGGACAGCCTCTATGAAGGCTCAAATCTCAATGAAATCTGAGATTTGAGAGTGTCCCACAGAGGAAGAAATATGTGGTCTTAATTTTTTTCTTTCCAATGCCATCTAAATACTTGAAAAACCTCTTAAAGGACGACATGTGGGCCACACCCCTCTCTCCCTCCCTCCAAGTCTGCTGTATCCCAGTCTTGAAGCCTGTTTCTGAAGGCTGTAAACAAGTGGTATTATGATTAAATCCCACTTCACGATTATTTCCATCAACTGCTTATAAACTATACTCATCACTTTAAAAACAAATGACAGTGCTGGAGAAAACAAGCTATTTTTTGTAACAAACATTTCAATTAACACTACTGCAGAGTGAGAACAAACATTAAAATATGTTTGTATGGCAAGATGCTTGCCTTTCAGCCATCACCTTTACAATAAAAACAAACACCAAGTTGAGCTCCTTTAGAAAGGCCACCTAAAAACTTGTTTAACAACCATACTGATGCAAAAGACATTCATGAATTGAAGACAGCAAACTTGTGCATCTGTTTTAGCCATATAACCAAGCAGAAGTCCAAACCTGTGCCCAGGTTCCTGTCTTTTTCCTAACCGACACAAAACCAAAATCACTGTCATTAAAAACGCATCATTTGCTTCTATCAGACTCTAACATCAGAGATGTATCCCAAACTGACTACCACTAAATGCATTATTCCAAGACAGTATCTTTAGTAAGAATCACTCACCTTTTGTGGATTCAGGACTTTAATGACCTGTGTGATGGTCCCCGAGTTAAATGCAGGTATGACACTGCTGCTGGGAGACAGGAGCTGCAGCTGGAACGTCTGAAGAAAGAGCAAAGTGAAAACAAATTGATGCTTCATCAAGTAAGAACATGAAGTGATTTTTTGCACTGAGAAAAGGCAAGAAAGAGTAATGAATAATTAGCCAGTTCCTGGCTCTGATAATATATGCACAACCACAATAAAGCCAAATAACCAGTTCTTCAATTCCCTATGTGCAGAGGGCAAAACATTCACTGGCCTACTGGCGCTCTACACAAGCAAGATCCAGGGAGCACAAGCAGTAGGGGTGAGGGTTTACTGCTGGCTATCAAGATCAGCAATGATGCATTGTTTGAAGTGTCACACACAGGAACAGTCAAGACTGCTCAGCATGCCTGTCATTTCAGGAGGCCCATTCTTTCCCAAATGCCTTCCTATGGCAGGTGTGAGGCCTATCAAAATCAGAACATTACATTGGGGGATGACCTGCTGGAGAAGAGCTCAGTGGAGAGGGACCTGGGGGTCCTGGTGGATGACAGGTTGGCCATGAGCCAGCAGTGTGCCTCGGTGGCTAAGAGAGCCAATGGGATCCTGGGGTGCATCAGGAGGAGTGTGGGCAGCAGGTCAAAGGAGGTGATCCTCCCCCTCTGCTCTGCCCTGGTCAGGCCCCACCTGGAGTATTGTGTCCAGTTCTGGGCTCCCTGGTATAAAAAGGACAGGGATCTCCTGGAGAGAGTCCAGAGGAGGGACAGGGAGATGATGAAGGGCCTGGAGCATCTCCCCTATGAGGAAAGGCTGAGAAAATTGGGACTGTTCAGCCTTGAGAAGAGAAGACTAAGCGGGGACCTAATTAATGTTTATAATTACCTTAAGCAGGGGATGCAGGGGGAATCAGCCAGACCCTTTTCAGTGGTCTGTGGAGACAGGACAAGGGGCAATGGCTGCAAGTTGGAGCATAGGAAGTTCTGCACCAACATGTGGAAAAACTTTTTCACAGTGAGGGTGACAGAGCACTGGAATAGGCTGCCCAGGGAGGTGGTGGAGTCTCCTTCTCTGGAGATATTCAAGACCCATCTGGACGCCTATCTGAGTGAAATGTCCTAGAGAGCTGCTTTGGCAGGGGGTTGGACCCGATGATCTCTCGAGGTCCCTTCCAACCCCTAAAATTCTATGATTCTATGATTACCAATTCCTAAAAGTATAACTCCCAGAAGTGAATGCATTTTCCAAAACTTGAACTACACTAAAATCACATCCTGCTTAAATGGTCTGCTCTAGTATAAACTAAGCTACTTTGTGCTGCAGCTAAGTGCAAGGGGGTACAATTCACTGCTTAGAGGACCGTCACTAATCACCATGTAAAGACACATTTAAACTTCCATAAGCAGCTAATAGCTCCAAAAGATTTTTGTCTTCATATATTCATAGCTGCAAAGAACACAGCTCATTTCTTAGAAACTTAGAATAAATGTAAAGATTAGCATCCTCACTTTTTTTTTTCTGTTATCCAACATTTTTCTGCCACTTTCCTAGAAAGTTGCTAAACCACATGCAATTTGAAACAAGATTCTGTCCAAGTGAAGTAAGTAGTCTGATCTGGCAAAAATGGTGTTCTACTCATATATAAAATTTACCTTCAGACAAGAACCAGATGACCAAGCTGACAACTAAGACAACCTACTAACAGCTTGTTTTACCACACTACAGGATTCTGTTTACATGAAAGCGCCCATCATGAAGTAATCCGCAGACAAGCAATCACTGTAGCTACACTGAATGGCTCTACCTTTGGTACTGCAGCTTGAAAAACAAAATCTGTCATATCCAGCTCTGTGCTGTTGGAGGCCTGTATCGTGATTACAGTGACGCTAGGGTTGGTGTTTGATCTCTCAAAGGTGAAGTCAATCTTCAGCCCATTCTTGTTGTATGCAGTAATTGAGGGTATTCCTGTAGAAAACAAAAAAGCAGCAGTCCTACAGAACCTGGAGATCATCCTCACATTATAAGTTTACTTTACCCCAGACATCAAGTCTTCTGAAGAATAAACATAACCCCTCCTCCACCTACAGTGTCCGTCCCACACTTCACTTCCAAATCCTCCTTTTTTTACTACCCCTTGTTTCCTCTCCTAGTTGGGTGCCATGGCATCATGGGCTAAGGATTTACATGTCCCTAACCTGTTGCAATATCATTGAAGAGAGGTTGTGATGAAAGTCCATCAAGCAGGAACGGAGGCTGTGCTATCTGCGGTGCAGGGGCAGATACTGGAGAACCTATAAGAAACATTGAAGGATTACTACTTATCTGTCATGAAATGATGAGTAATTACTCATTCTCCAAACATCAACTGCTACCTATCATTATTCTTTACAAGCTTTACAAATAATTTATGTTGTCATCCTCCCCTTCTACGTTTTCACTAACACAAGACACTTTTGAGCTAGCAGGCATTCAAGGGGAAATTATTTCCTCAAATCTCCCAACCCTCTCTGGAAAAGCTCACAGCATCTCCAGGCTGGAGACTGAAATGTCACCAGCTAATCATGTAGAGTCAACCTGTGACTTCATTCCCTGACTCCCACCTGTTATGTTAACATGGATCTTGGCAAAAGTGTGAAGACTAGGACTTCGCAGAAAGTGAAGTGTTAGCCAGTCCTCATCCCACCCCAAGATGGAGAAAGTAGATTGGTAAGAGATGCAGCCTGCTCACCTGTTAGATTGAGGTCTCCCAGGAGGTCAAGAAGCTCCCCACCAGCAGAGGCTGGCTTGCTTGCAGGTGCAGTGGGGATTACAGGTGTTATATCACTTCCCCCCAACAAGTCCAACAAATCATTTGCCTAATAAGAGAGTGGATGTAATAGTTACATATTCAACTTCCTGCTAACTTTCCTTTGCAAGTGCAATGGATTCTACTTGCTCTCAGGCTGAAGACCAGCAGAGCTATGGCCAGTCAGAGAGGCCCTTCATTTGTCTGTGATCCCATGCCCCACAAGAGATCTAGTTCCATGCTCCTGGGATCACAGAGATAGAGGACAGAGGTCATAGACAATGAGACAGGTTATGGGATAAATGGCTTTACCCCACCCTGCTCTTGCACTCCCCACAGTGACCTCTTCAACACAACTGCCCTTGCCACTAGAGACATCAGAGTAGAGAGACAATGCAATCATCACCAGACCAGAACTAGTAAAGAGGCCAAGAGGGGGAGGGAGATGGTCTCAGCTTACTGTCAGCAGTAGCTAGTAGTGCGGTCTGATAGGCAGTGGAAACTTATCCTAGATCAGTTTCCATTACCTGGCTAGCAGGCTGCAATCCAGAGGGTGGAGGTTTGGTTTCCAGTACCGCTGTCTCTGTCTCTCCGTTGGTCTGTACAATCTCGGTAGGGCCATTTGTGGTGACTTTCTCCATTACTGGCATTCTCTCAAGCAGAGCTGGCCTGAAAGAAGCTGACATAGTTACACTGTGCCATCTTCCTGGATCCCATTTCAAATATGCAGACATTCAGGAGATGATATACACAGGGCAACCAGCCTTTTCCTTTAGTACCAATGCAGGGGAACTGTAAGACTGCATGACAGCTTGAGGTGGTCAGCAGAAATCCTTGGCATTCTGTGCCAGTGTACGTTAGTCGGCAGCTGAAAGCAAAACAAGCCCTCCTGCCTCCAGTTTTTCCCTAGTACTTGACAGTTTCCACAGTGGGGCTAGGATAACCCAATACAAAGATTAAATAATTAAGCAATGGTGAATCAGCTGCACACACAGGACACTTGACTGCTCTGTTCCATATGCAGCTGAGTCAGAGTCAGCTCATTTGACTTCTCTTTGTCACGTGTTCTGAGTTGTCAACCCTCCTGCAAAATTGGAAAAGCAAATCACTGTGCTCTCATTTAGCCAAATTAAGTTTCCAAAGAGGTTAAGTTCAGTCCTTGAGAGTATCCTCTCCTGAAATGACAAGAGACTGAAGAGGCATGGGATCCAATCCTGACATCAAACAAACGAACAAAAAACCCTTAGGAGAACCTGTATGGGGAGTACAGGTCTGTAATACAAAGGCCACTGCCCTTACAGATCAAGCCATAAAGTGCTACACACAGTAGGGGTAAGCCACACTGCCTACACATCTTTTGGGCTGGAAAAGTGTTCCAGTGCAAATAAACCCAACAATGGGCCACACTTAGATCATGAACAGTCTTAATAAGCAGAAACTATTCAACACTGCCCTTCACACTTTAAGGCACCAGAGCGTACTGGTGGAAGAAATGCAGATGCTCTCTCGTAAACTGAATGAAGTTCACGGGTCCTTAAAAAGTGCAATGCTTTCCACATGCACACATTGCCGTGTGATCAAAAGCCGATGGCCAGACACTGTTGTCTGCACCAGCCAATTCAGTTCAAAAGCTTCTCACACTAGATTTTTCTCAAGTTGCTCAGAAGGCTTCATGTAAAGCCCTATGCAGCTCACTGCCCAATTCATTAACCTGACTTTTCCAAGAATATTTTGGGTTGCTGCATGGATCCCACAGGAGAGAAATCACAGGAATTTTGTCTCCTACACATAGTAAATAGGACGGTACCTATGTAAAAATTGAAACAATGTCTGGAGGCCCCTACAAACACAGGTAATGCTTAGTCCAGTGGCACCCATGTTATCTCTGTCCTCTCATCTAGACTCTAAAATGGATCTTCCTCCATCCAATGGAATCTTATGGAAAGTTTTCAAGGGTAGATGAAGTTAATCCCCAGATCTCCCCCAATCTTATGATCCTCACTGACTACAATCTGTGGTGCTCCTATGCATCAACAATAAACTATTGCACATAGCAGATTAATGACTATTCTGCAAAGAATTACAGGGTTTGTTATTGCAAGAAAGCAGGGTTTTAAGTGATTTTTTTTTTCTTTGAGAAAGTTGAGTAATGCAGTGATGAATGTGGACCTCTCAATAGATGTAAGGAGGCTAACATGCTCATGAATTGGAAAACAGGGATGTTGAGTGATGAAGTGAAAGAGTATGCCCTTGCATGCAAATTTGAGGTTTTAAACAGACTCTACAAGAAGACAGAGGAAATTAAAAAGAAGCTCTGAAAAAGGTAGAAGTATTAAGCTAGAAGAATTACCTCAATTACCTCACAGCTTAGGAGGATGAGTCAATGGGCCTCTGCATGTTTATTCGAAAAGTTACTTTAAGATCTGTTTGCACCTGACTGTGGTAGCTTTTACCACGCCAGCAGTATTTGCAGGCACTTCTCAGCTAGCAAATTTAAGATTTTAGATGGACACCTAGATGTAAAAATTAATCAAGTTCAAGCTCAAAGGAGGACAAATGTTTTGTCAGAGAAAATCTCTGATCACAAAACAATCTCCCAAGATACCCTAAGTTCTTAAAACACTAACCTTACAGACAAGAGATTCTAGTTCCTCAGTAACCTACCAAAATCAGCAGACAAAGCTCTCCAAGCATAAATGTGGTACACAGTAGATAAGACTAGATTACAATGATCCTTTTCACACAACAAAACTCAGCAGCACTTACCTCATGTGATCGTATTTCTTGAAAAGTGCATTATATTCCACCGCCCTCTGCTGTAGCTCCACATCAATGCTGCTGCCGTAAATGGAAACTACCTTCTTAATGCGACTGGGAGAGGGGGCAGGGAGGAAACAAAAAACAAACATCACACCATGAAATTACCAGCAATAAAGCAAGGAAAGGATTAGCATGTGTCATCCAAAAGACACTATCTGGTCTCTATTAAACAGGTGTCCTATAAAACTCATTTGAAACAGCAGTCACTGCTGTTTTCCTGGAGTATCTATGCAACATCCATTTTTCAAGTGTCCCTTCACAACAGCATCAGCAGGTGATTAATACACCACCACAAAGTATATAATAAAAAAGCCCAACTACCCATACCAAGAAGCTGTCAGTGGGAAACAAGGTTATTTTCTCACCATCATCTGAAAAAGGAACCAAAAGAACAGTCCACTGAAGTAAGGACTTATGTTCCCTATAAAGGGGTTTTCAAGCAACAGCAACATAGATTATGTCCCTACACAGCAGGGGACATCCACAGAGAAAACAGTACCTATGAGTTGGAAGTCTTCTGCCCTGCAAGCAAAGTAGGACTGTAAAAGCCAACAAATTACAAGATGACTCTTGTAAACCAGGGAAGCAGAACACATCCAATGTACGCTCCTGCTGAAGACAACTGATACCAGCACACTTGAAACAATGCCCTGTGCGAGTACAGCATCAATGAGAACTCACTTGACAGTGCAGGTGAACCTTGTGGAAAGCTTCATGATGGCAGTGAGAGCATAGCCTCGTGTAACAGATGCAGACATATTAGATATCAGGACGCTTTCTAAAATATCAAGAACTTCATCCTCTGTTACCTGAAAAGGTACAGAAAGGTTAAGCTGAGACAAAGAAGCTTTGCAGCAAGCCTTCCAAGGCATATAAAACAAAGGTTTTATCACCAAACACACAGATAAGACTCTAGCACATACCCTGCAAGCTAGGTTAGCACTGAAACCACACTGCTCTGCCAACTATAGCTGCACTCCTTGCAGTGAGTGTTTACACAGCCTATGCCTGTAGCATGGGAAAGAGATTCTTCTCCAGGGTGCATTACCATCATGGACACCAGTGCTAAGTATCTACTGCAAGCATTCCCCTCATATCCAGCATCAAGCAGCTCCAGCCTCTCAGACAGGTACACAGCTGCTGCTCTTTTCCCAAGCTATACCTGTATTGGTTCCTCTTCTTCACACTGACCAGACACCAGGAGATCTCCATACTCTCCTATGCACCAAGAGGCCACTTGCACCAGGGGCTGCTGTTAGAAGAAGATCAGACGCCTCAGAGACAAATGGATGCCTGTATGACACATTAAATCATCACCATTTCCCAGAGCAAGCTTAGCTCTCCTTACAGCCAAGGAAGTTCTCCAGAGCAGAAAACACAGGAATATTTTATTTGATCCATAATTACATAAATTAAGAACATAAGAACAATGTGAACTTATAGAAGAAATGCCTACTCTACAATCTGCCCTTGGAGCTAGACAATCTGGTACTGACTTACCTTGAGATGCTTAATAAACATGCTTTTTGCAGTATAACAAGGAAAATGAAGCCAGTCGTGTTTGGTATTACCTGGGAGTAATCACCAAGGATGGCTTTGTAGAGTCTCTGCACAGTGTAGGCGTGCATCTCCACACTATTAGTTATTAGCTGAATCAGATTGGGAACAGCATCATCACGAACATAACTTCCTGCCTGCAAGAACAATTGTGTATTCAAAAGACAAATAAAAGTTGTTAGGTTTCACTATCTGACTTCTCAGTTAATTGCTCAGTGGCATCTGCTGATATCCTTCACAAAGCCACCTAATCATGGAATCACAAGGTTGGAAAAGACCTTTAAAATCATTGAGTCCAACCGTCCCTGTCCTATGCTAAACCATATCCCTAAGTACCTCGTCTACCCTTTTTTAAACACATCCAGGGATGGTGATTCAACCACTTCCCTGGGCCTACAGGGAAATTTAAAATAGATAAATAATCAACCTCCACATTTGCAGGCTCTTTATGGTTGATTACAGGACAGTACATTTTTCCCAATGAACTCAACTATCCCCAGAGAAATCTATACTACAGATATCCTGAAACTGTTAAGAAGACAGCATGGACTTAAGCTTGTGAACAAAAAGCAACACAGCAACTTTCCTTGCTAACTGGAAGGTTTTAAGAGACACCCTGGGGGCAGAACACAGCCTAGTCAATTACTTGCTCAAAGCTAGACTCTATGCCAAATGAGCACAGGACCCAGGAACTTGCCTGCTTATCACTCTTTGGTTAGAGGACAGGAACAGAGAGCTCAGAGGGAAAAGCCAACTTTAAGGCCAGGAAGAAAATGTGGGGCAATATACAAGCACACAGCTTTGGCACTGAGGGGAAGATGTACACTCTTCAAAACTTTTTGTTTGGGCATTCCTCTGGCACTGAGAGCAGAGCATGCAAAAAGAAGGAAATTAGTGGACCTAACTGGGTTCACTTTAGTGAGAATCCATCTAGGAAGTATGACTGATGCCATCTTACTGTTTTAGTTCTCATGTCTGCTAAACTGAAAAGGATATTGATCCATCAGAATTTGCAGTAGGCAGCCTCACCAATACAGCTTTAAAATGGTTTCTCTAGCAGCCAAGAGAAGACAGTTACTTTACTGAAGTAATCAAAGCAATTTTCACAGTCAGCCTTCTAATAGAAATCAATTTTCAGTTCAGAGGAATCTATTTTTCTCTGTTTCAAGGTGGCAAAATCTCAAATTTCAACACCCATACTGATAAAACAGATCTCTTCCCACGCCTTTGCCTCAGGGAGCACACTGCCCACCCAAGTTATCAGGATCTCCTCCCTCTTGTTTGCCAAAACACTTCCCCAGTTCCACCTCACCTATGACATTTATGGAAGAGATTCATGGAGGTAAAGAGTAATAATTAAATCAGATTAAGAGGTACTAGAAAGCTGATATGGTTGCATTAAGCTTTGATATTCCAAGTTGAGTTTAATTTCAAGAAATTGTTTCACTCAGTTTCTCTTTGCAAGTCATTTAAGGCTGTGTTCAGTCTCCCCAAGAGCACTGAATACTGGAATTACAGCACAAGTGCTGTCACAAGAGCTGTCTTCAGAAGATAACATGATTACTGCAGTAGAAAAGCTCTGCTACAACGCTGTATTCCTGAAATTACACATTTCTTCTGAAATACCACTCAGATGTATTTTACTGAGTTTATAATTTCTGACTGGCTTCACCAGGTCACTACCATGTAAGTACATTTCCTCTGGTTACTGCAGCAGTTATCTGTCAGTCTTTACAGCCACCTTTAAACTAATGAGTAACTTCCTACAGAATTTAAAAAAAGAGTAGCCCCACACACTTACCGTTGTTAAGACTCTCATGATTGTATCTATGTGCCAGCGTTTGGAAGGAGCATATCTGAGAAAATGAAGAAACTAAGTTAGAGCAATAACTACTAGCCTTCAACCCAACAAGAAACTCATCATCATCAGAACCCTGTCATTCAGTTACTTCCTAGCCCAGTGTTTCCTGAGCAGGGGATACCACCAATGCACATATTAAAAAAACCCACCAACAAAACACCACACCTAACAATTCTTTGACTTTTTTGTATTAATGCCAACATTGGAAAGCTGAATGAACATACAAGCTTGTATAATACAGCTGTCATATCTTGCATGTATAGGGCTGGCTTAGCAGTAACAAGATTACTTCACTTGTACAACTAATCAGAGAGAATCTGTGCCCGTGGAGGGCAGACAAGACCAGGATGTCAGCACAACACCTGTTCCAGAGTGCCTCAGAAATCAACATACTAGAATGGTTTAGTGATATGAAGAATACCCATATGGGACATAGCATCCTGGTCCCCAGAGTAGGTTAAAACTGAGAAACTACAGAGATCAATAAATGGAGAAGACATGATCAACATTCTTGGGAGGCAAGGAGGAAGAGGGACAACACACAAAATGCTCATAATTGTGAGGAAGTAAAAAAAAAAAGTATCAAGTAACTTGACCCCATACTTTTCAGCTGCAAGAAATATTCCAGATGCACAGTCTGCCTTGAACTCCGGTTCACAAGAATCTAGGAAATACAGCAACTCCTTCATCATTCCACGGACATTGTTCCCATTAACAAGAGCAAAACTCAGTTCCATTGCACGCCTAGGGCAGGAGACAGAAAACCAATGAAGTATCTTCAGCTAGTGAAGTGCAAAACTAAACCATTCCCACCTACTCAAGCGCACTTTCCTTTTAGTGAAGGGAGCAATATTTATTAATCCTGTGAGAACAGCCTCCCATGTTAAATGTACCAGTATTTCCCTGTTCATGGGCAGACAATAAACACCCACCCCCAAAAAACCTAAGGGGAAGTAGAGGTGTCTTAAAAGCTAGAAACACCTTCCAGCAAACTAACTCCATCAGCATCTAGGTATGACCATCCAAGTATTTTTAATCACATGCAGGTCATTTCTGACAAACAACTGCAGTAAGTAATCCATGCTACAACATGCTTTCTCCAGCTTCAGAAGAGACCTGTTTCAATCCCTGTATATTTGAGATTCAAATACAGTAGAGATTTAAAACATTAACTGATAAGCTTTATTCTATCATGTCAGAGTACGTACGTAAGATTTCTAGAACCCAAAATTACCTTGGTGCTCTTTTCAGAGCCCATTTCTCCCCCCACCAAGTTGACAACACAACTAGACAGGGTACTGGCTTCTTTGCTATTCCTTGTTGTATTCATCAAGAGTTCAGAGGCTACTCCTCAGCCCTTCTACTTGAAGCTTCTGTAGTTGATTCTAGCACAGCGCACCCATTCTTCCAACATTTTTTGAATGACAACTACTATCTCCAAGTGCGTGACTGATTTCTGGACAATGTTAGCAATTAATTTTGTTAAAATGCATGTCAAAAAGTTCTTAGTCATGTAATTTGATCACACTAAGCAGACAGACAAGAACACTGGAATTAAATGGCACAGCCATTCTAAATTATACTACATGGACCATGAATGCAGGGCAATGGTTAAAAGATAACAGGCCATGCTTCAGATAACCAAAACCAGGTATTGTGTCTCTCCCTCAAGTCCCATCCCTTGAAACTTGCTACCTGGGGACTCTGACATCCAGTCAAAATATTGCTTCAATGTAGATAGTGCATTGTCAGCAGCACGAGTGTCAGCATGGCAACATCATGCTCTGCTGATGGATCACTCAAAGGCTTCATCCTCCAACAGCACTCAGACATGAAGCTCTGTCATTTGTAGCACACCTATGCTTCCCTAGCAGGCACCAATGACATGCTTGTGTTGCCTTCTATCTGAAAGCTATATGAGCTTTGCTATTCCACAACTGAGCCATGTGCTGGCTCTGACACCAAACAGCAACAGCAGTCTGACTTGCTCAGCATATAAAAGATATGGTGGTTTGCAATAAGATTGCAACTGTAAAAAAAATAATCATATGATATCCATTGCATAACAGTTAAAACTAAGTTTAAGAAGCGAGACAGAACCCTTTCCTATTCTGTACATTTTAGTCTGAGCAGTGCTGTTAAAAATCTCAATCTGAATCAAAGATGGGCATAAATTTGAAGAATACCTATGACAACAAGTATCTATGGTGTAATCTAATCAGTTTGACATGGTGGTGAAAAAAAACCCCAAAAAACGCTGAGCAATTTTGAAAGGGTATTAATGATGTGATGAGATCTCAGTGAAATTTTGGGCTGCATCAGGTAGATTCCACAAAATGCAACAGGGATGTAGCTGTCGCCACCACACTAAGCTTAGACTACCAGTTATAGAAAGAATCACAATGAGGAACAATTCCAAAAGTCAGAGTAAGCAATCAACAGGCTAGAAGACTCAATTAGAAGATTAAAAGCAGTATTCCATATAGGTTGGGCAAAAGTGAGATCAAATGATTCCAGACTATCTAACAGCATCTGGCAGGGACTGGAGAAAGTTACTATTGCGAGTAAAAGGAAGATATCTGAAGTAATAAGAAGCAGCAGAGGAGGAAGTTTAGACTGAGTATCAGAAAAAAAGTCTTGCTACAGCATGAAGTAAGGTTGCAAGCTCTCCCACTGCCCAGAGAAGTAGCAACATACCACTATTTAAGTGACAAATGAACACCAAGAGTGCGTCTCAGGATGTGGCTTGTCAGCCAATTATTTAACAATCAAGTGAGTCCGAATTCTACTGCTGCCTAATCAAATTTAATCTAGAACACATAATTTGTGTATCTTAACACTACTTCAAGACAACAAGGGAAAGCATAGCAATACACAGCATGTCAGAGTAGCTTTTAGTAGGATCATACTTCATGAAGGCTTTCCATCTTGCTATGCACATATAATCTCATTTCCATCCAGACTCCCTTTTAGAAAAATTTAGGCTTTAGAAAAATCTTTTTTCCCAAACCAAGATGCATAAAATATAAAAGCAGCTTCCCACAGAAGATGGTTAATCAATTTCATTACCTTCTTTGAAGTATTAGCCACACTATGCATTACTACTAGTCTCACTTACAGTTCCCCAAGATGACTGTCATTTTCCCCTATGGCCTGCTCACTTTTCATAGGCTGTCAACTGTGAGAAGCTGTTTCACTAATACTTAAATCACCTTTTAATGGAAACATCCAGATCCTTCAGGCAGTCCACAATCGTGCTTCTATGCCGCTGTACTGCATTATGGTCTGTCTGCACAGTTTTCAACAGTGATGTCAATGCTACGTATCTGGGAGAAGGACACATGGTAAGAAACAGCCGACCACAGACATTTAATTTATATGCATAGACAATCACACAACCACAAACTTAATTCTTATTTAACTTATATCTGTTCTGTTGTACCCAGTAATGAATAGAAATCTTCCAGGGATCTGCCTGGCCTATCTTCAAAGGTGAGTTACCATACTAAACTGTAACATACCTGACAATACGTGCTGCCCAGATAAGCATCTGTCTCAGTTCCTGGGCTCAAGTCTGATACCCCATCTTCACAAAGATTTTGAAAGGACAAGGCAATTAAAGATCAGACCTCTGCAGATCATACACACAAACCAGTATGAGCTGCGATCCTTAAGGTGTCTACCTATACCATGACTTGCAATCAAAATGTCTAGAGATGGGACATCAGTCTAGTAGTTACAGCAATTCCATTTCCAGATTCATAGTGACCAAAACACAGCTAAACTGCTTTGTTGCCAATCTGAGTATCGCCACAGACAGGCTGCGACAAGAGATTCACAGCTTACTGGGAAAGAAAACAGTTGGCTAGATTAAGAAATTACATGTTATAAATCAGATCATGTACCCATACTCATTAAACTAAAAAGGGCAGAGCCAGTTAAGATTTTTACAGAGAAAAGAATGCACCAAGAAAGCAGAAAGCTAGACAGTTGTATTAACCCCAACAACAGTCTTTCCCAAAATAACCTTCTGGAAAGCTCTGCTTTGGCATAATCTTTGTGCAATTGTTTCTCACACACTTTAAACTGAGTGTTATCAAAACACGTTTCATACAACTTACCTAATATTTTTGTCGTTGTTTAATAAGAAACGGCCTAGGATGTTAATGGCTAACACCTGCAGAAAGAGTTAGGGATGGTCAGTGATCAAGGAAGGCTACTGGACATCTTCACTGTTTCAAGATGATTTTAAAAGGCACTGTGTCAAAGCTATGATGGTGGTTCTTGGCCAAAGGCGTAACATAAGGAACTCCAGAAACTGACGAAGCAGAGGAAAAGCCAAGACAAACAGCATGAGACCTCTCCTGCACTCAAGGGAATGTAGTCTGCAGAAAGCTTAGCTTTATTTTGGTTATTTTCAAAAAAATACATAAACACCACTTTCTGAAGATAGAGCCAACTGTCAAGCTATAGTTGGGTGAAACAACTTTGCTTTGTGTCCTCTACACAATTTACTCTAATACAAACCTAGAATAAATGAGGGGGGAAAAAAGCCACGGCAATGGCAACTCACTCTCAGTCCACTCTCAGATTTTATGTCCATAATAGTCAGCACAGTTTCATAGAGAATGGCATTTCCCACATTTTTACTTGTTTCTGTATTAGTTGCAACCTGGAGAAAAAAATAAAAACAAAATAAGTAACTCCAACACAACCAAAACTGATCTCCTTTGTGCTGTTCTGCAGAACAGGCAGTGTAACTAGCCAATTCTGGCAATAAAGTACTACACTTGCAACAAAATTCAACCCAGCACAAGCAGCAGCTACATCCTCACCAGGGCTGCTGAATCTAAACTCTTTAGAAACCAAAAGAGAAACTTTAAGCTGCTCGTCAACCTTGCAGACTCACCTGTGCAAGTATATCATTCATTGCTTCACTAGAATCATCGTCATTCCGCCCTAAAATTCTTAGCAACCGCAGGATTCGTACCTATTTGACAAAATAAAGCAGAGAAAATCTCACTGGATGGCAGTGTTTTACATGGGAACGATTAAATGCCAGTACGCTTTCTGAGGAGTGGCAAAGCAGCAAAACAAGCTGCTGATTTCCATTCCTAAGCAAAATCCTCATCCTTAATAAGACCACTACCAACAAGAACTGGCATATGCTGGACTCCTTTTCTTCGCACTAACTGGAGGTACCCCCATCACCCACTAGGCACAAAGACTGCTGCCTCTCCTTTTTGTCCTAACTTCACATAACATGGTAAAGGTACAACAATGGCTGTTTAAACCAAAGCAGATGTCTTTCCCCAAAGTAGATGTAGAGCATTTGCACAATCAGCTCTTAGAAAAAACTTAAATCTTTAAATCAAGTCAGATGCCCCGAGGTAAGCACCTCATCAGATCTATGTCTCAAAACACAGTACTAGAATTAAAGCTATCAATTACTGTGTGCATCAGTTCTTACCTGCAAAAAGGGGTCACTGATCCCAGACACATCATGCTCTGGTGAATATCCAGACATGATAAGGTTCTTCAGAATACGAACTAATTGAGGAACAAGCTGTGAAGAAGAGAGTTGTTCTATTAGGGTGTTGGTTCCTTCCTCCTGCCAGCTTTGGAGCAAAGGTCCAAGAACAAATCTTGTATTTGAAAGAAAGTCAGTTTATGGATTCTTCCACAAAGTTCAACCTGCACACCTAGAGCTGATGTTATATGAATACCCACAGCCTACCTAGGGCACAACCAGAACCAGTTAAGTGGGGACCTGAGCACCATGTTGTATCTTTAAAATACTACATCTACCAGAGCTTGGCAGTTGAGAACCGAGAGGATATACCAACTTAAATTCATCTCTTAATGAAAGGGGGATGTGCTGGGACTATTAGAACAGTGTAATTCCAGGGTTTCAATTGAGGGCTTTGCATGAGCTCCTGACTCATTTTTAGCATACATCTTGATGGAAGCATCAGGCAAGAGTTTTGATCTTTTCAAGTACTGCACTGCTTCCTTCAAGTCTGATACTCCATCCAAGTTAGCTTCTACCAAGAAAAGCTTACGGATCTGCTTCCTCTCCAAGAGTTTCTAAATAGGGATGAGATTGCATCTCCCTCCAGTGTTCCCCCAGGACTCTACTGTTTGATGACTACTGCCCCGCAAGTAGCTCCAGGGTCTATTTTCCCCCTCTTCGCATCAAGCTTCTTGTCAAGAGCAGCAACGCTAAACTGACCAAATTCTTCGCTTTGCTGTTAAAAGGATTCTGCATAACAGTAGAGAAACTAATGGAAGCAACTGCTACCATGTGAGATTCAGGAGTACAAAATCTTAGCAGCTTATGCTGTTCGCATTTTAAAGTCTCTTTCCAACTGTGGGGGCTAAAAAAACCTTTCAAAAGCAGTTCAGATTACTCCAATGTTGGTGGCACTGGTGCCCCAGTACACATCTACCCATAGTAAAAGTTATCTTTCAAGACTTGTGCACAGGTTTGAAGAAATACTACCTAATTGTAAAACTTTAGTTCAACTCCCTCCATCTTGGGCATCACTAGTGATGCACTTCATCTGTCTGGGCAACTCAGAGGAACTGTAATGTAATTACTCTGCAGCATCTTTACACATGACAAGCAAATTAATTCAGGGTGGCAAATGAGGCAATCATTAAAGCAGACAAGCTATAAACAAACTTACTCTTTATATCCAAAAATGTTTATAGCAGCTATGAGTAACAAATTAGTCTCAGGGATGAAACGAAGTTCACTTCCAACACGTTCTATGAAAAATCTTACAGCTGAAAGACAGAAACTGGACTAATTTTCACTGAACTGTAAGAGAAAAATCTCTCCTAGTGGATGAGAGAGATATGGATCTCTACAAGCTTTATTCCTTCCACAGAAAGTTTATTTTATCCCTCTCAATGCTAATATTATTAAAATAATCCTGACACTGTCTGGAGACAGAGGTGACAAACTAGACAGAGGTGTTATGGTAGCTGCATGAAGTGGATTTTTCATTCCTGATGCATGGCTAGTGCCAGGTCCGCATCATTCTTTCTCTCAACTACCTGCATGACAACTACAGTTTATCACAATGTTCTCTGTAAAACTCTTCCCCATGAGTCACCCTTAAGACACTTAAATTTTCCCATCCTTAAGATGGCCTGCTCCTGCACTCATGTATGCCTAGCATGAGTCAGGGATTGCATTCGGACTAAATTGCTTGTAGCAATGTTGACACTTTTGACAACATCAAATCAAGGTGGTACTTCAGGTTCAGGACAGATAGTAGCAGAAGGTTCCAAGAGCACAATGAGGCTGCATATGGCTGTACTAAGTTGGACTAAAGTCCTGCACAGTGCAAGGACACCAGCTGAGTTTCCCCATCATCTCTTTTCATTCCTACCTTCACTCTTCAGGAATTACTTTTTCTCTTTGCCTTCTAACATGCAAGAACTACCAGGACTGATGACAGAGCAAACAAATGGAAATATTACAGCCATGGAGATTGGTTGAGGGCCACCCCACCCCAATTTTCAGTAGTCAAATTACACCCATGAAAGACATCACCGATGCACTTGTACTCAATAGCTCTCTGCAACACAGTACGCCCACTTACTGGCAGCTAACTGACTGTCTCTCCATGCTTCCCTTTTGGGAATCACCCAAAGTTGCCCAATGATTCAGGCAAAACACAACGTCTAGTTTGTGGTAAGAAGAAAAACCAGGGCTTCAGTTTGCATAGGGACAAAATACATTCCCTAAAGTATTCCTCAAAAGAGAAAACTTGAGCAAAGCAAGCTCATATATGCAGAAGGCCACAACTGAGATTCAGGGCTGCCATGGGTGTAAAGGTTTAGTGACAAGACCAGACCAGCACACAAAAAGCATTAGACAAACACAAATGCTCTAAGCATGTGGCAATCAATCACAACTGTGGCATTGAGCTGCTGCCTCACAAGAGGCAAACATCTACAGATTCAAGGCAAGCATGCACCATCTAGAAGAATTAATTCTTACCTTTTCATTCTAACACACAGCAGGATTCCAGACAAAAGGAACAAAACAGACGAAGCAGCCATTAGGGACAGATCAATGTTTACCATTCATAGCATAAACAACAAGAGATAGCTAGAAAAGAACGTATGTACTACCCAAACCTCCGTGGACTTCACTCTTCTATCTTTTCCCGTGCCTATCCATTTAAACTGAGCAATTAATAGCAGCGATGGCAAACTTTAAGATGACTCTAGTGCCACTGCTTTGACATAGACAAACAGGGAAAGGGAAGATGCATGCCAAAATGCTAAGAATATACAGTTTGAAATTTCTAATTATACAGGCAAGCCAAGGAAGAACAGTAAACTGGGCATGCAAGCTTTCAAAGGAGCAAATGTCCAGTTCTGTTCTACCAGCTTTGTTTAAATTCTTCTTTGATGAAGTCATCAGAATGTCATAATCACTGAAATTTTCAGAAGCCCTTCTACTGGTAGTCTTTCTTTCATATGGCAATAACACTGCACAGCAAATTAAAGCAAGCAGCATAAGGAAGTCTGTGCTGGAGAGGGGGTGGGGGGAGAAGCAAACATTCCTAACCAGAAGAGGAAGACCAACTTGACTCTCAAACATGTATGTTAAACTGGGAAGTGATATGATATAGCATGCACTAGAGATTAGCAATGTACAGAACTAGAACTTCCACCGGTACTTTTGACCTGAGCTTGTAAAATTGTGTGTCTATGAGTAAGGCATTCAGGTGTTGGTATAAACCTCAGTTTTTCAACTTTGCCTCTTTACGTTTAATAGAATCCTGATTCTAATGTCCCTATGTAATTACCTATCAAGAGTGGGAAAATCCCTAAAGGAACATAAAAGAGGACAGTTTAAAACTAGCTTTAGGATGAGTTTCACACTGCAGTCTTAAGACTCCTGTTTTGTAATTCACCCACTTATTGAGTGGATATAGGATAGATACACAGTTCCCAACTTCAATGTGGGGTGGTGGTTTTTTTTGTGGGGTTATTTTTGGTTGGTTGGTTTGTTGCTTTTTTTTAAATTTTGATAACAAGCAGACAGTATCATTAACTTCTTCACCCAAATAAGGGATTTTATTTAAAAAGTAGATGGGCACATCAGTTTCATGAAGATGACTAAGAGGATGCATAAACACAAACTAAAAATTCAACCCACCACAAATAAAACCAAGAATATTAACTCTGCATTGTTATCAGTTCACACTTACCTTTCTAAAGTGTGCAAGCATGTCTGGGCTTCTCTCACACATCTCTGTGAGGAGGACAACTGATGTATGAAGAACACCTGAGGAAGGCAAGGTGGCAAGAAAAAAAGCATCTGCATTTAACATAATTTCACTGGATCCAGATATGTGACAAAGATCATAAGGAAGTGACAGGAAACGGTTAAAAAATATTCTTTTTGAATCCAACATATCTACCCCAGAATATATTTGGACTTGCAGTCATGCCCAAGTGTCCTTCTGAAGGACATTTGCTTTCACTGCATGAAAGTACGAAGAAACAAGTCATACAAATACACTTCAAAAGTTCCTTCCAAGTAAAAGGCTAGGGTAGCAAGTGCACCATCCCATGAAGAATGGCAGAGCATTGCTACATAGAGTCGTGGACATTACCATGATTCTTCTCATTCAGCAAGTTTTTGGTGGCTGGCAGGAACATCTCCATGAGTTCAGGCACCTTTCTAATGACATGAACAGCACACAATGCTGCCTGTATAGAAAAAACAGCTCCATTAGTACATACTGTATTGATGACAACACATGTTTTAAGACCATGTAGCGCCGGGAACTATCACAAGCTTCATGTTAATACAAAGGCCTGCAAAGTTTATGGTACATTTTTCCATTTCTCTACTACAAGGGATACTAAACAGCATCACAGACAAGCGTTTAATAAAACTGCCATGAGGAGGAAAGAAAAAGAGCACAGAGCTACAAAGTAATACTTTCAACTAGCAATGATTCATATTTTCATTATTCACTTCAGTAGTGATATTAGCTACAAAGCAGGTCTGCCTTTAATAGTGCTACTTCAGTTGGTCTTCCTGTTGCTAAGGAGGTTGTAATGCACTGGAAGCCAATAAAGAAATTCACGTCAAATTTATGGTGCATTTTCTTTCCCTTTAATGTTAATCTTCTTCCCCACAAACTGAGCTCCTTCTGTAAGCAATGAGCCCTACGAAAAACAAAAGTATACTGCAAAAAAAAATTTCCTACTTGTTCTAGGATGCAGAAACAAGAGGAGACACTACTCTCTGGAGCTGCTAGAGAATCAAATGCACTGAGGGCCTCTTTCCAGAACACAGCAAAACGTCTTAGAACTGCTTTCTCTCCTACCTCTCTAGATCCAACACTAGACAAATAAGTAACAATGCGTCTCTTCCTGAATCTTAAATGCTCCTCACCCTCTCCAGGATTTAACAATGAAATAAATGTAAAAGAACAAAGGTGATTACATGGTGCAGATGCTGTGGCACATGCACTATGGAAATGAGACAATTTATAATCGTTTGCCCCCGCCAAGCCCTTAACCTTTCGATCTCACATGCTACTGCCATCATCATCAACAGAAGAGATCAAATAGGTTCAAATAATCAGATATCAGCCTGCACTGTTAACAATCAAAGATTCTCTGGACTTATCTGAGAAGATACAGAAATAAAACTGATGACTAGAAGCTTAGGGTTAGCAGGCAGGTGTTCACATTACTATCACTAACTTTAAGGTACAGAGTAGCAAAATAGCAACAACTGCCTCACCTGTCAGAGACTTGTCTTTTCAAGGCTTACACAACATTCCTGCTACAGACAGACAGGGCGTTTTGACCTTTTACACACTGGGAAAATCTTCAGTGTGACCAAGCCATCTAGTATTCCAGATATTAGCAAAGTACCCAATCAATCTTGAGTTTTAATCCACAGCAAAGTATTCAAAAATTCCCTGAAGTACCTTCTTCCTAAGATAGGAGTTGGAAGTTTTGAGGAGCTTTTCCACCTCTCCTGCAAGGTCTCTGCACATTTCTGAGGAGCCCATGCAGCCAAGAGTGCAGAGTGCCAGCCCCTGCACATATTGCGTGCTGTGATTAAGATCACTGTAAAGGAGAACAAAAAAAAAAGCCAGTCAGCATGCACACTGAGAACCTGAACACACAAGAAAAGGCACAGTCATCTAACCAGATGCACACATGGCCCAGAAGAACCCTCCAGACTTTCAGCTATTTGGGAGCATGCATTAGGAGCAATAGCAGCTTTGAGTGCATGTACTGCAGGGTTGCTACTACTACTTAGAGAATCCTTAGATTTATGAAGATAAAATACTTGCTTAAAGCTATCAGGTGAATGCCAAGGCATTGTGCTGAGAAGAGGGAAGACCACATAGATTTCTGCTAAAACTTCTGAAATAAAGCCAACCCCTCACATTTTGGAACTCGCATGCAGAAAACTTAACATGAAGAACAACTCTGTAGTGATTCTGTGGGTTGCCCCAGTTTGGACATGTTCTAGTAGAGGCTTTTTCTTCTGCATTTACAAACCAAACAGTATATAAAAATCTATGTAAAAACATCCTTTATCCCGAGTAAAACACAGAAATCCCACCATTCTTAGGCCTTGAAAATAATCCATACAGGATTTTGTTTTAGCAATTCTAATTGTTCATATGCCTAAGGAAGTTGTGAAAAGTGGTCAATAAGAAGTTAAATCACCTAACAGCCCATGCTATTCATGAGGCCAGCTAACAATGTCACAGAAAATAGAAGACAATATACTTTCCCCACAGTGATCCCAACAGCCTTTAAAACTGATTTCCACACTACTTTTTCATCAGACTATTTGGTATTCATGTTGTCACAGTATCCAGGCTTCAGTGTTGACCAAGATCAAAACTATGGTTCCTGGTTTGAGAGGTGAAGGGAGATCGGGATTACATGATGGGAGAGCAGGGGAAACAAGTGGTATGTAACCAAACGCACACCACGTGCAGAAAAGCAGGAGACAGTATACTGACTGTAACATCAAGCAGCTACGACAACATGCAGATGAAGGAACACAGAGCACATGCCACTAACGGGTTGCTTTTTTTGTTTCCTTCCTTTAACAAATTTTTGGCAGCTATATATACACCTGTGTGTATAGTAAGCATTTGCTTCACAAGGGCCCACTTCCCACTTGTGTGGGTTTTTTGGTATCAAGTATCTAGGTCTTGCTATTAAATAATGAAGGACAATTAAATACCTTAATGTCTAGATAAAAGCAAGACAAAGTGGCAGATACAGAAGCCAAAGGAGAAAGCAATAAACAACCCACTAAGATGGCAGGAAGCTGTCCACCAGTTTTGCTTAGCTTCAGTCTGACCCATTTCCAGGTCAAACTTACTACAGCCTCACCACATAAATTCATTTTAGCATAAACAATCAAAAGAGGTGTTAACCTAGCAGCCTAGTTCTAATATAAGAGCCTCACAGGTATGACAATTCAATGAAAAAATCTTTAGCCAATTCTCTCCTCTCCCCTGGACTCTAGGTCCAAAGTTCGCAGATCCTCAGGCCTGCAGTTTTGTCAAGTTTCTTCTCAAGCATTTTAAGGCCACAGTCTAACTGAAGATCAATACTTTACTTGCTAATATCTGGGAGGCTTATACTCTAGAACTAAGTAACACACACACCACACACAACCAAGCAGGCATATGGGTAAATCAACTAGATCCCAGTTGTTCCACTCCTGTTCCCATCCATCTGAAAAGGAGCATTTTTGGAAATGCACCCATCACCATCTACTAAACTGTAAGATAAACCAGTCCCAGTTTAACAGCATTTTGCTGAGAAAGAGAAAAAAAAAAAAAGCTTTAGAAATTATTTTCCATCAGATAGCACATCCCAAGTTACTGCCTTGCTTCCAGGGAAAACCATTCATTGGGACCACGAGGCCAACCTTAAAAAGAAAGCAGGGTACACAGCCTTGATCCTTGAAGCCAGACAACTATCAAAGCTCATCAGCAAAAGTCAAGTAATCAAACACAGGACAATATGACTGGTACAATATACAGAACTGTGTGACACATGATGGTCAGTCCAGCCCAGAAAGTTTTAACTGTTACAAAACCACCCTGATTCAAACATATTTGAAAAGTGCGTGGACCTTTATTGATGTTGCATTACTGCTCACCTGTCTCTTTCCTATTGCAAGCTGGAAGATAACTAATTTACAGAAATGGAAGAGAGCTCTTTACAACAACTGCAGGTCTTCTGCACTAGGTGGGCATCTTCCTGATTTTATTTATCTTCACGTGACCTTCAAAAACATGTCCTACCATTCTGTAACAGTAGTTACATGAAGTGTGTTCATCACATATACCTCTTCAGGACCAGTGCAATTTTATATTCTCTTCCCTCTAAGAGGAAGCTAGACAGGGTCATCCAATACAGTACAATACTAGAGCAGTCTTGTACAGTTAACAGCATATAACAAATGGAAGATAACAAGGAAATAAAACTAAAGTACTCAGAATATCACTGTCAGGAGTGTACTTTCAGATCCTGAAACCTCAAAGCATGTGTTGATGGAGAGAGAGATGGTACCCTTACTTCTTGATGCAATTGGTCATAAGAAGATGGACATCCTGTCTCTCATCCAGCAGCAACATGGCACCTAAATACCCAATGCGCTTGTCTGTGAATTTCTGAGAGGCAATGAGCTTGAGGCACTCCAACTGGAAAAAATAATAATAAAAAAAAATTAAAAGGAAAAAGGACAGAATTAGCTTAAACTACTTAGCTACATGAGAAACAGTTTGAATGTTGATGTTTACTCATTTAAGTATCTTGGAATGCATTTTTTAAAATATATTTTATTCCCATTTTGGTGACGTGGAAGACAAAGAAAGTTTACATGACTTGCCTAAAGTTCCCAGCAAGCCAGCAGAAAAGTCATTAGCAGCTCCTGTGTCTTGAAGTAGCCAGACACCGTTGGCCTTCTATAACCTCAGATATACCAGATATGTGGATTTACATCAGATCACAAGAGTAAAATATGTAACATTTATAGACAAAAGAATCATCATTAAAAACAAAATAGTAAAGATCTAGGAATCTAGATCATGTGTCATGTTTGATATGCACTGGAAACTTCTGAACTGGGCTTAGATGGTCCATCTACCTACTAGAGAGAGGATCAATGCCATGTAAGTAAACTATCAAAATCAGGTTTTGTTTATTATGATCTGTAGCTAGCTTTCTAGTTAGGTAAACCTTAGATACCACCAGCAGTAGTTGAGTGTGCAGCTCTGTAATCGCTACTGGAAATCCTGAAGTTCGACTAAAGTCATACGCACTGCAGCCACTACAAGCTTCCCTTCCACCACTATGTAGAAATGTTCAACTGTGTTCAACAGCATAAAAGAGATCTAAGATAACATGCACAGCTGCCGCTTGCACTCAGCCTATTACGAACTTAACTGCCAATCCATTTTTAAACTTAACACTTTCTTTCTAAAGAAAAAAAAAAACCAACAAAGAAAAAAAGAGAAACCACTGACAGATATTCTGACATTACCTTGCAATAAAACATTTTTCTCTAACAGATAAACTAATCAAGTATAATCAGTGTCTACTTTCCAGGGAGGAAGTAGTAGAAATGGCTTCCCAAAACAGGTAAGAGACCTATCCCTCACAAACACATCTCCTGTTTTACAAATTAGCTGGGGCAGCATGTAAGCATACACAATGGATGTAAGGAGAGGTCAGACAAAGCTTGCAACAAATCCATTCTACAGGAGGTAAAGGGGCATGCACGGGCAAAAATACAGGGCATCATGAAAAGATTTTCATGGTTTCTAGCTATACGGAAGCTTGAACAGGGCAAGAGACACAGATGAGATGCAGGAAGCACACGCACGTCAGAAGGATACAAGAAAATTAAAATTGAAGTGCCAAAGGAAGTAAGTGCTATAGACTGGCCACTGACATGTTCTCACAGCTCCATGGCATCAGAACATGAAACTCAACTATGCAAGAAGTCATGACGTATGAACACCCAGCCACTGCACGGTGACAAACCGACATGAAAAAGCTGGAAAGTGAGATCAGTTTGCTAGGTTGAAAGGGGAACACACACACACCTCTGAAGGTTAAGATCAGTCATCCACAAGGATAACTGAATTCGCACAAATGGGCAAGATGAACAAGGGATAAGGTACAGAGCACTAGATATTGACCTCTTATCTTTCCAGTGCTCTCTGGGAAAGAGTAACGTGCTTCTGAACCACTTTTCTTCTCCAGGTTTACAGGACACTTTCTTACACAACCCTCTGCAAAAATGCAATGTACGATTGATGACATTTAAACTACAGTGTAAGAGCCAACAAAGGCAGAAAATTAACAACTGAGAAAAAGCAGAAGGAAACTAGTGACCGCCACAGATACTGTAAGACATATTTCTACTACTTTTGAATTTCAAAGATATGATTGAAATTTACTTTGTGGAAGGCAAAGTTCTTTCACTGGTAAACAAATAGAAGCACACAAGCTTCAGGTGCTACAATACTGAGAAACATGATCAACTGAAGCTCCCAGTAGGTCTAATTAGTGGAAGAAATATTGATACTATTATATCCATTTCATTCAAAGGAACAACTAAAATCTGCTACATCAATACTGTAACAGATACATTCCTAAAGCCTGAAATGACACATGCATCTAAGCCAGACTACAACTTACCCAAGTTTTTACTGATAGAGTCTCTTCCAACCGGACCTTTTTTTTTGCAAGTGGAAATAATGACAATAATAATAGTAAAGTTGTTTGACCATTTGCCCAGGCTGTGTGATACCTTAACTTGTACAAATGGCCTTTGCACATGCTCAAAAGACAGCCTGCCATCCAGTGCATTTCAGCATGCACTGGCTAAATATAGTGTTTATGATTATATTTATGCATAAGATATCCTGGGCCAAAGTTGAGGATCCCTGGCTTAGAAAGTAGATCAACCATTCACTACTTCTAACACCTTCTCTAAATTTGCTTTTATTTACTGGTTACCCCTTGCACACAGTTAGTTGAAGTCAGATGTCTGTTTGCATCTTTTAGGGAGACTAAAATAGCCAGCGGCTCTCTTCTGGTTTTCACCAAAACATACTTCCTGTGTGTTTACCCTGTCACTCTCACAAGATTCCTATCTGCAATCCTGAACTATCTACAAGATAGACAACTGTTGGAACAGCACGTATGTTCAACAGGTCCCAAACCCATGCAAACTATACTCCACCTACACAACATCAGCACTTAGAGAGTTTTTCCAGTTACAAGCTCTGAGGACATGGAAGTACTCTGTTCCCAAAATCAGTTCAAATGCTTCTGTTTGAGATGTAGCAACCCGAGCAATAACAGATAATGAATAATGTGTTTTATCCTTCTTCTACTGAAAGTGAAGAAGTAATTTACTATTACTAAGCAGAAACTGAAAAAAAATTATAACTGGTCTAACCTTCCACATATGGGATTAAGTACTTGAATAAGATGATAAAACAATCCAAATAAAATTTAAAGATGTTCCTAAAATAGGCAAAGTGTAGAAATTCTAGATGACATTTATCTGTTGCACTTTCCATTCTTTTTGTAGATCTCTCAGTAATTTTTGTGACATGAAGCTTCCCTCTGGGACCAGGGAGCCTGCCTATGAAGTGTTAGGAACAGGGCAATACACAAATTCACTTGCTTTTACACAGTTACCTTGCAAGAAGAATCTAACACTGCAAAAGATGGTGTCGTTTATATGCAACGGCACAGCACAGATTCACTTTCTAACACTATTTAGGATTTTATTTCAAAGGTTTAAGTTTGCCATTTCAGTGAAACATGAACTGATAGACTCCCAAGACATGAAGTTACTTCAAGAGATAAAAACATCAGTCAGATTTTTGTATTTAGTTTATGGAAGGCCTACGTTTGATTGCCACTAACAGGACACCTACTCATTTCTAAGCAAAACAGTTTATACCTCAAACTCAGTAACGCTCAACATCAAGAACATCTTGTAGATCAAAAACTGCCATGTTCCTGTCTCCCTTTCCCACAATGTACCTATGACAAAAATGTGTCAAAAATAAGTCAAGAGATGGAAAACTCATAACAGCATTCTCCAAGCCACCTAAGATGGGGATAAGAATAAACAATTTCTTATTGCTGGGACCAGGCAAGCTCTTATCTGCCTACAGTAGATTGCCTGAGAAGGAAAAGGGTATAGAACCTCTTTTGAAGCATCTGGTATTTTTCATCAGAGACAGAATTCCAAAGTGCTGTTTTGAACCCATCTAGAAATATTCACACGTACCAGACTATGGTTTAAGAACTACTGGTCTGCAGAAACACGGCTGGTGAGGAGCAGATAGTCTAATAAAAGCAGGCTAACCTTGAGTCTTATAACCGGACATGGAAGTCTCCACACAGCAGATCTCACTAACATCATCAAAATTAATTAATGTCGGTTCAGAACTATGTGAAGGCAGACCTCTAAACACCCCAAAGAGCAGACAAAGTGCAGCTAGGAGTGCTCTGAAAAAGTCAATGTGTCAAGAAGACATGGAGCAGACTGGCATATGCACACAGCACAGCAAGTACTGAACTCTGACCTACCTGTCCAAAGTGTGCAGGGTATCCCAGCATGTGCATATACAGCAGCTTTGCCACATTTCTGCATCGGTATGTGTTATCTTCCTCCCGGAAGGATGAGCGGATAGCAGCACATTCCTTTTGAATCATCTCACGCTCTTCTGCCTGGGTTCTTGCTGTCCGGATGGTCCGGATCAACTCCCGCAGTCTGATGGGCGCTGGCATCCTCTGGGAGAAGAAAGAGAACTGTAAACCTTGTACTGTACCTAAAGGCTTCATAGTAATCTCATACTTTAGCCTTCCCCCTGCAAATCATATGTGTAGGAGAATTAAGAAGATGCAGACTGCTTCAGTGACACGGTTAGAAGTAAACTTGAAAACCAGAGGAATTCGTTCTACACCACACTTCTTTTCCAGAACATTGAGAACACGAATTGCTGTACTTTGAGCTAGGTGCCAGGTCAATGTACAACTCCCTGCCTGAAACAGGCAGAAATGAGATGCTGCAAGGCTTGCTCTCATATGTTCACCTGGCACCTAGCTCATCACCTGCCCCTCTCCAGAAAAGACAGGCTCCAAAGACAAAAAAAACCCAAAAAAAACCCCACCTTGGGACAGAAACTCTTTACAAAAAGGAATGCTGTTTAATAACCAGCAGGTTTCAGTAAGTATTTCAGATAGCCATGCTTCAAAATTGCTGCAAACTTGTGCCATGCACACTTTCTACTCAGAGGCATGTGAGTCAGCAGAAAAAAGCAGATGGAAGAGCAATACTAGTTGGGTGGTATTTCAGAGGATCTTCTTTAAAATAATCAAGTTGACACCATCCCTTTATTACACCAGAAAACCCCCAAACAATCCTTTCTAAAACAATCCTGGTCACTTTGCAGTCTGGTAGCACTAGTATGAAAAGAGTATGCAACAAAAGTGTATATACTACATGAACTGCAAGTAGTTTCACTTCACCAGATGGAACACCGACAGAGCCAGGACCTAGAGGGCAATTTAGTCTTCTGAGTATTCCTCCTGAGGAAAACTGCCCAAACAAAAGCTGAACTTTACAAAAGTTGAACTTCTTAGCTCATGCTCACCAAAGCAGACTTTTGACTTTCCGGGAGATCAGACTGTGCAAGCATCTCTACAGTCTTCTCTCTCGTGCTAGACTTTGAATATAACTAAGCCATTCCGATAACAGATAATGCCAGAGCTACTTCTATGAAGTTGCCCTGGCAGTCTGCTACAGATTTCATCTGGGTCTCCATCCTCTCAAAATGTTTAAGCACTGCCATATTAAAAAAAGTGCACTCAGATGCTGCACTAACTGGCTTGCATGACACCACACAACAGACAGGCTAGGAAGCATACAGAGCTAGCAAGGAACTTGCTTGCTGCAGAAAAGCAGATGAAGATGCACATAGAGTGAGTAAAGGTGATCTCACAGTAAGACAGCTGAATGCAGGTAGGTCTGGAGTATAAATCTAGTCTCTTACAGAATTCATACATAACACTAAGTCTCTTCAGTCAAACTGCACAGACCCCTCATATTCCAGTTCTTCATGTTCATACCTAGAAACTTAGAATTTATGAGACACAATGCATTCAATTCTGAAAAAGGAAGGTATGTTCCTTCTACATAAGGAAACTGTGCCCAAAATGATATGTGTAGGATCAAGATTATTGGATACATCAATCCTTAGTTTTGCCTTGCCTCTCCATACAGATTCTTAACACTTCCTCACATTACTGTGATATGAATAGATAAATGCTTGCTATGCATTCAGCTGTTGCGTTAACAAGCATCACAGAAATGGTCACGAGGAAGAAACAAACCCATCTCCAGAGCAGTATTTGAGCATGCAATAAACAAGGCCTTTGAATATGGCAGTCATGTTCTTTTAATGCAGCTGGTAATGTTCCTACACCAAAAAGATCTTTCTCACAACATCATATGTACGTATGTATGGGGAAACCTTTCACTACATGGAGTCTTTACACACTTAACGCAGACCTCTACTGTTCAGCTAGCAGTACAAGTCACAGTGGTAGAACTGTGATCTTTTGGCAGCAAGTCAGGACTGTGAGATCACAGCAAACCTACAGAGCATTAGGAGCAATACATTGAGACACATCTGTTGTACAGTCTCTGGGGATTTCAGATGCTGAAGTACAAGTCTCAAAAAAGCACGTACAAACCATTTTGCAAATATTGTTTGGCCAAACTGGAAGACTATTTTCACCAGCACAACAAAATAGACATCCTCAAAATAAAAGGACAGTTCCCTAGCACTCATACAAGAAGTCAGCCACAAATACGAAGGTTTCAAAACTTTTCAAATGAAAGATTGTTTAATTCTATCCGTTTTCTGCCTGTTGTGGTTTAACCCAGCAGCTCAAACAACCATCCAGCTGTTAGCTCACTCCTCCCTGCTGCCTTCTCCCCCACCCCCGGAGTGGTATGGTGAGAGAATCAAAAAGGGAAGGGGGGGGGGAAGGAAAAAGAAAAGATAAAACTTTGGGTGGAGTTAAAGACAGTTTAATAGGACAGAAGAGGAGGATAATAGCTACACCTACAACAAAATATACAAGGTGAGCAATACACAGCGCAGTTACTCACCACCCAAAGCCAACGCTCAGGTAGTTCTCAAGCTGCCCACCCCTCAGTTATACAGAGAACACGAGGCTGTATGGTATGGAACAGCCCTGTGCCCATTCTGGGCAGCTGTCCTGGCTGCGTCCCCTCACAGCTTCTTGGTCGGTCCCCACCTTCTCACTGGCAGCCAGTATGAGACGCTGAAAGGTCCCTGACTGCCTGGCAGCAACTAAAATTATTGGTGTGTTACCAACATTATTCTCATCCTAAATCCCAAACACAGCACTGCAACAGCTGCTGGGAAGAAAATTAACTCTCTTCCAGCCAAAACCAGGACACTGCTGCATCTCCCCCATTTGCATATAATAAAATAATTTTCCAACCCTCAGATTAAAAAAAATACTTTTTTTTAATCTGAAGAACAGCTAAAGAACAGCTTGCTTGGGAAATTTCAGAATGAGCAACTTAGAAATATATTTTTTTTAAAAAAAGGAAAACCAACTAAAACCCTGGATATAAATGGCATGTAAAATTAAGGTAACTAGGCAACAGTTAATTACTGCAAGGCAGACTTTCAATATAACACTTGCTAGTTGCTTCCTAGCTGTTGTCTGGTTGTGTTTGACTCTGTGGTAATTTAGGGAAAAGGGTCAAACACAGATTAACTGTGTGCTATCACTGGAGAACTGTTACCTTGCTGCTAATTACACTGTACCACATATCCCAAAAACTTGTTTGCATAAGCCTATCCTTGGAGCCAGCCTTCAGAGCTGAAGCTGAATAAAACTTAAGGCACATGGCTTGTCTACCTAGGAAGTTATTTGCCAGTAAGGTAGGCTACAATCCCCTCCCAAGTTCTATGAATCCTACAACATCTGTTTAAGTTCATGTTTCTATTCTGCATCTGTCAAATCATGAGTGGGTTTAACCTCCTATAAAAACTATTCTTAACTCAAGTTGACCTCTCATTTCTATACTAGTCTTCAACTTAACCTACTAATTTACATGAAAAACATGATCTGCCAGCCCTTCACAATCCTAAACGGACAGGCAGAAAGCAGATCAGGAATAGCCACAGCAGGTCTGATCAAAGCTCCATCCTGTTCAGTACCCTGTCTCTGCAATGGCAGGTGCCATGGGAAGGAAGACTGTAAGAACAGAGCAAGCATGTAGCAGCAATAATTCAGAATTCTCTTTCTGTCTTTAGCAGTTTGTGGGCAAGAACTTCCCAAGTTATAAATAAATAACACTTTGGTTTTATGTGAAACCCAGGTAAACTTCTAGAATCGGTAATATTCTGTGGGGTACAAGAGTTCTACAGCATCACTGTATGACACATGGACACCCAGCTACTACTTTTGTTCTGCATTTCCAACAGCTTATTTGCAGTGATGCTGCCAAATATTGGACTCACTTCCAGTGTTATCCCTCCCTCATCCTACTCATTCTGAAAAAAGCAGCCTCACATCCAAGCCTTTCCACGGCTGATTACTGTTGTTGCCTTGCCTGCACATTCTACAGTTGTCCCACATCCCTTCTCAGGGAGGAGAAGCAAAATGCTGCAACGCAGCATTTGAGAGAGAGATGTGCCATTGATCTATTTGTACAAAATGCTTTCTTATTTGCTCCCTATTATTATCCTAGCAATTAGTAACACTCAATCTGGGGTTCCAATAGCCACATACTGGCTTGTGCTTTTCACAACACTATCATAAATCCTCTGCCTTTCCTGGGTGGCAACAGAGTGCTTAATTTCCCTACTTTTTAATCCTGGACTCACCTTCTTACACACAACATATCACATGGTTCTAAACTGATTTTGATAAGCCACGCTCTTGTTAGACAACTGGGAAGAAGTTAAAAAACCCACAACCAACCAACAATAAAAACACTACTGCAGGAATTTTCCTCTGCAGTGTATAGGCAATAATTTCATAATCACCAAGACGTGCCAGGGTCAAGCTCATGCTGTAAGAGGTACTTCCAGTCTGTTCCACTGTGCAGACACTGCCATTACTGGGACAGCGCACCACAGGAGGCAATCCGTACATCCAAAAAACAGCCTGCTGCTTCCCTCCCAACAACAGCAGTCTTCAGACACATCAGTTTGGCTTCTGCAGACAAAAAGGCAGCAGTGAGAGTGTACAGTTTTGGGAGCCCTGAGGTGGAGTGGGAAAGAAGTGAAATGTTCCCTCCAGCAGTAAGCCACACCTAAGCTGTGATTCCGCACACTAGGTCAGCTGATCTAAACCTAACTGTAAGGACTATTTTTCCTCCTCACATCACAACCACAGGAAAGGAAGTAGAAACCAGCACTCCAGAAAGCAAATAATTAAAGAGCAAGACTCAAATGACAGCCAAATTATGAGACTAGTTCCCATTTCAGTCTGTGTAACATGCTAACAGGCAGTTACTACAGTCCAATCTGAACTACTTCCTAAGGGTAATTGTATCTCTCTCACTCCCTGCCTGATAAGGATAGAACAATTCAGAACTGCTCCAATGGAGGATGAGATGGAGGGCAAAAGACAAAGCAATTACTTATTTCCCAAGATTTGGAACTTGTATTCCTTGTCCTGCAACTCCACACTCAAGTTTTCTTTGAGTGGTTTGTTTTTGTTTTTTTAATCAGGATTAAATCATTAGCTTTTTTCAAATAATATACCTTCAAACTCTTCCCATAGAAGAGTTTTGTACCCATCCATATAAAATACCTCACATATAACTTCACATGCTTATTCCTCAGGGCTTGAGGTCCTCTTTTGTACACATACACCTCTAGCATTTTGATGCATAGTAATTTCCATGCAATGTATCATGTTGGCTTTTCTTCTCCACAAGAGAAAGCATTCTCTTACTACCAAGAAATTCTAACATCAAGTATTTGATTTCTGCCACCAGCAACTTTTAAGATTCTTTTGCATGCTAATACACCAGAAATCTCACTTTTAAGTTTCAGATATTTCAAGGAAGCAGTACATATTCCAGGTGCGAAGCAGCTTTGGACATGAGAACATTTAAGATCAGAAGCATTCCAGAACAGATTGACATTTACCTATTATTAACTATTCCAAGGCATACTGTAACAACCACAGATCTTTTATGTGATAGACCGTCAGTAATTCCTGCTGATTTTCTGTAAAGCACGACTGTTTGCATACACAATATGCAGATGCCCCCAAAATTTAGGTAGTATAGGGACAGCTTTCTCACTAACAGATTGCACTGTCAAATACCCGTTGCCTTGCACTGATACACTACATATGGGGCATTAAAGGGCATGATGCAGAGAACAGCAGCTGCAGTGTCACGCAATGTGTAACTACTCTAACTCAGCGTCCTGTCTTAGGACAGGAAGTACTGGATGTATAGAGGAAGCAACAAAGAAAGTTCATCTCCTCAACACCTTCCCTGCTTCCAGGATTTCCTGCAATTTCAGTGACATCCTGAACTGGGGACAGCGTCTGAAGCAGGGAGAGCATCTTCTGCATATCACCTCTCTACAGGTCTATGGATTTAACTAATCACTTTTTTTGAAAGCATCCAACCTTTTCCCATTCATATGCATGGTAACAGTTTGCACAGTTTAACTATAAATTCCATGGAAAGTTATCTTCTGCTTCAAACCTGCTGTCTGACTAAGTAAAGGATACTCAATTAAGTTCTTACACTGTAAGAAAGGAAGTACCCATCACCTATTAATTGATTTTATGTCATCTGTGATTTTACAGCTTTGGATTGTAGCCATTCCTCAGCCATCTCACTTTCCAGGTAAGCAGAGTCCTACTTTCTAATCTCTTCCTGTATGGACCCACTGCACAATTCCTTCATACAGTACTCTCAGAATCCCAACTTTTTTTTTTTTTTTAAATAAGACCTAGACAAAGTATTCAGGCAACAGGTGTGCCATGTGTTTACATAAACTATTTTGGGTTTCTTTGCACTTAGAAAGTTGAAAGTGTTTAAACTTACTTTTTGCCTGCTTGCCTCCTGTTGAGCTGACATTTTTTGTAAAGATCCAACAGATAGCTCTAAGACCTCTGGCTTGCATGGCTACTTATTTAGAGCCTTTCACTCTGTCATTAACTTTATAGTAATTAATTTTCAGTGGACGCATTGCTTTGTGTTTATTGACAATTAATTCCTTTTACCATCTTACTACATACTTCCTTAGTGTCACAAAATCATTATATAGCTTTAGGATTAAACTGCCACCTCACTATTTGCTCCTCCACATTGCTTTATGAACATGCTTAACAGCACAGTTTTGCAGAGTGCCTCTCAATAACTTCTCCTGTTACAAAAGCCAGCAAATTTTCTAATTGGTGACTATTTTCTTCCTTAGCTAGTTATTAATTCAGAGTAAGATCTCCCTTGAAAAACTGTGCTATAATACAATAAAAACTGTTGGTTAGTGGCTCCATGAAGATCTCTGGAAAAATTCGACAATTTTACAATCCACATAACCTTTATCCATTTACTGAGAGCCTGTCAAAAGTCATGCCGCTCCTGGGTCCTCTCCTGGAGCCCTTTTAAACAACTGGCATCACACAAGCTACCACCTACTCTTGCTGTAAATAAAGTGTTGATATATATTGCAACATATAAGATTTACAAGTTGAACAATTTTGAGTTACATCAGAGATACTGGTGAAGTTCCCTTTCTATCAGCAATATATTACTATTTCTTGCTGTTCCAAGAGCTCCTCCTGTGACATTTCAGTTTTAGAGTATTCCTCACAGATTTCAGCATGAAAATCAACCCCCAGGAAAATTCCTTTAACTTTGAGGTCCATGTGTTTCCATACTCAGAAAAGCAATTCAATAAAGCATCCACAGTACTTCCTGTAAGATCCCATGTTCACCTGGATAATTCCTACCCAGGTGCAGGCTGTAACTTAACTATTAAGTCCACAATGCTATAACTTGAAGTAGCACAATTGCAGACTGATATAAACTGACAATGAACACCATGCAGCATAACCATAGCCTGTCTCTGCCAAGGCAATCAGGCAGTTACAGTATCAAAATCTTACTGAGACTTGATACAGGACCAGACTTCACTAAAGGAGGGAATTAGGTTTATAACATCAATGAACAGATTAACAAAGAGAGTTAGAACAAAAAGAATGGTAAAGTAGTACAAAAGCAAAATACAAATAGCATTAAACAATTTAGAGCTAAGACGACTTAAAACACTCAAGCGATCAGCTAACTTCCATTATATAATTTGTCTTATAATAATAAATGACACAACATCTTGAAATTCACATTATAAACCATGTACAACATTTAAAAAAAGGTCCGCTGCAGGTGAAAACTACAAAGCAATCAAATAGAAAACTGCTATGGAAAATGAAATTTTACAGACTTCTCTATATTACAGAAATAGAGAGTGAATTGGACTGGTTCAGCCTGGAGAAGAGAAGGCTCCAGGGGAGAGCTCAGAGCAGCCTTCCAGTCCCTGAAAGGTGCCTGTAAGAAAGCTGGGCAAGAACTGTTCATGAGGGCATGTAGCAAAAGGACAAAATGCAATGGTTTTATACTAGAAAAGGGGACATTTAGGTTGGATATTAGGAAAAAGTTGTTCAATATGAGGGTGGTAGATGACTGGAACAGGTTGCCCAGAGAGGCGGTGGAGGCCTCATCCCTGAAAATAGTCAAGGTCAGGTTTGACAGGGCTCTGAGCAACCTGCCCTAGTGAAGATGTCCCTGCTCACTACAGGGGGACTGGACTAGGTGGCTGCTGAAGGTCTGACACATTCTGTGATTCGAAACAGATTCTACTGCATCAGATGACTAACAGAGAGGACAACCATACCATCTAGTAATAGCAGACCTGAAGTTTAACTTTAGCTTACTAAACTCTGCTTAGTACTTCCTTCTAAGTAGTAGGTCTTGTTCTTCAGCATTAGTTAAAAGTTTTCACCAGTACAGACGCGTTTTTATTCTTTGCATGTTAACATAAATGACGAAGGAATTTTAAAGAGTAGTTACCTCTTTCCTCATTTTGTTTACAGCAGCAGCTTCCCTCTGGCATTTCTTTGCTAACTACAAGCTCTAGAAGTCAAGGACAATTCCAAATACCTGAAAAGAGCCTACCAGTTAATATTTACAGCATCTGGTAGGATTGAGCACAGATTTCTTCCACCTCATCAAGTCAATTTTGCCCTTCTCATTTAGAAGGCCTTGCTCATTAGAATAACCTACTGTCAACATCAAAGCTTCTGAAAGAGTTAGACGCCTGTACACCCAGATTATTTCACATGATGCAGGTGGCTGGTATCTTAAATTCCTTTTAAAAAAGAACTCCTGCTTTTTTCCCTAATCTCTGGATTGCATGCAAGTTGTTAGCTCAGTGATTGCCCTCCCTCTCTTATTCATGAATTCTTCTCTGGCACCAGCAAAAAAAAAAAAAGGCATTCTTTAGGCAACTCATTCCTAGTAAAGTATCCAAAAGTGAAAACAAATTAGTAAGAGAACTAAAAAATCATGTATTAAAAACATTTTGTTCTCATCTAAATTATGCTTCTAAGTCACTACTTTCCCCCTTTCGTTGTCTTTTTTCTAGTTAAGCTTGTTGTGTTTCAAAGTTAAAGACAGATTTCATTTAACATGCTATTACGCCAAAAATATTTAAGTACCAAACCTTACTAGAAGTCTGTCTTAGAATAAAATCTTATTCAGTGCACCTAGTACTACCAAAGCCTTAATCCAAAATGTTCAAAGTGCTTCAGCCAAGCTGTAATCCTCTGTGAGGAACTGCAGTGTAAAGACAAAAGGACTTAGCATCCTTAAACACGTAACTGAATTCAGAACTTTCCCTCTGGAATCTATTCAGAAAATTTGCCTAATGCCTAAAAATAAAGATAAACAAATAGTCACTCTTTCAATATAGTATTGTAATAACTGTAAAAAAAAAGTTGGCTAACAACTTGTTTAGGACAAACTATCAGACATATTTTAAAAGTCTGTTACTATTTATCCTTGAGTTCTGGAAACATTAAGACATTAAACCCATCAAAGTTTATATAATTATTCACAGAAAGACTTTACTGTTTGTGGAAACTGTCTGAATTTTCAATTAAAGGAAGACACATGCACAGTTATAACTTTTCTTGTAAATACTGTTTATGAACTTTGCTCATCCTTCAACCCAAGACTGAAGAAACATGTATTTTCAAACCCATTTAAAATACACTTAACAACTTAAATTGCTCCACCTCAACACATGCTTTAGTAATCACATTCCTCAAACAAAAAACAGTTTTGGGAAGTTACATAATTAAAGCCTGACCCAACTCCCAACTGAAATCAGCAGAACTCCCCTACCTGCTTCACTGTAACTGAATCAAGCACTGGTACACAAAAGCAGAACTACCTGAATGGAATGGTTAACTTCCAAACGCCAATGGCCTCAACTCCATACTACTATCAGTGGGCTTCACGATTCTATCTGATACTTTAAAAAAAAAAAAACCAACCACACATTGGCAGTAAAACCAGAAATACAGACTGCAAACAGACATGAAACCATGAACAAAAGCAGAGATACTAGTATATGACCTAGTATTATCAATATTTACAAAGAAAATGGTAAACACATAAGCAAGGAGCACCACTGACATCAAGAAGGGCAAAGGCAGCCTAAAAGAGTTGAGAGGAAAAGCAACCAACCATACAACATTCCCAGTGGAAAAATAACCTCTCTTGAGAAAAAGCTACTTAATACAAGAGAGAAGCAGAAAGTGCTAGTGGGCAGCATCAGAAAATCAGAAGGAAATTAAGGCAGCAGGGGGCTTCAAAATACAGTATAACAAAAGGCATCAGCGCTACATATGTTTTGCATTATACAAGGGCAGCACTGCAGGAGATAGGGAAGGGAGAGCATCACAGCATGACTAGGTTGGAAAAGACCTTTAAGATCACCAAGTTCAACCCTAACCCAATGCTGCCATGCCCATCGCTAAGCCATGTCTCTCAGCACCACATCTACACGTAGAACAAAGTTGAGTGAGGGAAAAAACCCCACTCCAAAACAAGAGTCTAAAAATAAGTCTCAGAAGTAGTGATGGTGCCATTCAAAAAACCAAGGAATCCAGCACAAGATTGTGGAGAAGCAAGCCACCATGCTGTTCAGAAGCAGCGAGGAGGAGAGACAGGACAGCGACAGGGGAGGTTACACTGTTCTTTTCAAAGACCCTCAGTTGGAGCAGACCCTACCAGCCAGACAAACTGAATGCAGCCACACTCTCCCCTCTTCGCTTCCTGTGGCTGCAGCCCAAGGCAAGTTAGTGAGACCAGGGAAGCACTTACTGGTGAGTTCCTGCTCCTGCACAACAGTACATACACACCAAACAACTCCTGAGCTGCCTTCAACAGATGCACTGAGCTTTCAACCAGTACAAACATTATCCACAACTCCTGTCAAAGAAAAGCTAAACGAATGAAGCCTTGGAAAAAGAGTCAGCACATCTACATAGCTGATTAGTATGACAGATGGGATAAGAATTCCACATTTCCTGGCTTCCGTTTCTACACTGCAATCACCGCTGACCTACATTACCTTTGGATTTCTCACCTGCTTCTAGTTTTCTAGCTATTTTGATCTGTTGTCTGGTTATTTTAAGTACTGTTCACTTTTCTGCAGAGTTACGGTAAAAATAAAATGGATAAACTAAGAAAATTAGCTACTGCTTTGTAACAACACACTCACATGCTTTTCCTTACCTTGTTTAATACCAGATGAAAGGTGAGATGCCACATTTCCACATTCGTTAATATAAACTTTTACAATATATCAGTTAGCTTCAGCTATGCCCTAGGAAGTTCTAACCTTAGATTTTACCTATAGCATCTCTGCCAGAGACAAAGGCTGTTACTACGAGTGATATTAGCAGATTCACTTATACTCCCATTACCCTAACTCTGTTTTTTAAGTTGCAGCCTCATTGTATATTTGGTTATTAACCCCCAAAACTCCCATCCAATGAAGTACTGCTGCTATCAAGGCAGACCAGACCCTTTTCCTCAGAAAACAGTTGAGTCTTATCTAGAACAAACTAAGATCACTTCCAGTTAGCAGAATTTGCCCTGCTATTAAAAAATACAAAGAAATCAAACACATCTTCTGAAATTGTACGTATTGCCAACTCAAAACCAAACCACCACACTAGAGAGGCACAAGAAGCTTTACTGAGTGAGTGCCATTAACTTTTGAAGTAGGTAAAATTTTCATGAGCCTTTACACTCTGGAAAGGCGACTTTCCAAATTCAAACTGCATTATCCAGTACATGCCTGTACATTATCCAGGCTGCACACCTAAAAACAGGTAACTTTGGTTTCTCTGCTGCTGTTCACAACCCTTTTACACTATTGCCCAACCAACTTACATTGTAGCTTACAATAATACGAATGCAAAATTGTGTATTCAAAGGGACTATCAAGAATCTCAACTTTTTGGGATCCTTTACTCTCTCAGCAGGACCCTACAAAGGTACCGCAGGATCCTTCTGTTCTCATAATACCACCTTTACGAGAAAAAAAAAAACCCAACCAAAAATCAGATCAGCAGTAACAGGAACAAAGCTAGACACGTAGACACGCACACCCCACACTCCCCTGCAAAAAACCAACCAAGCCAAACCAAACCAAAAAAACTCCATACAATCCAAGACCCAACAAACTCTTTTTTTAATCAAAAAAAGAAGAAAATCTGAAAGTTATTTTACACACTGGAGACAGAAAAGCTGGATCACTTCACAACAGAATTTTCTAAGACTTATTTCCCCCTTCTGAACTCACAGGAACTAAAAAACTTTTTCCTCCTTCTCCAACTATGGATGAATCAAGGGGTTCACGTTGAACACCTCAGAAAAAAAAAAACAACCACAAAACCCCCAAACCAAAAAAACAAACCAAAAGAGCCCCAACAAAACACCACACAACCCAAAACACAGAATCTCTTGCTCAATGAGCTCTTGAGTACCTGGTAAAGTTTTCAAATCCTGTGCCAGTACCTGAGTAGGCAAAAGAAAGAATTTTTCAAGAGAACAGGACATGCAAATAAACAAAGGAAAAAATAAAAATGCAGTTTAGAGAAGGTGGAGGGGTAGTGAATAGACATGCAAGAACCAGCTATGCACTGTCACACAGAAGCAGAAGAGGAAAATAACACACGAGTCTCTGCCATTTCAAATGTAAGACGCCAGCAGTACTCTGCAGGGGAAGGTACACGCGTGTTTCACTTCGTTTAAGCCAGTGCGGATGAAACAGCCCTGCGCACGCACTCAGCGTGCCCCCTTCCAGAGGTGCTCGGCGGGGACTCCCTGCGTTCCACTAACATTGCAAGCGTCAGGCACTAAAACACATCTCTAAGCACCATCAAGCACTATCTATAGTGTAACACACCACGCAACCGCTCTACCTGCAAACTTTAAAAACAATTTTAAAAAATTATAATCCGCTTTAGGGCTCGCGAGAGGCACCTCGGGCAGCCTTCAGCAGGGACGGCGCTCATCGGCCTACCGCGGGCACCAACCCCGACCTCCAGCTTACCGCAAACGCCTCTAGCCACCGGTCTCAGGCTTTCCGCCTCCATTAAACTCCACGGAACCGTAAGACAGCGCGTGAACGCGGAGAGTGTTAGAGAGACGCAGCTGTGCAGCGCGACTCGGAAAGTACCAGCGGAAGGACGGGCGCAGGCACCGGGCCGATGCCGCCTAGGGCCAGGCGCGGGCAGCGCCAGGCGGCGTTTCCCACTAACACAACTTGAGCAGGTCTGCGATTCCCACGGCAAGAAAGGCTCTGCCCGACCACTCGAGCCCCGGGACCCGCCACGCCTTTCCAGCTGCGCACGCCGGAGCGCGGAGAAGGCGCTGTCCGCGTCCCGGGGGCGGCGGGGCAGAGTCCGAGACGGGCCCAGGCCGCGGGACGGAGGCGGAGGGCACGGGCCGCGGCCGGCGGCTCGCGGGGAGCCGCGGCGGTGGAGGCCGCAGGAGGGCGTCGGGCGGCCTCCGCCGGCAGAAAAGCCCCCGGTACCGCCGCGGGGCCGCAGCCCGTACGCGGAGCTCGGCGGCGGGCAGAGGCGGGGAAAGCGCGCGGGGGAGATTGTTCCGGGTGGTCGGGCCCTCGCGGGCAGCGGCGGAGGAAATCCAACCCGGCCGGCGGCACGGAGAGGGAAGCGAGCGAGCGGCGAATGCCCGGCGCGGGGGCGGGCTGGGGCGGCTGCGGCCCCACTCACCGGGCCGGTCCCTGCAGTGGAGGAAGCGGCAGCAGCAGGAGCCAGGCATTCAAAATGGCGGCTGCGCGGCCGCAGCACCGATACCGCAGGCGGAGGGATCCGTCCGCCGGCACACTCCCCTCGGCCTCCCGGCCCCCGCCGGCCGCGGGCAGGAGGCGCGGCGGCGGCTGCGGACTCGGGGGGAATGGAGGGAGGGGAGGAGAGGCGCGGCGGTGGCAGCGCGGCAAAGGCCCCTTGCACTACTTTTCTCGGCGGAGGCAGTCGCGGCACCAATCTTGCGAGAAGCGGTCATCCGCTCCGTGGCAGTCACTGATGACGTCAAGCGCGGGGCAGCCCCTCCCCCTCGCATTGCGCGCTGTCCCGTGGCGAGGCCGGGCCGATTGCGCCGCCCGCGAGGGGCCGCCCGGAGCCCGCTATCGTCTTGCGGTCCTCCTTTCAGGCGCTCGGCGCACCGGGGCCACCTCTGCGCGCCCGAAGGAGAACGCGTCGTTCCGAGGCCGGGCCCCTAAGGGCCGGACCGCGCACTAACTGCAGCACCCAGGGCATCCTCGTACGGGGGGCCGGCCACTGGGCTTCGGGCTCGGCGTCCGACAGCAAGGGAGGCCCGGGGCCGCCCCCTCTCCGGGCGCGCAGGGACGGGCGGGGCCTGGTAGGGCGCGAGGCGCAACCCTGGCCGCAGCTCGCCGCTCTCCCCCGCGCCGAGGCCCCTCCGCGCTACGGCCTCCCCGGCCGGCTCTGCCCCAGGAGGGCGCCCGGCGCGAACCTCGGCCCGGCGGCGGCTCTTACGAAGGCGCGAGCCGGGACGCGCCCAGGAGGCTCCGCCCGACAGGGCGGGCGCGACGCCGTCGGGCCCGGCCGGCTGTGACCGGTCGCTGCGATAACGGGGGCTTGAGGGCGCTGGGTGACGTCAGCCCCGAGCGCCGTGGGTACGGCGTCATCCCGACCGCTGCCGGCGGGTGAGGCGCTTCCGCCGCGCTGTGCGGCGCGTCATCGCCGTGCGCCGCGGCGCGGGGAGGGGTCGGCCTGGAGGCGGCCGCGGGCGGCGCCGGGGCTGATGGGGGTCGCGGAGGAGGAGCCGGGCGATGGCGGGTGAGCCGCGGGCCGCGGTGGGCACCGGGTGGGCCGCGTGGGCGGGGCGCGGCGCGGGGGGGGGGGGGGGCGGGGGGGGGCCAGCGACCGGGCTCGGGCGCCCGCCGTCCCCAGGGTAGGAGCCCGCGACCGGGGGAAGGCGTCGCCGCCTTGCTTGTTTCCCGGGCCGGGGCTCGGGGCTCCCCCTGTGGACGCGGCGTGGGGCGCTCCCTCGTCGGCGGGGCCGCGACTCACGGCTCCCTCTGTTCCTGGCGCAGGTGAGGCGGCGGCCGGCGGCGGGGAGCTGGGAGCCGGCGTGTGGCAGCCCTTGCGGCTGCCCCCATGAACGAGCGTCGCGGCCGGGGCTGCCGGGACACCACGGGGCGCCATGAGAGCGGGCCACGAGCGGAGCCAGGAGTGCCTCCCGCCAAAGAAGCGGGATCTTCCCCCTGCCAATACCGGCACCGAGGCGGGACGGGCAGGGGGTGCCCAGGCCTCGGGGGAGGGCCCCGAGTGGGCCCGGACAGCAGGGCCGGCTCCTGCAGCCCTGCGCTATGGCCCTGGCGAGGCCACAGAAGCAGTGGCGGGGCTGACGGTGGACCAGTATGGGATGCTCTACAAAGTGGCAGTGCCACCCGCAACCTTCTCCCCCACGGGTCTGCACCCCGTGGTGAACATGAGCCCCCTGCCCCCAGCCTTCAATGTGACCTCGCCAATAATCCAGCACCCAGGGGTGCCCTACCCTCCCATCCACTACGCGCAGATTCCTCCAACGTCCCTACAGTTCATTGGCTCGCATTACACGGTGCCCTATGCTGTCCCTCCTGGCTTCCTGCCTAGTCCTCTCCTGTCTCCTTCCGCCAACCTCACCGCCTCTCATGTCCCCCACTTTGTGCCATATGCCTCTCTCTTCACGGAAGAAGCCGCTCCTTCCCCCCAGACTACCTCTCCTAGCCACACCTTCAACAAATCTGCTTCTGCAATCTCTCCTTCCGGCCAGATGCAGCACCATGCTGGGACCCAGCCATTAGATATTGCACCAGGTAGAATTCCTGTTTATTATCAGATGTCCCGCCTCCCACCAGGGTATTCAGCATATGAGACCCCTACAGCTGGTGGAAGCCCAGAGTCTCCTCAGCAAGAGAGTCAGCTGAGTTCAGAGGTAGCTGCTGCCAATGGTGGACAGAGACATCTGGAGCATAACGCGGTGAGGAGGACCAGTGAGGCTGTGGACTCTGCCAGCAGTAAAGCTGAAGACTGTCTGCCAGGGGCTGCAGCAGGATGTGTGGTTGATGGACAGTTCCTTTCAGGTTACCAGACGTTGGGAACAGAAGTCTCTGTGCCAGCTCACAGAAGCACCCCAGACGCTGATCTGGAGGTTCAGAGGGTGGTGGGGGTGTTGGCATCTCAGGATTATCATGTTCTGGCAGCCCAGAGGAAAGATGAGCCGAGCCCTTTGAACCTTTGCCATAATGTCCCTGATCAGCAGGGGGAGTCAAAGGACGTGCTGAGGAGCACAGTGGAAAGGGCTGCTGCTGAGAAAAGCCAGCCCAGGAGTCCGATGTCCCCCGAAGAGACAGTTAGGCAAAGACAATTAACCAAAGGAATGGTGATAGCCAACGGCAAGCCAGTCCTGGTTCCCGTTGGATCTGAGCCCATCAGGTCTTTCACTTCAGAAACCCTGGTGAGGCGGAGCCCGGACACTCAGGCTCGAGGAAGTGTGCTTGAAAAGGACCTGACCCAGCTGCAGCCACCCAGCTCCTCACACTTGCCCTCTCACTTCATGAAAGGAGCCATCATCCAGCTGGCTACGGGAGAGCTGAAGCGGGTAGAGGACCTGCAGACTCAAGACTTTGTTCGCAGTGCGGAGGTGAGCGGGGGCCTGAAGATCGACTCCAGCACTGTGGTGGATATTCAGGAGAGCCAGTGGCCTGGGCTGGTCTCGCTGCATTTTGTGGTTGGGGAGCAACAAAGTAAAGTGAGCATTGATGTGCCCCCAGAGCATCCCTTCTTTGTGTATGGCCAGGGTTGGTCCTCCTGTAGCCCAGGGCGGACTGCTCAGCTCTTTGCTTTGCCCTGTCACAGGCTGCAGGTGGGTGATGTCTGCATATCCATCAGTTTACAGAGCATGAATGGCAACTCCACGTCTCAGGCTAACCACCCTCTCACAGATCAGCTCGTCTCTACCAGGGAGAGGTCTGAAAGAACAGCTCAGGGGTCCAGAGAGCCATCTGACAGAGCTGATGAAAGGAAGAGCCACGCAGACAGGGACAGTGCAGCCCAGAGCTCTTACGCAGAACCCTCTCAACCTGAGGCTGGCAGTCAGCACAGCTGGACAGCCCCAGGCTTCCAAAGATATGACGTGCAGGCAGGGGTGCAGGCAGGGGAGCCTCGGCCCTCTCTGCTCCGTCCCTCTTTCATTCCCCAGGAGGTCAAGCTGTCTATTGAAGGGCGTTCTAATGCAGGGAAGTGATCCCTTTGAGGCTGTGAGCTCGGGCATCTTCCCTGTGGGTGAGCCTTACTGTCAGGTGGAGAAATTGCACAGACTTTGTGACAGGTTCACCAGCCAGGCTGCTTTCTGCCCTGCAGGACTGGGTTTATTCCAGTCCAGTGGCTGAGTGGTTCCTCCTGGGGAATCTGGAGGGCTCCAGTGCCTCAGGGAGAAGCAACAGGCTAGCTGGGGTAGAGAACAGGGATGTCCTCATAAGCTTTCAAGGAGAGCATTCCAGAGGTTGGAGGCTGGGGCTTTCTCACACCTCCTTGAATAACTGATTCCCTGCAGGGCAGGGTCTAAGCATTCAGGACAGGTGGGGAGATGAGGAGAGCAGGCACAGCTTAAGGTAGCAGATAAAATTGCTGAAGATTTTATTCCTCCTTTCTCATGATGGGGAGAGATGGGTCCCCACTGGAGTTTGGGGGAAGGGGGGCTCTACTCCCAGTATCCCTTTTCTTCACACATGCACTTTAAAAGGACCGTTCACCAATGGAGCTCTTGAGGGCGGGATGGAGATGCTTCTCTGGTGGTTCTGTTTAATGTCTCTTCCACTGAATCCAACTGCTTTTTCTTCTTGCAAAGAATGTACAGATTTGAATGAATCACACAAATTCAAGAGGAAGGATAAAAAGGATGGGTTTGGGTGTAGGTGAGTAGGGAACTTGAGCACTTGGGATGGGATGCAAGTTGGGATGGGACATATCAGTTTCCTGCTATAAAATACATTTCATTATTTGCCACCAAATCAAATCTTTCTTCCCGTGTTAGTAACTTAAAAAAATACATCTTCTGGGCTTAATAGCTTTTGCAGAGGTTTAGCCTATGGATGAATAGGGTTGGGTTTTTTTGAGTTGGTCAGATTTTGTTTCTTGGTGGCTTTTTTTTTTTTTTAAGCTGGAGTAAAATATATTCAGCATTCTCTAGGGAAGGATAGAAACACATCCTTTTTCTGAGAAGGTGGAGATTATTTTGTAATTAAGTCAGAAGAAAACTTTCCAGTTGGCTAATTCTTCCCTGCGGACAGTTTCCTGAAAAAGCTCTAGACAAGATACAAGTGTTTGTGCATGTGCAGGCGAGGTACAAAGTTTCTGCTAAGTACAGTTCTATGGTTAATGTAGGGATTCTAAAAGTATCACAGCATCATAGGGCATTTTGGGGTGGTTTTGTGTTAGTTGTTCTGATGCTTCACTTTAGAGTTCCTCTGTAGAACACACAGTAAAATCCAGAGTAGTCTTGTTCACGGTGAGATGGAACACCAGTGTGTATCAATACCTCGATGTGTAATAACACTCCATTCAAGTGAAGGCTCCCGTAGCTGTACTAATTTGCCCTCCCTGATGGTGTGTCATGACACCAGCTCTAACTGCTTAGCTGGAATAAAAAATAGTCACTGTTGTGTTGAGGATAAGAGTCTTCGGTGACTTAACTTGGGTTAAGTATTCCTTGTATCACAGTGCCCATCTCTGCACTAGGACCAGGCTTTTGAGAGGGCTGCTTTCCAGTCTGCGGGTCCTCGCTAGAGTCCGGATGCTGCTTGTGATGTTCACCACGTGATTTTCCATCTCCCTTCTCTCATCTTGATGGAGTTTTGTCAGGCATGCCTGACTGATGAAACACTGCTTCTTGTCTTTTTCTGAGTGGCTTGTGTGCCAGCACTGCGCCTCAGTGCAGCCGTCCTTCAGCCAGTTTCCAATGGTGGGTCTCAGAGCTGTTCTACACGCTCTCCAGGAATCTGTCCTGTAACTGGTTGGCTTCAGTTGACTCTGGCAGAGGGCTGGGTGTTGCTCTGCCTGGGTGTTGGGCAAATCCCAGAGTCCCCAGAATGTCCCTTCCGTCCAGGCTGTCGGTCCTGTTTCCCTAGCACACTGCTAGCCATTTCTGTTGCCTTCGAAATGCCTGTACCAGGACAGATTCTTTTCGGGCCTTAGGTGGGATATGTGCTACTCATGCCTTCAGTGCTTGTGCCTCATGGGGTTTCTCCAGAATGAGGATGCTGCCTGCATCACGTGTAGCTTCCCCCAGGTAACACACTGCTTCCGATCTCAGCTGCACTTGAAATGTGATGTTGTCATGTGAAGTTTCTGCCTCTCTGGGTGCAGCAGCTGTGGGAACAGATGCTGGTTTTGTGGCACCATGTGTCAGTAAAGCTGCCTGGGCCCAGACCCTACTCACCATTAGTGTTGGTTAGTACTTCATGCTGAGGATACCCAGGGTGTCTGCTTCCAAAGGCAGAGCAGCCCGGGTTGTCTTGCCTGTTCTTTGGATTCTGTGTGCAGGGGGTTAGAGCTGTGGCAGGCAGCTGAGAGAGGGACCTGTGTATGGCACATGAATGTAAACAGGCTGGTTGCATGCATGCAGGGATTGAGAGCTGGAGGGTGCAGAGCCCCTCGTGCATCTTTGAACACAGAATTTGTCTCTGCCTGTTGGAGAGAGGGTTTGCTGAGCCTCCTTTATCTCTCCTGTGTTACTGTAACTACTGCTCCTAGGTCTCAGCCACACCGAGCAGTGCTATGACAGTGCAGACACTGATGCCCAGCAAGACAATGTCTGGCTAAAATAGCTTTGTACTGTAGGCAGCTGAAGGACTGAAAGTGCTCACCCAGGGCTTTGGTTGGCTGTGCTGCACCTGCTGAGTGCAGTTCTGAGCTCTGTAGAACAGGCCGGGGTGCGTTTGACCTTGGTGCTTCTATCCCAGTTCCCTGTCAGTCCCGCAGTTGTGCACACTTCAGCTGGCAGCTCCTCTGTGGCAGCAGCAGTTTGGGGCCCATCTCATGGTGGGGCATCAAGGTGGAGATTTCGGGCATCTGACTGCTTGCCCCAAAGGTGGTGGGCAGTAGGAGGCCACTGGTGGCCCCCCAGCCCAGCTCAGCATTAATCACTGGAATCTGTCCTTACCAGGGTGGGCTGTGGTGTTGTCTGTGGTGGCTGTGTTGAGTGTTTAGGGAGTGTGTGAGATAGGCGCTGCTGCAGGCAAAAAGGCTGTACAGAGTCCATGGAGGAGGCTTTTATTTCTTAGGTTTACAGGGAATGGTGGAGATAAAGGCAGGAAGGCATTGTGGAACAAGATAGTTACACAGGCTGTTCTGCCAGCAGAGTTGTGACAGGCTTCTCAGAGAAATACACTGTTTCCCTGCTGCTATTGTGAAGGGGAGGAGAGCTGTGGTCTGTTGTACCCGCAGGAGGAGTACTGAGACCTGGGCTCATCCAGCTCACACTCTGTGGCAAGAGTCTGTAGGACGCAATAATGGTGTCTATAGCCATCTGTCCCATCTCATGAGACCTTCCTTGGGTCAGCTGCCCAGCAGAGGCCAGGCCTGTTTACAGGCTGTGCATACACTGCTGCTCCAGGAACGAGACTTGCTCCAAGCAATGAGCGTTCATCACTACCAGACTATGCAGAGGAAGCTCTGTCTGGAAAGCAGGAGAGCTGCAGAGGCCCCTCTGCCTCCCCTCCCCTTTCCAGCAGCTGCGCAAGTTTAATGCACTTTTCACATTGTGTCCCCGTCCCCCCATTCCCCCCCAAGTCACTGTCCCTGTAGAGAACTAACAATCCTTGTTACTCAGAGAATAGTGTAAAAGAAACTACAGCAGCTTGAGTAGCCCAAATGGTAGTTCCTGCCCACAGCAGTCCATGTGCCTTTCCCAAGCGTCACTCACAACTGCTCTTTGTCTTTCAGGCTGTCCTAGGGCCTGAAACTTTGCAGAAGCTGCTAAGATGGCTACGAATGCACATTCTGTACAGAGTTTGGCCCAGGGTGTGTTCCGTGTATGGCTTAAAATGCTGATGGTCAAGGCCCTTCCACGGTCTTCACATCTGTCCATGGAGGCCAGGACTTGCCCTTAACATCCTCCTAGGCTGCTGCCACCCACCCTGCAATGCACCCGTGCATCCCAGTTGCTTTCCTCTTTCATGGCACCTTTGCGCCCGGGAGGGGAGGGGAGGGAGGAGAGGATCTGCCCATGCAAGCAGAGAAACAGGCTGGGCACTGGGGGAACCGGCTGGGCTGCCCTGAGGCAAGGAGGTCTTTGTAGATAAGTGCTGATCCCTCAACTATAATCCCAGTTATGTAATGGCTGTATTAACATGTAACCGACTGCAGTGTATCTAAAGCCTTAGAACTAGTCAGGTGCTCCCCTTCAACCTTCTTCCTGCCCCTTTCCTCCTACCTGATCTTTAACAAAGCATTAATAATTCTAAGGATAATCTCTATTTTGTTGTGCTTTTTTTGTAACTGTTTTAAATAAATCAATTTGTACTGTATATTTGTACTTTTGGTGAGATCCTTTTTCCTGTTTTACCATTTTAAGTCTGTACTTGGCTACACACAGATTGTATTTTTATTGTTAATGCTCTTATGAATATTGCATTTAACTTGTTGACTGTAAACACAGTATATATCTATATATATCTATATATAAACCAATAGCTTTTCCTTTGGTGTTTGAGAATCTTTGCTCGTCTGCAGCATCAGTGATCTTTAGGATCTGGCTTCTCTGGTCCTACACAGTGATCTCAAGGCTTGTGACAAGGCCAAGGTAAAGGCATCTGACAGAGGGATTATAAACCATAATCTGTCTTCAAATACTTCTGCTCTTACGTAGTCTTTCTTGAACCCCTCGGAATAACAATCAGGTGCCAGTAATGCTGCAGGGAATATTTCAGCTACAGTTTGCAGAGTGAAGGTGCATCTTTGCTGATGAAACAAAACACATGACAGTGATAGCAAATACTGAGAGAAGCAAACTGTCTGCCTGAGATTGATCAGAGGCAAAAGTGAGAGATCAAATGAGGGAATGTGGAACTGAATAGATCTTTTACAGATCTGGTGCCTTTTCCCAACATGAGAGAGGCAAAGATGGTCCTGAACATCAGTTCTACATGACGAATGATCTGTTAAACAGCTTCTGGAAGGTGAGGAAACAGGACGGTACAGTGGCACAGGGAGGAAACTGAAAAACATCCAAGAGATTAAATGCTTTTAGTAGCAAGTGTCCACAAGTCCGTAGGGTTAGTTCATTATTGTGAAAAGTGCAACACTGTGCTCTTGGAGGGCATTAACCACAGCTGCCAAGGACTTCCAAAAGCAAGTTTTTCAAACTGAAAAATTATATTTAAAAATCACATTTCTCAGTAATCTGGCCAAAAGGTTTTGCTTCTTGCTTTAACCTTCCTGATCTCAAGTAGGAGTTTCTCTGACTTCTTGCAGAGAAAGAGCCATGGGAGAGAAGGCAGCAGCTCCCACTGTATTTAGACCACCCTGTGACTGTACTGTGGAGCTGAACTGGAAATGGCGTGGGAGCAGTAGGAGTGTCCAGGCCATGCAAACACCGTGATGTGGGACACCACTGTTTGGTGGGCTGACATTTAGAAAGCACAAAGCTTTCATGTGCATTTTTAGATGCTCATTCTTAAATAACGGAGCATGTGCCATCCCTCTGCCCCTCACAAGTCCTGTTTTGTCTTTTTCAGTTTAAACACACCTAGATTTAATTTCCAGGGTGTCACAATGATGATCCTAGATGAGCAGGATTGCATTTGGCTGTATTAAAATGGGTGAACAAGCTCAGCTGACTGAAGTCACAGACCAGTTGAGGTGTGAAGTGTCCTCTCCTACTTCATCTGGTCTACCCCACCACCACCTGCTCAAGCAGGGCCACCTTACAGAACCATGTCCAGATGGCTTCTGAGTCTCTCCAGGGTAGGAGACTCCAGAACCTCTCTGGGCAACCTCTGCCAGTGCTCTATCACCTGCACAGCAAAAAAAAGTCTCCTGATATTCAGAGACAACCTCCTGTGTTTTCTGTTCGTGCCAGTTGCCTCTTGTCCTGCCACTGGGCACCACTGGAAACAGCCTGGCTCAATCATCTTCACTCTCATGAAGTATTTATAAACACTGTTAAGTTCCCCAAACTCTCTTCTCCAGGTTGAGCAGCCCCAGCTCTCCCAGCCTTCCCTCATAGGAGAGATGCTCCAGGCCCTTCATCCCCTTCACCGCTGTGGCCCTTTGCTAGGCTTTCTCTAGTGTATCCACACCTCTCCCACCCTGAGCCCAGAACCAGACATGGCACTCCACCTGTGGCCTCACCAGTGCTGAATAAATGGGAAGGCAAATTCATACAGCACTAGAGAACTGACCTAACGTTACTGTTTAGCATTCAACCAACTCATTTGTAAACCTGAAATGCTGTTTAAGTGAAAAGTAGCCTGTGAGTCAACCAGCAAACTTGCTTACCTCAGCCTTTCTGTTAAGTGTTTATGTGGGGTATCTTACAGCAGGAACTGTTTCCCCTTAATTTTTCCATGGAAGCTACTGCAAATAAGCACATAATGATAATGTTAAGAGAAAAGGTGGGCACAGGCATTTCCAGGGAGATGCCATCTCCCTTTACATCCTTTTTATGGGCACACACTGTGAGGGATTTACTCCTGGAGGAGCTGTGGACCATCAAAGTCCTCAGCTCTGTAATCCATGCCATGGTAAACAAGATCCCTTTTTTAGTGAGGCAGGCTTTCACCTACAGCAGAACTGCAGCAGCCCAAACCCATCTGTGGGGCAAGGGTTCAAGAACAGGATGAAGCACAAAATGTAAAGAAAGGGACTAATCAAACATGAACATTAATTTATTTTCCCTCTGTTCACAGGCTGTGGCTTGGCCTCCAGAACAGAATGTATATCCTCAGAGTCTGCTCCCACCAGGGCTACTTTGGCAAACATCTCATCTCTCATCTCTGTTCTCCAATGTTCAGAAGAAAACCAGAGCCATGTATCAGGGAGAGCCAGAGCAGCCCCCTGAGTGTGGAAGCGTGCTAGTGCACCCATGGCAGGTGTGGCAGAGGTGGGTGGCACAGCCCAGTTCTGCAGCTTAATGCAGAGCACTGTTGCTCTGCTCCTCAAAGGTCATTTTGCCCAGCAGCTGGTTCTCCAGCTCCACATTGCTCACTGGCAGCTGGAAAAAGTTCATTTCAGCTGCCAGTGCAGCCATAGCAGAGGGGTCTTGGCCGAACTGTGCCCGGAGCATCATGTCCATCTTCTCCAAGCGCCGCTTGAGCCTCTTGGCCTCCCGCTCCCGAATGAGCCGGGCCTGTCTCTTCTCTGGGGTCTCGTTGGCGCGTTTCAGTCGCATGGCCTCCCGGTCCCGCTGCAGCCGCCGCGCCCGCTGCTCGTCCGTCTCCTGCATGCGCTGCAGGCGCTTGGCCTCTCGGTCCCGCATGCGCCTCACTTCCCGCTCCTCGGGCGTCTCGTTGTCCCGCCGGCTCTTCTTGGCCGTGCGCTCCCGCTCCAGGCGCTGCAGCCGCACCTCCAGCGGCTCGTTCTGCCGGCGCAGCGCCCACTTCCGCACGCCGGGCGCCTGCGCCTCCAGCAGCTTTCGGTACGCGGCGCAGTTGTTGCACACCAGGAGGATGCCTGCGGGATACACGGGGCTGTGAAAGGCCATGTCCTTCCCCTCAACGCTGGAGGGGCCTTCGCTCTGTGGGGCCGGGAGACGATCTGCACTGAGCACCTCTGGCAGCTTCTCACTGGAAAGCAGAGAGAGCAGAGAGTCAGAGACCTGGTGCTGACGGGAAGAGTGCCCACCTCAGACTGCTCAAGGGGCTGCAACGATCACTGCCCCTACTACAGCCCATGAGAGTTCTCTGCTAAACCATTCCTGCTCAGGGATATGTCTGAGTACCTAAAACAAAGCCACACGAGGCAGGAAGCGGATTAGCCCTGTGCAATGTCTGGGTTGGAAGAGCACAAGAGCAGGAATTAGACAGCAACGTGGTCGTGCTCCTTCTCCTCGCCTCTGGATTTCTTCTCTCAGCCCTATTCTGCTGGTCAGCAGACAGTACCAGGCAGTACACAAACAAGGAACATGTTGTTTTCTGCCTGTAGTCCTGGCTCTGGAAATGATGAACCCATCAGGGCAGTATAGACCTGCTATGATGGATTGCTGGGCAAGGGAAGCAGCGGATTGTTCTCCAGTGAATGGAGACCTTAGTGCTTTCTGCACAGCCCTAGTTCTTCACAGAGCTAAGGAACGCCCTTTTAGCAGCAGCACAGCCCATGGAGGTCTTAGCAGGTGATGCAGAGCTGCGGGCTGGAAGGGACTGAAGGAATCTCTCTCACTGCAGGTGTCCACAACTCTCTAGAGCCATGACTTCCATGTCAGTGCAGCCCATCTGATCAGATGCAACCCATCTGATCTTTAGTGTGGGTAGCCCAGCCCACTCCCCAGCCAGGGTGAGCCTGACCTGTTGAAGGTGGCGTGGCTGGTGAAGCGCGCTCCGCACACTGCACAGTTGGAGAGCTGGTCCTCTGAGTGGATCAGGAGGTGTCGCCCGAGGGATCCGGGTGAGCTGAGGGCTCTGCCGCACACAGGACACATGTAGCTCTTGGCACTCACCACTGCTGCAGTGTGCTGCAAAACAACACCAGGCTGTTAGTTACCCACTGCCTGAGCCATGCTCAACAAACAGGGCAAACCTTCAGTTCAGCCTCTTGGAACAGGAACACTTTACCACTAAACGTCTGCCTGGCAGCTCTCAAACCAAACTCAAGACATTTGGGGTGTTGCAGGTCAAACCGCAGGAAGGAAACCTCTCTACAGCTCCAGACCAATGCAAAAGAAACAGGTAATGCCAAAACAGTGGGATCTGGAGACCCCACCCTTGTTTTCATAAATGCATCTGAGGAGCTGCTGTTGCTGGACAAAGCATGACTGGACTAACAACAGGCAGAATACTGGTGAGGAAGCACTCAGATGGAGACAGGGGGTGCAGGTGAAGTGGCCAATTCAGTTCTGCTTCATTCTTTCTTTAGCAGATTTTGGTGTGCTGTGAAGAGAGCACTAACAACAAATCCTGTGAAATTCCAGCACAGATTTCCTGCAATACTAGAATAATTTCAGAGGAGGAACAGCTGTTTTCATTGATAGGAACTGTGATCAAGGTACAAAATAAAGAACTGAGTGTTTAGGAGGAAGGTTTCTTATCTCACTGAATGATATAAAAATCAGTTCCAAGTTTAACCTGAAGGAACTGCCTGGTTTTAGCCTGCAACTGCTTGCAGGGACTGCCTTGTCCTTGCAGGTCTGTGGACTGGCGCCTTGCTGATTCTTTCCCCAGGACACTGTCTGAGCACAGTTTACTTCTATGAACTTCACAGAATCTCTTGAGCTGGAAGGGACCCACGCGGATTATGGAGTCCAACTCCTGGCTCCACACAGGCCCAGCCAAGTCAGAGCACGTGACAGAACTTCAATCACACCATACCTAGAAGTTCAGTTCTCTGCAGTCAGAGACCAGAACAAAGCCACCCTGTGCTTTGGGTTGCCTCTGGATTTGGGGCTGGAGGGGCTTAAGGCCAGTTTGGAACCGTCCCCTACCTGGTACACATGAGCAATGAGCTGCTCTCTGCTTCCACACTCCAGCTGGCAGAGGGAGCACTGTAACAGTCCCAACATAGGGTCAGCATTCAAACTCTCAGGCACCTGCAGGGAAGAAAAGCCACCTTGGTGTAAGACATATAGATCACACACAGAGATATCTCTCTCTCTCTCTCACACCCCCACGCTCCTATACAAGTGCCCCATGCCCAGTCCCTCTGGAGCTGGCTTGTGCTCTTGCAGTCCAAAGCTTCCTTTACGTAGCGTCTGAGCAGAAGTCCTGCTCTGTTCAGAACAGGCAGAGGCCTCTTGGCCTCCACTTGTACCCATGCTCTTGCCAGCAGAGTGGCTGTGGTAGACAAGGACAGAAGGGAAGGGGAAGTCAGAGAAAGGCATCAGAAGTGAAGGAAGGGGGCACACAGTCATCCTGGCCAGCCAGGGTAACAGCAGTTTGCTGTCTCTTGGTCTTGGCAGCCCAAGAGCTCTTCATACCCTGTCCTCATGCCAAGAGACCTTTGGAGGAGGTGGGAGGGAGAAAAAAACATAAGAAACCATGGTGGGGAGAGAAGTTGTTTAGACAGTACCCTTCTCTCTCCCTGGGAAGCTCAAATGAGTGCAGAGCTGGCACACACTTGCCTCATTTTCTCTCATCAGTGGAGTACCAGCCACGGGCTGTTCTGCATTCTCCAGTTCTTTCTTCACTTTCACCATGGAGCCATCCTCCTCAGATGTATGGGAAGAGACTTCATCCTGGGTGGTTTCCTCGTCATCACTGCCAGCTGGAACATGCAGAAAAGTTATTCCAAGCATCAGGATCTTACAGACACTCACAGCCCTTAACTGCCCTGACCAGCCTGGGGCCTCTACCCACTCCCCCTCCAGCCCCTCCAACGACAGGCACCATTTAAACCCAGGCGGAGACACTTCAGTCCCTGAAGTGCTCTGTGGAGTCTTTGGGCCTGGCCTGTTTGTTGTCCTGCTCTTGATAATCATTGGACTGTCATCTGGACCCTCTGCTGTTACTGTCCCACTGTGGCATCCTAGGACTGCGTCCTGGTGATGAGGACATTGGGACATTGCCCCAGTGTTCCTTGGCTCTGGGCTGGCCTTTCCTTGGGGAGCACCTGGCTCTTGTTTGCTGACACCAAGTCCTGCATAGGAGCCAAGGGCTATGCCAGAGGAGGAGATGGGTAAAAATGGTCCTCAGAGGACCCCAGGAGACCCCCACAAGCTGTGCAGCACCCGGCTTCACCCCTTGTCAGTGTCTCCCCAGTCCACTACCTTGCCGTTACTGGAAGGGGCAGAACTCACTGCTGCTGGAGTCGGGGTCTTGCAGCGGATGGATGGATGGCCTTTGGTCCCCAAGAGCTCCAGGAAAGCTGGTTTTCATCATGGCTTGGCGGGCTTGCTCCTCCAGCCCTGCAAAGACTTGCTCCCCTGGCAGCCACAAGGACAAAAAGTCAGACTGGTGCCATTCCATGGCTTTCCCAAAAACACCACAGGTGTGGGGCTGCTCACCTGCACTGTGCAGAACCTCTGAGGGCACCTCTCCAAAAGCATTTAAGTAACCTCTCTGCTTGCCTACCCTGCAACGTGAGCCTCCTGTACCTGCTGATACACATCCAGTCCCTGTGTCTACAACAGTCTTGCTAAGGAACATGTCCAGCATCAGGTTGCTCTCTGCATGTTCTTTAGGTGCTACTCCAGCCACAGGGGAAAAAAATAAAAAAGTGAGAATCCATGTATTTGGCACACGTAGCCAGGAGGCTCTCTGCTACCAAGCTACCTGCCCGCAAATCTACAGCAGAGCTCTAGGTGGGGGAAGCCACTCTGGGGTGGTAGCAGTAACCCAAGGCAGGCACAGTGCTACACGGCTCTGCAGAGTCCTTAAGTCCCATCCCTGCTGCAATGGGCAAACAGCATCTCCCTGAGCACCTGGCAGCATGTCTGCTCTCCACTGACACTTGGCATGCTCTGTCACTGCCCTCTGCCCCAGGAGGACCAAAGACAGGCCGCTCTTCAAGGTGTTTGTGCCCAGAGCTAGTGTTCTCCTTACACGATGGGTAACTTGCTTCACTGCCTGGCCTGGGGGTGGCCCTGGCTAAAACAAATCTGAGACACTTCATGTGCTCAAAGCAGAAAACCACAGGAATTAACACAGAAAGCTGGTACTTGATTGGGATAGCTTACACTCTGCTTTGTTGAAAGACTCCAATTACTAGTACCTCAACTCAAGAGGAGATGGCAAACACACTGAGAAAAGGCAATCTGTGCTTCTCTGAAAGGAAAAAAAAATCTTACAACAATCCCTGCTAAGGATAACTTTTGATTCCAAAAAATAAAGGTAAAAGGCAACCATTAATGTTGATGTTAAATCAAACTACTTTCTTCCAGATGCAGTCATGATTTGTCTCTCAGCAGAAGAGCTGGGAACACTTGGGACAAGGTGCCAAGTTCCTGATGGCCTAGCTTTTGGATTAAATGTTACCAACTGACTTGTGAGTTCTCCAGAACCACTCAAAGTGTAAATCTGAAAATGCCAAGGTGCAGCTTTCGGAACAAAATCCTACTGTTCAGTACAGGGCCACAGCTGGCATCAGCATAACCAGGGAACTGAATTCCTGACCCACCAAGAGTGCACCGGTCCTCCCACAAGGACAGGCACATCCCATCTACTAAACCATTTCAGCCAGCTTTGCTCCAATGCTCACTCACACCCTTTCTGGTGCTTACCTCTGCATTTCCAGCAGTGCTTTAAAAAGCAGCAATTTATGGAAGATTTCAAAGACCTTCAGAAGCTTCACAGAGAGTGTGGGAGAAGAGTTTTAGTTCCCAACATTCCCATGGAGGTTTCCAAAAGTATTTAAAGACATTTATTGTTCTGTTTCAGAAATGTAAGAAAGGTTTCTGTAGAGAAGGCTTGAGAACATAATCCACATGGACTGAAGGGAGGTGCCGAGGAGCACCCAAATCTAGTTGTCACTGCAAGCAGCAGGTACCTTCATAATTGCTGTGACACGCATATCCCCATCAGAAGCCATTCCAGCACTGAATGGTCTTCTTAAGAGAATGCTGCTTGTGTTTGGACCACACCCTGACACTGGTGGGACCAAGATATAGACTGTAGGACAGCAGACTCTACAGGATGACAGTGCCTCTCCAAGAAGGTAGATGAGACCCGCAAACCAGCAGGGTAAAAGCCCATGAGACCAAAAAAGAGTTGCAAGACAAAGTATGGTAAAACACGGAACCCTGCAGAACACAGGACAGATGCACAACTGTAGCAGGAGATGTGCTACCTCTGATAGGAAGTACAAAATGGGATTCCCAAACACCACCCCAACTGCCAGTGGAAGCAGCTCTGTTGTTTTCTTCCCCCTTTCCCCTTCCAGAGGGCTTATGTTTCCACTGAGCAGCTGCCTTGAGTCTGATGGCAAGTAGGTTCCTGGTCAGAAATACAGACAGGCTGTGGGATTTAAAAGCTGTGATCTTTCCACCGAGGCGGGAACTCCTCCTGTCTGTACCACCAGCATCAATCACAACTAAAGGAGCGCCTGCACCTGCCAGCAGCCCTTCTGTACACCATCCCCAGGACCGGGTTGGCACTGACTCAGCACAATGTGCAGGACTCTGAGCTTACAGCCAGAAATGCAAACTTAACCACACCAGTGCTGTTAGCAGGTGACATTCTGTGCATTCTCCATCAGCCTGCACCTAGAAGGCATCACGGGGAAGGAACACACCTGTACAAACGCTATCTTTAGCTTGCACAGAATTTCTCAGTATTAAGTTATTACTGTCCCCACAAGAACTGGGGGAAAAGCGTCGTTATCATCTGCCGACGGACCAAGTCCTACTCTAATGAAGCTTCGGAGCTTTGAGGGGTAGAGGGTGACACTTTTGTGCACACACATGCTCACACACAGACACTTACATGCCCACCTGCACCCCATGTTGAATAAACTTCCATTCATCTGGAAAGGGAGTAAGACAGACACCAGCTTTAGGATCACTGCTATCAGTAAAGGATGTTAGGCTCCACAGTGAAGTCACAGACTCTTCTCCAGAACTTTCTTTATTAAATACAAAAAGGGCTGCAGGCTGACCACAATGACAAACCAAGTCACTGTATTTGTTTTACAAACAGCTAGAGACATAGGATGGTGAACAATCATACAAATGCCTCTGCTCTGCATTCCAGTTCTCCTCTCCATAATCCTGTCATGAGTGGGATGCCAGGTGAGCAGCTGTGGAGGGAGGGGACAGCCCTGCAGCACTGTGCAATGGGGTTATGGCTCTAGGATCTGGTGGCGTTTCAACTTGGTGGCTAGAAAGGATTACTTTTTGTCCTGAGCCCTTCCCTTCTTGAACTGTATGAATGCAGCATAACTCTCAGGTGTTCTGGAAAACAAACACACAAACAAACAACTCCCTCCCCAAAATCCACAGAACAAAATCAAAAGAAACTGCACATCATTCCCTTGTCTTCCTTCCTAAACAGAAAGGTCTCTCAGAGATGAGCCACTTTATTCCCTCCTTGTACATCAATTTAAAGTCCCTGTTCATGTAGGTCTTCTCTGTGTTCCTTTCCTGGACCTGAAATTTCAAAGTCTTTCCACCACTGTGGATCTAGTCCACCTGCCCCATCGCTATTCTGGGTTGTCCACACTGCTGTAGTGGTTACTGAAATGAAAAACAACACAATTCAAAGAGTTAACAACGGCAGCCCACAGAGCCCTTTAAGAACCAAGGATTTTGATGCAAGTAACATTTCTGCTCGGTTTTGAATGCTGGGTACTGTTTCTTGCAAGATACTTTCTCTTCAAACTGGGAATATTATAGACAGCAGAATTAAAGGAACACCAAAAAGCAAAGAACGTGTGTGTATGTGTCAGAGAAAGAGCAAAGGAAATGGGGATTAATGGGATATTTGGACCATGACAAATAGAGCTGGAAGGGGGAATTAATTTGACTAACACAAGCTGTTCTCAAGAGTTCAGCATCACTTGCAAAGGGTACAAGCAATAGAAAGAAAAGCAGCTCATGGGACAGCAGGGAGAGAAAATAGAAGTGCACATCAACACCTGCAGCAATTTTTGGCAAGCACAAGAGCAGTGAGTCTCCAATAACTGATGGAGTGACAGTGCAGCAAGGGATGGGCTTGAATGCAAGATCAGATTCATTGCTTGGAGAGATTTTATGCTTTAGACTGTGGGAGAAAATAAAGACCAAATCAAACCAATTAAGATAACTCCACAAGAACAATGTAACTGCATTTTATTTTTCAGTTCAGCATGGGATGGGCAAAGGCAAGAAGCATTTCCAGCGTTACAGTGTATTTGTTACTGCTTTGTCAGGTGTGCTTTTCATACACTGTGTGGCAAAACAAAATTACATTTTTAAAAGCCAATTTCATGCTACAGCCCTGCCAAAAGGGAAATGACTACCATTAAAACTGTAGAAGGACTGGCAATCATACCTAGTGAGACTTTTGTGAAAATAGTGATCTCTGTCATTGTTTCTGCATTACCTTGAATTTCCTTACACATCAACTTCCAATTAAAACCATTTAAAATTGTAACCACACAACTTCCCAGCTGGTCACTCTGCATGCCAAAGTGATTCTGTGCTAAGTGAGGACAGCAAAACCATATTGTGAGAGCAAGGTTAAATGAGGGCCATGCCAAGCCTGGAAAGTAACTCTGGAAAGAGTTGGCACCAAGCAAGCCAAGGAGAGGAGATCTGCACCTGTTACTTGCCCCAGTGAAACCAAGAAAGAAGGTAACATGGAGTGGCCATGCAAGGAAGAAGTAGGCACCATCCTCACGCAAATCTGTCTGGTTAGATATTCAGAGTGATATTTAAGCAATCCAAAAAGCGCTTCCCCAGCCCCACAGCCTGCCAAATCAGACCCCGGCTGCAGACAACTGCGTAAAAAGCTGCATACCTGCTGTCCCTTTTATTCCTTTCCTCCCAACCACTTCAGTCCCTGTGAAGAAGTCTCAGTAACGTGTCTGCTATGTCTCAGCCTGACTCCTCATTCTGCTGGCTCACCCAGTTCTTGGAGCTGATGCTCTCTCCGATTATCCTCGTCAGTGCACTGCATGGCATTTCTGGGCCCTCCAGATACACAGCAGGCTAGGTAGACAGAGAAGTCCCAATGATTTGGTGGTGTTCATCGTAAGACGGACAAGATTTTCCATCCCAAGGTGGAGACATCACCATTGACATGTTTCTTGTGTCTTTCGGTCCCTTTATTTTCTTGTGGTCCTACTTGTTGCTCCTGATGGCTCCTGTTGAATAGTTGCTCTGTAGCAATGTACTGCATGTAAAGGAGGTGAACAGGTCCCAGAATTCCTCTCTATGGCATACCAGATGCCATGACCTCAACCTCGTGCCCCCTGGTAGCATCTATGTCACAGAGCTTTCCCCAAGACCAAAACTGGGGATACAATCACTTGTATTGCAGATAAAAGAGCAGTGTTGACTCTGAAAATAGTGCAGAACTGAACTCCAAACATGTCTAGTTTTGTATTTAATAGTACAAACTTCTGAAGAATATAACCCCTTAGGCAGTGGAGTGCAGAAAACAACCCACCTCAACACCATGGAAACTCTACCTGCACCATTAGAGCTGCTGCACCCCTGGGTTTTGGCACATGAGAGACCATGACTCTACACCAGGGGAGGGAGCAAAGTGCATGCCTTTTGTGAGTCTGATCTAAACGGCAGCAGTAACATCTGAGCATTCTCAGAAGCAAAAGTGTGTGGACACAGGATGTTACTGGCATCATAGGTCAAGCCACAGGACATACAAATTTCTCTGAGGAAGACAATTCCAAAGTCACTAAGGTACTATGCAGCCAACCAAAGCTATACTCTGCCCACTGTTGAACCCAGTGCCCAGAAGCAGGAGTTGGAGAGCACAAGTCAGTGCAGATGCCCAAAGCCACACCCGAAGACTCTTGTGATGGCCACCAAGGAAAGCTTTGTCAGCTCTCCCATACCTAGCTCTAGCAGCCAAAGGCACTGTCAGGTCTCAGATGGAGGTAATTTTCCCCAGCACACTCGCTGAGAGTGCAAAGTGTTAGTGTATTTTCCCCTAGTACAGAGAACAGCATGCATAGACTCTTGTGGCCATACCCATACAAAAACGCAGCACAGAGAAACACAGAGACATGCAAGCCAGCAGCACCAGCAAAGGGAGACAGTGTTAGGGCTGCAGCATTCATCTCTGTCCCATACTCCTAGGAGCTACTAGGGCTTAGCAATACCCAGGGCCCTCTCACCAGCCTCGCTTTCACATGTCTACAGTTGTGGAAATTTGTTTTCCTCATGCCAACCCAGACTCCAAATGCGTCTCCAGCCACTAAGCTGGGTATGAACCAGGGCATAGCTCCAGCACCCCAAACTTTCCCCTGCTGCAGTCAAACAAGAGCTCTGTGTGTGCAGTTCCCCCTTCGCAAGACAAACATCCATATGCATCTCCCAGTTCCACTAACATCTTGCTGTAGCCTGCCCAGAAGAAGTGCTGATGTACAGCATCTTCAGCCCTTTCACTATCAAACAAATGCCAGGGTCTGGATAACACTGGAGAGAGATCTTTCCTAGTAGTTCAGCTCAAGAATGATCTGACAGACAACATTTATCTGTCCAGTAAATTACTTAGGCATGGCCCATTCCCTGCAAGCAAAGAGCAAATGGCTTTATTTACCTGGTGGGAAACTGGGGTACAGTGAGCTTAAGTAACACGTCCAAGGCCAGCCAGTTGAGTCTGTGGTAAGGCAAAGATCAGAACCCAGGACTTCCTGGCTTTCAGCCACACACTCAAACCACCTTGCCTGGAACTTCCTTTGCTATCCAAGATGGACCAGAGCCCCAAAGTCACATTGTGTAGTACACTAACTTGCACATGTGACAGCGTGAACGAAAAGCACAGCTACAGGCCTTGCACATACACACCTACCTTTACAGCATTAGTTGTTTGTTCAAGCCTACCCTTGTCCTGCCATGCCAGGACACAGCCAGCTCCCCTGATGCACACAGCTCAGCTTCTTCTTACAGTCCCTAAGGCAAAATGTGACTATCCACTCTTCCCCTCCTCCCCATCTCACTCCACAACAATCCAGCTAGGGCAAGGATCCCACAATGCTGTGTAACATAATACTCACAGTGAACTTTGTTAGGAGTGGTCTGTTTCCGACGGGACATGTTTCCCTGACCTGGGAGCACAGTGTTCGTTCCCTCAGCAGAGGGCTCACCTGAGAAGAGAAGAGCCTGTCACACACACCACTGGAACCTTCTGAGCCTTTGCCCAAATGCAGCTGGCTGCCTCAGAGTCCTTCTGCCTTACAGGGCTCATTCTGCATCATCACAACTACATTCAGTGCCAGCATCCAACACAATCCACAAGCCTTTCACAAACCACTGTGTTTGGGCAGTCCCACACACTTTTCAAGCAAAGTTATATGGAATCCTGTCCCCAGAGTACAAAAAGCTAAGAGTGCCCCACTTCAAGAGTGACTGCAATCTCAGTCCTAACATCCTTCTTGCTCCTGTCTATTCCCATGGCCGATACAGCAAGAGCCCCATCAAACCTTCAAACCCTGCCCTGCCTCTAGCCCCCCACCCAGAGAAGACCCCACCACGTGCAGATGGCTGCCACCTGGCTCCAATAACCAGCTCAAGCAGACATGGGACTCCAGACATGGCAGCAGCAGCAGCTGACTGGACAGTATGGACAGCCCAGGGACAGGTCTCACCCCAGAAATCAGTCCCCCAAAGGGACTGACCTCACTGCCCTTGCAGACAGGCACAGGGAAACAGTGGGGCTGCTGCGCCTTCCCAGCTGCCAGGGCCTCCCTGGGCAGGCAGGGCTGGGGGCTGGCAGGTGGGGACATGCCACCTGCCTGTGCATGAAGGGGGGCTACTGGCGCCCACAGCACGTGGGGAGGGACAGACCCACACACCCCCACCTTGTCCATCACCGACCCCCTCCGACTTTACATGGGGCAAACATCAACTCCTTACCCTCAGATGGACAGAGCCAGAAACCAACCCCAACATTCCCCTCAAACACACAAAAGGAGAAGCTGAACACATTTCCCCCCAGACAGGCAGACACGGGGGTCCCGCCACCCTCCCGTCGACACAGGGATAAGGCTCAAGGAAGGCGCTAGCCCACAAGCGGACGGACACACAGACAAGCGGACCCCACTCCCCTGACAGAGGGACCCAGCCCGGACCCCCGAGGATGCCGGCGGACGGCCGGGGGACCCGGCCCGACAGCCCGGACAGCCAGCCCAGCTCATCGCAGGTAGAAGGGCCGACGCTGCCGCCCCTCAGGCGGACGCCGCGATCCGTCCCGCCCCTCGCGGGCGGACTGCCCCGGCCCGCGGCCCGGTCCGCCTTACCCGGTCCCGCTGCAGGCGCCGGGGAGCCGCAGACAGACAAAGGGCCGCCGGACAGACAGACGGGCAAGATGGCGGCGCCGCCAGAGCGCGCCGCGCGGGCACGGGCGCGGCCCCGGGTAGCCCCCGGCTGGGGAGACCGCGCCGGCTGGGGAGAGCGGTGCCCACCTTCCGTTACCCGAAGCCTCTCACCTGTTTGTCATGGATCCATCCCAGCCAGCGGCTCCTAGCCGCCCGGAGGAGCTCATTCGCGCCAGCTGCGGGTCTCGCGTACCCCGGCGGGCAGCTCGGGAAGCGGCGCCGGGCTCCAGCCCGCTCGGGTGGGGAAGCGGCCGCCGCTGTGCTACCCGCACTCGCCGCAGCCTCGCTTACCCTGCAAGGCCACAAATCACGGTTTGACGTTACTTTAAGAGCCACCGCGGGCGTTACGAACGAAAGCACGCACGCACCCCTCTAGAAGTGACCCACCCGGCGCCACGGCGGCCTGCGCGTTGCTTCCCCTCGTCCGTTCCAGAGCGGCCGCCTCCGCACAGCTTGCGGGCACCGCCTGGCGCTCCCGCCGGGACAGCTTACCCTCGGGGCTGCGCCGCCCCGGAGACGCGCGGCGGCAGGACTCCAGCCTGGGACTGCCACTGGGCTCGGCCTGGCTCTCCCTCGCGGCGGCGGCACCACCGCCGCCTGGCTCTCAGAGAACGGGGGACGCCACCGCCCTTCCCGCCTGCGACCCGGCGCAGCGCCTTCCTCCGAGCGGCTCCCAGCCCCCGTGGAGGCGGGGCCCGCGGCAGGCGGAACGCCGTGCAGCCGGAACCTCCGCGCCGGGGGGCGGGCACCGGCGACGTCTGTCGACTGAATCGCTTTCGCACTCACGGGAGGGATCGCTCCGCTGGGTCACTTAGTTCCTCAGCGCCGCTGTCCTGTCGCACACGCGGCTGCCGCTTCTTTCTCAGGGCGTCGGTGCGGCGGAAACTCCCCGCGGCCTCGTCGCTGTACGGTCGTGCGCCTGAAAAGGAGCGCGGAGTGCCGGCTCCGGATCCCTCCGCTCGCCGTGAGGGTGTGCGGCTCGGTGACCGCCATCTTGCGTCCCTGAAGCCTGCGCGGACGGGCAGTGGGTGAGTGGAGCGGGGTGGGGGGGGGGGTGAGCTCGGGTCAGTGGGACGCGCTTCGGCGGCCGAGAACGTGCCGGCAGCGAGGTGGGCGCCTTGCCGCAAGCGCCCGCTGGCTCCAGCCCGGGGCCTGTCTCGCCGCGCTGTGGGACGGCAGCGGGGAGGCAGAAGGACCTCTCCCCCTGCCCCGTCTGGGCGGAGCTGCGCCGGGAAAGCCCACCTAGGGCCCCCTGCGCTAAGCCCGGGGCTCGCCCGGCCCTGTGGGCAGCTACGCGGCGACTCTCGCCAAAGCACCTGGAAAGCGCCCCAGCAGCAGGCTCGTTGTTGTAGGAGTAAGGGTGAATTTCGGTCTGGTCGCGTAGGGACCCGTCTTCAAGGGGGGCGGGAAGGCACGGGACGGGGAGGGGAGGGAAGGAAAGGACTAGGTCGGAATGGGATGGGATGCGATGGGATGGGGAGAACTGGGCCAGCCTTTCTCCAGCAGTGGGGCTGAACCACCTATGGGGAGTGGCAGCGGAACTTCAGAATGGCAGCAGGGTGGGTCTGAAGGAGCGACTGGGGAGCTGGCTGCTACTTAAGTGATTAATTCAAAATATAGCCATTAAACCAGGAAGCTGTCAGTCAGAATAGCTATTTAATAGGCGCTTTTACAGCGGCTCACACTGAGACTGTTTCTTGCAGCACTGTAAAGTTATCTGAATGTTGTGGGAGTATGTTGTAGTTATGGAAGGGCAAAACTTGCCTCCTGTGGCATTAGACTTATGTCATGCATATCTCTTTCTGTATCAGTGTTCCTTGAGCTTGGCTGGTTCTGCAGATCATTGAAACAACTCTATTGTTGTGTGAAAAGACCAGCTAAATAAAGTGGATTGCTCTGGGTAGTAGCAAATCTTATGTAAACCACTAGTTATACACAAAATGCCATCATTATCTAAAAGTCTGGTCCCATGTGCCTTTTGGGTAAAAGCTAAGGTCTTTCCCTGTGATAGTTCTTAAGAAAGGACTTGTGATGAACAGTTTTTGGCATAACTGCCATACTAAAGCGCCTTCTCAGTTAGTTTTCTGCAGGTGGATTGAACTGGCTTGTGAAAGACTGACGTGTGCAGTGAGCAGGAGGAGTCTGGGGAGTGTGGAACGGCAGCTTTTTCCTTCTGATCACAGGACTGTTAGGACCTTAGTTTGTACAGCCTTTGGGTTAAGGATGCAGCTGTTTTACAGTTTGCATATTGATAGGCCAGAGGCTGGCTTGGTTCTTGTGGATGACTTTCATGTTTCTTTAAAAATGTTTTGTCAATGAAGTGAGGATTTGCCTGTACAATAGTTGGCACAGACGACATCTTCAGACATTGGTTTACTTCCCTCCCCCTTTGAAGCAAGGCAATGGAAGCATGTCTTCTAGCAGTTACGCAGTTTGAGAGCTTCTTCCACTTGTGCTTCTCAGAAACCTAGGGCCAAATGGAACCTCAAAATACCATGCCATGTCAGTAAGTCCAGCTTACTGAACTGAGGCACAATAATTTCTTCCTAGACCATTGCTGGTTAATGTTTATCTAACATTCTTAAAACTTTACTGTACTCTGGCATTTACGTCAGTGGCTGGTGTCACATATCTATCTTAACCCAGGCCTTGAACTTCTTGGTGTAGGGTATGTTTAATAACCCTCTTGCTATTTTTGGAGTAGTCCCGGTTTTTGATTGTCTTCTTCTGGGGTCAAGATTCAGTCTGGTGGAATGGGAATATCCAGGAAGTTTCTATTCCCTCTTGGCCTTGGTTAGATGCAGAGTTGTGGGCTCTATGTCCAGTCACTTGTAAATAACCAGATTGAGAAATAGCAGGCCTGATTGTTTGGAGGAATTGTTTGGGGTTTTTTTCCCTAAGTGAAACAGTAACTGGTGTCCTTCTGGCATGACCAAGAGCTCCTGGTTCCAATTACCTTCCCCTCTTCTCCCACAGGAAGTATTTATCATGTTGGGCTCTGGGTTCAAGGCTGAGCGCTTGCGAGTGAACTTGCGCCTTGTCATCAATCGCCTCAAACTGCTGGAGAAGAAGAAAAGTGAGTATTTGAGGGGGCAGGTGTGACCCAGCATGTTTTTGAAGCTTGGGAGGCTTGAGGAGATGATTTTTCTGGAGTCAGGGTACTTTTATGGACCAAGTATGGAGTAGCCTTTTGCTCTTCCTCGCTGGAGCCAGGCCTTGCAGTCTCCTCTGGTGTGTGAGCACCCAGAGGGGCGTGCTAGCCACAACGGGGCCGCTGACCACCCTCCTGATAGGTGTTGGATTGCGACTTACAGGCTGCATGGGGTGGTAGCTGTGGGCTGAGCGTGAAGGAACAAGCCAGTTTGCCCTGGGAGAGGGTGGGGCATGCTGCTTTCCTGGGCCTTCTGTGACCACAGCGTAGCAGGAAACTTCCTGGGTGCTGTGGGAGGCTGTCGTCACCTGTCTAGCCCTGCCCAAACACAGATTAAATCTGTTGTTCTGACACACTCCACAGCTAAAAGTCCACTTTCCTTTCTCCTCTGAGTTAGTGTGCTAGGTCCTTGACACAAAGGCTCCACAGAGCTATGGCTGAGGGTCTTGTACTGCAGAGGCTCGATAAAGGAGCAGAGAGTCGCTCATGATGGCTTTGTGCGTGGTGGGGACTGTGGGTGGGTGTGGAGGCAGCAGCCCTGCCAGCACAGTGACCAGCCTTGGGGGTATGTGCTGCAGCTGAGTTGGCCCAGAAGGCAAGGAAGGAGATTGCAGATTATCTGGCGGCTGGCAAAGATGAGCGTGCCAGGATTCGTGTGGAGCACATCATCCGTGAAGATTACCTTGTGGAGGCCATGGAGATCCTGGAGCTGTACTGTGATCTGCTGCTAGCCCGCTTCGGCTTGATCCAGTCCATGAAGTAAGCTCTGGCCCTGATGGAATGTTGTGGGAGAGGGTCCTGGCCCCTGGGGTACAGCTAGGGGCTGGCCTGGGGTACAGAAGGATGCCTGGGTGTGTGTCCTAGGACCTCCAGAGACTGTTTTGTCCCCAGGCAGGGAAGACTCCGGAGCATGGCATGGCGGGTGGGGATTTTGAGGGCAGCAAATACTCAGTTCTTGGTGTGGACATAGGCTTCTTTTCCATTGTCCGTAGGGAGCTAGACTCTGGCCTGGCAGAAGCAGTATCTACGCTGATTTGGGCTGCACCACGACTCCAGTCAGAAGTGGCTGAGCTGAAGATCGTGAGTAGGGGTGTTAGACGTGCAGGGTGGGGTGATGCTGCCAGAAGCCTTTGTCTGGGACACTGTGTCATTAAGGCAAAGGGCATGTTTTCACGGACTCTGCAGATGTAGAACCCAGTATAGGTTTCCCTGGAGCATCAGGGATGGCTCAGGCTGCTCAGCTGGAGCTCTCAGTGGCAGAAGTGAGTGCGATCTGGGATGGGGGTGGGTGGCAGAGGGGGCTACAGCAGATGTGCAGTGTGTGGTGGGGGAAAGCAAGGGTGGGCACATTACCAGAGTTTCTTTCCTGCTGCAGGTTGCTGACCAGCTGTGTGCCAAGTACAGCAAGGAGTATGGGAAGCTGTGCCGGACAAACCAGATTGGGACAGTCAATGACAGGGTAATGACCTACCTGCTGGAGCAGCCGCAGCCCGCTGGAGCTGGCAGAACGAGCCTGTTGTTGCTTTCTGCCTCTCTTCCTCGGGCCAGCGGCTGATGCCTGCACCTCCCTGCAGAGCCAGGTGGGCTAGCTGTGTTGGTGGGGACCTGCCTGTGCTGGAGCCTGGGAATGTAGTGCTGAGGTCCCTGGCAGGGCTGCTGCGGGTGGAGAGGAGCAGAGCATGTGGAGCCCTGGCCTGTGGTTGCCAGCAGCCTCCTCTGCAGCAGTGCTGTACTGGGAGGAAAAGCCCCCCCAAGGCTGCACTGGGCTCCCTGCCACAGGTGGTCTTAGATGTGCAGAGCTCCGCTGCACTGTCACAGTCCTGCTGAGTGTCTCTGCACCCTTGTGTTACAGCTGATGCACAAGCTGAGTGTGGAGGCACCGCCCAAGATTCTGGTGGAGCGATACCTCATTGAGATTGCCAAGAACTACAACGTGCCCTATGAGCCTGACTCAGTGGTGATGGTAAGTGAGGTGTCTGCAATCCTGGAGCTCCCCTTTGTGCTGGCTGCGCTGGCTTTTGGAGTGTAGGGCTATGGCACTGCAGCAAACCCAGTGGTAATGGTGCTTTGGTATCTTCTACACAACCCTAGCCTAGCAGGATCTCTATGTCTTCCCACAGCCCTGCGGTATGTAGCTGTAGTTAGTCAGGCTATATTCTGATTCCCATTAATATCACTGTAGCTGCTGTCTGTTCTGTCTGTGTTGTATCTTTGTTTTACTGTCCCATCTTGTCCAGTGACAAATGCTGCATCTGATGTTGTTCAGAGGGCTGTGATCAGAATAGAGATGTGTTGATGAGCAGAATTCTTCTGCTCTCCCCAGGCTGAAGCCCCTGCGGGTGGAGAGGCAGATCTGATCGATGTGGGATTCACAGAGGATGTGAAGAAGGGTGGCCCCGGAGCAGGAGGAGGTGGTGGATTTACAGCGCCGCTGGCTGGTCATGACGGAATAGTTCCTATGCCGGTGATGATGCCCATGCCCATGCCAGCACCAAATCCGCCCTTCTCCTATCCACCTCCAAAGGGACCGGTAAGTGCCTTTGCTTTGAGCAGTCCTTCCTGTGCAAGACTCAGATTGTGGTGTTTAGTCCTGTGCCTCCTGACTGGGAAGTGTCTGTACCTGATAGCTTGATGTGTCAGAACGCTGTTGTGTTGCTGTGAGACTTCATGGGATGGAAATGGTTGGCAGAGCAGCTGAAGCTTCATGTTGCTTCTTGGCTGTGGAGGTTCCTACCCCTGTTCTCCAGGAGCCCTCTTCGCCTTCAGGGAACAGAGGAGTCCAGACTTAACTCCTGAGGCAGTCTTCTGACTGTCGGGCTTTTGACCAGGAGTTGGAGCTGCACTTTGAAGTTGGTAGGCTGGTATTGTGCCAAAATTCAGTCAAGGAAATGAGGTGAGTTTTTCTGAGGTGGAAACAGCACAGAAGAATATGGGAGTGCCTTGGCCTCAGACCAAGCCAATGGCTCTTGGAGATAATATGTGGTGAGGAAGGAAGGTGAGAGCTGAAGAGAGCACCGTTCTCTAAGTTCAGTCACTTACAGGATATCCATGTGGGCTGGAGAGTAGCAGAACAGTGGGATGGTTTGGAGTCTTCATGCAGTCTCAGCAGTGCTGCACTGCTGGGGGGTTTTGTGGAAAATCCAGGCCAAGTATTGTCAGCTGGCTGAAGGCCAGGCCATAAATACGCTGAGGGCTTGTGCCAAGTGTAGGTCTTTGAGGCACTGCTGGGCTACAGATAAGGGTGGTACAATGCCTTAAGTGAACCAGAGACCTCTCTCCTGCTGCGTGACACTGCACTCAGGAGAAATGGCTCAGGTGTGCTTAAGGCAGATATTACCCTTTTAGTCCTGGTACTTCTAATGCCTCGACTGAGGCTTTAGTCACACTGGTTCTTGAGAATATCTTACAGCCCTGTTAGCTGTATCTGGTTGCTCCAGGTGACTGCATCCGATTTAATAGTTGAGAATCTTCTAGTATGTATAACCTGTATCGAGTTGGATACTTGCTGCATTTGTCTTAGACTGCTGCTTTCTCTGACTCCTGGGGCAGCTGTAGGTGTATTGTGTGCCATGGTCGCTCTCCCAGGTGAGTCTGGTACATGACTCTTCATTTCTCTGTGCAGGAGAACTTCAGTGGCCTTCCAGTGGGCACCTACCAGCCTTTCACTAACATCCATCCACCACCAGTTCCGTCAAACCCTCCAGCATACGAGTCTGTAAGTGCCTGAGCTGAATCGCCATTGTAGGCAGCAGAGAGAAGCTCAGAAAGGGTGCAGTGGTAGCCACAGAAGTGGCAGATATTCATTAAGTTTGTTGCTGTCAACCCTTGGAGTGGGTGGGGTGGTGTTTGGCTTTGCTTGTGGGTATGGTGACTCACTGAGTGCATGTGATCGGGAATGCCCTGTGAAAAGTTCTGCCTTCAGTTGTGTATTCTGGCTGCAAAGGAAAACAAGCTCTGTTTTACTGCATGGTTAAAACTGTGATAAACAGGGAAGGAGGGGTTACACCAGCACAACTGACTGTGCCATGAGCCTTTGTCCCAGTCTGCCCAAGATCTGAGGTGGGGTGATGTTGTACTGTGCTGCTGGTTACAAGGACCTGTCCATTATGAAAGGAAGCAGTAGCCATGGTTTTGTGGATGAAGTCTTCTCCCACTTCGGTCTTGATAAATATTTTAGACCCACTAGCAGATGTGCTCTGTTTATCCTGTTCCAGAATGTGCCCAGTGAAGGTGCACTGATTGACAGGGAGGGAGAGGAAGGTTGAAGAGCTGCCTCCTCAGAGGAGGCCCATTCTTCTGGGTGTGCTAGTTGTCTGCCCTCTGGGTAGGAGGGTTGGAGTATGCAGTGCTCTGCATGAGTGTGGCTGCTGCTGCTCATGAGCAGTGCCTATGCACCCGTGTGATTCTGTGCCTGTTAGGAGGGAGGGATGTAGTAACTGAGAGTCTCTTCCAGATTGATGAGCCTAATGCTGACAAGGACACATCTGCACCAGTGGCTGGTGAGTATGTCAAGAGTATGGGAAATGTAGGGTGGTTGGAAGCTGTGGTTACCTTGTGATCCCAAGGGGAGGGGAGGAAGCTTTCCATGCAGAGAAAAATGTGTAGAGTTGATACGTCTTGAGAGCAGGATTTGACTTTAGAGAGGACTGATGGAAATGGAGAGTCTCCTATCAAAACAGAGAGGATCCAGACTCAAGAACTGGAGTTTGACTTCAGTCAGTACTGAGTCTCCAGCTTAAGCTGTCTCCTCAGACTGAGTATAGGGCCTTGCAAGATACAATGAGAAAACAGTTCCAAGTGATAATATATTTTTACACAGTGTAAATGATACTGTTCTGCAGCAACAGAATGAAAAGAAGTGCTAAGAGGGTAGATAGGGTTGAATTGATGTCAGTGTTGAGGTTGCATCCAGCAGAGCAAAACTAGTAGAGATAGCTGTTATCCCTTGGCCTGTCTGCCTAAAGACTTACAGGAGGCATCATGCATCGTAACTGCATCATAAGGAAATGCTCTTGCCTTGTACTGTGTGATTCTGCTCTGTCTGTTTTGAAAGGGTGGGGAGACTTTTTCAAGTAAGTAAACCCTTGCCTATGCCAGCAAGGATTTCTGACAATCTACTGGAGTCCTCTGGGAGCACTGGTGATGGTGCTGAAGAAGACAGGCCAATGGCTGTGTTGGATCTGGCTGTGTGCCTCAGCTTGGTGACAGTGCCTGATACCTGTGTGTGTCTTTAGGAGGTGTCAGAACTGAGGAAGCTGGGACTCTGAACCCCTACCATGCAGCACTGCCAGGGCAGGCATGTGGAAGCTTCATCACGTGCCCAGCTGGCTGTGGGCAGTGGAGGGTGCAGCCATAGGATAGGAGCAGTAGTCACAAGCTGCCAGGGCAGTGCCGCGGCAGCCACGTAAACCTGAAACCTTGTGTCTTCCTCCATTGAGTCCAGCTGCAGTTGGAGGTGTGCGACCATGACATTGGCACTGCCTTTTTGGTAGAAGGAGTTCTCCATGGTGTGGCTCTGGTGAGAGTGTGATGATGGCAAGGTGAAACTATTTCTTTTATTCCACTTAGGGCCTGGGCCCAAGCCAGAAGCTTCAAAACCCAAAGCTGGAGCTCCCACTACCTTGGACAACTTTGTGCTGCCGGAGCTGCCCTCTGTGCCAGACACGCTGCCAGCAGCATCTGCCGGCACCATGTCCTCTGCCTCTGAAGACATTGACTTTGATGATCTTTCTCGGAGATTTGAGGAGCTAAAGAAGAAAACATAGAACTGACGGGCTCTGCCCACAGCTGAGGGGCGGGAGCTGTGACAGCTGCTTCTCTGAAACACTCCCCTTGTTCCCTCTATTAACCTCCCATGAACACGCTCTCCTGGAGCTCTTCCTGCTGTACTTACACCGAGTGCTGCCACTTGCCTCATCTCTGCTGCGGGCGGTGACCCGCGGGACCCCTGTGAGCCTGGCCAGGGACCAGCCGCTGCCCGGCGGGGGCTCCGCGCCCCTTCCCGCCGCGAAGGCGCCGAAAGCTCTGGCCGGACGGGGCCCGCTCCCTCCTGCGGCCTTCTCTCTGGCGGGGCGCGCGCCTGAGCACGTCACGCTTTCGCGCGGGCCGGTTCCTAATAAAATGGGTGTGTGGCCCTTCCCGTGCCCTGCCCGCTGTCCCGGGTGGCGCTGTGCCTCCATTGGCTGGGAGGGCGCGGCCTCCGCCAATCGCCGAGCCGGGGTCCCGGAAGAGCCCCTCCACGCATGCGGCTCAACAGATGGCGGTACCGGTGCGCGTGAGCGGGCGGCGGGCCTCGGGGCGGCGGGAGGGGCTGGGGCCGGGGCCGGGGCCGGGGCCGGGGCGAGTGAAGGGGGCTGGGGCGAGGCCGGATCCGACCTAGGGTGCAGCCGGGGCGGTGCGAGGGGCCGTGCCGGCCGCGCTGCTGATTGTCTCACGCAGAGGCGGCTGCGGGTACTGGCGGCGCTGGGAGGCTGCGGGCTGCTGCTGGGCTCGGCGCTGGCAGCGGGCGACGAATGGCTCTACAGGGCGGCGGTGATGCCTGCGCTCCGCGTCCTCTCCCCCGAGGCCGCCCACGGCCTGGCCCTGCGCGTCGCCGCCTTCGGGCTGCTGCCTCCTTCCCGTCCCGACGGCGCTGCGCTGGTGCGGCTCTGCGGGGAGCGCGGGCTGTGCCGGGGCGGGGGGCGCGCAAGCGGCCGTGTCCCGGGGTGACGCCGGACCCGCCGCGGTCGACGGAGGGTGACGGGCTCAGCGGGGTTCCGGGACGACCCAGGGCACAGGGGGCGTCCCCGCGGGAGCCGCGGGCACCCTCCCAGGACAGTCACCTGTGGAGGACGCCCCGCAGGGCAGAGGGAGGGCCCGGGGCCGCTCCTGCGGGGGCTGGGGCGCAGCTCCCGGTGTCGGCGGGCTCCAGCGCGTGACCCCCGCCCCGCAGGAGGTGCGAGTCCTGGGACGGCGGTTCCGCAACCCGGTGGGCCTGGCAGCCGGCTTCGACAAGCAGGGTGAGGCTGTGGACGGGCTGTACAAGATGGGCTTCGGCTTCGTGGAAGTAGGGACTGTCACACCCAAGCCCCAGGAGGGGAACCCCAGGCCCAGGGTCTTCCGGCTGGTGGAGGACGAGGCGGTCATTAACAGGTGAGTGTGAGGCTCTACCGCTCCTGCAGCCCACCCAGGGGGTGGACGTTTATTTTGGTGGTCCTGACCCCATGGTCTGTGCTGCGGAGACCTCGTGACTCCCTCCTGTTTCTCCCGTGTCCTGCTCCTGGCTTGTGGACAGCAGCCCAGCCCTGAGCCTCATCTGCTCCGGTGCAGGTATGGATTCAACAGCCACGGCCACGCTGCGGTGGAGGACAGGCTGCGGGCTCGCCAGGAGACACAGCTTAGGCTCACTGGTGGTGAGACAAGCTTCTCTTTTGGCTCTTGGGGTCTGCAGGGTGGGTTTGGGCGTCTCCTGGGTAGCTGTAGGCCACAGAAGGTGTGTAATGCTAGCATTCAGGTGCAAGAGGACCCTGACCAGCGCAGGGCACATTTGGACAGAGTGAACCCACTTGGGGCTGTAGCCTCCCTGCCTTGGGACCAGGTGCCTTTTTCCCACTGTTTCCTCTCTGACAGTGGCTCTGCTTGCTGCTTTGGGCAGGACATGTCTGCCAAGACTGGTCAAAGCCAACACGGCCCCAGCTGGGTGGTTTCTGAGGGCAGCCTCTGCTGGGTGGCCAGGCTGGAGGCTGCAGTGTCAAGAGATCATAGAATCATAGAATTGTAGGGGTTGGAAGGGACCTTGAGAGATCATCAGGTCTAACCCCTCTGCCAAAGCAGCTCCCTAGGACATAGAACTCAGGCATCCAGACGGGTCTTGAATATCTCCAGTGAGGGAGACTCCACCACCTCCCTGGGCAGCCTATTCCAGGGCTCCCTCACCCTCACTGTGAAAAAGTTTTTCCACATGTTGGTGCGGAACTTCCTGTGGTCCAACTTGCAGCCATTGCCCCTTGTCCTGTCTCCACAGACCACTGAAAAGGGTCTGGCCATTTCCCCCTGCATCCCCTGCTTAAGATAATTGTAAACATTAATTAGGTCCCCCCTTAGTCTTCTCAAGGCTGAACAGTCCCACTTTTCTCAGCCTTTCCTCATAGGGGAGATGCTCCAGGCCCTTAATCATCTTCGTAGCCCTTCTTTGGACTCTTTCCAGGAGATCCCTGTCCTTTTTATACCAAGGCGCCCAGAACTGGACACAAAACTCCAGGTGGGGCCTGACCAGGGCAGAGTAGAGGGGGAGATGTTTACTGGGGCAGAGCTGGTGGCGCTGCTGTGGCTGCAGGACAGTCCCAGGCCCGCTGCTGTGAAGCACATGGGCTGTATATCCCTCTCTTGATTTTAGTTCATCCTGGGGCCTCCCTTGTTGGGTGCTCTCACCCTTGGGTGGTGGTTGGTTGTGCTGTCCCGTCCAGCCCTGTCTGTGTTCCAGCGGGGATGCCCCTCGGAGTCAACCTGGGCAAGAACAAGAGCTCTACCGATGCTGCAGCTGACTACGTGGCTGGGGTCCGGACACTGGGCCCTTTGGCTGACTACTTGGTTGTGAATGTGTCCAGCCCAAACACCCCCGGGCTGCGGGACCTGCAGGGCAAGACTGAGCTGCGGGACCTGCTGACCAAGGTGGGTGACTCTCAAAGCCAAGCCTGGACTACAGCTGCAGCACTGGACACACCCAGTCCCTTGGCAGTAGCAGGCAGTAGTAGCCCCAGTGCAAGTTAGAGCCTGGTGGGCGGAGCCACCAAGATGGCCCCTGATGAGCTGCTGGCACAGAGTTTACTCCAGCACCGTACCCCAGCAAGGGGGATGTGAGCAGCGAGGTGTTGCCCTCTGCTCTGCTCCTGCAAGGGTGCAACAAGCCACCCACCCCACGGCGTCCGGGATTGCCATGGTTCTGTGCGGGTCCTGTGCCCCAGGCCCTGTACCACAGGGTACCTGCCCTGCCGGCAGCACCACACAAGGAGGGCAGGGCCCATCCCTGTGCTGGTGGGTACACGCATCTCCTTGGTCCAGAGGGCTTCTCTCACAACGCTGCTCTGTGCCCCCCACATCTCGCTGCAGGTGCTGGCAGAGAGGGACACGCTGCCCTGCAAGTGCAGACCAGCCGTGCTGGTGAAGATTGCCCCTGACCTCACACCACAGGACAAGCAGGACATCGCTAGTGTGGTCTGTGAGGTGAGGAGGCAGGACACGGAGGCTGTCAGGGAGCTGGGCTGGTGTGCTGCCTGCCTCGCCTGACAGCGCAGCAGCAGGGCTGCAGTGCTCCTGGCAAGTCCCCTCTCTGAAGGGACAGACAGACCTGCAGCACTCTGGCTGCCAGAGGGACAGTGTCCTGAGTGGCTCTGTGTCTATGAGGGCCAGGCCCGTGAGCATCACTTGGACCATGGGGATGGTCCAGGGGGTGAGGGCAGCTGTTTAGGCCCTTGTGGTGTTGCTGGCACTTGCCATGGGGGGTCCTGTCCTGGCAGCCTGGAGATGAGAGTGGGGGATTGCCGGTGGCAGCTGTGTCCTCATGCTGCTTCCCCCGCAGCTTGGTGTGGATGGGCTGATAGTCAGCAACACCACCGTGAGCCGCCCCAGCAGCCTCCAGAGCCCGCAGCGCACAGAGCCAGGGGGCCTCAGCGGGAAGCCCCTGCGGGAGCTCTCCACACAGACCATCAGGGAGATGTACTCCCTCACCCAAGGTAAGAGTGGGGCCTGAGGGTGTGTGCTGGCATCGCCAGTGCTGTCCTGACCCTGTGCCCGCCCACAGGCCAGGTGCCCATCATCGGGGTTGGGGGGTGAGCAGTGGGCACGATGCCCTGGAGAAGATACGTGCTGGAGCCTCCCTGGTGCAGATGTACACAGCACTTGTGTACCACGGGCCGCCAGTGGTGGGGGCAGTGAAGCGGGAGCTAGAGGAGCTGCTGAGGTGAGTGAGGGGCCTGGCACCTCCCCAGGGAGCCCCTGGGCCCAGGGGGTCTCTGAGCAGCCACATAAGTAGTGGTGCTGCAGGCCTGAACTGCAGCATGAGCCAGCCCAACCATCACTTGCTGCCCCTGGTTAGGGAGCAGGGCTTCAAGAACGTCATGGAGGCAGTTGGAGCGGATCACCGGAGATGAGGTGTGGCAGAACTGAAGTCTAGTGGGAGGAACCTGCCAAGCAGGGACAGGTCTGATGCTTCCAGTGCTGGGTGGGCTGGGAATGGGCTGAGGTTCCCAGTCCCAGCCTCTAGGAAGGGTCAGTAGCAGGTGAAGGTGGGCAGCAGGGGAGGGGTCTCCACATTGCGGTTGCTGTCCAGGGCTGTATTTTTTGCTTCCCTGTGGCTTGGACTCCTTGGCAGAAAGCAGTGCTGGGTAAGGCTGCTGGGTGGTGAGGGAGGCAAGCTGTAGGCAGTCCTGTTCCCTGCTATGGCACTTTGCTATGGAGGACACATCCTGGTGTTACTACACAGAGCTGCGTGCCAAGCAGTGTACTGGATGTCCTCCCTGCACCACAGCCGCTGTGGGAGTGTCTGTCCTCCTCCCCTCTCTGCACATTGTCCTGTAACAAACCCTGCGTCCTGCCTGAACATCAATAAATGTTTGGCTTCCCTGGTCCTGTGTGCTGCCCTGGAGTGGGAGGAATGCGGTCCTCTGCTGAGTGGGATCAGCTCTCTCTATGGTGTTCCCAGGCACTGCGTCTTTTTCTGGTGGTAGAAGCCACAGGGGTAACAGCTCTGGGATGGATCCACACAAAGCTCACCAGAACTGCCCTTGCAGAGCTTTGCCTGAAGCTGGGCCCTGAGGAGGGGCTGGCACTATTTCTTCCCTTTCCTGCCAGTACAGGGATGTCTGGAGACAGCTGTGGTTACACCCTGTCACTCATTACAGAAAGGCTCTGTTTGTTCATGTTTCTGGAGGGTGTTGGTTTTGTCTTTGGAGCCTCCAGTGCTGAGTGCTGCTTTTACCCTGGATTCACTGCAGTTGTCTCAGGCCTTGAACAACACAGCTTAACTTGGACACAGCGTTCCCTCAGCAGTGCTTCGCAATCCATCCTTCCGAGCAGGATTGCTTCACCAAACCAGTTTACAGGAGGAGCAGGAATGGTGACCCTGCTCTTGGCCCATAGCTTTCGTCAGGGCTGTTACCTGCCTGCTCCTCTGCTTCTGCTGCCCTTTGCACCAGCCTCTTCATTTCCTATGCCCTCTGCTCCAGACAGGTCACCGCTGTCTCGAGGGGTGTGACCCGGGCCAAAGCTGTGATCTGCTGTCTCTGGGGAGGCCTCGCAGTGCTCGCCCCCCCCCGTCCCCCCCGCGCCCGTCTGAAGGCGGCTGTCAGCCTGTGGCAGCACGACCCTGTTTCACCTTGTCCCGGGCGCTCTAGTCCGCGCTGCAGAGCTGGCTCGTGACCGTGGCTTGGAGCTGCCGGCAGCGTCGGTGTCGAGCGCGGCCCCGCGACGCCGCAGCCCAGTGCGTGGGTCCCTGCCCCGCCATCGCCACCACTTCCGGCGCGCCCTGCACGTAATACTACACGCTTTCTCCGCGCTGGAAGTCCGCCAAGGGACTGGCAGCCTGTCTTGCCCAGCGATGGTTGGATTCTATGGTGGTTGCCGCTCCTGTAGGCTCTGGCCGCTGTGTCTGTCGCGCAAGCGGGCTAGAGCGTCTCCGCGCGCGGAGCATTGTGGGGTGGCCATGGCGGCACCCGGGCCGCTGTGTTACAGTCGCTGAGGCAACCGCCGCGGGCGCAGCGCCCGGCAGCGCTCCGGCGCACCCCCGTGTCCCGCAGCCTCTTGCGCGCCGCCGCGTCCCGGCCTCCCAGCTCTGCGCGGCAGCGGTCGGCGGCGATGGCCGAGGCGGGCGAGGAGTCGCTGCACCGGCTGGCGGGGACGAGCCCGGGCGCCGAGGCCGGTGGGCTGGTCTTGCGGAATCGCAGCGCCGCCGACGAGCAGCACGTCTTCAAGGCGCCGGCTCCGCGGGCCTCCCTGCTGGGCCTGGACGTGCTGGCGGCCCAGAAGCGCCGGGAGCGCGAGGAGGAGCCGGCCGGCGGGAAGCGGTCCCGGGTCTCGTCCTATAGAGACTGGGAAGAGGGCTGCGACGAGGCGGGCAGCGCCGAGGAGGACGAGGAGGAGGAGGAGACCGACCGGAGAAGCCGGAGCGCCCGCAAGGACAGGTGGGATCTGCCGGGGGTCTCTGGTTGCTCAGGGCGCGTTACAGCCGGCAGGTGTGGGGCAGCGGTCTGTTGCGTGTCAGGAGGTCTGGCCGGGGGCTGCGGCGCGCCGCTGCGCCTGAGGCCTGAGGAAGCCCGGGAAACGCCTTTTCGCTGGTGCCCTCCCTGAGGCGGTAGGGCCGGGGGTGCTTTCCACGATGTCAGGCCTGCAAGCACCAGGGTCCTCGCTGCTTGCAGATGCCTGGAGGCAGTGGCGTCCTCAGCAGTGCACTTGCCTGAGAGCATTAGCAGACTTGGTGAGCTGTTAGCAAAGGATGGAGAGAGTGCTTTCAAGTGTAAGCTTCTGTTATAGCAGAGGTTAGAACTAGAGTTGTATGAGACACATCAAAGGCCAACTATCTCTCAGCATCTTTTAGCTTTGCTTCTTTCTGCTCTGTCTTCCCAGGCATTATCGTTCTGTCCATGTGGAAACACCGTCCTACACTGGGGGTGTCAGTGAGGAGTTTTGGGAACGCAGCCGGCAGCGGGAAAGGGACCGCAGGGAACATGGTGTCTTTGCCTCCTCCAAGGAGGAGAAGGAACGAAAGAAGGAACACAGGGATCGGGACCACGATCGCAAACGAGACTGTGGTAACTGCTCAGAGACTTTGTGTGATGCTTTGTGCTTAGGGGTTGGGCTTGTCTCTCAGCCTCTTTTGTAGCCCTTAGCTAATGTGAATGGCACTTTCTGCAGCAGACTTGAGAAGCCTGTGTGCACACCGGGCACCTGACCTCACTTTCTGTTTGCAGAGGAGCGGGACAGAAGTCGTCACAGCAGCAGATCAGAGAGAGATGGCTCATCAGAGCGGAGCAGCAGGAGGGGTGAACCAGAGAGTCCCAGACATCGACCCAAAGGTAGGACTGGAACCCAAGAACAGAGTTCTTGTGTGGACCTAACAAGAAGGGGCTTGTTCTCTTTTTTTGTTTGTTTTATTTTGATTATTTCCTGCTGTTATCAGGACAAGAATGGGTAGAAAAGCCTGTGTCTTTGCCTTTAGGGCAAGCATAAAACTCCTTGCTCAACCTCGGTCTGTGAGCACTCTGCTAGTTGTGTTTGTGAAAATCTGGCTGCTCTCTGCACAGTGGGGTCTGTTCTGTGTCTGTGTGATAGAAATGAGGTGATCCTCTTTGGAATCTCTGGGCCAGCAGATGGGTGCCCTCTCTCTGTGCTCCTTCCTAGAAGCTGTGTGGTGGCTCCAGGTGTCCAGGGTCACTGACTATCAGGTGTCTAACCCTGTCTCCTCTGCTAGACGCAGCTACGCCGTCTCGCTCCAGCTGGGAGGAAGGACAGTGGCTGCAGCAGTGCCCGTCGCTCGCAATGGGAGTCTCCCTCACCCACACCCTCCCATCGCGACGCAGAGCGCAGCCACCGGCTGTCCTCACTGCGGGACACTGACCGGAGGGACCGCGACAGGTACCAGCACCTGGGGCTGTGGCTGTGAGCTGTTAGGCTGCGGAAGGGAGAGGGGGCGTGTGAGGGTAGCGCCTGGCTGTGGGTGGCTGTTCTTCCTTCCTGCTGTTCTTTCAGGTCTGTGAGGAGCAGGTACCCTGACAAGACGCCGCTTCCTGCTGTTCTTTCAGGTCTGTGAGGAGCAGGTACTCTGACAAGACGCCCCTGCCCACGCCATCCTACAAATACAATGAGTGGGCTGATGACCGGCGGCACCTGGGGGCCACACCGCGGCTGTCCCGAGGGAGAGGTGAGGAGCCTGGGCTGGGCTGCCTGGGCTCTGCCCTGAGCTGTGCTGGGGATTCCCTCCGCAGCAGTGGTGGGGCTGGTGCCCGGGCTGACCAGCTCACCCTCTCCAGGGCGGCATGCGGATGGGGAGGAGGGCATTGCCTTTGAGACGGAAGAGGAGCGACAGCAGTGGGAGGACGACCAGCGGGTGAGAGTGGCTGAGCAGCGGGTGCCCCACAGGCGCGGGGTGGGGGGAGGCTGCGGGGGGCTGGCGGGCCCCGGGGGAGTGGCTGGCCGGGGAGTGGCATCCCTCCGGCGGCCAGGTGAGGAGCAGCGGGGAGAGCCCAGCCCTGGCATCGGCTCTGCGGGCATGTGCTGCTGGGGGTGCCTGTGGGGCTCAGGGCTGCACCTCTCCCCTCCCAGCAAGCTGACCGGGACTGGTACATGATGGATGAGGGCTACGACGAGTTTCACAACCCCTTGGCCTACTCCTCCGAGGACTATGTGAAGAAGCGGGAGCAGCACTTGCACAAGCAGAGGCAGAAGCGCATCTCCGCGCAGCGGCGGCAGATCAACGAGGTAGGGGGAGATGGGGGGTTGGCCTGAGCTTGTGGGCACAGCTTGTTTTGCTGCCCCTTGAGAGACCCGCTCGCTGGCAGCAGAGGCTGAGCCCTTGCTCTTGTGTAGAGAAGGACAGCTGGTGTCCTGGCCCAGAACTTGTTCGGAGGGATCACAGGGAAACTAATGTGAAGTTCCCCTGGAAAGAGCAGCCTTGTGTCTCCAGTGTGGGAGGTATTTGTGGTCAGAGTGACTGGTGGGTCACCGTGTCCAGGGTAGCAGGAATCCAGAGGGCCATGCTCCTGCTATTCTGGAATGTGAGTTACATTATTAGGGCTGTCTAGCAGTTTTCAGCACACGAGCAGGTTTGTGTCCTGTCTGTATTTGCAGGCAGGCTGTGACAGTGTGCTACAGGCAGCCAGTCTGTCCTCCTCAGGTTGGCTGTTTGCAGTTACTGTTTCTCCTGTAGTGCTTGCTGTCAGGCTCCCTGGGCTGGAACCATTGGTTTCATCCTGCTGTCAGTGCAGGGCCCAGACCTGGGCTCGGGGTTCTGTCATCTTTTGGGCTTTCTGTGGGGCTCCTGTGTCCTTCCTGATACGCTGTCTTCTGCAGGATAATGAGCGCTGGGAGACAAACCGCATGCTGACGAGTGGTGTGGTTCATCGTATTGAGGTGGATGAAGATTTTGAGGAGGATAACTCGGCCAAAGTGCATCTGTTGGTACACAACCTGGTGCCCCCTTTCCTAGATGGAAGGATTGTCTTCACCAAGCAGGTAGAGACCGTGGCTGAAGGCACTGATGGCAGGGAGCCCCGCAAGTGTGAGGTCTCTGTCCTGAAGCCGTGCCTCTTTCCTCTAGCCAGAACCAGTTATCCCTGTGAAGGATGCCACCTCGGATTTGGCCATCATCGCCCGGAAAGGCAGCCAGTTGGTGCGCAAGCACCGGGAGCAAAAGGAGCGCAAGAGGGTATGCTGTGACCTTTTGGCTTCCTACCCAACAGTGTGTTACATAGTGCCCTAGAGCTCTTGCTCGGGCTCTGCAGAATACAGGGTTTGGTGTCAGCGAGGATAAGGGATTTGTATTTTTATGGTCTGGGATATGCTGGCAGCCCAGCTCACTGTACTACCTCATAAGTAGCTCTGATGCAATTTCCTCAGGTACTGCCTGGGACTTGAATCACTCTGTCCTTGTGCAGAGGAGTCCAATCCAAAAGGCGTTTGGATTGTGAGAGAAGAGAGCAGGTAGAAAGATGCAAGGTAGATTAGAGACAGTCAGAGCTTGTATGGTGGCAGGATATATCTTGCTATGTCTCAGCAGAGCATTGTGAGGAGAATTATGCAGTAAGGTAATATAGTAGTTTTTGGGGGTTTCTCATGGGGGGCTTTCTCTAAAGCTTGTGTGATAGCTGTGGGGAGAGCATGGGTGTGTTCCTGAAGCATCGAAACTGGGCTGGATTTGAGCTAGGTATACTATGAGCAGAATGGAGGTGGAAGCTAAGCTGGTTCCAGAGGTGAGAGCAAATGGGAAGCTGGGAAATAGATCTGTGAGCACCTGTCAGGAGCAGGAAGATTTTATCTGGTCCAGATTTGCGTAGGTTTAAGTGCAAATTCAATGGAAGGGTCAGTAGCTGGAGCCATTTTCTTCAGAGGCAGTTGGTCGTCCCACATCTGCAACCTCTGTCTCCAGACCAGAGTCTAGAAGCTGTGCTCCAGTTCATTTGGAAGAGGGCAGCTTGATAGAGCAATGGGGAATAGCGGGGCTGTTTTCCTGGTCTTCCAGGCATCCTGAGTAGGATTGGAGAGGAGTGATTTGTCAGTGCTTGCTGTGGCAAAGTTATGCTGTTCTCTGTCCTTCCAGGCTCAGCATAAACACTGGGAGCTGGCAGGCACAAAACTGGGAGACATTATGGGAATCAAGAAGGAGGAGGAGAAGGATGAGATGGTGACAGAAGATGGCAAAGTGGATTACAGGTAGCAGCGTGCTTTGAATTACTCCTGCTTAGCTGGTGACAAGCTGTAGGCTTAGCAAAGTGTGTGGAGAGGCAATTTCAGAACTTCTGGTGTTTCTCTAGGACTGAACAGAAATTTGCTGAACACATGAAGGAAAAAAGTGAAGCCAGTAGTGAGTTTGCCAAGAAGAAATCAATCCTGGAGCAGCGACAGTACCTGCCCATCTTTGCTGTGCAGCAGGAGCTGCTCTCCATCCTCAGGTATGGCAGCTGGTTGCAGAGTATCCTCAGGGCTTTGGCCTATGTCTCAGGAACCCGAGAGAAGTTCCAGACAGGCGGCCTGTTTGGAAGCTGTACCCTCAGGAAACAGCTGTCTTGCCCAAGCAGGACGGTGCTGGGCTGTTCAGACAGGGCTGGGAGCACAAAAGCCCTTCTCTGTGGTATATGAAGGAATACTGAGATGCCTTTTCCCTTTCTTCAGAGACAACAGCATTGTGATCGTGGTGGGGGAGACGGGGAGTGGGAAGACAACGCAGCTGACCCAGTACCTGCACGAGGATGGCTACACAGACTACGGCATGATTGGCTGCACGCAGCCCCGCAGGGTGGCGGCCATGTCCGTGGCCAAGCGCGTCAGTGAGGAGATGGGCGTGCGACTGGGGGAGGAGGTGAGTCTGGCTGCGGGAGCAGCCCACGGCAGGACGTGCCTGAACCTGGGGAAGACCTGCTGGTATCTCCTTCCCTCCCAGGTGGGCTACGCCATTCGCTTTGAGGACTGCACGTCTGAGAACACGGTGATCAAGTACATGACGGACGGGATCCTGCTGCGTGAGTCCCTGCGCGAGGCTGACCTGGACAACTACAGCGCCATCATCATGGACGAGGCACATGAGCGCTCGCTCAACACCGATGTGCTCTTCGGCCTGCTGCGGGAGGTGAGCTGCCAGGGTCTGGGAGGGAGCAGCAGAGCTGCCATTTCTGCCTGCACTCGCTGCTCTGGCATCCTGGTCCTGGGGGGTTCAATATCCCCTAATGCCTGAGCCATGCTAGAGGCCGTTGACTGAGAGAAACCTCCAGTGCCGAGTTCTTTGCTGGCTTAAGGCTTCCTGGACTGAGGTTGGCGGGTCTTCTTAGCTGCACAGATCATGTAGTATCTGTGTGACTGGACACCAGTGTTCAGTGCCTCTGGAGCACAGCAGGAGCTCTGTCGTCTCAGCAGCAATGGAAGCAGCCTGCAGCCATGGGCAAACACCCTTTCCTTATTGGTCCTTTCATCTGCTTTCTAGGTGGTGGCCCGACGTTCAGATCTGAAGCTTGTTGTCACCTCAGCCACCATGGATGCAGACAAGTTTGCCTCCTTCTTTGGGAATGTTCCTATTTTCCACATTCCTGGGCGTACTTTCCCTGTTGATATTCTCTTCAGCAAGGTAGGGTCAATGTTGGGAAGTCCTGTTGTGACAGGAGGGGGTTGTGACGTGGCTGTACTGTAGTCTGTGGTGGACAGAAGGGATAGAGCAGGAATAGCTGTGCTATGATGCAGCCTTGCACACGGGACAGGGCAGACAAGGTGGTTGGTGTCTGTAACTGGGCCATGCCTTTCAGACCCCACAGGAGGATTATGTGGAGGCTGCAGTGAAACAAGCGCTGCAGGTCCATTTGTCTGGTGCTCCTGGAGATATCCTCGTCTTCATGCCTGGCCAGGAGGACATCGAGGTGAGCTGGAAGGGCTAAGATTGTCCTTACCCCCTTGTTGCTTTCATCTTCTATTTACACCTCTCTCTGTGTCTAGGTGACCTCAGAGCAAATTGTGGAGCACCTTGAGGAACTGGAGAAGGCGCCTGCTCTTGCTGTACTGCCCATCTATTCTCAGCTACCATCAGACTTGCAGGCTAAGATCTTCCAGAAGGTGCTGATGTGTGTCCTGATAGGAGTGGGGACGGGGAAGACTAGTGCAGGGAAGACTACTGAGCATGAGTGGGAGGTGCAGACGTGTCTTTTGTGTTGCCTGTGGAGAGTGAGGGAAAGCATGTGCCCCCTCAACTTGCTGGGCATCACCCTTATCCTTCTGGGTTGTGTATCTCTGCTTTGCACTCTCCCAGTGGTGCAGAGGCCCTTGCCCAGGGGTTGACTGGTGTGTGGCATCTTTGCAGGCTCCAGACGGGGTCAGGAAGTGCATCGTTGCCACGAACATTGCAGAGACCTCACTGACAGTGGATGGTATCATGTTTGTGATTGACTCTGGCTACTGCAAGTTGAAGGTAAGCCAAGATTTCCTCTACTACTAACATCTGATCTCTGGGGTAGCGTTGAGGGCATTCTGTGGTAGTGACCCAGCCTTCCTTTTCCTTTGGTCTGTTCTTGGGCCCTGCAGGTTTTCAACCCCCGTATTGGCATGGATGCCCTGCAGATCTACCCCATCAGTCAAGCCAATGCCAACCAGAGGGCAGGCCGAGCTGGCCGAACAGGTCCAGGACACTGCTTCAGGTAGGCAGGTCACTGGTAGTGTTTTGTTTCCACAGCTTGGCATCAGGTTATATGTGTGTGTATATATATATATAATTTTTTTTTTCTTCTAACTGGAGCTGTTCATTATCTTGAACTCCTGGGGGGCTGAGGGCAGCAGGCAGGCTGTGAAGCCTTCTCTTTGGACTGAGTGCCTTGGCAGAGGGAAGGATATACTCTAGTTTCTTCCTTTGCCCATCTTCACGTGGGGCTGTCGGCCTATGATGATGTCAGGAAAACAGCCAGGCCAAAGGCAGCTTTCTCAAGGGTTTGCTTTGAGACTGGTCAGCATGCAGGGAAGGGCTGTGCTTGAGAGGGGTATGTGCTGTACTGCAGCCAGGCACCCTTACGTGCTGGGGAGGCCAGGCTTTGGCCAGGGTAGAGGTGCTTCTCTGCAGTGCTGCTGGCTGAGTGCAGAGCTGCTGCCCTGTGCCATGCCCAGCTGGGCTGGGCAACAGCTGGTGTGTCAGGAGGGAGCACAGCGTCCTGAGTCGGAGGAGTATGCTCTTGGCATCTGTTTCTCAGGCTCTACACCCAGAGTGCCTACAAGAATGAGCTGCTAACAACCACGGTGCCTGAGATCCAGCGCACCAACCTCGCCAATGTAGTGCTTTTGCTCAAGTCCCTGGGAGTGCAGGACCTGCTGCAGTTCCATTTCATGGATCCACCCCCTGAGGACAACATGCTGAACTCCATGTACCAGCTATGGATCCTGGGGGCCCTGGATAACACAGGTACTGGCTGCTGGGGCAAGCTGTCAGCCCACAGGACTGACACCTCCGCAGCTTCTGATCCCTGTGCTGTTTCTGCAGGTGGTCTGACCTCAACAGGACGTCTCATGGTGGAGTTCCCACTGGATCCAGCACTTTCCAAAATGCTCATTGTCTCCTGCGACATGGGTTGCAGCTCTGAGATCTTGCTCATAGTCTCCATGTTGTCTGTGCCTGCCATCTTTTATCGGCCCAAGGTACCTGCCTGCGCTGCCAGCGGCTTGGGGCCTTGCCCTGTCCTTGGGCTGACACCTGTTCTTTGCTCAGGGCCGAGAGGAGGAGAGTGACCAAGTGCGGGAGAAATTCGCTGTTCCAGAGAGCGATCACTTGACTTACCTGAACGTTTACCTGCAGTGGAAGAACAACAGCTATTCCACACTGTGGTGCAACCAGCACTTCATCCATGCCAAGGCCATGCGGAAGGTGAGGCTGTAGCCATGGGGCTGGGGGAGGGAGCGCTGCACGGGACAGGGACCCAGCTGCCACCCGCCTCTGCAGGTGCGGGAGGTGCGTGCCCAGCTCAAGGACATCATGGTGCAGCAGCGCATGAGCCTGGCGTCCTGCGGCACCGACTGGGATGTTGTCAGGAAGTGCATCTGTGCTGCCTATTTCCATCAAGCTGCGAAACTGAAGGTGAGAGGTGTCTGTGCTCATCTGGGGCTGAGGGGCCTGTGTGGGACTGACGGACCGACTGCATCTCTCTCTGCAGGGCATCGGGGAGTACGTGAACATCCGCACGGGCATGCCCTGCCACCTGCACCCCACCAGCTCCCTGTTTGGCATGGGCTACACGCCAGACTACATTGTCTACCATGAGCTGGTCATGACCACCAAGGTGAGCTGGAGCTGAGGGCTAGCAGGAACGGCAAGGAGTGTGCTGAGGCAGGTGGGAGGGCTGTGCTACGGTACTGAGACCTGTCAGGAGGACTGGTCTCAGCCTGTCTCATTGATACCAACAAGGTAGAACTGTGTTCTCCTTTGCCCAGTACATGTTCCTGGCCTATGTGGGATGTGTTTGAACCTCTTTGTGGTCTTGCCAAGTCCAGTCCATAGCAGCTTCTGAGGCCAGGAAGAGTTGTCTGGAAGGAGTATAGACCTAACCTGAGAAATGGCATCAGCAGATGGGGGGAGGGAGGTGCTGTAGGGCCCGGGCACCATTTCCAGAGCCGAGAGCACCATGTCTTCCCTCCTGTCCCTGCAGGAGTACATGCAGTGTGTCACTGCTGTGGATGGAGAGTGGCTGGCAGAGCTGGGCCCCATGTTCTACAGTATCAAACATGCCGGGAAGTCACGCCAGGTGAGTCTCCTGTGCAGGACAAGCTGGCAGACAGCAGGCCCACCACATGCCTCTCCTGCAGTGTCTGTGTTTTCACATGGATGGAACAGGCATGTGGGTGTGCAGAGTCTGTTGCTGCACAGCCCCTCTGCCTGTGCCTGACCTGCTGCTGCCCTGCTGCAGGAGAACCGCCGCCGTGCCAAGGAGGAAGTGTCTGCCATGGAGGAAGAGATGGCTTTGGCTGAGGAGCAGCTGCGTGCCCGCCGGGAGGAGCAGGAGCGCCGTAACCCCATGGGCAGTGCAAGGTAGGTGCTGGCCCTGCCTCACTGGGGGCAGCCTGCTTAGGAGCACGAGTCGTGAGCTGCATGGAGGATCCCAAATTCCCCACAGGTGTTCTGGTGCAGGGAGAAGTTGCGTATTCCACTAATCACCCTTGTCCTCTCCTGGCAGATCTACTAAAATCTACACCCCTGGGCGAAAGGAACAGGGGAAGCCCCTGACACCACGACGCACCCCAGCCCGCTTTGGCCTCTGAGGTGGCAGTGCCCGTTGCTTTGAGGCTTAAAGACTTCCAGGAGCAGCTGAGCCTTAGGAGAGTGCCCAGCCCCTCTGATCACTGTGCTCTGTGAAGCTCACTGCAGCTCGTGGCCCAGGCAAGCTTTGGTGCTTGGCACTGATTTTGCTACAGAACAGGAAAACATTTATTTGTTTAAAGGTTGTCAGTCTAATCCTTGCTTTGTTTTGCACTGCTGCTGGTCCTGGAGGCGAGTGCTGGGGGGAGGCAGGCCTACCAGATTGCAGAGGGCTGGCCCTGTCAGGTTGTTGCCCTGTAGAGCCTGGGAGGAGGCAGAGTTCCACTGACGGAGAGCGCAAAGGCAACCTGTCCCTGGCCCAGCCCTGGCCACACCAGGCAGGTCCAAAACCTGTGACCTGGGGCCATACCTGGTCCCTGTGCACACAAGACCATAGGCCCAGCCCTCTTCCAAGCCAGGCTGTGCCAGGAATTCTGCTCACCTTCAGCTGCTCACACTTGTGGTGCTGCAGTATTCTGACTGCCAGGTGCATGTTTTCCTCTTGCCTCCTGTCTAGTATGTCTTGAAGGTGCCTGGAGGCAAGGCAGAGGAGATGAAATGATGCAGTGTTGGAGAGAAAACTCATCTGCTGGCCTTGCAGGAGCTCAGTCAGGCCAGCAGTTGTCTGTCTGTCCCATACATGCTGGCTGGCAGCAGTATCTGCTGTGTGCAGAGAGCTGAGCCCCGCTCCCCATGTTCACTACTTGCTCCTTGTCACCTGTCAGCTCTGTAGTCTGGTTGATTTGCTTCTGGATGTACCCTAGTTTCTCATCTGCCTGAAAACAAGCTGTGAGCTGAATGTGTTGGTGTGAGAAGGCAGCTGCCTGTCCCGCTCTGCTCTGCTCTTACTCTGTTCCTTCACTAACTGTCTGATGTCAGCCAGCACCAGCTCCCTCTCCTCGCACTGCTGCTGTTGGAGTGTGCCAGAGGGTGGGAGAAGTGTAGAGTTTCTGCCTCTAAAGAATGACACCCCTGTGCCATGTGTCACTGAGCCTGTGGCTGCTCTTCCCAGCCTCTGAGCACAGGACTGAAGGCAGTTGAAGAAACCAGGCTGTGCTGGGGAGGCAGCCTTGGACCTGAGCAAAGGGGCTGGAGGTGCTGGCGAGTGGGAGAGCTGCCCTAGAGAACCGTTCCCTCTGCACCAGTGAAATGTCAGAATGTCGTGGTTCTGTGCCGAGCGGCTTCTTTCTAGCAAGGGAGCAAAGAGGACTAGTTTAAGGAGCGTAAGATAGTCAGCCCTGCTGCTGCCAGACCCATGGTGGTCTGGGCCCCATCCCTTGGCACTTTGGGATGTGCAGGATGCTGTCCTCTCTCCAGTCTCCCCCACCTCTTCCTGCCCGTGGGCCAGGACTTGTCATTCCCTGGTGGGAGGGGCCCAGCCTGTGATCCTGCCCATGGGCTTTGGGGCTCCATGTTTCTATCCCCCACCTGTTTCATGGCTTTGCTGAGCTCCTCCTTGAGGAAAGCCAGCTCCACCTTGCAAACAACCAGCTCCTCTTCTCTCAGAGCCAGAATTCTCTCGCTCTCTTGGTGCAGACACCTCCAGTGTTGGACTTGGCTGCTCAGCTCCTGCAGCCTTTCCTGGAGGGAGCGGACCTGCCAGTGGCACAGAGAGGCAGTAAGAGAGACACAGGCTGAGCATGGGTTCCTGGAGCCCTGAGGTTGCTTGGGACCTGCTCACCTTCTGCATGCTCTGCTTCTGGGACAGCTCCAGCCTCTTCAGCTCCCAGCAGAGCTGCTGCTTCTCTTCCTCACAGGCTGTAACCTCTACCTCCTGCTTGGCTTTCTCTGCCCGCAGGGTGCCCATGTCCTGCACCTGCACACAAAGTTGTGGGGCAGGGAGGGTGGTTGGCCAAGCTGAGGCAGTTGGCCAAGCTGGGGCTCCCTGCAGGGATGGTGCTGCCCAGAAGCAGGAAAAGGCTGAATGGTGTCTGGCTGCACCCCGGCACTGTCCTGGCTCTGCCCTCACCTCTTGCAGCAGTGCTGTTAGGTGCTGTCTGTTGGAGGCCAGTTCTTGGTGCAGGTTTCGGATGGCCTCCTTGGCCTCGCTAAGCTGCTGTAGACTTTGCTTCTCCCTGGCTCGTGTGGCTCCCAGCTCCTCCTGCAGCCAAGCCAGGCTGTGCCTCAGATCCTGGCTCTGCTCTTCCTGGGTCCCCAGCTGCAGAGGAGACAAAGCCTTAGTGGGTGCTGCATCGCTGTGCTGGTGCCGCTCCCTGCCTGAGTGTGGTCTGTGCCCCCTCTCCTGCTGCCAGTCCAAGCTCACTGTCTGTTCCTGCAGCACAGGCCTCGCTGCAGGGCTTTATTCTCTCTTGAAGGTCTCATCCACCCCTCTGCCTGCTGCAGCTCTTGCTAGAACTCTTCCTTCCCATCCTGCTGAGGGCACAGCTCCCCTTGCAGATCCCAGGGCGTGCCAGCCTGCTGGTGGCACAGGGCAGGCCGTGGTCTGTTTGTGGGGGCAGGGAAGACTGGGGCCATGTTGATGGAGGGTCTTGCCTGGTACCTACCTGTGCCCTCAGGGTTTGGAGCTCTTCCTGGCTCCTCTGCAGCTGCTCTCTGGCGTGGGCTGCAGCATGCATGTGTTGCAGTGCCTGCTCCAGGGTCACCTGCTGTTTCCACTGCCACTGGCTCAGCTCTGCCTGGAGCCTGGCTGCCAGCTCCCTGGGGACAAGGGCACTGTCTGAGCTGCAGCAGCCCCTTGCTGGCTGGGCTCTGGCCATGCCAGGGACAGCCCACCTCAGGGCCCACCTACCTGCTCTGTGCAGACTCTGCTGTGCCACTGGCTGCTTCCTTCTGCAGTGCTGGTGCCTCAGCTCCTGTGTTGGCCTCGTGCTGCGTGCCCATCCGCAGGCACTGGTGTCGCTGCTCCTCTGCATGCTGCCTGGCTTCTGGGGCTGGCAGCTGCTGCGACAGGGCCTGGGATGCCTGAGACGGGGTGGGTGGACTGGCATTGCCTTCTCCCACTGTCCCAGGGCTTCTCTGGGAAGCAGAGCAGGGATCAGCCCTGCAGCGTGGTTTTGGACATCTATTCTCAAGGCTCCTCTGTCTCTCAGGGAGAGGCTCAGGAAGCTGCCTCTGTACCCTCCCAGAACTCTTGGAGAAAAGCTGTGTGCCCTGTGACCAGGGAGCCAGTGGTGCTCACCGGGTTGTGCCATTTCCCCACTGTTGCACCAGGATAAAGCGAGTGCCACTGTAGTGTGTGGATGTGCAGCAACTGGTGGGGAGGCACTGGGATGCCTTCCTTCCTCCTTCACCAACCCTATGACCCTCACTGGTGCCAGATTCCTCTGTAGTTGCCCAAGCCATGGGCTTCAGCTCTGATGGGACCTGGACTCCCCATGGGAACCACGAAGAGTGCAGAGCCCCAAGGGGCTGGTTGCAGGCTCCACCCCTTGCATGTCCCAGCCCTGTGGGCCCTGGTGCCCCCTCCTTGCTTACCCCACCTTCTGCAGCATGGCTCAGCTCAGCTGTCCTCCCCAGCTGAGTGTCTTGCATCACTGCCCCTCAGCTGCCCATTTCTGCCTGCAGCCCATCATCTCCACACCGACCACAGCCATGGGGTCTGCCAGCTCCTGCCTGGCCCCAAACACCAGTGCAGTGTCTGCTGGGCTGCCACCACTGACCTCGGGTAGCTCTGTGTGTTCCTTCAGGGTGTCGTAGCTGGCCTGGGAATGGCTGTGGGCGGCTGTGTAGGAAGTGCCTTCTGCCTGCAGCGTCTCCTCCTTCTGGTCCTGTGGAGAGGTTCATCGCTGGCCTGTGGGTACCCAGCAGGGTGCAGTACCCCGACTGCCCTATGCCCCTGCTGTGGAAGGGCTGGGACTGGAAAATCATAGAATTGTAGGGGTTGGAAGGGACCTCGAAGCAGCTAGTCTGGGACAACCCACGGGCAACTGGGTGTTGGTGAGGGTATGCGGTAGAAGGCTGTTACCTGCACCAGGGGGATGCAGGGCGGCCACTGACTGCCAGCCCTCTCATCCCTGTGCAGCTCCCTGTTGCGGTTGTGTATGCTGGATACCCAGCAGCCCTGGAAAGGCATTCCTGTGGTCCCTGACTGGTGAGAGGACTCAGGCACGTGAGGAGAGCATGAACTTGGCTTGCTGGTGAGGCTGCAGGCTGCAGCAGTGCTCCCAGCCCTGACAGGGTGCCCAGGGTGTCAGTGGGGCCATTGGGGCTGGTCTTCCAGCTCTACTGAGCTGTGTGGGCTGAGCCCAGTGTCTGGGCTCGCTGTGTTGCTCTATACAGGGTGCTAAATCCTTGTCCCACATGTGGCTGGCAGGAGATGCCCTGCCCCCTGCCTTGTCCAGGGCTGCTCACAAGCTGTTTGCACAGGCAGGGCTGTTGGGCAGGCACAGTGCCCGGCCCATGATGTGGCTGCTTGGGCGTGTGGCCAAGGGCATGGGACTCGTGCAGCCTGGCCTCTGGCCATTGTGTCCAGCAGCAGTACCTTGCTCATCACTGCCTGGTAGTGCTGCATCAGGAAGACCAAGTCCTGGTGCTTCTGCTCCACCGCACACTCCTGCTGCTGCAGCTGGAGCAGCCGCTCACGGTTGGTGCCCCTGCAGAAGTCTAGGTCCTGCTGCAGCGCCTGTATTGAGGCCAGCACCTGTGCTGGCTCCAGCTCCTGCTGCTGTCGGTCCTGGCATGCTTGGGGCTCTGCTGGCCGCAGCTCCGGCACTGACGCTTCCCTTTGGCCCTAGGACATAGCATGAGCAGTAGCTGTCCAGCTTGCTGCTGCAGCCAGCCCATCTTGCAGCACTTGCCAGGCACCGGGGCTGGAAAGCAGTGCTGTCAGTCCAGGCAGAGCAGCAGTGGGTGCAGAGCTCCTCGCTCTCCCCCTGCCAGGCAGCACCATCCTCTGTGTGTGTTCTGACATCCCCCCATGGCTCATGAACAGCCAAGCCCCCAGTGCTGCTGGCACTTGGTATGGCAGTGATGCCAGCATGAGCTGTGGGAGATAGTGGCAGTGGGACCAGTGCAGCTGCAGCAGGACCGGACACCCCTCTGAGCCCTTGTTCTTTGCCTTGTCCTGGGGGATGAGCTGTCTGGTAGTATGGGTGAGAGCTGGCCAGGGCCTTCTATGCCACCCAGCCACCAACCTGGGGTGGGCACTGCTTACCTGGGGCTGCCAGGTTTCTGTCTCCATTTCTGTCTCCTGTTGAAGCTGCTGGATGGAGCTGCTCAGTGCTGATGTTGCCACCTCCACTCCTGGCAGCTGTCCACAGGGGCCCTCAGGCTGGACCAGAGGTGCAGGACCTTCCCTGGATGTGCTGCATTTTGGCCACTCTCTCACAGCTGGAGGGACCACAACATGGGACAGGCCTTTCCCACTGGCCCCAGACAAGCAGCCCCAGTGACAGGGCAGCCAGGGATGTCACCCAGCCCAGCCTGGGGCAGCCCCACCATCCCATGGCATTGGCACTGCAGCTCCCCATCGCAGGAGCGCCTGGTGCCAGCAGGAGATGCTGAGCCTGGAGCAGAGCTGCACAGGGGCCATGGCCCCCCTCCAGCAGCACCTGCTCCCTCTCTGCAGAGCGCAGCCCCCACTACTGCCCGCAGCGCTCCTCACCACAGCCTTCATGTGCCATATTCCTCCTCAGCCGCACTCTGGCCCTGGCACACCATGGCTCCCTGTCCTGCCTTCAGCCTGTGCCCTGGCCTGGTTCTGGGGACAACGTCTGGGACCAGAACCTGGTGACCTCAGGGAGCTCTTCCCTGTGCTGGTGATCTGGCTGTCACACACCCCACACTGGTGCCTTCTGCAGGTAAGTCTTTCAACTGGAAATTTCCAAGGCCAGGCCGGGCCCAGAAGGTGAACGCCGCAGATGGACCATAATAGAAGTCATTGGTTGCCATGACGACATGCTCCACCAGCAGGTCACAGCCACAGGCGGTGGGAGTGGACGCAACACTGAGCACTGCGAGCAGGGCCGCTCAGCCCCCGCTGTGCAGGACACTGTCCGGTTCAGGCTGATGTCTGCCAGGGCAAGGGGATAAAACGTCCTTGCAGATCTTAGTCCTGTCCGGGCACAGAGCCCACACAGGGCACGGGGCCTCCACGGCTGCCCTCCTCAGCCTTGGTGCTCCATCACAGCCTTGTCGCCACCCTAATTAAAGCCAGTTTCCCTCCTCTGGGGCAGGGGAGCTATGCTGGGACTGTGCTGTGTGTTGGGCTGCTGTTTCCACAGGCGCCCACTGGCTGCCTGTGCCTGGACACGTCCAGTGCACTGCCATACGTGTGCTCACCTCCAGCTGACTGCTGTGGAGCTGTGGGCAGCACCTGCCTAGGCAGGGCCCACCCCTGCTTCAGCTCCCTGTGAGCCATTGGGTAGCACCTCAGCCCTGACCCACAGCTGCCCACCCATGCTCTCCTGGTGTTGGGAGGACAGAGGGGGCTAAACTGGGGCTGGTGGGAACTGTGTGGTGCTGGGGTGGGAGTTGTCTCACTTTAATTACTGCCGTAATGTTACTCTTTTCAGTGCCACGTTAATTGAAATTAAAGAGCTGCCACGTTCTGGCTGGGACAAAAGTGAATCCTTTTTCATTCCACTCTTCTTTAATGAAGACTGACATGCTGAGAGAAAACAAAGGCTCTCCAGCTGCTGCCTCTTGCCGGCACGTGAACCAGCAATTACTGGGCACCCCATGAGCTGGTGTTGGGGGAAGCCCTGGAGCACCCCACAGCCGTCAGCCCCAGCAGCCTGGCCCCCATGTCCCAGGGCGCTCCTGCCCAAAGGGTCTGGCTGGGGGCACGGGACACCCACATGGCAGGGGATGCTGGCACAGGAGTGTTGGGGAGAGCTGCAGTGTGCCCAGGTGCTGTGTCTAGGCTATGATCCCCTCTATTAAGCACTGCCTGGCCAGCAGCTATGCCCCGGAGTCGCTCTTCATCCCTTCCCTGCCACTGGGGTCATCCCATCCCCACAGGCTCAGCCAGCTTCAGACTGACCAACCAGCCCACACAGTCCGAGCCTAACCCCAGACAGCAGTATTACACTGGCTGAGGTGGGTATCTCTCTCCAGCTGTAAGCTCTTTTCTGTTTTAGGACTAGGAGCTTGCTTGTGATACCATTCAGTACTTTAAAATATGCAAAATGAGGTGCTGCTACAAACCTCATTAACACCCGCCTCCAACATCATTAAGATGTTTCCAAGAAAATTAATTGAGAGACTCATTAAAAATAAATTAAGAAAAATGTGTTGCAGAGCGCCTGCTCTGAGCTCGTAAATCACGGCTCAAAGCTCCAGGCCGCTGCACAGGCAATTAACGCCAGCCAATTTGTTTTATCCTGACTGTGAAAATTAGAAAGCAGACATGGAGATTAGATTAGGGGTGTCTGTCAAGTGGAACTTGGAGCGCATATTTTTGGATACAAAATGGAAATCGGGAAAACAAAGCTGGGGCTTCAGCTGGAGGAGCTGACAGGCAGAGGCGTGGAGGCAGGAGGGAGATTTAGATGTTTTCTTTTTCAAGGAGTGGCACCGTGTCTGTATCTTGTATCACCCATCTTGCACTTCACTCGGTTTCCATCTGCGCATTGCCAGCCCTTTGTGGCTGAGCATGGATGCTGCCTGCCCCTTTTGGGAAGCTGGAGCTCGCAGTGAGCTTTAAAGTCACTGCATATGACACAGCCTAAAACAACGTGTCACCGATGTATACTCTGATTACACACTTGGATTAGCAAGCAGAGTACAGCTGGGAGTGACCACTGCTCAGGCCTTAGCCGGCTTTGTGCCGTTAGTAGCCCTTTGTCCATCTCTAGCACCTTCCCTCCCAGCATCTCAAACCACTTTATATTCATGAACTGAACTGCAGAGCCCTTCTGCCAAATGAGCAAGCGTCATTATCCCCACCTTGCCAGGGAAGCCAAGGCAGAGATAAGTTAAGGTCTTGCTTGTAACTATGTGAATGCACAAATAGCTTGTGCAGCAGCAGCACTGGATGTGCACACACCAGCAGTGTGTGGGACACGCCGACGACTTTGTGCAGCCCAGTGTCCAGGCACGGCTGTAGCAGGACCAGCCCTGGTGCACATGAGGGGCAGTTTGCCAACACCCACATGGGCAGCTGACAGAAACACGGGTAAGGGGGTCCTGCCCGTGATCAGCTGCCCAACTGGACAGGTTGGGAGTGACCCAGCAATTGGCCCTGGAGCAAACACTGCCTCTTCCCCCTCACGCGGACCCAGCGCCCAGGGAGCCGGCGGGCAGCTCTGTGCTGGCTGAGGGGCTGCGTGTGGTGTGGCACCGGAGATGTGCTGCTCTCAGGCTCTATGGCTGCTGGCCTCCTGCATGGCTCCTGGCCTCCTCCTTGGCTGGGTGTCATTTCCTAGCAGCCATCCTGGATGGATCATGCTTTTTTGCACATGGGAAGCAGGGAAATCCCCTAGATGGGGCAGACTTTAATTCCTGATGTTCTTTGCTCTCCTGTCCCAGGTTATATGATGCTCACACCCTGAGGTCCAACTCTATAATACACCTCTATAGAAACATAAACTCTGCTTTCAGGAGCCAGGCACAGACACTGCCCCAGCAGTGCAGAGACCTGTCCTGGGAGCACGGGCTTGAGGGAAGACATGGCAGTGTTGGAGCTCAATCAATGCCTTACGGGTGCTCACTGGAAGCTGTGGGCTAACGTGTCAACATGATTGCTGAGTTAGTGACAGACACATCTCAAAGAGGTGCTGTGGTCTCTTGGAGGTGGTGGGGCTCACATGCTCCTGGTGCTGCTGGTGCAGAGGGCTGTTTGAGCTCTGGGAGGAGAAACAGGCACTGCCTCCCTCAGCCTGCAATACTCAAGTGGTGCAGTGTGTGGGGTTTAGTGGAGAGGAAAGTGAGGGGTAATTTGCTCACACATCGGTATGAAGTGGTTTTGTGGAGAACCGTCGATAACAGAAGGCTCTTAGATCTAGCAGGCGAAAGTACATCTCAATCTGATGACTGTAAGATGAAACAAGCCAAACCTAAACTGGAAATAGAGCCTATGCTTTAATAGTTGGCTCTTGGCAGAGTAAACAATGCTGCAGGAGATGTGCCATCAGGGAACATTTAAAACAAAGCCTGGACAGCTTGTTTCCATATCTGCTGACCCAGTTCCCAATTCCAACGCTGACATTAATTCTGGTGGACCCATGGCAGGGTGGGAGATACTGTGATGGTCCTTCCCTGTCCCCTTGGGTGCCCTGAGCCAAACACACACACCTCTCGGCTGGTCTGGGGCATGCTGCTGACTTGTGCTTGATCTCAGCTCTGGGGAAGTTGTTGCAGAAGAATGAGGTACTGGCCTGAAAGCTTTATTCGGGTTGTTAGTCCTGCTCAGAGGGGCTATTCCTGTGTAGCAGGTGAACTGAGGGTATGTGCCCATCGGTGTTGCAGGCTGAGGGCACCACAGACATCATCACCTCACACTCAGGCCAAACTCCTGAAACCCTTGTTTTGCAGCTAAAATTTTCCATGCTGAGCGTCTGCATGAAGATGCATTTAATTAAAATGTTTGATTAACCTCCTTTCAACTATTTCTGAGTTATGGAATGAGTGGAAAAATACTTGCATGTAAAAAATTACTAGTGTTAAAAATAATTCTAACCACAGGAAAAATAAGCTACATTTTTCAGCTTAACCAGACTTCATCCTCATGTGGCCTAACTCCTTCCTGAGAAACTAAACTCTTGCAAATACAGCACAAATGCTTTTGCACATGCTCAGCTGGTACGTGCTCAGCCTACGGGGAGGGAGAAGGGGAAAAGGGGATATAAAAAAAGGAGTCTAATCCCACTGTGTCTCTCGGCTTGACTATGGAGTGATCTGTAGGTGGCATTTGTACAACAGTAGTTAAAAAGAAACAATAATCAGCCCCCCCATATGCACCACAGAGCCCATCAGTGATTGTGGTAGTGCCTCCGTGATAACACATTTAAGAGGAAAAAACCCTGCAAGTGGTGCTTCTTGCTGTCAAAGAAGGGAGTGAGAAGATGCAAGAAACTCACAGTGGAGAAGTTGGTGGAGGACTGTCTCCTGTGGTTGGGACCCCACGGTGCAGCAGGGGAAGGGGGTGTGGAATGAATGCCCTTCCCGGCCAAGAAGGGAACCAACTGGTGAGGAACTGACTGAAACCCCCATTTCCCCAGTCCCTGCCCCTCCCCGTGACACAATGAGGGGAAGAAGGGAGAGAAATCATGGCTAAAGTGAAATCTGCTAATAAGGGAGGGATGAGGAAAGGTGCTTTAAGACTTCTTGTCACCAGACTCTGGTGTCACTGGGGGTGCAGGGCAGGGCCATCAATCAGAGTTTTCTCTTCTTTATTCCATATTGAGTCTGTTCTGCCCATGATGCTGACTGTGGAATGATCTCTCCCTGTCCTTATCTCACTCCTCAGCCCCTCAGTATCTATCTTCTCCCCTGTCCAGCTGAGGAGGGCAGCAACAGATCAGCTTTGGGTGTCCGGCCCCCAGACAGGGCCAAGCCACCACAGCTTTCCCGGTGGGCTCCCACCCAGCGGGCTCAGCGCCTGAGGTGGAGGATGGCGTCGAGAGGCTGCGGGAGGGTGACGAGGCCCAAAACAGGGCCGGAGGAGGCTCAGGGAGCCGACGGTGCGAGGGCCGGGCGAGGCCCCAGGGCAGCGGTACGGCGAGATGGCAGGGCGCGGCCCGAAGGCAGCAGGACGAGGTGTGCGGGGCGCCCGGGGCCCGGAGCGGACGGCCGCGGTCAGACCCGGCCGCGCCCTGCCTCGCCAGCGCCGCCCAGCAGGGGTCGCCCTCGGTCCGCGCTGCGGCGCCCGGCGCGATGGCGGCGGCTCCTCCCAGCGGCCGCGGTGCTGGGGGCGGCTCCCGGCACCTTTGTTCTCCAGGAGCCGTCGCCGCGCCGGTCTGAGGCGGGTCTGGGCGGCCGGTTCCGGCCCCCTCCCGCTGCTCCTGGGGCCGGACCGCTGCCCGGGGCCGCCCCGAGGGAGCGCGGCGCTGAGGTGGCGCTGCCAAACGGTTTGGGCGGGCGGCGGGGACGCGGGTGCCGCCCGCCGGCTCCCGGCCCGCGGCCCCGGCCTGCGTCCCCCGCCCGGGGTCCCTCTCCCGGGACGCGCCGGTTTCCCCTCCGGTCACAGTGTGGCTGCCCCGGAGGCCGCCGCTGCAGCGCTACCCGGGCCTCAGGGGCAGGGGCAGAGGGGTCCCACAGCTCGCACATGAGAGGGAGCGCGGGGCTGGAGGCATCCTAATGATCAGAGTTCTTTCACTGCAGTTGTGTGATAATTCCCCATCCTCTGCACTGGGAGGAAACCGGTGCTGCGGGTCTAACCGCGCTTGGGTGCTGTCTGGGGCACACGCTGCATGTTTGGCTGGGGAGGAGTAGCAAGCACCAGCGGCCGTGGCGTGGCCAGAGTCTGCAGAGGAGAGGCAGCGAACGGGGAAGCCTGGCATGGTTTTTGCATGCTGCAATGAAAATGATCTCATTATCCTTCCCAGGGTCTCAGCCAGCAACTTGAAAAATACGTATTAAAAATCCGAGGCAGCTCTTGGAGAGGGTCCCCTCCAGAGAAGGGAAGAAGAAAGAGCTGGATGTGTAAAAATAGAGTAGGAGGAAACAGCCACGGTGGCAGAAATCGCTTGGAACCTGTCCTACTGCATTTCCTGCACAAGTGGGGAGCCCATGCCAAGGGCTCTGTGCCTCTGCTGTCCCTGCAGCCCTCCCCTTGTTCCCTTGACATCTTGGAGGGCAGGGGTGATGCTGAGGTGACTGGTGGGAGGGTAGGGGGCCCACCCAGCTCAGTCACTCAGACCTTCAATATCCCCATTGCTCGAGTGCCGGGTATCACCCTAGTACCACGGATGCTGATGCTGGAGGAAGCCTGGGGGCTGCTCTGAGGGCACAGAGGTCGCAACCTCTGGTGCCTTTTCAGCTTGCTGTGCGGGACAGGCCCCGTGTCACAAGCACAGAGCAGGGGGCTCTTGAGATCCCCTCGTCCAGTCGCCCTGCCCAGGTTGGGCCAGGTGGAGCAGGCTGCCCAGGGCTGTATCTAGACAGGTTTGAACACCTCCACCTGGGGTGGAGAAAGGCACAAGCAGGTGTGGGAGCAACCCTGCAGACATGGTGTGCCCCAGTCTGCCGGGCTGCCTCCTGCCCAGTCCTGTGTGCTGACAGTGCCTCAGTGCTGTCTGGTATTTGCTCCACCATGGCAACCATTTCCACCACTGCTACTGCAAGCTGCGACCTGCTTCCTTGTGTCTGGGGGTTAAGCCTGTACATACACTGCATAGGGGCTGCTGTGTGGGAGGAACTGTGAACTAAAAATCAGCAGGAACCACAGGTCCTGCTGGGAGAACGGAGCACTGACCAAAGGAAAAGCAGCGCTGCACAGGTCTGGTCACAGAGCACGATGCCTCTGTGGTTCTTACCGTTACAGCCACTGTCAGGAGATGGATGGGGCACTTGGACAGCCACATCAGTATCGACCCTGGGGGCATCCTCCCCACCTGGCAGCAATGGCAACAGCAGGTGAGAAGACATAAAGGGAAAACAAGGAGCTTGAGGTGAGACAGAACCACAGGGAACAGGGTAAGTGGAAACAAGACTTGAGGGGACCATGGGTAGAACCTGCACAGGGTGCCTGGGCATGGGGATGGAGAGCAGAGGCAGGAAGAAGGATCCTCACACCTTCTGTTTCCTTATGGTTAACCTTGAGTCTCTGGCCAAGAAGAAATGAGTGTTCTAAGATCCAGGAAAGGTGAAGCATAAACCTCAGAGAAACAAAGTTGAGACTGTGCTGCTGCAGCACAGAAAGTTTCATTAGCCCCATTGGCACAGCAATAATCAGAGAGAAATCAGTAGGAGAGATGAAAAGGGGTTGACTGCCAAGGCAGGAAGTACTGCATTTACCATCTCTTGATGTCATCAAGGCCAGCTGAACACACTTCTGAAGCTGCCTTTGTCAAACAACTTAGTGAATTCAGCAGTTAACATGGCAAAATTCTCTTGACTGCAGGTAGAGGAGGTCAGACTGTGAGCATGATCCCTCCTGCTTGCTCTGTGGAGCTACAGGACAGCGCAAAGAAGGGCGAAGGGAACATGCTGCTATTTGTGTTCTTTGACAGTGACTTCACTTCAGCCTTTATCTGCAGGAGCTCCAACTGCATCCTCTGCTGAGGAGTGCTTGTGCTGAGTGGTGAAGGTCGGTGGGAGCCACCAAGCAGAGCTCCTGGGTGATGAAGCCAGCTGCTCTCAGGCGCTGAGCTGTGCAGGCTGCCTTAGCGGGTGTGTGGGTCTGCCCCACACAGCTGGGCTGTCAGCAGCCCTTCCTGCTTGGGATGGTGTGTGAGGGTGGCATCTCAGATGGAATCCTTGCAACAAGGGTGAAAGGGTGACTGCATTTGAGAGGAGTAGAGGTGTGTGTAAGGAGGCTCCATGTCCAGCTGCAGGACAGATGTGGGCTGTTTGTAGGTGGTGCTGCCTGACCTGACACTGCATTTTGCTCCAGCAAAGAGCAGGTCCCTGAGATCTTCCCATTGTCTCCTGCAGCCTCTCAGATGGCCCTGGAAGAGGATAGGGCTGCAGTGTTGTGATGTTGATCTTAACTCATCACTTCTTGTTTTTCAAGTGCTTAGCAGCCATCTCCAGTCTTGTACAAAGGTACATGACACAGCCAGGTGATCTCAACCCTGCTGAAGTTCTGCGGCGTTTGCTCTTCCCTTCTTAACAAGACTTCACTCACAGTCCCAGCTGCTGGAGCTCTGCTCCCTCCTCAGGAGTGAAGGGTTGGGGCTGTACTAGATAAACCCAGATAGAGATGGAGAGATGGTTCTATGGAAATGTTTGCTCAGTGCCCAGAAGCAGCCCAAAAGGCAAACTGACTGTTAAGAATTATTAAGGAAGTAATGAAGAGCAGATCACAGTTATGCCACTGAACAGATCTGTAGTGGAAGCTGCGTTGTGATTACCATATGCAACTCTGGTCTGCCTCTCCCAAGAGAAGTAGAGTTGGAAGGGTTTCAGGGAAGAGCAACAAGGGTAATCAAATACAAATAATATTTTCCGTATGAGGAAAGAAGCAGATAGTCTCTTCAGCCTGGAAAAGAAATGACTGAAGAGGACTATAAAATCAAGTGTGGCATAGAGAGGTGGTCTGCAGTATCATTTCTCATTGTCCCTTCAATATAAGAACTGGCAGCACCCCATAAATGGAAACAACTACAAAACAAAAAACAGTTCTTTTTTTTAAAAGTCATATGTTGTGTGAGACTGCTTCACACAGGATATGGTGGGGTCTGAAAGTTGATGTGCATTCAAAAAGAAATTAAACATTTTAATGGGAGAAAAAAAATCCACTTGCATCGATGAAATGCACAACCTCACTTTTGTTTCTGAAGCCTCTGAGCTGTGGATTGCCAGGGGCTGGCAGAATACTGTGGGCAGTACAGTGGCATCTGTGCCTTCCTCTTGCAGTGACCAGGAGAGCAGTCCTTGGGTACCACTGGAGATGAGACAGTGGGCTAGGCAGACTTGAGCTGATGGCAGACCCTCTCTTTCCTTCACTGCTCCAGGCTCCTGTGCAAGGACTGGTCCTGATGCACCCTGCCCTCCCTCTGTATCAGCCTGTTCTCCTTTGAGGAGCTGTATGGAGAAGCTGAAATACTTGCAGTGGTGGGGTGGTAGCCCTGTGTTTGTGCTGCTGTGTCAGAGGCCCTGCAGACTGGTTCACCTTGAACTCCCCTGAGGAGCGGCAGAGCCAGTGGTGACAGCAGCCGCCCCCGTGCCCGTCGCTCTCTGTGGCCGGCAGCCGGCGTGTCCGGCAGACAGTGTCACCTGGCCAACCCCAGGGTGAAAACCTGTGCGGGGTCCTGGCGAGGAGCCCTGCAGCTGGGCTGGTGGCACTTGCACTGCGGGGCAGGGAGCCCAGCTGCCCTCGACAGGCCCAGGGAGCTAGCCATGCATGGCTGGTGGGGTGTGAGGTCTCCCCAGGGTGTTAGGGGCTGCCCAGCGACCTCCAAAGGGGGCTTGGCCGTGCTGGTGGGGTCTCACAGCAGACCGTGTCCCCAGCTGGGAAGCCAGCTGCTACCACACCCGTGAGACACTGGTACCTGATGACTCTGGAACATGGGGTCCCGTCTGTGGCAGCCTCACTCACTATGTCTCCAGAGGACACAGAGGAGGAGAAATGAGGCTGGTGTGTTGCTGCATCCCAGAGGGAACGCAGGGTCCCTGTGCACTGTGGTTTGACAGGGCTGATGGAGCTGCAAGGCGTTTGCTTACCTCTGGAGCAGGCTGGGGAGCGAGGAGGGACAGAGCGCAGGAGATGCTGGCAGAGGAACTGCAGCAGCTCCCAGGGCTGTTCCCACAACAACTCTGCAGGTGCTGGGATCAGTTACAGCAGGGTCATGTGGGCAGATTTCTAGGAAGCATTTGACTGTTAATGTTTGGTGAGACTCTTTTCTTTTAAAAATTGTTTTCCCTTTCCCCAGAGTGCATAAACCAGCTTGCAGCCACCTCTGATTGCTTCCAACAGAACTACAAGTGCTTGCCAGGGTGGGTGCGGGACAGGCACTCATCCCACACTGCCTCCGGCACAGCACTGGTCACAACACAGGATCCCCCAGCCCTGTAGAGACTGCTTGGCATCGGAGGAGCGCTGCTGGCACTCTCCTCTGGGCTCGACAGGTAATAGACATCTCTGTCAGCTTTTTCCCCACTCTCCTATCCCTCTCCACACCAGCAATGGCTCTTACCTTCTCAGGGCTGTGTGCTCTGATCAGGGAGTAGGGCAGAGCCTGCTCGATTGTCCCAGCCAGTGTGAGTATCACCACACTGTGGAAACAAAAGAGGAAACACAGGACCTGTCCTGGAGAGCACTGAGCCATATCCCACGCAGCATGTGGGGCTAGTAGTGAGGAGACGGAGAGCTGGACGAGCTGGGCAGAGCTGTACAGCCACACTGATATGGGTCCCTGCACATCTGGATTGCTCACTGGAGTCCTGGGGTACCTGCAGAGCTTTGCCTGCCCTCAGCAGGATGAGGGGTGGCTCATCCATGACTCCAGTTTTCTTTATTGTCATGCTCATTTCTAAGTCTGCCCTCCAGCCCCTCCAGCCCCTTGGGTTCAGGAAGCTCTCACATTCCAGCCGACTCTGCCAGGGAAAGGAGCTCACCCCATGGCTGATGGCTCCAGTGGACTGCTCCTGCTCATCAGTGGTCGCTGCTTTGAGCTTTTACCTGTTTCTAACACTAGCAGCTATTTGGTAATTCTCCGTTGGGCTGTGGGTTTGCCAGGTCAGTGCTGCTGTGCCTCTTTTCATCAACTGGGGTGCTGGTTTTGGCCACAGCAACCAGTATCTGCCAGGAGCTGATTTAAGAACCTACAATAAGCTGCGGAGAGGAGGATGGATCACAGAGGCTTCCTGGAGGTGCATAACTGCACTGTTATTCCTGCTGCTATACGCTGTCCTGGGCGCTCAGCCACAGTTCTCATCTTCATGTGGCATTTGTGTGAGCATCTGCCATCCTTCAGTACAGCTTCTGAGGAATTGAGTGAATGTTTTCCATATCACACAGTATGATTCCAAATACCCTGGTGCAAATGCACTAGCCAGATTCTGAGAATGGGAAAGTGTCTCTGAATTGCACCATCTCCTTCTGGAGCAAGTGGAAAAACTAAAACCAGTGGGTTTTTTTAGCTATACTGAAATTTCACAGTCGATTTTAAGCCTCTTAGTGTAATAGTGAATGCAAGTTCCTGCTGAGGGCTATCGACTTCAGTATGTGCCAAGCTACAGGGAGCACCCTGTGCCATGCCTGCATGTGACAGAGTGCTTCCCTGCACCAGCAGCGTGACTCAGATCAGAGACCAGTGTCCCAGGATTCCCCTCAGCATCCTTGAAGATTGCCATCCAGCAGAAGGGATCTGTGCAGCCACGGGGTGAAATGCACTAGGAAACAGCAGCATCTTCAAAACACACAAAGGGATTAGCACAGGCTGAGAACAGCAACACACTGCCCTCCACTCGGGGTGGAGACACGCTGCCTGCTGGGGCCTTGGGATGGAGTAGACTGGCCCTTCAGATATCCCTTTCCCGGGTCAGGTGTGCTTGTCAGTGCACACTCTGTCAAAGGGATTCCACGTTCTTGCAGCATAAACCCTAACCCAACCTCTCTGAGCATCTGCTGCCATGCTGGCACAGTGCTAGGGGATGTCAGCATGGTGGGATGCAAGGATGGACCTCGAACATTTGTAACTGATTAAGAGCAGTGGGGTTTTGTTGCTGCAGGACCACACCGGGGACACAGATCAGTTGCAGCCCTTGTATGTTGGAGCAGCAGGCAGCGTTCCGTGCTGCAGCAGAGCCTGGGCAGCACTGCTGCCTGACGTGCTGTGTGCAGTGCCAGTGTCAGGAGTTGTCCTGGTTCCTGGTTCTGGATGAGGGGTTAATTTTCTTCCCAGCAGCTGTTGCAGTGCTGTGTTTGGGATTTAGGATGAGAATAATGTTGGTAACACACCAACAATTTTAGTTGCTGCCAGGCAGTCAGGGACCTTTCAGCGTCTCATACTGGCTGCCAGTGAGAAGGTGGGGACCGACCAAGAAGCTGTGAGGGGACGCAGCCAGGACAGCTGCCCAGAATGGGCACAGGGCTGTTCCATACCATACAGCCTCGTGTTCTCTGTATAACTGAGGGGTGGGCAGCTTGAGAACTACCTGAGCGTTGGCTTTGGGTCACCATCATCACCATCATCATTATTGTCATCTTCCTCTCCTGTCTCAATAAACTGTCTTTACCTCCATCCAAAAGTGTTACTTTTTTTCCCCTTTTGATTCTCTCCCAATCCCAGTGTGGCAGGAAATGAGCCATTGGCCATGGGGTTTTTTTAGCTGCTGGCCAGGTTAACCCATGACACCACCAGAAGAGCTCCTGGGCTGAGCTGCTTGGAGCTGCTCTGTCACCTCAAGCAGTGCCTCTGTTTTGTCGCTCACTTCCCATTCTGCTGCATGCAGCTCCCTGATCCCACGGTCAAATTATCCTCCACCTTTTAGCATGCAGTGGTTCCTCTACACCACATTTTATATATCTTTATATAAAGAAGAGGCCAATGCTGAGCTGCAATGAATATTCAGGCATGATTTCCCTTTCCTGTCTCTGTTAGAGCATCCTATGAGTGGCAGAGCATGGTAATCAGCCAAATATCCTGTTAGAAACATGGTTTTAACAAGGGTAGCCCTGCCCAGCCCACTTCCACATAAAATCATGGAAAGGTTTGGGTGGGAAGGGACTGTGGAGTCCCCTGTATCCCCCTGCCTCGGGTCCAAGGGACATGCCCCACCAGCCCAGGGTGCCCCAAGCCCCATCCAACCCAGCCTTGAGCCCTGCCAGGGATCATGGGGCAGCCCCAGCTTCTCTGGGCACCCTGTGCCAGGGCTCCCCCCTCCCCAGGAAGGATTTCTGCCTCCCTGCCCCCCTCCATCCTCCTCCTCCAGCTGAAGGCCGTTCCCCTGGGCCTGCCCCTCCCTGCCCTGGGCACCAGCCCCTCTCCAGCTCTCCTGGAGCCTCTCAAGGGACAGGAAGGGGGTCAGAGCTCTCCCCAGCAGCAGCCTTCTCTTCTCTGGGCTGAGCCAGCCCAGCTCTCCCAGCCTGGCTCCAGAGCAGAGGGACTCCAGCCCTCCCATCATCTCCGTGACCTCCTCAGGACTGGCTTCCACACCTCCGTGTTCTCCTTGTCCTGGGGACCACCGAGCTGGAGGCAGCGCTGCAGAGGGTTCTGTGTCCCAGAGCAGAGCATAGGGGCACAACCTCTCACCCTGCTGATCACAGTGCTGGGGGTGCAGCCCAGGACACGGGTGGCTTTCTGAGGTCCAAGTGCACGTTGCTGGGTTGTGTTCGTTGCCAGGAACACAGTGAGCGAAAGGGGCCCCAGCTCTAGTCTGGAAATGCTCCCCTATTTCTGGAGTTTGTTAGTACAGTATCAAAATTACAGGCTGCAGCACTGTCCATTCCTTTTGCTCTGCATTAAAGACCAGCTACTGAAGACTCTCACTTCAAAAACCATCCAGGCACTTTCTAACATCAAGCAAAATGCCTGAAGAATAAATTGCTCCTATCAGAAATAAAGCATTTTAGTTCTGCCACAAGCAGAGAGATCTGTGTTTATAAGTCTCTCCAAAGGCAACTCCATCTTTCCTGCTTTCCTCTCATTTTCTTTTGAAGCACAAAGCCTGCATACTGCAGTGCCGTGATTGGATTCAGCTTTGGAGCAGTGTAATTGTAAATATTCATTGGAATCCAGGCTGGTTTTCCCAAGTCTCTCTTAAAGGCTCTGCAGCTATACAAACAGCCGTGGCTCTGCATTAGCCTCACAGCCTGGAGGCTGCCTGTTTCTCCACAGCCCCAAAGACTGCTCCTTCAGAGGCTGCATGGAGGGAAACCAGCCTTGCAGACCATTTTAGTCAGTGCTCTGTTATTTTCTTTATTCCCCCTTTAACGTCTGTGTTGTAGAACTGGCTCTCAGGCCCAGGTACACAGTGGGGTTCCTTGACGGTGCCTACACAAATAACAAATGCCCCCTTCACGGACAGGTCCCTCTGGCTGTCCTGGCTGTGTGTTACTAGCCCAGTCTGTCTGCTGTGGTGCTGGGATGCCTGTGTGAGCTGCTCTGCGCCCAGCTGTGCAGAATGAGCCAGATGCCTGTGCACATTCCTTCCTCCTGCTGGACCCATAGTCCAAGTGGGTGACGCTTCGTACTGACATGGCAGCTACTGGGCTGCGTGGGGTGATAGCAGGCATCTTGCGAGGAACTGCACACCTGTTGGGTACTGAGAAGAAAGGTGGATCACCCATGGGTACCCAGGCAATTCTACCTCTCCAGCTGCTGGAGCTCCATGACTGCACTCAGCAGGAGGCTGGCCAAGGGCAGTAGACTCCTCCATCTTCAAGGAGCAGAGGAGAGACCTTTCCTCCAGCTACACCTGGAGCACTGCGTGGCCTGGGCCTGGCACTGCACAGCAAGACTACCTGGTGTGGAGCTGGCTATGCTCTCCAGGTGGTCTCTGCTGATGGCCGTGTCCAGCAGCAGATAACTGCACACAGCTATTCTGCTGAGAATGGAAATTGAGTCCAAATGTTCTGATAGCAGATCTTTGCTCCCATCACTGCCTCATCTACTCTTATGGTTACCACCAAGGGTGGAGCTGCAATGCCTGGGCCAAAGCCTGAGGCACAGCAGCACATGTCATACAGATGGTGCTATCAGAGCCTTCATCATCCACTGAGGTCCTCCAGGCGCTGCTTGCTCTCTCAGCATATGCTAAAGCACATGTTCTGGCTACTGGGTAACCTGTACCCAACCAAGTAGACACAAAAGAGGGAAACCTCCAGTTTTCCTTCCATGGCAACTCCTGGGTGCAGCTCAGCCCACAAGGCACCTCCTGGTTCCAGCTGAAGCAGTGCCAATTTCTGTCTGTGCTACTGACAAGAGCAGCCTGGAGGCTGTCAGCTGTAGGCTTCTCTCCCTTGCTGCAGCACTGCTGCCCTGTCCTTCAGTCAGGTCCCGCAGCAGTGCTCAGCTGATTGGCATGCGTGTGTCCCTGAGAGCGCACTCCACACCAAGCCATCAGCCCAGGATAGTCAGGTGAGCACCAAGGCTCCAGTATCAGAGATTAGGCAGGTCTGCTTGTGTGGTCTTCAGAGGACTGGATGGGGAGATTCTCTGTGCAGACCCCAGCACTTGGAACAGAGACCCCTGTTCCCTGAGAAGGGAGCGGAGGGACATCGCTAGTAGGAAAGACATATCAGGGTGAGTTCATGTGGGAAAATGCTCGCGTGAACTCCCCAGCAAGTCTACTGTGCATAAGCCTGCAGTGCAGGAGGACTGCTCCCACAAACCAGTGCCGAGACCCAGCACAGGGACATGCCCTGTGACACCACCTGAAGCACAAAGACCAGACTTTGGAGATCTCCTGTGGCTCTGGAGACGGCATAGCTGGTGCTCAAGGTGTTAGCAAGCATAGATGTAGGAAATGAGCAAGGCTGGCATGAACCTGAAGAGGCTGACAGCCCATGTTCCAGTTCTAAGACAGGGGAACCTACAAGTGCCCTGTCCTTTGTTTATCTGTCCTTAAAGATTTCCTGTGATGCAGAATCCTCAGGCCCCAGCAGTCTGCTCATGCACCTTGCTCTCCTTCCAACCAGAAAACTTCCTAGCATGAATCTTCCATGATGCAGGCTTTGCCCATTAGTTCTTGTGTGTGTTTTCATGGACACAGAGAACAGATTGCTGTGTTAATTTTTCCAGGAGTCCCTTACATGCAGTTGGTGTTGTGATTTTTCTCAGCCATGCAGGAGAGAAAAACCCAAAACCCAACAAAACAGCCAGATTGGAAACAACAAACGAAAATCTGTCTGGTGGAGCTCACTACCACACAGACAGACTGCAGCTATGTGTCCTGTGAGAACAGATAAAGTAACAAGGCCTTTGTAAGATAACAGCTCCCAGAGTCAAAACAGCTTTGCTGAGAGAAATGCCCAGCTGCAGTAGATTTCAATCTCCTTGTGGCAGCCACCAAACTGTCCTCTTTATATCCTTCCCTCCACAGAGGCAGGCAGCTCACATCTAACTGCCATCAGACATGCGAACGAGATGGCCGAGGAGAAAATCCTGCCTCCCATGGAAAGGGAACGTGCATGAAGGAGCCTGTCACAAGCTGGGGCTGGGTGTGAGACATGTCTGGTGTCTGCCTGGCAGGAGCCAGCCCTTGAGCTCCCCATGGGAGCCCATCGTCTTCTCTCCTGAGGGCACTGCCTCTCACCGACTCGCAGCACAGGGCCCGTCTCCCCTGGCAGCATGCAGCCTGCCACTGCACAGTCCGGCCCTGCAAGGGACCCCAGCCCATGGCACCAGCCGTGTCCTGGGCACGAGGACACAGGGCCCCTTTCACTCCACAGCCCCGGGATAGAGGCCTCTGCTGTGCCTCTGCCCTACCAGCTCTGTCTCCCAAAGCAGGGAGAGCAGAGTTCTTGGGAGCTCCCACTATGATGATTTATCTGGGTCATGGTGAGGACAGCTGGCTAACTGAGGTTAACAGCTTTCTCGGTTTCATTTCACAAAGACATTAGCATGGGGGCTGTATTAAACCTCGATGTGCCAAATCCTGATTCATTCGCCAGGAGAGCTCATGATCCAGCAGGGGACTCAGCTGACAGGCAGGGCTGTGCTGTGAGCCTTTCCTTAAAGGGCAGGACCATAACTCAGGCTCCCAGTGCTAAATTACACCTGACACTCCTTGCAGAGGGCTTCTGGTATATGCAGCCTGCTGCAGGCATCCTGGGACTGCCAACTGTGGGTGCCCTAAGTCCCCAAGCCAGGAGATTGATCAGAAACCATGCCTGACTCAAAACCCTGACAAGCCAACAAAGAGAGGTTGAGGCCCTTTTGTCTGAAAGAAAGGAAACATGACAGAGGTCTCTCAAATCAGAAGTGTCACAGGGAAGGTGACCAAGGAATGACTCTCCATGGAGCCTTCCAATAAAACCCAGAAATTGTCAGGGGACAGGTTCAAAGTGAAGAGGTGGCTCTGGATCCCACACGTGGTTCAGCGGTGGAACTGGCTGCTACAGGGCATTGCAGAAGGTGGGTAACATCTGAGTTACAAAAACAGTTTGGCCAACTATGTATAAAAATTGCCAGTGGCTGCTAAACAAAAGGCTCCTGCTTGGGCTCGGGAAGACCCTTCACTGCAGAAGGTGGGTGAGGATTTTGGGGCAGCATCACAAGCTTCCCAGGGGAAACGAGCCCTTTCCCAGGGATGGGCATCAGCTGTTGTTGGACCCAGACCTGGGTGGAGAGGTGTTCTGGCCAGGAATAGCATTAGACTTTTATGTAATGGGGATTCATGTTCAGTACTTGAATTGGGAGTTTTGAAGAGAAAGTGTAGAGCTGGGTGGTTTTATCTGCCACTTTCTCACCAACACCAGGTGCCCAGGCTCTGGGGAGCCAGTGTCAGCAGGTGCAGGGGTGGGGCGGCGGTAGGACAGGGTAACTGCAGGAGCAGGCGTTGTTCCCACCCTGCCGTGCTGTCCTTGCACAGATCAATACCTGGTCAGACACACACACAGAGAACAGAACACACCCACTGACACACTCACACAGTCATTTGTCCTCCACCAGTCGTGCACAGACAAAGGCGTGTGAGCTGCCCACACCCGGCTGTGTCTTGTGGGCAGTGGGAAGGCACGCTGCAGCATGCTGCGCAGCCCACAGGCTGGCCTCACACACACAGACACAGGGACACACAGACAGACAGACAGACGGACAGACAGACACCCCCCAGTGAATGACTTGGCAGGAAGCATTTTCATTCAAACACAATGAACATTATAATTGTATCATGCACATATATGATATGTATTGTTCATACATGTTCATATTAATGTGACCATATCAGTCATCACCAAATTAAGTGAAATACAATGTTTCCACTGTAAATAATAAGGGGACTCCGCACCCCCGACTCTACAGTGCTGTGCTCTGAGCTGCAGAAACCTGCTGTGCTCAGCTAATTCCTGTGACCCAGCGTGTTGGTACCTGATGTTCCAGTATTGAGAACACCTGCTTTAGCTTCCAGAGCTCCGAGAATACTCAACTATCTGCTAAAATATACAGAATTATTCTATCTTATGGGATGCTGAAAGAGATTAGAAGTGGGTGCCATGGAGGGCAGATGCAGGTTAGGCAAGTAATCCTGCTGTGTGCAGCAGCAGTGGCTGCACAGATTTTTTGGTATCGGCTCTTCGCTTCTATTTGCCCCACAGATTGGAATGATGGCTTGTGGTCAAAGTCCCCTCACCACTACGCTGCCCAAGTGGGTATCAGGTAGGCAGCCCTGGGCTGGGGAGAGGGGGAGCAGCACGGTCTCCAAGCCAGACTCACACACAGGAGGAAGACACTGTCTGAGCGAACGGTCTGTGTCCTGGCAGCTTCTAAAATACAGAGATGGGCAGAGATGAGCTGTGGCAGGGCAGGCACCTGCCACAAGCACTGCCCATCAGGCCTCCTGCCAGCTCTGCAGGGTGAGGACAGCACTCACACCCTGTCTGCTCTGTCCTGGAGCATGCACCCGCAGCAGCATAGCTGAGCACATCTGAACAACCTGTCTCCTGGCTCCCTACACACCGCTGCTGCCACCAGCGAGGACAGGGCTGAACTGGGAGGTGTCTCTGCCCACCACCTGGTCCCACTGTCCACAGAGGTCAGCAGCAGGAGCATCATCCAGCACATCTGTGCATTACAGCAGTCACACCCCCAAACCAAGTGCACTCCCAGCACCTATTTACAGTCAGCAGAGCCAGCACTGTCCTCCTGGTCCCCTGGACTTTCCCCTCCTGGCTCGGAGGTGACTGACTCTACTTTTGCTTCCGTAGCCCTTCCCTACACTGCCATGTAAGTGAGGACAGTAGATTGTCTCTATTGCTGTGAATGCATCAAATAAAGTTCCCTTCCCAGACTGGGCTTCCAGGTGGGACTGGACCAGCATCTTCTCCTACCTGCATCTGAGCTGCCTCCTGCAGCTGGTGGCTGGCCTCCGGGTCTTGGCTGAGCTGCGGGATCCGGCTGCATTTCTGCTCCAGTTCTGCCTGCCTCTCCCTCCGCTTGGTCTGCAGTTGATAGATCCTCTGCTCTTGAGCATCCAGCTATTGACCCGCCCAGGGAAAGAAAGAAAAAATGGAAAAAAAAATCAATTAATACTAAACGGCTTAACAAAACCCCGACCAGCACAGGCCTGATGCTGCTGGGGGTGGGGATTGGCAGGAGGAGACACCCCCCGCACACATTAGCTGCAAAAACCTGGTGTTCTGGGGACAGGAAGCCAATATGGTAGGTGTGATCTGACACGCATGCCCACGGCAGCAGAGATCTGTCCAACTCGGGGAGGGCAGGGAGTCTGTTGCATGGGGGTATTGGCCTCCTTGCACAGGGGGTGTCAGGCACTCGGTGAGGGAGGCAAAGAGCAATGCCAAAGTCATTCTAACTGGTAACAAATAACCAGCTCCTGGTCCGGCTGGCGTTGGCACTCCGTGCTTCTTTACCCTGCGCTCTGGACCCCTCTAGGCACCTCCCCTTGTGCACACTGTCCATGGAGCAAACAGGAACTCTGGTGCCCTGCAGCGTGGTCACCTGCCCCTCTTGTCCTGCCTGAACAGCAGCATGCTTTGAGGGCTTGGCATTTTCATTCCTTGCCATCCCAGCTGTGAAGAGTTTACACAGGGAGGGAGCAGAAAGGATCATGAATGTCAACCAAGGAGCAATTAGCATGACAAGACTAAAGTATCGATCAGGTAGAGCTAACAGTGCTGCAGCAGCCCTGCAGTGGAGCGGCTCCCTGGGCACTGACCCCAGTGCCTTTGCACTGCATATCCCAGGGATGCTGCTCGGTGCTTTCAACGGGCAAGAGGAGCCACGGGTGGTGGGTACAAATGCAGGGGCAGGGGCAAGGGCACCCACCCCACCATGACAGGGAGGCAAGGTAAAAGGCTGGCCAAGAACTGGTCTGTTTGGTGCTTTCAATTCAGCATCAAGAAGTCCCCTGTGCTGCTGGCTGGGGCTGTGCAGTGCCTCGCCATAGCCAAGGGTCCTGTGGACAGTAGGGGTGCGTGGACCCCTCAGTGGCTGGAAGCAGCTGTGTTCCAGGGGATGGGCTCTCCAGAGCCTCCTAGTCACACCCAAGGGGGTGTTGTGACAGGGACAGAAATTGTGGCTGTCTCAGTGAGACTGGATGAGAGCAGTGCCTGAGCCGCTGTGCAGAGGTGCAGGGACGAGGCAGGACATAAAAAGGACATGTTTCTAGCAGGGCTGCAGGGCATTCATTGTCCCTATCAACAGGGCCCTTAAGGTCAAGTGTCTCTTCCTAGAAAGAAGGATGGAGCCAGCAGCCAGGGAACTGCTGGGGTCTCTGCCTGCGCCGCCTGCCCTGCCCCATCCTGTGACTGTCCCCTCCCAGCACCAGCAGCCTGGCTGCGGGACACAGACAAGGTGCATCGCTCTAGGACACAACTGGCCAGATGCTGGTAGCCAAGGAGTGTCCCAGGCGCTGGTGGACAGCCTGGCCAGCGCTGCATGGCCCATGACACTGCACTGAGTGGGCATGGCCTCAGCTCTGCCATGCAGGAGCGTGGGACCCACCCTGCCACCACCGCTCACACAGAGCTTTGCTGTGGGTGCACAGGTCTCCCAGGAGCAGCATCTCCCAGTGATTTCTCCCTTCTGGGCATGTGTCTGTCCATCTGTGCTGCTGCCCAGCCCCTTCGGGGCCTGCCTGTGCCCTGCTGAGCATGGCTGAGCCCTGTCAGCAGAACCGTGATGTCCTGCGACATACACAGCAACCAAGGGGCCTAATTAATGTTCACTAACTGTCTTACTAAACCTAGAGAGAATTTTGATATTAATTAAATGCTAACTGATTAGTAAAACATATTTACTGAAGACTGTCACCTAGCTGTCAACATTCAATAAATACATTAATAATCAATTTGCATGTAATTAACATAAGGTGACATTAATGTCTACATTAAATTCGAGGCATTGTTCTAGCACAGCAGCCTGCGTGCCTCCCAGCCCCATTGTGTATGCATGCAGCCGCTCAGACCCACAGTGAAAAGGTCACCGCTGTCCAGCACAACGTGCAGGGAAAGGAGAGAAAGGAATGTCTGTGTTCTGTGTGGAGCTAAGCGTGCACACGTGTGCTCACGCCCCTGTTCACCACCCTCACTGAGACCCCTCTGTTCTGAATACGGGACCCAACCTGGACGCCGCATGCTCTGGAGAGGAGGGACATGCTCTGGTGCTGGGCAGGGGACAGGCTCTAGTTCACTGCTGCTCTGATGGCAATGACCCTCAGCTGCCATTGCGATGTGAATGCGGGCTGAACCGAGTGTGAGACACTGTGCAAATCCTGGGCTCTGCCGTGGTACAAACATGCTGGACCCTTCCCAGTCTGGGGAGATTCCCTGAGGCTTTTCTGTTGTGGTTTCTTCCAGAGAACAGAACACGCATCAGGGCACAGAGGACTTCTCACATGCCACCTCAGTCAGCCTGGCACAGACAAAACACTCTCCACAGCCAGTCTGTGGGTCCAACGAGCTCTGCACCATTCATTGCCTAAGAGCCTCAAGCCATGGCACCTTGGCTGAGGTGCCACGTCCCTCTCACAACCCCAGCAGTCCTCCAACTCCTCTGCCCACTTACAGAGGCTGGATGAACAGCCAGAGAAAGTCCTGGCAGCTGGAAAAATGCAAAGCCAGGTGTTGGCTGGCTGTAGACGGGGGCACAGACCTGCTGGCTGCCACACAGAGAGGATGAAGAACAAAGAGCACAAAGTAGTGAAGCATCCAGGAGGTGCTTGTTCTACCTCTCTGAGAGGATGAGGAGCAGCCACATACTTGCAATCCATGTGAGGATTTAGCTCTGCACAGCTATCCCAGGAAGCCCCTGCTCTGGGCAAGGACATGGCAAGACCCCGAGAGAGCCAGCTGGGCAAACTGTGCCAGCAGCGCAGGCCTGGCAGAGGGGGCTGATGGGTGCAGAATGGCTCTTCCCTTCCCCTTCCTTCTTCCCCTTCCCCTTCCTGCAGCCCCACGACAGCGCCCCCATCCCCACAAATTGCAGTTCTGGTGATGCAGGGGTCAGTGGGGGGCTGGCACAGCAGTGGTGGGGCTGCACCTCGAACCCCTGGGGTCCCACTTCCCACTAGACAGAGGTGCAGCCAGTCAGCTCACAGGGGCACAGGCCCCTGACAGGAGGATGGGCATCAGCCTGCAGGCACCAGGCTGGACTGCTTCCGAAGCCTTGGGCTCTCAAAGCTCTACTCATGGGTCTAATCCTGGACAGACGAGAGACTGATGTCTCCTCAGCATGGGGGATAAGCATCCTTCCCCCAGCTGCAAGGCAGGCGAGAGGGTTTTGGAGGCAGAACAATTCTAGGCTGTCCAGAGAGGATCCCTATCAGCTCCCCAGCAACAGAAATGGCCGTGAAAGTGGGGGATGTCATACAGCTTCACGAGACAGTGCTGGGAGCATGCCACTTGCTCAAAACAGCACTGCCTGTCTGAGCTTGCCTCCTTCCCTGTGTGCTCTTTGGAGACAAGCCCACCTTTCTTTCGTCCCTACACAGACCCATGAAGTGATTTGCTTGCAGCAGGAAAGAAGGTGGCATGTTTAGGGTGAACATCCCCCACCCCCACCCTTCTCTTCTCATTTAAGTGGAATCAATTGTGCCATTTCTGCTTTGCTTTTCAAAAGCAATTACTTTCATGTCATTTCTACAGACATTCACAGAGAGCAAGAGAGTGAGGGCTTGATTATCCCCCCTCCCATCCCCATCCTGTGGCTTCCGCAGTGGCGGTGAAGTATTAAATTAAATGAGGTGTCTATGGAGCGGCGATGGTTTCAGGTCAGAGGCGCTATGGAAAGCTGTATGCTGCACTGCTCCTGTATATGTAAATGGATATATTAAAACCACTGATGTCAACTTGCAGCACTCATCTCCTCTGCTCTCGGGTGATCAAAGCTGATTGCAGAGGCAATTACTGCAAAGGAAAAGAAAATCACGGCCTCCTGCTCATCCCTGAGCTACCGGAGTTTAATTGCTTAGTGTAGCTGAAGCTGCCTCTCCATCTCCCTGGTGCACACACACACACACACGTGGGAACAGTGCACACCAGGAAACACAGGCGGGAATGCACGGTTCTGGGGATGGGCAGTGAGAAGCACCCCAAGCAGGGGAAGACCACAACATGAAAAATAGCTATGTTTAAAAATGAATTAAACCACTACAGCAGGCAGGGCTGTGTCTTAGCAAGCCGCTGGATCGATAGCACAGGAAGAAAATGAGGGCAGCATAATGCATGGCTATAAGACAGCCTCTCTCATTCTCTACTCTGGTTTGAGATTCACAGCAAGACTTCTTCAGTCTTTTGCAGGCAGGAGCTAATCAGGCTCCCAAATTCTTGTGACACAGACCAGCATTGTGACCCCTGTTTTACAGCTGAAACAGCTTGAGAGAAAGGTATTGGTGCCTGCCCGGAGAAGTCCTGGCTCCTCACCCTCTCCTTGCCTTTGCATTTCACGTGTGCTTTCCACATGAGCACAGCAAAGTTGGGGACATTCTAATGTCAGCATCGAGTTCACCCAAGCCACGGCCATCACAGTTCCAGAGAGCGGCCCGAGCTGCACCACTGGCAGTGCTGAGTGGCTCGGGGCTGGCCTGACTTCAGCCGTGGGGTGCTGACTTCACAGATGCTCCTTCCCGTGGCTCCTCTCGGAGAGGTGTGGAGAGTGCCTTGTGTGTCTCAATAAGCCTCCACAAGCGCCATGGCAGTGGTGACACCACACTCACATGAGGAATAAATTCTAGGAATTTATTCTCTGCTAATCTAACTCTGGAGGCTGCCACACTCCTTTGGGCCCAGCAGCTCTCTCTGTGAGAGCTCCTCTCACCCCATGCCTGGGCAATGAAAGATGCACCCGCAGCAAAACAAATGTCCAGAGCATGGCCATGGCCAGGACAAAACCAGCAGCAGATCCCTCCAAAGCAGATGAACAGAAACACCTAATGATGACAGTTCTGCCATCCCATCACTGCATTTAGGAGCCACAAGTCAGCAGATGTTTAAAAAGTAACTGCTAAGTTACTTTTTCTTCTGAATTACTGACCCTGCAGGGTTTTTGCTTTTGCACTGTTCTCCTGAAGCACTGGCAAGTGAAGGAGAACGGTTTTAAACTGCAAGTCTGGGACTCTCTTCTTCCTGCTTGATTCTACAACTGGAGCTTCAAAAAACCCATAGAAAGTCATGAAACCCAGAAGTAAATCCTGTGATCTGCTCCGGCTGCGGGAGCACCAGGAGCCTTGGGCAGTGCCTGCCGGGTGGGCTCTGCTGCGCTCGCCTCCCTTCTCTCAATCTGTGCTTTCAGCCAAAGGATGCAATTCTTTTTTTTTTTTATGAGCTGCCTCTTTTTGTTTAGCTGAGAGTGCTCAGAGCCCTTCCCCCACTCCTCTTCCACTGCTGCTGCTGGTTTTATTCAATTCAACACTTGAGGGAACTGCAGATGAAATGTCTCTGAATCTAAATTGCCGGCGATAGATCTAACAGCCGTTTTCCCTCTCCCCCTCCCCAAACTCCCCTCAGACAGAAAGCTGGAGCGCATTGTCTCTGCCTCAGTGTCAGTGGCAAAGCCCCAGCACCAGCCATGGATGCAGCGATTCGGCAGCAGGAGCACAAAGCTCGCCCCGCACTACCCCGCAGCAGCGCAGGCCAGGCTCCGGGCAGGGCTCTGGGCAGGCCGGGCACCACGGCTGCAGGGCCAGACACTGGTTGCTGCTGAAAGCAGCCCAAGCCCCGCCAGGCCCTGCACGGGCTCATTACATGCTGCTCATGGCCAGTGACATGGGGCACTGCAGATGGTCACAGCACACACGTCGGGGAGCGCAGGCGCTCACTGCACTTCCTGGGCCTGCTGCACACAAATGACTGAGGCCCTGAGCCACAGGCTGCCCCAGTCCCACGCGGTACACCCCCAGCCCGCATGCAGCAGGCCTGTGCCTGAGGGCCAGTGCTGCAGCAGCCTCCAGCAGCATGTGTCCTTTGAGGCACCTCCAGGGATGGGGCACATCCTGGTCACACCTGGGCACAGCAAGGGGTGAGCGCTCCAGGCGCCGGGCAGCAGCAGCCAGGCGAGAGGGTGTAAGCTTGAGGTGGTCTGGCACCAGCCCGAGGACATGGCACCCACCACACTGGCTGTGGGGATGGGAGAAGTCCCTCGGTACTGGTAGTGCCTGCGTGCCCAGGGTGGGAAAGGGGAGGGAAAGGCTTTGTTACCTTGTTGTTGAAAGGGAACGTAGTGCAATTCTTGCAACAGGACCATGCATCTCTGCCCCAGCCTGTGGCCCTCAGCTGAGCTCCAGTGTCAGCTGCCCAGCAGAGCAGTGGCTGCAGCAGCTTCGTACTTCAGCTCAATTTGGCACTTCGGGAATGTACCTGCAGAGCGGGAGATGGGGCTTCATATCCACCCAGGATGGGTTTCTTCTCTGGTGCCTCAAGGCAGAGTGATGCCAGTGAGCCTGTGGGGCCCAGAAAGAGCAAGTGAAACATAACTGTGTGAGGTAAGAAATGCTCCACTATATGTAAAAAATCCTAGTAATCCTGAAACCTAAAGAAAGCTTAAAAATGTCAACTTCTCAATTTCAATATTATTCTACAACAAAGACTAGTTGGTGAGTTTATCCCACAATCTTAAAGGACAGCCATTTCTATTAAAATCTCCTCTGACCTCTCTCCTGCTCCTCAGGTCCTCTGGTTCTATCTGAAATGCACAGATGGTCAGTATAACAATCTCCCTCATAATGAAAGCATATGTTGAAAAGAAAAGCAAATAAATGGGGTATAAAAATAAACATACCAAGAGGCATCATGCTGACTGCATTATAGATTTTCATATTTAATTAAAGGGAAATCTGCCTTTGGGTATCTGTCACAGAAGAGTCCTGCTGTGGAGTCTGTGTCCTGCCAAGGATCTGTAACCAAGCCAGTTCTGGGGCTGCATCACCCAGCTGCTCCTGATGCTGCTGTCGCCTGGTCTCACTGTGGTGCCAAGTGGCTGGTACATGTCTGTGGGGTGCCTGAACTGGGTCATGGCACGACATGTGGTGCAAAGGCCTTCCGAGCAGCAGCAGCAGACCAGATAGCGGTGCTGAGGCGGAGGACCCAGAGAGTGGGGAGCTGCAGAGCAGAGCTGGAACTGAGATCCAGAAAGGTGTCAGTGACTTGAAAGCTGCAGCGGGACGTGGTATAGCCTTGTACAATGGCTGGATCCTCTCCTGGAGGATACTGTGTTGCCTGTCGCAGAACCTGACATTCCTCCCCCCATCACCTCCACCTGTAATGTTCTCCTGGGCTGGTGTGGGAGAGCTGACAGCCAGAAAGACCCATCAGAGGCATTAGCACTGCCCAGAGAAGTAAGGCCTCTCCCTTGTGTGGAAGTGCTGCAAGGTGAGGAGGGGAGAGGCTTGAGGAGGGCAGCAGCAGCCCGAGCCAGCTTCAGCAGAGCCAGGCTGAGATGCACATAAAAGCGCAGGCAGCGGCAGACCCTGAGCAACCTTACCTAGCTTCAGTGTTTGTCCTGCTTTGAGCAGGAGGCCGGACTGCAGATCTCCTGAAGTCCTTTCCAGCCTCTGGTTTTGGGCGGTTTTCTGATGCTAATTCTTAATTCGTACTAAATACAACTGAACGGGATTAACAAAGACTTGGTATAATGCCTCATGTCACTGCAATATGAACCCACCAGGGGACAGTTCCTCAGAAGAATGCTGTTAACTGCACCAGCTGTGCAGAGGAAGTGCTACCAGTGCAGAGTGAAACCAACTCAGCTACAGCATGAGCTCCACGGGGCTACAAACAGAGAGGGGAAGCGGTCAGATGTTGAGGGACAAGTCTGAAAGCAGGAGTAAGCAGAGGGAAAAAACAGGAAGCAGCAACTTGAGGTGCAACCAGCAAGGGAAATCAAAAGTGGCAAGCATGCACTTGATGATGTTTGTCTCGTGGGCAGACTGGGAAATGTGGCCAGCAGTAGGCTCCCGAACTAGAGCAGAAGCTTGAGGTTTTGAACAAAGAAAACCTCTTTTTTGCTCCCCCCCACCCTCCCCCCAGCAAAACCCAGGTGTTTTTTCATCTTTCAGATAAAAGTTTGGGAAAAGCGGTCAGCAGCGAACTGATGCAAATCAGAAAGGAATGCATAACTACTTTTCAGGTGGTCATCACACATCAGTCACTGTACGTGGGGCACAGAGCACAGGAAATGTGGGTTTATGAAATCTTTATATTGTACACTGGAATGCTGCCTCATTTCCCCTTCACCTTCAGCAAAGACCTTAAAAATCTAACTGTACTGGCTACAGCAGTGGTACTGCCAAGCTCCAAGCACAGTTTCTGCTGGAAGATCATTAGCGCAGAAGTCAACTCATTTGCCAGTGGTTTAGGGAAAGAACATTGGTGAAAGTGGCCTCCACACAGCAGCCCTCGTTTCATGTTCTTCTTGATGCTGTACGAGAGGCCTGATGCACATAACTGACTCCACTGAGGCAGCTGTGCACTCCTGTCTGCTCCACTGACCGACTACGTGACTGCAGGCAAGTCATTCTGTAGCCTTGTGCTGAGAAACCCAGTAACAACCAGGAACTTCACTGGAAAACCTTCAAGCAGATTCTTATCAATCTGTCTTGAGATTTCCTGAGGAAACAAATTCCCCAGCTCTCCTCCAGGGAAACAAATGTTTGAGACACAAATCTGAGTGCAGAGGAGGCTCTGACACACATGGCTGTATCATCCCTGCAGTTTGTGGGACTGCCTGAAGTCAGGCTGGTGCACAGAGACTAGGAACAGCAGAAGAAACCACAAGTGACAGCTGTGGCACCATCCCAAGTGATGGCTGTCCCCCCCATGCTTTGCTGTGGGGACAGCTGAGGCATACCTGTCAGCACTGAGGACCCTGGTACCCTGATGAAGAAATGCACAGCATTTATAAACACTAAAAGAACCCTGTTGCAGAGACGATGCTGAGCCCCACTTCACCCACCTCTATGACTGCGGCTTTAGTACAAAAACACAACTCCTCTGCTAGCTCTCTCATAAATACCATCCCAAAATCACATCCCAGACACTCAGCTGAGCCACCTGATGCTGCAGTGGAGCAGAAGCCCTCATGAAAACAACTCCCTGAGAGCACAGGGTGTCCCCAGCACACACTTCCATTTACTAAACACCCCTTTGAGCCCCTGCTCCTGTACCCAAGGGAAGTTTTTTGTCATGGCCATGACTTGTTGCTCAGATAACGTGACCCAGGCTACAGAAAACAGATGGGACCTGCAGACTGTGAAAGCAGGCCACAAGAAAAGAGCTTCAGGGCAGCACAATGTAGCAAAGACAAGACACCAGATTGGGGTTAGGAAATGCTGCCATCTCCCCTGGCCAAGCGGAGTGCTGGGGTGCAAGGGCTAGCACAGCGGCCGTGGCAGATGCCCCTCACCACGCCAGGAGTGTGCAGGCCCCAAGTCCCAAGGAAGGGCCAGCAGCAGGTTCCAGCGCCACGGCTCTGGGCTGGCAGTGGAACCCCAGCTCTGAGCCCCAGGCTGGGCTCTCTGCGGCCAAGCTCTGCCCAGCCAGCAGCCGGGGCTGGCCCCAAACAGCTCTGCAATAGAGGCTGCTCCCCAGAACCTCTCCATTCACTGCTGACGGGAGGTTTTGAGGCCAGATGAGAAAATACCTCACAGATAAAAGGAGAAGATAGGAGGAAAACCATAACCTCACTGTGCAAATCATAACGGCTTTGTCAAAATAAGAGTGAGAGCTCAATCCTCCCATCACACCTTCCTGCTCTGGGAAGCGCTCAAGCACAGACATCTTCTATTAGCTGCACACTCTGCAGGCATGAGGGAGAGCCTCAGTGTATTGTCTGCACCACGGCCCCTCCACACAGACACCCTGCCTGTCATGGGAGACTGTCAGGGTGCAACACAGCGAGGTCACACTATGCGTCCGGGCACAGTCTGCCCAGATATTAGAGAGGAAAGCGCAGAATTGCTCCTGGTTCATTAGGCTTTGCCTGAGGGGCTTTCTTCCACTATTAACTACAAACAAGGCTCAGGCTCTTGTTACTCATGTCGTGCATGCAATGCAGAAAGGGGAGGGTTTGGTTTTTTTAACCAAGAGTCATTTGTAACTATGCTAAGATGATTCAGACATGTTTCTAAACTCCACCGGGCATCTCATGTAATCAGTCACCTTAAACAAGAACACTGAAGAAGCTCTGTCAATACAGCAGCATCTTTTCCAGCACAGAAATTACACATCAGGGCTGGCAGAGGATCTGTGCATAAATTACTCGTGGCAGAATGTACAGTGCAATTTCCTTCCCTGAAGGCACCGGCACTGCTCCCCTGCAGCCTGCCTGCTTCCCCAGCTTTATGACCCCGATGAGATGAGCTCGCACCATTTTTTTCCTTGTTACATTTTGATATTTCAAAGCATGGCCGGCTTCGCACCCCCATCTCCCTGCTCCACATTATTAATGAATTGGAAAGCAGACATCATTAGTTTTTGGAGACCATTTCTTTTAAAATTTACAGAACCCTTCATCTGAGTCCCCAGAGCCAGTCTGCTGTTCTCATCTTAGAATCTTATTAGCATCATATCTCTGGGATCCTGCCATGCAAACTGCATTGCTATGCACTTCCTAGCACTTGACCCTTCTGTGGATGGAATTAATTTCCTCTTTGAAGACAGAGCAGCATGCTGTTGTGCTTGTTAAAGAAGGAAAACTCCAGCTAGAAGATAGGAAACAAGCAGAGGGTATTCCCAGTTAAATACAGGCCACTACAGGGTGTTACATAGGCAGGTCATACAGACAGATAGACTGGTGACACTTTATTACCAGAAACGTAAATAACTGATTGACAACACTCACTGGGAATGCCTGGTTGGGCAGCATGCTCCTTTCTAGCAGCTCTGCCTTTGTCTGCAGCCCTAAGCATCTTCCTGCACAAAAAACACCCCCAGACTCTGGGCTGTAGAGGTGGTGGCAAAGAACCAGAACTGGCTTCCTGCTTGGGGAGTGAAAACGGGTCCGAGCTGTGTCTGAAGCACATGAAGAACAACAGCCATGGTAGAAAGACTTCTTTCTCTAAAAGAATAAAACGCCTCCCAGCCCAAGTGCATTGATGTCATTACTTCTACTCCTGCAGAAGGTGCACCAATCCTAACCACGGAGGAAGTTACAAAATATGAAGTGTTTGCTGTTTGGTTTGGGGTATTTCTCATTCCATAGGGCTACTGGAACTCAACTTCCCTCATCTGCCTTTTTTTTTGTTACAGTTTTGGTTCTGCTGTCTAGTTTTAGCAGCAAACTTTACTATAACTACTGTAGAAGAACTTTGTTAGAACGAAGGCTTCATCCTTTCCATAAGGTCATCAGGAATATGTTAATAAAGAAGTGCAGAAGGTCATTTTAAAGTAACTCCTTGTAAAAATACAAAGCCAAAGAGCACAGAATACCAGGGCAAGGCCTAAATCTTCTCTTTTGACAAAGCTACCAGTCTGGACTTAGGAATCGGAAGGGGTCCTGGAGGATTCACAACAGCTGGAGGTGGGATGGGTCACCAGTTTAAATCAATAGCTGACTGGATTGCTCTCTCCTCCTGACTAGGCAGTGGTCTGAGTGAAGAGAGCAGAGGGGTCCAGCAAGTCCCACCACACCAGGGAGCAGTTATCCTGGGGTGCTGTTCATACAGGATTGTACAACCTCAGACTGGTTTGGGTGGGAAGGGACACCAGGGAAGGTGCCCTGTGGTGTGCAGGAACCCCAGGTGCTCTTCACAGGCTACTGTGCTAGTCATACCAGGTGAGTGAGTACCATGGCCATCACCCTTCCTTGTCCTGCGAAAGAGCATGAGGGGAACTGCTGGAGAACCGTGGTTCACTCTGTTCTTCTCACTTACCACTTGCCTGCTGAAAGCACAGGGGATGTTCATGCAGCATTCATCAGGCAAATGGTGTTCGCGGCAGCAGCACCAGTGCCAGACACAGACTGGCAGAGAGCTTATGAATAGCACGATGAATGATCTATAGCAAAAGCCATGGGCAAGAGCTAGCCATTAGTCTGGGGCTTAGTAATGCACTCTTCAAGTACATTACTCACCAATCCATCAGGCAACCTGCTAAAGGACTGAGAGATCCCAGCACTTTAAGATCTGTAACGCAATGGCTGGCAGCCTGCACTACATGCCCTAGGTTACAAGGGCACGGAGGAAGACAATTCATTTTGTGTCATAGCCAGTATTTCTATTTCTCCTTTTCTGTGTGTACTTAAGAAATGGACCCTCTATTATCTGCAGATTAATAGCCAGGACGATGCTCTGGTGTCTCCGTTAACATTTACTACTGAGGAACGCTTTCAAGGAACACCTCACCCTGGCAGTTTTCATTAGCTGGACTAAGCATGGGGACGTGGGGAGAACAGATGCTGTTTCTTCACTGTAAGAGTTTCCTACAGTAGAACTATGTGAGAGAAGCAGCAATTACAAGGCACTTTTTGAGCACTGCATATGACAGACTGAAGGTTCCCAGTATAATTTGGACCCTCCTGTACAAGCACAAGATACAATCACAAATAAGTGATGCTACCCTGTCCTGGATGCACTTGTTTGCCGGGTGGGTAACGTGCACAGAACAGGTCATCAGCCAGAGCTTCTTTTCCTCCCTCACAGCTTAGTGTGTGGCTCCAGCTCACATTTACTGCCCAGTTTCCAAACCTGGAACAGAACATTGTAATTTCCCTCCTGGGAATTTCTGACACGGGGATTTCTGCTATTCCCTAAATTCTTCAGGAGTGTTACGTAATCTCAACACCCCTGTGAGGAAAAAGTCTTACAGTCTGCACTCTACAAAGGCAGGATTGGGGCAGAGAGAGATTCAAGCTCTAGATGTGTCCTCTGATGACAGGCGCTTCATGCACGGGGTCTCCTTATTTGAAGCAGCTCACACTTTGTAGCTGCGAATGCTCAGCAGCTCTACAGAGAAACACCCATGCTGAGGGTCTGAAGATAAGGACAATCAGAGCTGCCCGCAAGGGGTCCGGCCTGTCTACTGCCTGCAGCCACCTGGCAAACCTGCAGCTGTACCGGTCTGTGAGCAGTTCCCCCACAGAGACACCTCCCAGGCCACTGACCACCATTCCTGCAGCACCTCCGGGTTGCCACAGAAGTCCCACGAGTGGCAGCGTCCCCCTGGCCCCCACACCATGTGTTCACAGAGCCACAGCCACACGTGTTGTGTCGCCAAAGAGCAGAGGTGTGAGGGGCAGGCAGAGCCGGCCCACGGCTGCGGCGTCAAGCCGAGCCCTGTGTGCTGGGAACATGGCTGGGAGCGTGGCCCTGCACCCACACAGGGACAGAGACAGGGCGGGAAGGGTCCCGGGCGCTCGGCTGGCCCCAGAGCCTGAAATGTCAGCGTCAGGGCTGAGCTCGAGGCCGGGCGCAGCACATCACGTATCGCCGACATCTTTGCAGTGAGGAGGCTTTCGCATTTCTCAAGGAAACCCCTCCAAGTTCCACCCCCAGTCTGGAACCAGTCCTGTGCCTTCGCCTCTTAAAATAAGTTCTGGCAAAACAGGGCTTTTCCCAGAAATACTAAGGAAAAATCATGCCAAGACAAAAACCAGTGTGGAAAATTTCAGGTTTAAAGTGAATAAAGGAGTGGCAAGCGACCAAAAAGAGAACAGTTTTATGGAAAACATCAGGACCACCTTTATGTGACAACACACATTAGTATTTACAGGGAAATTAAAAGTAACAACTTCAAACATTAAAATACTAGCAGGAAATCAGCTCTGCATAGTTCTAGGCACACTTCTAACCTCCCCTTGCCACAGCTAATGTCTGGAATACCGAACACAGCAAACCCCTCCCTGTCTTCCACCTCCAGCCCAGATTTCACTGGCCGTGGCTGCCTGGACATCTGTTTCAGCAGAGATACGTGTTTGGGACTCTGAGCAGAAATAGGAGATGCTGCTCATGTCCAACATGGGTGGATTCATGTTGCAGTAAGCAGCTTAAATTTCTCATTTCATGGCTCTTGAACAGCCAGATTTGCAATTCAAAATCATCGTCGTATTTTGGTTTGTTTTCCCTTTTTGCCTGGCAGTGGGAGTGAACGGGGCTAAAGTCACCCCACTCAGCCTGGACACACTCCTGCCCTGGCCCCCACTCCCTGCCCCATCCAGCCCCACAGCCCTGCTCCCAGTGCCACCTTCTGCTCCAGTGGCTCTGTGGCAGAGGGTTGCAAGCCTGGCAGGGTGGAGATGCTGCTGCAGAAAGATGCCCAGCATCGGCTCTTGTATTTTTGTTGTTGCCCCTTACACCCTCCCTGCGGGCGCCTGGTAACTCTCTGATAACCTCTGTGCGCTCCACAGACGAGCGGGACAGATGCTGCAGGTGTCAGGGAAGGGGGAATGCTACTGTACTGATAGCTGGGAAAGTGGAGAGCAGGAGGAGTGAACTGCCAGTGATGATGCAGAGAAAGGGAGAAGCTAGGAAGGAAGAATGAAAAATCCACCACACTGGGGGATGAGAACAAAGGGCTGTGAGGAAGAGAACTGGAAGAATGAATGAGAAATGAAAAAAGAATGTGAGGAAAAGCATAAAAGCCTGGCAGAACTGAAATTGAAGCCTCATATAAAGCAAAACCAGTATCACTTAAAAATCAGTTTTAAAAAATTTAATGCAAAAGATCTGGTGCAAACTCTTAGTTCGGGTTCAGAGCAGCCTAATTTGTAAAGTAATCAATGCATGCCTCTTTTAAATGAAGATAAGAATGTTTAGAGAGGATTTTGCACCAGTTAAGTAATTCATTTTTATGTTTTAATATGGATCATGCTTCAAAGCAGCATCACGGACGAGCAAGCCAAAGAGCAAATAGAAAAATTTTAGTTACACAAATATAAACAGAAAATCTCTCACTAAACCACTGAAAAATCCACAGGATTTCTCTGGATCATTTCTGAAGAGTCAGACTGCTGCTCTGCAGGGAGGGGGTCTGGGCAGCCCCTGTGTCTGCAGCCCACATCCCTGTGCCTGCTGAACGTGTTGATACTGGGGTGTTTGTGTGCCCAAGGGGACACTCACATCCTGTGCTTCGGTGTTCACTTAGCATGCTGAGGGCCCTTCTTTGCTTTATTGTAAAGTCTTGAAATGCAGGACAATGCACCCCATCATTTTGTGGGACAACATCCTGAAGCCTTGGTCTGGTTGTGTTGGCTGTGCTTGGCTGAGTCTTTGTGCAGGTGGAGCTGGCCAGCTCACGCTAGAGCAGCATCCGACACAAACCCCTCACGCTGCCCATGCCAGAATCCCTGCTGCTCCTCTCCAAATTCTGGTAGAACACATCTGGGGCACGCAGAACATCCACCAACGTGTTCACCGATGGCTCCCACAGCTCCACTGTGCCCTGACTCAAGGGGCCAACACAGCACGAATGTCGTGGTGTCCCCCCGGCTGTGGGCCGAGATCCACGCAGCTGCCTGCTTCTTAAAGTAAAAGAGCAGGGGAGAAGGGAAAAAGGGAGGGGGGAAACAAGGGAAGGGAAAAGGAAGGGGCAAACAACTCCAAAACCAAGAAACTAAGAGGCCCGTGGGTTGGGATAAGGATAGTTTACTAAGATAACAGAAAGATAAAATATAACAATGCTAACAGGACTCCAGAGCAAAAGAAGATGAAATTCTTGATCCCCAATGCAGTTTCTCCCCGAACCACACGACTCAGGCCGTACCACCCAGAGCTGTCCCGGAACCCGACCGTCCCCCCAAGAAGCACGAGTCCCGAGACCGCCCCTCTTCTTCCTCCCCTCAGCCCCCCGTTATCCTGGGCAGGACGTCATTGGCATGGAATACTCTCTTTGGCCCATCTGGGTCACCTGTCCTGGCTTCACCCCTCCTTTCTCATGAATAGAGAAATACGAAGAAGCTGAGAAAGTCCTTGACTGTCTGACTGCAACTAAGAACATCAGGGTGTTATCAGCACTACTTTCATTGTAACTCCCAAACACAGCATTCCATCAGCTGCTACAAATGAAGTTAACTCTATCCTGACTGAAACCAGGACAACGAGTCAGACTGGGTGACAGCCTGTGCAGCCCAGCTTCCTTCAGGAAAGAAACAGTCCAGCCCTGCGAGGCAGAAGAGCTTCTGTGGGCACCCACTGCAGTGATAGTTACTCAATCACTTTGGAGAGGAGTGCTCCGTCCCACTCGTAACAGCACAGAGCTCTGCTTCCTCTCCCTGGTCCCCAGCTCGCTCATTCCCCAAGAGCTCCTGCTTTCCCACCACAACCTTCCCGTTCCTCTAGGACTACCTCTGGCTGAGTCCCTGTCTGGGAGTGTCATCTCCAGCTCTAACACCACCCCATCAGACACACCACTGCTGAGGAGCTGGCGGGGTGCACCCTGCGACATCCCTGCATCATCACACTGCCTTCTTCCAGGACTGGATGTGCAGTAGGTGGACCAAGCAGCTGAGCAGTGGAACAGCTGTGCTGCTCCGAAGCTGCTGCCTGAGCTCAAGGTCACTTGGAGCAGAGACTTGGTACCTGAAAGCATGCAGAACGTACCTCTTCTTTTGCATTTATCTGGTTGTGATTTGCTTAACCTGGTCAAAATATTTGACCAACAAATCAGCTACTGTTTAAAAACCACCTGAAACCTTGGTTCTTGTTGCTCTATCATTTGACTTCATCAAGTGAGGCTGAAACAAAAAAGAAACCAAACCACTACTGGAAGAGTACAATGGAAACCTGAGGTGTGGCTTTGGTGACTGAGCTGGGACTCGAGCTGACAGTGTGTGAGAGAGGCACTGCAGCAAGGCAGCAGCTCTGTGCAAGGCGGGTTATGCCGAAGACTCAAGTGACACAACACAGACATAAGCCTCAGGTCCCACTTCTTCCCTGCAGCAGAACAGTCTGATCTTCAGTGAACAGCCTGCTCCCAGACACACACAAGTCCCTCTTGACCAAACCTGTTTGAAACACTCAGCACATCACCATCCCAAGGAAGATCTTAGTCCTGCCTGCCTCACTACGCCTAGTCTGGCAGCCCTTCTCTCCAAGAAGCACCCACGCCAACCAGGCTCTGAGCTGTGCAGCTCAGTTTGCCTTTCCTGCAGCTCTCCCCAGCCCCAGTGCTGGCTGTGGCACACACGGGGCACAGGGGCTGTTCCTCAGCACTGCAGAGGGATTCCCAGGATGGGAGGTAGATAATGAGAAAGGAGCTAAAACCAGATTTTCTGGGAGCTACAGTACTGCTGTCTGCTTTGACCTGAGCTACCTGGCCTCGAAGCCCCTTCAAGACGTTCAGCTGCCTGTGACGTGCTCCAGATTCTGAGAGCAGAGAACTGCAAGGGAACGCAGCCCATGGGCTGTGTCTTGGGAACAGGAGACATAGCAATAGCCATTTCTCCATGCTGTAATGTATTATTGTTTGCAGCATGCAAATCATACTTGGAGATGTCATCTCCACCCTTTGGCTCTTTGCACTTGCTCCCACAGCAGGGAGTCCAGCACTGAGGACATCAAGGCACAGGGAGTCAGGACAGGCAGCAGGTCTGCTGTGCAGCAGGGCCACCGGTCACCAGCCGCAAGGCTACGGTGGTTCTGCTGCTGGGGCAGATGTGAGGAGGGGGCCTGTGACAAAGGAAGGGGAGTAGCAGGCATTCATTCACCTTGAAGGCTTCCCTGCACAGAGCAAACACATCTCTGCTCCTGTGGGGAGCTCTCCCCCTCAGGCTAACCCTAAAGCAAGCATTAACCTACTTACTGCGCCCAAGGGCGGTTTGAAGGGTGAGGAAGCTGACTATTGGGGGAGCAAGGTGAGAGCAAGGAGAACCACAACAGGAGTTTCTCCTGTGCAGGTGGAGTTGGGGGAGGCACAGGGCATCCTCCTGTCCTGTTTTTTCAGCCACCTCCTCACATGATCAGTCACGGCATAACTTTATTAAAGTGCTGCTGTTTTAGGAGACTTAATTGCTACAGCAGCTCTGAAACCTCCAGCCAGCTTCTTCCTCCTACCACTAGAGATCTGGGTGCACAGTGGATGATGCGGCTGGATCACCTGTGCCAGGTCTGCTGCTCTGCCCATCCTGCAGGGTGAGGCAGAGCAGGGGGACATGACCACCTGCCCTGCTCACAGACACTCTCAAATTTAAGCTGCTCTTGAAAGAGCAAAATGCCAATGTGAGGGAACCCCAGGAGCTCCCTTCTCCTGGGCCTAGGCTGACTCAGGCTTGGCTGGTCAAGCAGCACATGTCCCTTCACAAGACTCGGCCTCTCTTGTTTCCCTTGTTTAGTGCCAAGCACAGCAGCCAAGTCCTGGTGTTGCTCGGAAAACTTGCCCTTGACCTGATCGTCACCCTGAATCTTCAGGAACTAACAATGGTGTTTCCACTCAGACCACAGAAGCAGGAGGTACTGCTGCAATTTTTAGCCCCAGTCAACATGATGCTGCCCTTGAAACACGTGTGTTTAGATGGCAGAGCAGAAAGTCCCAGTCCTTGTTGGTCTGGGGACAGCAGCATGACAGGAGTCAAAGGCACAGACAGAGAAAACATGATCACTGTACTGGCAAAGAAAATGGGTGCCGCTGACAGAGGGACTGGGACAGGCAGAGCACAAGACAGACAGTACGTGGCCCTAGGTGCACAGGAGCCACAGGCAGCTGCATGAGCAGCCTGGGCAGAGAGGGAGAGCACCAGCTGAGAGCCAGTCCCTGCATCACAACAGGGATGGGTTTCAGAGGTGTCTCTGGGCTGTGCTGAGGAGCTCTCGCCTGCACCTGCAACAGAAGCCAGCAAAGGCTGCGTGCACTCTGCACCTGGGAGCACACGTTTGGGAAGGAACACATCCTTCCAAGGCAGAGACACTGAATCCCTGCAGAGAGGCACCCAATTGCTGCAGCTGAGAGTCTGGTCCTACAAAATCTGCTTCAGTTACTGAAGCAAAATGTAACTATCCAGCTGAACTTCCCACACTATTTAACCATGGCACTGCCAATTGGAGTTCAGTCTGCAAGTACAGCTCAGTTCCAGCACCACTGTGCAGAAAGCACCAGAGGCCACGAGCAGCCCTTCTGATGCTCAGGCTCTTCGCACAGGCTGAACCTCGAGAAGGACCCTGATTCTCACCATGACTCCAGCATCCCGTCCTGTTTTTCTGGAGATGCCATTCACACAGAACTGCTGTGTTCCCCCAGCCCGCAGCGCACAGAGAAGGCCTGCTCACAGCATCTCTGATACCTCTGAGTCATGCTATACACAATCATGCTGCACCATCTCGTCTCGTTGAATCTTTGGCTCCATTTGAACCCAGGTCCAGCAGTCTGGCTGCATCCTAGCTGAACTAGGCCAGGAACAGAGGGAGTGCTCGCTGCAGCCTGACTGACCGCTTTTCATTGCACGTATTTTCTCTGTCCTGCAAGTGATCAGCTTGCTTCCTTTTAAAGCCTGCAGTCAGCTTTAATCTACTTAGCTGGGCTTAATGAGAGATTTGTTAAAGATTTAAAGATTTTACACACTTTGCTTACAACTGTTGTTATCTACAACCATCAGGCAATAAGCCCCATGCAGAGAAGCTGCTCTTAATGTCAGGCCCATCCCTCGGGTGTGCCAAGGCTGGTGGCACGATGCAGGCAGCACGGGGCCTTCGCAGACCAGTTCCCAGATCAGAGCTCAGACCTCTGCCTGTGCCTGGCCCTTCGTGTGCCCAGCTGAGAAAGGGTGAGAGCAAGCTGGCAGCTCAGAGCCTGGGCTACTACATGGGCATCAGCAGCTCACGCTGTCACGGGGCACAGCACTGGCAGGAGTGGAAGATCAGGAGCATACATCAACTTGGGCCAGCACTGCCAATATCACACACCTTATCCAGGACAGGGAGGAGGCAGCTGGAGGTCCCATGGTCGCCTATTGCTGTAACCACTGCTTACACCAGCACTGGCACTTAAGAATGGAAGGTGGCAGAGGTGATGGATACTTTAAAACGAGAGCTCTGTGTTGGATGTGGGAACTCTTCTTGGTGGAAATTGTGACAACGGGTAATGTTAGCTCAGACGTGGGTAAACTGTGCTCTGTTGGGGAGGCCGCAACATGTGGGGAAGCCTCAGCTCACAGGTCTGTGGGATGGGTGGCTTACCTCCATCCAGGCACGGAGCAAGGACTGCAGAGAACAGCCTGGGGGAGTCTGAAGGAGGGAGCTGCAGGGAGCCCTTCGACACTGCAGGTGGGAAAGCAGAGAGGCCAAGCACAGGAGGACACTGGAAGAAAGCAACAAGGGTCTGTCAGGCGCAAAACCCACCACCCTGACAGAAACATGGGCAGTAAATGAGTTACACAGTGCCAGGGATCCCCATGCTACTGTCTCTGTGCTACCTGCCAAGACCAGAACACCTTCTCTCATAGACAGGGATGTTTCGGTGCATGTGCTGGATGAGGTTTCCTCATCCTGCCTAAAAGCAGCTGTTTCACCCAAATACCAAGCTCAAGACATTTGCCAGCCCTCAGTGCAGCACCAAAACCACAACAGGACATCCACAAGTGTTGGTGGCTTTGCAAAGGCACCCAAAAGCGACCTGCAGACAGAAGGCCCTGACAACGGGAGGGAAGGGGGCCGCCAGCATGCACCTGTCCCTGGGGACATCAGGGCAGGGGAGGATGGCAGGGCAGGGCTACCATTCTGTTCTCTCCCACGGCCTCAGCCATCCCTGCTCCTGCAGCCCCACTGCTCCCCAAGGAACACCCAGCCTGCTGCTGCCCAGTTGTCCCCAGCGGCAATTTTCTGCCCAGGCTCCAGGTCTGACTCCTGCTTCTCTGCCAGCTGCGTGGTGCAGGGGAGCATGGGGGCAGCCACCCCTCCGGGCAGGAGGAAGGCACCAAAGGTGAGCGGCCCTACACAGGGGATGCTTTGGAGTCGGGACGTGCTGCTGCCCCTGGCTCATCAAGGCAGGAGCCATGTTGGTTTTGGCTCCCTGATGCCAAATGCAGAAGGTCTGTTTGTCTTCCCACACCAGGAATCTGACAGCCACAGGTAACAGCACAGCTGATGTGTTCCCTGCTCTGTGCTGGAGATGTTCAGTGATACAAGCTGTCAGAGGCAAGACCTGCATCACCAAAACAAGCCACAGACAGTCTCACATTGCTTGAAACGCTGCGAGTGATTCTCAGCCTGGACAGCACCAAAACCAGGGAGAGAAATACGTTTGTGTTTCACAGTTCAAGTGCAGAGTTTCAGGACAAGCAAATTACACTTTTGTGCCCAAAAGCCCTTTGAGGATCCTCCCGGGGAGAGGAAAGCTGATGGGGAGCTGCCCTGACCCCTGGGCTCACCTACACTGCTGTTATCCGCTGGACCCTGCCCGGGGTGGGCAGGCTGTGACCAACACGCCAGAGCCATGCTGCAGCCACCCCCACACCACTGCCATGGCCACACCAGCACCATGGCCACCACCGTGACGCCACAGCTACTACACCACAGCTACCACAACACTGCAGCCACCACCGTGACCATGCCACAGCTACTGCCATACCACAGCCATTGCCATGGCCAAGCCACAACCACCACAGCCACGACGCAGCCACCACCATGCCACAACCACAACACTGCAGCCATGGCCACACCACAGCCATGGCTGTGCCACAGCCACTGCCACGCCACAAACACAATGCCGCAGCCATGGCCGTGCTGCAGCTCTCCATGTGCCCATGCTGTTGCTGTTTACCCTCCTGGAGAAGTGGTGTCCAAGTGAAGGCACCTACCTGCGTTCTCCTGGTGCTCCTGAGATCTCCAAGCACACAGAGAAGAGGGAGGTTGGGGGACAAACGATCAAGTCTTGTTACCTGTCCTGCATTTCCAGATGTTCCGGAGACCGTTTTGGTGCTGAAGCTGAATCCTGGGCAGGAAACACAAGGTCTCTCTCCACTGGCAGGGCTGCCCGTGCGCTGACTTTGCAGCCCTTCCAAAGGTCAGGGACGGGTCTCTGACTCGAGCAAGAGCTGGACGCGGCTCATCACGAGGACGCAGTAATCCCACCATGCCTGTCGGAGGCATAAGTCTTGCTGCAGCTCCCTGATGTGCACCGTGCCCACGGAGCTCGCTTCCCGGGAGAGCAGGGTCTCTCCTGCTGGGAAGAGCCCCAGTGGCACCCAGAGAGACGCCGGCTGAGCCATCCTGCCTGGGACCCCCGGGCCATCGCAGCTCCTGCTCCCTGCATGGGCCAAGCGCCGGCTGGAGAAGTTCGGAGGGAGCAGGTGGGGGCTTGGCAGGGGAGAAGCAGAAAATAAAACAAGGGGGACAGGGTGGGAAGGGGGTTTCTCATTAACGAGCGTTTGAGCTGCTGATCTGGAGGAAGACTTTGAAAAGAAAGCACAGAGCCCTCCTGGCAGGGCAGCCAGCCCAGCTGCCCTCCCCGCATCTCACTTTTTATAAATTCTGGCAAACACTTTTAGACAGACACTGGCACTCATAAATTATACAGGTCATTTGCATATTCCAGTCATGAGACATTATGCAAATGTGACCTGATTTGCATAATGGATTCCTCTCGTCGCTTCACTTGCTTCATGCCTTTAAAAAACAAAATGAAATAAAATGAAAGCACAAGAAGGTGAAAGCAGCAAGTTCCCAGCCCTGCTGCGCCTCCTCCCAGCCCCACCGCCACTCATCCTCACCCGCAGCAGAGGTTGGGGTGAGAGCAGGAAAACAAAGCCCTCATATGGTTTATTTCTCTGGTAATTGCCAGGAACTAACTTTCCCCTGGTCAAGATGCTTCACCCCAAGCAACGTATCTGAGCCAATTAGGGGAGGGTAGCCGAGCCCCTGAGAACCAGACGAACCCACGACAGACAGTGGTCCCCCAATGCCCCACCTCAGCAGTCGCAGGGTGCTCAGGCCAGGGAGCCCCACGGCACGAGACCCTGTGGAGGCTGGTGGCTTCTGTGCTGCCATCAGCCTTTCGGGGGACGGCTTCCCCACTCCAACTTGGCGAGCACTCGCCTCCCTGAAAGGAGGGTGGGTGGGTGGGAGAGGCAAGGGGAGGGGTTGCTCTGATTGTTTATAGCAAAATATAGCGGTGACATGTTGGAGCACACGGCAGGAGCGTCGGCCGCCCCCAGCCGCACTCCAACAGGCGAGCAACCGGCCATCCATCCCTCCGCAGCCCCTGGTTCCGCTGCGGGCTCTTCCCTGCCCCCCTGCACCCGCGTGAGCGGCAGAGCCGTGCCAAGCGGCTGGCGTCCGTACCCTGTGGGAAAAGTTAACTGTAATTCTTCAGCTTTTAAAATCAATTAACCCGTGTGTTAATTAACGTCAAGTCGACGGGAGGAGGAGGAGGAGGGGAGAGCAGGAGGGAGGAGGGAGAAAAAGAGCTGCAAGGGCGGATGGCAGCGGAGTTGGCACAGTGCCATCCATTCAGTGGCAACGCCACAGCTCCCTGCGATCACGGCAGCGGGTATATGTTACGGGGGCCCTGTGCGCGGGCCAGACAGTGCGGTAAAGCCAAGGGAGATTATCCAGACCCCCAGGAGCAAACGGCAGGCAGCGACCGGAGGCGCGAGTGCCAGGATTACAGACCAGGTTGCTCCGCTGCAAGCCCTTCCTCGGACGCACGCCGCTGTGGGGCCGGGGCTCCCCCACCAGCGCCGCACAACTCGGACTTTCAGCACTTTTTCCCCCCTTTAAACGTCATTCTGCCGCAGTGGAGCCAGCACAACGGATGCTTTCACACCCTGTGAGACAAAGGCCGTCGTCTCCGCCATGACACCGCTCTGTTCCAAGCCGAGGCCGGCATCTTGGAGCCTTTAAAAATAAAGGGAAAAGGGAGACGCGAACAATAAAAACAGCAACAGAAAAAAAACCTCAACAACAAGCCCCTTGTGCCCGCTCTCCATGCCAGGGGCAACGTGGGCATCTGTCGCAGCAGAAGGCGTTTGTGTGGGGCTGGTTTTTTTTTTCCTTTTTCTTTTTTCATTCCCTTCCTCTTTTTTCTCCGCAAGCTGTTGGCGCCTTTGCCATTCAGGTTCGTTTACAATTAACTCCAAAAAAAAACCCCCAACCACACCCAGCCCAGTCAACAACAAACAAAAGGGAGTAGCCGACATGGAGAGAGAAATGCCATGAGAAGCTGCAAGAATGCAAGCTCCAGACGGTGCCATTTGCCATTCGGACAAGCTCAGGGAAAGGTGCCAATTCCGCAGCTCGGCAGAGACTCTGCGAAGGGAGCGCGAAGGTCTGGGAATAGCATGCCGAAGGAAGGGAGGAAGGAATACCGCTCTTATAGGGCAGGATCACAGCTGCACACAGCCTCTGCTGGGAGGAGAGGGAATGTTTACCGGCGTAGCGAGATGCCTGTGCATGCACATACGCACACGGACCAGTGTGCGCACGGACACACAGACACATATGCACACAATGCCGCAGACAGTTGCAGAGGAGATGTGTGAGTGTGGGGTGTGTGTGACGGAGATGTGCGTGTACCTCGGTGTACACACACAGCTGCCGGGGTGTGGGTACAGCTCTGTGTGTGCACGCATGTAGCACGCACACGCACATGCAGGGAGACGCGTGTGTGTGCTCGGGTGAAAGGCATGGAGTGAGAAAGGCACAGGCACACACTCACACACACTCAGCCAACGTCAGGATACATCCCACTTTTTGACCTAGGTACACACGGAAGACAAAATAAAAATCATACTCAAGCAGCAAGCAGGCAGTCAGAGATTTATCTACATTCACTGCTATCACCAGGGAGATGAATGGGGCCGATCTGAAGCCCTTTACAAGATCCACTATGGGAGTGAAGGAGGAGGAGGGATGCCACACAGACATGCACAAACTTGAAGACAGAGAGATTTGGAAGGTGCTACTTGTGAAACCCAGGTGGCACTCCGGAGGGGTGAGCGAGGGAGAGAGCCACACGGGCGCTCCGCAGGGTCCGCAGGGCTCGGGGCTTTTGGAAGAGGGCGTCAAGGGACAGCTGGCTACTTACGTTGTCTGCGCTGCGGAGGATCCTGCAAGGTGTTCTGTTGGCACCGGGCGCTGAGCCAGGGAAGGGCACTGGAAACAAAAGGGAGAGACAAAAATAAAGTCATACAGCGGGAATATTAATTGCCTCTTTTGCGGATTTTACAAAAACACACAAAATGTTTTCTTTTTGCTTGGTTTTTGTTTGGTTTTTGGTTTTTTTTGTGGATTGGCGCGCTTCCCTTCTGCGTGGAAAATACTAGCATGGGATTTACAGCCCAGCCACAGGGCTCGGGATTAACAGCGCTGGCATCTTTTGGGCATATTTTTTCTTTTAATGAATGAGCTTTCGCTGTTAATGAGGAATAATCGTTTGGCTAATGAGCTTTGAAACATTAAGAGAAAAGAGGGGTTTTTTTCCTCTTTAATCGCCCTGGTGCGACCGCATGGATGGATTACAAAAGACAGCAGTAGGAACGCAGTACAAAGGGGGGAAACATCTCCTGGAGTGGGATAAATGCAGAGATGGGTGATGCGTCCCTGCATCTCTCCTTCCTTCTCTCTCTCTCCCCCTTACTCTCTCTCTGCCAACTGCTATGGGTTTCCATAACTCTGCAATCAAAGTGGATGCTCGGGAAAGATTATTATAGTCAAACAGTGAAGCGTCGGCTGTTAATGTCTCCAGTGTTTAATCATCATACAGTAGAATGGTTTTATGCATATTTCATTTGCATATCATTAAACTGCGCTAGCGCGGGACATTCAGAGCTGGAGAGGTACAAAGTTGTGGGGAGAGAGAGGGAGAGTGAGAAAGAGACGGAGGGAGGAAGGTCCCTATGATGCCTATCTTCAAAAGCCAGGGACTTGTTCCGTGATCTGTCTTCTACTTTTACTAAAATCATGATGACTTGGAAACCTTTGAAGTTGGATATAACCTTGGATTCTTCTAATTCCAGCAGAGTGATGTATTAGAAAGGGGGAAATGATGCTGCGCTAGACATTTAAAGGAATATAAGCTCCAGTGGAATGGAAATAGGAGCTCTTTGGGGAACGAACTGGCAGAGCCAGCCACAGCTTCGACAACCACCACACTTCTGGGTTAATGCTAGTAAAGGATATCAGAGTAATACGAAAGGAATGAAGACAACACATACATTAAGATGGGGATTATATTTCTCTACTCTGTCTCTTTTTCTGTACAAAGAAGGATGGACCCAGCGGTAATTTACACACTAATTAGCAAACAGTTGCCTCTTTTCGTGTTTGTTTTTATTCTCTCTTTATTTTGGAGAGGGGTGTTGTCACCGCTGAAGTGATTAATCAATTATTTGGTAGCTCAGATCCTTCTCCACTGGCACTGATCAGGAAGAGAAGGTGGTGGTTGTGGGGGGAGGAACACAGTGGGCTCTTTGTAGATCTTATACATGCACAACATATTAATTGGGGTCTTTATAAAGCTCCCTCAATAGACTGTTTCTTTCCTGGAAAAACAGCAGCTGGTTAGCCACTATTGGCGACTCTTCAAATATCACTTTCGCTGGGGGCAGCTCTGCCGCTGTGTGTTGTTGTGCTTTATTTTCCTTCTCCGGGGAGGGGGCTCCGCATGTGATGCCACCGCTGCCCACCACTTTCCAACAGCAGACAGACAGACAGACAGACAAAATTGGTACCAAGACAATCTCTCGAGCCGAATGCGGAACTCTGCTTCAAAATGAAATGCTGTTTTATATTTAAATTCTCCTCCTTTCCCTCCCCCACTTTGCTTCTCCTCCACGTCTTTGTCTTGGTTATGAATATTCAGATGAGCCGTGATGTGATTACACTGTACAATTACTCGCGTCCATGGTGGTGGCGAAGGCACCGAGGAAAGACAGAGCCAGACAAGCTTGGAGCTCATTTGGGGTTTGTTTTCCTCATTTTCCCCCATCTCCGTAGCGCTGCGGCACATGCAGATGTCGCTGTTGTTCTTTATAAAGCCCTAATGATATGCAAAGACATAACGACCCCATTTGGGTGCAGAGCATCAATGAAATAGTATTGGGGGGAATCCTGACTGAAGGAATGTCCACATAAATTATTTTTATTTAAATGAGTTGAAGAGGTGGCGCGGCAGAGGAAGTCACATGAATACATGCATAATGCTAATATGCAGAAAGGTTATCGCCAAGGAGAAGAGGGCTTTCTGCACCGCGCGGGACAAACAGGCTCATTAGAGCCGCGCAGCCCACCGCCTGATTTACCTATCCATCGCTGTACTCCTGGCACGCAGGCTGCCTGCAGACTCGTTGCCAGGAGCTGGGTGCCAGCACGATGCCCGGTGCCCATTTGGAAATCCCTGTGCAGTGGGAGGGGGCCAGGAGGAGAGGAGCTACAACAAATACCACAGCTCGGCGGCAAAGGAGGGTGAGGTGACAACATGGCACAGACACAGGTGCTGGCTGGTGCCAGGCTTGCGTGGGCTGCCCGAGGGAGCGGGCCCAGGCTCTGTGTCCCACCGTGAGCCACAGTAGCAGTGGCTCAGCGGGGCCTGGGGCAGAGGCTGGGAAGGCTGCTGGGCACAGAGAGCCGAGAGATGGCCATGCCTGTCTCCACAGGGCACTGTGGGTGGTGCTGCCAGACATGACAAGTACAAAGAGATGCACGTGTGGAGGCCAGACTCACCAGCTGCTCTGCTCTGCTAAGAGGGTCTGGGCCAGGGGTCTGCAGCTCTGCACATCAGGAAGGGCTGAACCAAGGCAGTGGACCAGCAGCAAACAGCAGCACCCTGACTGGAGCTGCGCTGACCCTGGACAGCTCTGCCCGCACAGCTCCCCAGCCTCTACCACACCCTTGGTCCTCACAGCCTCAGGCTGCCACAGACCTGGTCTCCACGGAGGGAGCATCACTGTGCTAGGCCCGAAAAGGGAGAGGCAGGACCAGGAGGAAAGGCTATTGCAATGGGAGGGTTGCAAGCAGAGCTCCTCTCTCTGCCCACGCTGTGGGCATGCACAGGCCCAAGCTGTGGCTCCAGAAACGCTCCAAACAGATCCTCAGCCTGCACTGCCATGCCTTTGGCCACAGGCATGACGTGGTGTGAGCACCTGTCCAAAGTTGGCTGCAGACCTCTGAGCAGACAGTAACCAGGTCTCCTTAGGCGGACCCCATCGCAAAGGGAGCACCCAGAGCCCCAAACAGGAGGATTGTGCTTTAGTCTGTACCTGTCTGAGGGCCAATGAGCAGACGATGCAGTGACCTGTTGCAATGAAAACCTGCTGCCTGGTACCACCTAAAGACTCCTAACCACAAGCCCACCCAGCTGTCATCTGCCTCCAGGTCCTTCCTGCATCTCAAGAGATGCATCCCTGTCATGCACACCCCGCTTTTGCAAAGGCACCGGGAGACTGAGCAGATAGCAACAGACATCCAACTCTGACCAAATGTAGGACACCAGTACCACCCCTGTGCAACAGTCCTAAACCCAGGAGCTCCTGCTCACGGTTTCAAACAGTTTGCAGAGTTTCAGGACACAAGGGACCACACACCCAATCGTCCACCTAACTCAGACACAAATGGCTTGTCCATGGCTGCACAGCCCTCCCAAAGGCAGATTGCCATCACAATGAAAAGGAACTTGTGCTAAAATCAACCCAGAGCCAAAGGAGCAGCCCAGAGCCAGTCTGCTGCAAGGAAGTGAGCAGCCACAGACGGATCTGGGCAGATTGCCTCCATGCCGTCCACCCCAACCAATTGCTTCTTGGCCCCAGAACAGTGGCACCGCTGGCCTGGACCTTGCAGGAGCAACACAGCAGGTGACACTGACCCTGCCCCATCTTTCTGGTCACCTGTGTCAGAGCAGCTTAGTGCAGTGGCTGTCTGCCAAAGACCCACAGGATTCTGGAATGACAGCAATGAACACAAAGGGGCTCCCCAGAAAGGCCATGCCCATGTCATCATTCCAGGTATTCCTCAAACTGGCTTTGCCCTGGCAGCATGGCGGGATCCTCAACCCTGAGCACAGCCTCTGCATGCCCTTACTCAGGGCACGGGTTAAGGGGCAGGAGCCTACACACAGATCTGCCCTAAGGTGCAGAGAAGGGCTGAAAGACAGGCTGTGTGGCACAGAGGGGGTGGTGCAGACTCACAGTCCCCTTCCCTTACCCGTGATGACAATCCTAAGGAGTGTGGCTGGGCAGATTCCCCTCTGCCCATGGGTCTCTGCAGCCAGGGCAGCACACCCAGCCCCACCAGCACTTGCTGCAGAGCCCTAAGAGGGGTTTCTGGCCAATTCAGGCTGCACACCAGACCAAGGGCTTTAACAGTGGCCTCACCTGTCTTTTCCTGGAGTCCTCAAGGCTCCTACTCCTGTCACATGCAGGAGAGCATCCAACGCTGCTGGAAGGCTGAAGGGAGGAGAGGCTGTGAACAAACAGCTGGAAGAGTGCAGCCAGCCTCCTGCCTGCTCCTGAGCAGGAAAAACCCCTGGAGAAGGTGGAGTCAGGCATCTTAGGAACCAAAACCAACAGAGTGACTGTTTACCAGCGCTTTGGAAGAGGAGCAGGAAGGAGACCACAGCTGGACAAAGGAGCATGGAGGAAGAGGCAGTGTGATGCCGCATGTGACAAGATGCAGTGATGCTCACCCTCTGGTACCCATCCTGAGAGGCTGGGTGCCTTTCTCTGTGCCACACCAAGCTGCTCACATAGGTTCTGTGCAGGTGCTCTGCCCCAACAAGCTGTTCAGTGTGCACAAGTGTCCCAAAATAATGATCACAAGCCTGTGCCCATGCTGAGGTGACTCTCCTGGCAGAGACTGCAGGGATGGTCAGCTCTCACAACACTATGATACCCATTGCTCTGCTTGTCAACTTACCAAGTACCCTGAAGAAACTGCTATTTAGAGAAAGGAAATTCAAGCATTTATAGAACATATTGCTATTCAAAAAACCAAAAGAATTGTTTTGCAAATAGTAGCGCTGCTGAAGAGGGGAAAGAAGTACATCAGTCATTTGATATTACATATAAGCAGTTTATTAAAGAATTAAATATTTATAGACTATAAAGCAAGCAGGGCGATGAGTTGCAAACAGCTTGCTGAGAAGTATGTTATAAACAATGAGTCTGTCAGTGACTAATAAAGTATGGAGAACACAAATGTTTTATAAAATCACCAAGCCAGCTATGAGTTTCCAAAGCTGAGATGCTGCAGGACCCACCAAGGTTCCTGCTGCAGTGTAAGCCTGGAGCCAGTATGGGAGGGACGGAACTGGTGAGATATGGGGAGTGCAGACACATGCTGAGCGCTCGTGGGAACGCACATGATTCAATGCCTTAGAGAGATTTAATTTTTCACATTATTTTAAACAGAGATCTATTAATAGGAAGTTCAGGAATTTTCAGAGTTCAAGGCACTTCCCTCTTGTTTTTCCTTGCATCTACTCTTCCATTTTGAACAAAGCTATCATTTGTGATACAGACTGAGATGCGTCTCTCCCTGCAAAGCTCCTTCCCTCCCCTCCCAAAATGAAGGCATCGAGACCCTGGGAATCCGCTTCCCTGTTCTGACCCATCCTCTGGATCAGCCCGAGGGCTCCAGCCCGATCCAAGCTGGGAGCAAAGCAGCGTTATCCTCCACAGTCACAGCAGCCGACCAAGGACAGCCAAGGCCGTCAGAGGCTGCACGGGAGGAGGAAGGAGGTTGTAGCCCCCGAGGATGAGGATGGGAACACTTCTTTGTTTGCAGACACAGGGGAAACCCTGGTTCACAATCAAGCTGTGCATCTTTTCCTGTGTGCACAGGACAGGCCTCCCTTGCCGAGAGAACACAGACATCAGCCGCAGCAACGTGGGGCCATGGTGCTGTTTTACCACTGGCAGAGGTGAAAGTCTCTCAGATTATTTACGTTTGTGGAGCCAACCCAAGGCCTGGAAGTTATTTCTGAGGTTGGACGAGCCGACAGCTTTGGTCATGTTGCCCAGGGAGGTGGTGGCTGCCCCCTCCCTGGAGGTGTCCAAGGCCAGGCTGGATGGGGCCTTGAGCAGCCTGTGCTGGTGAGAGGTGTCCCTGCCCATAGCAGGGAGAGGATGGGACTGGATGGGTTCTGAGGTCTCTTCCAGCCCTGCCCAGTGATTCTGTGTCAGAGCCAATCTCTACAGCTGTTCCACCGTTTCCAGTTGGGTCTGGCTGGGGTCTAGGCATTTGGGCCTTTACAGTCCACTCTCTTCCATGTCAGTAGGACCCAGACCCCCTGAAGATTCCCAGCTGTGAGGGATCCGTTCCCCTGGCACTCACTGGGGTGGACAGCACAGCGAAGGGGTGTCTGCAGGGCCAGGCAGAGGAGGGGCTGCGCAGGCAGCAGAGCAAGTGCAGCAGCAGCCTCCTTCCGCTCCTCATTAAGTCCCTATGATGGGCCACTGCTAATTAACACAGGAAAAAGCAGGCTCAGAATGAACCGGGCTCATGGAGACAGACCCTGCTTAGGATTCTTTGCTAGCTGTTCTCTCTGCACTTGGACAAGGTGGTAGATTTAATCCTCAAAGACATAATTAAGATAGATACTTTTTTAACATTAAAATGCAGTAATTATTCAGCTTACCTGCCAGAGAAGGTATATCAGCCTAAATTTTGGGTTGAATAGAAACCTTTGTTGCCTTGCGTGGTCTGAGCAGAGTGTGGCTCGGATCTAACCAGGCCCACAGCTGGCACAGGAGGTGCACAGACAAGCACAGTCCCATCGGAGGCACAAACCCCATCAGTTCCAGATGAAGGGTCTGAGTGGTCCCTCTCTGGAGAGCCCAGAGCCTGTCATCTCCAGAGGCTCTGCAGGAAATCTGGCATCTCCCTGAGAGCACCGTGAACAGCCCAATGCTGCTCTTCCCGAGCTGGTGGAGCCATTGCTATCATCGACTGCTGCAGGAACCCTTGGGATAATGCCCAAACCAGGACATTGGTTTCTCCATATGACATCCTCCCTTCTTGCAGTCCAGCTCTCATCTCACTCCATACCAAGCACATCACAACATTTTTCACTCCACAGACAGGTTTCTTTACCCCTGTGATTTTACCAAGTATTATTCTATCACTCTCCTTCCCTGTAATCCTAAAATCAGGCAAGGTGCTGCCAACATCCTAAGGGGTACTGATAGCAAGGGTCTTACCCGTGCTCCAGACAAACTGTCTATAGGATACAAAGGTCTGTCCTTGACCTCTCCTCATCTCTGTTGTTGAAGATTTCAGTACTGTGCTCATCTACTCCTAGCTCAACTCCACTAGGACATCAGGACGCATCAATTCATGATGTAACTCACTGACCTCGGATTTGACAGGCTTTTCATGTCTGTATTCCCTCTTCAGTCTTTGGCTCCTTCAGCCTTTATTCCCCTGCCTCCACCTGAAGCTCCTGTTCTCCCTCCTTGGCTGCCACTGCCACACTTCAGCACGGACACTTGTCTGAGATGCTGGCACCTACAGTGGGTCTCATTCCTTCCTTCCACTCCTCTGCTGCAATGCTGTCCCTTTGGACACAGCTGCAGCTCTCCTCACTCCCTGGGTGTGGATGGAGTAACACCATTCTGCTTTGGAGTAACACTATCCTGCTTTCAGACCAGCATGATGGTCCTCCTTCTGTACTCTCTCCTCCTCATCACATCCCTGCTTGAAGCCTCACTGCCACCTGCCTTAATTGCAGCAGTTACCAGTTCCCTGGCCCCCAGAGTACCCACCTCACTTTCTGCTTCAGGACATGGAGAACATTCCCACTGTGTTTACCCCCTCACATCACAGATCTGATGGTAACACCCTGTGCTCCCAATCCCCTTCCCAGGCATTGAGAATGTCCTTACAATTACACAAACACCATCTCAATAAATGAAGCATTACAGCTGTGCTGTCCGGCAGAGAACATGCTGCCCAGCTCCAGCAAACAGTTGGGAAGATTTCTCCCTCTGAAGCTCTACTTGTGCACCAGTGGACCCATCACACAGATCTTCAGGAGGAGATTAGCACCACACACCTGGCACATGGATGGACCTGCCTCTGGCAACAGCCAGGACGGTGAGGTGCTGTGTACCTTCATCTGCCTCCTGAAGGCACTGGGAACATATGGCAACGTCAGGGTGGGTGTGTGGACCTTCAGAGGGAATGCTTCAGAAGCATCAGTACACTTTATGAGCACATTCCCACTTGCTAAGAGTATGACCTGCAGGAAGGAGGGTGAGGAATTCCAGCTAAGGATGGATTAAATAGCTGTGTGCCCCAATGAGCATCAGATGTGCAGGTCAAACCATAAATGCGTGATATTAAAGGTGTGTGTGAGCATCGTGCAGATCTCTCTGTGGTGCTCAGCATGAGCAAGGCAGGTAATCTGCATCCCTCAGGCCAGGAAACCCCAGGAAGGAGGCAGTGACACCCAGCACGAGTGTGCACAGCATTCATTCCCTCCAGGCTCTCCGAAGGTGACAGCCAGGTTGTGTCACCATTGCCAAGCACATCTTTCCCAGACACATGAACACGCAAAGCCTGTGTGTCATCTGTTGTCTAGAGACAGGACTTTGTGAATGGAGAATGAGCTGTGCAGACCTAGTTAGAGACCAGCAGGTCCAGAGGCTGTGGAGATGCTGGGCAAGGCTGCCCTGTGAGCATGGCAAGACAGTCAGCCTCTGAAAGCTCAAACTTCCTCACATCTTCATGATTAGAAAGGCTCTCTAGTCTCAAGCAGCATAAAGTGCACGCTCCAAGGGCTCAACAGACCAGCTGGATCACATCTCCATGAAAAAAAGTACTTTGTTGTCCTGTATCTTACATACCTGGCTCAGAATATGAATGTATTTCAGAACAGCAAATTGTCTCAAGGCACGCTGGCTCCCACTGAGCAGCTCTCAATGTACCTTATGCAAACCAGGTTCTACACCATTCTTGAAAATCCAGGACTTAAATCCAGCAAATATTCAGGAGCTTTGTTATGTATGTTACCTACATACATGCAGATGGGTTTATTTTACTTTAATGGACTCCTGTGTCACCCAGAAGCCTGCAGTGAGGGCACGCTCCCCCTGGCCAGAGGGGTGGTCACAGGATGGTTCGAAGCACCTGGTACGCATCCCACAAACCACTGAGGCCCAGCAGAGCACGTGGGGTGAGCACCATTCCCTAACATGATTTATGGCTGTCGTGCTGCCTGTTTGCCTTAACACCACAATCCCTGAGCCCTGAAAATAGCTTTGAGTCCACCCTGCCCATCCCATCCCGAAGCAGCGAACACGGAGCCTGCCACACCCCTCGCCAGCCCTCACACTGGGGCTTTGTCATGGGGTTAATCTCATATGCCTGGGTAACTCCTGTGGATGTCCTGCCATCTCCCACATGACAACACTACCCCATATCAGATCTCCCCAGGACTGCCTCCCTCTCCAATCTGCTCACAGGGCAGCCGGCGGGGCACCGGTGCCTGTACCCAGGAAAGGAAAGAACAAGGTTCAAGGCTGGGAAGGGCAGAAGGGAGAGATCAAACTCTCCCTTATAGCATCATCACTTATCTAGGTTTAAACAGCTCCACAAACTGCACCCTTAGTTCCTGAAGAAGGGGTCTACAGCACAGACCATGAAAATGTACATGTTTCCACTGCGAGGACAGAAACGAGGTAAAGGAAAAGCACACGACTACAAGACAACACTTTGCACAACCCCTGATCAGTGCTTGAACAGCACGGATGTACAGGCTCCTGCCTTATGATGTGAGACAGGGTGGTTGGGTTTTACATGTGAGGATCAGAAGGGGCATTTGGCAGTGGATAGGCTGCCTCCTAACTGCCCACAGAAGAGTTGTGTTCAAAAGATCATGATTCAGTCAACTCCTGATTTATCCTACTGCATCATTTTCCTCTCTTCCTACTGTTCCCATCTTTGCTGAGGGCTTCACAAAACTCTGGGCATGTCTTCAGTCATGTTCGGAACCCTGGCTGGTGCTGGGGATTTCAGGGGTTTGCGTGCAGTGGGACCCCAGTGAAATGAAGACCCTTTTTTAGCAGACAGTAACTCAGTAAACATCCCTGAACTTGTCTTCTGTAACAAACACAGTGTTATTATATAAAAGCTTCCAAATTGAAAATGATCAATGTGCTTTTAGGAGCTATCAAAGATATATCACCTGTACTTACTGAAAGGAGAGAGACAATTTTAGAAGCTACCGTTAACGCCTGCTCTCCCCTCCTCCCTTTTAAACCAAAGAAAAGAAAATAAAGAACATAAAAGAGGTGGAGAGGAAAAAAATAGTTCAGATAATGCACAGCTGCAGTGTCTTGACAAGGTCTTACCAAAATTATGCTGTGGTTTGGGGTGCCATTGTTTCGCCCTGCCACTGTGAGCATTCTTTGTCCAGGTTTGTGCCAGACTGATGAAATCCAGAACAAAGGACCACAAGGGGTAAAGTAGATGTGAGATGAAACATGTAACCCTTCCCCCAACTGCTCCTCACTACTCCAAATAACTCCTTAAAATTCCCAGGTTTCACTAGTGCTGCTGGTCTTGAGCCTTGGTTTATTCTGCACGGGTCCTACAAACAAGGTGCTGCTTTTCCCCTGTCACAGAACAGACGAAGGGCTGAGCACCGTTAATGTGTCTCAGCTTACAGGGATCTCAGCAGTCATCAGAAGCTGGTGCCACCTGTATCACACTGCTCAGCGTCATGCCATGGGCCACACAACCCCTGAACCCTTGGGGCAAAACACACAAATCATAGAATCACGTAAGCATTTGGGTCAGAAAGGGCATTTAAAGGCCATCTAGTCCAACCCCCTGCCATGAGCAGAGACAAAGGACACCCAAAGCTGGCTTCTCCCTGCCACCCAGCACAAAAATTATCTGAGAAAACATGTAAAACAAAGTCACAGGGTTATTTAGGGTGAAAGGGACTCTCAAAGGACACCTAGTTCAACCCCCTGCTCAAAGGTTGCTCAGGAACCTGTCAGTATAGGTGTTCAGCCTTGTTCCTGAGGATGACAACACAAACCTCCACATGAAACTGGAGAACACACCGTTCTGCTAAGGCAGACAGGTAGGAGGACCAGACAGCCTTCCAAACAACACTGGGGCTCCATGGACCGCAGGCTCAGGGCTGCTGGTCTCACCTACCTGCTATTTAAGCCATTAGTTCTTAAACACAGAGAACAGATCATTCCCTTCCCCTTTGCAGCAGCTTCTCCATGTTTGAAAGCTGTTGTCATATCAGCCTCCTCTGCTGCTGTCATAAAACCTGCCCCTAAGAGCCGGCAGGACAGGCAGAGACCTGCTTGGCATGCTGCCCTTTGTGCTGGTGCTGTTTCCTCCTGTCAGGAGGGTCACACCAGCACCCCTTGGAGAAGCAGTATCCCCTTAGCACCAAGGGCTTTTGGTTTACTTCCATAAATAAATGCAGAGAACCAGGTTATCTTATGATCAAGCACCGGGAAAGACTGAACCAAAATAGCACTTCCGATCTAGCAGAGAGCTCCCACAGCTTCATTCATGCCCACAGACACAATCTGTTCTGTTTGCACAGGCGTGCTGAAGCTCTTGAGAGGTCTAATGGATCCCTAAAGACCCCAACCCTTTGTGGCTCACAGCCAACAGACACTCTTCAACTGGAACAGGTCAGGTGGTAATCCCCTCAGTTTTGTCTGCAGCAAAAAAGCAGTGTTAAGACACATCAAGAGTTTGCAGTGAATTCGCAAGGCAGGTATGTAGCTGTCTGCAGCAGGACAGCTGCTTGTGATGCCCAGCAGAGCTTTACACCCAAGAAGGGAGAAAGCAGACACGAGACCTTAGCACAGCCCTGCCAGGCCTGGCTCTAACAACTTGCAGGACAGTGTTCTCCTCCTGTATCACATAACTAAGCAAACAGCGCGTTGCCTTTGAAGACAGACAGTCTTGTACTAGAGGTCAAAAGGCTTGGCTCCCGCTCAGGGCTCTGTTGCTGCTTGCTTTATGGCCTGGATCTATCACATAAGGGTTTAGGGAAGAACAAAGAACTTGAGTAAATCTGAAGTATTTATCAGCCACTTAATGGAAATACTTAGGGGTCCTGGTCCTTCAGTATGTTCTGAAGGTCCAAGGAAAGTTGGAAAAAGTTACAAATAAGCAAAATAAGGCAAAATCGTCATCTCAGAAGGAAAAGCAAATGACCAACCAGAAGTCTGCAAGTGCCAGGAGCTCAGTAGGGATTCACCTCCCAGTATCCCAGACGTAAGGGCTGTGCACACTGTGGTGAGTCGCTGGTGAGCATGGCTGGGTTCAGGGTTTCCCCAGACAGCACCTCTTCTCCCGTGCTGGAGAGACAGTACTGTAGGTTCTGTGTCCAGCTCCTCTGACACCTGCAGCCAGCCTGTGAAGACAGGACAGGGCCTGACCCTGGCCACTCCTGTCTCCATCCCGGAGCTCCTGCTGCGGGGCTTGGGACCGTCTCATGCAGCTGGCCAGGGGACACGGCTGCTGGGGTGTTGTCTGTGGCCCAGTCCAGAGCCGAGCTTTGTGCTCTGTGCCTCCGAGGCACTGGTCTCCTGCACGAGGACCCACCTCTGCCTGCTGGGATGTCCCCTGAGATGCTGGGATGTCTCCTGGGATGTTCCCTGGGCTCCTGACCTCCTTCCAGAGGCCTCCACAGCCCACACAACCAGTGCCCCCCACCCGCAGGTCTGTCCGGTTCCCCTACCCAAATAACCCCAGTTTTCTATCACTGCCGTGTTGCAGTCCCATTAGATTAGACTTTTCTCAACACAAGCATAGCACACACCTGGAGTGTCCAGTAAGACCAGTGGGCAGAATGGTAAACACCATTAAATCTGCACACTGCCTTCAGCCTGCCCACCTCCAGAATATTCCCTCTGCGTGAAATTCTCCCCATCCCCATCACTGTTTTAATTTAAAGGCTTTTTTAAAGGATGTGATTTTAATGAGTGCAAGGCTCAGACCAGAAATACTGCATTTCTTTCTTCTGAATGATGAAGTAGGCACTTGGACTCTCTGCATTGATTTCTAATCTGCCATTCCATACTCCTGACAGCGAGCCCTGGGAAGCAGGTTCCTTCAGCGGTACTGTGAAGGTTTCTGTAAATAAGAGTGGCTGAGGCTGGTCAGCCCAAAAGGGAGGACCCAAAAATCAGTCACATCCCTTACTCAGACAGGGTAATAATAACAATAGTACCAATAACAACATTGAGAGATGATGTCTACAGGCTTCCATAATTATGAAGGAACGGGGAGCAGAGCTCTGCTCCTCGGGGTGCATGTGGGAACCCCTTTCCCAGGGGGAGCAGAACGATCAAGAGGCAGAAGATGGAGATGTCACAGATCTGCTGGTGGGAAATGATGTTCAGGGGACCCCCACAAGGACTCATGCCCAGACACACTCCAGAGCATGCACGGATTCTGCCTCATATGCCATGTGCACCGGACCTGTGGTGGGGTAGAACGCCTGCTCGTGTCTCCTAAAAGCCCCCTTCCAGGCAACCCCCCAGCACAGGCACATGGCACTCCCCAGACAAAGCGGCAGTCATGCTCCCTTCTACCACACCGTGATAGAGAAACATCTAGAACAGCAGGGACAGAAACCCTCCTTCCCCAGGTGCAAAGGAACCGTCAGCATTTGGTGCCATACGGCACTGTATGGCCCTTTCATTTGGGTGCTTTGAGTTCAGAGGTGACGAAACACCCACTTCTCTCCTCAGCCAAGGATGATACAGAGAGACCTTCCCCTGGCAGCTCCTTGCACCGACCACCCCCCAGAGCAGCTGCCCTTACCCAGCCCCCCTACACCACCCGCTGCCACAACTTCTGTGGAGCCAGAGATTTTCTTTAGATTCACCCACAGCTGTAAAGTCGGAGCTGTAAAGTCAGATCTTCTCCTCCTTTAAATGTGACTAGCTATTTACTCCCTAACAATTCTGCTTCAGAGCTGATTTAGCATTTTTATTGGAATGTGAAAGCTCTTAAAAGAAGAAAAAAATCTAATCAGGCAGAAGAGATAGAAAACTTGCTGAATTTTTTCTCCCCCTTCGCACCCCTTCAATCCTATCAAAAGCACATCTTCCATTCATTGCTTCCCGATGTCATTATGACAAGCGGCTACAAATCAATAGCAGAAGCAAAGGCAGGCCTAGCCCGCACTCACCAAGTGATAAAGATTCACTCTCAACCCCGATTTGCTAATAGCACATAATAGCAGCCATTGGCGCCCCGCATTAAATCATACATTTCACTCTGCGTTTATTATGGGATTTTTAAAACTCCTCACCAAATTGGATTTTCTCGACGGTCTCTAATTTCCACATTTATCATTTAAAATTAAACTCCTCTGTGGGGAGGGGGTTGGGAAAAGGGGAAGGAAGAGAGAAGCCATGCAATTCTGTATTTTCCTCTTTCTTTTTTATGAAAACCTATAAATAATCCCAGGTATCACTGCCATCAGCCCTCAAGTTTTATATATATAAAATACCAGAACTTAGGGTAGAATAGCTTTGGGAGTCGGCTTACCTTCATGTAGCCCTGCTAAAGAAAAAGAAATTAAAGAGAAAGCCATAAAGAAACAGATTTTAAATAAGAAATCCAATAAACAAAATAGTCAACAAAGTAAGGTGGTATGAGCAGCATTATGGAAATTTACTGTGGATTTCCTCAGCTAGAAGAGCTTAGTACCAAGGAAAAGATGGACCAAATTATGTAAAAAAACCCCAAACAAACAACAAAACACACACACAAAACCCCTTATTATCTCTGTTGTCAGGTCACAGAAAATTCATTAGACAAATAAAGTGAAAACTTAACAACTCATCTTTTAAAGGACCAAGGAAGGAGGGTGACAGACCTGAGACCATCGTTCTCTGAAATCCATTGTTGCCTCCCATTCATACTACAGATGCCCCACATGTAAGGCCACAGAGCAGAGGGTGATGTTTAACAGCATCCGCAGGAGCACACACAAGTTTTCAAGTCCCCTGGCACCTGCCCACAAGCAGGCAAAGGCACGGATGGCAAACGCCCCAGGAGGAGGCAAAACGGCTCAGGATTTGGTGTCTGGCCATGGAGACAGTGAGGAGGCCAGTCCCTGGCTCTGACAGACCCTTGGCAAATGGGTTTGTACCCATGATACTTGCCCACTGGCACGGACACACAGGGACGTTTACAGGTCAAGTCAGCATCTCCCTTGGGTGCTCTGAGAGGGGCAGTCCAGGCTGGGCACTGCTTCGATCACTGCAGTGCAACCGATGCCCAGCTGTGCTTTCATTAGCTGAACCCCTGTCCTGAGAAGCCTTCCCACTGCAGAGGATGGGACTGATTTTGCAGAGAGGCAATGGAAGGGGCTGGTTTTCAGAGGAGAAGATTTGAGATCATCCAAAGCACAAAGCCAGTTTTCAGCCTCACGTGCAGGTAAGCCCATGTGCTGAACTCCAGAAAAGACAGAAGTACAACCACGAACAGCAGCCTGCTGCCGAGGACCCAAAGGGAAAGCGTACGGGAGGGACCCAGGCACCCTGCTCTGGAGGCAGAACCGGAGGGACCACATGTGAGGGTTACTGCCCTCAGACCAAGTAGAGCTCTGCTCTGCTCATGAGCACCAAGGTCCAGATTCCCCCATCTGTCTTGGCCTTGAAAGAAGCATCCAGACCCTGGGCTAGTTAAAGCACTACACATTCATGCATTCAAGTCTAATGTGAACAAAGGGCAGTGACTCCTGAAACAGGAGCTGATGTGATAACAGCATGGTGAATTAAGCTTTCACTGCTCGTGATTTCCAACCAAGAGATGTGAACTCAATCAGCCCTCTGTCTAACATCCAATTAGTACAATCACCTCAATTCACAAACTACTAAGCAGTTTAAGTAGGACTCTGTTTAAAAGGACTGGAAGATTTTTCTTCTGGTAAGTTTTGGTTTCACTAAAGAACTCTTAGAGACAAAAACCCTCATGAGGTCTTGCCAGCTCAGCTGCTACGCATCAGCTGCATCACAGGCGATACTCCAACAGCTTGTGGCCTTTCTGTGACTGCATCAATGTCATTCTCAATCCCAGGTGAATGCAGGGGCAGCTTCTGGTTTACTCTAAAATCACCTTCTCCTAAAACTTACAGCAAAGGTCACAAAACCCAGAGCCTCTCCTCAGAGCTGTGATCTGTCACCCTGAGCATCTGCAGTACCAGCAAAGGCTGGGAAAGGTGAATGCTCCTGAGAACTGGGCACCTCTCACAGAGCAAAAGAGCATACCAGCATGGTTTTTCTCTCCTCAAAAGTGCTGTCAGCTTTCAGGAAATGCAGTGGTTGTGAATGCTGAACCGACATCTCCACCCTTTGATCTGTGTTCCTCCACCTGCAGCTAGAGCAGAACCTGGCCAATGCAAAACCAAATCACCACGTTCACTCGCTGGCGATGTCTGTTTAAAGTCAGAGCTCCAGTGAGCACCAGTCTAGGGACAGGGCAGAGAAGGAGTGTAGTGTTTTAGTTTTAGAGCCTTTGTTACTTCAGTCATCCCACATGGCGAAGGGCAAAGCCTCAGCAAGGACAGACATCACAGGAGGTAATTCTAAGGATGTGTGGGGTCCCGTTTCCTTCCCTCCCCCATCCACTCTTCTCACCAATTCACTTAGAGACTTTCTGGTACTCTTTCTCTCCTTTTCAGATTTGTACTGGTGCTCAGGCCCATGACCAGTGCCCAGGTGCTGGTCTCTTTGGGACACAGCTCTGTACACCAACCCCTCCAATGCCTCACACGTACAGTCACACTGTGTCAGTGCGCCAGAATCCAAAGCATCCTGTGGCTTATTGATCCACCTAACCACGTGTTGCCACTCATCTTTATCTTGTGCATTCTTCCTGGCCAGTGCATCAAAATGGGAAGCGTGTGACACGTTATTCTCCCACTGACCTGCAAGGTTCCCAGACCACAGAGTCAAAACTCCCCTGTTGCTCAACTCAGTATCATGAATCATCAGAGTAATTCTGCAGCTCCTGAACAGACCAAGTGTGAGATCAACGAAGGCAGTGAAGCACTGGCACAGGGTGTCCCTACCCACAGCAGAGTGGCTGGACTAGTTGATTTTAGAAGGTCCCTCCCAACCCAAAACATTCTGCCAGTCTACGACTTAAAAACCAAATGCTTCCATCCTGCCCCATGAGAGATCTGTTTCGGGGAGTGAGGGGGGAATAATCTGTCCAACAAGCACAGCAAGTTATTAGTGAATGTGTCATGTAAGGGGCTGCTCTTGAAGTGGGCAGCAAGGTCTACAGGATACCCTGGAATCAAAGGGATTCAGAAACTCTATTTCTTAAAAGCCATGCCACAGAAACATGGTTCCAACCATTCTGGTGGTCAGGGATCACACCCTGGGTCAGCACTTTTGGGGCAAGAGTGTGACAATAAGAAAGGGAACTCATTTCTCTGGTACAGCCATCAGGATCTGGATATTCCCTTACAGAAAGCAAATCTGTCTGAGCATGTGTAGCAAAAGCGTATCCACCCGCTCCTTCAGCCGGAGAGGGGCTGTTGGTTAGTGGGTCTCACCTCTACCAGCCCCAGCCCAGCACAGTTGGTGCTATTCCTGCTGGCTCCAGCTTCCATCGTCAAGCCTTCCCTCTGCAGGATTTTCCCCGTGGAACTTCCCACACTACAGTCTGTACAGTTTTTTAAACTTGGTTTTTAAAAACGGTTTTTAAACTCTTCCGGTCAGACACCTCGCATTAAAGGTGATGATATGTACTATGGTACTTCACTCGTGCTTTGGGGTAATAAAGCAAAACAGACCAAGATTTTAAATGACATACCTGTGTAAACAAGTAAAGAGAAGGAAAAGCCCCAAGGTTGTGGCATTAATTGCTGCTGCAAAAACCCTGCGTTATCGAACCCATCACAGCACAAGATCGATGTCTGACCCTGCACTGCCATATTATACATCCCCCAGCAGCCCTCCGAACACCGGGCCGCGCGGGGCCGTCTGGCACCATCCTGTCAGTGCTCAGGCACTTCACAAAAGAAACGGAATCATCCCCAGGGCTGATGTTACAGCCCAAGGGTCAAAGCAGAACCCAGAACATAAAGCAGTCGAATCCAAGCCATCACTCCAGCGAGCTCCGAATGACTTACAGGAGAGCCACAATGAGCTGCCAGAGCCTGGTACCCCCACAGCTGCCGTGCTGGCCTGGGATGTGTGAGGCAGCAACACCTACCCAGGTGTGAATGGGGCAGGCACGAGTGCTGCACCCCACAGGGGAGGCAGGACAAGGCAACACCTCTGTCCCTCGGGTCTTCTCTGCATTATGTTTCTTTCCCTGCCTGCTGTTGGCTCTCTCTCCATCCCCCTGAGAATCCCACCCCTCTGCTGCTCAGGGTCACCCAGATGCTGTGTCCGGCTCCAAAGCCCATGCAGGCTGTTTGCAGGTACAACATCCCACAGCACAGCTCTTGTTCAGGTTGTGGGTCCTGGAAACGTATGGGAAACACAAGGCAGCTGTGTAGACATGTAGATGGATTTGTAGGTTTATGACAGAGAAAAAATAAACAGCTCTACAACTAAAAATATAAGGACTGTAACAGTTTCAAAGCCAAAAACAGCCTTGTAAAAATCCTCATTATTTAAAAGAGCTTAGAGCCAGCAAAACTGCAAGATGGCAAAAGCCCCTGAAGTTTGCTTCTATCCTTATTTTACCACAGCAAGTGAAAGGTTTAGCCAAAACTAAATGAAACAGGACTTCCACAGCTGTCTGACTGCTCTCCCAGTTCTGGGGCGGGCTGGAAGACGAGGCACGGCAGCCAGCTCAGCTGGACTGTCCACGGTTTGACAGATGGACAAAATGACAGGAAACAGAAGCTACAAAATACTTTTCTTTTCCTACCTCATTTGAGGCTGTGCTGAAGAAAGTTTCTCCTTGCACCTTATTAAGTGAGAAATTCCAGCAAGAGCCAGGCGCACGCCGGGCTGGTACATGGGGTCTGCACCCAGCATGTGGCCAGGCAGGGAGGCTGCTGGCCGGGACCCTCACGAGCACACTGCACCAGGCGGCCCTTTCACACAGGGTGTCCAGTGCCTTGGTGCTCGGCAGCTTCTGATCTGAGAACAATCTCCAGTACTGAAGTTCAACGTATTGATAATCGGAGGCCCAGAGGCCGTGAGGATGCCGGGATTCTGCACCCTTTGTGGAAGCAAGATGGCAAGGCGCTCGAGCCGACATGCCCTGGCTCTAGCTGAGCCAGGAATTAGACACGGGGCATTTTCAGCATCCTGTCCTCGGCCTTATAATTTGTTTCTTTCATTCTGTCAGCGCTCAAACTTGTTGACCTTCCAATCATAGTTGCCCTTTCTAGCCTTATCTTTGCTTTCAGGGAGGATAGCAGTTTTATTGCAAGGGCAATTGGGAGTGTTCTTAGTGCAGTCATTTGTCCGAGGCAGTTACTGCATCACTGCTGCTGATCTAACAGTCACAGGGAGCCAGGATTCGGGTTAAGTGGCATTCCTACTTTGGGAATGCTGAAGGCCAAACAGATGCACATCAGCAGAGCTGTGAACAAACGTCGGCAAATTGAAGGCAGCTCTGTGCACCGACGGTGCTGGCTGGGGCACGCCTCAGCCTTAAATTCTCTCAGAATAACACAGGAAGAATCTGAAGTAACACTGAGGCTTTCCAAAACAGAGAAGGCAAACAATGTAAGGAACAGAGGTAAAATGTACAAGGACCTCTGACTTTGAACTGATTCACTGCCTTCTCCCAGAAATAAAGGAGGGATCTTTGAGCAGGACAGTTCCTCCCAGCTGCTGAGGCTCTGGCACTGGAAGGCAGCTGTTCAGTGCTTCAAATCCCAGCTGTAAATGGCCTCGAACAGCTTAACAACATGCCTACTTTAAAAGCAACCATCTGAATGACCCAGGCCCGTTCCTGACCAGTGCAAACCTTGGGTTCTGGCTGGAGCAGGGGCTCTGGTTGGTTTTGGTTTATCTCTAATGGTGTGGAAAAGGCAGGAGGCAATAAGGATCGCTCACATTTCACCACCACACACCGCAGGCACAAAGGCCTCACCCACAAGCCGTGTCGCGGTGTCGATGCTGTGCCCAAACCAGTGAGCCCTGTGAGCTCAGGCTCTGCTCCCCGCCAGCACCGGGCGGGCTCTGCTCTGTGATAACACACGGAGAGAAACGAGGACCTGCACCTTTAAAGTCCTCCAGCAGTAAATCGCTGATGCAGATCAGCAATTATATCAAGTTATTCTGCCAACATGAATCCTGGAGATACATATCCAAACCAGCAAAGCTGATTAGTAGTGCGGGAGCTCCCTGCATGCTCCTTCAAAACACAATTAAATAGAGTTTTATTCAGAGTAACACAGGGGTTACAGGGTCAGAAGAGTTTCCATTTCAAAAGGCAGCAGGATACAAACTGGCAGGAAGGGTAAATTGCCCAGATTTTGGGCTAGAAATACCATGGGTATCTGAGTACCTGGGCCCTGATTTCTTACCAAAATTTTACCCCACTGTTTCTGAGACACACAGCAGAATCAGTGCAAAGACTCTGTGACTATCTGTGATTGGTGAGTAACTGTTGTTCTACCTACAGCAAGGACAGGTTCTGTCACCTTGCTGCATGCTTTGGGCTTCCCCATTGATTCTTACAAAGAACAGATGATCATCCTTTTCACTTTCTACCTTTTAAAACTTAGTATGATTAAAACAGAAAAAAAAATATTTAAAAAGTAGAGAGGAAGGTCCAGTGAACAGTGCTCTTCAGTATTGGTTCAAGAAGTCGAGACACCACCTCCTAAGCCAACATACCAAAGAGCATTTCCCTGTGTTGGGCAGCCAGCATTTTGTTATCCTGCCCACAGGGCTTTTCCTGGTCCACTCTGGTTGTAGTCAGCTACCTTTCAGTGGGCTTCACCAAAGGTGACCGCTTCCACTAGATGACATGTGTTTTACAGACAAAAATATTTTAAAGGGTGCAGAGCACCTGTGAAACATGGTTCTGTGCATCAGACAGAACTCTGGACACTTCCTTGGATGTAGCTCAGAGAGGAAGAGCTCTGGGCCCCAACAGAAGCCAGCTAATACCAAATTAAAACCAAATAAACCATCCTAAATGCCAGTCCAAGCAGCATGGAAGCTGACTCCATCTAAATCTGAATGCTGGAATAGATCCTGCATTGTCAGCCTTATTTGAGATTTCCAGAGTCTCCTTGGCTTTCCTGAGACCACTGCCACTACCTGGAGATGTCCGATGGGTAACATCGCTCCTCAGTCACTGTCAGAACAAGAGGCTTTTCCTCCATTTCATACCTCTTGTGCTACTACAGAGGTAGAAGCTGAGGACTTCTCCCCGTAGTTTCTATCTATCTACAGCAATAAAACAGTCCTTTTCCAAAGATACCTGTTTCTGAAAGCCTGAAGTCCACCCAAGTTCATTTGTCATGTTACAGGAGCCCAAAGCAGCGTTATCAAAACAAAACAAAAAATTCCAAGCTGAAGTAGATTCGAGGTTTTTAGGCAAAAAGACAAGTGAGGGTCATGTCTTGCACCCAGGTCTTTGTGTTCACATCTGTCCCTGCCCCCCAATGCCACACAGAAGCTTTATGAGAACAACCTAAAGGATGGGGAGCAGGGAAAACAACTTATCTCAGCTACTCACTTCTTGTATTTGGAAGAAAATAAGTTCAAGGCTGGGTTGGATGTGGCTTGGAGCAACCTGTGCTAGCGGAAGGTGTCCCTGCCCATGGCAGGGGTGGCACTGAGGGGTATCCCTCCCACCTAAACCAGCCTGAGGTTTGGTGACTTTCCGACAGTTTTGAAGTCAAAATGTAAAACCCATGTTCTACCACACACAGAAGTTTCTCTTCATGAATTTAACCTCCTACCCTCATCGAGACGACCAAGCACCTTGGAATCTCACAGAGCCCGCAGTCCTCCATGTGTTTTCATATACCTTTCATTACTCTTTCAGAGAGCTCCCACTTAGGGTTGGTTAAGCTACCTGCCCTTGTGTGCTTTTATAGTAAATAACAAGGGTTTGATAAAGAATTAAGCTTCTTCTACTTTACCAAAACCCTTTTTCCCCTTCTATAACTCCTTAGAAAATAACAGGCTAGGTAATGTAATTTTTTAGTAATCAGACCTGTCTGTTAAAAAATAAAAAAGAAAAAGGAGGAAATGACTAAAAATCACTGTAGAAAACAGTATATGTAATATTTCAATATTAGAAATGATGAGATAGTTTAGCATGATGCACTTCTGACATTAAGTTTTATAACAAGACGGAGTCTTTACCTGTAGTTAAATGACTCTAATTCCTTTGGTTAGCAGCAGGAATATGAACTCTGAGATATGTTTCCTCAGACAAAAGGAGGGTTTTTTCTTTTTATTGCAACCTTAAATGCATTGTCTTTGTTGCTAAACTGCGTAATCTGTGTATGAATTAATGAACTACAAATGGCTGGTTACAAATACTCACGTGTTCTATGTAATATATATAGTTCTGCATTTTATATAGAGAGACTTAACGTGCATTATTCTCTTGCACCACCTTACAGACGCATCATTTCTACACCATAGCACTGTCTGACACAGTGCTGCCTGGGACCAGGGCTGCAAATATCTTCAAATCAAGCTGAAGTTACGTGGCAGTGTCCTGACACATGGGCTGTGAACACTGGAGTGCAGCCTGTCAGCACCGTACCCATTGCTCACCACACTCCCTCATCCTGCACTGCTGCACAGGTCCTGGTCCCTGACACCTGAACACCATCTCGTTTTCTGAAGGGAACTACAGAGCTTTACCCAGGCCTCAGGATTTGCTTAGAGACAGGGTAAAATCATGGAGGGAATTTATGTGACTTGTGCCCGCTACCCTGCAAAATGTCCCGCACCAACCGTCCCCGTGCCTGAGCGGTGTCTGCCCCAAGCGCCGATCCTGCGGCTCCCCACAGAAGCCCCACACCTTGAACTGGCTCCAGCAATTCCTGCAACACGCCACAGGCCATCTCTGACGGCCTGTGAAACCCCAGTGCAGGGACAGCCCTGTTCAGCGTCACTTGTCATTGCCAGCTAAGGCACAACCAGCAGCGCCGGGCAGGAAGCTGTCCCATGGCAGGGATGCTGCCTGGCTTTTACGTACAGTAGCTGTTTCATGAGATGTGTGACAGGCACATCTACATACTGGCGGTCAGAGAACTGACTTCCTCTCAGCAGCACTGGTAAGCGGAACCCAAACCACAGAGGCGGGGACAATGCTCTTGGACAAGGCTGCACGACCCCATCCCAGCATCTCCCCGAAGCCTTGGCAACTGGAGTGTTCTGGTGCCTCGTGCAGGACCTCTGCTGTGTCCTGCAACCCGCATGAGACCAGGCCAGGCTGCAGTGCAGCAGCAGACAGCTGAGCTGAAGTGACAGCCTTTGTTCTTAATTTCTAGGAACTTGTCAGTTGCAGCGAGAGGAATGGGGTCTGTACGTCATTTCAGAGAACCCCCCACCTCCCATTCCACAGCCTGCATCCATGGCTTTTCCCACGCTTACTTCCGGAGCTCTAGCCCTTGGGAAAGAGAACAAGAGGCAATGTATTTACAAGACAGGGGCTCGTCACAAAGCGTGCCCTGCCAAGGGCTCAGCAGCGATGTTCCTGCTCCCAGCCCAACAGACATCGACGGTCTGACTCCAGTTTTCATTCCTAACTGTACCAAGCCAGACTGTTCTGTGGAGCAGCTCATCGAGACACCCACATCCAGTGGATGTCAGTAGGGCAACATATTGTTTTTCACCCAGAGAGCAGAGCCCATTATAAATAACAGTAAAACCTTTGTGAGGATGACCGTCCTCTCTACAGCTTGCAGCCTAGAGGCTTCATTATTGCATTGGCCATAATTCAATTCATCCCTTCCTAAAAGGTCTATTTCTGCAACCAACCCCCACCCTTGGAAATACGTTCAACTAATAATTTCCGATTAATGCAGTCAATTACTAACTCTCCCCCAGCCCCTTACTATCACCTGATTGGGCCGGAACAGAAAGGAAGCAGCAACTAGCCAGGGAGGAATAGAAGAAGGGGTAAAATAGCAATAAAAAGTAATTACATAAAAATGCTAAACATATTACATCTGTTAGTTTGCTTAGCCCAGTGGGCTCGACAATCCCAGGTTTCTGCCATTGTCCACGCTCAGACAGACAAGAATAAGAGGAACGTGGAAAGGATCTTTCAATGAGATTATTAATTCAGTGCATGAAAAATAAGTCGTCATTACATTGTGAAAGGGAGAGAGAAACTCGCTGAAATTTCCTTCTGCAGATTTGCCTTTGTGATCTGCAAGGTGCTGTTCTCCTGCTTACACTCTGTTGCCCTGGCAACGTGCTCCTGTAAAATAAAGATTATTAAAGCGCATATGATTATTTGGCCGCACAGTGAATGAGGCAGCCGCTTCTGAAATTCCTTATCAGAGAAATTCAATTTTAGGCCAAATTGTGTTTTCACTGCCTCTCAGCTTCGCCCTCCCCCTGCAATACCAATAAAACCATCATCTCCCCAGCCGCACGCGCTGTTTGTCACTAACTCTTTCGTGCCTTTCCTTCCCTGCTCAGGGGTTATGCGCATTCCGCCCAGGCATAACACTCTTCCCTGGCTGGAGGTTCCCTTCCCCACAGCTTTTCCCTGGCGGCTTCAGCCTCTGCATCCCCTTCCTGCTGCGAGCATCCCCAGAGCCGCGCGGCCGCGCCGGGGGTCTCAGTGCCAGACCCCGATCCCCACCCCCACTCCCCGGGGCCGAGGCTGCGGTGCGGAGCGGCCGCTGCTGACGCCTGGGGCGCACCCGGGCACCCCGCGCCGCCTCGCAGAACCGGGGCCCCACGGCCTCTGCTCGCGGCCCGGCGAGGGGAGCGGGCGCGGCCCCGACAGCGACGGGAGGGTCCGGGCCACCGCCCCCTCCCCGCGGCCTCCGCCCAGGCAGCGGCACGGCCGGGCTCGGGGCCGCCGCGGCGCAGCAGGGGGCGCTGCCGCCCCGCCGCCGGCGCGCGCCGCAGGGCGGGTCGCGGAGGCCCCGCGCAGGCCGGCCGGGCACGGGGCGGGGGACACGGGGACCGAGCGGGTCCGGGCCGGCGCGGGGGGAGCGCGGCCGACGGGGGCGGAGAGTGAGGCGTGGGGGCTGCCGCGGCGGGTTCCGCCTGCCCTGACTGCGCAGCCTTGCGGCGGTCGGGTCTCGCCTTCCTCCACAAACGTAGCGAGCCCACGCGTGCCCCGGCCGCCGCCCCGCACGGCCCTGCCCCGTTTCCCCTCCCGCTCTGCTCGCCCCTGGGCAGCTGCCGGGCGCGGGGCTGAGCGCGGCTCTCGGCCCTGACACGCTGCACCAGAGGAGGCACAGTCACCCCGGGCCGAGCCCTGGCAGCCCGGAGCCCTGTGTCCCGCATTTCCCCTCGTCCCCCCCCGCCGGGACACGAGCGGAGCTGTTGCTGCTTTGCGGGTCACCGCAGGGATGGATAAAAATCCCTGCCAGAGGCCGAGCGGGTTGATGCAACAGGATGGACGCCTGATCCTGCCAGCCCAGCGCACCCCGATCAGGCCTCCAGTCTCCTTTTACTCGGCAGACGGTAACTGTGATTAATGACAGGGGCAGGAGAGGAGACTGAAGGGGACCGTGGGCTCCAGCAGACACTGCAGCTCGCCAAGGCAGCACCTGTAATTACTTCCTTTCCTGGGGGGTGACACGGGGTGTCATCCACTGTCCTTTTAATAAACACAAGTGCCTTGCAGGAAAAACCCCAACGCAACCGAGTCCCGTGGGCAGCAGTTTCCTCAGAGACAGCATGATTCGCTGTGCAAACCCTCTGCTTTCCAGGTTCCTTGGGGAGCAGTTCCTCAACTGTCCCCTCTAGTTCAGCCACTGTCTACCTGTACGAACTTCTGCAACCACTGCCTCAAACAAAAAGCCATTTTTGTGCCCTAGGTCACTCACGGAGCACTAAGGAAGCCTCTGCTCCCTCTACAAAACAGAACAGGCTCAGTTAAAACACAGCAATTCCCAAAGGCCCCAAACAGCTCAAGTTCTTGTCATTTTGGAATGTAAAACACAGAAAGGTCCCCAGTTCCAAAAAGCCATTGATTTAAGCAGCTGATACAAGAGGACAAAACCAGCGTGAGAACACAGATGGGAGCAAGTGTCTGTCCCAGGCAGTAACTGGGATCTGACTAGCCAGAAGCAGCAGCCTAGCAAAGAGCAGCAGGACGGCAGACACAGCCCTTCCCAGAGGGGTTTTGAAGGGCTCCCTCCCTTCCGTGCTCAGGATTTCCCAAACCAAGCATCATATCTCCACACTTAAACCAAGGGATGGGAATGGAAAAGCCAATGGCAATCCTTAGAAAAGGTGGAACAATTATATATACCTCATCTGCATTTCAAAAACCCAAACAACATATGTGAGTGAAAGCTAACCTTCTGATCCAGTCCTCATGCCAGAGGCTGGCAGCCCCTAACGCCGTGGCCGGTACGGCAGGTACAGGGGATGTGCACTGGGGCTGCAGTGACCCCTTCTAGAAGCATGCAGCGCAAGCTTGGCAGAAAGCACTGGGCCTACCAGGCTGCTGAATTACACTTTGGGCTTCTCTAAGCCAGTTCCCTCTCCCATGACACCTAAGGCGATTTGATTTCCCTGGTAGTCACAGCTCTGGGGGAAGCTTGTGGTCAGACAGACACTTTTATCTGGATGTTCAGGAAAAGAAACTCCATGCCTTGTCTTTGAGATGAGATAAATTCAAGTTACAATTAAAGCCACAAAGGGACAAGGATGTGAAAAGTATTACCCTTTTTTTGGTGCTAGATTACCAGTCTTTGAGTACTTATGGCTTGCCTGGAGCAAGTGATGTTAGTGGTCATAGTTTCTAGAAGTTATGAATAAACAGAGTCTCCTACAGACTGAGGAAACCATACCATGGGACCTAAAGGATTTAGGGAAGGCGGACAAACAGTTCCCTGAGTGCCTTTGTTTCTGGTGACACGTTGTTAAAAGGATGCAGGAAAACTAGAGACAGTGCAGAGTCATAAAAATTACTTGAGAACTGAAGTAACTGCTTCAGAACGAGAGACTTAAGGAGCTCAATCTGTTTAGTTTATTAAAAAGATCAAGAGATGGCTTGATTACGATGTATAAGTACCTTCAAAGGGAGAAAATACCAGGTCCTAAAGGGCTCTTTAATCTAGCAGAGAAAGGCATAACAAGAACCAATTGCTGGAAGCTGAAGCCAGACCAGTTTAAATTAGAAATAAGGCACAGTTTTATAGTGAGAATGATTAGACATTAAAAAGCCCTACCCTATCAAAGGAAGGAGGATCCTTCATCTTCTAATATCTTCAAATCAAGACAGGATACCTTTCAGTACAGTAAGCTTGAGTTAAAAAAAAAAGGCTCAATACAAGGGTAATTGAGTGATATTTAATGACTTATCATAGGTAAGGAAAGCTCCAACATCTTAATTTGGAACGGAGGCTTGAAATCTGGCAGCACACAGCTTTGGCAACAGGTAGGTGCTGTTTGTGCTAAGCAGGAAGCACTGCCTAGGTCTGGCTGTGCCACCAGCCACAGAGAAACACCCCATAAGAGACCTGACTGTTTAAACACTGATGCCACATTCTCTTACGCAGTGCATTCCACATCACAAGTCAGCTTTGGGCTCACCCGAGCTGTGGCACTGTCACTCTAGACAAGCCTGCCCCAGTCCAGGGCCACGGGCACAAAGCCTAACTTCTACCTACTGTAAATGAACATCTGCAATGGTCGAATGGACTGGGGCTGCAGCTACCAGCCGCCGCTGAAGATGCAGCGCCAGCCCTCACTGGAACCTGCTGTGCCTTATCCCCTTTGCCAGGATGGATGCTCCAGGACTGTGGCTGCTTCACTCAAATTTGGCCTGGAGATTCCATGTGAAGCCAGATCAATACAGGAAGCCAGGCTGCCAGGAAGCATGGTGGCACATCCGTGGCTAGGAATGAGCAGAGACAGGACACCAGGAAGACCAGGCAGGGATTGTTGTATTACTTAACTACAGAGCAGCAGCAGATTTAGGTAAGGCTAAATTGCACCCTAGTGTACATGAGTTTCTGCACTCCTGCGGTAATACAGGGATTACAGAACTCCTCAGCAGCACTGCCAAGGGTTTTTTTCATTCCTTTGTATCTTTACATCAGACTCCCTCTTAAAAGGTTAATATCAGTCTTTAGGATTCTCTTTGTGAAAGATATTTTGTGCCATGGCCACCATCCTCACCCTCCTCTGAAGATCTAGGTCAGTGGTCTCTAAAGTTTTTTGATTGAGCACCCCATGAGTAAAAAAAAATGTTAAACATATGCACCCCAGTATGCAGGTATCTAAAAAATCATATATATGTATTACACATGCACATAGGAAATTAAAAAAGTTTAATGATGAAATCAGCTTTAGTTTAAATTTTTTAAATTGATTTATTACCTGTTCAAGAATATTTTCTCCCTGTACTGCAGTGTACTGTCTTGTGCATCCCACCTTGGAGACCACTGATCATGATCCACGAGGGACCCTGCAAGGACAAACATCCTTCTAAATTCTTCTCAAGAGTCACATGCGGTTGTCCCGGATTCCCTGAAGGGAAAGTGGCTGAGCATACAGCCTTGGTGATGTGATAAAGTGGACTCACAACACTGCTTCATAAGGAGCTAAAATGGGACAAAACCTGACCCACCACTACCCTACAGAAGGCTCCCAGAAGTCGAGCAGCGTGACCACGCTCTCAGGTAAGAATCTAAATAAAACCTGCTGTTAGGACAACAGTCGTGACCCAGGGGCCGGTGATGAAGGCAATTGCACAGAGAGGCTCAATAAATACTTAGAAGTTCTTTTGTGCTGAGCATGATAGAAGATGTGGAGCAGTGCCAAAGAAACACTTGGTGCTAGAGCCAAACCATCAGTCTGCCTCAGCTCTGGCAGCAACCGACTCCTGAAAGCCAGTTGCTGAAGGTGAAAAAGAATGGGACCACTTCCAAGTCTACCACTTAGGCTTATCACCAGACAACCAGAGCCAGGGCTTTCTGAAGCAGTGCCAGGCAACCAGACTCAACACTGGAGCTTCTGAAGCAAGCCTTAGGGGCTGGGAGGCCACTGCCCACGTACCAGTGAGCGGGGACGTAGAGCGAGATCGAGAACTTCTGTCCCCAGGTTCTCTGCGGCTGGTTCTAGGGACACTCACTGGATGGAGGGATGTATAACCATAGTGTTATCCATGAAGACTCATTGCTACAAGATTAAGACAGAACTTCACTTGAGAGAGAAGCCCACACTTAGCATGACCACAGCATGCTCCCTCAGTGACTGTGCACCTGGTTTCTTCCACCAAGAGAGAACCTGAGCATCAACAGAGTCAAGGGGCAACTTTGAAATACATTGTGGTTGTGCCTGGCTTTGCTGTAGTCTGAAATGTTTGTTAGGCACATGACAATTCCCTTTCCAGGGCTGAACTGTTCTACATCTTCTAATCCAATTTCAGTTGACTCAGTCAATGGACTTTCCATCATTTCCTTCATACTCCTACCATGATGGGTCTCATAAATCTTGCTAATGGAGGATATTACCTGATATCTGAGATACATTTTCCTTGTCGTATTATGATCACAATACATTTCATTTGCATTCCTTATGCCCTGTCCAAAGCAATTCTTCTCTATGGTTTCTGTTTATGCTCTTCACATGCTTGTGGACAAGTACAGCCCTCTTCATTTATTTTACCAAGTTAAACATATCTAATTATTTTCATATTTCTTCATAAATCATTGCTTCTAGCCCTTAAAAGCAGCTTTACTCAGAAAAATTATTTCAGAAATGGTGTTGCCCAGGCTCCACATTCACTATTCTCACAGCAACTGTTCCATCATTTTTCTAACTGCCAGGGCTTTGCACTAATTCTACAATCCTTTAATTTATTTTTTTTGTTTTGTTTGTGTGCTCCACAGAGTAGCACAGGGAAAACCTCAGGTCTGTAGTGTCATCCTGACACATTCTCATTCTTCACACCACTCAGCTTCCCCTGAATTTACTCTTCCTATCCTGCCCACAAAAATTAATAAAAAAATCTGAGACATTTCTGTACAGTTCAGTGGAATTCTGTGACACCACCTCTATTTCTGTGCACACTAAGCAATATAATCCTTGATCAGAAGCTGTAGTAAGAACCTTTTAGTTATTTTTTGGGTGGCATCTACTATATGCCAGGTGTTCAAAACCCCAAACTCTTCGTGTAGGCGCAGACCTTGTGGGCTCCATGGGGTGGTTTTATGTCACTCTGCTGAGCAGACTTTCATTCTGTTGGAGACACGCTACCAGAATAACTCCAACTCGACTGAACCAAGCTTGCAGGAACATCACCCCCTGAGCAAGGCACCCTTTCACAGGGCTGTGACTCTGCCTCACTGGTAACCAGGCAAAATAACCCTCTCCAGCAATGCTGTACTACACAGGCGGCCTTGAATCCCCACTTTGAGGGGAGGAAAAGGGAGCAGGAGTGCCTTGCATGGGTTCTGCAATCCCTCACTCTCTCAGCAGTTTATTAGCCCCCAAATTAATTCTCAGTGTTTGGGAAAAAAAGTATAATTAATTTCTTTAACATAAAGGACACATACTATACACAGAACTGGTTTCCTATTTATAGTCATCTTTTCTAAGTATTCTATTACCATGCCACATTTCGAAATGTCTTCATTACTTATGAATAGGCTATCTGCTGCTCTGTTTTTTTCCCCTTTGTAAATGCCCATTTATGAAATCAGTTCAGTGGCTCATCCATTTTAGATTACTGGTTGACTCTCCTTTTAGTAATGATTTCTTTACTCTTCCCCCACACACACACACACTGTAAGCCATTTCATTTTATTTCTTTGCAGAATTTACTCAGCCTTTCTTACTACTGCCCCCTCTCTACATTGTAAATAAACCTAAATACTCTGATTTTTGCCCTATTTCCTTTCATCATTTCAAGTAAAGGCACCTTTATACCATCAAATCTTTGAGCTACATCAATCACTTCTCATGTCTTGTATCACCCTTTATCAGAGGAATTAGCTGTGATGTGCTTATGAGATATTTAAGTCCTCGCCTGTTTTTCTCTCTACTCACGCTTGTTTTATTTTAAAATATTTCTTGCACCTATTTCTATTTCACCAGTTGCTTAGTCCCTTGAAATTTATCAGAATTTTGAATAGTCTGGTGTTTCCTCTTCTGTGCAACTCCCCCATGTACACCCGGAACAGCATGTTCAGGAGCTCAGTGTCCAAGGGCAGCACAGATCCGCTGTGCCTCTGGCCGGACCCCACAGGCTCAGAGGCAGAGCTGTGGATCCATAGGGAAGTTTTCCTTCTTTTCACTTCCCCTTTGCAAACAGCCCAGCAAAGGAAATTAGTGCTGATGCTCTGCTTCCATTTGGAGCCATTACTCAAGAAGTCCTACTGATGTTCCTCCTCAGATTCCTCAGGTGACATCTAAGTTTTCACCAGGTTCTGAGGAGGTTGGGGCTGAGAAGGGTCTGCCCTGCTCAAGATCATCCAAAACACATCTTGTCCGTCTCCACATTGTGAAACGTGTGCCATGTGTTTTGAGGGGGTCCTCCCAGAGCCTGCTGTCATGTTTTATCAACACATGGTGCTTATCAAGTGTTGATGCAAAAAGCCCAAGGGAACATGTGCAAACTGACTCGAGAAGGAATCAGGAGGAAGACCTGAGGGAGTTTAATACAGACACCAGGAGAACAGTTTGGTTATTAGAAACACTCCTCCGATGCCAAACGCATCTGAGGAACAAAAAGCCCCACGTGCACTTGGAAAGGAACAAAAGAGCATAAAAGAAATGCAACGCAGATTGCAAGGACTGTCAGAAGAGTCAGCCAGTCAGGAAAGGGAGTGTCAGGCAAACTGGGTATCTTCACTTCAGTGCTGTCAGAAGTTCTGGTACCTCAGTATGATGGGATGGCAAGAGCCAGTGAAAGAGGGGGATTTTTAACAAAAACTTACTTACTGAAGCACTGCACTCCCTCATACCCATGAGCATGGGGTGGCACTTTTAGTAACAGATGAACTAGATATTTTCATTTACAGACAAAAAAAAACCCCTTCAAATTTAAATAAATTACAAAACTTTTTTAAAAAGTCCCTTAAGAGGCAAAGTAACTGGTGCCTGGGCTTGAGGAGCTTCTGACTGGTGGTGCCAAAGGACACCAAGACACAACAGGCTAGTTAAGGGTTCCTGAGGAATACACTTTGACTAAGTTTGTCAAGATTAAAAAAAAAAAAAAAGCCATCTGAAGTTGAGATGATGATGTGTCTAAGGACAGAGCGCAGGATCCTCGGGGAGGTGGGTTGTGTTACTTCCCACGGTAAAATTCCTGCACTGAAAGCAATGCCACAATGAAAAAGCATCAAAGTTGCAGTTTATTATGCCTCAGTGATCTCCAGAGTAAATCTGCTTAGTCTGCAAACCAAAGGAGGATTTTCCCACCTTCTGGCTATGAAGATCTGAAACTAATTCTGTGTTCTCTGGCCATTCATAATACAAGGCTCTACAATCAAAACATAATTAACAACATTGCTGCTGCTAATGAATAAGCTAGAAAAGAATCTACCTCACTCTTATCTATCATTAATTTTCCAAGGAGAAAGGGAGAGAGGAAGGCAAGAATGACAAAGTAATATTTTGAGGTCAAAGCAAGCAATTGCAACACCTCTGCGTAAGGCAGTCGCTTCCTAAGGACTGTTAGCAGCGATTAGACGGAGAACCTCACCAAGAGAAAAAAATAAAAGTCCATCCACCTTTCAGACCTTCCTGGCTTTAAACTGGACAAAGAGGTCTCTATCCCTGCTGATTATTACCCCTGTCTCGTTCCTGAAGCCAAATGATGTGCTTGTGGCAGCGAGTTCAGCTTCCACAGCAGCAGTGGCAGAAAATATGCTTGAAAACCAGGGTCAAAGGAATGGGGATTGATAATGCTGTTACCAACATCTGCAAACTAGCTCCAGATCCTTTCACAGCTGGATCTATGAACAAATTGGCACAGACAGCCTGACAAGTAGAAACAGCTTAGAAAATATTTCCTATTCACGCTCAGACTTTTTTTTTATTATTATTTCTAAGTAATAGTGGCTACAGGAAGTTACACAACCTTGCTCCGTTTTTTCCATGACTTCTTCCTCAGTTTTGTCTACAAATTCAACCTCTTCTGTCCCCACAGAAACCCAAAAAACAAAGCACAACTCCCCTCCCCCAAACAAAAGCAAAATACCTTCCCCTTACCCTCTCCTTTAGAGCAGAACAAGCTCTTCTCAACATCAGGTCAATAACAACAAAACTAGGAGAAAGCTTTTCAATATTAATTTTTTAAGCTAGTCCAATTAAAGATAACACCTTCAATCTCCCTTATGCTGCATTTTCCAAACATTTTAAAACATTGGATACAAACTGCTGATCACGAAAGAAGCTGAAAGCTGCTAAGCCCTGCCAGGAGTAAAAACTTTGTCCCTAAGGAATTGGCTAGCAATTGGCCACGTGATCCAGTAAGTTACACCAACCTTTATCCTATTCCAAGGGCTTCCTTTAATCCAATTGTTTAGATACAGCTTGACATTATTATCCCAGATCTCATTACCACATTGCAGAAGAACAGACTGTAAGTCCTGAGTCAAGAATAAAGAACAGGCTGCAGAACGTGTGTCGGCCACGCAGAAACCTCTACCAACAGAAACACATCTTTACCTGGAGCAGAGGGTGGGCAAGAGAATGATGGGGAAGCATAATGCCAGTACACTATCAGGAAGCTATCAGAAGAAAGGCCAAAGCTCCTCTCCTCCTCCAGACCCTTTTGCACACCCATGTCAATGACAGGGTATCAAAGCCCTGCTCAGACCTGTTTCCTTCTGCTCCAGCTACAGACTGACGTGCACCATGAAACACCTTACTAATAGCTCCTCCACTTTCAGTGGTCCCTTAAGCAATTACTTGTTGTCCCCAGGTTATTAAATTTACATTTCTAACTGTTAAAGCATTGTCTAGAGCTATCTTCCATCTCTTCGGTTCAGGGGGTAAGCTCAGTATTTTCTAGTCCTGAATAATTTGAGTTGCAATCAAATTGAACAGGACAGCAGCAGATGAGATAAAAATCTCAGTGTGTTGGTAACTGTGAACACTGTTCCTTAGAATTACCGCCTCGAACAACGGCTTCTCACCATCTGACTCTCTGCCACACAAAGTACCGCATAAAGTGTATTTATGGTTTTGGCCTTTACGGTGAATTCCATGAATTTTACTAGGTATTGTTAAAAAGTATTTCCTTCTCGTTTTGTAAACCGGTTGTCTTCTGCGAGTTCCTGCATTAAACAGAAATGGTTGTTACCTGTTCACTGCCCTCATGTGCCAGGACCCAGCACTCAGCAAGCTCTGCTCTGGCCGTGTGCCGCAGTAGCTCATGCGCGGGCCCCGTCCCTGTGCTCAACGACAGATTGCCCTGGGTGGAGGGTACCAAACCACCATCAGTGCCATCAGCCACAAAACTCCAACAGAACCCCGGGAACTCTGAAGATGAGGAGGAGAGAAGATCAGTGTACACGCTCACGGTCAAAGCAACTGTCCCCTTACAGCTTTTGGGTATTGCCAGGTTCACTCCAGGAACAACTCCAAGCAGTGTCTGTCCACACATGTCACTTACAGGAGGCAAAGCAGCAGTGCCAAGGGGCTACTTGCAGAGCCCAAATGCTTCTGCACTGGCAGGGTGCTGACACCCACAGCCAATGCAGAGGTGTGAGGAGCCCCAGGACCCATCCTGGATTCTGCTGAGCAGCTCGGTGCGAGCCAGCACTGTGACCCTCGGGGCTGTTCCGCCTCGACAGCCTGCGAATGTGGCCACAGGCCCTTGCCCTCTTTGTATACTTTTAGGTGAAGCCTTCAGTCATTTGGCTATCACAATAAGGAGCAGGTGTAACTGTTTGCAAGGCTGCTGCTGCTGTGAACTGTCTTGATTCTGAGGGCTCCTGTTCAGCTAAAGCTTGGCTGTCGTGGTCTGGAAGGTGACTCACATGACATCCAACCTGCACGTTGATGTACCAGCCCCAAAAGCAGAAGTAGTGATAAAAAGCGCACACAGGTAAGTTCATGTTTTGGTCTAGATGAAATGAATATAAAACCCTGTATTAAAAACCCAAAGGCTTGCTGTAAATAATAAAGATATCAAAGCTTAGAAAAAAGCATCCCAAAGGCACACAGCAGAAATAGGGGTTCAGTGACGCTCTGGGAGAACTGTCGCAGATGTTGTGTTTGTACCTTAGTGAGCGCACAAGAGGTATAAAGTTACCCAGTGTGGTGAGACCCCCTCTTACAAGAGTTCCCTTTCCTTCGGTAGGAACACTTGAGAGAGCAGGGGCAGCATAGGCAATCCTGCTCTGAGCTGATCCGGAGGGCTCCCCCACAGCTGGCAGCCCAGGGACTCTCAGTCCTCAAGCTGGCAGGCACAGGAAGAGCAAAGCAGCACTGTTTAGGTACAGGATTGTCTCACTGCAACTGTGTTCTCAGCTTTGTAAGAGAAATAAATCTGTGTAGGATATAAACCTCTAGGTTTCTAGAATAAGCCTGTTGCTTTCCCTTTAGAAAAGGCATCTAGTGATTAAAGCGAGCCCAGTGAATCACAGTGCTGGAAGTGCTTTCTCTTCACCTTGCGAATGAACCAAATTAAAGTTGCCCTGCAGATGGGCTGCCCTCATGCCAGCAACCCCAGAGAAGTTTGGAAGTCTCAGGAACTGGAGTCAACCTCTTGCTGCTTGTTGCCAAGCTCCATGCAGCAGCTGGAGCTGCTCTCAGTGCCACAGCCCAGCAGTCAGGAGCCAGCAGCCCGCTATCTACAGGTAGGAAGCAGAAAGGCTCCCTAGAACATCCAATAATCCAGTGTCATCAGTGAGATGACACCAAGGAGGAATGCTTTCTTCCAGCCATTGGCCAACAAAGCTTAAGACACAGGAAAAATTACGGGTATCAAAAAGGATTCTTGAAGGTGATGCTCAGTTGAGCAGGACTAGAAGCTCAACCAGGCATCCCTTAAAGGCTGTAAGACAGGAAGCAAGGAGCCTTCTGAATACCTATCCACACATCCTGAATCAGAGGAATCTTCTTTTTATTAGTCCTCAATGAATTATTTATCATTTTGAGTCACTGTTGAAACCACATAAACTCAGCACCCACAGCTGCTACAGTTCTGCAGCTCTATAACACAATGTGAAAAACCAGCACTGCCTTATGTCTGCCTTGACCCCGATCCTTTCTTCTGCCTGATGCTTACACCAGGTCTTGGATTAGTGCTTAGTGCATGATCGTTTCCTATTCATCGTCCCATGCAACTAATGGATTTGTACTTTGCTGGCACACCCCCTTCTGCACCCATGGTCACCCATAAAATGTTATCAGCTCTGAAATGAGAAATCCTCAAGAGCTCTGAAGCTGAGTTTGGGGCATAATTGCTGCTGTAGCTGTTGATAATCAATGCCACTGTCATTGATACTGGAGTGCAGGTTACTTCAGGGTTAAGTACACTCTGCTAATGAGTACGTATGATCTAACCCAAAACAAATGTGGGGGTTGCTAGCAAGAGTCTGATGATTCTTAACATTTGCCAACTGAGATTGAAGCAATGCCAAAAAATATGCCTGCTTATCCAGTGAATCTAAAACAGTTATGTTTGGGGGTTCTTTTCCTCGAGATGTTCTGGAGTCATTTCCCTTCCTTGGGGACTGTGGCAAAATTTAAGAGATGCAAAGCAAACAATAAGCACAGGAGCATGGAGGTCCTCAGCAGTACCTTAAAAAAAAGCCAAAACCAACTAAAACCCCACACCACTTTCAAAAATGCCCTTGCTAGCAGGATTACAAACTGCATGTGTTTACCAGAAGGGGTGGGATAGCTCCATAATCCTGATGTTGACGGAAATGTGCCCTTGGCTGATGAAGGGTGACGACCTTATGAAGGAATTTCTGTGAGGGAGGGGGCAGGAGCTACACAATTCTTCCCAGTTGTACCAAGACTCAAGTTCCCAGCAGCAACTCTGCGGGGGGAAGGAGTGCTGCTGGCTGTGGATGCTGTAGGAGTCCAAGCACATAATTTCCAGAGTGGCTGAGGAGGCATTCCAGCACGGCAAGTCCAGGGCTGAGGAGGTGGACAGTGCCTGGAAGCCACCTCTGTGATCTGGATCCTCTTAAAGGCTGTGAGCCGATAGCCAGAATCAATGGGGCATCGTGTGACTGAGAGCATGGCTTTTTGCGGGTGATAAGCAGCAGAGTTGTGGGATGTCATGATTTAGGTAGGAGGTTATCCTATTTCCTCTCATTTCTCAGGATCTGACATGTTATTTTTTCAGAAAGATGCAGAGACCATGTCAAGGTTTTTGGATCTTTCTGGCCCAAAACCCCAATGCCTGTCCCTGCAGGTATTGTTCATTGTCATCACACTGGTGACTCTGGAACAGTCTGGGAGCCTCAGGCAGCTTCCAGTGGCCCACAAACAGTTACATATTTGGTTGCAAAGGATAACCAAGCGCACTACAAGGCCCTTAGCTGCTTGGCTAGTTCAAAGACCATGACCAAGCCCCACCCATATGTGGGGCTCACACAGGTTGTGCAGCCCAGGCCCCCACAGATGCTCAGGAACACAGTGGCAGGCAGTACCAGAACCAGTGTCATGCGGGGCTAGGAGAGAACTTTCCTTTGTAAAGATCAGATGGGGCTGATGCTCTGGGAGCCAAAATGCACTGTGCACCAGATTATCCCATTAGCCCTCCCGTGTGGGAAAAAAAGTACCTTTTTTTTTTTTTTTTTTTAATAAAAGAACAAAGACCATTGATTTTTCTGTTTATAGAGAGAAGGGAAAAACAACTCAGGCAAAGTCCTTGTTCTCTAGTACTTCTTTTGAATATGGTATGTAGTTTGTTTGGTTTCGTTTTTTTTTAATTGCTGAAACAATTGCATCTCCAGCTATGAAGCCTGAGTTTTCAGTACCTCACCCCTGTGTCAGTGCAGTGACTTCAGAGGTTTTCCCGAGTTAGAGAAGTTTCTTTCTGGAAGAGGATGCTGGGCACCTGACACAACTAGCCGAAGGGAAGACAGGCTGCCAAGCTCTAACACGTTACCTGAGTTACACTATTATTCATAGCTACCAAAATATTTAAAGTACAAAAGAAATAATGTTATTTCTGTTTGTTCTGCGATGCACACGGAGCCACTGCAGCACCTGACTGACAGCAATTTTACCTTACTACCTGTGAAGCAGCTACATGGAGCAAATTTTAGGTAAGAAGTGCTGAACAGTTCTGTTCAGTTACTGTGCAAGAGACCCGACAAAGCAGCAGATGACTTTGTAAGGTTCAGGCTCTCAACCTAAATCCACTAAGAAGTACAGCTCCAGCTGAGTAACTTTCCTTCCAGCAGCACAGTTACAGGACTAATTGCCAAAGATCCTCGTGGCAGTGTGCATGAGGCAGTTGGACTGGTCTCTGCACAACGGCAAAGGCACCACGCAGCAGCAGCTGTACTTCTGGAGAACAAAATGCATCAGCATTTGCCAACAGCAAATCCAGCTGAGGACCATACTGCAAAACATCCTGCTACCGAGACCGCTGTGCAGCTCAGTAATTGCAGGATTACTTAGGCTAGAGTTTAACTTAGGCTAACTGAATTCCTCACTGATTTGGGGAGCTTGCTCCCTCTGCAAAGGGGAGCACAGACACTGTAACTGTTTACTCGATGATTAAAATATGTCTGGTTTAGTCTGCCTGTGACTCATTAGCCACCTCCAAGATTCACCTGGATTATTTGTTACATGCATTGAGAAGTACCACGGACTAATTAATCCTTTAAAGAATCACCATGGAAGACTGCAGTTGGATGAAGGGGGCTGCCAGTGCTGAGGGTCTTGATGTTCCTAACCAAAGCAGTTTGCTGAAGCCTAGGGAATTACCTCCAGGGCAGTTTGTCTGCCCAACACCAGCAGCACCGAGAAGACTTTTGAGCTATCGGTTTTGGATAAGGAACCTTCAAAAGCAGAAGACAGCAAAGAATAAAACCAAAGACACTTGTTATTAATGGATGAGGTCTAGTAACAGTTATTACAGATAACGGGAATATTTGTCTCCCAGACTAACGACTGGAAAGCATAAGCCTGAACTCCAAGATGGAGTGATGCTAACATGGTATTTTCTACCTTTGTTTTGGTACCAAGGGAAAACGAGAAGATCTGAAGCCAACTGGAACTTTTCAGCTCCTTAGACCTTTCTTGGATGTTTTCAAATTCGTCCTGACACATCTCAGCACTGCACACAGTAAAAAGACCAGCCCAACAAGCAAGGCTGTGCTCGGTCTGCAAGGAAGGCCTCAGATAATTCCCCTCTACAAAAACCCAGAGCCGTAACAGAAGTTTATTTGGCAAGTTATTTTCTTCTGGGTGCCTAAAGGACAGAGTGAGCAGCTGTCAAACCACCATTTTGCAATTGCAGAAGGAAGTTTGAGGTTATGGATGTCTTCAGCTACAACAAAACTCTGTAGGTGAAACAGACACTTAAAAGGACAAATACAAGTGTTGCTCTACATTGCCACACATTAAAGAGATGGTACCTAGATGAATAATATTTGGTGAGGTTCAACAACAGTTTAAGTTTAAGCAAAACCCAAAAAGCATCAAAAGCTACAGGGTGGGGCGGGGGGTCAGAACACAAAAAAATTCCTGCTTTTCTGCATGATACACATGAGACTAATTTGTGGCTGTTCCACAGATCTGTTAGTGATGAATCTGAAGAAACAAGCACTGTTTTGGATAAGTTGTAAGAAATGTACCGCATCTTTCACTGTCCAATAAGTTAGGAAGCAAACTTCAAGACACGCTGCCAAGTAAGGTTGTGCAGAGCTGTATCAGCAGTTTAACCAGGAGATCTGAGAAACATCCAGATGTTTGAGATAACAGGCATGGCCCATGCAGTGTTAATGTGTATTTCTCCCTGGAGCCAATCAAACCTCTACTATGAAAAGTTCCAGTAGGCAAAGAAGTTAAAACCCACCCAAACAGACCTAAATAACAATCCACCACAGACACAGCATCCTACCACATACTAAGTACAATTAGTGCGATGGGGGTATCAACTGTTAGGTGTTCTCTGTCAAGCCAGTGTGCAATGGGAGCATGCGGATAGGGGGAAGGTAGGCACACTGGTTGTCCCAGAAGTCCTGTTTCCCATACATCCCCGCGATGGAAGCAGTCAGGCTCGAGCTTGGAGTTACAGAAGCGTTATGCCCCTCACAGCTGGTATTTGCAGTGTGGGATCGGTATCAGGACGTGAGAAAGACTTGTCAAATGAGGGTGTGGGGGAGAGGGTTCTTGGTCTCACTGAGCACCACAAGAGGAAGCAGCACAGTATTCCAGTGCACATGGACAAAGTGACATCAAAGTTCAAGGAATAAAACCATTCTAACCATTCTATTGAGAAGGTTGTGACAAGGAGGAAGGATTTCACTGTGTCCGTGGAACACAAAAAAGTGGAAGTAGGTCTCAACTGTAGTGAGATCTGGATTAAGGACCTCCCACCCCCACCACACACCCCCAATAGTGAAGATAATTAAGCACTGGAATACATTTCCCATAAGGGCACCCATCACCTCCACTGATGGAGGAACCTTCCGTGGTCTCCTGCAGCCCTATATCCAACGATAAATCCTTGCTGTCCCTCCCAGCCTTTATCTCCTCACACCTTTTCACAGACAGTTCTTCACCCTTATCTCACAAGAAAACCAAGTTTGATTTTTTTCATTTAACAAATGGTGCAAGGCTACTAAATCGTTTGGTATAAGAAATTACTTGTCTGGAAGACACCAGTGATCCATAAAATCTGACAGCCTGTCTGCAAGGAGCTGCCAGCATCAGTTTTGGGAGAAGCATCTTTACATAAGGGACTGGGAGAATAATCTGTTTCCTTGTGTCCTCCCAGACTCCAGGCACAAGCCAGAAGAAAACACGTACCTCACAGAACGGCTTAAAGGCAGTCATCAGGACTCAAGATTTTCTTGCTATAGTTCTGAATCTTACCATGTTCCTCTTCTACATAAAATAATCCTAAGGACTAATTGTAAGTTAGGTGGGAGAAAGATTTTAGTTTTGATCTTGAGTTTTGGGCTGTATCAAGCACCCCTCTGGTTTGGATGTAACGACAGCTGCACAGGAGCCCCACTCACATACTGCATTTCTGTGCACAAGTGACCTTGCAAGAAAGCTCCGATTGTTTTGGCAGCTTACACACACTATTTATCTACGCAGAACCTGCTCCATTAAATGGGACACACACAGGTTCTCCTGTAAATTCCTGCAGAGGAACTGCAGAATAAGCATTCATGGCATGCTTGCAACGGCAGATCAGTATCTGGTCTGAAATTTCAGCACTGTGGTGGTTAAAACAGTGAGAGAAAAACAACATTGTTTTGCACTTAGAAACCTGTTTCTAATCAGCTGAGCTACTCCTATGGGGTCAAATAAAAATGATTAGCTTATTAAAAGCATAGCCTTGCTATTTAATAAGCAAAAATGATTGAAAATTCTGTTCCAGAATCTGATAATTTTAGTGTTTCTAGTTAAGCCTGCAAAATTGCATTCATTATTAGTGTCTAGATTCATTAACAATTCAATTTATAGATATTAATGCTTATAATGCATGCTTCGCTTGCCAAAACTTGAAGAGAAATTGTTTCAATTAGCTTTCATGGATCATGAATCCTATCGGCTGGGTATTTTTAGACAAAAGATACAAACACATCCCCAAACAATGCTAATGCACAGCTGGGATTCGCCTGTAAGGTCAGCGCACGGTTGTGAAGGAAAAGCAGTAACCACGTTCTGCACAGAGCGGCTGGGCAGGAGCAGAACCGATCGCAGCCGGCAAGTCACACGGCTTCCCCAGGAACGGCCAGATCCCCCATGGCTCCGTGCCGGGTTTGTAAGAACCGAACCAGGAAGGCATGAGCTAGGGACCAGGCTAGGGAGCACCTCAGCACAGCAGGCACAAGTACAGGCCCAAAGCAAATTATTCTGTTCTCATTTTCATTCAGACTCTATAATTAAAGTCAGTGAGGACGCTCAGATGTAACCAAGGGCGCGGTTGTGCTCTTTTTTTCCTCTTTCCTTAGGCCAGCTGCAGTCAGGAAGAAGAAACCCAAGTCCACACAAACATTTTGCACTACATGTGACGTGGAAGAGCGTGGGGCCACAGGATAAAGTGCCCTGCAGAGCTGGCCAGGCCACAGCACTGCCCGGCATGCAAAGGTGCCCTGGGAGCAGCAAAACCTCCCCAGTCTCACAATGACACCAGAAGAAGCTGAGCTCTGCCCAGCTCCCAAGCTCTACATGACAGCACACACAATGAGGAAATCATGCAGCCTCAGGATGGAGATGAGCAATTTTATCTCAGCGCTTAATGGAACAGAAACCAGCATCGCTCAGGTCCATGGGCTAGGATTCATTAATATAAAAAGTTACTATTAAAAGTTGGCTTTATTATTGCCAGTAACCCATTACCCTTCCTTATCCTCTCCAGAGCGTGGCAGACACTAGCTGCAGAGCAGTCAGACTTTAAGGCAGGCCCTGCGCAGATGGTACTTTGAGGTAGATCGGTGCCTCTGCGGTCAGCAAGTCCCTGCAGACAGAGCACTGACCTGCTGCTTCCGGAACGCAGGGTTAGGTGGCACCAGGGCCCCGACCCAAGTCAGCACCCAGGCCAAAGCCTGCAGCCCCTACTCACTGCCATCTCCCAGTCCTCCCAGCTCCCCAGCACCCACAGACACTGAAGGGATGCTGGTGTTGCTTTCCATTTCCTTGTTGGTGGTTTGCTGACATTTCTGGCACCACTGATTTAGGAACAACGTGAGGATTTCCAATTCAGCCTTTTAATTGTGCAACGAGGAAAAGAGGGGAAAAAGGCCTTCAGCATGTGAACAGCATAGCTAAGGAGCACTCTGCTTTCCACTCTGCACAAGTTGTGTGTCAGGGAGGTGACAGGCCTAAAGCAGGCATTTCCAGGGACAGGGGAAATGCAAAGAAAATCAGTGTTTCTGCAGCAGGTACCTTTAGTTTGTGGCTCTCCACCCTGAGAACAAGGTAAACTGAATTCCTGCCCAGTGCCTTAGTAGATGATGGACCACATTTGACTCCAAGTTTGAACCACAGTGCTACTTCAGCACTAAGACACAAAACCTGTTGGAAGTGAGAGGTGGAAGTCAAGGTCTTCTTCCAGATTCTCCAAAATCTTCAAAATATTCCAACCCTTTTAACTCTGATATTCACTCTGTTAGGTTCTGGTTAGGACCAAACTACTGGAAACCGCTACTAGAGAAGAGATTGCTGCTCCCATCAGGCTCCTATTTTGGCAAAGCAGACAGCACAAAGCCCCTGGACTGTTTGCACCAACACCCAGTCTGCTTCTGGCCTTAGAATCAATACAGGAAAGTAATCCAAACAACTATTTTTAATGATCTCACACATGTCCTCACCAGCACCAAGCAAAAAGGCACACGAGCTCAGACCTTAATCTGCACTATACATGTTCCCCAATTCATTAATTCAACATTTTGGTTTGAATAGTACAAAGAAAAGCTAACTTAATAAGCAGAATGCCTCCAAAGTATATCAGAAACAAAGTGACAAAGCTAGCCTTACTGCCAACAGCTGTGGTCAGCAATGAAATCATTAGCAATACCACATTACCATTTGAGACCATAATTCGTTTGGTTTAGAAGGTCCACAGAGGCCTGACTTGCTTTGCCATGAAAAGGAGAACACAGATTCCAATTACGAGAAGATCCTGTTCTTTACCTCCCCCATGTCCTACAAACACACTCTCACATGTCTTCCACCAGCCTCTCAGCAGCCAAGTGATTCCTTTGACTGTGCAGAATCATGGAATAGCCCAGGTTGTAAGGGACCTTAAAAGACCGTTTAGTCCAACCTTCCATGGGAAGAGACAAAATTACCTAGCACCCTGTTCTTGAAAACCTCCAGTGATGGGGACTTCACCACATCCCTGGGGAGGCTGTTGGAGTGATTTCTTTATGAAATGTCAAGATGAAACCTCTCCCAGTGCAACTTGTACCTTTGGCCCCTTATCCTTTACCTTGTGAGTGGAGAGCCTCTGTCCCCTTTGTAGCTACTATTTATGTGCTGGGAAACTAGGATGAGGTCCCTGAGAGCCCTCCCTTCTCCTGGGAGAAGATTACTAACTCCTTTAGTCTCCCCTCACTGGGCAGGTTCTTCAGCCCCATGATCATCTTTCTGGCACCCCCGTGGACCTTCTCCAGTCTGCCCGCACCTTGAACTGTGGGGACCAGAGCTGGATGCAGAACTCCAGGTGCAGCCTGACAAGTGCCAGGCAGAGGGAATGATGATATCTGTCACTGCTGGCAGTGCCCCTGCGGACGCATCTTTTTCCTGTATTTTGTTAGTATATGAAGAACATTTTAAACTGTATTCTTAAAGAGCAGCAGCAGCAGCAAAGATGGGAGAATATGGTATGACTGGAATAGGAGCTTTGGAAAAATACATGAGGACAAGGAGCTCCTTTCTTCAGAGCAGGTTTATACAGGAGGAGCGCAGAGAAGAGTGACAAGCTGCCTTCCTCTGCCAAAGAGAAATCTGCCAATGATGGCCAGTTTTCCAATGAGTGGTTTGGTTTGGTGGAAGATCCTGTATTATTGGCAAAGTGGTTTTATTTTTAGCTTCTTGAAGGACAATTCAGGGAAAGCATTTGACACTTGGTTACAGGTTGCTGCTGTTGTTGGTTTTGGTTTTAATTATATCCCTGACATATTGTTTGTTTCCCTTGGTAGGAAATGTAACAACAGAGTCTGTTTCCTAACAAAGGAAGCAAAGAAGCAAGATCTCCAACACTCCTCCCCTAACTCCTGCACCAGTCTAGCCATTATTAAGGACCTAAAGTAATCCCAAATAGTAACATTTTTATTGCAGGGCCAAATGTCACTCTTTTTCCACCTTAGAAAACAGGAGTTGCTAGTTGTGTTTCCTATCTCTGCTCTAAGCACACCCACATCTGTAATGCAGGGACAGGCAGATAAATACTGAAACCTGGCATCTTACCACATCCCTTTTTCAGGGGTTTGTACACCAAGGACCCCACACTGCAGCCCACCTGGAAGGTATGTGAATAGATAAAGGCACTCAGAAAGGAAAAGGTCTCTCCTATTGGATTATGTTTGGGTTCAACATTTTAACAGCTTTCTAGGTTTTAGAATGGTACAATTGCTTTGGTTGGAGAAGACTTTTAAGATCATGAAGCCTGACCGCTAACCCAGCGCTGAACCCTGTCCCTGTGTGCCACATCCAGGGACGAGGCCTCCACCTGCAGCCTGGGCAGCCTGTTCCAGGGGTTCACACCCTGCTCAGGGAAGAACCTTTCCCTAATACCCAGTTTAACACCACCACCATCCCCCACACAACTCGAGGCTTTTTTTTCTTGTCCTATCACTAGTTACTTGGGAGAAGAGACCAACCCCCACCTTATTACACCCTCCTTCCCAGGAGCTGCAGGGAGCAATAAGGTTTCCCCTCTGGCTCTTTCCTCCACGCTGAACAACCAGAGTTCCCTCAGCCCCCCCATCAGACCTGTTCTCTAGACCCTTCACCAGCTTCACTGCTCAATGCATTTTGCAACCACACGGTCAGATCAGTGCTGTAAACACAGGAAGACGAGCACAAAGGAGAGAGATTTCTTTTTATTAACAAAAAAAAAAGGGTAAGCAAACCCTTTCACTGAAGTAGCCTAGACAAGACTGCTAAAGAAAACACGGGTACAATTGCTCCCACAAGCACTCAAGCAGCTTGTGGTATGGAGCATTTGTTAGAGTCACCACAGACTGGTGTGGGTGGGAATGGATCCCAGAGCCCCCCAGTGCCCCCTACCATGGGCAGGGACACCACTCCAGCCCAGGGTGCCCCAAGCCCCATCCAACCCAGCCTTGAACCTTGCCAGGGATCCAGGGGCAGCCCCAGTTTCTCTGGGCACCCTGTGCCAGGGCCTCCCCCACTCCCTGGGTAGGATTCATTCCTAGTATCTAATCTAAAGATCAAATTCAACTATAAGTAATTGGGCCATCATGTTCTGAATTCCCCCTGGTTTCCAGATGTTCTTCAGATGGCCTCAAGATGTTGGTCAATCTACAGCTCATTTCAATTGCCTAGTCCTGAAGTCACTGAACTGGGGTCTACATATGAAAGCAACTATACAGATTAATTTGTCCCATTTTGAGCAGATGGGGAACCAGAACACATGCCATAGCTGTTAAGCACCCAGAAGCAGAATGAAAACTAACAAAAGTAAATGAAGAACTTATGTTACAGGCAGCTTGTCCTGTTCCCTTCGAGATCCTGGTATAAGCTTCTCCTAATCTACCAGCATTATCCCAGGCTTGCCTAGCTCTGTCACCACTTGATGCTTTGGTCTCACCAGACAGCTCACAACAGCAGCAAGGCAAAGCTGAGTACTGTTGCCAGGTAGGCCACACTACAGTGCTGTCATGCAAAGGAGCACTGCTCCCAAAGAGGGGACTCAGACCCAATGACTGAGCGCCCCAAACTCCCTTTAGTGGGTGTCACGGAGGAACAATTCCATCTGCTGTGATTATTGCTCCTGTGACAGAACTACCCATCAGTCTGTAGGCAACCTGTGAAACCACACATACTCTGATTTACCTTCCTTGTCCTGGGAGGTGACTGGCTGGAGCCAACACTACATCCAGGCCATGCATCCAAGATGGCCAGGCCCCACCTGCCAACACAAGCTTATGCACCCCACAACTGGAGGATAAACACTATACAGTGTGCAAGCTGCAGCCTGGAAGACTTCCAGCACCTGCAGAGCATCAAACTGAAGTGTTGTGACACTTGAAAGTAGTGACCAGCGCTGTAAGGTGTCCCTGTGATGCCTGCCGCTCATGGAACGGGTGCCAATGTGTGTTCTTCAACCTGGCACATAATACTATCAGATTCTGGACTGGTTTCTGCATCTTCACAGGAGACACTTTGCAAGCCACAGGTTCCCTTCATATCAGGGTGTGATGGGTTTTTCCTTGGGGTGTCTGCAGATTTATTTGTATATATCTGCAAAGACACACAAGTACCCCCAGTCTGTCACTGCTGTCTGCACTCTGTGACAGCTCAGCCGTTGGAAAGAAAACACATACTATACAGTCAGGAAGGTCAGATTTCCAGTTACAGATCTAGAGACAAGATTAAAAGTAATTAAGAATTGCATCTATTATGTTTTAAAACAATGAAGATTCTCTCTTCAGTGTCCCCTGTGAAGAACACCTCTTCATGCCAGTACCACAGTAGCTGTAGCCCAAGACTGCAGAATCCCTGTTTGCCTGCTTCAGACCACAGGTGTTTAGAGACCCTCTGCCCTGTCCCTCCCAGACCCTCCAGGCAAATTACCTCCCTTCAGATATTTGTGCTCTCTCACAGACTCCCTCATTTGAGATGTCACTTTCTTCCAGTGAGAGCCCAACTTTCACAATTTACCTCTCCTTACAACACTGCTCTGAGTTACGTTTCATCTCTGCTCTGTCACAAACTCCCCGAATAAGATAACAACAAACTGAAGCCACACTGCAATATATATATATATATATATAAAGGAATTAAGACTTCACTGATTATCTCAATATTGTGCTAAGGAATTATCCACTGCCTGATGAAAACTGCGAATTGGTTTTAAATTCCAGCTCATGACTCCAGAAAAATTAAAATTAGGGTTTAAAACCACAAACAAGCTTGGTTGTTAAACAACTGTTTAGACAAAAAAAAAGTTTGAAAACCAAGTAAAATTCTTCTCAAAAGCAAAGTACAGTCATTGATTTCTATAAGGGATTTTTTTTTACTGGCTTTTTTTCCCTCCCAACACTTGAATGTTCAATAAGGTTATTTCTGGCAAAGAGCACTTCACACCAAGAATTGTTTGAGTGCTTTTCTTGAACAGTTCCCTTTTGTCTTTCCTAAATTCAGCCATGGGTTTTGCAGCCCTCAAACTTCTGCAGCTCTCAAATTTCTGCAGCTCTGGTTCTGTAGTTACATCTCTTCCTCTCCTTTAAAAAGCTCCATCCATTGAACAGAATTTGCATTTTATCTTCTGCAGGAACAGGCAAGCCCCTGGTCAAGAGCATGGAGGGTGACACAGTTGCAGGAGAATGGAAGAGAACCAGTGATGGATAGCACAGAGGGGATTTAGTAGGATGCAGGCTGGGCTGGCAGAAGGAAATGTTAAGGGACATAAGGAAGATAAACAGCCCCTTGTTTTCACAGGCTTGCCCACTTTTTCCACAGATGCTTTCAGCTTTCCATTGTGCTGCCCTCCATGACAAAGGCTCCTCCAGCCGACCTTTAGACTGCAACACTTTCACTTTTCAAGAACCTTCAGCTACAATGATGGTGACAGGAATCAGCTGAAGGGCACCTGGGAAGAGTTGCTGTGTGTCTGTTCTCACAGAAGAGTGGCAGCAGCGCACACAGTGAGTGGGTATGTTAACTCAAGATGTCAGGCATCCAGCAAAGCAGAGGCCCAGTCTGCAGAGCCAGGGCTGCAGGCACCCAGGATCACACGGGAGGCTCAGCCTTGCCATCTGCTGAGCCACTGCCCTGCTCTGCCCAAGAGACCCACTGTCGGCCCCCCAGATCAGGTACAAGCTGTAGGCTGGACCAAGCATTCCCACGCTCCAAACATTCCCCTCCTCATGCCACGGGCTGAGGACACACTGACATCCATTGGTAACTGAGAAGGGTTTGACCACCTCTCCCCTCCAACACCAAACCAAACCACTCCCATGAACAGTCCGTAGAGGAACCAAGTTCATCCCTTCTGGGTCTAACAGAAAACAAGGCTACCAAAGACAGGTGATGAAAATAAAAGGGGAAACAGGGAAGATTCTGAAAAAAGATCAGAAGAGCATCAGAAAAGCTGCCCTGAGAAGGAAGAGTTGTGCTTATGAGCTGCTCGTGAGTAGCTTCATATCTGAGCTTCAGGTTTTTCCTTCCCTCAGGGACAATTCCTGCGGTGAGCTCCTACAGTTGTGTTGTGTGTTTTGGAAAAACAGGAGTTGGGTGCTCCAGCTGTGCCCACAGGAAAGGGTCCGTTCCAGATTTCCTGAGCAACCAAATATTAAGCCTTCTCTCCAATACTTTGGTTTTAAAAAAGGTTTGAAAGATTTCTATCTCAGAAAAGCTTTAATCCTGACCCAACCAGAAATCCCAAGTTTTTACCTTGCCACAAAGACTGGAAATTTACAGCTTACAGCAGAAGAAAAAAAATGTTCTTTGTGTGCAGGGATGACTGCCTGGTTTAAAACCCAGCCCCTGCCCTTCTACTCTCACCCACTCAAGCGCGTGTTCAAGAGGCAGACTCCTTGCTGGTATTTGAACTTAGTAAAAGGAAGCCACTTCCTCATTAAGACATACCCAACTATGGTAATAACATGTAGAGCCAAAAGTAGTAACAGATTTATTATTACCACTCTCTGGAAATAATTTTTTTCTTCCCCCTCTGTTACTCAATCCAGTTAATTATCCATGCAAAGTAAAGTTATTCCTGGCAGCCACAGAGGCAAAACTAACTTCAGTAATGCTGGGGGTGGAATGGTTGTTATGCAGGAGAAGAAACTAAATAGTTCAGTAAATTAGCCCAAATAGATACACACTGGGATTGGCCTCTAGAGATTCAGAATACCAGATTCAATGCTTTTAGGCTTATCATACTTTTTATTTAATAGAGAAATGTCTGATCTGGGACTGCATCACATCCCAAAGAGTCTACGAAGAGGTAATTTTTTCAGAGTGCCCTGAGGGTAACAGGAAAAATTACAGAAAGCTTCAAACCACTCAGCTCCCACAAGTATCCCTGCATTCTGGCCTTTCACTTAAGCAACAAAGCACAACCAGCAAGGAATTTGTGGTGGTTACCAAATACTTGGGCGGGTGTTACACAGCACAGCACCGAATGCTCCAGTAGCCCAATGTTTTCCTGGAAAAGCACAGGCTGATTTTAGCAAGGTGAGCACCAGGCTGAGACTGCAGCAGCATCTCTATGTGACCGCCTTGGCACAGCTCAGACTGAAACACCATGGATGCCCAGCTCCCAGGGCACTCCAGACCCCCCACATCTGCTCGTGAAGCTTGTTTGTCCTACCAGGTGTCCTCACAGTCAGGTTTTACCTCAAGGGGAAAACCCAAAGCATAATCTGACAGACACAGAGCCCATGACAGCTGAAGTCAAGCTGTGGAGGGAAGCACCCCACCCACAGAGCGCACACAGAGCCAGAGCTGAAAGTGAAGAAAACCACAGAATTTACTCAGGCTATTTATTTCAGTTGTCCACAGGCACAGTGATTGCATAAACCACGGGCAACAGGAACACAAATGAACACTATGGGAGAAGAAACCCCTCGTGGGTCTTTCACTGCACTGAAGCACAGACCACCAAGAGCAGCCTGACTCAAATACCCAGCATCAGTTCCCACACGAGAGCTGTTATTGTTGGCTTTCACGCCCCAGTCCAACAAGAGCAGTAAGGACATGTGTCCTGCTCATGTTTGAATAACCCTTGCCAACAAATTGATCCCACAGCAGCAAGGCTGTAGAGATGGGTTCAAATAAATAAGTGAGAGAAAGCAAGAAAAGAGAAAACACACACCGAACTCCTCATTTGGTGTAAGTTTTCAGTGGGAGCTCTTTTTATTTCCTTTATTTAAAGCAGATTGCTTCTCCCCATCTCTTTTTTGGAAAGAAACAGCCCAAAAGGGCATTGGTGAGCATCTGTAAGTTACATGCAAGGGAGACATAACTGCCAAAGAAATACAGATTCCACAGATGTTAACCCAGAGGACAGCCCAAATTAAGCAAATCTCTAAATAAGGTCTGGGAGACACTTTCTGAGGAAAGGCAGCGTTTTTCCAAAGTAGGCAATTCCAGCAGTGAGCCCAGCCCCAGCTCAGCACACAGCCCTCTCTTTACCTGGTTACCCTACAGAAACCCGGCACTTCCAGAGGCAGAGAGGATGGCCAGACCAGACAAGTACAGAAGACACCAGGAACCACTACCTGAGTGCTGTCCTCTCTCATGCAGTGTTTTGAAATCTCAAGGTGGGCCTGACCAGTAGTAAGCCTGACACTCAAGCCCAGATCAATCCACAACCAGATCCCTGTGGCAGCGAGCAGTCACGGCTCCCGATATGCAAGCTAACGGCCTGCCCAGAGCCGGGCTGTGCCCTTCCAAGGGCTTGTGCCCATACTGCTGCACAGCATGATGCTGTGCAGCTGCTATCCCAGAACCAGCTTTGCTATTCTCTGCACAATGGAGCTATGATCTACACCTCCAGACCAGTCTCTGTCACTGCTCACACTGCCACGGGAGCAAATCTGCAGAAGACGTGACCAGAATGGTGTTTTATTCTTCTGTGACCATTGCTTCTCCAGGAAACACAGCTTCCTCCTCCAGAAAGGGGTCATGCAGTGTTCTCAACGCTGGCTTTGGGCCATTCTGCTCAGGTACTGGCATTCTCCTGCTCAGACATTCCCCATTGGCACCGTCGCTCACCAAAGATGCACATACACTGTGCCACAACCACAAAGAACACAAAGCAGAGCAAATCACAAGAAATACAGTAAATGTGTGATTGTTTTAAGCTGCCATGCCCCAGGACAAGCCAATTTCCAGAAGATATTTCACCCTTCTGATCTTTTCGGTCCTTTACAGACTCTTCACATTAAATGGGGCTCCATATCTTTAATGGCAATTTTCCATCTTGCACAAACAAACCTTTTCCATAGAGCAGCCTCTTTTAAGTTATAAATAAAACACCCAACTATTTTCTTTTTCCCACAGATGAAAACATTAAAACATTGACATTTTAATCTGTTCTATACAAGAGTGAGTTGTGTCAGCACACTGCTTCCAGCTACAACAACAGAAAAACTCAAGTTTAATTAAAGACAGAGTGGAGAAGCTGCATTATGGTGCCTGAACCAAAGACGCATGGCACAGTCACTTGCTCCCCATTTTGGACTCAGTTTCCTTTCCAGATAACTGCCTGGCAGACAGAAGATGATGGGAAAGAAAGGGGAGGGAGGACAAGAAACAAATGTATTTTCTCAGACAGACAATACAGAAGGCAAGACCATATACCTGGGACTTAGATACACTAGAAATTTAACCCAGCAAACAGTCAAAGTGTGGCACAAATAACCTTATCACAGATGCAGAGTGGAAACCAACAGCATCAGCCATCACTTCAACACGATGGCTTGTGCCAATCCAAACTTTAATGCTGTGAGTTAATACCCATTTCCACCAACAAATTCTTTTCCCTAGGAATCACCAGTGATAGCCTATTCTTAATGAAGAAACCACAAAATTCTGGGTTTCTGCTTCCATGAAACCAAGAAACAGTCTTTTTTATTTAATAATGCACACTGCAAGACCACTACAAACAGGAATATCTAGGGAGCAAGAGAAAGAGTTTTCTGCGCTAGAAGCAAGACTTGCCATTTCTAATGAATTCATTTTGTTACCATTTCACATCCAAATTTCCTCCCCAAGTACATAAGAGCCTTAGGAATACATCCTAAAAGAGAAGTCAGTTCATAACGTTGTTTCTCACTGGCTGGAGAAGAACATCGCTAATGTTTGATCCTGCACTCTCAAAACTTCACTTTGGTTCCAAAGTAGGATGCCAAAAGTTTAGGCTGGCTGATATCCCTAAGGTGGGGGATAAGTCAAAGTGAGTAAAAGTTGTGTAAATAGCAACAAAATGGAGAGTTGATATGAAACTAAAAAATAAGCAAAAAATAGGAAAAAAGTAGAGTACCATTGTTCTTTACTATAAGGATGAGCATCTACTAGTGTTTGCAAAGCTCCACACCAGTCTAGTGCATAGCTTCCTTTAACTGGAACATCTAGTCCAAAAATAAAAGGTGGAGAGGAGTACATGTGACTCAAACTGTACTGCAAGTAACTGCAAGGCAAGTTATCATCTACCCTCCAAAATTTGGAGCAAGAGTTTTTCAGTTGGCAGGCAGAATAAGCAGCAATATAGATGAGGATGAGATATTCACTAGCCTCAAACTGTTGTGGGTAGGTATGCAAGATTTCTACCTGTCCCATCTTTCACACAGAACAGGAAGGATGTTTTTTGATTAAAAAAAAAAATCACATTCTTGACCAGTTTCTCAAAAACACCGAACACCCAACACCCCAAACTAAAAAACCACCTAACCACCAAAACACCCCCACAAGGACCAAACCAGCTCCCATTAAGACACCTGAATAGCCAAATTTTCAAGCTAACCCAGCATGCTGGATGCATGCTGATTGCCAGCCTTCTTTGAAGACTTAGGCCAACTGCAGATCCTGAGCTTTGGAAGATGCTGCCACATGCACTGGATTTCTGCAGGACAGTGTCTGTACATGTACCAACTGGCCAAGATGCACCTGTGACATCATACCTGAGGAATTAAATACCAGCTCAGGGGGATCTTTGTTGAGAGTGTGGAAGTTGATCTGTACACCTGCTTTCCTCAGCAGACAGGCAGGTTTAACTCCATTTCCAAGCCTGCCTGATGCATGCCAGGTCCGCAGTTTGTCCCGTGCAAAAGCAGCATGTTCTAAACTTGACATTTGTGCCTGTAAATTGTGAAGGAATTTCCAAGAGTGCTCTCTCCAGCTACTTCACAAGGAAAAAAGAAATCCTAAGCAAGCCAGTGAGTCCAAGCAGAGGCTTCAGAAGGCCTTTCAGACAATCAAAAGCAGGATTTTCCAACCAGGCAGCTGTAGTTCATTAGATCCGCCATGGAGCGTGAAAGCCACTTGCCAATAGTGTCGAAAGACTATTACTCATTTCAATCTCTGAAGAGGACAGCGCTCTGACAAAGCATTAGTGAAAAACAGAGTTTGGGGCTCTGACTGGAACAGCTGAGCATGCAGACAGGAGCTCAGTACCAAATGTGAAGCTGAGCTGCGAAGGCAGATTCACACCCCAGCCTTTCACCTTCAGAGATCAGAGCTTCCATCCACATTATAGAGGGAAAAATGTTTGGGAAATAAAAGTAAGCTGGCCATGCGGATGATAATCATACCATACCGTCTGGCAGAAGCCTGCTTCTGAAGGCCAAGTGTTCTGCACCCCTTTGAGTCTTGCTAATCTGCAACTGAGACAAAAACCACCCAAATGGCTCTGGGACTAGTCAAATCAGCTAAGAATCTCTCACAAACGAGCAGTCAAATTAATCAGAAATACAGAGACATTTCCCTGAAATAGATACAAGATTAAGGCAAACATAAGGAGGGAGTCTGGAAAATATGGATTTTGTTCCTTTCCTGAATTCAGTTTCCACATACATAACATGAGGTCTATAAACTGTGATACCCAACTGGCTGGGCTTGGCCCACCTATGCATTTGGCTGGCGGATGGTACAGTTCAAGTGTCAGAACTCAAACACAGCACCTTCCCCTTTCGCTGGGCATAACAGTCGAGCTCTTGCAAATCAGTGTTTTCTTTGTTGACTGACTTCTTTATTGCCTGCAGAAGCCCTCTGGAGAGTTTGTGACAGACCCCTGGGTTCCAGGCAGTATTATGTCGTGGTCAGACATCACACACATGTGTGTCTCAGACGGTAAGTAGGACGAATGCCAAGGCCTTTACTGCCATACACCATGGCCTATAAACACTCCAGTTGCCATCCCCATGTACACAAGCTCTGGTGTCCTATATGCAACAGCAGCTGGGAAGAGATGTCAGAAATCCAGAGGGTGAACTAGAGACTTCATTAGTCTCCGTTAATCAGACAAACACCACTTAACTGGCAGCATTCTCAATTCATCCCCAGGAATCAATAATCCACTTCGTATAGTTCATCTGGATTCTGCTTTTGAAAGATGTTTTTACAGATTACTAATCAGGGCAGGAGCAAATAGTTCTCATCCCTACAGACACCTTAAAGAAGGAGGTTTGCAGAAAGTTGTAATAAAAAGCACAATGAATACAGAGTGAACAGCACCAACTAATCAAATGAGATACTTCAAAATAAAATATTTAAGTATTCCAGAAAAGCAGTGTATTCTATTTTACAGAGGAGACATAGTGCAACATAAGCAATCTCGTGCTCAAAGTAGAGTTGGCTTTTCTGTAATGTTCTCTAACTGAAGAATGCTCTAGCAGCAAAACCACAGAGCCAGTATCTTCACAGCCCAGCTAACTGTTAGTGTCCTCTTTGCATGGGGAAGTATTTTAGGAAAAACCTTTAAGTGTCTGATGTCATGTAAGTGACATTAAATGACCCTAAATACACTTGATTAAAAAGCCAGACCCTACAGCACAGAAACAGGCAGCAAGCAGCATGATTGTTCTTACTGTACCACTGCATATGAAAGAGAATCCTTTCCAAGAGGGCACCAGGAAAAAAAAAAGACATTCAGGAGTGAATTTTATGAGAAGGATAAAAAAAACAGGTAGTTCAACAGATTCCTGAAATCCCAGTAGTGGTCAATAAATCGACTTCTGCTTCACATTATATGAAGAGGCTGTACTTAGCAAATCACTGTGTAAGCTGCCTCAATAACAGCACTCCCGCTATCAAGTTTACTTGCAATGATTCCAACAAAGAAATTAATTTCTTAGATGACAAGAAAAGGTTATCTAGAATGGGAAAAACACAGGAGACAAAAATTTCCACTAATAAAACAAATATCAGACTCTGAACTGAATTTGAAGCTATCTTTTTCCTCTGAAAGATTTGAAATCCCTACAGCCCAAAGAGCTACAAAGAAAACATCCTACAAACTGCATTTCTAAAAATACAAGGAAAGCATAATGAACTAGATCTTTTTTCCAGTGTGATTCGTTAAAGCACCCCCATGCATAATGTAGCCCAGGCAAGGCCCATGACAGGAAAACACACTGCAATCAAAGTTCTATACTTAAAAGCAAACCTTACTTTGAGCTACTGGTTGATTTACTCCCTCTTAACAACTTTAATACAATATAAGAAAACTCCACAAGAGCTTTCCAGATTCTAGAGTATGGCCTTTTCACAAGTAAAGGTGTTTCTCATGACTTCAGCAAGTAACAAAGATACCTTCCAGGTCTCATCTTACTCATTTTCTCTATCTGTTTATTCCCCAGAGACAGTCAACAGGTATCAAACAGCAATCTTCCAGTTGTGTTTTTTTAATAAATATTTCCATGAAGGGACGCTATTCTAGTTTATGACACCCTTTATTCATCTTACTATAACCCATAGCCCTCAGTTATTGTTCACATTTTATGCTTCTCATACTTGTCTTGTACACATAGAGCAACGAAAATTACATGTCTTATGTACATGCCAACTGAAGTCAGACACAAGAGGCTGAAGTTTGGTTTAGAAAGTCATTAAACAGAAAATATTACTTTCCTCTACTGCCCAAAGATCTAGCTCCACTAGTTCTCCTAAAGCAATTCAATCTGACATCTAAGAACTTTAAGATCTAGATATTGGCATCAAACAATTAGTCCTTATGCTGGATGGATTGATTACAATACTTGTGTGATCAATTTCCATAGAGTTGGTTTTAGCTGTAAAAGTTCATTGAATTTCTGCATTTCACAGTGGCAGAGATTAACATCAAAATATAAATCAACTATAACCAAAGCAGTGCAGTTCACCTAAAATAACCCAAAGAGATTTGGGCCCTCAGCATCTATCCCAACTTCATCTAGCCACAGACACCATGACAGCAAGAAGGCCTTCAAGGCCAAAATCAACCATTTAATGCTGTCGGTCTGGCCTATTAAGCAGAGGACCTCTAGGAAACATCATCCTGATAAAGGATTAATGTAAGCTGAAGTCCCACAGGAAGCATATGACACTGCTAGGACATTTAGAAATTAAGCAAGTAGCTTGATCTAGGTCAAATGGGAAAGAGTTAAGATCTAGGTTTCAATTTCCATGGTGAGTAGAAGAAAAGAGCTTGTCTGAACAGATGCTTGGACCATTACTTCTCATTTTTAGTATCCTTTGGAAAACATGGGATATTTGAGAGGACAGAGAGGAACAATAACTGGTTTGGTTTGGGGTTTTTTTATACCTGGTGACTTGAGTAACTACAGTTTTGTCTGTCTGATCTCAAGTAACATAATGGCCAATACAGGAGCCTAGTTAGAAAGAAACAGAGAGAGTAATATAATATTAATGAATTTTCAGAAAATATATTCTTGGACTAGCTTGATTTTTAATTACAAGTTTATTGCTAATTAATAACGCATATATAGCACACTTTCGTAAGGCAGTTGACTTGATGCAAAATGACATTTGATTAAGAAACTTGAAATCAACATGACACATCAAGTGGGCTGGAGACTGATAGGTCTCAAAATGTAATTGCAGATGAGGCCAAACACTAAATAAATGTTTCCAGCGTACATCAATTAAACATCAACACAAAAGAGAATGGTTTCTCTCATCCCACCTTCAAGAGCTTCACACTATTGTTATTCAACAGTTTTGTCTATGCCCTGGAAAAAAACCAAGATGATTACTGAACAAATTTACAGATTAGAGCAATAAAAACAAGGATCAGTGATGGAAAGCCATTTAGTTTGCCTAGTAAAGAAGAATCAAGCAGAGATCATGGTTTTTAATATAGCTAAATGTAAGAAAACACACGTAAGCCACAGTTAGAGGTTGGAAGCCTATCCTGAAAGCAGGTATTCTAAAAGGTCACTGTAGGAAAACATTTGTAGGGAGCTTCAGCAAGATACTGTGGGTAAATAGGACTATGGAGATAATTTTACTTTCAGATTTCCTCCAAAGCTAAAATTACACAAGTGAGGCTTATCTGGAGAGGAGCAGACAACAGCTGGGGCAGGAGGGGCCACACACTGTACAGAAGACAGGTCCTCCCAGGGAGGACCCGGAGGCTGCTGTAGGCTATGCCAAGAGCAGGGCTCTGATGGCCCCAGTGCTCTCCCTCTCTGCCAGCAGACAAGCACGTGTATGGGAAATCCTCACTTGGTAAGGTCCCATTCCTGATATTTTTCCCCCATCGGGTCTAGATCCAAATTGAAACCTCTGGAGAAAAAAGACAAACCAAACCCCCCACAGTGCAGGAAACAGCCCAAGAATACACCGTGTTGTGCAGGATGGGGACCAGCCTACATCATAAGGGGAATGAGCCTGTAACCCCTGAGCTGAAGGCATGAATGCACAGCTTCTCCTGAGAATGGCTTCAGAAATGAGCAAGCATCACATAAGAAGTTACAGCCAGTAGCTCATGCAGCATTTTCCTTCTTAAGCACAAAGACTGCTGAGTGCCAACCCCTTCAGCCTGAGCACAAGACAGGAAAATAAGCTGGAACCACCAGTGGGAAACTGTCTGTTGCACGATACTATTAACAAAACAAAGAAAAACCCTCCTGCCCTTCCATACATTTCAAGTTCCTGTCAGCACCTCAGAGCATGTTTCCCAAGTTACTTAGCACCTACAGCATCTGGGTTCTCTGCCACACACCAGCCTTTGCTCTTGCTGCTATTACTACTCTTATTCCTGTGTTGTTACAACAGAACTGGAAGCAGAGCAGACTACTTTGAGACTGCTTGACATGAGCTTTAGCAAGTTGGAGTTGAACTGCAATATAAACTCATATACAAAAAAACAAACCCCACACCACCAGCCCCCTCCCTCCAAAAGCTACCAGAGGTTTAATTGAAACAGTGGCAACTAAGTATTTGTGCTTCTCATGCCTTCCTCGAGGTTATTGGACAAAACTCAAGCATCTGAAAGACACTAAGGAAGCCCTTGGTACACATTTAAACTGCAATGGTACACATTTAAACTGCAACCATAGCTCTCCAGGTAACATCCTCAAACACCAACACCACCCATGCACACTATCCTGCTTCTTCCTTGGCCTTGCAGATAATGCACTGCATCAGGATTTCCTTGAAAAGCTGTACTTAGGAAGGGCTGCTGACACACTACACACCTGAACACTTTGCTTCCTTCAGCAATGCAATCCCTCCGCTCTGTTTCACAGCTTTTTTCATTGGACATACAGAAGTACCACTTATTGCTATGATCTTACCTGCTACAGAACCTACTGAGCAACCATCCAGCTGCTGACAGCCCCATGACAGGACATGAAGCACACCAAATGCACCCAGAGCACCCGCTGCTGTGTTCTGATCATAGATACATGGAAAGGAGAGAAAAAAAAGCATCAGCAAAGTTTACTGATGAAAGCCATCCCACCGTGCTCTGCCAGCCAATCCCTCCATCTTTATATAAAGCTGTATTTAGTAGATCACACACAGCTAAACCACTGAAGACCTGAAACACAAGCCCTATGAACATGTGTCACACACAAGGACATACAAGAAGCATAGCAAAACTGAGGAATTACACTCCTGACTCCCAGGCCAAGGCTTCAACACTCACACTTAAACCAGTCAGACATACATGCCCCCCATCACAGGCTCTGCAGAGGGGACAGATGTGATGTCCATGGGATAGATGTGATGTCTGTCAGCAGCCAGGCCTGCCAGCAGCTGAACAGCATCCAACAGCTCAGTTCTAATCCCATCCACAGTCAAGTCTGGTACAACATTATTTCAGCGGCTGTGATTGAACAGCAGCTCTGGTACAGCATCTTTTCATAACACTACGGGGAGGTTTCTGCTACAAAGCACGTTACCACACCAGGCAGCTCCAAAAGAAGCTCCTCTCACGCAGCCACCCACCCACGAGCCAGGACCCAGCTACTGCGAAGATGTCTGTGGCTTTCCCAGGTGCCACCTGCCTCCTTCCAACATCAATACACAGCTTCAGAGTCCAAAGGGACACTCAGGCAAAGCTGGAGAGACAGAAAGGAATCAATGGCAAAACAAAAACAAATAGCTTTCAAATGATTTTGGCCTCTTTAAAAATGAGGAGCTGTTATTTTTAGACCACATACAAGTAGCTGAAGGTGCTTTTTCTTTCGTCCCCATGACAGTAGTTAAGTGAAGACACCTGCCTCGCCTCGCTCCCTTCTGATGGTAAACAGAAGGTCTTGCATTTCAGTTACAACGCAGAATACTTCAGAGCAGCCCTGTGCCAAAATAGCACATTTCTGAGGGATGCAAAGGTATTCAATAAAAAGCTTTTAAAGGCATATTTTTAAACTTGCAGCAGGAAAGCTTTTCTGTGTCAAGACAGTAATTCTTTTAACAGCATTGATCAAAATGTCATTCTTTTATGAGTGTACAATACCTTTTAATGGCATACAACAAGCCATTAGGGTTATACACCTCCGCACAGCAGACAGCTTACTGGAAAATCGGGAACACTGGCCAAGATACAGTCACTGGTTTTTATACTTCTAATAAGGCAGAGTTTCTTCACTTTCCCCAGCCCCACTTCACCCTAATAGCCACAAGTGAGCGATCCAAAAATTAAGCCAGACTTCTCATCAGTTCCACCAGAGTTATTTTTGCTGCAACCCACATGTTTCCCCCAAGAAATACCTCTTAGAAATACAATGAATAGTCTGGCTTTCTGAAGTGGGATACTGTCACCAAGGTCAGATCTGCCGCTCTGTTTTCCTTACCAGTGATCATAGTTACCTCCAAGCCAGCAGCGACCAAGGAATCAAAGGTGGCCGAGTTGCACCTCGTGGCTTTGGAGGAAAAAGCCCACCTGCCCTCCCCCAACACCCCATGGCTCAGGGCAGAACCTGTCTGCAAAACACCCCATTTTTCTCAAGTGCTCCAACCCTTCAAAAAGGGCAAGAGTACCAGTGATCACATCTGCTCTGCTTGAACGGGAGGCAGGCACAGACTCCACATGCATTCAGCAGCACTTTGTGGCCTAATTTTAATTACTGGGATCGACTGGAAAGGGAACGATTGCCATCAGCCCACCTTCAAGGGGGTCTGCATAAAAAGCAAGAGAGTATTTATAGGCTTTAATCACCAATGTTAAGCAGCCAGTCGCAGCAGTAAAACAACTTTTTCACTCTGAAATTCTTACAGATCACGTTAAGATCCTCTCAGCTGCTTCTGAAAATGTATCTAAGCCATTGGTATAAAGCAAATGAAAAAACAATTCCCTATTAAAACATAAGGCAAAAATGTAAATCAAAGAAGGGAACACTGACTAGAAGCAGGAAGCAGAGAAAAATTGAGGCTGTAAAAATCAAAAGCTAGGGTGAAATCAATGATAAGAAAGTTTCAGGGCTCCTTGTCTCTTACCAGTTCAGTCCTCAAGTGGCTGTTGTCCGTATGACTTCCAGTGATGAAAAAGCAGCTGTAAGTCCTCTCTGTCACAGCAGTCGTGTCTAGAATTTAAAAATCAGAGTTAATATTTGTTTTCTTTTACACAATCTTTAAATATACATAAACTCAATCAAAACAATTTATGCTACAGAAGATGCTGTTATGTCAGGCAGAACACCACAAAGCCAACTGTGTTTATATCTGCCCTGCATTCATTATTAAACATGCAGCCAATACAAAGAGTCTCTCCAGAGAGTTATCAGGTCACCTACAAAGAGCAGGACTTGGCTGGATGAGTCAGCTGATAATTCAGACCAAAGTCTGGTAAAAATGAGACACGACCCACACACCCCAAAATGTGGCACCTCCAAATAACAAACACACACTTGCTGGTGAATGCTGTTTTAAGAGACAAGCTGCAAAGCCTCAGGTACCATCTGGGGATGACAAGCCTCAGGTACCATCTGGGGATGACAAGTGCCCAGGGCCACAGATCTGTGACACAGGGGCTCTGACACCCCAGCGCCAGCCGTGTAAGAAGGGTGCCAGGGCAGCAGCACATGAGTGCCAACAACAGAGCTGCGCAGGCTTGGGCTGCCCTTGGTGTGCTTACCAAGCCTGCCTAATCAATCACTTTGGGATTGCTTACCTAGTTTTAAGCCACATAACTTGTAAAGACTGGAGTATCTATGCCCTCTAAAGAAAGCCACGCAGATTTCATAGCTAGTAGGGATTCATTTCCCACAGGTCAGAGCTGCTCCGTCATGGTGGTTGTAGTCAGGAGAGTACATGAGTGTTGAGGTACATGTTTAGGGTTTGTTTTTACGCAAAAAAATGATTTACTAGGTTACCTGATGTATGTCAACGAAGAAACCCCAACATTTTTGCAACAGCCACTGATTTCTCGTTGAACTACGCTGAACTCCGTGCAGTGAGCCCTGGGGCAGGGTAGGAGCGCTGCTGGCCCAGTGCTGGGACTGGGAGCAGGGGCTTCGTCCCGACCTCCCGGCACACAACGTTTCAGGATGTAAGGAGCCTTCCCCTCACAGACACAGTCACCTCTAAAGCACAACTGCACCACAGCTCCCATTCAGAAACAAAAACAGCGTCCCGATACCCCCCAGGCTGAAGACACGCGTCTTGGCGGTTCAGCCGGACTCTGGGCACACGGACGCGGCTAAGAGCCGGTTGGTCGTGCCGTTGGCTTCCAGGGTAACAAGCGGGTTTCTTTAGAGCTCGATTCAGCCAAAGCATCTCGCTACTTTAGCGATGCACAAATAAACTACGGTCTGGAATCAAGGAGGCCGGAGGACCGCGATACTGGGAGCAATTCTGGGCTCGCCCCCGTCGCTGAGGGTTGCAGGCAGCCGACTCGGGGCGGCTCCCGGAAACCACGCGGCACCCAGGACCCCACCGCCAGCCTGAGCCCCCAGCGCCTCCGCTGCCGCCGGAGGGAGCGAGAGCCGGGCTTCCGGCTGCCGAGAGCAGCCACCGCGGCCAGGCTGGATGCAGCAGCTTCCCGAAATGGCCCGACCCCGGCCGCGCCGCCGCTCCCCCGGCCAGGGCGCCGTGCAGCGGGGCCCCTGCCACCGCCCCTCCCAACACGCCCAGAGCGCGCCGAGACGCGGGCAGGAGCCCCGCCAGCCCCGGAGGACGGCGGCGGCCCGAGCGGGAGCGTCTCCCAGCCCTTACCTGGAGCGCGCGAGGGCACGCAGCACGCTCCGCCGACCAGAGCGGCCCCAGGAGCACCAAGCCGCGCCGCCTCCGCGTGCCGCCATTCAAATGGGACCGCCAAGCCTGGCCCCGCCCCACCGCGCAGTGACGGCGTCCACGTCCAATCGTCACGAGGGAGATGCAAAGCCCCGCCCCGAAACGCCAGCCAGCCAATCGACACGCGCTGAGGGCGGAGACGGCGCTGCCTGTGTGAATCCCTCCCCGCTTTCCCGCGCGAAAGGTCTCACGAGACCACCGAGCCCCAGGGGCGTTGATGAACGTAAGTGTTGCCCAACGGGAGCGTTACCTTCCGCCAATACATGCTCACGATTGGACAATCAGGAGAAAGGGGCGGGGCGCCCCTCGATGGACGCGGATGGAGCGTCGAGTTGCCATGGGGACGGGCGGCCGGCATAGCGCTGGGCCGCAGCCCTAGCCTGGACAGCGGCCTCGGCCCTGGCCCCAGCGCGCCCGCGTCTGACGAGCAGCGCACCCCGCCGGCTTCCTTTGATGGGCAGCGCGACTGCCGGGAGCCCCTTGACCCGGTGTTCTGTGGGCGGGCCGCGGCCGGCCGGAGCGCTGCCCCGTTTCGGAACCGGGAATCCCGTAAAGGGGCGTTGCGCTGTGGGGGGCGAATGCCTGCGGCCCCGTAAAATGGCCAGGCCAGAGCTACCTGCCTCAGGCAGCCAACACAGGGGAGCCGAGCTGCCCGGACTGTTTTCCATGCCCCGGGACACACGGGCCGTGAAAGAGGCCGCGTGGCTCCGGGCGGGTCTGGAGCCGCGTTACCCCGTGTTCTGACCCGGGCGCTGCCGTGGTTCCCCTCTCACGGTGGCCTCAGTTCTGCCCTTGCCCCAGGCCGCGGGTTTGTGTCTCTCCAGGCAAGGGGTGGGTGAGCACGTGGTGCACAGCCGGTCCCAGGGCTGCACCTCGAACCCTTGGAGCCCAAAAGAGGAGACGGTGCCAGAACTGTGCCCAGCAGCCACATCTGCAATCAAGAACGGTTGTGAATCTCCCCAAAGAAAGCTACAGGCCCACCAGTGTATTACAGGCCTCCCGTCTTGCCCTCATGCAGAAGCAGCAGGTGTCCCCCCCAGCCCCTCCCAGGCCCTTACCCTGCCCAGGCACTGAGGCAGAAGGACAGAAGAGCTTGGTCACAGGCCAAAGAGACACACAGCTGAATGCCTACAACCCAAGACTCCTTTGGAGCACTGCAGGCTTGTGTCCTCTGTCATGCAGAGAAGCCACAGAGTGAGAAGGCAGTGATCTCGGTGTCCTGGGTCAGGCCAGTAACTGTCCCTCACTGTGCCATGGCCATGGGTTTCCTCGGTGCTGTCCCACATCAAACCATCTCAGGAGCGTTCATGTCACAAGGTATAACACAAGTCACAGCTATCCAGGCAGGCACCTGATTTATATTTACTACAAGCAATTGAAGGAGTTACTGCTGCCTCTAACCCATACATAGACCTAATTCCAGATAGGGTAAAGCATCCCAATCCAAGTTGGCTTTCTCTCCCATGTCAGAAAAGCAGCTAGCTTCAGAAATGGAATGGGGGATGAGAAAGATGGCATTAGCACAGGTGAAGTACAGCCCAAGCTTTGGAACTGGGAAACCTGCATGATTCAGACGTCTGTTTGTCAGAGCACAAAGAAAACCCAATTGCTGAAGGAAAAACAACAGCAAAAAAAATATTAAGCATACAGACAAATGCTAAATTACAGTAGGCAAGAAACTGCAAGGGTGTCCCAACACTCTTAGTTGAGCAGCAGGGAATGAACGAAGCATACTGAAATCCTAAAGGCATAAACTGTGGCAGCAGAGCTGTAGTTCCATCCAGCCATAGCTCCTTGTTAGCAGATGAAGTTGTGCTTGTGTGGGAGCTGCTCACAGTGATGGAATGGGTAAACTAAGGGAGGCAAAAATGCTTGGCTGGGATATTTGTAAAGAAAAATAGCAATGGAAATTCACTTCCTTTTCTGTCTGTGGAAGTGGTGTGTGACTGCAAAGCAAGAGAATGCTTGGAACTTTGTCTTCTGTTTGAAGAGGAATGAAGAAAACCAAATATTTTTCTAATAAAAATTTAATATCCTTTTTTTGGACTTTGTAATCAAAGCAGCTTTATAAGCTATGCGCGCATGCATAGTAATCCTTCACTAATCCTGCTAGCCCGAGGCATACATGATGCTTATGAAATAACAGGGCAGTTCCTACTACAGAAGAAACTTTTTGTTGTTGTCTTGCTCGTCATAAGGCCAAGCAAAAAGAACTAAGTTCATCAGACCATCACACAAACAGAATAAAGGAGATCAAAGGTAAAATATTCCTGTCCCCGAGTACATTGATCAAATACAGGAGGGCATGAACGGGCTAGCACTGTGGTACAGTACTGGGAGCGGAAGTCCAGTTCCCAATTCTTTTTCCAGAATAAGGTATCGTTTCAGTGTCTGAAATCCAGTGAGACAGCTAGGTTACGGGGGCATTAGACCACAGCTGTGGTCACTGCTGGGTATGGGTCACTGCAGTCATATTTCATAACAATTCCCACTACAACTCTTTTCTCTATCACTCACAACTTTCTAACAATTTTCTTACCAGAAACATTCCTATATTGAAAAATACATTTAGAACCTTTTCCTCTCAATATTCCTTCAACTGAAATGTACAGGGGTCAAAAACCTGCAGCTAGGCACAGCAGTGATCCCCTCTGAAAAGCAAAACATCCCTTTACGTAATGTGACTTTGATTTGCCATTCATGAGTGCCTGAAATTCAGACTGGCTTTGCTAAGCTGATGAAGACAGTCAGGGACATCTGCTGCTAGCTGGTGTAGCTAATGCCTCAGCCAGGGAAGATCCTTTTTTCTCCTTCAAGGACGCACTAATTCGACCGAGTCTGCAAAAATGGGCCTGCCCTGTTCTACCGGGCCTGGTGTCAACCGCACCTGGTGTCAGGCCTGTGGTGTCCGAGCCAGGGCATAAGGAAGCCCGCCAGAGGCCAACTTCTAGTTTATTTTATTGCGACTAATAGACTAAGACCCATCATATCTTGGAGTCAAGCCAAGGCCTGAAACTCAAATTGCTTCCTAGTAAGTGATTTGCTCCAGTCAATGAATCGAGAGACTTCCATTCCCGTCCTCCTGCACCCTCAGTCCTGGCGATGTTAATAAAATAGACCGTGACCAGGGAGAGGTGGCAGGGTGCCAGGGCAATGCATCAAAACTACCTTTCCCAGAGAGTCATCCAACAGGTCTCAGATAGGAGTCTGCCCAGCACTCTTCTGGAAGGGGCCTGTGAGGACCCATAAACTGCCAGCTAGACAGGTGAGCCATCAGTGCCGATCCACGTGCTGGCAGTAACCCCTTTGTGAACAATGCTGGCTGCTTGCCCTGCAGTGCGTGAGTCCAGTGCCTCAATGTCCCCTCTCTGAGGCACAGCAAGCTTGCAGGTGTAGAGAGCAGCTGTCTTGACCTCATGTGGTGCTGAGGGCTGTGAAAAGCACACTGAGCTGTGCCCATCACCGCTGTCTCCCCAGGCTGGAGGCACAATCCTGTTTGGTTGGTCCCATGGCTGTACCCAAGGTGCATGCTGGTAGCGCTTGTTAAGCTGGAGCTCTCCGACAGCAGCTCAAGCTCCCCTCTATGACCTGACAGACCCCAGCTTTGAGGCTCAGCAACCACAGCAGCCACGACAGCAGGAGGGTGAGGATAGGGAAGGTGCTCAGAGGAGCTGGCACTGAGCACAGATAGATATTCTGAGACTGGTGGGGACTGTAGCACATGTGCTGGCTCCTGCAGCAGCTTCAAACAGGTTCATATCACAATGGGCCCAGAGCAGGGATCCCAGAGCACTACAGGGTGTGCGGGGGCTCCTCTTACACACTGGCCAAGGAGCAGTGAAGCTGCAGGCACAGCCTGGGACTAGCAAGCACTTGGCCTCTTGGACAGGACAGGGCTTGGGGGAGCTCAGCCGAATTGGGAAGGACCATGCTTCGAGGACTTCTCCCTCCCTACCCCACCTGTAGTGCTCCAGGATTATAATGGCTTTCATCTGGAACACAATCCCCCCAGCTCCATTCAAGAAGACTCCATTACAAAACTACCAGGGCTGCACAGTTAAACATTCAGGATGAGGAATGCTGTGAAGTCAAGACTGTACACACAGCCCTTAACTCTGCCCCTTACATGTCTGCATCATTACAACAGGAGCTATTCCTCAGCTCACACAATAGTTTGTAGTCTTTTCAATCTTTTCTATAACCTTGTTCATATGACATCTTGTAGCACACTCTACCATGCAGTATACCCCAGACAAAGAGTCCATTAAAGTAATTTATGTGAAAAATATGCAGTAAATCACAATTAGACAATATGCAACTGGTGAAGAAAAAGAACAGAATAATATTGAGGACAGGCTATCGCATTTAGGAGTTTATAATGAGACAACCACATTAACCACTTCACTACCACCACCTCCAGCCCTTATGCTTCAGTGACACTGCTCTGAAAGTAAAGAAGAGAAAAAAAAAAGACTAGACCAAACAAAACTCCCCTTAATGATGTGAAATGCTTTGTTTATGACAATGTACTTTATATCAATGCATGGATATTTTTTTCCAGGTGTGGTTGTTGCATTCTGGTGGCACACAGGCCCCTGCGATGGGTCATGGCATTACGCAGGGTGCCAGCGTGCAGGGAGGTGGCTGCCCAGGGCAGTGAGTCCTCGTGCTGTGGGGTGCCAGGTGTGAAGCATGGCCCAAGCAGAGGAAAAGCAACAGTCAGCCACTGAGGGTACAAGACCCAACTGCATGGTGCACATTCAGACTATGATGTACTTAGGACTTTTAAAAGTCTCAAATATTTTCTTAATACATTGATTGTACAGCTAAAGTGACACTTTGACTTTATGAGGCAGTGTAATTGACTTTCCATCACTGTAGTGGTTGCTCCGTGTCCACTGAGCTGGGGTAGCCCCATCCACGCACAGCCTGAGCTCCTGGCCAGGCACGACAACCTCCAGCAGAGATGGCCATGGCCCATGGCCCTGTGAGCACCTACACAGAGGGTTGCCATGGGCGAGTTAACAAGCAGCGTTCCAGCACAATAATCCCTGCTGAATCAGAGCTCACTGACGAGCCATGGCTCTGAGATACCTCAGCCCTCCAGCCAGCCCCTGTTGGCATCTGCTCTGGAGCAAATGCCCAGCCAGACCCGGTGCACCAGCTGAGATCTGTCTGGCTTTGTGGGAAAGAATTACAGTCTGAGGACACCGAAAAGTGACAAAGACGCCAGCTCTGGAGAGGAAAGTCCTCCCCAGTGAATGTCTCTGGGGCAAGCCCTTTGGCACTGCCAGGGGGTAAGGGCTGCTGGAGCTCACCTGTTGTGATGGCCCAGGTAAGTGGGAGTGATGGGACACTGCATGTGAGTGGGCATCACGCAGGCACCCGCAGCCCAAAGAGCGCCACAGCCCACATGGAGAATGCACATAAGTGGAGGAGGACCGGGTCCACACACATCCTGCCCCAGGTTGTGCCTACCAGCACTGTTGAGAGCCTGGAGCCGCAGAGCGCCCGCAGCCAGGCATGCGGCTCAGCAGAAGAAAGCTTGCTGCAGTTCCTATGAGGTGTAAGACAGTAACTAATTACTAGAGAAGATGAGATACAGCCCTGTGATTCCCTGGAATATCTGCTAAACCTCAGGACAACTTGTGTATGTTTGGGCCCTCCTCTACAAAGGAAAGATAAACAGAGTGAGAGACGGCAATGAAGCAAGCAGCAGCTCCAAATCATAACCGGTCTCAGAGTTAATCCAGAGCCTGGTAAATAAAGCCACAGACAGTTAATAAATTAGATGAATAAAGCCTAGAAATAATATTTTACAGTAGGATTAGTTCATCTAGAGGGTACCTGGTGTACATAGGCAGTGTGGGGAGAGAGGTAAAGATGACACTAAATTACCTTTGGCTCTTTAAATTATTTCTGCAGATCCCATTATGGGTGAGAAAGGAGAAATGGGTGCAGAACAAATCACATGGATTCCTGTATCCAGCAGTCCAACAGTCCCCTCAAAAAAAGAGAGAGAAAATGCATGTGTACAGTGGAAGCAATAAAAGATGTGTTTGTCCCCCATTCATCACCGTGTCATCTTTGGATGCACCAGATATTGCTCAGTGGGGCCGGGACTGGGTGAGAATTCACATGGCTCCCAACTCTGGAGCCTTCCCCACCCAGGCTCCCCCAGGCCTTGTAGTGCCCAGCTCAGGGGCAGCAGCAGGACCAAGGCACGACATCTCTGATTGAGGATCCAGGCTCCACCACTACCCTCTCCAGACACAGAAAATCCAAGTCCCAAGCCACAGCATCCCCTGATTTTCTCATGGCAGAGGGTGGCTCAGGCAGGGCCCTCACGCACCACAGGTGCCATGTCTGACCCAGCACCCATAGCGAGGAAGAGGAGGAGGCAAAGGTTTCACGTAAGGTCCTCAGAATACATTGCCTCAGCAAAAGGAGGAGAGTTCAGAGGCTGCTCTCCCACTCCCCCTCACTGCCATTTCGACCAGCCCAGCTCAGCACCACCCTGTCCACATGGTGTGTGGACATGGTGGGCAGTCAGTTGTGGGGTCTGAAACAGCCATTACTGGGGCTCCAAGCACAGGAACTGGCTCCTTGACTGACAGCCACCTGGTCTGGCTGCTCTGAGCACTGGGACCAGCGTGTCATCACTGCAAGGCCATCACCCAAGAGCAGGGCAGGGGACTGCGCACACACCTAAACTCAAGCTGGCATGCTGCTACTTGGACACAAGTGCACAGCAGACAGGAAGACACAGCTGCTGTGGGTCCACAGCTGCCCACATCAGCCATCAGTCCCTCCAGTTGCCTGCAGACACTGCTGTCCTCTGCAGAGCCATGGGCATGGGGTGCTGTGGTGGGTCAGCCCTGAGCCATGGACAAGCATCACACACCACTCACTCACTCCCACAGGAGAAGCAGACAGAGCCTGTGTGGGTTGGGGTAAGGACAGTGCACTGACAAAATCACCCTTCGAGGGGAACAGGAACAGCCTGCAGCAAATGACACTCACACCCAGTGGTAACAGAGTAACTTACCCCCAGAACAGGGTGCTGCCGGGCTGTGAGCAGCCACCCAACACCCCAACCATTCAAGCTGCTGGGAAGCACCAGGCACACCCCCTCCTCCCCAGCTACCCCTTTGATGGAGAGTGATGGCAGGTGGGGTGGGACTAGCCCGGGCTGACTCGGCTCAGCTGTGCCGGCTGCTGGGGAGGGGGCAGCTCTGGCCTGGCTGGACCTGGGACAGGTACACAGCAATGGCCATGGCTTGCAGGGAAAGGAACAGCTCTGTCGCACCGTTTCTTCCAGTCCTGTGTTTCCAGCCAAGATCTGTGCCTGTTTCCAGATGCTGTAAGGGCCTAACAGTAAATTCTTTTATGTCAGTAATTTACAGCACCTTGGAATTTTATTATTCCTCAATGTCACGTCCTGCTCCAGCATCGCTCCTGCCGGGATCGCTCAGGTTGTCAGCAGTTTAACTGCACGTCCAGTGCAATAGACAAAATGATCCACCTTTACCTGCACCTCACACACTCACATGCTTGCACAACTGCCTCTGGAAAATAATTACAGCATGGAAGCCGATCCTGGTAGATTAAGACAAATTAAGAATCTAATATATAGGTTTGCTGTCAGGTTCTCAGGGTCAGGGGTCAATACAGTATATTGCAATGAGACTATAGGTTACCCCTGCCTCGATATTTTATCATAATAAACCAAATGGGGACGAAACACCCAGCAGTAGCCCATAAATCTATTAGCAGTGAACTGTCAATGTCCCATATAGCAGGGTAATTTGTTAATTCAGAGCTCGGTCTCTTTTTTCACTAGACCTTGTAAACTCCTTTCTGAAACATCAATAAACCATCTGCTTTGACTTGTTAATCAAATGACTTTATTCAGTCCAAAGCAATTTTTTCCTAATAAAAACAGAGTATTTATCTCCATGGCTATAAAAGAGGATTGTTTTCAACTGTTCACTTATAGTTAAGAAGCACATTTAGTTTGGATTGATTTCCAATGCTTTGGTCATATCTTGTCACTTCCCATTTCTTACACACAGCATCTCAGTTTAGCTCCTTAGCAGGGAAAGCACAACCTGACCCAGCGCTGGGAGTGGCATGGGGGGAGAGGCAGCCAGCAGCAAAAAAGGTCATGGAAAACAAACTGTACGGAGCTGAGTCCATCCCTGCCAGCCCTCAGGCTGCTCCCAGCCTCTCGGCAGAGCTCCCTGCTGCTGCACCCCATCTGGTCTCTCTCTGGGCCGTGGTGTCTCCACGTGCCCCCAGCCAGCCCTGGGGACCCTTCTGTGCACCCTGGCTGCAGGTCTTGCTGATGTTCTCCCAACGAGGCCAAGGGACAAGCCCCTCCAGCCCCATCCGTCTGCAGCAGCTGATGGAGACCAGCTCTGCACTCTGGCCGTGGGACGAGGACATAGGACAGGGCCACGGGAACCCTTTGCGCCCACCACCCCAGAAGCTCCGGTGGCAGCAGGCATGGCGGCGTGCCGCCCTTCCCTCCTGCTCCCAAGTGCCTGGGTGGGGGTAGGGGAAGCCATTAGGACACTATTACTGAAGCACGCAATTCCGTGGTGCAGCGCAGGGGGGAGATGATGGGCAGAGGACCTGGGGGATGCATTAGAGAGGGAAAGCATGTTTTCAGTCTGGCCGGTTGTTTTTTTTTCTCCAGCAGTAGGTCAGATTGGCAGCAGGCGTTGATGAGTTCAAGAAGCCCCCTGGCACCCCACAGCACAGCAGAGCAGCCATGCTGACCCCCACGGTGGGGGGGCAGCCCAGTCTCAAGCCCATCCCTGCGTCCGCAGTGTGGATCCCCCAGCCCTCTTGGGACTGGGGATGCCTTGGGTCCACCTTGGCTCAAGCAGGAGGTGTTTCTCAGGCTGGCCATGACACGCAAGCTGCAGCCAGGGCCCTCCCAGGGCATCCCCACCTGTGCCTTGGGCAGGACAGGCACAAAGGGCGGCCTCCTGCCCCATTGTGCCCCGCCGCATCGTGAGCTGTGCCAGGGACATGGGTGTCTCACTGCCCACCACTTGGGCACATCAAAGGGGGTTGTCCCTGGGCCACATGCGGGGACAGACGGCACAGGGATGCTGTGTCGGGTCGGTGGAGAGCTATGCACAGCCATCACAGCACTGCCGCTGTGAACCCGGCTGTTCTCCTGGAGGAATCAGAGGGAAACCCACTCTCCGTCCCATCCTGATCCTAACCAGATCCCACCCTTGTCAAGTACCTTCCGCTGCAGACTGAGGAATCGCAGATCTTCCGCCTGAAGCCTCCCTAATGAATGCCTTTCACTAACCACACCACGGGTTCTGCAAGCGCGGGGCTGGAGCAGCAGCTCCCCAGCTGGGTGCTAACCCACCCGGCACTGGTGCAGCCCGGCCTCCTCCTGCAGCGCACCGCGCCAGGCAGCACTGTGCTGGCATCCCCGCTGCACACACTGCACCATGCTGCACAGATGCCTGGCGATCCCCCGGCGCGGTTCTGGTGCTGCACTGACATTTGGCCAAGGCGGCTGCGCTGAGTAAGCTGCTGCACCCCAGCCATGGGCCTGGCCACGGTGTCTGAGGGACATCTGGCCAGCGTCCCCCAAGTGCCACTTGCCACTCAGCACTGAAGCCCGGGCTACAAAGGGGGCTGTTAAGGGATGTGTCACCAAGTACCTGAGGGGTGTCCCCATGGTGCCAGGGCCACTGTGGTCTGATGGAGGCTCAGCCACTGGTGCAGCTGTCCTGCAGCCTGGCTGAGCCCAGGCACCATGAAGGCCACAGTCCCCACAGCCTGGTGTGACCCTGAGTGTGCCCAAAGCCACCAGCCAGCACTGGCCTCCCAGAGACCTGCCACTGGTGCGGCAGCTGCTCGGCAACAGGGTGATGGGCGCAGTCCTGTCCCTCTCTGCTCCCCATCTCTGCATGGCAGTGGGGGAACGGGATAGCAGAGCCTCAGCCCCACACCATGGTACTGTGCACCCGTGGGGTCTAGGACTGCTGAAGAGTCTCTGCAGACCAGCCCCAGGTCCTGCCCTGACCCCGCAGGATGCTGCCCAGGCACTGCAGGGCCTGGCAACCCCGGCATGGCCAGCTCGACCCATCCCGCTGGCAGCAGGACCCGCAGTGGGGCAAGCTGGGCCCCGGCCACGTGTGCCGGGGTGAGCCGGCTCCTCGCAGCCACGCTGCGCCACGCTGCGCCACGACGCGCCCGCAGCACACGCTCCCTGGGATGTGCAAATCAGGAGCCCCCCAGCCCCGTCCAGAGCACCCTGTGGGGGGAAGGGACAGAGAAACAAAGTCATTTATATAATGTGTCTCCCTGCTGAGCCCCTAATGGCTGGCGCTTTTGTTCTGCAGTGGCTGGCTGGCTGTGATGGGCAGGAAGCCGCAGTCTCCCTTTGTTCCACGGCCTTATTCAGCAATTTAGATCCATCATAAAAATCAAATATGCATGTTGCAATCGCCTTGCGTACAACAGCTTCAATTTTCGCCTTTCTTTAATTTGAACTCCATGGGAGAAAGAGGCAGGGCCAGGGATCAAGGGGCAGCAGGAGAAGCGCTTTGTGTTTTTGTTCAGCGGGCTGTGAAAATAGGGAGTAATGAAAATACGGAATTTTTATCTTTGCCTCATTATTTAAAAAAAACCCCAACAACCCAACAAACCACAGGCAGAAATCTTTAATAAAGCCTCCCCCTCGCAAGGACAGCCTGTGTGGGGAGTGGCCTTCATGTCCCCCCACCCTGGGGACCACAGGCTCTAGGGGGCTGGGGGGTGAGGGATGGCCCCGAGGGCTGCGGCACTGAGGCCAGAGCTGGTGACAAAGCTGGCAGCTGCCCGCTGTCACAACGCATGCGGCTGAGGGGACAGCCATGGCCCGAGACTCATAGACACGTTTAGCCCTTCCTGGACATCAAGGCACTCTGCTGCTGCTGAAAGCAAACGTGCAGCCTTGAAAGCTGCCAGCACCTCCCTGCACTGCCTCCCCAGGGGCTCTGAGTGGTGCTGGTGGGGTCTGAGCCGCGAGCTGCTCTCCCGGCCCATCCCAGAGAGGGGCAGAGGCCCTGCCGCAACGGAAGTGTCGGCTGTGCTTTGCCTCAGCTCTCCCAACACTGTCCCTGCGAGGGGTGAGGGGCGACTGCACAGGGACAGAGCCACTGATGCTGAGGGTATGGAGCCAGCTCCTGAGCTTTGGGCACACTGGTGGGCCCATGTAGGCACGGGAAATTTCCATCCTGTGAGGGAAGGGGATGAGCGTTCTCTGGAGCAGAGCACTGAGATCTGCTTGGACTCACACAGTCCGTGTGGGAAGGCTGCTGCTGCATTCCAGGGAAACCTGCTGGGTTTGTCCAGGGAGCTTTCTGTGCCACAGCGGCTGTGGGAAGACTCACAGCACAACGTGGGGCCAGGTTGCTGTGGGATAGTTCTCAGGAGGACTGGAGAAGCAGGGTGAGCTGGGGAAGCAGTTGTGCCCGTTGCTGGGAGGTTGGTGGCTGTGCTGGGGGCTGGGGTGCCCCGAGGAAGGGGTCCATCCCCTCGCCACAGACACACAGGAGTTCCATCTGCCTGGGCAGAGCTGGGCCAAGGCTGGTCACATCCCATGTCCTTGTCCCCTGCTGAGCACGCTGATCAAAGGCGCTGCTGGAGCAGGAGTGACACAGCTTCACATAATGGAAACCGAATTTCTGTTTAAAAAAGAAAAGGCACTGCTTTGCCAAAACGCTCAGCATTCCACACACACATTAACCTGATTACGGGAGGAAAGGGGGTTTCCTTGTCTGAGGCCTGCTAATAATTTTCTGTCAATTCTGATTTGGCTTTAACCTCCCGCCAACCCGCAGCGCACTCGGCTCGCCCGCCCTGTGGCATCAGGAGGTGCTGGGAGTGCCTGTACCTCAGCCGCAGCAGGGTTTACCCCCTCCCCAAACTGCTTTCAGCGAGACAAGGGGGTCTGCAGGCTGCCCTGCCACGCAGCAAAGGGCCAGGGCCCGTGGTGGGTGGGTGCTGGGCCAGACTCTGCCAGCAGCTGCCACTGGAGGGGACGGGCTGCCCAGCCTGGACACACACTGCCCAAAACCCCAGGCACGGTCACACCTGCCAATGCCGTGTCCCTGGGGTTGGCTCAGGGGGCTGGAAGCGCTGGGGCAGGAGGGGGTGGGTATCATGAGTGTACACATGTGTGTGTGCACATGTGAGCCTGGTCCGGCCAACAGCGGTTTGGCAAAGCTTCCCCTCCCCTGTGCTGAGAAAAGGCCCTTTTTCACTGTGACAATTCAATATAATTGAAAGTTTGCTTAGGAAAGAGAGTCTTTTTAACTGAACATGCTCACAGCTGAATCGATATGAATTATACGGCACAGAAGATGCCTAGGGTATTAAAACATTAATTAAGTAACATCATGCTACCATCTAACCAACAGCACAATACCATTTATAGGTACTGCTATCTTTTCTCTGGGGCGCGGTGTGAAGTCTCTTCTATCACCACGGGGGCCACAGGGGACCTGGAGCACCGCTGGCTGCCGCTCCACAGGGCCCTTGGGGCGAGACCGCAGGCACGGACGGGCCCTGCTCCTGGCCCTGGTGGGTGCATGAAAGGGCCCCCACGGCTGCAGGGTTCAGCCTGCCCTTTCTGCGGTGCTGCCGACCCACTGCCACCAGCCACCAGCCTGGTCCTGCCACGGCCCAGCCGGCCCCACACAGCCCTACCAGTGCTGCGTCCTCGGCCCTTGGATGGTGCCAGCGCCTCAGTGCTGTGCAGGGCAGAGCTGGATTAGCTCACCACATCAGGCCAGGGATCTAATGCACCGATTCTGCAATATACCAAAATAGAAAGTCATTGGAGTGAAATCAGTGTCTTCACCACATCCCCTCTGGCAGAGCGTTAATTAAAATGACTCTCTAGTGCTTTAGATCATCAGGTGTACATTGTTAACGAGCTTGGAGGAGAGAATGGGCTCCAGATTCGTAGTTTAAGCGCTGATGGAGTTAACCCTTCACCGCTGCTGGCACAGCTAGAGCCTGGTGGCAGTTTCTCAGAGCATTCGTCTGCATTAGGGATGTCGTCTCTTTCTGCAGACTTCACATGTCATTTAGCAAAAATGTTAACATGGGACCTGGCTGCAGCTGTAGCTCTCAGGAGAGGGGCCTGTGCCCGGCCCAAGGTCCCTGTGGGATGCTGTGCCACAGGGGCCATAGGACCAGCTGCACCCGGGCCAGTGTCAGGCTCCTGTGCTGAGCGCCCGGGCCAGCCCTGTGCTGGGGCTGCCGGCTGGGCTTGTGTGCCAGGCTGAGCTTTGCTGCACTCCTGGGTATGATCCCCAGTGGGAAGCTGGCTGGAGACTACAGGCAGACCATCAGAAGTTCCTCCTCAGGGAATGCCAGGCTGCAACATGGGGTTGTGCTGGCCACCTCCCCAGGACAGCTGGCCAAAGCCCATGCTGCCATGCTGCTGGCAGCTGCAGAGGCTGCACCCATGGGCAGAGGCACCTTCCCACCAGGAACTCTGTGCTAAATCCATCGGCAAGGCGACCGGCTGCCTGGACACCCAATTACTGCTCTGGATCTATAAATACCTATTTTATGTCCTGTAAGAGTGTACTAGTAAGAGCTAAATGTCTTCCTTGTCTTTCAGGCGATGGCAATGGAAGGTTATTAAAAATCCCTCCCAGGATCCTCTTACCAGAGTCACAGCACGAAGAAACCTTTTTACTTCTGTCAGAGGTTTGCACGATTCCACTGATGCACTGCTCAGAGCGGGAGTCTCTCGCAGAGGTTTCCAGTGTGCAGCTTGTGCAGCTACTCCAGGCCATTTACACCTTCCTGAGCATTAGAGAGGTGCTTTCTCAAGCGTAGCTGTTTTAAACTGGAATTCAACCCGGGAATAAATAGCAATGTTACATAATAAACGTGCAGGGCTGCAGGTCTGTGAACAACAGAGAAGTCATTAACGCGGCACAGTGCAAACGCCGGTGGAAGGGTCGTGCTGGCGACCCTGTTTCTGCTGCAGTCCCGTGGAAAATGCAGCAGGGATTTTTCCCATTAACCCCCCGATATCCCAAAGCAGCCCGGACCCCCACCCACTCAGCTCACACCAGAGGAGCAAATCCTGAGCCTGGGACAGGGCCGGGCAGCCTGGCCCGTGGAGGGTTCTGGGGCACTGAGCTGCAGTGCGTTTGGGTGCCATCGCTCTCGCTATTTAGGTTGCCAGAGGCGCAGGATCTCTCCTCTCAAGACACCAGGGCCAGAGCCTAGCTGGCTTGGTCGGTCACAGTGCATCACCGGGAGCCACAGAGGCCTGGCCGTTTCTTTCAGACCGAGCCTGCTTTTGGAGCCCCATCACTGAAGTTACTGGCTTGCAAGTGAATGCCCCGACCTGACTGGCTGAAGGATGCTCCCACACCTCACCAGCTGTGGGATTTCCTCCCTGTGCCCTCTGCTCGGCTGGACACTGCGGGGCTCAGGTCTCTGCTTTGGGGAGGTAGAGGCAGCCCCTCGCCCTCAAAGGCGGTGGAGCGGCCAAGGACACACCATGCAGGCCGCTCATCCCACCTGCACTGGGGGTTGGTTGGTTCTTTTGTAAATTATTTATTGCTACAGTTATAAATTAGAGATGAATGGTAGCACCCGGGGTGCTCCTTTGGATGTGGTCCTTATTAATGAATTTCAAGCATTTTCTGCTGCAAGGGGCAGTTTTTGGTAAGGGAATCATATGTTTAATACACAGCAGTTCATCAAGTTTTCCTCCCTGCAAGCAAGGGACTGGCGCAGCGACTCACCCACTTACCGTCCTTACCTTGGTCTCCTTTTGGTTTCGATGGGAGGAAACAGATGGTGATCTTGGATCGCTTCTGCTCCACAGGTTTCAAGCTGACCCCAAGCCATGAAGGCAACATGCTTTCCCTGGAACTAGTATTCACAGCAGTGTGCCCAGAATTCTTATACAGCCATTTAGTGAAACGAAATGCACTTCTGATGCCTTTTCCACACACAACACATCCCGGAGCCGTCACACGCACCGTGCCATTTGGCTCATCACTTTCCCCTTCATTGTTAACTCGCAGCACCAGCTCTGGAGCTTTGCCTTGATGGGTGCCCAGATGCCCTTGAGCGAGGAGAGACACAGACACACGTGCGCTGGCGTGTGCACACCAACAGCGTGAAGGGCATGTGCGTGCGGACATGTGTCTCTGTCAGCATCTGCCTGCTGTGGGATGCAGCAAGTGGGGCAGATGGGAGTGTCCCGCCAAGCCAAGCGGGGCCAAGCGGGGCCATCGGGCCGCACAGCACGCACCCCCCCAACACAGACCCTGCACAAGCGGGGACATCGGAGACAAGAGCTTTTGCTCATTTTTTTGTTTTTTAATGTATCACAATGAGCAGGAAACATACGTGATGAAATATTTCCAAAGGAGTATATTCAATTACCATCTACAGTCAACTCAACTATGACAACAAAGTCTTTTGTGACAAATCTTTTAAAGTTTTGAAAGTTCCATGTGGTTTCTGTTTCTGTTCGTCTCCATGTATTTTGGTACAGTTCGAGATCAGCGTCGTTACAGTAACAAAAAAAAGCTAACAAGACTACATTATAGAAAAACACCAAGAACATCATTTTTGGTTTCACTTGCTCTATTTTTTGTACATTGCAAAGGCTGTTCATACCCCTCTTCACCTCAGTTATGCTTTCTGTTCTACCCAAACTCGCCCCCCAAAAATAAAAATGAAAAAAATAGTCAAAGCTTTGTGTTTCACAGTGGGCAGTATCTCGGCACCGACCGACCAACCAACCGACCAACCATCCAACCCAATTTCTGCTTCTAGTTAAAAGTTTAATTTTTCTTTTTAAAGCAAAATATATTTCCATGAACAGCGAGCGTGCTGGCTTGTGTCAGCGGCTCCCCCGGCCCCCGCTGGCCCCTGGGCACAGGCGGCCCTGACACATGCCTCTTTATTCTCAATTGTATGAAACTTTGGCCATCTTCACCACTTAAAAAAGCTTTTTAGTAAAAATAAAACAGAAACCTGCTCAGTGCTCAGTTTAAAATCTTTTCCTCAAGCTGCTCTGACACCCTGGGGAGGCCACGCATGGGGGTCGCGTGGAGGCTCCTGGGTACCGACGTCGCTCCCGCAGCGTCCCATCCCGGCGGGTCGTGGGCTGATGCTGACAGTGCTGCGGGGTGCAAGGTCGGGGCTGGCGGGGCCAGGCTGGGGGCCGGGGGTGCGGGTCCCACCCAGCGCCAGCCCCTGAGGCAGCTGGCCCACAAGAGGAGGAGGTGACCTTGCACTGAATGTTTCTAGAAACTTTTAGAAAAGATACAAGGAAATGAATTTATAAAACCTTTTGGTGGGTGGGAAAGAGGAGGGGGAAGGAGAGAGAGATTGCACTATGACCAAGCAATATCATTAAAAAATTGAAACAAAACGGAGACAAAACGAAAGGGTTTCCCAAAGAGACCTGGCGGCATCGGACAGGTAAAGCTAGTGTTAGATTGTTAACGTGTGTCACACAGAGAACCCAAAACAGAACGAACAAAAAAACTTCCATATGATACAGACAGAGTAACATACAACAGTTAAATGGCAAAAAATATATATATATATATTTCATAGAATTACAAACAAGATAAAATAATGGAAAACAAAAACTGTACAACTTTAGAATTTAAAAAATGTTCATCTCAAACACGGGGAGAAATACAAGAACTTCTGTTAAAATAAAACAGTCTGTTAAAACAGCAAACGCTTCGTGTGGACTTGTTTCCATTTTTGACACCTTATGCTACAGCTGGGTACTGGCAGGAATATTAGATGGTTCTTCTCTCTTTAGTATTGTCTACTTAAAAAACAATTAAAAAAGGAATTTGCACTATGCATTAGCCTAGTTAGAAATATGTACAACAGTTCAGGGTCTAGTCTTTCATGGAACTAAAACAAAAAATCCATAAAAACAAAAGCGTCCCGCTAGCAAATGGACCCCATGATCATCTCTCAGGTGCTCCAGTCTCTGGTGGAGTCGACGAGCGGCCTCAGCACGGGGAGGAGAAGCCGGAGGTGTGGGAGGAACCTGCGTTCACAGTCTTCGAAGTTCCCTTTTGAAGCAGAAGGAGGATGAAGATGATGGGGAGAAAGCTCTCGCGCTTTCGGGGCGGAGGAAGCAGGGCGGGGATGGGGAGGTGGGGAAGAGATTGTTTCTGTTGACATTTGGCTACGGAAGTGGAACAGCAAGCATCTGTTTGTCTCCAAAATCTACATTTTAGCAGCACAAAGTTTTCCTCTCAAAGTCTGGCCCGTGAGGTGCGTGCGTGCGGCTGTGCTCTCTGGGCAGGGTGCGGGGCTGGACAGGCACCGCGGGGCCAGGGGCCCCTCACCGGCCCGGAGCCACGGCACCCCCGCCACCATGGCAGAGAAGTTGGGAAGAGGAACCTGCCTTTTGGTGTGCTGGGCTCTCGCTAAGAGTTGTCTCTCTGCTTGCAGAAGAAGCACAGATAACAACCTGGGTACTTTTTTTATTCTTTATTTAAACTTAGACTTGTTTGTTTAAATCAGAAACAAATTCTCAAGTAAAAAGAATCCTTTTTGCTCATTCTGCACCAGTGGTGAAAGGGTATGTCTTTGGATTTTATTTAAAGCATGAATTTTCTTTAGAGGAAAAAAAAATGTAACAAAATCTTTTTTTCTTTTTTAAAGAAGGAACAGAGTGCAGCCTAATTACACAAACAGAAACAAATGCTTATAGGTCAGGAACAGAGTCTTTGAAGCATTTACAAAATGAGGAAAAGAAGAGGGCAAGAGGGAAAAAAAAAGGAGGAAAAATGGAAAATAAGAGATAAGTGCACAAGGGTAACAGACATAGGTAAATCGTATGTATACGCCTTAAAAAGTTTCAAACCCCCAACAAAAAATATTCTGCAAGGGATCCTACTGACCCCCAAAAACCCTTTGAACTTCTTTCTTTAGTTTTTATAAAATAATTATGCAACCACCCTCTAAGAAATGAAGGTAGTGACCATAAGTGGAAGATTACAGGATGGGGGAACGGGGAGTAAAGGTACAAAGGGGAGAAAAGCTCAGGCGAATCAATGGATTGCAATCTATCTGGCTAGGAATGAACAAGACAACATCAAATGAGAAGCCGTCAGCTGGACCATACAAAAGCTAAATGTACACAAAAGGGTTTTTCTTTTAAATCTACCATACTGCTTCAGTTCATTTCCAATGCAACAATCTACTCAACACCAAAAATGGTCATATCTATCATAAATACAGAAAGTCAGTTGGTTTAAAACTTATTTTTTAAGCTCCGAGTCCTCAACACTCTTTGTGTGGTTTTTTTTTTCTGAAAAGTGGGAGTGCTTAACTTTTCCCCTTGAAATTGGCTTCAGCAGAAAAGCTACCCTTAAAATCCCCGAAAAGCTAAAGCAGTTCACATTGTTTTTTTTTTTTCTCTTGAATACTTTCTGCCCATTTTAAATTAAAAAAAACCAAAAACAAAACAAAACAAATTTCTTTTTCTGGAACAAAAATGAAATGAAACAAAAACCCCAAAACAAACGAAAGAAATTATATATATATATATATATATAAAACAATGATTCTGAAAACAGAACAAAGTGTGAGCGATTGACCTGAGAATAAAAAGACATTACATTTCTTTTTTTCTTTTAGCAAGCCATTGGTATCTGAATGCTAAGATAGCAAGAAATTTAAAACTGTAACAAGGTGGGCTGCTTTCCCATACAGTGCATGCCGGCTTCTGCTGTGCTATCGACGTGGGGTGGTATTGAAAAGGGGCAATATACAAGGGGCTCAAGCTCCGAAGACAGTAAGGAGGCAGCACGGGCTTTCGTCTCCCAGACCAACAGTACCTTCAAAAGGACAAATGTAACAGGTTTTTTTTTTTTCTTTTAACTTTTATTTTATTAAAAGGAAAGGAAAAAAGAAATGTAAAACCCACCGGCATCGTTATATGGGAAAACAACCCACGCTTTTTTCTTTTTTCTTTTTTCTTTTTTGGTTAGAAGCTTTGGAATTGCAGTTAGTCTATTTTTGAAATTGGTTTGTTATTAATTTTTTATTTAAATTCACTTTCATTGTTCATCTTCAAAGCTTACAATCTGAAGGTGTCCATTCCTATGCTAGCTAGACCACTGTCCTTAGGGCAGCCGGGGTCCCGGGGCCCCTCCGCCGGGCTCGCCGGTCCATCTGACTTTTGGCTAAGATCCGTGTCAGACTCCTCCGAATAGTCGTCTGTTGGCATCGAGGGCTGAACCCCTGAGGTGCTGCATGAACTTGAGGTAACCGTTGAAGATGAGGAGAGAGGAGGGAAAGGCGGCGGCGGCGGCTTCCCCGGCGGGGCACGGGGGGCTGCCGGGGGCCAGGGCTTTCTGGAGGCGTGGGGGGAAGCCGGGGGGGCCGGGGGGCGGGGGGCTGTCGTTTGAGTGAGCGGCCGACTGCGAGGTAGATGCGGTGCTGGGGTCGGGGGGGCAGGCAGAGTGAGGTAATAGACTGGGGTGCTCTTTGGCGTTTCTTGCTGCTCTTGTGATTGTTCGGTGTTTGTGCGGGGCTGACTCGAGATGCTGACTGAGGGCTTCGTCCCCACACACCGTGCTCTCGCACGCCACGCACTGGTACGAGCCGCTGCCCTGGCTGCTGCCGGTGGGCACGTGAAGCACCATCTCTTGCAGGTTCGCCACGGACTGGCCGAAGAAGCAGAGGGACTTCAGGTGGTCGCTGGCCGCCTCCTGGTCGCTGAAGCCCGCCTGGCACTTGCGGCAGACCAGCTTGTACTGCACCTTCGGGACGATGAAGGGGTCGCAGAGAGAGTCCGCGCCCTTGCCTTCCGCTTCGGGCTCTTCTTGGGGTTTGGGCAGGAGGGGGGACACCTCGCGGGGTGCGTTCTTCTGCTCTTCTTGCTTGGGGGGTTCTTTGGCAGGGTCTTTGTCCGGGGTGGCAGCCCCCGCAGGGACGGGGGTTTGGCTTCCTTTGGGCTGCTGCGCTTTCTGCTGCTGCTGCTGCTGCTGCTGCTGCGCCTGCCGCTGCTGCTGCTGCTGCTGCTGCCCTCAATGCCTCCTGCAGACTCTGTTGGTATTGCTGGTACTGCTGCAGCAGGGAGCCAGGGGACAGCCCCAGCAGTGCCTGCGACAGCGCGGGGCTGTAGGGGAAGAGCCCCTCCATGCCGTACATGGGCTGCAGGTACCCGCTCTGCAGGGCGCCGGGGATCTGCGGGGCGTAGTAGGGGGAAAAGCCGGGGACAAAGTAGGGAAGGAACTGGCTCGTCAGCAAAGTGGTGGGGTCCGAATTGAGGGCAGCCTGGAGCGCCTGGAGTTGGGCGGGCTCCACTGCGTACTCCATGGTGGGCAGCGGGGCCGACAGGGCACCCGCTGGCGCCTCCCCCTTCTCCTTCTTGGGCCCTGGCAGGGCGTCCCCCTTCCCCTTGGGTGCCTTTTCCTTCTCTTTTGCCTTCTCACTCTCCTTCTCCTTGCGCTGCGGCGGGGGCGGCTGCTGCGGCTGTGGGGTGGTTGCCGGCGGCTGCTGCGGGGCCACGGCCGCGGTGGCTTGTGCCGGGGTGGGTGAGCTCAGCGCGGCCGGGGGCTGCTTATTTGGTAATCCAGAGGTGGGGAGGCCGGGCGAAGGGACGCTTGTGCTGGGCAGGCCCATCAGGTTGGGTTTGGGAGAAGTTAAAGCTGCAAGAGGGAGGAGAGAGAGGTGAGGAGTCACTTGGTGCAGGGCAGGCAGTTCCCCTAAATCTAACCTTCTGCTAAAAAAGCCCAAGTCCTTAGAGCTGCGACGGTACCTGCTCAAAGGCAGCCAGAGTATGAACATTTGGAGTACCAGGGATCAGCTGTGGAGGCATGGCAACTTTAGGTAGTCCCTCCTCTACGATACATCCAGTGGGAGGAGAGGATACACCCAGAACAAGTGCAGGCAGCCTCTGCCATCGCAGCCCTGTGCTCGTGAGAGCCCCATGCCCAGGTCCTTGGCCAGAGCAGATGGCATGACCCAGGGCAGAGGCTGATGCAGGGAGTATGAGGTGCAAAGTCTGTGTGAGGACACACGTGCTCCTCGGACTTCTGGACAGCGAGCCCAGAGCCCTGCCAGCACAGCACCTCTGCAAGAGCCTGTCCTGCTGCACTGGTGCAGCACAGGAGGAATCTGTACCTCTCAGCAGACACAGGCACTGCTTCCTCACAGCCCCATGCTCTGAGGGGCAGCTGCTGGCTAAGGGCAGCAGAGCACTGAAACGTGGCTGTATCACCCCTGGGTAGGAGCGGCTACTTGCCTGCAGCGCTGCATTCACCCACTGAGGCAGGGGACCTGCCCGGCGAAGGACGGTGAGCAGGGCTGCTGCAGCTCCATGGAGCCCAGCCTGGGGAGGGAGCAGCCCCGGAGGGCTGGGAGGAGGGCAACCAGGCACCAGCAGAATTTGGTGATGGCTGATGCGAAGCCCTTCGGAAACCTGCACCTGCCCCTGACACGGTCTGGAGGCAATAGTGACCTGCGACGGTACGAGGTGTGTGAAGTGAGCTGCCATGCAGCAGCAGCACAGAGCTCAGGTAAGGGCACATTATGGATAGATGCCATTGAAACTGATGTCCCCAGCTGAACAGTCCCTGAGAGGTTCAAGCGCCGGAGCAGCGGCTAATTCATAACATTCCTGGATGCACAGCCTTATCTGCTTCGACAGGCTTTGAGCGGAGCTGGCCTGACCTTTGGAGCTTTATCTAAAGGCCACAAATAGTCTGTTTGACTTTCTAAATAGCTTCGTCCTGTCTAGGCAGTCACTGATTGCCTTTAACATTCATAGTACGTAGTCCTGTCTCCCCAGGACACGTACTGGTCTTTGGAGAAAAATAAAAGCAACAATATAGATTGAAGTGCAAAAGGTAATTTTAGATCTTGTTATAAATTGGGTGTACTACGTAAACAGCACTGAGATATCTGCTGGCAAGATAATTTGACAAAGAGATCCTCTTGGCCTAGTTCTGGCCTGTGAAACGAGCTCTCTGGTAAGAACAGAAGCATCACATGAGTAGTCCTGGCACACGAAGACATTCTCTGGGGATGTAGCTAGGATGAGGTTCAAGGGGCGGGGATGGACAGCAGCCCTGGATAGAAGAACTTCTGATGGCAACTGCTTTTAGAAATGGTTTAATAACAACTGTGGTCAAGAATGATTTTACTTTCACTTTGGGGGTGGGTTGTGGGAAGAGGTCTGGGACTGTGCGAAAAAGCCCAGCAGAAACCTTCTCCAGATTCCAGAAGAGCTTACTCTCCCCTCTCCTGCTCTCTGACAGGACCCTGTGTGATAGGACACAGGCATCAGCAAGCAAACCACAAGGTAACCCCCCTGCCCAGAAAAAGGGACCATGACTCCGGGGGAGTGGGTCCTCTTGGAAAGGCCAGACTCCAACAAGCACCTGAGACTTCAACTCTTTTTGTTTGTCAACAGAAGAGATTTCAGAGACAGCAGCAATGGAGAGCAAGGAGAACCCAGCCACTCCCAAGGGGAGGGGGAGATCCTCTGGTGTCACCGAAGCCACGCACAAACCTGGGGTGCTCATGGCGAGCAGCCCGGCAGCCAGACCCCTGCCGAGGCCAGAGGAGCTGCTCACGCTCCACGAGCTGCTCACACCAGCTACTATCCCATCATTTTCATCTGCTCACCCAAAGTATGACCTCTCAGATGACAAAAGAAGATGGCAATTTTATTAACCAGACATGACATGCTACCTGGAAGCTCCTGCACTGACTTTTCCAATCTGCTGAAACAGAAACTTCAGTCAGCCTTCTGAATGACAGCATCAGCAAGTCCTTCTGGGGACTGAGAGCACTCCTGTTTCTGAGTAAGAAGCCAGGAAGATGCTCAGATCCCATTTAGGCTTCACAACGTGGACTATAACTCATCTCACCAGCCAGTTAGTTCAGTACAGTAAGACAAAGTTACCCCTGCCAGATGCTGTCTAGCTGCTGTTGTTAGACCTGCTATCGCAGTGTAGAGGTGCCCAGTGGCACACAGTGTGACTGTACCAGGCATTACGGTGTCCAGCCAGGGACAGGCTCTGCCTGTTGCTGAGACCAGACCCCAGAGTCAGTTCTGGGAATATCTCCATGAACATAGAGCAGCCCTGGGCAGAGTCAGCTCCAAGGACTGTCAGAAGTAACCAGAGAAGTCTGCCAAGTGAAAGCAGGTCTCCCAGGGAACATCAATTACTCTGTCATGAGTGGTGAAACAGACTTGGGCACGTCTCTGAGAAGCCAGCGATGTAGCAGGGGTGAATTAAGGCCCTTAGATCAAGTTTTGTAGGTCACCGATAGTCTACTGAGCAGCATCTTCCACTGCCAGTGTGGGCTACACATCTTAAACCTTCCACCCATCCACCAGGTACAATGGAAAGAAGCATCCTCAAAAACCAAAGTCCAGTAACTGGGATTAGGCCACCAAAGTGTTATGCCAGATTACATTTTTATGTAGTATCGATAAGAAAAATCTTATTAAAATACCAAGTAGATTTGTCTCATGACTACACTGTTGCTTGTTGAGAAGATCCTTCCACACTGTGCCCAGCTGTTGCTCAAAAAGCAACCCACAGCTGCCCTAGGATCTGCCACAAGGACCTTACAGACAGATGCTCCAGGTTTCTGCCACCAGTGCTACTGGGCACATGCCGCTTCTCCCTAAAAACCGTTCCGAACTACTGACAACTCCAGATCTCACTAAATAGACTGAATTTAACCATAAGAGGAAAGGGACACTGACCAATGTGTTTGGCATGTTAGTCCCATCCCTGTTCTGCTGGATAAATCCTCTGTTTCCATTTCCTTCAATGGAATCTTTAGCCTGTGATAACGAAACAGGAAAATGCATCGTGTCCAGATCTCACTCTACTTCAGACTTTGCTAGGAAACCTGAGTTCAGGAATTAAAGACAAAATACCTATTGCTTATGGGCTGTCCAGTAAATGTGCCCTACAAAGGGCTGGGAATCCTCTTATCCGTCGCTCTCAAAGGAACACCCACTTGTGCTAAAGATGCATCAGGTTAAGCTGTGTCTCTGAGCAGTGTGACAACATCTATACCCACCTGTGTTGGATGGAGTGAAGCCTGGTAAGGATGGGCTGTTGAGGCCTGGGAGCAAGACTGGAGGGATGCCTTGTAGTGCTGGGTATGCAGCAGGAAGGTTAAGAGCTTGCAGAGGGGTGTTATCAAACATGCCCTGCTGTTGAGCTGCCAGACCAAGAACCTCATTGGCTTTCTTGATCCGGTCCAGCTCCTGCTGAGCCATCAACTGACGTACAGTAGCTGGGTCAAAATACTCCTTTTCCTTATCCAACTGGCTTCCAATGGTTTCTTTAACTTTGGAGATATGCTGTTGAGAGAAGATATGGTCACGTACAGACAGTCGAGCGCTGTACTTGATGCCACACAAAGTGCACTCTGTTTTGGGTCCCTCGTAACTTGTTTGGTTTATACCAAAATGCTTGGCCATGCTGAGTTTGGACTTCTTCTCCTTTGCCCTAGCATTCTGGAACCAGACCTGAACAACTCTCTTTGGCAGTCCAATGTCATTGCCCAGGACCTCACACTCCAGCATGGTAGGTGTCCTGTAGTCATTAAAGCATGACTTGAGAACCTTTAGCTGGAGATTAGTCATCTGAGTGCGAAAGCGTTTCTGTCCAGGCCGATCCCCGCTCTCTCCAGACTTACTGGCTGAACCACTTGCACCAGGGCTGGGCGAGCAGGGGTCTGCAAGGCTGGATGTTTCACTGTAGTCCACAGTACCTTCATTATCATACTCTTTGCTGTAGAAGCTGGGAGCTGGGCTGACCAGGCCAGAAGACAGCCGATCTTCATATTCAGACATTGCCATCATGGCAGCTTTTGTCAGGCCTTCGCTGGGGCCTGAGGCTGATTTGGTTTCAGTTGCAATCCCTGTTGCGCTGTCATTGTCTGCGTTCCCTTCATCTCCCGTTGTAGTGTCTGTGATTGCAGTGTTGACAGAAGAGCAGTCATCGTTGTCCAGCTTTGTCTGGTCAAAGCTCAGGTTGACCGAGGACATGGAGGGACTCTCGAAGTCTTCTATCCCCTCCACCTTAATGGAGGATGGACTCAGCAGAGTTCGAGGCGACAGCTCCATGCTCTTGTTCACCGGGGAGAGAGGAACACTCTGTCCATCGCTGCTAGCTGGTGGCATGTGGGAAAAGCCTGCTCCATCAAAGATGTCTCCCTTCATTTGGAGTCCCCCATCACAATCTAAGAGCATAGCAGACAATGTCAAGTTGTATCCAGCTCGCTTGGCCTCATGCCAGTGACGGGATCGGATATGAGCTTCAAGAGCTGTTTTTGCTTTGAAGAGAGCTCTGCAGAAGGGGCACCGTCTGTGGGCTTGGGCAGGCCCGACAGCCCTGAACTGCCCCTTCCTCTCCCGTGCACGGGTGTTCTGAAACCAAACCTGCACCACACGTTTCTTCAAGCCCACTTCATGTGCAATGTGGTCCAACATCTTCCGTGTCGGGTTGGAGTCAAGCAAGTACTTCTGATAGAGAATTTCCAGCTGCTCTGGGGTGATAGTTGTCCTCAGACGTTTGTCCCTTTGTGGTTCTTCTCCTCCTGTCCCGCTGTCATTTTCTCCAGGGCTGGCGCTGGCCTTTTCCTCCAGCTTCCTCTTCAGCGTGTTCATTGTGGATGTTGGAGTTGAGGGGGAAGTGGCTGAGCTCGCTGGGATCTGTGGTAAAGTGCCAGATAGCAGCTGGCTCGCCAGCAGTGGGTTACTGGGATCGAAAAGCATGAAGGGCATATCCAGCGTTCTGTCCAGGAAGGGGGTGGATGAACTGGTTCTGTGCACTCAGAAAATGGAGCTGCTGATGCTCCTGCCAATGCTCGAAGGAAGGAAATGCCAGCTTACACTGGTCACACTGGTAGGGGATTAGCTGAGGAGGTAGGTTTGCCAGCTGTTGAGGGGTGGATGTGTGAATGGGTTTGAGGGAGAGATGCGAGAGCTGAGATGGACTTGGGCTTGACTGGGACAAGGAGCACTGAGGGGGCTGAGGAGGGGGAGGTGGCTGTTGCAATGAAGAGGGGGAGGATAACTGTGAAATCTTTTGGTGTGCTGAACTTGTCTTTTGTTCTCCTTGGTCCTGTTGCTGCTGACACTCTTGCTTTGGTTGCACTTGCTTCTCTTGAGTTTGGTTTTGCTGTGTACTTGGAGGTTCAGACTGCTTTGGTTTCTCATCTGTAGCTTCTACTTTAGAACTATAGGTGGAGGAATCATCTGCCTCTGCTGTGAGCTGCAGAAAAGCTGAGGAGGTTGCATTGGCTGAAGATGTAGGTGTGCTGTAAGCTTGCGAGGGCATTGGTGTGCTGCAGGAGGAACTGGTTGGAGTTAAGAGCTCCATTGCATCCATAGAGTCTTCATTCTGGCTATCGTCCTGTCCATCCTCATCCTCGTCTTTGTAACAAAGCTTTTTCTGGTGTTTAATGAGATCAAAAATGCGTTGAAAGACTAGACTGCACTTCTTGCACTGGTAGTTCAAGTTGCTTGTTCTGATGTACCTGTCATTGGTAAGCTCCCGTCGCTCCCCATCTTTGCCTTCTCCCTGATTCTCATAGTTCTTCCTCGCCTTCTGACGGGCATTCTGGAACCACACCACTATAACACGTGTTGGGAGGTTCAGCAAGTTAGAAAGCTGCTCAAATTCATCGTCTTTTGGATAAGCATTGGCATCAAAGAAGTCCTGCAGGACTCTCAGCTGGTAGTCAGTGAACCGTGTCCGGGAGGACCGCTTGCTTCCCCAGTACTCCTGCTTTTGAGGCTCTGGTGAAGGGGGCCGTGAGTCAATCTTCAGTTCTTCCAGGCTGGTAATGGGGGGATTACTGAAATTGTATGGGGAGTCCTTGTTGCGCTGGCGTTCTTTGAAGAGCGTGTTTCGGAACCAGTGCTTGATCACTTTTTGGGGCAATCCAGATTTGTCTGCCATCTCTTTGATCTGCTCCTCACTTGGGGAGTTGTTAATGTCAAAGTACTGCCGGAGGACTCTGAGCTGGTCATCAGTGATCCGTGTCCGGGGCCTCTTGTTCTGCTGCTGCTGGAGAAGGCTAGGGTTGAGCTGATGCTGGTACAACTGGGCCAAGTCAGCAGGCAAAGGGTCCACAGGACCCAGCTGGGGTGGCAGCTGAGCAGGTAAAGTTTGTAGTGGCATGGTTTGCATCATCAGTGGTGAAAAGATGGGGAGCTCCATAGGCATGGAGAGCTGGGTGAGCGGCACAGATGGCTGGGCTGGTGCGATTGTAGGAGAGGTAATTGGTGGGGCAGAGGTTGGAATGGTGGGAGTAGAAGCTGGCTGAGGAGGTGCTGGGGGGAGCGGAGGAGGGGGTGGTGGAGGTGGTGGCGGTGGCTCTGGGGTCTGAGGCCGAAGAGGGTAGAGTTTGTCATAGTGTTCTCTGTACTGTTTGGCAAACCTCTCTAACTGCTTGAAGGGAAAGTAATGTTGGTGAACATGCTCCTGGTGGCTCTTCAGGATGAGGATGTTTGAGAAGAACTTGCCGCATGTATCACACTCCAGCTTTTCCAAGTTCTCACCCTGCTCTGTCTTCCCGTTTTTCTTCTGCACCTTCTGCTTGTTCTCGTTATACTGAATGACCAGCTCGAAGCCAAAGTTCTCCAGCAAGGCTTTTGTGGCATTCCCTCTTGCATCAGAGGCGATGCGCGGGGGCAGCAGGGAGGGCTCTGAGCCACTGCCTGGCACGAAGTCCTTCTTCTCTTTGGGCTTTATGTTATCAGGCAGACACTCCTTAGATGCTACATTATTGTCTCCCCTCTCTGCACCTTCCCTTTCCCTCGGGGTTTCTTTCTCTTTCTCCTTCACTACAGATTTATTCTTCTTCTCAGGGTGCTGGCTCTGCTGTATGAGAACGGAGTGAGGCTGTGACAAGGACAGCTGACCTTGCTGCTGCTGTAAGAGCTGTGGATGGCTCTGTTGAGGGAGCTGAACTTGAGCCTTCAGATCTTCCAGCAAACTGGGACCTGTACCGGTCAGCGTCAGCGCACCACTGGTGACAGGCAAGCTGACTTCTGGATTGAGCTGGAACTCGGCGCTGGGGATGTAGAAAGGGAACAGAAGATGCTGCTGTTGCTGGAGCTGCAGAAGGGTCTCAGTGGTCATCGGAAAGTGCGGCAAAAGTGCTGGGTTGAACAGCTGTGACTGCAGGAGAGCAGCTTGCTGCTGCAGCTCTTGTTGCAGATGGGCCTGGACTTGGGCCTGTGCCTGTGCCAAGGTCTGAGCTTGCTGCTGCTGCTGCTGCTGCTGCTGCTGCTGCCTGGATGCAATCATGTCTGCCAGTTTCTTTCGGTTTACCTCTTTGGGTTCCGAGGGCGAGGAAATACTGGTGCTTGCGGGGTTACCTAAGGGAGGAATTCCCACACTGTCACTGGATACCTGGTTGAGGAGGCTGGGAATGGGAGTTGTGCCCGAGTTACTTGTGTTGGTGGTTGTGAAAGTATTACTGTTGCTGGCGCTCACTGGACTTGGTGTGGATGACCCCAGAGAGAGGCTGCTGCTGCTGTTGCCAGCTCCATTACTGCTGCTGCCCCCAGCTGCCTCCAGCTTGGCAGCACGAGCCTTTGTTTGGTGCAGGACAGACCTCATGTGGATCTCCAGGGTTGAACTCTGACTATAGGCCACGTTGCAGGTGTTACACTTAAAAGGTTTGTTGTCTGGGCTGCTGGTAGGCTCGGGCTGCCCAGTAGCAGACTCCTGGAGAGCTCTTTTCAGTTTATGCAGATGAGAAACAGAATTGTAATGGACCAGGAGAATGTTCTTCTGCGTGAAAGACTCCTTGCATACTGTGCACTTGTAAGGGCGAGATGGATCCAGAAACTTCTCCATAGTGAAGTTAGGGCCCTTCCTGAAGGGTAAGGCCCTTTTTGGTTCTGAGCCAGAGTCCTCTTGCACCGACCCTGAATCGCTCCCTGTCGGGCTCTGCTTATCTTCCAAGTCGCTCTCCTCCTCCTTATCCTCCTCAACTATGATAGTGTGGTCTTCTGCAAGGGAAGGATCGCCCATGGCGAGGAGGTCCCCATTGACCAGGAGACCACCGTACAGCTGCTGGATGTCAGCCTCACTCAGCTCCAGATGGCTGGTTTCCAGGTGCTTCTTCAAGGCCTGGAAGGTTCGGAAGCTGCGCTGGCAGAGGCAGCACATGGTGGCCGCCCGGATGACATGGTACTGGGAGTGGAGCTGCAGCTTCTCAATGGTTTTGAAGGCCAGGCTGCACTGGTTGCAGCGGTACTTGTAGACGTGGCGATCGGACACCGGCAGCTGAGGTCGCTTGGCATGGACGTCATTGAAGTGTGTCTGCAGGGCTGCTGAGCTCTTGAACACCTGGTTGCAGCCCTTCTTCCAACAGAGGAAGCCAGAGTCCTCCCTGGCAGAGCCCTGATCGGCCGAGGTGGGCTTGGGGTCTCCGCTCTGCTCGGCACTTTCGGATGGCAGAAGACTCCTTCCCACATCCTCAGAGATCTCTGTGGAAACAAAACCAGAGCAAGCCTGAAAGTGACCCCAGCACACATGGGCTCCTTGACACTCTCTTCTTGTCCCTAACACGTCTGCCGTTTTTCCTCTGCAGGTACTTCTAACATTTCTCCTCTCTCTCAATCCATTTTCGATACCAGCCTGTTACCCTCATCGCAGCCCAGGAACCCACACAATTTACTTTCTCACACAATTTACTTTCTTGCCCACTTTGAATATCTGGAAATTACTCACACACACATGTGTAACTCTCCTTTAAGTGAAGGCCATTCAGCTACCTATCTGCCTTTGGTGTGTTTCTCTGATGTCCTGCTTGTTTTCCAATTAGAAGGTTCATCAAACTGAATGTAACATTTGAGTCTTGGTCCTATCAAAGCTAGAAACAGCAGGAATGAAGTTCAGGTCCTGCTGGCAGCAGTTCAGGGGGTGCTGTTGGAGTGAGGATGGGAGAAGAAGGAACAAGCACTCAGAGCACTGCCACTTTTCCAGGGTCTAAGAGCACAGTCCTGCTGGAGATGACAGTGTGATAAGGGTAGAGGCCAAAACCAGATCTACTGCCCAGGGCAGCATTGGCTTCCCTGTCTGTGCTGCTGCCCACCAGCATCACAGCACTGGGGCGGTCTGGAGGGCTGTCTCATTCCCAGATTCTTTACAGACCCTCCAGGAGGGCACAGAAGGAAGACTGGCTTCCATGCCAGGTTTGAGATCAGACACTTCTGCTCATGCAGAATGATGTTCTTAGGGTGCTCCAACACCACCCTACAAAGTCAGGATTAAGTAGCCATTTACAGCCATGACTTCTTAACAGCGTGGCAATGAAAAACGCCAAGGAGATTTGGGCTGGACAAGGACTGCAGCAGCTCAGAACTCCCCAAACTGTGTGCCTAGTGTGTGTCCTTGATCTACAAGGGCAGCAAAGCAAGGACAGCAGAGGTGGCTGTGGCCACAGGCTTCGGCATCTCTCCACAGATCCCCTCAGCCCTTGACGACCTCTGCTTTTCTCTGCTTGCACCTGGCCTTCTCCTTTGCAAGAATTCAACACTATTTCCACGTGAATCGCCATGGTGGTGAGCTCCTCCTCAGCTCTGACTTGCTCTGCCTTGGGGGCACCCAGCACCAGCCTCTTTGGGGCATGGGTGAAGGGAGACGTCTCTGCTGGGCACCGTTGGACTGACCATGGGTCCCAGAAGAGAGATGGGCACATGGAGCTTGCCCAGGCAGAGCTGTCCCCAGATGGTCCCCAACTGGGTGCTGTGGGAGTGGTGGGACCTGTGAACTCGCTGCCCCTCACTCACCAGACTGCTTCCCCAGCTCCTCTGCCGTGGGGTTCCCGTCCTTCTCTGGAGCTACTGCTGGGAGAAACATGCTGCTGGGCATCATCACCTCAGGTGTTGTCACCTGGAGAGAGGGAGGGAAGCATATGGGGAGGAGAAAAACACTGGTAAATATTTTAAACATCTTCAGTGGGAAAATTAGACACCAGAATTGTAAAGTCAGAGGCGTCACTTTTCATAGCTCACTGAAGACTCATGTTTATTAGACAAAGCTCACATCAGTCAAAAGTGTTTCTACAGTTACATTCTGGACATAATTAGCAGTGCACACTTGAAGAATAATCTTATTATTAATATTTTTTCCTTTATGTAGAATTCAGACTTTGATCACTGACAATGTTTTGTCATGGGCTGTGAAACTTCTTGTGCAACCAATTAGGTAGATAAGTTGAAAGGCCCACCTTAAGCTGCTGAAAACATAATAAGGCCCCTAATTAAATCATACCTCGTAAAGTACACTGTAATCTTGAACTAGGGAGCATTGCAGCACTGTTTTCAAAGTGTATCGATGCAGGAAAAGGAGGGGCATGAGAAAGAAAAGTACAAATAAGGAGAGAGGTGACAAAGGAAAGAATGAATAAGGAAAGACTAAAAAGGCAGCAAATTGTCTGGGAAATGAAAAGCTTTTTGGTAACCCTTTCCTTGCTCTGGCTGATGCGCCCCACTTGCCTCTCTGCAACCTGCACCCCCAAAACCAGTGCAGTGCTTAAACACCAAAGAGCTGGAGAGTCTCCGTGCTGCAACTAGAGATGCTCCCAGAAGAGCAAGGCATACACTCATCCTCTACTGGAAATGGCATACCCAGAACACAGCAGGTGCCATGCCAGCACCCTGCACATGGCTGGCACGAGGCACAGGACAGCACCAGTATCTCGCACCACAGACCCCATCCCTGTCACCATCCGTGCCACCCTCCAGTGCGCTGTTGCCAGCACTGCAGAGATGCTTGCGGCAAGCAAGGATGCCTTCCCAGCTCCGAGGAGCAGCACACTTTGCCCGCTGATGCTCAGGTAGCTTTTCCCTTTCACCAGGACACGGCACATGACGGGACAGAAGCCAGCAATGGCTTGCCCCTGGCTGCTGGGAAAGAGAGGCATACATCTGCATTCTGGGGCAGGCACACTTCTGAGCTAAACGAGTCTGCATCCCTCTGTCAGACCCCAGGAAGGCTTCTGACCCCAGGGCTTCAGGCGGAGCAAGGCAGTTATCTGCACGCAGCGCACCCTGCTGCATGTAAGTCAAGCACTGCGAGGCTCTGGCTGAACCCCATGAGGTATTAGCAAATCTGTGCCAAAGCTGGAGGTGAAGGACATGAAACCTTCCTTATCTACACACATGTGAAACTCAAGCAAACACAGACTAGACACCGGCTTCACCAAGTGAATGGAAGCAAAACCAGGCCATGAAGAATCTCAGAAGCAAGTGTTTGCACAACAGCAGCTGCAGAGGTCTGAACTGCCTGGAGGAAGGGTGCTGAGCTCCCTCCCTTCCCGGGATGGCCAGCGCATGGAGGCAAGTGTCGGGTCCTACAATGTCTGCAGGAAAGGCAGCTGACACCGACAGATCACAGGAGGGTAGCCGAGCACACCAAATTCATTCCACCTTTTACTCTAAGCCAGAGCATCTGTCGGCCGTGGGAGACGTGAAAGGTCACTGCTTAATTCCAGGCTCTGAGGAGAGGGACAAGCAGGGATGCCTAGGAGGGAAGGCAAGAAGGAGCGGTCCCTCTCAGCTTTATCAGCAGGGAGAGAGCTTTCCTAGGATCTTTAGGAATTATGAAAAATAAATCATGAGAAATTAAAAAAAACCCCAACAGAGTAGAAAAAGAATAAAATTATCTAACACCTCAGCTGCACATCATTATAGAAAACTGTGGGCTTTTTATACGCATTACAGTAAGGCAGCCATCCCCACTACCACACTCAGTACGACGGATCAGTAATTGTTTTCATACACTTTAATTAGAAAAACTCAGATGGCTATGAATAATAATGGAAAAGAGAGACTTTTGCACTTGAAAGGTTGAAGTCAATCAAGTGTGAATGACGGCAAAAAAGAAAAAAAAAGACACCAATTCATCAGGCCTCTGTTGTCTCGCCGCGTCTTTAATCATAATTCCTGATTGGGATTCAAGAAGGCAGTAAGCAGCGGTTCTTTGTCTGCCTTCACCTTCCGTCAATTAACTCTCCCCGAAATATAATCATCAACCTCACATGCTCCTCTGCATCTTAATCTGGGTCTCCAAACCAGTAAGTCCTGCCCTATATGTGTTTAAGTAATTACCTTTATCTACCTGCATCTCTGCAGCCAGGGTTCTTGCCCTACTTCCACCTCTCCCTCCATGAGTACAAAAAAAGAAAGGAAAAAAAAGCCAGGGGGTGAAAAAAAAAGGCTGCAGCACATTGGATTGCTACAGGCACCAAATCCCCACAGGCAAACAGAGCAGTGCTGGAGGGAGGTGCAGGGAGCTAGAAATTCTGGATAGGGATGCAGGGTTGGTCCAGACGGCCTTGTTGGGCTGGCCAGGGAAGCAAGACCTTCACAACAAGGCACTGGCCTTGCTGCCGCTGCCGGACCCGCGTCAGTCCTCTGCGGCATCAGGCTTCTCCTGGAAGTGCCGCCCGCTTCCTACGGCGACTTCCAGAGCTGCTGGGTCTGCTCAGCCCACGGACTGCCTGGAGCAGGCAGCACAGTGGGGACAGCCTGCGGATCCCACACAGCCTGCGGATCCCACACAGCCTGCAGCTACGTCCCAGGCTGCCTGTTTGGACTGTGTGTCCTTTCACACCACACGCCTGTCCTGGGACACACCAGGGCCTCATACATGCAGAAAATGCCCCATGTGTTGTTGCTGCTTTTAATATAAACAAGAGAGTGGGAGGAGCAAGGAGCCAAGGCTGAGTAGGCCATGGCCACCCGACAGATAAGCAGGAATGGTGCTCCGCAGCGAGCGCTTTGTACATCAGGTGTGTTTAAATGGCATTAACTGTTCTGCTGATAGAGGAAGGTGTTTATCTCAGCACAGCCTCTGTTAGCGTGTGCAGTCATTAGAGCTCCCTGCTCCAGAGCAGGCAAACCTGGCCCGTGACCCTGGCATCCAGCCTCAGCGCTGCCCAACACCTCCCCTCCCTCTCCAAATGTCTCTTCAACTCCAACTGCTTCACAATGGCAACACGTCAGTCACCGTGAGCTGTTAACAGTTTCAGAAGAAACCAACCCTACAGACACAAGTCTGATGAGCGTGGTTCATCCTCTCCTTTTCCCTCTCCTGCACGTAGCTGTTTTGCCCTGTATAACATTAAGCTGTATCCCCTTTGCAGCCAGCAAGCCGCCAGCAAAGCCTTTGAGCTCAGAAGCAGCATGCTCCCTCAGACCAGATCCTCCTCCATGCACAGCCAGTGCACCCATCTGCCCGAGGCTGCTGTCCCAGCAATATCGCACCAGAGGCAGACGGCCTGCTCTACCCATGTCACTCGTGACCCTTCTGTCCCAATGAAACTGGGAGGTGGGGAGGGATCGGCAGCTCAATCCTTCCTCTCCTGCCAACAGCCTGGCAGTTGAATACCAAGACATGGGTCAGGCACTGTCAGTACTTCCATGACTACAGTGTCTCCAAGAAAGCTCCCAATGCTGGGGCGGGCACTCAGGGCACGCCCTCTGCTCCGACTGCCCTGTCCCCATCCCGCTCACTGGGGCAGGGAACTTATTTGAGCAGTGAGTGAAGGAGGGCTAAGTTTGGGCCAGATACAGTGGCAGCCCCTCCTGTTCTGCAGCTGGAGACCTTCCCTTGAGCAAGCTCTCGAGAAGCCAACTCTCCGCCTTAGAAGGCAGAAGTGGTTGGGACAAGCCTCTGTGCTCTCTTTCAGAGGAGATTCAGATCTCCTTGAAAAGATTAAACTTCATGATGACGAGATCTGTGACAGCCAGGGGCACCCCAATTCAATCTGGGGACAACGTGGTCCAGTGAGTGTTAGGAGAAAGCCAAGGGCCGGCCTGTCATGTCTCCTGGCCCTTGCCTCTATGAGTATCCTCCGCAGGCCACAGACACCCTGACACCTGCAGGCCTGTCACCCGTCTGGAGAACAGCCTGTGGGTTCGCTCCTCATGGGTGACAACCCACGGTGGTGACAGCCTGGCTCCTGCCGTACCCTGTCTACCAGATTTCTAAGACCATGAACTGCAGAGCAGCTTACCAGTGCAGGCAGGAGGCTGAGTGCTGCAGCACCCCTCCCGCACAGCATCCCTCCTGCACGTCACCCCTCCCCAGCAGCGTGACACAGCCACATTCTTGGCATGTCCAAAAAATTCATCTCCACTAGCATGAAGCACCAGTTCAGCTCGCGCCCTGCATCTGCCCAGCCTGACTCCTCCGGACCCCGTGGCCACGGGTGCGGGTGGACTCGGCAGTTCCTCTGTAAAAGCCCCAAACCGCTGAAATCCCGTGGCTTTGAAAGGAAAATCTCTGGCAGGGGTCTGAGGAGACACATTACTATCCCCATGTCCGTGCAACCAGGGGGAAATACACATGCAATACAAGGTTCCCGAACCAGACAAAGGAGGTAATTTCCATTACAAAGAGAGAGAGAGGGTGCTGGAGTGAAAAGCTTCATTAGACTCAGAGAGGCAAAGCGATGGCAGTATACCAAGGTCACTTCTAATTTAGACCATCTAATTGGCAAACATGGCTCCAAATGGCTATCATCTCACAGGGCTCAGAATTAATGAAGCCCGATTATTTTCATTACCTTCATCCGAGATGGAGAATGAGACACAGAGTGAGAGGGAAAGGGGGAGTGAGAGGGGGCGAGAAGGAGGGAGAGAGAAAAATTGAATGACAGCAGAAGGGAGAGAGCAATAAGGAAAGACAATAGGAAAGAGGGGAAAAATGTGAGGATGGCAAGAGGGAGAAGAGAGGGTGGCAGGGACGGGCAAGAATTCCTCATGAACAAGGGAGGAAGGAAGGCGATGGAAAGATGGCTGCACTGCTGGGAAGACGCCCTGAACCAAGGAACAGAAAGCCGACACAACTGACGGGGAGGAATGTGCAGAAGGATAACGCGATGCGGGAGGAGGGAGTGCTCCCCGCTCCCGGAGGCTCTCGGGAAGCCGTCCCTTCTCCCGGCTTGAGCCCATCAGTCTTGTCAATCGACTGTGCAGGCGAACTGCACTTCACCCTCATTAAGGGGCTCTCTGCTGAAGCGGTGCAGGCCCAAGATTAGCAGAGAGGCTGTTATGTGGAAAGATGGCGATTACGCCTGCTCAGAGCAGCTTAAACCCCACGTGAAAGGAACCTGGCCACATTCCTTCTCCAGCTCAGTGGAAGGGAAGCCACAGGAGTGGAGGGGATGGCAGGAGCCCTGCCCCTGCCCTGGGGGGCTTCCCTGGCCCCGTGCCTGCAGGATGCAGCACACACACCTCTCCCCTTGGCTGGGGACTGCAGCCCCGACTGTGCCCAGGCCAGCGCCCAGGCCAGCACCTGGGCTGTCCCGTGGGATGGCCAGCCCGGCTGCTCTCCATCCAAGAAGGATGGGGCAGGGAACAGGCAGCTCGAGATGCTGAGCGCAAGCCAGCAACCGTTACCATGGCAACAGACATATTAGACACTGCAGGTTCCTGAAAGGCGTCTGATAAGGTATTATTAACTGGAGCCTCCTCCAAACTGAGCGCAAAGACACTGTCGAGAGGACCCGGCTCCCATTTACTGGGCTGCAATTCCCTCGCGGTGGCACCAAGGGCCAATTCGCGCGTCAGACCGAGATGGGAACTGTAGTGAGCATGAGGAAAATGAGGAGCCTCTGATGCTGCCTCATTCAGCACAAGCCATACCCATTGCTCACAGTATGTATCACTCAGTGCAAATGAGGACCCCCTTCCTGACCCACATGCCATTTGACCTGTGGCAGGAGAGGCAATCCTCCCCCAGGCAGATCTCCAGGTACCAAAGGAAACAGCTGTCAGTGGCACCAGCAAGGTGGAAAAACTGGGAATGAGGATGAGCTTCCCAGCTAAGGCAGTCTCCGCAGGTGCCAGCAGAATCCTGCACACTGAAGGGCACTGTCCTGCACAGCACTGCAGCCACAAGCCCATGTCCTCCACAGGGTGTCCTGAGCTGCTGACATCCCAGCACCATGCCAGTCACAGACCTGCTCAGGCTGAGAAGGTGCCAGCCCAGCCACACACGTCCCAGGTTGCGTGTTCCACCCAGAAACCAACTATTTCAGTCAGTGTAACACAGACCCTCAGCAAATGGTTACATATAAAAAAGGGGCTCAGCTTCTGCTTGCTGCTCTTCTACGGTCAAAATGTCTTGCATCAATTTAGTGAGACACTAATGAGATTTGTTGGGGTCCTCAGAAGGTATTTCTATACAAGTACCATCCATTGAGGTGGATGTGGATTGCAGAGAGTGAGGTTTTGGTGTCCAGACAATTCCTTGACCAGGTGCAGAGCGCTGGGCAGGGCAGAGCTATGTCCTGTCCCGCTGAAGCGATGGGGGTTTGTTTCCCCACCTCTCTGCATTCTGTTATTCAGAGTGCTGGGACTTGGCAGCCTGGATGGATGCTTAATGGTTTTACACCATTACTACTCAGGGCAGATGTGGCTCCCGCAGTCGGTCAGTCACACTGGTCCACCAGTGACCACCACAACCCACCGGAGTATCCGCAGCTTCTGCAGAGCCCGGCAGGCCCGAGGGGGAGGCCAGAGAAGTGAAAGGAGGGGTGGCTGCCAAAGCACAGGATGGAGAAGACAAAAAGCATAAAGGTTTTTTGGAGGGGTCTGGAAGTGCGACAGAAAGACCAGAGCATTCAGAGAAAAGATGGGCAATGCTGCATCTGCTTCCTCAGATGATGTCACAGGAGGGAAGTCAACAAAATGACATGAATATTATGACTAGCACGGTATTATTCACCCCACTGTCAGGGATCAGCAACGGGAGAAGAGAAGCAGAAATAGGGTGCTAGAAAAAAAGTCACAGAGAGAAAGAACTGACAGGAGTGAAAATAAACTTATTCTGTGTGGGTTGCAGACAGGTTTTTCAATGCGGACACAACCATGCCTCCAGGATTACAGCAGAGAAAGAACTGCAGGAATCTGAGGCTACATCCCATTCCTGAGTTCAGAAGGGGTTTGAAAATGTGCCTTATTATTCTACCTGTGTCTTAAACTGACATTACCGAATGGAAAGACACACTCACATGAAACCCATGAACAGGAATTCATGAATGGAACATTCTGGGGCCCACAACATCATTTGCTGAGCGCTGGGGAGTGGGATGAGCCTTTACGGGCAGCACATGGAGGACCAGCAGCCGCATGCATGACTCCAGCAGCCAAGGTGCTCTTGGTGAGCAGCTCTGGGGCAAAGCAAGTGGGGCACAGGGCCAGGTCTTGCCAAGGAGAACCCGAACACTGTGCTGTTCATTTGCTACTTCTGACCAAGCACAAACTCTCCAGTCAGACCAATTTCAGCTCCTTGGAGCCAGTGTTGGAGGACTCCCACACCAGGTGCTCAAACAGGGGCGCAGGGCCGAACAAGAGCCAGGTGCAAACACATCTGTGCTGCCCCAAACCTGCCATCTGAAGCTGTTGTTCCCCACAATACCCCAGCAGCAGTCACAACCCATGGCACAATGGACAGCACAATCACAGTGACAGGCACAGTGCCATTTGACGAAGAGCTTGAAAGCAGAGTTCTTTCAGTTTTGAGCTCTGTGTTACGATGGTTGATGTGATCTAGCAAACTTTCATGCCACACTTCAGTGGGTAACTTCCTGCTGTGGAGAATTTTAGCTGCCTATGCTTTTATTTTAAATTAAACCCAGGTATTTCAAAGCATCTCACAAACAGCACTTGAAACACTATCTTTAGTGTTCAACTATCCTGCCAGGTTCCACCTCCCTTGGGCCAATGGCAGTGTATCCCTTGCTTGTTCAGGTTACCTAGGAAAAAGGTAAGTTACACAACAAAAGCATCGTAATTTTGGGTGGTGCAACCCCTGGCAGAAGTAACAGATCCAACTTACTTGTTTAACTATAAAAAAGATCCTTGTAAAGTGAAGAAGTGAAAGCCACGGGCTGCAGAGCAGGACTGTCTCCTCCCCGTGCAATGAGGCCTCCAATGGAAGTTACTCCACTGGTTCTTAAAATCATAGTTTAAGCAGAAACCTGGTATCTAATTTCCTGTAATGTTACCTTAATCACCCTGGCTGTCCTCCCTGGGAAGTGCTCATCAACACAGGAGCGCTTTCCCACTGTACCAGGAGCAGCACAGCCCTGCATCCCCCAGCAGCTCCCTGCAGAATGCCATTCCGTGCGGTGACCTCAGCAGTTAAAGGAAATCGTATTCATTCTGCTCTCTTCACGGGGAAATTACTCAACACTGTAACACTGCCAGCTTCCAGTGCAGCCTGTGCAGGCAGGGTGTGCGAGGATGGGGCAGCCCTAGGTGACAGAGCCTGGACAGATGCGGGAGCTGCACTCTGACCGCGCGGGCCAGGCCAGCCCTGTCTCCCTCCAGGAAGGCAGCGGACGTGCGCGAGCTCACAGCCACTTACCGTCATGATGAGTTTCTCAACGCAGTCGGGCGACACGCTGTGCAGGTGGGTGAGGTGCAGCTGCAAATGGATCTTGTTGTTGAGCATGTCCTGGCAGAGCGGGCAGCGGAGCATGGGTTGCACCGAGTGCTGGGTCATGGCGTGCACCCGCAGCCGGTTCACATCGGTGTTACTGTACTTGCAATAGGGACACTGATACATCTGCAGAGCAAGACAAATGAATCACACAATTGTTACAGCTGCTGCTCTCCTCTTTCCTTACAGCCAGACTTTAATAATTCGATGCCTTCTCCTACCACCAGTTATCAGCTTTCATCCTCCTTCTTCTATTTTATTGCTTTTGGCACATATGAAACAAATTACCTGCTTGTAAATGCACAAAAAGCTGGGTTCTTCTTCCTTACCTGCTCTGATTTGGTCTCCTCTGAAGTTTTTGACCATTTAAAGGAGAGAGGTGACTCAGAGCTGCTAGGAAACGATATTCGTTTAGAGGATGCTGGAGGGTCTGTCAGCTCCTTCTCTGCCTGGCTGGCTGGTGCTGCAACAAAAAGAGATTTGTATCAGGACATCCCCAAAGAGGCTTAAGTTGGACAAAGGCAGTATTTCCATTTACTCTGTCGCTCCTTGTTGGAACACACAGCAAGGAGTTGGAGGAGGGTGAGTGTGTGCACTAACTTAGGTTCTACAAAGCACATCTGGCCAAAAAAGTTCACTCTTGACTGTCCTCCCTAACAAGAGAGCTGTGTCATTTGTAGTTAGGAGTGGAGGGACCTCAGCTACTGCTGCAGGCTGCCTGCAGCCCCCTGGCATGGCAATCTGTCCAGTGGTTATCACACAAGTGCCCAGCCAGATGTGCAGGTCCCTGTGCCACCTCCATGGGCAGGAGGAGTGACACGACAAAGCAGAACTTGTACTCCCAGCTCGCCTGGGACATTCTGCATGCAAACACCCTGGAGCATGTTTGCATTGAGATGTCTGAAGCTGTGGCTGCCTCTGCGATGGCACTGTCTGGCTGGGCCCATGGAGCATCCCTCCATAGCCGCTTCCCAGCAGCAGTCCCACCAAAATCCCATGGCAGAGACCCAGCCTCCAGTCAGCGCTGGGACAGGGATGGCCTATCTCACAGCGTGCAAGCTGAGGAAAGGTGACTTTATTGCAGCCCAAGAGGAAAAGGCAGAGGAGCGCAGAGGTCGGCAGCAGTTGAGGTGCTCGGAGAAGCGCAGCCCTGACCTTTACCCCTCCTCCGAACCCTGGCAGCCTGCAGTACATAAATTCGTGGGACATCTATTATTTAAAAACTGTAAGGACAAGTATATTATACACAGCCCCCGTCTCCTCCTCCCCGAACACACATTCATAACAGTACTTTAATCTGTCTCGAATCGACTTCAAACCCATTTCGCCCTTAATGGGAGTTATTCATTTTCACTTGAAAGGTAATATATGACAGCTGGATATTTAATATGATGGATCGGCTGCCGATTAACAAGGCACTGTAGCATTCTTAGACTGGTCCCCCCATACTCTTCCCCTCATCTCTTACTCTCTTTGTGAACCCGCTGGTATCTGCTCCTTGTCTCAGAAGAGGCCGTCAGTAAGGCCGAGGCAAACCGCTTCCCCCTCCAGCATCCCTCTGCACAGTGCCAGCAGATGAGTTTTAGCACATCGTGGTGAGGACTACAACCCATTTCTAATGGCCTTCCCTGCCAGACCCACCTCTAAACCTTCACTTAAATAGGGGCAAAATAACTTCCAGGAGAGGGAAAATGAGTACTGCCGATAGAGAGCCGTGCTGCTGGAGGGAGGCCGGGATTGGAGCAGCTCTGGCACTACTGCATTTCTCCTGGTAGCTTTGCCCATGCCAGAGCCTGCTCTGCCTTCCTCATTCATGGCACTGTCCTGCGCATGCCTGGCAGCTCTGTCCCAGTGTCACACAGCTTCCACACACGGACCTAGGTCAGGCTGCATCTGAACCAGAAACCACTGTACCCACTGTGCTGCCAACTCCATGAAAACATCCAAACCCAGAGCTTCTCTGCATGTCTCTGCAGTGTCAGCACCAACTTAGGGACACCGAGGCAGAGCCCACTCTGTCCTCTGTGCTGAATGACAGGCTGATGCTCAGCAAGACCTTCTGGGGCTTCAGAATGGGAAAGTCACTAAAGATGTCCACAGGACCAAAGCTGCGCTCCCTCCTTTCCCACCCAGAAAATGTGCTTGGACCATGAGAGGTAGAGCACCATCCCAGACCTGCGTGCACTGCTCCCCTGTCATGCAAAGTGGCCCCTCCTGGCGCCTTGGGGAGGCAAAGATCACCAACTACCGGCAGCAACGCAGTGGATGGATGACCAACTGGCTTTAAATGCCCTGTCCAAGCCTGTTGTGGTGTGAGTGGCCCCAGTAAGGACAATAATTGCTGCTGACATTGTCCTCTCTCCAGTGTGATCTCAGACACCAAAGTGTCAGCTCCGATCAGGCAGCCAGGCACTGGGACCAGTGTCTGGAGACCCCAGGTCTACCAGCAAATCCACAGCCATGGCAAGCTCAGCTCCAGCCCTGCTCTGGACTGGGGACAACAAGACCAGTTGTGACTCCAGGTCCCCGTTGACTTCTCTGCCCCAGACAGTGACTGTGTCACCTGTGTGGTCTGGGCAGGGTCCCTCTGGGTGAGAATGCTGACAGACCTGCATGGATAACCCCCGGTGAGCTCTGGACACTCGCAAAAGCCTTGTGTCCCCATGGGATCTGTGCTGGCACAATGAGGCATGAGGAACTTGGTGAGCCCGTGGCCCTCACCCTCTGCCACCGGCTTCACTGTGCAGCTTCCTGCAGCTCATCACTCCGATGTTTTCAGACTAGACTGAGAAACCCAACTGCTAACCACCCACAGCCGCTGGGCACCAGCTGCACCCTTTGGGCAGGATATGCCCTTACTTCCTTTCTACTGGGCAGAAGCTTGATAATTAGGGAAAAGTAAAAGGTAATTATAATTTCTTTTCCTCACCACCTCCAAAGTGCCCATTCTATTAAAGGCACCTGATCCAGCCCATAACTTTAATCCTTCAAACCCAGAATTATTAACGGCTGTCCAGACCCCCACATGACTGGTTTGTTGTGGAGCTCTGAAAAATGCAAACCCAGTACTTGTTCTGGGTGTTATTTTTGAGCTGACAGCTCAAGTGGGAATTTTAACACCGAGACCAAAGTTTATTGCTGATAAACAGCCAAACAGACCAAGTGACACATTCAGTCCACATCACAGATCAGAGAAGCTGAGCACTCCCTCCTGCCTGGAAAAACGAGGCCGCGCAGCATGGCGCCTGCCTGCAGAGCTCTCTGCCAGCAGCGCGGGACCTCAGTGTCTGTGCAAGCGGCTGGGATGGAACGTTCTCAGTGGAAAATGCTGGAAGGGCCCCGGCCCGAGTGGCAGCCCAGCACAGAAGAGGTGGAGTACAGCATCTGTGCCCACACCACCTCCAGCATCACGCTCACAGGCCTGGCCTTGCCAGGAGGAAAAGGAACCTGCACTACAGGATGCTGTATGACTGTGTACCCGTTAGCACTTTGGTCATTTTGACTCTTGAAACAGATTTAGTTCAGATTTGCCAACCTTAGAAAGAAACCCCATGTTTCTGAGGAAATGTGCCCAGAAGTTAAGTGCCATGGGACGGGTCTGGTGCTGGCCCGTTGCCATGCTACTGGGAGACCGGCTTGTTCCCACTCTTCCTCAGCAGCTTCCACTTGTCAGGGGAGGAGAGATGATTCTCATAGGGGTTATTTCCGGGTGAGATGGGAAGTGGGGATCATCTCCTTCACCAGGCACAGAGGCAATGCCAGCAAGGGTCCCTGAAGCTGCCCACTCTCTGTCCTAGTGGAAGGGAGTCACCGCCCGCCCCCAGCCATCAGATTCTTTTAGCTAAAGTACCACTGACAGCCCCTTCATCTAAACTTCCATCTCCCGACCCAGCAACATAATGGAGAAGCCAATTAAATGATTATTAATTCATGCTGCTTTCCGTAAGCCAGACTTTCTCATCTCCCTGCATTCCGTAAACCAGCTTGCCACTTGCCCTAGAAATTTACAGTGGGGTTTCTGCTCTCTCCATTGATTTAAAAACAACCCGCTCCCTGCCCCCAGCCTAGGGAAAAACTCCCTACTAAGTCCAGCAGCCAGCCTGGGAAAAAGTTTTCAGTGGGACTGAGGAACTGTGTTTTCCTTGCCCAATGGAAAACAAAAGTCCATATTTGGTGGTGCCTCCCTCCTCAGGCCTTCCCTGACGTTCTCTTGGAGCAATTACTCAGCATCACGAGACCTGGGACCAGCCGACCTGCTTGCCGTGCCTGCACAGCCCGCAGCTGGAATGCCCGTGACAGCTGTCAGCCCCGCATGGGTCTCACACAGAGCATCCTCAGAATGGCTATGGGTTTCCTCCTGATATCTTCATTCCAGAGTGGATGCTTTCATGGGTTCCATGCTCACACAGCCTTCCCAGGGTGACAGGCAAGGCCAGGCCCGTGGTGCAGCCCAACCCATGGGTCCAGCCTGACTCACAGGCCCATACCGCTGCAGTTCCCTCAGCAGCAGCTCAGGAGCCTGGAACAGCAGTACACAAACACAGCCTCGGCTTCTGGCAGACAGCCGCTATCCGGCAGAAACAGTTTGCATTGATACGGAAGAGTAACCTGGAGAGGGTGACTCTCCAAGCCTGTGGCCAGGGAGCAGCGGGCAGAGCCCTGCTTGGACCTCCCTGGGAGGGAGCTGGGCCTACAAGGCTGCTACAATGCGGCCCCTTGTTACCTCGTGTCAGTAATATATGGCTGAATGTTTCTTCCTGAAACACTGTCTGTTTACATTCTGTATTCCCTGAAGGTACCATTCGTTCTAATAAGATGTTGTAGCCATACTAACAGGCCTGTATATTGCCTGTTGCTCTACACTATTTTTTCAACTCTCTATTTGATAAATAACGTGATCACATGATAGACAGAAGTAAATACAGAGAGATTTGCAAGCACACTTTTGTACCCAGACCTTTATTGCTGCCTTTCAGAAATGTGGCCCTGAAAATGGTCAAATAATTTGTTTTTCTAATGCTGTGTCATACCTTCCAGCCTGCAGTGAGTACGAACAACTGAATTACTATTAAATATTCGTATCAGAGTACCAAGAAGCCCCAGAGGCCACCAGACTTTTCTGCCACGCTCTGTGCAAGCACCAAACACACAGAAATTATGGCGGTGGGATGGCTGGCAGCAGAAGGGGCACATGGAGGCAGTGCTCAGGGTGCCATCACAAGCACTGATCACCCGCAGCCATGCAGACCAGCTCATCTCCTGTTTGCTGCTGAAGAAAAAGGCCTGGACTGAAGCTGGGAGGATTCCCTGCTGTGGCAGTGGCAGCTCCCTCTTCGCCACAGAGACGTGTTCCAGGGGAAGGTAATATGGGGTATGCAAAAAATCATCCCCCCTTGTCCACAGCAACATCCCACCTTTGCAAGGTGGTACGCTGAAGCACTGCACCTTTTCTTCCAGCAACAGTGGCTAAGGTTATGTCTTCAGAACTATGGAAAGTCTTGGGAGGGCTAAAATTACAAAGTGGCTGAAAGGAACCAAGCAGTAGCTTTTATATTTACCTATCTCATACGGTCTGGAGCCAGCTATCAATCTGTGTGAATATTATCATCCAATTCAACTGAATAAATATTTCAACTAACCTATTGTGACAGTCCAGATCAACGGATTTATTACACAAATGAGTTGAGGTTGGGAGAGCGTCTAAACAACAGAAATTCTGCTAGCCCCTTAACACCAGCAACAAGGCCTCACCACCATCACTGCCGGGCAGCACCCTGCTACCTGGTGAGCAGAAACTACCAGTGAGCAGAGAGCAGGCATGGAGGGCACTGACAGCAGAGACGGCGGCAGAGGCCTGCTTGCCAAAGAGCACGTGTGAAAAGGATCCATGAAGAGCAAGATCACAGAATCACAGAATCACAGAATCACCAGGTTGGAAAAGACCTTTAAGATCATCAAGTCCAACCATTCCCGTCCTATGCTAAACCATATCCCTAAGTACCTTATCTACCCTTTTTTTAAACAAATCCAGGGAAGGTGACTCAACCCCCTCCCTGGGCAGCCTGTTCCAGGCCCCAACAACTCTTTCAATAATTTTTTTTTTCTAGTATCTAATCTGACCCTGCCCTGGCACAAGATCCAAGGCCCAGAGCCTCTGAGGGCCACAGCCGCCCCTCTCCCCCAGGCCCAGCTGCCACGTTTGGGGATGCTGCCGGGAGCCAGGGGGCCCCACCAAGCCCAGCTTCTGCAGTAAGCCGCAGCACAGGGCACCCATCACAGCCCTTCTCCTGGGCCCAGGAGCCTTCTGTCTGCCATAACCCTCCCAAGAGAATGCTGAACCCACAGCATGCCTCTCCATCTCTCACACGGAAGGCAGGGTGGATAGCCACTCCATCGCTCCCTTGTCCCCATCCTCCCAGCCCGCTCTCGCCCTGCCTCTGCTCTGGTCACAGAACACCCCAGCCTCTACGTGCTCGACAAACACCATATATTAAAGAAACAGCAAAAAGCAGCAGCGGGGGAGGGGCAGTAATAGATTTCCGTCAGGATGTGCCTGACCTGTTTTTTTCAATTTCAGTAATTAGAAAGGCAGTGGGCCTGTAGGAATTATTCATAAACTGCAGGAGCTGTGCAGTATACATTTATGTTAAACATGTCAAATCCGATTGAAATCATGCCTGCCAGCACCATACTCCATAAACACACTTTTCTGCAACAATTTCCCAGCTCTCAGCAGCCCATTAATACCTTTAATAGCAATCTACCACGGATTCGAATCAGGGACGCTCCATTGCACTAATTGCTCTGTGTTAGGTGAGCATCATGGATTAAAAAAAAAAATCATTAAAAAAAATAAAAGCCCTTCAGGCTAGTCCTCTAGAAATATTTCATTTCAATCTCTATTTTAAGTAGAGTTTGTTTCTTGTTTTTGTGGAAAAAAACGCTGATATTCTACATCTATACAACTGGCAGTGCATTTAGAAAGTCTTTCCTAGCCGGGTCATTGCGGATGAAGTGCTTCTCTCTCCTCAGAAATTACATGTGAGCCCCACCCCAGATCTTGGAAGTCTCCCACGGATCTACTCTGGTCTGATTCAGGCTTCATCTGGAAACCAATGTGTTGAATATTAATTGTGAACATCCTTGCTTCCAAAATGGAGTTGGGAGTAGCCACGGGCTCTCCCCTCCTGGCTGGTTTGCTTGTGCTAAATCTCACATTAGGCATGATGAGATGATTTGTAAAGCTCAGCACTGGGCAAGGAGCATCGTCCTTTGCCCATGCAGGGATGGCTCTGGAGCAGGCAGGGCAGAGGCGGCTCTGGTGCAAGGGGGCCGCATCAAATGGCACCTGGGAGCTGCTCTGTCCCATTGCCAGAGGGGGCAAGAAGGCAAAGCAAACAGGTCCAGTCTAGAAACAGAGGACATCAAGCCGCCTTCTGTCCAGGCAGTTTTGGAGCCACAGAACTGCATCAGGTGCCTGAGAGGCACTGCAGCTTGTCTGGGGCAGAGGGGAACAGAGGTAGCGGGAGCACCCCTGAGGCAGACAGCACTGCTGCTTCCCAGGGGTCTTTTAGAAGCCAGAGAGACGTATGTGAAAACCAAGGTAAAATGAACTCTTTCTTGGGATGCAGCAGTGTTCCACCTGTATGTTTCAGTGGAAAGTATTACCTAACAAAATGCTTCTGCTTAAGATGAGATCTTATTAATTAAGATGATTTATTTAAAAATAAACAAACCAACAAATGGACACAGTTCTTCTGCAGCTGAGGCGTTCTGACAGATTCACCATGAAAGCAGGCAGGCTCTTCCTTCCAGTGCAAACACAGACATGGGCACAGGCTGCCACAGGCATGTGCCACAGAGTCAAACACCCCTGACTCATTCCTGTGCAGGGGGAGCCTGGGAACCAGCCTCAACATTTCATTAGAGATCTCACAGCCTTCAAGAAAGGGGAAGAAATAATCACCCAGCACACAGTTAAGAAACTGAGGCACAAAGGGTAAGTACGCTGAGGAGCGTAATGATCAAATTGCAGCATGATGAACAGAAAACAGGTCTATCAACCTCCACTTCAACAGGCTATTTATTGGCTGTGAGCCCGCACTTCTTCCTCACCTATCTCCCACTCTGACGAATTGCAGGGTGCAGAGGCCCCTCTGGAGGTCAGACAGTCCATCCAAAGCAGATAAACTGCTTCTACTTCATTCCCTACAGCAGCTCCTCTGATCTTCTTGAAAGACCTCTGAGGAATCTTCCCAGAAAATCTCCTCCAGTGCTTCACAGGCTGTACCAGGAGAAATCTTTATTTATTTATCTAGCCTCAATCTCCCTCCCTGCAATTTAAGCCCGTTACTTCTTGTTGTCTGAAAACGGAGAGCAAACCATCTCTGTCCTTTTATGCACAAGAAGACTTGTCCTGCCCTTTGGTCTTTTTTTTTTTGGGTCAAGGAAGTCCGTCCACTCCATTTTCCCATCCCAGCTGAGGCTATGCAGACCAGGACCTCTTCTGGATCATTAGTGCTGTTTGGGCTTTCCGAAATTGCTCTTCAACTTTCCTGATCCCCCAAGCTCAGAAATGGACACGGTTGTCCAGAGCTTTCCAGCGCTGCAGGAACGCACCCATCCCATAATATTCACTACACCATAATATTTGAGCTTTGTTTTGAAACTGTCCCAAAAAGCAGCGTCAAAAGTCTTCCTGGGGATAAGGTTCCAAGTACTGACAAGACCTTCTTCACACAGAAGGAAACTGGGTCGTGCTGACATGATCTGTTCTTGACAAATCCGTGTCGACTGTTCCTCATCTCATTATCTCCCCGGCTGTACTTACAAACAGTTGTTTGGTCAATTCCCAGGAAAATCTGGGGCAAATGGAGCTGGCAGGTGTGCAGTTCCCCAGCCACCCCCCAGTCCAGGACCGGCACTGTGTCTGTCCCCTTGCAGCAGCCCCTGTTCTCCCTCAGTTCCCAGGAGAAAGCAGCTGACAGGTCTGAGGAGGCTTCAGCCACTTTCCCCAAGCACCCAAGTACCAGGCAGCAGGTCACAGACGTGCATTTGGCCTCGCCAAGTCCCCTGCAGCCTGTCCCCCCACAGCTGGAGGGTGAGCTCTCCACACAGCGTGTTGAGGGGCTGTTCCGGTCCCTCGCTGTCGGTCTGTTTAGTGGAGACCAAGGCAAAGGTGTCTTTCTGCTCCGCAGCCCCTGACACAGTGGCTGAGCTGCAGACTGGCTCTTTTCTTACAGCAAGCGAGTGTTTCCCTGATGCTGCCCCTTTCTCTGCCCGGTGACACCTCAACTCGTGCCGGGATGTTCTGACATCCCTGCAGTGGGACACTGCTCTTCTGTGGTTGTCACTGACCGCTTCTGTTCCCATTTCTGGCCCTGTCTGGGGCCCAGAAGGACACAGCCACACAGCCATGTCCCTCAGGGAGCTTGAAAGCAGAAACAAGCCTGAGGTGTGGTACTTCCTTTGCATACCCACTGCACACAAACCGCAGGTAACCTTTTGCTTTCCAGTTCCAGGCAATGTTACGTGTTTGAAAGCAGGACCCGAGTTCGATCGAGAGCAGCACACACACATTCTGCTGGGGCTGCACTCTTCAGGCTCCCAGCAGCTCTGCATATGGCTTGTCCAGAGCTCTGCTGCTCTCGTACATGGTTTGTGCATCACAGTGCTGTCCTTTGAGGATTCAAGAAGCTGCCCGCTTCTTATCTGTTGTTTGACAGGCAAACACCAAAAATGGGTCAGGAATTTCACCTGTAGGATGAAGAACTAAAGCCACACAATTTGGAGCTTCTGAATAGCAAAGGGGTTTAAAAAGTAGGTTCTCTGTGTTCCCTTCAATGTTTTAACATATAAAAATAATCTTTTCGCACAGCTCAGCACTTACAAGTGTTTCAGGGTTGGACAAAGGGCCCTCCTTACCCTTCAGAGATTTATAAATACACCATGCTCACATCTTTCTGTGACACTTCCTGAAGTGTGCTCTTGCTAGGGATCACACAAACCCACACAACAAGAGACTGAATATTCCCTCCAGCCACGCAAAACCTGCGTCTCTGGGATGAAGAACAGGTCTGTTATGGGAAATGATGTACCAAGCAACCTCAGCACACATAGGCCAGACTGAGAGCACGAGCTCCCACAGCATCACAGCACAGCCTGCTTCTTTCACAGCCCTGGACACACCTTCCAGCAGTGAGACCAGAACTGTACCAAAGTGAGAGACCACTTTTAATCCCCATGAAGACTCTATAAGCTGAAACACCTTGTTGGCTGCAGCTCACCAAGAGGCAGGTGCAAACATGGCAGGGAAAAGCGGCCTGGAAGATGGGTCTGTGCAGACTGAGAGGGCACCACCCCAAGCAGACCTTTGTCTGCTGGGATGCTGGAGCAGGAATGGGGAGTCAGAACTGTCCTGGGCTAGGGAACGGGAGCATCGCTTCCCATACTGCTGCACCACCGCTGAGGCGCTCAGTGGGCGCCAGCTGAGGAGGGGAACAGCCCTCTCCAGAACGGGACAATCTGGCAGCTGCTTTCTGCTCCAAGGCAGGGAATATTTAAAGATTCCTCCCACTCACCTCTGCAAGACAGCAACCACCTTCTGGGAAAGACAAAGTAACCTAATACCTTCACAATTAATCCATCTAAGGATCTTGCAAAAAGAAACCTTTCAGATTCCACTGCAACAACCTAAGTGCTGCTGTGCATCTGCAGTTTCCATTTCAGGATGCCATGGCTCCAGCAGTGAGCTGGGGGCTGCCTCTCTGCACCAAAACCTAGCTGCCAGAGCCAGGACCACGATGAAAAAGTAGGCTAACGCTCTCCTAGGTCTTAAGGACACAGGGTGGAGTTTCGTGGTGTGATTAATCCTCCCTGAGTGCTGGCTGCTGCCCCAAGGGGCTGTCCCCTCCTCCCCTCCCAGCTGCTGATTCCCACTGCCAGGGTCAGGTCCACCACCACTGAGCACAAGGGAGCTCGGACCCAGGGCCCCAGCCTGAGCAGGGGCTGGGAGCAGGGATGCACAACCAAGCTACACGAGTGTGTCACAAAGCTCCACAGAGACTCCACAGAGGATGACTTAGGTCGTGTTCACTGTGATGCAGAGCATGGGCATTTAAGGGACATTTTGCAGACCACTACTCTGCATCTTCCCATTTTCCTTCCCTGTGTTTGAAGAAAAAGAGGGACCAAAACCCACCTGTCCATTTATTCTGGTCCTTGTCCCCTCCACTCTCTTGCTCCTTGGCAGGCTCTTCAGCATCACCGGCTGTTTCATTGGGCCCTTCCACATCTTCAGTGGATTCTTCTGAAACAAGAGAAAAGCATAACATAAAAAAGGAAGTCAAAGCAGAAGAGCAAGTAACTGCCACTGAGCAACAGTCAACAGTGGAGCACAGATATGGATGCTGAGCAGCTGATGCAGATACCAATGTCACCCAGCGCTTTCCCAACATGACCTGCTAGCTGGTCATGAAAGAAACTACAGAGACAAAACGTGAGAGATGAAATTAAGAATGCTGCCTACTTCTACCACTTAGAGCTACCAATGTCCCCTGAGGTGTAATGAACAGCAAAACGTTTGCTGGGCCCAAGAAGGTTCTACCCAACCATACCATTGGCTAGGGAAGTGTCAGGGACTGACTGGAGCCTCCAGCCCCTTCAGCCTCAGCTTCCCTCCTCATCCATATCTCAAGCTCTTCATCAGTGAGCAGTACTGACCCCGCTCACCAAGACCCTCAGGTTCACTGCAGAAACACCCCCACTCGCTCCTGCCCAAGCCAAGCAAAGGAGCATCAGTCTCCTGCAGACATGGCCCTGACACAAGTAATGGGAGGAAGCTGTGTGTGGGGGTCTCATTCTGGTCCCCCCCAGTTTGAGCACACAGCCAGTACCATACTAGTGTAAAGGCTTAAAGGAGGAAAGCTACTCAGTGAAGTGAAGCAATGAATGCTCAGAACAAAACTGGGTGCTGCTGCCCCACCTGCTACCCAAAACATCCTGGAGTGCGTCAACATGGCGTGGAGCAGCTTCACACAGGTGGGACACTGAGTGAGATGGCTGCCAAGCCTCTTGCATCAGCGTGTAACAGCTATGTGATCATCCAGCACTCTGCATGTTTCCAACAGCGTGTGCAGCTCCACAGCTACCATGCAGCTGCGAGGGCTCCATCCACACTGGGCAGGAAGGGCCCTTCCAAGCCCCTCTGCCCTCTTTTACACAGGATAGTTCATGATTTTAACATGCAGTATATGGTCATGGTAAATCTCCGTCTGTCCTGAGGTTTTATGGGAACTACCTACCCAGTCAAAGCACCACCTCCCCATCCTTCCCCTAACAAAGACAGGGCTAAAATAAGGATTAAAAATATATATTAGGAGACTGCAGATACTCAGCTGTGGCCTTTGAGAATGTGACAACTTAAATCAGGGAGGAACTTGTAAAAGCATCCAGAGATCAACGCTGATATTAAGTGGACGTGGTGTAGTTTACATTCTACCCCTCCTTCACTCTTTTAAAAGCTGGGAACTGTAGAGCTGTGGGGACCCCAGTGCTCTTTGCCTGGGAAGGCAGGACCCCAGCCTAAGAGGTGTGACAGGTGGCACCGCTGGGCACAGTCACCTCACTGGGCGGGGGGAGATGCAGACTCGGATACAGGGCTGAGATGAGCCATGTGCCTTGCGGGACGGGGCTCAGTACGCGGGGCTCAAGGCTGAGCTCAGCACAGCATTGACACTTCAGAAGCTACAATTCCAAAATTCCTCCCACCCCGGGGGGTAGAAAACCCCAACAAAGCACCCTGGTCCCAAAGCACCTAGCTCCAAAAACCAAACCTGAGCCGGTTTTAAGAGAAACCCTCGCTCCGGGGTCGCTATCTCATCACACCTTCCCAGAACCTTCACAGAGGCCCCCTGCGGACACCCAGCTCTGCGGGCCCCGGCGCCCGCTCCCCCGCAGGCCCCCGCAGCCCCCGGCCGAACAAAGGGGCCCGGCGCGCCGGCACTCCCGGCTGCGACCCGGAGGTGTCAGCATCGGCATGGGAGGAAGAGGAAGGGCGAGCCGGCTGCCGGGCTCAGACGCTGTCTGGGCTCTAACCTGAGCATGTGGAAATAATACACGTCTTCAAGTGCACTGTCTGGTTCGAGGGGAATAAAATAGGACATTCATAAGCAGTTACACCATCTGTCTTTATACCATCATCATCATCAACAAGGGAAAAAATAGCTCTTTAAAATGGATGAAAGCCCAGGCTGACAGTAACCGGAAAAATGTGAGCTATGAATACCAATAGCAGTAGAAAATGATTAAAAAACGAGGCTACGAACGGCGGGGGCTCCTGCCCCACTGGGAATGCGGCCCCTCGCACAGCCTGGCCCAGCACCCGCCTGGCCAAGCCCCCGGCAGGCGCTCTTACTGAGCAGCCACTGAACCCTGACCCTGGACAGGATCTGCCTCCTTGGCTCACAGACATCTGTGTGGGGCTCCAAAATCCTATGTGTGCTCCAAGCCCTTCCCCCCGCCCGAGATGGGTTTTTCTAAAGCAGAATGGGAGAGATGCGGAGCATGAGACGCATCAGCACAGGAGGCTGCGGATCAGCTGCTCCTCTCCTTGGCACACCCCGGGCAGCTCTGCTCACAGCAGTTGGTGTAACTTGCCTGGCAGCCAGCATGTTTAAGCTGCCCCCATGCATGGTGGGACAGTGTCCTCAGCCACAGCGCCCCTCAGCTGCATGCAGGGCAGAGGGCTTCGATCCACTGAGAACCAGCCTGCAATGGGCTGCATGCAGGGCATGAGTGTGTGATCTTAGAATCACAGAATGGTCTCGATTGGAAGGGACCCCAAGGGTCACAGAGCTCCAACCCCTTGCCACAGGCAGGGCCACCAACCTCCAGGCCTGGAGCTACACAAGGTTGCCCAGGGCCCCAGCCAACCTGGCCTTCAACACCCCCAGGGACGGGGCACCCATCCCCTCTCTGGGCAGCCTGTTCCAGCCCCTCACCACTCTCTCTGTAAAGAACTTCCCCCTAATATCCAATTTAAACCTTCCTTCAAGTGATCTGACCCAGCTTCTAACCACAAGTCCTTCCATCGCTGGCAATAAAACACAGCTCCTCCTGCTTCTGGGAGGTTCGCACCCATGTGCTCTGGTGACAGCTCTGCGGCAGCTCCAAGGCGCAATGGCAGCTCTGGGGAGCAGATGCATGTGTGAGTGGCGTCCAGCCACCCACTCTCCTGTGTGTCTTTGGGGCATCCTCCTGAGAGGGCAGGGCCAGCCCCACATCTGGTAGGGAAAGGGCTGCTCATCTCCTCAGCCTGCTACACACAGATGCAACAAGGAGTTTTTGAGCTTCCACTGTAACTGTCTGCTGGTCCCAAGGCCGTGTGGTCCCACACTGTGTTTGGGCAGAGCTGACCACTCCTACTTAGCGTCAGAAGGGCCCCCAGACAGACCCACAGCTGGGCGGGAAGACTTCAGCCCCCAGCACCTGAGTGAGCCGGGTCAGAGAGATGCTGGGAGTTTACTCCCAAAGCACCATGACCCCCTGTTGCTGTCTGACCTCCGTGAGGCCATACTCACAGCTCGCCAGGACTCATTCACCCAACAGCCTGATTGCATCTTCCTTATGGAGACTGATAAAAGCTCCGCCAGTCGTCCAGCTAAATCCAGATGTTTTGTAGTTACAAAGGTACTCAGCTTAAAACCCACCACCCTAAGAAACATCCCAGTTGGGCCTGATATCCAGGAGGTGGGAAGTTCCTGCAGTACTTGGCAGTATACTGGACATACTGGGAGTCTCTGCCCATCAAGGGCTCTGACCGGGACTTCCCGAGAGTGTGGCAGGGGTGCTGAACCAGGTCTGCTGCAGTGGCTGCTCTGTAAGAGGTGATGGGCTGGACTCCCAACCCGGGAACCGTACAGTAGGCTCCGGAAGGCCAGAGGTTATGCTGAAGCTTATGCCCAGGGGATGTGGGTGCTACACTGGTGCTTCTTGTTTCCAGAAACTCCACCTGCACGGACTCTGCAGCTCCCAGGGGGTAGGTGGGCTTCATCCTCTGCTGGAGCTTGCCAGTGCAGCCCCAATTGCTGCTGCTGCAGGATCTGCATGAGGGATTATGTGCTCCACCAAAATATGAACCACAGAACAGCCCATGTGTCCCTGTGCCGCAGTGCTGCAGCGAGGCTGCGATGCTCTACTAACAGACTTTGTGAAAGGCATTTTCCAAGGGCTGGAGCTTAGGTCAGTACCAAAAGCCAGTGTAACTGGGGGGCACTGAGAGCCTGCTCACTCTTCCACCGTACAGAGCCTGCCCCACGCAAACCCTCAGAAAGAGTCTTTTCTTCCTTCATGAATAAATCATGTTAGACAGTGGCATTTCCTTTTAATTTAAAATTAAACCATTCACTATGGTGGGGGGAGAGAGGGAGTCTGGCAACTCATGAGTACCCAAGGTCTGCAGACGTCTGGGACTCCCTGACTTGGTGCATGGTGAAAACGTGCCCCAGTCCCTGCTCACTGCCACACAGGACCGGGCATTGCATCCCTGGCCCTCTCAAGGCCCAGAAGTTTCAGGGTGGGAGAAGTCAGCAAATCCTGACTGTATTCAGGCCAGCTTGAACAGCCCAAGAGCTCTCACCTCTCCTTCTCACAGCTGCGTTTTCATTAACAAGCCCCAATCTCTTATCCAAAGGGATAAGGGGCATTTATTTCAGGGGTGGTGGAAATGCAGGGATGGGAGAGAAAGAGCGTGCGCTTGCCTCCCCACCCTCCGGCAGGCTCAAGAGCTGAGAAACATTAGCTGTCATGAACCACAATCAAATCAGGTTTGAAATATTTAGCAGTGGCTTGGAAAATGCGGTGGTGCAGCTCTGACAGGCGAGATGTGCAGACACCCATTTTCCATTATAATGGAAATATCAAGCCTGTTCTGAATATGTATAACCTAGAAAAATGTATTGATTTTTCATTCGGCATTAAAAAAATGAAATACCCTGCAGCTGTCAAAAGCCTTTTGTTAAAAGCTCATCTTTCCTGGAATGAGGTTTACCAGAAACAAGTTTTAATTGTACACAGGGTCTCTCCTTTGAAACAAAAAGAATCCGCGGTGTGCTCTTTTTCAGGGGAAGTAGCCAAAAAAGCCAGCAGAAAGACCAGACTGAGACCTGGTGACTCCTGCAAGCTGCTGTCAGGAGAGGTTACAGCCATGGCCCGTGTGCCGCCAGCTGCATGGCTGCACATGCACAGACACACGTGCCACCGCAGCCATGCTGGGGCTCCCTGTGAGCTGCCAGCTGGCGAGGGGTGGCTTCCCCAGTGATGCTGGGGTCAGGTCGCTGGTCTGCGGATACAGGGCTTCAGAGGCTCAGCCAATGTAAACCAGTTTAAACATGAGGCTGCAGGGCCCTGGGAGGAGATGTGCTGTGGTCTGGGTCTTACAGAAGCTGGAGGACTTCAGGTGGTCCATGGGAGGTTGGTGCCCTGCCACAGAGTCCTTGAGCTGTGCCAGGGCCACCGGGCACCATCTGCTGCTGCTTGTCCTAAACACGGCTTTTGCCCAGCTCTGCCCAGAGCTGTGCTCACATAGGACTGTGCCCTGACTGGGAAGGGGGGCTCACTCCCACGGGGAAGGGGTGCGGGGCGGGCAGTGCCCCCTCACGCCATGCCCACAGTCAGCTGCTCCCGGCAGCTCCCCAACACACTGGGGACTGTCCGAGTGCTGCTGTGCCCCAGCTGTTGAGCCAGCGGCCTCAGTCTTGTTTCGGGTATGCAGAGCAAACAGCGGTTTGCCTACTGCTTTCTGCCTCCAGAACTCGCCTTTCCGAACCCTCACCCTGGTGGGACATGCCCAGCTCACATGGGTGCAGGTGAGCAGCCTTGTGTGCTGCTGAGGCCAGCGCGGCCTGCAATGGAAGGGAGCGATGGCAAAGCCAGTGAGACCTGAGTGGGAGCACAGCCATGGGACAGCTCTGTAGCTGGAGAGCGGCCGTCTGGGGACAGGGGACAGAGCAACCCCCGGGAGCAATCCCACCACTTGCTTGCTTGTGACCAGCCCAATGGAAATAAAGGTTTTCCCCTCTCCCTGATGTGCAGACTATTTGCATTTGAGGATGAGCCAAGCCATCCACATGGAAATGTAGGTAAATCCATTTTCAGAGGTTTTCCTGCCGTCTTGTATTTCTCAGCCAGTTTGAGCTCGCCTGGGGCACGTCTCCTAAGGTAACCTTGGCTACCAGGCAGTCACGGCCCTCGCGGCTCACATTCAGGATGCATACATATGCACAAATACACCCTGTGCTAGTGCCTAACTCGATTATTCTACACAAGCTTGTTTATTCCTACCATTTCCCTAAAAGCAAAAGCAGGACTCCAAGCACTGTAAGGAAAGCACCCAGCACGGGTTGCGAGAGGAACGCCGCGGACTCCAACCCCGATGTAAAAGCTGGTGGGCGAGTCCTATCATCTGACAAAGGGCTGCAGAGAATCAGTAATAATCCTACATGGATCTTGGATTAATGACACTCATTTCCAGGATGGCCCCGTTTCAGAGCATGGTCAGAGTGTATCTGCGCTGCTTTCATTGACAAAAAGAAACTGCTGACTTTGACCATTCCCTGGCTGATAAAGCCATCCTCGCTGCCTGTCTTCTCGAGGCAGGGGAAGTTTATCTGCCTTTTGTGCAGTTAGCTGTAGAGGTAAGCGTTCAGATAAATAAAACAAGAAATTCCACAGTAAGAGAGCTGTTTGTGAACTTTTAGCTCCAAAAAAAAATCCAGAGTTTCTGGCCAGTTTCCCTAGAAGGATCTGAAAACCCTATGCGAGGATCCAGGCCTGTGGTCCCCTCCCAAGCAAGCTTCTTGCTCAGAGATGAGGTGAGCCTCTGCCAGACGTTAGCATCTTTTCTTCCTGGACAGGAATGCTTTTACTAACACGGTCACTGTGTTTGTGTCCAGTCACTTTACCAGCTCCAGCCAGGGGCCCTGGTCCTGGGTCCCACAGGGGGAGAAGAGCCCACAGTCAGGGCAGGCGGGGAACGGGTGAAACCACACAACCTTTGGCTATGGGTTTTGGAAATGAAAGGCGGCAGTGCTAGGCAAGAGATTAATGATGTTATCAGATCCAGGCAACTGGAAGAAAGAACAATTTCTGTCTCAAAAACACAGAAGCCAGTGGTGGTGAAACCTGCCACCATCGTTTTCAGAGAAAGAGAAGAGGACACCAAGCAGGAAGTGGAAGCCCACCCACATGGCAGCACCCGGTTGCTGCTGTCAGCTCTATGGGTGCAAGAACCCCGTCTGCTCCCTGATGTCCTGATGGGAACCAGTCTGGGAAGGGCCCTGACCACTCTGGAACCCTTCACCTCCCTGGAAACCAGGCAGTGCGCCTTGGTCACAGAAACAGCGTCACCAGAGAGCAGCTCTGTATGAGCCAGCACACTACGAGCCAGTCCTACCTCACTGGCCAGGGATACACCAGTGTCTCCATGTGAAGGGATACATGCCTGGGAACCCCTTCCCTGGCACGGCTCCAATGTCTCCCTGGCCCTGGGAACAAGGCTGCCCCTTCCTTTTCCTAACCCAGGCTAAAGCGTAAGGCATTGGAACCCAACCGGGATTCGCCCCCTTGAATTTCATCAGGACTAGAAAGCTTGCTGTTATTTTCACACATGAAATATAAAAAAAAGGCAAATTCCTTGAGCATGTTTGTAGTGGAGCGTGATGTGATTGTGTTGTCATTTATGGGAAATAATCGCAAGCCCATCTCTCCCTTTCCCCCCATTTTCCAGTCCAAATAACCATGAAAAATTACACTTCAATGTCAGGAGGACAACAAAGGAGGGGCTTTCTCCTGCGGCTTGACGGCTTTTCAGCCCCCCTTCTTTGGACAAAAACTACCTTCAATTCTATTTCATTTTAAACATGATCTAACAAATGCATCTTGACAAGTTCCTTTCTTTTTTTCCCTTTTAAACAGTATTTTACGCAGTTTAACCCAGCTCCAAACTGGAATCAGCTGAACGGAGACTCACGCAAAGACACCAACACAGATGAAACAGCAAAACAAAAGAAAACCCATCTCCAGCCTGCGGTCTGCAGGGAGAGGACAGCCCTGTGCCCGGCACTGGGACCCTTGGAGGAGGGCTGGGGGACACAGGGACCAGGGCAGGGATGCTGGGGCAGATGGGGTGGCAGAGGGGCAGCAAAGCTGCCAGGGACAGGAGCACGGTGTGCAGCCTGAGGTCTGTGAGCGGAGGGACTGGCCGCAGCGCTGGCGCAGGCAGCAGGACTCCCTCTGCTACGAACACCCAGCAGAGCCACCGAGGCAGAAACCGGCGTTTCTCTGGAGACACTGATGGTGCTGCCGCGCTCCAGGCACCCAGCGTCACCCGGGCCAGGCTGGGGACCCGCTGCACGAGCTTTCAGAGGCCGGGATGCTTTGGGAAATGCACATTCCCCCTTCAGAAATACCCTGGTGCTGTGTGTCCCCACGTCAGCGGCTGGCAGCGCAAGCAGAGCACAGTGGTCTGAGTAAGAGGGGCTCTGTGCCGATGATGAGTAACAACACCACTCCAGATTCACGGACCAAACCAATGCTGAAGCAAAGCTGGACCTGGAGCTGCCTCAGCAACTCTGGGACATGGTGCATCTTAAGGACACTGGAACTGTCGTAAGCACACTTAGCCTTTAGTGTTGGGTACACACAGGAGTGCTCTCAACAGCCTGAACCCTGCCCTGTAACACCATCATCAACCACACTTAAACTCTAAACTGTCCCTTTCTTTTCTGGTTAGTTTTTTTAATATACAACTCCTGCTCTCTTCTTACTCTCCATGGTATCGCACCAAGGAAAAGTTAATTAATGTGCCGTGGACCCTCTTTCCCCCCTCCCTAAGCGTTCCACAGCCTCAGTGTCTTTTAGTTAAAAACTTAAGAAAACCATAATTAGAGTGCCCCGGTTCAGGGACAATTAAAATCTTCTTGCAACACACTGCAGCATAAGGCAGAGACAAGAACACGGGGCAGCAGAGGGAGGGCGGCACGCTGGCATGGCACCAGGGGCAGAATTGCTACAGCAAAGCTGCATGGAGTGGATGGCCATGGTCTCATGGTCTTGGAAGGACAGAGGCCGAGCTGGTGAGGCAGCCTCCAGACACACAGCTCAGTCCCCAGCACTGCCAGCCCGCGAGCATCCCCTCCATACCTGTACCTGCCAGTCCCTGCACTGCCCCCTCAGGCACAGGCAGAGCTCCCTGGTACCCAGCATGATGCGGACTGGTGCCGAAGAGGCAGCAGGTAACCCACACAAGCTCTGGAATGCACAGCAGCTGCCTGCCAACCCCTAAACCCCATAGCAACAGCCCCAGGCTGTCCCCGAGGATGGCCACAAGGAGCCCTGTGTCACCCACCATGGCCATGTCCCAGGGCCAAGCCGCCCCTTGCCCGGGTTCAGGTGAGCAGCACTGGCAGAATGTCAGTAATTGCTTTTCCCCTCGTACTAACGAGCTTTCAACAGCAGCAGATTTCAGCTTCCTGGAGCCAACAGGCCCTTTTTTCCACCTCTCCTGGCTTCGAGTAATTGAAAGCGACTGCAATCTCAGCCCTGACTCCGGCATTCAGCTGCACTGGGGAGGTCAGGGAATGTCAAGTGAAGCCTTTCCCTTCCCCTCCCACCGCGGCGCTGCTCCAAGGGAAGCACAGCCTGCTCCGCAGCCCGAAGGAACCGGCAAAATGATGGGGGCTGCGAAGAGCCGAGGCAACCCGTGCACAGCGTCCCCTGGAGCAGGGCTACCCATCACCTCCACATGCCACATCCGAACTACTGAGTCCTGCTGACCCCTGGAATAATTTTTTCCTTTTAATTTAGAACAGGAGATGGGTTTCTTTCCAAAAAAACATATATTCATCCTTTCCTTTTTCTGCAGCACGACACAACATGTTCCCCTACAATACTGGTGCCCCCATCATCTTTCACTAGCCGTTAGACCCAGGATGAAGATGGAGGGTGCTGAATGGCTGCTCGAATGCCTGGACCAAGGAAAGGGGAAGGGCCCAGAGAGGCTCCAAGGAGATGCTGGAGGTGCTCTTGGCTCCCAAGCTCCAGGTTGCACCAGGTCGGTAACGGCTGGCGTGATGGGAGGATGGAGCCTTCCGGTCACCCTAGCACGCTCCTCGGTGCCTGCAGTCCCTGTGCTCGTCTTCCTCCAATGCTAACGAGGGTGTGCTGGGTGCTCCAGGGATTTGCAATGTTCCTGAAACCTGGAGCAAGGCGCATGCACAGGTGGCGGCTCCAACAGAGGCCTGTGATAAGAATTTATTTCTCTCAATTAGGAGTGCTTGTCCCCAGTCTCAGTTCATCAGCGCAGCGCGGCCGAGTCAATGAAAGCTGCGTAATGCGCTAATCAGATGCACAGTGACTTCCCAGAGCTGCCGGCTGCGCATGAAGGGATAGGGCTGCTCTGGAAACCAGCAGCAACTTTAGGAGGTGAGTTCCCAGTCCTGCCTGCCCCTCCTTTTCCAAAATGTGGGCCGCTCCAGCTTATGGCCACTTCAGACTTGGCTCCCTGGGGTCAGCGCTGCCTGTGCTCCATGTGACTGGCACACGTCCTCAGGAGGGGCAGGCAGAGCAGTGCCCATCCATCATTTTGCACCACGCAACCCACCTGCCAGGGAAAGCTTCCTATGGTGCTTCCATTTTCAGGTGGAATTTTGGTGGCTTTTAAATTGGAGTTTGATCTAAACTATATGTTCCCTTCAACAGAAAGCTATCCTGAAACAACTGTGATGCCCCAAGTCAACAGAAGGAACCTAAATACTGCCCTCAAAAAGCCAACACAGGACAAAGAACCAAGAAGGAATCACCGCTGAGACCTCTCCCGGTGTCCCCAGAACAGTAATGCTCCCATGCTCTGAAACCTGCATGAAAAGAAGCGTGATGGGCGGCACCTCACAGGACAGGGGGATGGAGGGTGAAGTCAAAGGCGGCTGCGAACTGTGTGCCAGGAGGCATGGCAGCCTTGCCATCACCATGGGATGCCCCTGGGCTTTGCTTGTTTGGTTTAAAATAAGCGAACCAGTCAACAAACCCACTTTTCCCAGTTCCCCTTCTGAAGTGAGCCACAGAAAGAGGCTGCTGTGAGTCTGGCACTGAGCTGCCCCCACCCCGGCACCATTGGCAGGAAGCAGGTACTGAACCTCCCCAGCATTAACCTCTCCCAGCACAGCGATCTCTCCCACTGCAGCCTGCTTGAGAGTGCTATTGATCCAACACACACTTGGTGCCTTCGAAGTTGTTTATGATCAATATGCAAATCGCCCATGGCATTGATCTGGTATTAATTTTCAATTAGGGAATCCACAAGGGGTCTCCCAGGGTCAATATCTGACATCGCAAGGCAACTCCACAGCGAATAGCAGGACTGATGCTGCCCACTGCCTCACTGTGGCTACTCCCACACCTCCTGCACGGATGCCTGTGGGCACTGCGGGCTCCCGGAGAGGGGCCAGTGCCCCCACTGCCTCCCAAGGCCCCTCCGCCACCCACAGCCTGGCAGGGGCACATCCCCCAGTTCTGCTGACACAGGTCAGTCCCTTGCAACCTCCAAGCTGCGTAAGGCAGCACGGCCGCAGGGCTGCCCAGAAACCCCAGCTGAGGAGCTCTGTCTGGCAACAACCCCTGCCCAGTCACCAATGAGGCAGCTGGGTCCCAAACTGTGGGCACTCCCCAGGGCGCTGCTGCCTGGCCAGGGAAGGGGTTGGCTGAGCAGCTGGCAGCAGGTGCTGGAGCCTGGTTGCGTCCCGCACACACTGGCCACACCATAAGCAGCGCTGGGCAGAGCAGCCCTGCTGCAGTGGCTCTGGGCCTTCCACAGACGCTGCATTTTCTGCGCTGCTGAGGGGATTAATAAAGCTGGAGTGGAGAAAGCCCAATGGAGCCATGTGTGTCACGAACGGAAGGGCTGGGATGTGAGCTGATCTCCAACAACATGGGGTGGGGAGCCCAGCACTGTGCTCTGCTGTCTGAACACAAGCTACCTAAACCTGCCCGTCCCCGGAAAACATTCTGGGACTGGGACTGATCCTCAGGAGAGAAACAGGGAAGTTAAAAGGGAAATAATTGAAATTGCCTCGTAAAGCTAGAGAAGCACACCCCTTCCCAGAAAACAGGACCCACCCCACCAGCCACCCTCCCATGTTCCTTCCTCCTGGGGAGGCCCAGAGCGAGCCACTTTTTTCTCCAAATGCCACGGCCACACCGCAGAGGCGATGCAATGCCCCTCTTTGCACCGGCCGGCTGGGCTGCGCACACCCACAGCTCTGCCACTCACTGTGCTAACCAGCACATTAGCTACCCAGGCTAATTGGTTTATGGATAACATTAATTACCATGTTGCTCATTAATGGATGAAATCTTTATTGGTTCCATTGATCAGCGGGACTTGTTAGCCGGCCTCCTAACCAATGGCGGATGTAACAAGCTCTCTTATTGGCATATCAATTAATGCAATCAATTTCTGGCCAGCGGCTGCCATTCGCTTCCCTGCTTGTTAGACTGTGGAAGACAGAGTCATGTCAAGTAAGCATTTATTTAAAGGGTTTCTAATTCTTCTTGAGCTGACTTCCCAGCAGGCTTTCTGCCACACAAGGGTTTTCTGCCTCCGGAGACCTTCCCCTCTCCTCCCGGAGCAGAATCAGATCTATAACAGTCACTGAGAACTGAATCAGTTCTGTAAAAATATTTACTGAGTTGAGCGAGCAGAACAGAGAGGTGTCACTGTACCACTGCTCCATGTAAGGTCGGAGAGATGGGCAGGGGCACAGGCCGTGCCGGAGACCCTCCCTGCACATGGATTAGTTGTGATTGCAGGGTCAATTCCCCACAATTAGCTCGGCTTTGTCAGAGAACAACGAGCCCTTAATACTTCTGCCTGACCCCACCTTCCACAGTGAACCCGGCTGTCCTGTCAGCAGGCACCCACATCCCGGCACCCATGTCCCAGGCAGCGTCTGACCCGTGCCCTCAGCCCCAGCCTGGAATGGCAAGCAGGCCTGGCTCTGCCCGCGCTGGTGCTGGGCATTGGCCGCAAAACTGACATGGGCTTGCAGGAACCATGTATAATGCAGGGGGTGATAAAATGCCCCTGCCCAAACCTCGGTGGGAGAAAGGTGCCGATGGAACCCAGGACCTACCCTGCCGGAAATGAAGGATCAGCCCTGCCTTCCTGAGAGAGGTGGCACAGGCACAGTGTGGCAGGAGGGGACAGGACTCACGACCAAGGGGGTTCTCTGAGGGGCTTTCAGGTAACTTGAGAAGACAAGAAGGAGTCAGAGACCTGACTGATCTGCAGAGACCTTGCACTTCCCCTTTCCAAGGCCCATCGTCCTGCCAGATTTCAAGAGCAGAATGTGCCTGTAAGAGCTCAAACGACATCCTACCCTGATCACAGCTGGATCCAGCATCCAGCCCCTGAATTTCCAGCTGAGGCGACCGGACAGCTGGGGGTTATCCCAAATGCACACTGCACAACAGGATCCTGTAAGCCCAGGATGATGGTGCTCTCAGGTATCTGCTTGCTGCAGAGGGGGTGCCGAGGGGCTCAAAGAGCCACCACACTGGCTGTCTGGACGTGGGAGGTTTTGTTTTCCTTTGGAGCACCCTGGCACGGCAGCAGTAAGCTGGGTAAACACTCCTGTAGCCTCAGAGGCAGAGGCAGATGGAGATGTCAGCATGCCGCCCAACGCTCCTGACCTCCATCCCTCGCCCTGGCTGCTGACCTGCTCTACTCTGCCTGTGCCGCTGCGGAAGTGCAGGGAGCCTGGCGGCTAATGGATCCACAGGACCTCGCAGGTGAAACAAACACTTCTTCCTATAGAATTAGACTTGGTAATTAGATTGTGGAAATCACTGTCACAGGATGTTGCTGTGGCCAAGAATTCAGCAATATTCACAAAAGGGATTAGATAATTAAGGTTAATGAGAATATCTAGAGATGTAATTGCTAAATCTAACAAAAGAATTTGGAAAAAACCTTCACCTACAAGCTGTAAAAGGGCATTCACACACTGCCTTCGCGCTCGCCCTGGTAGCAGGTGATGCGGGGCTGACAGCCAGGGTCACTCCTCTGCCCCCTTCTCTACCACGCCCCTATCTCCCAGTCCACTGGGCCAGTGGTATACCCCCTAATTGGCCCCACGTGTCCTGGGGCCTCTGCAGCTCTGGGGACACGGCAGGTCGCAGCCCTGCAGAGCAGCAGGCCTGCAGCAGGGTTCCTTGTGCTCCCCGGGCAGCTTGGCACTGCCTGCAGCGGGGCACGGGCTGGCTGGAGGCACAGTTACCGCGGCATGGGCGAGGTGCAAGGGCAGTGAGCAGCCACAGAGGAGACAAAACCAGAGCGGGCAGGGGCATGAACACCGGTTTCTGTGTGAACCCCACTGCCCATCATGCCACAGGACATGAGGGGTGCAACACAGCATGCCAGCCTGGTAGCTCCACCCAATGCCAGGGTGACACATCGGCACCCACCGGCACGTGGTCGCTCACTGCGTGCCCACAGTGGCCCTTCCCAGACAAACCCCTGCTCTGGATCCTCACTCAGGTGATGATGGAGGACGGATCTTCCCCGCCAAACACAACAATAAATCAAACCTTATCAGAGCCGAACTACGAATCTGTGAAGACTCCAATAATTTCCAGCCATGGGAATAACACCACAAAAGTACTTTTTAAACTAATTACTCAGATTCCGAAGTGCTGCCCTAATGAGCCTTCCTTCTGCCCAGAACTTAGGAGAGAAAAAACCCTACCTTCAGCGCAGTAATTACTGCTTTCCCCTTCAAACTTCTAACTGGAGATCAATGCTGCATTTTAAGACTCATTGATTTACAATTAGCCTGGCTTTCCTGCTAAAGTGTTTTTAAAGCAGAGTTTACTTTTATTTTATTTTCAAATCTCAAAGATCTGGTTCTTGGGTTTTACATCCTCAGGAGAGGTATGCTGGAAACTGAGGGGGAGGCGGGCGCACGTCCCAATGAACAACGGAAAGCGGGGTTCTTGTGGGGCTGAGACTGCAAGGAAGGAGAGAGACTCAAATATTTAAGGGATAAACATGAGAAAGATGGAGAGAACCAAAGCTAAGAGAAAGGCAGGGAAGGTGGAAACAAGGAAATGTAAATTCTGCCTCGTGAAGCAGGAAAAATGAATTGCAGGCTGGGGAGGCAGAGTCCCTGTCAGGTGGATCAGAAAGCTCTCCCTGCCTCTGCTGTTTATTACTATCCCTGGGAAAAAAAAGCAGTAGCTTTGTGCATCTCTGCAAAACAAAGCGCTGTTTAAAAATAGTGTGTACAGCAGGGACAGCGCGCTAACACGAGGGTCCTGGCAGCTTCTGCCTGCGTACAATCTGTCCCATGAGGAGCGTGGAACTAAGTGAGGCAATTAAGAATTCCATGCTGATTGCTTCAAACACGTTTTCATCTGCCATAAAGATAAGAGCATCATGGATACGTCCGCCTCCTCTCTCCTGCCTCTTCCCATCCCAAGAGCAGCTACTCTGCACCCCTCCCTGGGCTCTGGAGGGCTGGAGTGCTGGATGGGCCTGGGGGTTGGGGGATCTGTGCTGGGCGGCACTGCAGCCCCTGGCACCGTCCGTCCTTCCGTCCTGGCTGGCTGCTGGCCTGGCCTTGAGCTGGGGTGGGACCAGGCAACTGTCCCAGGTCCCTGCCCCCTGTCCTGCTCAGGAGCTTCCGGCTGCTGGGAGCTTGCCTGCAGCACTTGCTTCCGAGTTGTTTCAGTGTCATTTCTGCAGAAACGAGCCACCCCAGTGCTCCCCATCCCTCCTGCTTTGCCCCCCAAAATCACCATTTGGAAGGTGTCCCAGGATTAGCAGGAGCAGCGACACAACAGGAGCAGGTTGAGAAACAGGGAGGCAAAGGAAATGGCACATGAGGGTTCAGTGTCGGAGCCGCCGCAGCATTTGCCACTCTCATAAATTTTGTGCTTTCCTACTGTTGGGTCCCAGGAGTCAGTGGCAGATGATGATCCCAGAGTGATGAGAGCAAAGAAAGAAAATAGGAAAGCCAGCAACATCTCTCCTTTTTTGTATTTTACTTTACAGAAAGCTGCTTAGCCCCATTTCAAAGACTAATATGAAAAAAGTGCAATTAAATCCTCGAAAAACTGACAGATCAGCAAAACAAAACCACCCGGAGGAGAGCACGATTGAGCCTCATTAAGAAAGAGTTCAGTCTGTTTTTAAAACCTTTCTTAACACTTAGCTGGGTACCTCTCAGCAGCCGCCGCTCCCAACGCGCCCGGCATAATTAGTGTCAGAACGGAAAGGAAAAAATCAACCTAGGAAACAGAAATTAAAACACCAGATTCAAGTGAGAGAAAAAGGTTTCTAAATTCTAACAATAACCCCTCCTCTCAGTCTGTGGCAAGGAGCCGCGGTTCCACTCCGTGCAGAGACACACACACGCCAATTAAAGGGAGAAGTGGCCGGGGCAAAGCTGTGCTGTAAAATTTCCACGGTGAAACCACTCCCAGTCCCCAAACAATATCTGCATGGCAGCCACAGCCCCCGGGAGGTCAGGTTAATGACAGATGGACAGTAAATTACACTGACCTCGGCAGCAATTAGAACTATCGTAGTTGACAATAAGGAAATTGAGATCTGGGGACAAATCCTGTGCATAGCCAGTGGCCGGAGCCCCCGCGTGCAGTGCTCCCACGCGTGCCCTGCGCCAGCAGCCTGCCACGGGATGCTCTACAGAGAGATCTGCAGTGGGGGTGGGGACGAGGCGCATGGGAGAGAGAAAAGATGGCAGAGAGATGAAGCCATTTTATTAAATCAGGCAAATTCTAATTTATTCTGGGGAGATGGAGGAGAGAAAATGGATTCACTCTCAGCATGCTCACTCTGTATCGTCTGATCCAATCCCTACCGCCTTGCCGGAGGGGGAGGGGGCCTCTGCAATTCTCCTGCAATCTGAGGAAAAGATTAAAAAATAAGATGATTTTCCCTTCAGGTTTTGCAGTGGCCAGAGGGAAAGAGCTTTTCCTGGGAGCAAAGGTGCCAACCCCTGCCAGGAGCCATGCGGGCGGTGCACAGGGGCTCGAGGGGTTTGCTTCTGGGGCATGTTAAATCAGCAGCACGAGGGCCAGGGCTCAGGGCAGAGCTTGCATTGCACAAGCAAAAGCGTGGACAGATAAATGTGTGGGAAGAACATCCCACGGTGCTCCCACTGGCGCTGCCATTTTGGGTGCATGCCACAGCACAACAGTCAGTAGGTTATCACCACCGCTCCTCTTCACCAGGCAAGAGACACTGAAGTAATAGTGTAACCTGGGCAGCACTGGCTCGCATGCCAGTGCAGGGCACCGCTGCCATGACACCTCTGCCATAATGCCGTAATATCGCCACCGAAACACCACTGCCGAGCATCCCTGCCAGCCTCGGCCAGCAGCACATGAGGGTACAGGCACCCTGTGCTTGCTGCCGCCGCTTCCGAGCCCTCAGCAGAAGCTGCGTTAGGCCCAACTGTGAGCGGAGAGCTGAAGCCCTCCTGGCACTTTGGGGGCTGAGGGCATCTCCAGCACAAGCACAGAGCCAAGCCGGGAGCCACAGGCTCTTGCACCCTCAAGGACGAGCAGCTCGTGTTATGTGAAATGACACGAGAACCGGGCGCTGTCAGGGGCTGCACAGCTGTGATGGACAGGTGGGGACAGAGACGCCTCTGAGAGGGGCTGATACCCAGCTCTGAGCTTTAAGGACAAGGGTGATGGGTGCTGCTAGCTGACACCCTGAACAAAGCCCAGGAAACGAAACACCACTGAAGGGTCCATCCTGGGCTTTGGAACAGGAATCAAATGAAAACACCAAGTTTGGGTACAGCTTAACACACTAACAGGATGCATCGCTGCCCTGGCTGCGGGAGCAGCAGTCACTCAGGCTCACGCTCCCCAGCCATCGCCCAAAAGGAACGGATGACAGTGACACCCTCACAGCACCCTGGGGAGCGAGCAGTGAGACACTACTGCATGAAACTCCACAGGCACAAGAGTATCTCCCATTTCAAAATGAACCATAAGGAAATGAGCACAATGTATAATTAATTACCAGCGGCCAAAGTCCAGAACAACAAGCATGATGTGAGGTGAATTAGAAGAATGCGAAAACTTAAAACTAGGTGGGGCAGAACATCCTGGGTCATTGTGAGGTTCTCTCTCTGTGTAGACAGCACCCCAGTTCAGCTCACAATGATTAAATCTACACTTCACACTGTCTGCTCGGGCAGACAGCCCCAGCAGGCATCCCCCTCTGAAACCCACCAGCACCTGCTGAAGCTCTGCATGGAGCACAGAGCACACAGGGCATGTGCAGGTCGCATGGTGCCCCAAGGCCGAGCACATGGTCCCAGTGTCCAAGGTAGATACAAGGATACTGTCACCGCAGACGTGGTCAAATACAGAGGGCTCCAGAGAGCCTGCGCTGTAATGCCACGGCTGGGCCCTCGTCCCCAGCGCTGACACAGCTCTGGTCCCACCCTGTCCCCAGGGCCAGGGCAGCATGAGTGCAGTGGCTTGGAGCCCATCTCCAGGCCAGGGGAATTCCCACCCCGTGCCGCCCAAAGCCCATCCCGCTGCACTGGCACCAGGAGAGCGGAGACGCGGGGGCGTCTGGGCGCATCTTGGAGGGCAGCAGAGGGGCTGAGTGGCAGCACCTGGAGCACCAGTTCCTAGCGGGAGGAATTCCTGCTCCGCATCCAGCTCTAGCACAGGCAGTGAAGCTGATTTTATGACTTATTTATTTATTTTGTCTTTGATGAACAGAAGGTTAATATAAGAACAACTCCTTGGCAAACCTTTAAGGGTAATTCAAGCGACACTGATGTGAATCAATGTTCCCTTTGTGAACGCATTACTTGGCAGAAACTGGCTTTTTGTAACCCCCTTAAACCTAGCTGGCAAAACAAAAAGAGAAAAAAAAAACGTCCTTCAAACAAAAGGATGAGGTGAAAATAAAGAGAGAGTCGACTGCACTTTATTCTCTTTCATAGAAGCAAATGGATTTGGTGCTTTTTATACATTAATCAATCAATATCACTGACTGTACATCAGCGGCGCAGCCAAGTTATGAATGACCTTTCTGGCAAAGAGGACACTTTTAATGCTCATAAGACTGCTCATAGCTTAGCAACTTTCCGAATTTATGCCTGCATGATTACCCCTTGGAGGCAGGCGCCCGTTAGCGCTGCACTAGATATGACAAGGTTAGTCCTTGCCAATTTGTGCAGAAGAAAGGGAACTGTTGACTGTGTGACTGTGTGCGTGCGCTCCGCTGATGCCGCTACCGCCCAGATGGCAGAGGATGGGCTCACCTGATGCTGGGCAGCACCTTGCCCACTGTGCAGGACACTTGGCCGGGTCCCAAGCCAGCGAGAGCTGCTCCTGCAAAAATCTCAGCGGGCAGAGGAAGGGAGCTGAGCCCAAAGCAGCTCACCCAAGGGCTGATGGCAGCAGTGGGACCTGGAGAGCCTTTTCACACTGATAGCGGCACAGCGGCAGCGGGAGGCACACGGGCACGTGACAGGGCTGGAGGCCAGGCAGGGAGAAGGCACATCCTCCTTTCATCACTTCGCTGGTATCGAGCTGGAACTGCAACTCCAGCTCGTTCCCTGGCTCGTGTGGAGCCAGGGAAAGCCCAGCCTGACACCATCAACAACAGACCGTGGGCAACAGCTTTCAACCCCTCTGTTTGTTCTTACACTATTTAAAAGAGAACGAAAAAGGATCCAGACCTCAGACCGCCATGGGGTCACCACTTCCCTGTGAGCTGTGACTCAGCTCTAGTAGGACTGTGGCCAAGGTGAGGGCACTGCCGTGCATGAGATGCCTCTGTCACGTTTCTGACTTTCAGGCATTTTCAGATTTGTGTGTGGCCCTAGTCAGCTCTGTAAACTTCCCAGCGAGATCCAGGCTCTCCATCCAGGATCCACTGGTCCCAAGACCAAACCCTTCCTCCTCCATGCAACTCCCAGAGAGTGCACATGGCTCTCAAGCACCCTTCCCGCAGGTGGGAGCAGAAACTCAGCTCCCTTCAGAACCGTCCGTAACTTCTGAGAAGCCCCATGCTCTCCCACTTCAGTTTCACTTTGCCATTCTCTTCTTTCTGGCCCTGGGTCTCAGCCCTCCCTGTGGGTAGCCCTTTTGGAGGGCCTGACATGCCACGCGGCGAGCAGCACCACCAAACCCCACTGCTCCTTGCCAGCTGTGCATCCTCGATGTGGGGACGCTCCCTGCCTCTTCAGCAGTTTCCTATCTCTGCCATTTCAAGATGATCCCAGTGACTCTGGGGAAGCCCCTTTTCCTTCCTCCTCTTTTCCTGGCACTGCCCCTCTGCATTAGAAGGTGAGAAGCCGGCGCCGTTCCCAGCCCTGCAGCCCTGGGCAGCTGCAGCCCCCGCTGCTGCTCTCTGGGCATTCATGGGGCAGGAGTGGGGCACACTGCGCCCCCAGCCACGGCACCACAGGAGCACACGTGTGCACGGAAAGCTTCAGGCTGAGGGGACCAGGTGCTTGGTGCCCCTGGGGAGCTGCTGCTGTGCTCCCGATCTCAGGCACATGTCCTCCTGTGCCACACATTCTCCTGAGCCATCCGTCAGCAGGAAGAGTGAAACCCAGAGCAGAGCCAGTGGCAGCCAGCACTCAGCCACGGCCACACGTGGCCGTGTGGCACCTCTCTGACAGTCACAGCCCGGGGCAGCTGCAGCCTGGGGGGCTCCTGCTGCTTTGGGGCACGGCCCAAGAGAGCAGCTGGACTCCCCCTGCTTGCCGTTGGCCATGGCCCGGCTCCCTGGCCACTGACCCTGCACGGGGCCACTTTGTGCTGGGGTCCCCAGACAGGTCTGCACTAGTGCCCTCCACAGCTCCCACCCATGTTCCTGGGAGGACTGGGTGTTGTCAGCATACTGCTATCCCCTAGCCAGGAGCTCTCCATCCTCACCACATCACTGCCTTCTCGCTACACAGCCGGAGCCCCTGGAAGAGGCACTGGCTGGTGGAGGAGCGAAACGGGGCACAACCCATCTCCCCAAATCTCATCAGACACACGATGACCAGTGACACGCTGGTGCAAGGAACGGGGCACAGCAGGGTAAGGTCTACTGGCTCTGTATCACCCCCACGCCTGCATTGCCCCCACGCCTGCTTCCCTCTGTTCAGCATCCAGGCTTCGACCTCTAACCCCTCCCAGACTGGAATAAAATAAACCCCGAGCAATCCTCCACACCACACACACACACACACACACACGCAGGCACAAAGGGGGAGGGAAGAAAAGAGAATAGGAGAAAAGTGAGTAGGTGATGTGGAAAGGAGAGGTGGCTGCACAAGTGAAGTGGAACGGACAGGCACTGTGTGCTGCCAGATTGCCTGCCTGCCTGCAAAGGCCAAAATTAATGCCATTGTTTTGCCACAAAGGAGGCAGCAAAGTAGCAGCGGAGGCCAGAGAACAATCCTGAACACCAAGCCCTAATTCACCCTGTGTAACAATAAAAAGGAGGATGGAAAAGGCCAGAACGCTTCAGCTTAATTGGTAACCAAATGAGAGAGTAGTTCCCAGAGAAGGAACGCGAGAGTCTGCCCCAGATGAATACAGCAGCTCGGAGAAGCGCTGAGAAACTCGTCCCGCTCAGCCCACCCAACCCTGTCCCTGCCAGCCTGGGGACGTCCGGGCCAGTGCCAGGCCCCACACACCCCGCTCCAGAAAGATGGGGGACTGAGGGCTCGGGGTCCCGCACAAGCCCAGGTGGGCAGCAAGGGGGGATGAACATGGTGCATGGGGTTGCCTTTGGAGAGGCCAGGACAGCCCCAGGAGAACCAAAGAAAACCCACATCCCACACGCTGCATGGGAGGGGAACAACATGTTGGGACACCTGTGGAGCAGGACCAAGAATTAACCACTGCCATTTACTTAATGAAATGGCCCCAGATGAATGGCACAGGGCTAAGGAGGGGTAGAAAGAGGCATCTACATGGGAAAGGAGGAGGAGATTAGGGCCACTGGGTCTGAACAGTAGTCAGGCAGCTGTGAGAGGAGTATCCCGATGAAGGTTGGCTGAAGGGAGCTGGACCAGCGCTGCCCATCATGCTCTGGTCTCTGGAGGACAGAGGATGAACATGACAAAAAATGCAAATTTAAAGTGAACATGTATAATACTTTCTCATGCAGCTCCCAATTAACCTTTGGAACTTGTGGCCTCAAGAAATCATTGAGGTCGAAACAAAATATATGGCAAGGGCATCACGATGCACAACTTGGAGAAGCAAACTATTTGTGAGAAATCGAAGCCCTCTTGCTTAAGGGCATGAACTAAACATAGTAGGAATAAGGGTAAGACCTTCATTTGAGGCAGGTTATTATTTGCTGACGGGCCCCCACATCTCCTTCAGAAGCAGCTAGAGCAGGATGGGGGTGCTGGCAGACAGGTTACTAAACAGCCTCGAGTAGAATGAATGTGTGTGGCAGCTCCTTCTCAGGCGGCTCTGGGGACTCAGTGCTGTCCCCAGAGGACAAGAAGCAGGGAAGAGAAGCAGAAGGTGCTGGTGGCACTGGCAGCAGAGCTCTTGGTGACCCAAGTGAATAGGACAGGTAGGACTGCAGGGACAGGGACTGAACTCCTGCGCCAGAGGGAACAGCAGCTGCTTGAACTCTGGAAAGACACCGACCTCCAACAACCTGGCTTCAGTCTAGCTCCAGAGTTTGTTTTGATGGGGAGGAAAAAAACTAGAATAGGAGAGGGCCCAGGAGCTGCCCAGAGCTTTACAACAGCATCTGGGGATGCCTTCCCCTCTCCTTCTCTGAAGTGGAAAGGACTTAAAGATGCAGCCGAACAAGAAAAACATTGTGGAACAAGTCAGCCGTCAGAGCTTCCTCTCTTCCTGCTTAATGAAAGCCACAAGCTCCCAGTGACAAGTGTCTGCTGGAGCGAGAGGGGAGTTTGTGAGATTCCTGCCACGTTTCAGTGATATTACAGCATGCCTTTGGCCTGCCTTCCCCAGCCCAGCTATCTCACCACTTCCTGCCCGCCGGGCGCCTCCCATCAGAGTTTCATTAAGCGAATGCTTGGGTGTTTGTGAAGATTCCTCTTACCCCCTGATTTACCAGGGGCACATGAAAAAAGTCAGGATAAACTTTAATAATACAGAATTAAAATGATTAAACCTTTCATATCCTTTAGAGATTATCTATTCACTGCTGGTTGGTCAAAACAGAACCAGGGCACAACTGCTTTTTACTTTAAACTCAAAACCAGCCCCCCCCCAAAATTACAAAGGAAATCTGCCTCTGCCAGCCATTAAAGAGGAACCAACATTATCCCTGCATCGCATGACTCCAGACCTCTAGAGTCCCACAGTCCCGTGTGCACAAGGACAGAAAGATGCTGCTGGAACAGGAATAGTGTTCCCCAAAATTTGGGGGGGGGAAAGGATGCAAGGAGGGAAGAGTTAAAAATTGTGCTACAGAATAATACCAGGACATGCTTGAGTAAGAGAAGACCACCTTCCTTAAAGCACATGGCTCTCCTCACGTCTTCAGACCTTCCAGAGGAGCTGTCCCAGCACCCAGCTGAATTTGCTGGATTTGGAGAATCATTAAAGCAATAGGAAACTCGGGTTTCAACCTGCCTCTCAGTGCAGCCAGGAAGGAGAGCATGCTGCCCGCCTGGCCTCTGAGCATCCTCCAGAGCAGGGACCCTGTGCAGGGACACCATGACTCCCATCGGAACTGGCCAGAAAGGTGACAAGCCCTGGAGCCGTTCGGTCCACTGCAAAGTGAGAGATGCCAGGGTTCAGCAGAACCACAGAGGGGAAGCAACAAGCTGTGTCCCCGCTCCCAGTGACCGCACCTGACATGAGATCCTGGAAAACAAGTGGATAATCCCACATGTGGGGGCATGTGGTGGGGTTGGCAGAGATCAGGAAGGCAGCAGCAAAGGGGAACTGCGCGTTGGGGCAGTGTAACGCACACTGTGCCAGGAGCTGCTTCCCTCAGCTGCCATTGCATGTAGGTTGTTGCATGGGGGGTGACTGTTTCCTCAGATCAGGACAATAGCTCATCCTGCTCCCCAGGCCTGAGGATAAGGTGGCAGGACAGATTTCCTCTGCAGACAACAGAGCTGCTGCCCGGCATGGCTGTAGGAAACAGCCTATGGCAGAACATGGGGTGCAGATGACAAGGCACCCAACGGCTTGGCCTCCCGGCCCCTCTCCAGCGCCTGCTGTGTGCCCAGCACCTCTCTGACCATCCAGCACCACTGATTTGGCTGGATTTGCACGTGGAAACAAAGCCAAGCTGGCTGCTACCTTCAGGGGGTTACAGATAAGACATGGGGAGAAGACAATATTGGGTTGCAGGGAGTGAGCACGGTGAAAAGCCTGCGAGAAGCTAATGAAGCCGGGCAGCATCTGATGTTTGCACACAGGAGCTCAGATTGTCGTTTGGGTTGGCAGATTATTAAATGTGTCAATCAAGGACAAGCCTGGAAATGGCAAGGGGAGGCGTGTAAAAGGAGGTTAGCTGCTCAGTGCCAGAGGAAGGGCCTTGTGTTGAGAAGCAGAGGGTGACCGGCAGCAGCACCAGAGCAGAGGAGCCTCTCTGGATGTGCGAGGCGGTGCATCACTCAGGAGCTTGTGCTTGGGCCAGGTGGGACATTCCACAGCAGATCCCTCAGTGTGCACCTTGTGTGTGGTGCTTCCCCAGCCCTCTGCATGGCCTGCATGTTCCAGGCAGATAGACTGGGAGCATTGCCAGCAGAGCCGGAGCTTTGGGCTGGTGCAGGCTCCACATGCCCCCCTGCACACACTGCACAAGCAGCCTGCTTGGGAAGTTTTTTATTGTTGTGTGCAATTAAGTCCTGCAGAACACTGGAGAGAAGCTTACAAAAGCAAACTAATTACTCCTTTCTGAAACCCTCCATTACCTCTATCAGATGTAGGGAAGATGCATGTGTCTCTCCAGCGCTAGCCATGAACACATTCCCTTTAACTGAGACCAAGCAGAGGACATCAGATCTTAATAAATCTGAGTTATTTCAAGCAGGGAGAAATAAAAATTGGCATCACCCATTTTAATTTCAAAAGTCTGAAAGTTCCACTGGAAGTATGAAGCTAGCCATCGGGAAGAATCCTCTCCAAAGGAGCTCATATCCCTGTTGTAACAAATTACACTACTAATTACTCCATGCTCGATGGCTGTGAATGAGAAATGCCTTGCACAGCTGCCCACCCTGCACAGCAGGAAAGTAACAGGATGGTTCCCCTCAGAGATCTCAGGGGAAGATCCTCTTCCTCCACTGGCCCTTTCACTTCATTCGCAGTGGGGCTGACCAGAGTTCCCCAGGCCAGGGCACAGCCACCGAGGGATGGGGGAATTCAGAGCAGCGCCTCGGCCTCCAGAGGTAAGGTGACATGTTCTGTGGGGCTTCCACAGCAAATCTAAACTAGCTGATGTGGCTGACATCAAGCCTCCCTCCTGCTGCCCAGGAGATCCCTTTCCATGCTGCAAACCACATCCTGAGTGCTTCACGGAGAGATCTGCTCCTGATCACACGAGAACCCACTTCTGTTCCCATTTACCATCTCCCATCTCCCTTTGCCTTCGCGTTCCCGGAGCAGCTACAGAACTGCTTTCAAGAAAGAGGAACATTATTGAAGTTTCATATGAGTCAGAGTGAAAACAGAGGTGCGAGCACCATATGAGCATCCAGCTGCCTGCAAGCACAGCCAAGTGCACTTTGGTGACTACTATTTTTAAACCACGTGGGGTTTTCTCATCTGGTAACGACTCCAGCTACACCTCAGGTCTGTTTACATACTTGGCTTCATTAAAAATTCACATCTTGATTTCAGTCTGCAGTTTGCAGCTCTTCAGAAGGTCAAATACTGAAATACAGGGAAGAGGTGGATGGACAGGGGCAAAGGGAGGGGAAAAGCAGGAGCCGTGGGGTACCCCCTCCTTCCAGGGAGCCAGCAGCAAGAGGACAGAGCCTCACAGGGATGGCATTCCTCTAAGGAACTGAGTCAGCCTGACTGGAGTGGGGACAGAGTGGCCGGTCATCACTGTTTGAGTAGGGGTGGAGCGTGCAGCATGGATGCTCTGGCACGGCTGGGCTGGGAGCTGTGCTGGGAAGCTGGGCAGGCACTGATGCTCCTGCTGACACCACTCCAGCCCCTTTCCTGCCCAAACAAAGCAGCTTTTGACTGCACTTGGCCCAGTTTAGCAGTGGCTTGCAGAGAGCCTGCCCTCACCCGTCACACGCGAGCGCCCAACAATGGCTCTGTGTGTCGGCAGAGGATGGCTGCTACGGGTCTGGCAGGATGGCTCAGGCGGGATGCCCACCACAGGGCACTGCTTCTCTCTGGTCCAACCGGGACCGTGGCCTCCCCATGCGGTACGTGCCCAGCAAAATAACAAGTGGATCCTCTGGTTGGCTTAGTCTGGTCTTAGAAGGACACTCTCACATCCAGAAGGACGAAGAGGTGCTCCAGAAGCACAGGGGCTAAGGGAAAAAAAATCAAGAGCTGCAGTGAACAGAAGATGCTCTTTTACTTTGTTCTTGGCTTCCCTAGGGATTTTCACAGTAAGGGAACAAGGCTCTACAGAACAGTTCATAGGATGACCCGCAGAATTGGGAAATGGTCAGCATGTACCACTCAGCATCACATCACTTTTCTGCAAGTCACCTCATTCGTCCCACAAAGCTCTGTGATGGCCTCTGGTAAAACTGTCAAGGTAACAAATTTGACACTTTTGGGCTCCCTTGCCATATTGTTGTTTTTTCTCAACAGTCCCACAGCCGTGTCCAGGCTGAAGGGCCCTGGAAGAGGAGATGCAGAAAGGCACACACATCTGCTTGGACCACACTGGTGATCAGGCCTCAGGGCAGGAGCTCTGAGGAACAGCACGGCTAGCTTGTACCAACACAACTCCTTGGCCATGCAAACTGTCCTCTGCAATTACATCTCCTAAAATCTTTGTTTCCCCATTAACACAGTCAGGGCTTGTCTAGGAGGATGATCAAAACAAACTCCTGGGCATGTAAAGCTCTTGTTTTCATGACTCTTGCTCCAGCTCCCCTGACCCTTCTGAACCTGCAGAGCCCAGGCACAAAGCATTCCCACCTGAGGGACCTCTGCTCAGGCCACACTTAGTGCCAGCAACAGGACTCTGTCCTGCCTTGAGAAGCGTGGCAGAGCCTGATCCCTGCAGCTGCATGGAGCAGTCCTGGGGCAGAGACAGCAGGGACCTGGCACAGGTGAGGAACATGGACATCTGACAGACAGCTCCCACAGCAGCTATGGAAAGGGAGAGCCAAGGGAGGTGGATACTGGGAAGAGACAGGAGAAACAGGTCAGGGAGGCACCAGAGGCATCATGGACGGCACAAGGAGAACCAGGCTCGGCAGCTGGGGCTGTACCACAACTCATGTGGATGCTGTGTGAAGGGCACTGTGACAGCGGGAGCAGGGGGTGGCCATGCCACCACGCAACACGCACCACAGGCGGGGCAGCAGGCCAGCTCTGGGCTGCCAGCACTTGATGCTGCTGGAAGGAAGCGCTCTCAGAGCCAGAATGAAGGGGTGGTGCAGGTTATTCCACTCTTGTCTCTATCATTATCTAATAAATCCTAAGTGCATCCATCCCGACAGCTTGAAAATGGGTTGGTTTTAGTATGGGTTTGTTTTTTCTCCCTTCCCTAACCCCCAAATAATTAAAAATCAATTAGCTTATCGGTAATGCTATACAGATGCTTCCGCAGCAAGGGACTGACAGCAGCCCAGATACTACAGCCACAGATGTCTGAAAATACCCCAAAGAGGGAAATAACCCCACTCCTAAAGCTGTGCTCTTTCTGATCCACAAAATGCTAAATGTCCAGCCCGGGCTCACTCCCTTGTCTCCTGTATAATTAGCACACTTTTCAGAGCAAGCAGAAAAGTTTAATTGTCATTAATTATCCAGTTCAAGGAGGACTGGCTTTCTTGCCTGATGTCCATAGAACTTCCCTGCCAATGACGTCATCATCCCTTCCTGGCAGCGGGGTGCAGCTCCCAAAGCTCTCACACAGAGCCCAGGAGCTGCAGCGAGGGCTGAGCCGCTGGATGAGCAGGGACAAAGGTCCCTGTGTCTACAGGCTGCTCGCGGCTGCATGTGTTTTCTGCAGGGTGGGAGGGAATGAGTTGCAACTAATGTGCAATCAAGAACCATCACAATTACAAATGTAAATGAACAGGCAATTGGCACTGACCTTTGTAGATTGTTAGAGGACTAATTAAGGTATGATCAGACACTCTTCCAACAGATTGAGATGCATCTATACAAGCAAATATCAGCGCATCGCCCCAGACAGTGGTGCTGTGCTTTATCCTACGTGCTCACACACACCGGTGAGTATGCACACACAGATGGAGCGTTTAACCCCAGCACCACTCTCTGCCAGTGCAAAAGGACAGGGTGGGAGGGGGAAAAGGTGACTCCACTCCCTCCTTCTTTAGGGTCCCACTTCACACCAGGCCATGGCACAAGGCCAAGCCTCCCTTCACCACTGCACCCACAACTTCACACACAGCTGGAGATGAGGAGATGGGCACAGACAAGATGGAGCTGGGCAAAGCGGTAAAGGATCTTTCTAGCAAAGCCACACAGGTCTGCAGCAGCTGCAGCGATCGGAGGAGAGCCCACCCAGCCCGCAAAAAGCCCAAAGACAAACAGGGATACAGTAGAGAAACCACCAGCGGAGGATGGAAGGCAGAGCCACAGAGGGCGAGCGCTTCCCAGGTCGGCAGCACCGCGCTGGCAGCACCCATTGGCAAAGCCTCACTGAGCATCACATGCCACTCTGCTGCACGCTTCAAGGGCCAGACAATGCTCACAGCCAGGAAAGCCCAAACACGTCAGAGGAGTGGATTCAGCCCTGCTACATGTGTCTTCCCTATGCTACAGGTCACAGCCACCCAGACCACAGAGAAATGACACAGCTGGACGAGTGCGGAGCAGCAGCAGCGTGTAACACCAGAGGTTGAGACACCACAGGCAGAGGGATGGCCCGGCCCGGTCCAGGCCAGTATCACTACACACAGAGAAATCACACAGCAGGTTGCAGCCAAGGAGCAAACCACCATCGTGCCCTGCCAGAGGCTGGCCTTGCCCACTGCGAGGAGCACTCTGGGTGCCAGCTGTGCCCCTGCCTGCCCTGACGCCAGGGACCCGAGGCACTGGCACCTTGGCACCTGCCAAGGCTGCCAGGCTCCGGCGTGCATATGTGCCCTCCCCTTGGGATACATTTGCAGCCCAGCTGCAGCCCTGGGGCGATGGGGCCACCCGTTTATATTCCAGCTGCATTCTGGGATGAATGGGAGATTGAAGCAGCCCTTCTCCTCACGGGTGCACTGCAGCTTCACACCCAAATCCGCCCATCACTGCCGTGAAACTGGACCAGCGCCTCATGCCTGAGGCTGCCAGGGCACCGGCAAGGTGTGCCTGCTCCGTCCTGCTCCACAATGGGTTGGAAGAGAGCTTGAAACTAAATACCTCAGGTCAAAGAGACCTGCCACAGATCAGAAGTTTCTTCCCTCCCTTCGCCTTCTAGAGTGTCTTATTCTTGTTTGTATTTTTAACCATTAAATAAAATACAATAAAGAATTTCTAAGTGCCTTGTTTGTTGTCAGTCTCTGCTGAAGAACCAACATGATTAAATTAAATTATCTCAAGCCATCTGAAAATGTAAAATGTTTCTAAACAGAGACTTCCTTTTACTGACTTGTGAGGGCTCCTAGTTTAAAAAAAATTACAGTTTTAAAAATGGTCAACGAACCCTTTTCCCTCTCTGCTAGTCAGCTGCACTCTGGGTACCTGCATGTCCTAATCCTGGCAGACTCACATGGCAAGAGGAGGGTTCTAAAGGAAAAGACAAACAAAGATTTTCAAGCTCACAAAAGGGCAAAGCTGGTTTCTCCTCTCTGCCCGTTTTGCTTCTAAGGAAAATCACAACCCATCCAGCACTGGTCACCTTTTCCTTTCCTCATCCCAACGTCTCTCCATGTTCGCACATCGTGGGGAAGCCAAGCAGCTGTAGGAGCTGCTGTCCCCCCGGGATGGCACGGGGCCACAGCACGCTCCCCCTGTCACTCTGACCTTTGGGGAAGCACGCTGCGTGCCCTCCGCTCCAGGGTTCACTCGACGGTCACTCCTTCCCATGAGGCTGAGTTTAACTCCTAAGGAGAAGAGGTCCCATCCTGCTTCAGAGGGGTGGCAAGTATTGCTGGTCCTTGCAGAACAAGGCAGCCCCCGAACTTGAGACCCCTGAGAGCCCTGGGCTCAGACTCCTCCTGCCGTGCTGCTTCCCCTTCCCAGGGCCTTTCAGCTACGATCACTTCCCTCGTCTCCGTGTGCACTAATTACAGCTCGCCAGCTCCTCAAGCGCTTTCTGTAAGATTCACCCATCTCGACAGCAGTCCTGGAGGAAGCCCTGGCTGCAGGAGGGGGCTGCACGGGCTTCGCTGGCACCCCAGCTCCAGCACCCTGGAGTCACATCCCTGGAAGCACACGCACCGGCTGACTCAGGCAGGCTCTCCTCCCCCTCCCTCCAAAGAGCTTCAGGAGATCTTGCTTTATCCAAACACAGAAAACTGCTTAACCCTTCAAAAGATTCAACCTAGTGCAATGTCTGCCCTGCCAGGCACGTTTCCTCTCCCCAGGCTCATGACCTCTCTCCCGTTATCCCTCCTCCCTGTACGAGCAAATGATTCATCCAGGCCCTTTGCTTTATCCCCCTTGTCAAGAGGAGACATAGAACCAGGCAAACATCTGCCCCTGCTCACACCTCACAACCAGCTCCATCTCCTGATCCCGCATGGCGCTAACACCCGGAATCACTGCCCAGGCAGGGCCTGGACTGCACTGGCAGTGCTTAAGACATTACTTGACATACCACAAAATCTCTACCCAAGTACTGCCGCCAGTCTGGCAGAGTTGCCCATGTGTGACATGTATCTTTAGATGCTCGTGCACCCATTTAGGCCACTGACCTGACCAAACACACACCGGTACACACCGGACCTCACTCAGCCCCACGGGCATGGGGAGGAACCCTCACAAGTACGAGACCATGTACGCGGGGAACACTGGGTGCTTCCAGCCACCCACGCGCCCCATGAGGGCCTGTCCTACCTACCTCGGGGCAGCCAGGACTGCGTAACACGCTATTGACAAGCATGTAACATGCTATTGATGTTGTCACAGTGCAACACACTATTGATAAGCATCATCCCCCACAGCAAGGAAGAGAAACAAGAATGTCACTGAGCTTGGCACAAAACCGCCCCAAGGGGCCGATGTTGCCAGTCAAATCCTGTCCCACAGAGGAGCAAGAGCCCGACCCTGTTCATGCAGGAGTGGCAGCACTCACCAGCCTCGGCAGCTGGACACTTCCGGATGGTGAAGATCTGCCCCAGGTCTTCCTCTTCTTCAGGGAGACCTTTCTGAAGGCGCTGGAGCTTACGCAGGCTTTCACTCCGCTGGTGTTTCATGGAGCGCACGTGCTGGATGAGGTTCAGCTTGGCCTTGGTGGAGTAGTTACACAAGACACAGTGGTAATAGCAGCTTTCACCCTCAACCCCGCTCTCGTGATGCTGAAGGTGCTGTGAAGAACAAAGTAGAGAGATGTGAGTTTCCTCTACCATCTCCAGTCCCCTGGGTTAGCCCACTGTCAGCTGCTAGAAGGCAGCTGAGAATTCAGTAGGAAGCCCCATTTTGACAGAGACACGGTGCCACCGAGCCCGTTTGCTCTCAAGGCTCCACACGCTTTCCTGCTGAGAGGCAAGAAAAACATCACGCACGGAAACCAGCCCAGCAGCAGAAATGGAGACAGGCAAGATCATCTCCTTCAGCGAGAGAAAATACCAGATCCAACATTAACAACTATTCACGACCTACGCATGGCTAATTCTTTCATATTTAAAGCTTATCCTGGGAGGGGATCCAACTTCATGTCAAGGAGATAAAATTAAATTTGATAAATTCTCATTGAAAACTAGGAAGAATAAAACCAAAGCAATCCTAGAACACAATGAACCCATTAGATCAAGAGGTCCTGGAAACAGCATATGGTAGCAGAGCGTGGAGCGTGTGCCACTCTATCCATCATCCAGAGCTCCGTCCCCTGGCATCTACGCTCTGCTCCCTTGGATCTGGAGGAGAGCAGCAGCCTGGCTGGGAAGAGATCTGCGACCTCCATGAACAGCCAACAGTGAGCACGCAGCCGGGCATCACTGCAGGAGGTGCACGTGGGGGAAAAGTCTTGCCACCCTCTGAAGCCATGTTATCACAGCCAGCACACCTGGATTATTTGACGAAGTCTATCAGCTGCCTGGCTGATAGAGGAGAGGAATAGCTATTTTATGCCATGGATCCCAAGGAAGTGTCGATCAGCTCTTAAAGCCAGAGAGAAGAATTCTCTGCTCACAGCTACGTGGGCTGGCAGAGCACAGCTGCTCTCCCTTCAGTGTGGGCAGGGCTGAGTTCACCAAACTTTCCCAGTTCCCACAGTCAGGGCTTATTACAAGTTTAGGAAAAGCGGATACTGAAGTCAAAGGCAAGGCAGCCTCCTGGGTGACAGCTGCCTGTGCTCCCACCACACACCTCCAATGCAGCACCATCCCTGCCGGCTCCTCCCATCTAGCCTCAGCATCTTTTGTCTCCTGGGTCATGGCGTGAAACTCTTCCCTTGCCACACACTTCACCCAGGGCAGGGAAGCGATTCGGACACAGCCTCAAGGTTTGTCAATCAAAAATATTGCCTACGTGCAGCCAGGACCTTGTGGTAACCATTCTGACGTGTATTATCTCAGTTACAGCCGAGATAAGATTAAAGACACATATTACCCAGCGCTGTGTGCTTAGCTAACACAGAGGAAGGAGAGCCCTCTGAGCCTCAGAATGATTAAAAATAGTATAGGAGCTGATGCTGAGGCTTCTGATTGGAAGGGCAAGAGAAGAGAATAAATGTATTCTAGATCTGGCTAATTAGACTCGCCTCTTTTGGGATCGCAATGTATTTAATTAAATTCACTGTAATATTTGAAGAATCCGCCAGGGCACGAATCCCACCGGTGCCCTCAAAAGATTTTTTGCTGTTTTCCCTCATAAGAACTTCTTCTTCCTCTCGTTCCTATTGTTTGTGTGCACAGCCCTCTTCCTGAGCCAGGAACAGAGGAATGGCTGAAGATGCAACGGCCGAGCTCAGCGAGCTGCTCGCAAGAGCCCCTTGGCCCCCTAGCACAGCACGGCATAGCACAGCTTAACCGGCCCGGCCTGGCCCTGCTCAGTGAGGCCTCCTCACTGCTCCTCGCTGCAGGCTGGGGTCCCACTCCAGGGCACGTGTGGCAAGCGCCTTTGGCTGGTGCTCAGCCACTTCTACCAGCACTGAGAGGTGCTTGGGAAGCCTCATCCTAGGAACGCCTCATGCAAGCTCAGGCAGTGCCAACAGCAGCTTCTGGGAGGAGGCAGAGGGAATCCCTGGTGAGCAATTAGAGAGAAATCCGGTCACAGGTTCAAGGAAATATTAAGGACGTGGTCTCTGTGGGAACCATAGGCTCAGTCTGTGCTGCTCTCATTTAAAAGGGGTTTTTAGGAAAACATTTGTTTTAAACAGTTTAATAAACGTGTCTTATTTCCTGCTTGTCCTTTGCTCCCACTCCACATGTTCATGTCTCCCCTGGGTTGGCTTCACCAGCCTGTCGTGCCCGGGGAGCCACAGCCTGAGTGTGCCAAAGCCACCAAGCCCACCCCGGACAGGGTGCGACATCGCCCGCCCGCCTCCGATGCCCAGCAGCCCTCGGATGGGGGAAAGGAGCAGGCAGAACAAGCCATGGCTATGGACACACGAGTACCAGCTGTGAGCTGCTGGAAGCAAAGCAGCGCTGGACAAGTGCCTGTAGTTATTGTCCATCATGCTGTTAAGCTTTCCCCTTGTGAGAATTTAGCCGTATCACAGAAAGCAAACTCAAAAAATTTAAGCCAGAACCTTGTTAGAAGACAAATCAACTTGAAAATCAAAGGAATATATTGTTCCTAGGAAAACCAACCAAGTTCTGTCAGAGAACATTGATTTCTGCAAGTCTGGTGGGTGTTCACCTCCCCCCCTCAGCGATAGGAAACTTCCAACATCTGGTTCTTCACGCATGGCATGCAAAATATTGATCAGGGTTAGTCAAAGCTCCACTTTAAATCAGAAACAGACAGAGGAACACTGATGGAAACCATACGGCTCTGGAGTACAGCTTCCCGAGGGACACGGGCCATTCCTGTACATACACTAACCACAGCACAACACTGTGCCCACAACACCTACCCCTACACACAAGCCAAACAAAATTCGGCCCATCTTCCACTCGCAAAGCTGTGCTCTTGCTCTGTGGTGCAGTGATGAGCACGGAGACCTCCTCCTGTCCCCTCCATATGCTTCAAGCCCTGCACTGCCTGCTCCCCCTGACCATCCATGTGGGATGCCCGTCCCCCACTGGTCACCAACACCCAAGGGTCAGAATTCCACCTCAGTATCAGGGGCCCTTTGCTCTGTCCTACACTCCCCAAGGTGGTGTCCTCAGGCACAGCCGCACCAAAGGGGACAGCAGCCCAACCTCCTGGTCTGGGGAGCGAGAGTCAGGGAGAGCTGAGCCGGCCAGGCCTGTGGAGAAGGCACTACCAGCAACCGTCCCACTGGTGGTTGGAGCCTCTCCTTCAGCTTCTCACAAGGAACACGCTGTTTCACGGTGACTCCGCACCAAACCATGCTTGCTGGGCAGCCATGCTCGTTCTGGCAGCCAGGATAGACTCGGGGTTGCCCCACATGAACTGCCTGACGAGCCTTTTGAGACAGTTCAGTGAGTGTTGCGTAACGACCTCCTCCTTCCTCTGGCTTTGGCTGGAAGGAGTTGGCACGTTCAGAGGGTCTGAACACAAAGACAGTTTAAATAAGCAAGAGAAAACTTATACCTTGTGCTTATATGCGCTGCAGAGCGCTGGGGGCCAGCAGCCAGCCATCAGTGCCTTGGGGCACAGCCCCCGGCCCCCAGACAGGAGGGGGTGACTGCAAGTGGGCAGCATTGACACCAGTGCTGACACAGCCCCTCAGCTATGAGCTGGGGCAGACAGGCAGGAGATGGGCAGCAGAAGGGCACGGGCACAAGAGACGCCCCTGTGAGCATGCCTGTGCCGGGACAAACTGACCCATGCCAGACCCATGGAGTGACTTCCCAGCCCTCGGTTGCTAACATCTGGCTTGGAATGATTCTCTTCTAATAAATAATAGCACCGTGAGTGCTCACAGCATCGGACTAAGGAACTGGAGTTTCTAAGCCGAGTAAGGAATGACACTGTATTTGTTTTTTCTTGCTTCACCTCTGCCCTTCATGTACCCCAGACTTTATTTTGCCATCTATCTTTCCCCCGCTAATGCTGCCTCAGCCACGGTGTTTTCCAGTCCTCGTGGGACTCAGTCTGCTGAGTGCAGGCAGAGCCTTCACCCCATGCTGCCACCACCCCAGGTACCAGTGCTGCTGCTTAACACCGCTGGAGGCGTTGCTGTAGCACTGAATCTGTATGTGCTGAAACCCCCTTCTGCACCAGGTGTCTTGCAGCACCTGATCCTCCCTACAGGTGCTCTTGCCAGGAGGCACGATTCTCTCTTCCAAACCCCGCTCGCTGGGTTCCAGGGCTCAGGTACCATTCTGGGCAATACTGAACTGTAACCCTCGTTCACGAGGGAGATGCAAGAAGCACTTCAAACTGTCTCATGCTTTTGATGTTTATTATTCCTTAGATAAAAGGCCCGATTTCTGTGCTATCTCACCTTCATCTGGGCTAACACCTCCCCTTTGGAGGGCCCTAAAAACTGCCCAGGACAAGCCCATGCTGGCGAGAGCGGGCCTCTCACAAGGCCTTGCTCTGCAGGCAGTGAGACCAGCCTTCTCTGCCAGTGGTAAGACCCCACCTCCCCCTCAGGGGGTCCCGATGGTACAAAAAGCCACAGAACATGCTGGAAGACTAGAAAACTCTCCACAGACTAGAGGATGGCCCCTTCTTACACAGACCTCAAAACAACAAGAAGCAGCAGAAAGAAACCCCGTCAGTGCCCCAGCAAGCAGCCTGCACCCCTCCACCCCAATGCACCAGCATTTCCTGCACATATTGAGGTGGCTGTGGGAAGAGCAGGTGAAATAATGGGCCAGGGGCCCAACCCCAGTGTGTGAAAATCATCTCAGGAACTGTGCAACAAGTAGAGAACCAGCACTAACCAGGAGAAACCCTTCCTCACCACTAGCGGGCTAACAAGAGCAGCAGCTGGACCCTAAAACAACTCATCTGAGACCCGAGCAGGAGCGCTAGCAGGGACGGTCAAATGAGCCAAGCTGGCCACCCCGTGTTTACACAGCATCCTTTCTGCTTACATGGATAAGTGACCCACGGTCCGGAAACATCTCCCAATCACTCCCGACTCCTTTATCCAGCTGGCGCTCACACTACAGCACAGTCCTGCCCAGAATCAGAGGTGGCAAACTGCCGGGGCTCCTTTAAGAGACTTTCCGCCAAAGTTGGAGTCTTGAACATCTTTGGAGGAGGCTTTTTCCACATATAACACTCTTCTTACCACTGAACTCAGCACGACGTCTGTTCTGTTAGAATGGGTAAAATTAGTAGTGATTTAGAAGAATTGACAGATGCAGCTGAGGATGGAGCCAAGAATTTGCTGGCAGGTTACGAAAGCTGTGGAAGGGAGCAGTGCTGGAGACTTGCGCCGCTCTCCCTTCTTCCTGTGAGCACCTACGGCTGGCCAGCACCAGTGGGCAGAGCCAGAGACACCACGCTGAGCCCACGGTGCTGGCACGCTGAACCGGCAGCACTGTAGCACTCAGTAAGCCTGAGCCCCATGAGGTGCCTGCGAGCCAAGCACGGCAGCCCTGGGTGCTCGGGAGGTGCTGGAGGCATGCTGGCCCACCAGCACATCCCCAGTACAGAGGGATGCCCGAGGACTGACTCTTCTGCGGTGTTAAGCCTGCCATGGGTAACAAGTAACAGGCTGGGAAGGAAACATCTCACATGCTGGAAAGAACCGTGCTGGTGACAAGGCACTCCCAGGAGCCAGAGGAGAGCGACCCTGGGATCTGGAGGGGAGGCCGCAGGTCGCCGTGGCAAGGAACCAGACCCTGAGCAGACCTCAGAAGCCTCGCAAGCATCTCCTGGCCCCCGTGAGCCTCTGATCTGCTGCACGAGATAAATCACACAGTCCTGGAAGAGAAGAATCTGAATTTTTAATGAAAGTCATGTGGATGCAGCTGTCTGATCCCTGTCTGTTCCAAGTACTCCATAAAAGCCAGAGCTGGCCCATCCGTCTTGCTCTCCTTTCACACCTGCAGCCCTGGCTGGAATTTCCTGGAGCCGATGGAGGCGGACGCGGCATGCAGCGAGAACACATGCTGGCTACGGGCAGGGAAAGGACAGTGCGCTCCAGCCGCCCCCGACCCAGATGTTCTGAGAGGAGAAACAAATCGATTCTTCATACGGCAGGTTCAAAAGATGAACTAAGGCTTTTTTGTCCTGCAGCTGTTTAACGCTTCTGAAGAAGTGGTGCTGCAAACCCCCTCTCCTTCCAGCTGCTCTGGCTCCTCGTGCCACAGCTCCTTCACCCCGCTCACCGACTGCAGAGTTCAGACTGACCTACCCTCAAGTTTTGGCAGTTTAGCTTGTGGCAACTCCAATGGCTTAACAGCAAGCATGGTCCCAGCTAAAGCTGCCTCAGCACCACCCAAGCCCTTCAGAACCCACCACACGACATGGATGAGGAGACTTTGTGCAACGAATCCGGGTTTTGATTTACTTTTTGGTTTCTTTTATTTTTCTTTCCAAAAGGCTGGAAGCGCAGTGCTTGCTCCTGCCAAAGAGGCTAAGAGAGTGGTGCCAGCTCCTGAGTCACAAGGAAAGGCTCAAGAGCACCACCAGCCCCAGTCAACAGCCAGTCCCGACATCCCCGCTTCTCAGTCTGTCCTTTCACACCCTCCAACCCTGCCTGGCATTAAGCAACGGTCGTGGGCACCATGACAGGGACGGCACAGAATTGAGTGCGGCTGCGCAGATCTCCTGGCCATTGCCCTGTGAGCCCCTGACCGCATGGCTGGGAAGAGGGAGGGAAGTGAGAACAAGGCCTTTCCTGCAAAGGGAGCCCAGCAGCAGCACACAGGGCAGCTGAGTGGGGACCTGCTGTGCCTGAGAAGGGTCAGCAACGATGGACGAGGCACAAGCACTCTCGGCGTCTTCAAGGAACAGCTGATCACCCCTACAGCATGGGAAAGGAGCCACCCCATAGGGCCCAGCCAGGCAGAGCCCATGGACCACCGACAGCTGCTGTGCTGAAACACTTGTGGATTCCCCATGAAGGACCCCCAAATGGCACCGAGCAAACTGGGTCTGCGCCACCAGCCCTTGAAGTCTCATTAAAAGCCAAATATTGCTCAGCCTAAAGATGGAGAGCTCAGCATGGATTTTACTGAATGTTAAATCAACCAGCAAGCGTAGCCAGCAAACTCTGTGGCACTTTAACTTTAAATAATGCAATAATTATTGAATTTCCTTTTTATAACTGAAGTGCTGGAATGTAAACAATGGGGCTGTAATTGCAGGAAGGGGGGATCAATAGAGGCAATCGTTTTCAGCCATGTTAATTGTAAATACAATTGCTCCAAGATGTCAGCCTCGTTCTTCTCGCTCCCAGAATCATCCTAACGGATGACAGAGTCCAACTTTCCCATTACAGCTGTTCGTTCCTTTAAGAGGTTCTCAATCAGGTCTGATCAATCTGTCAAGATAATGCATGGAGTAAGTAAGACTCTTCCAAACACAAGCTCCAAATCAATAGCCCGGACCTGCTTAATGAGGAGGGGCTAAAGCCCAGAGGGAGGCAACAGTCCCAGCTTTTGCTCTGCTCCGCCAGCCAACTTCTGCATGGGGCCTTGCTAAGCCGATCAGCTCTTAATGAGGACATTGTTTATGCAGACCATGATGAGCAGCATCTCCACATCTTCAGAGTCCCCCAGGGTCAGTGAGCAAAAAATGACAGAGATTAACAGAAAACGAGAGCCAAGAAAAGCTGAAGCTGTACTCACACCCTCCCCCACCTTTTTAATTGTGCAATAAACCTGAAAGTACTAATTAATCATTTGTTAGAAGAGATGCCCAAAGATGTAAAAAATCTGTCTGGGACCACTGCAAGTGTAAGGGCATCACTGAGACTCTTCCCATGCACTCGAGGAAGAACAAAGTCCATGGGCAGCACTGGAGCTCAGCAGGATGCACCAGCCATTCCCTTCCAGCCCAGAGGCACCAGCAGCCAGAAGCAGCACAATGGCCTGTCAGCCAGAGCCCTCCCAGGCAGCAAGAAGGTGTGGAGGGCACTGAGGTACCAGTCAGAGATGCTGTTCTCCATCAGTATTACTTAGCTCTGGGAGCACAGGCATGTCCCCTCTGTGTGGCTGACACTTTGCTACCCGCTTGCCAAGTGGCAATGGCTGAGGTGCCAGGAAAGGGAGGACAGAGAAAGGTCCCAGAGCACCTGGGCTACTTCCTACAGCCAGAAACGTTCTTCGCTTCCACAAGCGCGTCACAAGAGCAGGACTCACAGCAGATGCACTCTGGGGCAACTGCGACTTTCAAGAGTTTTCCAGATCCCTGAAGTCCTCGCCGCTCCCCAGGGAGGCACGGCCGAAAGCATGGCTGTATGTGGAGATGGATACAGGAGTGTGCGTATTGATCTTGCTAATTATAGTGATAAAAACAAAGCGCAATGGAGAGTACATTTCCTGTCAGCTGCTCTGGAAAGTGCTGCCTTCAACCTTATGCACTCCTGCTCTGGATCCCACTGCAAGACCCCATGTCATCCTGTGAGTCTGTGTGGATGTTTGCTTCTCACTCGAGCACCTCTGAGGAACAGGAACCCTGGAAACACCACAAGAAGCTCAATCTGCTGTTGCCAGTGAGACGTCAGCTGCAAGCCGAGCCATGCGCAGCAGCTCCTGCAGAGCAGCAGGGTGGTTTGGGGATGGCAGGTTCCTCCAGAGCCTTCTCAGCTGACTGAAACCTGGGCTGATGACATCTCACTCCTCAGAAACACGTACAGCTTTGTCACTCTTTTCCACCTCTGGGGAAATAAGCCAGAAAAGCAGCTCGTTGCCTTCAGAAGCGGAGCTCACAGAGTACAGACAGCAACAGGACGAAGGTGTAAAAACATCAGGAAACTTTTGGCCACAACTCAGCAATGTCACAAGGAGGCGAGGTCTTGCTGTCTGCTCCCTTCCCAGTGCCAGGGACAGCCAGAGCGCAGAGTTCAGGGAGCCCTATCTCCCCAGGTTTAGGAAAAGAAACGGGAAGAGAAGAGCCGACCTTGAAGACAAGACAGTAACCAAACACAAGCCCCATGATCCTGCTGCCCAGATTTTCCTTTTTCAAGTGCACATACACTTGAAAATAGTAAGTTCAGTGTGAGTTGTTAAGCTGTGAACACTCAGGTGAATTGGCGCAGCCTGTGAATATGAAAGAGCACCAGGTAAGAGGCAAATTGTATAACAAAAAGGGCTGGGGGAACCTGAAAAGACAGCAGGATTAAAATCTGTTGTCCATATTGTAATTATATGGCTGTTGAGTGAGTGAAAAAGGCTTTCTGTAACACAGAACAAGACTAGGACGATGCGTACAGGTGATGTATTGCTTCTTCCAGCGTACAGGTGATGTATTGCTTCTTCCAGCAGCGATAGGAATGATCCATATGTTATGGGAGGATGTCCGAGGAGGCACAGCACGTAACAGGTGCGTGGCCCTGGGCTCGTAACACCGGCTAAGACCCCAAGTCATCACCCAAAACCCTCTCTGCACGTGTCAAGGCTGCTACAAGAATTTAAATTAAAATAGTGGGTTTTCCCCCACACCAAGTCTTTTGGAAGAAAACAGCCGCTCTCTGAAGGAGGCCTCCTGGACCATTTCACACCCGCTGCACCCCTCTCCACAGCCTGAAGCCCAGAGGCACCCGCACACTGGGATGTGGCACAACAAAGCCCTGCCAAGAGAGAAGGGTCCCCGATGAGAAGTGGCCCTGGCAGACGATGGGGGAGTGCTGGAGGCCCCTCCAGTCCAGCAAGCTCTCCCCAGTCCTTCCAGGCCTGGCTCGGCCCCAGGTGCCCCAGCAATGCAGCCAGAAGCCGTGTGGCGAGGAGGAGCGCTGGGAGTGACATCCTTCCAGAGGCGTGGGGACAGCGGGACAGGCAGGGAGGGCAGTGCTCCCGGACACGTGCACAGCCAGGGACCGTTGTAATAACGCTCCCTAAAGTCACGTGGGAAATCGAACCAGCCACAGAAACCCACGCTGAGCTCACGTTATTTAATAAAATACTACAGACACAGATTAACTTCCTTCACCCAGTATTTATTGTTTCATCTATCTCTAGAGAAGTTACAAGCGCTATGATAGACTGAAGATTTCCTTGTTTTCATATAGCTTCTTTATAACTTCCTACAGCAATGTACCACACCGAATCCCAACAGATAACCATACAATAACAACAATACACAAGACAATTTTTTAATCCTCTCCATAAATCGAAGAATATCAATACCAAAGAGATGGATGAGACAGCCTCCCCCCACCGAAGGAAACAAGGATGCGTTTAGGAACAACAGGCCAAGCTCATCCTTTGTCCACAGTCCTCACAGAGAAACATTTGTGAGAAATTACTTCTGATTTTTCCCATCAACCAGAGGACTCTGTGCAACCATGGGCAATGAAAGCCTGAACTCTGTCCTCCTGCCTCACCACAGCACCACAGGAACACATCCCCCAGACACAAAGCCACCAGCCCTTCCAAAACGGCACCTGCTGTGGCATACAGCAGTACCCACTCAGCACAGACGTCACCGGGACCGTCACCAGCCTCTGCTCTGCTCCAGCATCCCACATGGCATCACTCTCCTCTCCCTCCAATACCCCTGAGTGAGCTGGGCTTAGGGGTCAACCCAGGACACAGACAAATCCTGGGCAAAGACAAGGCACTGTCTGCTCTCAGGGACATGTTAGGAGCTGCTACAAGGAAAGCGAAGCTGGACAGTGGCAGCAGCGGTGCCGTGGAGCTGTGACAGTTTGCAGATGCTGGTGACACAAGGGTTTTCCAGAGCAGGTGACACAGGAGGAGGCAGATCCAAAGGAAGGCAGGATGAACAAGGGCAGCGGGGAGCGGAAGCATAAAGAGGAAATGTGTAATATTCCTCAGATCTCAAAGGTGAAACAGAAGCCAGTGGCCTGAGAGGAAGGCAGCGCAGCCCTCCCAGGAGAGCAGCCCTTCTGCAGAGGTGCTGATGGCTGGCTGAGCACAAGCTGGGCAGCCAATACTCCCACCTTTGGTGTGGTTCCAGCACACCCAAACCCAAGGACAAGGCACCTCAGAGAAGGGCTGTGAAGGTAACTTCATTAGTGTCTGTGGAACACACAAACAGAACACCGAGCACACAGAAATGCCCACGAGAAAATAAATAATAATTCATTCAGCGAAAGCTTTGGATTGTATTAGACAAAGCCTGGGGCAATGTAATGAGAGCAGGAGATAAAAAGAAACGGAATAATTACTCATTCACAGAATGAGGCAAGAATCCTACTGGAAAAATATGTATGGAAATACTTATAATTAAAACCTGTAATGATGCCTGCACACAAAGGCCTGAATTAAGGCAACCTAAAGTCTGATGTTTGCTGCGTTTAAGATGGTTGTGAGGGCTTCTATGAACTGACAGACGCAGACGTGTCTTACGAATTGCGTACAGGAATTTGGGCAGTCGTTCCATGCCCCAGGCCCCACCCCCAGTTACTGATGAGAAGCCTCCCAGGCTCTCTGAAACTGGAGCATCTTCAGTACTTGGGAGGCTCCCAGGCCTGCTGTCCCCCAAAGGGCATGCCAACAACCCCAACAACTTATGGAGGCAGCACTGTTGGGCTCGTGTGTTACATACACGCCTTTGGATGGACTGGCTTTGCTGCTCGAGCTTCACCTCCAACAGGCTCTTCACCTGCGAGACTGCCAGGAGCAGGGGCAACGTTCACAAACAACCTGCATTTCACTGCTGTGAACACAGGAGCTGTACAGAGCTGGATGGCTGACAGGGAACACTGATGGAACTGTTAGTACAACCGTCTTAGCACCGCACAAACGGGAAACCGAACCCAAAACAAAAGTCCCTTCCCCAGCCATCAGTTGTCATTCCTAAGCAACATAAGCCTACGGAAAGATGTCAAGGTGCACATAGAGAGCAGAAACCAGGGACAAGTGCTCCTGGTCAGAGCATCCGTTCACTCTTCCATGCTCTTCCTCCCCCTCGCGCTGCTGCAGGCTCCACATGCCGGCTGGGCCTTTCTGCAGCTCTAGAAACAAACTGAACTTGCAGCTACAAACCCTTAACTAGCCAATGTGCTCTGGGCTTGATGATGAATATAAACCAACCCGAAGTTTCCTTCCGATCATTAGAAACCCCCCACGTGACAGCCTTTTCCTTCCCCCATTCTTTTTCCTTATCAGTTTCACGCTAACATGCAAAGACACCAAGAAAACTCCAAGCAAAATCTTTGTGAGCATAAAGATAAGGTGCAAGGGCTTATCTGCCATGAAAACGTTATAGGCAGACGCTGTGTTTAACTCCAAGATGTGCATCCCCAGTTAAAGAATCACTGAGACAGCGAGCAAACGGGCCAGGCCTCAGGACTCTGGCAGCCCAGGGGTGCAGAGGGCCCCAGCACACTGGAAACTCAGGTCTCCAGTTAGATGAACACCACACTTCTTTCTATGAGTTGTTCCTGGTTTTATGCTCTCCATACACAGCACAGCAAAATAAGCCTTACAGTGAGATTTCAGTTCAATCTTTTTATCTTATCCATGAGAAATTAAAGAACAATACAACCATGGCAAGCACCTACACAGAAGCCTTCCCACAGTAAGGGTTTATTTTATCTTTAGGAGAAGCCAAAGCAAAATCCAGTGCTCACAGCCTGAAGCTAAATAAATGCCCACATGAAATGTTGAGTGTATTTTGAATGAGGTCAGCAGTTACCTCTTTCAAACAAAAGGATATGGCGAGTTATCCCTTACCTGGGACTTTCTAATATAAGAAGTTGTAACTGAAAGAAGTTGGAGACATCATTCAAAGCACAAGGTAAGAAACCACTGCTCCTCCTAAGGAGGACTGCAACGGTCCCCTTCCAGCTTTTAAACCCAAGGGGAACTCCCGCTGTTCTGCTCTCTGACCTGTGGCTCACCCAGGGCCAAACGTAACACAGCGAGCAGGGTTCCAGTGCCCGGACTGCGTGGCTCCTACTGACCATGGAGCACTGGCTTCCCCAGGTCACCTGGTGCTGTGTCGGAGCAGCTGTAACACTGCTCCAAGCCAGGCTACAAAAATGGAAAACACAGAGCTTGTAAAGGTACGCTGAAGCAAAGAGAATAAAACCTGAGATGATAAATGCCTCTGCTCTTTGGTGCTCCCTTTGTTCAAGTGTATCTGCATCTGCTCGTATGGTCGTATACAGGTGCAGAAACTCCTGGGAAAAGCCAGGCACAGTATTTATTGCTTTTAGCAATTCTGGATCTGCAACCCACAAGGCAAAGTCTGTAGAGACGTACACAGGGTAAATGATAAACACTATGAAGGCAGTACTAATCAGCGTTAAGAGTACTTACTGGCTGCTGGAATTCAGAAATAAAATCCAAGCAGCCAAATCTTTTTGGGAGCAGTTGTCCACTGACGGCAGAGAAGTGTGAAGAGATGACAGATTTCTAAATCCTATTTATTAAATTGCATATGTAACTCCATTGACTCCAGAAGCCCTAAGATTCCCACTACTGGGACTGGACTCACTTCTTTGCAAAGACTCTTGCTTGGGGTTGGTGCTCACTATTGAGAGGCCAGGATGTGTGTTTCACCTCCTGCTAATCCACTTGCCTGGCCCAGATCTACTTCCATAGCTCTGTCTGGGCAATGCGCTGTCCACACCAGAAAACCCAGGTAAGTCAAAAATCTGAGGAGGCGTGAGAACAACTCAAGCAAGGTTCTTCCTTCGTGAGCTCTACCTGATCAGCAGAGGTGGACAGAAGCTGTCTGTAACAGGTCCCATGACATGAAAACACCATCTGCAGCAGGACTCCAAAGGCTTTAAACCTGCCCCATCTATGGTCAGAGCACTCTCAAGAACTGGCTTTGGGACAGCTGGTCTTCCTGGAGGGACTTCAAGCAGAGCACATGCATCATCATCTGCTCCGCTTCCAGCAATGCAGCTGGCAGTCAAGAGCCAAAACTGTTTCAGAGTCCCGTCCTCCTTCACGCCTCCAACCTGGGGTCAAGCAACAGGTACCACTGCAGAAGTACAAGCGAAGTCCTCACCTGACGTACCTGTATGCCACACCTGGAGCTGCAAAACAGCTCCACAAATTCCATGGGCATTACAATTTAAATGGCACTTCTCAAACTGGGACACACCCAGCTCTTGCTGCAGAGGACGCAAGTCACACCCGAAGGGAGGAAGGCAACAGCCTGCCCAGGGAGCTCCCAGCTGCTCCACGCGCCTCTGCTTACCCAGCCGAAGGACCTCTCCCTGGCACACATGCGCAGGCTATGACTACTCTTGGAGCCAGTTTCAGGAATGAAAGGATGGTTGGTCCAAAATGTCTTGACCTGCAGAAGTAGGAGTTTCCCTTGCAGCCATTGCTGGAGCGAGCTCAGGCTAGCGCCGAGTCTTTGCACGGTGCCAGTACCACCCTGGTTTCTGCAGCTGTCAATGACAGGGACAGGAAAGCAATGCCCCCCAGTAATGGGGACAGGAAAAACTCCTGTCCCCTTGCAGACCAGAGCAAGGGCCCAGCCCTGCACAGAGAGACCCACCACCGAGGGAGGTGGGGAGGATGCACCCAGGATATGGGCAAAGCTGCTGCGCGTGCTTTGCTGGGGGTCTCTGGGCTGCCCAAGCCTGCGGCGCACGGGGCGGCCTGCCAGATGCAGGTGCTCCGAGGCAGTTGTCACTGCACGTGCCTTGAGCTCCAGCAGCGGAGCTGCGAGATGCTGTGCCAGGCATGCTTATGCAGAGAGAGACGAGCGCTACTGCGCTCTTTCCCCACCAAAAACCCCGAGGCCTCCCGCGTGTACACTAACCACAACCCTTTGAGCAGCTCATGTATTTACAAACTGAGGCATGTTGAAATCAAAGGGGATACCATATGACATAATTCACATTAAAATGTCAACAGGCTGACAATTTATAGAGTCAATCCACCAAAGGTGGGGAGAACTAAGACGTGGTAATTGTTTAATTCCCGCTTAAACCAACAGCAGCTTTACCTTCAAACGCTGTACAATGTGCAGGGCCTTTCAGGCTGCTGTCAGCCAAGTGATGCCAGCCGCTGGCTCCTGGCCAGCAGCCAGACAGCTGCTTTAACTCTTTGTAGGCACCTCCCACCAGCAGTTGCCCAGCAAAGGGCTGGGGAAGGCAGGATCCAGGGGAGAGACTGAGCTCCAGCCCACCCCACAGCAAATATTTGTCATCAGCACAAGGACAACCAGTTTTTCAGGAAGGCAGAGTCCTTCATTAGGGCGCTCTTAGGGAGGCACAGGTCCTTTACCATTACCGCACCTTGATGAGGCATGGCACACCTCCTCCCAGGCAGACAGTGCAGGGCTGGGTTCTGCGGGCACAGTGCCTGGCACTGAGCAGCCCTGACCTGGGCTGGGACCTGCCAGCACTGCAGCAGTGAAACACTGCAGTTACTAAGTGCCCTGGCCATACATGATTTTAGGGCACAGACAACATTTTACCCCGGGGTAGATCGCAGCAGCTTTGCCCACAGCCAATATGCAATACCGCTTTGCAAGACACGACCCCTGGGCCAGGGCAGCTTGCTGACATCCCCTGCCCACAGCCTGGCTGTGAGCAACACATCTTGTAGCTGGCAATAATGTATGAGAGAGAAGTGTGAACCACTAGGAAAAATGTTACCTGGATAAACCACAGCCAATAAATTTTCTATAAATGCCAGCTAATGCTGTCCCTTTGAGAGCAATGGGAAGGGACTGGGAGGACTCCAGAGTCCTCGGCACAGACTTGCTGTCTGTACATAAACAGTAACACCTCATTCTCTCTTCTACCTCATTAACTGAAACACATTAAAACAAGTGTGCATTGGGAGCAGAAAATGAGACTGTTAAACCAAGCTGATATAATCCTCATCAGCTGTGGGAAATGAGAATACATCCATTATGCTGAATCAAGTGTGCCAACTGCGATGTACCGATAATGTTACGACCCCAAGAAAGATACTCTCCTCCTTGATGGTTATCTCTCCTGCTGTGCTGTATCTGGAGCACTGGGATCGCCTTCCCTGTTCCAGCAGTCATGCCATGGGCCCAGTGCTGCGGGCCATGGTCCAGCACAGCAGACAGAATCTCCTGTCACCAGGAGGGATTTGCTTCGGGGAAGCAGGGAGTGCTCTGACTCTGTAGCACCAAGAAGGCCAAGCCAGCAGAGAGGGCACCCAAAACTGGGACATTTCAGCACCACTACTTCAACTGGAGAGAGTTTGATGACAGCAGGGTTTACCTTGGGTGATAGACACAGTCCCAAGGCATTGGCACCTTGCAGTAATATTATCAGCCTCCAGAACAGCACAAGGGGCAGAAAATACCCCAGCAACTACGTATGAACCCACCTGCACTGACAGCACAGTGTCACTACTGCTGTCCCTTACTCCCCGGCCTGGTGATGAGATGCAAGAGACCGAATCGGGGGACTCTCAGCAGAGGTGACAAGACCTGTCACGCAATGAGCACTGACCTGGGGCAGCAAGGGATGTGCTCCAGATGTTGGAGAAAAGCTCATCTCTTCTTACCCCAGGGAGCCAGCGCAAGGGAAACACACACACACACACACACACTCCCCCCTCCTCCCCAAAAGCAGGGGAGGCTGCAGGAACTGGACAGGCGACATCCAGGACAGACAGATGAGCAGCTCCAGCCCCTCTGCCAGCCTTGGGTTTGAACTGTTGACCTCGCCAGAGCGGCTCAGGTTTCCAAACTCTCTTCCCTGTGCCAAGCAGCACTTCTGGTGCGGCAGGACGGGGTCCCCTCTCCTGACTCTGTTGCCCCTCAATACCTGGAGCATGAACTCAGCAACCACTTCAGTACTTGCACTGGCTGTTTCACAGGTTTTAAACCAAGCCTAACTATGAAACAGCACTGCTCTCCGCATGCAGCCTGCTCAGAGCACAGCCAAGACTCAGCTCTCCGGGACTTGTTCCTCTGCACCAACCTCAGGGAGCGAACAGGACACCCCAGGGCCTAAACCGGCAGCTTCCAGCAGCCTTTGCAGGCATTTTGAACAAGGGCCATGAAGTCTGTTTAACCAGTATGATGTGTGCAACAGAATCACAAAGAAACAGGCATTTAAAGTGACATCTGTTGGATTAATTAGCTGTGTAATTAGCCTCCCCTCTGTGGAGACAGGCTTTGTTACTGCTGCCTGAAACTTCCCCAGGTGATTTTCTTTGTAAGCATTGCTCTCGGAGCATGAGAGAGGAGTGGGTGGGACAGGGCTGTACCAAGCCTCCAGACCATTAGGTGGCTGCAGGTCAGAGGAGCCCAACGGCCACAAGCCACAAGCGACTGGACAGCGACCTGACAGCTCAAGCATCAGCCCTTGCCAAGTCTGTAGCAGCAGGCAGCCCAGCACCAGGGATGAAAGGGAGGAGTGGAATTCAAATTTTTACAGTCTTCTTGGTTAGATCCAAGTGGCCTTGGCCTCCTGCACCCCCCACCCTTCCTACCCCAGCTCGGCTCGAGCCGCCGTGTGACAAGGCAGTGACTGTGTCTCCACCCGCGCTGCTGCAGCCAGCTCTTCTGGGCAGGAAAATTCTGAGCTAAGGCTTAGGACAAAGAGGAAACCAGGATCCTGGGATTAGCGGCACTCCGGTGATGACTCAGTGGCCAAATAAAGGTTCCTCCCTAGAAACCCACCTCCCTGCTTTGCATGCAGACCAAGAGAGGGGAGGAAGGAATCTGGGCATTCATTCTGGTGTAAGTACAAAGGCGGTGTAACAATGGAGCTGTACACCAGCTCCAACATAAATCAAAGTAGTACCTAAGAGTGCAAGCTGATCCAGGCAGCTTCTCCATATTGTGCCACAACATCCTGGCTTAATTCCTCACAGCTTGTGGCAAGGGGGAGATTCAAAATACAGTAGTGAGAAGGCAGTTTTGGGGACTGATGACATAGCACTGCAAAAATTAACCGCCTCCAGTACCTGCTTATTCTCTTTGCTCTGCACAGACCTGCCAAGTCCCTGACAGAGCCACGGGAGCTGCAGTCTGCCCCTCCTAACTCATCACCAGCGTGCCAGCTTACTATGTCCAGGCAGAGGGACCTGCAGCTCCTGGAAGGATGTAAGGGGCAAACCGGTATTGCTAAGTTTTATATGAACATTCCCCTACCAGGTAGCTCAAATGTCGCCGCCACCCAGCACCCCCAGCGCAGCCTGGCAGGCCCAGAGCTCCCTGTGCTGGCTCTGGCAGTTCAGGCGACCGTGCCCACGTGCCCAGCGCACGCGGCCGCACGCCACATCTGCAGCTGGGGAAGGACTGCTCACGCTCTGCCCCGCAGCTCTGCCATGTGGGCAGCAGTCTTTGGCAGGGAGGCAAAGTAACCCAGAGACATGTATCTTTAAAGAGCTGCAGTGAGGTTTACCGGAGCTTGTCCAACCGTACCCAAAGGCAGGGCTTTCAGAGAACCTGTTGCACAAGTGTAATTTATTGCCTAATCTGAATTGCAGAACTTGACTGCACACAGCACAGTGCAAGGCCAGAGTTTTTAGGACTGGCAAGTAAGACCAAAAGAACATTACGGCATTAAGTTATGTATTATGCATGCATTATTTATTGTAATTTAATGAATTTCCTAGGAGATAGCAAGCAGGATCTTCCATACTGCTTCCACAGTACTTTTGGGGACTTTAATACTTGTTCAGGAACAGCTTGGTTACCTCTGGAGGGAAGACGATGCAGCACATGCATCCCGGGTGCACCAGCACAGCCCTACTGAAACCAGCAGCTCACGGCACAGGTTGGGGAAAGCACCGTGTGGCCTCCTCCCCAACCTGCAAATCAACCCTGCTCGAGCTGGATGGTAATGAATGGCCATCCATTATTTAATGAGCTCATGACAAAACGCCTGCGGCTGCACTGCTGCTACCCAGCCAGGGGCTACCCACGGCACTGAACGCCTGACCGTGCCCCAGCCAGGAAAGGGCCTCAGAGAGGTTCCCAGGCCTCAAAGGCATACTGCCCAAAGAGAACCACAGCTCTCCACAGGCACTGGCAAGTGAGGGTGTACAAGCCCTATGCTGCAAACCAACTACCCCTTTCAGCCTCATGCAGGTGTCATCTCCTCCTCTATCTGCTTGCCCCCCACTCTTACACCCAGGGTTCGGTCCAGTCCCACCAGCCAGACTTCAGCTATGGGCACCAGGTGCCTCAGGGACGCTGGGTGAGACCCAACCAATGGCCTGCTGCCTCCTGGCTGGAGGTCCCTTGCCAAGCCAGGCCTACAGGCAGCCCAGGGCACGGGCACACACACTTCTGCAGCAGGCCCCGCTCACACTGGAGAAACTGCAGGTCTCCCAGAACCAGCCTAGCCCCTCTGAACACATTCACCCTCCCTGCTCTCCTCTGTGGAGCAGCCACCTCCCGCAGCTATGCGGGAGTGACAGCTACTCCCCAGCAACAGACACTACCCCAGCAAGGTCTGCTGGTGCCACAGCCCTACATTGGAGCAGTGACTATAACCATTGCATCTTCACCTTGGAAGCCCGTGCAAATGAGCATCATCTGCAATGGGAAAAATCCCTGCTCTGAAATTTAAAAATTCACCTGCGTGTTCCAAAACTACTGGGATAAAAAAATGAACCTTAAACCTGACTAAACTGGGATCCCTCACAGGGAAAGGTGGTACAAGATTCACACCAATGCCTCATCAAGGTGATTGTGTCTTGCAACAGGACAGCAAGGTCCAGGAGTGCTTTGCAGGACCCTCCCTACACCCCAGAACTCTGCCATCGCCTGGGCCCTGGGGCAGGTGCAGAATCAGGCTGAGGATGCTGAGCCAGTCCCAGTCACTGGGACAGCCTTATGAAGAACTGACAAGATTGGTTGTTTTATTATCCTGAGGTTGGTTTGGTTGTTTTATGGTGGTGTTAACCCATTGTCAGCAGTATTTTGAACTCCAAGCCATTTCCACAGTGTATCTGGCTAAGGTGCAGTGTGCTGCCCTGACACTTGCTGCCCTTGCAGGCGCAGTCTCCCTCCTTTGTTCCTCACGGTGCTTTTACAGGGCAGTTTCTTCACCACGCTTTTGGATGCACGTGGCTCAGTACTTACTGGAAAACCACTGAAAGGAAAATCTAAGTGACCGAGGTCCATAAATAAAACATAGAGGCAAGCAGTGCTGTGCATTCTCAAGTTTTGATTCCAGCCCTTTCAAAAAGCAGTACAGAGGAAGTATGAAGTTTGTGATCCTACGCTAATGTACTTCATCATTAAATACCTAAGGGAAGTAAAAACCTGCCTTAATGCCAGGGTGATGGGACAGAGCAATCTGTCACCCAGAGAAATGCCCAGTCCCAACAGGGACATCTCCAAAAGGGTTACACAGACAGGGAGCAGATTTTGTACTAAAATACTTGCCAATCTAACAGGATGCCAAAACAGAACCCAGTTGCTGGGGTCTGTTCCTCCTGTAACTGGCTGTGCTGCAACTCCAGGTTTGCGCAGAAGTGAAACACTGCTTGACCGAATAAGCCTGGAAGAAGGCTGAAGGAGTGCACGGAGCTTGGGGAGAGGGGGTGCTCAGGGTCAGTCCCTGCTGGGGAGCTGCTCGAACCCCAGGGCTCAGGCTCACGATGCTGTGCCCACCAGGGCGTGGATCTAAGTTTCTGTGGCTATGGGTTCAGCAAGGCTGGATTTAAGTACGTTCTAGTCCCCAGAGCCACATCCATTCATAAGCTCATCCTTCATCACGTGTTTATTTGTGACTAGAGGATGGCACATTTGAATTAAAGGTTTAGGAGACCAGCTTTAAAAACAACTTTGTGGGGAGACTTCAATGGGTAGCCAACTTGTGAAGCTGCCATTGAACTTTTAGCTTAAGACCTTGTAGGAAATCAGCGAAAAGTCCCTTATACTCTGTAATATAAACAGGCTTTAAATGGGTACAATTCGCGTTACTCATGAGTGTAATTCAGAGCCCTGGTGCTGCATCTGTAGTTCAAAAGATAAACTTGCAAAAATAAACCCAAAACACACAGAAGGCAGACAGTGAGCAAATCAAAGGCTAATATGGCTCTAAATTCTCAGTAACAAGCACGACAGACTCTTTGTGGGCAACTTCACCCTAAGAACCTTAAAAGGCTGAGATCGAAGGAAGCTTTTGATAAAAATCAAACCCCAAACATGTTTCCTTTCGCCTACATTAAATCATCTGGGTACTTCAAAGCTGAATCACACCAGCTACTCGCAGCTCTGGCAGGGCTGAGCCGAGTGCTGAGCAGCTGAGCCGGGCTGGTGGCAAAGCCATTGCCAGCTGGCAACAGCCACATCGAGTTCTGTGCTGTCCCCTCTCTGACACCTGTACCCCAGCAGCTGCAGAGCATTTTCCGAACTGCTGGAGAGGCAAAGAAAACATTCCGCTCTGTATCTTGAAGCCAAAGGCCAAGAACTTTCATTTGTGTCTCACTGATGCCATTTATTCACTGATTTTTTTGTTCTTAAAGCTTGAAACCCCAAGATATTTAACACTCATTACCTGACAAAACACTGAGCTTTCCTACACTGAGGTCCTACAAGAAGAATCTCCTGTCAGCAAAATGGTGGGATGAGATGACTCTCAGCTTGACCTTACTGCAGAATTACGGCATGCTTAACTCATTCTAATCCAAGCAGGAACAGTAACCAGAGTTTAATAAAACAGCTATTTCCACCAGCAGTGAAATTTGTGAGAGGAAGCTGGACAGACCTAACCCAAACCTCTTTAGTACATCACCGCAGCTTCTACCAGCTGTTTGAGAGCTGGGCTGGAGCTTGTGCCTCAGTGAGCATCTACTGAGCACTGGGGTGCCAGCTCTGCACTGACCCGGTCCTGCTCCTCCTCCAGCCCACCCACATCCTGTGGCAGTAAGATTCACAGGTAAGTGATACCCCACACAAATAAAATTGGGCTCTTTTCCACTTTAAACCCCTTGCTAGTTGTACTAGATACATTTTTTGTGCTAGGAGAAGGGCAGCACCTGCTGTCTGTTCAACCCCTCCTCTCCACTCTGGATTTGTGTGCCAAGGCCAAAGTCCATTTATTGTCTTCACACATGTCACTCCAGCTGGGTATCATCCCTGCGTGCTCCCTGGGCTCCTTCTAGCTGCTTTAATCCTTCTTAAAATGAGCTAAATTGAAACTAATACTCAACAGTTAGGGAAATCGAGGCTTTACACAGTTCCTACATTTTACCCTTGCCTTTCTGCTTGCCACTCATCACTGAGTTGATGTTTTCAAACAGACTGGAAAGGATTCCCCATCTCACTTCCAGGAAGAGCAATTTTACCCCTCTTTTGGCTTGGTTTTGGTTTTTCTTTTTCTTTGCACAAGGGAGAGAAGCCCAGACATCCACATCAGGGCTTCCACATGCTCTGCTCCTCTAACACTGCAACACCAAATTTCACCTATAGTTTCCTGCGAAAGCACTTCGTGGTGTGAAGCTCTTCTACAACCCATCCAACTTTCCATCAAAAGGGTCTATATACTGTTACCTTATTGCAGATTTCTAAGCTTGCTTTTTACTCAATTTTTGGTGAAACACAGTGAGAAAACATCTATCTTTCTCATCTTTTTTCTCCACTGTTCAAAGTTTGGTTTTACTTTGCTTCTTTCCCCCCGCCCCTGCCATCTTCCACCTGGCTACCAAGTCACAGGCATCCTCCTGCAGCGACAGCAGCCACAGCCCTGCGCCAGATGCTCCTCAAGGCACAGGATCTGGGAAGCGCACTGCCCGTGGGACACAGACCAGCCTGCCTGGATGCTGCCCGCTTCCCTCCACCTGCCAGCAGTGCTGGGAGAACCTTCTCTTCCAAACGTCTGGTTTTCCCCTCTCTAATCCGCACGACTACCAAACTCTTTCCTCGCTCTGTCATTTTGCTGGATTAATGCTTTGTATGTCCCAGCACATGGTACTGCCAGAACTCTTGAGTGCTGGTAACCTCAGTGACTTTTCCCTTCTCTGGTACCTCCATCCAAGAGCATCCCTCAGCTTCACCCTACGTAAAGAGGCACCCTTCAGCTCATCTCCAAAACACGGATGAGAGGACTTCCCTCGTCTCTCTCCTCACCATACTGTGGACCTTTTGGCCTTTCCCTTTTTCTGCTGCCCCTTGAAATACTTTCCTATTTAATCATGTTGGACTTTCTGTGGACTTTGGCAGGGTTTCCCCCTGCTCCATTTTCAACTTTTTCTCACAGGCAGTATATATTTAATACAAGTGCCTAATGTGGTTTTAAATAAACCCCCTGTGACCTGCACACATCACTCCCTTTTAATTTCTCTAACAGTAGCTCACCCATTTTATGGGACGTTTTAACTTCAAATTGGGATACTCCTGTGGAAAATGTTCTTTTTGTCTGTTTCTGTTGCGGCAGGACATTGAATTTGAATGCATTACCATCATCACTCAGTAAGTATGACCCATACAATATTGTGTGCATCATCAGGGGTTAAAATCTTTTTGGGATCTTCCAGCATGTTTCTTCAAGTTGACATGCACAGCCACTAGACCTTTGGCTGTTGCCATGATGTTTCACACCATTCGCAAAGTGACAGCCACGAAGTGCCTCCTGTTGCACTCCCTACACTGCTGGCTGCTGCACTTCTCCTCTCACATCACAGTCAGATCCTGCTCCTGCTGCTGGAGATATAGCCCTGGAAGCCCTTCTCAACTGTGTGATGTCAGTCACTGCCGGGCACTCAATGGTGTTTCACAGTCGAGTAAGTTAAGGCACACTGTCACCCCAACCCCTCCATCACTCCTACGTGTTCCATACTCTGACACCGCAGTGACCAAGGGGTTATCTTCTTTTCCATCAGCTTTCTCAATCGCTTGTTCGATCAGTATCTTCATTTCAGAACAACAGCTCCAGCAGAGCTCCACAATTAACACTGCATAGGACACACACCTTTTGTTTTGGTCTGTCTCACTTACTGGACGCCACTGGAACCATAAGGCTTGGCTCCCAACCCCCAGCTTGGCCTCCCCACAGCCATTCCTGTGGCTCAGCCTCTCTGCTCTCCACACACACTGAGGCTCCTGCTGTGCCTGTGCGAGCAGCGGGACAGGACACACGCTGCTCCCCAGCAGAACTGGGAGCTCCCACCGCCTTCCACTGCCCCTCCATTTTCCTGCAAATGGCCTGTCTGTGTTTCTTTCCAAGTCAACACAGACCCTGAAGCCTGACTGTTGCTGGTATCTTGAGTACTGATGTTAAGGGGTCATGTTCCTGCACACTCTGCCTCTCCGAGCTAACAAAGAACCTCTATGCGTGCCATCACATAACCCCAATCCGGTCCTTCAGGCTCCCCATTCCCTACGAAGTTAACTCAGTGCTTGGAAAGCCTGAAAGGAAGACACTGAATGAACTCATTGACTGCACTCATTTGGCAGCCTGGCCAGCAGCGTGTTCCTTCAGTAGTTCTTTGTTTAAACCTCTTCTGAGTCGCAGGTTTTGAACTAGAGATTGTCAGGAAGTTGCAGGAGATGTCCACACGTGGCTCTTGCCTGAGCAGGTTATTTCCTTCTGGAAATTCCACCTGTGCAATAGATGCCAAGAACTCGTGCCTGACCTCTTACAGATGTGCGGAGTGCTGCTTGGCACAGATCTGGCCTAGTCCTATCTGGGGAGTGCACATCTGGCCTAGTTCTCCAGGTCACAGAGAGACAAGGCTTAGCTCCTGCTGCAGAGTAAGCCTGCACTTGTCAAGAGTGTGCACAGCACCTGCCTACAACTCAGTCTCTCCATATGCATTGGGCTGTCCTAGCTAGGAAATGAAGGGTCCTCAAACCCATGGTCTACATCAACTCAGTCCCTCCCCTTTGAAAGTTTAAGCACACACATTTACACCGGTACCTTTGCTTTCCAGGTAGTTTCTCAGAATGTAAAACCCACCAACTGCACCAAGGAGGTGAGGAGTCACAGTGAGAGGCACAAGTGCTGCCTTCTGCCCGCAGGACTTCCAGTTCAGTCACAGGATTTTAGGGGACAGCAGGGGTTCAGGGATAAGGTACGAATAAAGGAAAGATTACCAGACCTTTCCAGTTTCTTGTCGTACACAAAGACCCCACTGTGGCATCCCTGCCCCCTCATCACTGGCATGGCAAGAGGTCTGATGCAAGCTATTGCAACATGCAGGGCAAAGATGGCAGTAGGAGACCAGACCTTCTCCTCCGGCACTGGAAGCACTGCAGGAGAGGACTTAAGGTTTGCCAGGCTACAGGCGAAGAGTGTCTCCAGATCCTGTCTTTAGGCAGCAAGGAGCACGAACAGAAGTGACTCTCGGCCAACGCAAGGAGCTGGTAACATGCGATTTAAGAGAAAAATGGCAAAAAAGCAGAATAAGGAGGATTGTGTGTGATAAGCCTAGTGCGCGCTCTCACCCAGCAGCATCTGGAGAGGATTTTCTCCAGCAGGCAGGGAAGAACTCGATTACATCCAGTTAACTGTGCTCTAAACTGATTATGCATGTGCCAGGCTAATGGATTACATTAGCAAGAGGAAAAATAACATCCAATCAATCTCAATTTACTGCAGACCACACCAAGGCCTGAGAGAAGAGAAACCATTCTGTGAACTACCCCCACTCCCACTGCATCTCTCCAGCTATCGAGAGCAACGCAGCACTACAGCCATGCTGGAGGAACTGCACTGGAGCTGGTGTGGTCCACAGTCAGGTTTTTCCATGAAGCCAAGCTCTGATTCCAGCTACACTGGAGTGGGACGCTGTGAGCCCAGCTGTCCCTGCCACAGGCTTCACACAGGCCACACAACAGGCTGCACTGCTCCAGACCGTGCTATTCCCCGTCCTGTGTTTCACAGTGCTCGCACCAGAAGCGCAGGGCTGTAATGGCTCCAGAACTGCCCAGGCCTCCTGAACTCACAACCCCATGATTCCACTTCGCCTATCCAAAGGAAAGCATTTCAGGAATCTCCAAATCTTGTAATCAAGCACCTATGGTGCCCGGTCTGGCTTTGGTGGGGTTGGTGGGGTTTTTCTTTCCTTCTTTCCTTCCTCCCTTTTTCCCCTCCCTCCTCCAAGACACTCAACTCTACTTCCCTGACTGATTCTTCCCCAGGGGAAACCACTGCAGACAAGGGTGAATTCTTAACCCTTTGCAATACACATTTAAGACAGCAGTATTATGTGTTAAAATTGAAGTAGAGTTTTCAAATAACTCTCTTGTACCCCAGCTGAACCCTGCAGACAAGAGATTCAATTTCTCAGCTGGCCTTTTCAAGTCTCACCAGAACTGTCCTGTCCCCAGCTTCCAAGCTGATTTTACTCTCTCTAGCCTCCTGCACCTCTGAAAGAAGAGGCCTGTGTGTACCTGACTGCTCGCAGACCCAGACCCTGCTGTGCTAGGCTGGGGCCCAGCTGTTGATGGCAACAGCCACCGTCACAGCACTCATGGTCTCAGCAGCAAGCTCTTCCTCCTCCAAGCAGCTGCCCATCACATCCCGGTGGGTCCAACAACCACAACTCAGGACAAACCTTCTGTAAGGCTCCTGGCTGTCTCTTTCTGCTCTGAATTTGCTGGAACTACTCAGTCCTAAGGGAAATCCAGAAGTTTTGACATCTAACGTGTCTGCACTGACACATGGGCGGGGTACCACACAGCTCAAGGTCCCATTTTAAATTCCCATTGCGTAAGGAAAATTTTCAAAGAAGTAATTAAGAACAACAAAATATATTCTGCATACATATATACATAAAAATATCTCACCATGTCTGGGGGAAAGCAAGAAGAAAAGGATGAGCACAGAGAGAACATAAAAAAACCTGAGAAAAATGGGAAGACGAGGAGCGGGATAGCACGTGTGAAGGGAAGGCATGTGGCTGCTGAGATTTATGGCAACTCGTACCTGATTGTTCATACTAAAGCCATTATGGGATGATTAGAGAAAAAGGTGAAGCTTTAAGTCCAGTGAAAATCAATAGAAACGTCTGGAGCAATTCTGTTGCACGAGTGAAAGGACTATTTACTGTATCCGGATCGCTTCTTGGGTTACAGCCCATGGGGTTCGGGTGTGCAAGGGAGGGGGTTGTAAACAAGAGAAACAGGTCAGGGAAGAGAAGATGGCTATAAAAAAGATACAAAACGAAGTGGGGGGGTGTGCAAAAAGAAAACAAGATGGCAGTCACAGGCGAAACGCTGCCATCGGATGAAAACCCGCAATGCCTCCAACTACGGTCTGTCCATATGCACAGCCAGTGCATGCACGTGAATACACCCCTGGCATGCAAAGGCATTCTCCCTCTTCCAGCCTCAAGCAACTCTCTGCTTCCAGATCCCAGAATTCACTCATACTGAGCATAAAAGCAGGAATACCAGAAGCCCTCTTCCTCCATCCGTCCCCGCTTCCCCCACCCAGCCTTCCCTCTGACAGGGCAAACACACTTTTCCGACAACAGCGCAAGCCTTCAGTGCTCATGAAGACTCTCACAGGGGTCAACAAACTGCCTTATGGAAAGGAGCCAACAAAAGCAAGGCAAAAAGCTGCCTGCAGAGCCTTTTCAGCAGTGACTGCTGAGTTTTCACACAGTGTCTCTTATACGCAGCACTACACGACACCCAAGGTCCCATTAACGCACCCCAACACAAACACCCAGCAGCCAAAGGCTTTAAGAACCATGGCGGTGACCGGAGTACAGGTTGCAGAGCTGTGCTACCAAGTCACACTGTGTCCCACTGGAGAGACCTGAGCAGCTCATCTCCAAAGGATCACAAGTCACTGTGGCTCAAACCAGACTGTTGAAGCACTCAGGCAACGAAGGGAGATGAAGCAAAGCCAACCCTTACCTTATAGAGCTTCAGGCTGGCCTCGTGCCTCGAGTTCACCGTGTGAAGACGCAGCTTCTCCAGACTGTTGGTGTAGTAGTCGCAAGCGTTGCATTTCAGATGTACTGGGTTCCCAATGGCCACACACTTCAGCCTCCACTCGTTGGCCTTGCCACCCTCTTTGATGTGTGCTACAAGCTGGTATTTCTGCACATGCTTGTCCGTTTTACAGTGGAGCTGGAAGTTTGCCTTGAGCTGTGTGTTGTAGCGGCACAGCTTGCACTGGTACGAGTCCCCCATCACTGCCTTCCACTCATCCTCAGGGAGGCTGCGCTCCACGTTCATGTGGAGGCCCAGCATGTCCAAATTATCTGTAGTGAACTTGTTGCACACAGCGCACTGGAAGAGCTTCAGCGACGGGTCGTTCGTCTGCGTGAAACTCTCACCCAAGTTCATGAGCTCCTCAGACACCAGCTGTCCACCACCTAACCGCATGTCCAGGGGAATCTCTCCACCCACTGCACAGAGGAAAAACAGGAAAAAGAGGTCAGAAAAGCAGAATTCTTTACTTGCCAGAATGGAAGCATAGACATGAACCCATGAACACAGCAGAAGACGAGCACGGCTGTCCCCTCGCTTACTCTTCTGCGCTGCTGGGCAGTACCACAACAGCTGAAGAAAGAAGCGATTGCAGCAGGCATCTAAGGCTGGCAAAGGACTGTGATAGCCTGTGCCACCCACCCTCCAGAAGAGGTACCCAACCCTCTGCCCATGACGCCAGCAAGAAATCCCCTGCTGCCTATAAGGTTTCAGAAGACAAAGAATTCGTTAGTCCCACACAGAAAGTGTCCATGGGCGCTTCAAGAACAGTGTTAACTCTTCCATCCTGGTTTTGTTTCCCTACCTGGAGAAGCACTCACTTCTTGCAAAGTTCATAGCGTCTGAGTAGAGTCTGATGAGCTGAGCTCGTGTCAAGTGCTTACCAACATGGGAAGGTCCTCCCTCCGTAACCCCAGCTTGAGACCTGCAACCACCAATGCTACAATTCACCTGCTGCCTCCAGGCAAGCTCAGAGATGTTCACAGCCAAGGTCTCTCACACCAGGCGCTCTGGGCTTTAGTTTGGGGGGGGACGACACACGGCGATGAGCTCCAACAGGTGCCTTCTGAGAAACCCACCCCAGATTAACACCATACCCTTACACCGCATAAGCCTCACTGCAAGTGACTGGCAGTTACACCATACATCTGAGCTGGCAACTTGGAGCTACTGAGTAACGCACCAGAAATGACTGCATCCTTGATCTGCCAAAGATGTGAGCTGGGACACCATGGAGAGGGAAAAGAAAAGATGAGAATTACTTTAATTTAGAGTCACTTAAGTTCCTCTGTTTGTTCTTTTTCTTTCTTTTTAGCACTGTGCAGTGGTGCTCTCCTGTGACCCTCCTGTCCTTCTGGACTAGCAACAAACTGCACTAGGAAGAGCTGAGGGAAAGCAGAATGTGCATGAGAGCAGTGAAGCAGCAACGGAGTGCTTCAGGAGCAGCAGCACCGATGGATGGGCAAGGCTAGGGAGCACGGAGAGATTAATTCAGAGGAAAGCAGGTAAGAGCAGCAGATATCTTTTCATGTGTTTTCTCAAGGTGCTGTAGTGAAGGAACACAGACAGGAGTCATTTCAGTCAGTGTCTGTCAGGCCTGAAGCATGGGGGGCTGTTCCCAACCAGCTTTCATCCCTGAGTGCTGCTGAGATCAAACACTGTGGGAAGCACATGGCTGCTACCGGCCCTGGGTGACAGGAGCAGCTCAGGGAGGAACCTAGTGGGACCTGAGCCTTTACTCTCCTCCAACCCTAATCCCTGGACAGAACTGTCCAGGGATGGAGTGTGTCCCCGAAGCTCTAAGCACCATACCAACACCAATACAATGAACACTTCTTGTTGGGAAAAATACATCTGGTGGGGCATTTTTAAGTGTTTTATCATCTCTAGCCATTCCCCTCCAGTTTAGTAACTCTCATCTGGTCAAGCCTTGAATGCTGCAGCTGATATTGACACCAGAGCAATGGTTTCTGCTCTGTTTCATCAGCTGAGGAACATCACCCCTTCCTTGCACTGAAATCACCAGACTCTCCAAACTCACTTACCTTTTCTTCTGAGGGCAACACAACAGGAAACAAACCAACTCAACATCTGCCTCTGGCTGGGCCAGCAGCTGATGAGACCCTTGCACAAAGCCACCTGCCAAAGTACTCACCTCCCTTCCCAGACCAAGGAAAAACCATTAGGAAACACCCCAGCAAGGGTGCTCTCTACAATGAGGAGCCCCATTTAATGCACACCAATAATCTGGATCTGCTCTTTTATTAGCTCCAAAACCCTCAGAAAATGTACTGACATGGAAGCGAGGTGTTTTTCCCAGGCTGAGGAAAACCAGGAGAGAGGTCTCTGCTGTGTAAGTCTCTGTCCCTGACACAAAGGCAACTCACTGCACTGTGGCTGCACTACCCAGTGGGATACAGAGGGAGAAGGAAGGGATTTACCATGCAGTGCCCAGCCCACGCACAAGGGTTCTGTGGTAACACAATCCCTCCCCTTACACGCGGATGCGATGGAGCACCCTTCAGCCTCACCTAGAGATGGAGTCATCGTCGCCATGGGATTGGTGGGGTCTATCTGGAATCCACCCATCATGAACTGCGTGTCTGAGGAAGTGCTGTCCATCTTTAGGTTGGGAAGGTTCATGTTCTGTGCCAGGTAGTACTGGTAGAGCTCGGCCTCGGCAGGAGACGGCAGGCTGCCCAGGCCCAGGTGCCGGTTGTGTTGGATTTGGGACATGTTCTGCTGAAGCAGCATCATATTATGCATGTGCTTCTCACTGGTCATGTGAATCCGGAGGTTTCTGGCTACGTTGGTCTCATAGTCGCACACCTCGCACCGCCACGTAGGTTTGGTTTTTGGTTTGGTGGGGGAGGGGGCCCCACAGGTGCTACCGATGTTGGCCGCCGCGGCCGCCGCAGCAGCCGCCGCTGCCGCCGCCGCCCCCGCGGTGTGGCTGAAGACTTGCTCTCCCCCTCCGTTCTGCAGGTTTTGCATGTTGTTGAGATGCTTGTCTGACTGCATATGAATACTGAGGTTGCCTTTGGTAGTAGTGGAGTAGTTACAGACCTCGCAGCGGAAGGGCTTGTAACCACAGGTGTAGCTCTCACCCCGTGCCAGCCGCGGGTGTGGCTGCCCACTCTTGCAGTAGACGCAGGAGCCACCTGGCTCGGGATGTTTCTCCTTCATGTGCGCCTCAAGCGTCTGCTGGTACTTGTAGTGCCAATTGCACTTGGGACACTTGAGTGTCTTACACGAGTTGCGAGAATGCATCATAGTCATGTGGCCACCCAGCGACCGTGAGGAGCCCAGGACCGTGTCACACTTTGGGCACTCCACGCCGCTCCCCGAGGGGCACTCCCCACCCCCAAGTTCACAGAGGGGGCCAGCATGCTGGTGATGGGAGATGTAGCTCCCGTCCTCGCCCTCCGTACTCTCATTTGGTTCTGGTGCTGTGGCATTGTCTTTATTGGCACTTTCATCGATAAAGTCCAGCCTCCTGCTGCCCTCTGCCACGCTGGCTCCACCACCCTCATTGTTAAAGCTTAAATGATTCCTCCTGTTTGCACCATCAAAGACAAAGGAAGAAGCAGAATTAGAACTAGTAGAAGCTGTGCCCCGCGACAGGGTCTGGAGCACGTTAGGCATTAAAGGAGAGTTAGAAATGCTTTGGTTTGAGAGAGCAAGGTCCTTTTTGCTGCTGCTGCTGCTGCCACCGCCACCTGCCACAGCCCCAGTGTCCTCCTGGGGCCGGTCCTCGAGTTCGTCCTCCAACTCGCTCGGAAACAGTCCTTTGCAACCCTCATCATCCTCGTCCTCTTCCTCTTCCTCTTCCTCCTCTTCCTCCTCCTCCTCCTCTTCCTCCTCTTCCTCCTCCTCCTCCTCCTCCTCCACCTCCTCAACTGGCTCTGCCTTTTCCGAGAGGTTGTCCTGGTCGCCCCCTCTTGCTTCTCCCCCTCTGCCACCCCAGGGTCCTTCCCCTCTGAGGATTTGGTGGGACTGGAAGCCAGTGGGCCCAGGGGGACTGAGGTAATGGGAGTCTTCAGGGCTGAGCTGGTCAGCCCGCCCAGGTTGAGAAGCGCACCGGGGGCCAGGACGCCTGTGGGTGACGGCTCCGCTCCACCCGCCGCCCCAGCCTGGAGGGCCTGCTCGCCTTCCATGCGAATGCCACTGAATTTACCATAAAAACTGTGTCCAGGGCCTATGAGGTTAGCTGCGGAAACAAGAGGGTGCTGAAAGGTTTTGTTTTTTGGTTCCAGAAAGCTGACAAGGGGTTCCTTGTCTTTGCCTATCCCTTGGATGATAGCGGAGATGTTCTTATTGCTAAGAATTTTCCGCTCCTCCTCACTCAGAGTCATTCGGTGGTCGTGCACCGCGTGGGTCACGAACGAGCGGACATACCCAAAGGAGAGCTTGCACAAGAAACACATCAGGATAGGCTTCCTCTTCCCGTAGAGCACAAAGCCATCGAATTTGGACAGGTCCACATTGTTGGGAACATCTTTGGATACGCAGGAGCTTTTGGCAGAACCGTCGCTGTTCAGGTAATCCTTGTTGCTTTTGTGTCGCACATCGAAGACGCGGAAGCTGTGCAGGACGGGGCTGATGCCCGCCAGGGCTGAGGTATTCGGGAAGGCCTGGTCTGAGCCCTCAAACCACTTCCCGAAGGATGAGGCTATGTGGAAGGTGTTGATGATCTGTGGGTAGACAGGAGTGGCGGTGGAGGGCTCTCCCTGCTTGGGCAGAGAGTTTGGTAGCAGCGAGGGGAGAGCCCCGCTGCCGCAGGCGGCCCCGCTCTGCACCAGCTGGCTGAGGCTCTCCACGATGTAGGCCGAGCCATCCGGCTGGTAGACGATCTCACCGGCCAGGTTCTCCACATCGCTCTCCTCCTCCCCGTCCTCGCTGCTCTCGCTCCCGCTCTCCCCCTCAGCGGCGGGGGCGGGCGGGTGCCGGTGCAGCGGTGCTCCATGTAGCTCTGCAGGCCGGCGAAGGAGGCGGCGCACTGCCCGCAGCTCACCTCCTTGCTGGCGGGCTCGGCGCCGGGGCCGGCCGCGGCGCTGCTCTCGGGGACGCACTCGGGGAAAGGGACCCTCAGGCTGTCCAGGGGGCCGCGGCTCTCCACCGCGGGCTGCTCCATGCTGCCGGCCGTGTCGGGGAGGTGGGCGCTGTTGAGATCAGTCCATTGCTGGTGCTGAGGGATGCCGCACCCATTGTCCTTCCCGGGGATGACGGGCGAGTCACAGCCTTCCATGGCAGGGCCGGCACGGAGCACTCATTGCACCCGGTACGGCTTGGACCTGCAGGCAGAGAGAGGAGGAGAAAGGTGGGTGAGTCAGGGGAAATGGTTCCCTACAGACCACCGACCACAAAGGCTCCTCAGGACCAGACGGGAGGCCGAGAGCTGGTGCCCCACGACGGGCTCCAGGAACAAGCATCCCGGCCTTGGGCAACACACTGCTGGGAACGAGCAATGGAACCGTAATGGGAGCAAGAACACAAGGGGCGAATCGGAGGAGCCTGAAGATGGTGAAAGCCCTCCACTGCTTTCCCTGGAGGGGGCAGGGAGATCACAGGGCTCACACTGCTGCTCCCAGAGCATCAGGTCTTCAGAAAACAAACCACTCCCAGAAAATGGTAACAGAACCTTCTCAGAAATGCTTCTCCAGAGAAGCAGAGTTAAGACACCACAGCAAGAGAGTACTGGAGCTTTAACACTGTGTAAGCTGCACTCTGGATCCCTACACCTGATGCTGATTCCTGGGTGATTCCCTCCCATTGACAGCTCAGGGAGCCCCGATCCAGAGCTAATGAACACACACCGAGGCCCAGAGCAACTAGCATAGGTTTTGGAGTGACTCTGGTATGCACAGAAGATTTAATTGCTGTGTTCTGGACAGAGTTTAAAAGGCGAAACTTCAGGAGAGAAACCAAACAGGAAATTCCAGATCCGACAAGGGTCCATCCCTGGGATCGGAGAGCGGTCAGCCCACCACGCTCCCCGATCCCAGGGATCTTGCAGGGCACAGCCCCAGCACACAGACAGCTTCCTACCAGCCTGGGAGGCAAACAGCAGATGCAGGTCCTAGAGCAGGCAGAAGGATAACCCTTCCCACTACTTCTGTTTCTCCAAATACGAGGCCTGAGGAACTTCCACTGACTGCCACAGAGCTGGCGAGCAGGGCTGCTGCGTATGGCTGACACCCATGCCCCCCTACCCCCTCACTTCCACGTTTTCTGCATTCTGCCAGTACTCTTAAGGCTGGGATCCTGGGATGCCCTGGTCCGACAGGATGTGCCTTTCCAGAGGTTACAGACTGGTAAGACTAGACAGTGCTACAGACCACACTGGGATGCCAACCACAAAGCGACTGGAGATGCCAGTTCAGCTGCAAACCCACCGAGTATCCTGTCTGCAAAAACACGTTTCTATGGTCTGTGTCCTACAGAGAGCTCCTGCACAGCCCCCTGTGAGGGAACACCAGCAGAAATTAGAGCACTAGTACCTCAGCTGAAAAAGCAATTTTTAACCTGTCGCTCACAGATTTCCTTGGGTGGACAGATATAAAACACCCACAGCAAACAACCGAGGAAAAAGTGTACCACCTGAGACCAGCTTCTCCAGGTTTTCACAGTCTGAACCAACGGCAGACTCATGCTCTAGATCTGTCGTCATCAGTGGCATGCAGGACTCCTTCCACAGCATCTCACTGTCTGCCAGCTGCACACAAGCCCCATTCTGTTTGTTGGAGGGCTAAAAGCACACTTGGGGAGAGTTTTCCTGAACCTCAGCCTGAGGGCTGGGGGAGGTCTGAATTTAACAATATACTGTTACTTCTAAACTGACTCAATGGATTTACTCTAAGTAATACATTTCAAGTGATACAAATTATTTTAAGTCTTTCTTTAAGCCCCTCTTGTTTACCACAGCTCTCTCCAAGACGCTCTTCCGAGCACCCTTCAAGTAGTGTCTGCTTCAGCTCCTGTAACGGCCCGAGCCGCTCCCGGTGCTGGAGCTCTGGCTAGAGCAGACTGTTAGTCAGGACCCCCAGCAGACCTGTGCATGGACCACCCAGCACTGGGGTTCATGGTCTCTCCCTTCAAAGGCTTGGGTCCTGTTAGCAGCCTGCAGCCACTCCTGGACTCCTTCAGCTGACACCGTAAGAGTTCTGACACCCCACGCTGCTATCTGAACAACACGGATTGCAGCCAGAGCTGGAAAAGGTTTCCAATGCTCCAGTGCTCGATTTGAGCCCAGGAGACACGGAGGACCATTGCGAGGTCCTGCAGAGCAGTGTGCCTGTGACAGGGACAGGAGCTCTTTCCCTGCATGTCCCCTGCTGCATGCACGCTGCAGCTGCGCCAGCACCTGGGCATGTTGCTCTCTCAGAGGACATGTGGCAAGGATGCCCAGAGCCAGACCTGGGGGCACATCGATCCAAAGCGTTCACCGGCCCCTGCCTGCCCTCAACCCTGTGCCACACACAGCTGGCTCTGTGGCTGCACTAGTAATAAAAAGTGGTTTAATCCGCAATAAAAATAGCCTGGTGTGCTGAACAGAGTAAGGAAGGGGAGAACTATAATCCTGTTGCCAAAAGGCTCAGTCTTCATTAGCCAGTTTTGCTGACCTTCACTAAAAGGCACTGGAACACCGCACTGTAACACCTCTGGCTTGCACCATGCCTCTCCCACTGAATGTTTGTCCTTAGCTGCACAATCCCTTTAAACTCAACCTGGATCCATCTGTGCAGGGCCCCACATCCACCTTCTGCAACGTGACATACCCTCTACCCCTCACCACCACCCTCTGCATGGACCACAGATTCATACTGGGTGGAAAGACTGAGTAACACAAGAAACATCCTAAGCCTCATTCCCTCTGCTGAGAAAGGTTTTGGGAATACCTACGTGGACATCAAAACACAGTCTGGAACAGCAGTGCCCCACAAATGCTCACAGACAAAAAGCACTCTGCTGGTAGCACAGCCACCCCCTCCCTGAAACACGCCGTGGGACACTGCCAAGCTGAGTGTCTCCACTGTCAAGGACTCTTGATTGGCAGGAAGATGCCTGACTGACAGTTGGGCCAAAAGGGTTAGCGCGGCCGACGGGGCGGGAGGGTTAACAGCCTGATTGTAAAATCAATGTAATAAATGCTTGGTAAGTTACAGGAACATGCGGGAAGAGGAGGCCGCGATTGATAAAGGACTGCGGCTTTGATGCTGCACTGGGGACTTGTTTATTGACAGGAAAGCCAATCTCTCCTCCCGGCCAGGCCAGGCCAGGCAAGCCGGCATGCACTCACCAATTAATTGGTGGGCTTTTCTGCCTTGGGTTGCTTTAACATTGCTCCCCCCACTCATTCCAGGTTAACCAGCTCAGGAGGTGCTGCTCCTAAGGAATCTTCTCTCCTCTTCCCAACATGGAGGAGCCCTTCTATGGCGGGTGTGAAAGCCCACCGCTGAAACACAGACACAGACCAAGCCCCTGTGCAGACCCAGCTTTTCTTGCCCGTTCAGGTCATCGCCAGAGCTATTCCTGAAGAATGACACAGAGGAAGAGATGCAAAGATGTTTGTTTCTATTCGCACAGGAATCACCTCCTTCAACTGAAAAGAGCAATCTCCTTGTTACAGCAAAGCAGACTTCAAGCAGGAGCACGATGCAGTTATTAGATGGCTGTTATGGGCCCTGCACCTTCCTCCATCCCAGACCACCCTACAGCGACCGGAACAGGACAAGGAGGGTGTGTGAGGATGGTCCAACCACTGCAGGCTGCGCACCTCCCATCCCCTCCCCACTGCCTGCCTTCTCTGCTCTGTTTATCAGCCAGTCAATAAGAAAAGGTAGTTCTTACTTAAGGAGGCAGAAGTCAACTCGTCAGGTCGATCAGCACTCTGTCTGTAAACATGGTTTCCCGTAAAATCAATGAACTCCAGTTACAGAGAGAACAGCCTGAGTGCTGGAGGCTCCCTGTGCTCTCACCACTCCAGCTGCAGGGAAGGGCTCTCCCCGGTCCCTTCCCTGCCTTCTTGGCCCCACTGCTGCTCTCACCAACCTGCTTGCCATGCCTCTGGCATTCAGCCCACCTGAGCCCCTGCTCCTTCCCTGCGGCATCGCAGCATCTCGCAGCCTCCCTTGGGCAGATGTGGGACCGGCTGGAGGAGAACAGACCATGGGGCAGGGAGAGCTCCACTGGGGCAAGAGTGGCAGCCACGGTGGTCCAGAGCCCTCAAGCTACCTCTAGTCGGCACAGTGCAAGCGAAAGCTGTGTGCTGAGTGCCCCACACGTGCACCGAGAGTTTCTAACCATGGCCAGGAGTGTGCAGTCACGCTCGGTCCAGAGCACACAAGGAGTCTCTACCCCAACCCCTGTCACCTCCCTACAGTCCCTGGCCCCATCCACAGGATGTAGCTGCCATCTTACAGCAACTCTTCCACTGCCCAGGAGTAGCTGCTGCTAAACAAACACCCTTCGCTCCCCCTGGCGAGCTGGGGGCTCCTGGGCAGCCCCTGGCCCAAGACACTGGGCTGCCGCCTCCCCCAGGGACACCCAGCAGCAGCACGGGCAGCAGGGACAGGAGTGGGAGGGAGAAGGGGGTTCCTGCTGTTGCCCAGGCTTCCCGAGAATTAAATATGAACAGCCGTGCTGTGTAATTTTAAATTGTTAATTAGCACAGGGTTAATTAGGCGGCCCTTTCACAAGAGGCTGTTTGGCAGTAAACCAAGACTGGAAGCAATGAGGAAGGAGGAAAACAAAAGGAGAAAGAGACAGTGAGATACTGTTCCCTCAGCTAATGACCCACATGGCACCATGAAAAAAGGGTGCTGAGGACAGGGAAAAGATACAAGCAGATGTATCCAGGGCCATTACCCTGGGAGACATTCGGAGGCAGCTCCCTGCCCAGCCCCACCCAGAGAGCAGTGCTCAGCCCTGAGGAGCGAGTTGCTCCTTCCCAGAATCCCGGTGAGCCAGAGGCTCGGCCTCCAGCCAGCTCGCCAGCATCCAGCCCTGGCTCCACAAAGGACACGGCTCACACAAACGCTTGTGGCCAGCAATCGAACTGGAGTGGTTCCTGGTGGGGAAAGCTGCGCGACGGCCTCCAGCTCTGTAAACACACACCCCGAGCTGCTGTGCCAGCGGGCGTCTGCAGATCAATACTGTGGGCACGGCTGAGACCAGCCCAGGCTGGCTCCAGCACACAGGGTAAGTGCAAAGGGACAGAGGCAAGAGGACGACAACAGCCCAAGGATTAACTGCTCACGCCCCTCCCTACCTGCTCAGCTTGGCCCTTTTCCATGTCCTCGAAAGGAACGAGCCCTGCGACCACTCATGGGCAAGTCAGCCAAGAAGCTCCCGCCTCTGGCACGGCCCTCGATGACACATTCCAGCCTGAAAACCAGGAATGGCCGTACCAGTGGTGACTGAGCAGCCATGTACATGTCTCCAGGAGCAGGTACGAGCACAGCTTCAGGGAGCAGGAAGTCTGGGGGGTGGGAAGCCAGGCAGGCAGCTCCATGCCCAGCTGGAGCCACAAGGAACCCAGAGCATCAAAGCTTTGTGTGCTGCTCCCCCACCTGGCATGCGGCAGGGCACTCTGGGAGCACTCACGAGACTGCCCCAAGAAAGGCATGATAGAACCCATGCCCTGAGATCCAGAACTCATAAATTAAGGAAGAACAGGATATATGTTGCCAAAGCAACTTCAATTTTGCTCCTTTATGCATATGCACTATGATACTTCCTTTAGTTACACGATCACACACTACCTCACTCAGCAAGCAGGATGGTCACATATGAGGGTAAGATAAGGTTGCACGAGCAGGTTGTCACTTTATGAGATTTGTATGGCAGCTGTTACCACACAAATATGTGGAAAGTCACTTCCTAGAGTAGAAAGATCTTTTTAAAATTCCCTAAGCAACAAGGGCTGGATGCTCAAGCTAGGTAGCAATACAGAGATACTTTCAATTTCCAGTTTCAAAAAATGCTTTTATCTTCAAACTTAAACGAGAAGATAGATATTCCAGCTCCCTCCTGTTCAGTGAGGTGCCAAGAAGTAGTAAGAGCACCTGCCAGCCTCAGGGAAGTGTCGAGGATCCTGCAACGGGGCTGGAAACAGTAAGATAAGATGGTACTTATGAGCCAAAACCTGAGCGTAATACTGAATGGGGATGCACAGCTTGAAGAATGATTTCTAACCGGGGGTTTCCATCAGCGTTTTAGTGCAGGTGCCTTGGGATTCCTCTTACGCAATTTCTAACCAAAAACCCCCAAACCAAACCCTGAAAATACTGATGTTTATTTGCCAAGTTCAATGTTTTAAAGAAGAAATGATAAACTCATTTTCCTCTTTCACACAGCAAGTAACATCTTGCACCTTTCCAAGCAAGACCAAGTTGTGTTTGGCACACACCTGATCACGGTGGAGCTGCCTCATCCACAAATGTGGTTTGCAGAGTATTCATAACAAGGTATTGGTCTTGCCAAATACTGAACAAGCTTTACATCTAGTCTTCTTCTGTGGTTAGGCTTTACCAACCAAAAGCCTGAGTTCAGTTTTGACTTCTCCAAGAGCTTCTCTGCAGACTCTGCTCAGTGTCAGACTGTCGTTTCCAGACAGACACACAGCCACATCATTGCCATCGCACCAAGAGTGAAGGAACTAGCAAGCCAGACCTGCCCGCTGGTGGAAGAAGGATCCTGAAATGTTGACTCACGGGGTCCAACACCCATTGGCCAGAGCCCCAGGCTGCAAGTCCTTGCAAACTGGTTTATAGGTGACAACACCCAGACCCCACATGGATCTGCGGAAGCCCCCATGCTTTCCCTTCCAAGGGACTCTGGCCAGTGGGTCCTGAAGGGCTTGAGGTCCCAGGAGAGAATGAGGTAGCACATAGTGGTCTACAGAAAGGAAAGCTCTATCAGACACCTCAAAAGGACAGGCCAGTCTTCTCCCAGCAGGAAGACAACCGCAAGGAGGGCTTGCCTTTGGCAGCTGACAGCGCTCCAGGACTGGCATGCTGACAACACAAACAAGCACCGCACTGCGCAGGCTCATTAGTGGCACAGAAAATGCAAGTGCTCTCTGACACACAGGCTCACAGGCACGGGCACAGCCAGCGCCTCAGATCTTCACAGGATCATTAGCATAAACAGCTTTTCAAGCAGCAGGAAGCAAAGGAAACCCTGAACAAAACAGGACTGAAAGCTGTAGGGCTCGAGCACTTGGCATGAAACTTCAGAGAAAGGGCCCCCTTGAAAAGGTGAACCTCCCGCATTATCCACAGTTTCTCTTCTGTCCTTCACATCAGCTAAAATCCAGCCAAGGAGAGCACTACAAGATCCAGGCAGCTTTGCAGACACATTCTGTTACGAACTGTTATCCCGAGTCTGCCAATCCCTTTGAGGCAGCTACTGTACCACACACGGAAATATTTATGTCAGCATCAATCCGCTGCCCCTGAGGAGAGAGCAATCCAGAGCAGAGCTGGGCTCTGGAGTGTGCAGCGGGGAAAGGCACATGCTCCTCAGAGAGACTCCCTGCACCCACAGTATTCCATCGTGGAGGTAAACTACTGTAGGTCGTGTTTCTCTCTACTGACCAGACAGATCCTTGCTTGGTTCCAGAGCGACACAGCATTTCCATGCTCCCAGGGCACGGAGCCCGTGTTCAGGTCCTGGGCCAGCCTCTGCCCCAGCACAGGGCCCCACAGTCTCAGGGTGTGTTTCTACCTGGGTTTGTTTCCAAACGCCACACACAGGATTCTGCCGCTGCACAACTCACCCCTTCGCTCTAGAAACCTGACAGCTCCTGTCACAGGCTGTTCCCAGACACCGCTGCTAGAAGAACCACATGTGCATCTGGTTCACATGTTCAGCACACTGATGTCAACCCAACTTCAGAGCTAACCAGAGAGCTGTGAGGACAATGAGCCTAGCTCCACTGTGGGGACTCCATGGTCCCCTCAAGTCCCCACATGCCTTGGGGAACAACCCTTCTCACCACAGCCTGAAGCTTGCCCTTTCCCTCTCCTTTCCTTTACCCCCAGCAGCTTGTACCAATAAGAGCTGCCACAGCTCCCTTTGGGCCAGTCCTGGTTAGAAAACGGACGCGCTGCCTGGTCCCCAGCTCAGTTGCTCTTTCCCACCCCTGGGGAAAGCTGATGCTCTGGACAAGGAGAAGCAGCTCAGCAGCTTTACCTCCTTTGGTATCCGTGCTGCCTGGTATGTGAGCTCTGAACCACACGCTACTGTCACACAGCTAAGGTCACCGGGATGTGTGCTCGGATTAACCATGAGTGTTTTGGTATGGAGTAAGTTTTACTGGTCACAGTTTTATCACTGCAAGACAACCCAAAAAACCCAGAACCCTGAAAGAGGTTACAGAAACCTGCAGTCCGGCTGGGAATGCTTCCCACATGGAGTGCTTCGTAGGCAGACTTCAGCAGACCCACAAGGTCCCATGCTCAGGGAAACAGAGCATCTGCTACCAAAACAGTGCCCTGCTCTAAACTTCAGCTCCAGCCTAAGTATTTTCTTTAACTGGTCAAAATAAACCCTTCTGATTACAGCAACCAAGAGGGATCGATAACTGCCCGCTGCTCGACGGCTCAAAGTCTCAAGTTCACACTCTCCTAGTCCCCCATAAGCGGCTGCTCTATCAGGCGCTACATCCCCGATACACTTCAGAACAAACACCTCTTGTCAACGTTTAACCACCACACAGTGGAGCTGACAGAGACCCAGATAAACGTGGGGTTCAAAGCATGTGCCTGGTGGATCTGTACCGGGTGCTGAACCACATTGCAACACACCTGCGAGGAATGTAGCACCTTCGGAGACAGGGAAGGAAGTTGCTACACACACTTCTCCAGACCTCCAGGACTGAAAGCGTTACTCTGCTGCTTGGCCTCTTGCTAATTGTGGGTTTTATTTTTATTTCCTATTACCCTCTTGCACGCCTGATGAGATTATCTTACCGGAACTGACACAGCTGGAGGCTGTAGCCATACATGGAGCCTCTCAGGAGGCAATGCAATTTTATTTTCATTGATCAGAAATCAGCAGGGCTGTAAATTATGGGAAATTCCATTAGGAGAAATACCAGACCACAAGACCCAACTATCTAGGTACACCCCAATCCCAGAAAGTCCCATCCTTCCTCGATGTCCCATCTGGATGCTGACAGAGTCTCATCTTTCTTCCTCCCAAAACGGAGCAAGCCACTAACTTGATATCCTTAATCGCTGCTGCTCTGCCGGAAGCAGAGGCAATGCTGCCCAAACACCCCCAAGGGTTCACTTAGCTGAAGCGAAGTCTTTGGTACAGGCAGCAGTATGTGGCTCCCCCAGCTCAGCTGGGCAGGCGGCATCAGCGGAGCTTCACTGCACATGCCTGACCCCACAGCCCAGGCCCTTGCAGCCAGGCCAGGGAGAGGAGCCAGCACACCAGAGCAGATGCTGAGGGGATGCCCAGTGCTTGCTCCCACTGCAGTCCCGTTTGGAGCCCGGGTTCTGGGGAAGCATCAACAGCTTCACTGCAGAGGAAGGAGCTTTTCTTCTTCATGGGTGGGAGTCTCAGGACACGTGCTGCTCAGGGAACCCCTCTGACCAAGCACTGTGCAGCAGCAAGTCCCAAATGGGATTGTGTTCAACCCTTCGATTCCGAATTCCCATGTACACAGACAGTGTGCTTGATCCCACCTTCCTGGATTCAAATCCTACCCTTGTGCCTCCCTGATGAACAGCGGGGCTGACCCTGTCCCACAGGTCATTGTGGCACATGCCCAGGCTGAAAACCCTCCTGCAGCAGGACAGGCGAGCCTGTCAGCTGAGCACGGGTTAACAGGAGCTGACCGCAGCACAGTTGTTAAGGTAATCAATACCAGTGAGATACTAAAGCAGCATAAGCCACATTATTGATTGCCAAGCAGATGATAAAACTGTTTATTATGATAATTGCAGGGTGCCTGCAAGATGCTCCTAGCACTGTCTTGAGCTTTTTACAAAAATAAGAACTGCCAGGGCATACTGGTCTGCCTGAAGCCCCTCTGAACCCTGGTGAGGGTCCTCATGCTCTGCTGTGCCAAAGCACCAACCCCAAGCCGCTGCTTGGACAGAGAGGGTCTCATTAGACCCATCTCTGCATACTACCAGGTGCACGAGCACCAGGCCGCACATCCAAACTGGTGACCCTTAGCAGCTTGTCACCCTGCCACCACGTGCCTGCAAGACAAGCAACCTGTCCCCAGCATAAAGCAAGACAACGTTTGGATTCTGAAGCTGCCTGAAATACCAAAAAGCTTCTCTTGAGTTAAACAGGCTTGGACTGACCTTCAGAAGGCCATGCAAACTGCCAAACTGTGTGTACTCCGGCACAAGCACCGATTTCCCCTCCGCCAGCAGGAGCAGAAACCACAGCCTACATGGGCTCCAGGTTGCCACCACTGCTACATGACATCTCAAAGGTAGTTTAACGAGGGCTGAAGCTCCAGGGCTCTGTCAGCAGCTCTACGGGCACTAATTATGGGGTATGGGTCCCATTATCTCCCAGTATGGACAAGGCTCTGACAGCTTCATTTCAGCACTAACCCAAAGGACCATATGCTGGGGACTGTGGGCAGTACTCAGTGCAAACTCCTCCGTGGTGGCTGGCTGCTTTCATGTGAGCTGGGTCACTTTCTCCAAGCAATTCCAGCTGACATCTGCAAAATAAACTCTACACCAGTTGAAGCAAGCTTACTATGGGCTGTCCTCGGCTGGGATTCAACTATACACGGTACTTCTGCCTAACACTCTTTCTTCCTCTTCCTTCCTTCTCTCATCAGGTTCTAAATGACCCCCCAGTCCCTGGTGCATCCTTCCCCCTGAAGAAGCTGCCACTTCCTCCATACAGTCAGGGAAGGATTCTCAAGCCAAGTTCTTCTTCAGGGCAAAAGACAAAACCTCAGACGTCCCCACAGCCCTCTGACCCTTCCACTGCTGAGCCAACCCTTTTCCTGGGCTGGGCTTCCCACGTACACGTCTCCCACAGCAGACTGGTGAGGACGGATTCTACCTCTGCGGCTCACTGGCAAGAGCAACTGAGAGGTTAATGGGAATGGGATCCAAACCAGCACCCTGATCAGCAAACATGTCCCACTGTGCCACTGCAGCCTCACTTGCTGGACATCAGGACAAGAGCTTCTAAAGCTTGTGCCCTCTCACCCCAAGCACCGGTGATGGGCTGCAGAGCCTCACCAAGCCCATCCCTGAGGCCTGGGGCTGCTCTGTCAGTCTCTCCCCAGTAGTTCTGCACAAAACCTGGATGAAAATCATCCTTTCTTATTAAAACCTAGACAAGGAAAGAGACACCCTCCCCACCACCCCTAGACAGGGCCAGCTTCCATCTTTCCCTTCCTGCCAGGGCCAGGAGAGTCCACCAGCAGCCAGTGCCGAGCAGCAGAGCATCAGGTTCTCCCAGACAAGGGACCCATTGTGTTACAGGAAAATCCTCTATCCTTTACAGCCAACGCCAGCTCCACATCTGCTCACACTGCAAGGTCTCAGCAAGGGACTTCTCTCTCTGAAGCACTAATGCTGCCCCCACACTTCAACATGCGAGCCTCTTGTTTTAGGCCCGCCTCAAGCAGAGTGGCAGTGTCACACTGCAGGGCACTGGGTCCGGAGCCAGAGCCTGGGGGCACCACTGACCGTACTCACTCGAACCCAGGGTAGGGGCACAGAGGACATGTGATTTCTTTTCCCCCTGCAGACCCCACTGGCCCAAGGATGGAACCATGCTGAGAGTCCAGCTACTGGGAACCGCTGGGATGTGCAGGACTGAGGGACTGACTTAGCGCTGCAGACCAAGCGATGATCACACCTCATGCTTCCAGTGTTATTTATTCATCGTTTGCTCTGTAACAGCCCAAAGGCCCCAGCGGTGCCAGACTACGCCATGGCCAGCAGCAGCCCCTGCTGCTCCATGTCCCAGCCTCCTGGCAGTCCCAGGCTCAGCACAGGGACCCTGCATGCTCCCATCCCCACACCTGGCACATGTTCTGAGCTGGCGGCTCTGCCCAAGCCTCACAAGCCTGTGCTGCATCGCTGTGCTCCATCAGGAACCATCCCCTCTGCTAAAGCCACCCAGGACCAGCCGCCTCGCCCGGCCCTCCTGGCAACACAGCACTGGGATGCCAGCTCACACTCCTGCAGAGAAGCCAGGGACAGCAAACTGGGGCACCAAGACCACTTTTCTTGAAAACATCCACCTTCATTATCACTTTTACTTTAATTAGCTCTTTACAGCAGCCTTAAGCCCTCCCAGCTGGAGGAAGTTCTGCTCCTAAATGAACAATTAGGAGGTGCACTAAGGGAATTTTCCTCTCATCTTCAGAAAAGCCCTTCTCAGCAGAGCTACAAGGCGAGCCACCTGCCAAAGCAAAACTCCCTTCAAGGAGTCCCTTCAGGTGCTGCTCAGAGCCCACAGGTCGCCCCAGGACCCCCGCTGTGTGGGCAGGCTACTCAAGGCAGCAGCTTGAAATGCTGAACTTCAGCACTGCTAATGAAGGGGTCTTTAACGCCTCTGCCCCCCATCACTGGCTGAACGGCCTCCTCTTCCTCACCTGGTCACAATAATTGCCCTGAGAAAAATCAAAGATTTGATGCCCTTCTCGCTCGTGGGAGGCCTCTGCCATGAGTTAATTTGCTCAAGAGTTCAAGCTGAGTACAAGCTGCAAAGAGAAAGCCCTATTAAACACATAAGAAAATAGGTCCATCTGAACCATAATTACTGGAAACGCGGTCTCCTCATCAAGGCTGCCCTGAGAGCCCAGCAAAGAGACATGGCCATGGAACGCCCCAGGAGGTGGCCTTGGCCATCGGCTGGGAAGCAGAAAGGCAGAGGTGAGGCGCCAGAAGGATGTGGTGGGAAAGGGCTGCTCAGCGCCAGCAGATCCAAGGCTTTGATTAGAACTACACCGTGGAGCTCTAGCCCTTCTCAGCCAGCACAGAACCACATCTATCATCCCCTTCTCCCACCTTTTCACATACCTGATCAAGCCCAAAAGCCTAACGCAGGTAAGAGGAAGGGGTGAAGGACTGCTGAAGTTACCAACGCAGTAGCTGCATCACTGCAGCCTCTGACCCCAAGAGACATGTTTCCTGTTCCCCTCAGCTGCTTCATCCCTCGTTCAGCTCCACCAAAGCAGAAGCTACCCAACGCCACCGTGTTTACTACAGTTCGGATCCGTGTTTGGAACACAAGACTTGGTCACAGAGAGGATTCCAGATCCAGTCTGACAGTCCTAAGGTCTACAGAATGACAAGGCTTAAAATCTCTCTCATAGAATCATTTCCACGCAACCTGGTAATCCCTGAGGTCGCTTGGTTTCCTCTGCTCCCCATAGTGTCTTCCTGGCACACTGATTTGCTCTTCTTCCCCTGCTGCTCTTCCCTTGAGCACTGAGTTAAACTGCCCATCAGAATGAGCTCTATTCATCTCCCTAACCTTCATTCACACTGCCTGTCTCGGAAGCTCCTTAGCCCACGAATGTGGGATACCAGCTACAGTTTGTGGCCTATGGTAATGGACAGAGACAGGGGCACAGGAAGATCTGTTGGACCGATCTGAAACCCAAGGAGCACAGGAGCCTGCAACGCCAGACTGGGGGAAGCTGAGCCTGCACCCATCAGCATCAGGCCCTGGGCATGTGCTCTGCCACCTCTCCCATGGGCTCCAAGCACCAGCACCCAGCTCAATCCCCTGCTTTCCCCATGCGTGATGAGGGACACCCATGCATGACATCAGCAGGCCTCTATCTCACAAGCCACTAAGGATGGGCACAACACCATTTCCACTGTCCCAAAGAAGCCATGGCCAGTACAAGGGTGAAGCTGACACCAGCGTGCGCACCCAGCTCTTCAGAACCCCCAGGGACCTGGCAGGGAAGATGCATCGGCTGCACTAAGCATCTGCATCCCTCCCCACAACCAACCACGGCAACGCTACGGAGAGCTGGGCAAGGGATGGATCCCCCCTGGCTCAGCCCACCCCTCGCTCTGCATTCAGGCATTTTCTCAGCTCTCCCACATCTGACTCTGGAGAAGGGGAAGCAAATGCTCCCAGTGTCCAATGAGCCCAGATACCTATCAGACCACAGCACAGCAAAGGGGAAAAAAGGAAACACCAACCTATTAATTCTTGGCTTCTTGTTTTAGCTCTAGGCAAGGGAAGGTGCACGGCAGAGCGAGAGGAGACTGCAACAGACAGAGCCTGGGACATGCTCCAAGAGCCCCAGGGGCAACAGCGCTGGCTCCCAACCCCACAACGTGGGGCTGCTCTCCAACAGGTGAGGGCTCACAGCTCCCCGGGCAGAGGGAATGCAGAAAGCTTCCCAGGCCGCCCTTCTCCCACAGCTCTGTGCCTGGGCCAAACAGCAAGTTGCCCCTTGAGTGGGAACAGGGCTGACCTACTGAGTAACTCTCCTGTGACCAGGTCTGAGCACAGGCTCCTCCACACCTCCCGCCAAAAACACAATGCTTTCCCTGTAAAGATGACTTTGAGAGGAGCCTCACACCCCAGGGGTTTCCTCTGCTCTTGGTGGGGTTCGTGACTCATCCCGCTGAGTGTTTTGCCCTGGGATGACAACACGGTCTGTGCACAAGACAACCTGTGCCTGGGTCAGAACTGCCGTGGTGGAAGCAAGTGTAGGTGTTCACTCAGGGTGAAAGAACAGCCCGGCTCACCTTGCAAATTAAATCCTGGCGGGAAATCTACAGGTTAATTGTCCAATACAGGAATGTCTCTGATCTCACAGGCTTCTGCCACTGAATACACTTAAACTGCTGTTTTTACAGCAACAGAACAGTCTCTGTAAGACGAGTGTTTTAAGGATGAACCACGAGGCAGCTTTCTCAAAGGTGCCCGGGGAACATGAGCACCCCCAGCAGCCACACACCCCTCTGCTGGGACAGTGGGGAAAACACTTCAGAAAACAAAGAAGGGAGACAAGTAAGAAGCGATGTGCACTGAGCCTGGCTGCAGAACGAACAGAGGAGCCCCAGGGGAAGCCCCATCCCCTACACTTGAGGCACGGGAGCAGCGGGTTACCTGTGCAGCCCCAGGGATGGAGACCGGCCCTGTGGGATGGGCACTGGCTCCATGAGGCTCTGCAAAGACCCAGCCCAGGGTGCTCTGACTGCAGCCCAGCCTCTCCCAACAGACCTGCACAACATAGCACACCAAAACCTTCTCGGCTGATGAGAAAGTCAGCTGAGCAACTGAAACAGAAACAAAGCGACCCAGTACAAACAATTTCTTGCTCTTTCAAGATTTTGTCAGGGAAGAAAAACAAAGCCATAAATAAGCAAAACTGAAGTAGAAAAGAAAGAAAACTGTTCAACAACTGAACTAATGTATAGAGTGGTGTCAGCAAAGGAAGGAGCTGGAAGAGAATGTCATGAGAATCCCCAACTTCTAACGTCACAAGCAACCTCAACAGGAGTCTCGATGTCCAGTCCCCACTTCCAAAGTACAAAATCCAGTCCCAGTCCCCACTTCCACAGGTGTTTCTTTCTCTTCATCAAGGTTCAAAATACAATAGACATGTGAAACTTCTGCCTAAATCATACTCAGCAGCTCCCCATGCCAGTGTGCAGAGGGAGAGTACTGGATCCCTGTGTATGTACAATGACCATGGCCAACACTTCTGAAGGTGGCAAGAGTCAGACAAGTCACCTTCCTTAATGAAAAAACCAAAACCTCTCAGTCATAAAACAGTCTGGAAAAACGTGCAGCTTTTTTGAGACTTGTAACTTCATTATCACAGGTCAATGAAGATGCATTTACTCTCCAAAAGTTTCCTCACAAAACCAAGGCCATGTGGGTCCAGCCCTAACCCCGTCCTGCCCATGCTGAGAGCAGAATTTGCACCTTTGATCTGACTTCCCAAACCCTGAAATCCCAGGGCTCACCCACAGATGCTGTGACACGCCTGCCCCACACCAGACATAGGCATCACCAGTAATTCCACAAAAATGCCAAATTATCCCTCTTCTCTCCCTCTAAGCCAAGTGGAACCGCTACGGCACTAGAATGAATACTAGGTGTTCCTTGTAACACAGCCACCAAGGGGATGATGCTCCATCGAGACCGCTGAAAGACTGATGGAAGGCTGAGAACATCTACCAACGCTCCCAGCACCGTGCCGCTAAGCAGGACCGCGTCCCTAGTGTACAGAGGTGGCCGAGACACCTCACCCAGGAGAGCTCTGTCATGTCATCCGGGCTGTCTCTGGTGAACAAGGCCCTGCTACAGCCCGCTCCGTTCCCCTGCTCTCCCCTCTGCCCGGCTGCAAGCCCCAGGCATCTTCTCAAGTCAAAGAACAAGCTCACTCACAAAATGAGTCCCTGATTCACAAGCTCCCTCCCTGGCGCCCACACCCCTTCCCCACGAGGCAGGGAGAACAGCGGGCATCCTGCCACTCAGTCACAGGTAAGGTTTTAATCGCTTAGGTAGGTGAGGATAAGGATATACCTTCAGAAAGCAAGGCCTAAGGGAATCATTTTATCACCCAGCCCGTCTCCTGCCCCAGCGGCTGCGGCTCTGCATCAGCTCTATCCACGAGCATCAGTCTGGAAGGGAGGCTGAGAAAGTCTGCACACTTTTCCACAAGCCTGTACACTGTATTTATCAGTAAAAAGAAGAAACACAATTTCCAAGCTGTACATTATTATGGATATGCCCCTGTTAAAACACTGAGGAATTTACAGAGAGGGTTCCCACTAAAAACACCCCCAACCACCAAAACCAACTGAGGTGCATTTTAATATCCTTTTTACCAGTTTAATATCCTTTTTACCAGCTTAATATCCTTTTTGCATTACTAGCATATACATTAGAGACCAAACAAGAGCATCGAAACAGCCTGTGTGCGATACCCAGCACACCTGCTGCTTACACGCTGGTCTCCCCTGGGCAGACTAGGGGTGCTTCCTGATCAACCTTACCGTCCTTCCCCTTCCCCTTCCCCTCAGCGATACCATGTGCCAAACCATAGAGGAGGCAGCTGGAGCCCAGCCAGCCCGCATTCGATCTCTCAGCTCCAAGGGGACATAAAACTCGCCGTCACATCTTTGAAACCTGTCCAAGCCATAACAGCAGCACTCGCCAGGCTACACAGCTCAGCCCTTGCCACGGCAGACACAAGACCCTTTCCCAGGCTCCCTGAGATTCACCAACCAACACAACACCTCAACCACAACTCTTCCTTGCTCATGACTCGTAAAGGAGGTGGCAAGTTAAAGACATTTTACAAGTAACATCTCCTTAAACTCTGTTGCCCAAATCATGTCCTGATATGGGCCCCATGTTACCACAGATCATCCTGTGGATGACTCTCCGTCCTATTTAAACTATCTCTGGTAGCAACAGCAAGCGCTAGCATTTAAAGATACAGCTGGGAACACGATACTCAATGAAAATCCAATTTTAACACATCACAGAAAACAGGAATAAAGGAAGATGAAAACTAACCCTGCGTGACTACAATTTTTCCAAGGACTACAGTTCTGGAACACAAATCAGCTTATCAGTATTTTGTACTGAGGTGCACGTTATCCATAAGATACATGCACACCTTGGAGCCCAAAGCCTCCGGTGGGCTCGTACCCAGCACAGCAGCAAGCTTTCCTCTAGCTGCCTGCCCCATGCACGCACGGCCCTGCACTGGGCCTTGCAGCCCCTGGGGCCACAGCGAGAAGCACCCAGCATCAGCCCCCCAGGCACCGTGGAGGAGCTGCTCTTACAGTCACACCAGATGCAAAGTTCGATGCTCTGACAGCAGGGCTCCACCCCAGCTCCTTTTCTAACCGGGCAGCCAGTCCAGGGGGCAGCCACTGCCCGGCCCTTGAACTGCGATACTCAAGGCTGCAGCAGCAGCCTGGCCCTGCCCGAAAGCCGACGTGACAGGTCCAGAAATCCCCGGAGGACCAAGGCTTGAGGGACTTTCCTGGCCGTGATCATGCAGCAGCAGTAACTGCAGTTCTTACCCTCTGGTCTTCTGAAGCTATGCACAGAGGCCCTGAAGATCTGACCAAAAACTGGGATTTGAGGGTCCCCTGGGTGTCACCATGGCCTCTTCAGGCAGCGAAGTCGCATGGCTGGCTGTGCTAGTCATAAAAACAGAGGAGCTTTCTGGTAGCAGCCTGAGTCAGAGGACAACCCTTGGGGCAGTCCTGAGCCTAAGATCCTCTGATGAGGAAGAAGCTGATGTATTGTGGAATGTCAGATTGCTGGTACTGGGGTCCGAGATGACAGTGACTGATTTTCTTTTTAATCATAAGCTGCAGTTGCCAGAATGACCCGTCACAGCCGTGGTTCAGAGTACACAGCAAGTCTTGCAGAAACGAGATGTGGTACAAGTCAGAAGCTGGCATCTGTGCTCAGCTAGGAACACAAGGCAGCCAGCTATGAAAGATCAAGGAGCTCCAGCCATGAGGAAGCTGCTCACGAGCCACCGCAGAAAGATGCGAGGTGGAAGGCACCAGGATATGTGGCAGGACAGCGACCCGGTGACCCTGCGTACCAGGGACTGCAGACTTTAAATGCAACAGAATTTCAGAAAAATATTAATAACAAGTGAAAACAAAGCTGAAAGGAGAAGTGGGAAGAGCTGTCGGAGCAAAGAAGCACTGCTGGCCTGCAGAGGAGCTTCCCAAACACCCCAGCCACCAGCATGTGTCAGGGGCTGAACCGGCCTAAAGACACCCTCGGGGTAAAGGTGATTTTTGGCCCTGGCTTCTGCTGCCTTTCAGCCACCCCAGCAGTGCATCTGGGAGATCCCTGTAGAGAAAGGATGTCTGTTGTAGCAGGCTTTGTGCTCTTTCAGCATGTCAATTAGAGTCACCCATTTCCTTTCAGCCCCCATTATCCACTGTTCCAATTTACTTCTTGCCTGAAGTCCTGTTCAGATGGAAGGATGGGGACAAGACAAGTCCTACTCCTGTCCCCTCCTGCCTCACACTCTGCATCACAGTCTGCTGTCAGGGCGGCGCAGCATCCCAGTGCTCTGCCCATATTCCCCCGGTCCAGCATGGAGCCACAGCCCACAACCCAACAGTGAGCCCACCATGCAGTTGGCACCTTCCAGCTATAGCTCAGAACCTGAAAACAACCCTGGAACTAAGCCAAAAATCCTCCTTCCACGCCAAGCAACAAGCCCACCCCGCTGGCCAGAAGCCACCGCTCTCCTCCTTGGGCATCACCAGGCTCCAGAAAACCCACCAGCAAACTGGGATGTGTCAACACTTGCCCAGGCCAAGGGAGCCGTGCAGGATGGCCGGCTCCAGCCAGACACCAGTTTCAGAAGTAACGGATCCTGGCTGGAGTGAGGACCACAGGGATGTGTCCCACCTCTCAGGACAGGGAGGGAGTGGCCAGCACACGCAGCGGCACTGCTGGCAGGGCAGGGCAGGACAGACACCAGCAGGCCCAGAACATGCCCAGCGCTGACCATTGCCTCTCTGCTCAACCAGACCCTTTCCAGGGGAAGCGACCCTGCACTACCCGACTCCCACCCGTTGCTGAGGTCCCCTCCCATCCCAGCAAAATGATCAGTTCTACAGAGACACAAACCCATCTGTATTCAACACTTCCCACACCTGGGCTATAAGTATTTTTGCAGTGAACAGCACAAACCTGATGCTGTCCGACAGCCGGGGCTGGCAGCCTCTCACCATTATCAACTATTAATGGCTATTGAACCCCCTGAAAACCTGATCTTGCCCCCACCCCTCGCTCCCAGGTGGGGACTGTTCACCTCAACTTGCTAGACACCTTCCCCTCCCTATCTTCTCTTAATGCTTCATGATTTGAGTAGTAATTACGGCTGTCATCCCCTCCCTGAGGAACCGGAGGAAGATAATGAGGGTCAGGCTTCCCAGAGTTCACAGATGCACGTTGAGTTCCACATTCAGACCCCTCTTGGTCAATCACATGGCATGTAAACAAAAACTAAACCAAACTCCGAGATGAAATACCCCCTTTTTCATCTAAGATACGGATGCTGAGGGGGAAAGCGTAGAGGCCAGGACAGCAAACAGTACAGTAACAGAGCTGGCATAGCTGAAGAGGAAACAAAACTTCAAAGTTTCACGCACGAATTAAACAAATTTTACAAAGCCCTTAGTTCAGAACTAGGGATTGCTGGGTACATCCTGGACAGTTCACGAGCAGCTCTCCCTGACCACCCCTTGGTTGGGGGACAGAGCTGGGGACAAACAGCAAGTGCAGCACCTGTACTATGAAGGCTGAGGAGAGGCTGCTGCAGCCAAGATGCAAGCTTTGAGGGGAGGAACAGTGAAAGGGTCAGCAATACAGGGAAGCCAGGGTACAACAGAAGCTGGGTTTATCAAAGACATGTTGTACAAACTATCCTGGAATCATTGTCATTGAAATCCCTACCCTTCCTCAACACCATACCAGGAGCTCAGCAGAAGATGGGACTCGCTGAGGTTCCAGAAAGGCAGAAAAACAGCCCAAGAGAGGTGATGTCAAAATGAGTTAAAGAAAACACAGCCCTGGATAGAGGTTATCTGGGCAGGCCTTCGGCCTCCTCTTGCTAGCTGACCTCACTGATGGCTTTGCTGGAACTCAGCAGAGAGCACCGACACCAGATGAAATCAAAGTGGGAAGCACACCCAACGCAGTGCAAGACCAGAATATTAAACAAGAAAAAGTTCTGGCTGAAGGCCTAGAATAACAACAAACCAAATCCAAAAATATACCACAAAACTTCATAATTTCTGCAGTAAATTCTCAAGATTCTCAATTTCTGCAATAAAGTCGGGGTTTCCCAACCAGGAACTCGGAAGTAGACAGACTGGCTGACGTGTGAGTCAGGACGGCAGAGCCAGAGGGACAGAGCTGTGAAAGCAGCAAACACCATCTTCGTATGTACCCAGGGTGTTCGCTGAGATGAGGTGGTATAACCTGCCACCGTAACGTGCAGCAAGCAGCACGGCCACAGAACCTGTGTTCTCCAGCACAACCCCACATGGCTTGAACCGCGCACCTGCTCCATCCCATGGAGGCAGCCAGGCTGCGAACCACGGCCGAGGGAGCTGTTACATCAGTATGTGGAAAGCAAGGCCTGCACTGCCAGCAGAGGTGAGGCAGACTTCACCACCCAGCACTGTGCTAACCTACATCTTTACCACCCAGCACTATGTTAATGGCATGTAGCTCAGGCAGCCCTAAGCACGTGAGGGATGGGCTTGGGGAGATCTCCCCTCCCACTCTGGATACACATTTCAGTCAACAGTGACAGACCAGCTCTCAACCTCCTGACGCTTCTGCCCAGCAAGGACACTGCTCCTGTGGACAGAGGCAGACAGGGCTTAAAAACTTGTGCTGTGAGGAAAACCAGCAAGGAAGAGACCATGTACCACTGTACACATGTGACAGCACGGTGCCCAAAGAGATCCTGCGCTCCAGTGTATTTAGCACGTAAATGTTTCTCTGCTTCCTCCCAGCTGAGCTTGTGGCAGACACAGTCCAGCAGCCACTGTGCAGCCTCAGGCTGCACCAGCGCAAGTGCAGGGACAATTTACTGGTTCATCATTTAACTTTCCTACTTTTCCCTGTTTATTTCTTTTGCTGGGAGGTAAGTCAACAGGCCACAGTGGTTGTGCCATTTATTATGCAACTGTTTGTCAGTTAATATTTGTGTTCCAGCAAGGCAAGGACCAGATAAGCGATGCCTGCGGAGCCACCCTCGCTGCGGGGCAGAAGGTCACAGGGGGCCCTGAGCAGCTCTCAGCATGGCTGTGACACCCTCAAGATTCTGCTCATCTCCAGATCTTGGCTGAACTGGCCCAGCCTCATCCCCGCCCCTATGCACCGATGCTGTTTGTGACCAGTACCTGCTGCCACATGCTCACCTGCAGCTACAGAACAGCACACATGTGTGAATGTGGGCTCCAACCTCCCCTTCCACAGCACCAGGATAACAGTGGCAATCTCTTCTGGCAGCACGCAGAACTAAAGGGATTAATCTGCTCCATCTCTGTAAAAGTACTTCAGTAATTAAGAGGAGCAACTGCTGAACAAGATTAGCAACGGAGTGGAACAAAATGTAATCAGCAGAGTAGGGACCCCAACAAAAACACATGCTGAGGTGTTCCACCTGCCACCCAGCACCCTGAAGTATGTGCCGACACCTTCACTCTCTGCTGCTGTTCAAAAGGTATCTGACAGTCCTTACTCCTGCTCCCCTGGCACATGCCACTGCTGCCCTTTCTTACACCCCACCACAGCCAGAGTTTTGGAAAGGCACAGAGGAAGGAAGCCTTGCTGAGAGGTTTCCCTGATGCCTGGAGCTTGGGTCCCTGGAGGTGCCCAGATGGGTAGGCCTAACACTGGTCACAGCCATCGCAGAGCACAGCAAGGCTGCTACTGGCTCGGGACTGCCAATGGGGACATCTGGGTTGGGACGAGAGCCGGGCCAGGCAGGGGCAGGCACTCTGCAGCAGGAGCTCTGCCAGGAGCCAGGAAGACATGTCCAGCCGTGACAGCAGGTCACTGTCAGACTGGCACAGCCACACCACATTCCAGGCGCTGGCACTGCTGGCTGCCCACCCCACGCACGGGGGCCAGACAGACATGGGGCAGCTCCCTCATGATCTGGCTCCAAACCAAGCCCGGCTTCAGCAGGAGCCTGAGGACAGCGGGATACATTCCCATCGCACCCCATGTCCAAGCACAAGTGTTTGGGAAGGGCTTCCTTGTGTTGGGAGCAGACACCCTGGCACAGCACATCCCTTCCTGCACAGCTGCTCTGGAAGCAGACACTGCCAGGGCTCCAGAGCCCTGTGGAGCCAAGACGGCAACACGCAGGCTGCATGAACTGCACGCACAAAGCAACAGATATCTTTAACACATGACCTGCAATATGACATTTTTACTTCTGCCAAACGGAAACAGCAGCTCCAAGCACCTTCCACACACACCGCCTTCTCTTTGTTTCCTCTCACACTGAGGACAGGGGCCTTCTTCCGCTCCCAGGAGGTGCAGGCACTCAAGCGCAACACCAAGGGAGCAGCACACCAAGAAGGAACATCACAGCTAACAGATTTGCTTTCGAGTGCTTGAAACTGTTTGCCAGGCAGCATGTTAAACCAGCGAGAGTGAGGATCTGTGGGAGTTCCACTGCCCCCCATTTGGGGCTGGGGAGACCGTCTACTAGGTCTGACTCCAGTTGTGCAGCACCTGATGCTCCCACCCGAGTCCACCATCAGGATGCAGATTCTCTGCTTCTTCCTTCCCCTCTCCACACTCCAGCATGAGATGTTCTCATACCATCATTACTCCTGCATGCGCCGGTCCCACTTTGGACAGTTGAGTCTTCAAAGTAATATCCTGGATGTTCTTTTTCTCACAGGTCTTTGGCAGCAGGGGATCCTAAGTTCTTCTTAAAGGTAAGCGTGGATGCAACAAGAGGCATCGGAGCTCAGCTGTGCTCATCCCAGGAAAACCGGAAAGCAGGACAGGAGGAATCCAGCTGCTCTGGCCCAGAGGTCCCAAGCACTTCAAACTTTCAGGATGTGGGATGGAAGGACCAGGCACCCACATTCCCTCTTCTTCACTGAAAACACTCAAGAGTAGGAAACCTCTGCACAAAGTTCATCCCATGTGAGACCAGCTCTCGAGCGAAGGCTCCCCTGCCCCATGGAAGCTGGGACCCACTGGACAGTCCCAGCAGAGCAAGGTCCCATGCAGGGGCTGGGCCCATCCCTCCTGCAGCAGCTCTGTCTGGAGGAGGAGCATCATCATCATGCCCAGAGCACGGGGCCGAGGCAGGTGCAGGTGTGAAGGAGAGCCCAATGGTGGTTTAGCAGGAGCTGCACCTCTGGGAATGGATTCTATGTCAAGTGTCAGCAAGTAAATTGCTATTGGCTTCTCAATAAGCAGCAGCAGTGAGCTAAGTGTTTCCCTGTGTTGTGCAGGCTCTCTCCGACTCAATACAGCAGTATTGACAGCACAATCACAGGGTAATCCAGGCTCCACTAATATCTCAGCACTTCCTCATTGAAAATACACTTTCCACTTGGACAGCAGCCCATTAGCACAGACTCTGGTCGCAGAGTCCCCCCAACCCCCCAGGACACGTAGCGGCACAGCCCCCAGCTGCCCATGCGGCACGGCCCGGAGGAGCAGGGGAGAGGGGCTCTTTTCCCAATGAGAAATCCCTGATGGGAAGAGGGCAAGAGGTAAAAACTCTTTGTAACTTGAGTCTCTGTAGGTTCTGAAAAAAACTGGCATTTCCTTGCCAGACAACAGAAGTTCCTTCAGGGAATGAACTCTCCCCTTGCCCCCTACCCCGAGCCTGTAGTCCTTCCCAGCTATCTTATCTCTCAACTCCAGCCACAGATTCCTCCGGGCAGAAGCCTCTCTTCTCATTCACTGAAAGCCAGAGACCTGCTCCCGCAAAGCGGAATTATCTACATCCTTCTACTCTCGTTTTACAGGGCACCAACACTCCAGAGGACCATTACCACTCCTCTGCCAGCAAGGACCCCCTGGACAGACAAGGTGCTGGCTGTCCCCAGGGACCTGGGGTGCCTTCGCCTGGGGGAGGCGTCCAGAGCTGTCCCAGAGCCTGCGTCACAGCGTGATGCAACTCGCTGTAACCCTCTGTCACAGGCATGTGTGCGCTCGCCCTTGTGGGCATCTTTTTTGTCCTACTACAGCACTGTGACCAGCAAACCTCAAAACTCCACAGAGCATCCCTTTCTACATGTTGTAACTGTGCTCCAAGTTCAGTGTCACTGAGAAGGGCCAAAAGCACCACAAGACCCCAAACCAAGGCAGTGCTGCACCTGTGACCTCTGGACACAAGTCTGCATCAAAGTTCCCCAGCAGAAGCATCATACCCCACAGACTGTTTCCAAAAAGGCTGAAGAATCAGAATAAAAGTGGTAACAGGAACAAGAGGAGCCACCGGTCTCAAGGGGCAGCATCAGAGTATGAGTTTTCCCTAGAACAGCTGCTCTAGAGCTACAAGTTGCACCCGGGGCCCCGGAGGTTCCCCAGGAAGCTTTTAAGGACACTTTGGTGTAGGCAGCCACTGCCACTCACATGGGATGTCCTGATGTGCTCACGGGGGGACAGGAGCCATCCCGTCGCTTCAACACCCACTGGCAGCATAAGCCATCCACGCCACTTGGTATGCAGAAGGGTGGAAAGTAGAAGACAACAGACCAGGTGTAACAGCAGGAGGGCTTTAACACAGATGGAACACACACACACGTCAAATGCCACATAAAGTTATCCCAGCCACTCTCTCTTTAGCCTCTTGCTTGTTGCACACATGCTGTGTGCAGTGTTGTGTCAGCAAAAAGGCAGTTTGATCATTTGCAGGTCTCTAAAGTTACCAACAGCGTGAAAACAAAGCAGTAAGAAACCCAACTGGAGGGTCCTCAAGGGCTGGACAGTGCTGTGTGTGCTGCTGGGGCAGGGCCTGGGGGCACACGGAGCTGTTCACAGGAAGGATTCACCTAGAGCTCCCTGCTCCACACCTGGCTGGCACGGGCACACGGCTCCCTGCTCCCCACGGCTCCCTGCTCCCCACGATTAGAAGCTGCATCTACAGGGAAAGCCAGTGCCGTGCGACACACAGAGGAGAAGCGGGACTGCAGGAAGGGTCCTTACATTCAACGTAGGTTTAATCTGTTCTGGTAGCAGTAAGAGAAAAGCAGGACAGGCAGGTGGAGGGATGCCAAGCCAGCCCCATGGCGGCACACGCGGGACCCCCCGCCACCCCTACAACTTTCCCTGAAGACGTTGCTGCAGGGATTTCACTGTCACCACTGCCGCAGACAAGAAGTTAATCTCAGGATGCCTTTTATGTTTCACAACCACATCCTGAGATGCCTGGCACAACGCCAGACCTTTAACCAGAACGACAGACTTCTCTTGCAGCACCCACCTCGTCAAGGCCCTAACAGCACCAGCGAGAGGACAGCAGGTGCAGTGGAAATGTGAAGCACTTCCAGCCTGGTGCAGCCCAGAAGCCAGCTCCCAGCCGGCACAGCACCGCGCCATCCCGTGGTACGCTGCCACAAGGAGCCAAGCAGAGGCACTGGGAGGAAAATCCCTCCGGCACAGCAACGTTCACCGCAGATTGCCAGGGTTACAAAGGCAAGGTCAGGGAGCCTTTGGTGGCAGGTAGGGAAGGTTACTCGGTCTGGAGTTAGATGGGGACCAGATATCTGGGCAGCAAGAGGTTAACACTGCTCCAGCCTGCAATCTGATAAACGGCTCTGCAGAAAGCAGGTTCTCTCACTTTGAGATATGATGTCACTAACCTTTATTGATCCACAATCAGAGAACTTTGCTTATCTCTCTCCTGTGATATGCTGCCCTCCTGTACTCAACTAGCGTTTAATACACTGCTGGGCATCCTGCACTCTTTATAGCTCACACCACACCTCTGCTTGGCCACCGGGGACAATATTTTACAGGCTGGCCAGCCCAGAAAGCTTGAGGGATAAGACACAGGGAGGCATCCCCCCTGCACTGGGAACCGGCCTTTCAGAGAGACATCAGACAGCTCTTGGGGCACCTCACGGAAGAAGGGGCTGGCAGTGCAGCTGTGGGCCAGCCTGGTCCCACAGCCTCCTGAAGGGCAGTGGGTCTCTGGTCCCAACCCAAGGTGCCCTCAAGTTACTGCTCCTGTGGGAGTGTTTGGTTTTATCCAACATTTACTATTTTACAAGAACAACACTTGCCTTTTAATCCCAATCTCCTCCTTAACATCTGAGGTGAAACACAGAGTTAGGTGGCCAAGAGGTTACACAGGCTCAGACCCACACTGGAGAGGTGGAGCAAAACACCTCAACGTTGGTTCTGAAGGTTATGAGGACCTTTTTGTTTCAATGGATAATCACTCTTGTAAAGATCTGGGAAAGAACAGATAGACCCCCAAGTTCTCCAACATGTAGATAACTCATAAAATAGCTGGGACCTATTTTACTCTTATCCACCAAGCAAAAAACCCAACGCCAACACTCTGGTGTTACTGCAGGCCAAGTTTTGGGTTAGGGGGTGAGGTTTGCCCCCTGTCAGCCTGAGGCTGCCGAGTGCACGTGGTGAGGACAGCCAGCCACAGTCCCGGTAACAGCGAGAGTCCCCTCCGGAGCTGGGCTCCACCAACTATAAATACACTGCTCTGCCAACAGGTCAGGGAAGGAGAAAACTGGGAAGAAGTGTCCACTCTGCACAGGTCAAATTGCTAGGAATTACTGTTCTGATGCAGCCTAGTGATTCTTACAGTTTCAGACATGCACTGAATTTTTTTTTTTAATTAAAGGTTTTTTGAACCACAGGCTTCTTAAAATAGTAAATTACACCCTTCCACAATTTATGGAAATAAATTAGGAACACTGTCCAAGCTACCAACCCAGGCAGAGTGCATAAAAATCCCAAACTTAGACTTCCTGCAAGTCAAGAGACATTTGAATTAAAGGTTTTGGACTGTAACCCATTAATATTCCTGCCCAGTTGTTCAGCTCACGTACAGAGTACCGAATGTTTCAGGATCCAAAGAAAGAGAAATCCAAGGGCCAGTGGCTGAGTCGTGCTCTGTCTCTTTAACAGCCAGAGAGAAATCACCACCGACTCACCAGAAATACCCTTCAGCTAATCCCAATGCTGAAAGCCAACCTGGACAGACACAGAGATGCTGCTAATGAGTGGTTCTCATCCCGGTGCTGTCTCTCCCCATCAAACACCATACAGTATTCATGATGGAAGTCACCCCGGTGACTTCCATCTCTTCTGAGAGCTGGGAGAGCAGCTCCAGCCTTGGCCAACAGGAACCTGGGGAAAAACAAGCTGAATGCCCTGCCTGCTATTGGCACCAGCTGAAATGAGTGAGGAGTTACGGGCCATCCCTAAAGCTTTACAAACCCTTTAGTCCAACCCTGGACCGCAGGACCCCCGGCTGCATCCGGGGGGAGCACAGGGAATCGAGTCTCCTCAAAGCAGCAGGAGGCTGGGGAGATGCTCCCACTCAGGTCAGGGTGATGGTCGTGGAGCTGCTCCACATGGTGCTGCTGGCCCGGCCATGGACCCACAGGAGATTGACCCAAGGGCCGGACCCAGCCCAGGTGTCCCACAGGGTCTTCCCTGGGCACTGGTGCCTTTTGGCCACATCACCCTGCACCCCAGAAATGGGGGATCAGCACCCACTTGGCTAGCGGGCACTGCCTTCAGTTACATCCAGCAGTTACCTTAAAGCATCACACCAGTGCTTGGGGTGCCAAAACATCCCTTCCTGTCCTGACCCAGCAGCACATTGCTTTCGGAGAACCCCTGGACTGTTCCAGGTTGTCTGCTATGGAGGTAACTGCACATGCATGAGCTGCTGAAACAGTCCTTATCTTCAGCTGAAGACAGAGCAAAAATCCCCAAGCAAATCCTGAAAACTTATTTAGAAACAGTAGAGAAACCTTGTCCCAACCTGCCCTTGCCTCAGGAATCAGTATCATCAGGTGTGAACAGGATTCAAGTATCTCAAATAATACATAAAGGATTGAGTCAGCTTCAACCTTCTGAGCATCATCTTTCCTGAGGATCTGGTCAGCACTGAGGATTCCCTCCAGCTTGCCAGTGCAGCTGTTCTGGGAAGGCTTACATCACTTCTAAGGGGAGGCTGCTCCTCTCTCCCTTCACCATCGCTACTCCTGCAGTACACTGAGCTACCAGAAATTCAAAGGAAACAGACAGCTCCACTGCTCAGGAGCTTCCTCCATGAAAAAGGTTCTGGTGTAAATACATCCTGCTGCAGCTCAGCATCTCCACTCCATTACGGATGGATCATGAGACTCAGCAGATCCCTGCCAAAACACCAGTGCTTGGAAGAGTTACAACTTTTAATGTACATCGTATAAGTTAACTTCACAACATTAGAGAAAATACAACTCAACACAGCTATAGCGGAGGGGTGACCAGATACATCACTTCATTTCTGGAGGATCGGTCTTTAGACGGAAGTGGGTTCCAGGGCAGTCTGGAGCTGTCTGTACCACTCTCAGCTACTCGTTTCTACCCAGGTGTTTCTGGAAAGGGGATCTGCCTGAAGCAGGCACTGCAGGATGCCCAGCAGAAGAGGTATCACTGCCCAGAGTGCTCTGTGTAAGCTTAGGGTAAAGAATTAATCTGGGCACACCTACTCCTCCCCAGCGGCTCTGAACATCAAGAATTTCCAGACCACTGGATTTCGCAAAGGAGGAAACCCCCCTCAGCAGGTTGCTCTGCCACCAACTGACAAGACCAGGGTGCTCTGCCCCAGCAACCGGACCACTTCACATGCAAACTCCTGGAAACATCCCCGCTTCAAGCGCCGCAAATCCCAAGCCCCCACCTGAATAAACGCCCAACTGAGCCAAAGGGGCTGACAGGAATCGCTCTGTGCATCAGGGTGGTTGGCAGGACCTCAGCTCTGCCCCAAGAGGCAGAGTAGGAAGGGGAAGGCTGCTGCTTCTCTTTATTTAAAAGGTGCTGCTGGAGGTAGAAACACATGAAAGTCTGTGTAGGACAAGGGAAGGAATTATCCCTCCCATTGATTTTCGCTCTGGGGTATTAGAAAGAACACAGCATTTATCTGGAGATTTCTTCCCAAAGCCAGCTACGGACTTTCAAACATAAATGAGACTTGAAAGGGGCTTATCGGGCATGGATCTGCTGAAACCACACCGGAACGTGGGACACGGCTCTCTGATCCTTGTCCCTCTCAAAAGCCCTGTTCAGCCCCAGCCTTGGAAGGGCAGAGCCCAGGGAAGGCAGTGGGCTGCCCAATCCCTCCTCCTACAGCAAGCAGCCCTCCACACCCACCTGCCCCACTGCAGGGACCTGCGAGTCCCCCTCCACAGGGAACGACTCCAGCCGCATCGGGATGTGACAGCGTCAGCCACCCTGTGCCATGAGAGGCAGTCAGAGGGCTGGCAGCAGGGCATCCCAGCTACGGATGGACACAGCCTGGGATGCGGGCTCGCTGCCCCTCTGAACCATCTCCATCACCCACAGCCAAGGGGACACCCTGGGAACCACAGCAGGATAAACCCTGACTTGACAGAACCCATCCGCAGCATTCCTGAGCACGTAACCACCTCGCTGCTGCCCCAAAGCTGCTCCCCAGGGCAGCCCCTCAGCCCCATGCAAGCTCTGGCTGCCGTGCTGCAGCCTGGCTTGCTGGGAAAAGCCTCCGGAGCCTCATCCTCCCATCCACTGTCTTTCCCAGGTAGCTGGGAGGTTGTAATTGGTGAGGCAGGAGATTAGAAATATCGGCAGCCTCTAAGTAAGACTTTAATTTACTGGCAGATCAATAGCGCTAGGGTTATATTGGCAAAGTGTCTACAACTCTATTGACTCACGCAATTCCTCTTATCAATTTATCAGAAATCTGGAAGCCAGAAGATATTGTTTGAAGAAAAAAGGCAGCAGGAGTTTGAACACTTAGCATGGGCGGCCCAATCAGGCTCTTGGCACTAAGCATTTTACAGCAGATGTATCTCCTGCAAAGGAGGCTAATACACGATATGATTAAGAGCTAACGGGCTGCCTCACACGCCACGCGGCCCTTCTGAGTCGCTTTGCACCTCCGACCTTCGCACTGAGAGTGTCACTAGGACAGACGCAGTGCCACCAGCCCACACAGAACCAGAGAAAAATGAATTCCACACCACACAACCCTGAACTCAGAGCTCTCTGACTGGGCCGTACCCAGGCTGGCTGTGGGTTCCAGCTTTAAGAGCTCCGAAGCCCACCACAGCGCTGGCAACCTGATCACCAGGATTTCAGAAACATCTGCATTTCTGCATGTCCCCACACAAAGAAAGGAGGAGGTCTGTCTCCCAAACCTTATCTCCCACCCTGGAGTTGAAAGCCCACAGACTGTCCCTTTCCCTGTTAGAGCTGGATAGCCATGGCAACTGCGCAGCAAAGGGACCTGTCCTGGGGGAGCAGGGCTGCAGCCCCCCACACCTCCTGCTGTGCATCTCTGGACCCTCAGGCCTTACTCCACAGTGGCCCAGGGACTGCTCCCCAGGCTGTCCCAGCTGAGGTGCTCAGTGGGGACGAGTGGCATGGCAGAACAGCCAGCCCTCGCCAGGCCAGGGGCTGCTCCGGGAATCTCGGGTGTCTGATGGCCACACTGCCATGAGACATCCCTCTCAGAAAGCTCCAGACAGCAATGACACGGTAATGGCTCAAATGTGAGGCTGCACTTGGGTTGCCCTGGAAAAGGAACCCAAATTAAACCCTGGGACTCCAAAAAGCCATCAGCATTTGGGAACACCCCCTCCTCCTTGCTGAAGCACCAAGCAGATGAAGCAAGCATGTGGAGGCAGCAGGGTCCCGGGGAGCAGCATCAGTCCCAGCAGGTTCCATACCTTGCCCTCAGCACCAGAGTGGAGCAGGGATTGCTGGAAGCCCGTGGTCTCTCCTGCACCCAGCGCAGGAGCTGCACAGTCCACAGCCAGCATGCCTGCGAGGAGAGAACACACAGGGTGCTGAGCCCCGGGAACAGGAGGGCACGGCTCTGGGCTCTGGGCTGCTGGGCAGCCCCAGCCTGCACAGCCCTGCAGCTGGGCTCGGCTTCCCCTTCACAAGGGGGAGACCAGCCCAGCTGTAAGAAAGAGAGTTTCGGCTCTATTGGAGACATCCCAACTGCTTAATGGCTCTCCTCCTCTTTTTAAATGCAGATTTGAACTTTTCACCCAGGGCCGGGAAGCTGGAGCCCAGCCGGCAGCAGGGACCAGGCGCCCATCCTGCCCGGTGCTGGCAGGGCCCCCAGCACCCCGCATGCAAGGTGCAGCAAAGCCGATGCTGCCCGACTGCGTAGACCCCTGTGCAGCTTTGCTAGGGACAAGGATGCCAAGGGGTGAGTTGCCCCTCAAGAGCACTACTGACCCAGCTGGCAGGTCCTGAGCACAAGTCAGAGTTACAGAAAACCTCGCCAAGTCCCACACTGGAGCAAACGCCAAGTCTTTCACCGCAGGGCTTCACAGTGGGCTCTCACAGCTGCATTAACAAGACCACTGCAACCCAGGGCACAAACTCAACGCTTCCAGCCAAGGCTTATGGAGATGCCAACCCCCATACTGCCGAAGTTCAAAGATGCTGCTCTGGGAGGCGCATTACCTGCTCCTCTGGGGAGAAGTCTGAGATGTTCAGCTGCTCATTAAGATAAACAGGTAGTTAGGTCTTTCCTCCAACAGAAAGCATTTTGGAAAGAAAAACCCAAAAAACAACCTGGTTATAGATACAGACTTTAAATTCTGTTCCCCACGGAGACATCAGGGAAGTACACATCTCCCTGAGTACAAGAAGAGTTTCTGCAACTGGACCAGGAAACCAAAATAAAACACTCCAATCCCCTCCGTTTCACTAGCCATCAGGTGAAAGTACCCATCAATCAGGGCTCTGGTACCTGGTAAAAGCCTCTTGATGGGCTGGCTACTGCTTCCAGTGGCTTTTGTAACAGGATGGGGAGCTCCATAGTAACTCACATACATCATACTTCCAGCTGGATCCAACACTGCCCAAGTTACTCCATTCTACCTCAACTTCCCTCCTCCAGCATCATGCAGTAGGGCACCAAGGCTCCAAGCAAGCTGTGGCAGGGCCCCAAGTCACTTTGGGGTACAGGGCTACCAGAATCACCTGGGACTCAACAGTCCCTGGCCTGAGGCTGTAAGCTGTCTCCTTCCCATGGGCTCCGAGATACCACAACAGCACCTATTCTATTTCAGGCCTTTTATTGTCCAAGAACTCCCAAGCTGAACAGCACGCACATGAAAGATGCGGAAATAAATAAAGGTAGGAGTCCAAAATACAAACTTTTGAAGTACCTGGGCCAAGGGGAAAGAGAATCGCTGCTTCTCCCAAAGAGCCCTGTGTCCCGAATGCTTCCTGGCACTCCAGGACCCTGCTCATACCCAGGACAGCTGGTTCCCACCTCAAGCCATTCCAGAGCACTTGCACCTTCCTCCATGCAGAGCGAGCGACTGGAGCCTGAGCGGGGATCAGAGGCTGCAGCAGGCCAGACGACTCTGCCCTGCCCACACGCCAGGGTTCTACCTTCCAGGGAAAAAGCAAAGGCTTAAAAAAACAAGCAGAAAGCCTTCTGACTCAGTAACTGTGGAAAAGCCTTGGCTGGAGGGCAGAAAGGAGAAAGGGTGGGACCAGCATGCCAAGCAGTGATAGTGTGAGATGAGAGGCTCCCAGAACTACTCTGATTCATAATACCAACCAGGAGCCACAGCCCTGGCACCGCTGCCACCTGGAGCTGCTCAGCCTCATGCTGCAGCCCCCACCTTCCAGCACTGCCCCACAGCAAGGCAGATAACTCATCCACCCCATGACTTGAGCAGCACTGGCAGGGGCAGACAGTTACAGGGACCACAAAATTAGGACGCAATGAAAGACTGCGATGACTAAAACATCCTTGAGTCCAGCTGAGGACACAAGGACCCTGTTCAGGAGGAGAGGAAACGCCTGCCTTCCCCTCTGCAAAAGGAAAAATCCCACTCCGAGCTGATGTCAAAGGCCAGCAATTCCCACTCCATCCCCGTCATGTCCAGGTCAGCAGACAGACCCTCAGAGACTCATATGGTGAGTGTCATTCATCTGATTGCATCTAATGCTCTGAGTCTTGATGTTAGAAAGCAAACACTCCACATTTCCAGGACATAAAAAGTTGGTTTGGTTTTCCTCCCCCGCAGAGAGGCAACCTCCAGAGCCAGGCAGGAAAACGCTCCCCCGGATGCCTGAAGCATCCGGACGCCCAGAGCATCCAACCCTGCAGCACCCCGACCCACTCTGTGAGACACACAGAACAGCCGGCTCTCCCCGGCATCCACCACGGCCTCTGGCCCGCTGACACAGCCACATCCAACCTCCCCAAAGGAGACCCAGAGCAGAGCACTGCCCGTCTCCGCAAGGCAACCGCCCTACCCAGGCTGTGGGGACCTGCACACCCGGCACAGGCTGTGGGATGCTGGCACGGGGAGTGGGTGGGCAGGTCAGACAACCAAAGTGGGGAGAATAAAGACCTTTTGCTGAAGCTCCAGGAAGCAGAGAGAAAAAAACGCTAATTAACTCAGCAGCAAGTTGTTAGTATTTGCATATAAATGCAGCCACAAATCATGACAAACAAGCCAGGACAAGCTGGCCCATTAGCATACATAGATCCAGCCTGGCCAGCCGCTCCTGGGTCACTGCGGCGGCGCGCTGCCAGCCGCTGCTGGGGGAGGCTGGGTAAAGGGCCTTATCTCCACCAACACTCCTACCACCAGCAGCAACAGAAGCCACAGGGATAAGGTTCCTTTCCATACAAAACAAAGGAACAGGATAAATCCCCCCAGTCTCACACAAGAAAAGACCCAAAGCAGTGACTCCCCGTCACAGTAGCCATCCTCCTCCTCACCGGAATGAAGGCAGAGGGGGTGCCACAGCCTGGGCGTGGTGACGGCAATGCCTGGCTGTGTACCAGGGTGTCACAGCAGCCACCCACCTCCCCCCATCTCTCTGTCCCGCTGCGGTGGCCATCATGGGTCCCTGGGCACCCAACCGCCCCCAGACACACCACGGGTCCCCGGGCAAAGCACCTGGCTCACGTCTGCTGGGTCCAACTGCTGCAGCTCCAGGGCAGAAGGCAAAGGCAAGAGGAACAGGCAAGTGTTTGGGAGGGCCGGGGGATTCCGAGGCTGGGCTCCTCCAGACACCACACCAGCCTCCCCCTCAGAGCTCTCCCTCCACGGAGGATGCAGAAGGCAGCGTGCATCATAAATAAATCACACGCCTGATACACCAAAGGAACACGACTGAAAGCCAGCAATGGTAAAGCGACCTGAGCAGAACAAAATCCAAGGCTTTCACTGCAGTTCAACAAGTTCACCCTTCCAGGGGCCACAGCCAGAGCAGCTCTCTTCTTCATCACGCTGTGCTCCATCTGAGCTTCCTCCAGAGGCTGCGGGACTGCTCAGCCCCACAGCCCAACCAGCTCTGACCCTCCCAGCACACGTGGCCGGGGATGGGACATCAGACCTCTCTGCATTTGCACACTTTGCATTTGCCAGATGAGTCACTTGCTACCACAGAGAAAAGTGCTCAGTGTTACACAAAACCTGCTGTTTTTCTCGCTCACAAAAAGACAATTCTGCAGTTCCACAGGGGTTTTGCTTGTTTCCCCCTTCCTGTCCCCAACCCGACCAGCATCTCAGGGTTTAAAAGAAAACTCCAGCAATTACCAGTTTACATCAAGGCTTTAAAAAAAAAATAAAAATCCACTTTCTAATTTTAAACAGGAAACTCTTCCTGGCAAGATCCCAAGAACTCTTCCACAGTGACTTTTATTAAACGCAAGTTTCTCGTCACTGCGACTCTGAGCACACAGCCCCAGCAGAAAGAAGTTGGACACAGCCCTGACTGCGACCGTCCCGGGGCTGCCCGCTCCCCCACGAGACACACAAAGCCCCCCTGGGAACGAGAAACATCCATTAAACGACAGGCAGGCCAGCATTTTCCAAAGGGTGTTTAGAAATACGTTACCTCCTTATCTGCAGTCAGTGAGCATGCTGGCTTCTTAGAGGCCGCAGCATGACACATCTGAACAAGAGCCAAGTTTGAACCACCAAGCAGGCAGAAAGGGTGAGTGTCCCCACCACAACACATCTAGGCTAGGTTTGTCCCCTAAACGCAAAGCTTCTGAGCAGACACTGAGAAGTCACAACAGCTTCTACCAGCAATTCCCACTCATCTGCATCACCCTGTTTACAAATCATCCTCTTGTTCAAGCTCCCGAGTATTTGCAGGAGCAATCGCTTGTGTGTGTCCTGACTCTGAGGGCAGCTGTCATGCTCACTTTTTCACACTGGGGCGTGAAGTTTTTCTTCACTAATGACTCTGTACAGGCCAAACCACTATGAAATCTTCAGGCTGTAGGAACAATGAGAACCGAACCTGGGGGCTTTACAGAGGAACTGCTCCTTAACCACCAGGAGAGCAGGCACCAACCTAAAGACATCCACAACTGTTGGAGGACAAGGCTGAAGCGATGGGAAACGGAGATAGATGATGTGGCCCCATCACTACCCGACAAGTGTGACACCCCCTGGACCAGTGGCAGCCAAAGGATGAGGGGACACAGTGTGCCCGCATAACGGAGCCGGATCGCTTCATCCCCATCAGAAGCGCTTCAACAAACCCAGCAAAGTTGTCCCACTTGGGTCACCCTTATCACTCAACTTGAGCTTTGAGTCGACAGAAACCCACACTTCGCTATGGACAGCAGGGAAGGGGCAGCGGTGCCAATGGCAGCTGTGCAGGCCAGCGCTTGCCAGGCAGAGCCATCGAGCAGAGCCCCCTGACCTCCAGCGCTCAGACCTGGATGATATGAACCTGGCCATGGACTCTAAACACGCTCGACTTCAGACAGGAATACTACACAAACGCAGCTGATGTCCAGGAACAAAACCCAACACCAGCAGGCTCTGCCATCAGAGAAAGCACATTGCATGTGCCCAGCCCCCTGTACGGTCTGTGCAGCTCGCCACCACTGCCAACATATTCCAGACCTTTTGGAAGCTGGCAGGCACCTGAGAGACAGCTTCTGAGTGTTATGGTGCAGTTGCTTAAATAAGAACAAAACTAGTTTTAAACCCACAGCAAATGTTTGGATTAGAACTGCAAAGAAACCAGAGGGCAGGAGAGAGGAGATGGGAATACCCAAGGTAGGTACAAACCCCTCGGAGTGGCCAGTGCAGCTGCAGAGGACTGGGGAAAGCAAAGATTTTATTTATTTATCTATTTAGGCAGGTGAAAACACAAACAGAAGTTGTCCAAGGCAAGCAGTGGCTCCATGTACCTGCCCAGCAGGGATGGGAGGTGTGGTGGCAGAACTCACCGGGGCACAACCCACGGCAATGCCTGGAGCCACGTGGACACCGCATGCCATAGTGCTCAGGGACGCAGCCCATGGGGAGAGTGCAGCCATTCCCACCTTCAGCTCCAAGCAGAAGCACCAACCCCTGTGCCAGGGCTCCAGAAAGCAGGAGGATGCTCAGGACTGGCTCCCTGTCCAAAGCAGGGTGATAGAGCTGCCACCCAGCCAGTCCCGGAAGGCTACTGCCCCCCAGAAAGGAGAAACTGCTGGTAAACGAACACTGAGGCAGGGCCCTCCTCTACAGCAGCCCAGCACCGTGCACACGCTGTGGCTCACATCCAGAACACAAACCGAGCAGCCCTCCTGCAATGGCTCCTTCAGGAGGGCACCCCTTCTGCCCCTGTGCTCCCCACCCCTGCCTCAGCACAGCGATTTCTGCAGCAACGTACCGTATCACACGATGATCTCAAGTTAAAGGGAAGCTGGCAAAAAAACAACTGAAAAAAAAATTGAGGAAGTTTTATTTTCCCCCCTCCTGGCAGAGTTTTCTTTAAGCCTGGTCCCTTCCCTAAACTACTTCCCCATGCTGCCACGCCAAAGCTCTGTGCCAGCAAAAAACATCCAAGGCGACACTGCCCGTAGCAGCTGGAGAGGCCTCAAACACCGGCGGAAGGATGGTGTCTGTGCTTTTGCCTCCCCTCATCCAGGCACAGCACCACAGGCAGCACAGAGCCCCCTCCCAGCCTTGCCAGGAGCCCCTATCCAGGGGGAAACAGCCGAGAGCTGGTGTACAGCCTGTGAATGATGGGCAATGGCTAAACTGGCTTGTGGACATCCTTGTTTTGGTTTGAAACCAACCAGCTTTGGTACAGCTTGTAACTGTTCCCAAGTCAATTAAGCCAGACTAAAATAAACCGATCTTGAACTGGAAATAATGTCCGCAGGGCATTCTAACACACAAGTAAATCCTTTGGAAAAATAATAATAAATCAGCACAAACTCTTCTAAGTAGGAAGGGTTGCTGGTAAGCAGAAGGCATTTGTTATGAAAATCTCCGAGAATTCAAAACCCAGCACAGCTCTTTACAAGACACTTCTCAGAGCTGAACTGCGCTGTTTACTTAAGGCAGTTAAAAGGATATCACCAGCGTGAAATGAAGTCAACTTCAAAGTCACACAGTTTCAAGTCCTAAACATGCCACAGCAATCTCATTTTAGGAAAACACACGCTCTATTTTCGTTAAGTGTTTCTCTTCCTCTGCTGTGCAAGTGGCTCCTGCAAGGATGGAGGAACCTCAAGAAAACCCCACATAATGAGCCCCAAGTTCTACACTCAGCACACGGCAACAATGTGAACGCCCCATTCCTGGTCCAGAACCCAGTGAGGCCTCCAGCAAGACACAGAAGAGCCTTTGGAATCCCTTCTGTCCCACACTGGGAGGACAGAGACAGAAGTACCATCTTCTACCTCTCAGCATGCCCCATTCCAACAGAAGGTCGCAGCCTTTTCTGGTTCCCAGCATTTTTATTTTAAATTTTGAAACGCAGAAGGCCCACTGGGCACCATCAGTGATAAGGCCCTGAGGCTCTGCTGTGACACCCCTTCACCCATGCTGTCCTGGGCCCAGTTCTGGAGAATGCTGGGGTGACCCAACCACCACAGCCAGCAGCCTTGGGCCCTGCTCCCAACACGCTCCCCAGCTGGAGGCGCAGCATGAACACTGCATCAGAGAACTTTGCTCCCAACATCGTGCTGGTGTTTCTATTTAGGTGGCACCTAAACCTCCGAAGGCCCAAGCCCTCCACAGAACTCAGCAAGACCTGTCCCAGCCCACAGGGGCCAACACGGGCGGTACAGAGGCCACTGGGTTACTACAAAAAGCAAACGCAGGAGTGAACTGCATGGGGTATTTCTCATTTGGCCTCCGCAACTGCGTGGCCGGTGCCACTGCAGTGTCCCGGCCTCGATGCACCAGGGAAGGCCCAGCCATGCTTTCGACAGAGGACAGGGCTCAGCAGACAGCTCCACTGCACTGAGAGCAGGGACAGGGGCACCGTGTAATCCACTGTCTCTGGACAAGGGCCACTGCTTCTTGTCCAATCTTATCAAAAGCATCTTGCTAATCATTGCTATTTCATGGCCACATTCACACTCAGAAGCAAGAAGAGGCTAGGGAGGAAGGGAGGAAGGGAGGAAGGGAGGAAGGGAGGAAGACCAGTCTCGACATCCAGCTCCTGCCTGAAGTGACCAATGTTTTGGTGCTCGGCAGCCACTTGGATTGAATGGAAGGAAGTGCCTGCTCCAAGGAGCACCCATCCCTTCAGAGACACAAAGCAATGCTGCTTAGAGGAGAGTGACTGGTCGGACACCTCCAATCGCATTCCCAAAGGTGGGAGGCCCTTGCAGGGAGCTTCTGGCAACCAGGTCTGCAGCCCCAGGCACAGTGGGAAGCTTCAAGCAAAGGGAAGCCAGCTATGCCAGCTGCTCTTCGGCTGAGCCCAGCCAGCGCTGCACAGGGCAGAGCTCAACCCTGCATCGCGGGTGCTTCCAGAGCTTGGCTCAGACATCTGCAGTTCCAGGTGAAACCACTGCATGTCTGCCATGAAGGGAGCTTTTCACGCAGGGCTGCTCTGGCAGTGCACCCACAACCTGGGGAATTTCCAGGATCTCATGCAAGCCTCCAGGACTTCCACACTGCTCAAAATGAAGAGGAAACAGTAGAGAGGCTGGTTAAAAATAAGGCAACCAAGGAAAAAATCTGTGGCAGCTTCTTCAGACAGCCACTGCTATTGGCCAAGGAGCTGGTTTCCAAAATAGCAGTGGGCACAAGGTATTGACTGCCCTCCCAGGGGCTGGGCATCCCATGCCAGCACAGAGCACACGTTCGGCTCCACACGAGCAGTGCAGCAAGCAAAGGGCGCAGGCTGGCAGAAAGGCCTGCTGCACCACCTACTTCCCTCCGCGAGCCATGCAGAACCACCATGGACTCATCCCACCAGCCCTCCTCTTGCATCAGCTGTCGTGAGGCAGCACAGGCTTCCCTGTGCCATCCTTGGCCAGCAACACCTCCTGGGGCAGCACGCTCCCTCTGCTGCGCTGCAGGACCATAGGGGTACTCACAGGAGCCCAGCCCCTCCATATGGGGGCTCTGCCCACACCTGGACTCTGGGACCCCAAACCAGCCTCCTCGCTCCACACCAGCGCTCTGTGCTTAGGAAAGTAGTAAATATTGGAAGGGTTAAAGGGGTTATAAAACAAAGACCGACCAGCCCCATTTCACCAGGACCAGAGCATGGGTCTCCAGTATGACCTACATGACCAGAGGGGTATGGCTGTTCCAGACACACCCTCTGCTCCCTGGCTGCCCCAGTGCGGCAGGTACCCCCCAGCCCATCCCACAGGCAGGGCTGGCACTCATCACACTTGTTGCCCCAGGACAAAACCTGGCTTGGACAAGGAGATTCACCTCTCCCCTCCACCCCCATCCTGAAAAAGGCCACCTGAAGCAGGACTGGCAGCAGTCTCACAGCACAAGGCCTGCAACCAATGTGGTGAGGGGCCAGAGGAACAGGACCCCGCTGCGGTGCCCAGAAGCACAGTTGCTTGCGTGACACAGGGGGATGGCATGACGCTCGGTCTGGCTGCCCTCAGGCCACGCTACTGCCAACGCATCACTCCAGTGCTTTCCCCATCCCCAATGGGACACAACAAAATCCCTTGGTATGTGCAAAGCATCAGGAAAACAAGGCAGGCCTACAAAATTAAGTACTCTGTCTGCAAGGTGGACAGAGGAGAGGACATCCTTCTCCACGGACTCAGGTGCAGCCCTGGCTACAGCCCTGTGGCCGTGGTAGTTGGGACCCCAAAAGTGGTGGGTGCAAAGTGTGATAGCTTATGAGTCACTGGGCAGGGGGAGGGAACTCAGAAGGTAACAAAGAACAAAATTTGAGGGCGTAATGATGCTCTGGGAATTTAAGGCACAGTATGATGTCTCATAATTAACAACCCTGCTCACAGTCTCCACACGGGAACTGCGCGTTATCCCCTCCGTACTCTGGCTGAGGCAAACACTTGGTGGCTTGCCCAAAGTCAGCGTCAGAGCTCAAATGGATCTCTTGACTTCCAAACAAGCTCACAGTGTTAAGCTGCTTTTAACTGTCTCTACAGAAGATGAAAAACAGCGAGAAGAAAGGAATTGGGGAAGGAAGTATATAAGACTAAAAGGGGCAAAATCAACAGGAGAAAATTAAAGAGTAGAACTTTCGGCTCTGACATCCGAAGGAGCTTTGGAGGAGCGAACACTTGGTTGCTGTGGACCCATCTCCCAGAGGGAAGGATTATGCTCATCAGAGCTGAGGTGGAGGTGCTGACCGCAGCACCCTGGGCAAGGCATCAAGCTCCCAGCCCCAGTGGTACCCACCGGGTGCCTCCAGCTCCATCAGTTGGGCCAAACGATACCCTGGTACCTGCTGACGCCAGCATGCTGCAGAGGGAAGCCCCGCTCCTGGCCCCAGCGCCAGAGGTGCCAGCTCGGCCCCAGCCAGCCGCCTCTGCCTCACTCCTTCACGTAGCCACATGTAAGCGACGCCGGCTCACAGTCCGCGGCGCGCGTTGCGCTGGGGGCCGGGGCGCCCCGCGTTCGACACCAACAAAGCAGAAGGTTAATTTAAAACTCACGGCCCCGCTGCTGCGCGCTTGTGTCTCCCTCGCCCTCCCTCCTCGCTCTCCTTTCTGTGCAAAGCCTGACATCTACAGTTCTGTCTGGCACAGTCAGGGGCTGCGATGGAGCCGTGCAAGGGCAGCGGGGACGCGGGCGCCAGCCACGCTCGCTCCTCCGGGCAGCCCATAGCTGCTCGGCAGGGTTTCGCCGGCTCGCGGGCAGGAAGCAACCTCAGCCCGGGCAGGGGACACACACCGGGAGTGGAGACCACCCCGGCAACGCTGCCGTGGGGTATCACTCCCCTCGGTGGGTGCCGAAGCACCAGCAGTCTCTGCAAACCACTCAGGCTCATTCGAGCCCAGCTCACACCGCTGCGTGCTGACACCTAACGCTATGCAACAGAGCAAACCTACAGAGAACTGCAGCCTCACTGCATCACCTCCGCAGCTGCACTGCAGGAACCTGCTGCACTCCAGGGACAGTCCCTGTGCCCCGCTCCCGAGGTGTCCAAGGGCCTGAAGGCCAGCGTCTGCACCTCAAGAGGTTCCACATGAGCTGGCATGCACAGCCTGAAGCTAGCACATCTTCATGCCGCAGGAGTAGTGCTGCTCAGAAGACTCTGCATCTCTCAGGAGTGTGCCGAAGACACGGAGTAGCTCTGTGCTTCATGCACTGCCCCTGCTCTGCCTTCCAAACCTGCCCCCAGGCCTGCCAGCACGCCTCACCATGACTCGGGATCTCACCAGAAATACCTTGGTGAAGGATCCCCAGATCCTGCGTCATCTCAAACAATGTGCACCTGACTGCAGTGCTCAGCCTGAACAACATGCACCTGACTGCAGCTCAGCTGGCTGTGCCTCTGCACCCCCTCGCCCGCCTCCCCCTTCTCCACTCAACGAGAAGGAAAGACCAGAAACCTCCGAGCCCGTCACCAGACGTCACAAACATTCAGAAAACCCAGCAACCCAACCTAGCAGGATCAAGCACATCATCGTGATGTTACTATCAACATTTAAGTACGTGCTCTGAATTCTGTGGCGAGCATCGGCCCGTTTGCACGAGGCGGCCGGTGGCAGCATGGCAAAAGGAGGGTTAAAACTCCTGCTACCGAACCAAGCCAACCAGCCATTTTGGAGCTACACTACTGCCCACCAGGGAAGCGCAGTAGTGAAGAACCAGGCAAAGTGGGACGCAGGGTGCTTCGCTGCTGGGGACCAGAGGGGTCAGGAGCAGCTCTGTTCCCACCCTCACAGAGGGGAGACCCTCAGCAGGCACACTCTTGGGCCATCAAAACCAAGCATCTACTAAGAGCTATCATGCTCCAGGCCCTGCGGCCTGCACTGTCCTGGACACCGGGGCAGGGGGAAGTCAGGGAAGGATCAAAGGCCCAGCCCTCAGTGGCACTACCAGGCCAGCACCCTCCATCTCCCCAGCACTACATGACTGAAAACACAGGTAAACGTTTGTTTTCTCAGAGGGGAGGTGGGGGTGAAGGTGGAGAAAAAAATAATCCTGCTGCTCTGCTTTGCCTTTTATTAGCAAGAGGCATGTTTGGCACTTGTGACATAATGAAATTACAATCAACAGCTAAGTGTCTTTCTCCCAAGCAGCAAACTCAAGGGCAAAACAGGGTGGCTGCAGCCTGTCAGCAGCAGGGCTGCCTGGCACCCAGACCATCCCAACAGCCTGGCCATATACAGCCGATGGGCTGCTCTGTTCATGTCCCAGGAGCTGCTGAGGAGGCCCAGTGGCCTGGGACATGAGTGGAGCGGCCCATCGGCCCATGCTGGTGCAGCTCTCCCTTCCCTTCCCCAAAATAATCTCAGACAGGAACGAACTTTAAACTCTATTTACAGTAGGCCTGTGGAAGCACACACAGTGCACACCTGGTGCAGAATGCCACCGCTCTCCGGCCAGTGTTGCTGGGGAAATAACACCCACCTCCCACACCGACAGATGGACATGTCTGTCCGGCCAAGCCAACAAGGAAGAGCCAGAAAGCGCTCACTCCTCACTGGCATGACGGGACCCATGTGAGACCTGCAGTGTCCATGGCAGAAAGGAATGAAGAAAGCCGATGCGAGCAGGCCGACATGGCTCACTTCCCCCACCAGCAGCTGTGGGGCAGGAGCACAGGCCAGTGTTTTGGGGTCCAGTGGGATCCCCAACCCAGCGGCGAGGGCCGCTGCCTCCCAGCCGAAAGGGAAGCCAGACTCAGCCACCCTGGGTTGTTTTTGTTTTTTTAGAACTGGCTGGAATCTGCCTATTTCTCCAATCCCTGCCTACACACAACCCCAACCTCGGGAGCGAACGCATGAATCGCCGATCAGAGACAAAGCAGGAGGCGGGACGGGCGGCCCTGCTCCCTCCTGCCCTCACCTCACCCCACTGCGCGAGGCGGTTATATTTAGGTACCGCCATGGTCTGCGGTGCCGCGGCCCCCTCGGGCATGGCGCAGAATGCAGATTTTCCAGACAACAGACCACAACAGCTCCGTCAAAACCATTAGAGGCTGCGGCGCCCAGGCCTGCACACAGATGTTTTGATTCCCACTCTCCTGCCACGACAGCCCTCGACAGCCCCGTCGCCACTGCGCTGCCACGCGCTGTACACCCAGACCGAATTTCAGACGGCAAGGGAGGCAGGGATGGAGGAAGGAATGGCAGCCCTGCTCCCCCTGGGACAACAGGGCCAGCCTCCCCAAGGGCTCCCCAAGGTGTTGGGGGGATGCCCCACCATGAGAAAACAGAAGCCACACAGAGGAGGGCAGCCCCCATGGACATCCTGCTCCTTGTCCCAGGGGTGTCTCCCAGGCCAAAGCCGGGCGATCAGTTGGTCTGTCGCAAGAGAATGTGGGATGGGCGCAGCCCCAAGGCCAAGGGGAACAGGTGAGACCTGGCTTTGGTTGTGGCGCACCTCTCCCTCCAGCCGGCACACAGCCCTCGAAGCCACACAAAGGCCGAACCTCAGCCACGCTCTGGCGAAGGGATGCAGGGAGCCATGAGACACTCAGCCTCTTCCCAGCCCGGCCCTCTTGAACCGCACCGATCTCTCCAGCACAAACACATCTCTGGTTCTGTGGCAGGGCCAGTGTGGGTACCCCTGCCTGTGGGAAGATGGTGTGCGAGAACTCTCCCACAGCAGACAGGCAAGCCTGACATGGGCAGGGGAGACGCTCCCGTGAGGGAGTCCACCACCAGCACAACACAGCGCGTGAATAAAGTCCATGTAAAAGCTGCCAGTCGCTCCTCAGCTTCTCTGGGAGACATTTTTTTATTTATATTTTTCTTAAAACTGTTATTATCATTTCTGAAGGCAGAAGGGAGTGTTAACAGGGAGGCTAACACTGCCAGCCATACACCCATGGGTTCAGGGTTTAGCGGCTCTCGCCAAAGCTGTGCGACCGCTGGCCAGGCCCAACGCGAATGCTCTACTCCAGCTGCGGTGCGACACTGTGGGAAGCGGGGCAGTGGTCACGGCGGAGCCAGGGAACAGGGTCACAGTGGGCCCTGCTCTGACAGCGGCCGCACAAGGCCGGGCAAAGGTGCCAGGCATGCGGGGCCGCCTCCGCCCGCCCGAGCAGCACCTCGGCTCGGTCCTGCGGGAACAAAAGGCAGCTGCGGGGCGGGAGGGAGGGTCCGGAGGCTCCGGGGCCGGCGATGCGGCTGCCGTGCGGGAGAGGGGCCGGGGCGCACGCCCTGCTGCCTGCTCCTGACGGCACCACCGCGTTCCGAGGCAGACGAGAGAAGCCGGGGGGAACCGAGCGGCGTCCGCGTCCGGGCGCGGAGCTTCTCCCCAGCTAACGCGCCTTTTGTCTGCTTTTGTTTCTGGCCGAAAGCAGCCGCGGAGCGGGACCCCGGCGGGAGGCAGCCGGGAAGGCCAGGCGCCCGGCCCCGAGGCCGGCGCGGGAGGAGAGCGAGCCCTGGGCCGGGAGGCAGAGCCGGGGCCCGGCGCTGCGCGGCGGCCGGCCGGGGGATGCGGGGTGCCGGGGGCCCGCACCGCCCCCGCCTCCGCCACGGAGCCACGCTCCGTCTCGCGCCCCGCGCCGGGCCAGACAGCGCTCCCTAATGAGGGAGCATTACAATCGGCTTGTAACGCTGAATTTTTAATGCCGCCGAGGGCTCTGTTACATAATAACGGGGGAAACGGGTGCGCAGCGCGCCGGCGGGGCGGCCCGCTACCCCCGGCTCGGCGCAGGTGGCGGCCCCGGCTCCCCGGCCGCCCCTCAAACCTCCCCATCCCGGCCCCGGCCCCGGCCCGCCGCTTACCGCCAGCGCCGCGGGACGGGCCGCGCACTGCACCCATCGGGGCTCCTGCCCGGCCGGGAGGGCTGCGCCAACTTTCCTCGAGTGCGTGGCGGGGTGATGCCGAGGCGCCCGCTCTCCTCTCCGCCGGAGCTCGGCCGGGGAATGATTTAAAAGCAAAGTTCAGGAGCATGTTAGCCGCATGCTCTCGTGTGTTCCCGCACACACGCTCCGCGCAGCTCCGCTCGGTAATACCCTAAGACTGTAAATCTATAACCGCTGCAATGATTTAGTGATTAAAAACATGATAACATATTGTGTAACTGCAAACCACAGAATCCCTGCCAACTCTGCTCCGAGATACAGGAACAAAAATACAGAAAATGTGTTGCTCGCAGCGCTCTTCCGAAACTCGACGGGAAGATTTTAATAATAATGAAAAAAACAAAACAAAACACAACACCCCAGACATCAGAAAAAGGCTGGATACAATGCAAGGCTGGAAAAAATTTAAAAGACAGTTTTAAATACGATTCTTGCTCTAACAAATTACAATCTAAACATGCCTCGCTTTTTTTTTTTCCCCTCTTTTTAAGTTTGTCGTAACTGGAATAACTGGTCTTGTGTGATGTCTTGCATATTCAAAGTGCTTTGTAATAGGATACGGAGACCAAACCTTATTTGCCTAAACTCAATGGGTTTTATTTTTTCCCCTCTCTCCCCCCCCCATTTCTTTTCCTTTTATTTTCTCTCCCCCCCCTTCTCCCCTAACAGTAGGGGTGGGGGGAGGCAAAAGGAAGAGAGGGCTTTAAGCTGTAAAGAAAATACCTGAAAGGGGAAGCTGCAGTTTGTAATATGGCGAGGAAAGCCAAATATTATATATATATATATTTTTAAAGGCAGCTGTGGGAGTTTCGGCCTCCAAGCAGCCAACTTGACCCCATTCGCTCTATTCTCTTATTTCCCCCGTTGCAGGATTCCTGCACCTTCACTCGGATCCGAACTCAATGTGACCCTAAGGAGGGAGTCACCGAGCCTCCACAAAATCGCTCCATATTAAACAGGAGCGAGGAGAGGAGAAAGACAGGCAGGCGGCCGAGGAAGGGACGCGTATGTATATATGTATTACATATCCACACAAACTACAGGACGTACCCAAGAGCAGCTTTAAGCACAGCTTGAAAAAGAAACAGTTCTTTCTCAGAATAATAATAATAAAAATAATAATAAATATATATACTTAAGGAGGGAAAAAAAGTGGGAGTTTAAAAATTAAAAAAAGAGAAAAAAAAAACCAAACCCAAAACCAAAACCCCAACACAACACCCTGCAAGCCAAATTATAAATAATTCACAGCAAGAAACTCGCGTGTGCGTGGCACACAGAGCCGCGGACACAGAGCTGCACAGGCGTGTGTCCCCGCGCCCAGGCTCTGCTCCGAGGGGCAGCTTCGAGAGCACGAACCGCCTTCCCTCCGAGGGCGAGCAGCACGGTTTATTCAGAGGAATCAATAGGAAAGAGCATTTGCAAATATTTAGATAAGCGCCGTACGATTCAGCATTAAGTAATTAAAAACTGAAACTGAGAAGGGGTGATCGGCCTACAGTGGCGTCCGCTGTCTTCACCTCCCCATCCCCCTAGCCGCATTCTTCCCCAAACCGAGCCTGCCCGCGGAAAACAAAAATCATAATTACTCTGGCTCGCCAGGCCGCTCCGGGGCAGCTCCGGGCGCGGGGCCGGGGCGGACGGCGGGGAGGCCGCCCGGGGCCGGGGCACTTTGGGGCACTTCTGCGCCCCTTTGTTTTCCAGCGCGTCACCGGCGCGGAGCGGCCGCGGGGCACCGGCGGGCCCGCCCGAGCAGCCGCTCGCCCGGCACGGTCCCGGGAGGCGCCGGCCCCGCGGTGCCCACGCGCGACCGCCGCTCAGCGCGGAGCACGCGTCCCGCCGGGGCCGGGCCGCCCCCCCCCCACCTCCCCGCCCGCCGATCAGCGCCCGCCACCGGCCCCGCCGCGCACAAAGCCGGGCAGCGCCGCCGCTCCGCGCCCGCTCCGCGCCCCGCGGCCATGGCCGGCGGGCGGGGCGGGGGCTCCGCGGGCGCGCAGCGGCCCCCGCGGCGCCGGCACCTGCGCGTCCCCGGCGGCGGCGGCGGGGCTCCGGGACGGCGAGCGGCACAAAGTTTGCTGGGGGATCCGGGGCGGTGGGTGGGAGCGGGCGGGAGGGGGGCCGGACCAGCCCCATGCAAAGCAGCCCGGGCGCCCCGAGCAGGAGGAGCCCGAGCGGGGGACAGGGCAGAAAAGTTGCCACTTACGCGGTCGCTGCTCCGGCGGCGGCGGCGCTTTTAATCCCGGGCGGCGGCGCGGGGGCTACAGATCCCATGCAGGCTGCGGCGGCTGCGGCGGCAGGAGCGCGCTCCGCGGAGGGGCCCGGGGCAGCAGCAGCGGGAGCCAGGGGCAGCAGCCGGAGCCGAGCGGGAGCCGCCGCCGCCGCCGCCGCTGCCCAGCAGCAGCATCGTTGTCGGGGAGTTTGCAGCCCCCCGGAGAGAGGGGGCCGCGGGCGGCGGCAGCAGCAGCGGCGGCGGCGGCGGTCGGGTCGGGGCGGAGCGGCGCGGAGCGGGCGGCGGGGCTGGCGGTCGCCGGAGCAGGAAGCGCCCGGACTCAGATCTGATGATTGGGAAGAAAAAAACTCTTTGGATCTTTATTCTGCTAATTAGTTTCCTGCAAAAAATGGCTGATTAGTGCAGTGCGCATGTGCCTCATTACCCAGGCACGACGGGAAGGGCTAATTAGCCACCTTCTGGATCAATAAGATTCAGCCCAGGCGGCGGGGGAGGGAGCGAGCGAGCAGGAGCGGGCGGGGGGAGCGCCGCGGCGGCGGCGGCGCCGCACCGAAACTTGGGGCAAGCGGCCGGCCCCCAGCCCGCGGCGGGGGGGCGCCGCTCCGCGCCCTGCCGCGCAGCGCTGCGCCGTGCCGGGGAGGGGGCGCGCCGGCCGGCCCCGCTCCGCGCCGCTCGGCTCCGCGGCGGCGGGGCGCTCCGCGGGGCCACCTGCCCCCCGCGCCCCGGGCGGGGCCGCGCCGCCCCGCACAGGGCAGGGCAGGGCCAGGACGACCCCCGCCGCCGCCGCCGCCGCCGAAGTTTCCCCGGGAGGAGCCGGGAAAGTTACGGCCGGCAGCGAGCGCAACTTTGTGCCGCGCCGCCCCGGCGGCGGCCCCAGCGCGGGCCGGGCCGCGGGCGCGGAGGGCGGCAGAGCGGTCCCGCGGCATCCCCGCAGCATCCCCGCGGCAGCCCCGGGGCTGGCCCGTGCTCCCGTTCAAACTTTGCGGCCGCCTTTCCGAGCGGGACAGCGGATCAATACAGCCGCGTCCAGGCTCGCTGGGAGCCGGGCTACAGGTTTCACCAGCCATCGCTGGCAACAGCTTTGTCATTTTCTAAAAATAAGAAGCTAAAAGTTATTGTAGAAGAAGGGGCTTTTTTTGTCCCCTGCACAATATGCCTTTTGTGAGTTTAATGCCATTCTGGGGCTCTCTATAGCCCCGGACAATGGGGAACTCCAGGAGGCGGCTGTGCCTCTGCCTTTTTTCTTTCTTGCTTTCTCTTTTCTTCCCCCCTCCTCTTCCCCCCACCCTTTTTTTTTCTTTTTTAGGAAAGGATGCAACATTCCTCCAGTCCCAACAGAACCTCTGGTTTGATTAAATAAATATTTCTGTAGCCTTACGGTAACATTTTTCACTTTCTGTTTGCGTGCATCTGCGATTATTATTTAAAATTTTTATTTCTAGCAGCTTTTCCCTCCCCAACTCAGCCCTGGCTAAAAATGTAGATGATCGCTGGGAACGTGGGATTTGAATTTTAGGAAGAGGTGAACCAGTAAAGAGCCTCTATCCAAGCTTCAGGAATATGTTTTCTTCATCTTTCTGCAAGAGACTGTTTTATTACTGGCAGAAATGCAGCTGAATTAAATCGTCTCTCTTGACAATCTAAAGAAGCTTTTAAAATTGCTTTTTTTTTTCCTTTTTTAAAATTCTAAATTTTTATTTTTAATAGTAACCCAAATAATTAACTTCCCAGTTTGTTTCATAGCACTGAAAAAGGAATGCAGTTGCGGTCAGTTTTTCCATGTGGGAGAACCTTAATGTAGATGTATTTTATTCTGCAAGGTAATAAACTGCATGTTTGTTAGTATTGTTAATGAAATGTCTTGAGCTTTCCATATTTCTGAATGCGGGGGAAGGCGTTTGAAATTGTGACAAGTCCCTTCTGTGGGATGGGGGATGAAGGAAGAGGAGCGGCGATTAGGGACTGGGAGAAGGGCTGTACTAGTTGATCCGTTGCTGGAAGTGCCTTGCATTTGGAAGGTGTTTGCAGGTTTAAGAACTGAGGTTTGATATGTACCAGGGTTATTTGAATACTGTAACTGCAGCCCTGGTGTGTACTGTTCGAATGCGTGTGCTGTGACCGAGTCCGTGTGGTTTGCTGAATGGACAGACTCTAGTGCTTTGCCAGTTTTTTACCTTTCAAAGCTGCTCTTAAAAATCTGTCAGTCCCCGCTTTAAATATGTTTGTCTTACGTTAGAGAAGAATAATTGTTAATGCTATTTGCTCTTCAAAAAAACACCCCCAAAAACCCCAAACTTAAACCTCCACCAAAAACCCCAAACCCCAACAGGAGGGGAAAAAATAAAGGAAAAGAGAAGAGCAAGCCCAGTACCAAGCCTGGGGCAAGCAGGGTTTTCAGGGCTGCTTGGTGCGTGATCTGTAAAGGTGCATGTAATTTGTAGCTGTTGTTCTGGCTGAATATGAAACATGTGTTTTGATGATGAAGTGGAGGTGAGAATAAAGTAACCCTCGCCTTTTAGTACTTGGTGTAACTTAGGAGTGTGTGTTTTCACCAGCAGCTGTGGGTCTGGTGGACTGAGCTGGGAATGGGGATGGGTGCTGCCTGTGTACACACTTTTTGCAGAGCAAAGAAAAAGTAAATGTGAAGAAGGTGGGGAGCAAATCTGGTTAACTGTGGCTACTCCAGGAACAGGCACCTTGGCGGAACATGTGTGGAGGAGGGCAGGGGCCGGTAGCCATGTACGTTTGCTTTGCGTTTGTGTCGCGAGTTGGAGTTTTGTGTTGCTATCCTCTAATATCCCATGACAACATATGGATTCCATAAATGCAAACATGCCGAAGTGCATCTGTCTGGGTAGTTAACACAAACCAAACATCCCCTGTTTGGCGGTCTGCTGCTCCTCTGGCCAAGCTGCGCTGTGCCCTCCTGCGACAGACGCTTGCTGCTCCTGCATTCTTCTCCTTTCCTGCTCCTGGGGTGATCCCGAGTGCCCCGAATGGGAGGAGGGCAGCGGGCGCTGGGGTCAGAGGTGGTGAGACCGTGGCCAGGAGCGGAGGGGTTAAGCGGGGTGAGGGGAGTGCGCCCCGCGGCCCCCCACCCTCCTGGGAGCTGGGTCCAGCCAGAGCAGGCTCTGCTCTCGGGTCAAGTCCTAGGACATCTTCCCTCCTCTCCTGGCAAGGGCAGGGGACGAGGCTGGGAAGGGAAACAGCCGGGCTGAGTGGGTAGCATAGCTTGCCCCTCGCCCTGAACGCGGCCGTCTGCAGGCTGGGCAACAGAAGAGCTCCCATTTCTGTCAGGGTGCAAAACAAGGTGGCCAGGGGTGTGTGTGCGCCTGAAAAGGAGGGAAGGAACAAGTGAGGGCTGCAGGACCAGCCATATAAACCACTGTGCAAATACCACAATGAATCTAAGGAATTAAGGAATAATTTGTACAGTAATCGTTAGGTACGATTACACATATGCGCAAGAGTTTCTCCTCCAGAAAATTTACTTCCCTTAAGATTTCTTTGTTCTAGGCAAAAAAGACAATCCAGTTGCTAAAATATAAGAAGGGACTACCCTTGCTTTAATTAGAAATCTCGATACAGCCTCATCTGTAATACTGCGGATGCCTCTTGTTTCTATATATGTATCTCTGCACATGCATAGATAGGATTTTTGGTTCAAATAGCTTTTAATGTGCTTAGTAGAAAGAAGCTCTCGGTATCAGATCTGCAGGGAAAATAAGACTGATTTTTCCCATAGGAAACTTGTTAAAGACGCAGCTGAATTATTAGATTAACCCTATTTTTTTCTTTTGTCTTGCAGCGTTTCTGATATATTTGCTCAGAGAATCGTAGAGTTTCATTTCTATGTTATTTTGAACAGATGGAACTAATACCAGCGCTTTAAAAGAAAGTTATTATTTGTAAAAAATGTATACAAATTAAGAGGAACAACTTGAAGCAGAATGTTTTTCTGAGGCAGCATGCATGGCTTTCTGAGGTAACAGCCAGGAATGGTGGTGGTTGTGTCTGACGTGAGGAATCGGGGTGAGCGGCTGCGGGTCCCTGGGCTCTACGAGGAGACCACATCCTCCACAACAAATGCACCCTGGCTGCCTGAGGCAGGACTGGGCCAGCTCGGCTGGGGCTGTGGGGAAAGCAGTTGACTACGGTGAATTTTTAGGGAGCCTGAAGCGCATGGCGATGCTGGGGCACCAGGCTGGCTGCAGGCTCTCCCCCTCCGTCTGGCACTGGGGGGAACTGGGCTAAGGCTGTGAGGTGGAAGATGCTGACCATACTTGAGGGGCTACTGTACAGATACAGCTATCTTCTTAAATTCAGGCTCTAAAAATTAGGGGGGTGTAAATCCCTTCTTAGAACAGAATCTCCATAATATCACCCTCTGACGTAGCTTTGTGCTTCTTGGAAAAGCGTCTGAAGAGTTGGAACAAAGCGTGGAAGGCCGGAGTCCTTGAAGGGGCTCCAAATGATAAAGCCTGCCATTGGTTTTAAACACAGTGTGCATTGTGAAAACACAGGTCAATTTGAAGGCATTTGTCAGATTTCCAGTTCCCTCTGCTCCTTTGCAATGGAAATTTGCAATCAAATCCCTGTCCTAGCGTTGAGATGCCTGGCTTTATCAGTTTTTATTGCTTTATGGTCAAAGCACTGTCCAGGTAAGCCATCCTTTCGTTTCCAAAGTTTGTTTGCATGAAGTTGCACCCAAGAAGGGGGAAAGCTGATGTGAATTAGGCTGGAGCAGATGCATTTATTTAGGTGTGGGGAAAGGGCAGCTGATCAGCAGTGACTGAGTGCACAGGGCTGGCTAAGCTGCAGAAGCGATCTGATACCATTTAAAGATGCCCAGCAAGAGGCATAGGAAGGGATATTCCAAGAGCAGCGCGTTGGTTGTTGGGATGCAGAAATGCAGCAGGGCTTAGGAGGAGAGGGCTGGAGAAACACACCGCTGCGCCGTTCCAGCCAGATAACACGGGTATCTTCTGGAGGCACGTACGCCTGGTGTAACAGGAGGGGGCTGCCTCCTTTATTGCCGAGAGGGATGGGTGGCTGTGCTGGAGGGGGCCCTGTGCGTTCCCCTGGAACATGTACATGCTGTGGGATGCAGGAGAGATTCAGGCTGGGGGCGACAGTCAGGGGAAGGTTTGTTCTCTTCTTTTGTCTTCATTATATTTCTAGTTGGTTTGGGTTTGTTTTGTTTTACCTGATTATTAAAAGAAACCTGTCCATCCATTCTGTGCTCACTGGACTTTAGCCAGTGGGAGTGATGGGACACAAGTGGGGTACCCAGCTATCCCAAACCCTGGGGTGGGCAGGCTGACTAAACACCCCTCAAGTCAGCTAGCAGATTTTTAATGTGAATTTGCTTTTTTTTCTTTTTTTTTCTTTTTTTTTCTTTATTAGGCCTTAACACAAGATGACTGGATGAGTTTGCAATGGAAATAAACACTTGGATTACATCTATATGTTTCTCTGGTTTTTTAGAGAAATAAAGGAAAAAGTCTTGGCATTTAATTAGGGCTCACTAACCTGATAAATATTGAACGTCATTTCTTTGTGAGCTGTTCTGTGTGCTCAGAGTACTCTATGGATGTTTTCCACAATTGCGCTTGTTTAATGCCTATATCACCTTATGCCTATTGTATTTATGTTGTCATCAATGTCACATTTTAATTAAACAATTAAATCACTGTCACAGTAATTTCCCTAGAAAACTATTTTAAATGAAAAATCCCACAATAAATGTTTGGGAACCATCTTAAAAGGAAAAAAGAGGGAAATAAGTTACAAAATAAAATTACAGTTCCCACAGAATTAGAAAGAAAAAAACATTGTTTTCAGCACTGAGAAGAGTTCTGTTTCAGGGGGTAGTTTTCGCAGAATTCAGAGTGTGGCGGTGCAGTGCCTAAAAGGACCTGGCTTGTCTTGAGGCTAGTTGGGATCTGGGGGGCTCTGCCAGCAGGGGGAGCTGCTGGCCTGGGGCTGGTGCAGTCCTGTTGTCAGCCCCCACTGTGGGCCGGGGACAAGTGACAGCACTACAAATCTCCTGTCTTTCAGTGCAAGTCAGCTACCAAGCATGCCTTGGAAAATCATCTGCCTGCCTTCTTCCCCTCTGAATTATTTTAGAATTAAGATGGAGATTTGCAGAAAAGCCTGCATTGAATTATGCAGCATCAAATTATGCACTGATACCAGCTGTACTTCCTATATAGTAACCACGTACTCCTGCCCCAAGTTGTGAGCAGTGAGAAATCTGATCTGATGTAGCGTCTTTGCTACAGTTAATCAAATAATTCATCGTTACCTCTTTATAAATATATGGTCTTATTCCTCTAAAACCTGCACTTCTTTGCATGGAAAAAATCACAAATGCAAGATGCAAAATTCATCAGACAAGATATCTGAAAGAATCATCCTCTCAGACGTACATACAGAATATTACCTGTATTTAACATAAGCACATTTGACATTTGCAGCACAGCCTCCAATGTGAGGCATGCTTATTGAAATTCGGATTCCAGCCTGTGATTTCAGCCGGCTATATACCCTGCAGCTAACCCCGACCCTCCCCTATTAGCCGGCGTAGCCGCTTTGATTTGTGCCCTGGGAGGGCTGGGACTGGGAGCTGAGCGCCGGGGAGCTGCTGCGATGGCTGGGGGGCTCTGCTCCTTGTTCCACACCCCAGCGGGCGCCCAGCCCAGCCTTGTGCCCAGCTGGGGGCCAGGGGAGGGGGCAGCCAGGGCTGAGGGGGTGCCTCCCACCCCAGCACCCAGCCCGGGGCGGGAATCCCGGGCAGTATTTCTTTTACGTCCATGCTGCGTTTTTATTGGAATGCAGCTTTGCAGATGGGGTTGTGCCTGGGATGTGTGTGGTTTCTATCATCCCTGAAGTGTTTTACAGCTGGAGATGATTTGGGGGGCACATCTAGCCTGTCCATTTGCAGCCAGGTCTGATGTTTGTCTGCTGCTGTCTCCCTAATTTTTCTCTATGTTGCCTCCATCAAAAGGTGAGATTAGCGCTGGGGGGGCGATGATGACGACGACACCACCAGGCCCATCCCTCCCTCCTCCTCATTTTAGTTTGCTTCTCGCACAAAAGCAGTTCACCAGCAGAGCCTCTTTCTTCCTGCAGCCAAAACAAGCAGCAGGAACAGTGGGAGATGCCCAGTCAGAGATGCCCGGTGCGTCTGCCCCTGAGCCCGGCAGCTCGAGGCCCTGGGCACCGGGGCAAGCCGCAGGCTGCTGTTTGGGGGAACCCCCTGCCCTGGCCAGCTGGCTCTATTTGTGAGCCTAGGGTGCAAAATCATCACCGGGCAGAGACCACGAGTCTGGCGAAGCACTCGCTCTGTGGGGCTGCAGCTGTGCCAGAGCGTCCAGCAGCCACCACAGCAGCTACCGGGACACACAGAGCCTCCCCGGGCCTGTCCAGGGCCATCCTGGCTCTGGCTCGTGAGGCACTGCCGCTGGAAGTGGCTTTGCTGAGCATATGCAGACAGAAATACGGATTTCTATGCTCAGTAAATGAAAGGGGAAAACTGATGAGGTTGCACAGAACCCTCCTCCAGGCAGGAGAGGCTGTGCTGGAGGAAAGTATTGCTCATAATGACACTTAAGCCCAGACACTTGAATGCTAAAGGTTAAACTTACATTCTTCAAGAAAGGGCTCCTTGCCAGCTTGAACTGTGTTGTGTGTTCACTATTGCCTCCTCCTCCTCTTCATCCACTCTCAATCCACTTTTAGTATTTGTTGAAATAACTGAGGTTGTGGGGTGCTTTTTCTTTTCCCCTCCCTCAATGTATGTTCTCTGTGCCAGTCCACAGTCTTATGTCTGTCACAGGGTTAAAAGACAGTAAGTAAGATCAGTCTGATGCCATAGAAAAGCAAAGATTTTTTTTTCCTTAGCTGCTAACCAGTAAAGCTTCAATCCAGAAGGGACTGGCCTAGGTGCATTTTCTGTCCCCCAGTGCCACACAGTCTGTAGAGTGCCAGCCTCTAATTCCTGTACCTAGCTGAATAACCAGAACCTGACAATAGGGCTTTGGATTTAAAGTACAAATCGAAAGGCTCCTATAAACCTGGGAGACAGCAGGGTGGAGAAATAACTTTTGGGAGCCAGTAATCAGCGGGGCCAGGGATAAAATTGGTGGCAATTCCTCCCCAGGTACAAAGAAGGAGAAATGGGAAAATGCCCACCCAGGAGCAGCACTTCAAGATGAATTTCAGCATAATACGAAGGAACAGCCACGCTGTTTGGATGCTGCATTTGGATCTCAATGATCAAAGACCACCTTCTCCATACGCTTTCATGCTTCTCCCCAGAGATATTTCCCATTTAAAAAAAGAATGGAAATAACATTACGGTTGTGCACGCCTTCTAGAGCAGCCCCTTTTACACAGCACCACGTCAGCTTTCTGTGAAGAATCAGTCTTAGGTGAAAGCAAGAAGCAGGGATGCCTACGGCTCAGCAGGAGCAGGCAGAGGAGACTCAGACTGGAAGGCTGGACCAGGCACTCAGAGGAGGAGCGTGGAGAAGAGACAGCTTGAGCTTCAGAAGTCAAACACAATTTTTATTTGGGTTCAGAGAGGATAAAAGGCTAGTGATGTTCATTTTTCCTACTTCCTGCAGCAAGGGAACAAGGGGTTGCAGTGCTCTGCATCCCTTTAAACAACAGCTTGCTGCAGTGTGTTTCTTGGCACAGCCCTAATTGCATCTTGTGGTCCCAGTGGAAGTTCACACTTTTTAATATCTCTTATTGCTTTTGCAACTGCTGCCACTAGTCAGCAATCGCAAACAGGAAGCCGTGACTCAGCAGAGCCATAACCCACGGGCTGACCGCGGCCGGAGCGGAGGGAAGATCCTGCAAAACACACAGGAAGGGCCCAGCCAGCCCTGCGGCCTGACCCGTGAAGGTATCCAGAGACTCAGTTCCTAATTCAGCACTTCAGCTCACACCAATGCCCCAGAGATAAAGGCGCTGGTGTCACTCTGGGCCGGAGCGCAGCAGGAGCCGTGTCCCAAAGCCAGTTCCCAAAGCCAGTCCCCAAAGTGTGGGGCTGTCATGGCAGGGTGAGAGGACACTGGGGCTAGCCCTGGCTTTGGCTGGCTGCCTGTGCTCCAAAAAGCAAGTTTTCCTCCCCCATTAGCGAGAGGCATGATGGAGGAGGCAGCCAGCAAGCCCTCAGCCAGGAGCTGCTGGCGCGACCCCATTTTCACACCAGTGACGCTTGGGGCCTGGCTGCACCACATCTCACGCAGTGCAGGGAGCGGATGATCTATTCCGAGCCTGGTTTCGTCTGTTTTCTAACTGTATTTAGCAGCGAGTTTACTCCAGACTGAGCCTGCGTGAGTAAGTGTGTATGTAAGGGTTGAGGATTGGCTGCGGCAGGCAGAGGGTTTGCTGAAAGGCTTGTTAAGGAAGCACTACTGACCATGCAATCCAATTACATAATGCTTCAAAAAATAACTGTGCTGGGAGCCGTGTCTGGGCAGCGCGTTTCGGCAGCAGAAAGAGGTATCAAATGTCTCTCTTCCAACCCAAAGGCTGATAGTATATTTATGCCACAATCTAACACTGCTCCTCGGCCGTAAACCGCGCTAAAGAGGAAACTTGCTTCCAGGGGAAATGTCTGCTGTTCCCTTTCAAGGCAGTGCTGCACCCTGCAGACCAACGTTATTTGAGTCCTTGTAAAATTACCACTAATCTCTGCACTCAGGATGCCTTGCATTTTATGGGTACTTGCTATGACGGCAGCTTTGTTTTCTGGGGGCAGGGGAAAGCAGGGAGCAGTGGGGACCCTGCTGTCAGCAGGGGCAGCGAGGGTGCTTTCCCCAGCTTTCTGCCCTTTAAGTTTCTCCATGCCGCTCCAGACAGGCCAGACATACGGATGATGCACATATTATACTGCCACACCTGCACAGCGCCTGAAAACAATACCCTGTCCTGCCTGGAAAAATTACGGTCCCTGTGGCAGGCAGGAGCCTGCCCGGTCCTGTGCCGTTCTTCTGCCGAGTTGGCTGATGGTGATCACAGGACTGGAGGGCCAGGCTCCCAGCCACAGCAGCAGCTCGGTCCACGCATTGTTTGGAATGACGGGGGATTTAGAACACCCTGTCTTCAAGCAGCACAGGTAGTTTTTATTGTAGTTACTAATTTAACTGCTAGGCTGCCCTGAAAGGCGTCACAGAAAAGGCACATTTCTAGTGAATGAGGAAAGAGCAAACTAAGAATATTCTTGGCACATTGCGGAGCTTTCTGTACCTGAACTTGTATAGTTCAGCTGCTGGTAACGCTTCGAACGATGACGACGTAAGCCCCCTTCAATGCTCACGAGGAATGCCTGGATTTAACCAGTTCCCAGCCCACGGAGCAGCAGAGCTCCCGGCTCAGCCACCCTGGTTGGCAGCGGCAGCCCGTCCACTGCAGAAGACCCTGGGCCAGGGCCAGTGACCCTCACCCTCTCACCTGGGCTGCTCCAGCCAGGGAGGGGACAGAGCAGGTCTGCGGCAGCCACCGCCTGGAAAATAAACAAGCCCTTCCTCCTTTGATCTGCCAGCACTGTCTTGCAGAGAGGGCACCGCACTTTAAAGCTGTGACACGGGAGGGATGCGGGTTTGCTTTGCTCTGTGTTTGCTGTCTCTGCTCCCAGTGCCTCACTGGCTGCAGGGGAGGCCACTTGCGAGGACGACAGTGGGGAGGAAAGGGTGAAGGCAGAGCTCCTCCAGCCGGGCTGCATGCTCCATCTGCTGCCTTCCTCCCATCTATTTCTAGACTGTTTACCTGGCAAGCACACATGACCGATCCAGAAGGAAACGCTGACATCACCCGCCGCCGTGCCCCCTCCCCGCTGCCCGCAGCGCTTGGCCCCGCTTCCCTGCTGCCCTTGCCCTTCTGCCCAGCCAGCCCACGCCTGCACAGCCTCTCCCACGCGCCGTGGGGCTGCTGCTGGGCTGTAGCGCTGCTGCTTCCTGTGGCAGCTCAGACATGTTGTCCTGTCCACCACATCAATGAGGCCTGGCATGCTGCTTCCCTCTGCACCCCAGGGCGTGACGGTAGCCGCCACACCAGCGGGGATGCAACCCGTGCTCAACCCTATGTCAACAGCTGGCAACTGCACTGTCAATGGCGGGTGAAGTGCACATCTTTCTGTGATAACATATCGCTCATCTGGTGTGACATGCTGAAACATACAGTTGCTTCTGCTCACTGGCCAAAGCAGCTTCCCAACTCCCTTTGTACTTACGGCTTAAGCCCTCTCAGCCCATGGCACTGGACAAACTTCCCCGCCATAGAGCAGCCGCCTCCCCACCCACCTCGCCGCAATGTCGCGTCTGTGTGCCAGAGAACAGAGCCGGGCAAACTGTGCTGCCGGTTCCTCACCTCCTTCGCTCTCATCCCCAGGGCCACTCCCGGGCGCCGTCGGCTTGGGGAGTCCAGCCGGCTGCATCAGCCTCCCGTGGCAGGTCCAGGGGAGCCAGCAGCCCCAGGGACAGCTTGGGCCGCAGCCGGCAGCGCAGGTGCTTGCTCCACCAGGGGTTATTTATCCCGGGAAGCCCGCAGTGGAGAGCCGGACTCGAGCTGCTCTGTGGAAGCCTTCTTGGTGCATTTGGGCAGGGAGCCAAAGTATGCAGTTTAAAGGAAATGTTTAATAAAGACACAGGAGCCTCAAACTGTTTATTTTTCCTCGCAGAAAGGTGGAGAGACGATGTCCCTGGAAACTGGCTGCTGGGCCCGGTGCAGGAGGCCGAGCCAGGGCACAGGCTGAGCATGGCCGCCCGCCTCTCCCTCCCCTGACAGCTCTGGCCCACGGGGTCATAAACCGTGGGGGGAAAAGGCAGCCTATTAGTAACTCTATTAAGTCTCCATTAGTTAGGTGTGAACTCATTACCCTAATATACTTGGGGGTAGGATTCCACTTGCAGGACATTAGCACTGTAATAAGCACGCTTGCCAACAGAGCTGGACGGCGCAAGGCAGAGGAGCCCCTTGACGCTGGAGCAGACCCGCAGACTCCCCAGTGCCGACGCACACAGCCCCAGCTCGCCCGTGTGCCTCCTGCACGGGGCTCCCCGTCCCCACAGCAGCAGACCCCAGCTGCCCTACAAGGAGCCCCCTAACCCCCCTCAAAACCCTCTCTTCCAGCCAGAGTGATGGGGGTGTCACTGATGGGTGGCTGTCCACGGGGAGCACACTATGGGCTGGATGTGGCTGCAGACACATGGGACAGGTGAAATGGGGGATGAGGTGATGGAGGAGGTGTGACAGCAGCTGTTGGGATCTGGGGGTGTGTAACCACGCAGAGAAGTATATCCTGGCCATGAGCATGCCATGGCCTGGCTGCTCGCCAGCTGCTGCTTGTGCCACGCTCCTGCCTTTGCCAGGCTTGGTGTTTTTTGGCGTGTTGGCAGTTTGTGACGGAAACTGTCTGCCGTGGTCTGCAAAGCTGTGCACAATGCAAGGAAGTCACAGGGAACTAAATAACGAGCTTATAGGAAATCAATTGATTAATAATAGGTAAGATGCAAGAGCAGGGCTCAAACTGGGTTTGCTGAGTTAGTGCAACAAAATTATGATGGTATCTACAGCTCATCATGTTTCTCTGTGCCAGCTTGAGCATGCTAGTGTGAGCTGCCCGAGCAAGGGCCGCACTTCTGCGGCTGGAGAAGTGGCAGGCCTGCTGGGCCTGTGGCTCCCAGGCACTGCCTGTGTCCTAGTGCTATTTTCATCCAGCTGTTGGTGAACAATGGGCCTGCTGTATTTTCAGTGTAAAAGATTTTGTGCTTGAGAGAAGGAAGATGAAAACAAAAAATGGAGGGTGCAGGGGCACAGGTCGTTGCCTTTCAGAGGCAGCAGAAGAGGAGCATGAAGTGTACGGCATTCACCCATGCCCTTCCTTGCCTTCGGCCAGAGCCCTGCTTGGTGTGGTGCCACAGGCCCTGCAGAGCATGGGGACCCTGCACCGGCTCCTCCATAGCCTCAGCCGTACCTCAAGGCTGCACAAAAGCACAGTCTGTGCAGAACTCTTCCCATAGCTAATTCTGAAGGCCACTTCTCCCTAAATAGGGCTAAACTGTACACAATCCCTGGAAAATAACTGTCCAGGAGCACAAGTATGATTAAAAAAATTATTTCAGGAGGAAGCATGATCTTGTTTCTGAGATCCTTGGCCAAAAAGAGTATGAAATTAATGGTATTAAGTGCCTAAAAATACTCTTGAGGATCTGGGACTTGGAACAAGGGCCTGGCTTCTATTCCTAGCTCTGCCACAGACTTGCTGTCTGCAGACTGCTCTGGCTGGTCCGTCAGTACACAGGGTATGCTAGAAGCACCCAAAGACGGAGGCATATGGGGGTGGACTTCCAAACTCACTCCTCTGCTTTTTCTCCTATTTTCCCAGGCTGTGGAAGGTGAATAATACTGATTTGCCGTGAGGGAGCAGAGCACATATGGCTTGATGTCAGCGTGTGTTTCAAGACATGCAGATCATGACTGTGTGGGTCAAGCTCCCTTGCCCATTTCTTCCTCTCCTTTTTCTGTGGAATTCATTCTTACAAATTTAAAAAAATTGTAATTCAAAATTCTTACAATTTAAAACATCAACGGGTCCAAACAATTTTTATTATAAAATAAACTAACTGCTATAAAAGTGCTTTCTCCCTCACAGGAAATGTGGCATCTCCTTGCACTGGCCTCCTGGTCAGTGGCAACTTTTCTAATATGAGGACCTTTAAGTCCAATATCCTGCAAAATTCAGTATTAAAAGTGTATCTATCTTTATCTATCTGAATGGGAGAGACACATCTTTAAAATGCAACACTTGCTTCTAGCCATGGAAAATTCTGAGATAGTCACTTTTTCATCCATTATGTTTTATCTAGAAAAACATTTTTGTCATTTAAAGGTGATTGCATAGGTCTCCCTCACCCTGTTTTACTGTTACCCTAATAACTAAGATACCTATTTCTATGTGAAATGCAATGCAAAAAATGAGAGTTTCTAAAATTTGAACAACTTGGAGCTGTAGGATGCACAATGATACAGTAGGAGCCCAACAGCAGAACCAGGGCTGAACTTCTTGGTGGCTTTTCAAGTTATGAAAAAGGGACATCCCAAAGCTGATTTGATTGGATCCAAAATCCCTGTAATTCCCAGCATGTCTCAGCCATGAAGTAACTTTCGGTCTAGTAATTTAAACTGTTGAATAGGCACTCCAGAATAGCAAGCTCTGGTGATAAATGGGAAAGTTTGTGTCCCAGAGTTGCTCTTAAAACAGTACAGGGCAATGAGATGGGACAAAATCCTGCAGGATTAGTTCTGTATGCAGCCCAGACCCTGCCAGGTTTTTGCATCAGTAACAGTACTCCAAGAGAAATAGAAAGGTGGGCAGTGAAAACCTCAGCTCACTCTGCAGAAGGGGAAGAATGATACTGATGTTTCCATGTGTGACTCTCGCTGATGAAATCAAGTATTCAAATGACTTCTGTTTGCATAGTATTTTGAGAAATAATGCTAATTTGCAGAATTGGCATCTGGGGTACAAGTATACGTACCCTGGGAGAGCACTTACAGAGCCTCTGTGAAGCTAAGTAATAAACGCTTTGTCTTCACCACACTATTTATGGGTTGCTTGGGGGCATCCTGCTCTCTTTCTGCCCCTACCTGGGCATAAAATTATTTCAGAACTAGGTTTTAATAAGACCAACAGTAAATCTGAATGACCACACATGCACAGCTATTCCTGCTCCCCTGATCTCCAGCATTAATTATAAAGTGGAACTGTTTACACAGTACATACCACTTTCCTGAGTTCTTTCTTGTTTATGTCTAAACCTTTATGGACATAAAACTTTGGAATTTGCTTGTGGAATAAAACTGCACTTGAAGTGGCAGTAACTGCACTAGAAAACAACCCTGCGATTGCTCCCCTGATCCTGTGGTCACGGCAGGTTTGCGTCTGCACTGGAACCCTCTCCCATTCGAGCGTGTTGTTTCAGGTCATCTCCTGGCTGTCCCACCTGGATGGCTTGTTAGAAACTCCAGCTCCAGGGCAAATGCTCCCGGTTTTCCTCCTGAGTCCTTTCCTTTACCCTCTGCTCTCCACCACATCTTGTCCCACTTTGGGTGTCCCTGCAGCCCAGCTGGGGGGACCTGCAGTGCTGCCTCCTGCTCAGGCTGTCATTGCTGCTGTCACCCTTCCTCAGGTAGCCAAACAGCAGCCTCTGTGCTCCTCCAGCAAAGTGCCTGCCATGCCCTCAGACACCTCCACCCTCCCCGAACTTTCCTGAAAGAGGATTTTTTTCTTCTGCAGTAAGTTATTACAAAGCTGAGAGACTCCATCTGATGGCACACGCATGTGTGGACACCAAAGTAAAGTAACTCATGCTCCACAAGCACTAAATTATTCCTTGTCGCAACTGGCCTGACTACTTGCTTCGTCAGGCTGTCACATTATAAATTAATATGTTGGCTGTTTGGGGCTGAGAATTCTTTTTCCCATTTTTTTTTCCCCAGTAAAACAGATACTGTACATCCTGGGCACCATATAAAAATAATAAATTACTGTAGTATACAGGCAAGGTATTATTCTTGTCTTTCCTTCCCTTTATTTTATCCCCTCCATCCTTTGCCTTTCCTCTGATCAATTCATCTTCCATTTACTTTCTATTTCCATCTGCAGATTTTACTCTAACACACAGTGCTCTCATACTCCAACCATGCCACCTCCTCCAGAAGTACAAGTACAGCGGCTTTCCGAATGCAAAGAAGAGGGAACCAGCAAAAACTCAAGGGGAGGAGAAGAAATAATTACTGTAAGAAAAAGGAATCGAGCCTCTACCTGGTGTTGTCTCTTATGCTGACTTGGATGCCTTCCGATTTGGAGTCTTCTGTTACTCTTCACACCCAGCACAGAAACAGGGGGACTCCAGAGCCAGTGGAATCAGACGGGCTTCCTTGTGTAGACAGGTTGGGGTGGATTAGCAAGTGTTTGACCCAATCTCCCTCGTAGGTTAAAACGTCCTTTAATTCTGGTGGGTTGTGTTGGGATGGGAATGAATAAACTCTCTCTTCATTTTAGTGACCAGCTAGTGGAAGCTGCACAGGCTGCATGTTAAGTCTGTCCAAATTCCTTTTCTCCTTGGCAAGGTTAGCCTACCTAGAAAAAAAAAGAATTGAAAATAAGACTGTGTTTGGCTTCTTGCAACTTCAGTTCTTGCCCCGTGCTTGTACAGCCTGCTCTCCTGGGCACACTTCTGACCCGAGGTTTGACACACAGCCCCCCCAAAAGCACCCTCAGAACAATGGTGAGTAACTGCTTGTGGTAGTACCTTGTGCATCGTGCTGTAAAAGTATGATGTAATCTTCACCAATAAAAAAAATCAACAGAATTTACTGTTTGTTCCTTTAAAAAATAAATAAGCAAAGAGGTAAAATTTCAATATTTATTGAAAAACTAAATATCGTAGCCTTATGCAGCTACTGGCAAAGGATGCTGTGCAAATAAATCCACCAAAAGCTGTTGGTCCCTACATTCCTGAGCACTGGCCAGCAGGACACCCTGCGTCCCCAGCCCTCTGGTCCCTGCAGCTCCAGACCCAGCCCTAGGAACACACGTCCTTCCCTGACACCAGGACAGCTCGGGTACATGTTGGGCCCTCACCTTTCCTCCTGCTCCTCCCAGTGTAAGCTCTGTGACACAACTCTAACAGGGTTTTACAAACAGGGATCAAACACTTTGGCAGGAGAACTTGCCCGAAGGTCTCAGGGGGAAAAGAGACGTGTGTTTCCTCCCCTCCTCTAGCTTTCCCCATCCTCCTGAGCTCTCTGAGACACACAGTGTGGTCAGTGTGCCCAGCAGTGCCTCGTCGGGGTCTGGGGATCTACCAAGGAGGCCACAGCCATGGGCAGGTGTGTGGAGGAGCCTTCAGACCCACCCAGGCATCCAGCGCCTCAGCATCCCCAGCAGGCTTGGCTACGTGGAAGGTCTCCTGCTTCTGGCATCTGATTTCCAACCCTCCTATTCCACATGGCTGTGCATTAGTGATGGGCAGTGCTAGCAGATGGCAAAGTTCAAGCCGGGCTAATTAAACATACTGAGCTAATAACCTTCCATTTTGGGACTAGTATAATTCATAATTTAATGTATTGCTGCTGAGACATTAACCTTTCAACAACTGGCACGGTGCCCACAGCAGCCTGAGTGCTGACCATCTTTCAGGAAAATGAGTATTATTGTTAAAACAGGTATAAATCATTCATGGCTTCAGCTTTTGTGTCAAACTGTACATGAAAATAAGTAGTAGGCTGGGTAATTTATTTACCTTTTGGTGGTTATTCTTATGATTTCATGATCATATTCTGTGATTCATAAACACTGGCCAAATGCCATTTTGTTCTCATTTTACCTTTTCAATATTGCAGTGGTTATCCTGATTTTCATCTTTAACAAGTTCAAGACTGGTGCAGAATTGTTTGATCCAGGTACAGATATAATCTCATTCCAAGGAGGTAAAAACTTTAATTTTAAGCTATTTCCACAGTACTCAATGCTATTTTTTAGACTTCCAACTTCTAGATTTTTATAGCTTGCTAGAAGAAACGTTTCATCGAGAGCTGGGGTATAAACACACAGATTCAAAGGCTTTTCAAAAATAAAGCATATAGTCTGTACAGCTACACAGATAGTTTCTGGTTGAAAACGATGTGGGATGCTGGAAAAAGGAGGCTGGTTAAAGCTGGAGATTTCTCAGCAGTCCTGCAAAGCACAGAGTCCTCACTCTCAACCCCTGGTCACTGGAAGCATGTTACAGACCCAGGGGACCCTTACATGGACTTTTGGGACCCTGCTGGCTGCTCACATCATATTTTGTGTCCCAAACTGCCTCTGTATTGAGTTTTCTCTCCCAGTCCAGAGTCAGAGCTGACAGGTCATCACAGCCCCGCACTGCAAAGCTTGCCTCTTGATCCACAAGTGTTAAATGCTGTCCATAAAGCTCCATCAATTCCAGCTCTTGCTGTTGCAGTCAATGAGTAGGAATTGCTGTAGTAAACTTACTACGGACTCATCATTTGCCCCTTCACTTCTCAGTATGTATTAGTGGCACATCCACTAATCAAACACTGACTGAAGGCATCGCAAAGCTAAAATAAATTCAAAGCCAAAGTAAATCAGGATAAAGTCTTAAACTCTGTATTTCAAGTACACTTTGGTCGCAAATTGAGATGAGTGCTGAGTGAGACCAACTCCCTTTTTGGTGGGGATCCACCTGCAGAGATCCCACCAGTGCCGCCTGTCGCAGCCACCGTCACACAGCAGAGCCATCGGAAACAAATCTGGTCCCATTTACAGAGCAAACTTCAACAGGGTGCACAGACGATGTGTAGAGATCCAGAAGAACACAACTGCTTGTTGTAAATACCAACTCCATCGATATTTCTATCCCCAATGTATCTCTGGGAATTATCAGTTACCCCTGGAAGGTATGAAGCAGCAGCTGGAAAGCCAGCATTCACAAAAGCATTTGCCTGCCCTCAGACATCAAATGTAGTACTGAACTGGCAGGAAAAAAATACTTCCCTTTGTTCTTCTGAGTTGTAATTGGAGGACGACAACAACAGGACCAACAACAACAAATCTCCATGTATCAACCTGCACTATGCCTGACAGTAACAGGCACACAACAGGTTCAGGTTGTACTCAGGGAAATCACACACTTGGGCTGGAACTTTCCACTGGATGGACAACAACAACAGCACCTGTCCCCTCTCTCTGCCCTCAGAGCTCTTTGACTGTTCATGTCAGTGTGCCAGTTTCCCAGCCTGTGTTTGCCCACTGCTGCAGGTCGGCCCAGCAGCTCGTCCCGGGACATGCAGTGCCCCGTGCCAGAGCTTGTGCCGCAAACCTGCGCCTGGGACCTGGGGCTGGAGCCGTGCTGCAGGAGCCACACCACCCCTCCTATGGCCTTTTGTGAATCAGTGGCTGTAGGCCCTGTGTTTCACTAAATTGCTGTTTAGAAACTTCACCTTGAGTAGAAAATAACAACACTATGACCTCTTCTTTGTGTTATTCTTTGCAGCTACAGACACCACCTTGACTACATTAGTGGTGCATACATTGCTGTCTGCTCGAGTCTGAAAGGGCCCTGGAAGAATAACTCTGAAATGAGCGTGTTGTTCCTCAGCCCAAGTCCTACACTGGCCTCTGACCACTAAAGTTGGCATTTTCCTGCCAGTTCTCCTTCACAAGTTGCTAGGAAGAAGCTCACGCATTGTAAATCATTTAATCAAGGTGACTTCCTATCTCTTCTAATCAAACGCTGAACAAAGACGGCCAACACGCTGTCAGGAGAGGAAAACATTTCAGTCTTTGAAGACACATTAAAGATGAGTCTAAGAAAAATCCTAAGTGAATGCTGAAGAACAAATCCAGTTGCAAAATTCCCATTTTTGAATAAGTTAAGTAAGAAATCAGCAAGAAGCTATTTGTAAGCATGTCTCACTACATTCAGTGCTCAAGATAATGCTGAGATCGGGACGTAAAGGAGGCAGAAAAGAATAAGGGAGCAGCATCAGCATGCCTACTTCTAGGTGTCTCCTCAGAGTTTCACATGGTCACTCACGGGACCATGGTGACAGCACCAGAACAATTGGAACTTGAAGCATTTGGACTGATGTATGGGGCACACTCAGAAGCCCCTCAGAACAGGAATTAATCGCGACATTAAGGTTCCTCCAGTTGCCTTCTTCACGCTGAAGCATTCAGTGTTAGCCCCCGAATGTTACGCTGATGATGATACAGCCGGCAGCCTCTCGCTCCTGCAGTGATAACCTGCCTGGGTTAATCCATGGTTCCATCACTGGGGCCCTGCCCTGAGCCCGGGCGCCCACACTGTGGGTTTTGGGAAGTGCCACTGAGCGAGCGGCACCTGGATCAAAACCCCAGCCGCTCCTTTTCCATGGACAGTGCTGCGTTCCTGCATTTCACTCCCTCTGCTGGCTCCACTTTATACATCAAATGAAGTTTTTCAAGTCCTTAAACTTGTTTAAGGCTGGGGATGTGTAAAAGTTCACCTTGATCTTCAGGTGTCTGGGTCTGCCTATCTCGCCCTTCTCCCCTGGCACCGTGGCTGGCAGGGATGGACCCCTTCTGGCTCCTGCGCTGGGCCATGGCACATGGCATCCCAGGTTCTGTACAGGAACGTGGCAGCACTGCCAGCAATCCCAGTTGCACATCTGAGTGGGAAGAGATGGCTCTAGTCTAGTTCAGGTTCTCCCACCTCCAGAAAAGAGCAGGACCTCACCTCGCAGCTCAGAAACTGCTGGCTGCAAAAGCCTTGTGTACCTCCATGTACCTGCAGCCAGCCAAGTGCCATGGCAAGCCATCCACACGCTGCCAGTACCTCTTGGGTCTGCGTACCTTCCAGAGAAAGCTGGAGTGCTTTAAAGTGCTTCCCCTGGACACTGCAGAGCTCCATCCCATTTCCACATGACACTGGTCATTCCTGATAGCGTGGCACTCAGTTCCGTGAAAGAATAGGCCCGCCTTCTCTCCACAGCAGTTAATCAGGACTTCTGCCTCATCCTTACAGCGGTACCTCTCCTGTCTCTCTCTGTGTACTCAGAACTATTTTTACTTCCGTGATGATGACTGCACAACAGGAAAAACACTTGGTTTGAGCTGGTCAGAAGAGGCGGTGTTGGAAGACATGCGCTGTCCTTCTCGGCAGGGCAGCTGGCCCTGCTGCTGCCAGCTCCCTCCTGTTCCTCCCAGACAGCCAGCAGCAGTTTCATCCCGTTTGCTCTCACCATTCTGGTGGGGAGGCAGTGGAGATGCGTGCCGTAGGCTTGCCGCAGAGGCACAGAGCAGCAGGCTCAGCCACCCCCAGCCCCACACTCCCTGGGAAGGGCGGACTGGCAGGGGCCAGTAAAGTGGGAAAAATGATGCCCTTTATAGTCATTTCACAAGGCACCGACTACCACTACATGGAGGTCAGTCCGCTCATCCTGCCGCACCTGGAACACCCACTAAGGCTGCTGAAGAGTCGAGAAATTCAAACTGGGCACCCCAGTCTTCCAGGTGCGTGAGGACAGTTTGCTTCATGGCTCTGTGCAGTGCTGTAGCTTGTACTTTCTCTCTGTAGTTCCTGTTGAAAGGGAATTGTGCAACAATTGCAACTCTCCTCTCTACATACATCCTGCCAGGGAAAGTGGCCTTCAAATTGGAGGGAAAAATTGAAAAGAACAATGATTCTTTAACAATTTTTAGAAACCCACCTCTTACAGTCTCAAGTAACAGGGATGTTAGCAGTCAGTGGGTGCACCAAGCATTGCCAGGGCTCTGAGACACCTGTGAAGTCAAGTGCTTCCTCCATACTGTGGGGCAGGCAGGGAGGAATGCCAGGCCTCCTGGGCTGCACTGCAGCCGCGCTACACAGACATATTCTTTTGCAACTTCTTGCTTTCCAGCAGCCACGTGACTTTCTATGGCAGGGATTACTCAATGTGCAGTTCCTGCCTGAAATGTCCTGTGTGAAGTATTCAAAACAAGTTTCAAACAAGCCCAGCATCTCAAGCTTCTGCATTTAGGCAGAAATTATTGTTATTTTACAAGTGGGAAAACCCAGGCTTTCTTTTTTTTTTTTCTTTTTCTAGAGGAGCAGATGCTGTGAGTCCTCAGGCATGGAGCATCCTCAGAGACTGTTGAAAGCTGGGAAGAAGCATTGGAAACGCCCAGCCATGGGAGAGGCTCTGTATCTGGGCATGAATCTCTCCAAATCATCAGTGCTTTTTGCCAGGCACACCTTCACCCACCTACAGAAACCAACCTTGTGCCTCAGTGTTCAAATTCAGATCCCCACCTGAAGTTAGTGCATCATTCTGGTCTCCAGCATCTCTCCCTCAGTGACATACCAGACTGCATACCCAAACCCACAGGAAAAGTTGCCTCCTATGCTGTGGCTATGAGGGAGTTAAAGTTCAGGTTTCTAATTGCTCTCTTGAGGCCTTATTACTTGTTGATTAGGTCCTTTTGGGAACAGCATCAAACCTATAATAATAAACACTCGTTTCACTGCAAAGTTTGCAGCTGCTGGAGCAGCCCTGTGGCCCCTTCTGCCTCAGTACCCGGCACGGGTACCAACCCACTGGAAAAGGGGTTTGTAACATCTCCATGAGGCTTTTCAGGCTGGACGTGGCTGATCTGAAGGCTTTGTAGTGGTCTGGTTCCCAACTGCAGCTCCACCTTTGGCAAAGGCCCTCACGCTCATGTGTGCTCCCTGCAAAGCACCGTCTGGTTCAGGAGCAAGTGGGGAGCAAGTGTGGCCCTACAAAGACATCATCTGTTTGGTTTCCTCTCTGAGGGCTGCTCCTGTCCTGAGTGCGGGTGGTTCTGGGGATGGCAACAAGCAAGGGAGAAGTGAGACTGCCAGCATGCTGCTGTTTGCTGGGCAGTTCTGCAGATGGCTCCTATCGATGTTCACAGAGCTTCCTGCGTTATGCTACAGCATCTATACCGGACAGACAGCCCATGAGTGCTGTCCTGGAGCCTGTGTGCCTTATGCTGCAGCAAATCATCCTGTTTATCAGGACGCTGAAGGTTTGCTAGCATTGATATGGTTTCTGGGCTCTATGCCCTTGGGCACTGAGCCTCGTCCTGTGGGTGCTCCATGGCTCCCAGCCAGTCCCCAGAAGTGGGCAGTGCCCAGAGCTGGGCCAGGGGTGCACGCGGAGCTCCTGGGGACACAGCACCCCCACCAAACTGAGCCCAAGAGGATCAGACAGTGGGAAGCTGGACAGGACAGTCACAAGATCCTACTGCTAAGCTCGTCTTCCCAACCCCTTCCTCACAGCACTGTCATTGTTAAATCTCCAAATCACCAAGTTCTCCTACCTGGAATAGTTTGAACTGTAACTTTCAGTCTGGGTTCTTTGAAAGTTTGAGGCTTGCATCACTTTTACAGACTGGATTTCAGAAGGGATGGGGAGAGTAACATGGTCCTGGATAATGCTGGGCAGCTTGTGTGAGACCGACCTCTGTGAGTCTCTGGATTCGGCACCAGGTCTCCTTGAAACCCCTCCGTAATGAATTAGCCTGAAGTAAAAGTAGGTGTTTATCTCGAGCCGGTGCCTCAAATAGCTGCTACCTGTTGGAAGAAGGGTCTGATCGATGCAAACTAAGGCAGCCATGCGTGAGCTGTTACACAGTGGTTAGTATTGATCAGAGCTAACGGCTGCCGATAGGAATGTAGAGCGGACTGACAGGCAGAGAAGCGGGGAGGAGGAAACGGCCTTCGCTGGTGGCAGACGTACAGAAGAAAGCTGATAAAAAGTCAATTCCACTTAACTGAATGGCTGCTAACTAAATATTTTTGGGGCCAGAGCCTTCCCAGATAGCAGCTGGAGCGTCTCTGCTCTGGAACTGAGACATCAAGCGAGTGTGGCATCAACAGCTAAGATAAGAGATGCTTGTGACGGCTGGTGGAGCAGGAGAGCCTGACGGGCCTGCACACCAGGCCTACCACCAGCTCTTCACAATGGTGAATGGAGATGGTATACGAAGGGCTCACGGAGCAAATGTGTCCAGTGCTTAAATATCTGCTTCACAGAGAAAGCGATGATGTGATTGCAGCCCCTTTCCCCTGAGATCATGCTGAGGACTGGTGTGAGAGTTACTTGCTCAGCCTGCAGAAGCAGCACGGATTTCCTGGCGCCAGCCTCTGCTACTGGAGACATTTCTGCTCCCAGGACCAGCAGCTACCACACAGCCTCCTTCACTTGAACATAGAGAAAGTTCTAAGAGTTGCAGATCACCAAAAGCTGTTTCAGAAAGTTGTTGCGATGCTGCGGGCTCATTTGAGTGGCAGTGCCAGTTCTGCCTGAAACTGCCGGCTGACACCGCTGTGTTCATGCTCCCATTTTCCAGTGCAGAGGTGTCTCCACATCAGGCAGCACCTCAGAACTCGAGATACATACACAGCAGTTCTCCACAGGATGACCCACGTTAAGAAATCCTGTTGTATGGAAGGTGCTCAGAAACATGGCGGCCTTGGCCCATGCGGGAGGAGGCCGGGGAGCACTCCGATAGCTCTCTGCTTCCTCATCAGGACAGCTTTTGGTTGTCTTCCTCTCTGACCGGCTCCCATTAGTGCTGCCATGGAGCCTGTGACACGTTACAGTCACACACTGCATGCGGATGTGAAGAAGAACTGCTTTTCCTGGGCCCAAAACTCAGTATTTAGACTGTTCCAGGCTGACTGTTAGTGGACTGGATCAGTGCTTAAGGCACTGAATATAAAGTAATTCTCCAACAGTTTGATTAATAGTGTCACAGTCATAGCTCCAGTTCAGGTTCAACCTTTTTAACATTTTATTATTTTACAGAGTTATAAATCAGGAGAGCAGTAAGACAGCTGTAGGGATCTGCCTGCCTGGCCCTTTGTGAAGACTGAGTAGTGGGACAGTGGCTTCCAGGGTTGGGGCAGAGTTTGTAATAGAGCTAGCAATGCCCCAAGGAGGATGGAGCGAGCTGGCAGCCAGTTCATGTGTCCTACAGAGCTGGCGTCCTGACATGGGAAGGAGCAGGGATGGGCTCCCAGGGAGCCCACAGGGTGAGATGAATCCTTGCAGACTGCAAGAGGGAAGGCAGCCACGACACTGCCATCCACCCCGAAGTAAAGGGGGATGATGCCCTTTCTCACAGAGCCAGCGAGTCTGTTCCCATCCAGTGCCAGTGGTGCCCAAATCAAGCTCACCACATGAGCCCCTGAAGAGCTCTGTGTTACGGAACACGGCTCTGATATTGTCACGGGAGGCTACAGCTTAAAGCAAGAAAAGCCAAGCTTTGCACTGCAGTTTGTGGGCAGTGATGCAGGTGATACTGATGGAAGAAAGTCTGGAGATGGTTTTATGAGATGCAATGAATACGAGAAGAGAAATATGCGTAGAGGTTCGACCTCTGGTGCAGTTAGTTGATGGAGAGACTCCAGGAAGGGGAAGGGCTGGAGGTGGCAGACTTGAAGCTTGACTTGCTAGGAAGGAGGCGTGGGGAAGAAGCAGGAGATCTTAAGGAATAAAGTGGACAAAGCAAATGCAAAGACAGACTGTGCCAGCACTGTATTTCACATGGACTGAAACATGTGGGACAGCAAAAAGAAGTGTCTGTGGTGATCACAGCGAGAGATGATGGTGCCTTGGAAAGGGGGTTTGCTGATCAAATCACTCCGAAATGGTGCAGAGGAAGGGAGAAAAATGGAATTCTGGAATGGTCATCTGAAGTTAAAAGCTCCCTGAAAAAGTAACAAAAATCTAATGAATGTGCTTTGCTTCTCACATCCCCTGGTTTGTTACGTGCAAATGCAGGGCCAACACGTACGGATATGAATAAATTCCTGGGTAACACAGTGAGAACAGGTCAGACTAATGTTTTCAATTTTTGCCCTATATTTACAGCTCACTGCTTAAATCACAGAGCAGGGCCAGTTTTATAGAGAACAAACATGTCACTGTTTTCCATCTTACTTTAACAGGATTTAATTTACTTTTAAATTTTAATTAGTCCTGTGAAGGGGCCTGGCCATCCCAATGCAGAGGCAATACAACCTACAAATTATTTTTCATTAGAACTTAAAGACCGTTAAAGGAAGTGTAAGTCACAAACCAGAGACCTGATTCGCAAAACATTATCAGCAGCTGGACTCTTCATGTTAATGCATTTGTATTTACGATTTTTAGGTATCTGTAAACCAAAGTCATTGTCCTCATTGATACCCTGGCTGACTTGTGCTATTAAAGGTATTTGGTTTTCATGCAGCTTTTGGAAGCTGAACTGCCTGGGCCACAACCATTAACAGAGCACATTTACAGTCAGAAATTCAGATTTTACATACCTGCTTTTTAATGATCAGTGTTTTGACACCTTATACTTACTTTTATACTAATTTAAATAAAAATTAAAGGTTAGATTTAGGCCACTTTCCATAGCGAAGGTATTGGCTTGGCTAGAAAACTGCCTTCATCACGCGCATCCCGCTTGCTGGACAATCAGTAAGATGGTTTAGTGAAGAAATCAAATCAGTTCTGTATTGCAGTGTGTTTTTCTGCTAAATACTATGCAATTCAAAACCGGATTGAAATCCACATGTTAAGGCTCAGCCTGTTTTATTCTGCTTTCTTACCAGGCTGCATCCCTATCCTGTGTTATATTGTTATGTTTTACAGCTGACACAGTACAGGAAAAACTAATGAAATCTATTAGACTTACAGTACAAAAGAGGAGAGATTTCTAAGAAATACTACACAAAAAAGCACAGATTAAAAAAATGGAAGCAGCAGAGAACAGCAACTATGTGCCACAAAAAGATAAATACAAAAAGCTCAGCTCTCTCTTATAAGACACCCACAGTCTCCATCTGTCATCTCAACCCTTCCTCTCCCAACTGTTCTTAAATTAAATGAATGCTTCTAATGGAAGATTTTCCCATGAAAGCTTATGAGAATTCATCCACAGTCAAATTAAAACAATGCAGTGTAATCATGCAATTCACCTCTCTAACAGGTTGCCTGGCTTCAATGTTCACATTTACAAAAGGAAAAATAGCAACAATAAGACACCCAAATAAAGAAAAAACAACTTAAGAGCAAACCTTTCATTGACTGAAGCTGATAGAGATGCAGGTCACTCTGCAACCATTCTTATGGCTGTAAAGCTGAGACTAAAGGTTATTTTAGTCTGTGTAAGGCACAACTGTACGCATCGGGTTTAATGGGTTTGTTCTTTACGGGCTTTGCAGTTTGCACATGTCCAGGGGATCGGCACTGCTAAAACAATGTACTGTCTTTTCTTGGAAACAGATCTTAAACGCGGACTGTCACCTGCCAGTGCCTCCGTAATGTTAGGTCTTAGTTCCCCCTGTCTTTCACCGTTCGGCTCTTTGAATTCACAGCAGGTAGTCGGATCCCAAATGGGCTGTTTTCTTAGCTAATAGTCCCTCTGAAATTAGATCTAGGAGCACAAAGCCAGCCCAGGAAGGTGCCAGCACCCGGCACAGGCAGAGGTTGGGGGCACCATGGCTGAAGGATGCATGGTTGGGGATGCATGCTCCTCAGTGGCTGCAGGTCCATGGCCACCACTACCAGCAGGTCTTTGGCCAGGGCAGCACTCGGAAGCATCCCCACCTGCCACAACAGCCAGGAACGACCGGACCGGCGCTAACAGCTGCCCCAACACCTCTGGGTAAACCCAGGGCTCCATCTTCAGTCACTACTGTGGACGCTTCCCTTCTGTTCTTGGGTGTCAGCACCTGGCTGTGGTACTGACTCGGCTGTTGAGTCCCCCTGGATTCCTTCCCTGTTTGCTTTAATCTCTCCTGCTCTGTCCTTGCTCTCTTTTCATGATTTCTGCGCTCCCCCTCTTCATTACTGAAGCCGCTTGGACTGTCGGAGTTCACAGCGAAGGGGAACTGAAATCCTCCCCAGACTCCTTGGGTTCGGTTATTTTCTCTGTGTGCTCTTTCACAGTTTCTTTTACTGAAGTCCCTCACTGTTGTACTTAACCATCATGAGTGACAGAAATCCAATGCTGACCACTTCATTATCTGCCGACCTTGTCCCCCTGGCCTCCTGCCCCTCCATCTCTCTTGGGCAGTCTGCCCTGCGTCGCAAGTCCTTGTTAAAGGTCAGGACCCCAAACCATCAGAATTGGTCGTGTTGTTTTACTGTATCACCAGAGAAATCAGGCCTGTCGGATCTCATTAAAGACCTATTTATGGGTGGAACACCACTCCTGGAGCTGGATGAGCTGCTACCTTTGAAACGCAATCTTCACCAGATCCGATCAGCGTCGCGCAGGGATTATATTCCACCAGTCAATCTCTCATAATCGCTCCCACCCTTATTGGCATGGCTGCTGCTGTCCCTGCATGAGAAAGGAAATCCTCTTAAACAAATACTCTCCGTGGGAGCAGGACTCCACTTCCCCGTGAAGAGGCCGGCGCAGGATCCAGCCTCCCAGAGGACAGGTGGCCACCCAGGCTTGCAGCGGCAAAGCCTGATCAATAAGCCCAGAGCATCGCTGTGTTGTTCAGGCAGCAGCCAGCCAGAGAGACGGTTCTTACTTAGTACAGAGCAAATGATGGAAAAGCGTTAACTGATCCTCTCAACGCGCCTTTGAAATGAGAGGGACCTGTCACCACCGCACTGGAGCAGGGAAGTGACATCACTTCCTGAGCATGACAGCGCAAACCAGCGGCTGCACCCAAAGTATAATTATTCCCAGCCCTACAAGAACTTCTGTAAATCAGGAGGCTCTTGTAGGCTTCTTGCCTGATGTGGCTATTAAACTGGAGCAGACCTTTCCTTTCAGGCTCACACCGCAGTTTTAAGACACAGTCACGGTACTGCCAACAGTAAGACACAAATAAAGAATCTCCAGGCAAAGCCATCAGGTGAGCCAGTGGGAAACACTGTGATGCTTCCTGTGCTTACTGAGTGTTTTAAAGGAACTTTCCATGGGGCTGTGTGCTGAATTGATAACTTCCCTGGTGCACAATGCAGAAAATCACGTAAACCCATAACATGAATTCCGGAGACGATGAGAAATCTCAGCTGCCTAACTGCGAGTAAGTCAAAAAGTAAACACAAAGACTAACAAAACCCATAGGAACAACCCTGGGAACCAAAGCATATCATAGCCAGCAAGAAGCGACACAACCTCTGTGCAACATGACAGGGTCGGGGAGGGAACCTACTCAATTCCCCAAATGCTGACATTCCACTTTAATGGGGAGATTTGTAATGACTGCTGGTTCTGGCACGTGAGCTCCACGTTGTGCATTGCAGGGTCACATATCATGGTTTTTCCATAATGCATTTATAATATTTTAGTGTTCTTTGACTGAAACACTCTGCCTTGCTAGCTGATGATGCTCCTGCTTGGGAATGGTTAGAGGAGTTCAGCTGATGGGCAAAGAAGGTGCTGTGGCTGCTAAACCCAGGAGAACATAGATGGAAAGGGAGTGATCACTTGAGGAAAGAGGGGCTAAACCTGTCCGGATTGAGCAAGCTATGGGCAAGCAAGCCTGGAGGCAAAGTTTGGATGAGTTTTTATACCACTTTCTTGGGGGTTTTGTTATTAAACCTCATGCATAGGAAGAGGATGAACTTGGATGTTGTATGGTGAGGGGATTATCTCAGTGTAGCAGGCTGGGGGAGGCACGGCTCACATGCAGTCCATGGCAGAAGTTCAAAAAAATCCTTCCTCAAGAAAAGCATAAAAAGAGGAAAACCTAAGAAATCCTCAACTAGATGGAAATAAGGGAAAATCCTCAGAAGTCTAACAGACAGCCCTAAAACCAAAGCTCATAGACTCGGTATAATTTGAGTGGCAAGAGAAGGCAATAACTGCATGGGAACAGCAAAGTTATCCACAAAAAGAGTTACCAGGAGCTCAAAAGCATGAGAACATGGTTGGTCCAGATGAGAAGGGGCCACTGTGCCTACTCTGCCCACTTCAGAGCCAGGAGGAGCATTCGCATCTTGAAGAGAGGGTGCACAAGAGGGACAGGACACGTATGAGAGGCACAAGAGCACACAGCCTTCACAACCAGCACACCCATTTTACTCCCAATTCATAGGCGGGTCCTGGGAATGGAGAGAACAGGTTTACCAGGAGCATGAAAAGGCCAGAAGCTCCATGTTCCAGAAAGGTCACTAATTCTGGTATTTTTGCCTGCATTTGGGTCAGAGGGTCATACAATATGACCTTTCCATTTTGCAAAGTTTCTTCTAAGCCATTGTCCTAAGAGCTTCTTTAATCTGTTCTTAACCAGGAACAGTGGGGCTGCCTCAGTTGGCCTCCTTTTACATTTTCATGCACATTGACAGGCACTTGCTGAAAAGAGGCTGGTTTTCAATAGGAAATCAAGAGCTAAATGAGGCCAAAGTGTATTTTACGTCAATACAATTTTTGCTAATACTGGAAATATACATATATTCTATCTGACGGTGTTTGACGTTTCGGTATTGGCTTAATGAGCGGTGCCTTCTAAAAGCAAGTCACTGCTGATGACAGTGAGCACGTTTCCTTCAGAGGTTTCAGAAGAGGGACCTCTGCCAGCTCAGGAGAAGCCCACCGCGGCTGTTCCCTGCCGCTCCCTTCCTCCATGGGGCTGCAGTGAATTTGCTGCTTGACTGCAACGCTGAAACTATCTGTCAAGTCCGAAGCAGAAAGAGAGTTTGAAAGGCAAACATGATCTGTGATCAATATCCTAACAAATCCAAAGGAAGCCCCAGCTCCCGAAGGGTTAATCCAGAGAAGAAAAGGCATCCGCATGTTTAGTGAGCTAATGTGTTTATTGACAGGGAGGCCTTTAAGTCCTCAACAGGGAAAAGCTGAGATAAGTGACGGGAAGTTCAAGTCAGACAACCTGGTTGGGGTGCCATGTGGTTATGTTTTCTGGCTGATTTACTTTTCAGGCTCCTGGGGGGGGTCATCCCTGGGGTGTCCTCTGGCAGACAAGCCCACCCTGGAGCAGGGATGTTTCCAGAACAGGGAGCATCCAGACTGGCTGGCATGGACACACTGTAGGCATCTAGTCCCAGCAGAAAGATAGTCCAGTATCCACCCAACACCCTTCTGCCTGTTCTGAATGGATCTGATACTAGAGTATGCTGTAAGCTAGACCCTCATGCTGATACCTGTGGGGTGTTCTGCAGCCTACAGCTGATCCACCACTGTCAGCACATCTCCATCCACACCTCCACTTCACAACCCTTAGCTAACCCCACTTGCCTGCTGGCACATCCATCACTGGCCATCAGCACAGCTGCCCTCCAGCCAGATGGACACCCCTGCCCAGGGCTGCCTGAGGACGGACCCCCTTAACTCCCCTGTGTCCACACCAGTGACATGGTCAATGCCAGGGTCAGGGGTCTGGTGTCTGCTTGTTAACAGAGCACAAACCAATATTGTCCTCAAATTGCTGGAGTCAAGAGACAATGCCTATCTCCTACTGCGGGCTGTACCCCGCCAGAGGGGTACTGGCTTTATTGGAAACCTGCCAGTCTGGGGGTGATGGAAGTGGCTGACAGCAGCTACAGACAGTTTGATTACTGCTGGAGAGCTGTCTGTCTGGTTGGAAACCCTCTGAATGGCAGGTCACCTGCCAACCCCATGGAGATGTGTATTGACAGACACATTTTCCTCCCCAGCTCCATGCAGCTCAGCCCTGGGAGGCTGACGGTTGGTGGTCAGCTTTGCGCTGCCCAGTCAGAACCTCCCAGAGACCTAATCAGAGGCTGCTCCGATGGCATTCACCTCCCCTCTGCTCGATGGCCAGACCCTGTGCACTGGCACGAGCCTCCTGCTGCCAGGCCGAGAATACCATACAGTGTGTTCTGTGTCCCCGTCCCGTCCCGTGTCCCCGTCCCATCCTGTGTGTCCCCCCCCAACTTGAAATCACTTCAAAAACCAAGAGAAACTGCAAAAACAGGAGGTCAGAGACATTACCAGAATCGGGGATGATGATCTATCCCAGGCCATAGCATGCACCTAACTCACAACACAACTGACAGGAGAGTCAGGGGCTTTCTCTGCTCCTCTGGTGACAAGCACACACAACTGCAGGTACCACAGCTGTGACTGGAAAGGTGCAACAACAGTGTATTTGTTATGGATTGCTGAGACCTGCCGTACTGGGGGAAGCACTGGAACTGAATTAGACATCGCATTTCTGCACTAGTTAAGAGACTGTAAGAAGATAAATTAAATTGATGGCCCATCTAGCCAATACCCTGTCATCACAGGGACCAGTAAGAGAGCCCAGTAGGGCAGAGAGTACAATAAGTGAGCAGGCAGTGATGCCACCAACAATTTGAGGACTCCACACATTATGATCCACTCTTTAATAGTCCTCGAGGGACTTTTTTCCCAGAGAGCTGTTCAGTTGCTTTTTGAACCCCAGGATCTCCAGCCTTGCTCCAGAAGAGCTGCGCAGCATAATTTCTTCTGGGAAGAAACAGCTTCATTTCTTGGGATGCTTCTCTTTAACTTTCTGACTGCAATTTTCATTCTGATGCCTCCTCACCCTTGTGCCAGGACAGAGAGCAGACATCCTTCCCTACTGACTCTGCCCACCCAATGACAATATGTCACTGCACCCACTCTTGTTTTTTCCATAGGGGATCTCAGACTTCCTGGCTGCCAGGGAATCACATCTTCCATCATTCACAGGTTGTAATTTTACTTCAGGAATACTGTGGGGTGTTGCACTGTCAAGAGACCTTGCAGCTCTGCTCCTGCATGCAGAGATTATCAAGAGATGCCAGCATCCCAAGTGCCTACTCAGGAAACAAATAAATACCCTGGAAAATTGTTCCCTCTAGGCCTGGCAATCTGGTTTAGAATAGACAGAGGAGGCGTGTGAGGAGCAGCACCACCACTGCTCAGGCAGGAGCACGGGTAAAATATATCCTGACACCGCCATTGATGAGAGGTGTGAAGTAGAAATACCTCCTGCCCTGAGAACTATATTCACTGCTATCTTGGTCTCATAGTGCCTTTGGGTCAGCACCGGTTCCTGGACACTCGTAGGATCTGGCTACCTACCGTCTGCGGCCAGGAGAGGAGTTGGTCATGCAGGATGCCCAGATCAAACCGAGACAGCAATGACTTCTGATTTCTTACAACTTAGCTGTCACACCCAGAGCCTCACGTGTACGAGCCAGTCCCTGTGTGGCACACTGTGGCAGCGGGGTAGCCCTGTGCACACTGGGGAGAAGGGGAGCTGGACACGGCCGGCAGCTGTAGGTGTGACCTTTGCTACATGGGTTCAATCAGCACCAACTCCAGTACAACCAGGACACCACATCAATACACCACTGTCCTAACAGCTCTCCCACAGCCCAGGACTGGACCAGCCATAGGCTCCTAGCCAGAACCCCAACCAGAGCCTGAACAGTGCCTGCACCCTCTTGGGAAAAAGGAACAGGAGAGGGTCAATGCCTGCTTGGTACCAGGATCTCCTCATGTACCATGCCACTGGAAAGCAGGTTCTAAGCAGCTGAGGGTTTCCAGTAGTCAGGGCTGCTCCCAGCACAGCTTTCCAGTACCCATGCCAGACCCAAGAAACCCATAGCTAGTTCTGTGGTGGGATCATCAGGCTGAAGGCAGCCAGAGCAGGGGACAGGGGCTGGGGTCCCACACTGCCCAACACAGGAATACCATGGAACCCCAGGCTGGGAATAGGTCAGAGGTGGGGTACAAGCACTGAGACCTGATCATGGACTGACTGTGCTACAGGAGTGACTCCAGCTTCGAGCCTCAGAGGTTCACAGGGCCCAGATTCTTCTTAGCATCCGTAGGCTGAGGTGTTTGACTGACTGGGCTATCAGAGGAGACATCATGGCCAGTTCCCGCAGCTCAGGCTTCTCCTTGCCCCGATTTGCATATTCAAGGATCACTGCGATGCCTGGCTGTCAGAGATGGTGACAGTTGTGGGGGTTTTTTAGCTTTATCAAGGGGGATTATTTTTAACCCAAATTATTTTGCATTGTAAATGTTTAAATCCACATCAAATCCAGATTAATGCATAAAATAGTCCAAGAGGGTATTTACTGGGGAAAAAAATAACAATAAATCAAATTATTATGGCCAGTTCCCATCTGAAGTGTTTTAAAAAGTGGAAAGTCTGAGATTTTTGGCTAAAACATCGCTTCAAGGAGAAGATTCAAATAAACCTCTCTGCAGAACAGCCCAAGTTTACATACAAACTGGAACCCTTGGTACTTTTTCACAACATGACTGGAATTAATAATGCAGATAAATCCTAAATAAATCAGGATTAGTGTTAACTACGTCTTGAGGTTTAATACGGTGGACGAAAATGAAAGGGGGCCGGCGGGGGAGGAAGGAGCTTTGCCTTAAACCTTGCCCGCGAGCGAGCGGAGCGGTGCCCGGGGAGGAGGGCGCGGGGCGCTGGGGCACCCTGGGGACCCGCCGAGCAGGGCAATCAAAGCGCCTCTAATCGCTGCCGCCCCGGGGATGTGTTCAAAGGATGGTGTCTGGCCACGGGCTGCCCGAGGTCACAAGTGAAATGCAGCAGTGGGGCAGGGGGAGGGGTGTCTCGGATTTTTGGACAGCCTGGCTGTTTGGCTCCGTTTGCAGGAGGTCAGCTGGATTGCAGTATTTCACCGTCTTATCAGCAAAAAGATTAAATTTCCCTTCGTGGTTAAAGAGCTCAGCCCCACTCTGAAGGAAAATATAAATAAAGCTGCCAACACAATCTCCCTAAGTAAAAACTGCTGCAGCGTGCCGGTGCTCGCCACAGAGCCTGGGGAGCCGCTCCCCGGTGACCTCCTGCACCGCCATCCCACTGGGATGTCCTGGGCATCCTCCTCCTCCTCCTGGAAGGGTTAAAGCTGAGAGCAAGCAAAGGCTGAGCAGGAACCTTAGGTCTGTTCCTTGCCAACGGTGACTCCTGGGCTGTGGGGGTGAGGACTGTCCCATCCTCTCCTCCTCATGCTGGATGAGATCAGGGCTGAGGATATGAAAGCAGGCTTTAAAAAGTGTTTTATTTTAGTTTCTTCAAAGCCATAGAGGAGAAGAAAAAGGCTTCTTGCATTCACTTTGTTACCTGGGAACTCACTCCATCCCTCTCTGCTCCTCTCCTCTCACACATCTGTGCAAGGAGACGGTTTGCTCCGGGCTGCCCTGTGCTCCTCAGGTGTGGGGCTGGGCTCAAAAGTCTTGGAAATTTGTAGCATTTTAAGAAATCTCATCTCCCATCTGTTTCCTGTTCCTTTTTTCAGCACTTCCCCATGCTCACATCAGCCCCAAGGCTCAGATGAGACAAGGGCCAGATCCTCCTGTGCCATGGTGCTTCTGCCAACCCTGGTCACTGCACAGAGGTGTATGGGTGGCACGTGAAGCATCTGCATCCTTACAGGGCTGGGGTCGGAGCCACAAGCCCACTCCCAGCGTGACCATTCCAAGAGACACTCGGAGATGGGAAGTTTGCCTGGTGGGGTTTATTTTTTACCTTCTGAGCAATTATCCTGATAACTCAAGGCCAAGTTTAAGTGCTGTTTCCTTCCAGCTGCCAGCAGCCCGAGGAGCGAGACCACTGTGGTCCATCCCCAGCAGGTACAAGTCTACACAGCTCCACATACAGATTTGTGCATTTGGAAATGAAAATGCTGCTGGTGTGGCAAGGATCAGGCAGAGGAATAAATAAACCTGCCAGCAAAAGGCCTGTCCCAAACGCTGCTCATAGACTTGAATTGTATCCCAAACCTGTCCCCAGAGCAGCCTGTTTGCTGAACCTGGTAACTTGTTGGTTTAGATTTTATGTGAAATATTTACATCTGATTAAACATTGACCAGTAAGCACACAGAGCAGGCTTCTGATAACTTTTAAATATTTAAATGCTGAAAATCATCCTATTTTACATTACATATAGCAAAGTGCAAGTAGTTAGTAGTCCCCTTGCTACTGCTAGCTGTTAGGGTTGTTAAACACAACACCCACAGTGAGAACGACCGTGTGCCGCTCCCCCTCTCTCCAGGAACAAGCCCAAGATCTGTGTTCAGAGCTATGGACCTGACACTGTCCCAGCAGGGCGGGTGACACCTCCCAGCCAGTCCCCGTGTGCAGGTTGTGCTGACTGTGCTCACCTCTGGTGTGGAAAAGCTTTGCAAAAAAGTTAAAGAAAATACATAAATCTGTGTTTTCCTTAAGGGAAAGCAGCACAGGACTAGGGAGGGAAGGATGCCATGCATGCATGTGGGGAATCCTGAGGTACCTTTGGTGTCTCAAACTTTTGCAGGGTTGATGCTGACATTTCACACCTAATAAGAGCAGCACATTCCCCTCCAGGTCTCTACTGTCAGGAACAGCTACCCATAGTGAGCATGGGGCCACCCACAAACTTCATCTGACCTTCAGCCGAGTTCAAATGGAGCCAGCCTGAAGGATGCTCCCAGCAGCTGAGCGCCTGCTGTAGTCCTGAAGCAGGACGGGCACTCTGGGGCGCTCGGAGCATCTCAGGATGCTTATTCTTATGGCTGTGTGGAGAAGCCCTGAATCCACACCCTGCCAACCCACCATGCTTCCCCAGATCCCTTATTTGGCTGACACTGGTATTTAGGCACACACAAGCAGGCACCATAGTGTATCAGACCAACCCACCAATTCCTTCACTGCCCAAGAGAACAAGCGCATCAAGGGCAACACCAGCACCCTGGGACCTGGGGCAGGGCTCCAGCACTGCTGAATGCTGCCCAGTCCTGCCCCAGGGCCCCTACCACACCCTCTGCCATTCCTTACTGGGGGTTGCTGAGCTGTCCTGTCCAGCCTGGGCAACCAGAAAACGCTCTACAGAATTTCAGGGCCCTTTTCTGGACAGGCTTTGCTAGTTGCAGAAAAATGTTCCTGGGCATTTTCCCAGGATTCTCAGTGTAAATGCTCAGAAACTGTGGGATATTAATAGAGAATAAAAGCTATTTTATTTATACTGTGATGTTTAAACCTTTAGGTTTTACTTTTGACCATTCCCAGTACCAGAGAAAGGTCAAAAACAGGGAGGAAAGTCACTGAGAAACCTATGGAACATGCATCTTATCCATTGCCATGGCACAGCAATGGGATGTTAGACCCTGACCCTGGGGGGCAAAACTTGAGTGAATTAGGTGCCCCAGGTGCCTGGGTACCAATAGCCAACCTGCTTATGTTCCCTCATAAATAAAGCACATAGTACTATTCATGTGTGTTTGAAAGGAGTACATTCCTCAGCCCTAAAGACACCTGCACTGAGTAGGGACTGGAACCAACTTTCTGTGAGAACCAGCCAGCATTAGGAACAATACACTTGGTGCCCCCAAAGCTGCAGTTTTTTATTCACAAGGAAACGTATACATCTTTGCTACAAGAGGATATGAAAGCGTTTACAAAAACAGGAATCAGGAGTGTAACACATTCAACAAGGAAACATCTGCAACAACTAGCAGAAGCCAAGACTAATATGTGAGCAACCTGTAAGTAAAGTCAGAGGTACTGAGCACTACCAACAAAACCCTCACAAACAATAAACTAGAGACTTCTGAAGCTCACCTTTGATACAAGAAATTCTAATAATTGATTATGTGCAGTAATTAACTGTTACTAAGCAGAGGGTAAAAGTGTCAGTAACTGTGGAATAAAGCCTTCCTGGTGCAGGTTTGTAATCAAAATGGTGGATGTAAATATATAATCAAGGTCACAGAACAGTAAAGGTGTAGATTTAAGAGCATGTGTTAAATATCAAGATTTAAAAATTACCAAGTCTGAACACTTACATCTAATAATTTTAAAGGAATCATTTGGAACTCTTCAAAGGCTTCTGGCTAATCCTTAGTATGCCTTGGAGAAATGAGAGAGCCTCCAGAAGACTGGAGGAAGTTCGGTCGTGGGTCTTTCAGGACTGACCTGTACATGTAATAAAAGGTCAGCACTTGGCAGGCATCAGCAGAAAGATGAAGGATGGAAACACACTCAACACCAACTAACCTTACTGCACTGGAAGCAGTTGTTTGGTTTAACTGTCTCCATGTTCATTATGCAGACTCTGAGACCAGCAAACGTAACTTATAAGAATGTTGTACCTGTATTAAGCCCTGGTTTCCCAAAGGATGACAGTCAGGAGAGCTTCCAGACCTCCCCTGGGAAACAGGGAGCCCAACGCTGCCCATGACACATCAGTTAAGGGGAGGTCTCATGGAGCACGTCCAGGAAGGTGACACAGAGGGGTGGCTTTCATGGATGGTAAAACAGCTACACAGGGAGAGCCCTGTCCATCACCCCAGGGCTCAGCAGGTTAGAAAACTATAAAGCTCTTAAGTGTTTTGTAGGGAATCACGATGCTCATTCAAACACACACAACAACACAGGTACTGCACCCTGCAAGGGGGAGTAGATGGATGGAAGGGGTCAAAGAGGGAAAGATGAATAACGAGCTTGTGCTGATGGGAGGTTTGGTGATGCAGAACTGAGGAACCTTGGAGGAACCCAGGGTACATATCAAATGTGGCTTACAAAAGAGAGCACCAATATTTGCTGTCCCAGTCAAGTATCACTTGCTGCCTGACATTACAAGCTACCTTAGTAAAACCTTAACCCATCCGGGAAAGGACCAGCAGGAAGAGAGAGGGAGAACTGTGTAACTGGGGATGGTGCCAGGTAAAACTCACAGTAAAATTTGTGACAGTGATTCAACACGTAAATTACGTCTGTGGAACAAGCCTCTACACCATATAGCAACTCTTGATAAAGGATCTAAAGAGATGTATATTCTGGGAACCACTAATGACGATGGCCATCAGTCATGCTGACAGGAACAGCAGTTCCTGAAGCAGTCAGTCCGTGAGGTTTGTGTCTGACACTGGGAAATGCTGTTCTGAGCATCCCAAAGGAATTTCATTTTTTAGGTACAAATAATCATGAATGCCTAATTGTAGTTAAGAGGAAGCTAGGCAACAAGGATCACAATTCAGTGAGGTTTTTAAATAGTACAAAAATTAACCCTAATAAATGAATAGTAATTATGCTCAGTTTCAACGAGGCAAATAAGGAATGAGAGAATCATTGGCCAGAATTGAGTATAATGAAGCAATAAAAGTTTTCAAAGCAGAATGACAATGGACACATTTCAACAACATTATTAATTATGATGTTTGTGGGATTTACATATATGCTTAATACCCTTCCTGAATGGATAAGGAGTTTAGTGCAGGTCTGTGTGCCTGGATGAATTGGGGTGTCTGTCTTGCACCAGATCATGATGAAATTAACCCAAATAAATGGATGAGGAAAGAAGATCTGATTTGTCTGAGGCAAGAGAACAGCCAGGCTATAGAAACAGTAACATTTTGAAATGAACATTTTATACAGAACATGTTAAGATTAAATGTTTTATTTCACAAAGAAAATAGATAAAGATTCTTGAAAGATCTGGATGCAAAATTTACTCATAGATCAGCTACCCATTAAAGTTACACCTGATTTTTGTTTGTGGCCTTTGCAGGAAGAGAAATACAAGCAGTAAGGGAAGCCATGATCACAGCTTTATGGGAAAACTGCTTTCCTAGTGGAAACTTTGCCTTTTCCAAGGAGAAAGGTGTACCCAAACCCCCACCTTCTGCTTACTCCATTGAGATGCTGACTCAGACTTTGCAGTGCAGGATAGGGTCCCACTCCCTCTCCCCCACCATGCAAAACTTTACAGACTTTAGCCACGAAAAGCCCCTAAAAGAACAGCAAACTCCCTTCCCCCAGCCCAGGACATGTAACTGGTAGTCTGAAACTTTCCTGACTCTTATACAGACCCTGTTTTATGATGGTCTATGAGCATTCCTTGGCATCATGTCTTTTGGGAGGTCAGTCTTAACACCCAAGAGTTGCTCATTGCCTGGGAGCGCTTAGCAATGCTCCCCAAGAGTGTGGTGATGTATATAGAAGACATGGCTGTGTAGGAATTGGTCTAAGTTCTCTTCCAAATCCTTGGAAGTATTAAACACTTCCCTGGAGATCATAGAATCATAGAATTGTAAGGGTTGGAAGGGACCTCGAGAGATCATCGGGTCCAACCCCCTGCCAAAGCAGCTCCCTAGGACATATCACTCAGATAGGCGTCCAGATGGGTCTTGAATATCTCCAGAGAAGGAGACTCCACCACCTCCCTGGGCAGCCTATTCCAGTGCTCTGTCACCCTCACTGTGAAAAAGTTTTTCCCCATGTTGGTGCGGAACTTCCTGTGGTCCAACTTGCAGCCATTGCCCCTTGTCTTTGATGTTCAGGCCTGGGTTGGATGGGGTTTTGGGCAACCTGGTCTAGAGAGAAAGTGTCCCTGCCTTTGGCAAGGGGGCTGGAACTAGATGATCTTTGAGGTTCCTTCCAACCCAAAGCATTTGGGGATTCTATGAAATAAGAAAAATTAAAGTTACATTTCAATCAAGTTTCATATTGCTGTGTGTCTGTATGGAACTTGATCTCACTCAGTGTCTCCCTGAGGACTCTGCAGCACAGCCTTGCTGCGTGTATGCGCAGCCTCTCAAAAGCAACCTTGTTCCTACCAATCAATTTGTGGTAAAAAAATAATGCAGAAAACTGAGTGAGCTCATTTTCCCTATGCGATGAGATTAGAACTTTTAGCGTGTAGAAAAGTAAGTTATATTTGAGGTTGCTGCTTGATTTCACCAACCAGCCATCACTGAGTGCTTCAGCAGGACATGCCAGGGGAGCTGACAGCAGCTCTAAGTCCCAGGAGTCTGGTTCTGGAGAAATTTAGCTCATGGAATACCCTTAAATTATCTACTGTGCCACCAGAAGCAGTTCAAGTAGTGAGATCCTCAGAACATTCCCATCTCCATAGATTCATAGAATTGTAGGGGTTGGAAGGGACCTCGAGAGATCATCGGGTCCAACCCCCTGCCAAAGCAGGTTGATTAGGGTTGAATCCAGATTTGTTCGCCCTGTAGAAGTGACAGTTTATTGGTGTCCACACAACAAATAGCTCCAGGAGGTAACACCTTCGTACAATAAAGAAGATGCATTAATCCTGTGTTTTGTTTTTTTCATTTCTGGCAGACTTTTCCAGCTTTGCCATCTCTATCTCCCTATTTCCTAGCCAGTACAAACATCAGACTCTGGTTCTAAGTAAAAAAACCTGAAAACCAATCAAGATTCAACCATACACATGTCACCACATCACAGACTGGTACTAACACCATGATGATCAGTGCAGTCCTCTGGCTCACCTTTCCCTTTACATCGAGTCCATGTGAAAGATCACTAGCAGAGGCAACACTGTGCCAAGGGCACGTTAGAACTGATGTAACCCTGTTCCCCACACCTCCTTCCAGGTGTCTCAACCAACTGAGGAGTCCTCTTTCCCCTTTCTTTCTCCTCCTCTGGAAAGAGCTGGCTTTATCTCTTATGTTCCCCACCCCTCAGAAGCTGTAGCTGAGCAATCGATTTCCCCATCACAAGAGGTACATGAAGATGTAAGCTGATGGCGAGGAGTCCTTGACCACGCGCTGACAAATTCAACCCAGAGCCAGAGGCAGTACAGCTGCTGACTTCAGCCAGGTCTAACCCACACGAGCCTCTTGGTCCTCACATCACTGGGACCTCTCTCCTGTGCTGCCACATTGGCACACAGGTATCCAGCACCAAAATCAGTGTGAGATAGAGGTGGTTCAGGAGAGCTAGCTCGACCAACCCACATGCACAAGTCCAGTTGTTCTCTGGTTCATTCCCGCACCAAGTCACCCTCTCTGAGAGCTGCAGCATGTCTTTTGTAAAGATATCCTTCAATGTTCAATTAGAAATGCTAAGTGACAGAGATTCCTTCATCTCCCTGAACAGCTGCTTCTAATAGTCCATTAGTTTCATTGGATACAACACCTAGATTAAGTTTCTCCAATTTTTCTCAACAAAGTACATTTTACAGAGCACCAACCCTGGCTGCAGCTCTGCCCCAAACTCCGCAGAGCTTTCAGGATACATCACCAAGGAGAGCTGGAATCCAACCGTGGCCTTGCAAATGGTGCAACACCTTTGAGTGGCACGATGCCTGTTGGGTATAGGGCCAGGAGCTCTGTAAAGACACAGCACCGCAATGCTCCTGGTCAGTTATCCAGTGCCAGCCACAAGACACAGTGGGTTTAACTGCTAACAGCAATGACTGACTAAAAATCAGGTCCCTCTCTGGCATTTCAAGCTGGACACTCAAAGCTATGAAGACCCCTGGCCTACTGACCAGAGCTGGGTTTCCAGACAAGGAGGAACTGGCAGAATTCAGGAAGCAAAACAGGAGATTGCAAAGCTGCTGGAAACACAGAGGTGTACGAGAGGGAATATTCGATGGAGTGATACACAAGTAACAACAGACTCTAAAGCCAACTTTCACAGGAGTAGAGACCTGTTAAGGGACAGGGAAAGCTTTCCTATGACATTAAAAATACAGTATTTCATTTGGAACCGTCAACTTCTGTGCCCATTGATCAATCATGAGGATGTGATCTTCATCATCCTCATCTCCTTCTTCCATGCTTTTTATTTTTATTTGGCCTTAAACTAGATAGCAACATTTATGGAGTAAGTGTCTTGTGAGCTTAGAGGCAAGTGCTGTGACAGACATATCCTGATTTAGAGGCTATTGACATAAAAGTAGGATCTAGTAAATAATAGTAATAACAATAATGATGCCCTCAATTGAGGTCTCTATCATGGCAAGACATAACTGTAGTGGTTCAGCCCTAAACAGTGGCTGAGCACCACATACTGCTCACTCACTCCAGAGGAGAAAGAGGCAGAGCCTCCATGGGTTGGGATAAGGACAGTTTACTGACAAAATCACTGTGAAAGTAGAACAGTAACAGCCAATTACACTCACACCCAGTGATAACACAGAGTACCTTACCAGCCTGATGATTGCAGAGTCCTGCACAATGTGATGGATGACTGACCCAACACCCCAGCCACACTCAGACTGCTCCAGAGGCACCAACCAATGCCCCCGCCCAACCAGCCCCTTTTATGGGGGCATGATGTCAAGGGAGGAGGGAACAGCCCCCGGGGTAACTGAGCTCACCTGGGATAACTCAGCTCACCTGTGTTGGCTGCCTGGGGAGGTTGACTCTGGCCTGGCCAGAGCCAGGACACATAACTTACAACAGGTGAAAGACAAAGCGCAGGCTAACGTTGTCAGTCACACTGTTGTCAGTCACACTGTTGTCAGGCATGGTGTTCTTAGAAGGGTTTGACAATTAAAAAAAATTAAAAGTGGTCAATCTCAGGCCAAACCTCACTGGTAATTCAGTAATAATCTGTTATAATCCAGTGTGTGCTGGCTCCAGCACTTCTACCCTAAACATCGTGTATGTTTCTGTGTAAGCACGGGGAGTACACCAAGGGAGCCAGGCCAGCGCATGGTGTCACCTTCCTACTGAAGTGGGGACATGAACACCGATGTTCTTGGCACTGGCTGATTAACCTGTGCAGTGTTAATAAAAGGGACAACATGGAGTATCAAAATAAAGAATCATCCTCTCTGCCTCCCATCATTTGGCTGCACTCTCCATATGGCCAGAAGGAAAAGCCATCTCCCATTTGCCCACCAAACCACATATTTAATCCATGTGCTTATGTCAAACTTAATTACAGCACATTTGGCATAAAATAACAATCCACATCCTTGGAGAGGGGAACTTAAGTAGTTAATATGTGTGATTGAATGAAAGTGCTTTGCTGAATGTTTATGAGAAACCCAAGAGGAGTGCAATGTGTGATACTTTAACCATTTGAGCACCAGCGCTGGAGCCTGCAGCTCTGTGCCAGCACCTGCCCGGCCGCCCCTGCTCTGAACCAGGAGAAGTGTTCTGTGCACCAGCATGGCTGAGTCTCATCCTCTGAGCGAGGAAGCCGCTTGTTACGAAGGAGAGATGATGATACCTGCCTGCACCCCAGTCTTAGACACAGCTTTAGATGACACAGAACTCTGCCACAAGAAGCTGGCGGTTCCCCACAACAGAGGTGCTCTGTCGTGGATCACAGCAGAGAGCGAGCGCTTCTCCTGACCAGGAGCGGGATGGCACAGCCGTCACACACCATGACGGCACCTCCACCAGAAAGTCCTCACCTAGAGCAGGGGCAAGGCTGTCCCACCGGCACCCACCACACTGCTCCAGGTCACACTGCACCTGCTGCAGCTCCAAAACCCCATGCTCTGCCTCTAAAGGCCAGCGGCGACCTTGCAAGCTGACATCCCGTAAGGCGAACCAGAATGTCACAGACACTCTTGTGCTGAAAAAGTTACAGCTGAGCTGTTTCTCTTACAGAGGGTTTAAAGGCTCCAAATAATGTTTTCAATTCATTTTGTGCCCCCTCTTCAATGTCCAGCGAGGAGTTCTGGCTCCTGGTGCCTGCATGCCCTGCTTCAGCCCACTCCTCTGTAGGATGTGTCAAGCTGTCCTCTTGTGACTCGCTCTCAAATGTTGCTCTCAGGAATAATGAGTCTTCCAGCCCTCTTCTCACATTCTGTACTTTAAAAATATCTGTACACTTCTTTCTTCTTTCCACAGTTTGTAGAAACCACAGATCTCCACAATGGAAACTCCTACCTCTGCATCCACAGAGTCTCTGAACCCGACCAGCGAGTCTGGATTGATGCTCGGGCACAGATTTACCAGGGGCAGATAAGGACAGAGTGAGAAGATGTAGAGATGCTTCAAGTCTCACATGGAAAACAGCTGGCATGGCACAAATGGGAATTGGAAGATGAAAAGCCCAACTTCTAAGTGTAAATACATAGCCACAACCTCAGGCTCACAATGGCCCTGCAAAGGGACACCAGCAACAGACCATCTGCCCCGAGAGCACCCAGTGCCAGGTCCTGCTGTGAGCAGAGGCTGGGCTGGGCTGTCCTCTTGGTCAGCCCTGTTCTGGCTCCTCATGTTCGTGCCCTCTCCATGCATGGAAGCATCTGCCCACCCTGGATGTTAGATCAGCACCTGTGCCCCCAATAGTAAAATATTTTATTTATTTACAGAGCAACTTGGGCTGGTTCAGGATCACTCTGGAACAGGCCCTGAGAGCTCCTGGCAGCAGCTCCTGCTCACAGGTCCCCTGGGATGCAGGTCAGGGTGCATGCTGGCTCTAGCTGGTCCCTGGCCTGTGATCCCGGAGATGCAGCCAACCATGACTCCGAGCACGCTTCAGAAAGGATGCAAAATTCACAGCACCAACCTGGATCACCGGGCAGGGTGGAGGAGTCAAGCTGGGCACACAGGCTGTGTGATGATGGTGTGAAGGGATAAGCCAGGCTCTTCTGGGGGTGTGCAGTGAAGGAGTGAGTGGCACCGTGCAGCGTCTGAAAGGGGCAGCTCTGAGCAGATGCTCAAACACACCTTGTGAACGTGGTCAAAAAGTGGAACAGGTGCCCGGAGAGGTTGCAGGATTGTTAATGCCTGACTGGAGAAGGCCCTCAGCAACTTGATTTCTGTTGGCCTTGCTTTCAGCAGGGGTTCGGACACGGTGACCCCCAGAGGCCCCTTCTCACCTAAATTACACGGCGATAACCGGGAAGGCCAGAACTGCGGAGGTCACTGCCGTCGGCACCCGGGATCACAGAACCAGGAGTAAAGTTTCTGTGTAAGAAACGGGTTCTGTGGATAGAGCAGGGAAAGAATGAAGAGTGTTCAGCAATGACCTTGATACGGGGAGCAGGAACAAAGACGAAATAGCTGAATGTGGCAAGGAGGTTATGAGCCCTGGTAATGGCCTGCTCCCGCTCTCACACAATGAGAATGGAAAATCTCCTATTAACTTCAGTGACACCGGACTAGGCTCTAAAAGAGCAGACACTAAAGTGGATGGCAGTGTCAGAAAGGAGAGGAGGAAAGAAGGAAAAATTTAAGTTTCACTTTCATCATGCTGAGTATGAGCTAACTGCTGAAATCCTATTGTTCCCTGTTTCAAAAATGAAAATAAATAGTTTGCAACAAATACAGCAGAGTGACTGCTGCTGGAGCTAATTGACTCTGTACCTTTAAAAAGATGTCATGACTTTCTTGTTGCCAGAGATTAATTCCTGACGGTTTATCGGTGTTAGTGAGAGTCCTTCACCCTGCCCTGGATATAAGAAAGGTGATAACAGCCGAAGAACCATCAGATCGGGTGTAAAATCCTAAGGAACACACGCTAGACAACGATTTAACATGAACACCGTGTGCTGGATTGTGCATCACCATCGTTACACTTCCTGTGCTGGTAAGAAATTAGGTTAGTTTGAGCACTAACTGAAAAAAATAAACCCCAAACGTGTATGGAGGACAGTGTGGGTATGGAGCCTTTGATGGGTAGATACATATAATACGACCACATATTTTGGTGTCTTATAAAAGAAGTTGCAGAGTCACTGTCCTACGCACCAGGACCAGTGGCACTTCAGGGAGGGGGCACAGCCTAAACTCACGCCTAGGTTTGATCTGTGTCCCACAGCAAGCCGGGCTGTGCTGGGACTGGAAGCACTATGCTCCTGGCTGCTCCCAGCACCTATCCACTGTCGCTGCTGAGTGTGGATGGAAACGAGCCCTCCCAGCATCTCCCAGCCCCGTCCAGTGGCGTTCGGGTGGCCGCCAAGTGCGGTGCCCTCTTCCCCTCAGGGCTGGAGCAAGTCCCCTTCCCACGTCTGCCGGAGAGTCCTGTCTGCTCGGAGGGACCCAGGATTCCAGGCAGAGCTTTCCCATGCCATCGTCCCTCAGAATAGCTCTGCTCTCCGTATTTTTAGCAAGGCTCTAATGGGCCAATATGTTTGATTTTCCACTGTTTCCACCCCAGCTCAAGCCCCGCTCCCCGGCAGCGTCCCTGCGTCTCTGCCAGTGCCTCTGGCCAGGGGTGGCAGGGACAGGAGACGCAGGGCGGAGGAGCCTTGGAGATGGTAGCTCTGGCAGCAAGAGCTGCTTTGCATACTTGGAGTTGTACAAAGCTGATTTTCTGAGAGAGAGAAAGACGGAGAAAGGGGTTTCTGTAAGTAGCGGAGACAATGAGAACAAGGCAGGCACTATGCCAAGCACGGGATGGCTGCCAAAACACATATCATTAGCTTGGACCAGCTATAAGCAAGGAAATGAGAAACATATGTTGGAGAGCAAGGTTAGGAGCGAGGGACTATGGGTCAGTGACAGTCGTCCGAAAACTTTTCCCTTGTTCTTCAGCTGTGGCCCGATGGTGTCAGATGTCATTCTGACAGCCTTCATTTCTCATGACGGCCGGGCTTATTTTGGCCTGGTTGTTTTTTGTTGTGGGTTTTTTTTTTCCCCCCCTCCCCTAATGGCAGTTATTGAGAGGAAGAAGAGAACAGACAAGAAAGCCTTTGCCATTTTTTTCCCCTGCAGTTATGGGAAAATAACCTTGTTTTCTGTGATGTCCTCTGAAATCCTCACCCTTTATGAAATAACGGTGTCTCAGGACTGGGATTCTGTCTGGCCCTGGTGGAAAGAAAAGGGTGGGTAGCATATTCCTAAGTAGTTCTTGCTGTTCTTTCTTAAATATAATTAGATGCACCTCATTACCTCAAACTAAAGGCCTTTTGTACTTCTCCGGGGCTGTGTTTCCTGAGAGCCACGGAATGCCACGGCTTGCAGCATCCACTCTTATTTTATCACATTAACAGTGTATTTTTAACATTTTTACCCTTTATCCAAGCTGTTTGCAAATTATTTCATTTTTCTCCAAAGACTATACCCAGATGAGATGTTACTTACTGACATTTAGTGAAGCGTTTGAAGTTCCCGCTCCCACTCCCAGCACCATTATGTCTCTCCTTCCTTTGATGGAGCTTTCACTAGATGGCACCTCAAAGATCACTGCTACTTCCCTCCCAAGGCTGAAATATTCCCAGGTAGAGAAGAGCCCTGGTAGGGATCTTAGTCAGCACCCCCAGAGACTTCTGTTTGACTCCTGCTCTGCAGCAGACTACATCTGAGCTTGATAGGTCCCTCCACTTCACCAGCACCGTGCTGGGGGATGAGCACCTTGTAAAATCTCAAATAGCCTCGGGTCTGGAATATGGAAGGGGCTCATTTTGGGCTTGGAAGCGTGTGCAGAGTGGAAAGGAATGTGAGGATGCAAGGAGGAAGAGCAGATATGAAAAGACAAGCACCATTCCTTGTGGAAGACCCTCTCACCAATGGAGGATGCAAGAGAAACAGGCAGAAACGGTGGTATTCAACCTCCACTGCGGCACGGAACGCAGCGGCCAGCAACGCGTGCTGGGCAAAGCACTGAGGTCCCCTTGTCAACCTGGGTGCCTGTCTGCTGCCAGCAGCCAGTGTGGGATAAATTGAGGACATCTGGGTTGAGCACACACACTTCACTCTACGTCTGGGTTCCTTGTCCTGGAAAATGTGTGCTCTGCCCCTGCAAGCCCACTGAGGATGGGTACCGGGTGCCAAAATGGGACGGGCAGTAACCTGCAGGAACTTTTGATAGCTGGATGCGTTATGTGTGACCCACGTGGCACCAGAGCTACTTCAACCTCAGAGACTTTGTTACAATACTTCAGTCATTGGGTGGTTTATTTTTTGTTTTGCTTTTTAAAGTCCAAACCCTAACTTCCTTCTTGATGTAAGAATCTGTAGAAGAATGGTTTAATGGCATCGTCTACAGCATTGGCTGCAGTTTGTCTGATAGGAACCCATCTGGTCATCACTGGCCTTGTACCTCGGTTATTCCTGCCTTGCCTCCGAACCTTGAGGAGCTTTAGTGACTCAACCCCAAGATCTCATTCTGGACTAAGGTCTAAGGAGCCACAGGAAAACAAAACTGGTTTTACAGTATGTTTCCCGTTACATGATACGACTAAGGAAGTTGTCTAAGAAGAAAAATCAATAACTCTGTGTAAACAAGCACAGTGGAGGAAAAACAAAATTCATGCGATGGCTGGGGAATGAGCGACTTGAAGAGAGGACATCAGAGAGCCAAAACTTTCAAGTCCTAAATTGAAAATTGCTCCCAGGGTGACTTCTGGTTGGATGACATAAAAGCTCAGATCTAAAACCTTCCTGGGCTGGCTCAGTGACAGGCAGTGCCGGGCTGCTCTCCGGACACCCATCACACAGAACAATGCAATACATGGTATTGACAATGCAATGCCAGGGTATTGATTTTTGAGGGGAATACGCCAGGTCCAAGCTCAGGTTGGAAAGAAGGGGATGAAGCAAAGGCTGTATGTGGACTGACAGCAGGTAGAGACTGAGGTCAGGGAAGAGCTGCTGAGGACAGAGCTAGCCCTGGAGGAAGACATGGGGATGGCTATTACTGCACTTAACTCATCGGCTCTGCTGGCTCCAGCCAGGGAAGAGAGATGACAGACGTGTCATTTCTAACCACTTTAACTCACCAACTTCGAGGAGGGGACTGGCACAGCGCACGGGCGCTGACACTCGCTTTCTCTCAGGCAGCAGGTTAAAATGCTTGGAAATAATGCTGCTCTGTCCCTGCCTCTGGAGTCTGGGCTGGGTGGCAGCAGCGACAGGGATGTCCCTGCAGACAGGGCAGTGCCTGCCCTGTAATCTCTGCTCTGAAAAACATCTGCAATATAACTTTTGAAGGATCTGATATTTTAACATATCCTCTGTAGATCTGATATCCTTGACTTTAAAATACCATTAGAAAGACTTGTTGGCAATTAATTTTTTTAACTAAAGGGGAGGAAGACATTCCAACTCTTGATTTTCTAATACTGCCTTCTTTTCACACAGCCTTGACTTGTAATGTGAAATGATCTAAGATGGAACTCAAGATATAAACAGAAATCTGTAAAGCACAGCACTTAGCTCAGAGTGCCCGATCTGCTTCCACACAGACCCAGTACCTGCCAGTCGCCACGACCTGAGAGCCAGCAATTGCCTGGCTGTGACTACACGCCGTGTTCCTGGCTCTTGGTTTGATCTGGTTTGGGTTTTTTTTTTCTTTTTTTTTCTTTCTGAAATGAGCTGCAAAGATGAGAGTAGAACTGATTCAGGGGCACAAACGCATGTGTGAGGCTACTGAGAGGCTTTCTATCCTGGATTCCAGCAGCTGTGTTGAACCAAGAGGGGATTTGGTTTTAAGAGTCTGGGTTCTTCACAGGACAAAACCAATATGCTACCACATTTTCAGGAATCCTAGGGAAAGAAGATATTAACCTCTAAGTTAATGATAAGTTGAATTCCAAGTGGATGATCCATGTTGGCTCAAAGATGCTGTCGAATTCTGTTGGAGCACATTTCACTCTTGTGCTTCATCCCCCCAGGAACACACCTTGCAGAAAGCATTCAGTGTTTGCAGAAGCTGAACATCCATCTCAACTCAAAATCACAGTCATGTGTTTCCTTCAGATTTCTGAAGCAGCAGGTCGCACCGATCCAACTACAGGGACGTGCCAAGAGTTTTGAACAGGAAATTAGGGGGTTGCAGGTACCCATTAGTGATATGCAAAGGCAGTGACTTCAGCATAGCTCCTTCTCAGCTCAGAACCACTATTCCATCTCCTCTGCTGCTGAGGCTCACTTAAGGAGGTCCAGGCATTCCTGTGCACCCCTTTGTTTTTGGAGCTGTAAGGAAAGGCTTTGCTTGGCTGGGGTCTCCTTAAACCTTGCTCATCTCACTTGTGGTTTTGCAGTGTGGCCGCAGAAGCGGCTGTATCAGCACAACTGCAGGAGTGGCAAACCACAGCTGGGAGGGGAATATCGAAGTAAGGGCAGCATGGCTGGAAGCAGCAACAGCCTCCATGTCTGGTGCCTGTTCCATGAAGCAGCAATGAGCTGTGCAGGCTCATAGGGCAACAGGTACCCCGACATGACTCGGTGGCCATTGTTTTCTTTAAAGGACCTTCCTCAGAGATTCAAGAGAGCTTCATCAGCCAGCTGAGTACTTGCTCCCAGGTAGTAAGCTTTCTCCCCATCGCTCTGGAGGCTCCATCCCTCGTGCGTGGGAGGTAGCTGAATTGTCACCCTGCTTGCACAAGGGGCCACAACGCACCAGCAGGTGAACTGGGCTGAGAGGATCTGCTGGAAACCAGCCAGAGAAGGGAGGCACAAAATGCAAAGAACCCTCATCTTCCTTTGACTGTCTGAATTATGGTGATGCATCTCAGAACAGACACTGCTTGATTAAAATTATAGACTCCAGGTAGAAAACATCTGAGCAGAACCGCGACTGTGGACTAAGGAGACTTAAGTGAAAGTGTGCAGCATTAATTACTGACTCAATCACATATTCCAGTTTGTACTCCCTTCTGAGTGAGGGTTATGAAGAATTTGAGCAGCTTTGGCAACGTGGCTGGATGCACAGGGACCTCCACTTTTCTCTGGACGTGCTAAGAGGCAAACAGAGGCACCGACACAGGGCTGGAACCACTCTGCTCAGACCTCCTTTCCCTCTTACCTGCACTTCAGGACCTCGCCTGCCTGGTCATGTGCAGTTTATTCTCAAACTAATATGAACATTTTCAGTAGTAGTTCCTGTATCTTACACTTATTATATCTATTTAACTACCTTTCCCCCGGCAGAGTTACGACACATTTGAGGTGATAGTAAAAATGTTTTACTTAGTGTTTGCTATCAGCAGATAAAGTTTCCTGCTATTGTCTGTATCAGACAGCATATAAACTACAGACAGGTTCTGGAGGGGATTAGTGTTAGTTTGTACTTGTGCTGAGCAGCAACTCCACAAGTCCTTGAGCAACCTGATCTATTTGTTGTTGATGTGAGCAGAGGCTCGGCCCAGATGCTCTCCAGAGGTCCCTTCCAGCCTAAATCATTCTGTGGTTCCCTGATATAATTTGCTGCTTTTACACCACATGTTCTCTTAGCAAAACAAACCAACTGATCTAAAAGCACCAGCGTGGCAGCGTGCAGCCAGGAGATGCTGTGCAACACAAACCTGTGCAGAGCAGCACTGCGCCTGCACACACATCCACACACACCCCAGTACCTATCGACAGACAGCTCCTGTAAAAATACAACCCCTGCAATCTTCAGAGGGGGTGCCCAGGTAATAAACCAGCATACATTAAAGTTTTAAAATGTCAGACTGAAAATCAAGCTGATTAAATATTAAACAAACTTTCTGATGTAGGTCCTGTAACCACTTAAAGACTGGAGAAACAGGAAGGTGTAAACCTACCAAGAAATACATCTTTATTGCATCTAGCCTGAAACCAGAAGCAGCCAAAGCACAGTGTCATTTTGCCATATCCCTATAAACTTCCTCTGAAACCTCTGGCTGACAACAGCACTCCTTTGCATGTTGCCCTTCCCCAAGGGTTTAGCAGGTAATCCCCCTACGGTGTGGAGCTGCCACCCCAGCTGCCCGCTTTTGGAAAGGAAGGTACACCCCAGCCTATGGAAATTACCATTCCTGCACTGTCTGAGCCTCCCCTGAGCTGTTCCCAGTGTGCGTTTGTCTCTGGGTGAACACGCAGCGCTGAGGCAGATACAGTCACTGTGACTTCAGAAGAGGAGACATAAATTAATAATTTCTTCCTGACTGGGAGCCAGCTTTACTCTGGAACACCACAGCCTGGAGCTCTGTCAAACTGTATTCTTTCTGAGTGAAACCAAGAATAAAGAGATGCCAGGGAAGAGGTTCCCTGCCACAACAGGCACCTTACGCAGAAGGCTAGGGCAGTGTAAATCAGCTGGTAATGGCAAGGTATAGAACAGAATGGTGCACTTAAGAGTAGGAATGGCCCCAGTAAAACATGGTTTGCACTGGTAAGAGGGGCCAGTGGTTTCACTAAACAGAGATGCTAGTCTGAGCGGGCGGGATGAACAGCTTTGTGCAGAAGGATTCACAGACACCATCACGCAACGTGTGATCTGATGCGATGTCACAGGCTGATCAGGAGAGAGCTCAGACCGGTCTGTGATCCTGCTGCTGACCTCTTGCCTGGCCTCAGGCAAGCTCTGCCCCGTCCATGTCCCTCCTGCCATTTCTTCCTACGTCTGCCTAACACGTGGCATAAACTGGGGGGAGAGATCCAGAAAAGTGTTCTGACTCTGAGCTTCAGGAGTGGAACTCAGGAGGCTGAGTTACCCACCCAGTAACAGCAGCAGGGAAAGGATCCCCAAGCTTCACGGCGGGCTGAGCTGGGAGGTGCCCAGGGCAGCCCTTCCCACTGCAGGCAGGTACTCCTGGCACCCACATCGGCCACAGGCTTGGTACCTCCGTGTGCTAGTGTGCAGGGCTCCAACCTGCGAGCTACACTTCGGCTTCCCTCGGACAGGAGGACAAGAGGGGAGGAGGGCAGCGGTGTGGCCTGGCCTGACATGGGAGTGCTGGAGCACAGCTTCAACCTCTCTCCCGCCTGCGTCCCTCCAGTGCTCATCACTGCTGCACCGTGGGGTTGAGGGTGCAATTCCAGCCCGGCTCTCCCCTCTCTCCTTCGGGGCAGGGGCACAGCACAGAGCACCCCAGGCGTCCTGAGGCTCTGCAGGACACTGCCTGCTGCTGGGCCGAAATCTGGTGCCTGTGCAGCAGACATAATGAGGACTGTCAGCGCTCTCTTGTAGGTGTTTCACCAGCACCAGCAAGAGTGGGACCAGCTGCACACGAGAAGACGGCTGGCTGAAGCACTGCGGAATGCCCCTTCCTCCGGCCTCTGCGGCATGCTCATACACCACAACCAGACTGCACTACAGATCTCGTCCCTGGCTCCAAGCAACATCCAGAACTGCCAAAACTGCCTTAACACCGCTGGCTGTGGCCAGATGCTGCCGGTCTGTGTACGCTGCACCGGCCGTTTGCCATCAGCGCTCACCGCAGCTCGCACGCGTCCAAGCGCCATGCGTAGTCTGACCCATTCCTTTGGATGGGCCTTTTCATCTTGCCATGTAAGTCAGGTTCATAACTACTGGAAGATTTAGATGACAGACATGGGCTGTAAATCAATACCTGAAAATCATTGCAACAAGCTACGAAGCCAGGAAGATGAAGGTGTGACTGCCCAGAGCTGAAACAATTCTGATCCTACTGCTGTGCACAGTAGGGGCAGAAATAAAACCTAAGAGCAGTCTTAAAGTATTATGTACCAAAAATGTGTGTGCCCTGCTACGGGGGCTGCCTCTGCCACCAGTTTACAGGGTTGTACTTTTGGATCAGGAGGGAGACTGAGGAAGGCAATGGAATAGTTTAAAGAGGGAGTAGCTTCTTACATGTGTTATTCCAAGTCCCAGAGCTACCTCATTATAAGAAACACATCTGAAGAAAGGCTACACAGAATTGTGATCACCCCAGGGCAATTTAGAGCATATTTAGAACTGACGATGGCCTCAAGGGTTTGTTTTGGCAGGTGGGCATCAACTGCATCCAGGATGGGAGGTTACCCATTGAGACTCAGTCGACACCAGTTCTCTGGGCTGACCCAGCTGTTGCTGAAGCACTGATGGGCAACAAGTACCATTTCACTGTCACAGGGCATGTCAGCCCCGTGACAGTGGGGTCTAGGGACACAAGGACACTGACACGTGAACAGGAATGTGTGTGTCACTCCTGTCCTGACTGTGACAACAGGACATCAGGATACGAGATGGAGAAATCTGGTTGTGGTCATAGTTAAATCCAATTCAGCATTTTAAAAGTGAAGCAGTTAATAGATAACATACTCACCAAACAGTTGTAAGAAGTATGAGCTTAATTTTTTATTTTATTGGATGTTTTTCTAGAAAGTTATATGGGTGGTATCGGGCCCTATGGGAAGAAACACCTATTCCTGTAGGCAAGTTATGGCAGGAGCTGTTATTCTGAAAAATAACTACTACTGTCAGGAAAAATGTCTAATTTTGAGCTTTTTTATAAGATTTCTTTTCCTTCAAGTAAAACTGTGTCTTGATATTTAAGCAAAAGGATTATTAGAAAGAGAGGAGACAGGTAAGAACACCTTTCAGTACCGGGCAGAGAGGATAAACGCAGCCGTGGCAGACACAACGAGCACTAAACAGGCTGGTTTCTGGCAAAGGCATCAAACTCTGGGCACACTCGGTCGGGTGCTTGGACAGCGGCTGCTGAAGGAGCAGCAGACCCAAGCACTGAGCAGCCTGGTGCCAGTGGACACAAATGTAGGGCCAACTCGTGGTTATTCTGTGCTTTCCCTTGAGTGGCAGCATCCCTTTGGGTGCTTCAGGCAGCCGCAGTAGTCGTTGTGTCTGTGGTTCTGCAATGCCGGGCCAGGCAGAGCCAAGGAAGGTCATGAGGAAGCTGACACAGAGAAGCGCCAGGTACTCCCTGGTTCCCTTTGCTGGGAGTTCATTGGTGAGGGGGAAAGCTGAACTCCAGCAGAGCATAAACGTTCCCATGCCACAGCCCAGCTCCATCATGTTTGGGACTTGGCTAGGTTATAAAAAGAGATTAAATTCAGGGGATTTGGTTTGCCTGGCTGTCAGGCTGGCTTGTGAGGAACTACAAAACTGTATAAAAAGGTGCATTAAAAATGAAGAAATAAAGCCCGTTTAGAGAAACTCCTATCCCTCCTTGCCTGACTCCCTGATTTCAGACATAAATGTCTCCCGTGGATTTGAAAGCCATCATGTCCTTCGTAGGCAAAGCAACGACGTGGCCGAGAAACCTTAACGGAACATCCGTACGGAGAGAGCATCTTAAAAGAGATGGGTCTATAGAGAAAGGGGCTTTGTGGGCAGGTGAGGTTATTCGGATGAGACACTGAAGCCAGCATGAATAACAAATACACTGTAAGTTTTCTCTCAAAATTTATCAAATTTATAGTAAGGGCATGGAAACTAAAAAGAAAAGAATAAATCATTACTGGTAGAGTAATTTGTTACACAGTTGGTATTTCATTTGTGCTCAGAGGTCATCGCACTTCACAAATATTTTCGTTGAAATTCTTTGTTTCCATCCTGTTAGATCAAGTCTGAGAATTCAGACCAAGCTGGTAACTCCAGAGAATGTGCAGTTACTTCTGAAAGTGGAAACTATTTTCATGCTTGTAAGTAATTCTGTGGGAGTGAATGTATCTGCAGCTTCCAGGCCAGGCAGGATGACCTTTCCAGAACTTGTAAAATCAAATCAAATAAAAATAGATGCAGACTTTCTTAAAATGAAACTGCTTGAAAAAGAAGCCTACGGACTGAAACACTGGAAGAAAACAGAACCCACATCAGTGAACATACTTAAAAATGAAATTTTAAACTTACAGTGAGAGCATTTCTGTCCCTCTCTCTCCCGCACCCTGCCATTTCTGTATCATTCTTATCAGAGCTCTGTCAGCCCCTAAAGTGACATTTTCCCATCCTGATCATTCCCAGGATAGAGAAGAAGGAATTTTTTTTCATTTGGCTGATGCAAACAGCAGATCATCCTACAGAGAAACGTCAAGGACAGTTTGGAGTCCTAATCCCTGACCCGCCTGCCCTTTCCTAACTAGCTATTGACATTGAACTTAAAAAGCTGCAATGCTGAGATGAGATAATGAATTCTGTTTGCTCTTAGTGTGCGAGAGGAAGAAGCAGAGATAGGGGAGGAGGAAGGGCTCTAGATGTGAAGGCTTTGCTGTGCTGCCAACCTAACTCCCATCTCCTAACACCTGAGACTTGTTTAAGGACAATAATGGAGAAGGAAATACGGCTCTTGCCCTGCACACAGCGGGTGGGAAGGACCGTGCAGGATGGAAGAGCATCCTTACAGGCTGTGAGGTGCCCACGGGAGAGCGGAGCCTGGCCAGCTCCTGGGAAGATGGGAGTTCTAAGCCCACACCTCTTCCCTGGCCTTGTTCCTGGCTCTGCTTCTTGCTTTTCCCCTCACTGCACAGCAGTGCCCAGAGTTACGCTCTCATTAACCAAGCCTGATGAGTTACCTTGGCTCGGTGGGTTCCTGTGCCGCAGGAGGTGAGCTCACTGTGACTGCACGCTGAGGGCTGTTCCCAGCCCTGGGCGGCCCCTGCAGCCCTCTGAGAGCATCTCTGCACCACGGCCAAACCACCACTGGCCTCCACTCAGGCACAGGAGAGTCCCTGCAGCTCAGGTCCTGAGCCTCTGCTCCCACCAGCCCTCAGTGGTCCTTGGAGCCGCTCCTGCTGCTTCACCAGCAGACCCAAGGAAGCTGAGGACTACTCATCTGGCCATCAATCAGGATGCCAAAGCCTTCCCTGTTTCTTCCTAGCCTTGAGTGCTGGGTCCTGTACCTCTGGATTATGTTCCTTATCCCTTTGTATTGTTGAGCAACTCTCTGTTGATACGGGAAGATTTAGGAGAGGGTCCTTGTTGCATGTAAAATCTGTGGAGTAGCTCATCTTTGCAGATGCTCCTGCCCTAATATCACTCACTCCCCAAAACCCCTATTACAGCCTAAAGTGGGAAATGATTAAGTTTTGCTCTCACGCTCCCAGGAACACTCAGCTTTGAATGCCTGCCATCCACATTTTTAGAATGTTGAGTCAGAAAACCTGTAAATCGTAATGTAAGTCACAAGACTTATTATTTTTAAATAGCATTTGCTGCTTGTTCTTATATCGTATATTGATATTTTTACTAAGTTTTCAATTAAGGACTCATTAATCACGCCCTTATGGCTCCTGCCTCTGGAAGGTTAGGGATTTCCTTACTCTGTATTCTTAGCACTAAATATTCACAATTAATATTGCAGTAATCCTGAGATGCGGAGTGAAACCAACACAATTACTGCTCCTGTTACCAGAAATGTGAACACAATATATGTCTGAATCAGTGTCAAAGCTCTGAGAAAGCCGTGAAGGCACAGCTCTTTTCAGCACTGCTGGAGCCAAGCATGGGGAGAAGTAACACCGGTTTGGGGATGATTCACTAAGAAGAGCAAGCGGTTGCACCAGATTATGTAGCTTTGTGTGAATTGTTTACTTTCTCCTAAAGTACACAGGATAAACCCCCACCAAACCCTGCTATGTCTGCCTGCATATTGAAGTGATTTTGATCTGTAGCAGAGGGATGACTGGGCGGGTTATCTCCTGGTCTACAAACGCAGAGACCGCAGGAAGGCTTGGCACAGGTTCTGAGCCACAGCACTGTGTCCGTTGGGCAACTGACCCTTCTCCAGCAGGAAACCCAAAGTCGGGCTGACCAGTGGGTCTGAAATTACTTCTCCCTTTTCTCCAGCCATTGATGTGTCTACTCATTCTTTGCAGAACAGAGCACGCCAAACCAAAACAAAAAACTCCAGCTGCTGAAACAGAGCCTTTCCTCTCATCTCTTCCCAGACATGCTAATCAACATAATTCATGGTAAGGAGGGAGGAAAATGAACATCCTCACATGGATATTTCATCAAGATTCTGGAGAGCTTCATAAAGCAGCCTCTCTTAGAAACCATAAAATGAAACAAGACATATTTCTGGGGTTGTCAGCAGGTAGATCCACTGGTTTTGTGGTAAGTAATCTCTTTGGGAGGAAGTCTTTGCTCTGATGTCTGTGTTGGATGTTCTGTGGCTCCCCCCAGCCGCACCAGTGCAGGTCTGTTCACTGGAAGAGGAGGCGGTGATGATATTGCTTCTAACAACCAGACTGAAGTATAGCCTGAGGCCATCTTCCAAAGCCCCCTCCAAACAGCCTCTAATTAATTTTAATCCTGCCACTCCAATGAGTCCCAAGAGTGCAGCAACCAAAACAAAAAAAAACCTTCATCAAGTCATTGAGAAAAGCTTTGACGGCGTCGCTTCAAGATGTTAGGGCTCCAAGCAGAAAGCTCTATAGAAAGCTTTTAAATGCATTTTTCCTCCAGTTTCTTTATTTTCTGTCCTCAAACCCATTAAAAGCCTATTTTGGATGAACAGCACAGTTCCTGTTCCTCTCTGGGCCCCACCAGGTCACTCTACAAGGTGCGTGGCAGGTCTTGGGGAAGCCCACTGCAGGCTTCCATGGAGAGGGCTCTGCGCAGCCTGGGCTGAGCATGACAGACCTGTCCCCTTGACGTCCTCCTGCAGCCTTCACTGCCAGCACAAAGCCCATGTGCAGAAGGGGAAAGGGCAGCAAAATGTGACCAACCACCATTCAGACACTGAACATCCAAAATCTTAACCTACATCTCCTGTCCATCATGGGCTTTAATGGCAGGGAACCGTCTGCACGTGGCAGGAAGAACTGTTCTCTGGGCCCATCAGATGGCATCAGATGGGCTGCCTGTTTTGTCACGTTCTCTAGCACAAAGGTGGAAACACTCTGTCTATCCCTGCCTATCAGGAGCGTTGCTGTACCTGCTCACAGAGTGGGGGAATAGGAAGCTCTGGGGATGCTCTCCCCAGAGCAGCAGTAAAACCCCTCCTTGCGGTGTGCGTCTCCGCTCTTCCCTTCCCACCAGTCTTGTGCAATCCCATCTGCTGCAGGGAACGCTCACAGCAAACAGATTCCTGAGCTGCTAGAGAAGGTCTCCCAAACAGGGCCTGAGATGTGCCTGTGCATAAGAGCATCGGCCATGGGAAATGAGTATAAACAGAACGAGGGGTCTGGGGAAAGGGGAACGCAGGAACACAAGTACCAGCAATTACACTGGCATTTGAATAGGTTGCAAACCTTTCCAACTGCATTGCCTGTGCAGAGAACGTGTTCCTCTGCTGGGTGATCTGATTGCAGAGGCTTTGTGGAAGACATTATGCTTCAAGCGTTTATTGGGAAATGGACCTTGTTTGGCTGGAGGTGCCTGAGTTAGGAGATGGAAACCCTTCCAGTGTCTGTTGATGATGTATCAGAGAAAGGAACATGAAAAAGGACTGGATCGGTGAGGCAGATGCACAGACCATTTTGCAGGGTACAGACCAGGGGCCACACAGCATTTCCCCACATCCCCACGATTTTGGTTCAGTATTGGAACACACGGATGGATTTTCTCCTTGTTGCTCAACGTGTGGCCCCTTTATTTACCTTATACAATTCAAATGCTGCCCTGATGTCCAAGTTATTAAATTCCTTGCAAGCTCCTCCTCAAATCCCTCGTGATAGAAGGTGCTGTTATTACCTCTATTCTACCGACTGTGGAGCTGAGATCTACAGTGATTAAAGGAAAAGTATCTTCCAACGATGGATGTCTAATTAAGAGAGGTCTACAAACTGTTTTCTCAGAACACTCCTTATATGTCCAAAATGGTCTTCAGTAGCCGTTGTGAGTACACATTCAGACCCCTATATCTCAAATGAACCATGAAGCAATTGAAGAATACCCAATTAGTAACAGTCTGTGGAAAGTTAGGTTGAAGTGAATTAACTACCATCACAAAGGAAATAAGGTGGCAAAGGAAGGGAAAACAATCAGTTTTCCAAGGCAGCATTCAACCATCTTAACCACCAAATAATCCTTTCTTCTCCTTTTCTTAGGCTGATTCGCTACTTCCAACTTGTGGAGCAGACAAAGGAGGGATCCTGGAGACAGCAACGTCCTCCACCACTGCCCCTGGTCCTTCCTCCTCCTCCTCTTGCTGGCCCCAGCAGGGGTCACTCAGAGCCCAGGAACGACAGACTGCCCAGCACAGGCAGGATGGGCAACCTCTGGATCACACTGATACCACCATCATGTGTCACCACGCCACGCTAACGCTACTGGGCATTTTTGTTACCCCCTACTTGTGATGTTAACTCTGTGCCCAGCACGTGCCACTGTGCAGCTAGCCTGGCTTTGGTCAGCATCATCTACCTCCACCTACATCTGGAGACAGATGGTGCTGACTCAGCCTCCTCCAGCTTTCATCAGGCTCCTGTCCTGGAAAAAGTGGTGCTATCCTCATAGTCTTACCGTTTCAATACAGAGATGGTAGGAGTCTCAATACGGGTAAGGTTACCTCACCTTGACTCCTTGATGGTGGTGATCCTCTCTCTCCCCAGCAAAGGGCCAGGCAAGGACAGACCCTATGTGCTATTGTGGAGCCCATGTTATACTGAGATGAGAGGCTCCTCCTCCTCAGGGAAGGGATGAGAAACACCAACTGTTCTTCTGTAGCTTCCACCATGGGGAGAAGATGTCAAAGGGGAAACACCAAAACCATGGAAATTCTCAAAGAGCATCACACACCAACATGGCAAATGCTGAAGCATGGCACAGTGTGCACAGCTGGGACTGAGGGACAGCTCGACATCTGGCTGCTGTGCCTCGCGGGCGACTGTCCAGATCTAACCCCATCCTCCCCAACACTTGGAAAATCAGGATTTGGGGCTTCCCTTAAAGGTCACAATGTAGGGAAATGCCTGGCGCAAAGTCCACCCACCGGCAAACGTCAAATTGGGGATCTGGGTTGGAGATTTGTGCGGAAATGGTCTGTTCAATCCCTAATAGAAACATAACAATGTATCCCTAGCTTTTTTTTTAAAGGAATAACTACTTGATTGGTGGTGAAAAAAAACCAAAAGCCTGTGGCGAACATGGAGAGTTTACAGTCCAATTGGTTTACACCTGACAAAGGCAAAAGTGGATGAAAACAGCATTTTGCAATGGGAAGTGCAAATACAGAGTATTTGTGCTGTGAAACACAAGCCCACAACGTCTCAGAATACATCCCCAGGACAGGGATGCTGGGCAGGCCTCACCAGAGCTCGCAGTAGCAGCAGAAAACTTGTTAGGGCGATGCTAAAATGCAGGGAAGCCATGTGTCCCGATGTGGAGTCACCAGCCCTGCGGGCAGGAGAGGCCCTTCAGAGCCTCCTGGAGACAAGGGCTGTCCCCATGGCACATGGTGCCTGACAGCACAGAAAGGCTGCAGACCTCTGCTCTGTCACTCTATCAATGTTTCCTTTAGTTTTTTTCTAATGATCTTCCTTATGGAATATTCTAGACCTACACCAATACGTTCCTCGTGTGTAAAGAAATGCTTTCTGCATCCAAGGTCTACAGCTTCTACTCCATTAAATCCCTCCAGATCTTTCCAGCATGTGCCTGCCACCTCCTTGCAGCCGCCCCATCGGATCTGGAACACTCCAAATTGTCCGTGCCAAACGCAGTGATTCATGACGCTGCTCTAATAATGGGCAAGAAAAGAGGCTTTTGAGTCCTGCAGCCCATAACAACTTTGAAAAGAACAAAGGACCCTCTCCAAAGTCACTGAAGTTAATAGAGCCCTTTTCACTGGGGCCTAACCCGAGCTTGCCGAGCAGCTGAGCACAAGCTCCCTGCCACCTCACTCCAGACACTCTCCAGCCGCAGCGACGGCGGCTGCTCATCTCCTGTGTGCTGCTGTAATGAAACGAATTCGTGGCAGGTTAAACAAAGACACTGATGGTCTCTAGAGGTGATTGGAAGCAATGAAATGGAACTAGTGTCCTCTGAACTGCTGCACCCCCACCATTGCTGCAGCGTACCCCATCTCCCAGCGGGATCTTTCAGTCTGGCAGTGAGTGCTCACCTGTACCAAACCCATTGGTCGTGTGCACTCAGGAAACTGCTTCCTCTCCTCCTTTTCCAAGGACCACATCCCTCCATCCACTGCTGAGAGGGTCCCCCCAGCAGTTGACGCAGAACCCCCTCCCTTGACAGCATGTGGAAAGGCACAGACAAAAGCACTCAGAGAAAACCGGTGAAGGAGCATTACTGGAACCTGGCTTTTAGGTCTCTCGGGACCAAAGAGCAGCTCAGGCTTTTAAACCCAGGCCTTTCTGCAGGCAGATGGGTAGAGAGGACAACGGGGTGATGAGCCGTGACAGGCTGTAGTGGGGGGCTCTCCCTTAACATGGAGTGCAGGCTGGTTTATCCCTCCCAAGCCATGTTTAATTTACTGGCAATTCAGTCCTTTGTTTTGTTTAAATAAATTTAACTGCCCTACATATCCACCTGGAAAAAGCTCCCTAGCTCCAAGAACTCACTCCAGAGGATCTCACACGGTTTGAAACACACAACCCTCACAGCAACACTCAGCTTGTGACGGTTTGTTTCAGTGCAATGTTTGCCTTCTCCTTTTGGAACCAGCTACTCTTGGGACCCGATTGTCCATGGACCTTGCTAGGAAAGAAGGATGCTGCCGTGCGGCTCCCACCTTGCTCCCAGGCAGGCCAATCTCAGCCAGAATGAAAGAGCGTTAAGACATTCTGTGTTACTATGGGCGCTGAGAAGTTCCCTGCCCCTTGTTCCCAGCGTTCCTGGGGAGAGGAAGCCCTGGGCCGCATAGTCCATGTAGCTGCAGCTGGCAGAGTGCCCAGCATGTGTCCCAGCTGCATGAGCCACAACGCACTGTCCCTCGCACAGCCAGAGTGCAGCGAGATGGAAGGATCTGTAGTTCCTGCTGGGACAAAGGGAGGGAGTATAGGGCATGGTCTTCATGGAAAACCAAACCTCGTGGCTTTGCCTGTCCACAGAGCAGTTCATTCCGCTCTGGAATCTGTATTTCAGAAATGCAAAGGCTCAATTTGCGCAAGACCTGATACAAACACCAAAGACAAAATCCAGGTACCCCACAAGGCCTTGGTTAGCTTATTCCAACAGTTTCTGCGTGTTACCGAGAGCAAGGTTCCATAGCACAAGTTCTGCTGGTGCTTCCCCTCTTGCCAGTGCAAGATAACCAACTTGGGATGGGGAGATGTGAGGATCACTGGGAATTAGAAAGAGGCTTAAAGGACACTTGACACGAGCTGACATTAGTCCACAGCAGTAAAGGCAGGGAAGCCATACCCAGTGCTTGGTTAGTGCCTGCCCAGCTCCCCACTGCTGACGGAAGGGGAGGGTGACTCGGGATGCAGGAGGAAGCGCACCCGCACCTCTACGCTGCTCTTTTGTATTTCAATTTTCTTTGGCCAGTGGGGATGATTTTATAGCATCACAGCAGAACATTATCTTTTATACTTTGACAAAATGAAACCGAGTCCTTGGGATTTTTTCACCCATTGCTCTCTTGGCTACTTCACTGCAGTACTATTTCATTACTTATTGATTTTTCAACATGCTGTCTGCATCACTGTAATTTACACAAGTTCTGATAGCCCTCAGCAATTCTTAACACCTCAGGGTGAGATCATGGAGTTCACTTGAGATACCAAAGGTAGGCAACAAGTTCTTCAGAAAAGACGACAAATTGCAAACTTGATAGCCAAGGAGGAAATCTGAGCAGCCAGAGCTGCACCCAACCCTAAATTATTGAGGTATTTTCCCTAGCCAAACTGAATTAGAGCAAATCTGCACCCCAGAAATTGCTCTCATGTACAGCTAGTGAGGAGCCGCAGAGCGTGTGGCTAAAGCCCAAGGAATTAATAATGCATGTCCCTGACGTGGCAGCTGAACTCCTGCTATTCCTGTTGTAACTGGAGATAACCACCAGTCTGCAGATGGGCTGGAGATCAGGGAATGCAGCTCCATTGCAAGCAAGGGCAGCGCACGCCAAGGGCTGCTCTTTCATCAGGGGAACTAACTGTTTCTTCTTCAAGCACCTGCCTGTGTTTGGCTGCTCCAAGCAGCGCAGAGACAGTCCCCCTGCTCGCGTGAACTGGTCAGGATGGTCCAGCCCGAGGTCTCTGGCAGGACGTGATGCTGTAAGAGGTGTGTGTGCATCCATCGCCACTCTGCCGCCCCGGAGGTCCAGAGCAGGGATGTGTCTGCAGGAGCCTGGTCACTGCTTAGGGAACGAGCTCTAATCTTATCAGAGGCCTGATCCTACCGGTATCACGCACACTGATAGCACTTCAAATCACTTTAGGAAATCTGGGTCGATACTGACTGGCCTTTCCTTCTTTCCCAGTAAACTACAAAATACTTGAGACGTTTCTGAAATGCCGGCTCCTCTGCGGCTGGAATCACATTACTGTGGCTATCCTGACTTTTGAGCCTGGCTTCTTCCTCACTGAACTGCAATTTAGGGAAAAAATAAATTATGTGGAAGTCTGAGATGACTTTTGGGTAAGGCCTGTATACAGTCTGATCTATCTACATGTGAGGAAAGTCTTTTACCCTACACAGGAGGCCGGATGGAGAGATGCTGAAGAAAACCTAACAGATAGCAGCTTCCAGGGCTTTTCTCAATACATCAAAGCCCCAAGAAAGGTGAGTTTCATTACAAGCAAACCCATACATAAGGCCTACAGAATTCATCTCATGAAGGATGAGAAGATCTTGTGACAAATCTCTGCAGCTGTATTGCAAAGAGCTGATGAAAGTAACACAAAATAAAGTGTATCAGGTCTTTTGGTGGAGTCGACTGATGATCTGGACGTATAAATCTATTTCTCAAGGAAGCCTGTGTACCCATGGCAGGAACCCTTTATGGTGTGCAAGAGTAACATCTGAAACTCTGGAGATGATTTCTCTCCCGGGTGCCTAGCTAGCAAGCATCCTCCATGTAAAGTGCAATGAAGTGTGATCCAGGTGGATGGGGTATCCTTCTGGAAGGTCCTGTCTGTTTGAAGAGGTTAAGTGCCTCGCGGGATGGGGGGAGGGGGAGGGGAGAGGGGACGGGGAAGGGGAAGGGGAAGGGGAAGGGGAAGGGAAGGGCTCAATGCTCGGGTGGTCTGCCAGAGCTGTTGCAATGGGAAGACAGGCCGTGACTTTGTAGCACACACACCAGGACACCTGTTTGATGTTCATAAAACCCTGGAAATCAGACAGGTCCCTCCAGAGGCCGTCGGGCCTGTCTCCCCGTACCGACAGTCCCCTTGGTGCTCTATACGCCTGACAAGTGCCTTGCAGTCCCAGTACTTTTATGTGCAGGTGGATTTCCTGATGATCTCACTGACTTGCAGTTTGGAGATGCTCTAAGAGAGCTCATTATAGGAGTACAGCAGTACCTGAAATAGCAGATAAATCCCTGCCTCACCCTGCACACCTTTCACAGACCTTCCCCGACCTCAAAGAGAAAAGGATTTCTTCCACTGTGAGGTTGTCATAAAGCCTGAGGCTCTGGCTGCAGCACGTGCACAGGGGCTTGGTTGATCCATGGCACAGCTCTGTCTCCTTGGGGCAGAGATGGCATCGCTGCTCCGTGCTGGTATTTTCTCTTTGAGTTCAGGGGTGTCCTTAGGCACTGTGGGAGTGGAAATAGGCAGAGCCACAAGCCCGTGCTGTGCTGCAGCTGGGACTTTTCCTGCAAATTCCAGTGTCCAAAAGGATGTTAACACCAACTTTAAAAAGTATTAAAAATTAACTGAGGCATCCAGCATTGAAAAGCTTGGACAGCTAATTACAAGGGCATCCTCTCCCCCTGGAAAATCCCCCTAACAAGATCCAGGTACATTTGGGTTTCCACCTTTCTCGAGTGAGCTCCTGTGGCAGCAGCATTCGGGTGCCATGAAGTGGCAGAAATCTGTGGTAATAGCAAGAGCCTCAGACAGTTCCTGAGGATTTCACAACTTCTGTGAGAAAAGATCACAAATACTGAAAGTTGCAAATCGCCCTGACATCTCTGGGGGGAGAGAGATGCAGGGAGGGCCCTGAGCCGTGACCACACAGGAGGACCTGGAAGTCCCTCCTCTGTAGGCAGCTGGGTGCCAGTCGCCTGTAGACCATACTTGCAGAAGACCTTGTTGTTTCAGAAGAGCTGAAAGAGAATGGGACACTGACCTGACCATCTATATGGCTTCATATGCTCAGCACAGTGACTTCTCCTGTTTGTCCTGACTCTTCCAGGCTCCCTATGATTCTGCCTTTGTATATCCTCACAGTGCTCAAGGACCATCCAGCCCCAAGCCCTGTGCAGCACTGTCCCACGGTGGCAATTGCTACAGGCTCTAACTCTCTGCCTTAGTCCTCAAACTGGAACCAGGCAGTACGTACTGGACACACAAAGATGGATTAGTTACAGCCCTGGATAAACAGCGTCTAAGGAATGCCAACCCACCATGACTTGGGGAGACAATGCCAATGAGGGTATGGAGTTCCTCCTAGGGGGAAAGAGAAAGACACAGCAAACCAGCAAAGAAATAGTCTCCCAGTAAAGAGCTCCAGCTCTCCACTCCACACGGTTCTCCTCTAAGCCTCCCATCCTGCCACTGTCCATGGCCACGCTGCTTTCATGGGGCTGAGAGAGATTCCAGTATCCCCACCAAAAAATAACAGACCCAAGCCAGAGTCAAGCTGGGAAGGAAAGGTTGTGTATGAATCAGTTTTCCTGCAGGAAAATGAGTGAAGGAGCAAAGGGACAAAGCCAAAAACAGAGCAAAGAGGATCTGAAAATGCCCCAACAACTGTTTATAGATGGTGCAGATGGAATGAAAACCCGTGAAATTCAACCCAGAGACTGCACAGAGCCTCTGCTGCCTCTGCTGGGAACTTCTGTGATGCTCTCATTCTTTGAGAGCATTTTATATAATCCAAAATGCTAGATTTTAAATAAGAAGTCCTTTATTTATGTAATACTATTTTGGAGGGACACTCTAGCAAGCTGCCACCATGAGCTGGGCTCTTTTAAACGGCGGAATCACCCATCATCCCGCATCGGGACCCACGGAACCAGTCAGACCTGTGACCTCTGCCAGGCCTGGCTGGGGAGCAGGAGGCTGGTGGGTTTAAGGGAACTGTGGTGGTCACAGAGCACACACTTCAGTTTGCTGGAAATCAGATTAAAACAATCCCATTTGGATTTCTCAAAACACCGACATTCTGCATGAAGCAGGAATCCCACATGCCCAGACACCGGTGGGACCATTCAGAGGGATTCAGTGAGTAACTCTGGAAATCCAATCACACGTAACAACGTTCACACCAGTGTTCCATAAAACTCAGCTCATATCTAAAAGGTTTCATTTTGATGTAAATATTTTAAGTGACAAATAATCTGTATCTGTCTCATTTGCCCCGCTGCTTGACGAGCTGGCCCATGGCAGCTCTGCCTCTGTCCTGCCACTTCACAAACACCGGCTGTCAGCTACGGGGAGTTACACAACCACCAGGTTGGAGAAGACCTTTGAAGATCATCAAGTCCAACCATTCCTGTCCTGTGCTAAACCATATCCCTAAGTACCTCATCTACCCTCTTTTTAAACACACCCAGGGAAGGTGACTCAGCCCCTCCCTGGGCAGCCTGTTCCACAGCCCCACAACTCTTTCAGTAATTTTTTTTCTAATATCTAATCTGACCCTGAGTTTGGTGCATCTTTCTCTGCCTGGTTAAAATCTCCCCAATACACATACTCCTCTGCATGCCTTAACCATGGAAGTTTTAAAACACCTCACGATAGAACTGCAAGCATCCCTGCACTTCTTACCAGCAACCAAAATCAAAACAAATGACAAAAAAAGGCCCAAATGGGGAAAAAAATCAGTGTGTAAGGAGCTGCATCTGCCTTAGGCCAGGGAGAACCAACCAAAACAAACAAATCATTTTTTTTTTTTAAATTACAATTAATTTGGAGTTTAAGTCTTAAATATCAAATGCAACAGGTCTCAGCTTAACCATCAGGGCTGGGTGACCTGGCTCCTGGAGACTTTCTCTGCAGCACTGATGGGGCTGCTAATGAGGGGCTTATGATGGTAATAAGCAGAGGAACAGAGAAAGATGGTTTCTTCACTCTGTTTCTCTTTGGGAAACCTGACCATTAGACTGAAGATGGTAAAGGCTTTCCCAAGTAACACCCAAGCTGTGGAGTTAAACACCAAATGCAGAGACTCTGCAACTGTAACACCTTCCGATCCCTGTGGTGGCCGGGTGCCCTCGTGCTGCATCTGCATCTCTGGCTTTATTTATTTTATATTGGGTGTATTCAAACTAGTACCTTAAGCTATGGCTTTTAAACCCTGCCAAGTATTTACCTAACACTGTATCTGCAAATGAGGCCAAATTAATGATACTCATATTTACTCACCCCCAACAACCTATGTTATCCTGTAAGTTTGAAGGAAAACACGAGCAGCCGTACGAGAGCCTCAGCACCTTCCTGACTTTGCTTGTTTAAATAATTCCCACGCTTCATTAAAAGCCTTTCCCGTGTCACAGACGTGCACATGTGTGTGCATGCACACTCACCCTTATTTACAATTTTGATTGCACAAAACTGTTGATCAGCGTTGTGTGAATAATGCCAGGAAAAGATACTCTCCGAAAAATCAATACGCTGAAAGTGCTGTTTTAGGGTTGCAGTAGTTGTTGGTTGTGTTTCTGAGTTATTCCTATTGACCTGAGTTCAAAAACAAGGTATTGATTTATAAAGTACCTTCAGTAAATAAATGCACATTCTTTCTGCTAACCCTAATAACCTGTAGCATACAGAGCAGGGCTCCAGCCCAGCTCACAGCGCAGCGCCGCGTGGCAAGAGCTTCCCAAAAGCCAGCGGACTTGTCTGACAGGGGGTAAATGGAGAGAACGTTGGGAAAGCAGCACAATCGACTGGGCAGTGAGCACAGAGTAAAGAGTGGAAGGAAACAAGGGGGAGATGACTCTTTTTTAAAGGAAGTCCTGCAAATGATTTGGTTTGGTGTGTGGGTCCAAGTTACACACAGGAAACTCTCGGCCAGCCTTGCCTGACTGTGTGCACAGCACTCTGTCTCCCTTGGAGCAGTCAGGAGGAGTTTTTCACTGTCCTAAGAAACACATCCTGTGCTGCCCAGAGAATCCAGTCAGGACCAACTTGTAGCCAGGGGTTTTAGTTAAAAACCCCAAAACATCCAGTGGGGTTTAGAGTAACACTGCAGCGTCTGAGCGGGCAATAGGCATGTGAAGGAGTGAGTGGTGCCCTGCAACTCAGCCACACTGCCATGAGCCCGGCACTGTGACCAGGCTGCCGGCACCGCCATGGTGAACCACATCCAGCCAGTATCTGCTGCTTCAGCACGAGCACCTGGGCATCACACCCGTGCCCCGAGGGACTCGCGTGAGGCTGCGGCAGCTCATGCTCTGATGTGGGTTTGTTATCACAAGGATGGTACCAACGCTGCACTGTTTTAGTGTGTACTGAGCTTTAGAGAGAAAAATACCCAGTATGTTCTCTTTACCTTACAATGCCACACGTAACCAGTCTTTGGGGAACGAGACAAATAGAAATGCTAACAAGGTGATCATGACTGTCTTGACAGTCCAAGCTTGAAGTCTCTCATGATATTTACTCTTCAGACCATCAAAATAAAAACCTACCTCGCTCAGTGTGGGAATCTGGCTATGCTGTGATGGTAAATTTCTGTTACACTTGTACTTGTGTGAGGAGATGCCTTTGTCCCTCAGGAGTTTTCAGTTTGGGGACCATCTTGCTCGAGCATCCCAAGGGATGGCCAGCAGTAGAGTGCAGGGGGAACCAGCCAACACTCGCAAGTCTGAGAGAGAACCTGGGAAGGCAGCCTTTATCCATAGCATGCATTCCAATGTAAAAGGAGGTATTTCTGCTGTCACTGTTTTCCGAATCACGCATTTATCCTGAGAGGGTCTTTTCTTCTGACAGTAAGACCAAACATAAGGTGGGATGCCTCCACAAGGCCACCTTTGGATTGCCAGCAAACTGGCAACGTGCAACCATAAAGATGGTTGTTAAACAGAATTATCAACAAATCTCTGCTCTCACTCTTTTTCGAAGGATAGTTTCTATTTAGCTCTTCCACAGCATCTTTCATCTTATTTCCCACTGCAGACTTAAAGGAGTTAGACAGTTCACTGAGGCAAGTAGCAAGAACAAAGCCGCGCGCTCTGCTCTGGCACTCCTGCCTCACTGCTCCTTACACACCAAGTTGTTTAGAAAGTACAAATATTTATTTGAATTTTCAGGCATTCAGAAGATTATAATGCCCATGGATTGTCCTAATTTTTCTGTTCTATGGAGTGGTCCTGTCAGCAGCCAACTGCCTCTTTATTGCCAGTCTTTACCCCTGGGTAGTGTGCTCACGCCTGTACTAGGAGCAGAGTCCCAAAGTGGGGCTGAGCACCTCTGGAACATCTGTTGGAAATTCTCCAGTACAGCAATTTTTTCATGAGATTTCAGATGTTTTGGCCATGAATCACTTTGAGGGAAAGGGTTAGTTTATGCTCATCTTGTGAGGAGTGCCAGCAGGTTTCTGACAGGCCCCTGCCCACCCTCTGTATCCCCGTACAGCCCTGTGTCACCCCGGCAGCTACTGCTCGCTTTTTGGCTCTCCTGCATGGCAGCAGCCCACCATCACCGACTGGGCTGGCTGGCTCTCATCCTTCCTAAATCCACCAGCCAACCACTAAGGTGGATGAGGGGGAATGGTTTTAAATTACAAGGTCGTTGATTTAGATTGGATATTAAGAAGAAATTCTTCACTACAAGGGTGGTGAGGCCCTGGCACAGGGTACCCAGGGAGGTGGTGGCTGCCCCATCCGTGGCAGGGTTCATGGCAGGGAGTGGGACTGGATGATCTTTAAGACCCCTTCCAACACAAAGCATTCTGTGATTCTATGATTCTATGAACGAAGATGGCTGTGCTACTGAGCACATCTTGGGAAGATGTCCTCACATCTCACCTAAACAATAAATATTTCAGGTATCAGGACTGTTTATGAAGGGAGAGACAAATGCATCCAAAATTAATGTATTTTTTTCAGACAACAAAATTCTTAGAAGAAGAATTCATTTCCATCATTTATGAATCTGAAGTGGCTGATCTATCCCTATTTTTACTGTCCTAAACCACCTGAACAACAAATGCTACATGTATTTCCATAACACTGTTAGAACTTTGGTTCATTTCGTAGTTTTATTTGATTTCAAAAATTTATGGTCTTGCTACAAAGGTCATGTACGAACAAGTCCAAGTCCTCTCAGATCTGTTATGCAGAAACACTAAGCTGCTGTTAGTTTAACCGATTCCATGGCAGCAGTGAAGGTGGGTGAAGGAGGGTGTCCCTGAAGGAGGGTGTCCCCCCACCTACCAAACTTTGGGGGGTAAAGCAAAGACTCTCACGTCCTGGTGCCTGAGGGTGCGTGAGCAGCACAGGGTTGTAACAGCGTAGCGCTTTGACAGTGTGGTTTGGTTTAAATTCTGTGTCCTAAAGACCCAAACGGCCATGCTTCACGGAGCACAGGCCACAAACAAAAGCCAACGACATGTCCCAACTGTTCCCCTTCTTGGGCACAAGCTGCATTTAGACCAAAGACTGTGACACCCTGGACAGTTACAGGAGCCCAGGTGACCCAAGCAGCCCAAGCAAGCCCGTCTGCCAGCACAGGATCCCTCCCCAGCAGCCTCCCCCAGCCCCAGCCACGCACTGACATGGTCCCACAGAGCATCAGACACACCTGCTGTGGGACCCCTGAGCTTCCCGTGTGCACTTTCCCAAACAGACCTAATAACACAAATTTACTGCCCCTTCCCCCCAGGTTTATAGAAAGGTAAACAAAGAATATTTGAGTTCTTCAAGGAAAGGCCCTTTGAACTTGTGTGTGTGACCAGGAGATTTAAGACCACTTTTTCCTAAGTAAAACTGTTCTTGTCCCATTTCTGCAGAGCGCTAGAGAAGATACAACCATTTGGTGTGGAGGATCGTGGACTTCAAGGTAGCAAAGACTGAGCTGTGGGACCGGTTGTGAACTGGGATGTGAGGAGGCAGGTCTGGCCCTGGACCGAGATATGGGTTTACAAAGCTCAGAAAGCTGCAGATCAAGGATATGAAACTAATGACGCAAGCCTCATAAAGTGTTATAGAGCAAATCATCACCAAACCAGGCCGCTGGCAGCAGATACACAATGGGAGGAAGGCCAACAACCTTCCCAATGCCGCACACCTCCCGCCCATCCCTATTTCCCTCTGAGCCTACTCTGCAGGTTGGGCTTTGCCCCCACACCCCGGCCGGCCGATGTGCACCCACACCCTGCAGCAGCACAGCAGGCCCCGGCACCAGCACCAGGCGGGCAGATGGCACGCGGCTGCAGGCAGTGCCAACCCAGCCAGGGCCCAGCACTCACCAGCCATCACTCCAGCACCAGAGGGTCCCTGCTCCACGCAGCGCCATGGTGCCAGGACTGAGTGGGACTGGGACAATTGCGGTTATCTTCATGTTACCTGTGATGGGACCAAGGTCTCCTCAGCATCACATCCTCACCTCTGAGGGACAGCACCACCACCCACGCTGCCCAGTGCTGCCCTCACACTCCCTCTGCCTGCCTGTGGCTCTGCCCGTGGGAGGAGGGAAGCCGAGCGCTGGTGTCTATGAGTTTTGCTGATAATAACATTATGGTTTCCCTGCGCTGGCAGTCGGATGAGAGGAGCCTGCAGCCTTCGGAGGGATCGATCCGATCGATCCCAGAGGCTCCATGTCATTTCCAGGGGATTTGCTAAAGAAGCTACTTATGTCCCTTTTTCATTTTCACCAACTCATTACCAGCTGCTGCTGCTCCCTGCATCTCAGCAGCACCTGCAGGAATGAAACCGCCTGCTCCTGGCTGCCTGATCCTGATTCAGACACCTTTTCCACAATTAAATGCCACCGATCGGAGCTGAAGGCTAAAAGCGGGTGACGCCAGCGCGCGAGGTTCATTACCCGCCTCTCCGCTCCGCGCAGGCACACGCACACACACACACACACACACACACACACTCTCTCTCTTCCCTTTTTTTTTTTTTTTTTTTCCCCTTAAAGGGCAGCCCAGCAGCAGCCTAAGCAACTGATCCCCTGGCTTAACTTTTAAATTAAGACCATTGTAAATTTGGGAACTTGAGAAGAGATGGAGAGGACACCCATAATCCTTTGCAAATGTCAAGTGGCTCTTGATATTGGTTACTTTTCAAAGGTAGCTAGGCTACAGCGTGCTGCAGTAATGAAAAAGCCCTGCCAGGCCCACTCCATAGGGCTTCAGTCAATATACATAATATTATTGGGCTTTGAAAGGATTAAAGATTGTTTCTTTTGCTTCCTTGTAATATGGTGATCTCTTGTGCTTAAAACTCCCAATGTGCCTTCTCCTTCGGGGGAGGATGCTGGAGACCGTGGGATGTCCCACGGCTGCTCCTGGAGCGCAGCCATGCCTGGCCAGGCAGAGCCTGACACAGTCCGGCACACCGCCCCAACCAGCCAGCTGGCAGAACTTCCCTGGGATTTACTTGGTCCATCCAGCCATTTCTGATGACAAAGGCATTTCACTGTTCCTCCATGCTGAGAGATGGAAGAGGAATAGAGAGCTTTGAAAACTAAAAGCTGAACAGCACTGAAAGTCCCCAGCTCTCGACAGGACCCAAGGGTGGGCTGGAAGGTAGTGAAATATTTGGAAAAATAACCATTTTTCTCTACATACAACTCAGAAAAGTTCATAGATCTGTGTTTTGACTGCAAGAACTCAGTTCCTCACAAACACCTATCAAGTACAAGAAATCTTAATAATTAGCACTTATTTGAGTCTCCTGGGGCTACTCTGAGCCAAGATGGCAGCTTTGTCAGAGAAGACAGCGCAGGATGAGACCCCAAACATCCTCTCTGGGGGCTGGTGTTTCTGAAAGCATCACCTTCTGCACAAGGCACACACAAAGCTTGTTTGAAAAGGCCTCAGACACAGGACCTTGCATTTGTATTGCCTTATTCTCATATTTAATTGATATTATTTCATTGAACATGGTGAATTTTTCTTCCCAACTACCTTGTATATATAATCATGGCAGGATTCCCTCTCCCCCTCCTTTTTACAAAGCCAAATGGGGCCAATTGTCAGCAAGCCTCTGCTCTCCCTTAGTCAAGGGCAACAGGGAACCTGAGATTCACCTGAGATCCTCCTGCGTACGACAGAGCAGGTTTTGGCATCCTGGATGGTGCTGGCACTCCCTACCTTCCCTCTGGTCTGGAGAGAAGCTCCTGAGGCAGAGATGAGGCCTTCCCTCACCTGACCCAGCAGACTGTGCTAGATGTGGACTGATCCCTTGCCACCAAATCTTTCCTCAAGTCATTATTCTACTTTTCCAAAAGCAGCAGTTGAAAACACTGTTGTTTTCCCCTCACTCTCCTTATGGTATGAGCTGCAACAGATCTCTGGTGGGGACCAGAACCTGCCAACCTAAGCAGGTGAAGAAGCAACACGTTAAGCTCAGACCATTGAATCACATCTGGGACAGAGCCTGATTTACTCTGGAAGCAGAGATGATAAGTTTCACAGTACTGCAGCACCACAACGCATGGCGACATGGCCACCCCACCACAGTAAAATGCAGAGTCAGGACTGGCCGTCGCTGTTTCCCACTGTGCTCATCCCAGGGAGACTCTGTGGGCAGCTTCACACTGAAAATTACCCGGTGAGTGACTTCCCATTTCAGCAGACAACAGGAAAAAGCAGAAGAGGAATCAGAAGAACCATGAGAAGTTTTCACACAGCATCTTAGAAACCTAAACCTCGTGAAAAACGCTAACTGAAGCCCTAACCAAAGTGCTTCCATGGTTTTTAATCCATTAATCCTACCTGAGGCTTCCCCGCCTTATGGGCTGATCCCACGTCCACTGAATTCAAAGACCAACCAGGCAGCTACGCCAGTGAACAAAGCCTCTGATTTCAGAAAGAAAAGTATCCTGTATGAAACCAGCAATAAAAACCACAGAGCATCTGCAGCCAAGGTGACCTGGCATTCCAGTGGTGAGGAGAGTTCTCAGGTCAGGTGGGACAATGGGTGACTTCCCACCCAGGGCCATGATGCTGCCCTGACCCACAAGTCTGAGCTCCAGCCGGCTCCGACAGCCAGTGTAGCTGGGAAGAGCCCTGGGGGCACTGACAGCTTCGGACACTTGTTTGTGGGCACGTCCAGTGTGCGAATGAGTTTGGTAATTCTGCTGTGTCACCAGAGCTAAAGCAACGCTCACAGGAAGTGTAGCTTTGCTTCATTATGGAAATTCCTTTCAGAAATTCTGGATAGAAGAATTAGCACCATGTGGGGATCCAAAGCCCGAGCTCTTAAGCATTTCCCTTTTCCAGGGCAGCGTTCATCCAAAGCATAAGCTTCCAAATGTCTCTGGTTTGCCTGATTGATGCTCGTGGGCACAAAGGCTGCGCTGGCTGAAGGGTTTAGCAGCTGATATCCTTTCTGAGACAGCTTGAGATACCATAAACTTTCCTGACATCCTGTAAGCATGTTATAAATGCCCCAGCCCCCAACTCAGACTGCAGGGCTGTGCCACAGCAGCCTGTGTGAGAGGAATCCCGGGAAACAGGGGCAGAGAGAGGAAGGAGAACCAAGGGAGCAGACTGGAGGTGTGGGCTTTGCATGAGATGATGGGCAAAACAGGGAATAAAGACAGAAGAGGTATTTACAGAATGGCTAAGAGATCTTTTCCCAAATAAACTCTCCTTATAGGTGCCTTCCTGTCGCTTTCTGCAGCCACAGAAATCCCAGACTTACGTGGCACTTTGTGTCCAGCACCTTTGAGAAACGAGACCCAGTCCTGCAGTGTCTGCAGGTATTATACCTACCTCTGCTGGTAAAAGGTTCTGAAACAAGCTTTTAAAGACTACAGCACAAATAGCCCAGATCCTCTAAAATCAGTGAATTCAGAGGAACCATATCGCAGGTTCTAGGCTGGCAGGTGATAAACTGGAGGTTAAATACCTGACAATTTCCCAGGTATCCCTTTGGGGATTTTGTTTTCCTTTTAATGGTAATTTTAATTTGAATTTTCAGGCCAACAGTTGTATTTCCTGAGAAATCTATACCATTCTCCTAGCAGTTTCCTTTAAATAACCGATGGATCTTCACAATCTAAATTCCAATTTAAAAGATTTGTCTGTAAGAAAATCCCAGCCTCAATAAAAGGTAATGCAGCCGAAGCTCTTCAAGCTGGGCTGATGGCAATAAAGCAGCAGCGAGTTTCTATTTAGCCAGAATAAGTTAACAGATTCCCAGTAATCCTTCCTATTACCACTAAACACCTGAATACAGATGCCACCGTGTAAGAGAAGATGGATTTTTAATTTCTGGGCAAGTCAGGTCCTGCACACACCTTGTGCTGGGCAGGTGGTGAAGGAGGGAGCGGGGCCTGCAAGATCTTCGCTAGCAAAAGGTTTCAGTCTGCAGAAGACCGTGGGATGCTGTGGAATGGTAAAGTCATTCATCACATGTATTTAAAGTTGAATTTGCTGATATTTTATGGTATTGGATTTTATTTCTATTAACATTTTATGCTGAAATTACAGAATGATTCGTGAGTACTGAATTTTTGATTGCTTTTATACTTGCTGGGACACTATTAACGTTGATTTACGTTAATAGCACTGTAAGAAGATATTAACAATGAAATTTCCAAAAGCACTTAGCATCCCATAATTGGAGTTAAATGACAAAAAAAATGAGGGGATAATAAAGTATATAGAGAGACAGAATTTTTGACAATACTCCCTCTAAACTGTATTTTTCAGGAAGAATTGGTGCAGGACAATTTTATAAAAGAATATAGTCACCCATCAAGAAAGAGAACACTTTCCATACTGAGCAACGTGTCAGCAAATTGAGATGTAGGTCAGGCACCACCTCCCTCAGGTGCCAGAGACAAACCCAGGATCTCCAGGAGCGATCCAGGTTTCACATCTTCACACCAGATGGGTGCCCACAGCCCCAAGCCTGCTGAGTGCTTCCCGGGCCTGAGACCCAGGATGCAGCAGGGGAAGGCTGACACAGGAATGACACGAGGCAGGACAGCAGGTAGCCACAGCTCATCTTCAGAGCCTGAGAGAAGGAAGTTCCTCAAGAGGAGGGTACAGCGCGGATGCAGCACAAGAGCAGGATGCTGAGATGCAGGGCAGGGGGAGTGGAAGCGGGATGTGCTTATATTTGATCCTGCACCAGCATCTCCCGGCATGGTAGGCGGGTCACAAGCCGTGCCTGGTGTAGGGTGAGACACTCTGCATGGGCATGGAGTTCAAGAGGTCTGTACCAAGCTGCACCACCACCAGCTCTAGCCTAGAAAAATCCCTGTGCAGCAATTGAAAGATCTGTTCCCCAGGGAAAAAGGGAAAGCTTTGGGTTTAAATAGGTTGTTCCCCACCTGAGGGTCCATGCAGGAAGGCAGTGAGGAAACCTCACAACACCTGTCTGCCTTGGAGACCTCGGGTCCCTCTGACCGACTGGCTCTTGCCTGAGGCTGGACAGCACCAGGCTCTGCACCGCAAGTTTAGGAGTTACCTCTGGGCGACTGAGATACCCGAGGGAATGGGATGAAGGCTTCCAACCCCACTGCACAAACCCCCTGGGTGCATCACTCCAATCGCACACGTATCTCGGGATGTCCCATCAGCCCCTGAACAACACCCAGAGAGCTGCTCCCTGGCACCGTGGGGATGGCTTTATGTGAGGAGGAGCTGCACAAAGGCACAATGGGGGGAATCAGCCCAAAAAGAGACATCTCACCTCACCAAACACTTATGACTTTCTTCCCTCTCAACTCAGGCTAAACCAATTTTTTCTTTTTTTAAAGACAATTCCCACGAATTCTCCTTTGCCATCACTCATATATTGTTTTTACACCCTATCTTTCCATTAAAAAAGCATCAAAGTGCCTTTTGTTACAAAGTGCTGCAGTGCACTTCACTGTTTCCAACACATGCTGGTAAATTGCTCGTTTAGTCACAGAACACACAGGGCGACATGACAAATTATGTGAAAACTTGGAACAAAAAAGTAAACTTGAAACAAAAATCTTAAAATAGACAACGTAAAGAAACAAAACACGACGCTTGGTTTGCCTCAAGTCAACAGGAAAAAGCCCAGAAAGTTGATTGTATGGATGTGCTGTATCAGTTCTGTTCAATGACATCCCACAGGGGAAGGAGGAAGAGGATGAGCCAAAACATTTTCAGGCAGTTTTAATCAAGAAATTAACTATGAAAGTACTACTCTGGAAGAAGGTCAATTTGTCATTTTACCCTGACCGGGAAGGAAAACCACGTCAGAGCTTTGTTGTTAAAAAGAAACTGCCCCAGCATAATGTTATGGTCCAGTAAAAGGTGGAAGAAAGGCAGATTAGAACCCCAATTACACAGTAATGAATGAAAAGTCTTGGCTGCGCTTAGGAAAATAAACATGTAGCAATAGCAATCCTACCAAAGTGATGACACATCAGGCATGTGAGTCAGAAACAACAAAAGCCAAGGAAATCTGAACCACCAAATCCAGCTCTGGTGGAGATGGACAGATTTAATGATTTTAAGGTTGGAGGGAATGCTGGGACCTTGCAGCCTGATGAGTTCATCCTCAGACTTAAGTAGGAAGCTGCTGTGGCAGCTTTAAAAAAAAAAAAAAAAAAAGAAAAGCAAAAATCTTAATGTAAAGGCTTCAGCTGAACAGGAATCTATGAGATGGGGGGTGAGCTCATCACCCCATCTCTCACCAACACATGACGTGTCTCCAGGCTGATGGAGCCATCTGCTCTGGGACACTTCAGTTGGGAAACAAGTCCTTTTGCCTGGCCACAAACAGTAAGCACATTGGGCAGTAAAGGTAAGATCTGGTATCACACAAATGTTAAAAGAATTCTGGTTTTGAACCATGGAACGATCTTTCCTTTTGATGGAAGAACAGCTGTTCACAGGCAGAACAGTATTTTGGCTGCAGCTACCTTCACCTGGGTAAAACCAAACCAACCAAACCCCCTTTATCAGCAGGAACCATATTTGCTTACCCAGGAGATCTGTCAGCAGACCAGACTAAATAGATCAAATGGAGCTGACATGCTGCTAAATTTAACATGCATCCTCGTGTCTTTACAGTCCCTTTCTGCCCGTGCATTCAAGAGGCAGGTTTGTGGACTTCTTAAGTAATCCTATTCCAGTATCAGGCAGAAGAATAAACCACATGGGAACTGAACAACAAACCCACTGCCCAGTACCGACATTAAAAGCTGACTGACAGGCTGGTACTTCCATGACTCGTTAACTCAGTACACGACTGGAGACCCCCAACAGATCAAACAGGGACACAGGGTCCCAGCTCAGCAGGCTGATCCATCCTAAACGACATAACGAATGGGTAAGTGCTCAGTCAGTGAGGTGAGGAGGGTTAACACCTGCACTGGAAACCCGGGCATGAAAGAGAAATAACGAGCTACAGAACCATCCCCGGGAGGCAGGTGGACATAAACCATCCCCATCCCAACCCTCTCCTGGATGCTGTCCCACAGCCCATTCCCCACCTGCCCTTCATGGCTGCAGGAATGCCACCTCCAGTGGAGCTGACACTGCAGCCCGAGGGGACCAGCACCAGGGATGCTGCCCCACGAGAGCGGAGCTGAGACCAGGGCAAAGCGACTGTTTCCGGAGCAGAAATACCAAGAAAAGGCAGATTGCATGTGGAGGAGCTCCTGGGAACAGCAGGGAGGAGGCGGCCGTGTCCCTGAGAGCAAGCACTGATCTCTGCGACACCACATCCTCCCGAGGGCCCGGTGCCTCGCTCGCCTCTCCAAGCCACGCCACCAGCCAGCGCCTGCCACATCCCAAGTGGAAAAATGCAATTTCATTATGGCTCTTCTAGCCTCACTTCTGGCATCTGCACTGCAGCAGAGCATACAAAGAAAGGTTATGAAGGATTTCTCATTAGGGCCATGGGCGCAGGACTCATAACATCCCCTGGCCAGCCCCCGTTTTCTCCCCTCTGTTAATAAAGAGCACACTTGGCCCACCTGCCTCCCTGGCCCCTCGCCCACAGGTGCCCCAACCTGGGGCCATCCAGCGCATCGGCCCCTCATCCTTCACAGACGGGAAACTCCTTCTGCTTTGCTGTCTCTAAATTCTTATTTCATGGGCACCTTCATTTGCAAACCTCCTCTTGGAGGCCCAGAGCTGTAATTAATCCATGTCACAGCAAAGATGTAGTGCCAGTAGAATTTATGACTGGCTCTGAGCCGCCGTGATGAGCAGGGGCACCTCAGCCCCTTGTGATATAAATGCCTCTGCTAATTGGATTGCGGGAGCTAATCAGAAGCTGGAGAGAGAATGAACGCGCTCAGCCTCCCCGCTGCTGGCACAGGCTGATAAAGCCGGCAGCTGTGCTCAGGGAGGAGGCGCAGGGGTTGTATCCCCGTGCGGAGCCTTGCCCATGATGGCTATCACGGGGTGCCCACAGCGGGGCAGGGTGGCCACACAGCAGAGGGAGGGAGGATCGCAGTTGGCCAGGGAAGGTTTCACTGCAACCCCAAGTGACATGCGCAGTGGAGGGGATTTGCAGGTGCACGTGGAGGTACAAGGGTGTGCCACGAGAGGTGGAGGCAGGTGGAAAGCCTGCATGGCCCTGGGGGCTGTCTCCAGCCCCAAGCCATGAGCATCATGATCAGATGCTCTGGCAGGCAGTGCTGTGGGCTAGGCCAGGACATGGTGGTGGCACTGCCATGGCCGCCCAGCCTGCCCAGCACAGCAGACACCCCTGCGGCCCCTCAGCAGTCCTTAGGAGTCTCCACTGTTCACCTCAAGTGTTAAAGAGGGGCCAAATGCTCAATGACCCCCACTACCATGTCTGTCGGCACCTTCTATACCAACCTTTCCTCAGACAGACAGAAACCCAGAGGGATGAAGGTAGAGGAACAAGGACATTCCTGCAGCAGGACTAGTGCTGGCTATACCAGAGCAAACAGGATGAGTGTCACCTCCACAACTCCAGGCCCTGGGCAGTTGGGAGATGATTCCAAAGATGGGGTCCAGCCACTAAGACGGATCCTATCACGGCCCTTGCAGCAGCTTCCTGTGCCTTGACCATCCCCAAGCGCTGGCCAGCACAGACCTGCTGACGCGGAGAGGGGCAGAGCCCTGGCCAAAGGGGGTCTGTCTCTCTCCGTCAGCCGGGCACACGCAGGGCCCCGCCGGCAAACGGGGTCTCTGCAGACCAAGGCTCTTCCACGCTCAAGCAGCTTTTAGTCTTCTCCAAGTGCTTCTGATGCCCTTTATTTCCCTCTCTGACTCCCCTTCTTGCAAATACATGGACGCGAAAGTAAATCCTGAAAATGATGACTGGAAACAGTAATCCCTCCTTACAGGAATACTTTTCCACCTTCTTAAATCTTTTTGGAGGCGCAAGGGAAAATAACCCTTGTATTTATGCAAATTTCAAAGTGGCATGTGATGATGGAAACAAAACAGTGCTGGACCGCAGCCAAGGCATGGCACCGACGGGGCCTCTCAGCTGCTCGCCTCCCGATTCTTCGGGGGAAGCAGCTGTAGAGAAATGAAAATACAGAAGACCCCGCGCACACCCGCCGCCGCCCGCGCACGCATTCCAGCACCCGTCACCTCGGAGGCGGCAGGACGCGGGGCTCTGGCCAGGCACTGCCTGAAGCACCCTGTCGTCCCCCACAAGCCTCCTTGTCCCGCTGCTCCCGATTCCCCTTTCAGGAATTTACAAACATTTTCCGCAGATCAATATCTGTATTGATTATTCATTGTGAGCGAGTCGTGTGTCTTTGGTGATCCAACCTGGCAGAGTGAGCAGCCAAAGGCTGCTGCAGTTACGGGGGGAAAAAAAAAGAAAGGAAAAAAAAAAAATCCACGGAAGGCGAGAGGGACCCAGATCTTGCTGGGTTTGCCGCTGCCAGCAACGGAGACGGATGGAGAGGAAGGAAGGAAGAGAATGGGAACGGCAGGAAAAGGAATGAAGAGACAAGGGAGCTGAGGAGAGAAAGCCAGAGCAGGAAAAACAAAGTCACCGATGGAGAACTGGTGCCGGGGCACGCCAGCAGCCCAGAGGGACTCCCAGCCTCGCACTCGCCCTTCTGCACACCGATGCGGTGGACTTATTGCTCTGGGAGCGAAAAGTGACTCACGGTTTTGGTATCTGCTACGTAAGAGCTTTGGGGGGATTCCTTGGCTGGCTGACAGAAGGGGAAGAAAGCAGCAGCAGTGAGGTAAAACGCGATCCCTTCCTCCTGCCTTCCTGGGAATACGCGTCGCCCGGGCTGGCTGGAGCAGCTCGCTGCTCGCTTATGATATGCAAAAGGAGAATAATTAAAAGCGCCAGCATCACTTGCAAAGTGAGTAAACACAAAGCCTTTCAAAACATGCTCTTCAGCTAATGAGAAGCTGTAATTTCTTATACTTAAAGGCAAAAAAAGACACTGATGAGACTCAGTGGAGTGTGTGTGCATGCGCGCCTGCGTGTGTGTGCATGTGTTTGTAGATATGAGAGAATCAGTTAATTGTTGATGATGTTTAGAAAAGGGATTATGAGAAAAGACACCGAAATGATGACAGGGAACATCTTGGATCAGAGCCAAAGAAATAAAATAATCAAGGACAATCAAGCCTGCAGCTCCGGAGAAAGCGCCGACTGTTCTGCTGGGGACTTGGGAGGAATCTCCCCGCTGCCGAGCTGCGGCTGGAATACGTGCTTGGCACCAGGAGGGAGAACTGCAAGGAGCAGTTTGCTTGGAGCATGAAACAACAGAAGAGAGAGAACTATGGAGCTGTGCTATAATTCAGAGGTTAAACAGCTTTGTCTGCTTATGTGTCAGATGGAGACTGGTTTTTGCCCACATCTGATCTGCTCTCTGAAAATGCAACTTCTGAAATCCTCTGCAAGCCGACACTTCTCCATCCGCCTCTCCAGAACTGCGGCGCCAGGAAAACAAAGAGACCGGAGCTGGAGGAATTAAGTTCTCCTGTGGCTGCAGGACCTGGTGGACCTGACCATGGGAACTGGCTTCTGGAATCAATTCTTCCTTAATCCTGGAACTCGGAGACCCCTTACTGCGTGTGGGGGGCTGTAGCTCGCTGCCTCCACGCACGCAGGGAAGGTGACAGTCATTGGGAATAGCAGGAGCAAGCTTTCCTTCCCACCTGGGCATCCGATTGCTGTCCTGAACAAATGGATTTTAATAAATGTTGGCTTGCTCTTGGGCTGAGGTTGGGTGGGAAGAGAGGAAAGAGGGAACTTTAATCCATCTTGTGACTGCTATGCTGTAAGTGAGCTCCAGAAATGCCATCTCTTTGTTTTGGATGTTAAACTCCGTCTTACTTCATTGTTGCTGAATTTTGGCACGTTATGCTCTGGGCTTCTCCAGCAGCAGGAACACATGGGCTGTGGAAGTGGGAATCTTTGGGGACGCAGAGGCAGAGGAACGAGCCAATCATACATGTCTTTTCCACATTTCTTGCTTTTCAGCATTTGCAGAAAGCTTTTCAGATGGTATGTATGTGTGTGTGTGCACCAGGGAGGGCGGGAGGGGGGAGCGGGGGTGCACAGGAGGGGGAGCGAGCGCATGGCAGGAGCAGGCACGATGTCGGGGTCTGTCTGTCATGGACGCGGCGCGCGGTCCGTGCTGCCAGGCAGACACCCCTTCCCTGCACCGGGGCTCTGCCGAGCCAGCTCGGACCTGAGCTGCATGTTAAATGCGGGGGACTAGATTAGCATACTAACCAAGTCATGTCAACCCCTGGCAACCCGCAAGCGGCCATCTCCTCGCTCCAGCCGGTGCAGCAGAGCCTGCCAGACGCTTCCCCATGTCCTTTGTCAGATGGCTTTTTATGTTTGCGTGCAGCTTTTGTTTCCCAATCAGACCCTAGAAATTCATTAACGAGAATGAAAGGTGGAGATGCAAAAACCTATAATGAAAACAAATGATGTATTTAAACGCTGCTCAGGCTGAAAGCCGAGGTCTCCCAGCACTGGGACCAGAAGCCAAGGAAATCCTGCAGCCTGGAAAATGCCTGGACACTTGCATGTCCTTGCCCGTGCCAAGGCTCTGAGGAGGCAGTCACTACAAAGCCAGGAGTCTGTGTCAGGATGCTGCAGCGTTGTCTTTGCAGAGCCTCCAAGCAGTGCCAGCAACCGGCCAAAAGGAGAAGCCATCCTTGCGCCTGCTCTGGCCGACACAGATTGCGATGGCTGCTCTCAGAGGGGCTGCGACTGGGAAAAACTTTCGGCGCCCATAAACACCAACTTTTGAAAGGATTTCAGTTCATTCACACCATTCCTCCTGTTCTGAAGCAGCAGTGCTGTGCCTGCAGCTGAAGGGCCAGGGCAGCCACTGGCTGCGGGCACTGGGGTGACACGGGGATGAGGAGCTGCCTCCTGCCCGCCAGCTCCAGCACATCCCAGCTGGCACCGGGGGTGCTCGCTCTGGTGCAGAAGGCTGCTCTTCATCTCCCATGTTATTACTTAAAGAAATCATTTCACAAGTGTTAAAGTCCCCTACACTGTCACATGGTTGTGGAGAATAAAACAATGTAATCCAAGCATGGCCCGTTTATCAGGATCTCCCAAATAAGGGAAATAGAAGTGACCCATGTTCCAGGATTTTTATTTTTACATGATGTGCAGCTGAGGGGGCTTTAAGTATCCCAGGGGCACAGCTTACATACCTGCCGGTGTGATGTTGAAGCAAGTGTGGATGTGGGAAGGAGGAGTATGTGACCAGCCCCAGAGCTCCAGGTGTAGTTTGGTCACAGCCAAGGTCAAGCCTGGCACTCCGTGGGCTGCTCACACCCAAGGGCACACAACAGCATGCCACAGTCACAAGGACCTTCTGGGCTCTGAGAGGTCATGCAACTCATTGTTGGGACGCAGGAATGTTAGCAGGGAAAGAGGAAAATCGTTTTCAGCCCCCTTTGCCATTTGGCACAGGGTGAGGTATCGTCACTAAGCCCAGCTCATGTACACCATAGGACATAGAGGACACCAGGGCACTGAGGACATCAATTAGGACACTAAAGACCTGGAGCTTAAACGATTTAATCTATGGAGGAAATGGGAAGGGAGTCTGCCCCACATTTCCACACCTGCCCTTTGTCCACACGTTGTGGTAAGGACAGCCAATGGCCCGGCGGGTGTTTATTGAAGCCTCTCTACTGTATGGACATGTTGGACAATCTTACTTGGAACAGTTACACCTACCTCCAGAGTTAGATAAACAAACCCAAACCAGTAAGAATCTTCCAAATGTCTCTTCCAACTGGTCACTTACCAAACTTCTAACTGTAATCACTGCAGAAGGCATTGAAGCCTTTGCTGGCTGCCAGGGACCCCCAGCCATCCCTGGGTTGTCCATGATGTGGGACCACAGAGTTTTGCAGCCACCAGAATGAAACTGTATTTCCAGGGTAGCTCCTAAAACAAAAGAGGTATTTTGGGAAATCACACAAGAACTGTCTATCTCATACGCCAGTACATCACCCAGGGGATGAGCTACAGATATGTGCCCACTCCTTGTTCAGTACTGAACCAAAAAGAGAGGGAAGGTACTAAACCCACATTATATTCCTATGGCAGGAGATCAACTGAAGAACCACCTGGAAAAACATTAGCAAATAGACAAACAGCAAGGTTATGGGGTTGGGGATATATCTCCTATTTGAACTGTCAGTCTGGAATTAAGGACATTTCTCACCCACTTAACGAGCAGCATAAACTTTAGGCAGGACCTGCCAAGCCCGGAAACAAACAGGGATTGCCCAGCCTTCCCCCTGCTGTCAGGAAGAGCTGCTGGTTGGAGTCCCACTGCATGCCTGCAAAACAAAACCACCAACCTCCCGGAGCTACGGTGCCAATGGTGTTTGCCCTGATCCCAAAGCATGGATTTCTCTGGATGCAGCTGTTACCATGGCCACAGCCCAAACCAGCAGCTTCCACGTGCTGCCTGTCCTCCCACCGGGCCGGGGGATGCCATGTGCCCGTGGGCTGTGGCTATGGAGCTCCCAGTGTCTACAGTGTATTTAGAGCAGGGGATCTGATAGGAGCATCAGTGTGCTGACAGTGCCCTGGAAAACAGAATTGTTCTTCCCAAGCTTCCTTCTGCCCAGGATTCTCTGAAGTCAGGATCTGTTGCTCCCTGTTTGTTCTAGCAGGAGGTGGTAAGAAATCCCCAGGGTACGAAAGGATGTGACCTGGCAGCTTCAGGAACAGGGAGTTGTGGGTGATGGTAACAAATGCCCCCTGTGCTCTGAAGCACAGGCTGGCCCCACTTCCTCAAGTTCTTCACACTTACTGAAGAGCAATTAGCCAATAAACAGGTAATTATAATAACGTCCTACAATAAAATCTATGACAACTACAGCAGCAATATGAACAATGGCATTTTCCTCGTCAGGCTAAAATCAAAGCCCTCAGCTTAACAGCCAGGTCTGTCCCAGATCCAAAGGGAAAACCCAGACTGTGCAGAGGGAAGTTCCTTTTACAAGGGCTGGTGATGAGCTCCGCTCCTCCGACCTTCACAGAGCCAGCCCTGCTGACTCCTTCCTGCAGGATCTGGGTCTCTTTGAAGCCAAGTGCCTGGCAGCATCCTGCCCCTCGGTAAAATAGAAGTCCCACCTGTGAGTACCAGCTGTACCAGGTTTCAAAGTTACAGTGTTGCTAAGCTGAAGACAGTTTCCAGCTGGCTGTTTAGAAGTGCCCCTTTCCTACCCAGGCTCTCCCCTTGCCACACTGTGACCGTGCAGCACCTACGGAGCTCAGAAATATTTCTGAGTAACAGAGATTTGTAGCACGACATTGTTATTCTGGAGCACAGCACAGCTCCAAAGCAGAATTTCTCCAGCAATTAAGAGACAGCTGAAAGCCAGCAGGCACAGGGAATACGGATCGGTGCCCTGCGTTCTAGCACCCATACCATTCCTATGCAGTTGTCCTGCACAGAACTGAAATACAGTAATACTGTGATTGTCAGCAGAACAGGGCACAGTCACCCACTCACACAGCCCCCTGTGTACATGTGAACTACAAACCAAACTGCTTCTCTCACCTCCGCTATCGCCAAGCACTGTCCAGTGGCACCCACGCTGCTGGCTTTTTGCCACATGTCCTTGTCACTGTAACAGAACCAAACTCCTGAGCTTCTGTGACCCGAGATGCTCTGGCCAAGCACCCACAGAGGCACCTCATGCACTCGCCGGCCATCGCCAGTCCATTTCACACACACCAGCTTTCCTTTTGGCCGGGTTTGTCTCACTCTCCCATGGTCCAACCTCCCCACCCTATGGCCGATGCGACACAGTCCTGAGGTCAGTGGATTCCCTCCACATGCTGCTACAGCCACTAATGAAAGCAGTCAACAGATTGGTCCCAAAGTGGATCCATCTGTAGATGCTGGGTGTTTTTAAATACTACTCACAGCTTGCAACACAATAAAATCCATTAAGACTTAACAGTGTGAAAAAGCATGTTTCAAAGTATCTCCATTGCAAATCCCTTCACTGCTCCTTCTCTTCCACCTCTCCTCTCATGAGACCCCCCTCTGCAGTGCTGGGTCCAGCTCTGGGGTATCCAGGACTGGGAAGATATGGAGCTGTTGGAGCAAGTCCAGAGGCAGCCATGAAGATGATGAGGGGCTGGAGGACCTCTCCTGTGAAGACAGGCTGAAAGAGTTGGGCTGGTTCAGCCTGGAGAAGAGAAGACTCTGGGGAGACTTAATTGTGTGCTACCAACACTTAAAGGGGTCCCACAGGAAAGTGGGAGAGGGGCTGGTCACCAGGGAGTGCAGGGACAGGACAAGGGGCAATGGCTTCAAGCTGAAGGAGGGCAGAGTGACATCAGACATTAGGAAGACATTCTTTACTCTCGGGGCGGGGGAGGCCCTGGCACAGGGTGCCCAGAGAGGCTGTGGGAGCCCCTGGATCCCTGGCAGGGCTCAAGACCAGGTTGGATGGGGCTTTGGGCACCCTGGGCTAGGGGGATGTCCCTGCCCATGGCCAGGGGGTTGGAACTATATGGTCTTTGAGGTCCCTTCCAACCAAAACTGTGATTCTATTCTATGATTCTGCCTGCTCTCCTGTTCCCTGTTCTGTCTGTCCTGCCCTCTCATTCTCAGATTTAAGCCAGGAATACTCACTCAAGCTCAGGAAGGTGGGATTTCACTGTGAATGTTCCTCACCCAAATCTCTGGTGAGAAGAACACCCTGCACCCCCCCAAAAAGTGTACCAAGGCCTACAGTGTTTACTGAGTAAATGGGAAAGAGCAGATGCTTTACTCAGGATCCTCTCAGATATTAAGAGCTCAGAGAGAACGAATGTCTGTGCCCATCAGAGAATTTCCCAAGGTTCCCATTTAATTTATAAGTCTGATGATTCTCAAGAAATTGAAGTGTGTGCTTATGTTGTAAACAAAATACTTCAGATAAAAACATACAAAGAAAGCAAGAGAGAAAGCTGCCTTAAAGGATAAACCCCCCCAAAAAGTAAATACAGGAAAAAAACTCCACTCCAAACTCAGAGTCCTCAGTTTTTAATCTCAATAGAGGATACTGACGAGTATTTTTTGAAGCCTCTCATTAATCTTCCCATTGCTATCGATATTACACAAGGTTAGGGTTGGTATTACGGATCATCCCAGGTATTATGAATGACTTTATAATGACTCAAGATATACAGATATATTAAAACCAGGTACTTTGTGGTGACTCAGTGAAGCCTAGTTACATAAAAAAATAATTCTGGATCTAATTACTACATTTGGACAATAAGTACTTTTTCCAGTGCCAAATCTAATGGTGCTGAGACCGAGAGGAAGAGCAGGGATACGTTTTCCTCCATTGAGGAAGATCTTTTTCCATCATTTACCATAGTTTTAGAAAAAGAAGCATCTCAGGACTGAAACACGACAACCGAATATGATTTACTTCCCACAATTGACAGGCAAAACGAACCAGGTCAGGAGTCTCATTTTCTCATCTTCCCTTACGCCTTTTTGATGATGTCAGGAATCCAAGGGACAGTTTTCCTGCTAAGATTAAGCTGAGCACACTAATCATTTGCCTTGTTCTTTAATGACAGAAACTAACAGTTCAGGCCAACATAAATAATGAAGTAACAGGGCCTTGACTGTCCCTCACCAGCACACACAGAGCAATCTGACAAGGCATCAGCTAGAGGACATCCCCCCCAAATGAAAATAAAATATGGACTGTCCTGCTCAAACCCACCTTTTCATTCATGTCACTGCACCGAGAACAGCATCAGCCACCACTGCTGACCAGGGCGGGTGCTGCAAGCACTTCATGCAGATGGCATTTATAAAGACCCTCCAGAAGAAAGAGCAAACAGACACTGCTGCTCACCAGAACAGCACAAAGAACCCTGACATCGCTGCCTGAAAGCAGCATGGCTGTATCACATGTAATCACAGCTCTCTTAATCCACGTTATTTACATTACACATCCCAGGAGGGCTACTGATACCGAAATCACTTCTACAAGGCTTAAGAAAATCAGGTCATAGATGATCTCCCTACCTTAGCATGGAAACGTGAAGATGATGTAGCAAGAGTCAGCGCCAACAAGCGGAGAAGTAGAGATGGTTCCTACTCAGACTGGAAAAAGTTGGTACCAACTCTCCAGATCAATGCCTGCAAATGAAAGAGTATGATGCATTTAATGAACCCTGAAGGATCTGCAATAACACACCAAAAGATCCCCAAGTTTGTTCACAACAGGGAGTTGTTAATATTTTTGCCTGTGCTCATCTCCAATCCAGTCACCACTCCAAGCAGCTCTCCCTCTCCCACAACTGAAAGCAGACCTGTAGCTTGGGACAGGCACATTTTGTGTTCCACAGAACAGACAACCCCACTTCCAGTGCAATTTCCAGCTCCCCAGCTCAGCGCAGGAAAGACACTATGGGTATATTTGGGCAGCCTCGCTGAGGAAAAGCCTACAAGTTTATCCGCACCAAGGACTCTGACTCACCCACTAATGTGGTAGTTCAGACCTGAGCCACATCTGAGCATCACACACCACTCACTCACTCCCACAGGAGAAGCAGACAGAGCCTCTGTGGGTTGGGGTAAGGACAGTGCACTGACAAAATCACCCTGTGAGGGGAACAGGAACAGCCTGCAGCAAATGACACTCACACCCAGTGATAACACAGTACCTTACCCCCAGAACAGGGTGCTGCCGGGCTGTGAGCAGCCACCCAACACCCCAACCATTCAAGCTGCTGGGAGGCACCAGAAGCAGCCCAGCCCAGCCCAGCCCAGCCCCTTTGATGGGGAGTGATGGCAGGTGGGGTGGGAACAGCCCAGGCTGGCTCAGCTGTGTTGGCTGCTGGGGAGGGGGCAGCTCTGGCCTGGCCGGAGCTGGGACAACCAGCAAAGACGCGGCCTACTGCTCTATTCTACCCAGGCAGCTCAGTACTGCTGCTCACAGATCAAGCAAGGGAGCAGATGTGTAAGGAAGGAAATGAAACACAATGTAGAGTCAGGAGGAACAGCTGGATTCATGAGAAGCTTTCTGCTTCCCAAAGAAAAGCTTTCAGCACACACTTAGTGTCCAGGTGGACAACTGAACAGGAGAGGTGGTGCAACTGATACCTGGAGCTTGCTGGGACAAGACCTCTTCCCTTCTGATTGTGGTTCTTGTTGCAGTCACAACCCTGCAGCTGTCATGAACTTCTGAAGAGCAACTACAGAACCCAGTGAGACACTGTTTGCCCCTTCCCCAGTTTGTCACTCCCCCATCTACCTTCTATACTTGAATGTGTTTTACCACTTTCTTTCTTGTTAAGAGTCTTGTTTGACCACTGGAATATCAGCCTCAGCCTTTGATGGCACCTGACAGGGGGAAAAGCACCAACTCTGGCATGGGCTTGAGAGGGGGACCCTGGAAGGCTATGGCTGCGTCACTGTGGGGTCACGTCATTGCAGGGTCACTCTGCAGCTGAGACCACAACCTGCCACTCTGCAAATCCAGGGGATGGGCAGAGCTGTGATGGTCATGGTGGCTCCTTCTTGCCTTGGCTTGAAGAGCTTTAGCCTGGAAGGGTTGTGCACAGCGACACAACCGTGGGACACCAGCGTGCATGGGACACAACAGGTGGAATACTAAACAGGGATGGATTCACGGCTCGGTTTAAACTCAAAGAACAGAAAAGGGAAGCTATTTGAAATTTAAAAAATAGATACTTTCAGAAAAATGGAAGTTGTTTCCAAACAATAAACCAGAAAAGGAGAAAAATGCAAGCTAAATGCAACACCACAAGAGCACAGGCCAACCTAGGTCCCCAAGAACAATTGCTGGAGTTATGAGAGCTAATAAAAACTTCCCAAACACAAAGGCAGGAAGCCTGCCAGTCACTTAGCACAGCTGATGGATGATCAAGGCGTAAAGGGAGGAATTAAGAAAGATAAGGACACAGCAGCAAAATTAAATTAATTCTTTGCACTGCTGTTCACTACCAGGAGGTCAGGAAGGTTCGTACACCAGAGCAACAAATCACCAGAGGCAGGCAGTACTCTCTCAAGAGTTTTAAAAGAGCTCAAGCAGGAGATTGCTGAACTTTCTCCCTTCGTATCAGAGGATCAGAAGGTGACAAATCTTTAACACAGGCTTTAGGAGCGACCGTGGGAATCACAGACCAGAAAGTCCGATTTCCAGAGTGGGCAGAAAACCCTCTGACTGATGTGAATCAGCAGCGAGGAGTAAACACGGGGTCTTGGGAAGGAGTCCTGGGGCCAAGGGAAGAGTTCAGACACACGGCTTGGAGTTGTCTGGCTGAGGAAACAGCTCTGCTAATACAGGAGATTTGGGCTGACATCGTGGAATCAGATTTTCTAAAAGCTTTTCTAGAACATCCCTCATTAAAGGTTCTTAAGGAAACTGAACTGTCATGGAGTAAGGAGGATTAATCTTCCTGTGAATTCCCAATAAAAAGATAGGGGAAAAGGGTACAAACATGATGTTAGCAGGGGATGGGAGCAGAAGTTCTGTCCTGCTTCAGCATACTCATAAATAACCTGGGAAGAGGAGATAGGGAGCGACACACAGATAATGAAGTGAACACGCAGTTTTTCAGGAAAGTCAAGTTTAAAAACAACTGAGAAGAGTTCCTGAAAAATCTCACGGAGTTCAGTACCTGGGAGATAAAACACGAGCATGTGTCCCTGGCTGCAGCGGATCCTGCCTGTAGCTGGGCATTTTACATCTGCCTGGTTTTAAGGCTGATGGGTCGGCCTGGGGAACACCCTGATACTGGTATCATCTGGAGGAGCCGGAGGGGAAAGAGCAGGCTCTGTGTCTGCTTTCTCTCTCTTTTCATGCAGAATAGCATCCCCTGTCCTTGGCAGAGCCTCAGAGGAAGAACAGACAAGTAGAACACTAAAGCTTCTTGTTTGGGCCATATAACAGGATTAATTACTGGGACTTTGGCAGATATTTTGAGGATAGATTCCCCCTGTCTCTGCAGTGGTGCTGGTGAGGAGACAGCAGCCATACTGGTGCTGCCAAGCGAGTTACAGAGTCCACGACTCCATCCTCTGGCACAGTAGATTCCTTTTTTTCTCCCAGAAGCTTTGTCATGGGTGGAGAAATCTGTCTGTCTGTCCTCGGATTTGGGAGAATGGGCAGCAAACACCTCCCACGCTGGGGGGCCATCCCCAAATCTGATTGTGAGGTGGAGGAAATCTCTTTCACTGTTCTGGGCTGGGCTCGGACAGGAGAGGGTGGTGGAAGCTGCTCCCCCCTAGGCAGAAGCACTGGGATTGGCATTGTGCTCCAAGGCCATGGTGTCTCAGGCCCTGCTCCTCCTGACCTGCTGCCACAGGCCACATCCCCGGGCCCTGCAGCACAGGGCAAGGGGAGGCAGTGGCTGTGCCCCCTCCAGCACTGAGGCTCTGGGCAGATGGGCACAAATCTGTGGTGTGACCGGCCACGGCACCTTCCCACATCCCATGAGCAGCACCCACAGCCGGTGGGATGGGGATGGGCAGGAGAGAAATGGCAGAATTACCGTGTCCCAGGAAAGGGGCTCTGGCAGCAAGGGAGGCTGGTGCCTATGCCCAGCCTCGTCTGCTCCTATCCCAGTGCCCAGGACCGGCCCAGGATCCCTCTCACCTGGCAGCCACTGACACGGAGCCTTCTCCCCCTGCAGCTGCCTCGGCCTTGGCTAAATTAAGCTGGAGACCTTCTCTCCAGCACGGAGACAAAGCGCGTGGCGAGGGGGAGCAGCGGGTGGTTGCCCAGACGCCTGCCCGCGCAGGGCAGCAATGCGGGCAGCACCCTGCCCTGCCTTTGTGCGGGGCCGCCAGGCAGCGCATGGGCTCTGCTCTCACTGCTGCGTGCAATGCTGTGTCCTGCTGCGTGCCCACATACTGGGGCTGCTTGTTTCCCTCTGATGGCAATTAGCACCGTGCTAAATTCTCCGCGCCTCGCACTAATTTGGGGGGATTGGCATGTCACACCTCACCAAGAATTACAGCCGGCCGCTGCCGTGCCGGGGCCATGCCTACCCTTTCATGAGGCTTTGTTTCAGAAGGGAGGGCTCAAGGGCTCCTCGCTTTTTGTCACTAACGCCTGCGGAGGTGGTGGAGGGTGCAGAGGCCCCGCGGTTTGACCTGGAAACGTTTGGAAACGTGGAAAAATAACAAGTTCCATCAATCCCTGGCCTCTGCCAGTCTGCTCTCCTGCAGCCCCTGTACCAGGCAGCTCCCAGTGGAACCAGCTCCTCCTCGTGCAAAGGAACCACTGCAGGAGGGATGGAGGGTCCTCCAGCCACTGCCTGGCCCTGTGCCCAGGGCTGCGCCTCTCCCTGCAGACCCCATGGTGCTGGGTGAGGAGATCGCTCTCCCTGCCCTCTTCTTGCTTTGGTTGGCATTTGAACATCGCCTCTCCCTCGTGCTGGAGGTGTCGTGATGGTGGCCAAAGTGCCATCCCCAAATCCCCTTGGTTAAGCCGGTTCCTGACATTTTTGGGTGGTGATTCCCATGTGCCTGGTAACTGCCAGCAGCTGGCACTGACACAGCAGTTTGGCTTTTGCTGGCCATGGAGCTCTCCCCAAACTGGCCCATCTGCAGTATCCCACACTGTTGTAACCTGCGTGTACAGCCCTTTGTAAAACCTCAGTGCACACTGAGTACGGGGAGGATGTTGTGAACTGATCTGACAAGATCAGCAGTACGAGAGCAAACTGCCCAAAGAAGACAGAATAATATTTCGTGAAATGCAATTTAGTTTGTTTACTTAACTGTAGGTTGATTCCCATTTATGCTAATTCCTAACAAATTATGAACAGTATTGTGTGATGGGTAAGATGAGAATGATGCTTGAGCTATCCAAGAGGGAGTTTTGGTTTGGTTTGGTTTTACAGTCCATCACTCCCACAGGTTGGACACATGTCCCCATGTCACTGACATGCGGATGGAGGGATGCCATCGATTTCAGCGCACAGCCTTGCTCCACTCAGCAAATAAAGTGATTATATCGAGTGTGGGGACTGCTCTTTGAGGAACTGTAGGCAGTATGTGGATCCCCCGTGTAAGGGCAGGCATGAACATGCTGCTCTGCTTGTGGGGTCCCCCAGAAACAGCTGTGCCCCCACCTACGGGGGGTCCTCTGGGTTGCATCCTGCTCTGCTTCTTGACAGTACTCTGGCTTGGAAAGAGGATGGACCAACAGACAGCACCTGACTGCTGAAGGGCGAGAGGCACGGTTGGTGCCTCTGAGAGGAAAGCCCCCATATAGCCCAGCAGCAGAGCCTGGGTTTCACCTCTTGGCGTGCAGAGCTGCTGGGGCCTGACCCAGAGAGCACGGGCTGGCTGGGCAGCCGGCTGCCAGGGCCAGGCATTTGATCTGTAATTGTTTTCCGATGGCTGCATCCCTGTCTGTGTTACTGCTCTGCACAGCAGGGCTTGCACAGGGCTGAAAATCAATGAAGATGCAGGAAAAAAACATTACTCCCACCTCCTTAAAAGTGAAATGATCTTGTTGGGTTTCTGGCACTGCTGCTTGGAAGGAGTTTGCCTGCACTCTCCTCCCCACGCTCCCAGGCAGCTGTGGGTTATCCACATGAGCCCCAGCTGCAAGAGCAAGTACCGGGGTTTGGCTGGGGCAGGCCGGTGGGCACTAGGAGAAGAGCCCATGTCCCCAGCCCCACCAAGCGCAGGGCTGCCTGCTCTGAGCCGATGCTGCTCTGAGCAAGCCCCAGCTTAAACAGTCTCACTGCCACAGCCTCTTTGGTTTATGAGGAGCCACAGAATCAGAGTCACAAGGTTGGAAAAGCCCTTTAAGATCATCAAGTCCAACCATTCCTGTCCTGTGCTGCCCCAGATCCCTGAGCACCTCATCTCCCCTCTGTTAAACACACCCAGGGGGTGACTCAGCCCCTCCCTGGGCAGCCTGTGCCACAGCCCCACAGCTCTGCCAGGGAAGAACTTTTCCCTCCCAGCTGAGCTGACCCTGCCCTGGCCCAGCTTGAGCCCATTGCCCCTTGTCCCATCTCCTGTCCCCTGGCTGAAGAGACCATTGCCCACCTCTCTGCACCCTCCTGTCAGGTCAGGGTAGGTGGTGATAAGGTCAAGGCAGCGATAAGTGCCACGGGGGATAGACAGAACCACAACTGGCCACTAGTGCTGTATATCCAAATTCATGCCTTAGGATACTGAGCGTGGAGCAGTGATGCAGCCGCAGAAGGTGGGACCCGCCAGCCCTGCAGCGGGCACCCACGGCTCACAGGGGGTCTCCTGCCCTCAGACCTCCCCGCAGAGAGCTTCCCACATGCAGGTAATTAAATCACCACGATGGAGCTGTAACACCATGCTCGTTTTGCCAAAGTATATATAACAGTCAGGTACAAACACGCCTGCGCCTCAGAGTTAACATCCCTTTGCCATGTTACCCTGCTGATAGATCTGGCTCCACAGTTTGGAATTCTTTGGGAATTAAAGCCTTACATAAACATATCATTGAACTTCATTACAGTATAATAATGATTTTTAAATAACTTTGTAATAGGTTCTATAGTGGGTTTTTTTAAAGCACATACTATTGTACCGTCACAGTTCCATTCACTCTGTAACAGGCCAGTCAAAGCAACAGATAGGAAGGTAAACACAGCGGAGAGAGTGCAGAGTGCCAAGTGGCCCCTTTCCCAGGTTTGGAACTTGCTTTTCCAAATTGCCAGCTGCTCTGTAGACAAGCCATGCTAATTGTGGGACAATTTGTGTACTCTTAAACTAAAATATTTTTCAGTTAAAGAAGCTCATACATTATTTATCCATTTGTATGTGAATTTAAATAGTTGAGAAATATCCAAATTAGCTGCTTTGAAAATTGTTCCAAACTTTCCCCCAGGCTGTGACCTTGAGGTAAAGTTTAATCTCAAAGCCAATGGAAAGAAGGGTTTATAACTGGAGCGTCAAACAGCTCTGACTGCACTTTGCTTCAGAGAACCAGCGTGTTCTCCTGCAGACTCAGCTAAGCCATCACTGAGGCCCACAGCTTGGTTGTCAAGCATGCAGTTTTCACCTAGTTGCCCAAATCCAGCATTGCCAACCCAAGATGCTCTTGGAGAGGTTTTGTCTCACGCTGCTTGGTGCTTCTTCCTTAGAGCTCTGGCTTGCGGAGACACCTGATAATGTCAGCAGCTCAGCCACCAATTTAAAACCCATTTATGATGCTCATGGTTCTGGTGAGAAGCATCAAGTGCTGTAACCAGAATACAAATGAACATGGGACTCGCGTTAGTTTGAATAATCTGCACATAATTGTGTCAAACCTGAGATTCGGGGAGCTCAGCTCGCGACAGTGTCGTCATTGCATGTCACCTCTCACCTGGCACCTAGCAACAGACACATCGGCACCCCAAGCCCACCTTGCACTCCCAGCCAGACCTGGCACCAGCCCTGCACTCCCCAGCCAGACCCGGTTTGGTCCTGGTGCCTGGGTGAGTCTGGCTGCACCAACACGGTTCTTCCTGTGCCATAAACTGGTCTCCTGCAAACACAGGAGATGAATTCAGGGAAAACCACTGCGAGGGAATGTCCTGGTTTCAGTCAGGATAGAGTTAACTTCATTTGTAGCAGCTGACGGGATGCTGTGTTTGGGAGTTACAATGAAAGTAGTGCTGAGAACACCCTGATGTTCTTAGTTGCAGTCAGACAGTCAAGGACTTTCTCAGCTTCTTCTTATTTCTCTATTCAGGAGAAAGGAGGGGCGAAGCCAGGACAGGTGACCCAGATGGGCCAAAGAGAGTATTCCATGCCAATGACGTCCTGCCCAGGAGAACGGGGGGCTGAGGGGAGGAAGAAGAGGGGCGGTGGCGGGACGCGTGCTTCTTGGGGGGACGGTCGGGTTCCGGGACAGCTCTGGGTGGTACCTGAGTTGTGTGGGTCGGTGGGAGGCTGCATTGTGTATCGATGGTTTCGTGTTCTTTTGCTCTGGAGTCCTGTTAGCATTGTTATATTTTATCTTTCTGTTATCTTAGTAAACTATCCTTATCCCAACCCACGGGCCTCTTAGTTTCTTGGTTTTGGAGTTGTTTGCCCCTTCCTTTTCCCTTCCCTTGTTTCCCCCCCCTTTTTCCCTCTTCCCCTGCTCTTTTACTTTGGGAAGCGGGCAGCTGCGTGGATCTCGGCCCACAGCCGGGGTGACACCACGACAGGGAAGGAGAAAGCACAGGCACCGCTCTAAGGTCTTGTCCAGCAATAAAAAGCCAGGAACCATCAAGGAAGGTGGACATGTGTCCTGCACCATCCTTCCCACGGGTAAGCTCCTGTGCCCGTGGCTGTACTCCTTTCAGGAAAAGGATGGAGAAAACAGGTATGAAAGAGAACTCTCAAGTGTGCAGAAAGGGACAGAAGTCAGAAGGCTTCAGTGGAACAGACACATGACTAAAGAAGTGGCCGAGAGGTTTGTTTTATTTAATACTGAATTAAAATGAACAGTAAAATTTGGTCTGCCTGGCCACGTCAAGAGAGCGAGATGTACTTGGGGTGGCTAATAAACTGTCACCATCTCACCTGTGAGCAGCAGCTCTTTGAGCAGCTCTCAACTCAGTCTGCAGCCTTTCAAGATGGGCAATAGCTCCAGAGATTGGTCCCACATTAGTCTGACCTCTAGAAGGGGTGCATGGGGTGCTCTGAACAGCCTTGCGTGGCCTGGACCCCTGGGCAGAACCGCCAGCCCCGGCACGTGTCTGGCAGCACAGACCCTTTGTGCCGGTGAGCATGGGAGAAGGAGCTGCCACTGCTGGGGGCTGCGCTGGCACGGCGCTGGCACACATGAACCGCCTCTCCCCTCACATGGCAGTGCATCAGTGATTGTGCTGCTGAAGCAGGGGTGAAAAGGAGCCCTCATGCCGCGCACAGTGTAATTGCTGTTTCTTTCATACATTATAAGAGGGTGTGATCCTTTAATAGAACCTTAGAGAAAACATCCCGCGCCCTCCCCCTCCCTGAGTACCTGTCAATTTATATGAAACAAAACCAACTGACTGACAAATGCAAAAATATTACAACAGATCTGAAAAGCACATCAGGCATTCCAGGTACCATAAGTCAGCACTGGTTAAAAACTGAAGAATAGGAAAAATAAATAAATTCATGCCAACCAGGAACACAAGAGCTGACTGGTAGCTTCTCTGGCACAGAAGACTGGCAAGCAGGAGGACAGGATGATCCCATGGTCAGTGCTCCCAGACAGCACCAAAAGACCATGGAAGCACCCCCTACCCCTTCAGCTCCTTCTGGTCACCAGGTCTCTGGGTTAGAGCCCTCCAGAGTTGGAGATCCCCATCCCAATCTCTTCTCCCAGCTTAGGGGTCAGCGCACGCTCAGGGCACAGAAGATAGGGAGATCTTATCAGGGAATGGCTCAGAGTTGGGATGGAGCGTGGCGTGGCCTTGGGAAGCAGCACTCTGCAGTAACAGACCTTAAACCCCTCCCCGAGGGAGCCTGCAGCACACACATACCTCTGGTAAGGTCACCCCACCTTTCCCGGCTCCTTCCTCAGCAGTGCTAACCCAGCGCTCCCCACCTGCCCATGTCCCCCTCCTTCCCTTTGAACTCATCCGTAGCTCCCATGTTTGCACTCCCCAGGCCCCCTGTGTTTTCTACCCCCAACTTCCGCTGCCCGTGCAGCTGAGGGACCGTCGGTGTCCGTCCTTGGCAGCGGCAGCAGCAGGGATGTCGCGGTACACGAGCCAAGAGGATGTCTTCAGCATCTCATGGGCTCACATGGTGTGTATATATCTCTTGTAAATAACCCTCAGTTTTCACACGGATTATTTAGACTTTCTGATGAAACTGCAGAAATGTCAATGCGGCGCCCGGGCGCCCAATCAGGCAGCGGCTGCCTGACCCCTGCCCTCCTCCTCTCTAGCACGACGGCTATTATCTTCAAGGGGAAAAACCCTCCTTGTCTCTCGTTATACCTTTTTTTATGATCTAGGATTCTGTTAATAATGACTCCGTGTTACATAAAACAGATACATTAATGTCACCGAGTCCCAAAAGTACTGAATCAAGCTGACTCCTTCAGGAAGGAAGAAAGTCACAGATACAAGCAAGGAAAAGGCTTAATAAGAGCGTGGATCCTAAGGATGGAAAGAGCTCCACCAGATCGCTTTCTCCTTCCTATTTGAAATGGGGCATTTAAAGGGCCATGCGGCAAAAGAAGATCACAGTCGTGGCGAGACGACTGTGAACACACTATCAAAGGGAGTGAATCAAACCTGTGATTTCAGGTGCTGCTGCAAAGGCGCGCGCAGCCTGCTGCGCTCACGTGTTCGGGTCCCGGTTGCTAATGGGGAAAGGAGACAGAGAGGCCAGGCAGCCCAGCACCCTGGCACTCAACTCTCCCCACTGGAATAAAGGGGCCGGCTTAGACCAACAGCTCTGGAGACAGGAGTAGCCTGGATGTGGGTGAGAGAAGCAGTGTCCCCTCCATACCGCGCTGATGTTACGATTAAAATCAACACCTGGTGGCTCTTAGTGCTAGACAAGTATTAAACCAGAAAAAAACCTCTACTCAGAGGCATGAGGATAATTAGTGGGGAAACTGCTAATATCTGAAAATCTGAGAAAACCCAGGATAGTCTGGCCAATGGCATCTGATACAGAAGAGTGCTGTGATCAGAGATTTTGGCAGTGCTCACATGGGTACGCATCCGGGTGTCAAAGAAACAGTTAATTGTCCAGGGAACGTGAAAACAGGTAATAAAGTAGTCAGAAGTACTTTAAGGAGAGAAAAATGGGATGGAAAATTGTCACGTTTGCTGAAGCTTGTTTGGCCAAGCATCAGCGTTTTCCCCCAGCCATAGTCACAGCAGATATTCTGATTCCCACCTTCAGGAATTTGGGAAGATGTAAAAATCTGAAGGCTTAGGTGAGGCACACAAACAGCTGCAGCATCTTCATAGATGGGTGCCCACTAGCACATAAAGCTGAATCGGCCCAGTGAGAATGTAAGGAGACAACGAGGGCCCCTACAGAGCCACAGTGTGCTGCTCCAGAGAGGCAAAATCGGGGCAGAAGCCAGCCTCCAGCCATCACGAGTGCAACTCCCAGCACAACTCAGGATTTACTTGAGCGCATATGCAACAAAAAAGGAAAGAACCCAAAGTCATGGTAAATGTCTGAGCCATGGACTTTCCTGGCCTCCCTTCACTGGGTCCTGCAGCCCACAGCATGCTCCAGTCTTTGGGGACAAAGTGTTCTCATACACAGCTCTCTATAGACATCACAGGGAGCTGGTAACCCAGTAACACCAGTAACACACAAAACACACCACTGCTGAGCCGTAGAGAGAAAAAAAGGGAAAATGCAAAAGTAGAAGGTGACTCCCCAGGCAGCCTCCTTCAGGCTCCATCACCAGAGCAACTTGCAGGGCCTGTACTGCAGCAGAACATGGCTCTCACGAGAGGCAGAGCCCGGTGCCAGTGCTCCAGCACCGGTTAGACTCATCTGTGCAAACAAATCCAAATTCCACTCCCAGGACAGAGATCCTCCAGAGCATTACAGCTATTAAAATTTGTATTTTGCAATTACTTCAGTTTACTTTGCTTCTTTTCTAGGTTTTATGCTAAATTACATGGATGGAGGATCAAGCTTCACTTAAAAAACATCTATTTTTTATGGGCTGTGCCACTATTGGAACAAATTTTAAATCATGTGACACAATCGTCATAATTTTGATTGAAAGGTTCACTTCAGACCAGGCTCTGTATGTTTAATAGAGCAAAATCTGACTTAATCTACTAATTTCTAATTTAACATAAATAAAGTACATGACACATTAGTCATTTTTCTTAATTCGCTGCTGTAAGATGCTCAAACAGCGATGAGGTTTGTGTTTACGCAGCACGCCATAATTCAGCAGCAGCCACCGATTCCTCACGTTTCTTTGGGCTAAAAAGTTCCCAGCCCTGTGTCTCCATCCTAATTCACAAAATGGACGTGCCAGGTTTGATCTCAGAAGTGGTGGGAGGATTAATTTGTGAACAACCAAAAGTATAATGTAAGTGCTAGGTGCAATTATTTTAAGTGCTAAATACCTCACGATGATGGCAGATAGGAGTGAGGCAGCGGTGAGGCTGCCATTCCGGGCTGGGGTTTCATTATTGTGGAGACAATGCTTGCCCTCAAAGTATGCAAGGCATTTTCCAGATCAGAAGAAAACGTGATCCCTACTCCGAGAGCGCCTAATCTAAAAAGTCAAAGATGAAAAGAGGGAAAGGAACTCAGGATACAAAGGAATCTATGTAGTGACAGGTCCCAGCTTGTTATTTTAATTAAAAATATGCTAAGTCCTTCTTGTTGCCTCTTGCAGCTCTCTCATCCAGACTCTAAGCTTCAATTCGTGTCCGCACAACCTTCCTAATCACCTAATGCCCACTCACCCCATCAAGTTGCTCTTTGGGACCGGGGTCAGGTTGGAAGCCCAATGCATCTGACCCAAAGGTGTTTCCAGAGCCCCATGTACGTCCTGCCAATGGTGTCCCTGCAATCCAGAGCCTTTCCTGCACCTTAGAGGGCAGGGCCCTCGGCGCTGGGTGCCCTGCACGCACGTAGCATTGGAGCCATCTCTCTGAGAGGATGCTGCCCCGGCCTCGGATGGGCCGGGCCGTCCCATCCTCTGAGCCAGACTTGTCAAAATGCCACTTTACCAATGATGGGAGCACGAGCTGGTGGTGCTGTGCTGGGTTAGATCTTCCAGGAGTTTTACCGGACCTAGAGAACCGCCTGCCCCCTTCCCGTGTGCCCTTGCTGTTGGCTTGCCCCCAGACCTGAGGCAAACATCTCCTGGCACTGCTGCCTGCACTCCGCTCTCTGACTGCCCCTGGAGCCCAATGGATATTCCTTCAGATGTCTAACAAGCGTTGAACACAACTGAGGTTTAGAGAGAGACAGAAATCAATACGGCAGCTTCCACCAGTCACACTGAGGGATTAGCCGTCCCGAGGAAAAGCACAGACGGCTGAATAGGAGAATCATGACTCCGAATAACGCACGAGGTTTATGAAGCTGGGAAGCAGCCTCTGGCCTTGATAACCTCCAGCTGGCCCAGCAGGAAAGCAGGCGGGGGGAACACATGCGCGTGGCAGCCTCCCCTTCTTCAGCAGCAGGGGCTGGCGCAGGCCTCAGTGCAGGCCTTGGTGCACCCTGGGGAGCTCTGCCAGGCGGCGGCAGGGCACCCACTCAGCCCTGCGCCACCATGCTGAGCCCGCTTGGTGTTTTCCAGATCTCGCTGCAGCCAGGTGCCGTGTTTTGTCTCTGGGGCTCAAAAGGAGCGACCCTACCAGCAGCAAATGCAGGTGGCACGGGTGAGATGCAGAGGTGAGAGGCTGAACACTTTCACCAGGACCGGGTCAGGTGTGGGGTGAGAGGCAGAAGGCACAGAAAGCTGCTCGGCTTCTGCCTTCGCCAGAGGAGGCCCACAAACCACCAACACTGCCAGATACGGGACCCTGTGCTGCGAGCACCTCTGTCTTGAGAAACCCAGATCTTTGACCTGGGAATGCTGCAAGCAACCCCAGTTTTATGGGGGTAGAGACAGGACAAGGACAAAAACTCGAATGGCAAAGTGGTTTTTAGCTCAGCTAACATCAGTTTTCTGCAGGTTTATGTGTTGAGGATTTGATGCTCCCTCTTGCTTTGGCTTTGGCTGCCGCATTAGGACTCCAAAGCTGCTGAGAAAAGCCTGCCTTTGTCTTTAAATTGTCACAGGTGAGAAAAAAGGGACAGCAGAGGAACCGTAGGGGGAAGCAATGCTCAGAAAACCTTCAAGGTTTAATATGTTACTGAAGCATGAGTAATATATTTGCATAGTACAAGAGAGGTCTTTAATGACCTCCCAAGTTTCCAACATCCTGAAGTTTCCAGCCCAGGGTACGGTTTCTGGGAGCAGTGAGGGAATGAATGCTCTTCTTGAGCCCACTCAATCACAGAGTCACAGTTTGCTTCACTGCCCAGGCAGCACCATCGATTGTCAACAGGACTTGCAATGTCCTTCTGTGAAAGCCGATGGATTCTTTACAATCCGAATTTCACCCACAGTGAGGGAAGAGCAATGAGACAACAGAGTTGTGGAAGAGCAAAGTTCATGTAATATGCAGAAAAATGCCCCAAGGTAATTTCCAGTCACAAGCCTTGGAAAAGGATCATTCCTTTTTTATTTAGCATTCTGATTTCTCTCAAGTGAATTAACATGGGGTGGGGAAAGGTGTCAATACTTCTCAATATAGCAGCCGAACAGCTACAGCCCCACAGAAGACCAGCAAGAGGCCCTCTCAGACGTGTCTTCCTGAAGATAAGCCCCATCCCTGACCTGGACACTTCCATTTCCCTTCTCCCAACTGGTCTGATTCATCTCTCCTGTTGTCCAGCCACTAAAACTGTAGATGGTATGGCCAGAGATGCTCAAGGAACTTCCCTCTGCATTTCGGAACAGTCTCTGCTCTGCAAGACACTAAAACATCTTTACCAAAACTGAGGTTTAAATCCATGACATCAGCTCTGTACCATGCTGCTCAGTCAGGCATGACAGTCAGAGAAGGAGCTCTGAACCTCAGCTCAAAGCTTCAGAGCTGCTTCAGACCTGCTTTGTTCCAGGAAAATCTGGAGCATGTGAACCATCACTTGCAGAAAGGAGGCCACAGCGGATGTAGAGGCAGGGGTCCCAGAAAATGGGATCCATGACTGGGGCGACTGCCGGAAGGGCTCAGCCAAACGCATGAATGCTGGCTGTTAACCGGGTGGCTGATACACGGGAACCTGCTCTTTCTCCCCAGAGCCTGTGGCAAAGCCGTGCTACCAGCCTGCCCTCACGCCACAGGCCTTTCGCCAGTGGGCTGGCGTGTGGGGTGACCACCATGCTTTGACCCGGGTGCCAGCTGCCCGCGGCGGGGATGGCCTCGTCCTTCCCAGTCACAGACAGAGTGAGGTCAGATGGGTCTGCCTTGGCCGCAGCACACTGCTGCAGGCTGAGATCAGCCTCCAGTGTGGGGATAGCATCGCTCCTCGCGAGACCATCAATCTGTCCCAGTCCCCACCCCCACTGCTCCTTCTCCTGCATTAACCTAAAATATGAGCGCATGTGCTCACCCCCGGTGCTTCTGCTCCAAGAAACCATCCTGTCCCCTCCCTCCAGCGCTCCTTATCTAAGGCAGCGTGTCACTGCAATTTTATGGTCAACATTACAGGCTCAAGACCTCCTTTGAGCCAATCGCCCTGCGCCGCATCCGTTAGGAGAGCAGCCAGGCTTCCCGCGAGGAGCTGCCTCCTGCGCCGCGCTGCCTGACCCCCTCCGCCGGCAGCCGCCATAAATCTGCCGTACCTGATGGGAGATGGGCTTTTTAGGATCTCTCAGGGTGCTTTGAGGTAGCACTTCTATGAACTCCGTGCCACAATAAATAATGCTACCTGCAATATGTCTTTGGGAACGTGTCAGCAGCGGCTGTCCTGCCATGAATTTTTATTCTTTTGCCGTCTGGAAGATAGATTCCAGATACAGCATTTCCCCGCACTTAGTGTCAAATCTCTTTACCCCTTTGCCCCGGCAGAATGACAGGGACCACAAATAAAATAAAATAATAAAAAAAGAAGCATAGGAAAAATGGCCTGAGAGCAGAGGGAAAGCACTAAACTCACCTCTCTCTGCAGCTGAGCAGCTTCAGAGATGACAGCAGTGACTACAGGCAGGGGCGACTTGGAAGAGGAGGAAGGCAGTTTTTGTGCACTGCAGATCAGGCTTCTGCAGGAGGATCCCACAGAAACGAGCATGAAGGGAAAACTGCCATAAAGGGCATCGCACACCAGAGACACGGGGCCATGGGTCTGCGTGCCACCCCGAGCTGCTGTGCCACGGATGGGGAAATAAAACACCAAGCCCAGGAAAGGAGGGGGTTTTAATGAGAAAACCTTCCACTGTAGGTAAAGAGGTCATTCAGAAAGGCTCATGAAATGGCCCAAATATTTGCAGCTCTCGCACTGCAGATCTAGTACCAGGGTCAGAGCAGAGAGGAAGAATGTTGGAACAATTACCAACAGGGACGCCGTGCAAGGCGGCCTTGCAGCTGGCACACAGATCTCACAGTGCTGGTTTGGGTGGCTGCACACCAGCCCCCAGCACTCCCCAGAGTCAGCCAGTGGCATTTGGGGGCTTCCAATGAGCTGGATGTGCACACACAGAGCAGGACTCTGCAGGTGGTACCAAGGTGGGCTGTGCTGACCCTCAGAGGTACCCTAACAGGAATCCCAAAACCCAATGAAGAGACAAGCCCGGTGCTGTGCCTGGGGTGCCAGACACGCTGGAGCTGACTGGCAGAGAGGGACCTGCGGCTCCCGAGCGCTCAGGGCAGAGGCAGCCAGCAGCATCCTGGGTTGCATGAGGAGGACCAATGCCAGCGGGTGGAGGGGGTGACCCTTCCTTGCAGCACTGCTGGAGCACCGGGTCCAGTCCTGGGCTCCCATCATGCAACAGATACGGATGTACCAGCTGGATGAGGTCATCTCCGGACGTGCCCTCCAGCCCCAGCAGGCCCTGTGGCTCTGGGACCTACTGGAGGAATCCAGGCTCTACTTCCCAGTTACTATGTATAAGCCATTGAGTAAACCACCCTTAAGACTACAAAATACTTTAAAAAACACCCAGGCAGGTAAAATAAAATATTATTAGTTGTACAATTCAGTTGGGAACATGAGAAATACCTGCTCAAACAACAGTGCAACAGCCGGAAAAACTCCGTAAGAATATGAACAGTTCCAGCTAGATAGGAGTTCACAGTGCATGGTATTTTCCTCTTGGTTTCCCTCTTCTTGCTCAGTGCCTAATACAACAACAACTCAATGACTCCTCTCCACCCCTGAATGCTGCTGGGGCTGCAGGGCCATCTTACCTTAATTTGGAGACATCACTTTCTCCTTTACCCCAATGAAATTACTGAGCTTTCCCTCCTTTCCATCTAACAGGTACCAGGATGGGCATTCCGGTACCTTCACCCTGATATGCGTGTGCCTGTGATAACACACAGCATGTTACAGACATCGCCGTTCCCCGATAAGTCACCATCTTCCATGGCACAGTGGTGCCACATGAAACCTCCTTCCCAATTCACGCCCAGACCGATGACGCTGGGGTTTGAACAGAGCTCCTCGTGTGCCTCAACACCTCTCTTCTCTCTATTCCCACCTCAGGCACTGCAGATGCCAGGGCTGGTTAAACACCCGGTGCCGAGGGACAGTGCAGGGATACGAGGCTGAACCGCCCCACGTCTCCCTTCCCCAAAGACACAGAGCGGCTGCATTAGCCACACAGCAGAGTTAAAGTGGAGGAGATTTACAAGGTCATTGACAAATGCAAGTATTGATTGAGTATTAAAGTGTCTTGTGATTAATACAGCCTTCGAAGTAATTAGTGCAGAAGATCTCTTATATCTCCCCATGTTTAAATAATGTATCTGTGAACACGCAGGCCCCTGTCAATCACTCTGGCTGAGGCCAAACATCGTATCACCGGTAACTCATTTGGAAACTGAGTTTCCTGCCTGGTGAATATCTTTCAAAAACAGCAACTCTTCCCTAATTGCCTGGGGTGACCTATATTTAGAGCCCAGCAGTTTGCTGAGGGGGTAGAGAGGGAGAAGAGAGCTGAAGAGAACGCTAGAGCTCTCTATTCCTGTGGTGGTAATAAAAACGCAGGAGAAATATCAGAGCACAGCTGCCAGAGGGACCCATGGCAGGAACACGCACACGGTGTCTGCTCAGCCCGGACACACTATTCCCAGGTCTGATGGAGGCATATGGTGCTCTCCCATTCACACATCGGTACCAGCCTGGAGATTTCCATACAGCAGCTGATGTTAAAACTGGGAGTTGTGGAACTGCAACTTGTTTTTTAAATCCAAAGAAATAGGTAAGCCAGGATGGAGATGATTTCCCCCATGTTTCCTAAGGTTTTATTGGGGGAAGAGATGCTCAACTAGTATTTCTCAAGCTACATCCCCATCTGGCTCCCTAACAGATCCCAGAAATCTATGATTAGAATTTCTGTGATTAGAATAATAGAAACCAGGGCTGGAAAGGACCTCAGAAAGTCACTAAATTGATCTTTCTGCCCACAGGCAGAATCAATTACACCTAAGCATCCAAGTACGCTGGCATCCTAGATTGAAAGGATGGGTCACATTAATCTAATAGCAAACTGGTTGTAAGCTCTTGATCAATTTGCAGTCATCTGCATCCTCACTGATTTTCCCACCGTCCAGGACTTGGGGCCAAGGGGCTCAAAGTACAACTGCTCCTGAGGTACAGGGCTGCAGCAAGAGGCACAACTTAAAGTCTAAAAGAAAAAGCATGCTCCAAGCCCAGAAAATCTCCATGAGAAAGTAGATAATGGAAAAAAGAGGGTGGAAAAGGTATCTGCAGTGTGTGGGAGGTACAGAAGCATCAAGGGAAGGAGGGCAAAGACAAGGGTTATGCACAAACTCAAAAAAAGCTTACGTTTTGGAAACATTATTGCTCATTTATTTCCCCTTTTTTGCAGCTATTTAAGGAATACTTTTCTTGGTGTTATTATATAGTGGAGCGTAATACCTAGATAAAAAAATATACACAAGAATGTGCTGAGAGGAGAATTATAAAAAGGAGCTAAAAAAGTCCCTCTGCTCTTCCACACACGCTCAGTGACATTAGAAAACTGCTGCATAAGGAAGCTCATGTTCCTCTTATCAGAGACTCGGGCTCAGCGTGGGGCTCAGCGTTCCGTGTTTAACCAACCTCTACGAGCCCCACTCGGTTACTCCTTGAAGTAACTTCTGCTGAGGGACAAACCCAGCTGGCTCTGAGGGCTCCTGGGCCAGGGCTCAGCATCCCTGTCTCAGCATCCCCATCTCAGCTCTTTGTCCCCACCAGAAGGGCTTTAATCTGACCTGAAACAAGGACACCATCATCTGTGGGAAGATCAGGCTGCCAGCAGTTACTAGAACCAGGCATGAGCTCCTTCTGGAGCACACGGGCGCTTATCGGTCACCTAGATGGAGGAGGTAAATGTTCCACAGTAAGTGCCACTTCAGCAAAATAAGCAGCTTTGCACCTTCTGGACGCTTTTTGGAGCCCATGAAGCACCAGGTACTCATCTAATGTCGTCTTAATCTCTTTCCTACCATTTTCTTTAAACAATTGTAATCACTGGGTTTCTCTGAAGCACACTTAGAGATCGTTAAACATTTACTGCTTATTGGGTAAATAAGGCCCTGGGAAATGGTTCCCTTCAAACTCATCCATTTCTGAGCTGCTATTTGATTCCAGTTCAGAAGACACGAGGAGCTGAACCGCGATCCCACCACCCATCTCCACCCCCTACACTTCCCCCAGGCCAAGAAACAGGACAGACACACAAACAAGCAGGTGCCCAGCAAAGGCTGCACGCTCCTGCCCAGGGACCAGTGTCCCGTGGGGGCAGGCAGCCAGCCAGAGTGGTCCTGGGATGGAGGGGAGTTGGGACCCCAGTACCAATGGGACCCTGGAGCAGACACGGTCCCCTGCCCAGTTTAACTGTCGGGGTTAAAATACACAACCCGTGGAAGTGAATCACTCTCATTCCTAATGAAATCAGAACAATTCCTAAACTCATTTAGAGGGGGTAAAAAGAAGGAGAATTCCTTCTTCCCGGAAGACACCAAATGAAATCCAAACCTGGGCCTGGGGCCTTTCTCTTCAGATGAAGCACTGGGAACACTCTCCTTTCCCCTTGTACCCACTGCTGCTCCACAACTCTCAAGTCCCTCTTCCTTCCCCTCTTACCAGTTTATTTACTGTGCCTGTTCTGCCAGCTACTGGTGCAACACACTTCACTCAAATACTCATCATTTAGTTCTCTGGGCAAATCGTATTTAATCAGCAGAGGAGAGAACACATCATCACTGGATGCCATTACACCCAGGAGTAATGGAACCCTAGCCTGTGGTGCCTCTGAGGAAACCAAGCCGGCAGCATTTCTGGGGGGGTTACCCAGCAGCTTGTGGATCCTTCTGGGATCTCTGGACCCAAGGGATGGCGAGCAGTGAGAGGCACAGCGGGAGGAGGAGAGAAGCTACCATGGATAAACAGGGAACACCAGGGTTTGTCACAATGCAGCCAGGAAATGCATCTCTGGGAATCCAAGGGCCAAACTCCTGAGTTAATTACAGGGCAGAAGAACAAGGCTGCTGCACAGACATGCGCTCGCTGTCCAGAAACCCTGTCCAGAAAGATCCTCTCCAAAGAGTAAGGACAGAGGTAGCTCTGTGCCATCTCCAGCCTCAGGGTGAAGCCTGCTTTAGCAGTGAATTCTTCAGTGCAGAAGCAAGGCATCCTTGGCTGGTTGGCCCCCTTCTCCGAGCCTTACCGGACTGCAGACGAAGGGCTCAGCACCAGCGTGGAGGGGAAGAGGACACAGATCACCAGCCCCTGGTCGCACCTGGTCTCCTCTGTGCCAATTACAGCCCTTCTGGGGGTCAGGGTTTTTAAGGGAAATAATTCTATTTTGGTAATACTAATAGACAATTTCTTTACTGATCGATAAAGTCCAAAAAGTTATGACAGCAGCAGAGACACAAACAGATTCTTAACGTTGCCTGGAGAAAGAAATGGGGCAGTCTTCTCCAGCTGGCCCCGAGCTGCTCCAAACTGGACATTCCCCTCCTATGGAGAATCCCAGCTTACCCTGGCTACAGCACAAAATGCTACGGGAGACATTTTACCTCCTTATTCATCACTTGACATCAGTGCTCAGAAATGACTGCCTAGGTTCAGACAGAACAATGGCCAGAAAGGCTGAGTGTTGTATTTTATTTATTATTTATTTTTTGCTAATAATACATCTGAGGTTTAGATAAGTAACTAAGAGGAAGGAGAGCTCCTTCTAGTCCATCCTGCTGCCGACAATTAAGAAACCTCAAAGTAATTTTTGAAAATGTCAGCGTCTCATTTAGCAAACGGATAAATAATGAATGAAGCATAATCACTGTCCTGTGCTGGTGGTACAGCTTCGCGGTGTCATTAGTAAACTAACGGTATAATATCTTCGTGTCACAGTTTAATTATATCTTGTAATTAGTTTCAGCAATGGATTGCACAGAGTCAGGCCCCCTGAGCTAAACAAAAGGTAATGGAACTTTCAGAGTCCTCGCATAAATCAATTATGAAAGTGTCCTGTGTTATTTGAGGCTTGTTTGCTGTAATTTTATGCACAAAGAAGAAATGATCCCTGCTGCCTATGGAGAGTGATTCACCTCACCAACTGCCTGCCTAAATGAGCCCGAGTGCTGCTGGAATGGGAGCCCATCCCAAAGCATCCTCCAAAGAGCGCTGCTGAGCACGGCTGTCGGGAGCGCGAGCGGCATACGAAAATTGTACCTTGCCTGGCTGCGAGCACCAGCAGCACGGCGTTACACATAGGGAGAGGGAGGTGGCTCCGTGCCACTGTGGTGGCTGGTGCCTTGCAGCCAAGCACCAAAGCTCAGCAGGTCATGGTGGTACCCGTGCAACCCTCTGCCTCAAGGCTGCGTGTGGCTGTGCTTCTGGTCGCTATCCCCAGAGGACCCTGCCACCACCCAAACAACACCCACACCGTCCTTCTCCCTCTTCTTCCTCCACGGAGTCAATAAATCCCTCAGTGAGATGTCTGATCCCCAGCCTGCACCAGCCCATTGAGGCCAGCCTGTAGCACTGGGCACCAGCCCGGCGATTGCCCTCCTGATGCCAGGGTCAGCTCTTCCTCCTGCTCCATTTCTGATCTCACTCATCCACTGTCCCTGGAACGAGTCATGCAGCAGCGGGCTGTGCCAGGAGCAGATCAGTCCGGGCTGAAGGATGCAGCGAGGTTACGCAGCTGTAATTGCAGCGGATGAGGATCCTGGCTGCCATCCTGCAGGCTTAAGCTCCGGAAACTCTACACAAGACACTCTCTCTTCTGAAGAGCTCTTTACGCTGCACCAGGAGCTGCGCATCTATAAACCGCGGGTCTAAAGCTCCGGGCCTGCAAAGTGGCTGTGAGCGATCTCCAGTTCCCCTGCCTGTACCTTCACCCACAGTTTCCAGGGAAAAAAGAAGAGTGGTGTTACTGGAATTAAGTTCAGGCTTAATAGCCAAGTTTTATTTTCATCATTTTCCAGCGAGTGCTACGCAGTGCTGCCACTCCTTCCTGACCTGGTGCACACGTGTGGCTCCAGTGACGGAGCGCCTGGATTATTTGTCTTTTCCCATTCCTCCTCTGCCCCCACTGCTTGGCGCTGGAAGCTGCCTGTGTTATGTGGGATGGAGGAGGAGGAAAAGAAAAAAATTAAATAAAATCAAATCGAACCTCTCAGTGTGTCTAATTTTGGCCCTACCGCGATCTCCAAAAGCAAGAAAGGCTCAAAGCCGCAGCAAAGGGCTGTGCACAGGTCACCCAATCCGAGTCGGAGTGTCGGGGATCCCTACTGCGGGCGGTGGAGGAGAAGTGTGGGGAAGAGTCTGAAAGGTGCCAAGACATGTAATCGTCTCAGTTCTGATCAAGCTGCAAAACACGCCGGGGTCCTGGTTCAAAGCCCTCATCAAGTCTGCCTTGAAAGTGAATCTCGTGGCATGCTGGCCTTTCTGTTTATACAACAACTTACAGGTTTAAATGAAAAGCTGCTTGATAAAGCAGCCTGAATCCTCCCATTGTGAGCCCTTCAGCAAATTTAACAAAAGAAAAAGCACTGACTAGAAAAAAAAAAGGGGGAAAAAAAAAAGTCCACTCCTCGGAGTGGTGCTGCTATCTGGTTGGTTGCCATAGCGACATGATGACTTGTTCACATGGCAACATACCTTAGGTCCACTATTAAAATGATGAGAGTAAACTGGGTTGCACTAAGTATAGTATGCTGCCTGCCGCACAAGCCTTCCTCTGCAGCAGAAGCTGGGACGGACACGCGTGGGGAGGGGATGGCAGTGGAGCACAACCCCAGGGATGGCACTGTTGGTGGGCAGTGGAGAACAAGGGGGATCAGTGGAGCCCTAGACCTGTGTCCGAGCGGGATGGCAGCCACACAGATGATAAATTAAATTTCACTTCCATATAAAATTTGCCTCCATGAGCTGCAGGATGCTTTCCATACCTCAGTGACATGCTCCAGAGGGCACTGAACTCTTTAGGAAGTGACCACCAGCTATGGCAAGTAATACAGGGGGGAATGCGGAGGGGGAATCAGCAGAGAATCTTCCAACACCAACCCAACTGTGGTAAAAATAAAACTCAAGGAATAGCTGCTGCAGCAGTGAAACACAACCTCATAGCTTGTCATTTACATCAAAATCCTCAACAACCCGCATGCGGTGAATCGCCCAACACCGGTTTAGCCAGAACGGATAACCCAAGACTGCAAGAAGCATACACTCTCCTTGCAGTATTACTGGTGTGTTTTCTGTGATTCTTTGCATTTTAACAGATTTAAACACCTCCCTCTGACAGGACAGAAAATTGTGACACTGCTGCGGAGCTCATCTTCCCTCATTTAGATGAAGGACAGAATGATTCTCCTTGGTTTATGAAGCATGTATGGTGCACAACAGACATAAGAAAGTCTCTTAAAATGTAAAATATGAGGAAAAACACCTTTAATACAGATTCTACTCTAATTTTGCCGGCTTCCTTTTACTACTCTCTGTAGAAGGCAGTATCCCAGCATGGCTCTTGCTCACAGATTTCTGGCTTAAAGTCATATTCAGGTGATGAAGTGATTTGGAGCACCAGCCATCTGAAGACACCACGTGCAATCTGCCAAGGCTCACTTCTATCACTGAGGAGTTAAACAACCCCTAGAGCGGCACGGAGCCCATTGGATGCTGAAGCATTCCTCCTTCCCATCCCCATCACAGCCACAGTCTCAGCATGTTCCCCTCACCCATCCTCAACCCTTGTCCATCTTCTCAGGACTCAGAAGTCCACAGACAGCCTGTGGACAGCTCTCGGTGCTGTCTGCCGTGCCACCAGGCTCTGTCCCCATGAGCAGGGATGGCAGGAGGCTCAGGGCAGCCACCATACCGTGCTGGCAGCACTCCCCTTGCTGCATTGGAGGCTGCACCGAGAGCCCTGGCACGGAGGCCCCACAGTTTTAGCAGAAGCCTCAGCAGAGACAGATTTCTCTCATCTCTATCCCTGATGAAACGGTAGTTTTGTCCCGCTCCCCAAAACACAGCAAACGGTAACTGCCTGATAAGCACAGCAAACCGAACGTGGAAAGGAAAAAAGAAAAGAAACCTTCTGGTGCCTATCAAGCTATCATGACAGCTGCACTCATGTTTCCTCCTGAGGACCAAAATAACTACAAAGTGCATGAAATCATTAAGCACATGAAAATCCCAGAGGTAGGCTTGGGCTAAACCTCACAATTTCCCAACCAAAAGGCATCAAAGACAGATCCCTCGCTGCTCGTTCGCTGTTTCCTCTCACTCCACATGTTCCCATGCCAGTTTGCCTCTGCCTGGTACGGGCCGAACACTAACTCCCAGTACGAGGGTTCCCGGCCCATCCTCCCGGCTGTAGGCCAAGGCCGAGGGTTGGTCTGGGCATTGTGAGGGGGGACAGCAGAGGCCAGAGCCCAAACTGGGACACAACCCCTCTCAAGGCACAGGAGTCCATGCAATGCCCGTGCAGAAACACAGGTGAAAGGGTGCTGATTTGGGGACTCTGGGGAGGCAACTGCACACCGAGGAGACAAAGTCCCGGGTTTATTCGTCACTCATTTATCTACTCGGTGAACTGGGCAGCACAAACAAACTCAGAATTTCCCAGCATGACACAAGGCTCAAGTCAGGCCTGGGAGGTGACATCCGGCACAGAAAGTCGCAGAGCAGAAATTACCCCTCAACCTGACCAGAAAAACCTAAAAGAAAAGGACCGGCCTCAGGTCTCAGTTTTGTAAAGGCTGTGGGGAATGTACCTACACTAGTTCTTTGGCTGGCATAATTCCTAGAGTTTAGAAGTGGGCACAGAAGGTCTTTCGCAATGCTCTTCTCATGTCCTCCTGCTCCACCCCGGCTTATCCAGGGATGATTTGCTACCTTCCCCTTTCCAATGGTTCAGCACGCACCAGCCAAATTCCTCCTTTAAAGCTGTTACCTCTACTACAAATTGCAATAATCTTACTATTTAAAAAAAAAACCCAACAAAATTCCCAAACTTTTAATGACAAATCTAATTTTAGAAACAAGATTCACCTGAAGGATAAACCAGGAAGGAATTTTGTGCACCTGTAAAAACTTCATTAGCAGAAAAGGAACCTGATGGTTCACCAGTGAGACAACAGGTGTTTAAACAATTCCTTCTACCTACGCTCTCACGTTGACTTTATTTTCAAGTTTCACTCAATGATGGAGTTGTTTCTTAGCTCCTTGTGTGCTTAGCCATTTAATTAAAGCAATCCATATTGAATTCATGTCCAGATGCCTTGACCAGCAGAGCCAGATCCTCATTGGCATGCCAGCTGCTCAAAGAAGAGCACAGCCCCTTGCATACTAATCAGAGGAGAAGGCAGTGATTCATCAGCCTACGATACTGCTTCAGCATCTACAAGCACTTATGACATGTAATTGGTGGTGCATAAGCAAGCCAGGCCACATTAAAAAGCCTACAGATAGTCAGAGATAAAAATTAATGACTTTTGCTTTGTGTAATCCTGCGTGCGTTGGGGCGGGGGGAAGGGAGACTGGGATTAATGGACAAATATAAGTAGGCACAAAGGAACAAAGAGTTTCTTGGCCTTGTTTACATATTGAACAATAATAATAAAAGAAAAGTGACAAGTTATGGGAAAGGCAAGTGTGAATTTTCGGCACGAGTGAGTTGGAAGACTGCTTGCAGTTCATTACGGATGCAGAATTTCCATACTCATTATTCCGAAACAAACCTCCTTAGAAGGCCCTTCTGGGACCAATGGCAGCAGTTTTTATTATTCATCTTTTGCCGGTATTGAGGATGTCATTATAAGAGCTGCGCAGAGCTCCCACTGCATGGCACGCGGGAGGGGAGGCGGGTAACTACCTTGGGAGGAATAGCTTATTTTTCATGAGACCAGAGCAACCAAGGCGCCGGGGTCACGGTGGGCCACAGTTGTAAAATCAGGAAAGAAGAGGGAGGTAAATCAAGGACAGCAGACAAAGACATTACGTTATGCGCCTGTGACAGCGGCTCCTGCAGATCAACTTCTCATCAAAATATTCGCACATCAACACCATGGTTTGGAGCCCCCCTTCCCACCACAAGCCCCTTTCTCCAGCTGTGATGGACACACACCCCCTCACAATGATTTTAGAGAAGAAGGGGACTTCCCTGCTTCTACTTTTAGTTGAATAATTGCTTTCTCTTCCAGACCCTTGGTAAGATGTGTCTGCCAAAGCGAGCTCGGATCTGGAGCTCCTTGAGCCATCTTTCTCCTCAGAGGAGGCCCGAGAGGCGAAAGCCAGTGCACATGTGACAGGACACTTAATCTGAAACTCAGTCTCACCTAACACCTGCCTCCGGCACACCAGGCACAACAACTGACTTGAGCAGCTCCCAGGGGTAGAGCTCTATTGATTCCAGCAGAGATCTGCCCCTGTATGATAGCAGAGATCTGGTAGCAGACTTCCCTCCTGACAGGAAAATTACCAATTACACCGCATGTTCCCCAGCACAGAGGCCGATACCTCTCGTTTCACTTAGAAAGGGAAACACTAGCTCCAGCCTGGTCTCCAGTGTCAGCCTGCTCCTGCCACTGCTCTCATCCCAGAATGGCCATTTATTACCTGTTGAATGCAAGTTTCTACTCTGTAGATGGGAAGAGTTATTTTAGGAACTATTGATTTATCCTAATTGCATCTATCTTGGTACTGTGAAAAACTGCCATTGCCATGGCAATAGCGTTAAAAAAAATGGAAAAAAGTCTAGGCTTTAGTCAAGTATGGTGATCATTTTAATACAGGAGACACAGCCCTTTCCTACAGAGGTCAGAGATGATCTCTGTGTGACTCAAAGGGAACAGGAGTTACTCAGCTTGGCATCCAACCCAGTCCCCACAGCCAGGCCTGGGCACCTCCAGGTTCTGGGAACCACAGTCGTGAGGACACGGTTTCAGAAGGACACGAGAAACACCCATCTGTGCCCATGGGAGTCACTCGGTGCTGATGCCAAGGGAAACCATGATGCCACACAGGGGGACATCACCTCTGACAGCACCTTCAGGAAGCCTTTCCCCTCATGGGGTCTTTGCCTCAGAGATGACATGACGGCTCCTGAGATTCACACACACCAGGGAGGGGATAAAGCTCTTCACTTCTCTTTCCCCAGAGCTGCTCAACACGGCCCTAGCAATACCCCCCAGACCCGAGCTGGGATCTGCAGGTGAGTGCCAGGCTGGTGTTACACAGATGCATCCCTGATACAGCAAAGCCTGACTCCATTCTGTTTGATCCCACCTCCTGCCTGGTAGCACACATACAGTCTGGAGGACCTCGAAGCCTTCCCATCCTTCCACAGCCCTGAAGAACAGAGGGCAAAGCGCCGGGGCTCAGGAAAACAGGAAATCATTGCTATCGGCAGGCAGCTGAACAGAAACTCTGAGCCATCACTTGTGTTTAAGGTCTACTGCTGTGGTACAACCTTTCGTTCTGCAAACCCTGCTCTCTATTTATCGGGTACACCAGCTAATTTCATCTGTTTTGCAGAAATATTTACCGAGGTGGGTGAGGGAAGCAGGAGCTGCAGCTGCATCCGCAGCCACCAGCCGATGTATTTACAAGTGGGGCTCTGCGGTGCGGCTGGCTAAAAGAGGATTAAATTACGCTTTGTAGATTAAGAGTCTGAACACTATAAAACTCATAAGCCTTTGTATGCTAAGCAAGAACTTTGACTCCCACAGGAGCTTGCAATGGAGGTTCTGCATACACACAGAGGGCTTGAATTTTTTGATATTTGAGCATCTCTTCCACAGACAGAGATCATCAAACTGGTCTGAAACCTTTGATTGGCACCAAGAAGTTTGTATGGCTGGTACATTTCATCTCAGTTCCTCCACACAGGCACTCAGACACCTTTCTACTGTTGTGGTGCCACCACCAGTTATGCGTTATCCAGATCTCCACCCCACTGCCCCTTCCCACCAGAAGAACATTGCCCCAGATCTTGGCTTCTTGGGAAAACACACTAACACAATACCCACCCACCCCCTTTTCCTGCCCCCACTCTTCTTCCCGTGCCTTCTCATGCATAAGTTACAAATTGCACACATAAACCTGATATTTCAAGAGACATTTTTCTTGTATTTCGACAGTATTCTGCTTAAAACAGGGACAGCCAGTGCTGCTGTGAGGGAAGGGAAGCAAAGCAGCTTTTACAAGACCATAACAAAAAATCTGCGTATGGATTAGCTACCGAAGAGAAAGATTTGTGTGTGTCTGTTTTCAGCTAAGAGGGAGGCAGGTCCCCAGGGATTCAGTGGAGTTATTTCTTCTCCAAGCTTTTTTTTTTTTTCAGTTTTTCCCTCCACACTTTGAGGAGAAAAGCAGAGCAACACTTCCCCTTGGTGCCTGCATCCCACTGCCATACTGATGGAAGGCAGACTGAGCCCAGGACCTGGCTCATGGGGGAATGTTTGGGGCCTCCCACTGCAACAGACCCCTAAGAGTTGCTCCTGGATTTTAAAATACAAAATGGAAGTTTAAGAAAGGTGGGTTTTTCTTCATGCATTACGGGTTGGACATTTTAAGATAAGCCTTCTGTTACTGTCTCTGATGGGACAGGCCAAGTACCTTTAGAGCCCAGGTCACAGGATGGGTTGGAAGGGACCCACAGAGCAGGTACCAGCAGACGTCACCGCTGATGCTCTGGGTAAGGGTGAACAGACCAGCCAGTGAGGCACCTTGGCCTGTGGGGCTGGATGCCGAGATGGCCGTGAGCCCCAGTGTGTGGGCACGGCACTGCCATAGCCATCTGTCCCCACACACAGCCCTGCTCGGCACGGGGCAGACACCATCACACAACCCCATTGAGCTGAAGTGTGATGGGTTCTGCACATTGTGCTCGGTAACCCAACAGGGACAGACTGTTGCTGGAGAAACCTTGGGAGAAACAGCTCCTGATGTAAGCCAGCTCCAGCTCCAGAAGGAAGCTCCAGGGGCGACATTAAATGTTAACTGTCCAGGAACAGCCAAGACGGGCACGTTAAACAGTAATCGCTAGGTAACTGTCTCAGACAGACAGAAAGAGAAGGGGAAAAAACCTGAAGTAGCTATCTTTAAAGAGAACAAGCAGATCTGAGTAATCCAATTTAGGGGAGATAAGAGTCTGCTGGTAGCACTGTCCTTTAACTGGACAAACGCCTTCGTTCAAGTGTCAACCCCAATCCCAGGGAGGTCAGCGCGGGGCCTGCAGCCTAATGTACTCCTGAATTGGCTGAGTGGATTTCCGAACAAACACGCTGGTCCAACAGAATTGATTTTCAGCAGGCCGTATGGGTCCCTAACGTAATTATCCTGCAGTGAGTCAGTTCACAGCAGCCCCTGCATTTAAACGCTGCTGGTCAGCCGAGAGGAGAGGTTACTGCTGGTGCCTCAGCCTCGCCGCCAAGTACAGCTCCGCTTTTAATTGTTTAAACAGCAGTGGAATTTCTTTTGCTCTTTCTCAACAGAGAATCGTTATAGGCCTGTTTAAAGAGGTCTGGAGGGACCTCAGAAGAAACTTTCCCTTCAAGCTTTGTGTGCTAATGAAAAAAATCAAGTCATAGCTCTCTAATAGGCGAATTCAATTTATAACAAGCAAATACAATCATCTCGACACCAGTGCTACACCACAATAAAACTTCCCTGGCTTTTGCTACACAACAGCTCTAGAAATGCAGCTTGGTGCCAGGACAGCTGGCATGGCATGGCACAACACGGCATGGCATAGCATGGCACAGCATTGCATGGCACAACACAACATGGCATGGCACAACACAGCACAGCACAGGGTTAGTTGACACAGTGGTGCAGTGGTGTTGAACAGACGTTTGGACTTGATGATCTCAGAGGTCTCTTCCAACCTTAAAGATTCTGTGATCTACAGTTCCTGACAGAAGTTAGTGCACAGGACTTTTGGGGGCTGCTGACCCCCTGCCGAGGCACTGCCGTGCTCCGATCACCAACGGATGAAACCCAGAGTCCCCTCTCCAGCCATGATGGAGCATGGGCAATGCGGTATGATGCTCGGGACCCCCCAGGTATTTCACTCAGGCTACTGTGTTCCTCACCCACTGCTGAACCTCTTGTCCCTGCATCTCTCATCTATTCTGAACCCCTTTATTCTTCATCCGGTGCAATAATTCCCATGTATTAATTATGTGCTCTGAGACAAGGCACCAACTTGTCTTTGTTCCCAACTTCCCCCAGTCAGTGAGTACCCCTCACTTCTTGTAATGATTCCCTAATCATTCCTCCCAGCCCAGCCTCAGTTCACAGGCTGCTGCCGCGTTTCCCTTCACAGTTGTTACTGCAGATAATCAATTCCAGCTTTTTTAGTTCCTCTGCTTGTGGAAAGTGCCACATATCTGTAAACAGCCTAACTACCTGACCAACTCAGTTCCCCACTTCAACGTTTTCCAGCATCCTGATTACCCTTCCAGGGATGCAGCAGTTATTAACATCAATCCCAACCCTCGCACCTCACTGAAAAGTGCCAAAAAAATCTTAGGACACCCCCAGCTTCTCACAAACCCCTGTTGCATCCCTGGTGCTGAACCAATTCTGGGCAAACTCAGGCTCCACCCTGACCAAGCTGCCTGATTCGTTCTGTACCAAGAGAACCAGTGTAGATACAAGCTGCTCCGGAGCTCATCAGCCCAAAGCTGCCCGTTCGCTGCCAGCCCAAAGCTTCCTGCCATCCCTCCCAGGCAGAGCATCCTCCTGCATGACGGACTCACTGCCGTTCAGGTCCGTGCTGGTTCCATCTATGTTTCCTCTGGCTGCTCAGATGCCGCGTGAGCTGTGCCCAGCTTTCCCGCTGCAGTCGCAGAAAACCATCTGTCAGATTCTCAGCCTTATTTCCCTTTTCCTGTCTTTCCCCAAAGTAGGAGCAAATGGGGCCAGATTCCAGCTGTATTTTTCATCCTCCAATTAGCGGGCTCCAATTCATCACTCTGAGTATCTCCTGGCATCAGTGCTGAGATTCCCTCCTCACGCCTGGTAAATCGGTCTTCATTTAAAACCCTCTCTCTTAGCCCTAAATGGAAATCAATTCTGCAAGTTTAGCAAATAGTTAATTACTCCACAAAGAGGATTGATTGGCCTTTGATCACCAGAAAGCTCTGTAGTGCTATTAGTCTCTTTCATCTGTGATTAAACCACAGAGAAAAAGAAACAAAAACTAAATTAGGCTTCTCCTGTTATCCTACAAATATTTAATGACGGGATAATCTCCTAAAGGTGTGATCAGGGGATATACACTCTGCCAGGAAACGTCTCCAGCTCAACCTTGAACCCAAATTCTCTGCCTGCAAAGAGCCTGGCAACAAACTTTACAGAGGCACGGAGCTGAGCTCAAAGGGATGCTTTGTAGTACACACTCTTCTTGGCCTTTTCTTCTTTCCTCTTCTTATGTACGTTTTAATGCAGATAAAGATTTTCCCAACGGAGTCCTGACATGAATAATAATAATAATAAAGGCTTTCTTTAAATTCAGTTTTGGCTCCGCTGACTTTCTCAGCAGGACAGGACCGCGTCCCGTTGATTTGCAGCATTGTACAGAGCTGTTTCCCCAAATGATGGGATCCTCCCACTTCAGACAAATTTCAAATATTGCAGCCTCCCACTGCTAACCCACTCTCCAATTCAGCCCCAAGTACAGCAGAGAGCATTCTCGGCAGCCACCTCCCCACACTGCAGCAGCAGCCATCACGGGAAGGTCACAGGATGGAGAACAAACACCGAGTTGCATTTCTCACATTCCAGACAAATTTGAGGTCCAGGACCCTTCTCTCTGACACTGATCTCAAACCTCATCAGAGGGTGGCTGGCAGTTCCCTGAGGCCCAGCACAGACCATGGGTGCTCCTCACCGGTACCGACCACAGGGACGAACAGCAGACACGTTACAAGCCACTTCCCGAGACCTTGGCAGCCACGGCCTGGCCCTGTGTCATCAGGCACTTCATCACCCAGGACTTGTTCCTTCCTCAGCACTGCCAGAATTTGGGGAGAACTGTGGAAATGGCCGTGTTCCTCTCCAGCACACACCCACCAGCTGCAAAGGGCCCATTCCCAGCGTGCACATCCGGGTGCAGTGAGGAAGATGGAACCCAACACTGCACACAAGGAGCTCTGCAGCCTCAGCCTCTCTGGCTCCAGAGACAGGGTGCTGGGCTCCCGGCTGGCTGGGGAAGCAGGGCCCCAGAAAGTCAGTGCAGCTGATGGGTGCAAACGGCCAGCTGGAAGCATCCTTCCGGCATCAGACACTGTCCTGCGGGTGGATGGGAAAGCAAAGAAGATAGATGCAGATCTGGGAACAGGTTGGGTTTCAGGGGGTGTCTCACCAGGTGGAAGGTGACCTGGTGAGATGCCAGACTGGGAAGCAGGGACTGGGGCTGGTACGGCTGCACTCCGACAAGTTTCACAACTCACCATGCAAACTGAGAAAGTTACCCTAACTTTTGTTAGCACTGAAGTGTCATAATATTCTCCATGCAGGAGAAAAGAGAAGCCTCCTGACATGTTTTCAGCTCTCGAATGGCAAAGAGTCCTTGAGGGGCCGTGCCCTGCATCAGGCAACAGCAGGCGTTAATTAGCCTAGATTTCCTATTGAAGTGTGTGCGTGTGTGCGTGTGTGTGTGTGTGTGCGCGCGTGTGTGTGTTTTTTCTTTTCCTGGGTGTCTCATTTGCAGGATGTTCAATCATCCTCCCTCTCCTTCTGATTCTGCAGCCGTGTGTACTTCTGTGCGACTGTCGAGTCCTGACACCTGTCAAACAGTGTCACAGTAAATTGGACGTGTCAGCCCCAGTGTGCCGGTGCCAAGGTGTGAATTAGATCGAGTCTCTCACCACTGTTCTTCTGACCCCTCTACTCCATTACTAGGACATCCCGAGACACACTAAGCCTCGGGGTATCAGAAGCCCAAGCGCAAGAGAAAGAGCCCCGCAAGCCCAGTGCAAGCATAGCTGGGTGCTGGCAGATTGGAACCAGCACTCTCCTCTGGATAGAAGGGAAGGAGCTAAACAAACAGGGTTTGCAAACACACTGATTGCATCTGAGAAGCTGCTAGAAAATGGGCTTCGTGTTTTTGTTTTGTGCCGTACAGGAGGCTCTGGGAGGCCAGGAAGAAAAGGGAAAGTGAGTAGTTAGTGGAGCTCTGGGATGAAAAGTAGCACAAGTCACTGTGCACAAAGGGAAATATTTGTTTATGTCGTGCCCATCACTGCGGATGCGGTTACCAGAAAACTGAGCAAACAACACCCCCCCAAACAATGCGTGTGACTGAAAGCACCCCCACCACAGCTCCTCACCTTACGTGGAGGTTGGGGGGTTTGTTTTGTTTTTTAAAACAACAGCTCCCAGAACAAAAGGCTGATTTGTGCAGCAGGCAGTTCTGGGGACCACCTATTGCACGGGGCTGCAGACACATATGGTGCCGCACAATAACAAATAAGAACAACAATAAAGAAAGCTGCACCCACTTTGCTCAGTACGGTGTTCTCAAAGTTACACAGTAAGAAGCAATTATCCCAAAGTGGCAATTTTATTTGAAAATAACATTTAAATTAAAATGGGCATTTCAGAGCCTCCTGCTGAAGAGTGACATGGGCTGTTCAGGGGCCCACTGTCACTTTATCAGCTGTCACATGCTGCCTTCTGCTAAATGGGAGCAGTTTGCCTTTACCCTTTATCCAGACTCTTAAAAATGCCGCACGCATTTTATGAAGACCAACTAAGTGGGATTGCATCTCTGACAGCTGTTCCAGCTTGGATTCTGGGGAAGTGCTTTGCATACATCTATCTTTTCTGCTAACAGTTTGGGTGGATAACAAAAGCTGGGGGAGAGGGGCAAGTGGGCTGGGGACAGGGCTGGAACAAAGAGCTTTCGCTCTGTTCTTGGTCACCTGTTAGCATCCAGCCCAGGTGACACCAGCTGAAGTGGGTGTTTCAGGAGAAGGCAGCCCGATGGCTTCAGTTAAATGAGTTTCAGGTCTCCTGATACCCTGCAGTCGGACATGTACCTCCTGCAAAACCAGTGCCCTTGGAGACATGCTGTTCTGGTCTGGAACATCAAGAGCTATCATCTGCTAATGCCATGAGGGGGATGTGGGACTGCCTGGATTCCTTTACATCTGGTAAATTCTGAGCTGCTCCTTAGAATCTGATGTTCCTTATCCCCTCCCCTCTTGTTTTTGACCACCACAGTGGACACTAAAAACTGCCCAAAAAAAAAGAAGAGTGCCCTTCAATCACTACGTAGCCATGTTGGACCTTGCAGGCTGCACGTTACAGCTGAACAGCTCACACAGCAACCTCCACCTGAGATCAATTCTCCCCATAACCCAAAACACAAGCTACATTTCAGATGTTCCCCAGTGCTCCCACGTACACAGACAGACGGTTTTCGATACACACAGACACACTCTACAGCAGACCCACGTCTCTGGTCCATCCTTCGCGGATGACAGACATGCAGAAGCCCTTTGGGTTCCCCTCACACCCCTTGTCAACTTCAACTCCAGGTGGGCACTGACTCCCCTAACAGTAAACCTGGTGCTTGGGTAGTACATCTGCAGTCCTCCTGGGTCTCCTGTCTGGGAGGAGGCAATCCCTAAAGCAAATACAGCTCTCCTGAACCCTGCTTCTCTCCAGGACTGTATCCCGTGGGATAAGGACCAACTGTTTTGACGAAACCAGCACTTCTCACCAGCAAGGCAGAAATTCGACGTAATGCCAATGCTGTCTGAAGTGAGTCACCAGTTACAAGTACCCAGGAGTCTGCCATTATAAAAAGTTAAATCGCTAATTGTTTGGCTATATAAATATTTTTACAATAAAGCTGTATTAATAAGCACCCTCCAGCAGAGGAGCAAGCTGGATGCCTTGACACGAACACTACAATACGATGTACAGAGTTAATATTGTTACTATTTGATTCCAGCAATGCCAGGGAACAACAGAATTGGGGTCCCTTGGTCCCAGCAAGGCCCCACCTGCAAAGAGCTCAAAATAAACGTAACAAAATGAAACGAAAGAGCAAATGCAGGGGGAGAAACTGCTTTCTACAGGGTCAGCAGAAGCCTTGTGGGAGCCACCCATCCCTTGGCCTTTCCCAGTGGTGGCAGTCCATCTTCTGCACCTCCTGCACAATGTGGCTGAAGCAATGAGTGGTTACTGAAACATTTGGGGGGTTTGGAGGCTCAAGAAGAAGGGTTCCCCATGAAGAAGCCTGGTGGCTTGGGTCAAACATTCTCCTGCTCCATTAGTCTCTCTGTGCCTCGACTCCCTTCCGCACCTCAACACATCATTGTGCCAGATCACAAAGGTTTTCAGAGCTGTGAGATCTTCACATCTATGGTAATGAGGACCACTTCAGTATGTAGAGTAGGTGGAACATGCACGGGAGATCTACTGATGGGAAGTAAATTCTAATTTCTTCCTGCTTTTTAGTGCTGATTAAAGTCAAGAAGTGTCTGTACTTTGCTCCATTCTGTGTTGTGAGATCTCCTGTAATCACTGACAATAGTTTAAGGTATTATCTGATCTATGAAAGTACATGTATTTAAAAAGAGGTAAAAGTCTTAAACCCAACATATTAAACATGAAAGGGGTGTCTGGTTTACTTGTTCAAAGTAAGGGATTTGCTCCCAGGAGTGACACATCTATTACTAATTAAACAATTAATTTATTATGCAGCACTTGCAGAAAACAACATATTTGAAGTCTGAAAATGTCTGCTAAAGAATGGGAAATAATTTGGATACAAATAATTATCTTCAGGATTTGTATTTACTCTGGAATATGCTCAGTGCAATTCAAACGTTCTTCTCCCAGAGCTACAGAGCAGCCACGGTGCCGCTGGCAGCGCAGGCGAAGAGCAGGGAGGATGGGGACTCAGTGTCCCTAAACATGCCCATTGCCTGGGCATCTTAGGGCACATATGAAAAGAGAAGCTGGCAGACACGTGCCTGCAGCATTAAATTGTGACTCTGCAGAATGGGCCTTAACAGAAGAGGATCTGGAAGCCAAAGGTGATGAGTCCTGGGCTCCTTGGGAAGTCAGACCTCAGCCTGCCACTCGGCTCCCCAGGAGTGGGTGTGCTGGGCAGGACGGGAGCTTCTCCATCCTTCGCCAGTGGCCAGACACCAAGAGCGAAACCGTAGGCACATAAGAGCTGCAAGAGGAGGTGTCAAGATTTTAACCCGATGCCGCAGAACACAGCTTATTGGGCTGGATGTAGTGGTCAAGATTATTTCTGCAAACATCAGTAGCTGTGCTGAGAGCCAGAGGGATGGTTGTTCCTCAAAACATTAAGTTCAACACTGCTGAGTTTCATCTCCTGAGGTAGGTTATGCATCAGGTGAACTCCCCATGCAGTCCATGGTACCTCCCGTTCAGCTTCAGCACCACAGAAACACCTGACTCAGGTTTTCTCAGCCAAATCACCCAAATGCTGGAATTTCATCAGTTTGTCTTTTCTCCATATTCCAAAATTCCTTGCCAGAAAACCCATATCCTAAATATGTGTGTGTGTTATTGCACACCTGGACTGAGAAACAGCAAGTCCCAAGGGGCTGGACAGGGCACCCACAGGAGCAGACGGCTGGATGGCCAAGCAGGTTCATCAGGAAAACAACCAGTGTAACAGAATCCACGTTAACATCTGAGAGGGTCAGCACTAATGGAGATATCAATACCAACTGGAGCTCTCCTTTTGACCCAGTAGCATCCCACCCCATCTCCAGTGATACAGCTCATGCAGCAAAGGGAGCTGTGTGAGGTTTAAGGAGCAAACATGAGGGTTGTCAGGTGCTTACAGTGCTGAGACACATCTTGGGGGAAAAGGGGTGAAGAAGGACAACATGATCAAGCACTAAAATTAACCCGATTCATCCTGTTACTTCCAGCTTTAGAGACCTGGTGTCTGTTGTGCAAGAAACCAAGCTCAGGGTACGATCACAGCCAAAAGCAGCAGATAAACACACTGCACCTCGCTGAGCTCATCAGGGCTCACTGGGGGTGTGGGCAAAGCACGGTGAAAATACCACCCAGGGCACAGTAAAACTGTGAAGAAAAGCAAGTCATGGACAAATCCACATCAGCAACCAAGGGACAGGGGTGGCACATGGGTGAAGCAGAGCCCCCTAAAACCAGGGAGGTGTCTACAGAGCACCGCCACAACGGGCACGGTCCTGGGAGCAAAACTAACGGTCAAGCGATTTGAGGAGGGAAGCAAAACGCACAGCATGCCTGAGGTTAGAATACCTGCAGGAGAAGGACAAAGAGCAAAGCCCCTCGTCCCCCCAGGTATTTACCCCATCAGTAACGTGAGAGCAGCGGCGCGTTGCTGGTGGTTTGGCCCTAGAGAGCTCCACACAGAGCTCTGCCCATAGATGGCTGAACACGCTGCCATGCCCCAAGCCCAGGCCTGGATCAGATCTGGGAACTCCTGCAGCACAGGGGACCCCGAGGAGGGACAAGGTGTGCGGGCACTCGCCCGGCTTCACACGCGCTGCCGAGCCGCTTTATTGCGGCTGCATCACAGGAGGCAGCTGGAGGCAGCTTCAGTACTTCTGAACACGATGAGAAAGAGAGATTGGAAAATGGGATCTTCATGTTCATTATGAGAAATGTAGTGCTTGGAATAAAGTCCCAAATATGTTTTGTAGCTGCCTTAGATATAACCATTATTAGCGGCCTTAAGAGGGGCAAGAAATTTCTATAACTGAAAATGTAACAAAGGACCAGAGTACTTGGGGAGAACAGTAGAAAAATCAAGCCTTTTTTTTAATATATTTTAAAGGTATACATTTCTTGCGATTTAAATTTACCACCAAACCTCCCAGCTTCTCCCCCAGTGTACCAATTCAGAGCTACTTAGAAGGAAAAAAAGAAGAGAAAAAGGAAAATCATTAAACAACCCCCCAAAAAGAGGGCTCAATGAGGTCTCATTTCGTCGTAATGAGCTCCAATTTAACATGATCATTATTTCTGACATTAAAGGCCTGTGAATAGTGTCACATGCCCAGAAGCTATTTTTTTTACCCTCTAATGCCAGAAATAACAAGCTGCAGTTAAGGGACAGTGAATCAGGGTCTGTAAAATTACATTAAAATAGGAATTTCACTACTGATAGAATGACTCTTATCTAGGCAGCCCTTTCTGAAGGAGGTTTCTGAAGCATACGGTTATTGGCCGTTGGGCTGGTACCTGCCATACCTTGCACAGAGACAGACCCTTTCTGCAGAGGGAAGAAGAAACCAGCACAGTCCTGCTCCAGCAGAGCTGCAGCCAGCACCGCAGTGTACACCAGGACATCAGCCTCCTTGGGGTCGGGCAAGGGCCCATCCAGCTCAGAAACCTCTCTCAAGGCGGCCACTAGTAGATGCTCAGGGAAATGATGGCAAGAACAAAAGAAACGCCAAGTAATCCCCTCTTTTCACAGAATCACTAGGTTGGAAAAGACCTTTAAGATCATCGAGTCCAACCAAGGTTAGGAGCATCTAGTTCCCAGCAGCCCAAAGGTAAGCTTAGCAACCCTAACCTGCTGCGGATACTGGATCAAGCTGCGAGTCCATCAGGACAAACCAGTTCAAATCCAAAGGATCGAAAGAGCTCCCCAATCCCTTCACTATTTTTGACATTTCTACTGTATCATTGCTGAAATGGGCACAAGAACCCAAAGAGAGAGAGCGCTGCAGCCATCCTACAGCTATGCAGTGTGACAGTCCTTCTGTACTGCTCTGTCTGTCTGTCATCCCTGCCAGCACCACTGTTTTCAGCAGCTGGGTCCTCCAGCTTTCCTTTGTTTGGCCTGTGCTGCTATGAATTTATGTTGAATTGCAAAGCTCATGTACTGTACTTTAACTACAACTCTCTCATTTTCAGAACCACCCCCCCCAAAAACTCCAAAATGACCATTTTTTGAGAACCTGATACTCTCCATCACCTGATCTCTTGGCACTCGCCAGCTCATCAGGTCCTGTAAGGAGGGTGATGGGTCTGTGACCATTAATTTCCATTTACAAAGCTGCACTGACTCTTCTTCAGCGCCTCAAAGTAATTTGTGTGTCTACAAATCCCCATTTTTCCACAAATGAAATAAAGTTCATTACTCCAAAACCCTTTACATCACTCTAGAGCCTTTGTAAAGAACCGGAATCACAATCAGTTCCTCCAGCACTGGGCCAGTTTGAGCCACAGGTTACACCCCACCATCACTGACCTGGTTTGAATTTGGGTTCGTTAACTCCCGGCACCTCATCCTGACAATTTGTTGCTGTTGTTTTTATTGATTTCTTTTAAAATCTTCCCCTGACATTTTAATTTGAGATGTTTTTTCCTACCTCTCCCCACTCAAACAAAAAGCTGCCAGTGTGGTAACCCCTCAGAACCTTCCCCAACTCACACCAGAGCAGAGATCAGAGTCATTTCAATTTCGGTGACTGCTCTCTTGATGATTCAGGTAGCCAGACCCCAACCAGAGCTCCTGGAAACCTCATAAACCTGATGTATTTGGGCAAGTATTTAGTGTTACTGTCTACGTTCCCAGCAATTTGTTCCTCAAACTCTTATTTTGGGGGGAGGCTTGTGTTATTATGATTTTATATTTAACTGCCAAAGCTAAAGCTTTTACTTTAACTCTGACTCACATTTGCATCTTGGGGTTTTATTTTAACATCGCCCTTTACTCAGCTATCTTACCCTATCTTACCCTCCAGGTTTTTTTCTGCCATGGGATATTCACTATAAGCCCCCCTCTTGCTTCTGGATGCTTTCTTTCTAAAACAATAGGAGAGATAAAATAATGGTTTTTAAATCTCATTTTAATGAATTTCTCTCTCTGTTCCTGCCATCAGTTGCTGGCAGCTCTCTCCTTACCAAACTGCTGCCACCCACACTATGCCCACTGCCCAGCAAGGCAGCAGAACAGCCAGGCCTGGCCTCTCCTTGCTGGGGCTCTCACCCAGCCGTGAGAGTCATTCGGGGCAGCTGAGAGTCACAGCAGTGGCAATAGTCTGTCCCACTCTGTTATGTGTGCAGCCAGCTCCTTCCCATCCCAGTCTGACACCACTGAGTTGCCGCCAGCCTGGCACAAGCTGCTGCTCGGGACTCTCATTAACAGTACCTGTAATGCTTTTACCTTCTTTAATTCTACTGCCTCTCCCCTGCAAGCTTTAGCCTTTACCAGCCTGCCTCACTCCAGCATTCCTACTTGGAATACCCTTGGAAAAAATTAATCAGTCATTTAGTGATGACGTTCCTCCTACGCCTGTTGTGACAGCGGCTGGATGGAGAGCCAGCAGAGCACTCGCCTCCACGCTGGGGCAGGCAGTGTCCATGTCATTACCTTATTACTTCTAAAAGGCACCAGGAAAGATCCCACAGGAGCCTGGGCTCCTTGGAGACCCCGAGGCACAGGGGGTGAGACATGAAAGGGCTCCCAGTCTTGTTGGGAGCAACACCCCCACCTGTCACGAGTTGTCCCAGCAGCACAAGCTTCCCATTTATACACGGTGCTGGGAGAATCAACACAGTCTGACCCAAGATGCACAGCACTCGGCAGCGGGGAAAGAACCCGCTGGGCGGCCAATGGAACCACTGGCCAAAGGAGTAGCCCCACTCCCGGAAGCCAGTGGCTGCCCCAGTGATCTCCTTTGAAAGGGGGTGAGGGGCCCCAGGCTGGAGCACGGCCTCAGAGAGCGCGGGGATGAGACGCCAGAGCTGGAGCAGCACTTCAAGCGCTACAAGGTCAGGGTTGGATGGACGCCTCTCTCACACGTTCGATACCTCGACAAAACACAGCGAATACTAAAGCCCTTCCTTTTACCTTCCGGCCTTAGGAAGGTCACCGGTTTGCCGTAAGTAACCTCCCGCTTTCTGCCGCCCAACGTTTCCCCGGCCCATTTCAGGGAGTCCGGAATGCATTTCCATAAGGGTGCTGAGGGGTCGATTGGTTTATCCAGGGCCGTGGCAGGCTGCAAGGCATCGATGTGATGCAAAGCTCACCCTCAGCTGCAGGTTGGGAAGGGTGGGTCAATCTGACTTCTTACATCAAACACACACGGTGCCAGATTCCCACATACAAACACAGATCCAGGCACTGGAGCCCAGCTCCAGAACTGGATGAAGACTCCAGCTGATCGCAACCATCATCTTACACTCTACGTGAGATGCTTCATGTGACAAGACATCATGGGTCGTTTAAGATGACACAGGCACACATGCATCCCCGGAACTCACATTCAACCCCTCTAGCATGAGTGTGTTCAGTGCTGTTCATTTAATTTCATGATCTCTGGTACATAAAGTCCTTACAGACGATTCTGGGGGTTGGACCCGAAGATGTCTCAAGGTCCCTTTCAACCCCTGTGATTCTATGATTCTGGGGGTAGTTTTGTCTGAGGCACATACCAGTGCAGTCACCTCAAACTGAAACAAAGGGATTAATGAGCGCCCCAGCTCTCTGGTGGGGTTTATAAACTCACACACACACACACGTGGATACCAGTGATTATCTTTCTGCCAGCCAGTGCCAGTGGTAAATACGTAATGCAGCACGTACAAGGCAGGGAGAAGAGGCAGCTGGAAATGCAGGTTGATGTGTGCCTGTGAAACTGGGGTAAGTGCAAGGCTGGAGGAGCTTTACCGGAAAAGGGACCTAATTTGTATCTTCGTCAATAATTGGTTTGGTTGTGTGGAGCGAGCAGGCGGCTCAGGCGGAAAAGGCGGTGGAAAAAAGTGATGGAGTGAAACAGCAAGGGCTGAGATTCCCTGCCTGATGAGTTGGAGAGAAATTGATAGGAACTGAGGTGGGTCCCAGAGGGGATCATTAAGTGACTGGCCCTTCGCGGTACCCTGCCACATCTGACCTGGACACATTAACATGAGGCCAGCTCATGGCACACCACGCAGGGAAGCCAGGATGCAGGCCAGTGAGCAAGCATGCGCTGGCCGTGCGCAAGGGAGCGCGAGTAAGAGCTGGAGTCCTGTGACACACTGTGTGTCAGTCCTGCATGTGAAACACCCCTGTTCACTCGCTGGTGGCTGTGTGCTCCAGCATCTTCTGCAAACGTGTCCCTGCAGCCGCGGGGGAGCGGCTCCAGCACTGCACAGCTGGGGCTGGAGCACTGAGATGGGACATTGCACCATGGGTGGACAATGTCAGAGCCCCAGAGCAAGAGACAATGATGGCTGAAGACAACACAGCCAACAGCAAACGACCTTCTGCAAGAGGGAATAAATGTTGGGGAACGTGGTGACTGCTGGGACCAAGACAAGCAAGGAAAGGAGGGGCAGGGAAAACCAGAGGACAGGAGGAAGGGGAGCTGTGTGAAGTGCCCCACTTTGTGTCCCCAAACATCTGAGCACGCAAACATCCGACAGACTTCAATACAGAGTTCAGTGAGGAGCTGAAACGTGTCACACCATCCAACCACCCACCCACCCACGCTCTTCAGAAGAAATAAACACCCAAGTCCACATCCATCTGAGTTTGTGGGGAACAGTGTTTGTGCTGCCCAGTGGGAGAAGGGACAGCAGGAAGAGCATCAGGGGAACACAATCTACCTGTCTCCATCCCGGGGCACGTTACACATGAGAAGGGAGCAGCACTCAGTTTAACCTGTCTTAACAAAATGATTCCTTAATTCCTTACTATTCCTTAACAAAAATAAGACCAAGTCACCTCTCCAAAACCATGTTCACATCCTCCTTAAGCACGTAGCTATCTCAGTCCTTCTAAAATCTGAGTCTTTTCACATCCTTCATGTGCTTCCACTGGATATAATCACAGGATTCTAAGCATTACCATTCAATCAGAAAGTATTTTAAAAGGCTAAACAGAAACTTAAAAGACGAAAGTAGAAATACCGGAAAGCTAAAGGCACTGAAAGGCTGAGTGCCTAAAGGAGAATATACTGGCAAGGCAGAGGCAAAGTGTTCCAGGGAAGAGATGAAGCAAGGAGGAAAGGAGCAGTTTAGAAGCTGCAGAGGAGGATTCACTCACAGTAGGAGGCTGGCGGGAGGACAGCACTGGCATGTGGATAGTGAGCAACCAGGCTTCCAAAAGGAGAAGGGTGACTACATGGGAGCGAAACAAATGGCAGCCAGGCCAAAGGAAGTACTGGGGGGTCTAAATATAGGCAGGTTGAGTACCAGTGCCAGAGCTTTGAGAACAAGTTTGTAGGTAAAAGCTTTTGCCTTTCCCTAGTGGAGCTTTGTCATACCTCCTCTCCAGGGCAGGACTCGGGGCCACCTCTACATCTGCACAGGACACGAGCACCATGGACCTCGCACCTGGCACATCCTGTGGCACTACAGGCTCTGCTGCTGAGCCCAGACATCGCCCCAGAGCAGCTGAGCTGGAGAACTCTGCCCTATTTAGTGTTCATTTACTGGTTCACAACATGATGTTCACCAGGGAAGATTTTGATCTCACCAGTGTCTTTCAAACGTGTTTTGGGTTGTTGGAGGAATTAGACAGCCCAGTACCCTGGACATCAGTTTGTTCCACGAGCCTGTGGATAAACAGCCCCAACCTGCTCAGCCTGAAATCCATTGGAGCCCAGTTCCCACTCCTCTGCATGCAGACATGTCTGCAAACACACAGGTCCCAGCGACCCTTCCTGTGTCTGTGGGAGCCAGACATTTCCATAGGGCAGAACCATCTGTCCCGGTCTCAGCCAAGGAGCCTTCAAGTTTCACCACTAATAGTATTTTCCTGAATCACCTGGCTTTTCAATGCAGAAATGAGAAGCATCAAGTTCTGCTCCAGGAACTGCTTCCAGCAACCGTGTGCACTGTGCATGGATGACCTCTCCTCATGGGCTCTGCCAGCGTGGGCTGCTGCCTGCTCTGCCCCAGCAGCCCATTCGCTGCCAGATACACATCAGGGAAGCAGGACTTAGTAATCATGTATTAGTGTTTTTTAAAATAAAAACTGACTCCAAGTTTTTTAGTCAATTAAACGCATCCGGCACATCATGTATGTGATGTAATGACAGCTCAAGACTAGAAATGCTTTTGATGCATTATTAACCATAAAAAAGGCATTAAATACCAAGCTCAAATGCCATAGGGATGCATATTTCAATAGAAATTATTTTTCAATATATGCTTAAAGTTTATTTTGGTAAACAGATGACTGTGGGCTGTCACAGATGGAGACAGATTTATGTTTAGTTGGAGTCTTTCTGAAACGAAAGGAAGTAGCTGGACTTGTTGAGCACATGGAAGGAACATAATTCTTTCTTCCAGCTAAGGGAAGGGCGGTAGCTTGGAAGCCACCTCAGTTTGGAATATTCATTTCAGGGTGACAGCTGGGAATAGCACAAGGTAAAGAAAATCTTTGGGAGAAAAAAAAAGAGAAAAAAGGAATAGGGGGAAAGAAAAGAAAGGACAAAGTCTCCCTCCAAGGAGTGGTAGTAGAGAAACATGAAATGTCCCTCCCTCATCTAATGGGGCTGGAGCCACACAGTCATTCTCTGAATCTGCCAGCAGAAGCCAGGCCAGAGCTCCCAAGTAGAGACAGTGCAACTGCTCCTGGTCCTTGGGCATCCAGTGATGGATGGCAGAAAGCTGGAGCGTTTCATCTGGCATTGTACTGCCCACATCATAACCACCTATCACCACACATTAACAACTCCAACCAACAAAGCCAAGCATGTCCCATCCCTCACGCCCCTGGAAACACCAACCCACGGGAAGCCCGACAGGAAACTTCTGCGCTGGGCTCATGCGGATCCCTGGCGATCTGCAGGGCGAGAGCAGCTCAAGGAGTAAGATGCTGATGGAGGAAGGCCACGCTGTCCCTCCGCTGCTGGGTTGTCACTCCCGTTGCTGTTCAGATTAAACATCCGGACTGAAGGGTTTGAGATCCTCCACTTAGAAGAATTCTCAAGTTTCATTACATCAGGGCTAGAAATTTCTTGCTGATACTCAAATCACTCCACCTGCTTCCCTGTACATATGTATTTATCAATTTTAGTGGTTATGATAATATACACTTTTATTATCAATTGGGGTTGTCCTGCAAATATTATGTCCGATGTCTATGGATTCTGCAGAGCCATTCTGAAAGTGAGGTCTGAGGGATCAACCCCTGTACGTTTAGATCTTCAAACGTCTGCAGACCGTTATCAAGCCTCCATGTACTCATCTCTCTGCCAACCTACACATATTTAGCTCTTTTAATCTTTTCTCATGAATCAATCCTCTCAGCCCCTTAATCCTTTTTGTTGCTCTTCTCTAATCTCCTTCTGGGTTGTCAATACCTTGCAGTGCTTCAGTGTCCGGAATGGAATGGACATGATGTTCCTGGGTGATGCTGCACCACGCATGGGGTCCTGATGCCCCCAGCCCTGTGGTGGGAGGGTGCTCCAAACCCACTCAGTTTTGCTGGTGTCTGGCATCGCAAACTTCAAGCGCAGGATTCCCAGGCTGCGATCCACAGGAACATCCGGCCTCAGTGGTTCCTGCCTCCGGCAGCAGTTTCTGCTTCTGCACCCTTTGTGCTGCTTCCTGAGCTGGTGACTCCATGAAGACGCACTGTTCCACCTGGCATGGCAACTGCCCCCTGGCAATGCTGCCTGCTCCTCTCTTCACATCTCCTCACCCCTCTTCCGAGGCACACCAAAGAAGCCTCAATGCAGAAATCCCCTCCGTAACTGTGACTTGCTCTGCCATGACCCCACTCTGCCTTCTCCCACTGCTCTCCTTTCCAGAACTTACTCTGCAGCTGATGGAAAGGCATGGGAGAAGCTTCCAGAACCAGTTCCTGCACTAGGAAGCATTCATCTCCTTAATGAGGTGCTGCCACTACAGTGAAGTAGGGGCATCCCTCCCTGCACCAGTACAGGGGTGGCTCTACTTCCCTTTCTCCCCTGCAAAATGCAGAGCGGGGCCAGCACTCCCAAACACTGCCTTTTAATGCAAAACACAGTGTATTTCAGTGCAAAGTGCATCCAAAGTGTCCCATGGCCAGAGCGGAGCTGCACCGTCCACAGTCCAGCACAGCCACACACAAACCCCAGAGAATCCAACTGGCCCCTGGAGCGGTGAGAAGAGAGAGCTCAGTGTAAACGCTGATAATGATTTCAGGCCCGCGAGGTTTCGCCGGTCGCACAGGCACGGTGCGGTGGCAGCTCTGATCCGGAGGTGTGTACACTGCCGGGTGTTTCCCCCACACTCACGCCCCATCTCTTTTGATCAGAAATGCCACTTCACCATTGCGCTACCAAAGAATATCTCAGAAAAAGAAAAATACAGGTTAAGTTGCCTTTAATCTTTAATTCATATAAAAGAACACATCGCACATGGTAAAGTATAAAAGAAGATCCAAAGGCAGCGGGTTATGCAGACTCTGCCAGACCTTCACTTTCAAAGAGACACAGCCTGGGGAATTACACAAATGGCCTTCCATTGCCCTCTTAGTTTCTTTTTATGGCAAAATGCTTTGCTTTTATCAATTCCTCCCCCTTCTACGAGTCCCAGAGGCTTAGGCAAAACAAAAGGCAGATGCGCAAAATGCACCCTTCTCCTCTGAATGGAGGGGGAGAGCTGCTCCGCAGGGGAGTGACAGAAGGACGGACGGAAAGCACTCTCTGGAGCACGGATGATCTTTCTGCCTGGGTGAAGGAATTTGGCCTCAGCCAGAACAAAAAAAGGGGGAAAAAAAAAGAAAAAGGGGGGCTGCTCTTTTCAAGCCCCCTGGGCACTGCTGCATTAAACTGCATCGGGCTGGAACAGACAGAGGAGGAACACGAGTGTATTGTTGGAGATACCTACAGAAACAGAAGATGAGAGGAAGCGATCCCAATGCAGGATCCCAGCAGGGAAGGATGCTAACCTGAGTGCCAGCTTCAGCCTGGGAACCAGCACATTCTCAGCTCAAACAGGTCCGAGGAAGGATGGGAGCAATCCCAGCCATGCAAAGAAGGGAACTGAGCCTGAGCCCTACAGCTGAGCCAGCCTGGGTATGGGGGCCTGGCACCATCAGACTCTGGGCAGGATGCAGCAGGATGAAGACATGCTGCTGTGCCCCGAGTCCTGGAGTCACCCCTGTCTCAGCTTAACCTTCAGATTAAGAAACAACCAAGACTTTGCAGCCTCCCACCCTTCAGCCTCACCTCATCACCTGCAGTAATGTACTCAGCATCAGACAATTGCACAGCACGGCTCCAGCACACCAACATGGCAGTGCCGCTTGAGACAACTGAAGCCACAGCATCAGCTCATGGTAACACCAAACAGTCGAGATTTCTGCTCCAAGGAATGTCTGAACACGGGAATAACTCCATGAATGTTCAAACACTGCTGAGGCACACATGGAGCAATTCATCACACCTCCTCGCACTCAGGGCCTGGTGTGGGAAAGCAGTGGGACACATGTTTCAGCACATGCTGAAATCTGGACACACACTGAAGTCTTCCCAAACAGCCCAAGGGGAACCACATACCGAAGGGCCTCCTTGAACAGGAATGTTTTCCTGCCTTAGGGACAGGTCTCAAGCCTGGCAGCACTCCCTGGCAGAGGAATTTCACCGTGATAGGACACGAGTGATGTCGGGTGACACCTGGGCGTGGGCAGAACAGGGTCCCTGGTGAACTGCTGAAGGACAGTACCAGAGTGCCAACTGCCAGGCTGCACACCACAGCTCCCTCAAACAGCTGAGAGAAACCAGCCAGCAGAGAAGCAGGGCTTCTGATGAGTCACACCTGGAAAGGAGGGGTGGGAAACCCCCACCAAAACAACATGCCAAACCCCAAATCGTGGAAAACACCATCAGGACACGGAACGGGCAGAAAGCACCATGGCAGCACTCCTTGGGCATCACCAGGTCACGGCACGCTCCAACCGCTCCCACCGGTGCCCACCAAACATCCCTGCGCAGTGTCGGCCTGCGCTCACCTCTCACCTGTGGTCAGTCCTTCACTTTGGTTGGGTTTGGACAGCAAAAGGAACCTAAGCCAGAAATAAACCCCAGATTTATCGGAGCTGGTGCCACGTTTTGCTCAGCTCCATGGCACTTCTAGACTGCCTTTTGCTCTGAGCATCCTTCCAACACAGACTCGTGGCAAAGCGTTGGGAAAAAAAACAGCCAGCACATAACACCCACCGTTCATTTAGCTAATGAAGCAGGAATGTAAACATTTTTCATTCAAACCCCACCAACTCTCTGCAGCAACAGTGCGAGGCTGAAAGGAACAGAGAACAGCTTCTACCCAGGACACCAGGGCCAAGCACTAACGATGCTGGAAAGCATCACGCTCGTTACCACACCGTCACCTCATCCTCAAGTCAGGTTTGTACAGAACACTGGTGTTTTGACGTGCTTTATTATAAGAGATTTTAAACTACTACTTCTATGTCCAAAGATGAGATATTGACAGGTTCCATACGTATGTGCAATTAATAAAGCATAATATGTGGCCTCTGTCTTTGAATGCTGACGTTTCTGCAAGCCTGGGGAGCAGCTGGTCTAAACAGGGTATATACACTGGGTAACATTGCTTCCCAAATGGTCTCTCTTCCACTGTGACACCCATTAAAAAGCGTAAAACATTCCACACTAATAAGAATCAACAGGGAAAAAAATACCAAGCACAAGAGCTTAAATAAATTATCTTCTTTGTAGCTGTGCCATAAATCCCCCGGTTGGGTATGATGATTTAGCATTTGCTGCTCTGGCACAAATCCAAATGCCTTGGGTTTCTTAATGGATAAAATATTGCCTTTTCACCTTTCTGACCTCGCTTCGACTTCAGTTGGAGGTGACACAAGTCTCCCAGTCCCTGCATAGGGCCTGACAGGTGGGAGCAGGCAGAGAGCATCCCAGACACCACAGCTCTCTGAGTGCAGGGGTGGTTGGGTGCAGGCAGCGAGGTGCCTCCTGCCAGCATCTGGTCCCCCATGGAAGAACACCTGCACACCTTTTCTCATTGGCTGAGCTCCCAGAAGAGGCAAAGAGAAGATGCAGACAAACCCCCTGCGATCTACAAGGACAATACCTGACATCCAGACTTCAGAACAACAGGCAGGAAATCTCCACCCGAAAGCCCTCAGAATGAACCCAAAGAGAAGGCTCACAGGGAAGCCAGTGCTTGGGTTTTCTCCTGGGGAGCACTGCCACTTGCTTCCTGAGCAGCATTCGTGCCCCAGGTGAATGCTCATGGAAGCTCTCGCATTCAGAACACAAACAGTGCACACCATGGGGAAGAGGAAGAGGGGGGAAGGAGCAGAGGAGGAGAAGCTCCAGGACCAAACCTTCAGTGCCCCAGCTAATGAACCAGCATCTCCTCTTCGGTCCCACTTGCGTGGCGGGACCCTAAAGCCCACCCCAGGACCTGGAGTTCCCTTTTGTGGCCCAGTCGCCTCCAGGCACCAAGCACTGACCAGTGCCTTGCCAAGGACAGTGATTCCCTGTGTGACTTCAGGAATGCTGCTCCAGATCCACAGCAGCCCTGTCTGCTCCACTTACTGCTTTTCCTTCAACATTTTAAATACCGCCTGGCTTTTCAAAAGGTGATTCCAAGGCCATTTAATTGAGGAAGTCAATTCCTCAGCTAAACCATTTTTATTAGAACATTTAAGGAGTAAATCCTGTAGCGCTTACATTTATCTGGTTTATCTAGCTTCCAGGGACCCAGGGAAATCTCATTTTCAGGGTTTGGTTGACTTCTCTCCCAGCTAAAATGACAAGCCTCAGTGCCTTTACAAATAGTAGGCCCACCTTGAGACCCCTTTCCCAGGCATCGTTCAGCTTCAGCTTTCCAATGGGAACAGGAACTCCAAATTCAGGAAGGCCCCACACCTCCCCAGAGCATAACCCGTGGTACAACTCCCCGGTGTCAAAGGACAAGGGACAGCAGGTACCAGCTGGCTGCCGTCACGGTGCCCGTCAGCCCCGGGCAGCCTCTTCGGGGGAAGAGTGGGGACGTGACGAATTGCACACCCTGCCTGCAATCTGGCTGCTCCAATTAATTGTATTCCAGCCCCTGCTCTGAATATGCATGTCGGGGGAGGTCACACTAACCTCTTCATGGGGTGAGCACCCAGAAACTTGCTCTGATGTTTTGGATACAGACTCATAGAGCTGTAGGGGTGGGAAGGGACCTCCAGAGCTCATCAAGTCCAACCCCCTACCAAAGCAGGGTCCCTAGGACAGATCGCACAGGTGACATGTCCAATACACGTTATATGTTTGGAGGTACAAGACATGACAACAAGATCCTGAGGAATGAATATCCAGAACACAACATGCTATTACAGCATGATGGAGAATCGGCACCAGCATCCTAAGCAATGTCCCTGCCGACACCGGGGCGCAGGATGGCCAAGGCGGTGGCAAAGGGAACATGAATCCAACAATTCCTGTGTTACCCCTTCTCTCCATTGTAACTCCACCCAAAAAGAGCATGTCCTGGCTCACACCTCCCTGTCCTCGGATTGGTACCCTCTTCATTCTGCTTTTATATCACACTATGGCTAGATGTGGTGCCAGGATAACGCCAAGCGCACGCATGCGCAGTGCTGGTCAGTGTTTGGCTTGGGCTGTGGCACCTTCTGTGCAGTGCCCAGAGCGGGCTCTGCCCTTCCCTCTCCTCTCCAGTCCTGGCTTTGCTGACACAACCCAACGGGCACCAGCCAAGTCATGCCAAGAGAGAACCAGTGCTGAGACTCGCCATGGAAGCTGTTTGGCAGGACACTACAGCACTAACCCAGGGTTGGAGAGGGTGGAGGAGCTGAGGCCAGGGCAGGCCGGCCGGTGCTGGGCTCTGAGTGGGGCAGGGAGGCTGCAGGGAGCACCAGCACTCTGTCCATCCCATGGGGATGGGCTTTGTCTCCCGCGGCCGACGGACACACACTGCCTCAGCCCTCCCCCCGCCACTGACCCAGGGTCAGAGGCACACATGCTGGCCTTGAACTCTCCGTCTGTCTCTCTGCTGTCTCCCTGCCATATTAATTACCATTCCCCTCTGCCAGGGCCAGAAAACAACCTTCACTGCATTAGCGCTAATTAAGAAGAGTGAGCTTCCTATTCTGGCTGCTTAAATCACACTCCCCTGCTCATTCCGAGCAGAGAGCTGCGCTGACAATCTTATTAAAAGCAGAAGGAAACACCTCAGCAGTGCTTCGAGCTGGCAGACAAGGCCGGTGCGCTGCAGGGACGGTGAAGTTGTGTGTGTGTCACTGGAGGAATCAATGGGAGAAGGGACACATTTCCTGGGCCCTGGAGCCCTGCATCCCGGGGAGAGGTGGGGAGAGCATCGTTCTTTGGAGACCTCTCTGACAGCACAGCATCCAAACGGAGCATACTAAGACACAGCCCTGAATGTGATTGGCAGCATATCCCTCCCTTACACCACAGGCCGGGAACAGCCCCAGTGACAGCTATCCAGAAACTCCAGGGCTCTCAGTATCAGACCAAGCTTTGCCTGAGCCATGTAAACAGTAAGAAGGAGCCACCAAGTCCCCCTGAGCTGCAGCCTGGGAAGGGAAGTCTTCCTCTTCCTCTCAGACACTGTGCCCATCACCCCACTCGTGCCCTTTAATCCCCAAGAACTCGTTTGTGCATTTCTCAGTCCAACACACAGCTTGCTTTCTCTCTTCAGAAGTGATCTTCTTGGTTAGCAGGCTTACTAATTTTAATTAGAGTTAATTAGAGGTTCCTGCTCACTGTGTGTTATGGAATTCCTCCCATTTTTAATTTTTTTGTTTGTGTTTCCAAATCCAGGATAACCCACAGAGAAAAATATTTAAGAGAACATTATTCATATCATAAAGCAAACAAAGAGTCTCCCTGTTGCAGAAGCATTAAGATGCCACCTCTCATTATCTCCTGGCGCTATTTTTCCACAGGACCCCAGCACGACACGTTGCTGGGGACAGAGCAGACTCAAGCTGTCACAGCTGTTGTCACCCCTTGGTACAGGACGTGGTGCAAGCAGAAGGGGACCTGGAGCACGGACCGTGGCATCCCCACTGTTTCTTTCTGAGGAACAGGAGTTTCTGCAAGACACATGGTGTCCCTACCCAGAGGGCTCCCACAGGCGGCTGGAGAAAACCCAGCGAGCAACCAGGAGCTGTGGTGGTCCAAGCTCAGCGATACCTGAGCCTTCGGCCTTTGGGTTGTCATCCTCTGCAAAGGGCAGATGTGTGTTAACCACACACTCTTGTTTTAATTTGTAGTACTGGACAGCTTCCAGAGGGAGTAGAAGGCAATGTCCTGCTCTGAAAGGGATGCAGGTTATGGACACAAGCTAACACTCCAGAACATTGGAGAACCCAAGATAGACCAAGCCAGGCTGGCTCCCTCTGGAGCACGAGTGGGGCTGGTGCCCAGTGCTGGATGAGGCCAACTTCCCCTGCACCAGAGGGCCAAATCGCATGGAGCCTCCGCAGAGGCATTAACCCACCCCCTGACATTACACTTCCAGGTAAGCTGTTAAGCGGTTGCCATAGGAACATTAACAAATACAGCGATGTGTATAATTGTGAATAAAACAGACCATGAAAACTGAACTGCCCACACTGCTGACCACGTTCAGACTCAGCACACCAGACTCTGCCAAGCTCCCAGCACTGGGAGCACCCACGGGACCCTACAGCCACGCAGAGGTGGCTCTGGCCACATCCTGACAGCTCCCGCGGACTGGCACAAGACCCAACCAGAGCACGCCTGGCTGAGGAGAGTGGCCCCTGGGCCGGCAGCCATCCTGCCGCCGGCAGAAAGACCCAGGGAAGGAGGGCACGCTGCCTCCCCAACGGCTCAGGCCCTCCTTCCCTTATTCCCCAGCTCCATAAAAATAGAAGGAACACATGTTCCCATTAGTCACTTGCTGGAGGGAAGCTGTGGGGTATGTGCTGACAGTCTGAACGCTGAGCTCTAATTTGAATGCGATTTGCATATTCCAGGTAGACAAAGTGCAACTGCAGGAAGAACACTTGTGTGAGGATGTACAAAGCGAGACAGCCGTCTGATGGCAGGTACTCGGATCAAGGCTGTTCCCAGCATGTCTCCCAGCACATCGTAGGGCCCCTCCTGGCTATGGGTGCCCAGCCCAGCTAGTTTCAGGCAGGATCTTAATTAAACTCCCACTTGCCAAGCCTGGTTTGTATTTGCAGAAGGGAGGACACAGCCACCTTCACAGGAAGGTGAGGCTGAGGTTTTTCCCTGCAGACAATGCCACTCGCTGGCCCCAGCAAGCCGGGGACATTTCAGGGTAACCTGACTGCAGCAATCATCCCTGGCTGCTGTTGACCAAGCTGGAACGCTGCACGTTGTGTTCAGGCGCCCAGTTAGGGCTAATGAGTGTCTAACTTGTTGCAGGTCTGAACATGAGCCACCCCTCCTCATTGACATCCTCTTGATCTTTACAAGCTCCGTGATCTTTGGCTTGAGCGCAGCCCCTGGGAGGCCAGAGGTTAAGTTTTGGGGCTGCAGTCAGCATCCAAGTGAGGTGGGACAGAGCTGCATGGGGGTTATGTCAAGGCATTGCTGGGGAGGAGGAGGAAAGCCCCAACTCGTACAGGTGCCCGTGTCATTCACGCACGGATTCACAGGGCAGGAAAGACATTGCACTGGGAGCAGGACATCCCACCCATGCATCACCAACCCCTGCAGCTCTGCCAGGACCAGTGGTCAGGAGATACCAACACCTACATGCAGAAAACACTGTGTGAGCTGTACTTCTGTCTGTCTGCTGGTGCACTAAGAATCTTCAGCACAAGAGAACAAACCACATCCCACATCACAGGCACATCAACACTGCTGCACGTATGGGGGGGAAATAAAAAATCTAGCTTTCATTTTCAGCATGTAGTTCATGAAATGAAGGGGGAAGAGGCTTTTCGTTCCAAATAAAGAGCTTGGACCATGATTTTCCCCCCATTTAAAATACCTATTCATCTACAGTCATTAATAGGCAGCACTATGTGCAGATTAGACTATAACCTAGACATAGAAGTATGGGACCTAGGAGACAAAACACAGTAAGTTGCTGTATTTTACCATAATTGATCTAAAAATGGATCCAATTTGAAAGAAAAGATTTGGAACTTTAACTTATCTAGTCAGTTATGGAAAAATACGATACTTCAGCATGAATTCCCACAGAGTGGCTGAGAAATGCCCATGCCAGTCTGCAACACCCCACCAGGCCCTGAAGGAGAGCCGCTACCTGTAACGTTACATGTGCGCCCTGGCAATACGAGCACACAGAATCCTGGATTTCTTCCCTTTTCTGGGTAGGAAACTGTTTGTAGACTGGTTATTTTTTATTTTAGAAATGTGTTCAGTGCTGTGTCTGTGTGACTGCAGCAGGGACGGGGCGAATGCCAGCTGGGTCTTCCTCAGTGAGGTGTGCCATGGCTGAGCTGCACGGGACAGATCCTTCCTCTGCAGCTCAGCCCGTGGCACACCCCACATGGTATTAAAAACTGCAAATTTCACAAGAAAGTTCTAGCGACCGGTGCTGATGCTGCACCCCAAATCATCTGTGAGAAGTGCGCTGACGCAAGAGGACACATTGGCCTGAATGCACAAGCCCGTGTCTGGACAGTATCTGTGTACAGCTATCTGCCAAAGGATCTTCTTAGCAGAATTTACCAAACCCTGTGTTTCTGCAGGTCACAGCAACTAACTTGCAATGGTTTTAGCTTTACTTTTTAAGTGGTTTCCCCCCTCAACAAAGAAAACAAGAGTCACACACTCAGAAAGCGACCGGCACTCGGGAAGCACAACAGTTGGGCAGATACTTCAGGGAGTCAGGAAAGTAAATCTTTGTCATTGTGCTCTTTGGGACCTTAGTGCTCCCAGATAAAGCTCATGGACTCCTGGTCTGGCATTAGAGCATCGTTAGCTAGAGACCAATTCATCACTGAGGAATGGGGCAGGGATACTTGCACTGGAAAAACACCTGATTTGCCATAACAGAAGTGATAACATTGGGTTCTGCTAAGTTATTAAGGGAGGGTAGCGGCTCAGTGGACACTTGACCCCAGATGATTTGAGCCTTCTCCTATTCTCCCAGTAAGGAGGAGCCTCCTCCCTTTGTGGCTTTGTTCTACACCCATCCTCAAAGGTAATATTTGACATCTTCCCCACCCTACAGGCTTCTTCCTAGATGAGTTTCACAGAACATCACTTCTCTCCTCCTGCTCCATGACCCAGCGGGAGCCCCGAGGAGACCCAGTGCAGCAGTTGGGGCAGACGGTGTTCTCAGTGTGCTGATCACAGTATCTATAAAATAGTCTTTTGTACAAGTTCAGAGGGAATAATTAAACATTGCTCTCAGCTCTTGGCAGTGGCTTCTACAACACTGTGCAATGAGTTACCACGTTGTGACCTTTACGTCTACCTCACCTTCTGCGATTCACTCAGAGAACTTCATCACCAGAGGAGCAGCAGGAGCTCAGCACGGGCTGTGCTGCCGGCGGGCGAGGGCAGGCACCAGGTAGTGTAGAAGCAACCCAACTACTTCCTAGTGTTGGATTTAATAGCAAATTACCAAAGAGACACTACACATTACTACAATCTGCACATCAAACCAGGCAGAAAGCAACCTGCAATTATACAATTAGACTGATACACAAGCTTCCCGCTAGTGTTTATTTCTGCTGCCAATCACGCTGCTTACTGGAAAACAAGGGCTCACAGCCTCCATCCTGCCTCACTTTCTTCTCCTCTCCACTTTTCCATTTTGAGGAGCTTTACCGATCGCATCTCAGTCCTTAACATCCTGGTGCATCTGTCCCTAAGGTCACACCTCACCGGTACCTCTTGGCTGCACCAAAACCCATCTTTATGTGGCATGCGCAATCTACCCTAGCAGCAACTATCTGCATGGAGCATGGGGAGAGAGACACAAATAGATGTTTGCTATTAGCTGTGGAAGGCAGCTGACTGAAACCTAACAAACCCCTTGATTTCAAATGAAAACTATTAAATGAAAGTCACTTAACTATGCTGCACCCTGACAAAAACCCATGAAAGGTGAATGCAACTGGGAGAGGTCTTTGTATCTGAGCTTGGTCTCCTCGTAATATAGTGCCTCTACATGATTAAATGTTGAGCACATCTCAGATACTTCAAATAGGTCTACCAGCTCAGGTTCAATGCATGTGTGACCTCTCCGGCCCCTGTGATAATTTATTTTTCCCACCCCACCTTTACCCACGCCTGTTCAAACGGTCAGACTCCCCGGGTCTCTGGAGCATCACTCACTCACACGTACCTATTACAGCCTAAATGCTCGAGCCTCTTTGCAGAGCCGGTCTGTGCACCCGACTGATTAAAGCCGGTGCAGCAGACGCTATTTATACAGTATAGCTCGTCAGCAGCGCTCACGTACAGACATACATTGATCTGCCCGGTGCAGAGCCACCTCAACCAGCCCTTGTATCACGTTGCATCTGCATTAGAGGGGAGTTTCCCATTCAGCCCATTGGAACGGGGCAAGAAAGTAAAGGAGGGTGCAGACCCACCCCAAACGGCAAAGGCAGAGGGTGCCGAACTGGTTACGGTGAACGTGAAGGTGCATGGTGCCACCCCGGTGCCAGTGGCAAGGTGGGGGCTGGCAGTGATCATGGTTCTGTCCCACCTGTGAGACCCAAGTTCCACAGCAACAGCTTTACACAAATAACACCTCTGGTAACAATTCCGTTCCTACAAGTTATTACGTTAGATTCCTGGGTTCCAGTTAGCTTTCCTATCAGATCTTACTGCAACAGAGCACTCTTCATTTCCCAAGAAGACATTTCCCTCAAAAACACTTGCAGCATCCAGCAGCTCAAACCCCTGCAACTCACTCACATGCTTTCTGGAGCCCACGTTTCATGCTGGCAGTGAACAATTCAGAGAGGTAGAGGCATGGTAGCTCAGAGACACAGAGCAGCATCTGCCAGAAACGGCACAACATCACCCTGGCAGTGTGGCTGTGGGCGCTGAAGGGACAAATCAGAACACCAGTGACGACATCTGTAACTCACCTGCTGCCTCAGGAGCCGATGCCATGGCTGTGAGACTCAGTTTGCCCCAATCTACTCCTTCCTATCTGAGGGGATCAGCTTCCTAACACTTCCCCCTCACATGTTTTAATCCCAAAGGTTATCCTGCTGTGCTACAGGATTATCAGCTCCCACACACACTCCCAGATTAGCAGACCCACCATTACCAAATTGGAGAGGTCTTCTCCTCCCTTTCCTCTAGGCACATGTATATTGACTTCTACAGAGGAACTGGCCTTCCTCTCATACCTTTGCCAGGATTCCCACTTGTGATGACAATGAAAGCCTTTCAGACTGCCGCAGGGTGCTACAGCTTTTGGGAAGCACATTCACGGATTTCAATGACGAGTGCCCAGGCTCCCTCAGCCTGAAGGGCCAGTCTGTGTAAGACTGGAAGGCACAAAGGCAAAAATTAGACTTCAAATAAGACACATGCACAGCCAGACTGAGGAAGCACGAAGCCACGCAGCATCCTTCCCAGGTTTGACACACCGGCCAGGGGATTTGAGGGTGGGAGGTGTTTGTATTTGAGTGAGATGGAAAATTCAAGTTTGACTTACACTGCAGAAAAATTGTGTCAGGTTATCAGAACAGAGGGTTGTCACACTGACCAGCAGCTGTTCAGGAAAGATCACTGGGCACACAGAAGCATCAAGTTTTATGCACTGGCCTGAGCGGGTTGGCACGCTAACCACCAGCCAGTCCTTCCTCTGTAAACCGCTTCAGAGTGGCAAACGAAATATTCTTCCAAGGAGTAGCAGCCTTCCATAGACCTGCATGAGAAGACACTGACTCTCTGCTACTGATACCCAACTTTAGGCTGTGCCACACAAGGCCCTTCAGAATTGTTCTTTGGGCTTGAGAGCTCTTCTCCAAGGGAGAGCAGCCAGAAGGCACCACATCACCATTTCAGTATTGAAAACCAGTTCCCTAGCTGTCACTGTACTGGGGCTGAAGAAGTGAACTGAGACCCCATCCAACAGGCCACACTCCACAGGATTTTAGAGTCAAGATGGCAACTTGCCACACCACCTACCTCACCGGCCCAATCAGTGCATCCATGAACAGAACAGGATTAGGGCAATATCCAGAGTCTGGGCCCAGCACAGTAAGTGCTCACTTCTCTTTCCTGCCTTCCCAGAAACTTCACAAAGTTATAGACAAAACACACAACTTCCCAGTCATTATGTGGACCCTTTACCTGAAACATCACAATGAAACTATTCAAACAGGGATTTTCTTTGGCATCAGTGGTGAGACCAAGAGCCCGGGTGGTCTGCCAGGACCATCGCCACAACAATCACTACACGGCACATTAGGCACTTCTTGCACTCTGCATCTTGACTGAATTCTTCTGTGACGTGTCATGAGATTTGGGGTTATGAAGGAAGCTGCGTTGGGTACCAGGCTGGTATGAAGACAATGCCTTTTCCTTGGGGGTCAGGAGCCCAGCAAGACCCCCATCTAAATTTTTAATATGCACGGGGATCCAGCTGTGCCTTTTCTTTGTCAGGACACAGCAATCCAGGATTGGACTGAAGGCAGCATCCTGGACACACTCGTATGGGTACGGGAATTCAATCACTGGGTCACACAATGGGCAGGCTGTCAGGTACCACCGCTGGCACAACCAGCATCCGTGCTCCCAGGTCCTGCCCAGGACCCACATGGCTTCACGCTTCGAGCCGCAGCTCCTGCCCCTCAAACCCTTCCAGTGGTACAGCACCATCCCACCGGGCAGGGCAAGGAAAGCTGTACTGAAGACATGTTTAGGAGGCTGCAAACAAATGGGTCTAATTGTGCTCTTCCATCCTTAACGCAGCCTGAGCAGCCAGTGCTTATGCCGGCGCACAAAGTGCTCAGCCATGCTGGAGATGGACAGCACAGGCACAGAGCAAAGGTAGAAAATGGAGGGTGCAGATTATAAAATTCAGTCACATTTTAAAATTTTCTGCTACAATAATTCACTTTATGTAGAATTAATGTGGCTGATTGAACGTTTGTGCTGTAATTTACTTATAATTAACATTTTATGGTGAACAGATTTTACCATCTCCTTCATGCTGTGAACTCCAAGCCATAGGTCAAAAATAGAGATGAAACAGATAAGCACAAAATATTCTCACTGAAATATTAATGAGATTTTAATTTACTACTTTAAAAATACATCTTTCATCAATGCCTGTATATCAAATCATTATTTTAATTTTTTTACATTGTATTAAAAATATAATGAACTTTCCTAACTGGTTGAAAGACCCTGAAAGATCTATTGTGAGGAGACAGCTCGGGGGAGCAGAAAGGCCCAAACACTGGAGCTATCAAAAGCCTCGCCCGGCGACGGGATGGGGATCAGTGGAAGCTGAAGAGAACACCTTTGCTGTGAGCCAGCTGAAGCTGGGGGCTCCAGAGGCCTTTGAGGCATTCTGGCAAAGAGATGCTCTTCTTCCCATGAACAACCAACTGCCACAGACCCCTTAACACACTGGCCCAGAAACCGCTGTGCCCACTGCTGCCATGCAATGAGTACAAGGGGTTGCTTTGATCCGGCATTCCTACGTTCTAGGCCGAGGTTGGGCTAGAATTTGAAGCCCTCCAGAACAAGGCTGTGCCATCACAGACACCATGAATCAGAGGAAAATCACACTTCTCTGTGGCCAAGGAAGAAGGTCAGGAGAAAACTCGTCCCAAACCTCAGACCCTCTCACACGTTGTACCTGGAACTGTCTTCCTGTTACCTCAAGATGACAGGCCACATCTGAATAAATTATCGAGTCATCTGCAATTCATACAGCTTCCTGTGTTTCAAGGCGCCATCAAACAGGCAACCCAGGACATTCCTGGAATGGCCTGGTGACAGAAAATGAAGATATGGGATGACAATGAAAAAGTCAGCAGAAAATCATAAGTCAATGGAACTATTTTATGCTCTTTACTTCCTCGCCTGCACCAGTCCATTCAAAAGGCTCATTAGAATTTCAAATGTAAAGCTGAATAATACAAGCATTATAAATCTGTTACAAACAAACCCAAAACGCATCAAGAAAAATACACATGGAATTTTCCTTCTTAAATGGCACTGTTTTTCCTACAGGTTTGTTTCCTGGGGATTGGCAGCTGTTTGTTCTTAGGGTAACGCTGTCTTGGGTTGGGTTTTTGATTTACTTTGCTTCCTTAAATTGAAGGCCAGAGCCTGCCTGTCTCCTTGTCCCCTCTGCATCCCGAGCACTGGCACCCATGCACCTTCCTGTCTTCTTCACCACCCTTTTCTTCTGGTTTTGGGGTTTTCCCTTTTCTGTTAGAAGCATTAGGAATTAGGAAAAAAACCAAAGTATCTCAAGAGAGGTCAGAGCCCAAGCTTGCTGTGGCATCCCACCCAGAGCAACTCCTGCCAGGAAGTTGTTATTCATTGTGGGAGCAGCAGGGAGGTGGTTTCTGATGGTCCTGACACCTCCACCCCTCCTGCAGCCCCAGAACTGCTTCCAAAGTGCCTCCGAAAGACCAGGGGACTTTTTCTTGCAAATGCCTCTGCCGATGAATAGATGATGTTCATCAGAAATCCTTCCAGGAGAAAATAAACCCTTGGTGTTTCCTGGGCAGTAAACCAACCCAGACTGGTTTAGCAAGACAGATAGAAAACCATAAAGTACAAACTGCCACCAGAACCAGGGAGGGAGGTCAGTTGGTCCTGCTTCTGCAAGCCCAAAGTCACAGGGAAACATGTAGCACCACGTGAGTAGATCAGTCACACAGCATTTTTGATGGGTGGTTTTCTTTCGTAGCATTTTTCATTGTCAGAACAGGAAAACACCCAACAAACCGAACCCTGAACAACCTGAAACACGGGAACCAACCACACAACACAGCAGCTGAACACTGAGCCAAGGATGCCACATGAAACACTACAGCACGGCACCCACAGAAACCCCAGTAAAACTGTGGGACTTCTCCAACACTGGTGACCCCCCACCTTAAATCAGGACCCTGTGTTACACCTGGGGAAGGCACCACGGTGGCAGTGAGAAGAACTGATGGCCATCAGGATGAGATGTCCTCATGACCTGACACTGTGTAGAGCTGCTCTGTACGCCAGCCTGGAGCCTTGCAGGGGGATGGGGAGCACCAGCTTAGTGCAGGACAAGACGGAGGCTGTGAGAAAGAGCTGCCAGAGCAGACAAAGCCCCTTAAAAAACAAGATTTAGAGATCACAACGCAGGGGAGGTCTCCGGCCCTTTGATCTCCTACCTGGTGCGGATGTGCCACTGAAGCTGTACAGACTCATCTTTAAATGAAGTATTAATGATGAGAAACTATTCTGACAGATGTTCGCTCTGCCCTTTCTCATTCCCAGGACCTCTGTTACCATTTCCTAGCGTAGAAGATTTTTATTCCCCCTGAACACCAACCAGGCTTCCCCTCACTCACAAGGCTGAACCTTGAGGGACCGGCTTCCATGGCACCTGCTCGAAGAGTCTTAACACACAATCTGAACAAGAGCTGTAAATTCTGGCTGCTGAATCCCAGAAATATTGTTTAAGCACCAGGTTCACCCAGCAGAAATGCGAACTGTGGCTGAAACCCAGGAGTTCAACCCCCAACAGAAAGGAGCAGTGCGCACACACGCTGAGACACAGGGTACACGATGCCCAGCATTGCCTGGTCGGGCATTGCGCGGTCACACACAGGGCATACAGGACTCCTGGCTCAGCTGGGGAGCAGGGAAGCATCCTACATATGTATTTAAACAGCTTTCAGCATCTTAAGGAAAACAGAAGTGAAATAAATACACAAATAAACAAACACTCCAAAGATAACAATGAAATCTCACCAGTTGCAGCACATGTCCACTCGGGCTCTTTTTTTTCCCTAAGTGCCTTTTTCCTTAGCAAGAACCAGCAAATATCACTGGGAATTAGGAATCTTTTTTTTTTCTCTCTAGCAGCATGGAAGAATTAAAGCGAGAAAGAAAGGGAAGGCATGCAAGAGAGAAAAGGAGGGAGAGAAAGAGAGAGGTTAAGCTCAAAGGCAGAGAGAGCGAAATGGACCAGATTATACAAAATTAAAAAGCAAATACGCGCAGACAATTTGTGCCGAGTGATTGCAAGCAATTACAGTCCGGCTTTTCTGGAGGGAAAATTGGGGAGGGGGGAAGGTTATTTCAGCTTAAAAGGAGACTTTATTCATTCCTGATCAGCTTCTCCTACTATTCTCTCTTTTATTCTTGGATATCAATTTAAAAAAAAATCACCCTTCAGATGTTACATGTCTAACCCTGGGAATCCCACCCCTGGGCAGAGAGGGAGGATTTCAGCTTCCAATCGGCTCTTTCTATAGCCCTGAAAAAGCAATTTGCTCATAAAGGATAAAAAAAAAAAAAAGAAAAAAAAAGAGAAAAAAGAAAAAAAAAAGAAAAAAAGAAAGAAAGAAAGAAAGAAAGAAAAGGAGGGCAAAAAAGGAAAACCACAACAAGGGCACGCGTTTCTCTTGGAGGAGAGCTTCAATTTTACTGTAATTGTCTGAAGAAGAGCTGCTTTGATCTGCAGAATTATTATTATGCTTCAAACGCCTGCCCGCCACCGTCACAGCTGTGCTCTGGCACCAGCACACCCAGGGCACTGGGAGCCAAGCGGGGCCCCGCCCCGGCCCCTCTCTGCCTGCTCCCTCTGCCTCTGAACTTCATCTGAGGGAGCACCTAAAGCACCCTCAGGTACAGTTGCGCAGCCCCTTGGTGAGGGGAGAGGGAGGAGGGTGAGATCACATCCCTAGTCCCTGCCAGGAGAGAGGGGCTGATGTGATCTGTTTTCGCGCTGCTCAGCCTGGCTCCATCCCCAGCTGAAGGCTCCATGGCCTTTGTCATGCTCCTGTCTTGTGTCACCAGCTGTTAGTGTGAAATTTTTCCATTTTTTAAAGATGGAGCTAAATAAGGCACGGTGTTTGGGAACGCATCTCCCTCCCCACACAAGTAGGACAAGTTTTATTGATGGCAGATGGGAAGAGCTGACCCCAAACCACGCATCAGCGGGGAGAGGAGGACGTAAGGACAACCAGCATGAACCTTCACCTTCATTGTGAAGCTCCATCATTCAGGGAAGCTCCAGCTTTCCCAATGCACTTTAATGCGGTCCCCTGAAAATTAACACAGTCCCTCTAACGCAGCAGAGGCATTTGCCTCTGGGGACCCCCTTACATCTGGGGTCAGAGGTGGTTTGGCTTTGTAAAGTCCAAACCGTTCCACAGAACACGGAGCAGCACGGCTGCTGTCCTGCTTTCTTGTTCTCATGCACATCTCTGCATTTGTACAAGACACATTCCAGGAGTATGGGCAGCCCATGAATTATTTGGTTATTTTCCCCACACAGAGTGGCTGTTGACTTAGATACTCCATCTACCAGCATCTTTTATTTTTTCTAGTTCTTTCAAGATCACCAAATCAGAATCATGGGGGTTGGAAGGGACTTCAAGAGACCATTGAGTCCAACCCCCAAGATCGGGGCCAGAACCTTAATACCACGCTGGCATCTGTTCCTTGTGAGCTACTCAGATTAAACCTTTGAGCAAACACGTCTAAGGATAACCTCAGCAATCGTTAGTTCTCATTATTATTCAGAAATAACTATATTTAATGATGAAGTTTTTCAGACTCCACATTATGCAAAGGCCTCTTCTGAAGTCTACCACTGTGCCGGAGAGGTCAGCTTGAGCACCCTGAGACTGGCAGAGGGAAGCCCCACATGCCCCAAATGGGGTGAGCCCACAGGGCTCAGACAGACCGACGGACACAGCACAGCCCAGGCACTGAAACACAACACAAAGGCAGACACTGCTTTGAAACTCGGCTGCAGACATTGGCCTAGACGAGGCTCTTGAAGGACACGGAACAAGTAACACCAGAAGGGCCGTTTCAGGCATCCCAGCGTCCGCTGGTTAAAGTTCAGGACTTCATGAACTACACAGTGGAAAAGCAAGACCAGTATCCTAGAAATTCAGGATTTTCTCTCAACAAGTAATCTACCACTCCTCTCCCAAACTCTGGACACCTATCAGGGTGTTTTCCATGCCACCAATCGAGCCCTAAGGACAGTGTGCCATCATCAGAGGGACTTGGGGTGCAGGGGGTCACACCGTGGAGAACACATGTTCTGCACCCTCAGCTTTCTCTACGTCAAATACCCCAAACTTCCGCTCTGCAAAGAGCTGACATTGTCATCTGAAGAAGGTAGGTGTCTCTTTAATCAAATAGAGGAGCTCTCTTCACACGTAAAGTTTCTCATCTGGGAGTGAGATGTTTGTGACCAAGTATTTTTGCGACTCACTAAAACCAGAATGAGAATTTTGAGGTTTTACGGTGAGGAAAGTACGCTCTGCCAAGAAAGTTTTCCAGATATGTATGATTTTAAACTCTTCCCATTATTATATATAAAAAGAAATAGTGCTTTGCCTAAGTGAAGATCGGGAGCATCAAGAAAATGATGTCAGATTTGCACAATTTTTCTCTTCTTGCACTGAGGCAGAGTCCTGGTACCTGGCAGGCTGCCGTCAAGCAAAGCCTGTGACAAACCATACAAATAATTTCTTAAAAAGCCCCTAACACCTTTCTGAAATAGTTTGTCTGTAAAATATGTAGCACCCACAACACAGATCAAGAAGCGGCGCAAAGCAAACGATTTATTGGCATTAGGCTGGGATGAGCCACGTAAGTCACGGGGGCTTCACCGCTCCTCAGCACCACCATCACCTCAACTCATCAATAACACCTTCACTGTGCTGCATCCTGCCACAAACTGCACATCCATCCACACTGTAAACATACACAATTTTTCAGTCAAAAGAGTAATAGGCAAATAGCTGGATTTCACTCATTTTGCGTTCTCCGAGTAGTAAAATGGGTGCATATTTAATGTACATACCAAAAAGTGCAGCCAGAAGCAAGAAGAGAGAGCAGTATTTCCAAGCTGCTTTATGGGCGGCTGTATTTTATGGCTGTATCACTAAAACCATATATACATGCATATAAACAGGGATAAATATCTGTAAAGTCAGGATCTACACATGTGAAATAGACCACTGATAAACGCCAGGCAAAGCACATGAAAAAAAAAATCCTAATTCCTATATACAGTTCCAAACTCTTGACTAAAATTGCTGCTTAGAAATGAGATGCTGAGGTTACTCTGTGTCCTCTCACACCCATCCCAGAGGTTGCTATTGGACATTGCCCCTTCACTTTGTAATTTTGCTAATTGATCGTTAAGGAGTCTGTAATTCTAAATCTGCCTTTGCCGGCAACACACTGTGGGTCAGCAAGTAAATTAATCTACCCCTACACCTCGGTTTCTCCAACTGCAAGGCAGGGAAACACGTATCCATCGTGAGGTCCTGGAGGAGTTAATCTGTTAATGTTTGTATCAATCAAGTTGTCAAGTGCTGTTTAAGTGCTTATTATTACTTTATACAATAATTCTCTCCTTCAGGGCTCCGTAGGTTTGTAAATGCCTCTTTCAGCGTGGATGTGAAGTTCTTCTGGGGCAAGGAGACAGTCTGGACCACGTGCCGCCCCAGCCCACCCCTGTGTCGGTGGTCATGTTCCCAACACCTGGCTCCTGTGCCGCAGAGCACTTTGTCCTTCTCCTTTCTCCACAACCCCTTCTCCCTACAGCTCTCACCCATGAGAGGGTTGCAGCATTCCAGGCACGTGCCGGCCGGGATTCCTGGAGCCTGCATGCACTGGAGCTTCTAGAGGAAAATAGAGTAGCTGCACGTCTGGTCTTCTCACAAAATGAATTCTCCCCACTGGCACCAGTGAAGCCAAGTACAACTTATAAAATGTGGAGCAGATCTTCTCATGAGTGCAAGTGAAAAAAGTGACACTTTAATTATTATCTTTATGCTCCAGAAATATCCCATCAATATGAGGAGTAGATAATTCACGATACTGTTCAACCACTCTGCAGAATCAGGAGACACTGGTGCATCGCCTGCGCCAGGCGCACAAGTGTTAGCACTGTGTATCCACAGACATAGCCTGGAGTTATTTATCTGTTGTTTATACATGCAGTTATTTGTGAATTTATTTAATTTATAAACGTTTGTATTGTGGAGCATGAGATGATTCAGAAGGAAAACACCGACTCGCAGAGCGGGACCCTCCAGTCTCACTGAGCCCAGAAGTCTCTCCCTTGTGCAGGCAGAGTGACCTGGACCTTCCCCTCAGTGACAGTGTCCAAGGAGCAGGGACTTTGGGAAGAGATTTAAACAGAGCAGTTCTTCCATGGGATGTTCTCATGAGTGGTCTTGGGCAAACCAGTTCTTCCAGCCCCCAGAGATCAGTTGAAGGAGTCTTCTGCCCACAAATGGTCCTTGGGAAACCAGTGAGATTCTGTGGCTGCCAGTATGTCAGCACGTTGTGTAACCTCCTAATTACTTGTGTGTTTTCAAAATTATCTGTGCTATGTGAAAAAGTCACATAATAAATAAATAAACATCTCTGTATAACTACTTGTTAAACAGCTCCTCTTCCCACTGTTCGAGCATCAACAGTTGGCTGCCTAGGCTCAAAGCCCATCAGTTTTGGAGCAAAATGTTCAGCAGGGTATCTTTACCCCACATTTCTTTTCCTGCCACCCCTTGAGTCTGTTTTCCTGTAAGATTTTAAGTAAAACTCCCTCTCTTTGCAGCGCATGTATTTTTATGTTTTCTCAATGTACCGAGCATGACAGAGGCAAATGGCATTAATTAAACACATGGCTGGACGTGCTGACTGTATCTATTACTGACATTTCACTCTCTTACTATCTTCAAGTGCCTCCTGCTACACGGGTAAAACAGCAGAACAAGAGACAGGGGATATTCTGTGAGGTCCAGATAGTGCCCGAGCGGGTTGATGGGGAAGCAGCACGGTAACCAGCTCCACAACGTCAGGGAGTCACCCACAGACAACGGGGAACGAAGCAGCAAGAGGCTGTTTGGTCTGTTGTGTTATACTCTGAAGAGTCCTGGCGTTTGTAGGACAGGTTGCATGTCCAAAGACATGATGTGGGAGCAATCCTCCAGCTCAAGCAGCACAGGGGTTGGCCGTGGCTGGTGGTGGTGCAGGCGAGCAAGGCGGGTGGGCAGGATGGATGCAGCCCAGTGAGCAGCGGGTCCTCCTCTGGAGCTCGGTAGCATGGACCTAGCCAAGGATGAGCCAACATTCTCCAACATTTATTGTCCATACCTTTCCTTGAGACCAAGTACACATTTTAAATAGCTTCCTGACTATATCTGAAAGCAACATCATCCGCTTGAATAGTCCAGACCTGAGCCATCCCTTGGTCTGAGGCTGAGCTTTCTGCCCCCAGCTTTCTCAAATGGAGTTATTTCCTCTCTGCTAGAAGCTCTGCCAGCTCAATGTTTGTTCTTCACTTTCAAGGGTATTTTATTTATTTTCTTCACGTTTAGCTATTGAAATTGGCAAGAACAAATTTATATAATGAGCCTTAATAACAGTTTCTCCCATAAAGTTACCTATTTATCTCCTATTGTAGTGGTCTAGAAAGCACGAAAATGATGGAAAAATATAGGTGTAGTGATAAATCTCTGGGACTGATAGTGAATAATTTTAAGTAGTCTTTATCCATGGGGGTGATGCTTGGAGCCCACCCACTCTGTGTGAACCTTTCCCAGTCATTCAGACTCCTCCTTTCATAACACCACAGTAATATTCTCCACACACAGACAAATAAAACCCTGTTTATCTAAACCTTTTAATCCAAATCTGTTCCATCTCTCAGCCTGTATCACCCAATAGCTACCACCTTAATCTGAATGTTTTTGATGTCCTGGATCTCTCTGGATAAGCCAAGCTGCTGCAGGAGCAGGCACTGCCAGTCACATCTCAGAGCAGCTCACTTACCCCACAGGAAAAAGGTTTGAAAGTTATTGATAGCAGAGGTTTTCCTGTCAGCGTTCCCTCCCAAATATTGTTCAAGCACATTCGAGGCCGCAAAAGAGCAGCGGCTGGTCCCTCCTGCTCCCCTCTGCTGCAACCGGCCCTCGCCCGCGGGCACCATGTTCCCCAGGCAGCGCGTCCCCTTCCCTCCAAGGCTGGCGGAGAGCCATACCGAGCTCCGTGCTGCCGGCACAGTGAGCCTCAGCCTCTGAGCAAGCTCCTCAGGGACCATGAGAGCTGGGGCTTTTGCTGCACAGCACCAGGCATGCGCTCGACTTCAGCGACGGCGACTTTTGTCCTTGGCTATTTGTCCATTATCCGGGCAGTGAGGAACCAACATCACAAGCGCTTTCTCTGCTCAGAAGATCCCAATGCAGAAGGGGATGAACCCCTCCGCCCCCATTCTTTCCCCCAGCTCCTTTATTTACAGACCCATCTGTGTGCAGCCACAGAGTCCAGTTGAGCCCTGCCTATAGCCCCGCTTCCCTCCAGCACTAATTAGTAATGCAATCCCACAAAGAGTGAAGTTGCCCGAAACCTCCCCTCACTCACCAGTGATTTATGTTCAATTTGTACAAATGGAGAAAATGAGATTTCAAATTTCAATGCCATTTCTGCAATGAGGTGATTAAAAGAGAGAGAGGTATTGCGTTCTACTGTATAGAATATTGATCCCAGTGCTATTTTCCTTCGCAATAACCATTAGCTCGGTATTATTTGCAAACCTCTAATGTGAACCTGGAGATGTAATTTACATTTGTGCTTTACTTATTTGCTTTAACAAAACAACACAAAAGCTTTGGGTCTTTCAATCTAGCCTTATTGTCAATAAAATTAGCAGTTCATAAAAAAATTAATGTATATGCAAAACCATCACTTCCTTGTAAACTACACAGAGACTGTAAATGTTGCTCAGAACAAAAGGGAGATAAACTATTAAAAGCCTCTGGCCATTTAACAAATTGAATACCGAGCGAATTAAGATAGAGTCCCCTTTTGTCCCCTCCTTTAATTTCCCAGCCCCTGGGAGCCTGCAAAACTTTCAGAAGTACCCGGTGGTTCTCCCTGAGGAGACCCGTGTTGACAGGGGGTGTCTGATGGGAACATAATGGGCACGGGGAGGCACATGCTTTCGCTCGTCACTGGCGCCAGGCTGCTGCCATCACCCACCACGTGGAGTCACCCACTGCAGCCCCTGCAGCAGGAGGTACAGGGCACACACGCATGCACAGGGACACGCGTCTGGGGCACACACATCCGGCATGCGGATGCTTCTGGGAAGGACACCAAGGAATTAAAGAACGAGAAGAAAGAGCGTAACCATGGAATAAAGGCGGCAGCACTCATGGTGCTTGGGCGGCCGCGCGTCAGCCCCTGATCTGTGGATAAGCCGAGGCAGCTCCTCCCGGCGCCCGGCATTAACGTCAGCTGCCACCGCGGCCTGGCCAAGCCCAGAAGATGAGAACAAGGAAAGAAGAGGGAGAAAGGGAGGAAAAAAGAAAAAGCTAATGACCCATAATTGCCATGATAGTGGAATAGGGCCCAGGCAGCTGTTTTACATTCTCGGTATGTATAGTATGCAAATATCTACAAAGGGCCGACACAGTTTCTCTATTGTGGATCCTGAGGGTAACCAAATTAGCCTTTGGCAACCATGGTAATTGGGAGGTGCTGTTCCCATTAGGAGTGCTGCAAATTATGAAGAAAAATGGACCAAAGGCTTTGTCACAAATAATAATACTGAGAAGAAAAGAGCAGGCGGCCGTCTTTGCTTTCCCTTTTCTTTCCTGGGTTTTTTTTTTTATTTCGACATTGTGTTGTTAATATCTCTCTGTTTAGTAATAAGAAAACAGTCCTCGGTGCCCCGCTGGACCCTCCTGGGCTTTCCACAGCAATATTAACTTCTGGGGAATACTAAATATGGGACAGCAACATCAGTTGCAAATTCCCCAAGCAGAAGCCTCGGGACCAGACGCGTTGTTCAGCAAGACAATGCTGCCTCTGCACCGCACAGCTCCAAGCTGGGGCAGTCAGAATTAGGAAGGAAAAAGCCCCACTTAGCTTGGGCTCTGATTTGCATAGGACAACACAGGACGCCGACTGCCAGCTAAGTTCTTTCTCCCCAACTTTGATTCAGGCAGTGAAATGCAGGTTTGTGGTGTGAACCGCCACTCTGCTGCGTGAGAGGCCACATTTTCCATTAACGATTTGAATCTCTCTTGCTCTTGTCCCACCTCCTTTGATCACCCCATATTTCCCAACTCCAGCACGCAGAACACACTTTGATTGTTATGATCTACTAAAATGAAAATAAACTCACAACTGCCAGCTCTCCAAGCGGAGTGCTGGGCTGTGACACCGCAACTCAGTGCCAAAGCCATTGAACACTATTGTCTTTAGCTCCCCGAGAACGGGGCTCACCGTCGCCATGAACTCTCCTGGCTGAGGTCAGGGCCGAGCTTGCATCACCTGGTGACACACCAATGACATCAGACCTACATGACTGTCAGTCAGGCTCGGGCAAGAGGCATATCCTGGGATTGCTGCACATCAGCCCTGCAAAGGGCAAGTTTATCCAGAAAAAGTCAGTCAAAGAGAAGAAACAGTCTTCCTTGCTCTCACATTTCTTCCCGGAGCCTTTGTGGTTCCACCTCCTGAGCTGACAAGTGAATAAAATAAAATAAAAAAGACCAAATAACAACTTTCTTGGGCTCCTTTTGGCTCAATTCTAAACTTAAAACAAGGTGCTGGCACAAGCGCTGAACAGTGCAGCCCACAACAGCTCATTTCAGCTGCTGCCCAAGCACTAGTTTTAGGTGAGACTGGTTTGAATTTCACCTGGCTCGTCCCCAAATCGGGACAGCACAGAGAGAAAGGAACAAATTAAAGTTCTGATTTACAGAGGGGACAGAACAGACAGAAGCAGAGACAGGAGAAAAATAAAGTGTTTGATAACAGTGGGAATGATACAGATGGGAAGAAAGGATGAAGCAGGGTGGGCAGCAGAGCCGGCCCGAAGCACTGAGCTACCCTTGGGTCAGGGTGTTGCTGCCAAGGACCGAGCTAAAAGCACAAAGGTAGGAAAATCTCCCTGTTTTCAAGGTTTGAATTTTAGAAGAGGAAGTTTGGAAATCCACCACAGGGAAAGTTCTTATTGCTTCGGCAGTAGTGAACAGAAGATATTTCCCTGGTGGGGGGACACACCTTGTTCTCAGTAACATACCTGCTCCCTCCCTTTCCCCCTGCTCCAGGCTGGCAGCATAAGCAGTCAGATACCAAGAGAGCATCCAGGCCTTTTAGTATGTCCAAGGCTCCAAAAAACAACCTGAGGAATCTACAGCAGTGGTGACCGCTACGAAACCTCAATCAGCGAGTCCTATCCCAAAAAATTATAAACTGAGTCTTGCAAAGAACAGTCATCTCTTCATTTCTCATGCTCAGCCTAGCTCTTCATCTTAAAACCACCACGGCAAAAGTCTTAACCCCAGATCTTTATTTTTTCATGGTTTCCCCTCAGGGCCTCTTTAAGTGGCGGCAGAAGAGTCACTTCCCTGTCGTGCAGTTGGCACGCCTGCAAGTGTACTTAAAGTTTGCGTCTGATCAAGTTATGTGTATTGGATCTGAAACCAGTTAGTCAATTCTTTCAGGTCCCTAAGTGGCGATTTGTGGTAATGTCTACATCAATACTAACAGAGCGGTTTGCTAGCTGGTTTACGCAAAGCAAATGTCTGAAGGATGGAGGGGCTGCCTCCGAGGGCGCGCTCTGCTAATGGAGATGTGGCTGCAAAGAGAAAGGCGCAGACATGAAAGCAGCGCTGCTCTACAAGGCCCATCCATCCTTGACCGAGACACAGCCCCAAGGAGACGGCGGCCAGGCATCGCCCAGGCACACGCACACACTGCCCCAGCATTCCTGGGACTGGCGTGGGCTGCCGAGCCTCTGGCTCCGCTCCCCGGCCTGACCTGGCGCCCTCACTCACAGCAACTGTAAGAGTTTACAGCTGGTGTGTAAAACATTATTCTTTCTTTCTTTCCTTTTGGGCAACAACCCTGGTCCTTCCCTGGCCTGCTTTCTGACTCCTGGGGCTCCAAATGGCAGATTCAGGCCAAAACTGGCAAACAGCAAAAGCTCAAAGAATCCAACCAACCAACGAACCCAACCACACTGGGCTAATGCAGAACTAAATCCAAGAGAAAGGTAAAAGATGTTAGGTGAAACAAAATTACCACTAATGAATGCAGTGGGACGTGGCTGCTCTTAAAGCTCCAAGTTCAAACCATAAGGAATAAGCAACAGTGGGTTAAACTCTCCTTTCCAATAGCAGCCTTACTTTCCTTAATACCTGTGTGCTCTGTGTAGGACCAAAAGGACCTCTCTGGAATGAGGGTTATTGCTTTGTTTGCACAGTGCGCAGGAAAGAAGGTTTGATCTCCACACAGCCTTGGGGCACCATGGAACTCTAAACAATCATGTCTCAGGCACCATGTGTTCAAGTGCCCAACCTCTTCACATGGGTAACTTCTCTGTAAGATCCCATGCTGTGCTATGGAGAAACCAGGACCCAGCCCTTGCCATAGGACACATCTCCTCATGGTTTTCCTGCTTTCTAAGACAAAACATCTTTGAGCAAAGGATGCGTTTGTCCAGACAGAGCTCTGGGAGGTTTTCGGGTTTAATGCAACAAACAGCTTATAGAAATGAAATAATGTGGAGGTAAAAATTGGCTGGGTTAGCTCTCCCCATGGCCAGACTGCACAGGACAGCCATATGCAGGTCAGGCTGGCCAACTCCTCTTCCTCACCCTGACAGCCCTCTCCACCCCTTTTACAATGAGCATGGGCTGTAGCCAAGACAGATGCAGAAGGGGTTCCTAAGGGAGGGTACAGTGAGAACACTTGCTTTCCTAGATTCCTCATCATACATTCATCGGCTGTCGTATCACCACTTCTGCCAGCAGTTAGAGAAAAGCTTTAGGAACGCTCCTGGGTCTGATGCTGCCAGTTGGCTGAGGCTGTGCAGACCTCCCAGCAGCCAGCACACACTGCTGACCTGTGCAACTCCCCCGGCCCATGACTGCTCCCATACTATGCCACACTCGGACCCCTCCAAGGCCCTTTGGCAAACCAGGGAAGTGGCCACAGACCAAAGAGCAGCACTGGAACCTACACGGGGCTGGTAATGGGCTACAGACAGCACAGAGGAGCTGTACAGCGGGACCACCCTGTATGCAGTGATGAAGCGATCCCTAGATGGGATGCTAACTGCACTATGTGCTTTCAGCGCAGCCGAGAGCTTCAGAAGCCAGCAGCGATTTGGTAAGTTCTCCTGTTACTTGGAATCATTCCCCAAATTTGCTTGGGTCACAGCCAGGCTGTACCCCTTGGCACAGCCTTTCTGGAGAACAGTTCTTGTATCCAACCTTACCAGTGAAGGTGAAGTGCCCACGAAAGGCAGCTCAGCTTCTGTCCCCAACACTGGGCAGGGAAGGGATGGACCCCATGGACTCACTCTGTGCCCTTGGGCACATCGCTGCTTCCACACTCTCAAACAGTAAAAATGCACTGCTCCCACTGCAGCCCTGCTCCAATTTACACTTTAAGTCATTTGAATATAGTGCCTGAAGTGTAAAATCTGCAGCCCATCAGCAAACTTCAACTTGGCAAACACTGCGGCTGTTTATTGTTACAGAGTGAAATGGCTTTGACAGAACAGAGCCCATCAGACAGAAAAACAGTAGGATGGTCTCCCAAGGTCCCTTCAATGCCGTTTTCCAGGACATTATGGGAAGAGCACAGCAGGAGCCCCACAGATGGCTGGCCCCAGCCACAGGACCCCCACACCACCGCTCTTGGGCACCCCTCCTTGGGAAGCCGGGCAGCAAACCCTGCTCCACTCCAGTGCCACAACCACCTCAGGTGCTACAGGTCTCCAGGCTGCTGCCAGCAACGAAGATGCTTTTTCAGACCCTTACTCAGCCCACCTAAGACTTAGTGATTTCAAACAATAAAAAATAAAACAATAAAAAACCACCCAAACCTGAGCTACCACACTGCAGAGAAGAAAATGTTTCCCAGTCTATCACATCTTTCACCCGCTTCAGCCTTCGCTCTCCTGCAGAAGGCAGAGAGGGTTTAGCAGAGTTGTTCAAGAGGTTTTTGAATTACAATTTCATTGTCTCTTACTAACGGAGATCCTGCCCAACAGCTGGAGAATGAGTCACTCTGTGGGGAAAAGGAAGGCTGGAACAATTAGTTATTTATCCAAATGACTTCCTTTAAATGGGACGACTGACTTTTTCCTTTTGTTTAAAATTTGAATTTTTAATGTTAAAATGTATGATGATAAAAGCACTGTACAGGCTACCTCCCAATGCACCTTGACTGTTGCCTTCAAGTGTCATCAGGACAGGGACCAACAGCTAGCCCTTGGGCAGGTGGCTCAGCACCTCTCCAGCACCCAACAATGTCCCTTCCACAATGGGCTTGCTGACCTCGTGTTCTGGGTCTGCAGGGCAAGACCTGGGGGTCTGCAGACCCCGCTGGCTGCCAGGGAGAGCAAGGCAGGCTGAGCGAGACGCAGTTGTGAGGAAGGATCACAGAAGGGAGAGAGGAGCAAAGGAAAGCAATGTTTATTCAGAGGAGGTAGTGAGAGTATTTGTATATGGTAAATACGTTTTAAAAACTATCCGTAGCTTTTTGGCAGGCATTGTACCACGCAGCACGCACGGTGTTTGTTATCGCTTTTGGGGTTAGCTTTTATTTTTATGTTCGTTTCTGTTGTTCTTTTTAGATCAAATAGCAAGTGATTGGCAGGAATCCTGTAAATCTGAAAGAACACTCATTTATCTTCCACATTTTCCTCCCAGATTTTCAGAGATTAGTGCGTGTAATATTTTAATGCTGTGGCATAAATATGAATGAGAGCGGGAGTGCCCGTGTCTCTACGCACATGGCAGTGACATCCACGTGTCCAACACACGGACATGTGAGAAGATGCAGTTAACATGTGAGCTCATTCGGGTGCTGGGACTGCACAGCGAGCGTCACGCCAGCAGCATGGAACTGCTAAGCCTCTGCCAGGCCAGCCCACAGCTGAGTGTCTGACCAGTAAAGACCAGTAAGTGTGGTGCTTCCTCTGCAGGACTGATGTTCCTGAGAAATAACATTAAGATTGGGAACTGTTCAGAACCAGAAAATATGTAATTTTTGAGACATTTAGAATATTTCAATTTCCCCCTCCCAAGCCGGATTTATGGCAGGTCAGGCAGTAGCTTTTTCCTCCCATAAATCGACTTTATAAATAAACACTTTGTATATATACAAACAGAAACATCATTGCATTATAATACTCAAAATACATGACATCAACTCTAAAGACCCTCCTCAATAATCACTGCCACAAGGACTACAGACACCTCTGTTATTGCTGAGGACACGCATGTGAGATAGAAGAGGCAAATGGTAGGAGCACGCGTGGGACATATAGAACGTTCTGGAACAAAGGAAAGAGATGTAACTACTGCGAAAATTATGGTATATTTACACAACCAAGCCTAGAGTCCATCATTATGGAACATTCAACTATCTTGAAGAGTCTCTGTGCCCGACACCCCAGTACCATTCCCTGCCCCAAGGGACAAGCCAGGCAGCTGGTCCTCGCCCACATCACACCAACCTCAGCATAGAAACAAGGGAAAAGCTCTTTCAGGACTGGGCCAGGAGAAGCACCCACCAATAGCATGAACCCAGTGCTGCCTCTGTCTGCTGGCCTGAACTCATGAAATCAGCTCAACAGCCATTGCATTGCCCATGCCTGTTTGCCCACGACCGCGATCCAAGTGCACATGTTGGTGAACACAAGCACCAACCCTACACTCATGTGCCCAGCTGCCCCCTTGGCCACAGCACCCTCATCCTGCCACCACCACGGGCAGGGCTTATTTCAGCAGCTGCAATGACTGAAGATTATTGGCAGAGGAATAATAAACCACACTACAGCCAGGAGCTAAAGGAAACGTGCCACCCCACAAAACCCTTTGGCACTTGAGGCAAACAGGAGAGAGGACAGGTGACATCGTTTGTTTTGTGGTTGGGGTCTGAATGTGGATAGGCAACTTCTTAATGCAACACCGGGGATCGATACCAAGGGGTTTACATCTGCTCACTGCAGCACTTTTACCACGGTCACAATGCTGTGCTCAGAGAAAAGTGATGGGCACGCTTCAGAAATGGGAAGAAATTTAACATCCTCACAGCAATTACTGCCTGGGATCAAATATTTTGACAAATCAGTGGCTCAGATCTGGGCTGATGGGATAAACTTCAATTCCTTCAGGATTTTAGCCCTTCTAGCCATCACTCAACACCTGGACAGGAGCCGAGTCAAAGCAAGGTGTCTGACATGCTTTGACAAACGGCAGCAAGCGAGAGCGGGGTAAGGCTCTGCTGAGACCTTGACGGCCTCTCTCCATCTTTCTGCCCGAAGAGCCGGTGCAGGAGGCACTGAGCAGACACAGTCATTCTCCCAGGCGCAGGAAAAGGAAAACTCACTCATTTGCTCGTTCTGTGGTCAAAATCATTCTGTCTCCCCAATAACTCATTAGAAAAGAGGAAAAAAAAACCCAAACCCATAAGTATTCCTCAATTAAATTCTGGGCTGGGTTGGAATGTAACCTGAGAAAGAGAGGGGAGAATTTGGGTAATGGGGATTTCAAGGGTCTCTTCCTCCCAATGTCCGTTCCCCCTCTGGAATACTATTCCCTGATGAGGTTCCTTGCTCAGCAAGATGTGGGTCTGGGGCAGCTGGGAACAGGAGAGGCCAGTCCGACCTGCCCCAGCGTAGTCCCACCGCTCACAGACAATCCACGTGAGGCTTTGGGAGAGAAAAACGCTGCTTTTTTTATTAGTAACATCACCACTAAGCCTGTCTGGGAGCATGTATGCAGGTCTCATCCTTCCCCAACACCAACCCAAGAGCAAAGGTGTCTGTTGGGGGAAGAGGCAGCTCTGATTTAGAAAGAAAAAAGCCAAAAGCACGAAACTAAATGACCACGGGGTGCTGGGCCAAAGGAAGACAAAGCAACGCACTGAACCCACCTGGAGAGCAAAACAGGCCGTCCAGCCCCGCTGGCCACGCGCCGGGGTGCGGCAGGAGGGAAATCCACTCGGGCGCATGTGCCTGGAGAGCGTCTCGCGGCCGCGCCGCTGCCGCGCCGAGTGCTCCAAGTCTTCCCACGTCCCCGTCACGCGGTGGAGATTGGCTGCTGGAGCGTGGTGGGGAGGGGGGATGGACTGGTAGGTGGTGGTGGGGGGGTCTGGCTGGGGAGGGTGGCTCCAAATTTATTTATTTTTTTAAGCCACATACATGGAATGAAAAAACAAACCCCTCCTTTTATTCCTTCTGGGTCATACGAGGGAGCCACTGACAAAGATAATAATATATGAAGCAAGAGAACGAGAGGGAGAAAGAGGGAGGGAGGGGAGGGAAGGAGGGAGGAAGGGAGAGAGAAGCAAAAGGCTTTCTATTATTCGGGACACTGGTGATGCACACTGAGGCAGTTGGAAGATTAAATTAAGTATTATATCTGCTGACCCCATTGCCATGGTTACCGGACAGCGGAAAATATTAATCAAGCCAAGCCTTTTCAGCTGAACATACCAGAAAAAATGCTAAATATAAATATATATGTACATATTTGCTGCTCTGCCATGCTAATGTGGAGTGCCAGCAACCAAACCACCTGATATCATCAAGATAAACAAATTTAAAATATCCTTGCTGCACAAGAAGGCTGACGTCACCATGGTGAGCGCAGCACGGGGAACGGGCTGCAGCACGCTCCCTTCAGCCCATTAAAAAGGGAATTTGAATAAGGAAGGGCGACGTCTTGCTGGGTGCCCGAGTGGAGGGTGCTTAGGGCTCGGTGCTGTCAGGGATGCCAGCACCATCTCCCAGCCAGGCCAGCACCATCCAGAGGCAGGTAGGAGGGACCAGTGCCCCTGCAAGGGTGACTTGGAGGAGGTGCCGGTCTGATGCCCGGTGCCAGTCCCAGGCTCTCCCACTCCTCACCACCAAGCTGCAATGCCATGTCCAGACCACACACCTCCTGTGGGAAAGTACAACGATTCCCACCAAGTCTGCCTTTGCCTTCAAGCTAGAATTAACCTAAGCTTAAACCCAGAAATGGGAAATACAACAAATTCATCTGTCCCTTTCCATGCAGTAAATCACTGGCACAACTAAAAAGGAATCTAAACCACTTATTCTCTGCTTTAACCACACCGAAAAGGAGACGTACAAAGAGAATGTCTTCTCCCAGCCAACATGTCTGCTTTTGCTCTGGTGCCTGTTCCTGTCTTTAGTTTACAGGTAGGCTTTATGCAGCTGCTGTTGGCTTGGGTCATTTTCCCCAAAGTACTTGAAATACACAGGATGTGGAGGTGACAACTGCACACCCTTTGCTGTGATCCATCAGCACTGGGGTGGTGGTGAAGAGAGATGGGAACAAATTGGGAGAAAATTAAGGAATAACTCAGCAGATCCACTGAAAAAGCCAAGGAATTAACACATTAATAAATACATTAATAAACATGTTTTGTACAAGCTTCTTACGGAGTATCATATGGGGTGTCTGTTGGATCAGCTCAAGCGACAACTGAAGACAAACGAAGAAACCTTTGGTAAGTGATGCGGCAGGACATCAGCTGCATCACAGGGGCATCGGGCATCTTCAATCTACCAACACGCTGGGGGAGTCAACAATTAAAAATGTGGTTGTCTAAGAGCAGCATTTAACAAGCAACTGTCACGGCCCTGCTGTCCCCTTGGGGCTGCAAGTAAAAAAGAGAAAGGTATTCCTAAAGTGACCAATGTGCACCTCTGAAAGCAAGAAGGCTGGTGACAGTGAGGTGGCCAGGAGGATGGGGACACCGTGACACCAGCTCCAGGCAGGGGTTGGCCTGAGGGGACACACCTTGTTACAGCAGCACACACGAGGGGTTCTGGACAGAAATTCAAATACTTGTTGCAATTGCCCCAGTTGGTACCAAGAAACACACTGCGAGTTTTCCAGTTCACCTACTGGCATGGCCACGGCCACATGGTGGAAACACAAGGGCCAGGGCAAGCCCCACAGAGAGCCAAAGCCCCTCACCCACGCGTCCTCACCATAGAATCACAGAATGTGTAAGGTTGGAAGGGACCTTTGGAGGTCCCCCAATCCCATCCCCTGCAGTGAGCAGGGACATCTTAACTACAGCAGGTCACACCCACACTTACGTAGGCATACACCGTCACACACTGTCACATGCCGTCACAGGTAACCCCCATGCGAGCACTCCCAGAACACAGCAGACTGAGATCACCAATGCAAATACACATATAAAATATTTTATAGATTCTGCAAAACAAATGTTCTGGTTCATTTACAGTTCTGTGAAGACGGAGCCAAATTTACTGAAGGCATAAACAAGCCCATCTCCCGCATTTTTCAAACATTAATGAAGAACGAGACTGTTATTTGTTCTTGGTCTATTTTGTGATTTTAGCCAATAGTTCTAGTGATAATTATCAACTGTTTATATTTAGATAAAAGCAGTCCATATGGCAATAGCAGAACAATCTGATGTTTAGATCCTCAGCTACATGTTTTCTATAAATAATATGATTGAATAACTGTAACAAATTATTTCATCAGTCTAAAAGCAGATACCAATATATAACAACTAAGAAAGCCATTTACTCATTATCTGCAAATAATAAATACCTTCCCAAGTACATTTAACACTTAGGAAAATAAAAAAAATGAAAAACAGATATTAACCCATAAACGTTTACACAAATAGATCTTAAAATTTACTTCTTCATTTCTCACCAGCGTGGCCAGGGCATCAGATGGGCTCTTCTGGTCATTAAAGGACCTGCCTAATTTTGCACACAGAAGCATTTACTGTTATTTGATCTGTCGGTACCCAGATCTTGGCCAAACATCACCCTGTGCAAACCGCCTACAATTTGGAAGACTCCAAATCCTAGGGATGCCCCTCCTGAAAGGGACCTCGGCTCTCAACTCAGGGACGCTGCTCAGTTTTGAGAACCAGACTGGCCTCGCTCCCAACATCACAGCAACACTGCTGCACCCACAGGGAGAGGCTTCAGCAAAGCCTCCCTGGAGGTTCCGTCTCGGTACTCTGAATCAAGATTTCCAGGTTGTGCAGCCCTCCTCCTCACACAAAGGAACCACCCCAGAACCAAACTAGGATGGGGGCAGTGTGGGCAGCCACCCCTTCCCGGCGGAGAAAATGATTGCGGCACAATGGCCGGCGTGGCCAGCTTAGGGCAGCTGTGTCATATAAATTGTCAGCAATGACCATAAGCACTCAGAGAAACAATTTAATTCCTCACTCCCGCCATCATGGGCTGATATATTCTTTCAAGGTCATTACCCAAGGCTAGGAGGGTCGCATGATTAATGAGTGACATGTCCAATGAGGGCGGCTGTGCCTGAGCAGGCCTTATATTAATTAGACAGAAGCACTGAAAAATAAACGGTGCCTGGCAAGGAGGGGCCAGACTTGAACCTTGATGGCTACTGCTTCCCCCGAACCCCAAAACCACTATCTGGCTCTTTCCCCTTGACAGCAAACAAATTGCCTCTTCATTACAGAAACTCACAAGTATGGTTAAAACCGAAAAAAAAGCTTCTCTCCTGGCTTAGATGGCTTGGGCTCTCCCAAAGCTTCCCTCAAGTCTTTGTCTTGTACTTTCCTTCCTCTTTGCTGTAACTCATTGACTTACACCGCATGGAAGCACAAGAGACCACTATTCCCAATTAATTTGGCATCTCAGGAGCAAATTAAAAAACAAATAAATCCCGAGGCTTAAAGGTTTGTGCCAGGGACCTCTAGAGCCCCAGAACTAACACCAGCATCAGCACTAGCCCATCACCAAACCCCTCTGCAATCACATCCTGTTCCCCTGCCCGCAATGAACAGGTGATTTTCAGGTCCTGTCACCAACCCAAGAGGAGACTCCGTGGGATCAGTCCACAGACAGGGCTATGGCCTCCGGACAGCAAAGACAACCCCACCCCGCATGGCTTGGGCACCGGTGATGGAGCATGCCATTGCAATTCAGGAACGTGCTGCAGTACTACGCAGCCCTGCTTATGGTGCTTTCATGTTTGCTATAATAAAGGAAATAAACGTACAGAAGGGGCTTATCATGCTCTTTGCGGGTGCTCAGCTATTCCATACAGATGGCCCACATTTCGCCATGGTACAGAGGAGAAATAGCCAACTGCAGATTAACTGACTTGCGAGGATAAACAAACAACGCTGACAACAGTAAATTAAGGGCACAGAGCTAGCTAGCTATATAAACTTTATATTTAAGAAATAAAGGCCCCTCTGACGGCCACAGCCGTGGCCTAACCACTCTCCGGTGATGCCCCTCCGAGGCAGCGCTGTAAATAGTGCAGCCGCCCACACCACCCGCCAGCCTCCCACCACCGCTGCCTTCGCTCCCCGCCACGTTTTATAATCCTGCTTATTTGCAGAGCAAACCAGATGAATTTCTGCCATTTTGCTTCCCTGGGGGTGTGTCCTGCCAGCTCCTTTCCCGGCTGCCATTTCGCAGGGTTTCATTGTTCCCCAACCATGCACTTGTACTTCTGCGTGTTTACAGTGCTCCCGCCTCCACCGCTCTTGTTTGCGAGCAATAACCGGCTCCCGAGGACCCACGAGAAGGTCAGGCTTTCTAGAGCAGTAATCCACCCTCTGATTAATGCACCCCCGGCACGCAGTGCTGCGCACACCGGGCTCAATTGGGCTGGGGATAGTGAGCCTGCTGCGCCGCACTGAACTGATGCGATGCTATTAAACCAGGAGAGATGCGTTGTCAGCAGAGATGCAGCTCAGGACTATCTGTACTGATTATTGGGAGAAAACGCCTTTGGGCGCCACCCCAGCCTCAGATTTCCTCACAAAAACATGGGGTTCAGTCTGCTCACTTGAGAGCATAAAACTACATCTCATTTCTCCTTGCAAACAGGAGGGACCACCACCTCATCCCCACCGTGTTCAGCTGCTGCTAACAGGTCCCTAAGGTCAAACAGAAGTACTTCAAACAAAGACAACAAACCAAGGATGTGCCTACACAAGGAAGGCCTAATCTTCCAAGATTCACAGCACTCACAGCACCCAGTGACCCAAGTGAAGTGCTCTCAGCAGTTCTGCAAAATTACACAGAAGCATTCTCAATTCTCAACTGCCTGCTCAGCCCACAGCACTGCAATGCCTTCCCATCTGCCCAGGTGCAGCACTGGAAGCCAGGACACCCTCCTGCCTTTCACCTCACACTTACACTAGACAGCACGTACTCACTCACAGCCAAATTTCCAATGACAAAACCATTCACCTACCTGAGAGCAGGGGGCACAAACAGCACACAGGTCAAGCCATCCACATGCTACGAGGAACTCAAATCTCTCTGTCGCCCATGCACATGCTCCAGACTGGAGAAGCTGCCCCAGACGCTCCAGGGAGATCTATACCCACTGCTCCCTCGGCGTTTGCTCGGGTCCTCCCCCAGCTGAGCCAGTGTGGGAGGGCAGCCGCCCCTCCCAAGACACAGGTGAGGGTGCTTAGGGTGAGCTCTGCCCAGGTGTGGGTGCTTAGAGTGAGCTCTGCCTGTTAACAAGAAGCTCCATGCCCTCTCTGATTTGGCTTGTTAATTCTTTTAGAACCTCAATTTTCTGCTTTCAGGGCAGGATAATAACAAGTGATCATAGAGTACAAGTTAAACCTGGGCAGCATCCTTTTCAGAGTGTCACTAGGGTAATGACACTCACAACTGATTTTCATTTTCCTTATGAAAAAAATAACAAGAAATGTAAAAATTTAGCATAACAGCAAGATTTGTTGGAAGTGTGGAGTAGGTCACAACAGCCCCAGTCCTGTGTCCTCACCAGAAACCCTCCCCCGGTACGTGTGGGCTGCAGGCAGGAGTGAGCATTCCCCAGGCCATTGCAATTCCAGTGCAGCCAATCCCCACACCACCCAGTTCAGCAAGAGCCTCTCTGGCTTCCCAGACTGCCTGTAAAAATCAAACCACATGTACCCTTAGCCCAGAGCAGCCACCCCAGCCATGGTGTGACCGTACAGCATGCACTGGCATCTGCAAACAGGCTGCGCAGGCAGAAGCAGGCAGGCAAACAGGAGGGTAATTTTAGGGAGCCAGACAACATTAGAGGATGTGGGAGGGAAAACAGGAGCTGGGTTCTCAGGGCGCCTCTGAAACAAGAGGAGGAACAAGGATGTACAGCAGCCAAGATTACTGTAAGCAGTGTCATCGACAGCACGATGCCGGGAGGGATAAACATAGGTGCATGAGCGTGTGCGCAGAGACCAGGGGAGGGAAGCATGGCCGAAGGGCCAAATGTGGCACCCTGAAGGGCTGTGTGCCCACCCACACCAGGGTATGCACCGACAGGTCACAGTTAAACCTCTACTTCAACTATGAAAAACTACTACTGTATCGTGAATAAATAATGTACCCAATCTGATGTGCATAATAATTATATAGAATATAGATCAGGAATAAATGATACCTGTCGAGAAACCCGCCTCATCACAAAACTAACAATGGTGACCGCTCCCCACTGCCCCCCTTCCTCTGCTGCCGCGCCTGCGGCTCCACGCTGCTGTTCATCACCTAAGGCAAACGCTCGCTCTCTCCCTCTCCCTCTCTGTTTCTTTAAAACTCTAAACCACAAGGCAGCACGCAAGCAACGCCACAGGTCACAATATCAAAAGTGGGAGCTTTTCCAGGTGTCCTCGATAACACAGGCAATAAAAGGCGGCGGCGGCAGAAGCAGAATCACTGACCTTGTTTGATGCTGCACAGTAAAGGGAGATGCTGGTGCTGCCATGAGGAGCGAGGTGCTCCACGTCAACAGGCTGGGCTCTGCTGCTTCCTCACATGGAACCTTGAGAAACTCATTCCAGCATTAACACACACACAAATACTACGTGGCTACTAACGACGCGGGACTTGGCCGAGCAGGACACTCCTTGGCAGCACTGCTGATCGCCACAAGCTGCCTTCCTCCAGCAAGGCAGAGCATGTGCTGCACAGACACCAGCCCTCCCGCACGGCCCAGACAGCGCTGGACGCTCTACCTGTGCGGTGATGGAGCATTGCTGGGGCTGCAGTGCTGGGTGAAGCCTCCCGTGCAACAGCTGCCTTGTGCAGAGGAGTGTGTGTGTTGGTACACACACTGGTGTACACACCTGTGCACACACCCCTGCACATGCCCCTGCAAATACCTGTACATACACTTGTGCACGCACCTATGCACACACACACATGCACAAACACACATACACACATGTGCACAGACCTGCGCACACAAGCAAACACACTCACACCTGTGCACAGCCCCATGCACACACACTCACACCCACACCCACACTCTCTCCAGCTGGCAGCCAAGTCCCCTGTGACACAGCCAACTGCGTCACCCATCACCCACCACGCAGGGCAGCCCAACTGCACTGGGAGGGCGGCTTTGGCAGGCACGAAGGCATGCTCAGGCCCCAATGCCTGGTGTTCTCCTCCTGCCCAGAGACACCAGTAAGAATTTCTCTTTGGAAATTCTTTCTTTCCCTTTAGACGCTTTTTGCTGACCCAGAGAAATGGGAACCCTCCTGTCACCGTGCTCTCCAGCCCCGTATCTCTGGGGTTACGCCCCTGTGAAGCAGCGTGTTGTGTCTGAACGCTGCAGCAGCCCCAAGGCCTTTACGTGACAGGGGTGGCCGCACTCTGTGGTACGCCTCTAGCCATACTTTGGCCCTTCCTGGGAAGACCACTCTCCGCATCGTAAACTGCACAGCCTTGGAAATCTAGCGGGAAGAACTGGGGTTAAACCCCCTCGTTTCCATCTTGTGTGTGCCTGAGTATCAAGGAGGTAGGAGAGAGACTTCTGTCGTGGGGACTGGGTGGTACAGCCAGACAGACACCCAGCCACCACAGGACATATGCCCTTTCGCTTTGGGAAGGCCTAGATGACTCCTCTTGCCTCTTGTTCCTTCTCCTAACCAAAGACTTTCATCTTTGTGACAATTTCTACCCCCTCAGGAAGGCCACACTTCCAAAGGCACCTCATATTTCCCTCTCTACCACCCAGCCTTGAGAAGGCTCCAAGGCAAGCTCTTGGGCCCTAACTCTTGCCTCCGTCCCGCTGAAGCATCGCTGCCAGATCTGCTCCTGGTTGGGAATTTCTCTCACAAAAGGAGATCCCCTTGGCAAGGCAGAGCAGTTTGCACTATGCTCCATCTACACCATACCGTGCATGCTACGTGTGGGTGCCCCGATGTGACCCACAGATGCGACACAGGGACCACATGCTCACTGTCCTGCTACCAGCACACTGTGAGCAGGCAGAGCTCACCCATGCACAGAGCAGTTCCATGCACACACACAGCATCTCTGTCTGAAAGCACCAGAACTGGTTTGGTATCATTCATCCGGTGCCAGTACAGGGAAGATCTGTGGATGCACACTCTGCAAAGCTATGCAGCAGAGGTGGGATCGCTGCTTGAATGCTGCCTTTTCAGCATCAACATCATCATCATCATCATCATCACAAGCAATATTCTCTGGAGTGACATGAAGCAAAGGCCCACATGAACTACAGACGCCCGAAAAGAGAGATTCCTCCCCTCCCGTTCCAGTCCGTCCCTCCCAGTAAGCCCCAGTTCCTGTACCTTTCGGAAGGGTGGAGGTAGCAGAGGGCACTGCCGGGCAGGCAGTTCCCATGAAAAGCGACTCCGGCGCGATTTTTACGGTGTCCCCCGTGTCTGAGAGGACTATTTATGTTACATCCACTGAAGTGCATGTGAGTGGATGTGTTAACGCCTGCTCACATGCAGGATCACAAATACCCAGCGCAGTCAGTCAAATACATGTAAATAGAGCCAGCGCCCTGTGCATCTGGCAGCCCACACAAAGGCGAGGAAATGAAAAATGCACTCACGCCCTCTGACACCCTGGCCGAGCGTGTGCACGGGAGCTCTCAGGCAGGGACTGGAGACTGGCTTCTGGCTTCTGGCTCCCTCTCTCCCTCTCCCTTCCCTGTTAAGAAGATACTTTGAGCGCGGGGGATTGCTCACAATCCGGCTGTGTGATCCACACGCAGGACTTGTAATGTGCCTGCTACTCCCCTCTCTCCCCCATCAAACCTCCCCCCACCCCATCCCTCTTGTTCTCATGTTCAGTGGTTATTTTAGCTTAATGTGGTGACATCACGGCTCTCTCGGTGAGATAAAACCCTGGCCGTGGAACCGACTGCAGCTCCACTGATCCCTCTGGGGTGACGGGGCCGAGCAGGGTCTGGTGCTCAGTGCTCATCCCACTGCAGAAGGTGCCATGGTCTGGGGCAGCTCGGGGTGGGCTTCGCTGGGGGGCTGCACTGCACAGCCCTGCTGCAGCACCCACACGACAGAAAGCAGGAGACTTGTCATCAGTTCCCTGGGTGTCAAATAGCGGAGGAAAACGGCCAGACACCTGTCTGTGTGACCACTTGAGTTTAGGGGTTGGTAAGTAAAGACTGGAGGGAGACAGTTCTTAGCGGAGGAGAGAGAGCACTGGAAGACATCTTGGGTTGCAGCATCACAACTCCGCTTTCTAGTAAACTGAAAATACCCCATGAATTTTTAAAGTTGCTCAAGAACCCCCCTGCAACTTCCCATTTATCTACAGTTCCTCCACCCTTTCATATCACGTTTGCAAAAGCCACAACAGTTTCCATGGGTCTGTTCTGCCTTCTCCTAAAACAGGAAACAAAGACCGAGCACACCAGATTATGGAAACTTCACAGTGGACCAGATAAGAAATGCGGGAGGAGAATAATGCAGTCAAATAAGCCTTCCATTATTAACAACTGTGCCCCGAGGTCTGCGGGCATGGTCCCAAAACCTAAATTATCTTAAATCATGAGGTTACTAATAAAGACAGCTTGGGACAGCAGAAGGGGTCTGCGATTTCAAGGGGTTTGCAGACCACATATATATGATTAACATTTCTGTGCTAAGGTTTATTACTTCATTATAATATTTTCCATCATAAATGAATAGGTAAAACACCTGGCTATTAAATATAAACCTATCCCTCAGGATGATCAGATTATCACTTGAATTCAAAACCTCTCTGAATTTTTAATAACGCATAACAAATAAGATTATTTATGCACTTTCTTCACCCCGCTTGCAGGGCCCATGGTTACAGGGAGCATCCTCTCCCGGATGCAGGGTCTGCAGGAGGGTACGCCACGGGCTCCCCCTCTCTGCTCCCCCTCCTCCTGGCTCTGCCTGACATTGCTGCCATTCTGTGCGGTGGGGACGAGGGACCCTCCTCAGCAGCCCAGCCCAATGGTGGGCACTGCAGGCTGTGGCCGCTCCGGAGCACAGGGTAATTCGCAGGGCGCAGGGGTCGCCAGCTGTGGTGGCGCAGAGGGAGCAGCTGAGGAATTGGGGGCTGGCTGACAAGAAAGTCAAGTGGCAGCCTGGCTGTCTGAAACCTCTTCAAGAGATCTCTACTCTGGACTTGAACCCTGCCCTCTCACCTCGGGGGCCCATATTTCTTCCCCCCGCCCTCTCCCTCCCACCTCTCCATCAGCAATGCCGCGCGGGCTGGCGGCAAAGTGCCACGAGTGACCCCCAGCCACCCACCCACTGCCCCCAGCCATCACTGGTGAGGGGGAGGAAAGCCAGGGTGGGGAGTGGGGGAGAAGGATCCCTGACTTCCTCACAGGTAATTAAAGCACTCTTTTCAAGGGTGCACAGGCAAGAGACAATTGGGCCTAATGAAGCATCGACCGGCCGGCACTAGGGTAGCTGGAGCTTACGGTGCTGCCAGCGACGCAAATCACCGCGCCAGGAATCATCGTGCCGCTCATCACTGCTGGGACCTGCCCTGGGGAGGACCAAGTTTGCTTTAACTGAGTATTCATCCCCTAATTACACAAACCTGTATGCTGAGCAGTATAAAATCATTAATTAGAGAGGCAAATTATTTTTCTGGGGGTTTTGTGTTGGGGTTTTTTTCCCCTCTTTGTTTTTCCTCTTTGGGATGAATGTTCTTCATCATTCACGTTATAACCCCGCCAATCAGCGCCGACGGTGCTGAATGCATGAGGTCAGTTATGGAGATGCAGGAAATTACTGGGGATTGGCAGGGACGTTTTTGTCAATTTGTAAGCAAAACCCTGTGTTATTGCCAGGTTTTCATCTTTTCATCACTGTCAGCCAGCGCCGGCACAAGGTATCTAAAAGCAAAATCATCTCAGAGGCTGCTGGAAAATTAACAGGGGGAAGATTAAAAACATGTTTAAAATATTTTTCATGTAAAATAGAAACAGGTACTTGCATTAAAAAATTAAGCCAATTAAGCCCCCTGGAAGTGCTGACACATAAAACTCGCTGCTCACCCTAACCAGGCATCTGCTCTCCTGCTCGGCAGCCAAGCAGCTCGACAGCATCGCACTCCCCCGGCTCCCAAACCTGCCCTCGCCTCACCCAGCCCCTTTCTTCTCTCCCAAATGTTTGCATTTGTAGGACGTCTGAATGGTAATAAAAGGGCCAGGAAATGATAGTTGTGCCAAGTAAATTGGGGTGAATGCTGGGGGAGGGGAGCGCGGATCGATTGTGAAACAACTTGCGCATTATCCGGGAAGGATTTGCTCACGGTCCTGCGCTGCTCTGTGTTGCGAGAGGCCCCGCACTCAACAATAGCATGTCCCCTCGGAGCAGGAAACACAAAGGGAATTTGCTCTGATTCAATCCACACAGTGAGGCCCCTCTGGGGCTAAAGAGGGTCACTTTTACCCTGGCTAAAAATAAAGAAAAAAGATTTTTTTCCCCTCTAACACACACACACACACACACACACACACACATGCATGCACACACACACGATCCAGTTGGAGAAAGCAGCCCGCCTCCGCTCGACAAGATGCTTGAAAATCACCAGCCTTCTCCCTCATTTTTCCCCTTCAGACTTTGAATTTATCAGAATTTACTTGAGGAAAAAATCAAATAAGTAGATCGTGATGACAGAGAGGCAGAACAGCCTCTTCCTTTCATCCTCCTTGCTGTATCACAAGTGCCTTCACTGGGGGACTGCGGCAACGTGGGTCCCTAATAACAAAGGAGGTGACACCGTTAGGGCGCAGAAGCTGGGTTTGGAAAGACACAGGAGAGCCCTGATATCTGGGCTCTGCTGTACTCAGGTGTATTTGTTTTCTCACACTTCAGCTGTTCCGTGCAGAACAGCAGTCAGTGTTCTGTGTCTCACCCCAAAGCCTTTCACCGAGAGCAGGTCGCAGCGATTGTGTGCAACACCTGCTGAAATTTAAAAAAAAAATAAAATAAAAGTTTTCCCTAAAAATGGCTAAACTGTAGCTCAGCAGATTCTATCTGCATTAATTTGGCTGAACAACAAGATACTGCTGGGGACAAACTCTGAATAAAGCGGTCCCGAGTCCCCTGAATTGGCAGGGCTCAGCCCAAACAATGGCTGCTTCCTATTCACCTTAACCCAGCTTTTCAAAAGAACATCCCCAGAAACACAAAGCATCAGCGGGAAATGGCAATTTTATGAATCCTAATCAATCAAAGGGCTTATTAACTCAATGTGAAGCCAGATTAAAATCTTTAATTATAAATCGTGCTAAAAGGAAAAACAAAATGTACTTATGGTACATTGAAAATTCCGGATATTAACATAGTTGCCATTATCTCTCTCAATATTAAATTTCCCCTCCCTGCCCTGCAACATGCTCACCTTTTTCTGTTCCTGAAGAACAGAACTGGAGAGCAAACTCATTTTTCTCCTTCCCAGGCTTATTAAAATGTATTCTTCCTCCCCGTGCGCCCCGTTTGCAGGGGAGCAGGGGGTGCGGGGAGCCCCCTTCCAGCGGCGCAGGCGGAGGCGAGGGGCAGCGCTTGTTTATTAAGTGGGCCGAGTCGGAGTTACAGATTATTTTTTTGGGGCCACAATCAAACGTGAAGCATTTCTGCTAATGAAAACGGCATGCATGTCTGTGCAGGCACGGGTGATTGGCAGGGCTGCAGATTGCTAGCCACGGGAAGGGCCCTGGCTGCCAGCGCCCGTGCGAGCGGGGCTGGGGGTGCTTTTCTATCAGGCGGACGTTTGGGAAATGACCACGGCAAATGTAATCACAGCCGGACGGGAGGGTGGGGGCGGGGGCGAGCGGGGAATGAGACTCGCATGTTTTATTTATTTGTTCAAAGTCACGGTCATCCCATTGTGTGTCCCTCTCCGTGCCTGTCATCTCCGGCCCCTCCAGCCCACCCCCTGCCCCAGCCCCATTGTCAGCACCCGAGGCAGGATCCGGCTCGGCTTTATCATAAAGCACACCTAACTCCTCCGGAGCATGGCGCTTGGCCGGGAAGGGGCTGATTTTCTGTTTGGAATATTAGCATTGTCCAAACAGGCTCTAACTGCGCTGCTGAGCCAGGCGCTTCCTGCGCAGCCGCTGCGCTGCCTCCTGGGCAGGTTGTTCGCCGCAGGTCCCTGGCCTCGGTGCTCCCTTCCCTCCGTGGTGTATCCAGTTTGCACTTCAAATTACAGACTCCCCCTCCCCCCCCCCCCTTTTTTTTTTTAATTACTTTTTTGGCACAAAATTAATTTTTCTTTAACTGGAGTGAAATTTCCTTTGGAAAAAAGATACTACAGGGGATGCTCAGGTTGTGATTCTAGGTAGCTTCATTTTTTACAGAGAATTCCTATTTTCCTTCTTACCCCTTTTCTCCTAATGCATTGCTTCCCCGGGATTTATTTCTTCATCGCTCTCAAAACGAAGAGCAGCTTCCCTGAATCAGGATTTTTCCTATTTGCTGTCAGTTTTGTGACTGCAATTGAAATCCTGAATTGTATTTCCCTCCTGTAAAACACAGCTGCTTAATTTGAAATAAAGTTTCAATTAAAAAAATAATTTTAAAAGGGAGGAAGTTCATTTTCTCTTTTACAAACGACTGACTGGCTCCAAAACGCTTGCAAAAGCAACTTCACACCTTAGAGAAGGGAATCGCCTCCCCGGCTCTCTAATTGCCGCCTGACAGCTCTGTGCTCTGCCCTCAATCTCCATCGCCGGCCGCAGTCGCCAGAGATCCATCCCCTGCCCGGCTGCTTTCACGGCGGCTGCGGGACGGGCAGGGGCTGATGCTCGGGCAGGCGGCGGGATGCCGAACGCGGCGGCTCAAAACGCGACAGCACCTGTCTGCCAGCCCTGCCCAGAACGCACGCACAGGGAAGAGCTGGGGACACGGAGAGGGGAACCCTTTTCACCCATGTATGCAGCTGGGACCGAAGCTTTTCGGCTCTGAACAGGCGTTTCTCAGGTTTGGGTGGGGGTTCCCCACAAACGCACCTTGGCTGCCCGTCCCTGAACGGAATATTCCTGTGCTACAGGGCAGAGACTCTGGAGCACAGATTGGTTTTGCAGACAAACACTACACGGGCTTCTGGGCTGCAAACGCTCAGGCACGAACATTTCTACAACTCCTTTAAAACCTTAAATGCCGCGTAGCAGCGATACCCCTTTGAAGATGATCATTAGACCTAATAAACAGGCTACTGGAGGCAGAGATCTTGTCCTCTTCAGCTCTTGTGACTGCCTTTCAGCAAATTCAGAAAGGAGCCTTTGTGCCTAACTCGCTTTTCATTTCCGTGCTTTTAAATTTGTTCAGCTTGACTTTTGACACTTTAGAGGCTTAGGCTTTTTTAGTACAATAATATAATAAATATTTGTGTTGCCAAAGAAAAAGTGGATCTGTTGTTAGTGTTACATAAAGCAGGATCTCTTTTTCATTCGTTTGTTATAAATAATTCACACAAATATGTGCATTTTATAAACACAATCTTTAGGAAACTGATACTATCAAACATTTTTGAGACAACACTCAGTAACGTATACATATGCACAAAGTATTTACTGCAGCGACTTTGAAACTGTAAACAAAAAAATTGTTAATAAAAGCAGAAAAATAAAGATATTTTATGTAAATAATTATGTTAATACAAAGTGTTTTCAGACTGATTTATACAAATTAGTCATCTAAATGACAAAAAGCTTTGACAAACTACAAAACCCGATCAAAAATCATACTATTTGGATCATTTTCCCTTGCAATTTCTGTCTTTGGCTTGCCTTGGAAGACAGATTCAGAAACTCCCCTGCTATCTGCCATACAGTGGGAACAAGCCTAGTCAAATGAATTTTTCTTTACTTATATGTGAATAAGTGTTTTCATGGGTTTTTTTCTGTAAAATACTTGAAGAAATTAGCTCTTTCAAAACTTGAAAATTTAAAGAAAATTAATCTATTTAAATCCAAATATATTTTCCCTAAAATGTTCACGTGCAGTCAGTCTGGTTTGATTAAAAAAAAATAAATTGTATTTTCTGGTAACAATTTAATGTGCAGAAAATATCTTCTTATTTTCTGAAAGAAACCACTTAAAAATCACTCAGCAAGGAAACGATATATTTAAGATGAATGTGAAAAACACTGTGCAGGAACTACCTAGAGCTCAGCATCTGCATTTTTTGCACTTTTCACTCTGGATCTAGTTGTAGGGTGTTAACAACTCCTGTTTTGTTTCTGCTCATGAAATGAGATTTTTCTTGCATTGTTAGAAATTACAGTTTTGGAAAAAAAACACCATTATTTATTAATTCAAACCACAAATTTTCAAGCAAACTATTTCTTCTATTTTGAACGCTGTTTTCAGTGTTTGGGGCTCCCTCGCAGCTGAGCTTCGCGATCCCGCGGTGCCTGTACGAATTCCATTACTCCCAAGAAGGACAAAACCCCATTTATATCAACTGACGCTTCGACATGCAGCAGCGTGGCCGGAGACAAACAGGCGCCGCGGCGTAAGGAGGGCCAAACCATTTAATCCAGATTAATCCCACTCTGCGCTTGCCCCATACACCTGACTTTTTGGGAGTGGCATCTCCAGGGGCTCTTTCAGACCTGTCCCTGGAGCCTGGATCAGGCTCAGTCTTGCTGTTGGGGTAAAACCATTTATCTGCATCATTTCCTGGGTGGGCTGGCAGGAGGGGTCAGGCCCAGCTGGACCTGGCCAGGTCCAGCTCAGCTGGGCCAGGCCTGCCTGGGCCAGTGTCGGGGCCAGAGCTGGCCCTGATCAGCCCTTCCTGGCGGGTGGTGGCGGCCAGGGCAGGTCCCCCAGGAGCCCTTGGGGCTGGGCCCTGTCAGGGGAAGCTGCATTGAGTCGTGATGCGAATGACTGCTCATTGAGGGAAACGGGTATTGGCGTCCCCATCAGCTGGAGACACCCTGGGTAACACTTAAACAAGTCCACTCTGTTAATGTCAGGCCACCGGGGACATGTCTAGCCTCTCTGCTGACCATTAGACCCTTTGATGGAGTGGACAATAAACCTGATGGGACAGGCTGGACGCTGCTGACAGCACCATGGCCTGCCTGAAGCCTGCCTGTACGGGAGGCTCTCTCGGGCCCAGGGTGGGCAGCCACCCCGTACCCAGGGCAGGCGGGAAGAGGAACTGGCGCCACCCCGGGTGCCCTCCAAGGCAGAGCAGCAGCGGGATCGCTGCCCTTGACCCCAGCCCGTGACCCAAACCAAGCACAGCGACACTGAGTTCGGTCGTCCTGCAGTTGTGCTGTCATGTCTTACATCCCAGGGTCCCCTCTACCAGCCGGGCATTTTGGAACCCTCTTTTTGTCTGCCTTCTACAAGAAAACAATTGGTGCTGCTCGAGAAAGAAGGGAATTTAAGTCATTAACCACACTTTGGTTACCGCACTGTGGAGGCAGTTTCTAAGAGCAGTTTGTTTCATGCCACCTTCTTAAAAAGGAAAATAATCAGAAAGGAAAAACAGTAAAGTGAATCGCCCTCCTCCACGTGGAGACCTGTTTGGGGGGGGGGAGGGATTGAGTTTCAGAGTAGTGATTCTGTATTCATCAATTAAAATAGAAATTAAGAAATTCCATCTTAGCTGTTTTCAGAGAAGGTGTTGATAATTGTATTTGTATTATTTAAAGAAATTATATTTATTTTTTTTTTGTCACATATGAGCTTACCAGTATTTACTTTCTTAAGTTTCTGCCTGTAAAAGGGCCCTGGGTTTGACAGAACAAATTTTCCAGCATTTGGAAGCTTTTATCCCAATTTTAACACCTTATCTCTTTTCCTCTAGAGAATTAACTGATATTGCATTAAAACAGAACATGATATAGAATTTTAAAGAGTCCACACAACTGGAAAGCTGACAGGTCATTAGAAAAGCTCTACCGGAAAGAAACTCTGGCCTAAAAATTTAGGGGTTTGTGTGTAATGATATAAGCAAATAATATATAAGCATATCTATGTTTACACATATACATATGTGCCTCATATACTCAGCAATTTTACAATAACTAAACAATTTGTCAAAAATAATTTAAAATAGACCCTGTCTTTTAATATTAAGTATTTTATCAATAAAAAACATTAAAACCACCAAGATCATCTTTTAACCTAAGGCAACACAGCTGAAGAATATGTAAGTATAATCCAGATTATTCAGATCTGATTTGTATTTTCAGTCGAACCTTAAAAGCTTTTAACAAAAGAAACATTATTTTTGGCACTAATGCATTTTTTTTTAATCTGCGTAGCTTGCTCAAATTTAAAGATATTTTTAAAAAGCCATTTAAAGAGACACAACAGTTCTGTGGCACACTTCTTACCAATTTAGTTAATGCTGCATTCATATGAATCCAAAAACAAAAGGGGTTTTTCCTGCCCCCCATGTGATGGTATTTACTAACTGATTTCTGTGTATTCAGACTGAGCCTGTCTCACACCTACAATCTGACAGCTGCCCTCTTAGGAATGCAGGGGATAATATTTATGGATTTAAAAATATTATTTTTCATTATGATTAAAAAATTATATATATATATATATATAAATAATCAAGGAGAATGCCAGCTCTAATTTTTCCCTATAGGACCTGTTACTTTAAGATAATCTAAATTCTCCAGTATTCTCTCAGGGCATGAGGGCACGCAGGCTCTCGATAAGTAATAATTTAGTGTATCAGAAGGTGAAAAGAAAAAGCAGAGTAAAAAAAACCACCACCACAACCGTGCTATTTTTTGCAGAAATGCTTCTGCACCAATTAAACGTAACAGCTCCTGTTTCTCAGGGCTGGAACGCCGTGTTCTTCCCTGGGCCTGCGGATGCAGAATCCCTGTGTCAAAGGGGAGCCGGCATCGTTGCTTGGAGCCTCACCTATAGCTCCTCTTTGTGCTCCGCTCCCCTCACATCTCTCCTCTCTGCATTTCCATTTCAAGCGGCCGCACAGGGGTAGCAGCACGGATCAATTCCAACATCGAATATTTAGCAATACCACCGATCTATATTTTATAGAAGCATTTCCATTTAGCGGGAGCAGAGCAACGCCTCGCTAAATGGGAGGCACAAAAGCCCCTCCGCAGCTGACTCGCAGCCCGTCCCCTCGCCCTCCGGGTCACAAAGTTTCCCCACAGCTTTTGTGCGTATTTCTGACCATGCATTATTCACGCAGGTCACCGCGCCGCCTTCCTCGAGCAGTCCTTGACCTGCCAGTCATCCCCGGGCACCCGGAGGTGTCACCGTGCAGGGAATTACAGCTGGCTGCACCAAGGCAGGGCTCTCTCCTCCTGCCTCGTACCATACTGCAGATACCACCCTGTGCTAAGCCCTACCTGGCTGTGGGGTACCTCATCCCAGAGGCACCCGGACAAATGACAGATGAAAGTCTGAACGCACCACTGATTGCTGATGGTGAATTTTAGAAAGGGATTTTGTGTAATTAGGAAATATTTGGGGCAGATGCGTACCCTTTGCGTGCACACGTGGGGCCGGCGGCACTGAAGGCTTGGGAAAAGCATCCATGCTCCCGCTGCCTGCCAGCACAGGGCACAGCAGGGCTCCGGGTGTGGAGTGGAGCCCGTTCCTGCCGTGTGACACAAATGGCAATACGGACACGCTTGTGGAGCTCAGTGCCCACGGGTGTCTGCAACTCTGCAGAGACAAAATCCAATTTTGGCCTGGAAGAAACGCTAGCCCTACATTATCCCCATTATCCCTACCACAACGCCATGAAGGTAAAATGCACAAATTTGACTTGACATAACTGAACTTTCACCTTTGAATCTACACAGAAATTATATTACGACAATCATTTACGTCTCCCTGCAAATCATTTCACATGTTACGAAGTACCTACAACCTTGGATAAAAGGGGTACTGTGAAAAAAGCAGGAATTAAACAAAAAAACCCCTCTAACCACTTAATTTAGAGGGAGTGCAAAAGAAAAATGTTTTCAAATACATTAAAAAAATCCCAAAAGTCACATCAGCGTGAGCGCTGGCTTCATGCCTACCTGACTATTATACACCTTCCAGAGGCAAACCCTTCCTCGCACCCTGAGAAGCTATTTGTCATTTCTGGAAGAGAACTCATAAGAAATAAGCCTTAACGGATAAACGTTGGATGACGGCTAAGGGGTAAACCTTCCCAACCCCCCCACCCGGCTCTGGTCCGGGCAGGCATGTGCAGTGCAGCACAGTGAAGCTCAGCGCTCAGAAAAGCCCTCTGAGCATCTCTGCCCCGTGCGCCAGTGCCACGGACATGCCGCTGGTACAGCGCATCCTGTGTGACTCTCCCTGTGATTCCACACTGACACTGAAGTTCCCCTCATTTCCAATCCCTCACACACAAGTGCTTTATTTCTTCTTTCCTATTTTCTCACCTGGAGTCTAAAATCCCCGGTAACCCCTCTATTGTTTTGAATTGCAAATTTCCTTAAACATGGTAAACTCACTCATTCCTTTCTCATTTTATCTCTTGCAGATCACCTGCCTGGTCATCTGTTATCATTTTTGCCAGACACTTTCACGCCGACCGGCAAGGTCACCGCGGAACCGGATTGATTTTCTCCCTAAATACCCCACTGTACAAACACGTATTTTACCGACGGGTCTGAAGTCGTCCCTGGGAGCTAATGTAAACACAAACCGACGCTGCTGCGAAAGCCTTTGGAACATGGAGTCATAAATGGACTTCTGCAGAGTCCCGCTGGAAAAAACACCGCCAGTTAACCCCTTTTCTGCCAGGTTGTGCCAGGAAGCAGCCGTGCTCTGAACCGGGCACCAGCACTCTGGCCTGAGTGGTGACTGCAGCCCGGTCAGCGGTATGACATTTACCTTACCAGTGTGTTCAAATACAGTTGATTTTGCCTGGTTGATTGATTTTAGCATTTAAACACTCCTGCTATTTCAACCCGGAGACACTCAATATCCCTACTTGGAAATATCTCACATGTACATTTCCCAAACTTATCGCCCCAAACTAGAATCTTTGAGCAATCGGATAAAGATGGGGCACCCCTCCATCGCCTGGCCTAACGCCTCTCACAACCACCACCAAGTTTTAGTGCCTGGCAGGGAGCTCACCAGGAGAATGCCTGGCTCAGTCGAGAATTTCACGTTGTGAGGTATTTTTCCAGGAATGACAGAATCATTTTGCAGCTGAGTAAGGACCAGCTCTCTCCCTGAGGCTACGAGCCGCAGAGATTCTCAGGTAAAACCTTGTTTTGCCTTAGCTTGGTCACCGTCTGGGTACCGAGCCATTTAAATCAGAATTACAAGGAAAACAACCAGCCAACCAAGCAAGCAGACAGTGTGGATGGTGAGAGAAAGAGATTCAGTGTGCGATTGTGCTGCAGACATCTGTAAGAAACCAACTTCAAATCGTACCAGATGCAGTCCCAGGGAAAAAATGTATGCAGGCAACAGGGAGTTAAGTAAATAAATTTTTTCTTTTCTTTGTCGATGTGTTTAGTTCTCTTCCTGCCAAGACTCATTTCACTCTGCTATCTTGTGAGAGACACATATGGTGCAGTGAAATTGCCATCCAAGAAAGCATGTCCCAGCCTGTTGAGACATCATCAAATAAGATTAAAGCAAAGTAAAAATAAAAAGATAGAACGATTTTTTTTCTTTTTCTTGTACAGAGAACATCTGATGAAAGTCACTGAGGTACTTGAATGCTTCTAAAGGTTTTGCAACCATTTCTTTACTTTGCCTGGTTAAGAAAAAGGCAGAAATAACAAGCCAATATCTCCTTTTTCTTCTTCAAGTTAGTGAAAAAATGTGTTTCATAATAAACCCGATGTATATGAATAAAATACAATATTGCCTTTTGTGCTTCTGTGGAAAGAGCACTTCAATGCACAAAACCACCTCTGACTTTCTGCTCTGGGTGCCTCTCCACCAGCGTCCCTGACTGCTGCATGCAGAAAACCTGTTGGGGCCACGACAAAGTCATTAGTCAATTAATCTAGTCCAGAGCCAGGCCCAAGGTCCCTCCCAACAGCATGTTCAGGTGCCTCTCTGGCTACTGACTGCTACACCAAAATTTACAATCCATCTCCTGAGAAGCGCCGAAGCTGGTGCTGCAGCAGCACAGTGAGTGGGACACTGCTCCCTACTTCCCTCGCAGGCCCCAGGATGCTGCCTGATGCTGCCTGGGGTGAAGAGACTTTACAGGTTCTTTCTTACAAGGGTTTTTTCAGTTTCCACATCTTAAATACAAAGAAATCCCAGCTGATCACCACTTGCTCTTGCATGGGGTACTTAGGGCAAGGTGTGGGAGCAGAGTTGGACAGCTGGGATGGTTGAGACGATTACAAGAACAAGAAACGCTGCGAAGCCACTTGCCAGCTCCCCCTTCACTGCTCTGAAATCAGGTTCCAGAAACATTTTGTAATTACTGTGCAACTACTGCCAGGAGAGCACCAGAAACACCCCATGCATGGTACGGGCTATATTTGGGGTGAATAAACCAAAGTTTATTCAGCGCAAGGCCAAAAAGAAACCATGAAGGATGGAGAAAGCCAAACCCACATCAGCCTTGTGGATGGTGACAGAAGTTGGGGGTGGGGGGAGCTTCTTAAGCATGTGAAGAACCTGCAATATGGGGTTCACCTCCTGAAACAGGAACCTGTTTGTGTGTTTCTTTGCCAGCCTCTCGGCTATAGACCGTAGTTCCAATGCAGAGCCTTAACCAGACTGCAGGAAAGCAACAATGCATCAGTAGCAGAGATTATCCCTGGCCTTAATAAGCTGTTGTTGGCTTTCATAACAACTGCAGCCCAGGACGAGTCACACCGAGCTCAAAGACAATCTTACCAATAGCCTGGAGCAAGGATTATAGAAACAAGAATCCAAGGGGGGTGGGAGGGAGCAAAAATCCCAAGAAACAGGGGCTAATGTAAAATCGTTTACATATTAACCTTCTTCCCTTCTGACAGTGGTCAAGTTCTGATTCAAAATACAAATTATCTCCAATTACTTCAAAAGAGGCAGTCACAGAGCTGTCACTTAACCTTCACCATCTGTTTGGCTCACCAGAAAGCTGTACAGCCTGCCACTTTGACCTCATCTTTCTCTCTCCACACTGGACAGGCACCAAAGAAGAGAAGATGGCTTATTGTTCTCCGGAGAAAACCGGCCCTTTTGGGGGGGGTGGGGGGTGGGGGGGTGCTGAGGGTGCAGGGAGGGGAGGGCAGAGCTTCAGGAGGTGACTTAATTTAACTCTTCAGGGGAGGGGGAGGGTGGTGGCTTGGAGGATGAGTTTGCAAGCCTTCCTCACTCCTTCCACCACCCAGGGTGGGTGGAAAAAGCAGAACCTGATTTGCAGTGGATGCTGGCTTAGAGATTTCTGTAAATCTAGTAGCCAGATGTACACAGGAAAACACTAAATAAATAAATCCTGGAAATGAAACAGCTTTCTAGGAAAGACAGTACCACAAAATGATGGGGGGTGGAGGGAGACCAGCCAAGAAACCCACCAAAAAAACCCAAACAGAACCAAACCAACCGAGAACCCGAGCTCCACAAGACAAGGCGGCACGCGCTCCGGGAAAGCACAACTTACAGCTGTAAATATGACCTTGGGTAAGACAAACCAGAGTTCAGCTCTACCTGCAGCACCACGGGTCAGACCAAGGCTTCTCCCAAAGGCTCGCTGCCTGAGGCCTCTCCGGCTGCAGGAAGCCAGGGGCTCACGGCTCCATCGCCCCTGAGAAGCGGCAGCACTGAAGGGCCAGGAACCAAACCCTGTCTGGCAGCAGGGACAGGCAGGGTGTCCTCCAGGGGCTCAGGGCTCCAAGTGCAGAGGTGTTTGGAATTAAAACCAAACTGCTGAGAAGAGGTTCCAGGGGGGCTGAGGGCACGCTAATAGGGTGCAAATTTCTGAATGCCTCCTGGTTTATGGGCAGTTTCTAATGCTTCTGCCCAGAAACATTACAGCATTCCCATTGGCTCTGATCTTTATTTTTAGTTTTATTACCCACTGCATAACAGGTTTCTTCAAGGGAGAAAGAAAGAAAGCAGATCCCTCTGTAAACAGGAGCACCTCCAGCTCCTGAGCGTTTCACATCGCCGCGGCTGAGCACGAGGAGCACGTCACCTGCGCGTACAACCATCTCAGTAGCCGTGCACACTGCATGGCACTGTTGGCATGGTCTGGCGTGGAGAGGCAAACGCCTTTTCCTGTCACACAGTATTTAATCCCAGACACACACGCCGCTGTGCACGCTGCCACACGACTTTCCATTTCCCTTGCAGATGGGAACGAGTCAATTAAACACTCAGAGCTTCAGCCTGTGAATACCAGTGTCCAGCATCAAGTGCTTTGCTTGGTGGGAGCAGGGAAAGCAGGCTGCAAAAGGTGCTGAATCAAATGATGATCTCAAGCAAACAGCCCGTTATTTCATAGAATCCAAATTCCTTTGCCACCTTTTCTAAAAAGGCAAACAGAATATTGAACTCAATTTGCAATTCAGAGGGGGCAAGAAACTCCCTGTGCTCCTGTGCTGGAAGAGCCTGACAACAGCCGCAGCCACGCCGAAATGTTTAATTTTACTTAAAACATTCTCTCAGGCCTATGTATTATTTGAAGTATAATGTACAGAATTATCTAATGAATTCTCAAATCAAATACTCTCATTTTGCTGCAGGCCATTTCCCGAGAACAAACTAAAGGCGCACAGGCTTCTCTCCGTGGCTGACTGCTGGATTTAAACAGATGTCCAGTCGCCATCAGCTCCCTTCAGATTCCCTCTCCTGTTTGCTCCTCTGCCCCTCCGGCTGGGGCAAACCCCTCCAGTTAAACACAAACAGAGAATCGAGGTAACACAAAATCACGGCAAGGCTGCCCGGCGGAGAAGGGTCTGCAGTGAATTCTGTCTGTGCCCTCGCCGCAGCAAGGGCTGCGGTGACAGCGAGAAAGTCGCCGGGGAACAGCATCTGGCTCTGGTTAGGTAACAAGCTGTAGCATCTGCAAACTTGTCAGTTCTCAGCCCACAACAAAGCCCAGCCAGCAGATCTCTGTTTAAAAAAGGAACTAGCTGTTACATTTTATAAGACAAACATTATCTGTTCCCCTTGCAGGGCGCCGTTTTATTAAACGCCAGCTCCAAGAGGAGAAATTAAACGTGCTTGTTACATTTTACTTTTCATCTCAAGGAAAAAAAAACCCAAACAAACAAAACAACCCTATTTGGTTTGAGTTTATCTGTCAGAAATGTTTTTGCTGGTCATTCTTCTGCATGAGGTAATGAGAGCAATTCCACAGCCCCTGTGAGCAGCTACCGTGGACCTGGGGTGCTCCCACAACGCTCCTCTGCTTTTCTCTCCAAGTAGGAACAATGAAGTAAAACTTCCACACGTGAATCCCCAAGCGATGAGAATCCAGCCTGCGGTGCTCCCAGGGGAAGGCTCAAGGGGGCACAGAGCATCCTGCTCGGGCCAGACACCCCCTTCCCCAGCACCCGCCTGCCACAGGGCAGGGACCTGGCTCCCCCGTACCGCTTGTTTCACACAGCAGAGACAGAATGCGCTCATCCCCAAGTGTTTCCTTCAGTGCTTGGGCAGAGTGTTTGACCAGGAAAGCTTCCATACTGCACTAGTTTTCTCTTCTTTTTTTATTCCTCCCTTGATACAGCCTTTTCCTCTGCACCCTGGATTACCGAGGGACAGCTACAGCCCTCTGCACCCCTTCTGCAGCCTGAAGTGTCTGGGCACTTCTCTGGGGAAAATGGAAAGGGAACACTCCAAGTGCCCTGGGTAAGAACAAAGTCCAACATCACAGAGGGAGAACTGAAGAATTACCACACTGGGACAGGGAAGTTTCTGTCCAGTCTCACAGTTACTTTTTTTTGGGTATCTGAGGGAAACCACCTCTGAGCTTGTCTGCAAAATATGTTCCCATTAAACTCCACATTAGTCACATCATCAGCAAAGCTGTACCCTCGATCCCTCTTCGTGGTTTGGGAGCCTGTCAGAAATTCATATAATTTAAAATTTTCTCAGTCTGAGCAGTTTGCTTCTGAAAATTGTTACCTTGGTACCCAGTGTGTCTGGGGACCAGCCTAGGTAAACTTCAAACACAGCTTCAGTCCGGTGGTAGTTACCACAGCAAGCATAAAAATACATCACTGGGCAGAAATTATTTATATAAAAAAACCCCAACCAAAACCCCCTGAAACAGTCCTAGTCCCATCACAAAATCTGAGCAGAATGAGAAAGCACTTTTTCCAAAGCACAGGATACTGCAGAACCCCAAGAGAAGGGCTTTAGGGGACAAAACATGGGGCTACAAGAACATGGGCAAGGGGCTTTGGTTGCCTCTTTGTTTAACCTTGCAAAGGAATCTGCCCCATTTATTAGTTGTGAAATACAAACCACGTTATCAACAATCTTAAGGAAATGGATTGATGTTAAGTGATACTTCAGAATCCGCCCCGTAGCAAAGCTACTGCACCATTACTGACAGATAAGCAGCAAATCCTTCCTGCAAACAGAGGAGCCCTCCCCGATGCACTCTGGTCTGTGCAGCTGAGTTTGAGAAGCCACCAGCAGAAGAAACGGGCCTGGAGCACCTCTGCTGCCCAGCAGTGCAGCTCCTCTCCAGAGCGAGACCTCTTCAAGCAGAGCAGTTCCCAGTTAACAGAATTATCCTGACACGATGTTCATAGGCTGCACCTCGTACTCCTCTATTAATGACACAAATGAACCTCCAGACTGCCTGAGCCAGCTGGACACACTGGCATGGAAAAGCTGTGTCTCTGCTTCCCGAGATAAACCTCTGATACTTTTCCTAACTCAGGCAGAGCCGGGACCCACCGGTGACCCACAGAGATGGGGACCCAGCTCTGCAAGGGCAGTGCGACCTGCAAGGAGACTGGTGTCCCATAGAAACCCAGCTCTGGGTCATAGGCAGGGGAGCAGTGACACTAGGGAAGGAAGGAGGTGATGGGGTCATGGCACTGCTGTGACAGAACCGCTGTGACACCATGCACCACGACCTTCCCCGGGTGAAACCTGCTGCAGCGCGGAGATGTACTGGAGGGTCCAGCACCCCAACACACACCCCCAGCACAAACACCAAGCAGCACGTAGCCCTGCACTGAGTGCTGGGTCCCCACGGCTCTACCCCACCTTGGGGCAAGGGCAGTTGGCTCAGGAAACAGCTACACACCTGAAATTAAAGCCTACTTGGCCGTCAGTGACACCCTAGACTTGCAAATCAGGATGCTCTTCCCTCTGAAAAATTATAGGTGATATATACGTGCGTGTGTGTGTGTATATCTCAAGCAATTGTTACTGCTGGGCAATCACTGTTTGGAATGAAGATGTGATGAGAACCGGGATGTGCTGAACACAAACACTGGGACATGAATCTGATGAGGGAGCTCAGGCCGCGCCACAGAAGCACTGCTGCATCCCAATGCTGTCCTGGCTCATTCCCAGCTGCACCACAGCACCTTCCTCCCACAGCCAGGATTTTCATTCTCAGGAGCTGTAAGAAATCCTACAGGTTGGGATTTGTTGTCTCCTTTCTGATTTCAGAGCTTTTAAGAGGCTGACAATCTTTCAGGCAGCAGTACCACATCCCACTACACCATGCCCACCGCAGAGCATCTGCTCCCGTACGCTTCTTATGGAGACTTCTGGAATGATACAGAAGACCAGTGGGCAAATTGTCACAGAATCCTATTCCACACAATTTTAGTTACTGAATGTTGTCACCCGGGTTGTTTCTGCTATCATGCTTCTCTCTTTGAAGCAAACCAGCGCCTGCATGCGCTTTGGCCCTCCCAGGGTTAGAGCCTTCTACCAAACCACTGGGATTGCCATTATGGAGCTGACAGAGCCAGTGTTCCCCTAAAACCACTGTAATTCCTCCACAAAAGGCCGTGCGTTTCAAAAGCAACATGGTTTGTCCATTATTATGATTTATTATTGTTCGCATTGCAGTAGTACCCAGAGGCCCCTGCCAGGGCTCTGCTGCGTGGGGCATTGTACAGGATCTGCAGCGACACACCAGTCTAAACACCTTAAATTCAGCCTGAGAGGTTCCAGACCCGTCCTCTCCAGGTATTGCATCACTCAATGTATTCATCGCTTTTACCTTCTGAGGGGCTTTTCCCAAACTCTGCTAATTTCTTTTCACAGCAATACAGATTTAGGAGTTTCCCAGCACCTCCCTGTCCACTTCCAGATACAACCCCAGGATTAGCACAATGAGGGGCTGCGGGGGCGGCGGTGCCGAACTCAGGGCTGGGATGTAAAAAGTCCTTTGGATCCAAGGACACGCCAGGTAATTATAAGCACCAAGACGATGTTAACTGGACTGCACCAAACAAAATAATCATCTGCTGATTTTATGCAGCTCCCTCTCCTTGAGCTGGAGAAGAAAGCCCAAAGCAGCTACTCTAAATGAGAAAAAATACCCCGAAATACAGTAAACAAAAAAGCGATATGGCTGTGGACACACAATGCGGGGATGGAAACAAAGGGAAGGTGAAGAGATTGCATATATCACCCTTGAAAGCGAGAGTGAAAACAGCCTCTCCTATCTCTCGAAGCAGCTGGGGATGATTCGCAGTGGATTTTTCTGTAATAAAATTCCCTTACATTTCTTTACTTGGAAAAGTCAGTTTATAGGTCAGTTAACAAGTATTAAAACCACAAGAGAACATGAAACGCACCACCTTTTCCTTTTGATCCTTTTCCCTTTTGGATGAAAGTTTTGAAGTTGGGAATATAAAATCCCTGAATTTTTGTTGTGTTTTATGCCTCCACGAAGGCATTAAACCCCAAGTTTGTGGGCTGAAGAAATATCCCGTAACTAGTCGGGAATTAAAGCAAGCTGTCCTGCCCCAGGACACCTGCCAGCCAGGTGCGCGGCTGCCTCGGCTCCCCAAATGGAACACCTCATTTACAAAACAAATCTGTCTAGAAAATTACCTGCCCCTCTTGATTGCTGCAAATGGTTTTCATCAACCTGCACCGCACCGCACTCTGGTCTCTACAAATTTACAGCATCGAGTATAAGAGTCATTGTAGGGGGAAAAGGAATAGCAGCAATGTTTAAAAGCCATTAAATAAATAGAGGGTCCCCACCGAGAACGGCCAGTGCCTTGGGTGTCCATTCGTTAAGGTAGCTTCCTGCTGCGCACACGACATAACCCACCACCAAGCACAGAATTGGCTTGGCTTAGAGGTTTTAAAGGCCCTGTTCTCTTGCAGGATGCTTCGGTTTTGAAATCTATCAAAGGAATCTCAAAACAAATTACATGGTAAATTATTATCTCTGTTCTGGCCTCCTCTCTACACCCCACTGTTCAGCATGAATGACGATGGGAGAGCCGCTTGTGAAAGCCTGCAAGATAAGCAGATTACAGAATGTCAGGTGCCTCGGGCTACTCGAAATTTCACAGCCAAACTTCGCCGGGCGAATCAGTTCATCTCACTAATATGGGTCACAGGCTACTTCAATTAATGCACCTCTAATGACTAACATTTGTTCCTTAATGCGAAAGGAATAAATACGGAGGTACACAAGGCAGCAGAGTAAAGCAAAGAGCTCTCTCCCCTCGCTGCTCATCACCGGCACTGCGTTCAGCTTCTCTAACCGGCTGGGAGAGACGGGGAAAACAGTCTTGCAAGGAACATAGAATTTCTTTCAGAAAGGAACCTTTTATGTAGCCTTCCTATCATTACCAACGCATTTCTGGCAGCTTTCAGTGTCCTCTAGATCCCAGTGCACTGAATAACAAGCCCTGATATGAAAACAGAATGCTGAAAACAAATTAGCATTTTGAAAATAAAAAGCATGGCTTTTAATCCTATTAAGATCGGGGCTTTTTTTTTTTAAGTTCTCTGAAAGATATACTGATGTTTCCATTAACATAAATGCTGAAATCAGCATTTCCTTTGAAAGAAGTTGTTAATATTTGGAAATGGTAGGATTTCCAATCCTAGATTTGATTGTTATTCTATGCTACCCTGCAAGTGCCAAGGTCATGGGGAGATTCACCTGCACACTGAGCTAAATGAATGCACTCGGCCACAATACATGTATAATTTAACATTCTCCTCTCAAGTACCACCATGCATTCCTAAAAATATTTTATTACAATAACAAATTGGTTTCAAAATCATGCATTATGTATTCTGAAATTAGGTCTGCCAACGAAACCTGTATATACAAACACACAAGCAGCCATGCAGGACAGCATGGACGCGGGAATTATAGGTTCTGGGGGAGCCAAAAGGAACAATTAATTCTTCCTCTAATTCCAAAAAGTCCTTTTTTTATTACTTTAATCTGCATAGTTAAAAAGAAGAAAACAATCAATTGTGGTGACATGTATTTAGAAATCAAACAGCATGTCTGTCTCTGGATGTCTTCATAGGAAGATGATGCTGAGGTGTGGAGTGCCCGCTGTATTAACAAGTACAGTGGGGAGTTCATTCCTCGAGGGGAGGGCTGGCAGGAAGGACACACTGCTGCTCAGGGTTTCAAAGAGTACTAGTTACACTGCAAAACTTCACCCTCACAACGCTTCCAAGACTTTTTTCCTTCAGAACGAGCTCATCCAAATATTTAACATTAATTTATAAAAAAAAAAACCCTGCTGAATTCTTGAGCAATAAACCCAGTCCTTGGCATTTCTCTTCTAGCTAGTTAGCCAAAGAGTTAAAAATTTCATAATACTGCTGAATTTCCAGGAGCAAATGCCGCTCTGTTAATGCACTTTCAGGATAGATGGTTGTTTCTGATTTGCAAGTTTTATTTTAAGTTAAATATACATTGATACCGCATCCTTTCACAGCCCAGATATTCTTTTTTCTCATGCAAAATAAGCATGTTTCGTGGTCAACTGACATTTTGTTAAAATGGACTTGAGGTAGCTATTTATGAATAATTAAGATTAAAATGTTTCTGTGATTCCCTCAATGCTTTTTTATTTTAAAACATTTATATCATGTCAAAATGGACTTATTCTTCCAAAGGTAACTTTCCATTAAAATAATGGAGAAAATGACATTTCTAATTTTGATAATAGCCCTGAGTTCTCTGCTGAAGGCAAAGCCGCCCGCTGCGGAGCCATGCTGGTTTTTAGGACCAATACTGCTACCCGAATTCTTTGCAGTGGTGTTAAAGCACTGGATTTGAAGTATTTAGAACACAACAGACACCATCAGCTGGACTGCTGGTTCTGAGCAGCAGCCCCGACCGAGCCTCTGCTCCGGCCGCTGCGTTTCGCTCTGCTGGAACCATTTGCCTTTCTGCTCTTTATGGCACCGAAACGGCTCTGGCAGATGCTACAATTAATCAGACTCCGTTTGGTGTTCAGCCCTGGGACGTGTTCCTGGGGAGGGTGTGCAGGTGTGTGCTCAGACTGGACGGCTGTTATTTCATTCTCCTCCCCGAGTTTCCCACACGGCAGTTTTGCTGCAGGGAAGCCAGACTGGGTCAGAGACTTTACATTTCCAAGAGACTTTAATTCAGCAAATGTTGCCCCAAATGGGAACCCTGATGCTCTCCTTTGTGAACACCAGTGCAAACGTTGCACTCGGAAGCTGCTTCTCCGTGATTTCGTTACGATGCTCTGATAGAACCAGGCACGCAGCTTCTCAGCAGCGAAATTATGAGAAATAATTATCTCTAATCTAATCAGCAGTATCTGAAAATGGTAAACGTTAGCAGCTTAATTTGTGATTTCTTAAAAAGCCTTTTGTATTACTGTTTAGACTGACACATTGAAGCTTCGCTTTTAAAGCAATAATTAAGAAATTGTTGACAGAAATTAAATGTCACCGAGGATTTTAAACAATTGCAAATGTTCTTCCCCCTTTCTTTCCCGAGGCTGAGCCTGACAAAAAGGGAAATCTAAACCACTATTAGAGAGGGGGGCAGGAGTTTCCGGACTGTTTGTCTGCAGTAAAGAGATGTGATTCATATAAGTAATAAGCAGAGCCTGTGCTATGGATTTTTAAATGCCCTGCCTTGTAATCCAGAGGTTAAATGATTAAACCCACTCCTGCACTTTTCAGTTTAGCTGCAGATATGTTTCCCTGAATTTAGCTGTGGGCAATTTTAAGCTGAATAGGAGCCGCTCTTTTATTTGTTATTAAAGTCGGTTGCTATCTTTCAGAACTGTTTGTTAACGTCTTGAGCATGAACATGTCGTAAGGAGATATCCCAGGACAAACACTGGATGCGGAACGGGACAAGACCGCTGGCTGTGCGTTGCTGCATGGCAGATCACAGAACAGGAACTATAAATGGTGACACATTAAATCTGTATGAAACAAAACAAGAACACCTTCCTGACATGGGGAGCGATCCCCAGTGCAATGCAGACAGCGGCTGGGGGCATGGGATGAACACAAGCAGACACTCCTGGGGTTAGAGCTGGCGAAGGCGTCTCAGCCAGAAGCAGGGGATCCACGTTTGGAGCAGCCCTTTCAAAATGACACTTCCTGAAGAATATATGTAGGTGGGAAGCTTGCAAAGCACACAGGAGGGAACAGATATACTGAAGCTATACTGAAGCTTTCCCTCTTGATCACTAATTGTGCCTCACAGAAAGGGCAGGGGTGCCCGGGCAGGAGCAGTGGAACTGTGCTGTTGGGCTGCTCGGAATGTCTCAGCGTTGGGAATTGGATGATTTAGGTTGCAAGGCAGCAGACACTGTAGCAGCTGGCAGACCCTCGGTGCGGCAAGGAAAAGATCTGAAAGCTAAAATGGAAGAAGGTTTCTACATATTTTTCCCATTCGGGGTCCTGCCACTGGCGGGGGAGCTGCGTGACTGGGGAAGGCAGGGAGGCTCTAACAGGATTAAAGGCAGAGGAAGAACGTGCGAATCAAAAGCACACCAGTGCTCTGCTGCACAGGCAAAGTGACTCCGCTCCATCTGATTTAAGGTGTAATCTGCAGAGCAGAGCACGTGCTAAGTGAGCCCCTAGTTCGGGGAGCTGTCGGGGGTGCGTGGGGTGGCAGGGACCATCCCTCAGCTCCACGTTCTGGGCTGAAATGTGGCCAAGAGGTTGGGCACCAATGCAGGAATTGGTTGTTAGCGTGACAGCTACTCCTTGGGTCGGACACAGTCCTCAGCGCCTCCAGCTCCCAGTTAAAGGTAGGTATATGGATTAATGATTCCTTTGGGGAGCTGGGGAAAACTGCCCCATGTTTGTGATGTTGATGGAAGAGATGCAAACCCCGAGTACTTCACTTTACCATCACTGTTAGACGCTCAGTCCCGTGGGAGATTGTACTGGGCAGAGACTCCCCGGGCTGGCTTATTCCACATCGCTGGCTGGTACGACAGTGCGTTCCTGAAGCTGCCCCAAACCCAGGGCTGTGTTTTTTCCGCTGCGTGATGCCACAGGGCAGACAGTGAAACCCACACTTCTGTATTCGGGAAGCCAAATCCAATTCCCCCAAACAAACCTGCCATGACACTCCCACCCAAAAGCCACTGAACCGTTTTTGGGACAAGACTGTTCACAAAGCCACACGCAGCCACGGCACGAGCATCCCGCACGCACCTTCATGGAGACATCCGGGCTTGACCAGAGGGAAGTCAGGCAATGATCCCCACGGAGGAAGGGATCCCCAGGAAATAACCAATAGGCTGGCTTAGAGTTCAGCTTTCCCTATGGACCATGCCCATGAGCCAATCTGGACAATGATACACCTTCAGCCCACCACTGACACATTACTGGCATGACAGCGACACACTATCAACATGCTGAACACATGCCAGCAGCCCACCGTTGGCATACCATCAACATGCCGTTGACACAGTGTCAATGTGCCATCGATACACCAGCAGCACACCATCATAAAACCAGAACATCAAGCCTGTTCACTCAATGCTGATCTATTTTGTTGTAGCAGTAAGTGAAAATAAATAAAGGTTTTGAGCGTGTTCTCCAGAAAGACGACGCACTCCGGTAACAGCGTGGCAGCTTGCCTCCTGAAGAGCTTACAGGATGATGGTGTCCAGAAGAAGGAGGCTTTGCCTGGTGTTCAAGGCACAGTTGGGTTTTATTTCCCTGAAAAGTAAATCATACTTTTTCCTTCTCCCTATAGCTGATGTCCACCTTACCATTCCCCCTCCCCTAGCATCTTTCCTTTAATTAAGCCTTGGCAGCTCATTTATACCTTAGTTTTTGTTCACAGCCACAAGACTTTAGTAGAAGTTTTCTTTCCACAAATGATGTTCTTCCAGCAAGCAAAGCAGAACAGTGAGATTTACTCTTTATTTACTAATGGTAGTGAGGAAGTAGAAAGGTTTTTTGCCTTGTGACATCCTTACACAAAGTTTACACAGTGACATTTGGGAAATCCTAAAATCCCTTCCAGTCAGGCCGAAGGAGGTGCAGAAATTACCTGCTGCTTGATAAGGTCTGTGTCTCCAGATCATCTCCGGGAGCTTCTTTCGCAGGACTCTAGAGGAGGGAAGTCTCCTGAACTGATTGGAACGAGTAGCTCCTGTGCTTGATGGGGTTTGGGAGGCACGTTGGGAAGTGTGGTGATGGACTCGCTTGGATGTTACCCTCATGTGACGGCTCTTAAACACAAACCTATGGCTACAGCAAAGCCAGCGTGACTGACCCTGGAAAGGGTCACACCCATTTTACACGGTAACTTGGCAATTCTGCTACACATCCTTCAGTAGGGCCTGCACTGAACTACTTCTGCTCTACTGTCTCTGTGTGTATTGGGACTGATGCATTACCTAGTGCAGAGTCTGTCAGAACAAGCCATTCTGCAGCATAACAGGCTTACAGTGAAATTAGATTGCAGTTTTATAACCCCCTCAGATCCCCACCATACATCCCATATGTGCAGAATGGGACACAGTGCCCACCCTGTCCTTGCTGAGGAACAGCCACTCTTTGGATTTCCCCTTCTTGTACAGCGCAGTTAAGGAGATTGCTTCTGTCCAACTGTTGGGTGGGATTGCCACTGCCTCTTCATGCCTCCTCTTCAGTGTCCCCGAGGCCCACAAGGTCCTTCCCTCCTCTACAAGGCAGCCCGAGAGCCTCTGTAGCTGTGTTGCTGTTGCACCCGAGGAGCTGAGGGCCAGCAGACAGATGGTCCAGCCCTCTCTGAGCCCCATCACCTCTGAGCCTGGAGCCCAGATGCCACTTTCCCTAGCCAGGGTGTAGGGTAGCCTTGCTGAAGCCGAAGGGAAGTGGGGCTCTAGCTGAAAAGAACAGGTTGAGATTGAATGGAGTACACCACCCACACAGGCAGAGAGAGCAAGACCTTGGGAAACCATGGGACTTCTTTCTTTCTTTCTCTGTTTTAAAGGAAAACACTGTTTTCTCTGGGCGTTGTTAAAAAACAATTCCCATTTAAGCAGTGACAGGCAGGACTCTGTAATCTGTACATACAATTTAATCCTTGAAAGAATCAGCAGAACCCACATCAATCAAGCCTTCATCAACTTGTAAAAACAATATTTTGATTCAATCAGATTCAAAGCCCCGAAATTCCCAACTAATTAATGCAGGGTCACTCAGAGGCTGCAAAGCAATGGCTAGCAGAGTGGTCAAATATTTACCCCTCAACACAGTAGACATTAGGACAACCAAAGGACCTGAAGAGTGGGCAAGAATAGATAATGTGACTCTCACTGCAGCACGTTTCATTCAGTGCAAGCGTCTGGATCAGGAATTTTTACAAAGGGGAGGAAAAAAGCCGCTGGAGCTTCTGCTGTAAGCAGTGCACTCGTGTCCTGCTCAAGGGCAGTTACATGGTCAGTGACCTGGGCAACATCCCCTCCGTTCTTGGTCTTTAATGTGCATGTCTCCAGACAGCTGAGCTGTTTTGGTGGAAGTCCTTCCTTCAAAGCATTCACAATACATTACATTACAAAGGTGTAGGCAGCAAAAACTTACCGAAGACTCCAAACCTCTATGACCTTCTAGCCCACCCTGTATGCCTGGAATCCCACATTTTCATTGGAATAGCCCCAAGCCCAGTGTTCAGCACAGTCTCTGTGGGATGGAGGGCTCCCGTCGCAGAGGGGGGCTGGTGTGCACTGCACCCAGCGCTGCTGAGTCACACATCCCGTTATGCTGCTTCAGCTTGCAGCCCCACATCACAAACAGCCAGGTCTGTGTGTTCCATTCCAATGAGAAACCTCGCTGATTCCTTTAAAATGTGCTCATTAGCACAGTCATCACTTGTTAATGCATAATATATATAATCATCTCCATGAGCCTGCATGGGGCCCTGTGCAGCCCAGGGCGTTATCTGACCGTGTGTACATGCAAAGACACACAATGTACACCCACTGTGCGCCTGACAGGAGCGGGAAAAGCGTGTGTTGGAGGGAAACAGGAATATGTCTGGAGTGCCGGTCTCCATGACGCCTGATGGCTGAAAGAATGGCTCTTTGGGGAGAGAGACACCTCGCTGCGCGGATCTGGGAGCACGGCACCCACTCCCACCCCTCTGGCCTTTGCCTGCAGCCATTCCCCTGGAAGCGCCGTCTGTCCCATCCACGTCGCATTGGTCTGGGATGCAACCACCACAGCAGATGCTCCAAAGTCCTATGAGGAATGACTTGCTGCAGAAACCCAAAGGGGCATTTCTTAACTTTCCCTTCAAGCTTCCTTCTGGGTTATGGTGCTGTGTTCATGTTTCTGTGTCTCTGCTTTGCCCTCTGTTGGGGGACAGAAGGTGGATGTATTCTGCATTATGTTATAGTGACTTTTGCTTCTTGAGAAGCATCTTCATACTGAGACATAACCTCTCGATAGACAGGCTCTGGATTCATGATTATGCAATTCATATGTGCTCTTCCTTTCACAACAAAGTTTCCAGGAAGCTTAATTCCCAATTGTTCAGTTGCCCATACTTGGCGGCAGCTGGGGGAGGACTGATACCCCAAGGGGCTGCTAAGAGCAGAACCTGTCCCACTGGCCTTTTACTGGAACAACCCTCAGCACTGGTTACACTAAAACCTATTTTAGAAGGATGCCCTGCCCTAGACTACCACAATAGTTGTAAGCAATAGCCACAATAAAGAAGGAAATCCAGACAGTGCCATCTAAAAAAACCCTGTAATTCCAAGAAACGATCCCTAACCTCTCCCTGATGCTCTCCTTAGGGGGGACCAGACAAACAACCTGGGAGTGAAGGAGCAGTTCTATGTTTCCAGGTGTGAGTCTTAAAATGGAGAGACAAAAATTATCACACCTACTTAAAACATGAGGCATAAGAACCCAGATAAAGCATCTTACGGCACCCTGTTTGTGTGCCCAGCATCCCGTCCCTTCCTCCCCGTGTGTCTGCCCTTCACACAGCACCAGCACTGAAGTTGGAGCTGGAGAGCTCCAGGCGCTGGTGCAGTCCTGGGGCATGGGGGATCCTCAAGATATTCAGACCTCAAAGCCAGTAACCACACGTCACCCCTGCGCTGGGTCAGCTTCTGGCACAGAGGGGTTGGTCTGAAACGCCAAAGAGAAGCAAAACAGCCACCCACTCTGTGCTCTGGCTGCCTGTGCCACACGGGAACCCCAGAAAGGACACATGAGCGAACTCCCTGCCATAAAGCCACACCACTTCCCTCTGTACTCCACCTGGACACAGTGCCAGCTGCTTGAGGCACCACAGGCTGAGAAGCTCTGGCATCAAAGCAGTGTCCCAGTACCTTTTAGGAAAGAACCAATGCACTGTGGGGTCACTCCAGTTCCTTGGGTCTGCGCTGGCCAAGGGTTATTTTGCAGCCCCACAGCAGAGCAGCGCTTGGCTCCCTCCCCGGCTTTGTGGGGTGAATGACAGACAGGAGTTTTCAGAGGAGACCCTGCAACCTGAAATGCCCTTGCCGACAGGAAGGCATGGGATGAACACTCCTTCCATACATCCACCATTACCATTTACATCCTCCAGCTCTCCATTCAGTTGGGCATCTGAGTAGGAAAAATTACAAAACATTTCCAAGTCTCCATGGCACTGCAGGAAGGTAACAACCTACCAAAGCCACTGGAAAGCCTTCCATACAGAGCTGAGCCCTTTCCTTCTCCTTTCATTTGCCAAACTGCAGCTGGTAAAGGTGGCAGCACCAATCACTCCATTCTCACATTATAAACTTCATTCCCACAGTACTGACCCATGTTGGGTTGGACAAAGACCAGATAAACACACTGGTGTGCAGAAAAGCTGATGTAGGGGCAGGGAAAAATAAACCACTTTGTCTGCTGGTCTCCACCACAAGCACCCACCCACCACTGCCCTGAGGTCACTGGGAAGGCTCCGCACACACTGCACGATGCACAGGGCTGCAACGGAACAGCCCATCCAACGGCTGGAATATTGCATCTGGTTTTCTTTTATCATTCTTCTCTGTGGATTTCACTTACATCCCCTTTTGCTGTCAGGCTGAGGGTGATAAATTGGAGATGAAAAAGTGCACATTTCTCCATGTCTTTTAAAAAGCACTTGAATAAATATTATCCGTGCAGCCAAGTGTGTCCTGCATCTGAATAGGTGCAAAGCAGTCGGGATGTCATGGGAAAGCCATGTCTGCCCCGCAGCTCCTGGCGCAGTCAATGCACCACACAATGATTTATATTAGCAGCTTCTCATGGTGGAATTCACAGCTCTTTTTGAAAGCGTTGGAGTTTCAGTTTCACCTTAGATATTAATGTAGTATCTAATCCATAATTGCCTGTAAATATGTACACTGTTTCTACATCCCAGGACGCTGCTGTCCCTTGGTGGCTTTCCTCCAGGACCTGGCCCGAGCTGCTGCATGAGGCAGCACCACAGGACGAGGCTCCTTCTGTGCTCCCAGGTAAAACAGAAACACAAACTTCCCCAGTAAAACACAGGTAAATGTATCGACTGTACTGGGTTTTAGCAGATGTGGTCCCTCACCAACAGAAGTCCTGTCTTCATTTGCCATGGGTGTTCCAGCACAGGAAGAACCCAAAACAAAGGAGGTTGCAAACTTCTGCTGGTAAAATACATCCCCGGGGGAAAGCTTTTCACATCATGCCTCAGTGCCAAGTGTACCCCTAATAGCAAACTCTCCCTGTTTGTGTTCTCCCAAAGAACAGGACAACTGGCCGGTACCAGAGAAATCTCCCACCATGGTGCCTCTGGTCTGTATTGGCTCCTGACTGTTCCTGCTCCTGTACAACAGCCCATGTCCCACCCCAGCCACCAAAACCATCGCCCAGCTTTGCATCTCTGCGGTCCCTCTGCTTGCTCCTCCTGGCCACCAGGTCCATCATCCGCCTGCATGTGGGCACACACTGCCCGCCGTGCCCTAGGCAGACAACGCGTGGCCTGGCACTTTTACCTCCAGTCACCTGGCTCGTCCCTCTGCTACCCGAGTTGCCATCGTGCCCTCTAAGCTTGTCCTTGTACATCCCCTCACAGCTTCTGTCCCACTCACCACGACTCTCCCTTCATCCTGCCTTCTCAATCAGCATTTCCTTGCGCCCTTACTCCCAGTGACATCCATCATGAGTTTAGTATCAGAAATTCTTCTGGAAATTAATTTTTGTCTCACTGTCTAAAATAACTGATTTTTTTTCCCCTCCCTACCAGAACTGAAAAGCTTCAACAGAAGAGCAAGATAGGCACCTGCCCCACCGAGTACCTGTCAGCGCTGCACAGGCTAGCTCGTTTTTCTCTGTATGATCCTCACTATATATCTATGGCTAGTCGGGGAGCTCTCTGAAGTAGGGCTTGGCTTCTCTATATGCTCCAGTAAAACAAATTACATAATAAAAATAACTGATGTTTGAAATGTAATTGGTCACTAGAATTTGCAAATCAGTAAGATAAAACTGGAGCAGCTCTGTAAATCAGTAGGTGATGAATTGGCCCCGAGTAAAATAAGCTGAGCGGTCCCTGTCAGCGTGTCACACTGTCCCTGTATTTACCGTCCAGAGGCACTCTGCCGCCGTGGGAGAATTTGCAGATTTCCGATTCTAATCTCCAAAAGCAAAAGGCTCCTCACAGAACACGAGATGGATTATCAGCACCAGGTGCCGAGGAAGCACTCACACCCCTGCTTGGAGGTAACGTTTGATTTCTGCATTGTGTGGTCATCGCTGAGGGAATCAATATACAGAATTAATTCCTGGTTCTCAACGTCGCCTTCTCCATTGCAGCTACAAAAAATAATTTGTGGTTCAAAGCAAATAAGAAACAAGCTAAATACTACCACTGCCACTTGAAAATGAAATTAAATAGCTGCAGCCAAGTAACCCCCCCAAACCAATAATAAACAACTCCCCGTGTCAAAATTAGCCTTTCCTCCACTGCAATAAACTCTTCATCAAGTCAGAGCTGCACAGTTTTCATGAGACACCAGATGTCTGTGACACCTTTGGTCACAAGATGCTGATGACTGGACCGCAGCTCTACGTCTGCCTCTCCGCAGGGATACACCCCCCTATTTTTGTCCTTTCCAACCAAGAGCAGCCCGGTTGTACAACCCAAATACAGGAACATAAAGAGAGTGCAGCCTGACTAGTGACTCGCCTCTTCCACGCTTCATTTCACATTAAGACCCACCTCAGTGGTCTCTAAAGGTGGATTTGTGATCACTGGTGGTCCATGTGGTCAGGCACTTCACTTTGAGCAGTGTGATGTTTCTTGCTGAGCGATGGAGCTCACAGAGGTCTCTCAGAATGCTGGAGGACAAGCACGGTGCAGAGCTCAAACCCACCACCCCAATAACCCGCCCCACGACCCATGGACAGCAGCACGGAAGGAACAACATCCCCACCAAGAAAAGCAAACGTGCAAGAGAGATGGTCTGCAGGCCCACAATCACCCACCCACAGGTACTGCGAAGGCCTGCGCTCCTCAGACTGAGAGATGCCATGTTTCTGGCTGCTTCTACCCACATGTTGGAGGTTGCTAAGAGATCCAAGTTTCATGTCATTTTGGGAACATCATCTGGAACACTGATTAGCTCTCTAGCCACAGCTACGAACTTCTGGCCAACCTTGATTCTCCAATAAATAAACTCCAGTGTCTTAACACTTAACTCCTCCACAAAGTACTCTGACTCCGTGAGCAGAAGGTTATTATGAAGAATTATACTGGACAGTAGTTAAAAGTGGTGTAAACTCTTGCTTCCAAGGGTTCTCTTCTTATTTTTTTCCTGGTGTTGGGCAAATTACTTAACCTTGCTGCCTTCTGCAACTATTCTTAGGAATGATGATAAAAGTCTATATCTAAATTAAAACATTTATGAAGAATTTTCCCAACTCCCTTGCAAAATGCTTTAAAAGGGCAGAGGCTCCCTACTTTCAGTGATCATTTGGAGTGGCTTTTTAATTTCTGAAATATTTGATTTTTGCTCTTGGCCTCCTGGAGCGAAGTGATTTGCTGTTGTCTGCCCAGAGCTTCTTCAGTGGCATCTCCTGGTGCTGCCTGGGATTCTGACATGGATGGCAAACGGTGGAGTCAGGGGTCAAGGCTCCTCAACATGCTGGTGATGCTTAAATTCAGAGATCAGGTGGTTATTCTAAGCTTTAATTAACACAGGGGCAGTTTTACCATGGAATCCAAGTTTGGTGTCTTGGACGTGGTGGTATCAAAACCATCTGTGTAGCAATGGGTACCAAACCCACGTGCTATTCTACCGTCCAGTATCTGGAGAAACAGTGGACTGGATCTGTGGCTGGAGTTCTTCCTCTGAACACATTGGCTTGGATTCCTCCAGCCTACAGCATTCTACACATTGCTGCAGCACAGAGAGGCCTCAAGCCTGTTCAGTTCCTCTTTCCATTGGCCTGAGTGAGTTCTTCCTTGGCTTCTCTCTCTTGTGTTTCAGCATAGGCATTGAACAAATGTGTGCTCAGCAATCCTCAGGCCATTTTCAGAGGTCAGCAACGTCCTTTGATTATCCTAACACATATTAAAATTAACCTACAAACGTGACCAAACCATATTCTGTCCTCACTCAATAACAACAGTCGTGTGTCCCCCATGCACACACATTTTGTTCTTTATGCACAGAAATGAGCAGAAAGGGTTTTATCCTGCAGTAGAAATATCTCTGCTGGGGAAGGCAGAAGGACAGATCACTAATATCATCTTCTATCCCACTCAAGGCCATCAGAACCCTGAAAGCAGCATGAAAAGGAGAAGCAGACTTGCTCTGACTCCCAGCCTGAAGGCACGCGGCAGGCATGGGGCACATTCCAGCTCGCAGGCTCTTCCAGAACTGTAAGCAATGTAGGTTATGGTGTGCTGGAGCTGTTCTCTGGGAAGACAGGCATAAAGGATGCTGCAGAGAAGAAATCAACGCTTCCAGCAGCGGTGCTGTGCAGCCCTTGGTCTTCCGTGGAGCTAAAAAGAAACCATTCTCTCTTTGCATCTCATCCTAAAGCACAGAGTGCGTGAGAAATCCATAAAGAATGAATTAAGACAAAACGCGTTAAATAAAACATCATCTTCAACAGCCAAAGACTGCACCTCAGCAACACTTAACAGTCCAAGGGGGCACGGATTTATAGGGTGGGGAAAGGCAGCAGTGCTGAGGCGCCTTGAGCCGCTGCCGCAGTGTGAACGGTACTGTGGGGCTATCAGCCTGAGTTCTGCCTCCCATCCCTTCTGCTTGGGCCTGCTGCCAGCCTGTCCTGCTGCATCCCAAACCAGGCTGTGCCATGGGCTCCTTCCTGCGCCTGCGCCAGCGGTGGGGAAAGTGCTGTGTTTGCTCCAGGAAGCTGCCACCCCATCACAGGCAGACCCAAACCTCTAATCCTATCCACATTACTGTCTGCTGTGCAAAGAAAAGCCAGCCTGTTTCCGAGATGCTTATTTACCTAATAGACTATAAAAGGTATCGAGGGAGTCATTCCATTCAATTGGGTCAATCTTACGTATGTAAATATGTATTTAAATTTGGTAAATATGTACAGTATTTAGAGCACGTGGAGGATGATTCTTCTGTGGAATGGGGCACCTCTTTCAAAAAGGTTTGCACTACTCCAGGTAAATTAAACTCCACCACACACCAATAATGAAAGCTGAAGTCTGCTGGAAAAGAGATGCCCTCTTTTGTTAACTCATGTGAGTAAACATTGCTGAGCTTTGCAGCATTCTAATTGCAGTTATTAATTAAATGCATTTCAGTAAGACTTAGTGGATTTGATATAATATCTAATTTTATATATCTTTATATTATATACCTATAATATCTATTCCTTAAGGGTAGAAATAAATATTCCACTTCACACCAGAAATGATTCCTCATTATAAAATAAAAATAAAACTCTCTGTAACATTTTGCTGTTTGTCCACTGGAAAAAACAAAATCCCAGTACTTTCAGCCTCATAGGAGAATAAATCTGCTGCCACCCTGAATTTACAGTGCAACCAGGCTAAGCAGACCTTTGGTTAGAGGCATGGTCCTACTAAAGAGTTCTCCAGGTAAAACCATCGGACTGGTTGCTATCCGCTTGTTAGAACTCTCACCAGAACAGTTCTGAAATACAGAGAGTCAAAGTACTTGTGTCAGTACTCATTTTTGTAGAAGCAGCTCTTCCACCATCCAACAGCTTATGAAGGAATGATAGGGGAACAGGAACACGGGAAGTCAGGGCTTAGGGTGAAGAGGTTCCCAGCCACGGAGAAAGCTCTGGAGGTTCCATTTAACAGCAAATGCCTCTCTGGGCCAAGCTCACACCTCGCATAGTCGGTGTCAAAGTGCTATGCAATGAGAAACACATTACACTACGCTTATTTATATTACACCCTAAACAGCAAGTCTAAATAATTTAGGATTTCTACAGCTCAGAGGGGAAAACCCAACCCAGTGACCACTTAGAGAACTCTGGAAGCGTGTGCCATTGGGCTCTTAGGGACATTGCCTGCCCTCAGAGGAGTGGCACAGCCTGCAGCGGCCACACAAGACCTTCAGGTCACCCCAATATTCGGCCTTACTCGTGGAGAGACAGGCAAGGGAGGGGGGAAGCAGTGTGGCTCTTGGCTCAACTTTCCTTGCTAAAACACAGAAAAGAAAAGCTCGAATTGAGACTCAGGCACAAATCAGTGTCCATAAAACATCAGATTTATGAGCCTGTAAAAGGCATTCCATAATTTCCCGTTTGAAAAAGGGAAAGCAGCATGCCAGAGGTGGGCACCTTGCAGGCGCTTCCAGATCCAAGTGATTCAGGTAGGGAGGATGTGCACACACATACACACGCAGCTCACTTGCTGATAAAAGGTGGTTAAAACATGCACGAATCAAGCAGCCTGTTTACCTTCCATTACATGCAAACACTGACGATACCTTTCTAAATACAGCCATTAGGAAACAGGACAGTTGGAAGGGGTGAAATATCTTCATTTCTGTCTTCAAACAGGCTTGTGAAACTCAGTAGCACCATTTCCACATGCCCAATCCAAACTACTATGCACAGCATCCCAGTAAAGTTCAAGGAACTGTCACAGACAGAGGGGACACAGGGATGGTGGGACAGTCCCTACGGATCAGGGAAATGACCTAAGAGCTGAAGCTGTCCTGAAGTAAGATTAACGTAAAGCAACGCACAGCCAACTGACCCCAGCACAGCCTGGGAAGGGATGCTGAACCTCTTCCCAGGTTCTTGTGCTCGCTCTGACTTGCTCCTAAGCAAACTGAGACTTGGAAGAAACCCGTCCTCTGCCTGAAGTCGAGGATTCCAGTGGTTCAGAAGAGACATGGAGAAGCAGCTCAAGTTTCCTATAGCATGTACCAGCTCTGTTTCCCTCTGGGGTGACTGTTCCTGGCCAGTGAGCATCCATCCACAGGAACCCACATTTGAGAATACCTCAGGGGTTGTCCCAGTGCTCCTAACTGAAGCCCTGCTCTCTGAGCTTGTGTGAGCAGTACTGCTCATTCACTTCTAGGGCCGGGCGATGTCAGCATAGAGGGAATGTGGGTCGCCTAATATTAGTATCATAATAAGATCAGCTTTTACAATCAGTCCCGACACCTTCAGCTGACTGCTGTTTTCCATTAAAATCTTCTCTTAGATCAAGTTATACAATGAAATTCAGCTTTCTGCTGCCTCCATTTTCAACCGATTATAATGAACAACATCTTACGTTTGCATAATACCTGTGTCAGAAAAGAATAAAGTACTCCTCCTAACAAAAGCCTGGGTAGAGGAGAAGACAGAGAAATCAAGAAAAAAAAATCTTATGAACCGGTATTGAATTTCAACATTCTAGTTGCTTATCATATAGTATAAATAATTCACACTTGAAAATCTTATTTCCAGAAATGTTTACTGACACAGCAAAAATCCATGTGAAAGGTTACTGACATGGCATGTAAATGCACACCAGAAAGACTGGAGTGATCACCAAAAGGATGAGAAAAGAATTAATCTGAGGAGAACATCAGCTAAGAAAACACAACATCCTGAATAAACTGCTTGTAATTAACAGCTCAGGTGCCAGCGTCTCCCTCATTCAAACCTACCCAACAGTAGAATTCTCAGTACAGACTCCTCCTTCTCCCACTGCTTCCAGTCTTGGATCTAGATTATATTTCGATTTGAAAGATACAAAAATTACTGACAAAAACCTACCCAAATAGGGAAACATTTTTTGCCAGTGAACTGAGCGTTCTGGTTCGGAAAACATGAGGTCACCCAAGGTACAGAGCAGGCAGTTGCAGGGTGGCGCGGAGGAGCAAGGGGGTGGCTGGGGCTGCAGTGGGGGCTGCAGACAAAGACATGTGAGTCCCACAGAACTGCCTGTGGCACTGGCAGCACCATTGATTCGGCACTGGTGGTAACCGGCTCATTCCTTCACAAGAGAAAAAATTTCCAGAGTTAAAGATCTGGAAATGTTCATTTCTGTAGCTCTTCTCAGGGAGAAGAATCCTTACAGCAAGAAGAATATTTTTTTAAAAATTAAAAATTATGTTAAATCCATTCTGGTTGTATTTGCATGCTGAAGGAGCTGCACAAACGTTTGGAACTGCCCCTCTGGAACGGCGCAACAGGATCTCTTGGCTCATGCTCACCTGTCCACCCAAAAAAGGGCCTAAATGAAAGGATGGCTCCTCAGATGGTGAGAGGGGGCTGCGACGGTGAAAGGGGCAGGGGGGCCAAGCTGTGGTAGAAAACCACAGACAGCTGTGGGATCCAGAAGCCTGTACCCACAGCGCTGCCCAAGAGCCGAGAGGTGGTCTAGCCACCACCAGCCCAGCACCCCGGCTCTCCCTCCCACAGCCACTTCCATGGGATTCGTAACTGCTGCACCTTCGAGAGCAAGAAGAACACTGAGTGAAAAGGGTTGTGACTTAATAGAGAAATGGTGCAGGGAAAGGCACAAAAGCTACAGGAAATTTTAAATGCAATTATCTTAGATTAGAATATTTGGCTTGAAAGATCTGGAGGGTATTGTTTTTGATAAGACGGAGCCACTTGACAAGTCCTGTCACCACTCCAGGTCTCTCTGTTGTCAACAAAAGATGAAAGGACATCACAAAGAATTAACTTCAGCTTTTAAACATTTTGAAAATGTCAAAGAGGTCATAGCTGATCTATTTCCTTATACAGCATATTCACTTGATGAAATTTGTGGTAACAATGTGTTTTTACTTTTCATTCAAATTGGTCTAAAATCCTGGTAATTGATCACAGACTAATGAGAGCTGACACGGGCCTGGCGCGATTGGCTGAGCTTTGTATCAATCACAGCTGCTGTCGGTCCACGCTGTGCATATTAGACTTTCTAATGGCACTAATTGGTGACTACAGAAAAAACCTGCTAAATCTCCTAGTGCAGTTTCCAGAACCATTTATTTGGTTTCCAGTTACACTAAAGCCAATTTAAGCCCTTTTATAACTAACACCTTCCTACATATAGGACCTATTGTTCATGCCTTCTCACAAGCCGTCTAAATAGTCCTTAAAATATTCAGCGAGATGACTCTAAATTAAAAACGGGTCCAATCTGTGAAACAGCAGAAGTAAAAGTAGAAGCTAAATATTTGTATTGACCTTTTAGGAGCATTAGCCAAGTCAGTAAAACCTCTCAAAGGCATCCGATTGCGCATACAGAGGCTCATTCCTTAAATCCCGTTTAAAACAACACGTGACCACATTTGCTAGAAAGTGATTTTGTGTTTCCTGAAGATATCAGCACCTCTGGATCTGGAAGTTATCGGTGAAAACAAGTTGAAACGCTGCTGTGTCATGCTAATTCTTCCCCCATCCCCCATATGATTTGGAGAGAAAGGTCAAGTCTGCTGTCACGTCCCTCTAACTGATGCTCGGAGACCGTGAGCACCGAGCATGATACATTTAAAAGAAACCAAGCACTCGGCCATTTTCTGCATCAACTGTATTAATCATAAACCTCCATCTTGAGCTCAACCGGGAGCCCAGGAGCTGGCAATAACGGCACAAAGTTTTCTCCCTGCTCCAGACTGAAGAATCTTTTTCCATTTCGGAGGCAATCCTTATGCTGTGCTGAAGGGGAACAACGGCAATTTGTAGGGCACACTGCTGAGGAAACGAGTGTTCAGCCATGGATAGAACTGTACAACGAAACCTGTGTTCCTGACAAACCACAGGACGATGCACACAGCAAAGGCAGGTGCAGCAATCAGCGGGGTGAGGCTGCAGAACGGGGCTGCTGCTGCAGCCTCCCCCATTCCTATGGACACACACAGATGTGGGGACACGTTTCTGCACATCTCTCGTCAACCTCAGCATCTGCCTCGCGTATCTCCGTTAGATTCACACCCACAGGCACGCGTGTGTGCTTGTATGCAGAGAGACACAATACCTGAGATGAGAACACAAGGGATAGAGAGCTGCACGAAGCAATCTGAAATATTTTGTATCTCGAGCCATAATAATAAAAAGAACAAGAGAGAGAGACAGAGATAAGGTTTGGAACAAGCAAGCGCTAAGGTTTAGAACAAACAGACCTAATTATGCTGTTTGTTCTCCAACCTGAGATAAAAATAATCCTTTAACATATTAACAGGGCTGTTCAGCAATACTTCACATATTCCACTAAGCAATTTGTATTTGCTTAGTGGAAATAGCTTAGGAGAAACAGCTATCCCCCATGTTTCCCTCATACATTTAAAATGGAGGGTACGTGCAGGAAAAGGTAGTTTAATAAAGCTGCAGCCTGCGCTCACAAATACATGCTAAGAAAAAAATCACTGTACAGGTATGTAAATATATTTCTTTAAAATATCCAGGAAGCTGAATATGGTCACATCTTCCATGCAGGCACGGCTGGCTGAACCCTTCTGAAGCTAAGCCAGCGCCAGGAGGTGAGGAGACTGCCGTGCTGCAGGATTTCTGAATGAGAAGAGGAACAATTCCCAGCCAGATCGACAGACGTCACCCGAGGTGGTTGTTCTCAAGTCTTCCCATTCACAACTGTCTCACGTGTATCAGAAAGTGTTTCACTGATGTGAGCTACTGTTACGCCACAGGTAAATTTGATCCCAATTCAATTAGTCATTGGCATCAGTAGCACTTAAGCACATAATTACACCAAGTATCATCTCGCTGCTTTGCCAGACGCAGACATCTGAAGCACACACAGTAGCACTCCAGTCACCCTGTTAACCAACAAGTTCCTTATACAAATTGCAAAGTAATAAATCCAGCTGTATTTTCATAACCTATCTGTGAGGTACACATCCCCCATTGTCACCCTTATTTAATTGATATGTAAATGTGGATCTGGGAAGCAATGCAGCCGAGCCCACACGGAGTACGTGGTGGAGCAGCTGGTGGGAGCAGCACGGTGGGAGGTTTTGCATGCACCCAAATCAGACTGTGCCACTACACTGACCCCCTTCAACAACACTGTCCAGGTTAGAAAAGAAGCACATACATGAAATATTTAGCTTAAACATACGCAGAGGTATTTTACTGAAAGTCAACATACAAAAGCCTTAGTTTTCCAATTTACACGTGCTGCAACACAGCATCCCTCCCCTTGGAAGGCATCAGTGTAGAATACATAAAACCAAACAGGTTGAGAGGCTGCCCTCCTTTCTTGCTCACTGTGTGTAGGTTTTGTCACAAGCAAAGGAAAACTATAACCGCTGGTGCTTTCTTGGTGTTGCCTACTTAGAGCTTTCTCAGGCTGTGAAGTTGTTCTGCAGGTAGAAAGGAGATTTTATGAAGAGAAGAGAAAGGAGGAGCCATTTTCCAAGGCAGTCTTGGCGAGGAACTCGTCACAAGTCATATCAGAAACATTTCTAAGTGACCCTTCCAAACATTCTACCAGGGTCTAAAAAAAAAAAAAAAAAAAAGGTGGGGGGGATAACTCATGGCACATTGGGAAAAACCAGATTCTGCAAGGAGCTGGAAGGTCTCCTTGGGTTCCTCGCTTCCTTCTTAGGCCAACATACACTGCACTGACACAGCAAGAATTTGGACATAGAAACTCCTAAGAAAGGAGGAGGAAAGCCCTTGAAGGATGTAATTTCCTCATTAAATTTTATTTAATGGAAATAATATGCATTTTGTATTTTCGGTCCTAGGATAAAAAGTCAGACAAAATAATGTAAAGGCATTTCACATACTGCAGGTGAACTTTGAAGCTCCTATTTTCTAATTAAAAGGGGTTAAGGTTAATCAGTTTAAAATTGCATTGATTTATATAATCACTTTGATTCAGTGAGGGCATAAATTGAAATGAATTATGAGGTACATCTTAAGTATATATTCTATTTTGCTGCTTGTTCAAGATTTGGATATAATTTTCAACTATATATGATCAAACTATATATTGGATATTGAACTATACTTTTGGATAGATATTTTGAACTGCAGGGTGGTCAGTCTCACCTCTGTGCCCACCAGGATCATGGAGCAGAACCTCCTAGAAACTCTGCTCAGGCACACGGGAAATAAGGAGGTGACTGGTGACAGCCAACACGGCTTCACCAGGGACAAATGGTGCCAGACAGATTTGGTGGCATTCTGTGATGGTGTTACAGTGCTGGTGGATATGGGGAGAGGGGCAGATGTCATCTACCTGAACTCAAGCAGAGCACTCAACACTGTCCCACATGGCATCCTTGTCTCTACATTGCAGAGACCTGGATTAGACAGACAGACCACTGGGTGAGTAAGTAATTGTCTGGAGTTGTGGTCAATGGCTCCATGTCCAAATGGAGACTGTTTAACAGCTCTGTTGGTGATGTGGGCAGTGGGATCCAGGGAACCCTCCACAGGTTTGTTGATGACACCAAGCTGTGTGGTGCGGTGATCTACCCAATGGAGAAAAAGGATGGCTTCCAGGGGGACCTAGACAGGCTGGAGAGGTGGGACCATGTGAACTGCATGGAGTTCATCAAGGGATGAAGTTCAAAAAGAGTAATTTAGTTTATCAACAGATAATAAACAGAAACTGAAAACACACTCTTATGGTTCTATTCTATGAGACCAGTTTAAAGGGTGATTCGAGTCAACTGCTTTGCTAAACTGAGAGGAACTTGAGCAAAGCACTCTAATCTGCTCCGCATTAGCAACCTTCACAATCGATTTTCACCTCTTCAAGTTTTCTGGACGTACCAACTCCCAGAAATTTGATGCTCCCGTGCTAGAAATCCCAACTGCTGGCAGCCCAAACCTGAATTCACTGCTATCAGCATTATCCTATCTTGTTTACAAGGTGTGACACCTGAAGGACTGTAATCGAATATGGCCCACGAGGCAAAGAACGATACACAAATAAAGGTGCAGGGCAGATTATTTGCTGCTGCACAGCACTGTTGCTTCAGTGGCTTTGTGGAGCTGTTTCTACTGGTGTTCTAGCAAAGACTCTCCCAGAACAACCCTATATGGTAATGGCTGTGCCTTTACAGCTCTGTCCAAGTGAATTCTCACGAACATTTTGAGGCGTTCATTAATTAGAGGCTCTACAACTTTTCTCCAAGTGGAAGAAAAGAAAGAAGAAGTGGAAGATAACTTGGAATGGTGACATGCCCTTGTGTCCAACAAAATACCGACACCTCCAATAGAGCGATCAACATTTTACAGAACAAAACACCATACTATGGTGCAACCAATGTTATCTGCTGAGCACCAAAGTATTCCCCAGCAATCTCTGGCCTGTGCTGAACTACCAGAATCTCACTTCCCTTTGAGAGCTGAGCAGATTACACCCTGAGGTGGCACGCTGCTGCTGAGACATCAGTCCTGCCAGGAGACTGAAGTACTGAGGGTCCCATCCTTAACACCAGACCCTGCTTCCCTGTGCCAGCGGGAGGAGCTTGGGCTGCAAAGGCTCTGGTTTCACAAGGCAGAGTACTTTTTCGTGGACTTAAACAAATACCACCACAGCACAGAGAGTCCAGAAACGCCCATTTATCTGGAATTAACATGTAATTGCATTTGAAGACAAAAACTTTAAAGACTAAAAAAAGGCAGGCAAGTAAACCTCACTCCCAGACGTGCCGCGAGTGCTCTGAAAGGCCTGTGTTATTTCTGCTAGGCCTCACAGTTGCATTACCTTATCCAAGTGTAATAGAGATTTAAAGTCCTACATTGACTTTAGCTCTCAGTCTGACCTCCTTTTTTCCCATCTGCTTTGATTTTGGCATCACCCTGGAAACGCTTCTGAGAGAGGCAAGCACAAGTAAAGCTTGGTCATTTCCCAAACCCAAGATGCACAAGAGATGGGACATTCAAGTCCCTCTTCTCAGGTGTCAGCTCCTGGTGAACACCTTTCTGGTGGCGAGTGACCATCTCCTTTGAGCAATACTGAGTTTACAACTGGGCTTGCTCTCTAAAAAAAAAAGAGACCCTAGACATTAAAATGACTTGTCGAAAAAGCATATTGTATTTTTAAAGCGCAACATATTTTTCCCCCTAATTCAAAACAGCAAATGTTAAACTTAAAGACTCTTCCTAGTGCATGTTAGTGACAGGCAAAGCTCCCAGAGGGGTGACTGCCTTCAAAGACAGGTAAATGAGGGCCCATATAAAACAGCCAAGTATTGATGTTGTAGTAAAATTCAAGAAAAACACATTGGCAGACAAGTAAATTTGTCACTAATAATTTAATGTAATTTCCCTAAAATGGAGGTAATAGGTACTCAGGGAATACACCTCCAGGGTTTACATCAAATGTGCATGTGGAAAATTGTGAAATAATATTTTTTTTAAATGTAGATGCTTTGGCTGACATGTTAGTTTATGATGAAAATCGCTCTCCTGAAATGATAAAGGGGAGGGGAAAACATAAGCTTCCAAACACACACAACTTGTATCTTCTGAAACCACCCCCAAAACAACAACTCGGATGTAGAGGCTGCTGAACGCTGAGATCATTTGTTTGTGGTTTAGTTTCCCCTTTAAAATGATGGACTGCAATTACCAAATAGTAATGAACCAATCATGTTGCAAACACTATTTCCTGTGTCATTCTGAGTTATAGAATCTAATATCAAGCTCATTTAAAATATTCCAAAATTGCATATTTTTCTCTGCAGTGAAGTGACAGCTCAAATTGTGTTTAGTTGCAACCATATGACCATGAGCAAATCAAGTATAAAAATTTCATTTTCTCTAAGTGTTAATGCAATATTTTTAGCTCAACTCCCTCAATGGTTCACTTTGCACCATGCAGGATGGTGCTGGATGCTGCTAAAGTACCATTATCAATTATAATGTGGTTTCTATAAATTCTAAACAATACTTGTTCGTGACTCACGTAGGTAAGATTCAGAGGAAGAAAAAACAGAGAAAGAAATCCCCTCTACTTTTTCAGACAGACAGAGCTGCTTTCAGCTACAAATTGGAATTTCACTGCGCAGGCTTAATGTGATAAAGGCCGGCGGGTTTTTTTTCCCAGGGCAGTATGAAAAGGGGGGTGTGAGGGGGTGGGGAGCGAAGAAGAAATGAAAACATAAAAAAAGCAAAGGGCAGCTGCCACAAGCTCAGAGACTGAGCAGGGGAGGAAAGGGAACAGAGGAAAAGCAGAATGAATTGATAAGGAAAGCCAGAACTATCAAAATCTCCATCGCATTATATAAAATGGAGATAAACAGTGCACAGTAAAGAATGAGGACTATATATTCTGTGGTCTGGTATTGCACTTGCGTGTGTGCAAACACATTTCACCACTACCAGGGGAAAACTTGAGCCAGTTTTTTTTACTGGGCCCAGTAAGACATCTCTGTCAGGGAACACGCCTCTTTTCACCACTGTGTCTGACAGTTGTGCTCCCCGTGTCTATGTTCAAGCCCTCATTGCACAAGTGTACACACTCTGAGGCGTATGTATTCATGGAAGAGACAGTTCAGGACACCTCACTTGTATGGGGTGATCCACATGCAGATGGTTGTGCTACAAGACCACTGCAAAAGACTACGCTGGTAATTGCCAAGGCCTCAGCATCAATGGGTCCTAGTCCTACAAACTGGGACACACATCTCCCACTGACTAAAGCACCTGGATGCTCATTGGACAAATTCAGCCACTCACTGGAGCAGGCCTTACGACACACACTGTGCTCCCGCCATTTTTATACCTGAAAGGAGCACGAAACACAACGGCCTTCACGTTACAAAGTCACCTCTCACTCTGCACTGCAGTTGTGCTGCCGTCATGCCAAAGGCCTTGAAGAAAGGCTGCCTGAAGAAAGCCACCTACGCCTCCTGCTCTTTGCGTGGCGAGGCCTGAGCAGGTGGTCACACTCTGATAAAACCTTCTCACTCCTAACGTTCAGCCATCACCTCTACACAGATGTTTCCACAAGTAGATCATGAAACGCTTCACAGAGGACAGTCTGGTGGTGAGGATATTTTTGTGTGTGGTAACATGGCTGGCCAACAGAGCAGCCAGAACTTGTACCTCCTCTCAGCTTACACCCAGTACACCCTCTGCAAACACACAAGCCAGCCATTATTTTAGCAAGCACTGGAGAAATGGTACTGTTTGTTTAGTGTTTTTCCTCAGATGGTCCTTCACAAATCTTTTTTTGTTGTTGTTAATTCACTCATTTCCTTGTTCTGGATCTCACCAGTTGAGCTGCATACAGAATTAATATCTGAAGTTACATGCAAACCACTCAAATGGAAGTTAAAATAAAACATGTATATTTAACTTCTGAACTTCAGGTTTGATAGAAAATGAAAGCATACCAACCATGTCCCCAGCTGCATGTTTGGATCTCACTTGCCCTCTTGTGAAACACAGACTGACTTGAAATTTTCCTAATTAAAGAGAAATATATTTGATCCTAAATTTGGGAAACACAGAAAAAAGCAATAGGAAAAATAAGGTAGGACATGTCTTAGTGATTGAAGGGACAGAAAAAATAGGCTGTGAATTACTTTGGGTTTTTTCCAGTGGGATTACTGTAAAAAAAAAAAACCCAAAAACAAGAAGGGTTCAAGTTCTAGAGTAAAATCTGTAAATATAACCTGAAAGAACAGATCTATAGCCCTAGAAAGTTATAAAAAAGAGGCAACCCTCTAACTGCACAAACTGCAGCTTTCCCTCAACATCAGAAGAACACAAAAAGTCACAAAGTGATCCTTTGCCAGAGCTGCTGACAGTAAAATACTGAGACAACACACGGCGATGGCTGTAGCTGTCACTGTCAATGTGTACGGACAGGTATGTGGTACCTGGATTTTACAGGCAGCATCCCTAACTCAAAAGCAAAGTCAGTGCCATGGGAGATCAATCTGCATTTAAATCTCTCTATCCCGTTTCCTGTCGCCAACGATACAGGTAGTTGTGTCTGTGCTTTTGTTGGTACATGCACAGGGTGTTCCAACACCTGTACAAGTACAAACCGCCCAAAATAAGTAACCATCCATGGAAACACCTGAGGGGGTTTCTCTTCTCCTTCCCTCTGTGTCTCTGCACTATTAACACAGCGCACAGGGCACGGAAAGCTATTACAGCACTTTGGTCAGAGCAGGTGAGCCAGATACCCAGGCTCAAGGATTTTTCTTCTTATATGAGAAAACGTCTCTTTAAAATTGCATTACTGGCATTTATGATTCATTCTACAAATAGTGAGACTTCCACATATAAATCTGAAATTCATTTAAGATATTTTGAGTTTAATAAGAATAAAGGCACCCCATTTTTCAAAGCAATAAAGAAAGATGCACCTGCCACAGCCTGACCACTGAACAGACTGGGAAGATACTAACTCAGTAAAGGTAAAAATCAGAAAAAAATATGAATTGATATAAAAAATAGATGGCTCATCTATCACTTCTTACTGAAAGATGCACATAATAAGATGAATTTAAAACAATAAAAAAAAGCTGTCATTTTTTTTCCCCTCCAAAGCGGGAGAGCCTGTGGAACAGAACTGGAGGAGAGTTTGTAGGCAGCGATGGGCAGCAAATTGTGCGGCTGAGGGTGAACTCACCCTGCCAAGTTCCGCTGGCCAGCAACCTTTCTTTGCTCAGAAAGTTACATTTCTTTTGTTAGCTTTAATAAAGTATTTTAATAACATTTTTGCAGCATCAGACTAATTAGCCTAACATCTGACCCATACTCCTGTGCCTTTCACCTGCTAATTCCCTCTGCTACTCCAGCATCACTTTTGGAAGCTGCCCTGAGCATCTCTCTTGCACTATTGTCCTTCCAAGTGCTTCGCATCTGCCAGGACAGGGCTGTAAAAAGTCAGAGTGAGTCTGTCCATCCATCCATCAAGGAGACTGAAAGGGGATCACATCACAAGGATACAACTCCTCTATTTATAAAAGGCAAAGCTATCAAGCCAGAAGAAATCACACGCTGTAATTTGAAGTCATTCCTTTGCAAATGATGAACATTTCACTAATAATACTTCTGAACCTAAATTTCGTCACTTACTCAACAAAACACTGAGGTAATTTAGATTAATATGAGCCTTTGCAGAATATTTAATTTCTGCCTCTGGCTGTTCTCTAGTTTTCTATAATATATTGTGTATGAATCTTTTCCCGAAATGAACCTTGTATAATGGCAGCATTGTGACACAGGCTGACAACAGCCAGGAAATTGGAAGTTCAGGCTGTGGGTCCATCCTTCATCTACACCGCTGCTGGGAAGGGGAAAGCAGAGACACCCAGTTATGGACAGTGAAGGGCTTAACTTTTAATTTCCTGGATGTTATCATTTTAAACAGGAGCCGTGATGTTATTTAAATCTATCTGGGGGAGGCAAGAAAAAGGAAATAATATTATTTCTGTGAGCAACAAGAGCTGAGCAGTGTAAGTCACTTGCTCGAAAAGAAAAAAGACCTGAACAAGCCACAAGCCAAACACCCAAACATCCAAACACACACCCAAATAAAAGCTTTCATTCTAGCAGGGCACTAGGCTGCGATGAGAAAACCCACAGCTGGGTTTCGCCACCGGATGCATATTGTCTCTCATCTTGCAAAGGTTTTGCAAAGAGATGTGAAAAAATTCCCAAGCTGCCCTGCACTGCGGTCAGGCAAGTTCCCCACCATGTATTTCTGAAGCCTAACGGTCAGGACCTGGGTGAGTAGGAAAAATCCTGGAGCTCAAATAACCACTGCTATTCCATCACTGTGCATCAGTGCCGGGATCCCACATCAGCCTGGAGCCCTGAGCCTGAGTCACACAGCCACTGGTCACCGCCACACATAGCCCCTCCACCCACCAAATTCTGTACCCATCTATCAGTATTAAAAGCCATCCTTGCTCCAGGTTGGCAAAGCATCCAACGCACAGAAATCCTACAGCACCTAAAGCTTCTGCATATATCCATCAGGTTGCCGTTAATGTTTTAGCTGCTGTCCTGGTACCAGCCACATCTACACCACACTGAGTACATATGGTATGAGTACATAGTCAGACATACATGAGTATCTGGATGTCAGCGAGACAGGCAACAGCCACAAATCTGGAATCAGCACACTGAACATCCCTGTTTCAAATGCTTATGCCACACAGAAGCTAATTACTGTGCAAACATCACAGGCAGTGCTGGACCTCCATAACACCAACGTCTTGCCATCACCCAGCAAAGTCTCATTCTCTCATTCAAAAAAAAAAAAGGAAATACTGAAGCCTGCTGGAATTTCATCCCCAGCTAAGACACTCTGTATGTCTAGAAAGACTGCACACAAATCCAGCCTTGGACGCCCAGCATCTTACAGGGTTGTGCTCTGGAACAGAGCTAAAAGCACTCCCATGAAAATGCAATTAATATAAGTTATAACTTAAAACTCTGAACAGTTGTATTTCCCTGAGCATTCCAACACCCAGGTCTTGCATGAGAATGAATGATACACATTTTTAAACAAAAATATTAGGAAAATTGATTCTGAAAAAACATACTTTTTTTTAAAAAAAAGGGAAAATGTGGCATTTGATTACTTCATTAAAAAGTTAAATAACAAAAGTAGAAAAAAAGGAGAAGGAAGCCCTAACAAAAGGAGAAGAAAGCCCTCACAGCTTTTCATGGACTTCACAGTAACTGCAGCAGATGAAATGGGACTTCAGAAGTGCCAGCACAGGGAGAATAGTTCAGGCATGCCTCTGATTTATTTCCCTCTTCTGCACAAAAGTGCTGACATACATCTTGAAGCGCATTTTGACATATGAATGTATACTAGACCATTTACTCCATAGGTAATTGTACAATTTCCACTGGAAGACAATCCTCTGGCCCTGTTGAAAGAATACTTTTAGTAATGGATGACACCTGAATAATTAATTATTCCTCACCATTCTATGAGTCTCAGATGCAGGAGTTCGTTTTTGTTCTCCTCCGAACACTGCCTGGTATTTTTCACAGCTCATCTTTGTTATAAAGTTCAATTTCTGGGTCCTAAAGCTTCAATTTCCTCTTTCAACGGCCAAGAACATTTCATGTCCTAATCATGGGAACATGGAGCAGCCTGGAGTTTCTACACTGAACCAACATTTAGAAATGTCACTGCTGTGTGGTTTGAATGCTGAAGTGACCCAAGTTTCAGCAAAGGCTGAAGGTTGCTTATATGCACTGGTCAGTAAGGCTTCAATTCCTATTTAATTTCCAATATACTAATCAGTGATATACAATCAGTAAGATAAATCACAGAATCTCCTGAGTCAGAAGGGACCCATAAGGACCATCAAGTCCAACTCCCAGCTCCACACAGGGCCAGTCTGAGCATGGGGCTGAGCCCTCAGTCAGGCTGTGACCACTTCCCTGGAATAATAAACATTTAATGGTATAATCAACACCTAACTTTTATCTAGATGTTCATGGATCTTAAACAGGCATCACCTATGAAGGAATTTCAGAAATTAATGGTTTTATGTATGTCATTGCTAATTTAGTGGGACCAACTGGGCCGTGAGTTAAAACACTATCAGCAGAATTACTGAAGAGATCCTACTCAGGCATCTTCCCACTGCTCAGGTTTCAAGGTGAGAAATCTCATCTTTTCTTCACACGGGTGACACAAAACCAAGTTACTTAGGGAAATGGCAGTAAACCCTGTAAAATTATGCCCATTATGCCCAAAATGCACCTTAATGAAGAGGATGCCAAACCCTAAACCCAGGGACTGGCAAAAGGAGCAAAGCCCTCTCAAGAGTCTCGTGGAAGCACACGGTTGCACAGCTTCCCAGCAGAGATGCTCCACCAACCTCAAATAACATGCAACTGCTTATTCCCTACACTGAGGCCTCCAAAAACTCCACTGGCAGCAGTCCAACAGTGAGAAAACTGTTCTGCTGACAAGTACCTTAGTGTCATGTCTCTGGCACATGCCAGTAACATGGACAGTGTGGATACTGCAGTCTTATGGCACTATTAGCCCTGCAGACCCATGTAAGCCAAATGAGCAGGTTATCAGGAAATTTCATATCAAGAAAATTTAGCAAAGAAATCGTTGTTCAAGTTTCCCATGTGGTCCTTGATATTGTATGTTATGATTTATTTACCGTTATTTACCTTATATAAAGGTTGGAGAGAAATACAGCATGTTGTGTTGGGAAGGAAGTAGGTGACTCTGCTTATGCTATCATGTCATCATCACTGAAACAACTCACAAGCAGATACAGGAGAACTGTATGTCCTTCCTGGCCTTGCATGTCCAGGGAAGAGACAGGGACAGAGAGGATGAGAAGAGATAACAGGCAGATATGTAGGAGCCTGTGACATAAGGTAAGCTGAGAGCACTGCTCACTTCAGGACTGCAGCGAGTTAAACTCTCTCAGCATCTATATTGTGAACCAAAGCTAGAGGCAGAACATGCTTAGAGAAAGTCCTTTCATCACGCCCTGCAATACCTCACTAGCCATCTCCTGAAGCAGGAATGGCTGGAGACTCTGTTCCAACCTTCTTCCCACCACGGACCACAGGCAAGAGACTCCTCGAATCACACAATGCCATTTACCTCTAACTCTGGGGGTCGGGACATTTCCCTCCTGATAACTCTAAATCTCCTCTGGGCTACTCCAGACTGCCTAGAGCTTCACATCTCTTATCGACAGTCATCTTATTTAAAAAAAAAAAGTATAAAATTATTTTTAAACACCTTGATCCACAGGAATTACAGCAGCAAATACACCTGTGCGATTTCTGCTTTCCACTCACTGATCATTTGCTTCCCATTCTGAGTGTTGAGTACTTTCCCCAGGTAGGGAGCAGCTTAGTGCTGGGAAGAATGATTGTTTTCCAACTTGATGATAAAGCAGCTAACTGCTGGTATTGTCCTGCTGAACCTCCACAGAGTTTCTCTCAACAGAAACTGAGAGGAGATCCTCAGAGCTGCCAGTAGAATGAGGAATGCTGTGTGTTGGTGGAAGAAGCAACGTCACAAGAGGGACTAAGAAAGTAAAAGGTTCCTTCATCTTGAAGCACTGAGGGAGGGACAGGGGAATGGTTTCCTTGCTGCCAAATGAGGCATCTTCCCAGCAGCTCTTCCCCTTTCTCTGCAGCTGGCTCACTGCTTATAGCACCAGGAAAAGCAGTTCAGGGGAAAGAAAGCTCTCAGAGTGGTCTGAGCTCTGCAGGATACTCTGGGAGAATTCCCAATGCAGAAAAGCTTTCTAACCATGGCAAAGCTGCTTGCCTGGCTCTTGCCATGGTCTCCTACACAGTACCTTTAGCATCCTCTGAGCATTTCAGTGGCGAGATGCCCAGGCAAACTGCACTACATTTGGCTGATGAGGGTATTGGCTCCACAGCCTGACCGAGCACCCAGAAGCATCCTCTGGATTTTTCAGCACCTGATTTCAATAAGCAGCTCCGTATTAATTGCTCAGAGATACGCTGTGCACTCACTAGGCAGCACAACTTCCACCCTGCTACTACCAACACTCCAGACACTTGCCTTCCTGTGCTAACCCAGTGCTTCCCTGGCAGCTTTCTGCTGCTCTCATTCAGAGCCACACAGAGCTAAGGACTGCTAGCTTCCAGGGAGAGCCAACTGCTACAATCCTGCCTTCCAGATCAGTTTGGAGAGAGAAACTCCAGTTCCCTGCATGAAGCACATCTTTCTCCTTCAACTATTACAGTTCCAGGGGGAAAAGCCTTAAAAATGCCCAGAGTTGAGATTCCAGGCATTCTGTGAGGGGGGTGCACAGGATCTCTAGCTACGCTGCTCTAACAGCTGGCTGCCCATGCTGCTCAAACCGCACAGCTCATGTCTATTCACACTGTGCTCCCATCAGGCTCTCTCTCTTCTGGCTTGCCTCTCTCCTGGATGTCTGGCGCTCTCCAGTCTATCAGCACAGATCACATTCCCTCCCTTGGCACAAGCGTACCACAGGGTTCTCCTTCTCAGCTGTATATCTACCCAAATCACCGGGACTCCTTGGGATGCTCTTTGTTTGCTGTCTCCTGGCTGCAGCCACACATTGTGCAATCACAACTTCAGGTTTTCATCTGTTTGTGCCTTTAAGCAGAGGCATGGCTTCACACTGGAATAAAATCTGCATTAATAAGAGTTTACCTTAAAAATTATTTGGGTTTGTCATTAAAACAGACCTGTGGGCATCCTCACTTATGCAGTATGAATGCTTTTATTATCTGCAGAGTCACATAACTTTTTCACACCTTTATGATTAATGTGGTAAACCCTCACATGATTCCAACGGGACCATGAGTATGAGTTGTTTCTTTTCTTTTCCAGCTAGATGTATTTCTGATGTCTGTGAATTTTAGAAAGAGAAAATTAGTTCCCAAATTAGAATTAAGAATTCAGTTTAAGGAAAGTAATTAAAATTGAAGAATGACCAAAAAAAGAAGAGATCAGAAGATAAAATTTTTGTTCCTATCAAAGTCATTGGCACAACTTGCACTCCCTCCACTACAGACACAGCATCACTACAGCTCGCTCACTCGATTGCTCCCGTTGTGTGGGCCTGTGGCTGGCAGCACACAGGACGACGCTCCTGACCTGGCTGGCTCCTGCCCAGCCCGTGGCATTGCGGAGGCACAAAGGCAGCACAGTCACTCGAAGGCTTCACTACATCTGCTCATAGGGTGCCCTGTGTGTCAAAGGGAGCCGCAGTTCTGTAAGGGATTTCCATTTTGCACCCCTATCAACCAAGAAATCACTTCTCACCCAGGACTCTGAGCCAAGGCTCGAGTGCAGATATTCACCTCTCTGCCTGCATCGCTCCCTGCAACTGATTTCTGTATTCTAACAAAAAGCCCTCTCAGTTTTGGATCAAGTTGTGCTCCAACATGAGTTGGAGTGTTCCTGTGCACTCCAAAGGGTACACCTCATCCTCAGGGAAACGTGCTGAACAAATTGCTGATACTCCATGAATCTGCAAAATGGGATCACAAAGCAACAAATCCTTTTGCTCTCTACATTAACAGGCACCAACTTTTTTGCTCTGCACAGCACAGCATTGATTTTCTCAGATTATCTGTGGACAAAACAATACCTATTCATGAAATAATATAAATTCTCAAGATTATTCCTGTGTATTTGTTTGCAGTGTGGGAAATAAAAGAGGTGGCACAGTCCTGATGTTGGTCGCTGACAAATTCTTGAGAGACCTAACCAGGATTTCCACAAATGATAAATATGTGATTTTTTTATTGGACTCTATATATGTATGTATATCAAAGAGCACGTCCACCTACAAGTGCTCTCTGTATGTATAAAAGAACTGCTTAAAAAAAGAAGGGGGAAAAAAAAAAGCTGTTTTTTCTTTCTGACAAACGGGCATGAAATAACAGGCTGACATCTGCCTCTGCAGGTCATTCCAGTCAGGCTGCTGCGTGTCAGAATTCAAACTGCTCCATCCATCAATGGCAGACCAAAAATTAACGTAGCTTGGAAACTCTGCAGCAAGACAGTAACAGCCCAATTTAAAGTCTGACCTTCGGAGAACGGTGGGGTAAGATGGAAAAATTATTTCATGCCCTGTACCAAAGCCAACCCCACAGTTCAGAGGGATTTTCAGTCAGGGTTTTTTTTTATATATAGAAAATAAAGTTTGCTATGATACAGCTGTTAAACTGTTACGTCAGATAAGAAAATGGTCATAAAGGCTTTTAATTTATAAGGCATCAATTACATTCACAGAGATGCACTTTCACTGCATTTACAATTTTAATTTCTCTGACTTATCAATTAATATTTTTTCAAAACATAATGTATTCAAGTTTATAAATAACAACTTTCTCAGCAATTGACTGGGCAGAGACTGCAGTTGATCAGCCTGAAGAATTTAATTGAAATAGGCTGTGATTTTTGACAAATAGAAAATTTCTAGTCCAATTCAAAAAGGGATAATCCATTTAAAATGCTTTCTTAAAATTCCAATATTACATTATTTTATAAAGCTGTTGATCAAAGCAGTTATTTCATAATCAGAGACATGTATCTTAGTGGTGTACAGCAGCACCAGTCACAGAGGTGCCTGTAGCCCTCTAGACTCTATACCAGCAGATAATAGTGATGACTCCATTTGTTAACTCACCCCCCCAACACACTTGTTAATTGCTTGATAAGCTAATTTCAGTGGAAGCTTAATGACACATAATTCAGACTTCCATCTCCTGTTGTAAATAGCAGAAATACAGAATTTAAAACTTCAAGTAGTCCAACAGAACTGTCAGGTTAAAAATAAAACTCAACTAATTCAAGAAATTTGCTCAATCACCTCTTAACTGCATCCCCACAACTTGAGGAGCTCGCTTATTTTTCCCAAGCCTTTCTCTGGAGGTCACCTAAAAAGCTCACTTAGGGATTTCTTCCCTTTCCAAGTATTTCTCCTAACATTGCTAAACACTGTCCTTTGTTAGGCAGCCAGTTAATAGCTAACTTTGCAACGGGCTCAAAGGCACTGAGTAACCTGGAAGATGCTATTGAAGACCCAGAAGAGAGGGGACAGCATCAGGGCCACAGTGCTATTTACTGCTTTGTTTCCTGAGGAAATAGGAGCGTGACCCTGCTGCACCGGACACCTCTGCATATAGACAAGTCAGCTCTCCCTGTGGCATATTTTAACATCCCATCTAACCTGAGGAGTTCACCACAGGCTGCTAATTTCTAGAGCTTCTCACAGGCACACAGCATCGGACACTCTGGGCAACAAAAGCATTCCCCCTGCACTGCTTACTGCACGGCTCGGGAGCACTGGAACAGGGAATCATCTCTCCCACAACCAAGAGCTCCTCTTTGTGCAAATCTGACGATGCCAGAAAGCAAAAAGAAAAATTAGTTTAGCTGTAAATATGCTTTAATGGTAAACTTAAAGCCATTGAAGAATTAACAAAGAGAACTTCTTTCACTGGGGTGCAATGAGGACCAGCAAAATTCTAAATTCTTGGGAGACAATTTTGGAGAAAGAGAAAAAATATCTAAGTTCCAGCTTCCTTTTTGGTACTATAAAAATGCTGATGAACAAAGCTGCAGGATAATCTACCAATAACCCATGGGCAGAATCTTTCCTAGCTTGCTGACTGGCAGTGTAGAGAAGCACTGGGGCTGAGTAGTGACCAGCTGAGTATTGGTGGCTGGGAGCTGACATGGATCAGCTCTGCAGCGCTGGTGAAGGGCTGCTGCACAGAATAACCACTGCTCTCCTCTGAATGGGACCAGTACAACTACTACAGAGTTAATATTCCAACACCTAGGAATATAAAGACAGGGTATTTCAGACCTAGATGGACAAAACAATTCCAGAGATCTCTGGGCAATGTACTGGTAAAAATACCGACTGTTTGCTGGAACACTGAATGGGAAACAGGAAACACTCCGGTGTCTGGAATGAAAAACCCATTGAAAATATGAGGACGAGTCCTGTACTGACAGCAGTGAGCACAAACCACATTTAACTTATCAAAGAGAAAAGCCAAGGGTGTAACTGTAGCTCCACACAGAGTAAGAATCAGACAGCACAAGACTCCATGACCTCAGAAAACCCAGAACAAGGACCAGCCCCCAGAAGCTGAAGGTGAGGAATTTGAGAGAAAAAGGGATCTGTTTTAATGTCTGGCTGACCAGGAAGTTAAGGACAGATTCTTCCTGCATTGGGACATCAAGACAAGCTGAAACAGCATGATATCTACTCCATACAGATACAGGTTTACAGGCTCGCTACAGAAATAACTGGACAAATTTTAATGGCATCTGTTACACAGGATGCCAGGTTAGGGGATGTAACACTCCCTTCTGGCCTGACAATCTAGTATTGAGGAAATGACCCGTTAGTGAGACTTGACAGTTTCTTACACCTGGGGTACCAGTGTGAGGAGGCACTGGCACACGGTGGGGCCACGCTCTGACAGGGCAGGGGGCTGGCACACTGTGCTCCAGTTACCACTGGGAGAACACAGCGAGTTGCACTGCAGTCATTTTATCACCAAATCCACATGCTAGCAGAGTTGCTACTCGCTACAAGGAAATCTGAAAAGCTCCTGTTATGATCAGCCGTCTGACCGGGATAAGCAATTATTTTCCACGTTTTATCTTCAGCTGCAAATTACTGGTTGGAGCTTAAACAAGAAACAATTAAAAAATCAGATGCCTCGTGCAAGAGTTTTAACAATTACTGGTGACTATTTAGATCTGAAAAAAACTTTCACTTTAATAAACATGATTGTTTACACTGGAAGTAACTAGATCCCATTCTTTACAGCATCCTAGTATTTTATTCTTCAAATAAAACATGTAATTATTACACACCAGAGAAACTGTGCCATTATCTCATTATTTCCATTAAAGTAATGGAAATTATTTACTCTTTTTTTTTTGTTTTCCATAGAATTAAAGCACTTGGTACAAATGAGGAATTATTTTTAACTAGTCCCAAGACTTAATAGTTCGCAATCAGTTCCCAGCTTTCTTGCCAATGAATTGGACTTAATGAAGTGCAGTTATTTTAAGGGGTAAAAGTCTTTATGTATTAACATTAATCATTGCACTAAATGAAGTTATGGGGAATATTCTCCACTTGTTTTGAAGTAATCAAAGCTGCAGTCAGTGGCTGTGTAAAGGAAACTCTCAAAATTTTGATCTGTAACTGGGTAGAACTGTTCTGACAAATAGAAAGTTAAAGTTTTGCCTGTGGCAGAGGGTTACGGGTGGGAGCAGTGTTTAGTTGGGAGAGCAGCAAGAGCTTACAGGCGGGAGATTAACTTTCTTTTCCTGAGAGCTGCCCAGTTAGTGACAAAGACCCAACTGGCAAATCCAAACTCCACCTTTTATTCTTCTTCTCTTCTGACTGTCCAAAGGACAGCTCCCAGCTGCTCCATCAAAACATCCCCAGTGCTGCCCAAGCCCTTAGCAGCCCTTAACACCCAAGGGCTCAGCCAAAGCTGCTGCAACACAAGGTTGGCCAAGTGCAATTTGGAGAACTGGAGGGTTGGAACTTTCTGCCTTTCGGAGGACAAACCAAAACTAAACTGAACTGAGAGTCACACACAGGACAGCATATGAGCAGGTACCAGGAGGCAGGTCTCCAAACAGCTAAATGCTTTAGCAACTAATGCTAAACTAATGCTCAGTTTACTCTCCCCTCTTCCAGTATTCCCTCTCTCTGCCTGTGCCACAGCTACAACAGAGGACACTTTTTTCCTGTTTCCAAAGTTTAGACGCTCAGGAGCTCTGGAATGGTGATCCCAGAGATAAAAGCACAGCTGTGAGGAGAAAGCTGTGCTGTGGGATCACATCACCCTTCCCCAGCACCTCCCAGTGCCTACTCACCACCTTCCCCAACACCTTATCAAGGGCAGTTTGCACATGTAAGCTTCTCCTACAGACATTTACAAACACACTGTATTTATTATGCAATTAACAAATTAATATACCATAAATAATTGTGATTGCAAATATTTGGAAGTGATCCTAAATCCACACATCTGTAAAACACAAAAGGCAGGTGCTGCAAACAACTCTGTGGTGTGTCCCAACACCCTCACGTCCCCTGACAGCAGGGAGCAGCTCTGGGTACCACATAAAAGGGTCTGCATTTGAAAATACCTTGTTTGCTCTATCTGAATTATTTCAACTCTCTTCCATTAAATTATTAATGCAATATCAATGCTCTATTTTTAAGAGCAAGTCCATTCTGGAGCAACAAATGGAAAATTAACCGTAGCAGGTAACAATAAGGAAATTATTAAATAAAATCATATATACACTAACCTAAATGTGCGTTCATCTTCAGTAACAATGACCACACACACCCTGAGACTTGGCAGCATTGTCACTAGAAATGGGGTTCCAAATTACTTCTTTTTTTCTTTCTTTTTTTTTTTTCCTTTAATTTGAAGCACGGAAATGGTGGGGGGTGGGAATGAGGATTAAGGAAGAGAGACCATTTTTCACTAAATATCAGAAAGAAGATTTCCAGCACTGCATCATGCTGAAAAACAGCGACAGCACAGACGTGCTGAAGGGATGGAAAGGACAGGACTGTGCAGAGATACAACAGCCCAGGCAGGGAAAGCTCTGACAGTTATCTTTGCATGGTTACGCCGTTTCTGGGATGCTAATTAAGATCACAAGTATCAGCAGCAGCAGTTGGTGTTGAAGGTGAAGGGGGAGCAGAATGATAAGACCTTTTTGTTCAGTGACACCATCGGAACGGTCACACGTGTGGTGGGTTGGACACGTTACATTGATGGGTAGAAACAACAAAATTCCACTTCTGATCCAGGAGCTTGTGCACACTGGGAAGAGAGTCCCTTTTTTGTCTCTCCCCACCTGTCCCAGTCACACATTTATTTCATCTTACAAGAAGGGGGAGAGCACAGCCCACTTGAATCAGCACAGGATTCTGTTAACGCAGCGACCAGCCCAACATTATTTGACTCCTGCTTGGGAGATATTAGCAGAACAGGAGCATGCCCTTGGGTTAGGAGAGCCAAGACCAGTCCAGACTGGCACTGCAATAGCTTTCCTTAGCACATACGGTTGAGGAATTATAACCAGCTTCCAAAGGAAAGGGGATTCAGAACTGACTCCACCGTACCAAGCTGCCCCACGGCACTGAGGATGGAACTCCCATCAGCCATGACTACACATGAAGACAACCAAAGACAAGGGGAAATTCCATGTATTGATGCCATCTACCTGGACATGGGGGCAAAGCACTCGACTCTGTCCCACAGGGCAGCCTTGGCTCCAAATTGGAGAGACATGGATTTGATAGATGGACAAGGAATTGGCTGGATGGTCACACTCAAGGAGTTGCCCTGGCACAGGGTGCCCAGAGAAGCTGGGGCTGCCCCAGGATCCCTGGCAGGGCCCAGCCTGTGGCCAGGGGTGGGACTGAGGGGCCTCTGGTGTCCTTCCCACCTACACCATTCCACAGTTCTATGGTATTTACTACGTATAGGCACATTTTGTCAGCTGCTGCGTTCAGTACCGCTGTGCAGTGGCCACGCCTGTGCGCGCCTGCGTGTGTCACGAAGGCAGCCGCAGCCCTGCTGCGATGGGGCAGCCATGCATGATGCATGTGATGTGCACGCTGGATTTATGCACGTTGAGATATTTCAGTATTTGATTCTTCTTCTTGACAGAGAGCAGGGCTTCCACTGAAAGCTCATTTAATAAAAATAATGCAATGCAAATGAACCTGAATCAGAAAAATTAGATTGATGGAAGTAGCTCGGTCGCTGTAATTACACAAGGTGTATTATTTCCTAAATTCTCTTTGCATTAAATATATACCATACATTTATCAAACATAATTAGCAGTTTAGGTGACAAGGATTTGATTTTTCTCCTGCAATAAAAAATCCCTCTACACGGGTAGGTACATCTAAAATGTAATATGAACATTTTCTCACTATCATTGTTTACTCCTCTATGAAAAATTTCATAAAAATCAAAGAATCAGAGGGGGAATACCATTTGGGACTTACAAAGTAGAAGATGAGGAAGATGGCTAGGTCAGCCTTCTGTGGATTTCATGAGCACAAAATAAAATTAAATCAGGGAAAGCTTTTAAGGTTGTTAGTCAAATAAATCATATTTGAAAGCAAAATAATTGATGATACCCCAGTACAGCTTTATTTCCCTTATAATCAGCATTTCATTTTTTCAAATACAGGAATAAATTGATGAACAAACAGCAATTGGAACAGAAGTTGCAAAAGAAGCTGTGACAAAGTTGAATGTGGTCAACAGCCATTCCAGTAAAAGAAAGGGGCTTTCAGGAAAAGAGAAAGTATATTCTACAAAACCCTTAGTTTTCTGTAGCACCGCCTTTCTTTGCCTTCTGCTAATTTCCCTCTGTCTAAACCTGATTTAAAGAATTGTCTGGAGAATCTATTTTAAACCACAAAAACACTGAGGTGATACTACACTGACTGAAGCAGAAGCCTGCTGTTAATTCGCTATTCTCAGATCTCTCAGGCTGACTCTGATTGACAGTCTGTCTTGAATTTGAGTTTCCTGTCTTCAATTTCCATTTCAACTTAATATTACTGCAACATGTTTTCTAAGCGATCCTTGTGCTTTCAAATGGAGGTTGTTCCCTTTCTGCCCAGGATTTAAGTCAGTCCTGTGGGGTACATCCTCAGAAACATCTCCAGGATGAGTTAAACATCTGAGACTCCACATCCCAGCTGTGTCTGTAAATCTAGTGACCATTAAGATCGAAGTTGAGGGGACCAGAAGGGTCCTGTCTGCTGTACAAAGTGGTACCTCCAGAAATCCATCTGGGAAAGAGGCAAGATATCTGAAATGGGATTTGTGCCTGTGGATGGGTTGCTAGAAATGGATTTACAAGAGCATTAAACTGCCAAACAAGCCATCCTTTTCAGGACTAATTAAAATCTCTGAGAGTATGTCACACCTCTGGTGGGAGCTCTATGGCACGCAGCAGCCAAAACCCCCCGGCTTTCGCGGTGCACGCGGTTCTTCCCGCTGTAACGCTGTCTGTCCCATCCCCATCCTTTCCCACCATCTGCTTTCAGCAGGCTCAGGCTGCAAAAACAACCAGTTTCCCTCCAAACCCCAAGCCACCCTTCTCAGTATCAGTGCTTTGGTTCCGTTTAATCTCTGCTGGATGCCACAGGGCACCTTCAGCATCTCTGGTTTGTATGTTCAAATCGTGACCTTCAAGCTTCCTTCGCTCTCTGAAAATTAACTCGCTAGGAATGTATTTGCTTGCTTGTGTTCCCAGAGATTTCAAACAGCAAAACAGGTGAACAAAGCATTAGTCAGGTGTTAACTGTAAGGAGCTTGAAATTTTGTGAAGTCATTTGTTCCTGGATGGTTTGCATCATGCCCAGTTTGAGCAAGAAGGGAAGGGAGAAAACACTGCTCACTGATTAGACATCTTTTTATATATATAGGTATGTATTTATTTACTTTATATGCCTCACTGTACCTCATTCTTACAAAGATGTGGTCTGCTTCTCCCAGATGCCATCCATCCACAGGACAAGGGACAGTTTTGTTTATGCTGGAATTTCATCTATGTTTCATGAACACACAAGTGCTGGTTTTCACAAGGGTTTCAAGCAAAATGCCGAATGCATCAACCACAAAAGCTGCAGAGTTGCACTGGAACCACACTGCCCATACCCTGTCCCTTCAGGAAGAGTTAAGGCTTGTGGCAACTACCCCGGAGAGAGCTCCTACCTACCAACAGGCTGTGATGCCATTTACTGAACACAGGGCATTAAAAGCCATTCAACTTGTTTAAGAAACTTCATTAGCACATAGGGACAATTATGACACCGAAATCCCCACTGAAACCAAAGGTGGTGACATCAGCCCCCGACCTCCTCCCAGCACAGTGACCACAGCTCCCACACAACTCAGCTGATGAAGTTCTCTCTCCCGACAGCTGAATGTTTCTCTGGGAGTTTGGACACGGGGGGTTGTTTAGGTTTTGGGTGGTGTGGGGATTTTTTTAATAGTTTCACAGAAAATAACTGCATCAAAACAACGGCAGAAAGCACTTCGGTTTCTTCTCTTCAAATCCCCATGGATCACATGGGGACCTCAAGTCAAAAACCCTCACTTTAGAACAATAAATAAATAAACCCGCTAAAGCCTTCCCAAGGCTGGCCAACTGTAGCATAAGTAATGCAAGAGGCTGAGAGATGCCAGATAAATTTGATTACTATAAAAGATGGGAATATGTTTCTTTCCTCAGAGAATTCACAAAAAGGGGTCAAAAACAAAGCAGCACTGAAAGAGAACAACTTCATTTCACCAGCAACTCAGGGCGAAAATACAATACAATTTGTTGGGAACATTTTGTCACATCGGTGCAGACACCTCTTAATCCTCTATTTCTGAAAAGGGAAAATGGGAAAGAGAGAGTCCAGGCAAAATGGGACGACTCTTGCTGGTTTGGAAAAGTCATTCTGATTAGTATATCAATTTAGTAAAGAGTTCAACAATTATTTCAGCCTCCACCTGCTACCAGCATCGCAGCATCTCCAGCACAGCTCCTGAGAAAACAGAGATCTTGCACTTCGTGGTATTCTCCCTATTTCTCACATTACCAAATCATTTATATCGAACACATTCCAAGAGCATCATTAGGAGAAATGACCTATCGTACTTCCCTTGTTAAAAAAAACCAAAGTCTTGACTCAGTGTTAATTGTTACAGCCCTGAGTAATGATGAGGTACAGAGATCCCCATGTGCTATTCTCCAACCAAAAGATAATGCTGATTTCACATCGCTGCATTTTTCTTCTGTAAATAGATGAGCTCTTGCCAGCTGCTATTACAACAGCACTAGTCTTTTGCTAACCTCTCTGGAATTACATTTTCCTTCATCCATCCTAGGGTTGCACTTGGCTTTTTCACTAACACCTCGTGTTGGTGGCATCCCATTGTCAGCTAACACACTCATCCCTAGCAAGTGCTGTGCTTTCAGCTAACAGCAAAAGCTATTTGTACCAGAATCTATTAGATTTCACCTTGTTTTCATTACTTCTTCAGTCATCCAGTTCTTCCTATTTAATGTCCCAAACTTCCACTCTATTAACAGTGCCTCTCAGCACCGGGTCTCCAGCCCAGTTTAAGTAACCACGTGTGGTTTTTATGGGAAGAATTACAAATGAGAATTGAAAATAAAGGCTGATCGTTGAGGAACAAGCAACTCCCATCCAGTCTCATAAATTCATTTTCAGCACACAAAACCTCTTTTATTTGCACTATGCTTCTCACAAACAACCTTCTACTTCTGAAAAAGTCTTTTCCACGGTGTTGCAGTATCAGTTGTCCTGCAGGACTCAGGGAAGGATGGCTGACAGCACTTTTTACTAATAATATCTATTAGTATGAAGGGAAGAAACTAAATGTTTCTGGAACAGTCAGTCTTTGGCAAGTCCATTTCATTCCTTTCCCCACTGAGTTTCCTGCTTCTAATTCCTGCCTTCAAGCTGCCACGGTATTCTTCTTTCTCACATTAAAGAAAATCAGCCTGTGCTACAGAACATCGAGCTCTGTGTGGCAATCCTCTCCAGAGTTTTGGATGGACACTACAATATAACAAAGCTCCTCAAGCCTTTTAGCACTGATGAAGCTTTGAACAAGCCAGCACTATCTTTAAGCCCATCCTAACACTCCACAGCTCCTCTTTTCAGTTAGGACACTGTGGAACCTTTCTCTATTTTTTTCCCTGTAATGACGATTTTGTTCCACTTGGTTACTACACTTTGTAACTTGTCTGTGCTGACAAGTTCCCCATTATTTACTGGCTTCCCATTGCTCCCATGGGGGGAGTGGTGTGCATAGTGGGGGCTTTTGGGGCAGAAGGTTGACAGCCCATTCCCACAAGTCCTTCCCTTCCGCTTAGGATGCAGTTTCTAGAGCACATCCCAACATACACACACCTCCTGACTTTCCACACTCACTTCTTAAACTCATCAACCCAAGTGGCTTCACCAATAAATGTTAATTTACAAAATAAAGCAGCAGTTAAGCACCAGGCTACTCTTATTCCTCCATTTCATTTAAACGCAAGGATTTGGGTTTTGCCTTGAGCAGCTCTGAAGCTCAGTAAATGACAGGAAGAAGGAGCAATCCCTTGGCTATCACAGAGAATGAAACTTTCTTCCTTTACAAGCAGTACTTTTCTCATACTAGAAATTCACCTCACAGATCCCAGTGCTATTTCTAGTAGGGTTTTGGAGACTAAAGCACGCACCCAAATTTGGTCAAAACCAGTTCAGGATTCAGTAGGAAAAGCTTTGCAAGAACCAAGTAGAACCTTTCTTGTGTCAAACAATAGTAGTGAAAAAAGTGGTTTATTATCTCTTTTATGCATGCTATTGCTTATTATTTATCAATCTACTATGTATCTGCCATGCAACTATTTACCCTTATTGCTTTTTTCCCCGCAGTTTCCAAAATGCTCCATTTCCAGTACAGCAAAGTGACACACATAACACGTTATCTGCACTGTATCGACATACAGGCAGCACCTTCACTTTCATTTCTGAAGGCCAAAAGAAAAATATAATCTGGAGAGAAGAACAGTTTGCTCAAAAGAGCTAAATACGTGTAAGTACAGTAACAAATACTTGAAACAATAATCAATGCTTTAAAAAAGAGTCATTATCTTCTACAGATTTCAAACAAGTGATACCAAGATACAAAGAAATTCAGTAAGTTGACCCAAGACAACCTGAAGAAAATAGAACAGGAGAACACCACTCTCCTCTGCCTGATGCTCTGGTTTCCCCTCCCTATATGAACAGAGCCGGCTTTGCTGAGAAGCTGAAGGATGACAGTGGTGGCATTCATCCTCCATCGTGCACCAGGCTACCTACAGTGGCTCTGGGCACAGGAACTCTTTCAGGTGGTAGAATCATAGGCTGACCACAGGAGATGGGGAAAGGGCAGGTCCAAGAAGAGCAGTGTTATAGGGAGGAAAAGAGGGGGAAAGAGCTGGAGACATGGAAGGTATGAGGAGTTCTGAGCAGACCGGCTCTGGCCTGGAGAAGGGAGGGCACAGAAACCATTGGCAAAACAGAAGCACAATCAGCAAAGGGAGGGTTTGTTCATCAGTCCACTGGGTGCTGCGCTGGGAAACAGGCCTGGATGGAGCAGGCAGGCTGTTCTAAAGCCCTGACACTGAATGAAGGAAGCAATATTGAGGAACCAAGAAAAGGGCAACACCAATTCTCATAGAAATGGTTCTCTTAAATAAGTCAACTCCAGGCTGTCCCCTTCTTTTTCTTTTCTAACTGCTTGTAAGGTTGCTTGCAGCAGCACAGCTGAGCAGCAATGCTGCTGGGAAATACCTGTTCTTAGAGAACAGGAACAGTGTGAAAATACTAACACATAGTTAAGATAAATCATGAAGCAATATTTATGAAAGTGCTTTCCATTTCTTCAGACACCGTTTTCTCCTTTCTAAGAAACCAAACAGCACAATAGAAAAGTTATTTTCCTCCCAGTATTAATTGCTTTTAATGTTAATGTAAAAGACCCTAACCATCTGCAATGTAAAGACAACAAAATGAGATGACCAGAGGTTTGGAGACAGACAGATGCAAAGATGCTCTGCAGAAAGTGTACTCTACCTTACTGCCTGCATGTGGGAGATGGGCTTTTAGTAGGTCTATAGAACTGAGATGCAAAAAATCTTCTAGAGTTAATAATCTTTGTACTTCGGTGGCATAATTAGTTGATTTTTTGTACACCAAGGAGTTATTGTAAAAACTGTTGAAACCTGCAAAAGGATGCTCCTGCGTAGAGCAGTGACTGATGGGCAGCTCTCGGACTGACTAAATGAACAAAGGGCTCCTGTGGATTTTAATAACCCTGATCCACTTATGAATCATAAATGATACAGAAACCCTCGTGCACCTTTGAGATTTCCAAGATTTCAGGAGGGGGAGGAGTGTTTTCATCTGACAAAATATTATTAATCATGATTATTTTTTTCCCCTTTAACAAAACAACTGCATTTGGTACGTGTTGGACACGATTTTTAGGTTTTCCACCATAGGGAATCTTTCTGAAAGAGGGAGCCGGAGCAGTGGTTCACAACCTTTCACAATTAACTGAAACCTTGCAAAGGAAAGGTGGGGACCGACTTAGCAGCAGAGCATTTAGGTGACTGGGAAGAAGACCCCCAAACCAGCCTGACATTGATAGATTATAATTTCTCATGGTTTTAAAGAATTTTATTGGATTTTTTAAAATTGAGATCAACAACAATATATAATTCCTATGGTAACCATAAGTCTCTAACAAAGTTTAAATAGATGTAGCTGGAAGGTAAGACTAACATATACTTTAAAAAGCAGCAGCTAATGTTTTCAGAAGAAAAACCTTTTCTGCCTTTAGGAAGTCATGAGTAAATATTTCTTCAGGCTAAGCAACTCCAAACTTTCTCTTTCAGAATACACAAATACTCATATTGGCCACAACGTCCTTGTACCCAGACACATCTGACACCGTGTCCTTACACTGCACACACAGAACTCTGTATGTTACATGCGTGTAGTTGCCTCTGTACACGTTCCTTAAGTGAACTTTCAAAAGTTCCTTTTCAGAATGACACCAACGTATCAAACTCAAAAGCCAGGCAATGTTTAACCAGGACACTGTTACTCTGCATCCTTGTGCCTGGGCTTTAACTGAAATGATCTTGTTTCTCCCCACTGAGGCCATATGTCATGAAGTGCAGGAAAACGTTTGGGAAACTGGAAGAGAAGGGTCTGTCCCCACTGCTGCCCCAGAGTTCCCACTCTGTACCCACCATGCAGGTGTGTGCACACCCTGATTCCCCCTGGGTATCACTCCAACCTCCACTCGAGTTCCTACACCCGCGGTACCTCTCGAACAAACGGCCTCGGTGGACTCCTGACCCTGAATCCTGGCACTAAGCTTTTAAAATGATCACTGAGGGAAGTTCAGAGCATTCTCAGGACCATCGTCATGCCGCAAAGTAATGCTGCTCAGAGAAACCAACAAACCAGAAAACTTCCCCAGAATATTTATCAATGCAGCATCTGAGAAGATTTTTCTAACACATTTTTGTTTCTATGAAAGACTTAATGTCTTTTACACAAAATCATAACAGGGTTTTTTAAAAATTAGAAGTTGGCATGTCTAAAATAGGATTGGAACAAATAATGTGCTGTCTCCAGCAGCGACTCACAGGCAGCACTGGCTGCACTCGCTCTGTTCATCAGACAGGAATTTTTCATTTCATACATCATTTAAAACTTGCAGCAGTGATTCCACAAACCTGTCTATACTATTAGCACAAAGTGAAAAGCAGCCTTCTTCCCCCTCCAAGTTATTTTAGCCAAAATTCAACTGCACAGGTCAACCACCACAGCACTGAGGACAGAAAAGCAAAGAGCTCTTAGTACTAGATAATGAAGACAAAAAATCTTATGTTCTCATAAATTCTGCTGCATATTGTGTTTGAAAACATCAAACTAAAATAACACTGTCTACATCATCAGCAAGTGTCCTGCAGAAAGAACATACCACAGCCAGCAAACAGCTAATGCACACGGTTGTTGCAATATTTTTAAACACAGATTTGCATTTATATCATATTTTCAGAAATTACTCTCCCAGGACAGTGTAAGAGTCTGGAACAAAGCTTCTCCTTGCAGAAGTGCATATTCAGAGAGAGATCACCTGCATATTCTGTGGCCATTAACATAGGCAGATCACATACTGCTACCGCCCACGAGCAAAAGATGAGGATTATCATTACTGCTGAAGTTATTATTGTTGGTATGGTCTTTAAATGCCCAAACACAGAGCTACCTTCTGAAAATACATCATTCACTAAGCTACCTGCTAAAGACTCACACTGTGGCCACAATTCACACTGAATTAGACTGAAAGCTGGAAAACGGACAGCTTTTACCTAAAACTCATTTAAACAATACTACAGGCTTGTGCTGGGAACTCAGCCTGGAAATACAAAGGAAGAGGTTTACTCACCATCCACGAAGGGCTTCTGGACTGCAGCATGTACTACAGGACACTCACGCCCTGGGCATTAGTTCTGTAATCCCACTGCTCCTTCAGGATAAATCCAGAAAGTAGCTAGAACAAATACATGAAAAGCACAAATTTAGCAGGGATTGGATGTGAACAAATAGAATTATTTTCTTGTTCATGTGACTGACAAAAACATCTCGTGTTTTCCTCTCTAGAAGTAAAGGTGTGTTAGGAGAGACGCTGCAACAGCTCTGCTTTGGTTCCACACCAGCGTGTGCTGGTACCATGCCGACACTGGCATCTCAGGTGCAAACTCATCAGAGTATCAGCCTTGCAACTCAAGTTTCCCCCTCTTTTGTGAGGCCAAAGCCAAGATTAGACCCCAAACACAAGGTGGGTTTGTCCTTGCATAGTTACATTCAAAAGACACTGGGCATGGCTATAGGGAGCAGTGGTCTCCAAACACTTCTGATCCTGCCCTCCTGTAAAAGACAGATTAGGCCAAATTCCTGCTGTAATCCATGTTTCTGGACAGAAAGAGCAACGAGAAGCTACCAGACTAATAGACCCCTTCTTTGTACTCCTTAATACACCGACTCAGAGACTGCAAACATGAACCAAACCTCACCGAAAGCTGCAGGAGGAAGATGACTTTGGAAACAACACACTTAGTCTGTTCAGAGAGAGAAGGCCCAGAGTCAGTCACTGCACACCATGTGAAAGAGGCACTGCCTATAGATTATATGACTTGTCTCCTTTTGTGTGTCAAAACAGTATTTTATTTTTAAATCTGCCAATCAGGGCCCTACTAATCACCCAAAAATAAAGTGTTTTCCTCTTTCAACCATCTGTCACGCATTAAAATTGACTGTGTCAACAGAGTCAGGATACATGGACAGTGCTCGCAGGCTCCTCAGGTTTCTGAGCCTGGAAACTCAACTATACAGATATTAGTAAGAATTGAAACATCCAGTCAGCAAATGTCCTCTCTGTGGAAGGGACTTTGCAGAGGAAACGAAGCTCTAAGCAGTAAGCAGACACATCATACTCCCCTTTCTAACAGTGGAGCACAGATCGCAGGGTTTGCGACATACGATGATCCAAAACACTTCCTGCCATGTTGAACAACCCAGACAGATCTTGCCATCTCCAAACATGGAAGTGTATTAAATTACAATCTCAATTAACATCTGACATCACTTGCAACTGACAACAGCATGCTGCTCCAGTGAGGAGCAATCTGCGCTGGGCTGGATGCCTGGAATTTCCCTACTCCTCTGACCTCCCCTGTAAAAACCGTGGCGATTCTTCTCTGATGCTTCCTGAACTGAAAGAGAGAAAAATATAGCAGGAGAAAGAGTTCACTTATAGCAAGAGGCGTGTACACTGGGCAGATACCAACACAGAAGCAGAGCAGGGAGCTGCACACGACAGAAAGTGAGCCCTAAAATACAAACAGACCAAAACCCAACAGCATAAGGGGCCAGGGAAGTATGCGTGGATTGGGCACCCACAGCCCGAATGAAAATCTCATCCCCAAAAGTGATGGGGGAAAAGGAGACAGGAAAAAACCTGTGAACTAGAGGGTCACGGGGCAGCCTCCATGGAGACAGAGACAGGATCCAAGAAGCAAAGGGAGAAGAATCAGGAGAAAAGCAGAACCTATATGAGAGGGACTGGGAATAAAATAAATCTGGAGTAGAAAAATAAGTGGTTGTGGAGGAGCACAAGGGTGCTGTGGGTCCACTTTAGTGGGAACAGACAGCTTAGTGTGGCTTATCCCTACCTGCAACCGAACCCCGTGCAACCCACAGTGCCCCAAGCCACATCACCCTCCATGTCCCTTAGGAGAAGGACACCTTCCGGAGGGCGAGCCGGTGCACAGCTTTCTGCTCATTAATGTGTATTAAAATGAATATTGATCAGTAGCTTTTCTCCACATCGTCAGCCCTATGACTGTAACAATGTGGAAAACACCTTCAAGAAGAAATTCTTTGATACAATGAGGAAAACTACTAGATAATGCCCCACATTATTAACACTCACAGTTAAATACACAGATACATAACACTGCCCCAAGTTCATTATCTAGTTGCTGGCTCCGCAGCAAAAGTCTTAGTGCTACTAACCTGTTCTTTCAAAAATTCCCAATAGCTGTAGGGGTGTCTGCTGACACACCCTTTCAGCCAACATCAGAACACTTCTGTGAGCGCTGTGACCCTGAAAAAATTTGATTTTAAGTAAACTAGAGGACAAGCTACAATGATAACTTGAATATTCCCATTATTTTTTACATGCTGGAACACATGTGAGTCATATGGATCGAGAGCTGTGGAGTCAGGAGAATTTTTGTGAGTAGCGTAGTGTGGGAACACCAGACAGGTTATAAAACCCACGACCACTCAGTGACAGCTTGTGGAAAGCTCCCAGATTGCTTGTCCGTGTGCAATGAAACAACAAGCCACACAAGGAAAGATTTTACTAAAGATGAAATAAATACAAATGGTTATCTGGTTACATTTATGCAGCAAGTATGTAAATCTGCTTGTCTACATTCACAGCACGGTTTCTTGGCAATACCAGGCTCAGATACAAGCCAGTGACATTACTGCATCATTAGCTGAAAACTTACAGGGAACTCTCATGTACTGACTAATGCTGCATAATTAAAAAATAGAAGAGTCAGAAAAAGGAGACAACCATTCCTATAGATTCCTCTACTCTACAGATTCTACAGATTCCTGTTAGATGCTCCACAGATTCTCCTGGATCAAAGAGGTAAAGGCTCTACTACCGATGCCGTTATGCTGCGCAGAGTAAGTACACCCAGAGAACACCACAACACCAAGAACTCCCACCAAAGTCTGTGACCCCAGGACTCCAGCACCCCTGCCTTGGCCCTCTCACCCAGCACTGCTTCACTGTTGGCACAAGCACATGGACAGATGAGACAAGACTTGGCATTAACGAGTAAACACTAATAAACCAGCAGGTATCTGATCTAACGGTGCATCTCCAACAAGGATGCTGCAGCTGCCTGTATCACTGCCATAGCACTGTCTGCATAACCTTGAATCGCAAGTGCTTACCTGAATGTAGCAGGCAAGCATGCCAGTGCAGACCATGCAGCAAAGATCTATAGCTCTAAACTGTTCCACCTTCATTGTGAACTTCTCAACTCATGGATCAATAAAATATTGAGTAATAAACAATGAGCCAGAAATATTCCTGAAAAAAAAGCCCCACCTCAGTCAGAATTGAGGATCATGGAGCCTACACATTTTCCAACCTAAGTTCAAGAAATAAAAATCTCATTAAAGCTTTAGCCAAAATTTCTAATTCATCAAAGGGCCATGTTCTGAATACCAATGAATTTCATGAAAAAGAAGCGTGTTTTTTTTTCTTGTCTGCACGTCTGTAAGATATCTCTTAGGTTACAAAACCAAATCTGATGACACTGAAAAGTCTTTCAGGAACAAAGACAGACGAGTAAAACAACCACCAGATCTCTTTAATTCCATGCAAAAGTGTCAACAGCAAAATCACTGCATCTCTTCCATAGCAGAATATTAAACAGTTCATTAATATCCATTTTCCCTTCTTCTCTTTTCAGAGGCTACTAAAATTGTTTCTGTTTGATTTTACATGAGTGAAACTCCTCCCAAATGAAACAGGTACAAGTATCTTGAAAGAACATTCAAGTGCACATCATTCAAGACCTTGGCAGTCCCTATCTCTGTGAAACAACAATAGCATCCCACTAATAACAATGACTTGCTTAACTATTCATTTTTGTAAATAATGGAACTGAAAATTATCTAGTGATGGATTTACACTTTTACAATGCATCTCAGGGATGAAAATGAATAGGGACGAAGAAATTATGTGTATTACAACGGGTGACACACAGAACTTAAGACTCTAGCTAGCTCCAAGGAAGAACACAAGCTGGAAAATCTGGCACTACAATTTTTAGCATTTTACCTTTGTCTAACGTTACTGTGAGACATCCTATATGTATTATTTGTATTATATGAGCACTTAAAGACTCCAATTAAAATCCAAACACCATTATATTAGGTAGAAATAGTATGAACATTACAATGGGTGTCACAGCCATTTTAATTCCAAACCACCACAATAAATTACCTATTTCTCAGATATGCCTCCCTTTATCTTGTAGTTACCCACAGAATTTAACATACGAGTTCCTATATTCAGGGGGAGCACTAAAGGGATTGCCTCAGCAGTCTTGTCAGCCTTTTTTCATTTGTATGCCATATTTCCAGTGGTGGCACAGCCTGGAAAGTGAAAGCCTCCTGACACAAGCCTTGCTCTCTTTAACCTCCCTTCCTGAGGCGCAGCACCTGGAACCCCAAGAGCAGGTGAGCCATGAGCTGGACAGTCTCTCCCTGAGACACAACACTGCGACTGTAGGGAAAGTTCATGTGCTCAGATCTTCTTCTCATTGTACCTCCTTTCTAGTGAATACCATGTTTAACTTTACCTTAAGTAACAAACATACCAGTTTAGCCTAAACTATCATTTTACTGTTCATATATACTTGTAAGACGGAACAGCTTAAGCCTGAGGATGAGGCATGATCTGTTCCAAAGCTATTCAGAAAGAGATGTGTCTTGTGTCTGTGCCCAGCCAGTTGGAGAACTCAGTCTCAGTTTCCTCTGACTGAAAAAAGAGGGCACTGCAAATGGGTGAGGACAGTGAAAAATAAGATTATTTGGAGGCAGGAAACAGAGAGGTGATGACAGAAAACTAAGTTTCTATACAAAAAAGTTAATAAGATTACTTTATGCTTAAGTAACAAATGGGAAGTGTTTACACCGTGACTATTAGCTCTCTAGTAGGGAGTTTATTATAAACAGTATTTCAAATGCAGGACTAAGAGACAATGTATAAATATTTCAAATGGTAAAATATAGGTGTTGGCTTTTTTTGTACCGTGTCCAGAAAATTTGCACAAACACATCAAATTCTCCACCTAGGGAATTTACTTTATTGTTAAGTTTGCATTTAAAACAAATGTACATGACCTATTTTGGGGCTAATATAACTAAAAGGAACCTATTTGTTGTTTATTATTTATAGAAGATTCACTTCAGATTAGGCCTTTTGCAGACGTGTGTATCTGTGTGGCATCATAAAGCATCCCCAGCTCTCCCCCAGCACTAAAACAGACGAGAAAATGACAAGTTAGGATGTATCCCAGTACACACAGTATTTTATAAACGCCAAGATTAAAAGCTGGTTTTCTCCTCTTCAGAAAGGCCACATGAAAGAGCTACTACCATGGCTAATGCATTGACCTTCTGTGTCTGATAATGACAAGTTCAAGTTCCTAGAGTTGGATAAGATGTGGAACTAAAGTAAGTGCACTCAAGGAACGAGTTCTGCTCTGTTAGAATCCCCTCGCAAAGCTAGCCCTACAGAAAGAAAGAAGAGAGTTTCATTTTATATTTTTATATATATATAAATAGTGTGCAGATATATATGCAACCAAGGAGGTTTTTATACCATCAGCATGTCTCATAACTACTTTCTTCAGCATCCTCAATCTAAGGCACCGGTGGTTTCTTTCACATTTTAATAGAAAACTTGAAATTATTTCATATACAACATGTCAAATTTATGAAAACACAGATTTGAAGTTGCTGCTTGTGTCTAAATTTTCACATTTCCAGCTTTTTTCTTGCAAACAGAGAAAGAGTAAGACACAGTAAAATCCTATATATCATGTGATTGAAACAACTCCTCTCTCCAAACCTCGCCAGAAAATCAGAAATGCATTTTCATACAACAAGCATGCTTCTTAAAGGTAACTCCCTTGGAAATCGAGCATCTGTTTTCAAAGGGCAGTGAAGGTACATCAAACAGTTCCTCCTATCATCAACTAAGAAAAACCAGAGCGATCTGAAGCCTTTATTCCTGTTGGTCATTAGCTCCATATGATTCTGCTGGCTGCAGTATCTGAGCTCTTCAGGGCAGAGCGAAACTCCTTCCCAAGGCTGCTGGCACAACTGAGGCAGAGAGCTACCGTCATCCAACCAAGCACCCACAGCAGTAGGTTACACAGCAAGGCAGAGTTGGACTAAGGAAAGTAACTAATAAAGCTGTTTTTTCCTAAGTTACCAGTACAACTAACAATCCGTATCAGGGCATGCTACTACAGCATACACATGACTGTGTCTTATTTCCAAATATTTATATTTCAAATTACACACAGTCATCCCAACCTTTACATCTTTATATACAAGACAAATAATAAAGGCTAAAAAAATGCTAGGACTCAAGTTGGTGTAAACGAACGTGTGCATCATTGGTTTTAACCATCAGGTCTTACCCAATGTTTTATATGGGAAGATTCCTGACAGGACAGACTGATCACAAAGGGAAAAAATACCATTCCAAAAAAGACTGCTTTTTACATTTGCCTCTTGGAACAGTATTTCAAATTTCCTTCTTCTCACTCACATATCTATCTCATCTCAGAAACAATATTTAGAAAGAAAAATTAATCTTAAGCATCTCCAAAGTCTTGGCTTACTTCATTCCAGTACATTTTCCTAGATGGAAATTTTTGCTTTTACTTAGAAAACAGTGATATAAAAAAGAAAACCTAAAAAAAACCACATTAAATGAACACTACCATTCCTAAAACAAGAGCTTGAGCTGAAGTTAAGAAATTGCCATAATTAAACTTGTCCAGGAAGACAGATTAAGGTCAAATATGCCTATTAATTTTGGGTATCCACTCTAAGCCACCTTAGACTTTGTTTTAAATTTTTTATTTTTTTTTTTAAGCACCGAATTTCACAGCATTTAATACGTTGCTGGAACCGTTTTTGCTCATTCCTGTTGCAGCAGAGATTTGTCACCATTTCTCCCCACCGAAGGCACACACGGACATCGAAGTCCCAGGCTGCGGAGCGGGCACAGCAAGCAGAGGCTGCGGGAGGGCAGAGCGACTCGGCAGCGCCACGTCAGCAGTCCCTTCCAGAGGCAAAAACCATCCTGGTTTTTAAAGAGGCATTTATCTGCTCTGCTCAGGGTGTCTGTGTTCCTATTCCCATGTGCTAGATTAATGTCAGCTCCTACCTCTCACACAGCAGGAGCCCTCTGCAGCACTGAACTCCTTCACAGGACTGAATCCCCTCAGGACTTTCTCCATGACCACACTGGGTGCAAGCACTGGCAACTGGTCTAGTGAGGATGTCCCTACCCGTGGCAGGGGGATGGAACTAGATGGAGTCTGAGGTCCCTTCCAGCCCAAACCGTTCTTTCATTCTATGACTCAGACACTGAGTTCTCGGTGAGGTGAGCAGGGCCAAGCTGGGGTGTGAGCCCTACAGCATCAACCCCTGCACTCCCATGGCTCCCAACTGCTCCCAGAGCACCATTTGTGTGACAGCCCCCAAACTGCTCCCCTGCGGCCTGTTGTCCCCTGGGCCCAGGGAACCTTCCTCTGGGGGCTCTGAGCCAGGCAGGCTATGTGCAGCAGTCAGAGGAGCTGGGGATCCAGCCACAGCAGCACAGGCTCATCTGTGAGCAAAGTCCTGTGCACACCCATGCCTTTAGCTAACAGCATGGCTGGGTCACAGGAAAATAGGGGGTGTAAAGCCAGCACCAAAAGGGTCTCATAAGTGGTGCCCAGGGCAGGGCATTGTGACAGCCCACAGCCTGCCATGGGGGCCACATCCCACCAATGGGTCCTCAGGCTGCCATGAGGGCAACAACTGCCATGGAGGTTACAACCTGTCACAAGGGCCACAGCCTGCCACGGGGACCACTAGCCTGCACACTCACCACGGGGAGACAGGATGAAGCTCAGTGTGCCGCCTGTTACAGTCACAGCCTCGCCTGGGGACTTTACCAAGTGGAAATGGCACTCTGCTGAAATAAAGGATGCATTCACACTTTGAAACACATTTTCTTGGGGTTTTGTTACATCCCTCACTACTTCTAATTATCAAAGAGACTTTCTTTCTAAACAAAGGCTGCTGCTTCTTCATCCAAGAGCGACGTTATGATGCTAAATGAGGAATACGATCACAGTGCCTTGCCAAACAAAAGGATGTCAAATGCAGGCACTTGTGATTTCTCCGCTGGATCAAGGAGAGGGAAAGAAGTTACAGAGAAGAAAGCCCAGATTTCAAACAAATGTTTCTATAATCAACAGTTACAGCAAGCAAGGCTCAGAAAATTACTGGGAAAATGTATTTTTCTGTAAATATCCCTTGTTTCCTTTTTTATTTAAGGTGAAATATCTTTTTTCAAGCATCAGTCTTAATTTTTATTTTTCAGGTTAGCTTGGAAAAAAGTAAAAAGAAAAAGCCAATCTGGATATATTTTTTTTGACACAGTAAACTGACTAGTTCCTCTCGAAATGCTAAAGCCGGTGATGTAACTTCTTTATTTAGATAAATTCTAAAGTATCTGCTATTTACACAGATGCCAGAGAATAATTAGTGTTATTAAGAAAATATTTTTCTACAAGATATACACTATTTGTTAACATTCTGAAATAGCGATTAAGTGAACACACAGGCTTATTGTTTTCTCATTAAAATTGCGTATTTTGGGAAGGATCTGTGAATGATGTTAAACAGACTAATAATTTTCAATCTAATGTTGAAAACACAAACAGATCAATCTTTCGCAAAGCAGTGACTTCCTCTCTCCAGCCCTGCTTTCTATTTGACTGCCTCCACCCCTTCAATACCCTGTTTCCATCGTGTGGCCTGTTCAGAGGCGCGTGGCGGGATTCTGAATCCTCAGCAACCTCAGCAGAGGGAACACGAGAGAATTTGCTAAATCAGGATCTTTCTGTTCTCCCCTCTTTAATTTCTGAGGCAATGCTTGCCACACATCATAATATTTCCCCTTCTTTCCTCCTTTCTTTACATGCCCTGCTCTTTGTGACATAACACTTCTCAGGGAGCTCTCTGAGGACAAAAAACCTTCTGATGTTTAATGATTATAACTTGGGTTTACAAATTGGCATCTGTAGTACCTGAAGTTTGAGCCATGCTGGCTGAAAATCGTTAAAGGTGGACGATTTCAGCGGGATGATGGGGAAGAGATGCCAATGAATTATTTGTCCTTTTTTTTAATTAATGGTTATTTCCCTCGCAATGCAGAAGGGTTACCCTTATTTAATTCACTGAATTGTAGGGGTTGGAAGGGACCTCAAGAGATCATCGAGTCCAACCCTCAAAATTCCTTGTATCCTTTCCATATACAGTGAATTTGGACAAAGGCAGGATGTATTTTTTTGGTCAGTACATGACACTTTTATGGTGCATTTTCCTTCCCAGCTTTCTGTGATATGGAAAATGTCACATTTTGCTTAGATGCAATTTCAATAGTTCCATTTATTTCAGTTAAGTACACTTTAATTAGGTTCCTATTTGCATTCAAAGTTACTGCAAAAAATTATCAGGAGTCTTGGTGCAGTGCCTTAATCTGAGCATAGTAAAATCCAGGAGGAGATCTCCAAACCCGCCCACTAAGCTTGCATATTGACTTTCTGTGACTATAAAAAATACAAGTGATTGTATTTAAAACACCCCATTTTTGTAGCTTGGGCCAGTGAATAAGCAATTTGTAGACACAGCTGCTGAATTTGCACAAGCAAATTGTGGTTAAAAGACAATGTCTGAACCTGCATTCCTTTCTTAAAGTAATCTTTTATGAAAATTAGTTCTTCCTAACCTGAAACGTGGCTTTCAGCCACCGAAGCGCTGTTAGCCACCTGCATGAACAGTTCAGCAGAGTTTTACTGCCAGAGGGCATCAGGTCAGAGCTGGCTTCTGCTGCCAGATCAGTCACTGACTGCCTCGGTTGCCTTTGGCAAATCATTTAACCTTTCTGTATTATTGTTTTCCTGCCAGAAGAATAGTTCTTTAGCCCATTAATTAATAAAAATAACTATAAAAATGCTGCTTCTTGAATTCCAGTGCCTGTCTGCTCTACAGAACAATACTACGAGACTTGAAACCGCTCTGCCCATTAGATAGAAATCAGCTGTTTCTCTGTAAGCAGGTGCTGTTAGAGCACATTTCTACCCCACACACTTTAATGACTTCACAAATTACGAGGAAGAACAAGGCTTACAGTTCTGCAACTCGTGAAGAACCCCCACGGAAAGAGAAGCCGCGGTCTGTGTCTCAAGCTGACAACTCGCATGTTTTAGAATGCTCCCATTAAGTTTTAATGAGCTAAATGACTCAAAAATATATAGATTGTGAAAGCGCTCTTGATCTGAAACCTTACATGCCATGTTTCAGCCTAAAACAAAATTTTACTGCCTGGATATAAAACCCTGAAAACCAGAGTTTGTAAGGGAAACGCCGACAGAGCACTGGCTACGCTGCAGCGTGCTAACAGGCACCACTAAGACAGTCTATTCCAGAATAATTTTTCTTTTTATTATTTCATTAAGTTGTATCTCACTAAAGTTCCTCCTAGGATCTCTCTACAGCACCAAATTTTTCATTGAGAAAACTATAAATCATAGGCCTAAATTACAATTTAATTATAAACGCCTTCCCTTCTAATGCTGCCTGGGACCTTTTACCCTCCTACATAATTCTAAAAAATGACCCCTGTCATAATTTCCTTCACTAGAATAATATGCAGAGATCTAATCCTGAATCCTGCTGTCTTATAATTTAATATAAGAGGTAATTATTATTCAAAAGATAATGTTGCAGATATTGAAAATATTCTGAAGTTTAAGTCTAAAAAAACCTTGACTTGGAATGTAAAAGCCTCTTATTTGACTCCTGCTGAAAAGGAAATAAATAAAAAGGTTTTAAGACTTTATGCAAAATGCTAGAAGTATTATTTGTAGCAGGAATTTGTCTCCCGTAATTTCTATAACCTTTGAACTACAGAGCATACACCCTCCTCTCACACACAGCGGCACAGGGAAGACGCCAAATCATTTATTATTGATTGCTGCTTTTTGCCATGGGTGAGACAAAGTTTTAGATTGCTGCTATCTAGCTGAAAAACCCGTTTCAAGTGGCTCTGCGTTCCGGGACGCAATAAGGCACGGGAAGGAAGGAGAAAGAAAAAAAGCCAAGCAAACAAACAAACAATTCATAAACCCTTCTTCTTAGCTCTCAAATTAGATTTTAAGCTTCTCACATCAAAGGCAGCGTTATGTTTATCCAACACATTCCTGGAAAGAAGTTAAATAACATTACAACTTTAAGGAATTAGTAGGTTTTTCCTGAGTTGGAACAGGAAGGAATAACACCATTGTGTCAATTCATCTTGCACGAGAGACAGTGAATTTAATCTCGTAGCACGAGCACAGCTATTATTGCCTGTCTCTGTTCACTTTACAAAGACAGACTTTGACCTTAAAGCCCTTTTTTCTAAAACCAGGATTTCATCTATTAAAACCTGTTTTCTTTTTACTTAACTCTTACGGTATTTGCAGGAATATCTGCCAGAGGAGCGAGCTGACCGTGCAGGAGGAGCGAAGGAGGTCAGGGTGAGTGTAAGGAGAGAGGCTCCACAGAAGGAATTCCTGAAGTATAGTAGAATAAAATTCATGGAGCAACTGGAACATGTTTTCAGTTTCAAAATCAGGAAGCATGGCTCCCCCCCCTTTTTTTTTTTTTAAGTAAATGAGATATCAAATGAGCTCATTGCTTCTGGCCATATATAGCCCCATTGGTAAGAGCAAATAAAATACCCTAAATGACAGATTCAACATCCTGAAGAGGTAGAGGCCAGCAAGGTTATCAGAAAATGGGGTTCACAAGAGGTAATTATAGCCCATGCTCGCCCTTCTTAGGTGAGGCAGAACATCACTATACAGCTCAATAAAAATCAAACTATATAGTGCAGAAGCACCAGTTTACTACCCTCTTTGTTTTTGCTTTGGGAGCAGTTCATTTAAGATGTAATAAATTGAAGGTTTTTTTCCTGTCCTTCCATAAATCTAGGGACAGTGCAAATGAGGAGTTCCTCATTAGGGACAGAAGAAAAGGGGCTCCCTAGATAGTGACACAGACCGGTAGCATTACAGCACTCATTAGGAGGAGCCCGGTTCTTTTTTGTAATAAGGAATATTACTTAATAGCACGCGAAGCATGGTTCACTTCATCCTGCTGAAGCGAGCTTTTGGGGGGCAGTGAAGAGGAGAAAGGGAAAGTCCACAGTACCACAAACATCATAAAATCCAGAGATGGGAGTTTTTGCCTTTAACAAATTAATAATAAGAAAGTGTCGCTGACTGCCTCTGACTGCATTGCTCCATGCAACAAAAAGATTTAAGGACCTCGGGGGATTTGTGGAAGATGTTGGGCTGTGCTTCTAAATGAACACACAGACCCAGGCTGGATGGGCACAGGTACACGGAGAAGATTGTCAGCAGATTATCTCCTAACTGGAGGAACCAATGAAACACAAAGCTTGCCCAATTTTGAAGGAATCTTATTACTAGCAAATCAGAATGTGTTACTGCGATGAGGAACATACGGCACCAAAACAGACAGATCCTCTCACATGGGCTGCCCCAGGCACTTCAGAAGATGACAAGAAATATTTTGGTGAGTATCTCCAAGCTTTCATTCTGTCACCAAATGCCCCCCTGCTTCAGAACCTCCAAGATGACTGTGCCTTAAAGTTGAGCCCCATTGGGGATTCTCATTGGAGCCAGAGAGCAAGGGGAGATGCTGCTGAGCTCCAGATCCTCCTAACAGACCTCACGATTCAATGGGAAGAAACTTGGGAAGAAGAGATGAAGGTCAGAAAGTGTCGTGCATGCACAGAAGCAGTAACTGGGCTTCTCTAACAAACAGGCTTCACACCTCCCTTCTGTAGGGTGAGTGAAACCACAGGCTCACACCTCCATTCAGAATGGAGACCAGGGAGGGTTAATCAGACATGTATTGAAGCTGTTGAGACCAATCATGCAGCCAAAGCCTTGACTAGCCTGGGGAGGAGCTTTGCCCGAGTGAGAACCCAAGTTTACCCAAGTATTACATTTACATCACACATACGTTCTGTTTACTTCAGAAATTAGCTTCCCAAAGAGCTGTGTGAATAGGTAGAAAAGGCAGAGGGTGTTTTCTCTGCCCCTCTTGACAGCATGGCTGGCCCAGACGGGGTACCACAACTGGCTGCTAGTTAGTGACAGCTTCTGAAACACTGCTTGGTTCGAGGTTTGTGGTTGTGATGTCTGCACAGTGTTAGTAAAACACGGCCAAGCATCCAGACACCTGTTATTGACACGGCAAGCTTCTCACACAAATAAATTTTCTTATTTATGCATTTGGCAATTTTTCTTTTCTTTGTTTCACCAAAGCCATTTTTCTATTCGTTTGTAATTTTAAATACTTATTTCAGGTCTCAAAGCAGAAGGATGATAGAAGGTTTGAAGCCATCACGTGGGCAGTTGGCCGAGAAACTACTAATAGCTACCACGTTACACTTCTTGTGCACATCACAAACTCGCCATAAGAACATCTCACAGCTCTCCCTACAGAATCTCATTTGGGCTTTACCCAGCCATTGCTCCACTTTCTCAGATTATTTTGGATTCTGCTCCTATCACTGCATGTACTCAATAGCTCGCCTTTCTGTTGTCTGAAAGCCTGGTAAATATATTTCCTACTTTGCGATTCAGCTCATTACAGCAAACACTGCAATGACCCAGGGTCAGGGCAGACCCCTGCCAAACATCATTTTATACCTCCTTCCGTTTTGACATTGATAAGTATGCCCTAAATATGATTCTTCAGCCAGTCATGCACCTACACCCATCTAAACCACATTTCCTTAGCTTGCTTATAAATAAAGTCATGTGAGGCAGTGTCAAAAACCTCCCTAAACTCCAGATATACGACATCTATTGCTGCTTCCCTGTCCCCCATCGTTTCTCTGTCATACGAGTTGCTGCGTTGGGCAGACTATATTTTTCTGACAAATCCATGGTTGCTATTTGTTTCCTTGGCATCTCCAAGGGGATTGCCAACACTGACTATTTTTTCCAGAATTTTTGCCAAAACTGGAGTTCAGCTGACTGGTCTGTAACTCCTCTCTATGCTAAGAGCAATACAATGCCTTCCCATATTTCACCTTCCCTGCATAAGTTTCCAAAACTAGAGTTTATTTTGGCTCCACATGTTCTTTTAAAGAGTTTGGAAAGCCAGGGTTCTGACAGCAGCTATCTTACACACTTTAACCCGCTTCTTCTCTATTCAGCGCAAAGATCTTATCCATTTGGCAACAGCATCAATTATGATAGTTGCTGTCCTATAGACGACCTTTAACAGAGAAGGATACAAAACCTTTAGGCTGCCTCAGAATTGTCATTGCTCTCCTCCTCCTTATTTCCCTATTCCTGCTCTTGTTCTTTGCATTGTTAGTTTCTGCTGATTTGATCCATCCTCCTCACTGCTTTTTTTGTGGTTTGGCCTCTATGATTTTATCACAACATGCTTCTGCTAGACTCACAGAATGGTTTTGAGTGGAAAAGACCTTCAAGATCATCGAGTCCAACCATCTATCCTAACCTACTAGGTCGAACACTACTCCTAGTTGTTCTCAGCCATCGGCCAGCAGTTCCTTATACATCCATACCCTGCACTAGGATAGTTTGCACTTTGTAAAAAGATTTCATTTATGTAATTATTCAGACTTCAGCTCTGAATAATTCCCCATAATTGGGGCATTAGCTGCCCAAGATATTCAGTGTCACTGATTATTCCTAGCTGTTATTTGCACACTGAACTCAAAAACTTGCTACCCTCTTGCCGACGATGTCCCAAGCAGCTACATCTTAGCCTGACGCGCTTGTTCTACAAACACACCGGCAGTACTGCGGCCAGAAATGAGTCTGTTACACCATCAGTACCTGGGGAATAACAGTATTTCACTTCTATCTCCAAGGAGAGGCCACAATGAAAAAAGAGAGGAGGAAGGTCAGGGGAGAGCTTGTATTCTGTGCTATGGTAGTACTGCTTTAGCCACGGGTCCGAGAACATCCAGCCTTCCAACTCTGCAAAATACTTCTGCAGAGGGAACCCAGCCCCAGCACATTTTCTCTCACATTTGACAGGCCACTTCAAGAGCATCTTTACTTAGTCCTCATCAAACCAGGATAATAGACAGCTTTCCACCCCCAGCATCCCCACTCTGAGCAGGCAGTTTCCCCAAGAGTCGCCTTGTACAACCTCAGACACTTTCTTACAGGTCAATTTGGGTTTCCTGCCTGCTGTAAGTGGCAGAGCTGAGGGTCTCTCCCTCTCTCTTGCCTGGCTAATCAATACAAACGTCACTTCCAGGGCATTTCCCCACTACGCAGCCAGGAGGACAGCAGAGACTGCTGACTGCTGTAAATAACTGCATAGCTTCAGCCTTACATCAGAGAGTACATTAAACTTCTGGAGTGGCTTTTTGGGGGCTTCTGGGCTTCTTTTGAGGCTTCTTCTATTTTAATTCTTCCCAGTGACAGCTAAGAAGTGCAGTTGGGGAGGCTGACCCATCCCTGCACGGCGGGTGTCAGCATCCCCATGAGCAGTGCAAGTGGCACTGTGCTCGCCCACAAGAGCAACAGGGAAGTTCTATAAAGTGCCGACCGCAGCTTTACAGTCACCGTGTTAGGGGCAGGAGAAAGGCAGGATTAAACAATTATTGCCTCGAACTCACGCAGTAAAATTTGTTTATGAGGTAAATTTTAACAAGAAACAAACAGTTAGTGTTGTTTATAAGCAAACTCAAGCTGTAAAAACCAGGGAATGCTTTGTAAATGCCCGTCCGTGGGCCAGATGAGGTCCTGGAGGGAAGCTCCCCGCTGCTTGCAGCTGGCTCTCACACGCACGCAGAGCGTGATGGGCTCCAGCGATGGGGGAAATCAAAGCCTTGGCTCTGCCCGGGGATGGCACAATGGCAAAACCTTCATTTGTTCTTCAGGATTTTGATCCTCACTGGTCCCGCTGCAGGGAACGACCTCCTTGTAACACCCGGACAAAATATGGCCACAATGACCACTAAAGAGATCCATCTATTACCTAACAGCAAGTAACATCACAGCATCTACACCAGGCACAATCCTGGTGTACAACAGAGTTTTTTGATCTAAATGACCCCGCCAGAATAAATTCACCTTGGTTTCCCGCTGCTATCTTACTCAGCGCTGCAACACCCCTCTCTTAATGGAGTTAATTCATTAGGTAGAGCCCCAGGAAGGTCTGAGACCTCGTGGTGTCCCTACAGTGTGGCCTGATGGCACCATGAAGATGAGCACCCGTGCAGCAGCAGGGAGCAGTGACTCAAGGCTAATGCCCACTGGCAGGGTGCTGTGAGACCGAGTGCCGACCCTTTGGGACTGAACAGTCCAGGGATGCTGTGGATAAGGGCTGGGCTCCTCTGGTTGAGCCCTGGGCAAAGACCCTCCCCTGACAAGCCACAGTCCCAGGCTGAGGCACATCAGAGGGCCCACACTGGAAGATGAGGGGATGCACAGCCAAATGAGTCATCGCCTGGCGCAGCCCCTGCCCTACCTGCCCTGTGCAGGATGGCTGCCCATCCACTGTTGCGCTCACTGAGCTTGCACACCCATTGAGGAGCACTGAGGAATGCCACTACTTCCATTAAAACCCTGCAGATGATGACTTTGCAGACTGACGAAGGAAACACACCTTAGCTGATCCAGCTTTCCTAATCCCCAACAACAAAGAAATAAAAACTGGGTGGGAAAAAAAAAGTAACATTATTCTTTCTACTGCACACACAAAAACACAAAAAAAAACCCCTTTTACAAGTGAATATATGCCTACTGCAAAGTACTGAGGTGAAAAGGGAGGTTCTCCTCATCCCCGTTCCCCTAGGATCTCTTAGAGCGCGTGTATGTTTCTGTGGTGGTTGGCTTGTGGTTTCGTTGTTCACTACAGTTTCCCAGAGCCCTATATTTTACTGAAACATAAGTACAGGCCCACCAATTCGCTGACAAGCTGATCTATTGGCTCCAGGACACTGAGGGGAATTATGCTCCTGCCGCCCTGATGCTCTCCTTTGTTTAGAAAAAGAAGAGAGAAAGAGAGAGAGTGAAAAAAAAATCCTCAATCGTTTAGTACAAGTCATTTTACATGCTGGGATAATGAAGTATAAAAATGCCTTCAAAGGACTGATTTCCTACTTTTAACTCACTACCAGCCGAGCTCTTTGTGAGGCCCTCTGGAACATGCATTCCCAGCCCCACTCAAACAAAAGAGCTGCGAATTCATTAAACTATTTAATTATGCCTTTTTATTTTTCTCCATTAGCAAGCCCTGCCAGTACAAAGTAAATAAAGCCACCATGGTCTTTCCCCAGCAGACACACTGACTGTTTTTATTCTTTATTCAGTTTACAATATAAAGGGCTATTTTTTCCCCCTCCTCCTATTCTTGGCGAGTTTCCTAATACAAGCCCTACAAACAGAAGCATCCAACTGTACATGCGATGCATGGAAGCCGAGAGCAGCAGCAGCACTCAGCATTGCAAGCACATACCCAAGACAGCTTTCAAAGTACCAGCAGCCAACGGCAGCCAAACAGCACTTTACAGCCAGGCGCGGAAAAGATATTAGCTTTTTTTTTATACTCTAGTAAATTTGCTTTTTACATCTATTTCTTTTCAGAAGGGCTTGTTATTGAGCTTACTGTCCACAAATTCCATTGATCTCAGGCTGTGACTCAATCCATATGCTCACGCTTTGACACCAGCACAGCAAGCAAGCGATACAAATCCTGTTCAGGCTACAAACTTATTGATTTTATAGATTTCCCCCAAAGTTGTGATAATGATATATCATTGTTAAATTTGGTAGAACAAACTGCTTTCCCAATCTGTCAATGCGAGCATGAAAACCAATTCACAGCCTTGTTTAGAAGGCTTTCCCTTCAGAAGAATAACTACTGCTAGCGGAAGCAGATCACCAATACCCAGCCGCTGGCACGGGGTTGATGGATGTTACCTTTCCAGTTGCCCTTTCCTGACCTGTAGCATGCTGGGTTCCCAGACTGCCTCCTGGTTATGAGAACCACCCTTATTTTTCAGAAGCATTTTTTTCAAATTCATTATTTAAAACTTGCAGTATATGTAAACCATAATAATAGCTTTTAAACATATTCCCTTTAAATATTTTAGATGCATTAAGACAACATGAAAATTATTGATTTGAGCAAACCATTTTTGCTTGTTCTATTCCTGGGCTCACATAAATGGCAAAGCTTTGCTGTTCCCTTCCATGGGAGGGAGACAGAATACTGGTTTAAAGAGGAGTGTCCTCACTTCCTGCTCCATCCCAGTTTCCCAACCTGGCAACAGTGGGAAGGAGGACCCCTTCCTAACAACCGGCTTCTACTGTGAAACACTTGGGAATTCCCCTTGTTGCTGGAGGAGAAACTCAATCCGATGTCCATCTCCTGCCCTGCTCCATTCCAGCAGCATTAGAAGGAAGAAACTCAAGCTGTGGCTCAGGTTGTGAGAACACGACAGAGGCAGCTCGTTGGCCCTTGTGTGGGTATCACAGGACAAAAAGGCACTCATCAAACCCATGTCTGCACAGTGCAGGAGATGTACAGAAACTGTCAACAGCTGTTGTGGTTTTAACAAACCATGAAATAGCTCTAACAAAACGGTTTGCTGCAGTGACAATGTGTGCTTTCATTCACACGCTCGCCGCAAGCTCTGAAGCCATTATTAGCACTCCAGAAAGACTTAAAATTCACAAATAGAAAACTTGCCAAAGACACTGAAACCAATCAAGAGGCAGGAACCACCGAGTTAGGAAACAAAACCTAGGAAACCCGGGTGAATAAATAATCCCTCTCTGGAATACCTTCCCTTTTCCATCACGGACTGTCTGTTCCTTGTCCATCTTCACTCCACATGCATCTCTAGCTCTGGAAAAGCAGCTCAACTCATCCAACATTATCCCACTAGTTCAACACACATCACACAGCGAGAGCTTTGCCTTTCTCTCCCCAGCCTTGGTACCAGCATCTGCCCACATCTGGCAACACCTCCCTAAGCATTCACCCGTGTTCCTGGGACAACAGCTGAGACAGATGCTGAAACGGGCTGAACGTGTCCCACCAACGCCTCTCCTTTTGCATCTGATTTAATTCAAGGTGATAGATGCTGAACTCTTTCCTACTGTGGCTTTTTTTGAACCTGCTGAATGCCCTTTCCAAATAGGTCTTTCTGAAAAGTCTTTCTGAACTTCAGGGCACTTTAAATTTGAGTACCTGCCTGCAGTATCCCTTGTCCATCTTCCAACTGTGATAAGGAACAACAACTCTGACATGCTTCTCATTTGTCTGTGGTATTTCACTGGTTTTCTCACCGAAACAGAAATGGCAGGCTGCAGGAAAGGCGACAGAGCAGCCTTCTGTCAAATTTTTATTGTCACATTGCTGAGGAGGCTCATGCTTCTCTCCTGGTGTGTAGGCAGGAAGGGGTCTCACAACGTGTCCTTACAAAAACAGACTGTCTCCTTGCTGGACAGAGAAGTGCCATTAGTAACGTCCTAAACATTCAACTGGTTTTTGTTTGAAGAAAGCGAAGACCTTAACAACGACAAGTGTTATCACTGACCTCACTTCCCTGATGGGAGAGCTGAGTCTTGGGAGACTGCAGGACAAACCAGAGGCCTGTATCACAGCAGTGAGCAGGGACTGCCTGGTAATGAAGATCTATAACACATCCACACCTGCTCTGGATAGCGTCAGCTCGTGTCTTCTTTAGGGAAGGATACAAGGGGAATGCCCTCGCAACGGGACCTGCTAACAGCCACCTGACATATTTCAGAGGGACTGGGAGCCCGTGAAAGCAGCGCCTCTTACGCCTTTACTTCTCTCCATCCCTTCTGTTCCAGCCTCACACCTTCACCCAGTGTCCCGGACTCATGTTCACTGCTATTCCCTCTTTGCTGGACACGTAATGGCTTTACCCCTGTCTGCCAGAGCAGGAGGAAGAGCATCACGTGTCCCTCTACTCAGTTCCAAATTACCCTTCATACCACTCGATACAGAATCTGTATGACACCACAACAGGAAAATCTGTGGGACTCCCACGCAGGGATACAGAACCTTGGGGTTCGAGGGAATCAGAAGAGACCACTGCTGTCTGTCAGGAAAAAACGAAGAGGGAGCCTGACTGCATGATCAGAACATACAGACATCCACAGAGTCAGGTTACTTCTGAAAATTATCTGAATTCCCTCCTCGCCCCCCAAAAGCACTATATTTGGACAATCCACAGAACCCTAGCCTTCAATTAGTATTTCTTGAAAAATAAGTATTTTCTTTCCTGCATCCCACTCTCACTTTCCTCTCCACAACCCCCTCCCCCCACCCCAAAAAAAAACCAGAGAAAAGAAAAGGGAAAAAAACCCTTTCCTGATAATTGCACTGGTCCAAATGTGCAGGGGCTTTCATACAGAATGATGGCTTCCCTTGTCTCCTGCATTTGTTCATCTCCTTTGGGAGGAGCAATTTACAGAAAGCATTATCGATTTTTGCCATAATAGGTACAGAGATGCCTCACTGTCCCTGCTCAGCCAGCTCACTCTCTGCATCACAACTGTCAGGCCAGTTTGTGAAGCCCGTCATTATTTTTTTTCAAGTAAATCCATCACGGGAGTGGGGGAAAAGTGATGAAAATAAAATTATTTTCACCTTGCCATAAAAAAGAATGGCCATGTTCCCTAACAGAAATAAGTGCAAATGCTGTCAACTAAGAGAGCGGAAGGGAAATTCAAAGCAAATAAAAGCGGGCCAGGGGGAGGAAGGAAAAGGAGGAGGGACTGGGAGGAGGTATGGCAGTGGCTAATTTACTTTGAACACATTCTGGAATTTTCCCGTTCAAGCCGCTGTTTACAACTCTTCCAGTTGTTCTCCATGTTCCCGCTCCTCTGGAAGTGCTGAAACCTGTACTTTATGCAGGTATTTTCCTTGGCTTTCAGGGTGTCGAGGAGACTGTGGGTTTGGTGATGCAATTATGAAATATCATTGGTGTGCAGGATGAAATGTGCCTGTAAAGCTCCCTGTGAATGCAGACCACCCACCCACCGCCCGGCTTCCCCACGGCACTGCGCTCCTTTGTGCACAGCCCTGGTTGGGGTTTCTCTCCCACTGCCCGTTCACCAGGGGCAGGCTGAGGCCACCAAGCTCATTCTGTCCCTGATCAGCATGTGAATGTTAAGGGATACTCACTTCAAATATTTCTGAAACTGAAAAAGCCTTTTAGAAATCGCATCTAAAAACAAACAATTCCCCCTGCCCCTCAATTGCATTACTGACTCTCAGACAGGCCCTTTGGTATTCATCCCTCCTCCTTGATTAGTTTTTGCTGTACCCTTCAGTGCTGGTCACTTATCTCACATCTTGAAGGTCACAGTCTGTAGTACCCTATTCCAGCGGCCCTGGGTTGGTTTTTATTCCTGAAGACAGCCTTGTTTTGGGCTCGGAAGGTTTAATCCAAGAATTGGCTCTGGATCTAATTCCCAGATCCTCAGTTCATTAGCCATGAAAAGTGATAGCTGCTTAAGATTTTTATGAGACATTGTTCCAAAAGCGGACCACAGAAACGGCACAATTACCCAGCACACTGCACAAAGCCCCGGCTGCCTTTGGCACCGACACAGGGAGCTTGATAGCAATCAAACAGCTTAATGAAAAGCAGCAAGTTTGCTCTCAGTAAGGAGCAAGGGATCTGTGAAGTTTGCTTCCAAGTGGTGCTTTCTGTGAGGACACTTGTTAGGATAAAATTTAAACTATCACCCCCCTACTTCAGGCGTGCTGGCACTAAAGGATACACAGCCTGTCTTCCTGACCCTCCCACACGAGCCCTCACAAACATGCCCCATTCAAAGCTGGTCTGCCTTCTCCCCCAGGCCCTCAGCAGACCCAGATACTGATGCTGAAGCCATTCATTGCAACGAGGCCAGGCAGGTTGTGAGAAGAGCTGCCAGGCAGCGTACAGAAACATCAGAGATTTCTTCAGCCAGGGGTAGGGAAACCACAACAGCCAGTCCCGTGTCCAGGTAATTACAGGGATGAGACACAGGCAGCAAAACAGAAGACGGTTAGAAGTAAAGTGGATACTCTGCTGAGCCATGGATTAAGGGTAAATGGAGCCAGATCCAGTACGGCCAAAGTGCTTTCAACAGCGCCACGCGCCTGCCCTCCTGCCAGCACCACCTCCTCCTGCCCAGCCTCCCGCTGCTGACACCAACCAGAATGAACTGGGGTCCCTCCAAGATCAGCTCCCTGGTCTTCAAATCCTGCCTTGATCCTCCTCTCAGTCCATCCCATGGCTGGCTGCATTGTGCCCAAGCACAGCAGCACATCCTGGGATTAAAGGATGTCTGTGTGCCCAGAGCTCGGTGCTGGCTCACAGCAAACAGGACCTGCTGCCCTGATTCCCTGAGGATGGTCAGTAGATCCCACCACAGTGGGACACTGAGCGAGCTGCTGGCCACAGAAGAACCCCCTGCCCCACAGAGATAGCCTTCTGAGCTCTGCGAACACTCCTGTTCCTCATCAGAGGTATTTGTACAATGCTCTCTATATAAAAACAATTACCCATGGAGCAACCAGCCCGGTCTCTCCAGGTGTGTGTGTACTGATGTGGAACCGGGATGGTCTTTGAGGTCCCTCCCAGCCCCTCTGAGACATCTCTGCTTGCAGCAGAGAACCAGCACTTCTCATGGGAGCATCTCCAGATCAGATCTCAGAGGTGGCCGAGGGGTAGCAGAGGCCGGAGGTGCTGTCACTGCTCCCTCAGCCCCCATCACCTCTTGATCCACAGGCACCCAGCCCACCTCAGTGGGACACAGGCATTTTTGTAAGCCTGAAGTAGCTACAGGACATCAAAGGCACCTTTGGTTTCTCATGAGAAAGCAAAAAATAAACTTTGTAATCGAGATCAAGCTTATCAAGAAATTTTAGCTAGTTTATTAAAGGCAGAGAGCAGCTATTACTGCTATTTATCTAATACGCTCTGCTGTGCAAACAACAGGCCCAATTTCAATAGCAGCGTAATTCCGCCAATGAATTACCATCCTATGGGAAAAATTAGTTTAAATTAGTTTAGTTTGTTCTTTTGCTCTAACAAGTACATTCTAGATTGTAATTGTTTTTAAATCTCTTCTCAGTACATACACACCCAGCGCTGCGTCTGAGCAGGTGGCTACCGCGTGTCTCCCTCATTTAGCCAGCATTACTCCCCACTTAATTCATACATATGTTCAGACACACGCGTACACACCCAGAACAGATGTGTGCACCAAAACACAGGCACATATGTGGCTCCTGCTTAATACAACAACTTCAGCAGAAACATCAGGACTGGGCAAATGTGGAGAACAGCCTGCAGGAAAACAACTCTCCTTTCATTTTATAATTTGAAGCTATGTTAAATTAACCACCGTCACCAGAGCGGTGTGTGCGCTGACACCAGACAAGCACGAGTGTCTGATGCCCCGATGCTGCCATTGGGTTTCACTGTGTCAGTGTAACACATGGGGAGTGTCGCTCCTCCACGTTGGAGACATGTGGATAGCGCTGAGTGTGGCTTCACTCTGAAAAACCACGTCAGAAACGGCAACTTCTTACTCAAAGATCCCCCCTCCCACGTGTAAACCGGGTCAAGGACGTTGACTTTAGTGACAAAACAGCTCTTTACTGATTTTTAGTGGTTCTGTGTCAATACGGGTAACAGTAAGCATCGGGTGGTGTTACTGCATGTCAGACACTGAGTAGTTTACTGAGCTCTGGTCGGTTCTAACTGGCGTAAATCCACCGAAAATGGAGAGGGGCTGTGGCAGTCTGCATGTGCCCTGTTAACCCTTACCAGGCTCCCAGCCCTCGAGCTGCAGGAAAAGGAGACGGGGGAGGAAGAGGGGGGTAAGCAGAAGAGTCCTGTTCTAAGAACACAGATACGTGAGAGCACTGACCTGGATCCAACCGAGGGCATCTATCCACACTTGTGCTAGAGACACACCCAAACCTGCCTGCACCAGCCCCACGCAGCTCAGAGCATCCCAAGGATGCTCAGAGTGGAACAAGGTACTACTTCTGCACCCAGAGCTTCTCCCTGTCCTCTTCCAAGGGGTAAATCTGCTTTGACCAGACAGTCTTTGCGTAGATCACCCATGGGTTTTTTCTTAAAAACCAAGGGGCAGCAGGAGGGCTTCCTGCATGTCCTCCCACACTCCATGGGGCTGTCAAAATCAGAACCCAACTCTGGTCCAGCCCGTATTTTAGCAGCTTTGTTTATTCTCACATTTGCTAAACTCTGAGAACTTCAGGCCACAGATCTCTACTGATGTTTTAAGCACACTGCTACCATTAAACAAGTGGAACGAGAAAGGAAGAGGACTGCTCATCTCAGAAGAGTGGAACAGAACTGGAGTGCAATTGAAATGGGTATTTAAACATGCACATGGGGTGAGGGATGCACCCTACTCTCTACTAAGACTCTGGTGGTGAGTTCCCTGGGCTTGGTGGCCCAGGGAGTGGAAGTGGCAGAAAAGAAACATCCCTGGGGTTTTGGGGGAGTAAAACGGGAAGGGAACAGATGAGAAAGCAGGTTATTTGTGGAAAAAAACACTCTGGCTTGAACGCTGGGGTAGAAATGAAGTCTGCTGCGCTTTCTTTGTGTTCAGCCTCTGGCTGTCCAGCTGGTAACCAGATCATGTGGAACACAGGCCTCCAAAAGGCGGAAAAAGATCTGAAATATGAAGCACTGCTGTTTTACTGCTAATTCAATAGGAAAAAAACCCTATAAAATATTAAAGAAAGTATTTAAAAATATATTAAACACAATTTGTACAATAATAGCTTAACCTGACATCAGAATGCAGCTTACAGCTTGTTTGTCCCAAGTTTCATAGCGCGGATAACAGAATAACAGGCAGAATGTTCCACACAGCCTCCAGCGTTTGACAAAATAGGATTTGGGCTTCGTTAAAACAAATTCCAGGTGGAAAATTGGGCATGCTGATAAAAGCAGCACAGGAAAGAGTGTTAGCTCTGATAGGGTAGGATGGGTATTGAATTCACTCTTAACATTACAAGACTTAATTAAAGAGGTTGACCCGAGGACCCCAAACAGTGACAAGCCAAGATAGCCATTCCTAGTACAATGCTGTGCTACTAAAGTTAATTCTTTGTAATGTGGCTCCAACTGGAATGTCTACAGAACATCCTAATGCTGGGGAGGAGCCGGCAGCGCAGGCGCATCGCTGCTTCCAAACCAAAACAGAGAACATCCGTGTGCTCACAACACACAGCTGTGTGTGTATCTGAACACAGACTAGTTATCCCACAATGACCAATGTGTGTTTACCAATCAGGATGTTTCTGTGTCACTTCCCATGGTCATAAACATCATCATCTCTCTGCCGTCCCTTCTTAACTAGAAGAGCAAACCAAAAGGGCTTAGGAACACCCTTGGTTCTTGAATCTGTGTGGTCATTCAGTGCTCACAACCCCCAGGCAGCCGCTATGCTTGCGACCATCACAGAAATGTTACTCTCAAGACGACAAAAATCTTAAAATAATAGATATTTTAAAGACAAATTGCTGATTGATTTTTTTGCCTGAATTATAAGTGATTTGCATGAGCAGAGAAGAACGATGGATGGTGGTTGGGCATCACCATCCATGCCCGTCTTTAACTCCCATAAAATTCCACGCTCCAACACCACCAGTGTTACACTGCCACAGGCTCCCAACTCCCTTCCATAGAGGATGCTTTTCCTTTGCCTGTGTATCACTCAGCAAGGGAAGGGACTGGAGCCCACCTGTAGCTGGGACATGGCCCTGTTTCTACACAGACCAACCTACAACTAGGATGAGGATTGTGGAAGGGCAGGAGATGTTCATCCCGGAGCCTGCAGCCCCCCAGACCTACCCCTTTGGTGCTCTCCACCCACCACAGAATCCCACAGAAAATGCCAGGCTCGCAGAGGACAGAGGAATAACGTTACCTACGGTCCCATTTGTTTATTCACACGGCCCTTTTCCAGGCTGCAGAGGAGACAGGCGATCCTGCATTGCAGCAGGGTGACGCCAAGGGCCGGTGGCTCAGGACACTCAGTGTTTGGTAGGCAACTCCCAAAAGAAACAGAGGCAGGAAATTTCATTTCACCAAAATAAAGCAAAGATATGCTGGAAAGTGTAGAAATCACAGAACTTCTAACATCTGCAAAAGTTAAGGTGTAAAAAACCATAAAATAAAGAGCTCACCTCCCCTTTGATGGCTTCCTTGGTCACCAAACGGGCCCCAGCCACAATCTACAAAAAGCATTTTGGAACAAAACCACAGTGAGCCTAAAAAACATCTGGCCAATCAAATTTACAACAATAGAAAAAGTGTAGTAAAAGTTTACTTCTTTTGAAGAATAAAGATGTATTTTTAAAAGCTTCATACACGCCACTGGAATGACGGCACAGTTCTAACCTAAACCTTGCTGCAAGAATGGAGACCAGCAGCAGATGAAAATCAGCTTAAGTGCACCCAGCCCTCATCGTTACAGAATGCCTCTGATAGTTCTCAAAAAGACCAAAAGGAATCATTCTGTAGGTGAATGCAGTGCAGTTTCTTATCATGTGTGTGCCCCTGCTGCCGCACTGAGAACACCCAGAACCGCCAACCCCACTCTGAGGGGCCAACCGCGGGTTTGGGTACCAGAGAGGCATCCTTCTACAAGCTTCAGAGTGTGAGCAGAGCTCCCCTGGGATCACCCCCGTGTATAAGACAAATACTACCTAAGCCATATTTCTCAGCTCTCTCTGAATTACTGCAGCAAGTAAGAAGAGAACATACAAATGGCTGCGCTGGGTCTGACCAAACATCCACTTAGTCCCATGTTCAGCATTCAGCAGCCATCGGAAACAGGTGCCCAGGGAGGAGGGTAAAAATAGCACAGGTATATAGTAATACTTCCTGTGAACCCCTCCCAGGCTCCAACAGCTTGTTGCTCAGAGACCGCCCAAGCAGAAGGGGTATGTTTGTGTTTAATATCTCCTGATGAATTTCTCTTCCCATGCACTTGTCCTGTCTCCCCTTGCTCCTATGTAAACCCAGGGCAGCCATCACGTTTGAGGGGCACAAAAGGAAACTTCCAACAGGCTTCGCACGCTTCCCCCTTCGTTTGCAGCTTGGTTGATCAGGTGGTTGCCTGCAAAGGGCAGGGCACACCTTACTGCTGATGACCAATCAATGCCGTATCGCTGAGTGCCAACTGATCTTAAATCCAGACTCATGGTCTCATCTCAGCGGGAATCACTCATGGCAGCACTGTCTGTCATTGCTGACCTGTCTTCTGCGTTCCCCTTTCCCAGGGTTTGTTTAGCATAGTTTAACACTGTATGAGTTTTCCAGGGCCTTTCCTCAGGAAGCCTGTGTGGTGTCAGTCAGAACCCCAATTTAACTCCATGATCCCCCTTCATTTCTATTAAAAAAATGATTGGAAACTTGTTTGGTAATAAAGCTAGATAAACAGCAAGGAGGCAAGTGCTGCCAGGGTCTTCACACGCTGAAGAAGTAATTACCACCAACAAGGAAGAAAGAAATCCAATTTAATACCTCCACTAATTTGTAACCATGCCCTCGGATGTGGGTCGGGCTCTCCCTGGCACAGGGATGCTGGTTTCACTGTTCCCATCATGTACATGCTGCTCCTTCAGGATACCCAACCCACACAGACCCTGACGTGCCTTTCAGCCCTCGATGCCCAAGCACTGTGCTCACATTTATTCACCACACATTTTGAAATAGCACTTTCTTGTTAAATCTTTTAAAGTCTTTCTTAGCATAACGGGCTCAGACCCCTTCCCTTCAGCACGCACCCAGGCAAGACTCCCTGCTTCACTGGCCCCCATGCTGCCAGCCCCACGAGAGCCACCCCACAAACACAGCGAGGTGCTCATCGTCACGATGGGCTTTGGGCTGAAGACTCCGCAGCAAGCCACATGCTCACCTCGCCTAACAACGGAGGGCACCAACAGTCTGGTTAGGCAAAAATCCCATGAGTAAAAGTTCCTATCAAAACCCACTCTGCAGCCTGCACAGGTTGGGCTCTGATGGGGAGGGCTCGGTGCATCTATCAGATCTGCAGCCTGACTCCCGTTTATCTCCAATCGCTGCTGCCCACACTTACGTTTAACACTGCCTGTTCAGTGTTGTTTCATACATACACCATCTTCAAGGTCAATACCGATGGAAGAAATGCTGGCAACTGCCTCAAAGAGCTACCCAGCGAAATACAGAGCAGCAGAAGTGGCTGGAATCAGTTGGCAGGGCCAGAGAGGCAACCGGGTACAAACCACAACCGGGTTATGAGCAACTTGTCCTAAATGAGCTGTGCTGCTCCCAGCTCGCTGCTTGCCCTGCCACGACCAGGCTGCAGGCTCTGGGAGGCAGAGATGGTTTGCTAGGAGATGTGAAAGGAGGGTGGGCAGCGGCTTTGGGGACTGTGGGTGCTTTTCTCACTCTTTAGTGACAGCCTGGGCGAAAGTGCAAAAATACTCATCAGAAAAACAAGTAATGGGAGAGGATGAGAACAAGGGCAGGCACCCAGACAGAACCGTGGTGGAGAAGGAAGCTTTGGTACAGGGAGCGAAATTAGATTGTAAGGGGATTGAAGTGAAGGGGGAGATTCTGTCAGTTGCAGCTGGGCCAAGGAAGGACCTCCAGCAGAGCTGCAACGTAGCCAGGGCAGGGAAACCAGCTCACTGAACATATTTGCAGCGGATCTGAGAGGAGCAAGGCTGCTGGAGCGATGGCTGTGGGAGCAGGGGCAGGGTGATCATCACTGAGGCAGAGCCAGGGCTCTGGGAGCAGCCACTGGATCCTGGGTGAGACAGTTTACAGCCTTGACACAAATCAAAGGCACCCGCAGAGCAATGGCACAGTCAGGCTTATGAGATAGACACGGTGGGTGTCTGGAGAGCAGACAACAAAATAACAGCAGCAGCGCAGGAAGCTCCATCTGGTAGGGAATTATTACCTCTGCTTTATGAGGAGCACATCACCTCCCCGTCTCTTGGGCACTCAGCACCAGCCGGGTTCTGTTTGTCCCTGGCTATAAATGCACACCATTTTTCTGCCCATACAGAGTCTTTGATTGCTTAATTATCAACTAAGGTATCAGATCATACATTTTCCATACAGATTTGGGTCATCTTCTGCAGCATGGATGCCTGCACGTAAGTTTTGACACTAAATCACCCAAAAAAGTTTTCAATAGTAATTTTAATTCCAAGGTGCGACTACTACTAAAGAAAGATGGTAAATTTTGTACCTTGAGTTCAGTTGGATTTGCAGGAGGTTACACACCATACACCCTATAACCCACAGTTTTGGTGGATTCCACCAGTCAGTCCCCTCTTCTGCCACTGTCCGTCTGATCGTCCAGGATTTTCTGAACACAACACAACACTGATAATCCTTCTCTTGAGCCCACATGAAAAATGTTTACAGACTTCAAACTCCTCCCTGGAACCGCTATGACACACGGTATATCCATCCACTTCTTGTGAGAGTCTCAACTGCCTGCCTGAGGGCATTATAGATTCTCCTAATCTCATCTGAGACAAGTACAAAACATACATCTGCCTTTTCCCTCTCAAATGAGCCGACTGGTGCGAAGAGAAGGATGCACAGCACTGGTCTAACCATCCTAACTGCTGTTGCAGCTCCTGCTAGGCTTCACTCCTGCTCTTCAGATGGATGAGATTAAGAGGGGCTATTTCCTGTTGCTTCGGTTTCTGATGTTCCAGCCCCTGATGTCAGAGGGTATAAAGGTCTATTTAACACCACTCAAACCCATTCTTTCTCCAAGAAAAAAACCAAATCTTTTCTGAGACCACGTGGGCTCCAGCATTACCTGCTGCAGCATGTAACAAAGACCACGGGGTACATTACAGAGTACCCTCTTGGTCCATCTTCCTCTCGGTCCTGGATGTGCTATGTCAGCTGTCATAAAAGGGCTTCCAGACTCCACGGTGGCAGGACAGCTATCGGTCCTGTGATAGGGCCCTGTTAGTCAAAGCAGCCTTACAACGCCTGACCTGCTGCCTGCTTGTATCTAAGTCCTTTCCTCCCCATCCAGTGACAGTGACAATACTGGCCCCATGCTGTCCATGGACAAAGGGCCAGTATTTGTGCTGCACAGACCTCCCTCTCAGTACTCTGCCACAGAACAACCAACACATGCAGGAAAGTTTGAAAAATACTCAGCTTTTCCTTCTACAGAGACAGAGGATTAAGAGGAACCTCACTCCATGTTAGCCGTGCGATGAGCTGCTGTCACCCCAGGACCACCAACCTCAGTGGCAGCAAAGCACCAGCAATGGGCAGGCCAACCTGCTTCACGGATACAGATAGCTATGTGACTGCTTCAGAAGGTAACCAGGAGAAATCTTGAGATCATCTTGACCTTTTCAGCCTTTGGTATGACAACCCAGCAAGAACTTCAGGTTCCACATCAGGGAGCTGCAGACACCAAGGTCCAACTTCCCACTTCAAGCCAACCCAAAGGGCAAGCAGCTTGCCATCACTACCACCAGATCATTCTTCTTCTCATAGAGGAAAGCAAGCCAAACCCAAAGCAAAACGCCCCAGGTAGCCCCCCGGGGAAGGAGAAGAGCAGGTCTCAGACCCATGAGCCCACCTATTCCACCACCACCTCCATCAAGGCAAAATCCACCTCTCGCTATAGATGTCGCTGTGGACCTATCCAGAGCACCTGGAACACCGCGCCTCCGCCTGCGATAGGGAGCGAGGGAAGGAGGATGAATACTTGAAAATTAATGATGTCAGCCTGTCTTCATATATCAAGCTAATTTGAAAAGGCTTTAATTTTCTTAAAGGATAAAAAAAGGTTTCTTTGCTAGATTAAACTTGCAATTGTCATTCATATATTGTTTATAAGGTACTCATCTCCTCACTCTGTATTTTTTTGTTTTTGATTTTGTATACTAGTTAGCAGTGAAGACTTGTCTGCGTGTATCAGAAGGAATAAAGAGAGAAATGTCCTTAACTGTCAGTTTTAATAAGAGGAGTCAACATGCCTCTATTCAGGTTAAATATTGCCCTGTCACATTTCAATAGAGTCAACAGATTTTTTAAAGAAAAGTCAAAAGCACTGTGTTTGCAAAAAATAATAATAAAAAACCCTACCCCCCACCTCCTTGTCATAGAGTGTCAAAGCCCTTCTTTATTTGGGGGGCGTGGAGGCAGGACAGAAAATTCTTTTGTAAAATGTGAAAAATTACTACTCATAATTGGCACTGACATGGAAAAGGTTGGGTTTTTTTGTTAGAAAAACAAAGAAAATCTCTAATTTAATAATCACCTGCAAAGTGTTATTGTGATGGGAACAAAAAACACACAATCAAAGTCATCTCTTTTAAGTAACTATAGTGTTTTTAAGCAATCACTGCACTTTACTGCAGCTCATACACATAAACCAATGATGTGCAAAGTATAACAAGACACTCCAAATTCCTGAAGTAAAGTTTCTCAAATAACAAGTGACAAGCTATGCAGGAGAAGAGCAGGGAAGAATCTGCCAGGGAAAAAGCAATCACCCAAATGAGGCAAAAGCAGGAGGTTCCACAGCAACTGATACCATGAAAAGCCTCAAGAGTTGACTTAATCTACTGGGCAGAGGATGGTCCTGCCCACAGCCCCCTCTTCAGCTTCCCCACTGCCCACAGCCCTCCTCCCATCACCCAGTCAGCTCCAGTTGGGGTGCAAAGCAGACGCCCCACGCAACACTTGGTTTAAGAGTCCCTACTTCACTTCCATGGACAGTGTTCAAAGTCCAAGACTGTTGTTTGGAATTACTCATGCTTTACTTTGAGAAGACACACTACATGTTTAGGAGCTAGTTTTTGGTCTGCATGGCCAAAGTAGTAACACTGAGTAAGTAATTAGGGAATGCAGACTTGGGGACTCACAGACAGTGCCAGACCCGGGCAAAAGGATGAGAACAGACCCACTTCTCAGAGGACTAGTATGAACCAACTCGTAATCCAGCAACTGCATCCATCTTTGTGGTCACCCTCAGCTCAGGGCATGCAGAGGGATGGACAGATGGACAGCTGCAGTTTCCAGCAGCCCCTCTGGAGACCTGCTCCCTCAGAGCCCCAAACAGGACAGCTGGTTGGAGCAACTACAGTAGCCTCGTAAATCCCCAAGCGAGATGTGAGCCACCTTCATCCCGGGGCAATCACTGCGGCTGACACGGTGTCCTGTGCTCAGGAACACACAGGATTTCACAGCAATCCCACCGTCTAACTCTGATTTCACACAGTTTGCCAGGCAAAGCTCACACAGGTCAGCGATGCCAAAACAGCTCCTCTCACTTCAGGTAACTCAGATCCCTACAATCCAGGTGGCTCCCAAGATTTTGTTTTACAAGTCACCTGCCAGATGCTCACGTTTGATTTCACAGATGGGCTGATTTGCTTGGAGCAGCCCTAAAATTTAGTCCATGAAACCAAGCCCGGCTGTGCACAAAGCTGGGAGAGGCTGAGCGGAAAAGCAGAGCACAGCTGCTCTTCGCCTCCCCTGCAAGGCCCGTGGGCTGGCAGGACATACACGGGATCTTTCTTCCATCCTGCTCAGAGAACACTTCCTGCACTGCTACTCCCTTACTCCCCAATGCCATCACCAACACGCTCCCCTCCAGCCTCCGCGCTGGCCCCGGGGACAAAGGGCTTGTACCTTCCTTGGGCATCCCAGCCCTGTGGGGGGGCGCCGCACCCTGGGAGCGCCCAAGATCAAAATATGAAGGGGCAAAACAGAGCTGCTACACACTTGGGGGGAAATCCAACCATGGTACTGGCAAAAAATAATATTTCATCTAAAAAATATCAGAGTAAATGGGTGCTTTGTCAGGGAGAGGCAGCTGCTCCAGTAACAGCAGCTCTCGGCTTCTCCAAAAAGCCAGAGACCTCACCGTGTTTCCTCAGCACCCAGACTTCTCCCCTCCAAAACACAGATGGATAAATCAGTGTCATGCACAAGTCACCAGTGCCAGACTATTTAACAATAGAATTGTTTTCTCGTGACAATGACTTTTGAACCAGCCCCAAACTTCCAGAAACAAACACCCAAAACAAAGGAACTTGAAATAACGGAATGCTGTGAAAGCAGCACTGGCCTGAGAACGGTGCCTGGGTCAGACAAGAGACCTGTCTGCATCAGGCACCAGCGTTTGCCAAGTGCCTCGCCAGAGCATTAACTGGAGTTACACCTCCTTGACTTACAGCATGAGATTTGAGAGGAAATCAGCACCAGAGCAAGCCCAGCTTGGAACAGGGGCTCTGTGCTCCTGGTACTATCCTGATAAATACCTGTCCTGTAAACGGCTGCTAGCTGTAATGACTGTCACAACTCCTGTCACCCTGCCCACAACACTGCGTGCGGCAACCAGAAAGGAAGCAAAGGGAAAAGCTCGTTGGGCCAACAGCGTGTAGGACTCAGTCCCTTTTATTTACTCTGCCCCCCGCCATGGGCTCTCCTGCCCATGCTTCCTCTCTGCTGTAAGTGAAGTGATTTGGTAGCAGTAGTGTGATCCCTCTGACACCCCCCTCCAGAACGTCCCCCTGCAGCAGAGGCTGTTGCACACTGGAGCATCCTCATTCCTGCGGGATGCACTGTCATGACTGCAAGCACGACCTGCTGTCACGGGAAGTTAATTTTCCTTGGCGTTTCACGTTTACATTCAGCCATCCACACACGGACTTTGCGAGGCAGGCACTGCTCCTCTGACTTCATAGAAACAGACAACAACTATTTCGTAATTAATCTCCGTAAGCCAGGGCTCATTAATCTGTGAAAGGCTCTGGTTGGAGTTAACCCAAAGGGCATAACACTGAAATTCCGTGATGCCTTCTGACGTACAAAAGTAGTTCCAAATTTGCAGTCATTATCCAAATAAGGCTCTTGGTAAGTCAGAAGCAATCACACACTTGGTATGGGGGGGGGGGCGGGGCAGGGGGGAGAAGGAGAATAAACACACCGAAATGTCACAGAACCCTTCCCTTCCCAGGTAGGGCACACTGCTCTGTACAGCTTCACATAACGTGGGTTTAACCTTGGGCCCGGTGTAGATGGGCATCGCACCACATCCAGCGCCATGCCCGATGCCAACCATGTGATCTAAACAGGTGCTTCATGCTGTGCTCAGAAGTACCTCTTTGGCTATTCAAAGGCAGCGGCGTGCTCACTGCTCCCACAGGATAACAGCTCCTGAGCCCCTCCACACTTGGCCTATTTGAGGTCATGGTTTTCACTTCAGCAGGTTCCATCTCACTCATCCTGACACACACAGAGAACCTTCCGAAGAGCTGCTGGGGCTGCTCAGGGTGTTTTCTCAGTACTAAAATAAGAAATGGCAGAAAACAGCCCAGAACTGACCTGGGTAACTGTTAAAACTCTTCTCTGTCCGTGCACTTTGAGCACGCCCACAGCCTCTGTTTGCAAGCACATTTCCTGACCTGCATCTCTGACTCAGATGTCTCAGCAGCCCAGTGAGTACTGTCACACCTTCTCCAGGTGCCCTTCTCAAAGGCACCTAGAAAATCTGGACCTGTATGCCCAAGAGACTTCACTGTCTATCCTAGCAAACACAGAGCCTTTTTCCTTTCCAGCTCTGTTTTCACTTAGCATTGCCATTTTCCTTTCTTCTTGTGGTTTTTTTTTCCCCCCCTCCCAACACATATAATATTTTCAACTTTGGAACAGTATATTTGACTCTAGCAGGAATCTAAAATGCTTTAGAGGGAACAAAACTCTTAAGAGATTACTGCCCAGCACACCCTGGATTAAATCTCACAATTAGGAACTCAATTTGCATTCTCAAAGTGAAATTCATTGTTAAAACTGCAGCCGTAGTTGACACGGTAGAATGAGCTATTGTTGAAGTAATTCCTGCAAAAGGTCATACACTTAAAGCCTTCAATTTCTCTTGACAGCCTCTCAGAAATGAACAGCACAGTTGCTCTGTGTCCAAATAAGCCCCACTGACCACCCCGTGTCCTTCCGTAGGCAGTGGGGGCCGTTACCACCCATCACGGGCTTCCTGCCACAAAGTCACTCCCGAGGCACCTCCACACTCACCATCGTGAGGAGCTGTCCTTCTGGCTGGTGCAGAGCAGTCCTGTCCGTAGGCTGTTGGGGAAGAGTGGGGCGCATACAGCAACCCCAGGGCTGCAGGTGCTGCTGAGCAATGCCGACTGCCAGCCCAGGTCCCACCTCTGAGCCAGAGCATCTTCTGGGTGGAAAAAGGAAAGGCTGCTGGCCAGCACCAGGAACCACCAGAAGTTAGGATTTCTTCCCCCAACATGTGTATTTTCTTGGCTTATACTTAAGAGTTCACCCCCACTTAAGGAGTTTTCCTTGCACACACCCCATATCCCATCTCCGTCTGGGAGGGATGAGGATTCCCAACACCGCCTTGTAGTGGGTTTCTGAGACAACATCCCACCTCCAAAGCAACTGTGCATCACTTCATTACACTAAGCCCACTGCTGCTGTTACACACTGATAAACTTCAGGAGTGGAGAGTTACTCATTATTAGTCTTAATGTTATCCAGGGGTAGGACTGGCAGATTCATAAATTCTTTTCTCATTGAGCAAAGAGAGAGGAAGACCAGTTTCCTGCTCCGACCAGACGCCCCATTTTGACTGGGCTTTTCAATAATGATCCCACTGCTTTAAAAATGCCTTCCCAGTATCTCACTGGAACAGCACAGGGAACGGAGTTGTGGTCTATGGCCTGTGCTGAACCCCCTTCCATCTGCCCAGACACACAGGACAGCCCACAGTAAGGACGCTGTGCCAGATCACTCACATGCTGCCCTAAGGCACGTGTGGCTGTCGGTCAGCCCCTGCAGTGCCCTGGGCACTGCTGAATTAGGAATCTGGAGGGTTCACACTCTAACAAGGCACAAGGACCATCACACCCTCATGTGCAGATCAGGAACTAGAGAAAAGGCTGAAGAACAAAACGTAGTTGGACATTGCTGATGTGAACTAGTTGATAACAGTTAAATTCGGGGATGGGGTGGTCACAAGAGATGGAAAACTCCCCAATGGCTGCAGAAAACTCTATAATCCACCCCACTAATCCAGTTTTAATTATATCAATAAGCAGATAGGGGACCAGGCTATTTTTCAGGATAGAATATACTGCAGGAATAATTCTTGAGGCTATTTCTACTTCGCTTTTAAAGAACATCTAGAAATTGTCAGTGTGAGCAAATCTATAAGGAAAAAATTTAATAATGTAGCATCATCTTCTAATATTTAACATTTCTGTTCCCCCAGTGAGAGATACAGTGGCCACACGTTGTGTGTTGCTCCATGCAGCAGCTCCAAATCAGCAGCCCCGTGCAAACCAAAGGTGTTTCAAGCAAAGAGAAAGTAAAAACTTACCCTGGATGGCAAAGCATTTCCCACCAGAGGGAATGAAACAGTAAAAGAAGGGGAAAGAAATAAAATACAAGTGGTTCTTGGATGTAGCACATCCAAACGATGGGACTGGCTGTGCCTAGCCCCAGGAGGGAGCAGTGGATGGTGTCAAGGCTGTGATCACAGTGATGCAAACAGAGCAGCCTCCAGCACCGTGAATTAAAAAGCAAAGGGGCCAGAGCCTCAGTTCTTAAAGATGCCCGTGAAGCCAAAGGTTCCTTTTAACAAAGTACTAATGAGGTGGAGAGAGGAGACTCAACCCAACCACAGTGACGTCAGCAAGTCTCCTGCTAACTCTATGGACCACTCTACATCTCATTGCATCCTACTCATCACACCTGCCTACACTCTCAGATCCACACTATCCACTACAGGGAAATCACTCTCACATGGAACTACAACACAGATGATTCTCTTCCACAATTACATAATAAATGTGACCAACACACAGACTGGAAACGAATTTGAAAGGCAGAATGAAAGCAAAGAGTGATCCACAGTGATTGTGACTCCAGGAAGAACCAGGAAACACCAATCATTTAGTCCTGAGCATCTAAAGATAAAGCCCAACACCCCTGAGCTGCCCTGTTACTCCCCACTTGCCATCGGCCAGTTTTGGAACAAAACGTTTATAGTATCTTTTTTCCCCCTATAGCTCCTGCTGTATATTTATTATTAAGCTTCCAGAAGTGAAAATCTAAATAAAAGCTGATGGATGCTTAGCTTTTGTAAGCATTTTCTTTTGCTTTCAGAGTTTTGCTGCAGTTTGGAAATAGAAAAATTCTTAGAAACGGAGCCTATAGAAACCCTTGTTTAACTTGACACAACCCCCTGTATAACATCACTATGTGTGCATGCAGACACAGAAGGGGAGAGATCACTGAACCCCAAAGTGCTTCAGGTGGGTGGGAAGGACCTCAGAGCCCCCCAGTGCCACCCCTGCCATGGGTGCCTGTAAGCGCCCAATGCACAGCGTGCAGGTCCCAAACCATCCTTTCCTGGTTGCAAAAATTATCCCGTTTTGATTTAACTCACAGCTCCAGGTGGGAACCTCACCCAATGTTTAAATTAAATGCTATCACGTTTTTTAAAGTCTGAAGAATTTCACAAAAAGAAAGCAATTTAAAACAGATAGTGTAACTAATAGGTTGGAGTTAGGTGTGTAATTATAAATAAATTCTAATTAATTTTCTACCGCACCTTGGTTATTATCCATGTTTCACACGAACCCATTTATGCTCATTTGCAAATGAGGAAGGTAAAATAGATGATGCTCTATAAAGTATGTTTGTTTTATTGTCTCGTTAACTCTGCCTTACGAAGCAGCTGCAGTCCCGACTCGCCAGGCTCCACCTGCTCCTTGGCACCAGATATCTGCCCAGGATGGCACCAAGGGCCTGATGAGTGGTACCAAATCTTGAAGGCTCTGCAAAAGTGATGGGTTTGGTGTTTTTTTTAATTAAAGCATTTTAAAATATCTAAATAAATAAAATCCAGCCCAGCTCCCCTGGCCATTGGCATTCCCACTGTTCTCACTGGGAATCTTCCTAGAAACACACAGCAAACTTCCTTTGGTGATCTGCTCCACACGCTTTTCATCTCAGAAACAATTAGCTGTAGAAATACCTTTGCCTCAAAGGCTTAGAGCGTCTAAAACTCTACTGAATCCCCAGATCCAAGGATACACCAAGTAGTAGCAGGAACCTTGCCTGAGGAGGATACTATGCCCAGTGCTGCAGGTACATGACAGCAAAGTTCAGGGTTAAAGTTAATTCCTTGCACCCCTAAGAAAAGCAGAGATGGAAATCCTCCCACCAGGAGAAAACTAGAAGCAGAATCATGAACTTATTACATGAGGGAACTTGCCATCTATCCACAACACCTGGAAAGAAAACAGGCAGAAGGAACACAACCCAAAAGCTTGGGGAGTTTTGGAAGCTGGTGGCCCAATCCCTGCCCCGACTCCGGCAGCTTGGCAGGCAGTGAGGGAAGCAGAGCAGCCACAGTGCCACGACCGACCCCACGGCCTCCCCAAGTTTCAGCAATTCTCTCCCTTTTATCTATCATACAGTAAGTGCAGATTCCTTCTCCTGAAGCCCCTGTGGATGAGCACACGGTGTTTATTTTCATTTATCTTCCCAGGTGATCGAAAAGGAACAGAAGTTGTTCACGTGTGGTGTGTGGTGAATATATTTTCCAGGGGATTAAATGAATCCATAAAACTCATTAACCATCTCTGAGCCACCACACTGCTGTGCTGCTGCTATCGTGGCCGCACAAACACCACGGGCAGTGTCCTAAAGCTGCTGTTAGCAACTGGAAGGAGAAGCTGCTGACAAGGACAATGGGTCTCCCCATGCCTGGGGAAGCTCAGCACTGCCCCGAGCCCTCACGCTGGCTCCCACACAGGAATTTCCCCACACCCTCTCCAAAACACATCAGGAAGGAATACAGTGCACTGGACCAGCAGATCACAGCTCTGAGCCTCCAGCCTGCAGCTGGAATCCCACAGCCCAGCCAGGTGTAAGACAAAACTTAGGTCATTTTGGCAGCAGGAGATTTTGATTGAAAACCACAACTGATTTTTCACCCAACTTGGTCTCTAAGTCTCTCCTTCAGCCCTGTGCTGCTTGTTGATCTGTCCAGACGCAAGGCTGCATTCCTTCGGGCTGAACATCATTTTGAAACCCAAAGTACATATTCCTGATCTCTCCAGGTTCCTGGAGTTGGCTCCTGTCCCACCAGTATTTGCCACTCCCGACTGAGGTTAACCCCAACAAGCCCTGTTTGACTCTATCTTGATCTAGATCATTAATGAAAATTCTATGTCATTAATTATGGTTCTGATCCTGGTTTCAGCAGAACAGTTCAGCTGGAACGGAGCTGCAACTACCAGCTCGTCACTGGTATCCCAGGAGTCAGAATGACAAGTATTAGCTCTTCTCTACCAACCAAGAAGAACCTTTACCCTGCTTTATTTAGTAGTGCTGACTCGGTACTACCACTGGAACGGTGTCCTGACCAGTAAATAAGGTCTTTGCCTGCAGAGTGTATGTAACCCCTTCTAGTGTTCACCTTCCCCAAAGGGGAGCCAAGTGCTGGGCCAGGCAGCCTGTCCCCGACCCCAGGGGGATTGGAGACACGGATGTGGCGCTTTGGGATGCAGTGGGCTTGGCAGTGCAGGGCTAGCAGCTGGGCTTGACATTAAAGGTCCTTTCCAGCCTAAAGGATTTTAAACACACATAGCAGGTGGCACTCCAAGTCTCTGTACAGGTTAGCAAAGGGGCTGATGGGTGACACCACAGAATCACGCTTCGTAGCAAGCGGCGGTGACAGGAAGATGTGGGGCTGCCCCAAGGGCCCCAGCACTGCTCCCGGCCCACGGCCACCATAGCACTGATGGCATGGCTTGGCCCCAGCCCTGTGGCACCTCCTGCCCTCTGCAGCAACTGTGGGAAGCCAGAGCTCACCTCACTCAACGCAGCTTGACCACAGCCCAGTCCCTCTGCCTTGACCCTCCAAGCCGAGGGGCCAGCAGTCCCCAAGCCCAAAGATGGAAAGCTGGGCCAAGCTCAGTAACCCAGTGGCAGAGCAGCAGCTTTCCTTCTGCCTTCAGCACCTTTATTCTTATTCTGTCTTACTCCCCATGACTTTTAAAAATGTCCCTGGCAGGAAACCACTGTGAAATCACTCCTCACCTGCTGGATCCAAACCCAAGACAGCTTCTGAATGATCTGTGATCTCTTTTCTTTTCACCTCGATACCCAGAGCAGGAAATCAAGGTTTGGACGGAGCAGTTTGACCAGGACCCTAAAAACAAAGCCAAGTTGATCACCTATTTACAACACAGCCGGTTCTGTCTCCATCACTCAAGAGGAAACATTGTCCATGGGTCAGTTCAAGCGATGCTGGTTCCACTGTACGTCCAACACCTCTGCTGCTGCTCCCCATCCCTGGGCACTGGACAGGATTTACAAACCCCTCCCATTTCTTGGCTCAGGAAAATCAGATCCTCTGCCTCCAACCAGAACAAATAACGGCACTGGGAGCAGCACCATCACTCCCCTGTAACCAGTTTTAAGATAAAAGCACTCGGCTTTAAAAAAAAAAAAGGGGGGGGGGGTGGTGGGAAGAAGGCAAATAAAAAAGGAAAGCATTGCTACCAAGGACACCCTTACCCGCCTCTGGATCTTCAGGGGAAAAAATAATAATAAAAAAAATCTATAAATACAACCGAGGTTTCTTTATTGCTGTCAAGAGCTGGGAAGGAGGCTTTTTGGACTGGAATATCATCAAGATAAAGAGCACCTTAGAACAAAAGCTTTCTGCAGCAAAGGGCAGTGTTTACTTTTCCAGCTGGAGAGCATGTTGTTTGAGGCAATCTCCCCTTTCACACTAACGCTTGTTTGCACCACAGAAAGGTGTTTTTAAGGACACTGAAACCCGGCTGCCTTTTTCCACACTCCAACACATGGGTACTGCAGGGACAGGAGTGGGGCGCACAGACCCCCGGCAGGATGGGCTGAGGTGTTGGAGTAAGGATCTCCATGGTGGAAGCTCTGCCCCCCGCTCTCACACAGGGTTTGGTTTGTCTTTTTTACTGAGGTGAACAGAGAAATGCTCCACAGTGGCCTCGGCTCCCACCTGGACAAGCTGTGGCCAGCCCACCCAACGCCATACCAGGGACGCTCACCAGGCATCACTGGGTGGGTGTCATTGCCTCTGCTACCTGGGCTGGCTCCATGCTAAGCCCCATTGTGCTCAGGCAGCAGAGAAGAAAAATAGGGATATTAACCTCTAACACTGATGGGAATAATAGCCACAATAAACCAGGGACGCAAACCGCAGCAGCGGTAATGACTCTGCTCCAGTTTACCCAGGAGTAAGCAGAGCCCAGAGGAATCCCCCAAGTCCCTTCACCCAGGGTATCGCAAAGTGGGAGCACGGGCATGGCGGGGCTGGGGGCGGCTGTGTCACCTGGAGGGACCTCTGGCACAGGCACACTCCTCTGATCTGCCTGGCAGAGCCAACTGTGGAAAACAGACCCAGATACACATCAAATAACCAAAACTAACTAGCCAAGTGCACTAAATTCTTGCTTTTGTGTCTGGCTCTTAAGTTCCTGCAGCCCCACTGAACAGACCAGGGGGGCTGTAAAAGCCAACCTGTGGAAGGAGAAACAGACCTTCAGGATTTCCCGTGTGCACAGGGCAGGGAGCCCAACCCGTGTTCTGTGGTGTGCACATACATGGGCACATACATGTGTGCACATCTGGCTGGTGTGTAACATCTGTACCCAAACATCAAGGCTGAATCACGCAGCTGCAAGGATGGGTACTGGCATACAGGCTTTGGATGAGGAAGAGCAACAATCATCACTGTTTAAAACCAACTGTTTCTGCTTTTCCCCCCATCTTTTCTTTTTTAGCATCTCCGTGCCTGTAATTAATTTTTGACATATATAGCACAATCTCATTCCATGAGTTATCTTAGTTCTTCTCAGGTTTAAATGTCACTCTTCTTTGAAATCTTCTCATTCAAAAATCAAGTTGGATCTAATAAAAAATTCAAAGGTGCATCTAATAATAATGAAATAATAGCGGTAAAAAACAGGCACCTGCATTTATGCCAAAGAACAAGGGATCCAAGAGACAAAAATGTAGGGAAAAAAGAAATTAGAGGGAAAAATCATGATATTGCTGAAGTACTGCTCTCACACTAAGACCAGGGGGATTGGGATAAGGCTAAAGTTAATTGCATTTCCAGATGACAAACCTCTCACCTCTGAACTGAATGGCTCTTTATAAAAGCTATCAGTAATAAACTGTAAATCTCAGCTATGATTGCAAATAAAGGTCATCCCTTTCATGCTGCCACTTTCCCGGGCCTTATTATATTCCTGTCTGAACCCTTCTTACTTCTTAAGGTGTGCTAGCTGCCCGTATAAGCAATCAGCAAGGCTTTTTGATTTTATTTTGAAAGACACGAGGCGATGGGATTTACATTCTGACACTGCACTGATCCAGAATGGAAAATCACCCCGTTCTGACACGGCAGCAGAGCCCCGCCGGCAGAATTAATCCTCATCTGATGCTAATGCAGAGAAAGGCAATCCCTGCCCTCTGCCTCTGAAATCTGTGTTTCTTCTTCACCAGAAGAGCGGGCATCTCCCATTTCCTCCCATCCAAACCTCAATTCTATCCCAATAACTCCTTTGAAAATGTATCTTTGCAAATCCACCTCCCCCTGACAGCACACTGCGACAGCGGGCACTTCGCTGCCATCCCAGGCTCGACAGGGGCGGGAGACACATGTCCCCAGAGCCCTCCCCCAGACACAAGTGACGCTGTTCCCAACAGCCTGGCTGAATACAGCCCTGTCTGGGCACACCAGACAGCGCTTGGGACTCCCCATATGAAAGGACATGTTGGGGGTCCCACAGAGCACAGTGGGAAAGCAAAGCCTGAGCCCACCACCCCATCCAGCCTGGACCAGGACAAACTGCCAGCAGAGCTTCTTGTGAGCTAACAACAGGCCAGAAGAGACCCAGCAAGGACTGGGTGAGCCAGACCCAGCAAGATGGGCCAGTGTGATAAGCAGCAGTCACTGACAGGTGATCAGTCCTCCACCTCTCACCCCTACCTCACAGCGGCTATCAGACCTGCTGTAATTCAGACTGGCCAGATGTTCTCAACATTGCCTTACCAGGCGCAGCAGGGGATGTGTGGGATGCTGGGACCCAACTATCTAGTCAGAAAGCAAATTCTCCAGAGAAAAAAAAATTACATCATCTCATGTGCTTATGACGAGTGATTTTTGTTTCTCCGCAGAATATTTCTTACTTGTGAGTGTCAAGGGTTTTGACACAATGCATCCACAACAAAGTGTTCGTTACACAGGCTTCAACCCAGGTAACCACAACATCAGGGGGTGAAAAAAATGCGGAAATCCATTTTCATTGCTACACCATCAAGTCCCACACAACAGTTGGCTTCTCAGCAGGTCCTTAGTATTGACAAGTCCAAACACAAGGTGGAAGGGCAGAAAGGAGGGAAGGTGACACATGGAAGAGCAAAGAGTATCTGTTTTCAGTGCCATGAAGTCCATGTCCACACACCTTCATCTTAGTCCCTCCCAGACCGATGTCCTGGGTGTGTGGGTGCTGGTGCTGCACAGCCCATGGTAAGATCCTGCTGGAACACATGTGGACCTGCCAAAACACCTGCAGCAGCCATCTTCACCCAACAGGGTGGATTCTCCCTAAAAAGGCTGGGACAGGCTTAAGAGGTGCAATGGAACACGTAACCTGCAGGTTCACAGGAGACCTGGGACCAGGGAATCCAGACAAAAACCTTCACAAGGTGTTTTGTTTGCAGCATTTGCAAACAGGAAGTTTTAGGAGAGCAGCACTGGCCAGACCCTTTGAACGGGGAGAGAGTCGAGTGGCAGAGCCATGGAAGCGACTGCTGCCCGGAACAAACAGCCCTGTCTAAGGGATAGGGTAATTATCTGCCACATCCTCAGGCTCCAGCAAAATGTGACAATGGCACATCTGAATGAGGCTTCTGACAAGTCCCAGATGCAGCCAGGTTTCTTTTAGTTTAGCTTTTAATTTAAACTGCTCATTTTGAAAGCGATCACTGATCACTGTAGTTAGAGGTACGAAGTGAGCACTTTCCTACAGCTCTTGAACACTGCCCCTGACTCACGAATCACTTTAGCCCCAACACATCATTCCTCCAGCTCTGCATGATGCTGCCAAAATACCACGCTCCCCACCTACTCCATCCCTGAGCTCCAGGCTTGGGAAGACTGTAAAGAGAGACTCCTGGTCAGAGGAGTCGATGGTCCGAGCGCTTTGTTTCCTCAGCCATTTTACTCACACATGAACTTAGCAGATACTCCTAACGGCCTCTAACGCCCATGGAAAGGAGATGACTGCCATTGCAGTAACAGTGCCACTCATGGACCATTTCTTTGATGCAGGCTTTGACAGCAGTTTTAGGAAGCTGAGTAAACATCCTCATCCTGCCATACCAGGCAAGTGAACTGGCTGAGGATGAAGTTAACCCCCTTTTCAAAACTACAACTTATTTTAGGCACCTTACTACGACACTGCAGATCAGAGCTGCTTATCAGAGCATTTCTCAGGTCCAGAGAGAAGCATGCTCAAGGACCTGTCCTCTGAGCCTGTGGGGCTGCAGTCTCACTGAGGTCACCAAGCAGCCCTCAAGACACAACCATGCCCTGGCTCCAGCACCATGCCTGCTTGCTGGGTTGTGGTCCACCTCCGCAGTGTCTTCCAACACATCTTCACACTGCAAATGACCTTGCCATGTACTCCCATTTCCTTTTTCACCATAACACAGCACACACCCCGTGCCAAGGGTTGTCTACTAGAGGCATCCATGGGCAGAAGGTGAGGCTGCAATGGCTGAGGTCAGGCCTGGGGCTCAGGGAACACGCTGCACAAGCACACAAGGGTTCATTCCTGTTCTGAGCTGCACGGAGTTGCCCGAGGTTCTTCTACTGAGGACAACTGAAGGAGCACCTGGGCAAACAGGCTTTGAAACCTGATTTTGCAATGAAATGTGACTGTCTCTGTTGCATCTAAGGCCAAATGCTCTTGACATGGAGGAGAATTAATTTGAGGTCTTACTGTAAGAGCCACAGCCTGAGAGGCTTCTCCTGACAATCCCTGTCTCTCTGCAAGCTTTCATCTCAGGGATTAACAGCACTCCCAGTTAACACATTAGCTGCAGGAACAAGAACAAAGTCTTCTCCGTGATGGTCTGGTAAGGTTTCATGATTACCACATAGCACAACATTGGGTGTAACGTAGTCTAATTGCTGCAGTCACATCCAGGAGTCCCTTAATGAGAAGAATGTCACACTTCAGCTTGGACTGCATCAAAGGTCACAGTACATATACCAAAAACATTGCTGCACGTGGCAGGACTGGGATAGGCTCCAGTAACAGCCTCAGAGACAGGTCCTGCCTGCCAGGCCCATCTCCCTACCTCTCCTTAGGAGAGACTCACCTGGATGAGGACCACCAAAGCAGGAGGAGGCCCAGCACGAGCAGCACACCTGGCCACAAGTTTCCATGGCACCAACGAATGAGCTGCAAACCCGGTTGCTAAAAAAAGGCCTTGCTGGGAAGAAAGGCCAAGTGGGATGGGATGAGATGCTCCACACTGTGGGCAGGCTGTGAGGATGCTCACCAGGCGGGAGCAGGGCAGATGGTCGGGCCCGGGGTGTCTGCAGGGGATGGCCTGGGGGACCACTGGGAGCTGAGAGACATCGCCTGTCACCTCACGTCAGTCACCAGCGACCAAAGGGCAGCTCAATGAGCCAGACAAGTGCATCATACTCACACTTGGGTTGGATGGAGTAGACAGATCCATCTTTAAAAATACCTGGAGATAACATACAGCAAGCTTGCAAAATTAAACTAATTGCTTGAAATAGAATAAGAACTACACTGCACAAGTAACACACAGGAGCTCCTGAACCTTTTCGATTCCTGGGATCACAAAGAATTACTTCCAAATCTCTGCTATAGTAAATACATTTCGAGGCAGCAGCATCCAACTAAAATGCTGAAATGTCATCAGTCAGAGGGGTTTTTTTAAGCTTAAAAATACTTTCTTGAAAATGGACACTAAAGCCCTAGGCAACATAACCACTGAGTTTTTATTATAAAATACATTTCAAAATAATGGCTGAAAGACTTAAGAGCACTGAAGATGAAAAAGAAGAAGTAAACAAGCCTTTTTCTACCACTAAATGATAAATTAAAAGCTGTGTTTTGCTGTTCTGCCTCATTTTTTAATCACACGGCACTCATGCTACTGTGGCTATGGTTGTGTAGGTATTCCCATTAAAAAAGCACCTATTACTACAAATTTTAAAGTGGCAGCCACCTGTGCCAGCCCAAACACAGCCAGGGAGAAAAACCTCATTTTGAAACAAAAATTTCATTAGTTTTGGGTAAAAGCACTGCCTGTTCAACAGGACTGGCTGAGCTGCTTTTTTAAGATGCTCTTTAAAAACTTAGAGCAGTTTCAGGATATGGTCTTTTGGAATTCTAAGAATAATAGTGAAAATACTGTATGTGCTGTTGCTGCTGCCAGCTCTGTACAGCTAAATCTTCATGCCGCCTGGCCCAGATGCAGATTACACCTTGAGTATCAGTGTAAAAATGCTAAATAATAAATAACAAATAGACCCTTGCCAGTGAAAGAGGGGATGTACAGGCTATGCAGGGAAATGCTGACAGTTTATAGTCTCTGGCTTGACTTTTTTACTAATTAGTCCAGAGCTTGGTTTTGCTCCTGCAGTCTGCTCTCAACACAGCAATACCCATGAAACCCCTGCACCCATTAATCCCACCTGGACTGACTGGAAACAGGCATAATCCTCACTTTGGCTTTCCTGAGTTCTCCCCAAGTGCATCCCCAAAGGCGGCTGCGCTCATACCTGAGCACAGCATTCCCAGGCTCTGACACCAGCAGTTCCTGTGCCAGATGTATCCAAACAGACCCAGAGGGAGCCAAACCTGCTGCTCCCCCAGACAGGCCGGGATGGACAAGCATCAGCTAGAAAGCAAAGAGCGGCCAGTGGGAACCTCTTCCCTCCAGGCAAGGCACACTGACACACCAAAAGCAGGAGCAAAGCAGCACTGGTGACAGTCAAAGGGGTTTCCAACACCCAGCAGCCCAGGAGACTAGAGGACCCAGTTTTCTTCTCCATCCCAACCCAGCACATGGCTCCCAGTGAGACCAGTTCCCTATGGCCCATCCCTGGAAGCAGTGGAGCTGTGCCAGTGGTGCTGCAGTCAGCGCAGGGTGAGGTGAGAGGATGTTCCTGTCACACTGTGTGGCACGGCACAGTAAGACACACTCACAGCATCCTGGGTCTGCCCGGACTGACACAGTTACACACTGTGTGGAGGTATCCAACACGTTGGCTAACACACTATAAGCAATCTCAGTACAACCCACGCACGGGGAGTTTGTTATTTCTCACGGTATCTGGTGGTGTAAGAAACTGCACCTCCAACCAGGAGCCAAATTCCCCCAACCTCCCCACGGCCACGAAAGGCCCTTTCACCCTCACCTCCCCCAGAAGAGATCGGCAATGTTAAATCAGCAGAGTAATGTGAGGTGGAAGAGGAGAAGACAACCGTGGACAAAATAAAAAGGAAAGTTTTATTAATGCTAAATACACTTTCCCTTTCGGGTTTACACTAATGTTCCTGTAACTGCTTCCAGATGGCTCAGCCACCATCCAAGCAGCGAGCCGGGAAGGAAGCAGCAGCTTGCTGCCTCCTTTACACTAAGGGGGAAAAATCCTGGGCATAAACGTGATTTATGGGTTTGGTGAAGTAAAAACAAAGGAAGGGCACACTGAGAAGAGCACAAGTGGAATTAAAATGGAATTTTTTTTTTTTTAAATGCTGGCAGCTGAAGAGTTAACCCCAACCCTCTTCCTTTTAACACAGCCTTCTGTAGTAGCTAATGAAGGTAATGAAATATGACATGTAGTTTGGCCCTTGACCACAGAGTGCACCTCCCTCCCCTCTGCCTTGCGAACAAAGCCAAAACAGATGTAGCTGCTTCGGTAGGGTTTGGGGTTGACGGCTGTTACACAGAGCAGGTCAGCGGGTGTGTTCCCAGGGCGCAGGCTTCTGGCACACCGCAGCGCTGGGGAAGGGCCAGGCTCTGTGCCGGCGGAGTGGGAGCAGACGAGCCTGCGTGTACAGAGACGGAACCAAATTCACCCTCCACATCAGCAGCATCAGGAACCACACTGATTCCCAGCATCTCTTAGACCTGGCTCCATAAAAACCCCATTCCTTTCACTTAGGCATCAGTTTTATGTGCCCAATGAGTTTATCTCAGTTGGACTGAGTCACATTAAACCAGCTCTCAGAGGACTCGGCATCACTTGGGCCAGGGAGCAGCTTTGCATTATTGTCCTTCTAGCTGATGGAAGAAACCCACCACAAGGCAGCAGCCAGCGCTTCATTAGCAGAGCGCCAGAGATGGAAAAATCCTTCCTAAAATAAACTCATCCTCTTCAAAAAAAAAAAAGTGCTTTCAAATTCCCAAAATACCATGGAATTTATTAAGCTCTCAGAGTTCTTTCAGAAGCTCCTCAAGCATCCCATGCCATCAGGGCGAGGTTCCCAACTGTGCTGCACCCCAGTCTGATGGGACTGCCAGCCTCACGACCCCAAGCAGGTACCACCTGCCAAGAGATACCACAGAGATGCTTTTTAATCTTTGATTCATCACCTAAACACAAGAAAGCTCCATCGTAGCTGCTGGTTAATAGAGTATGTGGATAGTGATCCCTTTTGGTCCAGTGGCATTAGCCCCATCACACCCTCGGTTAAGCACTACCAGCATCAGGAGACATCACGTTTCTTAGGGTAGAGGTCACCCATCCATCTCCCCCAAAGAGCAGGTTGGTTTTGTGGGGACATGAGGTGCAGGCAGCCCCGGGCACTGGAGGAGCTCTCGGGTGGGATTCACTTTCCCCACTGGGACACCCAACTCATCAGTAAGTCTGATCTAAGCGGGACGCACTCCCTTTGCCATCACTGGAGAGAGAATGAGGTGGCAGAGGGCAGCCAAGGCGGGCCAGGCAAACAGCTCTCCAGAGAGGAGCAGGCAGCTCCCCTGACCTGTCCTGCCCATCTTGGAAAGAGTTTATTGGTCTCCCCAGCACAACAGAGGCCCATGATGGCACACTCAAACGGCTGTGCCTACCTCCAAGGGCATGCAGATGCCATCTCAGGTTGATGTCTGCATCCTGCCATGGTCCTTCACTGCAGGAAGGATGCTGCCACCTCCCCAACTCCCAATCACTCAAATCACCAAAGTTCTGAGATAATAAAACTCTAAGCTTGGAGGCAACCTGGAAAACAAAGCAGCTTTCCAACAGTCGTTAAGTCAAGAGATGCAGCAAAGGAACACAGAGCATCCCCAGCCTCCTCGGTCCTGGAGCCTGTTTGGCCAAGCTGGGGGAGCAAACCACCCTCCCAGGGACCCAGGGCCCACACATGCCCCTCCAGAACTGCTGCCTCCTGAGGGCCACCTGTGGGTTGTTCATTACGGGAGCTACCTGTGAAGTGCTGAAGCTGCAGAAAGCCAGAAAACACTATCACTGAATTTACCTGTTCAGCCTCAATTTATCCTCTGCCTCAGACGCATCGTTACGTAAGCTTGAATTATGTGCTAATTTGCTGCCATTCCGCAGGAGCCTGACCTCATTTAGTGAGCACGCTGCGGGTTGGTCTGAATAATGGAATTTTCAGTGGGTTATAGATGCACAGCCTCATTTAGCCAAATTCGGATACGTGATGCACATGTGTGACCCCAACTGCCATGACTCTGCTGCCTGCCTGCACGAAGGCGCTAACGGCCATCTGCTCAGGCCAGGTGAGCAGCACCCTATCCCACAAGGAAGTTTTGAGGGTATGTCCCCCACCCATTTACCAGGTACCAACACACCTCAGCAGCGGCAAGGTGAGTCACAAAGGACCCTGCAGCCAGCACGCTGCAGCTACTGTGTGGTAAATAACGCACCGAGCCAGAAGCTGGGACTGTAAGACCCAGGATGTCACAGGAATGTCATCCACAGCATGAGCACCTCTGACCTCAAACCAGCACTGGGTCCTTGTAAAGCCACCATCACAAGCCCACATGCTCAAGGCTGGGTTGGCCTGTTCATGCAGGGCGGGGTGAGTGGGGGTCAGATGCCCGAACTCTGACACCTCCCAAATGCTGTTGCTGGGTTTCATTGCCAGAATGACCTACGTGCACACAGAGCTCTGAACGCTGGAGCACGTGATGCCAGGAAACGACTCCCTGTGTTCAGGGGGTGATGCTTGTGGCCTTCCCAGCCGCTGCCCCAGCGGATGCTGCAGGAGCCCCCACCAAGGCATGAGGGGCAAGGCTGCCTGTGGCCGGCACAAGAGCCGGAATAACAGCAGAGCAGCGTCTGCTCCCCTCCCCGGGACCGGCCGTCAGCAAAGTTCGGTGCAACAGAGCAGGGGGAGCAGGGCCCTGGAAATTGATAGCCTGTTTCAAGCGTTATTTATCATTCCCAGCACAGACACTGACATGTGCCTTTTGAAAGGGGATACTGTACCTTTAACCTTGACTCAGAGCGCACTGGTAATTTGGGATGCGAGCCCGGGTTCAAGCAGGGTGACCTTTCTGGGGGAGGGGCAGGGCTGCATTTATTTATGAGGCGGTTGGAAATTTTTGACATCACATGCTAGTTCCATTATTCACATGTTACACGACACGAGATTGGCCCTTTTAATGCAACAACATCGCATCAAAAAATTTGATTTTCTGCCCTGACAGCAGGCTTGTCCCCAAAATGAAATCTGTGTGGGTCAAAGGCCGCTGGGACGTGGTTTAAAAGCTTCCACCAAGCAGGGAAAAACAGGGCCTGGAGCAGGAGTGCTCAGCTAAAGCAGGGATGCTCTGGGGCCACACAGACACTGTCTCAAGCACGAAGGCATGCTCCTATCCCTGGTGAGTGGAACCCCTCTGCCTGACCCTGTGGGATGCAGTGATGGAGGGGGTACCCACCACAGGACACAGCACTGGGGGTACACCCACCCATCCCCAGCATCACTCCAAACCACCCAAGGTTCATCCACACAGCAGCTGGACAGTGGCTGCAGGGATGATCCCACCTTTCCACACTGTCCTCCCACTCCCAACATTTAGGATGTGACACACTCCTCCCCAATCCAGACACATGGGTCGGGTGCAACTCCCTTGACAGCAGCTTTGGGAGCCTCTGCTGCACAAAGCACACCCCTACACACACCCTGAAAGTGGTTTTGCATTGGGTGGGTTTTCCTAGGTCAGCACAAAATCCTGTTTATTTCAGTCACACTGATAATTCTCCCCAGTAACAGGGGTGTTTTCTGTGCACAAGCTTAACAACTTCTATTCCAGGGCTGTGCCACGTACACCCCAAGACTCCCCACCGACTCCTGCGGCGCCGGGGCAGCCCGCAAGCCCCACACTCCCATTTCCATAGAACTTAAAATACCAGCTAAGGTACTTGGAGATAATGAAATGTATTTCACAATAACGCCCCACAAAGTGTACAGATTAGCTTACTCATCAGCTAGTTCCACAGAGGAAAAAATAATTGGTGTTAAACTTTTCTCAGTGCCCTTGGGCGAGGGCAGGGGAAAGGAATTTAAAGGGGGTTGATTTATGCCTGGAAAAGCTTTGCTGAGACTGCCCCAGTGTCCTTACAGAAATAGCGCATGACAATGATGAGGCTGATACTAAAGTAACACTACAAGTAACCAAAAAGGGTCATTTTATCAGTATTTTGAACAATCCCAGCACAGTGCTTTCAAACACCTCACCACAGGCACTTCTAACGAGAGCAAAACCAGACCCAGCACGTCAGGACGAGCAGATTTCTCTGGTGGGGTCAGAGGCTCTTTAGTCTGTTCTTAGGGCTGTATTTTAGGTGTGTTATTTGCTTCTACACCCAGGGAATCAAATTTGTAAGAGCATCTCTATGTTATGATCTGGAATAGCAAATGACATTACAAGTGTAAGCTGCGCCCTGTCCCACTCGGGTTTCCTCTCCTTGGACACCGCAGACCCTTCCCCAAAACGCTGCCAACTCACAGGTGCCCTGGGAGACACAGACACATCCCCAAGCCATGCGTGAAAGGGACAGACAGAACGGACAGCCCTGGGCTGGAAGCAGAGCCTGGAGCCAGGCTTCCCCAGGCAGCACAGTTCATACCTGTGCACAGGAAAGCTGGAAACACTCCTGCTTCTCCCCCTTTGTTGGCTGCTCAAGGGGTTTGCCCCCATCAGCATCAGCACACATCCCACCACTGCCCCTCCCCACCAGGACGGGGGCACTCACTGGCCAAATTAGAGGGTAGGGAAAGGTGGGCTCAAGCAGCTAGATTTATGAGCCGACGCTCAGAGACAACCATCTTGGGGGAAACCCTTCTCCAGGAGGAAGAAGATCCTAAGGCAGTGTTACATTGCACAGATTTTTATGGGGTTTGAAGCCAAGTCCCAGGACTGGCAGAACACAGAGGGGGAATTATTTTATTCTTATTAAAAGAATGAAAAGACCCAACATTGATTTTGTCCTTCATCACCACACAAAAACCTCCCAACTACCAAGAGGATGCCGGTCTGGATTATCACAACACCGTAAATCAAAGTGAATGTATTTATTAGGGTGACTCTCTTTGTTGTACGTGTGTGCTGTTTGTTGGCCCATACCGTTATTATTTTAATTTATGGTTTGCTTTTTCAGTTCCTTCTCCCCCCTCACAAGACTGGAGCCTGTCCACGAGTTTTACTCACGCCAGTTAAAATCAGCATAATGAAATGTCACGGCCAGATCCCATCGCTCCACACAGACATGGGGACATACCGGCCCTGGGATGCACCCACAGCGCCCTGTGAAACTCCACTCCAAAGGACAGTGCTGCCAGGGGCTACGCTAGCGGCAGGTGGGACTGGGCAATGGGGACCCTGATGAAGCTGGCTAACACCACCAGCAGTGTGCAGGGAGGGAGCCTTCCTTCGCTGCTTAACACGCCTAGCTATAATTAAGCATAATGATTGTAAGCAATTTGCAAATCCCAGCTCGTCTCTCACGCAGTTCTAATCACCGCCTCATCACTCACAGCGCATCCCCGTAGTCGGCGTGACACCCGGCTGCCGCGATGCGGCCAGAGGGGAGCAGGGAGATGCCAAGTCCAGCTCAACTCTCCATCCGCAGCCAGAAGCGAGAGCCCCTTTCTGTGGAATTGACAGGCCCAGAGATCCCAGTTCTGGGGATGCAAACTCACAACTCGGGTGCTCAGAAAGCAGGACGTGTTCCCCCCAAACTCCCACTGGGGAGGTCTCTGCACTTGCTCTTTGGCTTGTGAACTTCTGGTGTAATTTGCTTTAATCCTCTTGCTGCAGCCCTGAAGTTCTGGGTTTGGCTTTGCCTTTTTGATGGCTTGCTGTGGGAGAGGACACAGCAGAGGCTGAGCCAGCACCAGCTGTTCGAGCCACAGAGGGCAGAGAGACAGACAGCCAGCGCCTCAATTCAGCACCTACTGTGGGAGCAGGGAAACACAGTCCAAGGGCAGGGGCCAAGAGAGGTTTAGTGATGTCTGTGGCTCCGTGGATGAGCCGGTCACTGTGCATCATAGCAGCACGTGTCAGCCCAAAGGCCTTCCACTCACATCTGAGAGAGGAGTCTGAGCAGTGGTGGTGGTGAGGCAGATGTGTGGAGGGTGCCTGGTCCCCAAGGAGAACAGGATGCCAGCGCCAGATCCAGCCTCACACCTCTCCACATGGCACAGTCATGCAACATCTCCTGGTGCACAAAGGGCAGGTGGCTCCCAGGGAGCACTGGCTGGGTTCATGATGAGCATCCCTTACCAAATCCAACACCACAGCACCCACATCCCCTCCTTCCTCCCCACCCCTCCTCTACCCTTGCTCCTCTATCTCCCTCCTGCACATCTGACCTTCGCACCTTCTGGCTTCAGTGCTGCCACCTCTGCCCTTCCCAGCTCCTCCTCAACTATTACTGTCCAGCTCCATGCCTGACTCCTCCCCCTCCATGTAAATACCAGTGTTCTTCCCTTCTCCCTCACGCTGGTTTGGCATCTGAGCTGGGAACAATAAGACCACAGGGAAGTGTCCAAGCTCTCCCTGCAGATGCCCAGATAAATCGCTGCTCTGGCCTCTCTGAGGCAATTACAGAACGGCTTCCTCAGCCGCTGCCAGTCAGAGCAAACCCTTTGAAGGTGGTGGCTGCAAAGACTCAGATGGGCTTTAAAAAAAAATCACTTGAGTTTGAGACAATTTGCTAGGCGATGGCAGGAGAGACTGACCTGACCCTGGACAGGAGAGCCAGGCTGTAGGGCAGCTAAACCCAGGGGGAATCTGAGGCCAGGCATGTCGTGACATGCATGGGAAGATGCAGTTGGAGCACTCCTGCCCAGGAACAGGCTGAGGGCTCCTGAGTGAGACAGCACAATGAGAACCATCATCTACCCTGCTAAAAACATCAACAACACAGTTGGTTCTAGTGAGGCTGCCACTCAGTGTGCTGGGACATCCTCACAGGAACCAGCCTAAGAGGCTTCTTTAAATAATCACCTCAGTTTTGGTTACAATGTGGAAAGGGATTCTGCAGGAAGAGCAATAAAAGCACAGAAATCACTGAAGAACACGTGATCAGCAAACCCTGCTCACATACCAGTGCAGGCCTGCACAAAAAGGGAGTCAGGGATGGGAAATCCAGGGTTCCATCATCTTGTACCACCAAATCCAGGGGACATCCAAGGGAACCACTACAGGACTGTTTTGATAAGGCAGTGATAGTAACAGCGCTGGGGACAGAAATCATTTTTGGGGAGTGTAGGGCATGTCACCTTTTTATTTCAAGGGCACCACTCTAACGAGGCTCCCCAGTATCGCCAGAGCCATCAGCCCAGTTCAGTGCTAACAGACTCTGAAGGATGGCATAAAATTCCATGACACCATCCCCAACCAAGTGTCCTCGCCCACTCAGCCCTTCCCCAAGGAGCAGTGACCCATTCCCATCCCACCACGCTGCCACAGCACCACAAAGGTACAAGTTACACCCATTACAAGAACTCACAATTCTCTAGTCCCTTATTCCCCTCCTCACACTCACACAGAGGCACGGGAGCTTTTAGGGGATTCTGCTGCCTGGTGCCTTGGTGAATTCTGGCCTCAGCACCTTGGTGCTATGCTAAATAAGTACCAAAACTCTCTTCTCTTCTTCAAACACAGATGAAGCAGGTCAGTGTTAGGAGAGACCAGCTGGGGAGCACAGGAGAGTTTCTGTGGGAGCACACAGGGACAGACATCATCATGAGAACCAAGTCCAGCAGCTCCTGGTTTCTGATTTAGAAATCAGAGATGGTACCAGCTCAACTCTGGTGTGTCAGCCCACGGGAGCAGGAAGATTTGCCCCATCCCACACTGCTCAGCTACATGGACAAAGAGGCACCAGTGGGCAAACACAGAGCGCACCCTTAAAAAGGGAGAACTTCCCCAAAACAGCAGATCCAAAACAGAACGGGAAGAGCAAGTTCACCCTGCTGCTCATCTTGTCCTTGGTGGCTTCGGTGGGTTCTTCCCTCTCCAAAGGGAGGGGGAGAGATCAAAGGTTCAGACCCTGGGAGCTCCTCTGCCCACAGCAGGCTCTCTCCACAGCTGCTAATCCACTCGGCTGCTGGAGAGCAGAGCTTGAGTTGTCACGGATTTATGCCCTACACTGCACACGGTTCCGTCTGTTTCACGGTTGTTGTGCTCAGCCAGTCTACTTCATCATTTAAATTATTAACAGCAGAATTACACTGACTGAGAGCCCCTCGAACAGGCGCCCTTAAAACACAGAGGCTGGCATCACAACCTATCGATACACGGTGGCTGGACAGATAAACCAGGGCCGTGGCAACACTCAGTGCTGGTTGGGGCCTTGGGTAGGAGAACGAGATAGCCAAGCTGGAAAACCTCCTTTAGCTGGTCGCCTGCAGATTGTCACCCACTTTCATGTACCTTTAGGCAGTCGGTGGCCTGGAGCCGCCTGACAGAAGGCAGCATCTCCAGTGCTTCTAGGACCCACACCACCATCAGCTCTGGGGCGGGGGGCATGTGCCGGAGAGACCCCAGGGCCACACAAGCCTCCCGTGAACCTCAGAGAGATGAGACATGGGTTCCCCCACCAAACAGAACAACATCTGCAGAGTACAGGCCTTGTGCAGCAAAGATGCGAGTTACACAGTAGGGTGCATATCCACCCCATGCTGAGAACGTGACCCCAGTGAGTGGAGGAGGAGGAGCAGGACCTCGAGAAACACAGGGGTTCTAGCTCCTTTGGTTCTCCTTTGTCATCTGCTCACCAAGAAGACAAAACTCCTTCCCACCAGTCTGTGGTACCCCTACTGCTGGCACCAACCAGGCAGAGAAGAGCGTTACAACCACAGGAAGTCTCAGTGAATCACAAAGCTCCAAGCAAATTCATCTCTCCTTCAGCTGCATTTCTGGAAGCTGAGCACAGGAGAGGCAGCAATTGCCCAAAGCCAGTTACCCCTACGGAGCACCAAGCCCACGTGCTGCAACCCCCCACCACCCTGGGCCACCAGACCCAGCAGTCGGAGGCGACTCCAAGCCTATCTCAGGCTTCATAACATTCATTAATACCAGACTAGACCATGCCCAAACTCAGGCTAGGCATATGGTTTGAATACAGGGAATTTGCCTTTCCCATGCACTGCAGCCCTTATTTATACTGAAATAAAAGCTTTTTTCTTCCCTCCTCCCTTCTCCCAGGGTAACTCACAGATGGATCCGATTCAGGAGGAGTAATCAATGCATTCAAATAGTTTCTCCCCATGCTGCTTTGCCGAGGCTTCGAGGATTTTATTACATAAGGTTCTAGGTACATTTTTTTAAAATTAGCTAAAGTTCACTCAGCTTTTCATGGGAGCTTTGCTTCTGAGCAGCTCTGGTGTTCTGAAGCAACAGCTTCTCAGCAATTGAGTCAAATCCCAATATAACTTTCACTGCACAAATAGTGAGATTCTTATGCACAAAAAGCCCTTTTTGAGTGAGAATAAAATGCGTTTTCATGACATCATACACTCAGCACATAACATTGTCGGTCAGCCAGGCAGCAGCTACCTGAGTTACAGGTTGGTCAGGGCAGGTTTCCACAGCCACCAGGCACAAGGGGCCTTAGAGCACACAAATTTCATTTCTGAGTGCAAGAGGGAAAGCAATCCTAGAAAAAGCTCCAACCAGCATCCTCAGCAGCTGGTAGGGAGGGAAAACAATGTGGGGAGAAGAAACAAAGCAGTACTTGGAGGAGGCACCAGTATTTGCCAAACAACAATGCTCTTTCACCAGTCCAGGAGTCAAGAAATCTCAAGTGCCAGCTGCCATCAGCCCCACCACACACATCTACCAGAGCTTCCTGAGGACACCAACCGCTCACAAAGCAACACCACAGAGCACATGGTCCAGAGACCATCTGGCTCCAAACAGGGAGCTCCAGCAAAACCCCAACTGCCAGAACTCCTTCAGTTAGAGACACAAAAGTAAAGCATCCTTCAGCTCCCAGGACCACAGGGAAACTCACAGAAGGAAACCCAGACCTACCTCACTCCCCATGGTGCAGCTCCTTCCCCAGCCAAACTCACACTGAGCAGCCCTGGCTGCTTTGTCCTGCAGACACCTACCCACCCCCACCCCCCGCCCCACTCATCAGGGCACTGATGCCCCACACCTGTGTTGCATGGTAACACAGGTGCAATTAATCAATTAACCAACTAATCGTGCTCCTGCTCGGGGAGTGGGGCAGGCAGAGGGGCCTCACAAAGGGCTCAGCACCTGTCTTCAGTCCAGCAGCAGGGCTCAGCTCCAAAGGACCTCCTGGGAGCAGCACAGTAAGACCAGAGGGATCCCCACATCACAGAAGGGATCCCCACATCCCAAACAAGCTCCTTTATGCGTTGAGTTCAAACATCAGGCGTGCACCGGCGGAACTTACAGCGCGATTCTCCTTGACTTCCTGAGACCAGGGAGCTATTCTTGTCTGTACCGCTTCCCTCATCATTCGTAACGAGACATGGTGCATCGGCGGCCACCCCCCAGCTCTCGGAGGATCCAGCAGGGAGTGGGCTGCTCGCTGCGTCACTGAGCTGCCGCTGAATGCAGCTCTTCCTCCTCACGTCGGCACAGGTCCTAATGATGCTTCCAGTTGGAAAGCACTAGATTTTTCTCCTCGGAATAAATCAACCCACAGAAAACTCATGTTAAAGGGCTGGTGGCAGTATCACAGAGCCCAGGTTGGAAGGCATGGCTAGAGATCACCCAGCACACCCCCCTCACTCAAGCAGGCTCAGAGCCCAGCACCCAGGACCATGTCCTGCTGTGTACGTGGAGGGGGTTTATTCAAACGAGCCTCACCACACATCTCTTTCTGCAGTCGTGTGGTTATGGCATGGAGAAGGATTCTGGAGAAGGTGGCAAGCGGGCACACAAATGCTGTCCAGCAGCGCTGCCGTGAGGACCACGGTGAGCAACAAGAACTCACCCTGAAAGACATTTTGTACTTTATCTGTACATTGTTCTCTCCGACACCAGTTTTTTCCCACAGTGCCTACAATCACAGGGGTGGCAATTAGCAATAATTAGTTCGTGCACTAATGTTCCCCATGACTTTAGGTGAGGAAGAAGCAGCCCTGCAAGAGATGCAGCGGGGAAGTCCCCGAAATGGGGTGCCGTGCTCACCTCCCTCCCGCCCTGCGCAGTATCGCAGCGTCGAGCATCAGACATGCTCTGGAAACCCTTTGCCCAGCTGCTCATTAGTACTGCATTAGTCTGTAAACTCCAGAGCCAAACGCCTAGTTCAAGTTGCTCTTTCTTGCTGTACTTGAAAGGTCCTGTGAATTTATGGCAGGATAATGCGGAGCACAGCACCTATTTATGAGTTGATCATTTGTACGGAACCCCCCTCAAAGCACCGAAGGTTACCATTCGACCACGAGCTGCACTTAGCTGCTCAGAGGGCAAGAAAGCCAAGTATATGAAAGTTAAAAGCATTAATAAAAGTGTGACTTATAAATTACTTCATCTTTGTCACCCTTTTTGAAATGGGGTGAGAGAGGCCAGGGTAAATTTATTTTTTAAGTGCTTTCCGAGACCTGCAAGGGTCAGCCCTGAAATGCTGTACTCTATAAATCATCCCCTGCATATCTGATAGATGCGAGTGCATCATAACATTAACAAATATTGATTTGTTTATCATTTGCAACTGTTCATAGTGAAACAGCAGAGTTTATAGCATTTGTAGGGAGAGGAAACTTTGTGAGAATGCGGAAGAGAAGCTGCCTCAGCTGCGGAGGAAAGAGCAGCTGATGCCGCCCCATCACCCAGCCGCCTGCTCGGTGTCCATGTTACAGGCATATTATGAAACCGGTTATTTCACCAAATTACTAAAAATTTCAGGCATTTCATGAAACAACTTGTATCACTGTGAAGAGCCACAGCGAAACCTTGCATTATGGGCACTCGGTGGAGCCATGGCTGGGAGAAGGCGAAAGCAGAGCCTGCAGCAGGTAACCAGTGTGGAGTATGGGCTGGGGGACAAATAGCTGGTCCTGAAGAGCCAAGGATGGGCATTCTTAGGGAGCCAAGGATGGGTGTTCCTAGGAGCCAAGGATGGGTGCTCCTCCCCCTCTCAGGGCAGCCTCCCTGCCCCAGAGCCGTGCTCCCCAAACCTGCCCACCGTGATGGGCACAGCAGGGCCACACCACCCACACCTCTAGTGCCAAGGTAACTCCTGGCCCTGTGCAGAGAAGACACCTGGAGCAGCAGGAGCAGGTTTGCAGAAACTACAATAAAAACCTCATTAACCTCATCAGGGAGACAAACTCTCTAGCAAGTCTCCTCCTGATGCTTTAAAACATTAGATACAAGGGTAAACCCCAAACTTCTTCATTAAACAGCTAGAATAAAACCCAGGATGTTTTCTCTCCCCATCTTCCTTCTTTAAATAGCCCAACTCGTTGCTTTTATTTATTTTTGGAACTTGACAGGCTCGATAACCAATTTCCATGCAGAACCACCCACCTTCACGCCTCAGAAAGCTAATGAAGTATAATAACACTGCCCCAGGAGACAGAGGCACAAACTTTTCGGGAGAATACTGTGTGCTTCCTGCAGGAAAATGACGTACGATAAATGGAAGCGAAATTGAGTAACCACCACCCGTCGAGTGGAATCCAGTCTGCAAGGGACAGGCCCCTTCTCTCCCAGGCAGGAGTCAGCATCAGTGTCTCCTCTGGGTGAAAAAACCTTCCCAGCTTCCCACACCAGCTGAGGAGGGACAGATCCAGATTAAACGGTACAGGTAGCTGACAGCCTGCAACAGGCATGGAAACCGAAATAACTGTTCGGGTAACAGGCAGGAACGCAGCATCTCTTCAGGATCCCCGAGCGCTTTTCGGGGGCTGCATTCCCAGGGGTATGGAGATTTTTCTCCTGTCATGAGACGTCCCATCACAAGCTGGAGAGGGGGTGTCTCAAACAGGAGGGCTTGAGAACAGCATTGTCCTGTCAATAAAACAAACCCCACTAAAGGGGAATTCATGGGGATTTCAGTGTGCACACAGCCTCCTTCACCAAAGCTTTAGGAAGCTCCCACTGGCGTGCGGTTATTTCCCTAGAGAGGGCTATGCCGTACCTGTGCTGGTACCGATGTGCAAATATACTGATCAAGTTGCTGAATGCAGGTCTTTTGGGGCTCTGTTCTCTGGACTCAGTGGCAGTGAGCCCTCAAAACATGAACATCTCCTGCAGAAAACAGCTAATTTGAGACCTTCAGAACCCAGAGTGGAATCTGGAAATGCAGAAATAGCAACAACTCTTCGGTCCAGTTGCAGTCTCTGGTGTCAGCATCCATGGGCAGAATGAAACCCCTGGTTACCCCTGAATACCAAAATCAGATTTAATTGCCTCTGGCAGCAGTGAAGTCCCACATCCTGTGCGTAACCCTGTGCCTGCTTATGAAAAGACTTTGTTCTTCTCAGGGAAATCAACAGCACAAGGCCAGAGCCACCCGCTGCCATCCCAGGCAAGGGCCGTTGGGCAGCACTCCTTGCCACGGGCCAGGGGCAACCTTAGGACTCGCACAGGATGGATTACAGGCAGCACCCCAAAACCACGGGGCTCCAGGCTGGGAAGCGATAACCAGAATCACCTTAATACCCCAGAGTTACGGCACCATCACTCAGTGTGTGTTTGCTCAGAAAAGCTGAGCTACACCCTTTGCTTCTCAGGGATGGTGTGTGCCTGCCCCTTGCTCAGCACAGCCTCGGGCAGCTCCTCTTTATTCCACAGCTTCTCCCGCCCGGCCCACATGAGACACAGGCACCACAAAAACCCCCTCCACCCAACAGTTGCATGTGGGGATGGAAGCACGAGGCAGTGCCTCTGTGACAGTGCCCAGCGCCTGGCAAAGCTGAGACTGGCTTTTCCTTGGAGGCAGAGGAATTATTAACAGCTGGGCACGTGCTGGTGGTGCCAGGGTCAGGAGCTGGCACTGGCTCCGGAGCTGGGGCGATGGAGCCGCGCTCGGCCGGGCAGGGTGCAGCCCGGCAGCCCCAGCACCGCAGCCACGCATAGCGTATCTCTCCAGCACAGGAGAGAAAACACAGCAAGACCCTCTCTTACCAATTACAGGTCGTCAATATTGACTATCTGAGGGATTTCCATGCTCAGGAAGCAAATTAGAAACTCAATACCTGAACTATTCCTAAATGCAGTTATCAACTTCAGAGTTTTATCTCATAAAACCAATTCAGCTTAGAGTTTAATTCTATTAAATTAGGGCTTAGAAATAAGATTTGCTCTGAGAATGAATGCATCATTAGTTTTAAAATGCAATATACTGAAACCCAAAATGTGCAGCATTACAGTTTGAAGAATAAATGAGTAGGGATGGCACCCAAATGTACTTCTCCCTAAATATATTTACCGGCCTTGGAAAAATCCATGGGCTCATTAGGAGAACAAGCCTTTTGGTGTGCGGGACGTCCCCCTTCTTTAGGGAACGCTAATCCTCTTGTGTCTCTCCTTGGCACAAGTTTTTCCTTTGTTCTTAAAACCTTCTTATTTCAGCAGCTGACAGAGAAAAAAGAATCAGCATCCTCTTTCTTAATAAAAATGCCACAATGAGATCCTGTCGGGCTTGTGCCAGGCATGTCAAAGGAGCAGGGACTAATACGGGAAACCTCAAGAACTCCCCGTTTTGTGCAAGTTACAGTACACGGAAGAGTCACGTAGGGCTGGGGTTTTAAATCAGGCTTCCAATACATGAAAAGCACCCTTCCATGGGGTGCATGTAATCTCTGAATAGGGCCCTTAGTGTCCTGTGGTATTGTATTAAAAGTGGTGTTTGATACAATAATGCTGGGATAGAACAGGCTAAGAGGACACGGTAGCCCACCGGCGCCTGTCCCCCCACATTACACACCGCTGGGCGCTTTCATGCAGGACTGGCCGAACCGAGGCGAGTCCAAGGCCCGCCTGCGGGATCAGGGTTGGATATGGGGAGTTAGGGCAAAAGGAGGAGAGGGGCAAACGCCACACCAAAGACACCAGAGTGGCAAAAGGAAACGATGACGTTCCGGTGGTACAGGTTTCACTGCGGGGTGTTATTTTGGGTGCTTCCCATGGTCCAGCAGAACGGTGGGCTGCTCTTCAGGCCCAGCCACATATTTTGTGTTTTAAAACAGCTCCTTTTCCAGAAGAAACCAGCATTGTCTCCAGACAGCACTGCTGAGAGCCAACTGCTCACCACCACAAAACTACCGCAGGCTGCTGCCCCTCACACCAGAGAGCAGGGTCACAGTTCCTGGAGATGTATTACCATCCCTGGTCCTTCCCTGGTTTTACTCAGGCAGACTATCAAGGGGTTTGTTCTTATTAGAAGCACAAAAGTAAAACCAGCCCAAATGAACTAATTACAATGTTTTGGTAACAGAAGACTCACAGGGAACAGCCCGATTGGCTCTATAAAGCCTGAAACAAATACCTAAATAACAACCGACCCGAATACCAGTGAGAATTTGTTTGAAAAGGCCTGTGAGGCCGGGAGAGTGACAAGGTAAGGATGAAATTATACACATCCCTCTCATTAGGTACGCACAGCTCTGTGGGGTGATGCCCACACCATCACCCTCTCGTCACTCGGGACCGAAGTGAATTCTCACACTCAGACATGAGCCAGAGGTACTGGGTGGTCAGTGGTTTGTGTTTTGGTGTATGATTTCCCTCCACCTTAATTTTTAGATTATATTTAGATCAAAACAGCCCTTGTACTGCAGGTGAATAAAAGTCTCAACCTTTCCCTGCCTTCAGAAGCCGCAGAGGCTGTCCTGAGCCAGGCGCCATGCTCCGAAACCACTCACGTTCTGCTCCAGCTCACGTCGGATTTTACTCGGGTTTCAGGGAGAGGAATGACTTTCCCTGTTCCAAGCGTGAAACAGAGCCGCTCCAATGAGATGCTACAGGGCTGCTGACATTTGGAACGCTATTTTCAGTCCTGTTTTACATATCCCTTCAAAATTTATCTTAGGAAAAATAAAAACCGGCTAGAAGATGGGCTTATCGGCGTCTCTGATGCTGCAGGTGACCTACTTTCGGCCACAGAGAAGGGGAGAATTGAACAGCTATTGGCAGCGCAGCTGAAGGAAGGAAGGAGCCAGCACCAATAAATACCTGTGCAAATGCCCAGGGAAGCACAATCCAGCCCGGAACGGTGCAATGGGAGAGAGTGGTCATGTCAGCCCCGTGGCCCCGCAAGACACATCACTGGCCCTCAGCACCCTCTGAGCGGCTCCCTCTCCCCAGCAGCCTCCCAGGGAGCCCAGCCGCACGCTACTTTTCCCGAGTGAAACCAGCCGGGAAACAGCCCGGCTTAGCGAGCGCAGCGAGAGCGGCTGCTGCCTTCCGCGGCTCCTAACGATGCACTCCCAACATCCCGGGACGGGAGGAAAGGAACCGGGGCGGGGGGAGGACGGACGGGACGGGAGGGGGGAAAGGCCACCCCGACATGCCTCAGCACAGGAACGGAGCCTCTGAAAAGGAAACGCAGGGGAATGACACAGGGGAAGACGGCACTACAGACGGACAGAAAACACAGGGAAAACAAAGCAAACACGCCCCCCCCAAAAAAAAAAGCTGTGAATGTTGTTAAAAAGGACGGTACCTGCAGCTAAAGCAACAGCTGCAAACTTCCCATCCACACTCGGGGGCTGTGCGGCTCCTTCTGCCTATAAACAAATTGTAAAAGATGGCAACAGCTAATTTAAAAAATAAAAAGCCAAGTGTTGCGGCGGCGTCTAAATTGAGTCTGACAGTCAAGGTCACGTAACTTTTCACTTTTATTTAAAGACATTGCTTGATTACTGAAAAATATTGCAAGATGTATACACACAAACCCGAGTCAGGCCAGGCAGCCTCTGAGGACTCTGTCGGTGGCTCCTCGTCCGTCGCTTTAAGAGGAACAACAGCAATAATTTTTTGAATTGCCAAATGTTGTGTAATTATCAAATTATAGAAAATTGTCAGAAATCATCGATACAATTTTTTGAATTATGTTCTCAGCGTAAGCAATATGTCCCAGCCTACTCCCCTTATGCCAAAATAAATTTAAATTATTTCTGGAAATTTAAAGAAAAAAACCCCTGTTTGCTGCTTTAGATCACGTTAACGTGAAAGCTTTCCCCACAGCTTTGATTTATCTTAATTGTGTTTATATTGTTCTAGCCCTTTTCCTGCAAACTTTGTGGGGAAAAAAAAAATGTTAAATCCAGTTTTTAAATTCATTATCTGGAAAGAAAATGGGTTGAGGTTGGAAGATGTGTTCCTGGCACTGAAGGATCAGACGAAGCATACAAGATCTCATGTCTAACACAACTGTTCTCATGGGCCCATTAGAGTCTTTATAGGTGGATCTCACTTATAGCTTTGTTTAAAAGAAAAAAAACAGAGATTCTGAAGCGAACTGGAGCCTATTTGATGTTCAGCCTCTATTGTCTCCCAGGCAGGCCTGAATGAAAGCCTGGAATTAAACAGCCTTTGAATCTAGTTTTCACGGTGATCACTGCAAGCGATATGAAATAGAACAACCCGATTCCCACTTCCAGAGCCAGCTGCCACACTTCCCCTCCCTCACACGCTGAAAAAGTTTAGAAAATTAGGGTATAATTCATTTTTTATAAATGAAGGGCACTGATCTGCCATTGCCTTTCCCTCTCCAGGACCTGCAGCTTCTCTGTCTCTCTCCAGCGTGGGGCACAACCACCTTCACACCTGCCCTGCTCTTCAAGGAATTGCTCCTGGAGTCGGGAATAGCCTTTAATTAGGCAACGACTGTAAGGTAATTGGTACTGGAACCATGCGGAGCAGTGACCAGTGAAATAACGGCCGGCGGTTTGAAATAACAGCCAGCGGTTTGGCATTGCCCCAGGGCGCAGGGGCATCCCCAGTGCCCTTCCCCAGGACTCTCTGCTCTGGGCGCAGGGCAGCTCCTGCTCCCATCGCCCACAGCCCCACCAGGACACTGGACCCAGGCAGGGGGAGGCAGGGCCAGTTCCCCACACCAGAGGCACAAAAAATGCTTCCTGAAGCGTGCAGGTGGACTGGAGAGGACTTGGACCGCTCAATTATCAAGTTAAGGGCTCTAACATAGACACCTCAGGCAGCACGACCTGGGGGGCCTCGCCACACTTCCTTGCCATTCGCTTGACTCAAGGTTGTCATCGTCCCCATCTGCAGAGACCCCACACAGCGCTGCACAAACCCCTTTGCCTCAGTGTCCCACCTACACCAGGGAGAAGCAATCCTAGAAGGGGATGGGATGGGATGGAATGGGATGGGATGGGTTCTCTGCAGGAGTCTCAGGGCACAGACACTGAAGAAGTGCTGAACATTGTTATCATCAGAACCATCGCTCTATTTCACATCTCCTGTATGACTGACCCTCAGAACCCTCATTTCATCCTCTACCATGATTTCTGCAGTCCCCTACACACAGTTTTCTTGGGATAAAGTTTGTACCTGCTACAATTTGTGACCATGGTCTTACTTTTTAAATTGACACCAATATCCTGACCCATAACAGCAGCAGCAGTATTGCCAGTGATCACCAGTATGTAAACTGCTAATGAACACGTACGGGGTTTGGAAGGCACGGGAAGGAAATGCCCTGCAAACACTGGCGCTGAGCAGCCTCCGCTTTGAAACCACTGCAGTATCACTCCTCTTGTCCACTGACGCTGCCCAGTGAGGAGCTGCAGGTAACATCTCCTGTAAGCGTGTTCAGGGATTTATTGGCATTTGAAAAGATTATTTTAAAATAGGATCATGAAGAAACCCCACTCAGGTAAAACCACGTCATGCCAGGCTCATTACTCTGATACACTGCATCACTGTGGTGTTCTAGCGCTGCTGCTCCCCTTACTAAGGTGCGTCAGCTCATTCTCACTCGATGGTGTTTCCACGTTAAGCTAATTAAGCTAACTGCAAGAAGCATCAGAAGACGAACCTGTTGGGCTTGGGGCTCAGGCACAGAGCCCGGCAGTGGAGAATTCCCCATGGAAATACTGCAAGAAGTGAGGTGAAGCCGCGGCACCGGCTGCGCGACAGAGCTGTGGGGACGCAGCCAGCGCCACACGTGCAACACCAGCCTACACACGTGCGGTGTGAAACACGGCACAGGCCGCTACAGGCTGGGGGGGATGCAGACAGGCCGAGCGCAGGAGCAGCCCAGAACTGCGGGAGGCTCTAACGCAGCCCCTGGCCCGGTGGGCACCAAGCGAGCGGCACAGCACCGGGAGCTGCTGCCAACAAAGCACTGCCTGCAGCCAGCCCACGGAGCCATCAGAGCCACTGCTCGCCACCTTGTTCGGATGAAGGCGAGATGCATAAAAGGGGAAGGACTCGAGGTATGGAAAGGGAAGGAGGAATCGTAAATTAAAGCAGAGAGAGAAAAAGCTCTGCTGAAATCTTTTTTTTTCTTCCCTGTGCAAAGCAATAGCAGGAAAAACATTAAGTGTTACCCTGCTCCTTCATCTAATGACACAGGGAAAAAAAGTCTTTTCTGCAAATAATTCAAGTAAACAATCTCCAGAAAGCATGAACAACAATACCAAATTTCTTGAAATTAGCCGAGCTCACAGAATCAGCAGGCTATTACTGCTGCTCGGCGGCTGCGGCTCCAAACCCGCGCACGAGGCAATTTGGGGAGGAGGGAGGAAAGGGCAGGAAAAACAGCCCCTTCTTCCTCCATCATCATTTACCTGGAATTCAGTTGGCTGCAAAATTTCATTTTGAAAGGGGGAAAAAAAAAAACCCAACAAACCCCCTCTGAGGAACTCACCTCAGCTAAATATCGTTTACTGATTTATACCAAAGATCTGATCCACTTTAACTTGCTAAACACTCTGTCACTGCTTTATATGCGCCGCTCCCAAAGAAGGGGAAAAAAGAGCAGAGATTTTTAGGTCAAATGATTAAGGAGAAAAGGGATTTAAACCAACAATTTTTTTAAAGTTCTAATTGTTTGCTTATTGACACCAATTTACATGGAGCCACTTAGTGAATAAAGGTTTTCACAGTACATGGCACTTCTTTATGTCAGTTTTTAGCCATCATGTCACAGCCCGGCTTGAAAAGAAGAAATGCTGAAAACTCGTAGGCCAGAAATGAACAGCCTATTAAGATCTGAAAAGCTGTCATCCCCACTGAAAAGACTTGCGTCAGCCACCGAGGATATATTTTAAACCGCCTGTCCGCAAGAAAACTTTAATAATGCAGCCTTGCTCTAATGTCTTGTGAGAGGAGAGGCAATTTTACTTCTTCTATTAACCCAACGTGATTACAATGGCTTATTTCATGGAATATTAAGTTCAAATTCTGCTCCCTGGGAGGACAATAAAAAAAAGAGTGTGCTTATGACATTGCCCGAAATAGCCACAAGGCCCGCAACTCCTTGGTGCTTTTAATGCATCCAAGCAGTAATCCACCTTAATTTGCTAATGGTTAAGTAAATTAGCAACAAAATAATAAAATACAAAAAGGTATTGGCCCAGGAGTGAAATGCTTTCCTCAAAAAAATATTAAAATATCAAAATGATGTTTTCATAAGGATTGGGGTGGCCTTCAATCTGCTACAGCATCCCCCAACCCGGCACCCCCACACACACCCCCCCGCCAATCCAGGGGGAAAATAAACTCCTTGTGCCGGACAGGCTCCGGCCATGAGCGATCGCAGGCAGAGCAGCTTGTGCTGAGACCACAGCTGGGGCGGCTTTGTGCAGATGGAGCCGTTAATAACCACCCGGCAGCCACCCACACTCCCCAACTACCTGAGCTGTCCCTGGACCGGGAAAACGCACAGAGCTGGGTGCCCAGCCAGGGCTGGATGCTGCTGGCACCTGGCAGTGACCAGACTGTGGGTGTCCCTTCACCAAAGGGCATCGCCGAGGGTGCTGCTGAGGTGGGAGCATCCCTGTGGGATCCAGCTGGGATCCAGCCCTGGCACAAGCACCCACCCACCCCTAATTCCAGGCACCTCAGAAGCACTGGACTTAAACACCACTTGCAAATAAACCTCGCAGCATATAATGTCAGGTGTTTTATAAATATAAAAATTAATATAAATATAAAATATAAATATAAAATATAAATATAAAATATAAATATAAAATATAAATATAAAATATAAATATAAAATATAATAAATTATATATATATACACACACATAAATATATCTAAAAAACATGGGACATGGCATCAGGTGGGCCAGATCTGTGGGTAACCCTGAAAACCAGGGGCAAACATGCGGCCTTGTTGGCCAGTCTGCAAGGGCTCCTCTTCTCTGGCCACCCCGGTTGGCCCAGAGGGATGCTTATCCCCAGAAACTTGCCCTGGTCTCCACCACGGCAAGAGCAGGCCTGACCCTGCCCTGGGAAACTGAAATCAGGGCGACGTTCGTTTCAATCTGGGCGGAGGATAAAAGCTGCAAACCATGAAGAGGCTGCCCGGCTGCACGCTAACCATGTCTCAGTCCCAATGACTCAGGGTGCTGATGCCACAGCACCCATCCTGCCAGGGAAACCCAAAATCCTGGCAGGAAGCACAGACAGAAAAAAAAAAAACTACCACAAACATAACGTTTTGTTTCCAAACAGATGCAGGCTGTGGAGGAAAACTCCGTTACCCACCGCTCCTTTCTGGCACTGTCTTCCTCTAACTTTTTTCCTGTTTTTCCTTTTTTTTTCCCCTCTTTTTTTCCTTTTTTTCCTTTTTTTTTTTTTTTAATGTGAAAAAGGAAATATTTTTTCACTTAAAAAAAAATCAATGTATGCAAATAGCCAGTGAAATTACAAATAGCCATTAGTTTCTTCTACCTAGTTCAACAATCCCAAAGCAAAAAAGGCGAACTTAAATAAATACATTTAAAATCGCCTGCTGTGTAACAGTAAAGAGACTCCATAAAACTAGAACAATATTTATTTCTTCTTTTCCTAACAGCTCCCTGTTTTATTGGGCCCGTGTTCCGCAGCGATCTGATAAGAAGGAGCGAGGCTAAATGGCAAATGGCAAACATCCCAAATCGCAACCTGATGTATTTCCACAGCCCTGACCTTCAGATAAAAATCGTGCAGAAATCTGCAAACCCACCAAATATGCAGCTCCACACGCTGCAGGCGTTCTCAGACACAACAGGCGGGGGCAAGAAAGGGAAAGGAGAAAGGGAAAGGAAGAAAGGAAGGCATTAAAAAAAAGGAAGGGAAGAAAGAAAAGAACTACGGGCATTGCTATTTAAAGCCCTGAGCCTTCCCCTCCGTTAGAATTTAAGGATTATGCTCCTCTCCGAGGAGGGTGCTCCCAGCCAGGCACCACCGGAGCTGGAGGGGCTCGCAGCCGCAGAGGGACCCGCAGCTGCCTATCTGCAGGATCAGGGAACCACGTTCCACACACACAGACCCCGCTGCCGTGTTCTGTGTGTGCTTAGGAAAATACTTCAAACAGCAAAAAAATTTTGCACTGTGAAATTAGCTAAAATTATGACAACTGTAAGAAAAAAATTATACGGGGAAAATTTGGGTCTGGTGGAAGAATTCTTTGATGTCTGGATTCCAATTTAACCCCGACTGAGTTCTGAGAATCAAATGAACAAAGTATATCATACACCCCAAGTCTGCTTGTCAGTGCTAGTCATCATTTTTATTTTATTCTTTCCAGCCACATGTATTTACAAGACCCAGCTCTGACATTTCCTCCCTCCTCACTGGGTACGGCTACTTGCCAAACACATTTGCGACATGGCCCAACTCTGTATTTATTTATTCATTAAAACACATGCATTAGTATCAATAAATATGTATAACAGTATTTTTCTCCCCCCTCTCTGCCCCCCGTCGCTGTATCGATTCCTGCCGCAGCCCCGGGTTGGGTGCTGAGCAGAGCACCCACAGAAACGCTGTGCATCTCCTATTTTTAAATATTTTTAGTGGAAAGGCCGTGTGGTAAATACTCCTCTGCACCCCTGCGGACAGCAGCACACTCGCTAAAGGAGGTGAATAATAACCCCCCACGTAAATGTCTGCTGATATTTCCAGCTCGAGGTGCTGTGTGTTGGTGGCAGGAGGGGACAGCACCTTCATTTTGCGGGGGGGTCGCTGGGACTGAACAGGCTGCGGGCTGTGCACAGCGCAAAGCCCCCATCGGCCTCTGGTTTACACACAAAAAAATCACCTTTTTTCTTCCGGTGCGGAACCACTTTACCCCATAAACCTGAACCCAGCTTCCTCGGGATCTGTGAAGCAGTTGTAAAGCATTAATAATATATCTGGGTTGTTTAAAGAGTATCTCCAAATAACATGAAATATTTAGTCCTGCCCCCCTCCACTCCCCGTCCCCACCCTCGCCACCGCCGCCGTAAAAAAGCCGAGATTTATCATGAAATGTTTGAGGGATAATCAGCCATTTTTGGCCAATATATTTTAATATTTATATACCTGACATAGCTGAATATAAATGATACATCATGATTTTCCATAGTGCGTGGAATTTATACAATTAACTGAGTGATCCAATGGCTTTAGGGCACGCAAGGTGCAAACAGTGCTACAGCGGCTCACTGATTATTGTTATAAATCTTATAAACCATAAAGACATTAAGGTGCATTTTGTTTACACCGTTTATTTTCAAATATTATATACAACAATATTATTTATCATTAAAAGAGTTACACTTTCCTGGTGTATTTATTTCATGAGACGCATTTATAGAACTGTTTTTAAAATACAGCTTGCAAACCCCCCGTCTGAGGCAGGCAGTAAAATCCCATCTTTTCCCGGTTATTCCCAACGACCGCGGTTTTTCACTCCAACAGCAGAACGATACCTATGTCTGAACTGTCTTATTTAAAGGAACCCCACTTGGGCTAAGAGACCCGCTGTGTTTAGGCGCAGGCATGGGTGGTGGTGGGGCTGAGGGGTGTTTTTACAGCGCAGCGCGGCGCGTCCATCCCTGTGCCTGCCCTCGGCGGCGCAGGAGCTGCAGGCTGCTCCCCCGCTGCACACTGCTCTCACACCGTCTCCCAGCCAGATTTTAAAAATCCAAACCACGTAGTTTGAAAAGCTTCATCTACAATTTCAGAGGAAGGGGGTGGAGGATAAAAAAAAAACAAAAAAACAAAAACAAAAAAACCCCAAACCATTTGCAAATAGGCAGCCCTGGCTTTTACAGGATGAATATGTATTCTTCCTGGGAAGAGCTACATCCCCTGTTCCTGGAGCTGCAGGAGTGCTGAGCGCGATGCTCACTCACTGAAACTCCCCCAAATGTCCCCACCCGGGCGCAATGTCCCAGCACTGTTCCCAGTATTTCCATTCGGGTTTGGAGACGCCGTCATGCAACACGCAGGGTCCTGAGCGAGCCCTGGCAGCGTGGGGCTGTCCGCCCGTCAGCGAGAGGGACCCGGGCGCTGCAGCTGCTCATCAAATCAGTTTTATGTTTCTGAAATGAGTTCCTGCCGCCGAGCTGGAATTCATAGCCAGGCAGGGGGAGGAAAAGGGGGGGGAATAAAATAGATTGATATGGCCCAAAAAACCACGGCGAGGGTGCTGTCCCTTTGTGCACGTGCAGAGACGGCTGGGTGGGTTTGTGTGATACCTATGGAAACACGCCGTGCCACTTACCCACAGGGGTGTGCAGCATACAGAAACTCCCTGAAAAGCTCCACACCCAACAGCCCCACACCCGAAAGCCCCACGTCCCTGCTCTGGGGCTGCCTCTCTACGAGTCCTCTCCCTCCCTGCTGCCCTTCTCGCAGCGCTCACAGCCTGGTCTCCCCCGATATTTCCAGGCAGGAGGCACACACATTGCTTTCCCAGCACAATCCCTTTGCTTTTTTCCCCCCCCCTCCAATTTACATTTCTTTCTGCAGCAAAGCCGATCGGAGAAATTAAATAAAAACAAAAAAAAGCCGTCACAATTTTGCTGTTTCCCATCCGTTCCCAACGTAAGACCAGCCCCGCGAGCTCCCCGGAATTTGCTGTTCTCCTCCACACTTACTGGCCCGGTTAATGGTTCCTCTCTAACGCACGTACAGCACAGACACGGAGAAGGGCAACGCGGAAACACCCCCAGTGTATGTTGACTTGGGGCAGCGGAAGTGTTTTGTTGCAAATCCAAAGGCGCTAAAACCTGGACAGCAAGTGGGACCTGGCGCTAAACACGAGCTCTGCTAACTTTATTTTTAATGATGACTTTAAAAAACGGGGATCAGCGAGGTGAATGTAAAAACTGTTAATCTTAAATTTCTACAAACCCAAGTGTCAGGGCAAGCATGTATGGTGCATCAAGCATAACAAGATGAAAACGAGGAGGTGTTGGTGAGGAGGGGGTCTGAGACACTTGCTTTTCTTGAATCCCTCTGAATACATTTCACAATTCATCAGTTTTTGTCTTTCCTGCCACAAGTGAGGACAATCAGACCAGACACCCATTAGATTTTTCATGCAATTTTTTTTTCCTTGTTCATGACATGTTGGCAGGGAGGATGGCAATTCTGAAATCTTACCAAATGAGAAAAATGTCAGAAACTGAACTGACAGCTCATGGTTACTATGGTGATAGGTGATATTGAAAAAAAAAATAAAATAAGGCTCGGTTAATTCAAAAGGAATCAAGTTCAGTATTTTTAAGCCAGTTGCTACAGATGAAAACTTAATCCCGATGCTGGGATGTTATCTTGTTTCAGCTAAGAGCCAAAGAAACCATTTGCTTGATTAGATAATTAACTGGATACAACCACGTAGACAATGAAAATTATGGTTAAACCGAAAGTTAAAGCAAATATTAGGGAGACGTTTGTGAACAAGGAGAGTCATGCTGGGGAAGGAAAAAAAAAACCATCTGGAAAAACACTCTGCCCGTCTGAGTGACCTGGAATCTTCCTCCCCGTGACGGCAGTTACCTACGTGGGCCCAGCTCTGCGCCAGCCGTGTTGAGAGAGTGGGTTCCTTCAGTGACAAAGACAAACCAGTGGGCAGGGACAGAGAGCTGCCAGCCGATGTCCTCGGCAGAAGGAACCCCAGTGTCTCCGGGTCTGTCCGTGCATTTCACCGGCTCTTGTGGAACTCCCACGGAAGCTGTTTACGGGGCCAAAGCACGGCGAGACCTGGCGCTCTCCTGGAGCCTCCCTCGAGGCACTGAGATACCAAAACGCCATCAGAGCTCCACATCCCATGTGCCTGGGCTGTGCTAACAGCTCCCCCAGGCAGGAACGGAGCCCCTGGGGAACAAACACCCAGATCTGAGACAGAAACACACACGCTGGGACCCCCGCCCGCCCCCGGCCCCACGCGCTCCGCGCTCTGCCGCTCCCTCTCCCCTGATGGCCGCCGAGGATTAATATTCCCTTGAGCCGCCCGGCAGCCGCTGCCTCGGGGGAGGAACGTGCTTCCTACGAGGCCCGAGAGGCCCCGGGGCTAGGAGCAGCCGAGAGGCCGGGCGGCCAGCCCCGCGGCGCGGGACGGCGCAGGAGGCACCCCGCGGGCCCGCCGCGGCTCCCACGCACCCACAGCTCCCACCCGCGCCTCAGGCCGCAGCTGCCCGGGGCGCGTTACCCGGCCCGAGGCAGGCGCGGGCCCGGGCGCGATGCGCCAGCAACGGGGTCGCCCCGCTCGGCTCCGCGCGGCCAGCAGCGCCCCCTGCCGGGCAGGACCGCGCCGCCGCGGGGACGGGCGGGGAAAGCGGTAGCCCCGCATCGGGAGGCACCGGGTGGGACAGGGCCAGGGCCGGGGCCGGGGCCGGGCCGGTGAAGCACGGCCTCCCTGGGCAGAGCGGGGGGTCCGGCACCCAAACAAAGGGCTCTCCCACCGCCTGTGTCCAGCGCCCAGCCCAGTCCTTGCCCCCCCAGCACATGTGCTGAGGAGTGGGGCCAGACCCGAGCGACCGGGGAACCCACTGGAGAGCCAACCCCACCCCATCTTCCAGCACCCGCACTGCCAGCACCATCCGCAGCATCACCCCACCTCAACCTTCCCCACCGGCCGCTTCCCACCGCCACCAGCCAGACATCGGGGACGGGTCAGGGCTGAGCCGCTCCCACCAATGCAGGAGAGGGCACATGAGGACCTCCCCACCCAGGGCCCGTGGGGCTGCAGGAGGGCTAGGCTGGGCCGTGACTGGGCTAGGTTGGGCTGGAGGTGGCCTAAGTTGGGATGGAGATGGGCTCCCAGGGCTGGAGGTGGGCTCCTGGGGCTGCTCCATCCCCCTATGCAGTGCTGATGGTCCCTTGTCACCAGCACAGCCCAGCAGGCAAAAGTGGGTCCAGCAGCTCCGAGAGGCTCGGTTGGCTTTGCGTGGCAGGGTAGGAGGTAGGCAGCAATTGAGGACAGACTTGGGAGCTAGTGCCATGTTCTGCACAACATTCCGAAGCCACAGCGTGCCCCATCGCACCCAGCACACCCCATACCCACCAGTTACAGCTCACGCACCAAGCCAGCTTCCTCCTCCCAAGCACCAACAGGGAAGCAACGGCCTATCAACAAAACTCACTCTGAAATCGTTTCCACCCAGATCCACAACATCAGACTCAGGTGCTCGTTACCAGGAAGCCGGTGATGCCGCTCGTTTCTGTCCCCAACACAGAAAGGGGAACAGTGGGACTCGGCACTGTCCCAGCTGAGCCCTGGGCTTGGCAGCGCTGGGGATGCACTTCTGGGGTTGGGGTATTAACGGGACCCCGTCTCTGCTGTGCGAACGGCTCTGCTATCAGGGTACATTTTCATCCCGGGTCTCGGCACACAGAACATCTCCCCTCGCAGCAGTGATGGCTTCTGTGTTTGGCTGCACGTGTCACTGCATTCAACACACCCCGACAGACTCCTCATGTACCAGCAGAGTAAAGAACACAACAGGCCCCTCTTGTCTAAAATGGAATTACACTAAAAGATTTTAAAAAATAAAATAAAAGCCACTCTAAAACAACTGTGATTGCCAAAAGGTGATCAGGGAAGGGTAGGGTAAATAAACCAAACCCAGAAGATAGCACAAACCTGGTCTCAAGATAAAAACCAGCATAAATAACTGGTTTGGACTGTTTAAAACTACAATTACAAATGGTATTTTCATTACACATGAAAAATAGAGACTGTTTAAAAGTGAAGCCTATAGAAAAATGAAGCATTGCACCCCTACCTGGTTAAAAATCAATACTCTGTGTAACTCCGAATATGGCAAAGTCAGGGAAATCCTGAATAGCAGGAAAAGGTTTGTCTTGCCACTGCCGCACCAGGGACTCTGTAAAATGGCCATATGTAAATACACATTGAAACTCAATCTATCTTTATATGTATTTCAATAAAAATCAAATGTGCTTTTTCTTTTCTGTTTTAATGTGGTCTCCAGCATCCTGTTTACCGGCCGTGGAGGTGGAGATCAGAGTGTATCGCTCATGTTGACTACCAGTAAAAGACAAGTGGGATTAACACACTTTATTCTTGTCCCTTCTTCCCTTTCATAAATTTTACTAACGAGTTACACTGTGATAAAGTGTCCTCTGCTGGGGGGATTATTGTTTCCTCCTCGACGTTCTGTGCTGAAAGCCAGGCGGTGCCTGTTTGATACTGTACGAAACCTAACTCAGGAATTCTGGAGAAACCAGAGTCACCTCAATCCGTTATTTTTATGTCCATGTACACAGCCCTCTGTCCGTCTGTCCATCCTCACGGATGCATCCTAATGCAAACCACAGGCAGCCAACGGAAACACATCCAGCCCCGAAGAGCCGACACAGTAACTTAACCCAGGAGAGAAGGAAAGGTCAGAGGGAAAGTGGGAGATAATAAGGAGAGAATAAAAACCTGACTAGAAACACGTAATCACGTAAACGGCACGCGTAGAATAATGGGGCTGGAATTGTTTGCATGTATGCTCGAGGCGAATGAGAACACAAACCTCGCTGCACCCGTTGCTGCCATTCGGATGGCTCAGCCCCAGCACTGTGCCACGCTATGTAATGCCAGAGACGTTATCTTACCACGCATCACCCCCGAATGCAGGTCTCTGCAGCTGAGCCAGGCCACGAGTACGCCCTCGCTCAGAACCAAACATGCACCAACCAGTCCGGCATTTGGAGGTAACGCTGCCCGTGGGTATCTCAGAGACACACGAAACTCGTCCCTCATCTCATTCCCATAGCAGGGGAACACACTGGAAACCGCTCAGCTGTCGCGGGGACCAGGCGATTCCCTGCGGTCTCCGCACTGGCTGCGCAGAGCCGGCCTAGGTGTAGACACTGGGACCGCGATGGTCACAGGAGGCCTCTTGGGTTTATTTTTAATGGAAAAAAGCCTACGTAACTGATCCCCAGTGATCAGGTCAGTGATCCCGGGGTGAAAGCAAGGCTTCCCAGTGCTTTTCCATAGCCCTCAGCTTTGTGGTTCTGCAATAGCATCCCAGCCACAGCAGCTCTGAGAGTGGCAGGACCCCAGTGGTACCCGGTGTCCATCCTCATGGGAGTCTCCTTCGCCGAAACCCCTCTCATTCCTGCTCTGGTGCATTAAACAGCCTCTCCAGAAATGCCACACTTTGGGTTCCACTCCCTCTCTTGTCCCAGTTCAGGACAGTGACATTACCCCCAATTTACAACGGCAAGTGAGCAAAACACCAGTTCTCAGCAGGCGAACCTTTGAGCAGACCCCGGTGCCACAGTCCCCCTGCTCCTCGGCACGGCAGTTTTGTTCTTTTCCACCTTTTTCAGACACATCCTGCCTCCTGTTTCCGTTCACAATTCAATCACCTTCCACGGGATTTCTGCACAAGGAGCAAGGCTCAGCCGCAGCCGCGGTGACCCATCAGCCATTGAGTTTCAGCTGAGGCCGGGACGGTGCCGCCCTTCCTGGGGAGGGACACCAGCAGAGAAGGAGGGGGTCTCTGTGCCAAGGTCACTGGGTGGGATTAGCCCAGATTTGATTTACAACGATTTAAAAGCCACAAAGTCCAGCGCTTTTCCTGTTCTGGTGCCGTTCGCTTCCAGCAGCCACTGCAAAGCCACCCGAGCTCCAGGCACTGCCGAGGTCAGCTGTGCTCGAGGTCAGCCGTGCTCACACCCCGCATACACCCTGTGCCCAAGGGGCCAGCACATCACCGTAACTCAGTGACGGTGACAAGGAAAAGCAATGTCTCACTGTCACCATCAAAGATGCTTTGAGAGGGAGGTGTTTAAGCAAAGCAAAGCAACAGGCCTAGCTGTGGAAGCTGCACAGAAACACGATCACCAAACTTCACGTGTAGGAAGAATTAAGCTTTTAAAGAGTTTTTTCCACCGAAGAAAGCCTTTAATGGTAGTTATCCAGGTGGCCCCTGGATTTATTGTTGGATTTCACTTTGACTGCTATGGGGTTCCCAAGGGGACTATTACGTCAATAATTTCTGAGGCAACATTTTATTCCAGGTAACTGAAATTCCTTCGAAGATAAGAGCTTCAGCTTGGAGATTCTCCGATCCCACTTGAAATCACTCACACTGGCTGCAGAAGAATTTATAAAATAAATGATTGTACAGCCGCCTGCTTCCGGCTGGATTTATCATCTATCTATATGTATTTATAAACATGCTTTATGTAACGATTCGGAACTTAATTCCCCCTGAAGCTATTAAAACTATATATTTAATTACATTCATAAAGGAGCTGCCTGGGATACAGTCAAAACCTAACACCAGTTCCATGTGTATTATATATTACCACACTTTTTGAGTCTGAAAAATTAGTACTACAGGCAGTGGGCTGTTCCCATCATGTGCACGGATCTCCTGTCAGAGTCAGTCCACAGCCTCTTATTTATACAGCCCAGGGGGTTACAGAGGAGCCTGTAACGACTGGTTTTGGTCAAGCTTGAAAGGGAAAGAAAGAGCCCAAAGGTCGCCTGGTTTCCAGCGTGCGAAGCGTGCATGGCCGGTAGGAGAAGCAGAGCAGGACTTCTATCTAGACTAAACAAATTTCAGCATCAAATGATAAATGAATCGAGGAACTTACACTCTCAGATCCCAAATTATATTAAGTCCCTGATTTTATGAAGCCAGAAAAAGGTCATGGCGTGATACTTACACACTATAGTAAATAACTAAAATGTATGCGGTGGGATGATTTTGGTCGTCAGTGTTTTTAAAAACCTGGAGAACCGACACAAGTTGTACCAAATCAGAAAAGTTAAAATGGAAAATATAATTGTTCCTTTTAAGACCTATTGCACTTAATACCCATTGGCTGTATTTGTTCCACGGGTCACGTACGAAACCAGATTTGCTCTGTTTCTTGCATTCAACTAGACAGAAAGAGCCTAACGATATGTGTCCCAATTCCCAGAACGGGTGTGTCTGTGCTGGTGTCCATACGGGCTTCCTCACATCCACTGAAAACCACCCGTCATAAATACACATCGTCGCTCTCAAACCCACCGCCCCCGTTCCTCGGGCTCCCCAAAAAGGACGCATGGCAAACACGGGCTGCTCCTGAAATACTCCTCACACATTGCAGAGTGGGTATAAAAGAAATCAGACCACAAATAACTGTAACACAAGCTCCAGAAAAATCCGTGCCTGGAGCTGGGGAGAGCTGGGAGCAACGCGGCCATCACCTGAGCCAACACCGACACCGAACCAGGGCGAACCCCGCGGGAGGACAGTTCTGTCACCAGTTGCTTCTGCCAACCTGAAAGATTATTACAAATCTTATTTAAATCGAGTTTCCCTTTGAATATTTTCTTGTAATTGAACAAGTGTCGGGCTGCACCGGGCTGTCACAGCTGTTACAATACATGAACCACGCGTACAGCAACAGCTTTCGTTCCACATTTTTTGGAGCAGTTTCCATAGTGCTGCCATCAGGTTTTGCATATTTTTATCCCGCTCGCGTATTGAAAATAAACTCTGATGCTGAGATTGCTTTCTCCCAGTGCATCTGGTACTTAAATTTCCTGAAAAACAAGCAGGCAGCGATGATTTAAGCCTGAGCAGTCGGGGTGTAACACCTTGTTTTACTTTTGGGGAAGTTATTTTTAGCCTGCCTTCCCCTTAAACGCCTAACTTAACAGTACGCTGAGAGCTTGGAAATAGGCATTTACCTTAATTGTCATCCCTCGATTAAACATCAGGGCAAACTCCTCCATTCACAACAGTATACAATATAATCAGATATTCTGCATGTAATAACACGCTTTGCGTAATTACCTATGCCTCAATTAAATGTTTTGACCGGATTAAAAAAAGCAAAGAGCGTCCCGGCGTGTGAATGAGGCGGCAGCTCCCGCGCCAGGCACCTGCTTCCCAGCCAGCGCCGGGCGGCTGCGGCAGCGGCAGCACCCGCGGAGGGGGGACCCCCATCCCACACCGGGCTCGGGGATCCCTCAGCTGTGCAGCTCCAGCACGGGCAGGGCATGGGCCCCACAGCAAAGTTTGTTTTTGCCAGAAGAGTCTTTTTTTTTTTTTTTTTTAATCAGGAGGAAAAAACCAACCCCAACTCACAGCTTTATGAATTTCTGAGTAGAAAACCCGGTGAGTGGGAGCCCTTCTGCTGGGGTGCAGCGGGGCTGGGACAGGGTGGCCGTGCCTCGCTGCCTTCCCCCCTTGAGCAGGACCGGAGTCACCCACAAGGGTCAGCGGTGCCAAACCCCGAACCCCCTTCTCCCCCCGTACCCCTCCCAAATCAGCAGGCTGAGAATTAGCAAAACGCAGTGCTGCTTTTCACTTTAAATTTTAATAAGAAACAGAGACATCTTCTCTCTCTTTCTTCTGCCGTTCCTCCCTCTCCTCCAAGAACAGAAGGCTGCCGGTGAAAGGAATGAAAATCTGGAAAGAATTTGGGGTGGACTGGCCAACCCCCTTTCATTTCCTTCAGATGTTTACAATCTAGCACCTTTCTGAAGACAAAGATGGGAAAAAAGCTATTTTTTCTTTTGACTGAAGGGTGAGACAGGGGGGTATTAAAAACTGATCAATGTAATTTTTTTCACAGAAGTATTTGCACATCTGTGAAATAATGTAATTTATGAAAAAAATCTTTTTATATGACATTCATGATTATAGCCTGATCTGGAGAATTATTCAAATATAAAATTAAATACTCAAAAACTAGCTGTGCTGTGGATGACTGAGCTTTTCCCAGCTGTGCGTCACACTTCTGTAATTCTATTAAAAGTATGTAAGTGAGGCTTTCCAAGTATGTCTGAGTCTCCTAAAAGGAGTGCTGCATTTCTATGGCTTTGTGATCATTGCTTTTTGTTGGTTTGGGGTTTTTTTTCCCCCTGATTATCATCCCAGTCGCTGGATGTTTTATCTGACCGTAGCAAAAAAAAAAAAGAGGAATGCATACCCACAGAAAGGGCTCTATAAATTATATTGTATTTTATTATCACAGGGCTTAGGGAAAAATTGGCTCTTAAGAAAGGTTAAAAACCTTTAAAGTGAATTCTTCTGTTTGGTTAAAATTACTTTTGATTTAATATGATCCATCTGCAATCTGTACCTGGCCCCCCTCCTCCCACTGCATCTCCCCCTCCCAGGGCAGGCAGTGCTCCAGGGACCGGGCGATGCCCATGGGGCCAGACCCTGGGGCACCTTTTTCTACCCAAAAAGACCAGGTTTCGGCCGCCTGCCCCGCTGTCCCTCCCAGCCACAAATCCCCATTGCTCTCCACCTGGATCTTTAGGCAATTAAGCAGAGGACGAGCAATGGTGCGTGCTCTGGGGTGGTGTTTGACAGCCTGGGGTCACCCCGGAGCGGGAGGCAAAGGTGATGGGCTCTGCTCCCCGGGCCAAGGCGTACGGATGGACTCAGCCAGCCCAGCTCTGTGGCACAGCCATGGCCTCCCAAGAGAAATTCCATCCTCTTCCCTGAGCTTAAATAAAACGCTTGGTAGGGCTCCTCCACAGCTCCGCTATTACCACCAGCCTACTCCTGGAATCAGGGGCTCCCACCCATGCCACAAGCCTGGGTTTTGGCTACAAAGGGAAAACCCGATCCCAAATCCCAGCCGGAACTGGCTGTGAGGAGAAGAGCCCCGGCGAAAGGCCACGCCAGGGCCAGCCAGGGCTGTTTGGCCCAGAGAGAGGCAAAACACAGGGTAAGGGATTGTTCCTGCTGCCTAAGACAGACGGACTTTAATAACACTTAACAGAATGATGCACATTAACGATCTCAGAAAGCACTTCTTATGCCTCATCTATCATGCGGAGGAGAAAATGAAGCCTTCGACAGCATTAGGAATTATTCTAGATCTTGTCAGTAATTCGCAGCTTCTCGGTAGTATCGTAACACAAATTTGTGTGTATGAGACACTGACCATTAATCTCAGGGCTTTTTTTCCCCCGCCGCAGCGTGCTGAGAATGTATCAATTGTTTCATGGGGAAATTTCACAGATGAAACCTTACTAAATAAAACAGGGGAGAGGAAAGAGATATAGACAGAAACATAAACAACTGGAACCCGGAGACAAATTATTATCTTTAAAACAAAAAAACACAATAAAATCTCCATACGTATGTTTTCTGAATGGGCAACGCGAAGCCTCCCTCACTGAGAAGAGCTGGGATTGCAAAGTTACATTGCTACATACAAACATCCTTATATTTAATTTACTTAGATTTAATTTTTCCCCTCTATTCCCACACCCTCCCCCCAAAGTATAAGAATAAAAAACCTCCCGATTTCTCCTCCCAGGAGGCCAGGGTGTTTTTACAAATAGTAGCAAACCAAATTTCAATATGAAATGCCAGGCGACTAAATAAACAATAGCTTTTGGCAACCTCTTCCCGAAGTCGCAAGCTACTCTTAATCGCATGATAGCTGTTTCCACTGGAATCTGTACTACAAAGGGAAAAGGTCCATAAATATTTGTACAGCAAACTCCTCAGAAAAGAAAAAAGCCTCTCTGAGCACACTCCAAATTCATTTCTATACATGCAATGTAAAGATGAAAGCTAATGAGTTATATGAAGTTTATGATGAATTAAGGGCGTTCTGCTCCCCAGCCCATCTGCCAGCAGATGTGTGTTTACACAGATATGATCGACTGCTCCACAACAAAACCCCTGTCAGACGGAATGAGGCGGATTCGCCTCTGGATGCGGAGAAGCTGGATTGTCTCAGGGGCAACAACAACAACAACAACAAAACCCTCAAATAAAAAATAAAAATAATTTGATCAAAAACTAATCGAGCAGCAATAATCAGCCTCACAGTGTCCTACAACATGCACTATTTTATCTCCCTTGGAAAAATGAGAGAGAGACAAAAAGTCCTCAAAGAAACTTGGCTTTAGTAATATATTGTGACTGCAGCAGATGCGCAGGATTAAAATCGGTCTCGATCTTCACACAGAATAAGAACATACAGTTCTGTTTACTACACATGTATTTGTACATAAATATATGACAAATATTTTTTTTGTTATTTACAAACCTGTGTTTGAGTTTTACAGACCAGGTACCGGGAGAGTGATGTGACAGTCGCAGGTAATAGGCACAAATTACAGATTAAACTCATTAGAAATTATAAACACTCGCATAGTCTGTTAAACCCCCTGACAAAACCTGAAAATCAGAAATCCAATAGCCCAGCATCAATAGGGTCTTTAACGGTCGGACAGATGCTGAAGCTGCACGATGCTCGTGTCGGGAGTGAGGGGAACAGTGGAAAACCGAGCCCTGCATTAAATAACGAGGCGCCGGTGTCAGATCAGATCACCCAGACAGACCCTTCTAATCCACCTTTTGGCATTAATTTACCTTCTCCTATTATGGTCTAATTTTGTTGTTCACTCATTTCGCATGTATTAAAACAAAATTTAAAAAAACTGAATAAGAAAACATGCAGATGAGAGCAACTGCTCGCAGCGCAGCCCTTGGAGCAGGACATTACCCGATGGGCAGCGACCGAGAGCTGGGGCTGCCGGCTCCGCACAGCAACGTAAATAACCCCTTCAAATAAAATATTGAAGGTGGGCTTTGATTTTTGGCTTGTTTAATTAAATCACGGAGGGAAACGCTGTGAGAACAGTCACCTCACCAGCAGCCAGTAAATAAATCCCTGGGAACGGGATAGCGAAAGAGAAATTGTTTGTGTTCCTAATGTTGGGTCTGACCCGGGAAGGATAACAAAAGGATCTGGCATGAATATGTATTTTTATGGGGAGTGCTGCTGGTAAACACACGGAATGAAAGAGAGGGGATTATTTTAGAAGAGTTTCTCCGTTCGCTCTCGGTACGTTTAATATGTGGATGGGAAAAGCTGCACAGAAAGCAGAACACGCTTGGGCTGTGCAGGATGCTTTGCTGAGCAGGGAGGAGGCAGCCAGGTTTCAGCAGCACAAAACAAACAAACACCAGAAATCCTGTAAAGCTCCAGCGTCTCTCCGCGAGCCTGCCTGCTCTCCAGCGCAGAGATAAAGACCCAATCTGCTCATCAAACACCTCCGGGCTCGGCCATCTAATAGGAACAAATTGGCAATGACTGCCCAAGCAAGTAACACAGGCCCACTGATTTGTAGATTGATACTGATGTCTAATGATCCCCTTGGGCAGATCAATAGCAACAATCCTCATCCCTGCCTTTCTTCTTTATTGGCACGGAGCGAGGCGCGGGAAAGCCGCGCACGCAGGCGCCGTGCTGCTGGTGCACAGGGAGCGCCCGGTGCAGGTGCTCGCACACGACGCCTGAAGCCTGACAGGGCCCAAGCACTTAACAAACGGTGGCCAGGATGCCGCCGATGCCATCGCTTTGTTGTAAGACATGTGACGCCGCGAGCGCTTTCCCCTCGCGCGAGAAGTAATGGCGGCTCTGGACACGGTGTCCTTTGGCACCGGGCCGTGCTGGGGGGGGGGGGGCGCCACTGCCGGTGCACCCCAGCCTGCAGCGCTGACGGCTAGCACGCACCTTGGGACTGGCCCAAGTCCCTGCTGGAAGTCAGGGAGAACACAGGGACACAAATAACAAGATGGAAAATCAACGTTCACAGGTTGGGATATCTGAGACCCAAAAGCCAGTGCAGCACTTTGGCATCGCCTCGGAAAGCAGGGCGCACAGGGTAGGGTGGGGGGTGGGGGGTGCCCTAAGGGGTGGCTGCTGTAGGGTCACATTGCACTCCTCCTCTTGATGCTCCTGCTTTCTCCCTCCTCCCCTCTCCTCGGAGCCTCTCATGCACCACGGCATGATCAATCGGGCCCTTTCAGCGCCGGGTTTTATTCAGCTAACCATGCATTGCTTTCATCTGCTTCCTCCAGCCCCACCCCCGCAAGAATTAGGGATTTTCTATTTATTTACTAATCTAGTGAGTGCAGTTATCCCATTAGGAAATCCTTCTAAACTCCGGGTAATACCTATGGAAAACTAAGCGAGTTGTCGCGCTGCACTGCGCGTCCCCTCCCAGCGCAGTAATGCCAGCCATGTCCTGTGGACCCTGCCACGTCCACATCAGGGTGCTGGCCAGTGGCACCAGCAGCACTGAACCCCTCGGAACCACGCAGTAGCTGCACGGAGCTGTAAGGCCCTGGCAGGTGCACCCGCACGGTGCAGCAGGCACGGAAAGCACCCCAAAGTCTGTGCCTACCGAACGCGAAGCGCTGACCTTGCCGTTAATTATCACGGAGAGTCACCAGAGATGTCTGACCCCTCGGACACGGTGCCCGAGGCCGGCGCCAGGCCGGAGAGCGTGGGCACAGCGTTCTGTCCTGCGGAGCCCGGGACAGGCTTTGTTCAGCCTTTTGCTCTTTACGGCTGTTTTACTAAACCGCGGGTGAAGCGAGGAGCAAAGGACGAACAGAGACCACGCCGACCGCAAACGCCCGAGGCGGCCCCGGGTCCCCTCTGGTCACAGCCCGGCTCTGCACCCCGGGAACGCGGGAGACCCTCCGCACCCCGACCCCGTACATCTGTGGCTCCCGCCGCCCCGACCGGGGGCTGGGGGGGGGATTCTTCGCCGGGCGGGGAGGGTCGCCCCGCCCGGACCGCTTTAAAATTTAAATTTGGCAGTCAGGATAAGTATAATCACCGCAATCACGGCGGCGATAAAAAGCTGCATTCTGTTAGCCTCTGACATCAATCAGCCGCGCGGGGAAAAATCAGGAGCCTCCCCGGCGCCCCCCATCCCCGCTCCCCCTCCTCAGCCCCCCCCGGGCCGCCGGCAGCAGCGATCGCATTTAATTCCCCGCGTGATTATGTCATCGCCGCGCTAATCCCGGCCTCGCACCTCGCCACTTTCACATGCAAATCAGCGGGGAGAGCGCCGGCCGCCGCGGGACGGGACGGGACGGGACGGGACGGCGAAGGACGGGACGGAGCGAGCGGCGCCCCGCGCGCAGCCCCCGCGCAGCCCCCGCAGCCCCCGCAGCCGGGAGGGGGTGGCGGCCGCACGTGTGACGGCGCGGCCCGGCCGCCCATTTGCATATTCACATCGGCGCCGCTCCCCGAGCACGACGCGGGAGCGGAGCGGGGGCGGCCCCGGTTCCCCACCCACCGGCGCTCCCCGCGCCGCCCGCACCGGCGCTTCCCGAGCCGACGGAGCGAGCGCGGAGCCCGGGAGGGGCGGCGGGGCCGGGCTGGGCGCCGGCTGCCTTACCTCGGCGGCGGGCTCCCAGGGACTCCCGGTGGTTCCGCCAGGATTTTTTGAGACCCATCCTTCGGGGTTTCGAGTTGGCTCCTTCTCTCTCTTCCTCCTCCTCCTCCTCCTCCTCTCCGTGTTGTGACTGGGTTTATAAAAAAAATAAAAAAAAGACAACTCCATGTTAGGCTCGCAGTCAGGGCATGGTGAAGTCTGGGGCTAGGGGGAGGGAGGAGAGGAGGGGAGGGTCACAGCTTAATGCCTTACAAAGGGGAACCCAAAGCCGCTATATGTTTTTTAATACCCTGCACAAAGCACTGGTGTGCATATGCACAGGGGTGCGGGGTGCCGCACGTACCGCTAATTAGATTTGCACCAAAAAAACCCTTGTCGGGTCAGCGTGTGACGCAAACACACGCCATGACGCCATGACATCACACGCCAACTCCGTCCCCGACCTGGGCATGCAGCACCTGGGCACGCAGCGGCGCCCGCGAGGGCCGGGGTTGTGTTCCGTGCTGCTCCGCTCGCCGGCACCCAGCAATGGCAGTGCGCCCAGGTCCAGCCTTACTGCCTTGCTGACTCGGGCTGTTGCGGCATGACCTGAGCCAGTGTCTGAGGTGTATTTTCACACAAATTAATATTCTTATTTCATGGCTCTAACGACAGAAGGGAGAGGGGTGATGGTGTTGGGGAGGGAATAACAGGAATCACGTATCCCCTTGCAAATGTCCCTAGAGTTGCGTCCCCGTGCCCCGGGACTGGGTGTCCAGGAGTGCAGGCCTATTGTTCCGGAGAGACGCAGCTTTTGTGAGCCGGTGGCTGCTGCACAGGCTGCTCTGAGGGGGGATCCCCCTTGCACCAAGCACCCCCTCGCTCTACGCATCACCTCCACTTTTTAACGACCCCGCGTTATGTGTTTGCTGGAAATAGGTGGTGTGACACACGTGGCGCCTTTTCACAAACACGCCGTTCCGGCGAGTGATTAAGGGCTCCATTGCTCCCCAGCGCCAGGGCTGCAACCGGCTCGCTGACTGATTGCTGGATTCCACCTACACCTCACGACGTGATTTTAGTGAGAGGCTGGGGGGTGTGGGGTGGGGAAATGCACTTCATTAAGCATTTTTTTGCATGCAGAATACTGAGGAAGGGTCAAATTTATTTTTGCAATTGGCAAAAGCAAATTTGCTCCTAAGCTGAAGCGTCACGAGTCGTGTTTCATCCTGGGGTACGTTTTTATGGAGAAGTTATAAAGCCCTGAAATATGTGTTGTCTGTCAGAGATGCTGGGCTGCTCCATCACGGGCAGGGTAGGACGGCCGGCGCTGCGCTGATGCCGGGGCGATGTGAGCGAGCGGTGTCTGCGGGTGGGTTTGTACAGTAAATCCGCGTGCGCTCGGTAGCGGAGGGGCTGCGGCGGTGGCGAGGCAGACAATGGGAGCTGGAGGCGAGAAAGGAGGTAGAGGGGGGTCTGCCCGCGCCCCCCAGCCAGGTTGCGTGGGGAGCGGGGGAAAGCAGGTCACTCCTCATCAACTGGTTAAGCAAACGCCAAAACAAAGAGTGGGTCTTTATTTTGACGAGCCCTTGGTAGGCACGCGTTCCTATAAAACACAATTTCTCTGCCTTTGTTTCTCTTCCTCTCCTTCAAAGACACTGGGAAGAGCGGTCCTTTGTATGCACGCCTGCTTTTCAAAGGGAGGAAGGTGATTTTTAAGAATCTGACCACCGAGCACGAGTTCCTTGTCCTCCCCCCAAACGAGGTTTTTAACAAAAAAAGGAAAAGAGGGGAAAAAAAGAAAATCCTTGAGAAGACTCAAAGGGTCCCTGAAATAAAGAAGAAAGAAAAAACATCCAAAACATTAGACACAGAAACATTATATTTCAATATTATCATATGAATTAAATGTAATCCTTGAAGCGACTAGTCCCAGGGGTCACATATTAGGCCATTTTTTTCTTTTTTTTTTTTATTTAATAGAGGTCATCCAGGCTGAAAAGCAGAACCCAAATGAAAAGCATCTTCAATGTGGTTATAACATGAGCTGCACGAGGTCAGGCAGTGTCTTGTATGGCCTCATAAAAAATACATAACCAGACAGCCTAATAGTATTTCTTTGCATTCATTTTTGGATGGGAACTGGCGGGTGGGGGAGGGGGCTGGCGGAACAGGGACACAGAAAACCCCACGCACACATTTCCATAACGTGCAGCTTTTCCTGTGCTCCCATTGAGGGGGGAAAGGGAACCTTCCTTTTAAAGGATGCTTGGCTTTGCTGGCTTTAGAGACCCGATCCCAAACGTGGCCCCTAAACCCCTGAGGCTGAGCTGTGGGGCTGCACCCATGGCCCCCATGCCGTTGCTTTTGGACAGTGGTGCTACGTTCACGCGTTACCAGGGAGCACAACCACGTTGGGTTTGCTTTCTTGTAACCCTTCTAATGCACTTTGCTATTTGTCCATACACAAGCGCAACCTGATTAATTTGAATTATTTCTCTTCCAGAAAGAAATACAGGCAGAACACAGCCCCCCTGCCACCAAACCAACCCACCCCAGTACTGGGGTTTTATTCGCTCTGTCAGGGGAGGGGTTTGCCCCCCACACCAGATTTATGCAGGTTGCAAAGATGCACCGGGTGGGAGAGAGGGCGAGAGAACAGCGAGGCATAAAGAGGGGATGGGGAGGGAAGATGGGGGGTAAATAAACAGTGCTAAAAACGCCAGGCGGTAAGAGAATCTCTAAATATCGCTTCCCTTCCCCCTCTCCCCAAATATAGCCTGGAGACGGGTGACCCTGCTGGGGAGCGGAGCCGCAGAGGTGACCCGATGCTAACCAGCCTGTTAGAACTAATAAGGTGTGCTCCTAAGCCAGGGGCTGACACTGGGGCATGGTGGAAATAACTCTCCTTGTTATTGCCCATCCTCAGCTTGAAATTTACTGCTCCTTTGCATTATTAAAGAGACAGCTTGCGTGCGCTATGGGGGAGAGGCGCTGGCCAGGAGAAATAACTGCGCACGCTTTTTTTAATGTTATGTTTGTGCTCTCTGTAGTCTTTATATTAAGATTCGGAGCATTAAAGCGTGCTGGGTTAATAGGTTGTTATTTATTATTTGAACTGTTCTCAAAAATAAAATCTGTTTTGGAAAAATATAAATTATTCCCCCACACACACCCATCCCCATGGCAAATGGTCAGAAATGGGAAACACGGGAAGCCTCTCTCAGAGGGGCAGGCCCTGGCCCGTGGCCGGCCTTGTGGGACAAAACCCTTCCCCACACATTTTCCATCATTTACAGCAGAACTTGAGCAGAGCTTTGATAAAGAAAATAAAATAATTTTTTTACAAAGCCCAGTGTGGTGGGTACCGGGGACTACAAGACTGGAAACAAAAAGGACTGGTCCTGGTGCGGCGCGGGTCTGTCAGCACAAGGGCAGTGTGAGGGGTGTCAAAACACAGAGCTGCTTTCTGTGGAGAAAGGCAACACTCACAGATGGAAAAATCTTGTGTTTGCCCCGTCTCTGTTCCTACAGACTCACCTTCCCACCCCTTCAGCAGCCCACCCTCCTCCCACCCCAGCCAGTATGAGAATCACTGGGGTGGCATCCCCGGTGCTGCCATCCCAACCAACGACCAGGCTGCCTGGGCAGCCCAGCAGCTACCAGGGTGAACGTGTTGCACATGGCAGACCAGATTTCACAGCAAACAGGCTCAGCTGCTCTTTTAGATCCTCCTGCCATCTCTGAACTGTTTTTTATGGATGGACATTTTAGGCTTGACCCTGGCCAGGGCTGCAGTGCCCGTATCACACACACCAGGGCCATGGGGCAGCACCCACAGACGCTGCTTCCCAGGTAGCACCTGGGATAATCGGGACTTAGACAGTATTCATTTTCTGCAGCAGAGCAGCTGGCTGCATGTTGGACACGTCTCTGGGAACGGGGATCAGCAACAGACAAAACGCTCCAGGGAAATGCGGAATGGAGCTTGGCGCTGCAGGGCGGGCTGGCAGAGCCAAGGGACAAGGGCTGTGCTCAGGGCTTCTATGACATCGGCTGCTAGAGGGATTTGGGAGCATTCTGCAGGCAACAGGAGAGCCACAGCAATGCTTGAGCTGTCCAAGGCAACAGCAACAACCCACTGTTGGGAAAGGTTCACATGCTCCATTGCTGGGGGGACCTGGGGTGGCAGCAGGAATCAGTGCACAGAGCTGCCATCGTGTATCACGTCGGCCCCACACATCAGGGACCTGAGAGCAGCTCTGCAAGTAGGTGGGGTTTGAAATGGGAACTGGAGCGGCCCAGGACAAAATGCTTGGCAGGAGCGAAGGGCCTCTGGATGTGCATCCGAGGTAGGTGAGGGGGGCATGCAGCATGTCACTTGGCTTGTGCCCTGGCTGGCTTACTCAGACAGGAACCAGAGCAGCCTGCCCCTCCAGCAGTGGCAGCAGGTCCCCAGGCTGAGGTGTTTGCCTGTCAGCCCTGGGATGCTGCCAGCTCTGTGAGAACCGAGGCAGTGCTCACCATGCCACCTCCTGCGAAGGCTGGGTGGCATGGCACGGACTGAGACCCTGCAGTGACCCATGGGCAGAGGTCAGCTGGATTTGCTGGTGTGAACCCTTTAAAGCTCTGGAGGGGATGTGTCAAGTGCTGCTTCTCGCAGGGAGCACTGGGGACCATCGAGGCACTGCAGGTGCTTCCCGCTGGCACAGGGTGGTCACTCTGGACTCACAGCCCAAGCAGTGTCTGAACATGTCCATAAGCTTGGTTCTAAACCTCTCCATCCCAGTCACAAAACTAGTGAGCGCCCAGCATCAGCGTACACAGTGGGTTGAAATGCAGAATGTGGACAGACATTTATGGGGAGCGATGACAAACAGACAGCGGTGCCTCAGAGCCCAGGGGTAACAAGCGGGCACAACATGGACTGAAATCCAGATTTCTGATAGTGAGGAATTCAAATCGATGCCCAGACAAAGAGGCCAAGCAGAAGCCTCGCTCCCCCTCCCAGCTACTCCCGCTCTGCCATCCCGATCTGGTGAAGCATCACAAGCGGACAAATGATTCCTGTCGGCACGCGAGCGTCCGGCCCTGACTCCTTTGTGCCCACGGTGCCTTTCTCCAGACAGCCTGTGGTGTGGCTGGACCTCCCTGCGATGCATTTGACCCTTTTTGCATATGCATACTTATAATGCTGTCCCTCCTGTAAGTGATAATAACGTGACATTTGCTATTTGGGTTGGAATAGCCGAACCGTTTCGGGTAAAATCAAAGATGTGGAGACTCAGAGGACTGTGTTAAGCAGCTCTTGTGCTCAGCCTTCAGGTGGTAAAGCTTAAGTAACGAGAGTATTAGAACCGTGACAACACTCTACTGGATTTAAAAATACAATTTTCAAAACTGATTGCCAAACTCTGATCTCAGTATCGTGCCGATTTTTTTCAACTCTACCAGCTGATCCCATAAAAAGTATTATTTCTCCTCATAAACCCAGGGAAAGTGAGGCATCCAGAGCAGAGCGGTGTGATTTGAGGGCCCCTAATCCCCCGCAGCTCACACAGCAGCACTCAACCTCCTCTTGAACAGACATCAGAAACGCAATTATAAAACAATCACCAAATTATTTCCTATGTAACTGATTGTCCCTGCTCTGTACCTCCCACATAACGCCCGGCAGTGCCTGCCCTGTCCCACCTTGCGTTCTGTGCCCCTTCCAAGGGTTCTCTTGCTAATCGGGCATTTTATGAAGCTGAAGTCTGCTTCTCCTGCCCTCCTGACAGCTAACACACCCCTGGGGTGCTGGCTGTGAGGATGCACTGTCCATGCAGCTTTTGTACCAGCTGGACAGACAACGGGGACAATGCTGGTTGTCACCTGCAGTGGATCCTGCTCAGGTCACCAGCCCAGTCGGGTTATCACACGTTCTCACATCCAACAGATCATTGCACAGACGTGCTTATCTGGGGATCACAATCGAGCAAGGGACCACAACCAACACATGAAGTGCCAAGTCCCTAACAGGGGCACTGACCACCTCAAGGCGTGGGCACCGACAGCCAGGCTGGCAGCTTGGCAGTGCCACAGTGCCAAAGAGAAGGTGACACCAGGTAAGGACAGAGGAAGGTAAAGGTTGACACTCTGCCTCCGCTCCCTTGGAGAGCTGCTCTTCTCCATAGAGACCAAGAGACCAGCACAGTCTGAACAAGACTGAAGATGTGGCAAGGCTGAGGAAGGCAAAGGCTGTAGATGAGCTCCTCTCTCCTGGGGAACAAGAGCAGGAGGAGAGGACAAGGGAAGCACGAAGCCAGGGTTGTGGTAACACCATCTCCTGGTCGTGCAGGACCACTTTCCATAGCTGAGAGCTGTAGTACGCATATGGCAGGGAGCTATTGCGCCCGAGGCTGCTCTGCACCTCAACAGTGCCTCTACTGTAATTCCCTTGTACCACCCTCCTCCTCTCTAAACATACAGTAACCAACAAACAGCTAAAACTTATTATAAAAAAAGTAAATCCCCAAATTTACGTATCCATAACAAATCTGAGGGCACATCCTGAGGCATTCCTTCAGGAATCAGCACATGGGATTGTTTCATACCAAACAGGACTTATCTGCTAAATTTTCTAAACAGTATCGTTCTCAGTTATTAAAAAAACAGCTCACAAAGCTTTTAGCATCCAAATCCTAATACCCAAGTATATGAAGCCACTGCATGTGTCCTATTAAAAGTTATGAAGGGGAGTTTGGGATGTTCGTTCTTTGTTGTTAAGGTAGAGCTGCTCCCGAAGCCCAGCATCCCCATGGTGGCGATGCTGGGCTGGGTCCAACTCCTGGGCACGCTGTCTACCGAGCTGCTTCTGTAGAAGAGGATGGTAATTCACCTCTCCCATGACTCATCTGTTTTAGCTATTTAATCTGAAACTCTGCAAGATAGAGAGTGAAATTTTAGCTCCACACAACCCAGTGAGTTTTGGCACAGGCTTCAATAAACAAAACCCTATGTTAAACAAGGTCAGGTGTCTGCACAGCCAAACACTGATCTTGCCTGCAGTCTCTGGACGCTTTTGGAGTGCTAATAAGAAGAATGCAGTGGCATATCCACAACTACACGGCAGCCACAGAAATGTCAGGTCTTCATTTGCAACCAGCTGAACGCTGCCAAAACCACCTATGCTGAAAAACACCCTGCGGCGGCGGTGCGGGTCTGGTAACTGTGGGAATGCTATCTGCTCTTCACTTGTGACCAGGGGCATCCCACTGCTGTAGGGAACCAAGAGGGGGAAGCAGAGATCCCAGCCAGGGTGGCAACCCCACAGAGAACTGAATCAGAAGTAAGAGCTGAGCACAAATGTGGCTTTTCCCAGAGGAAAAGTGCAGCATGTAGCTCACCTACACGAGCAACCAGTAGTTCTGTGTGGAATAAGGAGCCCCTGGAGAAGACCCTGGGTTTCCACCACTGTTTAGACTGAGCACGATATGGAGGAGGACATTTAATTTATCCAAGTGATGAGACTTGATCGGTTTTAGGCCCGAACTTTTGGGAGGATGATTGCACAGTCTTTTTGGTAAGGAAGAAGTTACCAATGTTCGAATAGTGCTGAGGGCCATCCTGAAATTCTGAGCTGCCAGAAGCAAGAAAACCTGGTTTCCAAACATTTTTAAAAAGTAATAATAATAATAACAACAACTACAATCTCAAGCCCTGCAGATGGTCAGTTGTATGCAGAATAACAGCATCTTTTTTTGTTGCTTGAAATCAGTCAGTCAGTATTGCAGTTTAATAGCTAAGAGATGGAATAAAATACGCTCATCTTTCAAAATCACTTTAAGGTCCAAAATATTCTACATCATCTAGGAATTAGTGTTACTCTTCAGTTGGCATAACAACTTGAGGTGTAGTTCTGCAGAGTAATTCCGATTGGATTTCCAAAATCCCCAGCGAGTTGGGGGGTTAATAAAAACAAAGGCAAGAATTTAAAACATACATAGTTGTTACTCCCCAAATGACCTTAATTTGGAATAAGGACGTCTTTATTTGATTTAGTTTAGTGAGCCACCTTGCCTAACCACACAGAACTGCCTCATTCATAAATTTTACTGTTTAATGTAATTCCGTAGACTCCAGTTAAGGAGCCAGTGGTTTCGTTTACAGTATTTTGAAGAAGTTAAACTAACCCAAAAAAGCCGGTTATTCCAGATGGAGCGATCCATCAGGAGCACTGGGCTGGTACGGGAGGTGTAACTTCCCTGGGTAAACAAGCCCTGAGCAGCTCAAGCCCTCCCGAAGCTCAATGGCACTTGTGTTCCTAAGTCCCTGCGATGCTTCTCAAAACACACGCATCCGTTTTATTCTTGCAACTCCTGACACTGTTGAAAGATGCAGAGGAATAAAAAATGGTCAAAATACCTGGATGGCGACTGCAGCGTCCTGAGTGGGCTCTGAGCCCCCAGCCGGTCCCCTCCTGCGCTGGCTCTGCCACCCAGAAGCACTGGGCGCAGCGGGGCTGAACCGCTCTATCCCAGATGGCCTAAAACACCTGGAAGGAGAAACAACTTTTGCTCAGAGGAGCATCTAGGAGGTGTGACGTCCCAACCCAAACACAATCACAATGAAAGTCAACCCCAAGCCCTGTCCTTTCCAATCGAAACACCAACAGAAAGGTTAAGCCACCAGCCACAAACTGTTTCCCTGTTCGTAGTCACAGCAGCCAAGGACCAGCCAGAATTGCACTAGTCAGTACTTGGAGGATGAAACCTGGTGATTCAACCTCCTTTGCTCTGTCTGCTGCTTGCTCCCCTACCTCCCTTCAGCCATCCTGTGGTTTGAGATGGATCATACAGGGAATAAACATAAAATCTCTCAAAGGGGAATCAGGAAGGGCATTTTAAGCACAGATAGTCAATTAAGCATTATCTGCAACTTTTGTGTTTACATCTTCAAACAAGAAAGCACAAAACCCGCTCCCTTTAACCAGCAGCTTACTTGGGTAGGTGCTACTTGACAAGTCTCATGCACTGCTAAATAGATGTTCTTACAAACTAGATGATTATTCCTGGAATTGTAAATACAGAATGGTGTTGGCACCATGTCTTTAAAGGAAAACACAAAATATACACACAGCACGAACATTCTGCCACACAGTTTATATTTAAGCTAGAAAGTCCTGGCATATGGTGAAGTCAGTTTTTATACAAAGACATGGAAATGTATACAAAGAAAAATATCCTTAAAAATAAGGCAAAGCTGGATACACCAAAAAACTCCAATGGGACTAAATGATCTCCCTGAACAATTGCATGAAGTAGGAATCTTGCAAGCCACTTAAAACCCAACTGTCCTTCCTAGACAGTGTGAGACAAGAGCAGAACTCCTGCACCATCCCTGTCTATCAGGGAGCTCAGTCACCACAAGCAGCTTTTACCTTCTGAGGGGACTAAGGCGACAAGAGAGTTGCCCTTGTGAAAAAGATACTCTGATTGAAAGGGTTGTGTAAATAATTAACAAACACGTGTATGCCATCCTTTCAACTCGATCCCAGATAAGACTGTGCTGGCTTTTTCCATATCTTTGAATTTTTTTAATGCCCAGGGACGAGCAGCATGCTGGATGAGAATCCCTATCGATGGCGAATGTTTAATCGTCATTAAATTGAAGCCGAAGCAGCACAGCTCGGCTGCACTTTGATGAACTCAGGACTCAAACCACTCCTCCTGCCCACCCAGCCTCTCCAGGACACTTCCCATATGAGGGATTTCAGGGACCAGGGAATAGGGACAATACAGCTCCAACATCTCTGACTGAACAGACTGCGACTCCGTTTGTTCCTACGCTATTGGGAGCAGGAACACGCAACCAGAGGTGCTATCTCTGCAAAGCAATTAAAGACCAATTTGTGTTATTGTTTCTCTCCATGCACAGTTAAATGATTAGCCCATGTAAGCTGAAACAGTAAACCAAATCTGAGTTTTATCATCTCCGACTAACAGCCTCTCTCATTAATTGGCTGTGGAAGGCAGGACCGATTACCAGCAGCCAAACCTTGCTTTGCCTTCTGCAACAAGGCTTGCTGGGCTCTCACCAGAAGTAACCACTTGCTTTGGCATCAGCATTTATTTTTAGCATTTTGACAATCTACAGAGAAGAGAAAACCCTCCTGAGGATTCCCTGTTTATTTTTTATTAATAGTAATAATGTACTGTAGGAGTCAGTGAGGCTGGGGCCTGCTAGTTACCTCCCCTCGTTCTTTTGTCCTATTAAACAAGCCCCATGATTCAGCAGAAGGCTATTCCCATCTCCCAAAAAGAGTCACTAATTAAGATCCCTCTGCTGGCTTTATGTCCTCCTGTTCTTCTCTAAACGTGGGATCGGCCGCTTGGAACGGGGAGCAAGGGTTTACCCAAATAAAGGATCTGTGGGTTTAGCACCAAATAATTCACATCTGGAAACATGAAGCCAGGGCTCCAGGAACTTTCACCTTCTATTTAACCTGCTTACACAGATCACGGCTCCAAAGGACGGGTATGTGGTACTTCCTACAGCTACAGAAAACACTGAAAACTGATCATAAGACAGGATTTAGGAGGAAATCAGCCACAACCACAGAAGAAACATATTAAACGGCCAGAGAGACAATTGGACAATGAGGAAAGGTGACAACTTCAGCTACAAGGCGTCTCAGTTTATCTGCAGTCGGTGGTTAAAAGAGAAAACAGAGATGGCAAATGGAAACAAGGGACACAGGTAACAGGGAAAACAAACCAGACACTGCGGGCAGCCAGACATGGGTGAGGAAAGCCAACAAGAGCAGGAGAATGGTTATGGAGTTGGGGACATGCAGGCTGTGAAGTGCAGTAGAGACCATTGCGATCTCAGCCCGTAAGAGCACGGTGAGACAGGCGGTGAGGGTGAGAACAGGAAGGAGGGAACGCAGAAGTCTGCAGAGTCCCCGCCTCAGAAGAGGGGTTTTCACAAAGGGATGGAAGAAGAACCATGGAATGTTTAACCCTTTGTTAGTGATGAGCTGAGGTGGGATTAAGCTGTGGTTTGGAGCAGGTTGGTTCTCTGAAGGACACTGGCGCGGCTGTCGTCCATCGTTAGCAGGTCTCTGGTCCAGAAATGAGACCGCATCTTGGTCTCCACCAGCGTTCAAAAGCAGATGTGAGTAACAGCATAGCAAGGAGATGTTGGTAATAAAACTCAGGGTGGGAAAGCTGCCGCAAGATCCAGCTCACTGCAGTGTCTGGGAGGGGTATGTGTATATAGAGCCAGTGGGTTGGCTTTGGGCAGGATACCGGCAGCTGGTGGAGGAGCAAAGGCTGCTGGAGGAAGAACTTTGCCCAGGGTGGAAGAGCACAGTCCTGTGTCTGGGTGCTGAGCCCAGCACTTGGCAACAGCTTTGGAACCCTGAAGTTAGTCATAATGATGGAAAAACCATCCCTGATGATAAAGATGACACAGAAACGTGGCCTTTGCCTGGGGAAAACAAAGATGCAGTGGTGGAGCTGGCGTCAGACCCCTCCAGTAAGAATCCAAGGACACATCTCCTACCAGGAGGGTCAGTAATCTCTGGGAAGTGCTGAGGAAGGAGAAGCTGATGCTTCTTGAGCAGAAGCACCAGGGAACTCTAGTTTTAGATTAGAAAAATCTGCAGTTGAGAAAAGCTCAACGGATAGAGAGGACATGCAGCCCAACACTCTCTGACCTTAAATTCCATGAGGGGGAAAGAGAAGAAAAAGGGGAAGAAAAAGAACAACCCGAAAGACACCTTCTGAGTCACTTTGTCAAGTCAAAGCCAACTGCTATGCTGACAACACACCGGCTCACGCTTAGGGTACTTCTCTGTGCTTGCTTGGCAGGCAAAGTACCACTGGATGAAGATGCAGATTCTAGAGCGTTCCCCTGCTTTCTGAAGGACAAAGAAAGGCTTTCAAAATACGTTTGTTATGAAGTCCAATTTACAGCAAGGATTTGGGCTGAAATTGCACCCATCCCCTGAAGAGGGGATCAAAGGCACAGTGGGGAAGGAAGCGATAAAAATCCCACTGTAATATCCCCACCTCAATACTCAGCTCTCCCTGTGGGGTTTGGGCAAAGGGAGGACAGTGACATTCCCCTGACATAGGCACAGGCTGGGCCGCAGCTCGCTAGACAGATCAGGTGATGCGATACACATGGCTACCGTACTGGGGGGTCTTTTGCTTTGCTGAGAAGCCCCTGCTCAGCCCAGACATGCCCCCTGCCCACATCCCCCACTGGCACCCACACACATCCCTCCTGGAGAGGCTGCGTACCCAGCAGCATCCCACAGCCGTAGCACCCAGCACCATCTCCACTGACCGGCACCACGGTGTTCACATCCATGGCATCGCTGGCTCCTCAGCTGCTGCGGGGGCTCAGTGTGGGGTGGGATGGTGTCCTCACCCCACGAGCGCTTTGCCACAAGGCAGCTTTGTCACCCCCCATGCCATAAAACGCCCTGACTGGAAGCACCCAGATTTTAATTCATTTTCATCCTTATCAGCTACATAAGAAGCAGGAAAAGATGAGCAGCTGAGGAGCTCTGCGCTCCCAGACGTCCTACGGGTTGGGTAAGGACACAGGCTCTCCGTGTCTGCTGAAATGCCTCTTTTCTAATGAGGGGAAAAAGGTGCAGGGGCTTTAAAACCAGATTTTAGTGTCCCAGTGAAAGCGTGACAGCACCAATTTATAATTTCCCACTGTCCAGTTCTCTCCCTGGCCGTGCCTCCCGCCTCTCCCGCTCCCCCCACACCCAGCCTCCATTTCCAGACAACTTCTCATCACGCTGGCTCGAGCCTCCTGTGAAATGGTGGCGTGCGGAGGGAAGGGAGGAAGAAAGGGAGGAAGAACGGCGCTATGATTGGGAGGGCAGGGGAAAGAGAAAGATTGAGAGAGACAGAGAGAATGTCAAAGCTCAAGTCTGGCATTTGCCTATTTAAATTCAATCATGCAGCCCTCGCAGAGCTGGAAATGGATGGCCTGCGTTATGAATTTCTGATCAGACGGCTGATAGGTTATGAGCAGGGACGTAATCCCATTGAGAAAGCCTTTTTTCCCAAGCAAGGGCAAGCAATAACTGCCCTTCAGAGATGGCTCTTTGCTTTGCCCTTTTCAGAATTTTTTCCCTTTTCTTTAAAAAAAAAAAAAAAAAAGTAGTTCCAAATAAGCATTTTTATGATGATAAATGTGTAATAATGATTCATTCTGCCTGCATCTGAAATGGGATATGCCTTTGCAAAGCAGACATGCGCTCAAAATAAACTGCCATATTTTTTTCTTTTTTAAATCTAATTAGAATTCTCTCCTTCTCCCAGCTCGTTTTGTACCAACACTAGTGATCTAAAAAGAAAGTGAAAGGAATGAACACATGCATTGAGACCAGTATTTTTAATACCCTGCAGGGTTTTTAACATTTTATAGTTTGCCTTTTTTAACACGATGTGTTTACATAAAAGGAGACAAAAAACATTGTCCTGCCAATGGCAGAGCTCCCGGCGCAGGCGGGGCGAGCCAGAGATGAAATATAAAGCCCATGCTTTCCCACTCTGCCCATGTGGCATCACTGGGTATTGCTTTGGGTTACAGAGAATTAACCAACACAGACGAGGACACACAGATTTCCAGTAGCTGGATTCACTGGTGAGGGAGGGGAAGGTGTGGTGGGAGCCTCAGAGAGCGCTCAGAACTTTTGGAGTCTTCAGAAGTAGAAGACAAGGTGCTTGCTAGCTGAAGCCTCGGATGCATGGGCTGAAACAAGCCCTGTCCCCATGTGCGAGGACTGGAAGCAGTCACAGGGCAGAAGAACATCATCCCAGAGGGACATTAATGGGAAGGGGCCTGATGTGGCTTCTGTAAACAATCCAAAGGGAAGTAATGCTGTCCGTAGGCATGGGGCGAAGGGCAGAGAAGCGTCTCGGGGTTGGTGCTCAGCGGGAACTTGGCCTTGGAGCTGCATCTCTAACAGCAGCTGTTAGATTTGAAAGAGCAAGGAACCTGGGTGCAATACTGTGGGGATGTGAGCACTTGGGCTGAGGAGGTGCTGGAGCCCAGGGCTCCTGCAATGGGAGCCTAACAGGAGGGAACACAATTACCAACGTGTGCGTGTTGTTTAACTGCAGTCGAAGCCCAGGAGAGATTTAAAACATAAAGCTTAGTCCTTGTCCCACCATTTCAGCTCTGTGCCAGCTATGAGCTGGCTCAGGCTCCCCACTTAACTCCACTCGCCTTCCCTCCTGTTGCTGGCACCTGAGCAGTGCCTGTCCTTGTCCGTGAGGAATCTCAGAGCCACCCACACCAGACACCTGAGGGCAGCTCCTTATACATCAGCCTTTCTCTGTTAGTGCATTAAGCTGTGCTACATTCACCACTGTTAAACTGCCAATGCTCTATGCACGAAGGGAAAACTCCAAAGAAAGACAGAAGGGGATTCCCTGGGCCTCTGATGTCATCACAACCGCACACGATCCCAAGATATCCCAAACACAACAGGAGGGTCCCACTGCAAACCCCCCCACAGGTGACCCCAGCAGCCTCCCACTTCCACATGCTCCCAAGGGTTCATGTTGTGCCGTGTCCTCGTGCTGAAATGGGCAAGAAACCTCGCAGCTGAGTTATGAGATATCCTGGCCACAGGGAAGTTGTTCTTCCCAGTAACATGGGGTAGAGGTTGGCTTATGTTCAGGAGCAGCAGAATTTTGATTATTTAATTGGAACTATATATATCAGCATGGATGCTCTCATTAGCCACAGGATAAAATATCTAATACTTTCACTCTTGTTGCATCAACAGCTTCTGGCAGTGAATCCCGAGGGCTAAAGGCACATGATGTGGAACCATCAGTGTTTACATCTGGCACCTTTCAGTGTCACTGCCTGGATCCTGCACTGGGAAAAAGGGAACAAAAAAGAAAGGGTGGGAAGAAATCACTGCCTGCTTCCCCTCATGGTCCCTTGTCATGTCCTATACAGAATAAAAGATTTGCTTTAACTGAGGTAGAAAAGTATCATCAAGTACCCAGCGTATCACCGAATCGTAGGGGTTGGAAGGGACCTCAAGATCATTGGATCCAACCCCCATATCACATAACTCTTTTTCAATTTAAGTTCCTAAAAATCTCTGTCTTCCATTACCAGATCCTGAAACCAAGTGTTGCTATTCTCCTGCAGTTCACAGGACAGATCAGTTCCTGGTGACCAAGGAAAAATCCAGAAAGAATTTTATTACTCTCTGTGTTCTAACCAGACCTGGCACTTCCTACGCTGGCAATGCTGACGGCCACTGCTGCTTTACAGAATTATTTGGTAAATCAAAAGTAGAGGTGAGCTAAGGAAGCAAACCTACAACCATAAAGCATCATGCCAAAAGCTTTTACCAGTTTCTTTAACTTCTCGTTAAATTTCAACTCGTTTTTCCTAGTTTTCACTTCTGCAGTTAATAACTTTTATATAGCAATCCTATAATTACATTAACAAAAAAGTAAATTTCTCCCATTTCTCACAGCATTACCAGTATTACAGCATTAATGGTATATTAACCAGTAAAACTGCAAATTAAGTCAACTCATCTTCCACTGATAGGGCATGAATTTGTAATTCAGGCGGGTTTGAAGTTTTCAGTGGTTTTTTAACTATTATCAAGCTTCTGCTTTTCCCAGTGTAACAGTAAAACCCACCCAGGAGCCATTTCCACGTTCTAATCACCAGGCAGCACTTGCTTTATTTGTTTCCTGCAGCACAGCAAACTCGGGAAGGTGATTCCAGCAGAGAGCAAACCAAATCCCTGGGCTCCAGGCAGGGAGGGGTGGCCACATGCCTGGGGTGACCTGGGGCCAGTGGAGCACTTAGGTGTTGTGATAAGCATCGTGATAAGCATCATGATACCTTATTTTCTCTAGGCACATCCTTTGCCTGTGCCACCCTTGCAGTTCTGGTGACACCCATCAGACGCTACCCTCACCCTCCCACACCGTGCAGTGAGTCAGTGGGAGCATCGCCTCCGCCAGCTAGTTCAGTCCCAGGAAACCGTGTCCAAGCTGTTAGTGCAGAAGAGCCTGTGGGACACCCCTTGCAGCCCCACCTACGCACCCACATAGCTGCAGACTGCCCACAAAGGGCTGGGAGAAGTGGCTGTGAGAATCCACCTTGGCTCCGGTGCCCTTGGCCTTGGTACTCTGTTCCCCAAGGGGTGGTGGGATCTCTGCCCAACCTTCAGAGCATCCGAGCCAAGGAGGGACAAGAGGGACAGCGCACGCTCAGGGTAAAGCGAACAGATTTCAGTAATAGCTTGGGCAGTCAGGACGGCAGCCTTGGAGCGGTGGATGAATGCAGTGGGAAGGAGTCACCAAACACGTCCCATTTCTGAAACACAAAGGCTCACCGAGCCAGCGAAGCGCAGCGCAAATGCTCATGATAAAGGACATCACAGCCCTTTATAGACTGAACCGGTGGTTTCCCAAATTTCATATGCATGAAGAGCACATGTGAGTCGTCTTAAATCCAAGTACCGAACCCTGCCTTTTTAATAAATCTCACCAGTACTCCACTATTAGACAGGGGATTAAAACTAATCTATCAATCCCAAAACCAAGCACAGAGTGGATTAAAATGCAAAACACATGAGAATATGAAGATGCTTAATGCTAAATAACAAACATTTCAATCACAGAAATCATTTTTATCTTCTTGTTTATGCTAAGTAGATACTATTAGGCTTAATATCTGTATTAACACAAGTGGGGGAAGAAACAGTTTTAAGGAGACCTAAATACTTGAAAGCTGCTGTGCTGCTCGCCAGCAGAAGCTCTCTCATTGAAAATGAGTGCACCACAGCGTTTAAAATAACTGTTTACTCATGAGGCCAGCTCAGTGGGGCTCAACCTTCTCCTGGTTTTTAACACATAACACCACACCCATCGGGGCTCCAGAAAGGTGCAACTCAAACCCGTTATTTGCATCGTAATGTCGGAATATCACATTAGCCTCAACTTCGGTGTTGTCACAAATGGGAGGCTCGTGTCCTGATGCTCAGAGCAGCTTGTCAGAGAACTGTGGGCTGGGGGCATCGATGCTTCTTTTATTTTAAAGAGTAACTGGAAAGGAGCTCGTCCCACCAGAGTATAAATCCGGTGAGGGAAGGTGAAGGAAGGAGCGTGGAACTGTGTTTGCTGAGATGAAGCAGGCAATTCTGAAGTGGGACTTGCACAGCGGCTCCCAGTTCACCCAGTAATTCACTTTATCAGCATCACTCCAAACTCCCAGCAACAGGATGATCCCCCTTTCTGGCACTGTATGTGAGCACCGTGAACTTACATGTCTGCCTCGTGAGATAAGGCCTCGGAGCGCTGGCCCCAACTGCCGCAGGAGCAGGCACTCTGTCTGTCCCTCCCTGGCCTTCCACGTGCTGGGAAATGCCCAGCATTGGCCTGGATCCACCTGCGAGCACCCAAATCCTGCAGAGCTAGACCTCATTCCTCAGCACCCATGCAGAAACCACCCACCGAATCAGCGAGTGACCGTATGATTTGATATGAAGTAATATCCACCGGGGATCTGTTTGAGGTCAGCATCACCCTCACTTCACTTGTAGGCATATCAGGCTGTGAGCTGATGTCTGCGGATGTGAAGGCTGGTGCATTAACCCAGTGGTATTATCACCGGCGGAATGTATAATGAGGAGAAGGAGCGCGGCGGGTTGGCGTGTGAGGACGGATAATGTCACACAGGTTCAGGCTGTCGAGCTGGAGAGGGAAATTTGGTGACAAGAGAAAAAAACAACCCCACAGGCCAACCCCTGCTCTGGCAGCACTGCTGACTCGCGGTGATGGGGATTCCGGGTCTCGCTTTCAGCATGGCGTGAGGCTGCAGCACTGTTTCAGCTGAAGGATGCAGCAGAGTGGCACTGTTACTGTTTATCTTTGCACTGGCCACTAATTTTTCCTCAAGTGCCCCGTTCACTGGTTACCAACGTCCTCCCACAAGAGCCCTTCCAGCTCCTAAAGGGAAAGCAGGAAATGAAGAGAGGAGCATACGATGTTTTTCAGAGCGTGGAGACAGCTAACAGATGGGTGCTGCCCTGATCTCTTAATTTTGGCAGAAGTCACAAACTGAGGAGAAGGAAGAGGGAAGGGAGCGGCAGCACAACAGCTTCTGCATGAATGAAAGCCTCGCTGCTTTATTCCCAGTAAAGCCAGGAACTCCAACGAGCACACACACCCTCCCAGCACACCTGTTTGGCACTGGGTGTCTGATACTACTCAGCTTCTACCTGCCATTACCCTCCATGCTGCCCACCTCACCTCAGTGCGAAGCAGAAGCAGCCCAGCTATCTGTATCGACACGTTAAGGGAAGGAGAAGCATGACAGTCCAACTTCACAAACCAAGGGGTGCACCTAAGCAGCCCTCATCCCTCTCCCTCTACTGCTCAGGATCGGCTGTGAGGAGCAGGCCATGCACATGTGGTCATGCCTGTCCCCCTCCAGGCTCACCCCAAGCCTTGCGCTGCCCTGTCATCCTGTTTGCATCTGGCATCGCTCCCAGCACTCATCACCCCCCATACCCAGAGCAGCTCAGGTCCCTTACTCAAAAGTGGTGTCATTGTCCCCGCTTGATGTGACAGTCAGCGCCAAGGATGCTGAGCAGGGGGTGAGGAGTGGGGATCATTACAAGTAAACAGCTCATGGTTGTTAGCAAGAGCCGTACAAAATAAATTAATGACATTATCATCAGTAATTGTGGAAGCACTCATTAAAATGCTATTTGGAGAGAGGAAATACCTCTGACAATGGTAAAATACCTGGGGAACAAATAATCCTCAGCAGCGCAGAGCTCAAAGAAGAAACTGTGGGCAGAAGGAGGGGAAGGAGAACTGGTGCGAACACTTCAGAGAGCAGAAACTGAACCCACACAGCAGGTCGGTATCAACTGGAGTTACCCAAAGCTCTGTTGAGCTTCTCTCTGTCCCCCCTTAGAAACCGCCTGTAGCGTTCGCACGACCCAGGTCAGCGCACCCCGACCTGGGGTCTCCTCCCCAGCCAGAGCTGCCCCTCACAAGGCAGGGTGACAGAGCCTGTGCTGTCCTTGGGCAGCTCAGAGGGGGTGGAAGTGTAGCGAGGTTTATAAGATTAATTCTTATCTCTCTGGGCAGTGGGTCAAGTCAGAACCGTCATTCAACCGACTCCATGGATAATCTCCCTTTATTACTTTCAATCAAGCTAAGTGTCTGCAATCTGCAGCATGGCTACTAATTTATTGAAAGAAATTACTTGTGAAGCTCGATTATATAATAGACGAAATATAAACCAGTCTGGATAAGCAGCCATTGAGCCTTTCCGTATCTCCTTGCAGGGCAGAGCTGCTCCGGCCTCGACGCGTTAGCGCCCGGCAGCTGCTCGGTGGGGGAAGGACCGTTCACAGCGAGAGGTGGACAGGAGGCTTGTCCACTTCCTAATTAAAGGAAGAGGAGAGGGAACATGGTTCAGGCTGCGTTCGGCAGCGAGGGGAAAAATTTGCTGTTTGCGAATATTTAGCAAATGTGTTTTGTGAGAAATCAAATTTCTGGTGAATTCCAGTTAATGGAAATTGTACTGCAGCCCCTGGACAAAACAATGCAGAGCTGCCCGGAGAGCGGAAATCATTCTCCTCCAGTGATGGATAATATAGCATGAGGTTTGCCTTGGTTTGATTAATTTCAGAATATTGCAGAGAAGCTGCATAATCCCTAAGATAGCAGAGAAAAGAAGGGAGACATGATGAAGGAGGATAAAAGCGCGTAGTAATGAAGCACAGACCGTTTCATACATTATAGAAAAGCTCCCAAGCACGGGGGTTTTGGGAAAGGAGCAGCCACAATAAGGGGCAACGCTGGAATGTGCCTCTACTCGGGCAGTTATATGATTATATTATATGAGCTGAGTGGGGGCATTCTGAAAGCAAAAACCTGCTGAACATTCCCTGGCTCTGGCTGGAGACTGACCAGAAAATGTACGTTTCCTTTTGCTGCTCGCAAGGGTCATTATTTATACAAGCACTGAATATGGAAACGGCTCTGACAAATTTACAGTGGTGTTTGGATGGATGAGGATGACGAATGACGGATGAGGGAGGCAGAGGATTCCCTTATTAAAGCATCACATCTTTCCCTAAATATCAGACAGGCATCTTCGCCTCAATCACTCCACCAAAAATCACACAGACCCACTGAAGCCACATTCAGTTTCTTGATATAAACTGGAAATGTGCCTCCATTCTGCACACTTCATTTCTGCTGCCTAACCTGGCCAGTTTATTTTCTGCTTTTTACCTTTTTGGAATATTCACTTACTTAAAAAGAAAGACAAATATGACAATGCCAAAGAACCAAACCCGTAAATGAATTTTGGTGCCAATTAGGCAACTGGCATAATTACAGTACCCTGGGACTGGTAGTTTGCTTCCTAAAATAATCTGTGTGCTCAGTTTGCTATCCAAACCTCAGCCACAACTCCCACTGAATGGAGGTGGGTGCCAGGAACAGGGGATGGAGAAGGAGGAAATGTCATGGTCAGAAAAGCCAGTGTGTTTGGGTGCTGGATGAAATGGGAAGAGTGTGTACCCTGCACAGCCAGTATCGCCAGTGTAACGCGTAGGAGCGACCGCCCTGCCGCAAAATGAGACTGCGATTCAGAGCAAAGCATCAGAAGTTGCCAGGGATGTGGGAAACCTCTCCTAAGATCAGAGACTGAAAGACCTTTTTTAATCTTAACATGGGAAGAAAACAGTGGAGACCGCATAACAACACCTAAGACAATGACTGACCTGCAGGGAGTAGATGGGCTGCATTGGGGCTGTCTCACAGCACGAGTACCTGGGCATCCTCCCAGGTACAAGGTGACTGCAAGGAAACTACAAGGTGACGTGTTTGAAACCAGCAAGGGGAATTTCTTTCCAGAAATGCAAATTAAACCTGGGAACTCCTTGACACTGAACATCCAAAGCAGAGGAACACAGACAGAGGCAGAAATGGAGAAGACATTTCTGAGAATATAAAACCACTCCAGACTACAAACAGTTAATGGCAACAATTTAAAAAGAAAAAAAAGGCAAACTACCAGATATTCCCTCACACAAGTTGTGGTTTAATTCACTTTCTAATTACGGGGAATCGGGAGGAAAAATAATACATGGGCAGATGGCTGCACATGTCTAACTCAACATTCTTCTACCCGCTGCTGAGGCGTTCGGTCTGTTAACGCAGGACAGCACCGGGCTGGGGGCAGAGCAAGCAGATGCTGCCAGCTCCCCAGGCATGGTTTCCCTACCAGACAGTGCACACACACACACAGGGGAGTTAAGGTTCTCCATTCTCACTCCTACATCCGTGTGTGGAGGGATGACGTTGCAGCCATCACCTGAAGCCGGTGCTGGGCAGCACAGGATGCCCCGCATCTGCCATGCCTGGGTGCCCACAGTGCCCGGGAGCAGCAGCTCTCTCCCACTCCTGTGTTGCCAGAGATGTAACATCACCCACTGCACCCAACGCACAAACCCCAGGAAAAGGAGGCAGCAGCTGGTGCTGGTGGCCAGCTCCTCATCCACGTGCCCCTTCCCTCACAGCCAGTGCACGAGAGGACAGAAGAGCATATGTTACATTTATTACCCCCGTTACTGCATGTGTAATTAATACTGTGTTTACATCTAATGCATAGGTATGTGAAAGAAAGCTCTCTTCCTGTAAACGCAGCTCTGAGGGGGGATGCAGAGGTCCCGGCTCAGCTTCATGCCTGAGACAAAGGACAAATCCTGCCCACCCCTGTGTCTCTGCAATGCCACGGTGCAGCAGTGCTGGAAGCAGGGTGGGTCATTCCCTGCGGTGCCTGCTGCCCACCAGACACGTGTCCTGGGCCACCATCCCACCTTGGCTGCAGCCACCCGTATGAACACAAACTTATCCCATTTCCCAGCACAGCCGCTCGCTTTGCTGCTCGGCCTCGCCTGCCAGCTCAACCCCCCCAAAACCAAGTGTTGGGCTCCCCAGATCCCCAGAGGCCCTGGGCCTCCAGCACAGCTCCTCACAGTGCCCAGCGCCCCATGCCAGCCCCTTGCCCCTGCCCAGCTGAAGCCTGCAGCTCTGACAGACCCATACTATCCCAGATGCTGATGAGGACTCAAAAGGGATGTTTTGCACCATGGAAACTCTCAGAGCCTCCCCTCTTCTCCAGACGGCAGCCAAGCACCTGCCCCACACCTCCCCATCACCCCCCAAAACACTAGATGTAGGATTTCTGTGCTCCTTGCTCTCCAAAGCCCCGTTATTGCTCCGTTAGGCTACACGTGGGCACAGATTTTCCCTTCGGGATGCTAAGCTGCTTGTGGATTTGACCCTTCAGAAGGCTCCTGTGCTTTCCTCGTAGCTACACGTGCAAACCCTGCAGACACGCAGGTCCCGTGCTCCTGGGCTGAGCATCCCAGGAAATGGAATCCACATGAGAAAACATCCCCTTAACTGCCTTTTTATTAAAGCTTGTCAGAAAGCATTTTCTCCTTTTTTTGTGTGGGGGAAAATAAAAAGCCCCACTCCGTTTACAGAAGTAATGGCTTGGCTCCATCCAGTCAAACATGCAAAAACAAAAAGCTTCCAAAATTAGTTGTTGTTTTTCATGTTAAAGGTCAAAGATTTTCAATCAAGAGAGATATTTAGGTGAAAAATTCCATTTCCTCACGACACTGTTTTTAGCTGGGAAAGAAGTGTGAGTGATGCTTCCCCCTGCCCCACAAGCATCCCTTGCCTCCTTAGCTCAGCGTGGACACAGCACAGGGTGCTGCCCAACTCCCCAGCCATCACCCCACACACTGTCCCAATGCCGCTGCCTCGGTCACCACACACCAGCACGTCCATCAGCAGTGAATGGAAACTTTTTGAAGTGCCTTCACATGGGAAGTCAGCGAGAGGTTCACTCTCTGGGGAAAGGCAATACAATTATCTCCCTTAATGAGACCCCAAAAAGGTACTTCTGAGCTGCCACAGGTGCACGGTGCTGCCTGACACCCGCCCATACGTTCTCTGCATCCCCACATACCTGGGGCGCATCTGCAAAGGCAAAGTGCTATGAGCAAATACCCCAAGAGCAGGGAGGTGGAGGTGGACAGTGTAGATCCTTGTTCAGGCTGCAGCTCAGTGGGCTGGGGACGTACCAGCCAGAAACCCTCATTCGCTTGGGTCTGCATTTGGGTGAGCACTCTGAACCTCTGCAGAAATCAACATGGCAGAGAAGCAAGGCAAGATATCAACTCTGCTCCCATCACTCTCCCAAGGGGCTGCAGGGGCATTTTTGCATGGAAGTCAATAAAATTCCACACACTGGCAGGGGGAAGGTGTCTGGTGGATGCAAGTTTCACAAGAAAAAAAAAAAAAAAAAAAAGAAGTTATAAATAAACGATTTGTTGAGTAAAGCTGCATTTGTTCTTAAAGGAGGAGAGGGTCAAAGCAGGGCGGTGGGAGAGAGGCGGCAATAGGTACACCCAGACTAGGCTGCTAACTCCTTTAACTCTTCTTCTATTACGGTGCTTGTTAGATTCATTTCTAATGATTTTTAACTTTATAATTATGAATTTAAGTCTCTAATAAGTCACGTTTACCTCCCTGGGTGATGTGTGTTGATGCCTGTTTATTCACTTCAGTCCCTGAATGGCTGTGGCAGAAAAGCCTTTCCATGGTGTGTTGGCCATGGCAGCCTCTGGCAGGAACCTGCAGTTCCTGTAGCATCTCACCTCCCCTGCAGCCAGGTGAGCCCTGAGCAGGTATTGTCCCGCTCACTGGGGGACATGGCACTGCCCCTGTGAATGGGAGACGGGCCACGGGGCACACGAGCCATATGTGGTACCTATAGACCACATTAACTGTGCATTAAAATGTAATCTCAGTTAAAACAGCTCTGCTCCAACCCACACGGCAACAGGACAAACCACAACAGCGAGAGGAACAACCTGCTACAGCATACTGGCTGGGACGTGTCTCCACAGCTACATGCAGTGACCTGCCCGGCTGGAACCTCCAGCCATGGAGAGCACCAGCCGCTGTGAAGCGGCTCCATTTCACCCATCCCTGGTTTCCAAGTGTGTGTCTCCAAAGCAGGGACACCAGGGAGAAAGTGGTGGGGACCTGCACTGATCCAGTCCTTCTGTTGACTCAGAAAACACTGGTTCTTCCCACCTGGAGCTTCTGCTGGTGCTCACAGCCTCAGCCCAAGAGACCTACCTAGACAATCCCTTGTGTATCCCGAGTGGGTGAAGCCAGAGTGATGGAAGGGGCTTAGCAGAGGGATTTCCTCACCACTCACTTTAAAAGGCACTAGAGACTTACAAACACTTGTGAAGTAACGAAAGCCCTGTGAGATACTGCCCTTGGAGCAGACCCCAGCTCCTCGACCATCCCAGAGCTCACAGGTTCTCAGCCCAGCAGGAGCCACCTCCTTCCCCCGCGCAGCCTGGACCAGCGCCATCGCCCACAGACGCTCAAACAGAGCAAACCCACCTTCCGTTTAACCTCCTCCTTGTGTTACAGGCTGAGGGAAAACAGATGTCTCGGCCACGCCGGTGCCGCTCACAGCATCGCCGCTATGCTACAGCAGCCCCGCGTTGCTTTTCCGTGCCTTGGCATGGACACTCCCCCCAAGAGCCATTCCTCATTCATTCATGAGGCAGCATCCCAGAAGATGCCTTCATTGCCTTTTCCTGGCCAAGCCTATGTACATTTGATGCACACCACCAGAAGGACCTTTATGAGATAGAAGTAGCAGCCCACCCCCCTTTAACATAAGGAGGTGCAAAACCAGCATTTTTCGGTGGCACTTGCCCAAGGACCTGGTGCACTGAGGTTCTCCTCATGCTGGGCAAGACGGATTGACCTGCGGTCGGCCAGGTTAAAACTGCTGCACCAAGCAAGCTGCACAGTAAGCTGTAAAGCAGCAAAGTGAGGAGAAAGGGACAGAGACACCCAGGGAGCAGTTTCAGCACTGCCTTTTCAGAGGTACAGCAATTTTGAACACACACACATGTGCTACACCACACAAGAAAGTCCCAGCCACAAGAAAAGGATACCTTCAGGATCACATGTGGGATCCCTGAGTGTCTGGGGGACAGCACAACCGCTCGATGCTGGATGCTTTGCCAAGGACACACAGGTAGAGGAAGTTTGTATGGGACCACTGAGGATGGTGGCATCCGACCCACGGTGAGCTGCGGTGTGCTCAGACCTCCGGTGCACGGCTGGAGGAGGAGCTGGCTGGAGGCACCAGCACTGGCACTGGAGAATAGGAGCCCACAGGCTCCTGGCCAATAAATTCCACTTTTTTTCTTTCCCTCTTTTCTGCTCAGAATTGGTGAGAGACCAGTTGATGCCTCCTAGTCCCTTCCAATCACGGTGCCTGTGATCTCTTAAAGCTGAGGAGTTTAGTCCCCATTCAGAGTCTACAAGCCCACAAAGTGAACATCACAGGCTGATGTCATGATAAAGGTCTGGGGGAGGAAAAAAGCCCAACCCAAACCTGTGGGCTTATTGGGCTGCCCTGAAAATAAAGGAGCAGGCTCCAGCACAAGCCTTTGGAGACAAGTCGCCCGCAGCTCAGTCTTCTGTCCTGGACACGGAGCAGCAATCTGCCTCAAGTATGATGGCTTTTCAATAGACAACGCACCCAAAAAGGTTTCTAAATGTAGGAAAACAAGTATATAATTACATAATTAAGCAGATGCACTGCAATTTTTCTTTTATGTTACTCTTTATATTTTTAAAAGGCAACAGGACAGAGCTGTGCTAAAAAGCAATAAAGCACGGGTAATTTAATACTAAATTACATCCATATTGAAAAGTTTACATGAAGTTGAGAGCAGACAGAGGTCAGGTTTTCAGCAGGACTGTCTTTAATTGTGGCCATCAGTTTTAGCAATCCAGATCTCTGGATCAAAGACAAACAGAGCGCATTTCCTCAGCGCTGAATAGTGAAAGCAGACAGTAAGCACGGCACGATCCTGCACCCACAGGTCATCAGAGTGATTACTGGAGGGGGAACACGCCCCTCGTTCCACACACACCTTCACACAACACACTGTATATTTTTGTACTTCTCCAGCAGATTTTTCAGCCATCAAGAGCATAAATTAAAATTGTTGCCATTCGTTTTCAGGTGCAAAGGGGTTTCCTTGTCCTCTAATAAATGCCAGCTTTAATTTTTTTCAGTTGCTTTCAGTTGTCCTCTCAGCCCAGGGAAATAATGCCTCCCTCCTCAGGGAGGAGATGGGAGCTGAGACACAGCTCTCTTTCCAAGGGGGGGAGAGAAACAAAACCACCCCACAAAAACCAAATGAGGAGTAAATTATCAGCAAATCAGATAGAAACAAGTTTCCTAGATCTGCAGATCCATTGTACAAATGAAGCAATTTTGCCTCTGCTTGCTCTGGGGGGTGGGATTTTAAGTGGCCAAGGGGGACTGGAACGGGATGCTGGCAGACGAAGCATCACAACATTTGCATGCATAGACCACTCAAATCTGCACCAGGAGACTACTTGTGAGAATCCATCTTTTTTCACTTAACAAGATACAAAATATAAAACACATTTGCCTCTTATTAAGCCTCTCCTGTAAGTGGTTCCAGGTCCACCATTTTTAAAAGAGGGGGAGAGGGGAGCCTGGATGCTCTCCTGGGAATTTCACAGGAGTGACTGGAGATGAGGTACAGGCTGGGAGCCTTTATTACTCTCTTTTTCTTTTTTTTACCTTTTTTTTCCCCCTCTTCTCTCTAAAAGCACAGAAGGAATAACATTTTAAATCATTAGCATTTACTTTAAGTAGCACTTTCTTCAACTAAGCTTCCCCCCGGCCCTCATCCCACCAGCCCTGCGCCCCATGCACACGTGGAGCTGCCCTGATGGAATCACACTCTGGTTTTTGAAAGCAAAAGGCTTGGGTTTTTTTTAAACTGAGGCAGCTGTGAAAGAAACGCTAATCTCTCTTTTCTTCAAAGCACCCTGAGAAGAGGGTTCTTGTGTTTATTAGCACCTAGACCTGCAAAGCCTCATGAAGTCCCTCCAGGTTTCTGGTTTGGTTTAAAACAAACAACGCAACACAAAACCAGCACCCATCCCTGGGAGGGACCCAGGCTCCTGGCACCCAAAATTCAGCACACAGTCTTGTGCTGCACCTTTGGTAGCATCATAAATCCTATGCTTGTTAAATATTAGATGCGATATTAAAATATTGAAGAGAAAAACAGAGGCTGGTGGCAACTGCTTGAATTTACAAGACAGACAAAGAGGTGGAGGTGAGCTGGGAAAGAAGTCTGGGAAACTGGGAAAGAAGTTAGGAAATAGCCCTCATTCAGCCTTCAGCAAGGAAGGAAAAACCAGTTGGTCCTTTACCTGGGAATTCAGTGTTAGTGAGACCTCTTCAGAAATAAAAAATGGGTGATTTTCATTGCAAACCAGAATGTGTGTTTGTCCTGTCAGTCACTAGAAGGAAACCTGGGGCTCAGGTGCTTTGCCTTGAGTATGTCTGAGCAAAGGGACCGTGCTGCCGGAACAGAGCAGGCACTGACCTTTGTGTCCATGTAAAGAAAGAGGCTGAAGAAATTTTGTGAAACAGTGAAAGGGATGGAAAATAGAGCAACTGTTCGAGGGGGGCAAGGAGAAACATCATCTCTGGTACCTCTGGCACCAAAACGCTTTGGATATTTCCAGCACATCTTTCACCAGTCAGAGTTGCCACATCTCCCCTGGATCTCCCGCAGACACCAACTGCCAACTAAAGCACATGTCAAACAGCCCCTTCTGCAGCATAATAAGTTCAACAAGAAAGTTCACTTCCTTGGAGCAGCTGTGCAGGAGGTTAAATGTTGGACCCAGAGGTAGTTTGTCAGAGCTCAGGAGGTGAAAGGTGTCTCTAACAAGAGGCACACAGCTCCAAGCAGGAGGTGCATCAGCAAGGGACCCGGCTGGGCTCTCTGGTCACAGCTGAGCCCCCAGTGCAGGGTGGTGGGACCACCCGGCTCCAGACTCCAACCACGGCAAGCAGAGATGCATGACATCTGGCATTGGTCATAGCTGGAGAAGACCAAAGGCTACACAGGGATCTGGGCGCTCATCCCACCTCAGAAAAGACATTCACCAGGTCACAGCCCAGCACTTAGCCATCTTTCGCAGACTGCAGCTGGAGGGACACCCACTTCTGGACTCCTTCCACCACCAATCCTGTTCCAAGAGGTGCCCCTCAGCTGCAGTTTTGGGGCAGGATGAGATGAAAGCAGAGCTCTGACCTTCCCAGAAGCAGGCAGATACTCCTTTCAGCAGCTTAGGAACGTCATTTCCTTTCAAATACACCTCCAGCACTGGGATTGGCCACAACCCTCCCAAGCAATCACACTGCAACAGGTGAAGGAGAGAAGAGGGAAGCCCCTCCAAAGGGCTTGGCTTCCCCCAATTCTCTGCCGTGCACCAGCCTGAGAAGTGCCTCAGTACCAGCTCCTAGGGTTTGTTGGTGCTGGCACTTCCCCAGGCCTGGGGCAGGATGAGGGCTGACCGAGCAGAGGGCTGACCGAGCAGAGGGCTGGGAATTTAATCCCTTTGTACCTCAGTCACCTAATCCATAAAACAGGGATAATAATTCTCACTAATCTCAGCAGGCTTTAATTGATTATTTGCTAAGATCATTGAGAACTTAACAGAAAGGCTTTAAAGACCTGCAAAGTCTATTAATTATTTCTTCATTGCCATTGCTGAAAAATTCCATGACATTCCTCCTTTCCCTTTGTACTGTTTACATCAGGGAGGCTTCGAGCCCAACTCTGCGTTCCTGCTGCGTAGCACACAACACCCCGAGGCCACGTCCCAGCTGAAGTCTTGGGGTATTGTTAAAGTAAATAAGCATGGTTTTAATAGTGAATTCCTCAGGCTGAGGCTTATGTCTTTCTGTTTATCTCACCATTATATAGGAAAAAAATGAAAGCAGCATGGCAGAGTCCAGTGCGGCGCGAGGAAACGGCGCTGAAACGAACCCAGCGAGGGGAAGGCAGGGATGTTTAACGGGAGCATTAGCTGGAGCTTCTCATTATCAGACCCTGAGCACTCTGCAGTACGGCACAAGCTTTTCCACACCCACTCCAACACACAGGCAAAGAGCAACCCTGGAAAGTCAAGTGCTGGGCTCCAACCAAGTCCCCACGTCAGTCGTAATGAGGCGTTACTATAAAAACCTACGGCTGTTTACCACTGCTAACACAATGACAACGGCATGTTTATTAGTGGAACATGTATGATCACATTGAAACCATATGTTTGTCTGCACATGGACTCACAGATGATTTTTTTCCTTTAAATCACTTGACCCAAACTCCAGCACAACCACCCCAGAAGAACTTTCACCCTTTATGCTCACAGCTAGAGCGCCGACTGGGGACGTGTCCTGTCCCAGGAACAGCCCGAGACACAGTTCACTGGCTTCCTTGGTATCTTCCCCCAGAGGGTCACTGCTGCTGCTGTTACCAGATCTGTGCCACATGGTCTGGTTGAATCGTGGTGATCATAAGCTGAGCCCACTGCCATCTGCAACAGCCTTCTCCATGCACACACACGCAGAGGGAAGAGTTTCATGGCAACTTATGCAAAGAGACAAAACCTAAAGGACTGATTTCTCTCCAGGCAGCTCCTTGTGAACCAAACATTGCATTTTTAGACCCACAGAACGAGCAGAAGTTGTTTGCTGGCCAAGCCTGCCCAGAGCAGAACCATCCTGATGCTCTACAGATTTCTGCATGACATTTGGTCACATCTGCAAGGTCGGCTTGTCTCCGATTGCTAAGGAAAGGTATTTTGTGGCTGATGTATGAGGAGGAAGCATGTACTGAATTACTTCAATTCACATTTAATCTTCTCACCTCAGGATGCAAACTCCTCAGAGCAACAAGCCTGAGTGCAACAACGCTGGGGAACCCATGTACAGCAGGATACGCCGTGGCCGCTACCCACAGTCTGCATGTGCGTCGGCATCAGCATCAGGCGGGGGCGGCCAGGGGAAGATCTCATTTTATTATGGCCTCAGGACACCGAGCTAGAATTGGTCTAACAGGAAGGAGAAAGTTATTGAGCCATGAGCTTTCTCTCAGATGGTTTTCTCTTCAGAAGTTTACTTTACCTCCCAAATTAAATTTTTTGGTAATATTCAATACCTTTTTTTATATATAAAAAACCCCAACCCACCAACCTTAAGCTGCAGCAGCGTGTCCACAGTTATTTATTACCTGCCTTGTGGTCTGAACAAATATGATTTTGTTATTCTATGTTGTCAATAGGAAAAGCACATATGGTTTCGTTTGACAAAATTATGATAAAATTCACTGTATCCTAAAAAATGATTGAAAAGTTTGCAGATGGTTTCTGGGCATAGCAGGGAGGGGGAGGATTGAATTTCAACAAAAGACGTGCCAAATTTTTTCTCTTCTTACTGTTCACCCTGTTTCCACATCCCAGCTTTTTTCTTATTAGATACTGGGCTCAGGCAGGTACTCAGCACTAGGGTCATATGTTTCTCTTTAGCTCTTGGCATTCCACCACACTTTGTCATGTTGGCGTTTCGTTATCCCCGGGTCCATTCACAGACGGACGTCAAATGACATCATGAGCCTCAAGTCACAAACAGCACAACACAATTAGCTGAAATCTAGAGTGCGTTACTTTTTCACCCCCAAAAATATTGTGTTTGGGGGATGTTGGGTTTTACTCACACTCAGAAGGTTTTTTGGTCAATTTAAAGTTTCTCTTCTTTTCCTTGCCCCCCTTAAAAACTAAGCTCTGCTCTTCTCTGTTCGTTTCCTTCCCAATGGACAAATGGGTGGAGAAGGGGTGAGGATCTGCCAGCCCTGATCAGACCTCGGTTCTTCTTTGAACAAGTAGCCAAGAAAATCTCTTCTGTGGGCTTTGCAGCAGCCACTCACTGTCCTTCTGTAAATTTGGTAAAACAAGAGACCCACACAAGCTCTGCCATAGGCATTTCATCTCCAAAACACCTTTACAACAATAGTTCACCTGTCCTTTGGTGAAACACATCTTTCCTCCGCTTCCTTTTGCTGGGCAAAATGCTGCTTTAACTTCCCACTTGCAGCTGAGCCCTGCAGCGGCTGGTGTCCCATTGAAGGGATGGGTGGGTGGGGTGGCAGACCCCTGGACAGCAAAGAGAGCAGCGGGCTGGAAGCCACAGGCTGGAGCCTCGCAGCCCTCTGAGACCATTGGGATTTTGAGCTGCACGCTGGGACCAACCCACGTTGGTAAAGTAACTCTGGGGAGCTTCTCACCTCCCCCTGCTTTCCATTAACTGGGTAGCAAACTGCAACCTGTCATAGAGGCTTTTCTCCCCCTGACACTCATGACAGTTGATGATCTGGTACATCACCACCTCTAACGGTTGGCCATATCTCTGTGCACACACGTGGTGCAGGTCCACGCTTCACATGGTGATCGGTGTGGGCTGGGAGAACAGAAACCAGACAGGAGGTTCCACGAACAGGAGGCAGCAGAGAGACAAAGTGGTCTCTGGGTCTGAACAAGAGGCAAGCTCCGAACTCTGTCCCCAGCCTTTCATCCCAGCCATGCTAATGACGGGTAACAGAATGCTCAGAGCTGACTCAGCCTTCCAGCACGTTCCCACATCTGCCAAACCTGTCAGTGGCCTTCAGCAGCTGCTGTCCTGCCTGCCTGGGGATGTCCATGGAGCTACGAGCCAGCCTGGAGGAGACGGATAATTGTTGAGAGGAGAACATCTGGAAGGTGTCACCAGAGTGTTAGTAGCTCTCCCTGTCGATGAGCTATGCCCAAACATGTCGATAAGTTTCCCAACATGGAATTCATTTTTTATAACAGGATACACATGGAAGTTCATGTTTCAGCAGTGCCCAGAAGTGGCTCTTTTCTTCTTCAAAAAGATTTGTGACCTCCTCCAGGCTACTGTACTGTGGTTTATTTGGGTCTCCTTTCACAGCACGTTCAGAGGCCACAGTATTACAGAAGGGAAGAGCATAGACTTTCAGCAAGGAGTCAGTGTGAGTCACGCTCCATGACCTGCCCCACCTGCCCGTTGGCCAGCGAGCACAGCGTAATGCCCGCCATGGCACAGAGCTGTGTGTCCGTCTGTCCTTCGCTACCAGCGTGGTCCGAGCTGGGTGAGCATGGCAGAACTCCATGTGCACAAACCAAGTGTCGGAGTGCAGGATGCAACGCAGGGACACTTCCCATCCCAGCAGCAGCAGCCACCTCCCGGGCGATCCCTGTATTCCATATACATCCGAGACGTGGATGAGAACAGGACACGTGCCCAGTACAGATGATCCACTGCAGAAAGACAAGAGCTGAAGAACAGCTGCGTCTCCCTCCTAAAGCTGCGTCGATGCTGGTGGAGACAGGAGCATGCTGGGGACAGGGAAGGTCACAGCCCAACCCAGACACCTCTGGAAGTGCTTAAAGGTGTCTTGGAAATATTTAGGGTTCTCCTGGCTGCCTCTGCTCAGCCGAAAGGACACCTGTCCTGCAGCAGCCACGTGCCTTCTGTAGGCAGTTACAGGAAGGTTCTGCAGGATCCATGCTGTGTGAAACCAGGAGCTGCCCAAGCAGCGAGAGGAGGGTTCTCCAAACCCTCTAATAGTTCTATCTAAAACTGGTTTCATACTCGAGGTCACTCAAAGCACTTATGAAAATAATCAGTTTAACTATGGCCATGACCCAAGACAAACGCAGCACCTGGAAGATCTTCAGCAACAACTCAGAGCCTGTTCTCACATCTACTCTGTACCTCACCTGCACCGCTGCACCCTGTGCCCAGGCTCTGAGCTGTACCTTTTCAAAGGGACCACGGCACCTCCAGCTTTCACACCTTGTCTGAACTGCCACCCGCTGCTGGAGGCTGCGAGAGGCAGGATCAGCACTCTGCATTAGTACAACTCCTTGATGTGATGCTTAAACCTCTAACCCACCGGTTCAGAGGGAAGAATTCTGCCCAATAAACCTTCCTGACATGCAATAAAATAACACATTTATTTACTTGCCTGAACCCACCAATGTGCTGTTCATTTCAGTGATTGATAGAATTGGGTTATAATAAGCATACTTTATTATTGAAAAATTTAATTTAAGGTTTAAACATAAAACAAATGGTATTTTCAAATCTATTTTAATGAAGACTATCAAAACCATTCCATTGCCATAAGGGAAAAATTCTGTCTCCATATCTGTTATGTATATATGCATAAAATCTTCAGCCTACAAGTATAAGTCGCCTGTCCTTCTATCAATCCATCATTCTGAAAATAGAATACAGAAAGCCTTATTTTTTCACTTAATTTTCATTAGATTCTTGAGGGAATTAAAATAACACAATAATGGGCAAATTCTGCCACTACAAATCCAAATGACAGCAATGAATCTACTTACAGGCGAAATTTGGCCAAAACTCCAGCGAGGAGTGCCAGACACAGAGCAGATACCCATAAAAGTATACTTAGAGCTCAAGCATGTCAGGTAGGTAAATAATATACTTTAAATTCAGGCAAGGATATGAATGCCTTTAATGTGCCATGGGGAATAACGGATCGGCAAGCGGGGCGGTTTGCGGCGCAGCTCCGGCCGCCGTGGGCAGACCGCTCTCGCGTTGGCACAGAGCATCAACAGGGCTCTTTGCCTCTTGGGGCAAATCCCATGTGTGGCACTGTCCATCAGAGCTGTGCTCCTTCCCAGGTTTTTATTGTCCAGGGAAAGGCAGGAGTCCTGGTGCCTCCAGTGAGGCTGCTGGACCTCCAAACAGCAGGTCTAGCAATGTGATGTATTGCCCAGAGCTCACAGTGATGGACTCGATGCGTCCATCTTCATCCCAGGCTTCCCTGTTACAGGCACTAGCTGGGCAATCCTTGCAGTACCACACCAGAAAGCTCAAGCCAACAACCCACTGGGACCTCTCTCTTTCTGCACAACTGGACAGAGCCACTGGGTTGTGCTCTCCCATTTCCCACACACATTTTGCTATTCACCTCTGCCTCTTACACACTCTTGGAAGGAAGATTTTGGGGGATATATGGAGAGGAAAGAAAAAACCCAACACAACTTGATACTGCTTTTCCCTGGGGCTTTGCAGAGACCTCCCCACAGCCAGTATGGCCATCGCCTCTCTCATCTATAAAATTAAAAGCTGCAAAAGGTGCCAGTCCTGGCAGAAGAGAATCCTGGTCCCGAGCCCTTTGCCCTCGCTCCCCCGGCCCCATGGTTGGGAAGAGTGAAGCGCTGCGGGTGGCTGCTGTGGGACAGAAGTTTTAGGGAACAGTCCCCAGCCCCATCCTCAGCGGGGCTGTTGGAAGACTTCTGCCCTGACGGCGGCACTGGGACCACCACACGACAACCACCGCAAACCCCCAGCTGGTGCCACATCTGGCACCGAGTCCCTGCTGAGAAGAACTGGGCAGAATGCCACCCACCCAGCAAACCCCCATCCCTGGGCAGCCGAACCCCTGGCTAGCTGAAAACATCTGCTCACAGCTGGCTGAGCCGGCCCCACTCTCCTCAGACCACTTCTCCATCCTTCTCCCTTTATTCTTGGACAGAGAAAATGTACTTTTTTAGTTTGAAAGTGCTTTTAAAACTACAGTGGGGCCGGTTCCTCCTCACAGCCAGGTGCGTTCAGCATTGGCCACACGCTGGAGCTCTGGGAGGGGAAACACAGAACCTCGTTAAGGATGCTGGGCAAGTTCTCATTCATATTTTCCTTAAATTTTTTAAATCACCTCAGAGCACAGCGGCACATTAAAAGGAGCAAGGTGTTGGCTGAATTCTTGTTTGATAATTTTTAGACTAGAGACGATCATTTAATTGGGTTTGCACATGGCCCAGTGAGTCAACAGCGTCGCTTCTTCGTGGGTCGGACCCTTGGTACCTCTCAGCTTTTTGCAGAAAGGAAATTTATCTTTTGAAATGACTTACTCTTCCCCTGGATGTTCCCTTGATGCGGGTCTATTGTTTCAGTGCAGAGGAAATGTATTCCTTTAACAGGTTTATGCCTTCAGTGGAATTTGTGTAAGTAGGTTCCACTGCACAAACACAAAAAGCCCTAATACATGCAGCCTGGGTCTGCATCACGCCGTCAGATGTCAGGTTTGATGACTGATGGTACTTACACAGATTTACACAACAAAAAGTACATTAAAAGGACGTTAAGATTGTGAGGCAAAGTCACAAAAGCATGGAAATTCACATTTCAGGATTTAAACATCCAATATTGACATGGAAAGCTGAATATTAAACTGCTATCCCGTTGGAGCTAAGGCGCTGAGTAATTTTTATTCTAGACTATTAATTTCCTGAAATTTGTTGTTCTCTCTGCCTCTTATGGCTTTCACATTTTTAATTAAGTTTTTGTTGTGTATATGTCCTTGTCTTGTAATTTCTAAGTTGCTCCTTCCATGTCTGCTATAATTACATAATCTATGCAGCCTGTACGATAGCTTAATTAGAAATGTTAACAGCGATACGTATGGAAATCATAAAAAGCTTCATGAAACTTTGAGAGGAAATGTCTCTCCAGGCTCACCGGGGTTTAGAAATGGTTGTTTCTAGTATTATTCTCTAATAAAAACAATTAAACATAATGCCAGCCCAACTTGGAGGAAAATCTGAGTAAGAACAATTAGCACTTCCAGAATCCCTATCGCCACAGTGCTACTGGTTTCAGATGGAAAAACAGACTCGGGGTTAAGTGACTTGCCCAAGGACAGAACTCAAGTCAACGTAAAGAGGAAGAAATAGCCCAAAACAGCCATGGTCAGAGAACAGGCACCTCGGCCTGGGCTCGGGCAGAGATTTTAACCTCCCCTTCTTTGATGGCTTGACTCCCTCCCCCATGATTCTGCCTTTATGTTTCCAAACCCCTTTTGGCCCCAAACCTTTCTGATGTCAAATTGCTCCTCAGAGATGGGGGGCACTAAAATAGATGGGAATTGAGGGTGTTGAGAGTCACTTGCAGCCAAGGGTGATGTGTAGTTAAAACCAGTCAATTGTATTTTGAGATTTTTTTTTGTAACATTAACAAAAAACCCTATTCCCAAGTTCACCCTGCTGTGCCAGGCCTCACCCTGGCCCGAGGTCTCCCAGGCGGCTGTCCAAGCCTGCCCAGCAGAAGCGTGCAGCAGAGCCACTGGTGTGCTGTAACTTTAACCAGCAGCCTCTCAGCGAGAGGCAGAAATATGCAAGTTAAACCAGTGGATAAAAAAAATCTCCACTGTAATGACGATTTGCTACGCTCTGGAAAGGGGCTGGGGCAGCTGGGGAGGGAAGGAGCGGAGGACCGGGAAGAAGGCAAAGTGCAATGAGATAAAGCAGGAGCTGCTATTTTGAATGCAATTTATGTTTGCTAATTCCATTTCTATCTGTGCCGAGTGAGGCTCCATCTTACAGCACACTGCAGCCATTTTAAGGTCACCAAGAACGAAGGGAGCTGAAAACAGCATTTCTCTTGCACAGACCCTGATACCAGCTCAAGCGCTGACGGAGCCCAGCGATGGCTAATGGATGATTAAGGCCAATCTCAATTAAAAAGTTGAATTTCCTTAATGTCTCAAGATGACTCTGTCGTTCCAGTACCAAAGGTATCACCTCCCTCCAGAAGTGTTCCCACATTAACATTTCGGTGTTAAATCAGTACTAAAATGCACCAACTATGTACAGGCACGTTAATTGCCAAACACAATCCTTAATCGGGTTCCATTTTGGCAGAATTTGCTTTCCTGCCTGCAACAACTTCACACAGATGAGCATTTCCCTCCATGAGGCAGTGCCTGGGAACCCAACATCCCATCAGCGCTCCAAGCTGTGACGCCAAACCCCAGCTCTGGCGTCGGGAGGGAATCGGAGAGCAGCAGGGGAACGGAACCGAATCCAAAGAGATCCCTCGGTACTCGGCAGTGGAGCAGCACAGATGGAGACAAGGCGCAGGAGTATTAAATATGTCTGGTGAGAAATGTCTGCTGGGTTTAGCAGATGCCAGAGGCTTGTTTTCTAACACTGAGATGAAGGAAACCTGCACGTGGTTATCACCTTGTGACACAGCGAAGGACCAGAGGCAAATGGTGAAGGGCATCACTGGCACAGAGCCCCTCCAGATGTTGGGTTGGGGCTTGCCGGGAAGTTTTTCCAGAGTCTGAGGAATGTATTTCTCTGCTCCCTGCATGGACAATGGATGGACGGGTCTGATGCGCTCTGGGAAGAGCATCAGAGATAAGGTTTGTTGGTGAAACAATGAGTGTTTGTGACAATTATTTCATGTCCCTAGGTCAAAGTCCACAATTCCTCATTGGTCACTTCTAAAGTAAGGTCTTGAGAATTGAGGGGAAGCCAAACCCTACCAAGGGGAGGTGTCTAAGGGACACATTGGGTGCTTTAGCCCTTTCCTTGCCACCAGAAAGCAAAGAGAACACCACTACTGAAAGCGGCTTTTTTTTTTCTGTGGCCAAAATCCCACACATCTGAGATTCAGACATGAGATGGTCTGAAGTGAGAACAGACAGAGTTGAGCAGCCTGTCCTCTGACCAGACTGTCAGGACACTGCACAACACTGTTTGGCCGCAGGGCTCTCAGCAAACCCCTGCACCCAGCGCCGCTCAGAACCACCCGCTTTCTGCCGAGGAGTTGGAATGCAGGTTTATTTTGAGACAGAGGTTTCAGGTCTCCAGTTCTGACTAAAGACCACGCCATTGGGACCACAGCAAGTGCTGTTCATTCTGGACTTCAGCAAAACACTGTTATCAGTGATGTTAAAAGCTATGTGTCAGCAGACAGTGTGAGGAAGACAGGAACATCTCCTCACCAGCCCAGCCCTGAGCCCGGGCTCCTTTTCCCACACCATCTCCCCGCACCGGCCCAGCAGACACCAGTTCCGCCTCCCCAGCAAGGTTACAAAGGGCACTTTATTCTTTCCAGGTGTCCTGCACCGGTTTATTTATGGCCTCACTTTCTTTCCTAGTGTAAGAAATCCTAGCTTTTAGCCAGCTGTAAAGGATTGCCAAGATGCATTTGTAAAGGGAAAAAAAATTAGCAATGCTTTTTTCTTACCAACCTTTGCCCACCTGATTAGGTGGGGGATTTTCCAGTGTACTTAAATAAGCCCCACAGCAGCCTCAGTGCCTGACCCGTGAGCCACGGAGCACGAGGGCACTCAGTGTGCTAGTCCAGAAACGAGCTGAAACGACGTCATGTCTGATAAACCTGGGCTCTGGCTTAGGAAAAAACTTCCTGAGAGGAATAGGAAGGCATACTCATATTTCTCTTCTCAAGGGCTCTGGGAAAATCTCAGCCACCCCACCTAAAAGAGCCCCGGAGCCACTGCTCCTCCCGCAGTCCCCAATAACATCGCCTTCCCCATTCCAAAGCCAGTGGTGCGACGGCAGAGAGCAATGGAGCAGAGAGGTCCCTGGCACTGCCCACCCACACAGCATCACATCAACCCAAAATGAGGTTCAACACCTACTGCTTCCACACCCCAGCCCAGTAACCCTTGAGCAGCACATTTGCAAGGAAACAGCTGTGTGTCGCCAGCCGCCCTCGAGCTGCACATTCACACCCAGAGCCAGGGGGTCAGGTTTTTTTCCTTTTGCTGGAAAATCAAACTCTGGGCACAGCAGCATCCCCATGGGACAAAACCAGATAGTGTTCAGCACCATCGGATGGAGCCCCTGGGGTCTGTCCTGGCTGTGGAGCTGCTGCCCAGAGCCTGGCCAGGGCTCTCCGTCACCAGAAAGCAACCACAGGAAACATGCTGAGTGCTCTGTTTTGAAAGAGAGAAGTGTAAAGGCCCTGCAAAAGTTGTTGCTCAAGAGAAAATTAATCTTGGGTTTATCAAAATGAAGTGTCAGATACCTTTATGCATATGCTAGAGAGACTCTACCCTGCTTGGTTAATGGCAGGTTATTCCTTTTCTTGTGCTGTCAACTATTGTTACTGATTGTTAATAGCATTAATATTTCCATCACTTAATTTATTTTATTAATCCCATTCAGGTTTACCATTACCAGCATATGAACTGTAAATAGCAATAATAATGCCATCAAGGTTAATATCAGTGATGCTGAAGGGTATTATGTAAAACACAGCCTGTGAGCGGCAGCGAGACAGGCGCCTATAAAACCTCGCCTGCGATAGCGGGGGTGGGTTAAACAAAGGTCTCGCTCAGATTTACGGAATTGCGTTATCTTCTGGAAGAGGTGAAGATTTAATACCAAAAGCCTCCTTTAAATTTCCTGTAATGTTCCCTTTCTATCCCCCGACTGTAAAAATATAGCCAGAGAACATTCTTAAGGAACGGCGTTTTTATCTTAAATTATTAAAAGTCTAATGGTAGCTTCAGTTTTCCTCTAAAAGCAAAGGCATTGGGAACAGGCCATTTGTCAACTTTTAAATCATGACACGCCGGAGTGACAGCAATGGGAACTCGTGCGAGGAAGAGGGCACGGGACAGACAGAGCCACGGACACTCCCTGACAGACCGATGCCAGGCACTGGGCTGGGAGGGGGCAGGATGGGCACTCACACCCCTAGTCCTGTGCAGACAGCAGGCTCTCCTCACTCGGGGGGTCACAGATATTTCAGCTGTCGGGGGCACACCTGGTGCCCCCACGGGGGCAGTGCCACCAGCCAGCGACACCAGGACCAGGGGATGGATGGTCCACACCCCAGCCGGGATGGCTGCATGCAGGACACGCTGTCACCAGCCAAGTTTTCCGACACTGGCAATGTCAGAGGGGCTGTCGCATCCATTGTCACCTGGGGCACCCGAAAAGCCCCTGCAAGGGTACCCTGGTGAGCAAGGGCCATGCCGGATGCTGAGCCCCACTAGCACCCCAGTACCATTGCTGACTAAGAAGAGCCACGATCCCATAGCAGCACCAGCATTATTTATCCCCTCAGAAATAAAATCAAAACCACGGAACAGAGGATTATCAGCAAATAAAGGGCAAAAAAATCCTCACACAAACTGTCGTTCTCACAACCACAAGTCTCAGGGTGCAGCAAGGGAACACCTTATCACCACGGCAGCCACATCACCTGGTGCAAGGTACCAGGGTGTGGTGATGCCCATCCCCACAAGCACCAGTGGGCCAAGGCACTGGGGGAGCCACTCACCGACACCCTGGCTACAGGCACCATGACCCAGGGATGGGATGTCTGCAAATGCTGCTTTGGGAAAGAGGAAGCATAAGAGATTCAAGGATGAGGATTTAAGTACTCCAGGAATTCCAGGAGAACAGGGAAGCCGCTCACCAAGAGGCCGCTGAATGCGGTAGTGGAGGGAAATGTGGAGGAAGGGCTCTGCTTGCACCTCAGGGATGGATTTCTGAAGGCAAAGAACGTGTCAGCTTCCTGCACCCAGACAGGGTGATTTAGTATTCACACCACTTTATTTGGGAGGAATTTGTAAAGGAGTTGGAGCTATAAAACACCTTTCTGCTCATTTTTCATGGATGCTGCTGCGGAGGTTGCAGAAGTCTGCCAGGGCAGGGGATGGGAAAGGACGTTCGCCATGGAGGAAGGCTTCGTCCTGCTGTAGGAAGTGGCCCGTCGACGCAGACCCTCCTTTCTTTGTTACATCTGCCTTGCCTTCCTCCACGAATTAAATTAGATATACAAGGGGGAAAGAGAGAGGGAGAGGGGGAGAGGGAGAGAGGGAGGGCAAGGGAGGGAGAGAGAGACGAGAAAAAAGGCTCAGGCAGGAATATATTTCCTATGTCTGGATAAGGGGAAGGATCCGAGGTAATTGCTTGCTTTTCTCATTGTTCTCAGCTGCCAAGCAGAGATTCATAGAGTGTCTGCAAAGATCTCTCTCTTTTTCTTTTCCTTCTAATTCCTCACACCCCCCAAGCCCCCACCTCCCTGATCCCTATCCCTCCCCTTCCTCCTGCTTATTCCACACCAGGAAGGAAAAAAAAGAAAGGGGGGGAAAAAAAGTAATTTGTCTGTTTTATTTATGATGCAATGAAGGTATGCTGAACGCATCGGGATAACCTGACACTGGTCAAACTATCTGTCAGCAAAGAAGAACTGCCTTCATACTCCAACGAGTGCATAATTTAACCATTTCTCTACCGGAGGGCAAGGCGACACCATCCATTTCAGCGCAGGGGTCTGTCACCGCTCCCTGCACAATGAGACCCCGGCTTGCTGCACCCTGGCAGAAACTCACATCTGACGTGTTTTCAATCAGCCCTTTATCTCCTCATTTTCACCAGTCACATACAGATCGTCTGCATGTAATAAAACTTCAACTTGGAAAAATAGAAAATGATTTGAGATATTCATATGAAAGCCAGGTCCCAAAACAAGATGGAACACACAAATCTGCCAGCTATGAAACCAATTCAGGATGGATTTAGGACCCAGATAGAGCCAGACAATTGGATGCTGAGTATGGGGAAGAAAGAGTAATGCCTCAGGTCTGAAAGAAGTACATATAATCCTATCCTCCTGCTGCATGGGGAGGCGATGGCTCCAGCTCAGAGGGAAATTGCAGCCCATCCAGCGTGCAGGGTAAAAGGGAGAAGGGAGTTAAAGGAGGAGAGAGAGAAAGAGAAGATATTAGCAAACAATATTCTAAAATATTTCAAATATGAACCAAGAATTTTAAAAAAAAAAATTAACTGCATACGGCCTTTTTTTTTTTCCTTTAGATTTTAAAACCCCAGACTAACAGACACAAGTAACCCACGCACGCCCTGCTGAGACAGGATGGAGCAAACAAGGGAAAGGAATTACCAGTCGCATGGCACCATTTTAAATCAGTCCCAACATTTCCTCCTGGCTCCCGACGCGGCGCAGCGAGGAGCATGCATGGCAGCACGCTGGCAAAGCCAGTGCCAGAGGAGATGTTTCCTGGCACAGACTTTGCCGGCAGCTCTCACCATGCCACGCCACGCTGGCAGCACAGCCACAGGGATGGGATGTTTGACTGCAACAGCAGCTGTGCCATTAGCCAGGATCGCTCTCCCTTTGAGGCAGAAACACGCCAAGTCGTGACACGCAGATCTGTGACTTCACCATGAAAATACAACACAGGATTCGGCCCAGAACCACGCGTTTCTCACAGTGTGAAGCCCTGTCAGGCAAGGCTGCCAGGATACGTGGGGTCTGAGCATGCCGGGGTCGTTGTGATGTTTCATAAACAGCAGAAGAAAGTATGAAAAAAAATATGAAAAGGAAAATAAACCCGACTTTGCAATATAAGGCAACACACACGCCAGGGCTCGGGGAAGGAACGCGGGGAAATCAGGGTCTGACGAATAGCTTCTGCTGGGGATCTGATTTATTTCTGATACACAGCAGCACTTGCCTGCGCACTGTTAGCAAGCAGGAAAAGATTTTATGAATGGGAATATCTATAGCAAGAGGGAATGTAAAATGGAAGGGAGATAATAGGAAGGGTCGGGTCAAAGCCAAGAGGCGGTCCCCGCGACAGGCGAGTGACAGCCGCCACCGCTGGCCACCCTCGCCGGTCCGTCACCGTCCCGGGGCCACCTGCCTCCTCCGGCTTCTGTTCATGGCTTTTGGAAGGAGGGATTGCAAAATTAAAACGGGGTTTGATTCCACACTCCTGAGAAACCAGCACTGGGAGCTGACACACATTTCCCTTCTTGAGAGTTTATTATTTCGCAGCCGATCCTCACAGCTGTATCACACGCACACCCGGAACTACACGTATGAAATGTGCAGTAGGATAAAAGCAAATACACTGGGCAGAACATAAGAGGAAAGATGCATTTTGGGGAGGGGGAATTGATTTGTAAAAGAAGAGATTCCGGGTAGATCCATCCAAAACAAAAAACCAGACACCGATCCTGTCATTCAGGAAATCCCACAGCTGCAGGGCAGTGACGGCTGCTCTTCGGTTTCCCCACACAAAAATTGCTCCGTAATAATTGTTAGTTACAGTCTGGTTTACTGTCTTGTTCACCTTTATTTTTTCACTACTGAATGAAGAAATAAGACAATTACACCAACCTGCCCAGCATCTCTTCCCTCACAACTGCTTTAAAACACAGAAACACAAACCCTGATAAACCCCAAAGCTCACTGAGTTTATTTTTTTTACTGTCAAATTTCAACTAAAATTAAAATCAGCTCAAGCAATTTAAATTCGTTAAGAAAAATGTACAATGAGGTGGAAATACTTTGTGCCTGTTTTTACCTCGAGCCGATTCTGTCAGGCTGGCTCACAAACCTGCAGACTGGACCTTAACACCTGAAACAGTTTTTTTCATTGAAATGAAAGAGCCCGAATAAGGGCATTATCATTCCGAACAGGTTGGTTTATCCCCTCAAATCCAGAGTTAAAACCTACTAAAATAAAATTACAGGAGCCTTTGACAGACAAGCCCCTTCCAAAGAAGCTCTGCAGTTCCACACCCCATTTGCTGTACGGGTTTTGAAGTGTTCATAATGTGCGTGTGGGACAAGCCGGGGTGTTCAGCAGGGAGATGGGATCAGTTTCCCCTCTGGACAAGCCTCCTCCATGAGTCCCTTTTGAAGGGGCTCTGCCATTTTGTCACTGCTGCTTCTTTCACCTGACTCGGCCCCAGGGAGCCCAAACCACAGGTTAGATGCCGGCTGGAACATCCCAACCCCAAAGTCCCTGCTGACAGCAGTTCTGTCGTCCCTCCTCACCCTAAAGCAGAGGCGCGTACGTGCCGACGTCGGGGAGCTGGCTGCAAACCAGTGATACTTCACTTCAACAGAGAAAATCATCCTTTGTAAAAGAAAAGCATTCCTGTTCCACTTCAAAATGACAAATAAAAAATTTAAAAGAAAAGAAGGAAGTGTTTGCAGAGAAAAGCAAATCAAAAAGGAAAAAAAGAATAAAACAGTAGCCAAAAGAAACTTTAAAAACAAATTCACAATTCTCATTAGCAAAGTAACAGTGATTTGGATTACAGGTTCCTGTAATACCCAGACCCACGCTTTTGAGCTGGCCCTAAGGTCAACGGGTATTTTCGTTTACACGCTACTTCGGTGTAATAAAACCAAATAATAAATACAAGTCCTATTAAAACTGAAACGCATCTGCAAGGGGTTTTTTTTCCCCACCTTTGATGAGTTATGGGCGCAGGAAAGCACATGATCATTCTCTACACTGTTTTAAAATAACTATAAACAATTTCTATAATGTATTTTCAATGGGAGCTTGTTATTAACACAAGATATTATTTTTCCCCCCAAACTCCAGAGTACTTAATACCTAAACTGTTCTATCACTTGGCAGCCGAGACGTTATTTATCACAGACATGTCCTCCCAAGCCTCACACAGAGAGATCCCAGTATTTTCTGGGCTGAGCTCTTTGTAGGTCTATTCCTTCCCATATATAAGCATGAAAGAAATACAGTGGAACTAAGCCCTGCTTTTCACATACCGGGATAGCTGATACCTCGGCTACAGCCTAAGAACGACCCAGTGCGTGTGCCCCACTCCGGTGTGGGCTTTTCCCTGGTTTGGACAGGGGTTTAATTAAAGCCTTTGCCTCCCTCATCCTCAGTGCTATTAAATTTTAAACCAGCCATGGAGCCTTTCAGGTTTTCACCCTTTTTTATTATCACCATCCGTTAGCATGGCGTGCCAGACCCCTGCACCCCTCCAGCCAGACCCCCTTCCTCCCTGTGATTTGGTCGGGGGGTGGGAGGAAGGGGTTTTTTCCCCTCCTTCTCCTTAAATCTCAGCTGCTCTTTCAGCTGGCCTCATGCACTACAAGGGAATAATTTGCTTTCATAATTTAAATTTTTTTTCATATAGGCATCTCGTGTTTTGCTGGGGGGATGCAGGGGATGCAGCAGCCTGCGCGGCGGGCGCTGCGTGGATGCCGAGTGCCCTCTGCAGGAAAAAGCACCCCCAGCCAGGACCAGCACCCTCCGGAGCCAGGGAAAACAGGAGCCCATCACATCCTCCATCGTTTCTTGGAGGTCTTTTTGAAGCTCATTTTCTTGTTCCACCACCCATCGGTGCAATAAGGTGCGGGGAGAGCTGCTGGACCCCTGGGCTGGATTGTCCCACAACACCCAAAGTTTCACTGCCACCCCAGCACCATGGGTCGTCCCGCTCCAGCAGCTGCATTCAATACAGGAGCAGAGAGAAGAATTTTCCTTTGCAAGGTAATGTTTGCAGCAGGCTCCAAACTCCCTGCCACGTATTCCAGAGCACAGCCACGCAGGATTCCTGCTGCTCCCGCAGCAGAGCTGTGGGATGGCATTTTTATTGGGGTTTCTTTCCCCAAAATAAGATCCTTTGGAAATTCCAGGTCAAGTCCTGCTCGGACACCTGTCCAGAAGGACGGCACTGGCTGTATGTAGAGTGCACTGCTCACTCTGGTTTAAGCTCTGGTGTAGTTTGTATGGGTACACTGATAAAATCACGGCAACGCATCAGCTAGGAGAAAGCTGTAAAGGCAGATTAAATAAAGGGGAAAGAAAACAAACCAATACATGGACAGAAAGCAAACCAAAAGCAAACCACAAAAAGACCCTGTCTCTAACGGGCACCCACGAGACCCCTGAAGCCAGTGCAATATAAGGATCCTGAAAGCCTTTTAATCACAGCCCGGTTCCGCGCAGGGACCCGGCTGCTGTATGTATCACAAGCCTCGGTGGCCCTCCTGTACCCCCCGCAGACGTGTGTACTGAGAGAGGGTGGGATTAGGGGGAGGAAAAAAACATTCTCTAAAGGGAAAGTATTTCAAGAGACGTCATGAAATGAGAATTTACTAGTCTTTTCCAAGAGCTAGTAATGCCTGCGCGGCACAATAGGCATCGCTCACCGTGCCATGGATGGGACTTGCAGGGTCCTTGTTGTGCCCCCCAAGAACAGAGCTTATGCAAACCTCACCCCAGACTCTTCCCTGAGATTGTGTATCAGAGCAGCAGGGGGGCTGATGAAGTGCTCATTTTTTTACATCAGTCTTATAAATTGCTCTCCCCATTAATTGTTTCCATGGAAACAATACGTTTGGCTCGTGTGGGGATCCTGAAAAAATTTTAATGGGATTCTTAAAACTGTGGGGGAAGCGGGTGGGGGGTAGGGTGGGTGGGTGCTCCCAAGCACCCGCAGAATGATCCGGCACAACTTCCAATCAGACGGGCAGCTCATCACTTGTCTCCAAATGCTGCCGGGCTGAGCCCAGGTTAAACCCAGGATCTGAAAACACCAAATGACCAGGGGAAAAAATTAAAAAAAAAAAGGAAAAAAAAAAAGAAACAAAAGGGCAAGTACAGATTACGTGACAGCACAGCCGAGAATATTCAAACACCTCCTAGCAAAACACAGCCATGAGACCATGACCAAACAACAATTCCTTAATGTCACAGCCTTAGCTAATAATTTAAGCATGAGCAGTCCTTGATAACCCATCAGATCTCCAACAAACACCGTGCTTCACACAGAACCTCCCTGCGCTGCTCTGGCAGGGACAGCAGTAGCTATACCCAGGCTGCACCCGGCATCTGCATGCCTTCCTCCCTCCCTCCTCTTCGTGTGGCTCACAGGGGGTTTCTTTTACATTTTTTTTTTCTTCTTTTTTTTTTTTCCCCCCTCAGCAGGGAAAGTATTTGTATTACAGGGTATGAAACTAGTCCAACATGCAAGCATATTTAATTTGGAAAATGTGTGGCTAAATGCCACTTGTTATGGGATTAGTTAACAGCTGCAAGTCTGCTACTGTGGAAAGAATTTTTTTTAAGAAAGGAAAGGCTGGGAACTGATACGTGCTGTCTCCCAACTTTCTCTGTGTTTTTCAAGTTCCCTCCAGTTTCTCAGCTCTCCATGGGGCTGTCCTCACTGACCTGTCAGCTGAAGGTATCTGCACTTAAATTCACTCCCCTTGAGTTAGCCTGCTCTAAGCAAGCACAGTCAGAGCTGTACAGCAGCCCCAGAGCTGGGGCAGCCCCATGGCAGCATCAGCACCAGCGTCAGCCTCCCCTCAGCACCATGGGGCAGCCCCAGCAGAACCAGCCCTTGGCTCTGGCTCCAGCCACACACACGTGGCAGGTTACAGGCGGCTCACACATTATACCTCAAGCTAACCACACAGAGAAGACAGGCTCTGAATTACATGTTAAAAATACCACACTCAGACAGAGCATCCTATCCTCCATGGCTAAGAGCCACTGGGGACGGAGAGTATCTCCTCCAACACGGCAGCCCCAAAAGGCAAAGCCACCAGCCCCCACTCCACCCACATGGCCACAGCCTGTCTCCATGACCACTAGCAGATACTTCCAGAACGATGCCAGGCACCAGGCTTCTCAACCATCACTCCCCCCTCCATCCCGAAGTGTTTCTCCATAATATCACACTGCTGATCTCTCTCCCACCCGAGAACAGCTTCTCTTCTCTTCAGCTAAGCCCTCTGTCCCCCTGAACTGCCACATGTGAACTGCAAATCAGGTGCTTGGTACCAGGCTCCACCCAGGATGTGACTCCAGAGCGAGCAGCTGCAGAGCCAGTCTAGGAGCTGGCAGGAGCAGCCTCGGCCCAGTGATGGAGCCGCTGCAGATCCTCACCTGGGGTGGCTGGAGGATGAGGGTGGCTGGAAGGGGAAGAAACTTGGATGGTGTGGTGTGGCTTTCCCTCCCAACCTCTGCATCTCACTGCTGGCCACAGAACAAAACAGCCTGGAGCATTTCCATCGCGAAGGCTGTAAGGAAAGAGATGGACATCCCCAGTTGTCACCCTGTGCGACTGGCACTGCCCCTTCATGCAGGACGTATTTGGGGATGGGTGCCACTTGCTGGGGCTCCAGGAGTACCTGAGCCTGGAGCTCCTGTTCCCAGGATACCTCCAAACACCTCTGGGACAGGTGGAGGGAGGGTCAGTGCAGGGAAGAGCTCAGGAAGCTCCATCTCTTCTGCAGATGTAAAGTATCACCGTTTACAATTTACCTTGAAAATACAGTTATCTGGGGTTACATTTTGATAGGGCTGACAAGGCAGCACCACGCTGTAACCACTCCAGCCGGTGTCTGCAGAACTAGCCCTGACTATCTTCCAGCTGATATTTTGTTTTAATCCTGCCTTATTCCCATAACCTGTGTACCAAATGTCAGTCAAGTAATACAGCAGGAAATTCTCTTTGGCTGTTCCGTTTGGATACTGTAAACTGATCACTTGTATGTCACACGCACAGGATGACACTGCGCTGATAGACACCCCGCAATTACATGGACAAAGAGGAACACATGTGGTGTTTTTCTGCTGGAAATGATATCCCTAAAGGGGAGGAGGGGGAGTAACTGGGGACAAATTCCTTAAAATCCCACTTCCATTACACTGGTGCCCACCCCTTGACCCCCGCCTGAGTCATGGTGCCTCTGCACTGGCCCAAGGAGGCCTGATGCTGGGCAGGAGGAGCCTTTTCCTTCTCTGAGAGCTGCTGAACCAGCACTGGAGCCGGCTCCTCCACAGCTGCGCCCAGGTCTTGCAGCAGCTGTGGGGGGCACTGATAAAAGGGGAGCAAGAGAAGGACTACAGCACGGGCTGACCCCCAACACAGCCTCCTAGCCCTGCAACGCCATTGGAATCTTTATGCCAGTCCGGATGGGCTGGTAACATCAGTCCCTGGTGTGTGGGGTGTGCGGAGATGAGGAGCCAGCAGAGCAGCTGGAAAAGCCCTTTAGAAGATCTTTACACCACGTCAGCAATACACCACACAACTGGAGCTATAGGTGCCAGTATCTAACTGGCAGTGACAAGCGGCAAACCTGACAGGGTACACCCTAACCTGGCATTTCATTCCCCAACAAAACTAACCTCTACAGTGTGGCTCCACTGAGTGAGCAAGCCTCCAAAAGCCACTCCTGAGACAGCTCCAGGGAACGCTCCTGTCCCTGGGTACCTGGGCACAGCTCTGCACGGCACAGATGCCGAGAAGCATGGCCCAAGTCCTGCAAAGAGCGTAAGCACATCTTTGCTCCATGGACATTAGTAGTTCTGCTGGGACCCACGCACCACAGATACCAGAAGTGGACAGAAGCATGCAGAAGAGCTTTCGTTTCCTTCACTTTATCTTAAAAGGGTCCAGGCTGGGTGAGTGGGTAAGTTCTGCTTTTCACCATGCTACAGCAAGATTTCCCTTTGCCAATATTCCCTTTCAAACTGACACACGGAAAATGATTGTTTCCAAAGTTGGAGGTTTGCAACCTCACCCCCCAGGGCAGCTCCGGAGATCTTTTCCATTTGTTGGCATTTAAAGCCGGGTCTGCTTTAAGAGAAATAAGTGAGAAGTGGGTTTTACCATTCCAGAAATGAAAGGCATTTACCCTCAAGACAGTAAAACAGATCTTTTAAACCTTTCTGATGCAGGAGAGGAAATGGGAAGTTTACAGAAGTAGAGCTCCAGTCCTGCACGCACAGCCCTGACCTTCCTGCGTGCAGCTCACCCGAATCAATACGGTTTCTCACGAGCAGAGCCGCAGACACACAGGAACGTTTCCATTATTTGAATCTCACATCAGTGGCATCCCGGAAAGAGAGCTGAAACAACACATTCCTCATGGGAAACCTGAGAGTTTGCCTGGGTTAAAAATTAATTTCTGGATTATATACATGCTAATAGCTTTCATGAAGTTGTGTTGGGGAAGCATTTATTTTGGGACAACATCCAGCACCATGACAGCTCTTTCCTCTGCACAGAGCTGCACCAGGCCCTGGATGGGGAAAGCAACAAGCATAGTACCAAGAGGGCAGCATGCACCAGGGATCAGTGGGGACAGGACAGAGGGATCGCTCCTCAAGGCCTTTACACTGGGATCTGCTCTCCCAATTTACGAAGCCACACAAAGCAAACCCCAACTGCTAACCATAAAAAATGAGAGCTATTTGCCAGAGACCTGATAATGTTTAAAAATATATAGTCAAACATCTTGCTAAGTGAAGGCATGATAAAGTAAAGTCCATCTCTTACACTAACCTTCAAGATAAAATTAATAATTAATTAGTAAAGCCAGCACATGGAATGATTGCTATCAATATTTTAATACTTTTACTGCTAATTTCCTTCTCCTTCCATAATCTGCTTTCTGGAGAAGCCAGAGAGCTACGTGTGCATTTCCAGCACAGCACCCTGCCCCGGCTGGGCCAATGCCATGGACGCAGCATCACCCAGAACTGTCCCACAAACGTCACTTCTGCAGGACGCAAACCCCCCCGTCCATCGCTTGGCCTCCAGTCCGTGCGACAGCCAGCACACGAGCTGCAGCCTCACACCGCGCCTGCCCCGCGGCCGGCGGAAAAAACGGGGGTGCTTGGAATGAAAACCAGCAAAGTGCAACTGAGAACTTCCCTGAGCACTGGGAATGTGGAACTCCCGGAGCTGCACTGGAACAAGGGAAACAGGCCACCAAGGAGTGGGGAGCAGACGGGTGGGCGAAGGGGAGGGAGGCAACTGCCGCCCGTGCCACTCTGGAAAGAAAAGTGTCCCCTCGCCAGCTTTATTTACTCTTTATTAGTCTAATGAGGCTGTTTCCTGGGAGTTTAATTACCATAATAGAGACAATTCCTTTCTTAACCCCCTTGACAAACTAGAAGAGAAAGAGCTTCTGATCAGGCAAAGCAGAGTACACGAGCTGCCCATGGAAACGCCGTGCTTCCCACCAGCTGGAGCAGAGGCATGAACCCCGCGGCACGTGGCCCTAACTCTTGGCCCCGGGGTGGGGTTGTGCAGCATCCCTCATGTCACTGCCAGGGGGGCGGGGGGGGGGAGAGAGAAGGGAGCAGGCGGGGTGTTGGGGGACGGAGTGGGGGGTGTACCATCTGGGCTGCAATGTCCCCCCACCCTCACCCACCACCCGTGAATCACTGAGCGGGAATGCAGCACCACGGGATTCTGCTGCAGAAAAATTAAGAGCACATGATTAATGCTACGTAAAACAGGCGGGTTACCAGCCCTTTGAAACCTTACCTCTTCACCCTTTTCCATTTGCAGCTTACTAACAAAGTTAGATATGGTAAAGGGCTCCTTTCTTACTTATTTCCCTTCCCCCCTTTAGAAATCAACTCTGCCTTTTTTTTTTTTTTATGACTTAAATCAACATCTTTTCCATTTTGTATTCAGCAAATCAGACAATTAAACGGCGGGGTTTTCTTCTGGTGCTGCTAAGAAATATCCCCCAGTGTTCCCCTAACACTGGTTACTGCACGGCCTACACGGCCACACACACCAGAGACACCAGCTCAGGTCAAACAGCTCTGGGTAGCTGGGCTAGTCTGTGCTGAGACACACACACACACATCCCCCCCAGATCAGCTTTCCCTGCTCCCAGGAAGGCACGCTTGTGTTCACTGGCACAGCCACATCTCTCTGCTCCTCACCAGCCTCCAAAACACCCACCAGCAGTAGGTTAGAAGAAGCACCATCAGCAGTATCTGCACTGACAGCCAGTGGCTCTGGCTGCTCCTGGATTCAGGGGCTGCAGGGTTGGACCTGATGATCTGCTTCAGCCACAGCAAAAGGTGTTTTAGAAAGGTAAAGAGGCAGCGAGGGCAGAAAGAGCCAAATCTAAGAGGAGAAACTACAGAGCCTAGGAAAAAGCCAGCACAGAGCTGCACAGACCCAAGAAGAGTCACTCCTAGCCCTCCTCACCCCTCCCCACAGGGAATGGGGCATACACTGTACCGGTCACTGCTGAAACAGGACCTGCAGGGAAACTCAGGATTGCCTTGTCCTGGAACCCAGAGTCCAACACAAAATCCTCCGCAGGTTGTCTGTAACCAAGCCTCAGCACTACCTCAGGGAGGGTGTTTGCAGGCACTCCCCCATCCCAGGGGAGCACACCCATGCTCCTCTGGTACTTCTCAGGCACCGAGCAATGAGACCCACACCAGGGAGGAGGGACCATGCCAGGAGCCACCCGCAGCACCCAGGAAAGGAAATCGTTGTTGTAAGTTCTGGTGCTCCAGCTCAGCCACCTCCCGTTCCCGTGCCTGTGCTCCTCTGCATCACCTCTAGCACACTGCAGATGGTGGGGACGCTGTCCGGAGAGCTGGAGCAAGTGTACACAATGCGATCACCTACTGCTGTTTCTCACTTTGCTTAAAACTGCAATGCTGCTGGCTCTCCTGACCACCTCTGCCACCACACCCAGGAGTGAGTTTGGGGCACAGTGGGAGCTGCCGGCAAACATCACCTTGAAACACAATGACTGTGTCTTTGCTGGTACCCAGAGCAGGACAAGACATCAAGCTGCTTGGGAGCTCCGTTTCTCAGGGCAGCACAGAAACAATGAGTTAGAGCAGTTTGGGCATCGCTGCTGAGCCAACAACTGAGGCCAGGAGGCAAGGCTGGCATTCACACACACCCCCCACGTCCACAGCTCACTCCCTTCCAGGACCATGGGCAGAGTGGGGGCCGGGGGACCTCAGGAGGGAATTCCCTACTTCACTTCAGATCATACTCGTTTAACAAAGGGGGGTTTTGGTGTTTCAATGGCTGTGCCCGTAACTGAGACACTGAGGTGGTTAAAGCTAAGGTGAAGTGAAATAATTAGAGGCATTTCCCGCAAGGTTCTGATCACAGAGTCACCACAAGAGCAAAGGGATGTACGAGCCTCTGGCTTCAGGAATCCAAGGCAGAGTGTCTGGATTCAGGCTCTTGTTGTATTTTGAAGGTTAGGACTTAGCAGCGACAAACTGCAATCTCACTGAAATTCATATATGGATATCCCCTTTGAACACCTCCTGAATGGTTATTTTAAATAACATTGTGTTTATTAACAGAACAGAGGAAGGACTGTTAAAAGCAGGAGAACCAAAGAGTTTGATTTCCAGGCAGTGATGAATGGCGGGGGAGGCCAGGTCACCCGGCTGCAACATCAAAGGGGCGACTCAACCAGCCAGCACACTCCAAGTTAGTTAAAATGCCACAGCAATTTTCTGAGTTTTTCCTTTTTTCTTACATTTGAAGAAATTATATTTCACAGTGCTGGCTTCAGCCATTATTCCCAGGTCTCCAGTGATACTCAGGATTGTAACAAGGTGCTACCTGCTATCCCAAGGAGGATTTGCCATGTTTTAACTGCAACACAACATGCTCCTGCCCTCAGCAAGGATGATGTCTTCTAAAGAGTCAGAACAAAGCACCCACAAAGCACCCAGATTGAGTCACCAAGCCCCCTGCGTGGGTCTGGCTCCCGTTAGGCTAAAGCCAGCCAGGCTCACCCAGAGCTCCAGGGGCCAGTGGGGCCTCACAACGCTTCTCTGGCAAGAAGGGGGTGAGGAACCAGATGCATTTGGGGTTTCCCTCAGCCAGAGGGATGGATACCAAACCTCTGCTGTAGAGCTGTGGTAGTCAGTACCAGACTATTTCCTCAGCCTCTGAGTGCACCAAGTCATTTACTGGGGGTAAATTTAGAGTTAGCAAAGGGAAACGCTGTCTCGAACCAGCCCGGCAGAGCAAGCTGTGCGTATGGACTGAGCGTGTCAGGGCTCAGCAGGGTCAGAAAACAGCAAAATCCTGCGGGAGAGGCACCTGCTGCCTGCACACCCCTCCTGCTCTGCCGCTGCTCCCGACGGTTCTCCCACCCGGATTTCCCTCCGTGTGCCACTTCCCCGGGGCTTCTACCGGCCCGCGGTACCCCGGAGCATCCCCCGCCCGGGCCCGGCACGGACGGACCCCAGAACCCGCTCCACATCCCGCTTTCCATCCCGGCAGGAGAGCACCAGGGGGCAACCTCGCCCCGGGAACCGGCACCGCGGCGGGTCCATCCCGGGCTGAACTGGGGTGGACCAAACCGAAGTAAATGAAGTGTAAACCCCGCACACATCCTCCCCCCGTGCCGGCCGGAGCCCACCGTGGCATAAAGCTGAGCAGAAGAACATTCCTGCGTGTCAGGCTTTCCTAAATTATCCCCTAGGTAAAGAACCTAAAACTGGCCTCTCTGCTCTGACGTACACCAACGTGTTTCATGGGCATCCTGCCTGGGCAAAGAACCCCGACCTCCGGCCCAGTTTCTTTATCCACAGAACTACAGACCTTTATCCATGATCATCTGGCCTGACCCAGGGAAGGGACAGCAGAGGAGCTGCCAGTGCTGCCATGCCTGGAGCACCTTCACTCCTGCTCTGTGGTGACTACGCCTCCCTCTCACCACATTAGCCCAGCATTACCTTATCAAACAGAAGGGGGAGCAACATTGATCAGTCTCTGTGGTTCTTTAAAAAAAAATAAAATAAAAGAGGGGGTGAAGGGGAAAAAAGTCCAGGGCAGGAAAAGCAGACAAAGAGAGGCCAAAGCAAACCCCAGAGCAACAAAGGAGGAAAAACAGGTGGAAGACAGCAATTGTTTTCTGAACCCCAGCTAAGTGGAGAGTTGAAATGAGAGAGGCACTGCGAGAGGACCGGGGGATGAAAGGGAGAGATGGTCAGAAACAGAAGGGCTATATAAGTCTGAAAATGGCTAGAAAGAACAAGGGAGAGAGGAGACAAGAATGGAAACCTCTGATGTCAGCAGGAAATGTTGTGATTCTAAAGATGAAACAACTTGTGGGGAAAGAAATTGGGAAAAAATACCCCTGTGTATTTCCTAGGGTGAACTGGAGCAGCAAATGAACTGCAGAGGAGACAGCTGCCGGACAGCGCCAGGCAGGAAGGGAATGGTGCAGCGTCCTCTGAAGGAGAGCTCATTGTTAGAAAATGACATCCTTTCATAATACTCAGAGTTTTCAAAGCCTGCTCCAGCTGCAGCTGCAGATGTGGCTTAAAACCCGAGCAGGAGGCCCATTCCCCATGGCAAGACTATATATCCTACAGCCGTAATAATATTGCCATAAAGGGAGTGGGAGGGATGGGGCAGGAGAGATACTTAAAACTTCCAAACTCTTGGAGACAAGGGATTTGGGACATACAAGGAGTTTGGGTAAGGAAACATGACGGCTCTCTTGCTTATCTATGGAACTACTACAGAAATGTTTATCATGGGTATTTTCACTATCCCCCATATGCTGGGGGCTTTAATTCCTTTGGACAGGCGCCAGCCTGTTAGGGAAAAAATGCTGTGGAGAGGGAAGGAATACATTTACTAGGAAAAAAATCTGCATTCCTTCCAACCTTTCTGCAGCTTCTTAAAAAAATACAAAAAGCCTCCTTCAAACTGCTCAGTGCCGTACCAATTTCCTGTGTAGACCTGAATATTAGTATATGTTTTTCTGTGTCTCCTAAGTTTCCCAAGTTACCTAATGCACGCTCAGCATGAAGCATTTTTAAATGAGTTAGTCTTTATTGAATTATGATTTCCAGCAGTCACTAATAACAAAATTCAAATTGCTCCAGCAGACGAGGATTTTAAGAATGCTGAGAAGAAACTGAGTTTTTAAGAGACTCTAGAAGAGCCACCCACTGCTTGTGTATAGTAACCGTGAGCCTCTTGACAAAATACTTCAAATAGTTAATTAGATTTGCTGCTAAAAGAAAAAAAAAAAATCAGTCATTAGGAGTTACCACTCCGGAGACACCAGATAAAGGCTGTTACTGGGGCACCTGCGGCAAAAAGTGAAGCTAAAAATCTCTTCTTTTTTTAACTAAAGTTTCAGTTTTTCCTCACACTGTCCCTGCAGTCGGCACAACGCAATTAGCAACACATCTAAAGGGGAAAGAGGAACTTTTATTCCATTAGGATTTCTTTTTTACCTCGGGAATTTCTTCAGGCTGCTAAAAAGGCATTTTTCAAGCAAGGAATAATAGGGCCGCCCAGAGCCTCTTGGCCGTGGCGAGGCTGAGAACCCCAGATCACCTGCAAACTGAATTTGTTCTATTTTGTTAACCATTTATTTTGTCTTTACTGGCTGTTCAAAGGGAAGTGTGATAATCCCACTGTTCCTCACTTGCTCAGCAGGGAGTTTAATCTAATAAAGCTATTACAGCAGAATGGATTAAAGCAACGTGAAGCATTAGTAATTTGAGGAGCAGTTAAAGAATGTTAACGCTGAGACTCTGCGCGTATTCTCCTAAAAACACGATCAGGAGATGAAAGCAGAGCTCCTGCTCAATGTGTCATTCTTCAGGCACAGGATTTCATTCTTTCAGCATCCTCAGCCAGATGTTTATAGCAAGGAGCAAGAGGCTGGCCATTATTTTACAACTGCTGAAACCAGAGGCTGACCAGAACAGGCATGCTTTAACTTACCCCAAATTCGGTTAATCCCTCTGCTATAATAATCTCTTTTTTAGTAAGAGAGATATGCGACTGAAGTCATCTGATACAGCATATTATGGCGAGACACAGCGTGAAGAGCTGAGGGACTTGATATCCTTCCCCATCATCCCCCCCAGAGCAGTGGACGTGGAGCATCGCTGCAGAGAGGCCCAAAGACCTTCGCTGGCACAGCCAGGCACGAGACGAAGGGAAGCTCCAACACAGAGCAGGAAGGGTTTGGCTCCTACACCACATCCCAGCCCCAAGCACAGGCAGACCACAGAGGCTTCAGCACACAGCCAACCTGAGAGCAAACCTGCCTGTTACCCCCCCAAAGCAAAGATGTTAATTAATTTCTGACAATGGCGAACAGGACACAGGCTTTGTCTCATGAGGATGCCAGACCTCACAGCTGCCCCATCTCCTTTACCAAGCAGGCACTGCCACCAGCCTGCCTCCAAGGGGACAGTGGCACCAGGTCCCAGGGAGATACAAGGAAGCAGTAACATTACATGCAGATTTTAAGTGCATTATACGCTTATTTCACTGTGCTTGGGTCTTAATGTATTCTTGATCTTGCCCTGAAACCAAGCTTTTGGGGGCAGGAACGCAATTAAAACCCCAATTCCATCCCCCAATCCAATGGGGATTCCTAGATTCTTTCTTTACCAATACTGTTTGAGCCAGGAAAGCCCTAAGCCCACACTTGGCCCATCAGTAAATACTACCTAGTCATGACATCAGACTCAGTACGTTCCAGTAGCTCCTGTTCTACGTGGGGGCCTGGCAGGACTCACAGTACAGCTCCGTGCCAACCAGCATCACGTGCTGGTGTTTTAAGGGAGGGGTACACATCAAAAGCTCAACATCATGCCCTTCCCACAGGGCCTGAGATGGGCGATACAGGAGAGCTGGTTGGTCAGAGCCAGGGAAATCCATCGCTGTGTTCAGTGCTGCCCCTGCTCTGGCTGTCCCAGAAGAGGAAACTCTGCACTTGCAGCTATAGGGGTAAGAGCTGTACTGGGACCAGTTGTGTATTGGGTACAGGGAGTCTGGCAGGGAGGAAAACACCATCATTCCCAAGCCCACGATCTCAGCCGGGAGCCACCTCACAAACAGAAGTCTGAACTTGAATTTAAAAAAATAGGGGTTAAAAGTCACAAGCCTGGTCCAGCTCTACACCTCGATGCTGGTAAGGACAAGCACATCTCAGAGATCCACAGGATCTCACCTCCTTTATGGCAATTACAAGTGCTCTGCTGCCCTGGGATTTCAGTCCTGTCCTGTACCTGACTGCTGAAGGGCAAAGTTTAACACAATCTGTATTTAACAGCACAATACACACTAGCACCTATAAAGGCATGGGTGCTTTCAAATGCACATGCCCAAGACCCAGCAAACTTTGGCACCGTCCCAGTAACACAGAGAGATCCCCAGTATGACAGACCACAGCTGGCCCCAGGACAGAGCAGAGGAAGGCTCATGGCCAGGGCAGCCTCCAGCAGAGCCATTCCTGCCACACCACCACACACGCTGCCCAGGGAAAAGCTGCGCCAGGGAGCTTGCCCCATCAAACACCTTTCCAAGCCATGAGAAATGCTGCTTCTGCACATGGAAAAAGTGAACCTCTTCTGACAGCCCACACATGCAATGGTCTCCTACAGACAGTTAACAGGGAAGACAGTAATTATTTAAGAAGCTGGGAAGCCAGAATAAATACACAAGAGAGCATCCCATGTAGCACAACCAGGTGACATCAGGCTCAGGAGCTGCTGCCCAGAGATACCTGCAAAGAGCTGCCATAGGACAGAACCTCCAACACCCCCCCAAGCCACCCACTCTGGACTGATGAATGACCAGCAAGTGGCAGATTTAGAAACACAGATTAACACACAAAATTCTGCTTCTCATCTTATTTACTATGTTCTTTATGGGGGTGGGGAGGAAACCCTCCCTGCTGACATCAGCAGCAATGCATGGCAGCAGGATTGTTTCTAGGAAATTTGGGGGGAAATTTGGAAACTTGAAGCATGAAAGTAGCTGGCAGCTTAACTACACAAAAAATATCTATTGCCTCTACATGATGCAAGTTCCTCCACTTAATTCAGTCACTGGTTAATTTGTTTCTTTGTTTAATATGATAGAAACCCCAGGGATCAAATCATTCATAATAAAATTATATTAGTACTTTATTTTTGTCATTTCTGATTGCTCTGAGCAAGCGTTATTGGATAGTTTGACCGTGGGATACAGAAAGTTACCGTTTAATTAATATGAAAGGTGCCTAAATTTTGAATAATATTGAAGAAAGAAGCCTGAGGCCGTGGCGGGAGACTCGGGTGCATTATTAACTCCGATTGCTTCCTGTGCTGCTCTGCCTGTCAGCTTTTGGGTGCACTGCAAGATGCCAGATTTAATCTCTAAAGCCAGAAGTTGCTCTACATGTTATGGCCAGAAATTTCACCAGCCATAGGGACATGAAGAAGCAGCTGACAGAGGGAGGTCACGTATTAGGGGGTGCCAGGAGGCTGCTGCCCCTCTTAGTTCTTGGTTTTAGGGTGTCATCAATGACAGCTGACTCCTAAATCAACCTGGCCCAGGAAACCACAAAGTCATTAGTGACAGCTGGAGAATAACCACCAAGCCTGCAGCCACTCGTCACAGGAGAGCCAAATCTTGGACATCCTACGGAAAAAAGTTTCCCAGTGAAGGTGGCAAAGTACCTGCTTGACACCACAAAATTCTCCTGAATCCTTTGGAAAGGAGGGATTACCCACCCTAACCAGTGGGGTAAACCCCAGCCACCCCGGAGGGATGCAGGCAATGGTGCTGGACATCAGCAGCGGCTCGGTTTCACCAGGCTCTATCGTCACCCAGCAAGTGTATGGGAAGCAAACGGCTGTGTTAGTAATCCAGTATTTTCCAAACACCAAACCTAAAGCTCCACAGGTCATAATTAGCAAAATATAAAGTGACAAGGGGACAGACACTGAATCCAAGGATGAAAACTCACAATCCTGTCAACAGCTGTAAGCAGCCCACCTCTTAACTCAAATGTTGGCACATGGTCAAACTTAAACACTTCTAAAGAGAAACACAAAGATGTAAGGGTGAAAAAGATAAGTACAGTAGGTCTCTCATTTAACTGCTGGCTTCAGATGTCATCATGGCTCAACAGAACCCCCATGCCACCTGAAGACAGCTCTCTGGCCCATCCACGTATCAGATGGCCACAGTCAGCATCCAAACCATCTCCCAGGCTGCGACCTGGGCTCACCTCCTGCCTCATCTGCAGGGGCAATAAACAACAATAATTACAGCAAACAACCTGAAGGCAAAAATAAGGAGTAACACAGAAATTATGTTCAAGATGTTTAGGGGCTTTGCTGGGCAGTAATTTAACTGCACGGTATAATGAGTCTTTAATGGAAGTTTGTTATTTTTGAAGGTTTTCAAAAAACTAAGAAATCAGAAGTTTCCATAGAAGCTGTCCAAGGTATAACTTGTATAACTGTAGAAAACTCAGCAGTGTGTTATACAGAAAGCAACAGCAAGCCAAAAGACTGATTTAAGAATCTTACACAGGAATATTCCTGAATGCTGGTGAGAACTTTAACTTAGTCAAGAAACATTGCTTCAAAAGACATCCAAAACCTCAGAATCAGCCCAGACCGCATTAATACCGGGCAAGACAGAGCAAAGCAGCAAAGGCTGGGACTGTGTCAGTAGGAAGACAAGAAGAAAATCAGGCACAAGCTTGCAGAGCCATAGGGCTCCAAAGCAGGTCAAATGCTCCCTCTTCTCCCACGTGTCAGACGTGAGCCACTCACCTTCATCTGCACAGACCCCCACAGTCCACCCCGTGCTGCTGCTCCCCAGCACCTCCCACTGCAGCCCCACACTGGGGAGCCCAGGAAGGATGGAGCTATTTGCACATCACCCCACCTGGCTTTGAATCACCACAGGGGAAAAAACAGAAATTAAAGGGTTCTGGGAGCTCACAGAGCAAACCCCTCTTATTAAAGGAGAGACAAGTACAACCTGCTCTATAAAACCCTTAAACAGGAGCCTTCAAAGCACCCCGAGATCTATGCCCACCTCTTAGCACTGCCAGTAGCTAGAAAGCTGTGCTGTACACCTGGCCAGGGCTCCTTTGCCACAAGGTAAACCTATGCTGTTTAGTATTCTTTCGTAGAAAAGAAAAATTTGAGGGCAATTAGCACAGGAGAGGGCAGTGAGGAAAGCAAGGGAATGAGCCACATGATTGGAAATGAAAATCAATCTTAATAACTAAAAGGAAATGTATACTAGCAGCAAAAAATAGAGTACACATAGATCTGACAGTATTCTCAGTGACCAGGGTCAAAACCAAACACGCTGTTGGACTGTCCCAAAGGAAGCCACCAAGGCACAGACAGACAAAAAGATTAAACATGAGTTTTCCTAATTAATTATAAATTTATAAATTATATTAAACTCTGTACCCTATGGTTTATGTTAATCTTTAACTACTAGAAAGCAAAATAAGATATACATCTTGGGGAGAGATTGTGCAGCATCAGTGTCCTCTACAGTCCTGGGGTTTCCCCAGAAGATATAAGAACAGACAGGGATGAGCATGAACCAGTGAGAAGATTCCCAGCCAGCACAGTACCTGCCTTCTGCAACATCAGCTCTTTAACCGTCTGCTTCTGCCCACACAGGGCCATACCTGACTGTCCTTAAGGGCCTAGTAAAGGCAAACAAGGGTATTGCTGACTGGTGGGCACAGCTTGCCATAAAGAATGAGAGAAACCTGGTGTAAACTGCACGTGTGCTGGTTTTAAGAGCAAATGAACAAACCCACTTCCCATCCTGCTCACTGGGAAGTCACGTCTGCTGGTTGCACACATAGGGCATGTAGGAGCCTAACGAGCTTCAAGACCACCCACAGATGATGAATCTGTCCCTTCCTTGTGACGAGGATGGATGCTCCCAATGATTGATGTACTTGTTGCTTTTGGATGAAATCTTTGCCTGAGAAGTGCAGCCAGGACTAGCCCCAGCAGAACAAAACAGAGTCTGCTTTACCTCAGCAGAGAGCCACATTGTTGTTAAATCCCAGAGTCTCTGATTCAATTTGGGTGCTGGAGTGGCGTCCCCAGCGATGCGGCTCATTCATCTTACGCTGTTTATGCTGCTGAGCCTCTTCATGGCTTCTGAGCCACCCATCTCTGGCTCTGCAGGCTCCATAGTGTGATGCAGACTGCCCAGGGTCACACTGCACAAGATTAATCATTAAGGAAGCAATGTTCTTCCAGTCATATGCCTTTCAGTGTGAGATGTTATGCACACACACACCAGGAAATCCAGAAGTGACATTCCCATAGCAAACCCCATTTTCTCCCCACAAGAACAGCCCATAAGCACCGAAGAAGTTCACAGAGGAGCCAGTCGTGCCAGCTCCTGTGAAGATCACACATACAGCCATTTGGTACAAGAATTTTAAAGGCAAACTCTTTGGCTCTTGTGATAGAACCAGAGTGTGAGCTGGGACAGGAAGCAGTCAAAGGAGTTTGCACAAGTCCCTCACTTCAGCAAAGGCAAGGTCTGTGTTTTCACTGTTGGGACTAGTTTCATAAGCATGAGGTTTGTAACTAATCAACTAAATTCTCATTTCTGTGTCTTGTGCAGCTTGCCATTATCCAGCACTACCAGCTGTTACATAGGCACAGGAGGGCCACGGAAAGTTCCCATTCAGCTGCAGGACGCTGACCTTATTTGCTGACCCAGGGATTGCAGGGAGGAAGGCATCCCACAGCCCCCTCACCTTCAGGCATTTAAATGCTTCTCCTACCCACTTCCATCACCTTTGCAGGTTATCAGTATCACTCCCTTGCCAAGTCCCCGCTGCAGTTTGCGCACACACAAAGACCAAAGCACCCAAGCAGCACCTGCTCAGGCAGCGAGCACAAAGTGATCCTATTTGTGAACCTTTCTTTTCTTCTTTTGTTTTCTAAGATATTCACAAACAGTAATATAATTAGCCTCCTTGGAGGTCCAGTATGAACAGGTCTTTGCACTAAAAATAATCAACATTTTTAATGTCTATCAAGACTTTGGAAGTACAAAATGCTGCCGGCTACAAAGGACAAAAAAATAAGGCTAGAGTTAAAAACATATATTATAAATGGTCCCTTAAACCCTAGTGTGGTATCCTTTTATCATTCCTTCATTCTGAGGTTAGTAGATTATTAACCTGTATCCCGAGGGAGAAAGGATGCACATCAATTATATCAATTGAATAGACAAATGAAAATCAAATTAAAAATTTAACACGCACAGCCATAATTACAATGCAGGGCTTCTGAGAGGGGCTTCCCTGGGAGAGTGAAGGGAGAAGGGTTTGCTCCATTTTAACTGCGATTTACAGGAGCAGGACAAAGTACCTGGAGAGAGACAACCTAATGAATCCCAAGTCCATATAGGAGATTCCAATGAAGTCTTTAATCCTGAAACATTATTGTGACAAATCCTTTGTAATTTAATCGAGTAGTTGAGTATTTAACACCAAGGAGCGCTTTAGCAGAGGGGATTTATCTGCAGCACCTCCAGCCTAAGTCCAGCACAAGTGGGTAAAGCTGGAGGAGAGGCTGTGCAGCTCTCCCAGCACAGGCACTGAGGATGCTCCAGGTCCTGCTCTCCAGCCTGGCACCACCACCAGCTCCCCACTCCTGTGTTAGAAAGTGCAAATCAAACTTTGTACCCGCTTGTGAGGAGCTCTCATATCTATGATTTCCCTGTGGAGAGCAGTGCACTTACTCATCTCACTTGCTGTACAGCCAGGTTCATGATCATCATAAAACCTGAGTGAGCCAGGGAAACCTGAGCCTCCTCTTTGAGTACTTTAAGTGTGCAGTTGTCCTCCTCTGGATTTGGTGCCCTACACTGCCTCTGCGCTGAGCAGGAAAGAGCCAACATTCAGAGGCATCCATCAGAGGAAAAGATATTTTCTAAATCTGCCACCCACTGAGAACTTTTGATTGCAATTTTAGACTAAGATGCAAAAATATTTAGCTCATTTAAGTAATTAAATGTGTTTACACTGTGTAATTATGTGTATTAACACCAGCATATTTAAACAATTAAACAAACAATCAACACTTCTGCTTTCCATGGTATTTCCATATCACAAGCTCCAGCTCCATCAGCCTTCCAGCTGCCAAAGCCCTGCTGGAAGCACCAGGGCACATGAGGGGTCCCTGGCCACCCCAAGCCAGGAGGTTGCCACCTCCCGCTACTGTGCCAAAAGCGGAGGTGAATGATGCAATGGCACAGGCACCTCCTTTCAGTGGCACCAAGGGGTGGCAGAGAAGACGCTGAACAAAATAAAGCATCTGGCCAAGGACAGGCTGAGGTTGGTCAAAGGTAACTGCAGTGTTGTAAGAACTGTGTGGCTGAGTGCATATAAACCAACATAAACGCAGGACTTCACCCAAAATACCTATGTCTTAAGATTAAGAACTGGCAACTGAGTAGTTTCAACATCTGCTTTTAAATGATTTTGAGATTGTAGAAAAGCCTCTCCAGAAGTTGCACCAATAAACCTCTCCAGGCCTACCACTGAGGCTCAAAGTGCCACACAACATCAGAAACCATGTAACTCCTGCGAACACCACCCAAGAGTTCACCCAGGAAGGTGGAAGACAAACCACGTAACCAAAGTGCACACAGGGGACCTTGAGCTCCTCACTCTTCTGGAAAGACACCAAGGGGAGCTGGCAGAGGAGACCCAAACACAGAACAGCAGAGTCCTGGGAAATAACAAGGCACAAGAGCAGGAAGGTGCTGTGGAGGCTTCCCTTTCCCAACAAAAGCCCTACATAGTACTTTTTCTTGAAATTCTACTTTGGGAAGACTGTGACACATGAGACCACGTGCTTGTTTAACTTGCCTCCAAACAACCACCACCATGAGCAGGATGCAGATGCTGTCAGTAGGGACCGAAAGCACCAGTCCAGACCCTGGGAGCACAGGAAGATGAACATCAGGGCAGCCCAGCCCTTCCCTTCCACCCTGTGTGCTTGGCCACTGCCAGCCCATGGATGCAGGGTACATGCGTCTCCTCCTTCCCCACGCTGCCCGTGCTTCTCAAGCCAGAAACAGCTTCCCAGCAACGATGCCACGTTACCTTAACACCAAAGTTGGGGAAGAAGCAAGAGGCTCCGCTTCCCTCTGCGGGTTTGCCTGCAACTTCAACACTTTATCACTCCTAAGCTGAGGCCAATTCCTCAGGAGCAGGCAGGGAGCGGCAGCGCCGGAGCTGTGCCGCTTTAATGCTATTTCTGTCGATAGAAAATCTCCTGTAATTTGTTTACGACTCCCAGATTCAACAATAGTGTGCAAATGCAAACCCATTTATGTTAATGTCCTCTCTCTCTCAGATCAGATTCTGAATAAAAATTAGGTAAATACTCTGTTTGAAAATATATAAGATGAGAACTAGTTGGGGAGGGAGCAGGAGAACCTCCAAATGCACGATCCTATCAACGATATTATTTTTTTTACTTAATAACTTAAGTGTACTGTTAGTGAAATTACAACCTGCTTGTGACACAATAAATTTACAACAAAATTCATTCCATAAATTATTCAATTCGCTGACTGCAACTACGCTGAGAAATATCACCATGAGCAGATGATTAGCATGTGAAAGGAAAGCCATCTCCAGACTGAAACAATCACTGTCACACCTCCATTTGAAGATGCCTAGTGGAGTTTTGTAAAATTACCATTAAGAATACACATTTAAGGCTTTGTAGTTCCTATAAAAGCGTTAAGTATTTGATTTACATTAGATTCATTTGTTCTTTCTTCAACTGTCTCTTTTTCCTACAAACCATAAGCGTTTCAGTAAATGCTGGCTCAATCAAGTGTGCATTAAAACAAAGGAATTTAAGTTCAATAAAAGTGATGAATCAGAACTGGAATTTCACCTTCCCCCTCTCCACACGATTGCTACAGCAGGAGAAACAGGCCGATTTGGTGGAGGTACAGAAGTCTTGTCCCACACAGACATACACTCCAGGAGAGACAGTCCAGGGCCTGGACCACCCACACAAAGGACTCAAACCAAACACCAAGTCCTTCTCACCATCAGCAAGGAGAGCAGGTTGGTGATCAAGAAGTGTTTCTACACAACACCTTTTCCTCCTTCAGACAAACAGCAGAGCCCTGAACAGACAAAACTGGGCACCTCACAGTCAACCAAATTATAACAATAAAATAACCACATTATCACAATAAAATAACCAAATTATCTTCAGTACCCACCAAACAAACTTCAGCAAAAGCTCAGCAGTTCAATCAGAGTCTTCCCAACAGGTACACAAGAATGAGACTACCAAACACAACCTGTGCCCAACAATCATCAACACTGACCACAAGCATGAGCAAAATCAAGGGAAATGCTTTACCAGTCTGCTGAGATGGTTCCTTCCACTTCTACCATTGTCTTCTGCCCCAACCAGCTCTACAGCAGGTCCGCAGCACTAGGGGAGCTGACTACAGCTGTATAGCCTATACACCCCTGCAACGTGATACTAGCAACAACTCTTTACAGCACTCCCTTAAAAATAGCCTGATAGGGCAAGGAGAAGATTAAAGGCCCCCCACTGTGCTCTGCTTTTATACTAATTGATTGAAGACTGTATTTTATTTTAATTTGAGGCTACAGGAGTAGCTTCCCTGAAGACACACGTCCCCCTCCCGGATGAACAACCCAGGAGCAGCTGCGATGCCCCACCCAGAGAAAACAAGCCTAGGGATGAAAGCTGAGCACCATTTCCTCAGGTGGCCTGGATGAGTTTATCAAACTGCCTCCACACCACAGACCCTTCTGATCTCTTGCCCGTTAGAAGCATTTAAATGGCTCCCAGCATCTCTACCTCCTGCTGGATTTCCCAGCTGGAGAAATTTGAGGGGTATATGTAAAGACTTTATTTCCCTGGAAAGGAGGAGGAAGGATTCTTCTTGTTCTGGGAATCAAAATGCTAGTTTTTACAAAATAATTTAAAAAAAGACCAAGAGCAATCTTCAAGTGATTCAAGAGTCACTGCCATGACAACAATCCACTTCCACAGGCATGAGTGTTTCAAAGCAAGACCTACTGGTTTGAAGCGGGTAAGGACACGACTCTGAGTTCCTCCTCCCCAGCTGTGCAACTTGCATTAAAAAAAATGAAAAAAGGTGATTGTTCCAGAAGGGGTGACCACAAGGAAAAAACCCAACCACTTCAGGTTGAAACTTCATTGGCCCTGCGTAAGAGTGCACATCTCCTGCCACTGACAAATGGCTTTCCCTTTCCTTGCTCCAAGTTCATTACCAGCACTCAGACATGTTTCCCTGGCTGCTTCTCGAAGCCTCTCCCATCTGAGAGCAGGAGCTTCCATTATTCATCAGGATAATCACAAGTATGCAGAGTGCTGTGGTCGTGTAATGGAGAGGCTGACTTGTAGCCGATCCAAATTCCGTGCGCTTCATGGAGCTTAGGGCTTTCCCATAAATGTGTGCAGCAAGGACATGCCTCTGCTCTCAGCCACACCAGGCACAACTTTGGGAAAAGTTCTCATGCTCCCCCATAAAGTTTTATGTCTTCTGAAGGATGGAAATCAAGTAGATACATTGTGCCACCTTCTCATGGATTCTCCAGTAGGACGTGTGGGTTTCCTCCTGCTGCCTCCTGAGCGTGCACACAGAAGGCACAAATGGTGCTTGTGCTCTTAAACAGTATTCTGAAAATTAAGGGAAAGGGAACAGTTTTCAAGAGCACGACAAAAGCAAAAGCAAGTCACTGTCATTTCTGAAGGCTCCATGAAGAGCCACAAGTGGTCAGCACCCAGCTTCACATCCACTGCTGGCACCCATCACCGGGCCCATGTCTGAGGCAGCTTCTTTACTTTCGGTGATCCAAAGAGATTTCTCTTTCATCTACCTTGAGAGAAGCACCCTGAGTCTGCCACATACCCGTGGTGATTGCTGTACGAGTCAGACGGTGAAGGCCAGCCAGTCTAGAAGAGGAAATGAAATCTAACTACAGGGGAGATCACTGAACAAGGGCAGATAGGAACCGCGAGGGATCTTCATGCCAGGGGCTTTCCATGCACGTGCTACTGGAAATATCCCAGCTCCTTTTGGACAAGATTATTAACTAACAGGAACAGATAAAGAACGCGGAGGGATTTCTGAATCCCTCTAATTTGAGACTAGGAAAGAAAAATTAAATTCTTTTAATTAAGCTTCAAACCCATCGTGAGCCGATTCTTGTCATCAGATGCAGTCTAATCAGGAAGAGCGAGACAGTGCGTTCACAGCCACATTAACCAGTAATAACTGTGTAACTCCAGCAGAAGACAGAATCATGGAGACATTAATAAGTGATGAGATCACAAAACATCTGGAGAAATGTGAGCTGATATAAAAAGTAGCCAGCAGAGTCTTATAAAGGGTAAATCTTGTTTGACAAATCTGCTGGAATTTTTTTAAGAGGTAACACAGACTCCAGACAGGAAGAAAACATGGGACATAATCTGTTTGGATTTTAAAAGGTTATTTGACACATCACAGCCCACAGGCTGGTGTATTTGAGTACAGCAAGTCAAAAAATGCACCAGCCCCGAATGGACAAATAAAATGAAGGAAGTTAACAACCCGGGAGCGTTATCAGTGAGAGGGAACAAAGCAGAGCTTGTTTTCTTCTGTGCATGTAAGATGAAAAGGAAGACATCATAACACATCTCCCTCCATGGACTGCACTGACCCGTTACTGGGGGACATGAAGGGACAGACTGTAACAGCCACGATACTCAATGTAACTGTAAAATGAGAAGGTTTCATGTTAGAAGCCTTATGTACAATGGCGCCTTTGGAACCCTCACAGCCAGCAGAAGACACTGAGAGAGCCTCTAGGGACAACCAGAAAAGATGTGCTGAAGGGCAGAAAGGTAACCAGGCAGAAGGTTAGTGCATGACAGGGGAAACAGGCTGAGGCTTACACGACCCATGCACTGGCTAGCTGGGAGACCACACTTGTACTGCTTGAAAATGGGAGCAGCATCCCTGGAGGCTTTTGTCTTAAGGACAAGGGGATAAAAAGAAGATGGCTAACTCACAGCGAATGGAAAGGCAAAGGGCTCTTTCTTTATATTTTATAGGTCAAAGTTTTGCTATTATTTCTTTTCCCAAAACTCTTTAAACTCTGCATGGTTTTATCTCTCAGAATAAAGAGAGAGAACAATCTGCCCAAAACCAGGTTCTGACACAGTTGTGGGCAGCAGTTTTGGGTGGGCCAAAGTTTTCAGCTCTTTTCTTCCAGGGAAAAAGACCACGCAGTGGGACCATCCTGGAGGCTCTCATCCCTCCTACTGCTTCATAGTGGGAGCAGCCACCACTGAGGCAAGCATCCAAGGGCTGATCCAAGAAATTGTTCCCATTTAGGTCCTTCCGAAGCAGATCCCTGGCAGAAGGAAGATCTTCTCCAAACTCCCCAGAAGCAGCAAGCTGGGCAATGAGTAGCAGCAGCAAGCAGCAGGCATCCTGTCCAGCAACAGGCTCCACACCCTTATCCTGGGGAAACTAGTGGGGACCTTCTCTCCCATGCAATACAGCCAAATGTCTTACGTGAGAGGGGTCACAGAGAGGGAGGGCTCCAAATACAGATTATCCCATGGCTGAAAACCTGGAAAGCAAAATGACCACTCCAGAGGTGCCCTGTGTGGTTCTAGCAGAGATCACAGCAGCAGGAGCTGTAGAAACATCAGGAAGGTAAAGGAAAAGTCTGGGCCCAAGAGGATGCTGTTGTCTGTAGGTGACAGTACACATACTCACAGGGTGCTGGTACACACAGAGCACCTACTCAGAGGAACATGCACGTCTGTGCTTTCTGTTCTTCTTCGGTGGCTGTCCTTTTTTGTTGATAGACCATGAATGACCGAGACTGTTTGGTCAGTTGTGCCTCTTTGCAGCACAGTTTATGCTAGTTTAATATATCCATTTATCTGAGTGCAGTCAGACTCACAGGGAACTAGAGGGGAATAAGGATAACCAGAGAGGAGACAATCACAGGGAAAAAGGGGGGAAAGGCAGCACAAGAGGAGATGGGTCAGTGACATGAAAGACAGCTGGCTGCTTGTGCAGGATTTCTGGCTGGGTCCTGGGTGCCTGTGCTGAGCATCACCTGAGATGGTGCTGCCAGGGGAAGTTTTGGAGAAGTTTCTCATAAAACTGAAGCCTCCACATGGCAAGAGGTGCAGCCACCTGGGTCAGGAGGGTCTGGCTAGATGTGGGATGGAGGGAGCATGGACAATGAGCTGAAGGACTGCTGAGCACAGGGCAAAATGCAGAAGAAAAGATACAGGGCTCTGGAAGCAATAAGGATCCCAGCCATGGGATGCACAGTGACTGGGTGGGGATGTACATGGGCATGGCCCACACAGCCACCACCCTGCCGCAAGAGCTGCAGCACACCTCATGCACTCCAGGAGGCAGGAATAGTCTTCAAACAAAACCCAGTTCAGCATTTTCCAACTTGTGGAATTTGAAACTGAAATAATCTCCTCTTCACCCTGTCTTTAAAAAAAAACTATATACATATCTCTATATATGTGTGGAGGATTGTTTTCAAACACAGCCCGCAGTGCAGCCACTGCTGAGGCAGCAGCACGGGCTTGAATTACAATTTTTGTTTATTATTTTGTTGTGCTCCCTGTATTTTTCTTACAGCACAGAGAAGGAAAAAAGGCAATTTTCAAAAGTTTATAACTCAACTCTACTGCAATGAAATGTCATTTGGGAGACAGGAAAGTGGGGGAAGAAGGACATGTATGGCAAATCCCCATCACTGGTGCTTTTTCTTGTCTCTTTACGAATGTCTGCAGAAAAAACCAACAGAATTAAGGCTTTCAGGGAAAAAATCACCAAAATGCCACAGCAAATATGTTAAGCAATCCCAGTACCACATAGTGCCCTCTTCAACTGTTCACACAGAACTGTACCTGTAACATGCCAGGGTTTGCTCTCCATGGGCAGGATGGTGCACTGGGATGGCTTTGCTCCCTGCTCCAGCCCATGCGGGCACAGCAACACACCACAGTGTGCCTTTATCACAGATTTTACTGGGATTTACTTTATAAATATTCTAGGAATATTTATAAATTATTAGGGAGACTTACTGCATTCTTCCACCTGTGAAACTTTACCTGCTTTGTGGTGAATTCCCATAAATCTCCGAAGGAAAGAGGGGGTAAAATAGTCTCTGGGTTTCTCTGCAGAGATTGCCTGTAGCTTTGGTAACACCAACCAGTGTAAAACCCAATCCTAGAATGAACTCAATACATTTCCTCTCCCAAAACTCGTAACTCTAAATAAAGCCACTGCTCACTGTGGAGCACCAGCCGCCCAAATCTGCAACCTGGCTCGGGAGGCCTGAGCTCCAGGAGAACAGAGCAACTTCACCAAAACACCTTGGGGGATTTCATTGCTCTTCCTAGAAGGAAGCCCAGACTCTCTCCCAATGCTGAGACACAATCCCCCAAAAGCTGGAAGTTGCCACCAGCCGGGAGCCGACGCCAAGCCCAGCAGCACCGGGTCCAGCCCCATGCCCTCGCCCAGCATCCTGTCCTGGTGCCCATGCTAGAAACCAGGAATTTATCATAATAAATCCTTACTGGAGTGTTTTCCCAGGTGCTGCCTGCAAACCTAACGTTAGAAAGGGGGTGGAAGAGCCAGAAATAAAAGCATCATTATCCAATGTGTGTTTAAAATACATCTAAACCCATTATCGTGTCACAGATCCTGGAATAAAGTTGGTGGCGATTTCACCAAACTGATCCAGAAGTACCATCAGAGAGGGAGTGAGGCAGGAAGGAAAGGGATGGGAATAAGGACATGATGGAATGTGAGGCAGGGAGCTTACTGTCAAGAATTGCATTTTTTCTAACTGCAATACAGAGCCTTGAAGTCATTTCAACATAGCCTTGCTGTGTAAAAAGCACAGTCAGTGAAAAGTTACACTAATTTAAACAAAATTAATAAAGAAATGTTCTGCTGCTTTTTATCATCTTTCTACCTCTCATCATTTATCATGCAAATTAAATTGCAGTAATAGAAAATGTAAAGAAAACAAACTCTGCAGCATATTGAAACCTCTATCCAGTGAGAGATAAGGTTGAATATTAGAAGGAAAGGTGCAGAAAATTAGCTGTCCGTACAGTAACTGGGAGGGAAACTGTTTTATTTAGCCTGGAGGGATTTTTTGTTGCAAACTGACTGAATTAAAATCCAGACTATTATACCCAGTATCACACCAGAAAACACCTTTTCCTTGCACTTTTAGATAAATTTTCATTGATCTCATTTTATGCATGATTACACTTTTAATGAGATGTACAATATTTCCAAGCTAATTTTAAATGCCTTCTCTCCGTACTCCTTCCCTCCTCCCACAATACACACACTTACTGCTTATTGGATTAACATTTCTGATAAATTGCTAGACCAGAAAGGAGCATTACCAAGAGGAAATAAATTACTACCATCTTTTGCAGCTCCAGCCTAGTAAAGTAACCTTAAAAATGCCCACTGTCTAATTATGCCACCTTGCAATTCTTTCCAAAAGCAATCGTTTTATTTCATGTCATCACTTTATTTGTTGTTGGGAACCCTAAAACACACCAAGGTTTTGGGACGGAGCCACCTCTCTCTGCAGGCAGCACTGTAAGACCCGGCACTCCCTTGAAACTCAAAACTCTGTAGAAATAAAAAGTTTTATTTGCAAGATCTTTGACTCTTGTGAATAAAGCACAAAGCAGGTGAACGTGGGCGAACTGGCCTGTTGCCAGAGCATGGTGATCTTGACTTCAAAATATCAGGCAATAATTGATTTTCAGCATGGAAAAAAGCTTGGCTCGTTCCCAGAAGTTTTAAACTTTCTTTCCTTCCTTTGGCTGTTCTGGGTACAGTCATACCCTGTAAAACAAAGGGGGAAATTGCCAGGGCAAAGCTCGAAATCAAAGCTCTGCCTCTAGCCCATCATTAAGTACCCAGCATTTCATTTCCCTCCGATTTGAGGGCTGCCTTTTGAGCATCGGGGCTGGCTTGTTGGAGTGTGGGCAGGGCTCCGATGGGGCACATCACAGCGCTGGGTCAGCCAGCTGAAAGATGCCCTGGAGATGTCCTCACATGGGAGCGATGCTCAGGAAGTGGGAGTACCAGAAGACTGGTGGTGGGTGTAAGCTGCAGCAGGCTGACGAGGCAGTGCCTTCAAAATGGGTATGAAAGGTTTTACAGATCCCATCGCCTTCCTATCATGTTCCTGCCCTGTGACATGCCAAGCAGCCTCACCCTTCCAAGCCCCTTCCTCGGGTCACCACCAGCCCCAGCTCTGCACAGGCTGCCCCAGCTCTGCACAGGGCTGCCTTTTTCCCTGCTCTCCTCTGGGTTTCCTCTGATTACTTCATACCTCTTCCAAAGCGTGATGCTCCAAGCAGACACTGGAGGGCAGGGAAGACTTCGCACACCCTGACCAGCGCAGGGCAATACCTCTGCCATAATGTATACAGTAACACATCCCAGAGTCTCTCCCACTGGGACATGGGTCTATCCACCGACCCACCAAGACCTCACCACCAATTTTCAGATACCTCCACACAGTTCTTGCAGTGCTGCTACCAAGCCAGGTTCTCTCCAGCTTGTATTTAGGAAGGGAAAACAAAGAGAGGAGTAAGTTCGGAGACTTAGGTGTCTCCTAATGAAATATCAGCTCCCTATCTTCTGCGCATTCTTCAGTTTCCCAGACTCTCTGGAGCTGCCCTCTTGTCCTCTGAGGGACAGCAGCCACTCTCCTCCTTTCACCCACAGCCTCAGGAGCATGCTCACGCCATCGCCGCTCACAGACCCAAAAGGACTGCACACCTCCTACCAATAACGTCACTCTGGGAAGTTGCGCTCTCCCAGCACATGTGCACCCACCTTAGAGAGTGTCGGTGCAGACAGCTGTGAGCAAAGCTGTGCAGGACCATGTCAGAGCATCCCCGAGCTTAAAGCGCATCACAGGTCCATCCTCCTGCGGGTCAGAGCTGTGTGTGCTCCTGGGAATTGGGCTGACTGGACACAATCTGCGATGAGCAAACCCTTGGAGCCCTTCACACTGCTGCTGCCAACGGCAGTTGTATCGGGAGGGACCGAGAGCTGCCTTGGCACCAGCTCTGCAATGGCATCTGGGCTGGAGAGGAGTGGGGATGGGGCAAGAGGAGGGGAGTCGCTGAGGACAGCAAGATGGGGGGACAAGTAAACCAGAAGTGGAGAATAAGAGCAAACCAGGGAGGATGCCGGGGAAGAGGGCTGAGCCGCAGCGTGGGCTCTGCAAAACACCAAAAGGAAGGAGGAGTATCAGCTTGAGCTGAAGCATCTTGAGCAGGGATTAGGAGTTTAGACTCGGGACAGTGGAAATGAAGCTGAGTAAAACGTCCCACAGACAATGGGAGCAGGAAAGAATCTTAAATGCAAATCCACATTTCACAAAGGATTTATCGTTATCCAGCACCGCTTTTAGAGTTAAGTGTTTCCATCAGAAGCTTTGTCCCAGTGCACTAACACGACAGACGGCGTGAGCCTTTCCAGATGTGGGAGTGCAGATGGGCTTACAGACCTGCAAGGCAAAACACTTCCCAGCTCTTCCCAAACCCATGAATGGGACCTTACATGGCATGTGAAAAATCACCACCGCTGGGAAAGCATCACAGCAACAGACACCAGGGTCCTGAGATCAAAACCAGTGTGTGAAAACTCAGAAAAAAGTTCTAGAAAGGTAAACACGTGAAGAGACGGAATATAGATTGTGAAGCACAACCTGCCCCTCAGGATACACCCTCAGCCTGCATGCAGTCACAGTTGTGAAGGGTGAGCAATGTCAGAGTTTTTCATTAATAAATGATGGGTCTTTGTGGTGAAATTAAAAAACTGTAAAAACTTCCATGGCTAGACAGTAGCAAAGAGCCATTACTGCAGATCACTCGAGCATGGCTGGCACTGAACAGGAACTGTGGGGGAAAATGATTTCCACAGCTACACTTAGAGTTGTCCCACAAATGATACAGGTGGGGGGAAAGAAAAGGGGGAGAAAGAAGGGGCTGACCAGGGGAAGACTCAGCAGCTGTAAGCTCACAAAAAGAGATCAGAACCTTTAGCGAGAGCGATGCCTTCCAAAAGGAAAATCAAACTCACCAACAAGCAGGCCGAGCCGATCAATAGAGCTAACGAGCCCGATACAGCCCCGCGTGTTCCACACGTACTGATGCGGCGTGGCTCACTGCACACCCAACCTGCAAGCCAGAAGCTTCTTCCACTTCCTCTGCCCACCAGCGGTTGCAATACGGCTCCTGAAGCAAACCACTGCACAATGCCTTTCCCTGCCTTACCTGTGGGAACCTCAACCACTGTCCCACCTCTAAGGAGGGATAACCTGCATGTCAGCTACCCACCTACAGGAAACCAGAGTGAAACTGAATTTCCATCTCTTTTTAAAAAAATATTGAGGATTTTTATGAATATTTGTATGGAGGCAATGCAGGTAAGAACAGCAGTGTGGGCTAAACCCTGGATTAACCCGTCCTGCTCTCCGTTTCTGACGGGGAGCAGTAGTGGGTGCCTCAGGGGAGCACAACACCTTCCCTAGGCACAATACACATTTTAGCATCTCCTCCACCAAATCCTGTCTCTGTGGGGGCAGTTGTGTTCAGCAGACACACGAATTTTACCCCCTTCACGCGGGTGTCCCTCGGACTGGGATTGTTTTCAATAGCGTATGTTTCCAGAATAATCCCAGACATTTGGCAGGGGAATTGCAAAAGCTGCTCGTAGGCTGCATGTATCTTTTAACACACAGAAGCAATTATTGCCTTCGATTAAACGGCTCTGCAAATGGATCCTGTTCGGGTGCTGGCGACTTGGAGAGCCTGAACCAACTCTGCACTCAGGAACACAAACTTCTGGGCCGTGCTGGATCACAGGCACTTCCCTGAGCTCCCAGCCCCAGCTCCAGTGCCAGTCAATAGCCCTGGGTGAGCGGAGGGCAGCCCGGGGCAGGGGAAGGCGAGAGGCAGGGACATCGCCCAGATAACTCTTGCTTCCGACACAGGCATAACCAACTCCCACACCCTGTTATTGCTGCTACTGCTTTATTAAAATGCATAAAGCAGCCAGAAGCAAAGGCACCAATAAATTCTTCTGTAAAAGCAGAAATGTTTTTTTCAAATGGCTCCCTTAACACTAATAATCACAGCTCTCTTATGTGTACTTGACTCTGGTTAACCTTTTTCTGGCACTTTTTAACTTCTCCAAGTCAGGTACTAATATGGAACTAATGTGGGGTTTATTTTCCCTATAGGAATAGCAGAAAGAGCACTGCACATTATCGTAATCACGCGAGCTCCTTCCAGAAACTGCAGGACTTTAGATCAAAGCATCCGCATTATGGCACAGGAAAAGAATTTAATAACAATTGTGGGACTAAGCATTTTTTTAATGTTAAGGGGGTTTTATTGAATATTAATCCTATAAAATGCTCCTGAAAGTTGGCAGAAGGAAAACTGATGTCCCAAATAGTTACAGCAGCCTTCCACATCATAGGGATGCAATTGCAGTGTAATCAGAATTCATCATGCCATTAGCAGAAGGACAACAGGGAAGGAGACACTTTCCCCTGCATCATGCTGCTTGAAACAATAAAGACTGTAAGAACAGAGCCTCTAATTGTTAACATTAGCTAAGCACTTGAAGTTCGCCTGTACTTTGTGTTTGTAGCTCGCAGTCCCTTTCACTACAACTCATACTCAATATTTGCACTTTCAGTTTCACCTTCTATTAAAGATTTGCATTATATTTCATCTCCCAGGGGAACAGAGATGCTGGGATAGCGTCTGCTGTGAAAATGAACAAGAGGTACCCAGCATTTCCCCCCTATTTCTAACTGCAGGATACTTTCCTTTTTTTCCCTTTTTCTTTTCCTGGAGGAGGTCACTCTGCTGCCCGACTCGATGGCAATCGTGCTCCAGCCGCATTAATCCCTGCCCTGCTGAGCTGCTGGAGAAACAGGAATTCATCTGACACCAGCGGGGGAAAGACAGAAGGAAAAATTGAGGGAAAAAAATGGATGAATAAATAATTCAGGCAAAGGATGAATACTCAAACAAAGCAGTGTCTATGCGCGAGGGAACACCAGTCTGCTCTAGCACAGATAAGAGCACTATAGGCAAGGGCATTCTTGGTAAAAGCAAAGCCAGTTTATGTGTCTGGGGCACTGGGATGAGAGCCATCGCCCAGCATCACCTGGACACACATGGAGACCTCCTGCCACCCGAGCATGGCACGGGCAAACCCCCATGAAGCCGACAGGTATCCAGCATGGACCCTCTCACTGACGCGTGCCCAGGAAAACCTTGCACACTGCCTGGGTTTGATGCCAGCCTGCTCAACTGCCACTCCGCAGGGAAACGCTTGGCACAGTTTGTCATTTGCTGTCTGAGCATCCAGTACCCCTAGTCACACACTGCAGGATTTGCTGGGTAACTTATGAAACCCACCACCGAGGCCTGGGAAGGATCCATGCCGTGGAAAACCCTCTATTTCAAAAACCCTCTTCCTTCATCACCAGCTACTCTGCAAACAGGCAGTTTCATCACACGGTGTGCACTGGCACAGGGTTAGGAATGGGGCAGCCCTCTCCTGAGGAGCGTGGTACTGAGGGCAGGTGAGCGTGGAGCCTCCATGCCCCATATATGCCCCATACAGTGTCTGTTTTAAGACAGACTCCGTGTTGGTTTCTTGTACTGAGATGCCTCTAACTTTTCCTTGACTGGAAACCTCGTAACAGATCACAATGCCATGATACTCAGTGAGCAGCCCAAAATGAAGCAAGTGCAGGTTCTACTTTTCTCATTGCCTCCATCTCAATGGTTTGGAGTTTGCTGGCACTCAGTGGTGATGCTCTGCCGGACAGACACTGTTTATCACACAGATACCCTAAAACAATGAACAGGAGAGTGACTGATCAGGTGCAACACAATCGTTCCCCCACGGTCCGACACCAGGATCTGCACCGTGAATGGTGCCAGCACCTTCAGGCATCCCCATCCTGCTGCACTGATGCCCAGCGTGGAGGCTAGGGCAAAGCAAAAACCACATTGATACACTTAGGTATCTTCGTGCTTTATTCACGCAGCCTTACAAGTTTATGAGCATTTGGCTTCATTTTACACCGGACAACTCAACGCTGCCCCAGAGCAGGCTGCCAGATGTGCAGTATTTACTTCTGCAGCCTCATCACTTGTGACAGGTCAAGTCAAACAGAAACCTCCTGGGGAGCCAGGACCGCTCTCCCAGCTGCCCCACACACGCTCCTCTAGGCACCGCTCTACAAGAGGGCTGACCACATTTGTGACATTTCTGGAAGCTATTTTAGAAACAAACTGGTGGTACTGCCCAACATCTGGGCCTGGGATGCAAAATGATGGTCTAAACATGTTAAAGATAGACAAGGTGGGTGCTGCAATAGAGATTTAAGACATGAACTAGGCATGCGAGTGGGATCCCAAGAGTTGCAAAGGTAGTTTTCATTCACATCCATATACAGATTTCTCATGATAAGAGAGTTAAATTTCCATCTATGCAATCCCAGAGCATGTATGTGCTAACAGGTGCCCTCAAATGTGCCACACACATCTGGCATTTGGGAATGGTAAGAACCTCAAACGGTTGTGGACATCTCAGTGACACGAGCATTTCACGTATGACATACTCTGCTGTCGCCTAACCTTGCTGTGAAAGTCCCCAGAAACTGAGATTTCTCTGGCCTTAGAAGGACTTCTGCCTGAAGATTTCACTATCAGTTGCTTTTTTCCCTTCTACTGCCCAAAACCTTCTTCTGTGAATCAGGCATCCTGCCAGGTAACAGGCCCTGTGCTTGCAGCCATGGGCAGTTCCGTATGCTGATGTGGCTGCTTAGTCGCTGCTTAGCCACGCTGCAAAATTTTACCTCTCTTAATCTCTTCTTATAAGCCAATTCTTCCAGGTCCCCAGTTCTCTTTGTTGCTTTTCTGTGAACTTGTTCCAGTCTGTTAACAGAAAGCCACCAACGTGATGCCAGAACAGAGCAGCATTTCCCAGCCACAGCCACGGGTCACTATTATTTCCCTGCCCTTTACCATGATGCTTTCATGCAGGCATGCCAAAGCTCCACTGGTCATTTTTCCTCTGTGACACTGCAAGCTCACCTCCTACTTGCTGTCCGTTGTTACCTGGATCATCTCGTAGCATGGCTGCTGCTCGGGTTCTCTCCTGTGGAATGCACCTGTGATGGATCAGTACTTTCATATGCAGGCAGCTGGATTATCTGTATTTTTCAAGGCTGAATTTCATTTTTTCCCTTCCTGCTTCTAACTTTCTAGAAATTTCCTGGTATTACACCTGCATAAAACCCCTCACTACTCATCATTCTCCAGAGTTAGTCTGATGATGTTTACTTCTCCCCTCAAGTTATTAGAAGCTACTAAAGGAAATGCACAGGATTAATTCAGGACCAGCCCTATGACTGTAAATAAGCCAACGTCCAACGTTTCGCCTTTACTGCTGTTCTGGCCTGCAGCCTGTTGTTGAGTTTTCCATTCAGCAGCCAGAGCTTCCACCTGCACCACCAGAATGAACTTTTCAGTCAGAGAACACAAGGGCTGTCCTGCTCCAACCCGCCCCAAGGAATCTTCCTCTGTTCCCCTTGGTGGGTAAATCCTGGGAAGAACCCTTACAGAATCCCGTTACCTGTACTGCTAACGACCCTGCAGTTTTCCATCTCAAGCCAATTGGGATTATCAGCTCCTGGGCCACCTTCCACAGATGGCATCAGCACTTTTACCACTGCTGCTGTTGGGAATCATTTGAAGACTGGAAAGGAAACTGCAGGAACCTTTACTTTGCTCTTCCTGCCATATCTACAGTAATCACTTCATGATTTCTGATTCGGTCCCATCAAAAATACCAGGGCTGGACTCGGATGAGGTCAAAGCCCTGAACCATGAACCCCACGTCTGTGGGGATACTTTGAACCTGCCTCTCAGTTTTATCATGCCAGCATCTTTTTCCCACTAAAGAAATGTTGAGATGCTGGTGGAAAGCTGATGAGGGAACAGGCCTCTATTTGCAGCTAAGCCCAGCAATCCTCCCGAAATGACAGGCACTTCTCAGGAGATACGGCACCCTCGTCTGAGCCGTGCCCATAGGCTTTGTCTGCATCAGAAGGGGGCCAGCACACTTAACCCCCCAATTCCAGGCTGCAATACGTCTGTATTATCTTATCCATAAATCTTCCAAGCACTTCTCTTTCAAGCATTCAAAGAGAAAACTTCAGAGCAAGCTAAAGGTAGGCGTTTTATTGGAGTAAAAGAAAAAAAGCCCCAAAAGGAGATTGCCATCTTGACAATCTGTTAAAAAAATCAACCCAAAACACGCAAGGGAGAAATCCTGCCTGCATACCTGGTTTAATGTGCCGTGCAGACCATCTGAGCTACATAAACAACAAAGCCTCAAAAGCTGTCGACATCTGAGTATTTTAGAGTTGCTCTAAGGCAATTTTTTGGCAAATGGTCATATAATTATTTGTTCTGGGGGACTCTGTATCGACTGAAAAAGTAGCAAACACAAGATTGCAGAAGTTTTGCCTGACTCTGGAGCAGGAAACAGTGAATTGTCTATTTCCCAGCAGTCCAGCCCGGGCTCAACCACCAGCAATCTCTGCTTTGCAGAACTGAACCTTAGCCTTGTGACAGGCAGCTAAAGAGGAAAACTGCTGACTCTTGCCCTTTCATGAGGCTCTCGGAGATGGCTGTTCCCAAGGTACTGAATGCCTTGAGGAGTGGACGGGGATCTTGGACCAGAGAGTCCTGTGAGCAGACCCTGGAGATGGGCAAGGACAAACCTCCATGTCTGCCTGCCCCACCACAGGCCGTCAGCATCTCCCAACTGCCTTTTGCAATGGGTGTTCCAGGCCAACTCCATCTGCATTACAGGGAGAGAAAAGAAGCAGGAATCATGCAGTTGGAGGTGTTTTGAGGTGTAGGTCACTGACAGAAGGCGGCAGATGTCAAAGTCTGGGCTGGCCAGACTAAGGACAGCAAGGAGGAGCATTAGGCTTAGCAGGATCAGAAGACATTCTGAGAACTGGTTTATTATTCCATGGAGATTGTTGTATTATTACTAAGGATACAAACATGGCAGAACTGTAGGAAAGACACACAGCATACTCCAATCAGATGAAGATAATGAACTACTCCGAGTCTGTTTCCCACCAAGGGGAGTATTAAACAATCTGAAATCTGATGGCCTCTGGCTTCAGATTTTGTAAAACTCGTAAAAGAGTTGCCAGGAGAGATCACCAACCTGCTGGTGTGAACTGAAAGCTAGCATACATGGGAAAGTGTGGAGAAGCAGAAGAGTGTGAAGATTATATCCATCCTCACACAGAACAAGCAAGACTTGTAACTGTCGGTTACTTAACCTGACATCAATCCTCTGCAGAAAGTAATACAACTTAATATAGAGTTTGATCAATAAAATATTAGAGGATGGGAATAAAATTAACTTGAGTCACAAATGTTTTGTACAGAGCCTTGTTGAGCAAACATTGATTTATTTTTTTTTTAGGTTTTGTAGTGTTGTTTGAATTGACTGATTCTGAGTCAGAGCCTTTGGGCAACCTGGGCTGCACCACGCAGCAAGCCCCTTGCAGGGCTTTCCCATCCCAGCACCACAGCAGGTTACTATCCCCAGGAGAAAGTCAGACAGAGGCCAGCAGACAGCACATAGGGGTCACCACAACCCACCCACGCTCCTTCATACTGGTTTGAGGGCAACAAGCTTCAGCCTTCACTGGAGTTGATCTTCTCAGGTAGACCTTGGAGCCCTGTGTCACATCATCCACAGAAACACATGCCAAAACATAGGAAACCCCGAGTATATCACATGATGTTGGCACTTGAGTCACGTTTTATCTGCAGCCCAAGCAAGATGGCTAAGGGCAGTAGGAAATCCATCCCCACAACAGAAGCATGTGCTGGTGGAAGGACTCCTTATAGCCACCGCTATCACATCTGCTGCCCCCCGAACCAGAAATGCTTCACAAGCCACCACGTCCAATTCTGCCGAGAAAATAAGAAAGCTAAACGGAAGTTTGGTTTCGATCCACTGAAAGCAGGAGATCATCTCTAAGTATTACAAGGTGTTCCCGTCCTACGTTATGGCCAGACTCCAAATCCCGCAGAAGCTGAAATAATGGCTTTTATTAAAGGGGATTGAGGCTGGCCCTTAGCGAGCTTCTGCATAAGCTTCCTGAGGAACAGAGGCTTTGCGCTCGCTCACAGGAGAGCGGGGCTGATGTATCCAGAGTTTAGTTTCCAGTTGCTCAGGTAAACACAACTTCAGGCTAATTTTTATTAGCTAAAAAAGTTCTCCATGCACAGATTTACAACACATGTGACCAACTCAAAATTTTAATTACAAGCAGAGAATGATTAAGCTGCTTATTTAAAAGGAAAGACAGAGCAAGTCTGGTGGCCTTCTAGTAGCACTCCATAACATGACAGAGAGGCCTGGGCTGGCACTGAGCTCTCCAGCAGCCTTGCTCATGGGGCCAGCAGATGAAGTATAATCATCTGCTGGAAGAGCTCCAACACTCGTCTGGGCCTCCAGAGCCATTTTTGCCTGGAAAACAGCAAAAGCTAGGAGGAAGCCAAGGTCACTGCAAACACCAAGTTCCAGGCACCACAGATCGCTTAGCCCTACCAGGAGGGAGAGAAGAGACAGCAGGGCAGGGTGCTGGGGGGAGCTTTGCCTGATTCCTGTGCTACAGGCAGAGCATGTTCTGATGCGGCAAGGTCAAAGTCATTTAAATGGCAACACTTTTCCTTCCATCCACCCAAATATCAGTGCTCCAATTGTATATTATCTGTCACATATGGACCGCTGTAGAGAAATGCTACAGAGTGTGATCCAGGGAGCAGCACAGGCTGGGATTTCTATGAGGTTATCTACAGGGCACTGCCCAAGTACTACCATACACACAGTCACAGAGAATGATTAATGACTAATTGCTGAAGCGCCAGAGAGCACTGGGCACTCCTCTTACATGGGTCCTACAGGGAAAGGACCGTGCTCCAACTCCTGAAGGATCCTGTAACAGCCCCACAGGAGAGGCAGGAACCTCCTCCACCTCCAGCACATCCCTGACAAGTCCATCACTCCACAGACACCTCTGCAGCCCATCGCCCCTCCTGCCCGCTTCCCATCAGCCTGATGCAGGACACCCACCCACAAACATGCACAAAACCCCCAGATTAGGGGATCCAGCAGTCGTAAGATTCAACTTCAAAGACATTAAAAGACATAACATTTTATTTGCCTTCTGCTTTTTAACTTTCAGGGTCCACTCAGGTAATACTTTCAAATTTTTAATTAAAAATAAAAGCAAGGCTGCTTCTGGAGTCTTTTCTCTTTGAAGTTGGACATTTAAGTATAATATCTGGTACCTGAAGACGTTGCTAAAGCTACAAGTTTAGGGAAACTCAGCCCAAAACATATGTCTCAGCAGATCTGGACACTTATTTTGGTTTGATCTAGTTTTATTTTGCCTAAAACTTTCCCCCACATTCTTTCAGCAATTTAAAAGTCACTTTGAATTCCACGCCATTTTTCTGTTTGCATTTTAAGTCTAAATGTAACTCGCAGGGCTTTTTATATCATCACTCCTCCTCAGCCCAGTAACAACCCCCTCCTTGCCCAGCACTTTCCCACTGTGGCTGCAGCAGTAAGAGTGGTCCAGACACATCGCTTCGGGAGATGCTTTCATTCACACCCGGGAGAAGAGCAGGGCAAGTGGCTCTGCTTTCGCGCTGCCTTTGCTGTCGGGTGGGGATGTGCACAGGGCGCAGACGGGTTCCCCACACTTCCGCACAGCCTCTGCCATTCGCCCGCTGCCTTCTGCGGGCGAGGCAGCTTGCAGCCAGCCCTGCACGCCTGTGAAAGCAAGCGCAAGCCTCCAGTCTTTATGTTTCCTCTTAACCACAAAAGCGTACTTACATCCTACATTACTCAGTGTAATGGGATCCATCATCAAAATACTCTTTCTACTGGAGGACTGTTACGTTTCATTGCTGAAAGAACTAAAACTTTTGAAGCCTCTCCTTAATTTTCAATGAAAAGCATTTGGTTCCAGGGTGACAGACGAGGCTCTTAAGAGCTGTTACCACCTCGGGTAATTATAAAATGACGGAAGGCGGGGGAAAAAGGCAAAAAAAACCCAAGCGCCAGATTAGCACTCTGTGTGTTTGTGCTGGGCTACAAAGGCGCTTCCACGGGTGCCGGCACTGCGAGCTCAGTGTAACAGCTTCCAGTTGGAGAGAAAATTGAAGGAGAATGGGAGTGAGAAAAGCAGAAATTGCAATTAAAACTGAAAGGAATTCCAAAATAACACAGGAGCTGGAACTTTGCAAAATACTTTCAGGGGAAAGAAAAGAAATATAAAGGAAAAAAAGTGGCTTTTGTTGCAAACTGGAAACAATCCGGATTGGAAAGAAGAGTCAAAAAGCTCTTGAGCAAGCCCAGGCCCCAGAGCTGGAGATATGTCCTCTCCCTGGGAAGCAGGTAAATCTCAGCAAATTGGAATTTCGGTCTGACACTTAATACACTCTGCATCACGGATAGCTGGAAAAAACTCAAAGCAAGACAAGACAAACAGACTGAGCGAAGCCCTGAGAAACAGAACTATTCCAGCAGCAGTAATTACCTCTAACCCAGCGGAACCAAGTAACATAACCATGCAGACAGACCATACAGGAGCCATACAGACTAGAAGCACAAAGAGGTGTTGCCTTGCTAAGAGATAGAGTGAGGCAGCTCCCAGGGACAACAGGGAACACAGAGCCTGAATCACGTAATGCATGGTCAAACAGGGCAAAAGCAGGAGACAAGGGGCATCACCAAGGTGCAGCAGCCTTTAGCCTTTGATACCCAGGCCCCTAAATCCAAATTAAAGCAGAATAAAATGCAAGATTACTAGCCTCTGTATGTAATAAATTCCTCCTGAATTTCGCCTACAGCCAGCAGAGCGTTTACAGTGCTACGTGGGGAACCGCAGGGATGGTGTCTGCTGTGAGTGGCCACGCTCACGGCAGCGTCCAGGGGCACCAGCAGCACTCGCCCACAGCAGACCAGTGAGCAAAGGTGCTGCTCAACTGGGGGATCGCAGTGAATAAAGGGGCTTTAATAAAGCAGCAGCATAATATAGGACTCTGTCTTCTTATGTTTTAATGGAAGCCTTTCACGATATGGAACTAATTATCGCCATCTGCCGTCTCCATACTTATATTTCCTCTCTCACAGCTCATTCTTCAAAAACTCAGTAGCTTCCTCCCTTTACATTTGTAAATGCTGTTGACTATGGATAAAATCCATGTTTACTTTGTATTCAGGGCCCATAGGAAAGCTTGTTTTAATCATCAACAGATGTTACATTCTGCTCTGCTGTGCTTGGCACACAACTTCAGAGGGAAATAAAAGTAAAATCTTTATTTTAAATTTAAATTGTAGATTGTTATAGACTAAATAAAATGCCAAATTGTTATTGGAAACAACATGGCCACTGTAATAACTATAACTGACATTTACTTTTTGCAATTATAATTTTTTTCCTGGTGCTGTTTAACACAAGATGGTTTCCACATTTTGCAAAGGATTTTTTCCCCCTTTTCTCTGAAATGATTTGCAATCAAGCCACAGACATTTGTAATTTATTTTTATTTAATACTTTCCTACGAGTTTATGAAATACTGGGATTATTACGCTATATACAGTAGATAGTTTTTGAATACATCCTCTCCCTCCGGACTCATATTTCAATACACATTATCCCCTTGAACTCATTTATAAACACCCATTATTCCCACAGACCCGGCTATAAACATGTAATATCTCTGTGGACTGTTTCAGCCTTATGGTCCTTTTTATCTCTGGCTTCTTTCCCATTTATATTCATCTTTGATGTCTGAACATGCCCTCCCCGCTCCTGGTTTTGTGTACCCAGGGGACATGGGTGTCCCCACAGCAATGGGAGCAGTACCCCGTGGGTACAGCCGCTGCTTCGCTCATTTTCCAGCTGCTGAAGGAAGCTGGCAACCGAGGCTGGCTCGGGGACCTGCATCGATTGCAGCATCCTGACATACCCTGCTGATGGGTGAGCCAATGTGAGTATGATCCCCAAGCCCCCATCGCCGAGCGTTCATCCCACACATCTCATCCGCTCGGCCCTGCACAGGGTTACCAAATCGCTGCCACCTTTGAGCAGTAACTTCTCATTTCAATCTGATTTCTACACCACTGAGGAACCTGCCTTGTGAAATTATTGACATGTTTAGCATTGCTTCAAAAGGAAAATGAGATAAAAGGTTTGAGCAGGAAAACTCAAAAGATTAGGAGTGATAACTCCCTGCTGTACCTGACTGCTGAGAACGGCTGGGAGCACTCTTCCTTCCAACACACTTTGCCAGGCTTTGCTATGTGTCGAGTATTTGAACATCTGCAGTGGCAAAGAGTATTTCTCCACTTTACTCCAGTAAATAATACAGAGAACCAAAAATCACCACATGATCGCCACTACAGCCCAGGCTAGATGCAGCAGAGGGATGTCTTCAATGCAAACAAATGTTAAGGGATATATACTGCCATTTATAATTCAACCTGGTACATTCCCATGGGACAAAACCCAAGTACTTTCAGGGAAAGGAGCACCTCACACAGCCCAAGTGAATTCCAGGGGAGTGCTGCCTTAAATTCCTAGTCCTAGGAAGAGAAACATTTCTCAATTACTGCAGCATTCTCTTCTCTGTCCTTGACAAATGTACTCTTGCTCTGTTCACAGCCTGTCTGGAGTGTTACTGCAAAGATAATTTCCCCATCCATCACCAGCAGCGTATCACACATCTCTGCAGCCTCCATTAGCCACCTCTTCTCTCCTCCTCAGACACAAGCTCCTTCTCTTCACTTCCATGGCTCTTCACAACTTCTCCCTGTTTTACTGAGCATCACCCCAGCAGCACGACAGGAGAGCCTCCTGCCTCTGGCCAGCGTGGGCTGCCTGCTTCTGCTCCCTGCCCACCAGCTTTCCAACAGCCTTTGAGCTTTCTCCACCCTGCTTTTCAAAACTGAGATCCTACAACTAAAACTGGCTGCAAGGGCAATGCCAAACCCATCCCCCTCCCCAGAACTACACACAGACGCAGGTACTCATACACTTCAACTCTTGCACAGCCTCTTCACTCCGTGCTGGGGCACAGGTCGGAGGTGTTGAGTTGCCAGCAGTGCAAAAGCCACAGAGCTTGCTTTAAGGTCACAAGTCATTTTTGTCTAAAATCATTAATATCTAACACTCAGGTAAATCACCATGGAAGGGCCAGCGCTCAGATTTATCCTCGGCACTCTGGGTAACACACTACTGGCTCTGACTCCGTCGTGCATCTTGCACTGGGAAGCTATGGCAAGGGCAGCAGCAACATCCTTCCCCCAAACTGCCTTTGGGTTCTGAAATCCTCCAAAGCTGTGGCCATACAGAACCCAAAGCTGTGGCTGAGTCAGGAGAGCCTGGCCTTGTGTGTAGCCTCTCATCCTGTCAAACAATGACAAATTATACTGATGCTCGCATGCCTGACAGCTTGCAAGGGTGCCCATAGTGAAACAAAGGGGTGCGTGCTCCCACGAGCCAGTCCTCCTCCTGTCTGAAACCACGTACAAGGGAGGATGAGAATGCATAACAATATTAACATATTAGAATTTTATATAGCTGCATGTTTTCATGCCAAAGGACAGCTCAGATGCAGGCTTCCCATATTTATGCCTTTACACATGAGAGTGCCTGGGATTTTTAAAGCAAGTTGAGGCGGGAGCAGGAGGAAGCCATGTGGTACCTGGGCTGGGATGGTGGATGCTGGGGTGGGCTTTGGAAGGACACAGATGTGGGGGTCTCTCTGTAAGTTAATACACTTATAAAAATGCAATGATGTGCACGCAGTTACTTACAGTGAGATGCTGCAAGTGTTTGTGCAAGTATTAACCACAAACAAGTTAAATTCCTCTTAGGAAATTTTTGAGATCTGAAAAATAAATCTCGGGGGAAATAAATTCTTTTCTTTTAAAAACTGCAAACTATAGCACAATGCAAACCAGCTTGGAAAGCAGCAGAGCTCTATTTTACATCACTAGTGAATACTGTTATGAATTAACAGTTCATTAAGAAAAAAAACCTTTGCAAACCATGAATCTCAAAAGAAAGGCAGAGAAACTGTCATCTGCAATTTCCAGAGTGAGAATAAATCTAGAAAAATGTCAGTGGACAGAGTTCTTACTGAGAGCCAAACAAACAGGTGTCCCCTGGCCTCCTGACCCTGACATCAGCAGCGCAATAAAACTCTTCCCATTTTGGGACAAAACCATTTGGTACCGGTACGTGGGATAATACCTGCATCTTAACACACGGAAATGCGTATAACAAATGCCTCTTTAAGTCCCAGAAGAAGCAGAGCCTTGTGCTGTGAAGTATTCCCCCTAGGAATCCAGTAAATCACATGGAAATTTTACTTGTCCTGGAACAGGTTTGAAAATCTGTTTGTGGTTTCTCAAACATTTTTTTAAACGTATCTGGTCAGTCTGTAAATGAAAGAGTCCTTCAAATCCCAACGTAAAGAGCTCGGTACATGTTCTTTTTAATGGCCTTAAATTACAGACAAATATTCTCTGAAAACTCAATTATTTTCATAGCTTAAAAAAATGCACACTCTCATTTTTATCAGAGTGGACTGATGTGTAAATTGAACTGTCATTACTTCACTCCCATCTGATCTGGCCATGCTGTCACTGCCGAGGCAGCGCTACCACAGCCCATGGTTATTTGCTGCTCTACCAACTCCAGCAATTCCAGTGGGGAGTCTCTGGGCAGCGGGAATTGCCGGGAGCTTCTCCCATTTACTGCAAGAAGCCTGCTCCCACCCTGGCTGGGGCTGAGACCAGAAGGTGCTGGAGGTGGGCTTGAAAGGGACAGGGAGAAAAATGGCGCTCAGCACAGCAGGAGGGACGATGGGTCAGTATCACAGAGACCCCATGTTCTGCCCTGGGCTTTAATACTTCTTTGCAAATAAACTTCTTCATGCAGGAGGAGCCGCGCGGGTTCAACAGGGAAGGCACGTTGGCAAGCGAGCAGGACCTGGGTTCCCACCTACATGGAGTCATTGCTTGGGTAGAAGGAAATAAACTGAGCATGAGAAGGAAAATACCCAAACAAAATGCAAAGAGGTCAATCTGTCACAGAACCCATACCTTGAGTCATGTGGGGCTGCTTGTGTGCTTGAAGTATAATCACACACAAAAGGAAAGGAATGGGAAAGTGAGTGGAAAAATGTGAGACTGGAAATAAATACAAGCAAGGTGGGGAGAAAAAGCTACAAGCAAGCAAAGCAAAGCAAGCAGAGTACCTGAACAAAGAGTAAGAGAAAGCACCAACACGTGCAATAAACACTGCCACAACTTCTTGGAGATATTAAACAGAATGAGGAGTCTCTGTTAGCTTCACATCTCACAGAGAACCACATTAACACAACAACTGTACGTGCAAGGAGAGGGCTGCGTAGTGCAAAGGCAAGAGCATATTGTAGCGAGTCCACAGAGGTGCAGCCACAACTGCCCCACCTCTGCAGTCATGCACAAAGCCCTTCTCTTCTACTGATCCCACACCATTTCTCCTCTGACCTCAGGATTTGCACAGCTCCATTAAACCCAACACCACAGAGGACAACCCCAGTCCCGCACATCTGACAACTCGGAACCAAGACCAGGGACGCGACGCAACCCCTTTGCTGACCCCATTGCCACCAGTCATCTGTGGAAACGGAGGTCTCCCATTCCACACCCAAAATGAACCATCCCATCTATTACCATGTTGGCAAGACAGTTAGTGCCACATAGATCCCAAATGGAAGAGTCTCCTAAAGCAAAGGTATTCTGGTAACACCTTCTCAAGGAAAACAAGTATGCTGAAGATCAAAACCATGATTCATTTTCCCTCATGAATAACAGAAATTAAGTTGACCGGCAACGCCACCCTGATGGAGATTTCTATCCTGCTTCCTGAGAATCTGTGAAAATATATTTAATGCAGTAATTTCTCAGGACGTGAATCATGTTTTCAGGACCAGACTGATGGAGATCATCTTTGGAAGAGACAAAGCTCTACCATGTTTATCATTGTTACAGACCTCTGGGCACAGTATGTAATTGCTTGATGATAAAAATAAATAGGTCAGGTGTTACCCTGTATAAAAATCTCTGTTCATGCAGATGGTCACCCACATTTAATTTCCTTGACTACCTCTCCATCCATCCATCAATTCCTCTGAACTTGGAATGTAAAGTCAATTTGGAAAGCTATTCCAAGATAACCTTCAAAGTCATTTCCAAAAGGCATGCCTCTGATTGAGGATGACAGTCCAGCCACTGTTTGGTGTTACATCTCTGTGACCATAATTCACTGTATTCACTTTGTATTGCATCATATTTCAGCAAGAGGAGTACTTTATAACAGTGTGTGTTAGCATGCAGTTTATTAAAATGAAAACCCCTTATCTCCTTTGTCACTTCTCTCAGCTCCTCACAGTTTATCCCGTCACAGCTCTCTATCATTAAACTAATAGAACGTACACACACAGACATGGTAAATACCAAATAATGAAACAGACAATGCTAATGTTGTGACATCCATGAAAGGCACTGGAATTAAAGCTGGGATTGTCACTCCAGCATTGCAATACGCTGCGCTTGGCACGGGGTGCCACAGCAAGCAGAGGAGATTTGGGAGAAGGATGGAGAAGGACACACAAGCAGCCAGAAATATACAGATGGTGTGAAATCTATTATTCCGACAGCTCGTTGAATTATTGTTTATTTGCTCTATTTTGGACCATAACCAAAGTCATCCCACACTCAGACAACTCACGGTGATGGAGTAAAACATCGTATCAAAACCATGGGATGGTAGAACTGCTGAATTATTCAAGAAACAGAGAATTATTAGAGGTCGTGTTTATTCAGAAACAAGAGTGCCTTGTTAATTCACAGGGCTCTAGGCAATGTGATGATTTGATCTGACACTTTGCATAATACAGGCCAGCAGAATTTCCTGTATTACTTCCAGTTTAAAGCTCAATAGTTGCACTTGAACTGCAGCTTTTGGAAAATCATCCAGTCTCAATTTTAAAATATCCACCATAATGGCCATTAAGCTGTTCCAGTGATTAATCACCTTGCCTGATTAACATGTACATTATTTCTAGTCAAATTTTTGTCTACCTTTAATTCAATTCACTAAATCTCATTATATTTATTTCAGCTACTTTTAAGAGCTCTCTATTCTGCAAGTCCCTCTGCCTGTGGAGGCACAAGTTGCCTCTTAAGTGCTCTTTTGATAACCTAAGAGGCTTGATTTTTAATTTTTTGATCTGTCACTGTAGGATAAATTTTCCACTTATTTAATCACCTTTGTGGATTTTCCCTGCATCTGTTTCAACACCTTTCTCCAGCACCAGCCCAAGAAACGGACAATATTCCAGAGACATTTGTAGTGGCAAGGAGAGATCATACCACCTCTAATCCACACAGCATCCTCCAGCCCCTACATGGAAGGGCAGCTCCAGCAGATTTCTCTGCAGTTATGCTAAAAGTGACAAATAAAGAGATGACAGCCTTCACCACACGTACATGCCATAATATCTTAAAGCAATAATCACACAATTATTTTATAATATATTTAAGGCCATAAAAATAGCCTTAAACAGGAAAGAATGTCTGTCCATTTACAAAAAGGGCAAACTAAAAGCCGACGAATAGATTATCTAGACTGTCTCCTCCTCTCTTCCGCATGCAGGCAGAGAGCAACATCACCTTGAAAACCAGAGAACATTGCAGACTGGGAACACTGGGCTTCCTTTACAAGTTCATGTGCTGCTACTCCTTGCACAAGGCACTAACACCAAGAATTTGCAGAGAGCATCCAGCTCCTGTCTTGCCCCAAGAGGCACTCCATGGAGAGCAGGCAGGCACACCTGCCTCACAGCTTGTGGTTCATTTACAAGCACCCCCAGAAGAAAACCATGGCACATCTTGGCATTGCCACACCACGTTGCCACCATCTTGCAGTGACCATGCACTGAGCGTTACTGGTGGTTGTGTCCCCCCTGGTGTACAGCAGGCAGCAGGGCCACCCCTCCACAACCAGAGCGTGACGACGCACTGACAGACCACAGATGCAGAGAAAAGTGTTAGGTGACATGTGCTGCTGACGTCACACAGAAGTGTCCATGAGTAAAGGGAAATACAATCAAGAACTCTAGAAAGAGAAAAATTAGTCTCATCCAGGGCTGTCCACCTCCTTGATAAATAGTGCTCGGGTTATAGAGTCGTAGTTTTCCAAAGGGCCAGATAGCAAATACACTTTTTTATGATAGATGGTGGTGACACAAAGCTGGTGACCACTCTCTGTGCAGCCCTGCCCCAAGCCATGACCTCAACCCATTTGATGTCTCAGTACAATGTAATTTTCCAGAACATTAAAACCATCAAGACCACAAAAACATTACAAGTCATAGTCTACATTTAAAATATTTGAGTTGCTCCAATTGGATCTGAGCAAATTAAAGCTGTAATTCATTTATCTCCTGCATTACCCTATGCCTTGATGAAACCTTTATGGTTCCCACTTGAAGCAGAGAAAGAAACAAGTCATAACCATGAGAAGGAAACTGGTGAACATCTCAGGAACTTTTCCTGCAGAAAAGCAGCCTTTGCCTGCTGCTGGGGTGACGTGTTTTGCTGCACCAGGATTTATTTTTTTCTGATTTTCTTAGGTAAAGAAAAATGGCTTTCTTTAAATAACCTACCAACAGGACTAAGACCCAAGTTTCACTTTGCATGTTGCATGCTTTCCTGTGTGCAACAGGAGTGACAGAGGCAGGGTGCCCAGCACAGCCCCTGAGCTCTGGGCCGCTTCTCTTGGCTGTGCTAAGCAGTCGCTGTGAGGAGCCCTCACAGGCTGTGTGCGCGCAGCAGCACACTGCAGACCCACGCAGCAGCTTTCCTGCACACACACAGAGCAGCAGCTGCTCTACTCCATCCACGTCCTCCAGACCTTCCCTGAACACGCGCAGAGCAGGGTCCCCGTGAAAGCCAGCCACTCTGGACATACACATGGGTGATGTCTCAGGAATCTGCGCTCACCAAACAGCTGCTTTGTTGCCACAAAGGGCAGCCCATGTGTACAGACCTGCACTGTGCCTGGGGCTGTGGGCAGCATCCATCCCTCCGGCTGCCCACGAACTGGTCACAGTCAGAGTCCTGTTTCTGCAAGTCCCTGTGAGCAGGACCGACAGCACGGGAAGGCACCAGAGCAGCTGTGGATACTCCCAAGATTAACTGAAGAGGAAACTACTGGAACACAAAAACTTTTCAGCCATTATTTTTAGTTTCTGCAGAGCCATGTGCCATTAAAGAGCATTTCAACAAAAGGCAGTATCTCTTCATTTTAGAGACAGACAACTTTGAAATGTATTCTCTTTAAAAATCACGCTGCTTCTTCACATCTTAATGCCAAAGCTTTATTTTCTTTCTCCATACTGTGTTAGAAAGCTGCTATTAATGTAATTTAATTTTTGTAAGGAGCAGCATTTGTTTTCTATTTTAAAGAAAATAGGTAGTTCTGAAATGCTGGCCTGTCAACATTGCTTAGAACGTTTCCATTCCATGCCTCTACGTAATAAATTAAATCAGAGTTTTAATTGTGCCCATGCTTTGTGGTTCCTGGCAGTACAAAAAGATCTTCTGTGAATGCACGTCCCAAAAAAATCCTACCGAGTGATTAATTACTAGTCTGGAAGATATAAATATGCTTTTCAGTAAAGACAGTATGGCCTGCTAAAAGCTTTGGCCTTATATATATACACACACCTCAGTAGATCTCTTTCACTCAGCAGACATCATCTTAATTCAAACAAGATCCCAGCTCCACTATTTACTGACAGTACAAAGCCCTTTCTCTGCCCACTTGCCCTATATATTAATACAAGGTATATATGTATATATTTGAAATCGGGGAACATGAGATAAGTTTAGTCACACTGGAGATTCCTCCAAGTTCTCCTCATCCTTAAGTAAGCCACCCAACATAGTATCTTAAGTCCTGCAAGTTCTGGACAACACAGAATAATGGTTTCACTAGCATCCCAGTAAAGAACAGCCGAGCTGTCGGTCCCAGCCCCATCCATCACTTCCCTCCCGGTGACCCTGGGTTGTCACAGCTGGTGGCTTTGCTCTCTCCTCCCTTAAGCCCTTCTTCCACTCCAAATCAATTCCAGGAGAACTCTAGATATTTGCAGTCTGTTCCCAGCTTGTCATACAATAGACACACAGGGAGAGGAACTGTATTTTCCTTCCCAACAGAGCACCATCAAAACAAAAAGTGAAGCTGTTCCACCTGCACAGCTGAAGCAAGTCAGTGCCACCCAGCTGACCAGTGGGGTCCAGCTGGAGCTTCCATCACCTCAAGGGAACATCTCCCAGCTGGGTGAGGAGCAATAGGCAGGAGATAATTCAGAAGAAGGAAAACTAATCAAAAACAGCAGCAAGTTGAAAAGACCTGGAACCAACAATGCAACATTGATCTTCTCACAGTCAGGTCACCAACACAAGCCAAAGCAACCTAAGTGAAGATTACTGCTTAATGGCCTGAAAGAGGGGATTGATGAATCATAATCTAGCTCCTTATCATAAGGAACATCATTTATTTCACTACAAGCAAGAACATGACAAACACTAACTTCATCCTTCCTCTTTGAAAAGATCTGTCCATAGTCAAGGAACAGACTGAGCTATGAAAGAGAAACATGTGCCTGTTTTGAGGATAGGAGACTAGAGTTCTGCAGTCCTCTGAGCACCAAAATCCACTGAAATCACTGGTGCCATTGTGATTGCTCATTAACAATACACATCTTCCAGCTGACATTTTTCATTTGGACCTTGTGAAAACCACAAATCAAACATACTTAAGAAGGTAGCCAACTTCAACTGAGGAAAGGTCTTTAAAAAACAAGAAAGAAAATAAACCTTTGATAAAATAATTGCTTCTACTGTTATTTTTTTTTTTGCTATTGCTTCAAAAACAATTTCTCTCTCTTTCTTGTTCATCTATCTGGTGTCCTGCTGTTGCACAGATGAAAGGTCCAGTCTCTTTAAAATTTCATGCAGGGCTCTTTAGAGCATCTCAGTTTTAAATGCCCATGGCAAAGACAACAAAATGTAACAGTAAATGGAAAGCAGATGAAAAACCCTGTTTATATACTTTCATAAAGGTAGTGTGGGCAACAGAAGGTATACTTTCACACCCAAGAGTAGTGGCAGTAACCATTCCTAAAAATCACTGAACCACAATACTTATATTCACCAAAGCATTGACCACAACTCAGCATCCCAAAAGCTCTCTAACTTCTCAAACCTAGGTGCTGTGCAATTACATTACCTGGTAAGAAAAGCTTTCTTCTTCTACTCTCCAAGTAGAAGTTCTTCCAACATCTAAGGTCACTAGCCTGACCCTAATGACAGAGGACACAAGAGTGGCTGCTTTAAGGGGTATGAAGTAATGACCTCAGTGGAACAAAAGCACCAGTTGTGTGAGATGGATGCTCTAGCACAGCCATGGGCATTGACACAGACCACACACGTGTCCTACCACCCCATAGGCCATCCTTGCTCTTTGCAGCACTCGTGCTTCCCCGCAAGTTGGGAGAGGAGCCCATAGAGATGCAAACCCATCGACACATGGTCTGGATTCCTACATGGACCACTAAGAAGCTGCAGTTTCCACACTTCCAAAAGGTGGTCTCATCTCCTTTTTCTGGAAAGGGAGCACATTCCTATTAGGAAGAAGAGTACATTTCACCACTCAAACAGCGTGTTGCTGGCCAACTCAGGACAACGGGGTCTCACAACCTGTTTCTAAAGCTTGTGAGCCTGCATGGTAACCTCCACCACCTGAGGCAGCAACACTCATGGCAGGCAGGCTGGCGGGGTTTTGTAGCATCTTTTTGTATCTACTATGTCTAAGGTATTTTACCAGAACGGTTGCTGAATTTAAAACTGGAAGCCACAACATCTGTTTCATATCTCTCTGCTATTGCAGCTGTTATTTACAGTGTTCACAATTCTTAGCGCTCTTGAGGACGTATTTTTTGGCTGACACTGGATTTGAAGCACAAGCGTCACATCTGTGGTACCAAAGCACCCGGGGAGAACCAGCGGGGTCCCTTTCTGCAGGGAGTGGGGGGCACCTATTTAAAAAAGACATTATCAGAGGGACCAATTGCCAAACCTTGAGACATTTTAAGACAGAAATTTATAGACTGCTCTTCAGAGAGCTGTTCTGATCCCTCATTGTATTTGATATGGACTTTGACAGGAAACAGGAATGTGGGTAAAATACTGGAGGTATTTGCACAGGTTTAATAAAAACAGTCCAGCATTTCTGATTATGAAAAACGTTGAGCCTGTTGCATCAAAAGCACAGAGCAGCAGCGACTGGGACAGAGGAACCCCAAAGTGTAACAAAAATAAACACCAGGCAGGTGAGCAGCAGGAGGCATAACATCTCTGCTGAAATAGCACAAGCACTCCTCACCACAGAGGATGCTGAAGTGCTGGGTAAAACACTGGTTATAACACACTCAATAGAGATGACAGGATCTTCCCCTTTAGAAATCGGGCAGCTTTAGCTGTGTAAACTCATGATGAGTGGCGTTATGTTTTGTACACTAGAAATGAAAAGAACAAACAGCCCTATCGAAGCGGGTGAGCTTGAAGGTTCAGACTCTCAGCATCCTGAAACACAGAATGTTACTCTGCAGGAATCGTGAGCATTAATCACAGTACTCTGCTAGCTAATCCCACATTGCTAACAAGGGCTAACCACACAGGGAGATCAGGGATGTGACAGGACTGGCACAAAGGAAGGGTGATTCAACAAAGAAACATCTCTGCCCTAGCCTGGAGGTCAAGTTTGAGGAGCACTGCACAATGTCACCCACAAGACAACTCCTGTACCCAAACAAGCTGCTGATACGCTCATCTCATGCTAAGACAGTTTCAAGGAGGCAAATCAGAATCAGCAGACATTCAGCAGAGCAGCCTTGCAAAGGATGGCATGACAGAGCAACACTTGAGTGAGTCACAGGCTATTAGATACCCAGGAATGAGTCATGGCTTAGTAAATGGGCTGTCTCTGGCCACATCCCTTCGTCATAAGGGATGCTAACAAGACTCAAAAACCCTAATTGCATCAGCCACGACACAGGAAACAATAAGCTCCTTTAGTCAAGACTGCAGGCATGCATCCAGGTCAAAACCACCTCAAGTGATTTGTAGATAATTTTTGTGACGTTATCAACAGGAATATGAAGTACAAAACACTTTTAATATTACTAAGTAACTAAGGAGATAGAAAAGCCCATAGAGCCCCAGCTAGGATCCAGTCCATCCTGAGCCTGGCAACAGTGCATCAGCCAGCCAAGGCTGTCAACAGCACCACAACCAGGGTCCTATCTAATGCTGAGAACAAGAAACTAAGGTATCAGATCCAAATGGAAAGGGCAAACCATCAATGCCTGTGGTATTCAAAGTGAAATGACCCAACGGAGTTGCCGTGCCATGGTCTTGTGGTGTGGGAAAGGAGTGGAGGATCACAGGAGTCACCCAGCACCATGCTGGGCACCAGCCTCATCAGCCCTGCACAGCCCCGAGACCCAGCACAGGGTGATGGGAAGCAGGAAATCCCAGGCCTTGCCCCAGCTGCCCGCACCCCAGGACCAGAGTCACTGGTGACTGTGCCCATGTGCAGCCTTGCTGCCTTCTAATTAAATGTGTATCTCAGAAAAAGTGCCCAGTCTAGAATTATTCCAATGCTCATCCACAAGTCCTCCAGCTTGAAATACCCATCTATTTAAAACTGCCAGACTTGTTTTCCACAAAACTGGCTTCTACTTCCTTCCATCTTCACAATCATCACATCATCTACTGAATCTGAAATTCCAGCTCAATTACTAGCACAAAGAAGGGATTTAAAAGGGACATCATCATCACACTATGGTCTAGAAAGCCAACAGACTCTGAATTATTTATAGAAATGTTTGAACAGATACCAGGCAAGAAAAATTTCAGCTTTAAAGAACTAAAACAAGTTATCAGTTACTGAAATAACTGAAAGACATTAAACCAATCATTCTTTTGTATTGACTCCTGAAAGATCATTCATATATTAAACCAAGAAATAATGGCTTTTTCTTGGAAAGTCACATTACTATAACACACATGGGCTTCAGAAGTGTGAGAGATTTCTTTAGGTGTGTTTTTGTAGAAGGGATTAACTAAGGATCAGCTTCAGGTTCAAACCTTTATTTCACTTGTGTCGCACCAAGCGCAGCCACATCTGAATGATTTGTATTCTTTAGTCTGAGCCAAACCCTGGGACTGCAGAGGGGGAGGTGGCTCAGCCCCAGCAGCCACCATCACCCTGCCATCCCCCAGGAAAGCCTGGTAAAGAGCCGATGCCCAGGGCACTGCCAGCATGAGTGGGTCACTGCCTGGGACTTAACACACGAGTCTTGCAAACACACTTGCAGGTGCCTCTGTCCCAGCTGGGGCAGACACACATCACTTTGGACTTAAGGCTGAAAATAACACAGGGGATATGGAGTATTTCCACCCAAATGGCTTCTGAAAGACCGTAACAGAAGGTGTATGTCACTCATCCCAGACTTGAATCAAATGAGAAGGATAAACCATGTTTCTTTGACAACCCTGCATGCGGTACGCAATGCACTATGCTACCAGAAAGGTCTTCACATACAATGAAAAACTGTTTTCTGAAGTTGGTAAGGAGCCACTTGCAGTTATCCTTTTAGCTTAGTCATGGATTATGGGCACAATAGCTTAGCCTTTAGTTTTAGTATGTTATTATCAATTAGACATGGCATGGCCAGAGGGAGAGACCAAAGATCCAGCCTCAACACATCCCAGTTCACAGGTCTCTGCCCACTGTCTGGAGCTTTGCTACCTTTGGTGGCCCAAGAGACACTTCTGGTCTCTGTTTCTCCTGTATCACCTCCACAGGAGTCCACACGCCAATAACATGGGCACAATGGGGAAAGGAGCAGGGGGATCTCCCCAATGAACCACCACTCTGCCTCTGCTCTGGTGGACAGCTCCATACCCAACTGGCCGTGCAGCCCCCGAGCTACCTGCGCCGGGCTGGCCATAACACGCAGCACCGGGCGGTTTTCACCCACTTCTACAAGTCTCAAACATGAAATATATCTGATTTCTAAATAAATCTGAGTATTTTGCAATTAGGATAAAAAAATTTGGGCAATTGTGTTTTGCCTCATTAGTGGGATATACAGATGACACACTAATTTTCTTAAGACCTTCCAAAGACTAAGGATTTACTGATGAGAGCTTGATGCAGAGATTGAAATATTAACATAATTCAGTTTTATCCCCCTAAAAATCACATTTACACCTGCAATAGAATTTACTTACAACTGTCATTTTAAATCAAATGCAATTTGAACTAATTGAAGCCTGTTTACATATAATACTTAAGTTTACAAGTAGCCAGCAGCTTTCTCAAAGGTCACTGTTAGAAGGCAAACCCATCCCGTGTAACTCATGTGCCTGATGAAGCTCTTCACAGCTCTCCCTGTGAGCAGCTGGCAGGGTGACAGAGTGCCTGAGCTGAGCCAGTCTGAAGGCTGTCAGGTACCACCAACGGTACAGTGGCAAAAATAAAACATCCCTGTTTGCTACTGAAAATGTCTACTGGCATTTAATTGTGTTCTTGCAAAAATACTTACCTGAATAGGCACCTCAATGTGTTCTGAAAAGGCATTTGCAGAAAACTTACTCCTGGGTAAAAAGGACTCTTGTCTCTCACCACATAGAGATGCCCTTCAGTGCTACCCTAAGGCAGATTTTAGTCTTAAAACAAGAGATAAAACTGTAACAATGTCAAATAAACAAGAAAACCCAAACACCTATAAACTAGGAAAAATTAAATGCTTTAAAAAAGTACAAAGATTATGCAAACCTTGGGCCAGAACCTCGGTGGCTGTAATGTCAGTGTAATTAATCTCTCTGCTCGTAAGGGACCTACGACAATGGCTGCAGCCTCCGTCCTTCCGCAGCGGCAGTTTTCACCTGCGCATCCAAACCCTTGTACAGGTGACGGGCAGACTGCCAGCTATCTCATCTCACAGAGTTAGGGCACAAGCTGGGATAACCTTTAAACATTCAAAAATGGGAAACAAATAAGTCAATAATAAAGAACCAAAACAGGCTCTTCTCCCCCTGGCTCCAGCACAGCTGGATACAAGCAGCATCCCAGCCCAATGTGTGGTGTGAGTGATGCTCAGCCCTAGCCCATGTTTGGGTCAGAAGTGTGCCTGGGTTTGTAGCCTGCTGCTCCCCCCAGGCAGAGAGGAGCCATCCCCAGCCTCTGGACAACCTGCCTGTTGCCAGTGCTGGGAAGGACTGCAGTGCAAGTACTAAATATTGAAACTCCATGCTCACTATCCTGTGACCCTGAGCTGCTTTTAGTGGTGGTCGGGTGGTTCCCAGCTAGAGTTCCATGTTGAGGAACTCCATGTTGAGTTCCATCAGATGAAGCTTTTGGCTTCACAGGCAAAAAGAAAAGCTACACAAATAATTCCTATACACTTCAAGCACATTCTGAATTATCTGAGCATCCATTTATAATCCTATATAAAACACATGATGACAGGCTGCTAAGGGAAGCTTTTGTCAGCACTTGACAAAACCAGTTGCACAGGCAAGGCTTTCCCATGGGTGTCAGCTGGGCACAGGACACCCCGCTTTGGCGCAGCCCTGTGCCCACCAGCCCATCATGGGGCACACCATGTGGTAGCACAGGCATGACATGGCCCAGAGCACACCAACCCACCTGGCACAGTAACGGCAGCATCCTCATTAGCACTTTGCAATCAGCTCAAGTCAGCTGAAAGGGCATTTTTGCTCAGCCTTCCTACTTCTGTGTTTGCCCCAAAGTCTTGACTTCCTGGTTTACTGCTCAAACACTGAGATTCAGCTCTCCTTCCATAAAGTATTTTCATCTAAAAGTAATGTGAAACATGTTTATTTTTAAAAACATTTACCCTCCCAATAATAATGTTTTAAAGAAAGGAATGTTAAGCATTAATATAGAGCAAGTAATTGCTGTTGCTTTCATTGCAGATAAATCACTTTTAATCTATTTTAGAAAAAAGAAAGATCAAAAGTGATATTAATTGCGCTGGCCAGGGAGCAAAAGGACATTCCCAGACATTAACCGCTTTCCAAATATGAAAAACATATTCAATATCTCTCCTAAAACAAGATGTTTTCCTCATGTTTCCTTCGGGGGAAATCTGCATTCCTCCCCAGGCAAGGCTGGGGCTTCACCATCAGGTTCAGCTGGGAGGAGCACCCGCAGTGCACTAGTACCCCTGGCACACCAGCACCCTGGTGACACCCCTCACCACCATCCTAGGTGCTGGGCAGGATCTAGCACCAGGACATCCCTGTCCGAACAGGAGAGAACAGGATGATGATGCCCCAGAAGTACAGCCACATGGGCCTGTGCCACCTCGCCTGCCCCTCCCCATTGCCAGCCCTGTGCCCATTAACTGCAGCAGCAGGCCTGGTTTACATGTGAATTCTGCACCAGGAGCCACCCCAATCCTGCAAACTGATTCTTCCCAGACGCCTTTAACAGCAGCCCACACAGCCTCAGTCTTCTTCACTCCCCACATGCACATCAAGAGCAGAAAAACACGAGTGGAACGGTGCTGCCTCAGGCACACAACTTAGAGCAGCAAAGCAGCATTACAGGCACGACCTGACTTTGTTACTGGGACAAAAAGCAGGGGGAATGATGCCCGGTGCTGTGCACTGGCCATGAAGAAGAGGCCATCAGAAGCATCGCTTCTCCCAGAGGTAGGGGGATTTTTCCCCTTTCCTGTCCAAAGACTTTTTAATAATTTAAAGACACATCAAGAAAGCACCGATCCTTACTTCTGTTAAGGGAATTGGGGAATGGTGCTGACAGCCCAGCCTACTCCAGTCCATCGCAGGGCACACCAGGTACCAGCACAGGACATCACACAGGTGACACCAGCAGCAGCCAGTGTGGCACCCAGCCACTCACTGCCAGCAGTGTTCAGCACCTCAGTGCCCAGTTCCAGTTACCTTGATGACCCCTCACACCATTCCTTTTGAGCAGACATCTTAAACCACGCGGCTTTAGCCTGATGTCTACCCACCTGCAGCCACGGCACAGCCATGGGCCACAGCACCTCCACAGCAAGGCTGCTTGCACCCCCGGCTCCTGGGAGACAGAGCTCCAGCTAAAAGGAGAGGGATGCTTCTGCTTTCCCAGAAACCAATGCTTCTCACCCCCACTGCGAGCTCCTCCTTCCCCCATATTTATCCCACACCGCCCAGCAGCAGGACAGACCCACAGCTGGGGGAAGGCTGCCGAGCAAAAGCCAAACCTACCATTGGATCTGGTTTCTGTATTTATTTTTCACTGAAGCCAGCCACCCTGATCACTTTTAAAGTATGTGAATTGTGGTCATGTGAACTGGAGTTTTCTGTCAAAGTAATTTTCCTGAGAGCTGTTACTCTGGAATAAGCTTCTCATGTGCTAACCTGCCAGAGCCACAGCCACCAGCCTTCCCAGGACAAAAGAATATGGGTTTTTTCTCTCAGATACAGGAGGAAGAATTTTATTAGGCTTTAGTACACATGTATGAGTAAAATACCTTGTTTGTGAAAGAACTGACATAAAACCAATACCCAAGTCCTCGCAGGACAGGGTAGATGCTTTTTAGCAGAGCATTAAAAAGCCCCACACACATAGGGCTCTTTTTTTATTTTAGTTCCTTCTCACTAGTGGTTGGTTTGGGTTTTTTAAACAGGACAGCAACAGCGTTGGAACTGTTACCGATTCCTAATGAATTAGGATTTTACATGTTTATCAGCCCTCCTGAGAAAAAACTCCCACATCCCTCACCTACATCCCCCAGAGCTAAACAGCACATAAAGCACAACACGGGGATATGACTTGTTGGGAAGGTCCCAAAGACAAATCTTTACAATGTTTTAGTGGGAAAGAGATGATAACACCCTGTTCCCCTGCACTTCGTAAAAGCAAAGTGTGAGTGTGCATCACGGGGTCTGTAGCACAGCTCCTCAGCAGCACACAGCATGCTCCCAGTGCTGCAGACCCGGCTGAAGCAGCCTGAGCTGTCCCTGACTTACCTCCCAGCGCCCACCTGCACAACTCCCTGCTTTGGGATCCGCTGATGGCACTGTGTCACCCACAGAAAAGCAGGATGCAGAGCCCACGTCTGCATAGGGGCTTCACGAAGTCAGGGGGGCTGCACAGCTCACTCTGCATCCTTCGCAGGTCCCATCCAGTACCAATGGGACCGATAAAATGGGTGAGATGTTTGGGAGGGCAGCGGTACCACTCACCATCGCCTGTCCCTGGCTGTGATCAGAGAGCAGAGCCTTGAGGGCACCAGGCAGCAGTGCCCACTCTGGGAATGCACGGCCTTTGCTGAGCTACAGCACCAAAAAAGGAGCCTACGTAAATTGTTTTTTGTTCCACTGCTGGATGAATACTCCAACAGAAGATATACAGGCTCAAGTTATTTTCAAAACATCAGGAGAAGAAAAAACAAATCTTTCACATATTGATTTAAATTTTTGATGGGCAAAAGTACTTCAGACCATACCCCCGACTTACAGCTTGTAGGTGTGCCTGTGCCACTGTCCGTACTGACAGCATAGCTCATGCTCAAGACACCGTGCGTAGTTGGTACAGGATAAAAGAAACAATCAGAGAACATAAATAAGGGAGCTTCTCCCCATCCTTTTACCCCCGCACAGAGTGGATTCTCCTCTATGAAAGAGCTGTTATCCCTGCTCCGGCAGTACTTCGATAAGCACACGTAGAATGCCTACAGGCTACAGTTTTTCATTTTCCTCTTGGCCGATCTACAGCTAAGCTGCCAAAATAAACAAACTTACCCTTCCAGTCAGGCTCAAAATGAGCCAGCAAACTGAATTTTTATGTCATAAAAGGAAGCAAGAAAATAAGCAGGAACAGTTAAAATGCTTAAAATATCGACACTTTTTTTCCAGAAGGGAAAATAAATTTATGAAGACAAGCTATTAAGCGATGACTTCAGATGCTAATTACACAGTCCTCAACACATCCCACACAGTATCACCATCGTCTTTCTAAAGTCGGAGAGGAGAGAAAGGTTGGCCCTGTGTCATCAGGGAATGAAAAATAGACTTTTTAGGTCAGAAGAGGAACAAGCACATATTTTGAAAGCTACCTCATCTAACTCATTCTTTGTAGAGCAACAACTTCATTAAACTACAGAGGGTTTGAGTGCTGGTTTTTGCTGCCCTGTGAGAGCTCCAGAAACAACCTGGAGAGGAATTCAAAGTGCTCCCACTGATGGATCCAGCAGGAACCTGCAGCCCCTGGAGCGCAATAGCTCCTGCAGCTCAGCCATGTGATGAGCAGAGCACTGAAGATTACTCCAACATCCACTGCACCAGCCCAAAAATCTCACACCGGATGGGAAACAGCTTTCCATTCGGCTTCACTGCAAAGAAATGTCATACCTTCCCTGGGAAACAGAATATGCAAACCTCACAAAAGGTACTGCTATCTCCTGGCCTGCGAGGACTGATACTGCAGGGGAAACACTCATAGGGAACACCACATATTTCCAGGGTTGTGACCAGCCTTGCAGCACCCAGCACAATGAAAGACAAGCATGAATGTGCACAACTTGTGTTTCTTTGCTCCTAAGATTCATTTCACTTCAATTTGTAACAGCCCTCTTCCTCCAAGATAAACCTGTACAGCAGGCTTTGTAGAGGAGCTGGAGCTGCATCCCTGTCCTTCAGCATGCAGTTTGCATTCCAGCACACACATGCCACTTCATTTATCTCTGCTCTTCTCATTAAAATAATTACTCTGCAAAGCACTTCAAGTACTTTAGAATACCAGCCTAGGCTTTCAGCTTGGCTCAGAAAGGCCTAGATAGGACGCAGTATCTTCGAACAGGTCTGCAACCTCAGTCATCTTGGAGCAGTCCAGCACTATTTTGACTTTACTGACACCCAAAGCACCACAAAAGTTGCACACAGCTGAGGAAATCCTCTGGCAGCAGATGACACTGAGCACTTTGCATCAGGACACTGTGGAAAAGTGTCCTGAGCAGCAGCCAGGGTCTTGGCCAGCCCTTCAGCAGACTTCCAGTCACCCTGCCCCTGCTCTTGGGGCCGCAACACCCGTGTGTGCCTGGCATCCCTTGGACCACGTTTTGCCACACTGCTCACGAATGAACAGGGACCTGCTGGATTTTGTAAATTCTCATTAGGAACAGGGGAGTAGGAATATGAAAGCAGGTCTTGCTCCTTCTCTGCGTATCAATTTTGCTTACAGTAATTAAAAGAAGTTTCTGATCTTGTTCTCTGCAGCAGCAGCACATACAGAGTGGTACAAAGTGGAGCCTGTCCTGCCTCGCACACCATGAACAGAAGCATTCACTCAGCTCCGACTGCAGAGCCCTTATTGCTGGTGATAATATGGGAGACAGAAAGAAAACAGATGGGTTTTCAGAGGCCAGAGCCTCTGCAGTTAAAAGAAGTAGTGGGGACACACACACACCAGATTTTAGCATGTAAACTGTAATTTTGCTGGAATCATTGAAGAAGAGCAAGGACTCCATGATGTCACTTCTACAGTCAATGTTCCGGCTACAACCACGCTTTACCAACCTGCCAGTGTGAAGCACTAGGACACCAATTCACCACTTTGCTGCAAAAAACAGTAAAAAAAGAGTCAATTTTAAATAAAGAGCCCATTTTGTGATTCACGTATACAAAAGTACAAATCCCAAGTACCTGCTGTGTCAAGTGAAATGCATAAAGCATTATCAGAAAAACACTGGAAAAATGTGAGTGCCACAGAAAGCAGTTGTGAAAAGTAGCTTAAGATGACTGATGTGGTGTTTGGTTGTTGGCTGTGCTTTCACTCTGCTTCCACTTACTGCACTCATTTCCCTTTTAAAGAAGTTATTCCCCCTTATACACTGCCTTTGTTCGACCCTTTCAGAGGGTAACACAGCATTAATACAATAGGTAGGCAAATAGAGAGACTGAAACAGCACAATACGTATATTAACACTCAGTTCCACCTGAAGGACAAGCTTTGACTGGGAACTTGTGTGGATGGCAAGAGCAAATTATCAGCTTAATTAGTATTTTGTATGTTCTTCTCCTTGTTATTCTCGGAGAAAAAGGTAAAGAAAAAATCATTTCTACAAGATCTGTCTTCAGCCGAGACGACTGCAGGGCCAACGGAGAACCAGAACAGAGTAAATCCCTGGAACACACATTTCCAACATCTCACCGAAAGAGCTGGTAATCGGGACACAAAGTGAGCATTGACTGCAAAGACTTTTTTTCTATCCAATCCTTGAACAAACTCAGCATATCAAACAATAGAGTACTACAAGTGTTTCATAGTACATTTACAGTCAGCTCTGCTTGGGGTCCTGCAGAAGCCCAGGGCAAAACTCTGTCTGCGATGTCTGATGTGGGTGCAGAGGGATGGAGAGCACCCATGGCAAGCCTGCGACCAACCTCAGGACCACCCCAAGACTAGTCCTTCCTTATTCTGAAAAGGAATCAAAGCTGAAAACGGGTAGGAGTGCAGTCTCATACACCTGAAACACCCAACAGCCCACACCAACTGACACACAAACTCCTCGCTCCCTAACCCGGCTGCAACACGGCCACTGCATTCCCCGAGACCAAGGCAAGACACTCCTTTTCCTGAAGACAGGCTAATTTGAACCGGACGTTCAGCTCATGTTTTTGGTGAGGACAGTACTAATCTGAGACATCACCCCCCAAACAGCCCGAAGCCTCCACTCCTGTACGTGTGCTGCTGAAGGTTTGGGTCCCTATCTGAAAGTGGGCACTGATCAAAGCCACGTTATTGAGCTCTGTGGTGGGCCTGCAGCCACAGCTCATGGTTTCTGAAACAGGGGTCAGGCCGGTCTGGAGGCAGCAAGGGGAGGAAAATTCTGATTGTTACAGACAACTAAGTGCTTCCCCAAGAACCAAATTCCATCCTGCCCTGAGCACGACTGCAAATTTCAGCCACTCAGATCAGATTTGCCAGTTGGTAATTGTGTGTTCCCCAGATGCTGACCCCCACCTGGAATGGGGGTGTCACTGACTGCGCTGTGTATTTGCAGATACTATCTTAATGCGATTTGTTTTTACACACAGAGCACTCCAGAGCGCTAGATGCTTTGAGTCACAGAGTCTAGATAATTTTCAATTTAATCTCATGGAGATTCTGACTGAACCCCACTCCTGACATTTCCATAATTAGAAGCATTTGACATTACATTTTAACAACATTCTTTTTATTTAGCATTTTTGTGTGCAATTAATAACCTGGAGTAAAAATATTTATGTATATATACACTACACTCTGAAAACCAAGATATTTTTAAGAGTGTTTCATTTGAATGCTTTTCTGAGGTCATGTGGAGCATCTATCTCTTTATATGGATAACTTGAAGCAAGAAGGAATCCATCGTGATAACATGCAAATAAGTATGGTGCATTCATACGAGACCAAACACTGTAGTAATAAAAAGGAAGGAAAACTACACAGCAGGACAGATATTTCCAGCATTAATGTAGCATTTTCACCTGCTGTGCAGACACAAATTCTGTGTACATGAATTAACACTTGTTCTTATTTGTTTTCTCACCTTCTCTATAGAGCCGGAGTCCTGCGCGCATCTCTACTTTCAACTAATATTAAGAAGCATCCATAGCTGCAGATTATTTCCATTTCTACCCACATGTGGAAAATGTGGTTGTTATGTACAGTTCCTGGGGGACACATTTTTTAGAAGTTATGCCAAAAAATAAGAAATGTCTGTCTTTGCCTCACCCTTTTATTGCTAAAACACCTCTAAAAAATTTTACATCCTCTGAATGCTCATCTAAACACCAATAATAAGGTCTAAATCAACCGAATAACGTAACTTCTACACCTGCTGGTTGAGCAAAGCTCAGCGGGGAGCTCCTGGACTTCAGGTAGGTGAAAACTGCTCTCTGATTTCTTATCACAACATTTTATATTGACATTCTTTTAAGATGATACTAGCTTGAAAACAGTTCTACATGTGCAATTGGGTCATGCATTTATTTTCATCACCATTCCTCTCGCGTGGTTTAACAAGTTTCTTGTAGATAAGATTGCTAAAATATATTTATATTTTCATGGTAGCAAGATGTTTTAATGTCAAAGAAAATACCACAAAAGGAGATGGTTCTGGGGGAAAAAGTCCCTGTCTAAACATAGCAATGAAAGGCAGAGTATTGCCAAACTCTGGATTACCCCAGCAAACCTAGAACAGATGACTGTACAACAAGAGTCTACAAGGGTGATTCACTGACCTACTCCACTTGATTGACACCTCTCAGGCAACAGGAAGGAGGCAAACCCCATTCTGTTTTCTCAACCCTAGGAGAGCAAACACAGCCGTCTGTGCCCAGACAGCCGAGGAAAGCCATGGCCCAGCCAACTGCACCCTGCACTGGGCTGGTTCAACACAGAATCAGAGTGCTGCAACCACATCGGTGGCACTTGTTGATGCACTGGCTGTATGGATGTCAGGCACAGCTGACAGCTTGCCAATGTTCAAGCAAGCCACAATGGTTCAAGCCATACACATTCTCCTTGAGCGAATTCACCCTCAAGTACAATTTTACTGTTATGTTCAGGCCAACACCTCTCTTCCATCTCTTTCCTTCTCTCCCCAGTAGAAACTAAACTCATGGTCTTGTTTCTTTAATGTGTGCATTCAACCATAAGGCTAAAGAGTTTTACCAAAGTCTATCTTTCCACTTTTGCCCTTAGGCATTCCTTGTTTCTTCTGACTCATCTCCACCAGCGGTGATCACCATCCCCTACTGTTTAGGCTTAATCTGACCACTAACCAAGTCTCAATTTTTTCTCTATTTCTTCCATGAAATCTAATATAACGCTCTTTCTGACTGATATTATGACATCACTTTTCCTTCCCATCCAACTAAACATCTTCAGCACATACCTGTATCTCCTACAACCTTCTCTACAGCCTTGATGAATGGAGTCTTGTTCAAGTTCTGCCCATTTTAAAAGTTGCCTCAAGAATAATTTTCTTTCTATTTTTTAAATGACAAGCCCATGTTTGCAGTTCTGCCTATTGTTCACCCTCTGTACTATATAAAAACAAAACTTTCCATTTTTAAGGTACTTCCTCACTTAGAACTGTGAGTTTATAAAGGCCCTTGCCTTTATTTTTTGTTCACCAACGGTACTAAAGATTTCAAAAGCTTTTGTCAATTCATTTGGAAGTAGGCTTGTTCACCTTCTCCTAGAGCGCAGTTGTGGCACTGCTGCATCACATGATTAGGTTTACCTCATCCAACCTCTTCAGACTGGTCTCCTCTGGCATAATTCTCACAATAAACCCACAGCAGAGATGCGAGGGATGTGCAGCCATCGCTCACGGCCCTGTTGGCACCTACTCCTCTCTGTGCATGGTCTCTGACTTTGGTTTATACCCCAGCAGTGGTGGCATCCTGATTCCTCACTAGGGTGTTTGCATAACAGCATGGCACAGGAGCAAAGAGTAACAATCAAAACCACCCCCTGTACTTTGAGCTGCCAGTCAACACCTCGTATGACAGTACGTGCAGCCTGCAACTCACAGAAGGCCCAACCTGGCATATCTCTGCTACGGGTGATTTTACAGAGCTCCTAAGAGGCTCCAGCACACAGCATTCAATCCGCTATGCAGCATGGTTTTCTATCAGAACATCATCCACGCATCAAACTTCACTCAGCTCAGCAAGTAAAAATCAAAGCATTTCCAAATCTCTGCTATTCTTCTGAGGAGCAAGAATAGAACAGTCCTGATTGTCTCTGTACTGCTAATTAGGAGGAAAAAAAAACCTTGGAGGAAGTTTTTGCCAGTGAGCGCATTAGCGAACACAGAGTACAGTAATACAGAACACCACGAGAAACTTCTGTAGAGGATAATTGTGTCTTTCTGCTTTCTTCAGTCTGACACAAAGCTGGAATAATTAGGATCATAAAGTCTAAGCAGCCCCAGTAAATTCAGCTAAATCTGGTATCAACACAGTTGGGATACTTATTTGCATGTTTAAATTACTCAAGTGACTAATTTTATAATTTCCTTTTCAATTGCAGAATGCCTTACTTTTAAAATCAGTCCCCTGAGAAGCAGAGGCACAGCACATGGTGCTGTTAAAGTTAAAAACTTGCTGCAGTTTAGAATATTATCGTTGCATACATTATTTCTTGTTTAATAAAAATTTAATTGTGCATATAATTTGATAGTTTAATATCAATAATTTGTTATACAAATCCAGAATGCATTGGTTTTTTCTTGGAAAAAAGTTACATTCGAGGTCCCTGGGAATAAACATTCTTATCGTGGAACTCCCAATTTTGCTGTATTTTGCTTGCAGCTTTCCCAAATAGGACAAAACTCTGAGCCAGTGAAATCATACCCTTTTAGTGCTACTCAGATGTCCCGAAATGTAGCCTACCGCTCCTGCTGTGGAAGACACGGAACACTAAGACAGGCTGCCTGTCTTCGTGAATGAAGCTGTGACATAGCTCCTTGGGCACATCTTCAGCACAAAGCCAGGGAAGGACACCACAAAAAGCCAGGAACAAAGAGCATTTTGTTGCCATTAGAGGCAAAATGCCCTCCTACCCCTTTTCCACTGGTGTGCAATTTTTAGGAGAAAGCCAAAGTTCTGGAAGCCACTAAGAACACTAATCACAATAACACAAGACCCGCTTTCTGCTGAATCTGACTCCTTATGACCTTCCAAAATGCCAGATTCCATACACCACGCCAAAAAGGCACTTTATCTGTTCGTTCCCTCCCACAGGGACAACAAAGGCAGCAGTAGGAAGCGCTCAATAAATTGCGGGGGCAATGGTGATTTGTTTGGTTTACAAAACAGATAAAGGAGAGTCCCACCGGTAAGGACACTGTCACTAGAAGCCTCATGTCTCCGAGGAACAAGAACTCCAGCAGGTTTTACTGGTAACCCAGGTGGGTCCTTGTGTGGCTGTGGGTTACAAACATCCATCTCTTTGCATCCACAGCCAGTTCAGTGCGCTCTTCAACACACTGACTGCAACAGGCCACTGAAAACATCTTTAAAAACATTTGGAAAATCCCGTTTTATTACATCATTGCCAATTACTGTCTCTGGCAAGCCAGCCTCTGGACCGGCTTGTTGGTGTGCAATCGGGTTTTCCATATCCTGGGGAAACAGTGATCTCAGGAATCTCCTAATGAGAGCAAAACTCCACAGGATCACAGGAATGACAAATTAGTTATCTGCTGTAGAAATTATGAGAAAATATTTTCCTTGTGTGTTTTACTGACATGTTATTTCTTCCCTGTTTTCTAACTTGGGAGATTTTGATGATGTTCACGGAGAGCCCAGACAAGGAGGACGGCTATTAACAGTTCTATGCCCTCCCTCCTGCATCCCTCACAGCAAGCCTTGGGATTTAACACCCATCTGCCTTCCACAGAGCTCTGGCAGACACAGTGCTCCTGCTGCTTCACACCTGCATGATGCATCCCAAGCCCCTCACCTGAAATCATGGCTTCTCTGCACCAGCAGCAGTTAACACTGCTCACATAAATCCTGCTCTGGATAGATAAACCAGCCGGCGCACCCACAGAGTTAGGACTAGTCTCCCATAACTCCTGCTTTGCTCTACTCTTGTTCTATTTCTTTTTCAATTTTATACTTCTAGTTTCCCTGGCAAAATGTAACAGCATTCTTTTCAGAAAGTCTGTCGCTAGTAAATTCATCTCTACCCTGTTCTTCTGGAGCTCCGGAAGGCATTACCTGAACACAGCAGTGACATCAAAGTTCAGAAGCCCAGATATTTTAGCGTTAACAAAATATTATTCTTTGCTGCAAAACCAAACCAGGAGAGATACCCGGCACCTTCCCAAAACTGAGCAGCGCCACTCCTGCAGCCACGTGCCCAGCAGCAAGCCCTGTTAAATGTATTTTATCAAAACATTTAACAAAGAGTAATTGTTTCACTAAAGGATGCGTTTTTCTGTTGCAAATACAGAAGAAACCCTCCAAGTCCTAACAACTTCCCACCTTCCTACAGGCATTAAACCACCTGCCCCGTGAGCCTTCTGTGCTGGCAGAGTAAAGGGCTCTTTTCAGAGGATGCAGCTGTCACTGATGCATGCTCACCTCCCCATGCAAACGCCAGTAAAAAACGCAGAGCAGCCTCCTAAGCCAGCTCCCAGCAAAAGTGACTTCCCAACCCGGTACACCTACATGCAATCAATGTAACATACAGGTGACCTTACCAAGCTTCTCTGCCTTCTATAAATTTAAATTAATTGTATCGTTTTATTTAACTTCTGAACTTGCTGTGGAGTATTAGCATATTAAAATGAACTCTGCAGGCTGTAATCACTTTACCTTAATAAAACAACTTACCAAGGCAAATTTGATAAAATTGTAGTACCCCCTTGTGGTGTTACCTTCATACCCCAACAGAACGTTTCTTAATATTATATTCTAAAAAAATCTTCCTCTATCAAGCTCAGTGGATAACTAATTAACCTTTTCTAGAATCCAATATAAGCAAAGGGAAATTAAAAGGACTATCACCAGGATCTGAGAAGGGATGAGCTAGAACAGCAGTTTTCCAAAGCTAAAAAAAGTAATTTTTAGTAAAACCTTACGCACCTTTACCTCAACAAACGTGGCACAGATCACAGCAGGAGGAACACAGCCTTCACGTCACTGTCTCTGTGGTGCAACATCACCGAAGAACACTTTCCATTACAAAAAAAAAGAGCAAGCAAGCCCACCCAAAACACAACCAGATCATAGATTACGCAGGGACCTAAGAGGTCACCGTCCAAGGACTGTATCCCACCCAGCAGGCCGTTCTCCTGCGTAAATTTAAATGACGCTGGCCGCCTGAGCACCGAGCCCCTGTGCAGGACCACGCAGGCTTCCCCGGCTCTTACTGCCCGCACACAGACTTACCCACATACCCCTCCTTCCGTATCCCCCTTACCTTGCTGGCTCTTTGGAAACCAGGAAACAAAGTCACAACAGATTTTCAAAGCAAGACAAAACAAAAGCTTATTTTGCATTCACTCTGCCTTTTATGTGTGATTCCAAAGAGGTCTGGGGGATTTCCTGAGGTCAAAGCACCCATCTCTCCTAGGAGCACTACCCAGCCTATACAAGTCTGTCCCATGCATGTGTTATCACCTGCTAAAAAGCCAGAGACACACAACCTGTTGGACCGACTTTCAGAGAGCAGCAGTCCCTGCACCTCATTGTTCCCAACACCCCCTTCAGCACCAGTTACTACAGGCCAGCAATACCAAAGACATGAAGTATAAAGAAGCTCTTTACGTGCTTTTGATGTTTTGGATTTTTATATATATATATTTGCACAAACAAGATATGCTTTTAAAAGACTTTACAATGATAATTAAGGTTTTTTAAAAATCCTCAGACATTATTAACTCATTTTCTTCATGATATGGTAATAGTTTCAACCAGTATTTGGCCAGACAAGTGAAAGAGCATTTCCACTCTAATGACATGGTTTTAGCACTCTTTTACCAAGAGTAAGCTACATCACTACTACCAACATTTCTAAGTCACCCCCCTACAAGAATTTCAAAACCCAGATAACTCATTTGCCACTTTCTAATGAGACGACTCTAAGGGATCAACAAAGTGATTTGTCTAAACCACACAAAGCAGCAGCAGCAGAACAAGACAGAAACACAGCAGCCCTACAACAGCACCTCTTCAAGGCCTTCAGTGTCTTCACTGACATTCATGCTGCCTCAGCCTTGGCAGCACGAGTTTGGAAGGATCCAGGCAATCCATTTGCATTCCCTCAGGACAAGTGAATGAGTTGTGCCCCACAACAAGCACAGATCTTCAACTCCTCTACAAGTCCTGTCTTCTGACAAAGTGCTTGGAGACAACCAGCACAGCTAGACCACAGCAGCCACTGGAGCCATCAGGATGGCTGGGCTATTGTGGTGCTCCCACAACATCTCCTTGGAGGACCATCTGGAGTGCCTTGGCAGACAAACCTTAGGCTGAATTTGAAGGGTGCCCCAAGGCAGAATGTCTTTGGTGGAGCTGTACATCAGGTTTAGGGCAAAGAGCTGCTGGCACAGAACCAGGCTAAACTTGGGCAGCCCCTTGGCTATCCAGGCCAGGAAGGCTCCCACCAGCGCCCACCATCTGTCAGCTACTGTCTCATTGCTCTGGAGCCCCAGCCCAGTACCCTGTGACACCAAGTGTGTAAGGGGCTGGTGCAGCCCCCACAGCCCCAGGCTCAGGTTTCCCAGAACTGGATTTTCTGAAAGACATTCCCCAAGAGTTGGTTGCCGTGAGGGCAATGAAGGGATCTACTCTTCACAATAATTCTGTGCCCTTGCAATGATTATGGCAACACTTGACAGACCTTTCCTCCACCTCTTAAATTCAGTGTCCAAAGGAGACAGCTCAGCTCCCAAGCTGCACACACAAACCTCAGAGGCATCCCCTCACAGGGAGGGTTTCTGAGACAGTTTTTGCAGCATCCTGCAGAACACCTAGAGACAGCGGGTTCGTTCCCAGCTGGTTTAACCCCATCAGCCACCAAGCACATCACATTCTCTTCCATCACAAGAGACATATGCAAAAAAATTAACCTCTGCATAACAAACAAAGCTTTACCTCCACAAAACCACATACATTCCTGCTATCTGACTGCAGGTTAAGGATGAAAAAAAGAGAAAGTCTCAAAGAAATACACTTAAGTAGATCTCACTCAGGCAGGAGAGGACCTCCCATTTAACATACACAAGCCATTACGAATTTTTCAGCCGAGTCATATAGACCTGCATATACAGTACGTGTTAATTCTTCCTTGTTGTCTTCCTTACAGGAGTAAGGATGGAAGTATCTTGGCTTCAGGAGAGACTGGTTTAATTCTGCTTCAGCCCTTAATTCTGCCTTTTATTTTCCTCCTGCCTCTCTGAAATTCCATGGAAAGCCATCGCTGTTAAACAGCAGTGAGTGTTATTCTCCCAGCAGTGTACACTAATAATAATTCAGCGTGGTGTCATGGAAGGCTGTGAGCTCTTACTGAATTTATTTGAAAAATAAAGTTTGGGGTTTTTTCTCAGAGATCTTTACTTAAGTCAGCATGGAACTCTTGTAAAAGATAACTACCAATAAGTCACAACTACCCAAGGAACAGCCTTTTTATTTTATTTTTTTATTCCTTGCTCACCATGACAACGTAATAAATGAGCCCTGAGAGACTAGAAGTGCAGAACTATTTAAAATTTTGTATTTTATCTTTCATTGTATGCTTCCAGACATAACATCCATGATCTATTTTTTAAAACTCTCTCCAGCATCTCCAAGTGAAATGCTCTGATTTTCAACTGCAATATACAATAATCACAAACACATCTTAGCTGCGATTCTAGGTAACAGTTTACAAAAGTAGTCTTATAGTGTTTTTGTCATCCATTAATAATTACTTGCTCCCGTAAAAGAAAAGCAACAAGCCAACAGTTTCAACATCTGCTTTTTCAATTTTTGTTTTGAGTTCTGTTGGATGTCTCTGTATTCTTTCATACATGACTAATAGGAAAGATACAAGACTAATAGGAAACATAACTGCAACTTCACTTACGGTTGGTTTCAGTTAACAGATGGTCTTTAAACTATCCAACATAAAAGCCTTCATTTCAGAAAAACTGACCCCAAAACTGCTTCATAAAATAAAGTATTTCGGGGTTTTTTTCCCCTCAAAGCTTCAGGATCTTTCAAGACACTACAGTATAAGAGGCCCCAGGGCTTAAAAAAGAAAAAAACAAACACAGACAAAACTTAGAATTTCTGACCTTAAATATCAGAGACTAAAGCTTTTGCAATCTGAGTATCAACAGCAACATACGCAGCCATACAAAGAGGCGGGCCTCCTAGACTACAGCTTTTCTCTCTCAAGTGCCAACATAAAACTACAGCAGAGAGATCTGCAGAGTCGCCATGCTACACATGACTGCCATGACAGGTCAAGCGAAGCCTTAGCATCCCAGAAGCTCGGGCAGCAGTTGCAGCAGGGTGTTCTGGCTGTCACTATAGCTGCTTCCCTCTCAATAAATCACTACTAAGTCAACCACGGAGAAATATTTAATTTCTCAGTAATATAACTAATATTACCTCAGTAATAGAGTGATATTAGTACAAGTCCTACTTCCAAACTATTTAATGTAGAATACAGTAAATGAAAAATTGTTGGTCCCGCTCACACCTTGTACAGTTTGGGTGTTTACTCAAGATCAACAAATAGGTTTGGCAAGACCTGCATCCTTCCACATTTCTTACTCTGACAATACCACTGCACATTTGTCTCATTCTAATCCTTAGCTAACAAACCTGCTGCTGACCATGGTCAAAGATAGCCTAGCAGCTCAGTACAAAACCTACACCCTCCTTTGGTCCTTCGTTCAAGAGCTATGCGATAGCTTTGCTATGAGCACAATCTGCTTGCAGCATGGCTTTCCTTAAAGGTCTGTCTACAAAAGGGACCAAAAACAAACCCAAAGAAACAGCTGTTGTCCAAAACACCTCCCAAGCCCATCCATCACGCTGTACAACCTGGGGACAGAGGGCACTGCCGCAGAACTGCTTTAGTTGTCTGAGCACCCTAGCATGGTGCTGATTTAAATACCAACAAGGTTTATTGCCTCTTGACCTTTTCAGCCTCACTCCTCCCTATGTGATGGCAGCAGCCCAGTTGAAGGCAAAACATCAAGAGCAACTTCACACAAAGTTTTAGGCTGAGAATATATTTTGTAAGGATTGTACGAGAAAGTACTGTTTGGAAGTCTGTTCTCCTGCTTCTACTTCGAAGGCGCCTGTGCAGCAACTCCGGACAGCTGAGTCTAACTGGGCTCGGAGGCCTGTGGGCAGCTGGCTGGTGAAAGCAGCAATGCGCGCTCTCCCAGGAAGCGACTGTAGGTGGCAGCAGTCTTATATGGAAAAAACAACTCACAGCGTTTAAGACTCGGATTCAGAGCCCCTGGCTCACACGGGAGGATATTTACACTTGCGATCGGTTCCTCCCACACAGCTATGCCTGTTAATGAAGTGCCCGTACAAACCGTAAATAGCTTGGTCTAGACAAGCTAAATGTTTCTATCTGCTAAAGTAAAGAACAGCACTCAAAAAAGTCACATATCAAGTGCAAGTTTAGAAACAGATGAAGCATCTGAAGATTGAAAAATAGCATTATACCCTAGGAATGTGACTCTATTTTACATAGAGTATTTTTATCCCTAACCAGAATTCTTTCAGCTTTGTAGAGAGGTATGTAACTTTTTTTTTTAAGGGGGAAAAAAACCCCAACCAGTCCAGTTGTAAAAGTGATTATTTAAAAAAAAAACCATACCAGAATTAGCAGTGGAGAAAAAGTTAGAAAATAAGCCAAAGTTGAAAGTAAGCTTCTTTCAGTCTGTTTTTCCAGATGCATCATCAGTATCTGCATGTTAGCCATTTTTCATTATTTATAAATGTATTACAGGAACACAGCCAAGCTACAAGCCAAGAAGTCCAAGACACACATTTTTAAAAACAGGGAATGTGTCTTGGTTATAGAACAAAAGAATTCATTTTATCACTTGGCTTTACCGCTTGAGAAAATGGCTCCTGGAGTGCTGAACTCCATGATAAATGTGCCCCCTCTAGATCTTTATTGCCCTTGTAAATCACAGGACTGACAGCAGTTAATAAGAAAGCTTTTGAGTGGTTTTGAAGTTTTGCTTTGTACAAATAAAATCTCATATTAAAGAATTTGCTGGTCCTCAAGGTGTGGAAAAATGAGTATGACTAGAACCTGTTGTGCTTTCTTTTTTTAACTGACTGTTTCCAGTGCTTTCCAAAAAAGTCATGTTGCACCAAGGGTACCAGAATAAAACCATTCTGTGTGGAAATATAAAAATTAAACTTAATCATTAAAAAATAACATCTTTCTAGCCTTTCTGTACCTGGTGATGCCTCAACAGGGGAACAAAATCAGAAATGTTCAACATAAAGCACAAAAGATTTTTCCACCTCTTCACATCAGACATAAGCAATACGTCTACAAAGGGTTTTTAACTGAACAAAGTGACAATTCTACACCCAAAAGTTACCAGCCAAAATTCCAGCATTACACTGCTGTAGGCAGGATCATCCGAGCCACCAGCCAACCCAGAAATTAACGTTTTCCTTCCACAGCTTCTATTATCCCTGTTCAAATCCAGGCACCACTGCTCCTTCTAAAACAGTTTATGGCACACCCTGGCTGGGGAAATCTTAACAGGAAGCGGAGTTATTTGGACGAAGCTAAACATATTTATAGGGAAATAAATATATTTCCTGTTCAAACTGGTAGTGCAAAGGCATTATGTGACAAACTACCAACAGGTATACAGAAAGCCAAGCTTCTCTTCAAGTGGATCTTAAGCATATTTTAGAAGGCATCTCAATGAAAATCCGTTAGCAGACATTGTCCCTTTGGGTGTTCGCTGCCCCAATCTAGGAAAAATAAAGTTGTTTTAAATAAAAAACAAACAACAAGTATTAAAGGAGCATATTAACCAGTGCCATTTAGGATTAGGATCGAACGACAGGCACTTACATCTCCTGCTTTTCCAGAGCTGGAAAAGAGCTCAGAACTTGACAGAGACACAGAAACTCCACAGAACAAGTTTTCTTCCCACTGCGTCACAGCAGCTGACAGCGGCAGATCTTGGTTTAGGAAAGCCTACAGAGATGTCCTGTGCCACCAGTAAGTACAGCCTTGTGCTTCAGGAGAGTTTACAACATGTGACAAAGCAAAAGGAGACAAATAATGGCATTAAGAACAAAGTTACCGGTGGCACCACTCAGTCTGTAACAAACTCTCTTCTAAATGCAGTCCTAAGCCATACCACATGAGCAGGACAGCCAGCTCAAACACAGCAGGCACCCACCTCTAGAGTGCACCATGTCTCTCTGCTGCTGCCGCCCCTGCCTTGGGGTTATCATGGTCAGTACTGAAGGAAGACCAGAAGCTGGTTTAACATTGATAACCAGGAGTTTTATTTTTAAACTACTTCATGATGATTTAAACTATTTTCCAATCCAGGAATTATTATTAAATCTCTCAAAGCAGGTATGTGTAAGTTTTTTGAGATTTTCTGGGGTTTGTTTTGTAAAAAACCTACAAAGCAAAAGCCCAACAATTAGTGGTGGAGTCACTTATCCCATTTAAAGACCAAGGTGCAGCTCCCTCCCCACTTCAGGTCAGCTGCCAGGTGCTCGCATTCCGCAGAGCCTCTCCAAACTTTGAGTTTCAGCCCAGCAATCACAAGCCAAATCATAGAGGAGTATTGATGTTTGCCACTCTACGGTTAAATTACATCAAGCATCAATGCAATCAACTCATTAGCTGTTTTTTATTGAGCACCAACATTCATTACTTACTTTTCAATTCTTTGATTAAGCAACATATTGCCTGTATTCCCAGTCTACATCTACCAGCTGATTAGCTCAATAATACTGATAATCTTCTCAAGTCAGAAGAGCTAGGAAGTAACTGAAATCCCTATGAGCAGACTCAATTTACTCCTTTTGTGTACAACATCAATACACTAAACTACTAGCAATACAATCCAGCAAATGAAACTTCAAATGTGCTAAGTTAGAGCGTAATTTTAACAAAAAGTCACAGCAGGTCATTAAAATGCCCCCTAATTGTCTCTAGATCATACTCCCTTATCCTTCCATGACCTTCCTGGCACATTGAGATTTTAAATCTCTTCTGACTGATGTAAGACCCAAGAACAGAATTGAAGTGTGATTGTCACATACGGAGTCTGAATGCCAAAGGTCAAAACAGCTTACTGGTATGCTGGCCCACTGCTCCAAATTTTATATCTTTTCTGTCCCTCGGTTATTGCCTGACATGATTTAACAACTGTAATTCCTTATTTAACGATGTCAAAGGTTTTTAGGAAATTGACTGTATTTCACCAACGATATATTTCTTCTTGATTACAGAGTGGTTAAAATGATTTTAAACCAAGACAGCAAAATAAAGCAGTAATAAAATCAATAAAAGGTGCTTAAAACATTCCTTCTATTAGGTAATGGCATTTAAAATATCCGTAGCTTGTAATGGCACTTAGGATATGCCCAAAAATCAATGAGCTAAATTACTTATTGAACTAGTTAATTTGAACATTGAGTTTTATATGTATATTGATAAAACAAGCTAAAGGAATACCGGCTACGTTTGAATTTCATAGTCAGATGTCTCCCTCTGCCGGAAAATAAACTCTAAAAACTCGAACAGATTTTTTTTTTTAAAAAAAAAAAAAAAGGGGCAGGATCAACTCCCCGGGATGCAGCGTGTGAAAACCCCACAAGAGGTCCCCGGGTCTCGCCGAGCTTGTGAAGCAGGACTGCTGCCAAGCCGGCAGAGATGCTCAACAGCAAGACAAGACTCAGGGTTCCCCCAGAGTACCACCATTCGGTCAGACCTGAGAAACACGCAAAACACACCCACAAAACACGGGGGAAAGGGGTAAAAATGAGGCATTACCGTAATTCTTTTTAAAACGGGAAGACTATCCTCAAGAAACGCACCAGCACTTTTCATGTCACTAACGCCGTAGTAGGTTGGGGAGTAACAGCCTGAGGTGCTACTCTCTTGCTAGAAGGGTAAATACCCAGGCTCATGTCTCCCAGTTCCTACTTGTGAGGTGCAAAAACCCTCCTCTTACAAAGACTAGCCTCAGCACTCATCTGGGTTCAGAGCCTATTTTCTCCTTTACCTCGAGAAAAGCTGTAATTCAGAGGAAAAAAAACCCCACATTTACAAGACAGGAGAGGCTGCTGGTATGGGAAGGGCCACCCAGCACAACAAACCGGCTTAACACAGCCCCCTCAGAAGAAAAAAGCGCTACGAGTTATAAAGATTTCTGCTCATTTACACAGTTTTATCACAGCATTGGGGAACCCCAAGTTTCCTGAGGCTCCAAAACGAGAGGCAGAGCAATAGAGTTCTCCCCATCTCAGCTGCAACACCCGGCCAGGCCGCCGGCAGCCACAGGAGCTGGGAAGCCGCAGCGGAGGTGGGGATGCCGCCCTGTCTGTGCTCTCCCTCAGGGGAAGGGAAGAGCACCCCTCCGCTTCAAACCGCGCTCTAGCGCTCAGGGGAAGAGAGTGACATCACCCTGAGGCCGCTCTCCCACTTTTTCAAGGGCCGTTCAGAGGACGTCCCTGACTGGAAAAAGGCAAACGCCCCGCTCATGGTCCAGAGGAGCCTCAGCGGGACGCAGGGCGGGCCCCCCTGGAACAGCCGTCCCTGGAAAGGCAACGGGGCACACGCTCCTGAAGGCTGTTTACTCGGGAGGCCCACGAGCGGGCCCCAACAGGCCGTGTCCCGTCTGCGGGGCCAGCCGCGGCTCGGTGGGGCCGCTCTCCCCCTTCCGCTGTGCCTCCTCGGGCCCCCGCTGACAAAAATCGGCCCCACAGCCGCCCCCTCAGGCGGGGAACGCCGAGGCGCGGCTGCAGGGAAGGGGGACCGGCACCCCCGAGCCCTCCCGAGCGGGAGCCGTTCGCCCGCCTGCCTGCTCCGCCAGCCCGGCCCGCCCCTCACCTCCGGGCGGAGCGACCCGACTCCCCCAAGATGGTGCCGCGCCGCAGACACGGGCATTTACCTTCCCAAGATGGCGGCGGAGGCGCACGCAGCTCCCACACCCTCTCCAACATGGTGCCCTGCCGACGACGACCTCTTAAAGATGGCGGCGGTGGCCCCGCCCCGGAGCGGAGCGGGGCAGGCTGGGAGCGGGGCCGCGCGGCGGGGAGCGGGCTGGGAGCGGGCCTGGTGCAGGCGGTCGGTCGGGCCGGGCCGGGCTGGCGGCGGAGCGGAGCCGGGCGGGCACCATGCCGGAGCTGGCGGTGGACCGGGTGGTGGTGCACCCGCTGGTGCTGCTCAGCGTCGTCGATCACTTCAACAGGTGGGGCCGGACGGGCGCGGCGCCGACCGCGGCGCTGAGTCACGGTCACGGGCCGCGCCGGGCCGTGAGGGGCCCGGGGCCGCGAGGGGAGCGGGGCGGGCGGATCGGGGCGGAGGGCACCCCGCGCAGCGAGGGGAGCGGCGCGCCCGGGCCTGGGCCGGCCGCTCGGTGCCGAGCGCCGCGATCGCGCTGAGGCAGCGGGAGCGCGGCCTGCGAGAGCCGCCGGAGCTCCCGGCCCGCCGCCGTTTCGCCTCCAGGAGGAGAGGAGCGGGAGGGCGGGCAGCGCTCGGCGCCGTGCGGGGCGGGCAGCACCTTTCCTAGGGCTCGGCGAGGCGGGGGGCTGTGCCTGGCGCTGCAGCTGCCATGGGGGCGAAGCCCCGTTCCTCCGACCCGTCTGGCCCGGCTTCGTTGCGCCATCGGCGCTGGGTAAGAAACCGGCCGGACGGCTGGTGGTGACTGGAGCTGGATCCAGCTGGAGGCCCGGCACAAGCGGTGTTGTCCTGTCGCCGGCCCTGTTCGATGGCTTTATCCGTGTCCTGGGTGAGGGGAGCCGATGTTTCCTCAGTCAATTTGGGGACAACACCGAGGGTCGATGTGCCTGAGGGTGGGCAGGCTCTTCAGAGGGGTCTGGCCAGGCTGGAGCCATGGGCTGAGACCAACGGGATGAGGTTCAACAAGGCCAAGTGTAGGGTCCTGCACATGGGACATAATGATCCTGTGCAGCATTACAGGCTGGGGGCAAAGCAGCTGGAGAGGTCTCTGTGGGAGAGGGACCGGGAGTTTTGGGTGACTTCGACTGACCATGAGCCAGCAGTGTGCCTGGGTGGCCAGGAAGGCCAATGGCATCCTGGCTTGTGTCAGAGACAGTGTGGCCAGCAGGTCTGGGGAGGGGATTGTGCTCCTGGACTGGGCACTGGGGAGGCTGCAGCTCGAGTGCTGGGTCCAGTTCTGGGCTCCTCACCATCAGAAGGACATGGAGGTCCTGGAGCGAGTCCAGAGAAGGGCAACCAGGCTGGGGAAGGGGCTGGAGGGCAAATCCTCTGAGGAGCAGCTGAGGGAGCTGGGGGTGTTGAGCCTGGAGCAGAGGAGGCTGAGGGGAGCCCTTCTCACTGCCTACAATGACCTGACAGGAGGGTGCAGAGAGGTGGGTGATGGTCTGTTCGCCCAAGTGACAGGTAATGGGATGAGGGGCAATGGGCTCAAGCTGTGCCAGGGCAGGGTCAGATCAGACATCAGGAAAAAGTTCTTCCCCAGAAGGGTAATCAGGCAGTGGAACAGGCTGCCCAGGGAAGGGGCTGAGTCACTGACTGAGCGACTGTGTTTGTAAGACGGGCAGACAAGGTGCTCAGGGAGATGGGTTAGTAGAGGATGGGTATGGTTGGACTTGATGATCTCAGAGTCCTTTCCATCCTAGGGATTCTGTGATGAGTGGCTGTAGTGCTCAAAAGCCCTGAAACCCACAGGGCCAGAGTCTCCCAGCCCACTGCCCCATGGAGAGGCTGTGGCGCTGGCCCTGTGCACAGCAGGGCTGTTCCCTGGCTAGCTGCATGGAGCGGGGCCCTGCACCACTGCCTCTGAGTTGGGTTCCCCAGGCACTGAAATGCCTTTGTCCAGGTGAAAATTAACAGTCGGTAATAAAGCAATCATAACACCCTTGCTACTGTTCCAGCACACACACAGTTTCCCTTGCAGGAATTAGGTGGAACAACTTGTCTGCTGTCACCTCTCCTGAACCAGGCTTTCTGTCCTAGGAACTGATGGTCTTTTCCATTTAGAATAGGAAAAGTTGGGAACCAGAAGCGGGTCGTCGGTGTGCTGCTGGGCTCATGGCAGAAAAAAATCCTCGATGTGTCCAACAGCTTTGCGGGTGAGTTTGGGTGTTCACCCTGACTGGATTATTTAATAGGTGAATTGTGTCTGTTGGGGTGTTCTAAGTCACCCCGCAAGCACACCTGATTTGTGCACAGACTGTTCCCTCTGTGCACAAATCAGCCCATATCTAACAAAAAATGCTGACCACTGTCAAAAATATACCTACTGTGGCTGGTCATGTGCTGCATCTTCCCTGTGCTGCAGTGTGGAGCCTTTGGGGAGCAGACAAACCTCTCTTAGATCACTGCTGGGTGTTGTGCTGCGTTGGAACTCACCGACCTGCTGAGCGATCGGTTCTCAGCACATTGTGCAGAAAGCACAGCTCTCCGTGCTGGCATAGCCCTTACTACTTGTGTAAAGATTTAACATATGGGTTAGCTACTTTTCCTCAATTAAATCCAGTGTTGGTGATATTGAAATAGTTTAATGAGAGTAAAAGCACTTCCTGAACACACGGCTTTCACTGACCCATTTGGGTTAGACTGTCTTCTTCCCATCAGGGCTGCTCAGTGTCTCTGGTCATTTATGGGACATCACAGGTTCCATGAGTTCCTCTCCCAAGTGTGGGCTTATTTTTTTAACCAATTCTCAGAGGAACAGTTTTCTGGCAGAGCTGAAGAAAGGTGTGCTTTTGTTCTGGCAGCCTTTTGGCTCTAAAGCTCTTATTGCTCCTGTGAATTAAAAGGGTGGGAGCCCTCTTTGTTCTCACCCCTGTGCCTGTGTACACATATATAACTGATAAAGCAACTAGCCCTTTACTCACGGGTCAGCAGGCCTTATGTAAGCGTCTCACAGTGTTCTGTAGTCTGTAAAGGTGCCAGTGACTGTGTTCTATACCTAAAGCTCATTTTTCTTGGAGCAGACCTGCTGTTGGTCAGCCAGCCCTGAAGTCTGCTGGACCCACTGTCTGTGCACATAGCCAAGTAGCCTGGGGGCTATTTCTCCCTGGTGTTTGATGTTGTTGTCCACAGAGGATAATCCTCAGAACACTTTGGGTTTCATTCCTTGGCTCTAAACTGTTAGTAACAGTGAGGCAGCCACTGACAGGCGCTGCAGGTCAGCTTCTAAACTCCCCTTTAGCAGCTAAAGGTGTCCTGAACCACAGTGTTTCCGCTAACGTCTCCTGTGCAGGGGCGCCTGCTCAATACTGCTGTTCTGTTTGCTTCCCAGTACCCTTTGATGAGGATGACAAGGACGATACCGTATGGTTTCTAGACCATGACTACCTGGAGAACATGTATGGGATGTTTAAGAAGGTCAACGGTGAGTTGTGGTTGTGCTGCAGTCAGGGATACGCTCCCAGAAATGTCGGGTCTGTGGGGAAGCGCGTGCTTGGTCGGGCAGAGGGTCAGTTGAGGGTCCTGTGAATTTGTGTGGCCCTGGGGTGGATCATCATTCTCATGATGCAGTTGGTGTTTCTAGAAGCTTTGCATCTCCAGCTATTGGAGTTTCAAGCTGTCAGACCCCAGTGTCTGCAGCATTAATAAATGATACCAAGTAGGCCTGTTCCATTTATAGCCCAGGGATGATTAGAGACCGACCAGTAAGCAACGAGAAGCACGTGCGCTCAGTAAGCATCACCATGAGCCACGTCCTTGTCCTGCCCTCCCTGGTTCATTGCCCCCTGCTCCTCAGCTCCCACCCCCAGTGTGCAGGCCCTGTCTGCCTCTCACTGATTTGGGATCCTTTCTGGTTTTGTGCAGCTAGAGAAAGAATAGTGGGTTGGTACCACACGGGCCCTAAACTGCACAAGAATGACATCGCCATCAACGAGCTGATGAAGAGATACTGCCCTAACTCTGTAAGTGCTGCGCTTTTAGGTTCTGCTCTTCACACACACACACACACCCTCTTCCTAAACAGGGGGTCTGGGCTCCCTTGGCCCCACTGTGGTTCCTGGTGAGACAGCATGGTGAAGACCTGGTAGCTGTGCAGGTACCAAGGAACTCTGATCAGAGCCTTTTGAAACAGGCTGTTCTTCCCAAGTGCCTGCAGCGAGCGCCCTGGGCTGGCAGCATCCTGTGGCTGTGGAGCACAGAGCTGACCTGCATTTTTTCCTCTAGTTTTTGAGCAAAATCCAGTTTCCTGAGACATTTGCTTTTTCTTTCCATAAGGTGCTGGTCATTATCGATGTGAAGCCAAAGGACTTGGGGCTACCCACAGAAGCTTATATTTCGGTTGAAGAAGTTCACGATGTGAGTATTTAACGTGTCTCTGCCATTTCCTGGGACAGGGGTTTCTCTGGAAGGTGGCTGTTGGGTTTGCCTTGTTCTCTGCACTGTTGTCTGCATGTGGGACGTTGCGTTCTCTAGTGAGGGCCTGTGACTTGCAGACCAAACCTGCTGGAACCAGAGGTTGAACCCCAGTCCCAGTGTAAGCGTTTGGGAGCAAAGCTTTCATCCACCAGTGCTCTTTGAGGGACAGCTGAGCGTTACTGTAACACTGCTTAAACCAAGAAAAGCCCCACTGGAGCGCTCCTGGTTCCTTGTACACAGTGTGTAACTGCCTTGCTGGTCTGTGCAGTTTCTTGTACTCCAACTCAAAGCCATTTAAGGGCACTTGCACCCCTCTCCCTTCAGTCCCCTTACACTGCCAGAACGTGCTGATCCTGGCAGCAGGCACAGGGTGATCTGAGGCCGTGGCACCACAGGAAATGTCCCACTGTTGGTGTGTGAGACGTCTGTCCTGGCCCATTGGCACAGACCCACATCCCTGCAGCCAGCATGCTCAGTCTGACTGTGTCTTTTGTGTCCTTGCACCTCCAAGGATGGCACTCCCACCTCCAAGACATTTGAGCATGTGACTAGTGAGATCGGAGCGGAGGAGGCGGAGGAAGTTGGTGTGGAACACTTGCTACGGTAAGTACGGGCCCTGCCAAGCAGCGCGTGCGGCCTGGCCAGCATCTCTGGTGCCAGCCGGTGGGACGGTGTAGAGCCCATACACATTGTCGGAGCTGCAGAACACGGGGTGTGACATGGCACTGCGTGTGACACCGTGTGCCTTGGGGCTGGGCAGGAGCATTGCTGCTGGGGCTGGAGTGCCTCAGAAATGAGCTGTTGCCTTTTCACCTGAAATCCCATTGCTTGTTTCTCTCCGTCCCTCTAACTGCTGCTACAAACAGTATTCTGAAGAGACCGTACAGGCAGCGTGGGATACAGCACTCTGGGTTGGATGGGCTTTGTAATCGCCTCTGTTTGCTCTCAGGCTTTGCCTTGACATGGTCGTTCCGTTGCACTTCATCCAGCTGTTCCTCTGCAGCTGGAAAGGCCACACACAGTGACCTAACGCCAGTCTCTCTGTTGGGGTGTTCCAGGGACATCAAGGATACTACAGTGGGCACGCTGTCCCAGCGGATCACAAATCAGGTCCATGGCTTGAAGGGACTGAACTCCAAGCTTCTGGACATCAGGAGCTACCTAGAGAAAGTAGCCATGGGCAAACTGCCCATCAACCACCAGATCATCTACCACCTCCAGGACGTCTTCAACCTGCTCCCCGATGTCAACCTGCAGGAGTTTGTCAAGGCCTTTTACCTGAAGACAAACGACCAGATGGTGGTGGTTTATCTGGCCTCCCTCATCCGGTCCGTGGTGGCCCTGCACAACCTCATTAACAACAAGATCGCCAACAGGGATGCAGAGAAGAAAGAAGGACAGGAAAAAGAAGAGAGTAAAAAGGAGCGAAAAGATGAGAAGGAGAAAGACAAGGAGAAGAGCGACGGCAAGAAAGAGGAGAAAAAGGAGAAAAAGTAAAAGGTAGTTTTTTTATTTGTAAATTAAAAATCTTGTAAACTAAATCACTCTGTTGCTGGGTCCCTTTTCTGTCACTGGTGTGGTCAGGGCGCTGCTCTCCTCTGCTCTGGTATCTGTGCTTTGTGTTCTCATGCCAGGACTGGATCCATCTACTCCCAGGGGCAGCAGTCACCCCACAGGCGCAGGGGCATTTTTAATTGATGGCAGTGGGGCAGCTCCTTTGGTGTCTGATGGGGCAGCAGCTGAGGATTTTACCATGTGCTGCATTCACCCCCTTGCTCTGTCCTTCTGCTCACGCTGAGGTTCTGCTCATGACACCCAATTTATTAATACGTGTCCATCATGGAAGCAGAGGACAGGCGGAGGTGGCTGTGGGCAGCATTCGTGCCCTGTGCCAGGCTGGCTCTCCCACTGCTGGCTGCTCCCAGGGGCACGGCAGCTGTTTGGTACCTGGCACTTCCAGGCAGATAAAAACTACTGCTGGCTCCTGCACTGCTGAGCAGGGGTGGAAAGGCGGCAGGGCCACACGCAGGAGTTGCCCCCCACCCCTTATGCAGTTCAGGCCTAAGTCACTACATCCAGCCATTTTCATGCAGCAGAGAACTGAGGATGTTTAACCCAGCTCCAGCTGCACCATCCCGTGGCACTGGGCACTGCAGGTGGCACCATGCTGTGGGTGCAGCCTCCATGGAGGAACCAGCAGAGCGCCTCAAGCGCCATGGGTAGAACATGACCAAAACAGCAGCAGGGGAGCACCAGAAACTGGAACCTGCCCATGTCGCTGTACCAGCCAGGGTGATGGGGACAGTCCCACGCTGCAGCAGGCCTGGGCCATGGGGACGTCCCTGGGCAGGGCGGGAGCAGTGCTGGGGCCGAGCGGCCACAGCCCCTGGAGCGTTTTTCTGGGATGGGGCTGGCAGCAGCTGTGCCGCGCTTGGCGCTGTCAGTCCCCAGTGTGGCACAGGGACAGGCTGTTAAAACACAACACAAACCCCAAACCGTACACTGTGCCAACCAGCTGCTGCACAGCAGAGTGATGCAAAACCAGCAAGAACAGCGGCTTGTTGAGCTCTGCTTGGCTCAGGCTTCTCTGAGCTGCATTCACCTGATTCTCTTCCACCAATGCCCTGGGTCTCACTCACAGCACAGTGTGGCCACGCCGGCCCTGGCAAAGGCCTTCAGAGTCATTTTGAGCCAAGCATGACTCGAGGTTGAGCAGAGGCAGGCTGAAGCATGGGCCCAGCCTGCCCCTCCCACGCAGTGTGTGCGTGCTCTTTGCACGTCTTCATGGCCGTGGTGCGAGCATCCAGCACGGCCCTTCGGCAGCATCCCCACACCCACTGCCTGGGGGCTGCGCAGGGCTGTGACCCCCTCCCCACAACGCACGGCCCTGGACACACCTCGGCAGCTGCTTATCGTTTATTGCACAAGAAGTCAGCGTCGCTGAGGCAGGATGGTGCCGAACGGAACGATCCGTTACCAGTGAGGAGCTCTCGCAGTCTTGTATCCACACACCCCCTTTCTGTACAGCTCTGCACACCAACACCCCACGGTCTGTGTCCCCCCTCATGTGCACACCAGGGAGCAGAGGTGGCATCAAGGCGACAGACAGGGGCCTGATTCTGCTCCCCGCCCCCCAGCACCAGGAGCTCCTGTCACCAGCCCGGCCGGTGGCAGAGGAAACACAAAGAGTTTGGGCCCAACTTCCCCCTTCAGCAGAGGCCAGACATGTCATGAACATGGCCAGAGCCCCCAAGGAGCATCTGCTCCCAGCAACAAACCACTTAAATACAACTGCAGAGGGGCCACACGCTGGCAAATCGAAACGCACAACGGGTGGGGGGGCCTGGGCCCAGGAAGGGGCCGACAACCGGGGCTCCCCCAGGACCTCGGCTGAGTGCAGGACAGGGTCTGAATGCAACCTGAGACTTGGTTCAAGACTCATTTCCCCTCCTACCTACAGGTATTTAAATGCCACAAGGAGGCAGAGAACATCGGGGGGGGGGGGGAAAGAGGAACCTGTGCCACAACCAGATCTCATTTAACCATGTCTGAGAGGGGAGATTGGGGAGCCTCGGCACTTTGTGTGCTGCCTGCCAAGGTGCAGGGCTTCACCCCTGCGCCCACCCGCGCCCCTCGGGAGCTGAGCTGAACAGAGCCGGGCTCCTGCATCCACCTCCCCACCACACCTCAAGTTTCTCTGGGGAGGGAAGTGTGGCTCTGTTTCCCCGGGGCTGCGTTAGCGCAGATCACACACGGGAACAAGAGCAACAGCGTCCACAGGTGCCAGCGCTCAGCCCAGGGACAGGGCGCAGCCTGGGGCTCCATGGGCGCCAGCAGCAGGACCTGGGGGCCGGCAGCGCTCCAGGGAAAGCACCAAAGCTCCGTCACTCCTGTCCAAACCCTTCTGTCTCCTCGATCGCATAAAGCAGCTTCTCCTTCAGCTGTTCGTAGCTCTTGTAGGGCGGGAGATCCAGGCGGTTAAAGCTGGAGAGATGGCAGAGGGTGTAGCTGGTGCTGCAGCCCCATTCCGCTCCCGACAGCATGATGCCCCCTGGCCCCAGCTGCGGTAAGGTGCACAGCCAGGGATGGCAGCTACATCCCACGGGAACGTGGGTGGAGGGGACGGAGCCTGCCTGGCACCCCATGCAGCCCCGCAGACGCCACCAGCCCTCATCCCCGAGTGCTCCCCCAGGGCCAAGGAGAAATGACTTACCATGTATGGCTCCGAGGCAGCCACGTCTCTTTGCCAACTTTATCAATGCAGAATTTCTGGGGCCCATTGCTGCCTGTTAATTATGAGCACAGCAAATCTCATTACACAGCCAGGAGCTGAAAGAGAAAGCCCTCTGCCACCAGGGATCACAGCACCACACAGCTTTGTGATCTGAGACAAGGGGGGCAGAAACCCATAGCAATGTTTGCTGCCCTTTGTGACCCCCTGGCAGAGCGGCCACACGGAGAGCAAGGAGGCAAGCTGGAAGGTGCAGTCACAGCACCGGGAGCAGTGCGGCTCCCACACAGGACAGGTAAAAAGACAGTGCTAAACTGTGTTCATGCACAGCCCTGTGAGGCTGAGCGGGTCCATCCAAGAGCTTTCAGGACCTGGGCTCAGGAAGCTCAAGTCACTGAGGTCACTTTAAAAGATTGTGAAAGCTGGAGAGTTCCAGGGGGCTGGAAAAAAGCTGATACACCAGCAAGAACAGGAGTGGGCCAAGTTCGCTGGGCAGCTCAGCACTGATTCCAGGAAAGTCGGGGAAGGGCTGGTACAGGCGTCAGAGAGGAGCAAGTGAAAGGATGGGGCAGAGCAATGCTGCACTGTGGGGTTCTGGAAAAGGGGTTTTGTTGCACAAAAAGATCAAATCTCATTCAAAATGTGATTACAAACTGGATCCAGTGCCTAACCATGGCAGCACGGGTCACAGCTAAGGAATTTGTCTGGGTACCGCCGGATTAATCACAGCACTCAGACACCACAGCCGCTTCACTGCTGACAGGCTGCAGGCTGCCTTGGGTTCTGATAGGGACAGAGACAGCCAGGTCCCACCCACCGCTGCCCCTGCTCGCCTGCCCAGACCCTCCTGAGCAGAGCACCCAGGAACACCCACCGATGAGCTCTGCAAAGCCCCCGACGGGCAGGCGGCAGGTCCCCGTCACAAACTGCAACAGCCGGATCCTCTTCTCATTGTCCATCTCTTTAACCACCTGCAACAAGAACAGAGCAGGAGAGTGGGAACTGTGTCACCCCAAGCTCCTGCCAGGCACCCCACGCCCTCCAGACAGGCTTGGATGCAGCCTCGGGCAGTGCAGCACATCAGGTACGCACTCTCGCCCTTGTCCTGCATTTGGGACAAGTACATCCCAAGGGGGAGTGAGGAGCAGCTCTGCCCAGCCCTGCCCTCCTGCAGAGCCAGTTTTGCCCCTTCCCTCCCAGCCAGCAGCTCTACTTCACACCAGCCCCTCCCATCACCCTGCCCTAGAGCTGCAGCTATTGCTAGAAACAGGCTGACCACAAAGTGCTTGCCCCTGGCCTTGGCCAGCTGCAGCCACACGCCTCCTGTGCTCCTGGGGAGGCTGCCCGGTCCCAGGACGATCCAGCATGGGGAGCAGGACAGAGGCACTGCTGGCACTGGGACTCACCTGCCAGAACCACTGGATCTGTTTGCTGTTCTTGGTGTAGTGCCTGTAGATGGTATTCTTCTGCCAGTCGTTCATGTCAATCTCCTGCATGCCGCAGAGCATCAGCTGGGGACAGGGGACAGGAGACAGTCAAGAGGGGCACAGAAACGGGGCCCCAGGCCTGCGCCTTGGAGCACGCACTCCTCCAGTGCCCGACTGCACCAGGCTTCAGCCCCAGCCCACGGAGAAGCCCAGGAGGAATTCCTCATCCCTGAGCAGACAGCTCCTTGCTGACATCCCTGCAGTCCCCACCACATGGTGGTGGCACCTCCCTTAGCAGGGTGCATCACTGTGTCCCACCGTGTGCAGCCTACGGCCTCTCTGTGTCCCCACCGCGGCGCAGGCACCAGCTCACCTCCAGCTCCTTCTCATCAAAGTAGCGCAGCCACTCCAGCGGCACCACCTCGTTGAAGCCGTCCAGGAAAGCCTTGGTCTGCTCCTCCACACCCCGCGTGAACCTCCAGTCTGTCAGCAGCCTGGCAAGGCAGACAGCAGTCGGTGCCACTGGCCCGGCGTGGGGTACCCCCACCATCCCTCCCGCCAGTGAGGTGAGGGAGCCTGGGAGTCTCAGGGGTGCATGGGGCAGGGGAGAGGGGCCCCCCTCAATTCTTACAAGCAGGTTCCCCTCTCTGCCCCCGAAACCAAGCGCAGCAGCCAGCCTGAGCACAGAGGAGCGGCTGGTGGGGATCAAGGGGTGCAAACCCCATCCCCTGCCAGAGTCAGCGGGAGTTGTTGGCCCTGGCAGCCCCCAGGCAGTGGGCAGGCAGGATGAGCAGCCCTGGGACAGCGGGAGAAGTTTTACCCTCTCTCCCCTCTCCTCTTTCCTGAAAGTACTGGCAACTGCCCAGGCAGCAGCAAGCCAGACCGCAGCGGAGCTCAGCCGACTGCGCCAGCCCATACTTGTCACAGGCCACGTAGCCCAGGGAGGCGGCAGCCACGTCCCAAGCCCCACGTTCCCAGCCCAGGACTGCCCGGGATGGGCAGGATGGCCACTCACATGATGTACTCCTCCTTGTTCTCCTCCGTCACCCGGATGCTCTCGCCACCCTCCTTCAGCTCGTGGGTAGTCACCTTGCCCAGGATCTCCATGTCCTGGATGAAGTACAGCTCCAGGCCACACTCCTCCAGGCTGTTCTCCCTGCGGGGGACACGGGGGTGTGACTGCCAAGGGACCAGTGGGAGTGAGGGGCCCTGGGGAGCAGCGCTGCCTCCCCTGCAGTGGAACGGGCCCGGAGTGTGGAGCACTCACTTGGTCCAGACGATGGAATTGTAAAACTCAGGGTCAATGGATTCCAGGTCCTTCAGCGTGGGCCGCTTGTTCAGCATCCGCTTGTAGAAGGGCAGCGTGAAGCCGGTGTCGATGAACTTCCCGTGATACAGAGCCTGTGGTGGGAGGGGGGATGCCACATCATAGGGACCCCAGGACAGACCCATAGGGTGAAACAGTGCCTCCATCCCTGGGGCACCCACAAGGCAGAAGGGAACCGATCCCAGGGTCCCAGAGCTGAGGTGCTCGCTCCCAGCTGGCAAAAAGAGCAGGCTCCCCCTGAGAGCACTGCCTGGGGGTGGCTGGCCTGATGTGGGTGTGCTTGCAGCCCCCCTCCCCTCCCCACCCTGAATTCCACCGTGTCTCCTTCTCCCCTCGAAGCTCTATTAAGAGCACTTGTTTAAACAGAACTGTGCTGCGGCTTCCCTGAATCCCTGGCTTCCAGGAGCCCCAGGGCAGCGGCAGCCAAAAATAATGCAGACGCTTGTCTAGAACAGCCCAGCGGTGAGTAATAGTCTGGGGTTTTATGGGTGTCCTGCACGGTGGAGGGCAGGGCAGGACAGAGTGGGACCCCAGCAGCTGCCTCCCGCACACACCATGGGCCAGGGACCCGGCCCCAAGCTCAGGGAGCCCCTAGCAGCTCCCCCCGCCAGCACTGGGCCGGGCAACCCCCGGCACGCTGGCCTTGGGAGTGTGAGTGGGACGGGAGGAGCCGCACTGGGGCTTGGGCAGCTGGAAAATCTCACACTGCTGAGGCTAAAAATAGTGCCTGGAGTTGCAGAGCCGACAGCACCTGGGGTGACAGCCAAAGACCTGGAGCCATCCCCGCACACAGCCGCAGGGAAACTAGGTCCCCTCTGGCCCCACAGCCACTCCCTAGATTTAAACACATCCCCCGCAGCTCCCCCTGACAGCCCGTCCCCCTGCAGACCCACACCTGAGTGAGAGGCCTGAAGGAGGGCAACAGCATGGAGCCCAGCACCGCCACAGCACAGCACACAGAGCTGCCCCACCAACCACCCCGTGAGCACCACACAGGCCCCACTCTGGGAAGACACACACCAACAGCACGTCTGCTCCCCCATCCCTCCCGACCCTGCTCCCCGCGCTCTCACCATGGCGATGAAGCGGCCGATGAAGCGGAAGTAGGTGAGGTGGTCAGGGTTGATGGAGGAGGCTGGGTTGATCTGCAGGCAGTAGTTATTCTTGCCAGCGTACTCGAAGAGGCAGTACATGGGGTTGAGCACCTCATGGGACAGCAGGAAGAACCACTCCCTGGGGTGAGAGGGAGGGGCAGTGCAGTGAGGAGCAGTCCCAGGCGCCCAGGGGCTGCGGGGGAAGGCTGAGCCCCAGCCGGGGGGACAGCACACCCCACACAAACCAGGCATCCATCCCCTCAGGTGCTGGTGTGGGCATTGGGCCCTTGTGTGACGTGGCGCAGGTATCCTCCAGCCCAGGGGTATAGTACGAGTGTGGTTTGTGAAGTGCTTCTGGGGACACCGGCCACCAACGTCCCAGTCTGCCCAAGGTCCCGCTCGGAGCATCAGGGATCCCAGCAGCACCACGTGGCTCAGTCCCATCAGGCTGTCATACATGGACATGCAAAGCCCCTGCCCCAAGCATCCCACATGGACCCTCCTGGGAGCCCCTCCCCAAGCTCAAAGCAGTGTGGGACAGGCACCCTCCTGGCTCTGCTCCCCCGGCCGGGCAGGGAGTCGGGAGTCCTTGGGCACGGAGGCGGCCCCAGCATCCCGTCCGTGGTTCTACCCTGTGGTAGAACAGCATGATGTAACCTACCATAGGGTAAAACCACTGGCAGGACGCAGGGAGAGGCACACAGCAGGAGCCTGGAGCCGGGGACAGCGGCACCCCAAAGGAGGAGCGGGGTGAGAGCACAGCAGCACCGGGGCAGCAGAAGGCAGGGGAAGTGTTAGCCCAGCACCAAGGCAGACACCCTGCGTGGGGCCTCGCAGGGACATGGTACCCCCCAACTCCCACTGAGCCACAGCCCACACTCTGGTCACACCATCCTTGGGGCCAGCAGCAACCGCATCACACCACGTCTGCCCTAGCACACACCAGGGGGCCTGGGAAACACCAGGGCTGGGGGGCTGTGAAGGTGGGGGGAGGGTTGTGGGAGATGGGCACCTGCTTGACCCATCCCCCCACGCCCTAGGGGTGTTGGAGGGGCCCAGCCAGGTCCCCCCAGTTCTCTGGGCCCAGGACAGGCTGACACAATGCTTTCCGGGTGTTCCACCGTTCCTAAAACTCCCACCATTTCCCGCCCAAGACAATGCCAGAGAAAGGCTGGGAGCCCGAGTGCACAGAGAGACCCCCACCCGCACTGCCTGCAGCCCCCTGCCCACACCGCCCTTGAGGGAGTCATGCCACAGGTGGGCACAGCCCGGGCCAGCAGCATGGCTCTGGCATGCCAGCACTCACCTGGCGATGCCGCCGTAGTCCAGGCCCTCCTCCCCTCGCATGATGATGTACAGGCGGCGCCGCAGGTCGTAGGGCTTCATGTTCATGATCTGCGCAGGGGGAAGGGGAAGCATCACCACGGGCGGGAGCCAACTCTGCACCTCCCCAGGCTCTGCAGCCCCCGCCCCACCTCACCTGCTGGAAGGAGTCCTCAAAGAGTGTCTGGCGGGACACACTGATCTTCACGTGGCTGGGCAAGGCGTTCGACTAAGGAGCAGAGACACGAGGCTTTGTGGGTGCTGGCCCCGCAGCTCTCCTCTCCTCCTGGGGTCAGGCTGCCCACACACCCACTCAACCCAGCACCCTCCGAGCTGCCAGGGTCCCCAGGTGCTCTACTCACGTGGCAGAGGAAGCGGAACTGGTGGTACTTCCAGCGAAAGCTCCTGTCGTATGCCCCCGGGGAGCCACCCTGCTTGCTCCTGCAAAGCAGCACAGGCCTCAGGTCAGCATCCCCACCTTTGAGCTGCATGGATCCAGCAGCCTCATCGCCAGCCAGGAGGGAGGAAGGTCTCCATGGTGCAGCTGACCTCCATCAGAGCCAGACATGAGGCCCTAAACCCACTATGGGTGTCTTCGCCTGAAAGCTGGCCCGCTTGCCCCTCTCCACGTCACAACCACAGGAGGACAGGACCTGTGTGCAGCCTGGCTGCTGTGTGAGAGGCCTGGCCCAAAAACACTCACCCAGACTCGAATCCAGGGCGGGGGTCCTTGAAGGTGGTGGTGCGGGTGTTGTGGTCCACGAAGTAGCGCACACCCTCGTTCGTGTACTTCATCTCCCAGCCGGGTGGCAGCGGCGGCTCCTGGATCATCCTGCAGCCAAGGAAGGGTCACCAGGCAGGAACCTCCAGCATCTCCACCCTCGGCCACAGCCCCCCCAGCGGCCGCCCTTGGGACCACCTTCAGCTCACAGCTCCGTGCCAGGGAGCAGGAAGCATCCATGGCACAGGACTAGCGAGCACCTGCACCCAAGAAAGGAGCCCTGCCTGGGCCGTGCTCTGAGGACTGGCCACAGTCACAGCTTCACCGTCTGGGAGAGGTGGAGCACAGGCCTGGTCCTCAGCCTCTTTGGAGAACCCCACATGGAGCTCTCAGGGGCTTGAGCAGAGCCCTGTAGGAGGCAACAGGGCAAGAAGAAAGCGCCCCACTCCTGTTCAGAGCACCCCATATCTTCTCCATCAACTCCTCGTCTCCACAAGCTGGAGCTGCCCCTCAATGCCAACAGTTCACATCCAACCCTCCTGGGCTCTGGTGCTGCCTGCAGCTTCCAGGGCTTTCGGCTCCCCAGCGCTGCACCCACTCCGTCCCCTGGCACGGAGCATCCCAAACAGCGAGTGTCCCCCACAGGCCACCTACCCCTGCGTGCGAGGGTCTTCCCACTGCGTGGTCCGTGTGTTGTGGTTCACGTAATACACTCGCCCATTGTCCTGTCTCTTCTCTACAAGAAAAAAAGAGAGGAAGCATTAGCTGGAGCACCCTGGCCACGCTGACCCCAGCCCAGGAGCAGCTCTCAGGTTCCAGCTGTGAGGATGTGTCTGGCTCCCGTCCCACGCCCCCCAGCACTGCCCAGGCCAGTTTGGGGAGCGGACAAACCTCCATCTCCACCTGCTCCCAGCCTGGCTTTCTCTGTGGGATGCACCACAGGCAAGCCGGGCCCTGCCAACCCACTGCCAGGCTGGCACAAGGGGGGTGTTCGGCCACGCATCTGACTGGGTGGGGGCACAGCACCCTCCTCAGACACGCAGCGCAGGACAGCATCCCTGTGGGGAGGCTTCTCAAATGCTGCCCTGCACAGCTCCCACCACCTGTGTGCTTACACAGACCCCCAACATCCCTCCAAACCAAATGCACTGCCCCCCCATGTACCCCCAGCCTTGCACTCTTGTTGGGCAACACATCCCCACCCCCTGCCTGCACCCCCTTCCCAACACTGCTGTCGCACCCACAACAGCCAGAGCCCGCCCAACATGTCCCAGCCTGGTGCCAACCCTGCACCCGCTCCCCCCACACCCACCCCATGCACCCCCTCACACCCTGCCTGCCTCTCACCAGCCACCCCCTGAGCACACCCACCCCCCCAACACGTGTGTCGCACACGCAACACACCTCCTTCCCCACGTGCCTGCGTCACTCCCCACATGCCCGGCCCTGCTCCATGCCGGCTGGGACACCCTGCACGCGCTCCCGTCACCTCACAGCCACCATGGCCCTCTCACTTGACCTCCCCCCATGGGATGACCAGGGCCCCATCCATCCCAGAGACTCCATCCGTCTTGGGGCCACCCTTCCCACAACGGGGTGCTGACCCTGCATGGAGCCATGCTTCTCCCAGCTGACCCAGGACAGAGCTCCCCTCCTCCCAGCACAGCAGTGAAGACTCAGGCACCGTCCCCATCAAGATCCTGCCCTTAAGAGACCCCGTGAGCAGCCTGGGCCCCTCCGTACCACTCCAAGCTCCTGGAAGTTTTAACCCCCCTACTGCCCACCCCAACTGCCCAGCTACACCCACAGCACCCCAGCCTGCCCTCTCCAGGGATGCTGGTGTCCTTGAGAAGGGGGGTGGGTCTCCCAGCCCTTGGAACAGCACAGGGACCTTTCAAAGCGTCCTGACACGTAACACAGGGGACAGAGGGGCAGGACAGGCAGCCCCGCTCCTAACAGCCCCCAGCCCCGCTGCGCACCGGGGCAGAGCATCCCAGGCAGCAGGATGGATCCCTGCTCAGCAGAGGAGTGGTCTGGAGACGAGCGAGGAGTTGGATCCCCAACCTCTCCCCTAGTCCAAAGAACAACCACAAGCACTTCTGCATTCAGTAGCTGAGGGAGACTGGGAACTCCTCCAGGAAAAGAGGGGAAAAAAGGAAAAAAAGCTGGATTTCAAATCAGAGATGGCGCTAATGGCAGGCAGACAGCCCCACACGCAGCGCAGGGAACGCTGGCTCCCCAGCTCGCTCCCGTTAGTGCCAGGGATGGGAGCAGAGGAGCTGGTCACAGCACGCATCCTCCCCATGGGGCGGGTGAGGGTCCCAGCAGGCTGTTCAGAGAGCGCAGCTACACACGGGTGATGCTGCTCAGTACTTACCCCAGCCGGGAGGAAGAGGACCGAGAGGATCATTGTCGGACGGGGCTCCGGATGGCTACAGACAACAGAGGGTGAAAACACAACGTCAAAACCAGGGCAGGGCCGCCCGGGCAGAGCGGCGCAGAGGTGAGCTGTGCAGCCCCTGCTCGCCTCCCTCGGACCCAAGATCCCAGAGAACTTAGAAAAAAAAAACCCTTGAGTGTTCAAGGGGGGGTTAAAGAGGGAAAAAAAGGGGGAAAAAAAAAAGCCCAAACTAAACAGAGGCTGGGGCAGCCAAGGGGGCGGCGGGCAGGGGCCGTACCGCTCAGAGGGGAGCGGGCCGGCAGTGGCCAGATGTGCACGGCTGCTCGGCTGCCGCCGCCTGTCCCCACCAGATACACCTCCAGCCTCCTCCAAGAACCACACACAAGAGGGGAAAAATATCGCAGGCCTTTCCAATGAAATCATTCCCACAAGCCCTGTCCACGCCCAGCGCTTCCTGGCGGGCCGGGGCCCCCTCCTCCGCGGGCAGGGCGCGGGATGCGGGATGCGCTCGCACTGAGCCCACATTCATCGGTGCAGACGGGCGGCTCCGCACCCCACACCCCCCCAGCAGGTTGGGGGCGACGCACAAAGCACCTTTCTTCTTCCCTGGGGCGGGCAGAGCCAGCGGCCGTCACCCAGCCTGAACCGGGGGGATGCCCTGGGACGGGGGGAGTGGGCTGGAGCGGGGCCCCGCTGCCCCTCTGTGCGTGATCACCCCCCAGCCCCGCTCCGGCTCCACTGACGGTCCCTGGGGATGGAGGCGCAGCCCCGACAGTTGGGGCTTCAGGGCAGGAGGAGCCCTGCGAGTGCTTTTAATGATGAAATAAGCAGCGTATTGTTACTGAAACGGCATTTCCAGGCCCCCCCGACAGGCGGCTGCTGGAGAAGGGCTGGCAGCCCAGCCCAGCCGGCAGCCCAGCCCTCCGCCATAGACCCAGGATGTGCCACCACAGCCAGGCCCAGCCCTCCTGCCCCAGGCTCAGCTGCTGCTCGGAGTGCCAGGACCCCCAACCTGAGCCAGGCACCAGCACTTGGGGCACCCCGCAGTAGCTTGTGCCTCTCTGAGCCTCATCTCTTCTGCCTGACCCCAGGTGTCAGGATGGGGGTGCAAAGGCTCTGCCCAGTCAGTGGCCAGCCTGGCACAGCGTGCCCCAGGCTCGGGACAGTGCCCACTCCCTCCCTGCCTGGAGACACATCCAAGTCTCATCCAGAGGTATCACCTCCCCGTGACTTAAGAGTAACTAATTAAAACTAACAGGGCAGAAAGATGAGCCCCCACAGCAGAGCTCAGGGGAGCCAGCCCTCCGGCAGCTCACCACAGCCCCTGGGAGCAACCCGGTCCCTCATGCCCCCTGGATCCCTCAGTGCAGGGGATGGTGTGTAGGGCAGAGCCTGGGGAGTGCAGCTGGCTGCAGCCTGGCCCCCCAGCCACTGCTTCCCCCAGGGGCATTGTGCCACCCTCTTCTCCTGGCATGGGGAATGCTGGAGCTGAGCAGAACGCCCGGGCAGGGAAGGAGGCAAAGCAGGAGCCATTGCTGCTGGCAGCAGGGAGCTTGAAGCAAAAAGCACAATCATTTCATCAGGCTAAATTTGGAGCATGAGTCCCTCCCTCCCTGCGCACACCGCGGAGCCCGGCCAGGGCGAGTCGCACAGCCTGGAGCAGCTCCAAGGCTGGTGCTGGCAGACACACCAGCGAGCGACAGGCCCGGAGCCCCGTTCGGCCTCTGTCGGAAGCCCCTCCCACGCACCCCTCGGCAGAGGTCCTGCCAACGGAGAGCCAAGGAGCACAGGGGGGTCCCAGACCTGCCGCGAGGGTTGGAAGGAGCAGCGCACTGTCCAGGGGCAGGAAAGGGGCAGAGCAGCTTCCCGCACCCCCAGGAGCACCCCAGTTGCATCTCATGTAGATGGGCACCGGAGGACAGACCCTGCATCCCCATCCCAGAGCACCCGAGCTCCTCGCTGGGGCAGAGAGCTCGCAGCAGCACTGCTGGGACACGCCAGCCTCCTGCCTTTCTCTGAGAGGAGCTAAACATCGACAGGGAGCTGGTCACCCCACTCTGCCCACCTTCACCCCACGCCTGCCCCACTAGAGCTCTCTACCTTCTGACAAGGGCTGTGGTTTACACCCATGGCACAGCCTCTGCAGGGCACAGGGATGGCTGGGGGCAGAGCACTGGGACATCACCTGGCTCTCTTCCTTTCACCCTGTGGCACAGCAGCTGCCAGCATGGCCTTGGGCATCAGAGGATGCTGACTCCAGCAGTAAAAGCAAGGCCAGGACAAAGCAGTCTCTGCCCGGGGAGCTGCTGCACCGTGGGGCTGCTGAGACACCTCTCCCTGAGAGAGGAAAGGTGGCATCTCAGCCCAACCCAGGAGCGAGGGACAGAAGCAGAGAAAGCCAGGGGAGATCACCAAGCCTAGCAGCACTCGCTTCCTGTGAGCCTGGCAGGTCAGCAGCAAGGCTTGGCTGCAGGGAGCCAAGGGAGAAAGCGTGTGCTGAGCTGAAGGGACGCCAAGGACACCTCCCACCATCCTCCAGGGCCATGCAAGCCCTTTTATAAAAAGCAAGTTACTCCCACAAGGTCCTCTGCAGGCAGCAGGATCTGTGCAGCTGCGCTGTCTGAACACTGCTCCGCTGAGTGTCCAGACCCCACACAGCCCAGCATCACCTCCAGCGCTCAGGGGGTCTCCCAGCCCAGCCCAGGTGGGACCAGCAGAAGAACCGGGCGAGACCTCCACCACCACAGCCCCCGTCTCTCACCTGGTACAGGAATCTTTGGCTGAAGTGCTGCATGGCTCCTTGGAGCTGGTTTCGCTGGGACTGCCACTGCTCATAGTTCCTGACGTACTCGGCGGTGGGGCGCTGCCACGTGGTGGTGCGGGTGTTGTGGTCCACGTAGTAGTACCTGCCTCGAGGATCCACGCGCTTCTCCCACCTGGGAACGCCAGAGAAAGATGTCACCCTCCATTCTCAGCGGGTCCTGCTGACAGGTGCCTCCAGCTGCTGTGCTCAGTATCAGTGCTGGTGTGAGGGTGGTGGAAGCCCCGGAGAGGCAGAGAGGGCACACACCACAGCCCTACCCTGAGGAACCTCCCACGCCCTTGCCAGACAGGCAGCGATGCCTTGAGAACATCCAGCTGCTGCCCCAGAAGGTGCTGAAAGCACGACCGAGGGGAGCACTGGGTTGTGTACCCCCTCCCCAGCTGCCAAGGTCCCCTTACACTCCCCGTGCAGCGGCTCAGCAGGGGACTGGGGGTCAAGTTGTGCCTCAGGAGAGAAGCAGCTCAGAGCTCTCCGAAGGGGACACGGCCGGGAGCTGCCGGGCTAAGGGCCCAGCTGGGGAGACCATGATCTTTCACGTCACTACAGGCTGACTCCAGACACTTGATCTCAGCACCCCCGCGCACAAGGGCTCCCTTCCCAGCCCCAGCACACTCCCCAACCTGACAGCTGGAGGGGCTCCTTTGGCCAACAGCCACCAGAAGGAACCACAAGAGACTGGGGAGACCTGGAGCAGCTCCCCCAGGAGCAGACAGAGGTGGGACAGGATGCCTAGACACCAGCAGAGTTCACACCAGGATGCTGTAAGCATCCGACCTCTGACACAGCTAAGGCACAAGGCACGGGTTGGAGACCTGTGCAGGAGGGCAGGAGCACACCTGGGGTACTCCAAACCTTCCTTGCCAGGTAACACACTCCCTCTTTCCAAGCTCTCTCCCTTTTTCCAAGCAGCTGTAGGAACAGAAAGTGGCTTAACTGAAGGTAGCGTGTGCCCAGAGAAACCTGGAGGACCAGGGGACAGGCTTGTGTTTCCCTTCCACATGTGACACTGGTGGTTAAAGCACATTTCAGTTGCTCCAGCCCTGAACAACCTCAGTGCAGAGAACAGCAGCAGTTTGGCTGTATGGAGTTCTCTGCTTTTGGGAGCTCAAAAAGGTGAGAGTCCAACCAGTTTCTGGAAAGCGTGTGGCCCCAGGGCTGCAGGCAGCCCTTGTGACCTGGAGGCTCTTTGCTCCTGCAAGCAGAGAGCTTCCTGCAGGTCTCACAGAGCCCAGCAGCATCATCTGCTACAGAACACGCAGCCCCCAGCAAGCCTGAGACCCTCTGAGAGCCCCAGGGTCCAGCTCCAGGCTTGGGGCACGCCGAGCATGCCTCTTTCTGCCCAGTTCCCATCTAGAAGCACAGCTTTTTTCAGGTGACACGAGGCTCATCCCCACCCTTCTCGTGGCCCTTGGTGGGACGCTGCTGGCATCCCATCCCAAAAGCCCACTCTGCTCTGCACACACGTGGCTGCACCACTGCTCGAGTGACCGGCGACTGCCAAGGACGGCTTGGAAAAGCTCTTCCTCTAACAGAGGGCAAAACACCACAGCCTGGGAAGCTCTCCTCTCTGACAAACGATGAGAAGACCTTTCTGAGGACACAGGGTGTGCTTTCAGGCCAGCGAACGCCTGGTCATCTCATCCCATTTCTTTTCAGGAATGAGAAGACCTTCCTGCCACCAGCTCCCTCCTCCCCTTCCCTACAGAGTCCCACACAGTCAGTGCAGCACGCGGGACGCCAGCTGCCCCGGGCCCCTTACCCCGGAGGAAGAGGTCTTTCCCACGTGGTGGTCTTGCTGTTATGGTCTACATAGTAGACTCTACCATTAGGCAGCTCTCGCTGCTCCCACCTGCAAGAAGAAAAGAAGAAATAAATCCTGAGAGGTGATGCTTGGCAGCACAGAGCCCAAACCCTGACCAAGGTGCAGCTACCAAAACAAACTGCCCTCTGTGACGCCTGGGCCCACTGCTCTGGGGCCAGCTGGGGGAGCAGCACCCCTCAGGAGGGGACGTGGAGGGAACCCGAGGCTGGGGAGACTGTGCCCGTCCTCCCCTCAAAAACAGGGGTGAAGCAGAGGGGCTCAGCTAGGACAGGGCATGTGGGACCAGCAGCCAGAGCCATAGGACTGAGAGACTTCACAGTCTGCTTTACACCCTGCTGGTGCAGCCTCCCCAGGAACACAGCTCCTGTGCATGCCCGGGGGTTCAGAGCACAGCCAGGCAGCCCAGCCTCCCGTCTGATCAGCCAGCGTGAATAATTAATCACCACCTTATTACCAAGGACACCCAGCAAGCTGCATCTGGGGGATGAGCCAGCCCACCTCCTCACAGGGCTCAGCGCAGTGTCCTGAGCTCTGCTGTACACAAAGGCTGAGAGCAGCTCCCAGCCAGGCTGTGACTCTGGGAGAGGTGGGAACAGGCAGGGTTTGGAGCCTGAATCCCTAGTTTTCCCCCCAGAAAGTAGGATGGTCAGCATATGCTTTCACACAGGGTCAGTTTTACATCCCCAGTGTTTCTGATGTCATTTTACTTTGGTTTCCCCTAATACATCTTTAAAGAGGAGCCTCTGAGTTTGGGCTGGGCTGACTTGTCCCCTTGGCCACCCTCCTGCTCGCTGCCAGCAGTGATGGCATAAAAACACGGCACAGGCAGAAGGCCCGAGGCTGGGAGCTGGGCCCTACGGGGAGCAGAGGTGACAGGGAGGCCTGACCTCACCCCGCTGCACCAAAAACCACTCTTTGCCTTTGTTTATTCACAGGAGTTTAGGTCCTGGCAGAGGTAACAGCTCCAGAGCACCCTGTGTTCCCAGCAGCTTTGGGTCTGCAGCAGAAAGAGGGGAAGGGGGGCTGCTGACAGGGGAAGCGAGCTCCTGCCACACTCCCACAGCTCCCCCTCCAGATTCCATCCTCAGCCTCAATTATTCATCACAAACAGCCTTCAGGAATGAATACACCAGCTTCTGTTGTGACAGGGAGGGAACAAATCTGAGCTTGCAGAGAGCAAGAAGCCCTTTGCAGGGGAGCACCCCATGGCCTGGGCTCACAAGGTCCCTGCTCACCCCCAAACCTCCCCAAGGGATGGCAAAGGCACCGAACGGTGACCTCAGCCACAGGTCCACGGGCACCACAGCCTGGACACTGCTCCAGAGGCGGGAAAGGCAGGAACAGGGAGAGCTGCAGCTCATCTCCAACCCTGGGCAGAGGCAATCTTGGCCTATGAGATACGTCAGTTCCCCAAAAGCAGGAAGGGAATGGGAATGCCAGGCTCAGGACTTTGCCAGGAGGTTGTCTAACCCAAGTCAGATCTGCTGGCTTCACTCCTGAGGGCTTCTCAAAAGCACCGCCAGCTTCAGACGTCCACAGGGACCAGGGGATATCTGCAGATAAAAGCTACTGGGCAGCAGCACTGGATCCTCCTCAACCCTGGGGCAGACCTGGGGACACCAGTGGTTATCCTGATGGGAAGTCCAAGGCAGGACCTTTGTACCTGTACACCCTTAACAGCAAGGAGCAGCTGAGTGTGGCACCAAAGGGCACTACTAGGGCTGTTCTGGCATTGGGAAGTCTGGGGCTCTATACCCAGCAGTCAGCCCTGTTCCTGGGTCACCCTTGGGTGCTGTCAGAGGGGAAACACCCAAAGTTTCCTGCTCACTGAGGAGGAACGTGGTGCTTCAGGAGCACAACAGCATGAGGAAGCTATAAAGAGACTGCACTGTCTAAAGAGAAAATCAGCATGGTCAGGACCCTTGAAGACACAGACGAGTCCAGCCCCAGAGATGGGCAGCAGAAGGGCCCTGGGCATCCCCAGGGAGAAGGCAGGGCTGTGGAAGTGCAGCTGGCAGGGAGCTGCCCAGGCTTTGGAAAGCCCCTTCCTAGACTCGCAGTGCAGGCGCTTCAGGTCACTGCCAGCAGCCAGACACAGACCCGGCACGAGGCTCAGGAGGAGGAACACCAGCAGCAAACAAGGCTCCGAGGCACAACTCCATTCACAGGACAATGTGGGACAGTGTCCTGTGACAACCCTTTTGGCACCATCTCTCTGAGGTCAGTTGTACACAGCTGCTTCCTTTGGGCAGACTGAGGGGCTGCAGCGTTGCCGGCTTGCAGTGAGGACAGCCCCAGGCAGACATCCCTCCTGTCCTGTTCACACTGACACTTGCTGTGTCAAGAGATGCAGGGGACCTCAGAACCAGCAGTGCCAGCAGTCCAGAGGGGACAGGTCCTCCTGAGTCATCAACAGGTTCTCTGACCAATAGGGCTCTGAAGTCCTTCGTGGCAGGAGGCTCTCAAGCCCCCAGGTACCATTTCTGTGGCTGTAGAGACCAGAAGTACCACGATGAGGACTCTTTCAGGGCAGAGGGTTTCTGGATCCCTCCAATAGTCCTCCAGGTGCCCTCGTAACTGCAGAGAGCCACAAAGGGCTGGGGCAAGCTGCTGGTGGTGACTGATGCCCTCTGTCCCCATTTCACACCCTGTGCAAACAGGTGACAAGCTCACAGGCTCCTCAGGACATTTGCTGAGGGCTGCCTCACCCTAGGAAGGGCAAGTCACTGCTGATAAGCGGTAAGCCCCGATGAGCTGTTATTACCACTGATGACACGGCACTGGGACAGCCCATCCTTGCTCACACCACCCTGCCCAACCCTTCGAGCATCCCTGCGCCCTGCCTGCCACCCCTCAGGGGAGATGTGGGACAATGGGCTCTCCCATGGGGACCCTAACCCCAGCCAGCGTCCTGTGCCCACTGCCCCACCACCCCCAACGAGCAGTGTAGATGGTGGGAGCTCTGTCCCACATGCATCGCTGCCGCAAGCACGAAGCGTGCGACGCGTGGGCCGGTGCTCACTCCCCTCCGCCCGCCGGCGAGGGCAGGGGCACGGGCAGCCCTGGACGGCTGTGGCAGTGCAGAGGCAGCCCTGGAGTCCAAACAAAACGCCCTCCTTATGTAAGAAACCACAGCCCCACGCCGCCTGCCAGCAGCATAATGCGCCTCTTTGTGCGGGCGAGACAGCGCTGTGTACACACACCGCGCTAACGGCCGTCTGTCCCCGCGCAGGACCATCACTGATAGGAACCAGATGCAGGAGCCAGCAGCTCCCAGGCCCTCCCCCTTTAGCTATCGGCTCACTCGGGAACCCCAAGGTGGGAACCGGGACCCTGCGCCAGAGGCCTCAGCAACCGGCCGCTCCCGCGCCACGCGCACTCCTCAGCTTCGCAAGGAAACCATCCAGGAGGATGTGAAGGAGGCTCTGGGCACTGCCAGGGCTGGAATTATTCACAACACCTTCCAGCACCCTCCAGCCCCGAGAACAGACTCCCAGTTGTGTGAGAGATGCCTTTGTGCCCACCGCAGCTGGTGCAGATGTTTAGAGATGGCTATCGGAGCAGAATAAATAGCCCCGAATCCCCACATGAACCCAGGCGCTGCCGGCTCCATCCACTCGCAGCCCAGCCAGAGCAGGGAGCCCGGGGCTCCCAGCACCCTCCAGGCATGAGAGCCCTCCCTGCTCCCATGCAGGAAGAGACACACTCAAAGAAGGAGGCAGGGTCCAGGTGGAAAGCAGGAGGGACATGATGCCCTTCCAGCTCTTCGGCGCCAGAGTGACCGGCAGCTCCTGCAAGTGGCAACACAAGAGGGATCGCTCAAGGGCTCCACTGCACGATCCACACAGCCATCCCTGCAGGAGCCAGGCCAGCGAGGGGCTATCCCTGCAGAGCACGCTGCTGCCAGAGCTGGGGCAGACTGGTTCTGTCTGCATCCTTCTGCCTGACACATCGCTGCCTCCACCGGCCCAGCCAGCGCACCCCCACCTCCCAGGCTGGGCCCCAAACCACGGCTCAGAGCAATACCCTGGCTCTGTGACTCAGCCAAACATCCCCTGCCCTACATCAGGTCTCAGGAGGTCCCCAGCAGCCACTTTATATCACCCCAGGGCTGCTGTGTTTTGTGCAACCCCTCTCTGTGTAAATCCCCCTAGCTAGGACCCAGTCTGGCAGCTCTGGGGGCTGGGCTCACACCCTGGGGACTTGGGGGGACTCAGTCCTCTGCTCCCCTTCCCCTAGGCAGACCTCCACACTCTCGGCTGCTCCCCAAACCAGCCCAGCCCAGTGTGTAACTCAGCATGCGCAGGAGGGTTTCTGCCCAGTTTTCCTATGTCAGGCCAGGGAGGGATGATTACACAAGGTGCTACTCAAAGGCATCTTCAGAGACCCAGACAGCCCAAGCCCAGCCAGGAGGATGGCTCACCACCCCTCCGCGGCTCCTCTCCAGCCGTCTCCCAAAGCACAACAGCTTTTCCTCCTCCCCGCTCTGACGTGGGTGATTTTCTGGGGTGTGAGCACTGCAGGGAGACAGGCATGGGCAGGACACACGGTCCTTCAACCTGGCTGGACCAGGTCAGCACAGCTCCAGCATGTCTTAAAGCCAGGCTCACAGCATCCCCAAGGCTCCGGAAACCCCGACTGCGAGGTACCTGTGGGCTCCTCTCTGCCCTCAAAAAGAAACACCATCCTGTCTCCACCTCGGGCCGTGCAGAGGTGGGGAAAAGAAGACCTTCAGTCTACCTGGTAGAGCAGGAAGGGCCATAAGCTCTGCCTGGAATAAAGACCTTTTTCAGAGTGCTGGACTTTTCCAGCTGCCTGGAAACAGGAAGCGCCCAGGCCAGAGAACAGAAACCCTCACACACCGGCATAAAGGCACACTGAGCCGTTAACCCTAATTACCTGTGACTGACACACCAGCGAGGCCCTGACCTTCCAGGCATCGCCTCAGCCAAAGGAAAATAAACAGCTCCCTTCATACGAAACACAAGCCATTCGCACCCCCTCCTCATGCTTTGCCTTTTCAGGCCAGAGTTAAAGGTGTCTGAAGTACAAGGGAGACTGACCCACCCCAGCACAGAGGGGGCTGAGCCCCCAGCCTGCCCGCTGTCCCCAAAAGCATGGCTCAGCCAGCCCCAGTTCCCCTCCCAGCCCCTTCCCACATCCCACGGAGGAGGAAGATACAGGACGCAGAGCATCCACAGCGGGGAGTGAAAGGGGCACAGCTATAGAAGGGTCCTGCCCACCTCCCCCCAGCAGTAGCCAGGGTCCCCACGTAGTCTCTGGAGGGCATGTTGGTGCCCTCCTGCCAGGAGGGAGCTCCCTGCACATCCACGCTCACTCTCTCATGTGTTTTCCTCTGATGGATCCCTTCAGCAGCCCCAGGCCAGCAGTGGAGTATCTGCTGTTCCCCTGGGTGCAGGTGCTGAGCCTGCTTGCTGCAGAGATATGATTCACTCTCGGCTGCCCCAGCGCAGGCACAGACCAGAGTTGTGCCCACTGAACTAGAGGAGGGAGCAGCCTGCAACCCTCACAGGCCAGATGGCTCCAGCTGGGGACTACAGGCTGCGCTGGGGGAACGGGACACAGGGACCCCTTACAGGCACCCACTGCCCCCACCACAGCCCCCTCCCTCCAACACCCCTTCCAGCACACAGCAGTGCCCCACTTCGCTCGTGTTGCCCCAGTCACCCTGCCAGGGCCGTACCTTGCTCCGCAGCGAGGGCTGGGAACACCATGCTGTGCTGTCCCTGCTGGGGAAGCAAAGCCTGGAGCAGAAGGCAGAGCTTACCCGGGGGGCAGAGCATCCAGGGCCAGCACTGCTGCCCGTGCCGCTGGGGCGCTGGAGGCCACCTCCTCCCCCTCTCCGGAGCTGGGCAGGGCCGGAGCGCCAGAGCTGTCAGCCGTGCTTGGCGCTGCCGGGGTCGGTGCGGTCGCTGCCGTAGCCGGCCTCTCCTCGTCGATGTCCACAGCTCCTGCTGCATCTCCGTTCACTGTGAAGGCAGAGGGCAGGGGTCTCAGCACCCAGGAAGGGCAACAGGGTCCCAGCTGACCTACTGCACCCACAGGACCCTGGAGTGGAGCATGAGGTGTGTGCAGCTCCCATCCCACAGCACCTCCTTTGCCCAGCACTCAGGTCCCTTTGTCCTGAGACAAAACCAGAGGGTACTTTGCATTTGTGCTCTGCATTGCCTCTCTGCTCCTCCCTGATGGGAATTGGGGTAAGGAGCAGCTCAAACTGCTGGTGCCGTGTTGTGCCCCCTCCCCAGCACAGGGAAGGCCAGGCTCAGCAAGAGCTACTGTCTCTGGGTTCCACTGAACTTTGGAAAGGGTAAGAGGAAGAGATAGAGTAAAGGAAAACTGCAAAGAAAACTATTGATGAGGAAAAGGCAGAAATGAAAGGGAATTTGTTTGACAAATATTTATTAGATAGTCAAAACCCCTGAGATTTGGCAGTCAAGCCAATAACTTTTGCTATGAGACATCCAGACTTCAGCAGCAAAAGAAAACCACTGAGAAGAAACCAGCAATGAGTAACAAAGGAGTCAAGGACAAGGACAGAGCTCCCCAGGTTGGAGGAGAGAGCTGCAGAACACTGCAAGGGAAGTTTCTGTGTCTGGAAACCCAAGTATTTAGAAGTACTGCAGGGGAAAAGCCTTAGTCCAGCAGAGACCCCCCAGACGGGAGGACTGAAGGATTACAGGCACTGCAGCAGAGGCAGGCTGCCCAGGGCAGTTGAGCTTTGCAGCTGGAGGCAGCAGGACAGCATCCTCATCCTCCTGCCCTGAGAAACCCTGGCACACACCAGCTTCGGCAACCAAAGGAGCCCCTTGGGCAGATGGAGATTCGGATTTCCAGGGCAGCAGCTCACAGCAGCTTCCCCAGGGGTCCCATGGGACCCTGACTGCTGCTCGCTTCCAGCCAGCCTTGGAAAGGGTGGTTCTAGAAGCTTCAGTCACATTGTGCCAGGTCTGAGAGGGACCCACAGAACGGTTTGATCTTGGCCCTGGAGAAAGCCAGGGAAAAGCTGATCCAAAGCTCCCTGATAAGGAAGGTTCTGAGGGGAGCACAGCCAGGGCTGAGCAGCGAGGCTGTGGGGAAACATGCCACAAAACACAACTCCTGTTCCCATCAGATGAAGTATCAGCTGAGTGACAAACGTCACGGGGATGTTCTCCCAGCTGAAGACGGATGGGCCAGCCCTGCAGTGAGCCCACTCTCCTGTGGTTACTGTCCCCTCACTGCAGCAGCTGTGACCTTCCTGTCCCCAGCAGCCCTTGGAGAAACCAGAGCTGGGTGCAGTATTTCTGGCAGGGGGACTCTAGGGAGTAGTCACAGAAATGTTTCAGGACAGGCTGACCAGAACCTACTAGTGCACAGCTCACAGGTAAAATCAATAGAAATCAATCAATCCACAGGGAGAAGATTCCCAGGCGCCAGAGCCATCATCCTCACAGAAATTCATGCTCTCCCTCAAAGCCCAGCCCCGAGCTCTGTCACCCCAACCCCCAGGAGCGCTGGCTCACCCGTGCCGTTGGCCGTGCCGTTGGCCATGCCGGCGTGCTGTGAGCCTTTGGCCTGCTGCCGGTGCCGGCTCCTGGCACTGGGACTTTGCTCTCCACTCCCCGTGTTTTGCCTGGCCGCTCCAGCCGCATGTCGGTGCGTCCTGCAAGGGAGAGAAGAACAAGAGGTGAGACACAGGGCTGGCCTCCCAAAGAAAACCCTGCTCCTGCTGCTTCAGCTCAGTCTCGTGCTGCTTCTCCCCCAGCACAGCCATCATTCTCCCCCAGAGTGGCCGGGATGCAGCCCCCTGCCTCTCCTCCTCCTCATGCTCCTTCCTTAGACCCGCCAGTCCGGCCCCACGTGCTGGTACCCGCCTGCCAGCACCGGAGTCCTACCAAGGAGTAACCTGGGTGCAAAGACATTGGATTTGTTTGTGGGTGCTCATCCCTGCCACCCCACATGTTTAGGAACATCCCCAGGCACTTACAGCCAGAAACCTGGTCAGAGCCCCAAGCTGCCCACAGCAGTTTGCTCCATCCATCTCTGCCTTGAAGCTCCCAGGAGAGAGCATGCACCGGCACCAGGTCTGGGACCACAGTGCCGTGTCGGGGGCCAGTGGGATCCCTCTCTGTGCCTCCCACCCAGCTGTGAGCCCTGCACAAAAGCAGGTGAGGAAGGTGTGAGTGCTCGCTGCTGCTGGTAGAGCTGCAGCCTCTGGCAACGGAGGGAACAAGCAGCTGGGAGCTTAACTCATGGCACAGCTTGCAGTCGGCTCAGATGCAGCTGCTCCATCTCTCCAGGGAGTCCTCTCTTTGTGCCACACCAGAGACCCTTCACCACCCTGTCCCCTTGGGCAACTCTCTCCCTCTGGCCCCCCTGTGCCAGCCCAGGGCCTTCGGGCTGATGAGGACACCGGGTGGTTACTGCCAGCAGGGAGGGGGACGGGGCAGGGTGGGAGGGGGGACACTGCATTCCCACACCTGGCAGGGCACCTCTGCCCAGGGTCCTAGGCCGGGGCAGTGACCGCAGAGGGTGAAGACCACAGGGATTAGGAAGTCGGTTTGGCCCAGCCAAGTTCTCCCCTTAAAAGGGCAAAACCTGCAAACTGTCCCCACATTGCAGGGCTGCAGCTGGGAGGGGACAGCAGCTTGGCAGCGAAAGGGCACAACATCAGTCATGGCACCCTCACCAGCTCCACACGCACCCAGTCCCTTCCGCTCTCCCTGAGGAGAGCGGCTCATGGCAGCAGGCAGAGGAAGGGCTGGGATCGAGAGGAGCCATGGGAAAGAAAGCAGGAGATGGTTGTAGAAAACAGAGCAGGTAAGAGTCGCAGGCCAAAGAGCCCGCAAGTAGGAGCTGCTGAGGCTGCTACAACCAGCCACAGACCTTCCCAGGAGGGCAGCCCTGAGCAGGGGCGCCCTGAGGCACCCCTCAGACAGCAAACTCACCCCAAAACCCTGGCTACGGCCAGGACACCACTATGTGCTGGGGGTTTACTTTGGCCACCAGTGCCCAGGGACCCAGATCAGCCATGGACACAGAGCGGGCTCCTGTTTCCCCGGGTAGGGGGTGAAGGTTGCCCCTCACTGCCCATCCCCAGGGCTCAGCGGGGCACACCGGCACCACACACCTCCCTGTATGCACCCGACAGTGGGACCAGGAGGTCCCAACAGCCCCCAGAGCCCCGGCTGGAGGGGAGCGGGCAGGTGGCAGCACCGGCAGGAGCTGGTCCTGCTGGGAGCAGGTCCCAAGGCACGGCACGGATCTGGTCCCTGCCCTTCTCAGCACAGATCTGGTCCCTGCCCTTCTCAGCAGAGATGAGCTCAGAGCCGCCCAGAGCGTTTTTAGAAACCAAAACAGGATGTTTCCAGGCTGCCAGCCGGCCGCACAAGGTTACCAGGCCTGAATTAGCCGGCCCGCAGCCCAGCCCAGCCCTCCTACGAGTGCTCCCATCTGGGCATTGTCTTTTAATAGCCGCGTGGAAACAAACCCAGCGCGGCCACGTGAGCGCGGCGGGGCTGGGAACACGCTCTTAAAATAGGAGCGCGGAGAAAACAAGTCACAGCACGGATGGGAACAGCCTCTCACAGCCATGCCGGTGGAACAGAGAGGGATGTATGGGGGGCAGCCCATCGCCCAGACCCCCACCGTGCCCCCAATCCATCACAGCCCACGGGCGCCTTCCCCATCGCTCTTCCCGGGCTGGAGGCAGAGGGAGCAGACACTGACGAAGAGGAAACCGGAGTCAACCAGGGTGACATCAACCCCTCATCCCCCCATCTGCCAAGGCTGAGCCCCCACGACACAGAGGTTGACACAGGCCCCAGGCACAAGATCCAAAGACAGCCCCCTCCTCCTGCTGTGGCGCCCAGAAGGTCCCAGAGGAGATGCCAGCAGAGGTGGCAGCCCCGGTCTGGTATCGCCTGGCACCTCAGATCACAAACTGCACCCAAAGAGCAGGGAGCACAGAGGATGCGGCCGGGATCCGGCACTGGCTGCGGGTGCCACAACCACCAGGAAACACAACCGTGACAGCCCCAGCGCCACACAGACAGCAAAGGGTCAGCTCCCAAATGCTGGGGCTGAGCGATTCCCCCTGCCCCTGCAAAGCGGAGAGGAGGCAGCCCCGTGCCCCCCACACCAGACACAGGCCTCACAGGGACAACACCTGCACACCAGCACCCTGAAGCTGGGGCAGGATGAACACCTGCTCATCCTGTGCAGTCGGCAGCTCCAGCACCCGGCTCCGAAACCCTGAACCTGCCTCATTCCCACTCCCCAGCTCCTTCCAGCTGGCCCAACACCCATCTCACTGCCTACTCTCTGAGGCTCTAATCACCCTGTGCCCCTCCACAGCAGCAGGCAGCACACCCGCCTGCCCACAGGGACACTGCCTGCCACCAGCTGAGCAGCGAGGTTTGGGCATCACATGAGCTTGAGAAAGCAAGCATGCTGCACCGGAGGAACCACAAGTTGGTGACCAGTGACAGCTGCTCCTCACAGCCATGCTCAGACTGCGACACTCAACACAACTCACCAGCCACAGCCACCCTGCAGGGAGCAGCCCAGCCTGCTTCAGTCCCCGCTGTCAGACAAGAGCCCCATGGGCACCACGAGAGGAACAGGGACTGCAGCAGCTCCGGCTCCCAGCACCCAGGGCACCAGCTCTCCTCTGGGCTCTGTTTTCTCTGGGCCGTGGAATTTCACACCCAGTCACCAAGACTAGCAGCAACTCCCTAGATGACATTTGTTCAGGAGAAGAAAGAGAAGCCCTGAGCAAGCAGTTTCCCTCAAGGGGACAGTGCAGAAATAGCTGAGGAGCAAAGAATGACCCTTTTCTTCCCATCCAGGGAGCAGGTTTGCCAGCATCCATCACCAAGCCCACGAAAATAAACAGGGCTCTGCATATAAACAGAGCAAACATCAGCCAGCATTCCCATGTGCAGAGGGGCTGTGCCCCGTGCTCTGGAGAAGGCAGCTGCTTCCACAGAGGGTATGGACAGCAGCGCTCTGCAGTCAGACGTCAAACTGTGAGGGTCTGTCCAGAACAGTCCTGAATGTGAGCAATGGGTTCAACACTAGCTCTGGTGTCCCACACCAGAGCCACCAGGAGATTTGTAACAGTTGCACACACATGGAAGTGTCTCTAAAGGTCTCGGCCAGGCCCCACCACACATATCTCACAGGTCAGGACAAGCGGACACTGCAGACAGACACCGCGAAAGCAGCTGGGGTCAGTACACAGGCAGCCCAGCTGCCAGGCCCAGCCTCCCACAGCAGAGCTTCGCTGCAGGCAGAGTGCTGCCAAGTCCAGCTCCCAGGTCACCAAGCACCTCTCAGCCCTGTGAAGGCTTTAACACCTGGTCAGTGGGGATGGAGAGAAGCAGCCACAACAAGAGGGCACAAACCACCCAGCACTCTATGTCAAAGCTCCTGCCCTGCTCCCTCCTTGGGAGGGAGACAAACAAGAGATACAGGGGCCAGAGCACTGTCTAGAGCCAAAATCATGTAATCCCTTTGGCCATCCCTTGTGTGTGCCTGCAGATGAAGGAGCAGAGGAGCTCGAGGTCGGGGCTCACTGCTGCGAGCCAGGGCCACGCAGAGCCACTTATCGGGCAGGCTGCGGGCGCCCTCTCACCAGGCACATTTCTAACCAGAACATCTGCACAGGCTGCTGGGCCGCTGCCACACTCTGGAAACATAAATAGGTGTTAAATTCAACTCCATGTTGACAGTGTGACACGTCTCTCAATAACCACAGCTCCAAAAGGAGCAGCGCTGAGCTACTCCAGCTCAGCGAGAAGGCAAGGAAGGGCAGCGTGCCAGGCACAGGATGGCCTGGTGCCCAAGCAGCTCATTTCCTCTGGAAGCAGCTGTTATTTCCCTGCAGCTCTGCTTCTCCTGCACTCCCAGGACCTTCGGAAGCATCCCCCTGTGGCTATCACCCAGAGGGACACCGTGCTGCCCAGCCCAGTGCTGGGTCCCCACAACCCCTATATGTAGGGGTCCCCGCAGAGCAGCGTTTGCCCAGTTTGCTGGTCTCAGCCTACCCTATGCCTCCCTGATAGGTTGTTGGTACAGCAACTGGGAGGAAACTGGGCCATCACAGGCCCAATACTTCTCAAGAAGCAAACACTTCAGAAGAGCAGCCGGGCTGAGCTGCACTTCGGCTGCACAGTCAGCCCTCAGCACCTCCCAGGTCTCCAGCCCTGAGGAGGTCAAGCAGCCCACTCCTTCTCCACTCCTCCTCTGGCTGCCATACTGGGGCTCATTGGGAGATCCAGAGTGGGGTCCACTACACAATGACCTAGATGCTTCTGAGCTGCCTCACAACTGCCTCATAGCAGGTGCTGCCAGTGCAGGACCCTTACCTGGGTCTGCTCCCAAAGCAGTTGGTGCTGGGAGGCTGGTGTCTGCCCTCTGCAGCTGCAGCCATGCCGCCAGCGTCCCGTCCAGGCACCTGGGACCCTGGAGGGGCAAAGAAAGACGAGGTGAAGAAAACAACTGAGGCACCTACTGCTTCTCTCCTTTGGACACCCCGTCCCACAGCACCCTGGCTGCAAGCGCGGCACTAGGGAAGTTGATGGCAGTACCAGACTCGGGGAGCAGCTGTGTTTGAGGTGCCTGCATTTCACAGCCTTCCTGTCCCAGCCAGGAGGGGAAAGGACTGGGGAAAAGCAGTCGCCAGCCCCCGTCCAGCACAAGCTCTGTTTGTTTCCCAGGTCAGACATCAGTCCATGTCCCCCTCTGCCATGGGAAGCCCTTTTCAGTGCAGTAACTACAGCAGCCATCTCCCCAGGCCAGACAGGACAGGGAGGGGAGGTGGGCAAGCCGATGGAGGGCTGCTCCTCTCGTGCCAGTGGGGAGGCAGGGTGTGAGCCTGTCGATGCTCACGCTCCTGTCCCACCATCGCTCACTCCCACAGCGGGCTGTGCACAGGCCCCAAGCTGGGCAGGCAGAGACCAGAGCCCTTCCTGGGAGAGGAGGCAGCTGCTGGCACCCGGACGCTCGCCCAGAGGTGCTGGGGGCCACGCTCTCAGCCCCGCTCCCCTCCCCAGCACCTCGTGCTCAGAGCCGCCGCACGCATGCGGCGCTGGGCGGCACTCACCCTCTGTCACGGCGCTGCCATTGGGCAGGCTGCCCAGATCAACAGCGGGCCCATCCAGGAAAATCGTCAGCTCTCCGACCGAGACAACGCTGCCTTTGTTCTCCGTCTGCAGGTCCAGGGTCAGCTGCCTGTTCTCTACTGTGGGAGATGAGGGGACATGGAGAGAAAGGCCAGTCACCACTCAGGATGCCAGCTGTGACGGAGGGTGGCTCCACCACCCGGCTTCCCCACGGGACAGGACGTCAGCCTCCCCACGCCCCCAGAGGACGTGTCCGCTCCCTCAGGGCCAGCTGTCCCAGTGAGCACCACGGACACCAGCCCCGCACCAGCACACACCCACCAGCATCACCAGAGGACACACAGTCACCCCCACCACTGGCTCCCAGGGAAAACCCTCCTCCACACACCACTGCTCCCAAAGCAGGGACCCTCCATGGAGGTGGAGCTGCTCTTCAAAGCCACCATGGCTCACAGAGCAGAAGCTGGGGCTGTGGGGGAGGTCGTGGGAGGAACGCAGAGGGATCTGGCTGGTTTGACACGTGCCATGGGTCAAGGAGGGTTTGGAGTGAGGGTGCCCATCAGGAGGTGCCTGGGATACGAAGCAGGCTGACAGCTACGTGCCCAGCAGCACTCAAAGCCCTGGCCTACTGCAGAGGAGTAAACAGGATTGGGGGATCCCCACACCAAGCAATGAAGTAAAGCCCCAGGCACATTCCTCTGCCCTCATCCCCAAGCATCAGTTGCACTGAATGCCACCAGCACAAAGGGCTGTCCCCAGGCACACTGGAACACGCTGCCACAGCATCAGGCTGCTGTGCAGAAGCATCTGGAGTGGGTGGCGTGGGCTGGAAGGCTCCTGGAGACAGCTGCCAGCTCCACTCCCCTCCCTCATGAGCCAGCTTGGCTCCAGGTTAGTGACAGCTCCCGGGACGGTTGGACACCAGGGTTTGCTCAGGGGTAACGGCCCCAAAACACTGCTCACCGTTCTCCCAGGGCTGCAGCAGGAGGGACGGGGAGCTGGGGACACGCACGGTGCCACGTGCCAGGGCACCCAGCAACTGCTCCCAGCACTGACGCTTGCCCAGTCTCACTGACACATGCTGGCAGCCACAGCTCTCTGCTGCCCTGTGCCCCAGGACAGGCACCCACCAGCTCCTCAAGGCCTCTGGCTGCTCACTACCACACACAGACAGCGACAAGAGCACACTGGGGTGCAAAGGGGCTGCCCAGACGCCTCCCATGGCCTCCTCCAGCCGAGCACACAAACCCACCTCCCACAGAGCCATGTCCCACAAGCGCTGGGAGACCAGCATGGCCCTGGGTGTCCATGGGCAGGCAGGGCCCTCGCACCATCAGCAATGCCTGAGGAGCCAGTGGGACAGAACCACCACTGCACTGGGGAAGGCCAGAGGAGCGCAGCTGTGCCAGCCTGGGACACTGGCCCAGACGCTTCCTGACTCATTTGCTCTCATAATATTTTTATTAGAGGCAGATCTCTCAGGATACAATGCCACCATTTGTTAGCACCCTGCTTTGTCCCACTCTGCTGTGGGGACAGGGTGTGGTCCCTGCCAGCAGGAGGAAGATGGGAACGTATTCAGGGACATCTCATCCCATCTCTGGCCCCGGGGTGAGCCGTAATGACAGGCCCCAGGGTCTGCAGCCACCACCCAGACAGCACCTACGGCTGCCACCCCAGCCAGGGTGAAGGCGCAGAGGCCATGGTGCTGCTGCATCAGCCCGGCCACCACAGAGTCCACAGCACAAGGCCAGTCACAGCCCTGACACCAGCCCACAGCTGGTAGCCATCCTCACTCAGAGCTGGGCAGTGCTGCCAGGGGATCTCCAGCTGTGGGGGAGATGGCTCTGTGCTGGGACTCACCGCTCCCTGCTCCAAGCGGGCTCAGCCCTGCACTCCAGGGCTCCTGCACCCCAAAGCTCAGCACCATGGAGGCTGCGGGACAGGCTGTGCTCCTGGATCTCATGAGAGCCTCTCAGGAGCCCTGCAGGATGCTCAACGGGCACCCCAAAGCTCAGCACCGCAGAGGCTGCGCGACAGGCTGCACTCACAGATCTCATGAGATCCTCTCAGGTTTTAGTGCCCAGGGCATGGCAGGAGCACGTGCTCACACAGGCTCAGTACCCGCCCATCACCATCAAGGGATTCTGCTACTCATGACCTTACCCATCTGCCCAAAGGAGCTGCTCACAGCCTGTTCCAGGACGGAGTGACCCCACAGCCTGTTTTAAGAGCCTGAGATAGAAGATGCAACAGAGCACAGCCACAATCCCGGCCAAACCCAGACCCCACGCTGCTCCAGGCCATAGGGACATGCATCTTTCCCCAGCCACAGGGAATTTGTGCCCACACACACTGGGGGTCCCCTTCACCCCCTCTGTGATGCCCCACAGCCCAGCACGCTGCTCTCCCCAGCGAAGCTGCACAAGCTCTCATTGTGTGGGCGCCCGGGCGAGGGGGCGGCAGCGAAGACAAGGTGTCTCCAAGCAGAGGATGTGAACACGAACCTCCCAGCCGGCTTCCTTCTCCCCCACTCCACCCCTCCAGCTTTTTTAAAGAAAATAAACACCAGCAGAACCTTCCATTCACTGTCCCCGTCCAGCACGCGGGACGCACAAAGGGACATTGCTGTTGCCCCAACAGAGGGTCCCCTGAACGGCTGAGCACAAAGCTGCCTGTGTCCTGCCAGCAGCCAGAATGTCAGAGGGATTATTATTATTTTGGGAGGGGGTCGGGGGGTGATTTGGGCCTGAATAAGGTCTCAGTTCAGCTACTTCCAGTGCCCCGCACGCAGCATCAGAGCTCCCATTTAGCAGAGGTGAGCTGGAATTCCCACCCAGCCCATTAAGCGGATTTACGGTTCCACGAAGCCAGTCTGGGAGCAGCCAGCGCGATAACGGCCCCGGGCTGAGCCCCAGCCCCAGCCCTCCGGGACCTCCCGGAGCCACATGCTGCTGATGCCCACAGGAGAGAGCAGCCGTGCAGGATGGGGCAGCCCCTCTGCCTGGCTTGGGTGGCTCTGTCTTCACACACACAGCCAGGAAGGTTTCCAGACAGACAATGCTTCCCAGCCGCCCAGCTCCCTAAACCCGCTTCCCACAGCTCCACTGGATGTAGAGGGTGGTCTCCGCTCAAACAGCTCTGCGCAGTCAAAGCTGTATCCACCAGCACTCCTTGAGAGCACCCCACATTGCAGACCCTCTGGGCTGCCCCGAGAGCTACAAGCTCCAGCCAGGAGCCGACCTGTCCCCATTGTGCCACAGAAGAATCAGCTCTCAGAGCCACAGTCCTGCCCTGAGAACACCCTGCCACCTGGCACAAATAATGCCAGCGGAGCCGCTCCCAGCCCCAATGGCAGCACCAAGCCGTGCCACATTCCCCCAGGGCTCAGGGTCCCTGAGCTACCCCAGAGCCCAGGGCTGGTGCAGAGAGCACCACTTGCAGCACCCACCACCCAGCAAGTTACACCAAGCTTAACCTTCACGTGTATCTGTAGCCACAGGAACGGCTCTGTGCTGTGGCTGCAGTCCCTTGGAAAGAAGCACGTAGGAGTCACACCTTCCACATCCACCCCTAAACCAAGGGGGAACCCAGAGTTTAGGGGAAGGAAGGAACTTCCCCTGGGCAGTGGGAAGCTTTGTCCTTGTCCCTGCTGCCAACAGCTCAGAGACAACCATGCCCCACTACTTTATCTGCCATGTACAACAAGGAGAACCTCGGCCTCCTGCTTCCTTCCTCTGAACGGCCACAGCTCCAAGAAGGAAGGCAGGATGGGAGGAGAGAGTCAAAGAGCCTGCTGTCCCTGCCTGGGGCGGCTGCCTGCCTGCAAGCAGCCCTGTCAGGCACAGAGACAGCACCAGCAGCCCCCCAGCTCCATCCCAGCTCCCCGGCCTGGCACAGAGAACGGCCTCCACCAAAGAGCCTGGGGTGGGGTGGGGGGCTGGGGACAGGGACAGCACTGGGGACCACAGCCCCACAGGACACAACACCCAAAAACTGATGCAGGGTGGGCATGGTCCGAGCAGGGCTCTTGCCCAGCCACTGCAGAGCCAGGTCATGGGGCAACTCACAATGGTAGGGGGACAGCTGTAACTCCCCAGAGGTTTTGAGAGTCACTGCTGCCTTCACGGAGGGTCCTGTGCAATCAAAACGAGCTGGTTCACAGCTCCTGGAAGGCTCCAGCTCAGTTCTGTGACTGGGCCCATTTTACCCACCCACCAGGCTCTCCCCATCTTCCCAGGAGCTCAGGCTCATCACTGAGCTCTGGTTCCATGCTATAAAGCCAGGCTCCCACCTGAAGCGAGCCGTGCTTGGCAGCAGAGCTGACAGAAAGAACAGGGGAAGCTCCAGTGTCTTCCTGGCAGGCAGGAGCCCAGCACATGCTGCCAGGGACGTCACTGGCGCGGGGACGCCTGCCCAGTGGAGCAATCCTGCCACACCAAGAACAGCTACAGGATCCCAAGCTGAAGGCTGCAGCTACGCTCACACAGCAAACCCCACTGAGCCAGAGAGCGGGTTGGGTCTGCTGCCCACAGGAGCAGCCTTGGGGAAGGTGTGCACTGCCAAGCACTGCTCTGGATGGGGAGAGGGCAGACAGGACGTGGCAGAGGCCATACACTCCCAGGCAGAGTGTTGGGGGCTCAATTGGACGTTACATGTCTGACCTGGGAGGGCCTGAAATTCCAAATGCCCTTTGTGCACCCTGGCACAACCTGGGCTGGCAGGCAGAGGGAACAGCCTCCCCCCACCTTGGTGGGCAAGGAGCCTCCTTGGGGAGGGGTCTGCTGGGAACCCATGCTCCCCCAGGACTCCCAGAGGGCTGGCAGTGGGCTCTGGCCCAGCCAGAGGTGCAGCAAAGCCCAAGCAGGGAGTCTGCAAAGCAGAGGAGGGAGCAGATGCCAGGCGAGATGAGACAGGCAGACAAGAGCACATGGCTCCCCCCAGGCAGTGCCCCCAGCCCCTGGCAGCACCTTCCCAGCAGGGCAGGGCAGGCTCTGCAGCTTTAAGAGTCCTCCCTCCCAGCCCACAGTGTCAAGGAAAAATCTGACACGTTTTTTCTGGTGGATGTTAACGGACAAGCTCCAACAGCCAGTTGCCTTTTCCATTCATTTTCCACACAGCCCCCTGGGACGCCTGCTAATGAAAGAGCCGATTGTGCCCCCGCAGAGGAGCGGGCAGGTAGGGCGGGAACAGCAGCAGCAGCTCCAGGAGCCCAGCACAGCACAGCACTCACACACCTTGGGGAGAAAAAGCTGCAGAGGAGGGTGCCCTGGGGCACAGACCCCACTACAGGCTTCCTGACAGTCCGAGCAACAACCCAGCCCTGCGGCTTCCCGGGGCAGACATCCAGGGGCTTTGTGAGGTGACAGCAGCAGCAGTGGTGGCAGCAGCAACACAGGTCCCTGCACAGCCCTCACCGCCCTGGCAGGGCCAGGTGCCACCCTGGGCACAGCAGCCTGCCCACCGCTGGGACACTGCTGTGGTTTCGTAGCTGTCAGTGCCAGGGGAAGGAGCTCACCCCAACCCCTGGCACAGGGGAGATCCTGAACTGGCCCCATATCCCCCCGGGGCACAGGAGGCCCCTCTCCCTGCTCAATACCAAGTCTGTCTCTCACGGAGCAGTGGAGCTCTGCTCAGGAAAGACAAAGCCAGCCTTTTCCAGCCCCGTGCAGCCCAGGCCCTGAATGGCTGCCTTTATAGAGTAGTTGCTGTCACGAGCCACACTCTGGCGACCACAAATGGCAGCAAATAGCTGAGGGGTTTGTGTTTCCACACAGGCTGCGGCACCCTGGCTAACGGAGGTATGGCTTCCGTCACGGCCCGGCCCTGACAGGCGGCCCAGGGCACACAATGGCGCCTTGTTCTCTCCCAGGGCCAGGGACTGCACGAGAGCAGCGGGGCTACCGCCTTTCCTCCCGACACACCTATGGGCAGGCGAGGCGGTGGGAGCCTGCAGAACGCGGGGGCCCAGCCAGGGCAGAGGCCGGGGGTCCCCCGTGGGGTCCGGCTTGTACGTACGTTTCCCGCCGCTCTTGAGCAGGTTGCCCAGGCTGACAGAGGCAGTGCCCAGCAGCTCGTTCCTCAGGGTATGGCAGCTCCACACCTTCAGGTCCAGGTGGCTCTGGGCAGTGATGTTCCTGCAGAGACCAGAGAACCACATCACCATGGCCTCGTCCCTGCTCCACACACAGGGCACGGGCACTGCCAGTCCTGCCAGAGCCAGGGAGCAGAGGCAAGGCCGGGGGGCAATGGGAGACACCCCCTCCCTTCCCAGCCTGGCTGTCCCTGGGTGACACCTCAGCAGCCCCAGCCGACAGCATGGAGGGGTATGTAGGGGAGCTTGGGGCTGGCCCTGTGCTGGGGCATCGGGGAGACTTACAGGGTGAGGATCTCGTTCCACAGCAGCTCGGAGCTCCCCATCTGCTTCCCCGTCTTCTTGGTCTCGCTGGGCAGCCCGTCACCCGCCACCTCCACGTAGCAGCTCATGCGCGATGGGCGGCTGTGCGCCTTGGGCCTCACGGACACCACTGGCCGGGGAGGGGGGACACAGGCAGAGGGTCAGGGGGACGTCGGGGAGACCCCGGCCCCGCCGCGACTCCTGCCCGGGGGAGAGGGGCCGCGGGCGGGCTGCGGGCCCGCAGCCAGAGAGGGGCACCCGGGCCGGCCTCGGGCATCGGGAGCCATCTCGCGGCCACGGGAGCGCCGAGCCGGCCCGGCAGTGCCGCGTCCCACCGCAGCGGGGCCCGGCCTACGGCCACGCCGCTGCCCCGGGCACCCGACGGCCGAGGGCAGCGCCGGCACCCCCGAGGCGGCCCAGGCCCCGGCCCCCCAGGCCCCAGCAGGACCCACCTTTCACGGAGAGCTGGGACTTCTCGCAGGGCGGCCCGGCCCTGGCCCTGCCGGAGCCCGCGGCAGCCATGGCATCACCCCTGGCTGGAAGCAGAGAGGGAGAGGCCTCAGCACGGCTCCTGCCGAGGATGCTGGGGTCCCGCTCAGCCCCCCCACCCAGAGCCCATTACCACCGGGAGACACAGCACCCCACCGGCACATGCCTGGCAAACTCAGGGTCCCACTCACTCCTGCCCAACCAGCCCCACACCTTCAGCCGTGGCACGGAGAGAGCCAAGCTGGGCAGCGCCTGGGCTCCCAGACCCCCATTTGGGCAGCTGCAGCTCCCCCTGACCCAAGGGTTGCTGCCAGCACAAAGGCGGCCCAGCCTCCTCCAAGGCCTTGTGTGGAGATGCCACCCCACATCCCACTCTGTGACACAGGACAGCAGCACTTGCTCACGACACAAGGGACCCTTCAAAAGGCTGAGGCAGCGGCAGAGCAGAGCGAGGTCCAGTCACAGCACAAGGAAGCAGCCACATCCCCCAAGGGCAGCCCTGGCAGCCAATTCCCACAGCAAAACGGCTCCCACCTATTCTAACCCTGTAGGGACCAGGACCGCAGCTGCTCCGGACACAGAGCAGGGCTCATGCCACAGAGCCCAGACCTCAGGTTCCCCAAGCGCTCACCACTTCCACGCTCTCTGGCGCCACGTCACTGCCCCCGCAGGCACAGCGCTTCCCCCTGCCCCTTGTGCTGCAGCTTCCCCGAGTCACCCACCCGGGACAGGGAGGGAAGGACACAGGAAGGCTGCGGCACCCGGGGACGCTGGCAGAACACGTGGCTGGGTGCCTCTGCCGAAAGGAACGACTGCTTAGGAGGAGGATGAGGTCACGTATCACACCGGAGCACGAGGTGCTCAGTCAGCGACCACAGGCAGCTATCGGCTCGCGCCGTCCTGCCGAGCCTGCGGTCAGCATTCCTCCTGCCCGCCCTGCCTTGGCAGAGCAGCTGGAGAGGACGAGCCGAGGGTCCCTGCAGTGGGCGTCAAGGTCAGGGATCAGAGGGTCGCTGCCTGGGCAGGGGCACCCTCTCCACACACCCTCATCACACATTACTGAGCCCCATCCCAAAGCCCCTTTGCACAGCCCCTCTTGCGAGCCAGGGTCTCCCTCTCTACGCTCCTCCATGCCAGCCCCGTGCCCAGCCGAGCCTGGGCCAACATGCCGAGCAGGCCGCACCTCCACCAGGAAAACTCCTTTGGCATCAGCCTCACCACTGCCACGGCTCTATGAGACGGTGGCTGGAGGCTCACTGACACGTGCCGACCTCCTCCCCGTCACGAGAAGGGAAGACCTGACCTATGGAGGGGGGTCCTTCACGAGACTGACCACACTGGCCAGCGCTACCGCTGCTCCTCCAACCATGCTGCCCACAGCTCTGCCTGCCTCAGGACACGGTTATTCCTCAAGCTCATTATGGCTGCCCAGCTCCGTGTCACTGCACATTTAATCAGTGCCACTAACAGGCCCACATGGGACAGCTAGCACGTGTGCTCCTCCCAAGCAGCAGCTCCTGTGAGCAGCCCTGGCTCCACCAGCCAGCCAGCTTGCCTTGGGGCTGCTCACACAGATATTAGTGCCTCGCAGCCACAGAGCCATGCGGAAAGACCCCAGGCTCGTCCCCTCACTGCAGGGACATTGGATCCTTGGTCCTCCCCTACACACATAGGCACTGCTTTTCTTTATCTCAGTCATGCCCAGGGCCCTTCCTGGGGTGACACCAGCTTTACCAGCGCCAAAGCTCTCTGCCAGCCCCCCAGCACCAGCAATCAGGCATGTGCTGAGCACCATTACCCGTTACAGAGGCACTCCAGCTTCCCAGCCCAGGTGCTGCAGGGACAGGTCCTCCCAGCCCTGCCACTCGACCCCATGCCTGCCAGGACACACACCCCAGGGCTCGCAGGGTGACAGCTCTGCGGTCCCAGGCTTGCCTGAGCGTCCCGCGATAGACACAGCCCCAGCACACCCGCTGGTTCCCACACAAGGCAACGGCACAGACACATCCCGCCCGGGACCCACCCAGTCAAACCCCGAGCCTCTCCCCCTGCTGCCTCTCTTCCCGACCCCGCATGGTTTCACCTCCGCGTCAAAAACCCCTCGGCGAGCGGCCCCCAGCCCGGCGGGCAGAGCTTCCCTCGCCCCTTAGCCCTTTGCTCCCGCTTGCTGCTTCCCACACCCTGTGGCCGGACGGGCCCGGGGGCTCCCGCTGGGCTCCCTCCCTCCGAGGCCTCAGCTCCCCGGCTTTCCGCGGGACTCCCACTGCCGCCAGGCCGGCCTCCCGGTATCCCTCCCACCGCAGGGACCGGGACGGATCCCGGCCCGCATGGGACCGGGACAGGCGGCGGCGGGGAGAGGAAAGGAGAGGGCGGGCGGAGCGCCCCCATCGCGGACGCGGCGCGAAGAGGAAAGCGGCGGCCGGGCCGGGCCGGGCCGGGCCGGACCAGCCCTGCTGCACAGCCCCGCGCCACGGCCCCGCCGCCCCGGGCCGGGCCTGGCCTCACCTCGCCGCGCCGGTGCCACCCCGCAGCAGGCAGAGTCCGGGCCCGAGCGGCTCCCGGGGCCCGAGCGGCTCCAGGGGCCCGAGCGGCAGCTGACCGGAGCCCGGGCCGGCCGGGAACCCGCAACCCGCCCCGGCCCGTCCCGAGTTACCGGCGGCCGCTCCGCTGCCGCTTCCGGCTCCAGCGCCCGCCGTCATGTGACCTGCCGTCACCTGACCGCGCCGCCCGGAAGCTGTCACGCGGCGCCTTCCCGGCGCGCCCCGCGCCGCTCCCGGCACCCGCCGCGCGGACATGGCGCGCGTGCCGCACGTCGTGGCCGACACCGGCGCGTTCGTCAGCGCCGCCCCGCTGCAGGTACCGGGACCGGGCGGGACCGGGGCACCGGGCTGGGTCCGGGAGGCCAGGGCCGGGGATGGGAGATCGGGGTGGGGGGACCAAGCTAGGCACCGGGCCGGGGCCGGAGGGCTGGGGCTGGGGCTGAGAGATCGGGACGGGGGAACCGGGGTAGGGCTGGGGAATTGGGGCAGGCGGACCGGGGTACGGCTGGGGGTGAGGGACCAGGCTGGGGGCACCGGGCTGGGTCCGGGAGGCCAGGGATGGGGATGGGAGAGCGGGGCGGGCACCGGACCGGGGCCGGGGGAACCGAGCTGTGGCTGGGGAATTGGGGTGGGAGACCGGGACGGGGCACCGGGCTGGGGATGGGAGATCAGGGATGAGGGCCCGGGGACCAGGCCGGGGATGGGGGGACCGGGCCAGGGGGGACCGGGATAGGGCTGGGGAACGGGGGCCCTGAGCCAGGCCAGGGTTGAGGGGCTGGGCCGGGCCAGGCTGACGATGCTGCCCCCAGGACATCGCTCAGAACCTCTACACCGTGCCCGAGGTGCTGGCTGAGATCCGGGACAGAGCGACGCGCCGGCGCCTGGCTGCTCTGCCCTGCGAGCTGCGGCTCCGCCACCCGCGGCCCGACATCCTGCGCCTGGGTGGGTACCGGCTGCCCGGCCCCTGCGGCTCGGGGAGGCCCAGCCTGACAGCCCCTTCCCTGCCCCTCCCCTGCAGTGACCGACTTCACCAAGAAGACCGGGGACTACCCCAGCCTCTCGGCTGCCGACCTGCAAGTGCTCGCCCTCACCTGCCAGCTGCAGGCCGAGATCGGTGGCTCCAGCTCCCTGCGCTGGGAGCCCCAGGACAAGGTAGGGCCCATGCCCGGGGCTGGCGGGGAGGGGTCTGGTCCCTGGGCTGCCCCGCTGACCCCCAGTGCTGCCTCCCCAGGTGCGGCTCAGCTCCACCCCGCGGCACCCTGAGGCCCCCCTGCACCTTGCCGGCTTCCACCTGCCCACCAAGGTAAGGGGTGGGACAGGGCCCTCTGGGCCACGGGGCCCCGCAGAGCCCACGGGTGACAGTGGGCGAGGGACCCCCTGTCCTCTGTCATCCTCCCCCCAGCACAAGCGCCCAGGGAAGGACCAGCATCAACCCAGTCCCGAGAGGAGCAGGGACCTGTCTGAGAGCGACGAGTTCAGCTCCTTCCACTACTGGCGAGTGCCCCTGCCCAGCATTGAGGAGGAGCTGCAGGAGCTTCTGGTGAGACCCAGAGCTGCTTCCTCTTTGATGCCAGGCCCAGTAAGGCGGGTGCTGTAGCTGACTGTCTCCTGCCCCCAGAAAGCTGAAGGCATCTCTGTTAGCCCGGAGTGTGCTGAGGAGCACCAGAGCTCTGAGGATGGCACCAGTGGTGATGAAGAGGATGAGGATGAGGGGGAGAGCGATGATGAAGGTTGGATAACGCCCAGGAACCTCAAGCAGATCCAGCAGGACACAGGGCACTGTGACACTGCTCCTGTCGGCGTCCAGGTCGGCTGCGTCACCACTGACTTTGCCATGCAGGTGGGTGCCAGCTGCTGCCCTGCGTGGGGGCTGCCAGGGTGGGCTGAGGGCAGGTCACAGCCTGCTCCAACCTCAGGGACAGTCACACTGGCACGCCATGACAGAGAAGCGCCTGGCTGACAGGATGAGAGCACGACGGCTGCTTTTGTCTCAGAAGCAGCCGGTTCTCTCTGGTGCAGAGGCCTCTGCAAAGCCCGTTGGCATCGCTGCCCCTCAGCCTGTCGCTGTCTGGGCTGGCAAACCCCAGTTGAAGCCTCTGGCAGTCCCAGCTAATGGCGTTCCCCCTGCTCATTGCAGAACGTGCTGCTGCAGATGGGCCTCCACGTGCTGGCAGTGAACGGGATGCTGATCCGCCAGGCCAGGAGCTACATCCTGCGCTGCCACGGCTGCTTCAGGTGAGTGTGTGTGCGCAGGGCGGTGCTGCCGCGGTGCTGCCGGGCTGATTCCCTGTTCCATCACCCTCCTGGGCCTGTCTCTCAGAACCACTTCAGACATGGCCAAGGTTTTCTGTCCGCACTGCGGTAACAAGACGCTGAAGAAGGTCGCGGTGAGCGTCAGCGACGACGGGAGCCTCCACATGCACTTCTCCCGCAACCCCAAGGTGCTGAACCCCCGAGGGCTCAGGGTGAGTAGCATCCCGTGTCCGGCAGCGCTTCTGGGCAAGGGCCTGGCTGTGAGGGGGGATCAATGCGATGCTGTGCTCGTCCTCTGGCTGTTCCTCTTGAGCCCAGGGCTCTAGGGCTGCGTCCCTCGGGGCGGGTGTTGCCCCCGGAGCAAGTTTAACCAGCTGCTTTCTCCTGGCAGTACCCGCTGCCGGCTCCCAAGGGGGAAAACACGCCAACAACCCTCACCTGGTGGCAGACCAGCCCTTCCCGCAGCAGCGGCTCTCGCGCAAGGCCCGGCAGAAGACCAACGTCTTCGACCCCGACTACATCGCCGGGGTCTCGCCCTTCGCTGAGAACGACATCTACAGCCGCGCCGCCAACCTGCAGATCCGGGACGCGGCGCTGGGCGCGGGCAGGAGGCGCATGAACCCCAACGCCGTCACAAAGAAGTTTGTGAAGAGGAGGTGAAGGGCAGGACGGGGCTGTCTGTGTCCGGTGCTGCGAGGGACTGTCTGTCCAGGCCCTGCGTGTCGCTCCCTGACAGCTCTGGGAGGGTGAGGCCTCTACCAGCCTCTCCAAAAGCAGCCACCCGCTTTCCTGCCCTGGCGCCTGGAGAGCGGTCAGTGACTGGGGGTGATGGGTGTGAATGGGGGCAGCTGGGCCAGGTCCCAGCTCAGCCCCAGGCCGGGGCTGCTGTGCTAATAAACACAGGAACCCGCAGTGCCGTGCCTCCGTCTGGTTTCTGTGCTTGGGCCAGGCTCTGCCTTCCTCAAGAGGAAGAGGAGGCTGAGGAGGGTTTCTCAAATCCAAAATCTCTGATCTGGCTGCTGGCGCTCTGGTCCCATGGGTGAGTGGGAAGGGAAGGGGAACACAGGGAGCCTCAGCTACTCCTGGTGCATTTTTGGCACGAGTGCCCTGAAGCAGCAGGTGAAGTGGGACAGTGCTGATGCACAGAACCTCTGCTTGCGCGGCCCCTTGTGGCTTAGGACCTCTGGCAACCGCCTCCCCAGGGTGGCATCACCTCCCCAGGGCAGTACAGCCCCCGGAGAGCTCTCTGTCTCCCCCAGGCAGGGTCCTGCTTTTGGATGGCAAGAGAAACAATGTCCCTGAACACTGATTTGCAGGCTGGGGCCTGAAGCTGGTGGCACAGACAGTCCCCCGCCATTTCTCATGAGCACACACCCAGCTTGGTGCCTCTTACGCAGCAGCTCCAGCCAGATACTCAGCCCCTACTCCTCCCTCCCCAGCATCCCCTGACCTGCGGCTCCCAGGTGGGTTTGTTCCCAACACATTTCACCCGCTGAGAGGAGACGCTCTTGGCAAAGACCCACAACAGGGACTTCACACTGCGAAATGAAAACTTTCATTGTTTTATTCTTGACTGCAGCTGTTACAGAAATAGAGTTGCGAGTATACAAATGTCCTGATAGAAGCAAAATATCTGTATCTTTTAATATTTAACAAGTTATCACAGGAGAGCTAAAAACATAGATGCAAATGAAATATCCCCTCGTAGAACAAACTGAAAACACCGGGTATCAGTGCTCTGAAAATCCCAACTAGGAAAGCCGATACACACAGAGATGCACAGGGAACACCTGGGGCTACTGTCACAGCACAGGATGGGAAGAGGCAGCTCAGTGGTCGATGGGTGTGCTCCAGGAGAACACAGCAGAAAGGTGTGTAAAGCTGCTCCGAGGTGCAGCTAGCAGCAGAGGTAGAGAGCTCTGAAGGGTTTGGAGCTTACTCGTTGGTAATGAGCTCGGGAGTGAGTACTATACCAGGGTTTGCTCAAGGAGGGGACTGGAGTGGTCCCCACTCTGCAACTCCTTTCCAAAGGGAGCTTCCCACCTTCTCTAGCACCATTATCCCAATCCAGTCTGGGGATCCACCAGCATGACGCCCTGCCAGACCCTGCAAGGTCAGCATGGGGCTGGAACCATGAAGGGCAGGCCCAGGATCCCAGCACAGGGACCCTGCACTGCTTTGGGTTCAGGAGACAGAACTGAGTGGGTGGGCCAGTGTCCCACAGCACTGGCAAACTCAGCTTCCTCACCAGTGTCCCAGCGCCCTGCAGCGCTGCCAGGCAATGCAATGGGCAGAGCAGGTCCCCAGCTGCAGCAGCTGCCAAGAACCAAACCTGCCCAGGGCCAGCTCTGAGGGGAGGAGGCCGCTGTGCGGAGGGCGCTGGGAATGGGAGCATCACGACAGCAACACCCGGCAACCGAACCGCGGTGGGATGCGCCCGCTTGAGCCCGAGGGTCCCAGTGAGGATTTGTGAGCTCAGGTTCCCCCACAAGCTCCGGGTCAGCACAGGGCAGGGGGTTCCTGGCCACCACAGACCAGAGGCTTCCACCAGCCTTCAAGGGGAGCAGCTTCTGGGTACCGACCATGTGGCACAACAAAAGGAGTTCACAATGCCCACTTTTATCAGACTGGGGAGGAGTGACAAGCCAGGCTTCACCTTCCTGAGCCACACCAGCCCCGCTGAGTGGCAACCAGGATTGCTGAGGCAAGAACAATCCGGTAACTCCCAGCTCCTGGCATCAGCCTGGCTCCTCCGGAGCACCACTGCCACCACCAGCCCCACCACCATCCCACAGGCACTAGCTGTGGGAAGCTGGGAACGGAAAAGGTCTGGGAGTCACCTGGGGAAGGTGGCAGGGGATGCACAAAGCCACCGCGGCTCCCGAGCCCATCCAGCGGGCAAGGCTGCCGGCTCTGCCGTCCCGCCAACGGCACTTCACAACAATGAGTAAGAGTCGATAAAAGATCCAAACGTGTGGGGCTGCTCCAAAGCCAGGGACAGGCAGGACGTTCACAAGCAGAGCGAGTCTGTGGGGCAACACTGCCCTGGGTGCCACACACACAGGACAAGGGGTTGGGACAGCTGCAGCTGCACCACTGCAGCACCTCAGTAAACGCCATGGGAAAGGAGTATTTCCAGCTTAAAAAAATGTAAATATGACGGTATTCTAATTATGAGCCTACTAATTGCTTCTATACAATAGATACATGGCACCTCTATATACATATCTATAACCCAGGATATACAGCATCGCCTATGTACATCCTCACAGGAGGGGAAAGCCGCTCCACTCCTCCCACACTGCTCCAGAATGGCAGTTCCCTGCCACCACCAGTCCTGTCCCCAAGTGATGTCCTGTGCCATCCCGGCCTGCAGCAGCACAGGCTGTTTGCCAGCTCTGGTGACCATTCCCACAGGCAACTGGTGTCACTGATCCAATACAACCCAGCGCAGAGGACTACTCCCCATTAAAACACAAACCCCAGGAGCATCTCAGTACCCGTTTCCTTTCAGCATCCCAGGTAACAGAGCTGCCACCAGTCCCTCGGGACCACAAACCCCACGCCTACTCCTTGAGAAGAAGTTTTGTGCTGCCAGGAAGCCACCAGTGATCAGTTTCCCCCTCACCATCCACCTGCTGCTCTCAGCTCAGAGCACAAAGCGACTCTGACTCCTCCCTTCCACCATCAGCCCAGGTCCATAAACCCTCATGTCCTCTCCCACAACCCCGTGACAGCAGCTCCCATCTGCCAGACACGATCCAAGTGCTGATGGCACAACCCCTTCCCCCTCAGACTGCACCAAGCCCCATAACAGCTTCTCTGCGCTTTGCTGCTCGATCCATCCCCCTTCTGCTGCCCAAGGAGCGACCCAGCTGCGCCCGAGCTTCCAACTGCTTTGGGATTCTCTCTGCAGACTCGGGAAGGTAACAGGAGGAGAAAGGTCTGTTTGGGCAAGTTCTCTTTTTAGAAACAATATCCCAAACCAAACGTGCAGCGGGTGCTTGGGGAAACAGCTCCAACTCCTCTAAATGAGGGGAGCACCCGCTGCTCTGGCCGCCCAGCTGCAGCCCCCCACCCCAAAAACCCTGCCACGGCTCCCAACTGTTCCTGTGTTACATCTGTGTTAACACCACGTGGGAAGCGACCACCGTGTCAGGAACTGCTCCTCACCCTGGGAGCTGGCACAGCTCCTCGAGCCCCTTTTCTGGTGCAATGCTGCCCAGTAGAGAGGGAGCTGCTAATGAAGCTGGGCCTGCTCGTTACACACAGAGCTCGCAGTGTCCTGCCAGGAGACCGTTACTGGCACCTTCGTGCGTTACACGTTACCCACAGGAACGTTTCATCCCCTAGCACTATCACCTATGGAGCAGGAACCTGCCCACATCCCGGCCGCGCCTCGCAGGGACAAGGTCTCCCTACACCCTCACCCACAGTCCTGGCCATCACCATGGCCACTGTGCAGAGGCACATCCCACCAGAGAGCACAGCATTGAACATCAGATTGAACAATTCCTCCATGAGCAATCTCCAAGAAACCAACGGGGGCACAACCCACCCCAGCGACACAGCCCGGCGGCTGTTCCCACCGAGCAGCATCCTCTGCACCCAACAGCTCTGCGGGCACGAGGGTCCCGTCAGTCTGAGGGGCAGTTCTGCATCGGGAGCTTTGCATTCCTTCCACTCAGGTCTCACTACCTTCTCCTGGCTCAACCAAACAGCCCCAGACCCGGTACCACCCCGCGGGGAAGCGCGGCGCCAGCTCACAGCCACGGGCAGCGCGCGGCGGGGCCAACACAGCGATGTAAAGACCAAGACAAAGGCAGAGCAAGCTCCAGTCGTCCTCTGCTCACATCGCAGGTGGGTGGGACTGATCACATCTGCATGTGGCACACGCTGCTCCTGGGTCTTTCTGCTGTGCATCCTGCGGTGTGCCCGCACAGCCTGCACTGGCTCCAGAGAGCCGCCCATGAGCAGCCCTTCTCACACCCATCGACCGCTGAGCCGCCTCTTCTTCCACAAGACAAGCACTCTTTGTAACCAGATCACAGGTCCGACACGTTGTACACCGAAACACTGACCTAAAACGAACGAGAGAGCTTTGAGCACGAGGTGGTACCCAGGAGTGAAGAATGGGATAGCACAGCCCTTTTGGTTTTAGTTCTTTTATTATTTTTTTTACATATTTTTTCCTCTTCTCTTCGTAAGCGACCCCAGGACAGCACAGGAGTCAGCGGAGCCCTTCCCCGGAGCTGCCGCGGGCTGGGGGCACGAAGCTCTTTTGGACACCCACCTCGGTCAATGGAGAATTGGTCCCTGGTGACTTGGCACTGACCAAGAGCACCTCAACTGAGGGTACACCCTTGGGCACAACGCCACAGGTCCCACACGAGCGGACTGATGGTTCCTATCACTTCTCCTGGCCCCAGGTGACACCTGACAGCTTGTCCTGGGACCGCGATCCCGTTTGGACACCACCAGTTCCTTCCTGAATAACTGGCTATCGGCTTCCACCACCATCCAAGAAAGTTCTTTCGGTCCATAATTCTCAGTCTTCCACATCCCCTCACACAGCATCCAGCCAGCGCTGCGGGATGGCTGTTTGCACGTCTCGAACCATGACGGGGTTTGGTTAATATCTCATCTTAGCAAGGAGAGAAGGAAATAAAAATAGTAATAAAAAAAAACAAATCAGGGAAAGAAACCGTCTGGTTCAGGGTTCAAAGCAGCTCTGGACATCGTGAAGCGGGGAATTCTGTTTCTCCTGATTAAAGTTTTTAAACATTTTAGCGTAATCATAAATTAAAGAGTTAAAACACAGAGGAGCTAATAATAAAATATTAAATAGACAAGGAGAGTGGATCCAAGCTGAATGGCTCATCCCGAATGAAACCCCGTGACTCCCACGGTGCCTAAACGCCTACAGGTTTCCTGACATGGTACTGCTGAGTGACAGACACCGAACGGCGCGGCGGCGCTTCGCACAGCCGGTGGGAACAGCCGCTGCCTGATGGAATGGCGAGAGATGAACAAGTTCTTTATGTTGCAAAAAAGGTACTTAAATACTCCATAAAGACATAACAAACCCCACCCCACCCCCACTGTTATCAGACGCCACGTTGTGGTAGAACATCAGACAAACTCACAAATTTACCACAAAAATGTGTGGCAAAAAAGAATATTTTATATATATGTATATATATATATAATTTTTATATTTATGCCAATGTACTCACTCAGTACAAATAGCAAAATAGTTATACCATTTCCTAAATACAAAATATAGCTTTCCAAAAAAATGAAACACACATTAGATATAAACCATCCAAAACTTGAACGATTGAAAACTGTATTCAAAATTAAATGACCCAGAGCAGGTCTCTTTCTGAAAAGTTCCCTTCATATCGGCAAGAAGCCTTACTACTGAAAACGTAATTCAATGCCTCTCAATGAGAGGGAGAAAGAGGAGACAGAAAGAGAAAGTGAACGGCGACAGACGGACAGACAGACAGGAAGAAACCATCCAACGAACAGAAACTCTACTCGGCTCAACGAAGCACACGAGGGAAGGGGGAGAAACACGTGGGGAACGGGCTGTGGGAAGGGAAAAGCCACGGCCAGGCTGCCCTGTGTCACTGGAAACAACACCTGGAGGTGACCTGATGCCAACTACGCTCTACCAGGGCGCAGGAGCCAGGCGCGGCAGCGAGTCGGCTCTTCCCGCTGCAACAGCTCCCTACGGGCAGGAGGAGGAGGAGGAGGATCTGAATGAGGCCATGGTAAGATATCACTGAACTGTCCAGAGAGTTGGAGCACCCAAACACTTCACAAGCCTCACGACACAACTGCGTGGTCTGGAGTGGGTTGGTTTATGTTGTGGAACATCCGTCACTGGTTGGGTTGGGGGTTTTTTACAGGTTTTTAACTGAAATACAAGAATCAAGGAACTAGACTGGGGGGTTGTTGGGGGGAACAAAAGAAATCACGTCAGATCTGCCGTGAGCTCCATGTGCTACAAAGATGCAGCAGCTCAGGAAGCAGCAGAACTTCCCAGAACACTTCAAAACTCCATCATCTGCCCCCTAAGTGAAGTCGAGCTGAAGCTTTGCATCCCTCCGAGCTGGAGACGGGCTGGTTGAGGGGGATTCCTGCACCAAGAAGGCGGTGGAGGAATTGCTTCCTCTTTTCTTAATCCTTGGTTATTTGTCAAAGCCTCTACTGACTACACAATTTAATGCCACCGAGTCCTAAAAGCCGCTTCGGGCCCTCGGATGCCAGTAGGATTTACAGCTTTTGTTAAAAACCCAGTAGGAACTGGGGGGAGAGAGGAGGGAATCTGTGACAAGAGCACAAGGGAGGCGGCTGGTTCAGGAGCTGGTAGCGCAGCTCTGCCGGGCTCTGACCCACAGCCAGACACAGCTCCTTCCTCCGCCACGCAGAGCGCTCCCGTCAGCCCAATGTGTTGGAGAGGGTAAGATTTTAAGAGCAGAATGGAACTGGGAGCTCCCCCTCGTTTCAGCCTTCAGCTGGAGCCACGACAGCCCTGCCCTATGTCCAGCTACAAGTGAGACACACAGCAAACCGTTAAGGCATTCCTGGGGGGAAGCGCCCACCCCTCTGGCTGGCTGCAGGACGAGCCAGCCCTCCTCCTCATCCCTTCATTAGCGACCCCCCTGCTCAGGGGATCGAAGCATTACCTCTCCCATGGGATCCCCCACCTACTGAGTGCTCTGAGCCCTGATTCAGTGTCAGGGGCGTTCCAGGTTTCTGCTTCACAAATTTCTCTACTCAAAAGTGGGGCTGGGAGGGAGGAAAGGGGCGGGGGGAAGTAAACGTGGTAACAGGGATTACCTCCTAACAATAATAACTGACCAGATATGCTTTAAATTGCTGAGCAGCCCACTGCTAAGGAGGCTCAGGAATCTCCCATGCCCTAGTCAGACAAAGCATAGCTCTTCAGCATTATTGTCACTAGGAATCCCAAACACTACGGTCACAGCCCTGCTAGACACCGCAATCGGCCACGTGTGTGCTCTTTAGAGAAGAGGGCCACTTTCTGACAGAAGCAATCGGTTCCACACAGCCTAATCCAGAGCCAGAAGGTCTGAGAGGATCTGGGAAATCATCACCTTTTTCTTCACAGAATTTCTGCAGGAAAAGAAACAAGCACAAGAGTTAGGTGTAACTGAGGTCATCCTCTCACTGGTGTGCAGAGCCTTCCTCTTGTGAGAGTCCTTCACAAGCAGACACCAAACCAGGCGCAGCAGCACGCCACACTCACACAGAGCAGGGGTACTCTGGAACTTCACAAACCAGATCAGATGGGAAGGTGAAGCGTTACTGTGTACATGGAACTGAGGGTGACTGAGGACAGCCAGCTCCCCAAGGCCTGACTCGAGTGCTCCTGGGACTCAGAACAGTCCGTGGGCAAAGCCTGTTGCCCCTCAGCAAAAGGCACCTTCTGGGGGCAGGAGGTGTCCAGCACCCACGTTCTAACAACGGCGTGGCACACTTGGCAGCCACCGTGTTCTACCCAGCCTGTTTACAGGTTACATTGCTGCAGCCCAGGGGCAACTCCCCACAGCACAGCCTGGGGGGCCTGTCTGAGCCTGGAGTTTTTAACCTCAGCCACGTCCCATGCTGCTTTCGATCTGGTGGGTGATCCACTCCCCTTCCCCATCACCCACCAGACCGTTACAGGAGGTGACAGAACAAACAGCACCCAGACATGAAGAGCCACCCTCAGCCACCCATCTCAGATGAGTGTGGACCTCTGGCTGCTTTGACCAACAACTCCCCATTCTGACCATTGCTGCTACGCTCAGAATTTGGCATCACTGGAATTGAGCAGCAGCATGGTGCCACAGTGCAGAGGGAGGGAGCCCCAAACCCCAACACGTTACTTACCTGACCAATTAAAAGGAGCCAGACATATTGTTCCCCTGGTTCTGCAACGACACGAGCAGATCATCTATTTTCTCCATATTCTGGTTGGTTGCCATGGCTGAAGGTAGTGGAGGCGTCTCCGTGATCTGCTGGGAGAGCAGCGCTGGCACGGCCGCCTGGCCCTCGCTCGGCGCCTGACCTGGCTGACTGATAGCCATCAGCTCCTCCGGCAACGCAGCTGGGCCAGAAGTCAGCAGCTGCCCACAGTCTGTGACAGAGGAAGAACAAAGGACCATTTAAATATAAGATGCAGAGTGTATCAGCCAGCTTCTGTGTGTCCACACTGACCACACACAGCAGAAAGCTCGGTGTGGTTTTGTCCTCACGACTCCCCCTGCTCACTGCTCCCCCAGGACACACGCAGAGGCTCCACATACTGAACAGAGTGACTCTGCCTTAGAGCAAACCCCATCAACACCCCAAGGGGCAGCTGAAGGGGTCTGTGTCCCAAAAAGCTGCTCAGAGCAGCCAGATTCAGGGCGCAGGTGGGGAAAGGGGGGTTTGTAAAGGTAAAGGGGGGGTCACACGCTGCCACCGAGGCTGTTCTGGACTATGCAGCCCCAAAGAGCTTCTCTGTTCTTCACCAGTGTGTGGAGAAAGCTGCTGCATGAACTGTGGAAGCCAAAAGCGGCATGGCAAGGGCAAGGGGAGCTGTCTTAAGAAGGAACAGCTCTTTGGGTGCTTTTTTTAAACACACATGGGTTATCTGTGTGTTGTTCATCATACCACACACTGTATGGATCAGTTTTTACAGACAGGCCCACAGTCCCAGGGGCTTTGCCACGAGCTAACCCCAAGTGTGAGCCCACCAACAGGTATTTACAAGCTTCCAATGGAAAATGAGCAACACTGGGAGCAGCACGAGGACCACGTACGTTCTCACCTGCACAGCCACCCTCCTTATTCCAGAATGACTGGGGTGGTTTCACTATCTACGAATTGCACACTCCTTGCCTTGCAGGCTCCATTTCTAAATCCTAAACTCGGGATCAGGCACCTGCCACTTACTGTTCTGGATGCCAAACAGGAATATTCCCGACGTCTGCTGAGATGAAGCAGGAGAATTCTGCAGCTGGTTGATAGCACCTCCTGCTGTGTTGTGAAACAGAGCAGCCTGCTGCTGCGGCGGCGAAGCCGTTCCCTGCATCCCCGCCATGCTGCTCTGGGAAGAGTACATGGGAGACTGCTGCAGCTCCTGCTGGCTCATGCTGTTCTGCAGGGCAGACATGGAAGCTGAAGAGATGAAGAGGGTGACTTGTTGCTCTTGAGAGCTCGGGGAGCCTTGGACCAACTGAATCTGGGGGAGTTATGGAAGATGGCCGGCTGCTGGGCTTCAGGCTGCGTGGATCCAGGGTTCTGAAGAGGAGACACCGCAGTCTGGCTCTGGAATTGCATGGGCTGCTGCTCCTGGTTCATTGGCGCCATGTTCGTCTGCGGGTGAAAAATGGACTGGCCCTGCTGCTCCTGATTGGGAACCGGGTTCTGATTCGGATTGAACATCATGTTCTGCTTTTGAGAAGCAATTGTACTCATTGCATTCTGGTTGCTGAACATCATGTTCTGCTGTTGCTGCTGCTCTTGAGACGGGGAACTGCTCTGAATAGCAACGATCGAGTGCTGAGGCTGGAAGATAGAGCCTTGCTGGTTCTGGGGGATTGAACTGGACTGGATGGAGCCCAGTGACACTTGAGACTGAAACAAACCTTGCTGGGCAGGCTGAGCCTGGGGCTGCTCTTGGGGAAGCATGGAACTCTGGATGTGAGAGATCTGCGGCTGCTGTTGGAAAGAAGCCTGCTGTTCGGTGTTCGGTGCAGTCTGAAGAGGAGAAATGGAATTTGGGCTTGTAAAGAACGACATCTGCTCTTCCTGAGTCGCAGGGTTGCTCATTGAACTCTGGGAAAGGAACATGTTGGCAGACTGCTGGTCTTGGGAAACTGAAGAACTCTGCAGCACACCCATGGCGTTCTGCGAGTGGAACATCGGGGGCTGCAGCTGGTCTGAGGAATTGGTACTGGTCTGGTTGTGGACAATGGAATTTGGGCTGTGAAAGAGAGAGCCTTGTGTTTCCTGGGAGATGTTCTGAGTATCGCCGATGGGATTCTGAGAGTGAAAAAGCTGAGCTTGTGAATGTGGAGACTGCTGCATGAAGCTTCCTGACTGGATGGACATCATCTCTCCTCCCTGCTGGAACAGACCTCCTCCCTGCTGCTGAGTTCCACTGGCCTGGACACTCATCATGTTCTTGGTGGATGAGAAGAGGTTAACTTGAGATTGACCTTCTCCACTGTGCTGCATTTGGACCATGGTCTGAAACACAGTGCTCTGCATCTGCTTGCTCTGTCCTGAAGCTTCTTCTCCATCCGCCGAGTTCGATGCCTGGAACATCGCGGGCCCATTGCTGGAGACCTGCTGCTGAGCAGCAGGAGCAGCCTCGCTCCCCGAGACACCGGGAGATGAGGAGAATAACTCACACTGCATCTGCATGTCCTCGTTTGCAGACAGCCCGCTCATGATGTGGGAAGCCTGCTGGTACACAGGGGACTGCTGGAGGGCCCCGTTCCCCGACGTGGTCGAGGAGAACAAATCAGACTGCATCTGCGTTGCAGCTTGGCAGATGTTCTGCTGGATTCCTATCACCATCGCAGCAGAGGTCTCCATTGCCTGCTGCTGCTGCTGCTGCTGCTGTTGCTGCTGTTGGTTGGACAAAGCATTTTCAGGCTGAGAGTGAACGTTTTCAGCCCGTCCGGGCAAGAGGCTCTCGGGTCTGGAATGGACAGCAGTGTCTGATGAGGAAAACATCCCAGGACTGACACTGCTCTGGATCTGGCTGACTTGCTGAAAGATGTCTGCATTTAGCTGATCCTGAACATCCTCGCTGCTGTCTGAACCAGAAAATAGGACAGAAGATAACTGCTGCTGAGCCTCCAATACCTGCTGCACCAAGTCGACGTTTCTGTTGCTGCCAGTGGCAGTGTTAGTGGGGAAGTTCCCAGCTTGCAGCTGCTGGATCGTGTTCTGCAGCTGACTCACGCCGCTCGCCGACGAGAAGATGCTGGATGAGATCTGCTGCTGCAATGCCTGCGCTGGTTCTGGCAGCGCCTGCTGCTGCTGCTGCGATGCATCGGTGAGCTGGGACAACGTCACCACCGTGCCATCCGACTGCAGGACGTCCCTGGGCTGGGAATCCCTTGTTTGGAACTGTGCAGCTTGCTGCAATAACGCATCGCTGTTCTGCAGCTGGCCGGGAGTGGAGACCGCTGAAAAGCTCCCAGGCTGGGAAATGTCCTGTGTTTGGATAGTCGTCAGTGTCTCTGGATTGTACACCTTCGGCTGTATTTGTTGCTGGTTTTCATTCTCAGAAGGTAGATGGGAAGCAGGAGTTGATATGCCAGACATGCTGTTTTCCAAGGTCTGCTGCGTTGGTCCAACCACATTTGAAGCCTGAAAAGAACAATCCAGCACAATTCATAAGCTTGCTCAGGTCACACTTAGAACATTTCTTCCAATCAACTATGTTCAGGAAAGATCAGAGAAGATGTGCTGCCCACCTGCCTCCCCACACAGAACCACACAGGCCAACGACCGGCACTGAAATGCTACTTCAAGGAAGGTGTCATGGTACAATTCAGTGAGAGCAACGCTATGAAGGGATCCCAGCAATGTCCTTACAGTAATTTACTGGTTCTGTGTCACAGCACAAACACTTCACCACAGGATCAGTAACCAACCGATCTGTGCGACCGCAGGAAGAGGTGAAATCACCTCGTTTAATCCTGTTCTCTGACAGTTTTGCCCAGACTGATCTCAGCCCTGGCATCTCCCTTGTGCTGCCCTTCTTCACTGTCAGAACCTGCAGGTAGGTGTAAGGACATCATCCTCAGGACAGAACTCAGAGCTGCCACCCTCAGCTCCTGACCCAACTTACCTTGAAGACAGGGGGAGATCTCTTCTCTGCGCTTACTTCCATCGGAGCCACATCCTCATTCTTGATCATACTGCTTGGCATGAGTGGAGTTATCAAGGCACTAGGAAGAATGTTTACCTTCTCCAGGTTACAGCCAGTGGCCTTCACTGCTGCCAGCACAAAGACAAACAAAAGGATGATGAAACATGAGCGTTGACCATGCTGAGTGGGATTTTAGTGGTGCTCTGCTTCCCACCTTGCTCTGCAGCCCTACTGAAGCGCTCTCACCTCCATGGGAGGTGTTAATGTGCACAGAGATCATTGCAAACACCTGGATACTTCAGCCACTGAAAGGTTCAGACTAACACCACTGCCATGGCTTTCTTTTTCTTCCATCCTTCTTTTTTCCCTTTTCGCCCAAAGCTGTAAAGGGAAACCACCACTAACAGCTTCAGACCAGCGCTCCAGCATGACTTGAGAAGGCAAAGACCTGAACTACACAGCCTCTGTACACCCCCTTCCCACAAGCCTTACAGCATCACAGCATCCCAAGGCTGGAAAAGCCCTTTCAGATCATCAAGTCCAACCGTCCCTGTCCTGTGCTGCCCCAGATCCCTGAGCACCTCATCTCCCCTCTGTTCAACACACCCAGGGGGTGACTCAGCCCCTCCCTGGGCAGCCTGTGCCACAGCCCCACAACTCTGCCAGGGGAGAACTTTGCCCTCCCAGCTGAGCTGAGCCTGCCCTGGCACAGCTTGAGCCCAGTGCCCCTTGTCCCAGCTCCTGTCTACAGAACAGCTCAGAGCTCTAAACCTGTTGTCCTGACACCCAGCTCCTCGCTGCAGCCGTCACGTCCCGCCCGCAGTCCCATGCAGGGTCAGGGCTGGCCACCTGCAGTGGCTCTGGGAAAAACCTTCTGGGTTTTAACACAGGCAGATTATGTCATGGAAATTATCTGTATGGAATATTCACAAACACCAAAACTGCCTGGGATAGGCAGGGAAAGGCCCTGCAGCCCTGTACAGAACACGTCCCTGGCCACAACAGCCTCATCTGTCTGGCCAGGGCTGCTGGAAATGATGCCACCCAAGAAATGATCAACTCCAGGGTTCTGCTCCCAGGAAAGGAAGCAGGAAGGCAGCAGCAGCCCTTGGGATGCCCACAGGGTCATCACTCCACACTGAGGAAGGGCAGGCTGGCACACACACAGAGATACAGCACGTGCAGCAGATGAAACTGTCTGGCCCCTGGGGCACCACCAGCCTCGAGCAGGACAGGTACAGGAAGGAGAGAGCTGGCTGGCACAAAACCCACACCAGAACGTGGATTAAGATGCATTGCACAAATTAAAGAGAGGACACGAAGCAACAGAAGCAGCACATTGTGTTCTTAGGAACAGCAGATGTTTCTCCTGAAACAGATGGTATCTTCCCTTGGTTAAGCTTCCACACTAAATCAGAGGGATGACAGGCTTGCTCTGATCCATCAGTTGTTATTTTCTTCATCCTTTTAATCCTGCTGCTGGAGGTCTCACCAGTCCTGTGCTTAACTTGCTGCATTATCCTAAATATTTTTGCCTATTTCTCCCCCAGATACTCTCTGCAGGTCTGAACTCATCACATCTTGCATTCTCCTCTCTACAAGTTGTAAAGTCAACTTGTAAACATGCCCCTTGCCAAGACAGAGCTATTAACTTCAAACGCCAGTGCCAGGATTTTAACCTGAAGCTACGGATTACTATCAAACCTGTGATCACAACGTTCCTTCACCTACCCCTCAACCTGCCTTCTCCAGAGCTGGAAATTTCCATTCACCTCTGGACACCACCAAAGCTTCAAACAATCGCAGGAGAAACATTTCCTTTCTCTATTTTACTTTGAGATCAGAAGGGTCGATTCCCTTCACACTTCAAACCCAGGCAAACCTAAACCTCACTCCCTTGGAAGCCAACATTGAGCCTGGTGTGGACACTGAAGCTGAGGGAGGGAAGGGTGAGAGGAGATCTTAGGGGGAAGTTCTTTGCAGAGAGAGTGGTGAGGGGCTGGAAGGGGCTGCCCAGAGAGGGGGTGGGTGCCCCGTCCCTGGGGGTGTTCCAGGCCAGGTTGGCTGGGGCCCTGGGCACCCTTGTGTAGCTCCAGGCCTGGAGGTTGGTGTCCCTGCCTGTGGCAGGGGGTTGGAGCTCTGTGACCCTTGGGGTCCCTTCCAATCCAGACCAGGCTGGGATTCTATGACACGGCGTCAGGAAAAGCCCTCGCTGATGGGTGAGCTGAGATGGCCAGGATGAGGATCAGGACCAGACCCAGGGCAGTCTAGAACCCCAGGCAGCTTCCCCCAGGTACCAACCTGGCACATTCCTGGTCAGCATCAACTCTTCCCCCTCACCTTTAAATTAATACTACAGTTTCTAAATCCTGGGCATCAAGCGCTGTCTTAGGCTTCCTCCTCCTTCCCTTGCAAGATATTAAATGAAGATCAGACAGCAGGGCCTGAGGCATGAAAACTGAACTGTACTTCTGTTTAGCATTACTGCAAGGCTTTTCTTCTATACTGGTCCACATTAAAATACCCTTAAAGGAACGTGGTTATAAAGTAAAGCATTGGGAACCAGAGAGCAAACCTCTGATTATGGCCAGGTTTTGTTAAGCACAAACTTATCTTCACATTCATCCCTCCAAATTTGGGTAGGAATTTATAGTTCAATTATTAACAACAATGATAAGAATCAATGTAGTACCTTTTATAGCCTCCTGAAAAGAACAATGTTGGGCTGGGCTGGAGATTTCCTTCTTCACGTTAACATTCAGAGTACCAGCTGCTGAGACAAAGCACAGTGACAGCTTCCTTATGTTAGAACAACAAACAGGGAGAGAAAAAGCCCAAAGCAAATAGAGAGTGGCTTATACGTGAGAGAAATGAAGGTTCTCTGAAACCCAGAGCCATTCAGAGCTGTAGATAACGGCTCAGCTCGTGGCTGTGAACACACCAGTGATCACAGTGCCCAGAAGGTTGTTTTCACTCCCAAACCCAGAGAGCTGGTTGGCAGTTGCACCACGTGTGGTAACAGAGAGAAGTCAAACCACAGTGTCCAGTCAGACTTGGTTTTGAACCCCAGACTACAAATGCACACTACTTTAGAAGACAGGCTGTCTCCCTGCAGCTGAAATGTGGGCTACCTGCCACACAAAAGGGCAAAGCCTTTCAGTTTAGTACTTAACAGCTGCAAACCTCCCCAGGAAGAGGACTTGGAAAAGATCCCTGTTCCTCAGCAGTTCTGTCATACGGACCAAAGACTATGACACCAGCAATGGGATGCTGAGCAGGTAAAGCTACCCATTCCTCCCCCTAGATTTTGGGTTTACATACATGTATCTGGAGTGTAGGTAAATGGTTGCACGTCGTGTGATCTTCCAGCATTGGTCACCACATATATTCCCACAGAAACAGCTGAGGTTATTTGCTGGTCATGATATGGTGGCACCTTCACAATAAGGTGATTCTGCAATGCAAAAATTATTTTAGAAGTCCCATTAGAACCCTTACTTCATTACTGAACCTTAATTGTATTTACACCCATCAAAAGAAAGGAACAGACTGACAGAATGGTCCAGAAACCAAAGGAGAAACGTGCTCAGGTTACACTGAGAGCAGCTCACTTCTGCTAGAAACATGAATCATCTGCCTGTGCGATGCTCAGGGGCAACTTCCAGCTTCACCAGAAGGAGGGGAAGGCACACAGAGACCAGAGACAGGAGCTCAGCCCAGCCTGCGCTGTGTCACTGCCATCACACCCATCACACGTGCAGTGTGATGTCACTGCCATCGCACCCATCACACGTGCAGTGTGATGTCACTGCCATCGCACCCATCACACGTGCAGTGTGATGTCACTGCCATCGCACCCATCACAGGTGCAGGGCTCTGGCACTCCAGCTCTGCTGAGTCACCTCTGCATCCAGCCTGAGCCGCTCTGTATTCCACTCGAGTAGCAGTAGCCCTGGGCTGCTGTCACACACGCTGCCTCCCAGGCATCCAGCAGCACTCGGTGACAGGCTGGCTGCTCCCCAGCTACCCATCCCAGGAGAAATCACTCCCCCCACCAGAGAGTCCCACTTCAGAGCCAGGGTGGCATTCGCCAGGCATTGCTGACATCCACATGCCCCTGATTTCGGTCCAGGGCTCCATAAAGACACCAAGTTGTGTCCAAAAGAATGAACAAAGAGTTTGCACAACCTGCCACAGTGGAGAAGTTCAGCCTGGCATGTAGACACGATACAGGTCGCCTCAGCAGTAACCCAAGGTGGCCTCAGGAAAGCCACCAGCAAAACCCCAGTATGCCTGTGGATTGCGCCGTATGGAACAGCACAGCCCAGTTCAGGTACCACACTGCTGCTCTGGCACCTGAGCTCCCAGTCAGACACTGAACAGTTGTACTCAGGTACAGCCAAGCAGAGCTGCTGCCCTACCAGGCTGGCTACTGAGCTGAGCCAAGAAAAAGGGATTCCCTTGCTCCAATGCAGGGGAAGGGGAAAGGCTCGTTGGATTTTCTTTGGAAACAGAGTCAGAGTCTTTTTTTGGTGGTAACAACAATAACACAAGTACCTGATGAAATAACTCCATGTCTATTTCAGCTTCTGCCTTCCAAGAATTCTCATCTAAACGGAAGTTAAAAAGCAGATTTTATTGCACAGCCATGGACAGCACTTCACTCTAGTGCCTTTGACTTTGCTTCTCTCTTTCTCTCTCCAACTAAACCTGATCAACCTACGAAACCCAACCGCACCAGCGCCCCACGCCACCACGGCTGTCACACTGACCAGAAACATTCTCCTGGAAAATCACTTTTGTTCCCTTTAGAAAGTTCTTGCCAATCAAAAAAACTTCCTCTTCGCCCTTCACCGAACAGCTGTGCAGACTTTTCTTGAGGATCTCTGGAACGCCCGCGGGTTGAGCTGCAATTGAGAGAGCACATGGTTTGAAACCAAGAAAACATCAAACAAAAAGCTTTTACTGATGGGATCAGAAAGGAAAGAACAAAGTAACGCCCAAGCTTCTTCCTTGAGCTTCTTCCTTCACTACATTGGTCATGACAAAGCTGTTCAGCCTGGAGAGAAGCAGGATCTGATCAATGGTTATCAATAGCTGAAGGGTGGGACACAGGGGGACATGGACAGCCTCTTCTCAGTGTCTGTGGGGACAGGACAAGGGGTGATGGGCTCAAGTTGGAGCACAGGGAGTTCCAGCCCAATCTGGGGAAGAACTTCTTCCCAGTGAGGGTGAGGGAGCCCTGGGCCAGGCTGCCCAGGGGGTGTGGAGTCTCCTTCTCTGGGGAGATTCCAGCCCCGTCTGGACACCGCCCTGTGTGCCCTGTCCTAGGGACCCTGCTTTGGCAGGGGGTTGGACCCCATGGGCTCTGGAGGTCCCTTCCCACCCCTGTGATTCTGTGAGTCTGTGATTGTAACACCCCAAGTTATTTAACAACCTTTCAGAAAGGATTTCCCTACAACTGTTGCAGCAGGTTCCTAGGCAACCATTACGCAGCTACTAAATATGCTCGAGGCACATGAACTTCTGAAGAGTAACTGGATTTAGGTTTTCTAACGAGTTAACAAAGCCCATTTAAAGCCCAGACCTTAAATAAAGAGCCTGCATCTACTTTGTGTCTTTCCTAGGGTCTCAGGAACATTGCTGAGCCTCTGAGAACATCCACAGCTCTGAGGAGTGACAGCAGAGGGGACAGCACGCATCCGTAAGGAGCCGGATGCAACGTGCTACATACACAGAGATGATCTGATGCTCTATCCATGAGCCGCTTCGTGTGCAGCAGCACTGCCTGGTCGCTGAGGTGTACTGCAACTCGCTGTACCCTCGAGTAGGTTACTCTGAGCAGAAGCACAGGCCCTGGGGAAGGAAGCCTGGCAAGAGCCTCAGGAACTCCCCTCCTGAGCCTGAGTTACATCAGGACCAGGTGTCCCCACATCATTCCCCATGACACGAGTCTAACCAGAGCTGTGGTCTCTTTCTCTGACCTCCAGCAGTGGAGATGCTCTGAAACCCCTGGGAGATCTCTTCCCTACATGCACAATCAGGAAGATTTTCTTATCAACTGCCCGAACCCCAGCTTGCTGAAAAGCAAACCAGTTTACTCCTGACTGGGGCTTTTGGGTGGGGGTTGGTTGGTTGGGAGTTTTTAAGAAACACTTTATTTACAGAAGGAAAACTTTTCTTTCCTTCTCTCCTCCTTCCTTTACCTCCAACACCCCTCAGCATGCCAACACTCTCAGATATCCTGCTTTTTCCTCACTGCCCCATCACAACACAGCCCACGATGGTACAGGTATGAGCAGGGGCATTCACCAAACAGCACAAGGGCTGTGAGGGACCCTCACAAACCAATCCTGGGGTGCCCTTACCAACAAGCTAAGCACGAGGTGCATCAAAACTAGCATGTTTAGCCCAACAGCCTGTTTTACAGTTGGTCTCTAAAACATCTCAGGCCCTCAGCTCTTGCTCAGAACAGCAAGTTTTGGACTGTTATGTGTTTAAGAAAACAGGAGATGATTTCCACTGCTGTTCCTGTGTGATTTCAATCAGTTTCTCTTTCACCAGTAAGGTAATGATACAAATAAAACACATACAGAAATACTTCTGGTGGATTTTACAGAAAATGGTGGGGGTTTTTTTGTAAATCTTAAAATTAACTGACAGCAGACACTACAGTGCTGTGCTGAGCAGAATGAAGCTACAGACACAACTGTGTTTCTAGAGAATGTACTTATGTGTTTTCCAACAACATAAATGCATCAGTTGGAAAGCTCCATCCATTTAAAAAACCCAGGAAAAGGACAACCTGAGTTTCCCCCTAAAGGCATTTCATGGCAATCCCACCAAAACCCAGTGTCCTGCAATACCAGCTCTTGAGCTTGGTACTTACTGCACAAAATAGGGGAAGAAGGTGTCTGAAGAGTCAGAGTGGAACCGTCCTTGCGGGTGATGTTGACACGGAACACCAGCCTGGCACGTGTGCTCTTTTTCTTGGAACCAGCAATCCCTATCCTGGCTTCCACATCAGCATTCCTCAGCTTCAGGATTCCCACACAATCCACCCTACGACACAAAACAGCCCAGAGTTTATTCAAGAACTTCAGAGTCTTTAATAATCTCTCCACCAGTTCCCGAGCCACCGAGTCCAAACTCTTGGAGTAATTACTGTAATGTTATGTGGATGGTTTCATTTACATGAAACTTCCACCTGACCTTTCCCATCACATTGCCAGTCAGCCCCAGGTACTGCAGAGGATGGATCATGGGAGGAAGGAATATGGAAGCAGTATGCCAGGGTAACAAAGTCACTGTGGTGAGCATCAGTTTATCATCTCAGACCTTCCTTCTTCCATTCTCTTCAGCCAGGGGACAGGAGCTGGGACAAGGGGCAATGGGCTCAAGCTGGGCCAGGGCAGAGTCAGCTCAGCTGGGAGGGCAAAGTTCTTCCCTGGCAGAGCTGTGGGGCTGTGGCACAGGCTGCCCAGGGAGGGGCTGAGTCACCCCCTGGGTGTGTTTAACAGAGGGGAGATGAGGTGCTCAGGGATCTGGTTTAGCTTAGGATGGGAATGGTTGGACTTGATGGTCTTAAAGGGCTTTTCCAACCTGGTGATTCTGTGGTTAAGTGTAACAGACCCGAACTAAGAATGCAGTTTGAAAGCCTTTCATACTCAGGTCGCTTCACTAAGTGCCTGGGCTGTGCCAAGGTGTGCCAAGGTGTGCCAAGGTGTGCCAAGGTGTGCCAAGGTGTGCCAAGGTGTGCCAAGGTGTGCCATGGCGTGCCAAGGTGTGCCAGGCTTCCTGCTGAGCAGAAGGGAGGGCACGTTTCTGGCAAGAGGCTAGTGAATGTTCAAAGCTACTCACGCAAGAGTCATGTTGTTGCTGGGGTCCAGTCCAACCTCAATGACAGTCGTGCCCTCGATGTCCACTTCCTTGCAGGGGGTGGTGTTTCTCCCCGTCACCCTGCACGCCTGGTAGAACCCGTGCGGCTTCACCCGCCCGGAGTCGTTGCCCACAAACACCTGGAGCACCACCGGCTCGTTGTGACCTTCCAGCTGAAACACAGCAACACCACCAGTTCAGAGGTGCCTCCCAGTTAGAACAGGAGACACTTTGCACAGCTGCATTTGCAGGGAATCTGCTCCCAGCGCTGCTGGAAAACATCCTAAGCCAAGGAGGAGGAAATTTTTCATCCAGTTTACAAATTCTGTATCTTTTAAAGTTTATAAACTTTATAGTTTCTAACTATATATACACACACTCTGTGTAACTATAACCTTTACAGCATACATCTAAGTTTTAAAGTTTATAAATTTCTATCTTCTGTCACTTTCCTTCCACTACAAGTCAGTTATTTACAGACAGGTGATGGGATTGCTTTTCAGTATTATTTTTAATAACATTATATTTTTAAAGCAGCTTGAACCCTCCCCACCTTCACCCCAAATTACCCCAGCTCCAACCTTCAGATCCCTTACAACCACATACTCCCAACCCAACCATGATCATTTCACTGTCCCTTGGACCCTCCTTCCCCACCAGCAGCCACCTCCAGCAGCCAGCTGAGGGAGAGAACACCTGCAGTGGGTGGCTGCAGGGCTGCTGGGAAGGGGCCATGGGTACATGCATGCCATCAAGCATGACTGGGATCCCCCTTTGTTCCAGCCCCTCTTTGCCATCTTGGTGAAACCAGACTCTAACTGCCCAATGTTTCCAAAACCACGGGATGGGGCAGACCAGGACCAGGGGGAAGCAGTGGGATGAACAGGCTGAGCAATTGTCTGGTCTGGCTACACAAACCTGCCTTCCCTTCAGACACCAGCAACTAAAACTGGCAACTTGTCATCTCCCAGGTAAAGTCACAGACAGGGCTAGAAATCACTGGGAGAGCAGACAGGTAACATGTCACAGTGGGATTTAGCAGCCCCATCCCTGGGGGTGTTGAAGGCCAGGTTGGCTGGGGCCCTGGGCAACCTTGTGTAGCTCCAGGCCTGGAGGTTGGTGTCCCTGCCTGTGTCAGGGGGTTGGAGCTCTGTGCTCCTTGGGGTCCCTCCCAACCCAGACCAGTCTGGGATTCTATAAATTCAGTGGGCAGCCATACTAATTATCCCTGATGTATTTGTTTCTCTAATGGCAACACACTGGCATGAAAGGGTCTGTGTCCCTTTGATGCTTTTTTAATTAGTGGAATCCCTCTGTGGTGCTACACACTGAAAATACTCTGATGTAGAAGCAAAAGAGACCTGAAGCAAACCTGGGTATCATATCAAGAGGTAACCTCTCTCTTTTTAGGTAACAGAAGAAAAATACTCCAAGTAAAAAGAAACACTTGATCCCTGGCAAATTCCCAGGCCAGAGATGGGAATTTCTTGCCAAGGCATTCCAGGGGGAGACAAACCAAGTATTTCTGATGTTTGCATTAATCACAGTTGTTGCTGGAGGATTTCTGGGTGATGCTGTGATGCTCTGTACAGGCTGGAAGCCCAGTGAACATCTGCAGAAAGCAGCCCAAGCTTTACTGGTAAGGAGAATACTGGTAAGGAGCAGGATCCTCCAGAGCATCCCTGTGGGGATTAGTCCCTGATACACTGAGAAAACTTCCTTCTTAGCAAGTGTGAGAGGGGGGAAAGACAATTACATGTCACCAAGGTCTCCCTGGCCTGAGACAGCACCACCCCAGCTAATAACCACTGCTCTTCTTCCCCAGAGTTGTTAGGAGACAGAAAAGGTGTGTGAGAGCATCTCACTGCCTGGACTGTAACTGCTCCTGCTCCACAACACTGTTACCAAGAAAATGTGAACATCTGCTGCCGGTGCTGGCAACCCTCTGCTGACATTTCCCATCCTGGGTCATCTTTTCTGCCAGACAATCATTTGACTAAGGTTTGTTTACACTGTTTAACGCTGCAGCGTGACTGTAGACTCCCTACTTTGAAGTCATCAAGTAAGATGACTTCTTTCTTTCACAAGCCCCAGAGCTGCTTCTCCCTTCGTTGCAGGGAGCTGTGTGCTGCTGGCTTGTGTTCAGCCTGGTGTCCACTCTCACTCTCACGCTGCGGTCGCTGCAACCTTTGCGATGGCATCTGACATCAGCTGGTGTCTGAGCGCAGCATCACTCCTCTGGTGAGCCCCTCCACCTTCCTGAGCACAGACTCACAGAATCACAGGGGCTGGAAGGGACCTCCAGAGACCCAACCCCCGACACAGCCCTGCGGTTAGTTCTTCACAGCCATCCCTGCAGACAACAAGGGGCTGAAACCTGTCACCATGAGAGGTGTGTGAGTGGGAGAACCCGTTAATTACCTACAGAGAGCGTCACCCTGACCTTCTCCATCGGACAGTTGGTAACAGAACCAGTCTTAGCCCTGAGCTTCCTCCCTTCTCTGGTCTCAACAGGCCACTCTGGTTTCCTGCAGCCAGGGAGCTCCTCAGGACACACAATGTCCTCTGTTCCTTCTGAGCAGCACAACGAGTCACCAGGAGCCCAGGCAGGTCACAGCCCTGACTGCACAGGAAGAATCAGGACCTGCAAACCCACACTCTGCACTGGCACTGCTGGGAACGGCGCGGGACGCTCTCCCTTTTGAGTGCCAGAGTGAAAGACCTCTTTGCAGCTTTTGTCCTCGTGCTGCTTCTCCATTTGTAGCTCCTCCTTCCCCTCTGGGCTCTGGTCCCCATCCTCTGCTGAGCTGACAGTAGAGCCTTCCTGCCCCAGCTGCCAAGCCTGACCACCAGCGATGTCTTCCCTCTCTGAGGAAGGTGAATTGCATCAGCTGCCCTTTTCTCTGCTCCAAACATAGCGAGACAGACGCTTGAGGAGACAGCAGCTCTGCAGCCAGGCCCTGGACTCCTGACTGCATCTGCTCTATCCCGATCCTTCCCCTTGATCTGCCGGACTGGACACCAGCCAGTCCCGAGTGCCACTCACCCCTGGCTCAGAGCGAGTCACTGTCACCGCCTCAACTTGATGGCATGGAAGGAAGCAAGCTGCATTTTTAAGTGTCCATCCATCTGCCTCCTCTCTTCCTCTCCCATTCTCCTAATCCACAGACCCCCTGCTGCTCACCAGTACAGCCCATGACGTGCACCCCAGGTTGATCTTTATGACAGACATTGGAGATGTGGGTTCAGACACTTCCTAATAAAAACCAAAACACAGCCTCTCCCCCAAACTTTTAAGTATTTTTTTCAATAAAACCTAGTTTTGTGTCCCTACCAGTAAGGGTTGGTTAATGGGGACCCAGTGTCACCAGCAATCAGACAGCTACAGCATTTTGCTATCCTAGTTTTGCCTCAAGTATCTGCCTGTTCCCACAGCTCGTGTATCTGTATCTCACAGGGCACATGTCACAGTGTGTGTCACTGCCTTGGCATAAACCTCCTTCCCCTGTAGCTCTGCGGCACAAACACACCTTGTAACCTGCAAGAAGAGATGAGGTACAGTCTCTGCAGCAAAGCGACCACAAAGTCTCCCCCTTCCCTTAAAAACAGACATCCCAGGCCTCTGGGATCAGAACCAGCTCCCATCCCTTGGGAAGGAACCCCCGTACCACCCCCGCTCTCAGCCTACCTTCACAGTGGGAAAGCCTTGCTGTGTCCGGTCTTTCACCGAGCCTCGGCTGCCTTCGGTCAGGTAACGAGCCCTGTGCTGGGTTTCTGGCTGTACCACTATCTTCAGCTCCTTCCCCTCACTCTTAGTCGGATACTGACCGCACAACATTGGGGTCTTCTTCCCTCCAGCTCCCTTCTGGTTCTCTGATGCTCTGGGAAGTCAAAGCAGATCGTTACAAAGATGTTATAAGCAGCTCCCCAATAAAAACAGACCAAATCACCAAAGAGCTAGAAAGATAAAGAGGGTGTATTAACAGGTGGAGGGTTCAGGAGTTGGGAGCAAACTGAATTCTCTTTCGGACAGAGAAGGAAACCTGCAGGGTAAGAGGAACGGTGCTTCCTGCCTCCTCCATCCAGTGCAGCCAGGAACGGCCTCTCAGAGAGCAAACATAAAGGAAGGGAAAAGCAATTAGTATTAAACCACGTTAACGAACAGGAGACAGCTCATCACCTGCTTTTGCATAGCGTGTGGTACAGCCCGGCGTGACCTGAATAAGCTGTGCCGCTTCTGTACCAAATACCCACATGGACACCCCCCAAAATGGATTTAAGGTTCAGTGATACAACAGGAAAACAGCCTCATGCCTGTCCCTGCCTCAACCTGCACATCCATGCAAACTCCAGGATGAATGTCTGGCAGAGCTGCTGGATAAATTTGCATTAAGCCCCAATCAGTTCCTGTGGCAAGCTGATAGGATCACACCCATTGTCAATCCAGTGTACACACACGGCCTGTGTCCTGCCAGGTGCACACAGCAAGACACGCTGTGTCCTGGGTCAGTTCCATAGTTAAAACCCCAAGGAAGAAGCCCTCCAAAGGTAACAGCACACGGTCCCTTTTGTGCTGCCTTTAAAGTGAGTAACTCCTGACCTTACACCGAGCGGGTCTGTAGGATGAGCCCAAGCTCCAACGAACGTGAAGGTGCCCTGGCAGGTGGCAGAAGGGCTCAGTGAATTTAGGCAAATGCAGCATTTCTTTTTTACTACCCAAGGAGCCCCAAGCAGCTAATGGCTCTGAAAGAGGCTGTTTACAATAACAGGTGTGAATTGCTTAAGAACAAACCCAGTTTCAGTGTGTAACGTGGCAGTAACTGATCCAGGGGGTTCTTTTCTCAGGGAGAAGAGTGACAGAAATGCTTTTTCTTCAAAATCCTTTGCCGCTGCCCCAAAGGCTGGGTGACCACAGTGCTGTCCTCCCATCACCAGAGAGGTCACACAGACAGGCCTCCCCTAAACCTGCTGCTGCACAGCGAGCAGCACAAGGCAGGGCACGACACCCCACATCGCTCCCCAGCCCCTGCACAGCACCTCTGCCACCCAGGGATGGCCGAGGACCTTGTCCCCGGGTTCCACCAGGTCCCATTTGCTGCGCTCTTATTTCTACCAGGTCTTCCCAAACCTGTTACTGCCTGTGCCAAGGGGTTAAAACACACACAGCCAAGCTGTCACCAGGTCTGTGCTCTGTAGGGATTTAATTCATGGTTTTTCTGCTCATGAAAGTCAAGCACTTCACTGCAGACTGTCCAGCCAAGCTGTAGGTCCCCTGGCTGAGCCCAGGACAGACACCCAGCACACCTCCTAAGCATCCCAGGCTGCCTCACAGGATCCTCTCTGAGCCAGCAACAGCAGAGAGGCAGGATGTAGATAGAGCCTGGTACCCAGCACCCTGCGAGAGTACCGCCTCCCTGGCAAGTCATCCCTGTGCTCTGCCACAGGCTGCTTCAACAGAATGACAATGTAAAAGCACACCTCCTTCTAGGAAGAGGCCAGGGACAACACTGCTCTCCAATGTAGACACACAAATGCTCTAGGTCATTTAGTCAGATGGGCTAAAACTGCAGTTACCACAGCCATGTCCCTCGCTCCTGCGGACGTCAAGCGAAACCGCTCATCGAGCTGGTTAGCTAATGACCTTATTGCTCCTGGATGTTACTCCAATGGACTGGTAATTAAAAGGAATACACCTGCTAACGTTCAGTGAGTCCCTTCTCTCACACACTTTTACATCACACAGCTACCATGCCCCAGCTTCCTGAGGGAAGGCAGGAAGGAACACAGCCTCAGTGATGGCATTGCTCAGCACGGTGTGCCCGGGACCTGTGCTGCTGCCATGGGAGAACACTCCATGTAAGACATCCCATGGATCTCCTGGGCTGACCTGGTCACGCTCAGAAGCTCCAGCTCTGTAAATCCATATGGGGGAAGGGTTGCAGGCAGCCATCAAAATTAAATTCACTTTGGAGACTCAAAGAGCCAAGTTTTAGCAGTGCGACATTAGCACATCAGCCTCTCCAATACAACTCACTTCTCCTGACGGTAAAAAAACCCTCTGAAAACCCAAATGACGTCAGTTGTCAACAACTGAGATTCCCTCCAGCATCAGATTTATGCAAAGGGATGCTGACTTTGCCTGAACATTGTCCCTCTGGGAACCAAAAGCAGCCACTGCTTTCAATCCCATCAGCTGAACGTGAAAGCACCTGACAAGTGCTGTCTCCTCAGACTGTGAGGAGAGGAGGCATCACTTCCAATTGTAATTTAGTTCATCTGCATACTAATAACCATGCCCATGCAAACAGTAAATATTTTATATGCACACATAGATGTATTTATTAGCCTGCTACTGTTACCAGACAGCGCCTGCTCAGCGCTAGCGCTTCTCCTAAAAACACAGTGTACGTGGCAGGCCCCAGTTAGGGCTGGGCTGGTCCTGCACTGGGATGTGCTGGGGAGGACCTGGCAGTGAGACCAAGCAGGTTAGATATCCCAGGCTCTCCGCCCTCAATGCCCAGCAGTTCACCCGTTCCTAAAACGGCTCTCACAGGCCTGAACAGTTGCCACAGGAACATACTCTCTCCCTCACTCAAAGACAACGCACTGCGAGCCCCTTCTGAGGCACCTGCCTTAGCCAGGGTGCTTCCCCTGCCCTTTGCTGGAGGCCAAAAGTAACCCAACTCCCTTGGCTGGACTCCAGCGGGCTGGGAAGTTAAAGAAGGGTCACTACTGTGCCCCAGATTTGCGATGCCAACGCTCCGTGCTCTGACAGCAAAGTCAAGCTTCCTGCTACCCCGGCCCTTCCTCACCCCAGAGCTCTGATTCGGAAGGACAGCTCTGCTGCCCAGGAGTTTTGGGTTCAGTCTCGCTGGTACAGGACAGTCTGGGTTAAAAACTGCATCTCCCTGTCCCCGTGGGCAGAGCACTGCCGCCAGATGCTCTCTGGCCAGCCCCTCGTATTTCATGGAGCGCTCCAGTCTCACGATGTCTGGGATGGAGATCACACGTCTTGTTCCAGAGCATCTCCCCTTTCTGTCCCGGGGTCACATCTACCCTCACCCAGCACAGCCTGTCACTAAAGCTTCCTCCCTTGGTGAGGGGGAGCCTGAGCTCCTTTGCGCTCGCTGGAGGCACCTGCCCAGCTTGAGCAGCAGCTTTACATTCACCTGCTCGTATGCTGCTTCAGCCCACCATGTACTAACGTTTTACTCCATCACCAGTTTCCACTGGCAAAGAGAGATGCCAAAAAGAGAACTGCAGTTGTGCTTAGAGCAGCTGTTGTACAGAGAGACCCAAAGACCCAGCAGTCCAAAGAGCCAGTGGCAGACCCAATGTCCCCGTACCAGCCAGCATGGCTTTCCCCAGGGCTGTCCCCAAGCCAGCACACTCTGGAGAGTTCCTCATCCCCGGGGCTGTCCCCAGGCCAGCCCACTCTGGAGAGTTTCCGATCCCCAGGGCCGTACCCAGGCTAGCACGCTCTGGAGAGTTTCTCATAATAACCTTCTCAGAGTGAAATTTTAAGTATGGAACTGTGATGACCTTGGGCATACAGACTCCAGGCTCTTTCCCTTTGGATGAGAAGTTTATAATCTTTCCCATCAGTCAAATTATCATATTCACCATTCCTCTGATGAACATTAGAATGTACTGCAAGCACAGACACCAAGGGAAAACCAGGAACAAAATACATCCCCTCAAAAAGAATCCATTGCAAGGCCCGATCTATCCACCTGACCATCATAAATGTACCAAAGCAGCGACAAGTTAACAAGTAAAACAAAGGTTTCAACACACTCCTGGGAACTGATGGACTCACTCCTCTCTAAGCAACCACTGAAAGGCATTCGGTGAGCAGTGTGAAGCGGGAGAGATGAGAGACCACCACCCAGGCGTGCCCACATCCAGACACACGCATGCACACAACCCAGAAGCACAGAGAGAAACCGGATTAGAGATTTATTTCTGAAAAAATCAAATACAGAAGTGAATTCACAAGGAAAAAAAACAAGATCTGGTTCACCACAGCATCTTAACATTCGATAAAAAAGGATGAGTTAATCTACATGATGAGAAATCGCCAGTAACTTCTGTTCCCATCGCTCTCTCTATGGGACCGATAGAGAAAGAGACAAACAGAAGCAGGTGAAGTGCACAGACTGAAATCCTCACATAAAATCCTGCACAGAAGTTACAATTTAAGGTGCGTCCAGTCCACTCCTGCCTGGGTTTTTTAAGCACAAGAAGGTTTTCCTTGTCATTTTAGAAATGGAATTGTGCAATCTTTTAGGAATTTCACTTAAACAGTGACTTAAACTTAAAAGAATACAGATGAGCTCATCACCACTGCGTCCAACTGTCGCAGGGAAGTTTAGCTTTTATCTTCTCACTAAAGATTAGAGAACCTCATGAGAACTTATGGTGGGCTAGGACGCAAAAGGGAGCAGCAGAGAAGGGAGGGGATTTATGTGAGAACCTGAGCAGAACACTTGATGAGGGGTGGGGGGAGTTTTATTAGTCTGGCTTTACATATGGCGAGAGAACTTTTTTTTAAAAAAAAAAAAAGCAGATACCAACCCATTTCCTGCTTTTGAGTTGCCTTTGCTGTCCGTGCTGAGCTGAGAAAGGACATAGTGAGGCGCTTTGGCACTGTCGGCATCAAAGATATCCATGTTGGACTCTTCACAATCGCGGCGTTTGATCCCTGGCCTCTGCTTTGGGTTGCGTTTGCGTGATTTACGTGGCACCTCAGTGTTATCATTGTAGGAACTGGTACTCATGTTACTGAAGTTGGAGGGTGAATCCTCCATCCACATACTGCAGCTCTGTTCTGACTCCAATCCACACCCCTCATCCTGGCAGGACATCCGACTGTTGTCCAGCAAGTCCTCAGGTGGTGGCGAGATGTACAGGACTGTGTGTCTCTTCGGCGTTGACTGCTGCTGCTGGACTGCGTTACTGGTTAACTGCTTGTCACTTACCCCTCTGGTACTTACCCCCACGGCTGAGGAGCAGCTCTCCACTTGCATAGCCTTGCTGTCGGTGACTGAGGTAGAGTAAATGGTAGGACTGGAAGAGGTGGTAAAGGAGCTGCAAGCACCGCCCATGGAGGAAGAGGAAGGAGCTGAAGAAGCATCTGCGGTGTATAATTCAGAAGTCAATACAAGATACATGGTTCTGTGTGTGCTGGCTATAGCAGTCCCATTGAAATGAAGTGATTTACAATCAGATTTCTTTCCCCCAACAAATATTTGGAATTTGGTAAGGTTTTAGAAGGTAAATGCTTAAAGCAGCACAGCCTAGCCAGGATGGGACTTTGGACATGCCCAAATGAGACTCAGTGTGATCCACTGGAATCAGCTTGGTTTTAAAACTTAACGTTAATTCGTGAGAATGGCTGAAGTAAACAGAGCTTTCATTGCCTCAGCTGGACCAGGTACTCGTGTAGAAGCCATTTCATCTAAAATATTGGAAGCCCCAAATGCAAAATGCTTACAAATCCACATTCAATGCCAATTCAACCAGTTATGCTTGGAATTTTTTATTTTGGAAAAAGACGGGACTGTGCTTAGCCACAAAATATTAAAATAAGTTTCTAACCTATGAAGCAGAGAACTACAGGTCATTTTTAATGCAGACACTCCCTGCTTCAGAGGCAAATCCTGGAATAAAAATATGAGAAAATAAATGAGAAAAAGAGCTGCTGATTATTCCATCATCAATGAGAAATAAAATATAAAATCAACTGAGTTGGTAGGCAAAATGGAACTGGTATCAGTCTCTGTGACACAGCTGTTTGTTCCAGAGGATGGGAATGGGGATGGGATCTCTGCCCTGGTGACACGCTGAGACCAGGCGACAGGCAGCTCCTGCAATCTGATTTTGTGTCACCGGGACAGAATCGCCTTAGACTTTCTCAGCCAAGTCCCCTGTGTGGACAGACGGCCTGGGACAGCCTTCTGAGAGGCTCACGTGAAGCAGGACACTTAAACAACAGGGCTGGGACTTCCCCAGGGTCACACCGACCCATCTGCTGGAGCAGCACGCAGGGGCAGCTACACCATTAAACCCCTCAAGGCTTCTGGAGAGCAGCATTGCTATTTCTACTGAAGAATTTTAACCAACACATCAGCTGCAAACGTGGCCCAGAACAGCAGTAGGGACAGACACAGGTCATCCCCAAGTTACTGAAGTATCAGCCCTAGCTTGCTGCAGCGTTACTGACTTTTATATTCAGATTTAAACTTGGGGGGAGATGGTAGTTGCTGTATTTCTGCACTGCTGGACAGCCCTTACACAATAAACCAGAACTCCAGAGATTATCTAACTTTGGAAACAAACTGCATATGATATATATACACATAATTACATAATAATTATGCTTGTTCAACTAGTTACTGGTGCTGGAGAGGTAACACCTATTAAGAGGAATGTGATGCTCTCCTTGTTGGGTGGTATTTTTTTTTAAACCCCAAATATTCTGTTACTCTCTCAATCCTAAAGGCTTTAGAGAGAGCTGAACTCTTTAATCCAGTTCCAACTATTTAAAAGTACCAGAATGAAGATGTTTACTTCACAGCAAACCTCCCTGCTCGTCACTACTAGGGCTACCAGTGACTGATGATAGATGATTTTTAAACCATCCCTGTTTCTTAGGGCTCTTCTGCACTAAATAAATAGAAGATTAATCCTATACTACTTTGGATTGTAAAATTGTGTGGGCATTATGGTTTGCTTATTGATTATGGTCAATAAGCTACACTGCTCTTCTATTCACAGGAAGTCCCTTCACCGAACCTCCCAGCGAACCAGGAGCAGATGAATGATACCAGTTCCATTTCCCAGTTTGTTCTTTGGCAAATACAGTGGCTGAAATTGGAGAATTCAGTCACTCCAACTGCATTCCAATTTAAAGGCAAATTTATCCTTTCCATATCATGCATTAATGCAATGCTTCTCTCAAAAACATTTATAGGATTGGCAAGAACTATTAAATCTAGGTATTTACTGAAGGACAATATTTAGGAGCTGATTTGCAGCCACTTTGAGGTGAAAAAGTTCATTGCTCTTTGGGGTGTTTGGTTTGCTTTGTGGGAACACAATTCGTTTCCAGTGCCACTTCTCCCACAGCACAGGTCCTGCGCACAGGCGGGACACTGGGATGGAGTGGGGACCGGTGGCATTGCCCCCATTTAGAAATCAATAACCCTTTTATGGGGTGGAGGTGAGCGCCGTGCGGCCCACGCAGCACACACGCCGCTCGTGTTCGCCTGCAGAGACCTAAAGGGAATTATGGACCTTGACCCGGGTAGCAGGGCTCCAGGGGCGGAAGGCTTTTCCTTCAGGACATTAACTGCAAAGATTGCTCTCCTTGCAACAGATAGGGGGAATGTTTTTGAAAGGTCTTTTACAAGACCAAAGAGAAAGACTTGAAGGGACAAAATCCAGCCTGCCGAAGACTGGGCAGACCCTGTCCCAAAATGCAGCGACTGTACTTTGTCCTCACTTTCTTGGGAGGGGCAAAAATCCATCACTAAAAATACTTCCCAGTATGAAGCTAAGAGAGCTGGGGATGGTAGTGGTGTTTTAGGGCGCAGTGTTTAGCAATAACACAGTTGCTATGGTTATTGCAACCTAAAACCAATTCCCCTCCAGGTTTTTACCTACAGTTAACCTGTCCCTCAGAAATCGGTGGTACCCTCCTCCACCTATCACTCACCCCTGTGTAACAATAGGATTCAACTGCCCGAACGGCATCAAGCTGTTCGAACAGTAGCAGCAAGAAAAGCTCTTTAGCCTTCTATGCCCTGCACAGAATGCCACTGCCACCCATGGGCATGTGAGCGCAAAGCAGTACGGGCCAGGGCTTTTCTGATGTCACCACTGAAAAGGGGTAAGGAACTGTGAAACACATCACAGCCAGTGAAAGGAACCAGCCACACTCAAGCAAAAACATTTCAAGCCTGTTTTGGGGGTGAGTTAGGAATTGCTTTAGTAACGTTTTAAGTTACACAAATCCTAAGGAGGGTGGTGAAATCTAAGCTTCCTCGGGGTCTGCAGGCCCTCAGCCAAGCCTCTCCCTCTGAGCTAATAATTAAATAAGAACTCACAGAGCTACTCTAACGCATAAACCACCCGTGTTTTACACAGCCCCGCTCTGAGCAGCCCATCCAAAGGCAGGGAGAGCACCCTGTGCCGGCCGCCTGAAGGGCAGCACCCGGCTGGACACAGGGCACTTTCGGGTGTTTCAGGACGCTGGTGTGGGGAGTTTAATCCCAGGTTTCCAGTCCTTCCATCGTGGGTGGTGTTGCTTTGCAAGGTGGGAGCATTCTGTCCTGCCTGTTTCTGAGGAACGCCGCTCACACCATCGCCCACTGCGCAGCCAGGGAGCAGAGCATCCCCGTGGGCAGGGGGTACACGGCTGCGCCACAGCAAGGCAGAAGCATGGACAGGCCTGCCCCAGTTGAAGCACGTCTTCAATAATTTGAGGTATCTTTCTTTAGTCCTGAGATCTGTTAGAGGTGGCTCTTCCACGTGCAGCGTACCAGCGCTCACACTGACAGGGCCCAGTTCAAATGAGGGCGCACATGGTGCAACACAAGGCTAAATGCATTGTAACCCAGGCTCAACGTAAGAACTGCTTCCCAGAGCAAGCAGGCTGAGGAGCAGCCAAGCACATGTTATGGCACGTACACAGCCAGGGGACTGCAAGCAAAGCGTGTGCCAGCATGCCAAGGTGGGGCCTTTCCCTGCTTCTTAATGAAGGAAAAAGAGAGAGAAAACTACTGCCACCTCCGAGCAACTCTGATCACTGTTGAAACTAAACCTCCTGAATCCATTCACTGCCACCTCTGGAACACGTCAGGTGGCTGAAATGAGTAACTGAGGAGTTGTGGCCTGGGCCAAGCTTTCCCAGGCTCTGAGTGTCCCTGAGCATCCCTGCTCCCAGCCAGGCCCCGAGGCGCCCCTGCTCGCTCCTAGGCAGGACAGGATCCAAGGGTTCAGCGTAAGGAAGCGCTGGCCCTGTTTCAGACACCATTACACACCGGTGATAAGCCATTCCATCACATGCAATTTAAGGATGGAAAGTAGGCAAGAGCTAACACACTCAGCGTTCATGCTGGAGTCCAGCACAGAAGCAAAGTCGCTAATTACTCTGCACTCCTCCAAGCAAGACCAGGCTTCAAAGACATCCCAGTTGATGACGGTACCAGTCACTTGTAGAGCTGCTTCCCAGAAAGTCCTGAAAGGCACCTAGGGTTCCCGAGCATTCCCTCCCGTTCAGGCAGGGGCCAGCATTACAGCCACAGCCAGAGGCCGAGTAACTGGAGTTCCTTCTGAAAGCCAAAAGCAGGAGGGGTGCAGCCCGCCCATGGCACAAACACACGCTGCTGACGTGAGATCAGAGACAGGGGAAGGCGTAGAGCATCCCCAGGAACAAGTCAGCGCTGTTGCTTTCCTTTCAACAGCACGAAGCGTGGTACAAAGAAAATTTATTACCTCCTGAATCAGCAACTGAGGCAATGACATATTTCTATAGCTTATTATCATCTTGTGAGGCCAAACAAGGCTTCAGCCTCTGGAAAAAAAGGTCTGAAAGGCAGGAAAAAAGATTATTTTTTAAAAATTATCACTACTTGGATTTGAGGGAGTCTTTAGGTAAGACTTATGTGGAGCCAGCCCTGAAATCCTTGCCCATACTTCCCAAAGGGATCCCTAACTACAAGGATTAGCATCTTCTCAAGAAACCACCAGCGCCCTGATTTCTATTTACTCATTTAATTGCAGCTGGAGGGTAAAGCAAATCATCTCCCAGGCGTGAAAGCTTAATGTTGTGAGAGCAAGCACACTGGGGGTCCTTTTTCCAGCTCCCTGTGCACCAGGACCAGCAAAGCCTCTCCCTCAGCCCCTGCACCCACGCTGCCCTGGCCCTACCTTCCAAAAACAGTGAAGTGTCAAAAATGAGAGATCACCACACAGGGTGAGGTTTGGGTGGTGTATCTGCTTCACACATGAACTACACCTGCTTATTTCATTTGTTAATGGGTTAATTTATCTAAGAGGTCAGGTTCTTGGTAGGACTTTTGTGCGTTAATTGGTTTATTTGGAGGGAGAAGGACAATTTTAGAACAAAACTGGAAGGATACTATATGTGCAAAATTTCCACCATCAACCCTTGTGCTGGCAAAGGTTTTCCAGGTAAAAACCAGAACTTACAAAGTGGCTGCAAATCTGCTTTCAACACCTCACATGCCAAACTCGGGTTTCTACTTTTCTCCTTCTGGTATTACTGATGTCAAAAAACTTTTCCAAAAAGTTTAGTTTCAAATCAGTATCAATCCACTATTTAGAAATAAAAACAAAAAAGAAATAAAACTGGAAAAAAATAAAAAAAAAGAAAGAAAGGAAAGAGACTTATGAAGAAGTCTGAAAACAAGACCGACCTATACCCTGGGTGAGATTGGATGGGTTAAGTGTCTCTGGCACTATTTGTCTTCACTATTGACAGACATTGTCACACAACCCACCACTCGATGCCTGTCTCTGAATGGCGAAGCTAGAATGCAAGTTAAGTGTATTAATAGAGAAAAAAACTAGCATCCCAGCAAATATAATAAAGCAATCCAATTCACCAGTTATTAAAAACACTCAGATTCAAGATAGGAAGGTTAATTTAATTTACATTAAGCCCAACAGTGTAAATTCCCCTTACATTCACATGCTGAACCAAGCAGTGCATTATACTTTGGGTAAATACATCGATCTGGGTTTGTTATAAATGACATCTGTTATTAATTACCACTTGAGTTGAGGTATCTAAAGAGATCTTTTCTTAGTGGGTCATGCACACCGATTCTGTGTGCCTTAGATCCTTCCCCACCGGGACTGAACAAGCAAGGTGGATCTCTGGGACCCTCAGCTGCTCTCTTCAAGCTCTACCCATCTTCTCCTCGGCTCCCCCCATAACCTGCTACCGCAAGAGCAACTGTTGCTGATGGACCTGACAAGGGACACTTGGATTGACAAAACAGACTCTTTGGTTCTTCAGAGACATGCGTTTTTTTCCTAAGAAGAACTCCTCTTGGTCCTCATCACATCTTCAATGCTGCTACTGCAAAGAGGTGCCCAAACAGGACAAGGTCATTCTTTTTTTGCCCTTCACTGGCTTGGGTTTCCATTATTCGTTAAGGAATGGGGAATTCTCTTGTTGTGAAGTAAAAAAGGCTTTTTGCTGTAAGAATATGAGTCATTTAATGCAGGAAATCACCATTAAAAGGTCTCAGAATGTTAAAAGAGCTTGTTTCATCGAGCAGTTCTGGAAAATTGGGTTTACTGACTGCAGGAGATTCAGGAAGACTGAATTTAGGGGAAAAAATGAGAAGAGAGATGATCTAGAGTTCATCTGGATAATCCTTTATAGGTAACCATAAGGGAGCTCTGCTCAACACAATACAGTTGCACACAACTACAGTGTTCTAGCTGACTGTGCAGAGAACACCTTGTCTGAAAAGTTCCCATACAATGGGAACAGTAAGAGAAATCTCTTGATTTTGCATTTCCCAGTGAAGACTTCTCCCCAGCAGACAGCTCAGAACGATGAAGGCACCTCTCCACCACCACCGAGCCATACCCAGCAACGGCCTGGCCTCTCCCACCCAGCACCAGGACTAACGAGCTTGTTCCCATCTACGTCAGTGCTAACGAGCCCGAGCAGCACGGGGACCGAGCTGATGTACAGCCTCAGGAAGATGCTGTTCTGAAGAGCACCAGGAGCTGGTTGAAGTTCACGTGGTAAGCAAGAAGGACCTGACACATGACCCACACAAGCACGCTGCAGACAGCAATCCCGGGAAGACATCCTCCTAGGAAATCACAGGAAGGCATTTCCAACTGGGAGGGCGGTGGGAAGGGGAAGAGAAAAGCCTACAAAGAAATGGAAGTTTTTACAGGCTTTGGAGAGCAACTACAAAGAAGATTTTTTTTTTCCCCCTGATAATTTGTTTACAACTTCTACTCCTAAGCCTGGGATAACAGAATTACTAGCAGCACTGATATCCCCTTTGAAATTTCTGGTCATTATTTCTGCATCAACAGGAAAAACTGACTAATGACACCAGGAAGGATGATAAATTGACAAAATATTTTCATTTAAAATAAAAATCAAGGAGCCTGACTCTAGCTACTCAACCAAAACAACCCCCTGCATCTCCATTTTGAAGCTTTCCTAAGAGTCTTTGGCTTCAGAAGGATGCCAAGCCTTGCTCGGCAGTGGAAAACATGACCCACAGCCCTCAGCGCCCGGGCTCTACTCCACGGATGATTCAAATCTTTTAATCCATTTCTCTAAAGTAGCAATTGAGAAGCAAAGCCTCATTTTCTTAATTAGAATTACCAAAACTGCTTAGAGCAGGTATTTTAATGGCAACACTGATCAAAAGGCCAATTACTCCTGTTTGGGACAAGCAGTTTGTCCCTTTGGAATTCCAGGGGCACAGAAATGACACCACCACAAAAGGTGTTTAGTCCTTTCCCAAATATTTTCCAGGATACAAGCACAGATGTTTGGGAGCCAGAAATGTTCAGCACCTCACAGATCAACTGTATCCAAAGATGAAGAAGGCAGAGTTGAGTAAATGCATTTCATTCTGTTCCCCTTTTGACGCAGCAAGAGCACCAGAGAATCCACTTGGAGACAAGAACTGGGAACTGCTGGGATGCACACGATTCAGGGAGCAACACAAAGCATGGAGATATAGATATACAGGCCTCTGTGGAAAAGGGGGAGCAGCTCATCAGATCATCAACGAGCTGAAGCAGCTCATCCCAGGATGTGCTACTGAAAGAACCAAGAGATGAGAAGCAGAGAGAAGTTTCTCTGACAGCTTCCTTCACTGGGCTCAGAAAGTCTGAGCATCCCTGTTACTGGAGATAAAGGATGGAAACGCAACACTTGTTTAAAGCAGGTGTCAAATGTACTCCTGAATCATCCCCAAAGGGCAGGGTGTTGACCCACCCACTAGAACAACACCTTTGTTAAAGGACTTCAATCAGCAGTTTGATTTTTAAGCATCTGAAGCACTTGTTCAACGTGTCTTGACCAACGTGAAAAATTTCTTCAACCTTTAAGAACCAATTGAAGAGAACTGAGCAACTCTCCCTGCAACTGGAGCTTAAGAAAACTGTGTAGAAGACATTATGAAAGCTTCAGGCACAATTATTTCTCCTAAGAAACCTCCAGGCATGGCTCACAATGGCATTCCTCAGCACGACACCCTGGTGCATGGAGCCTACAAGATGATTCATCTTTCATGTGTTTATGGTACCACACCAGGCAAAAGGCTCCGTTTCCTGTCCCCTAACAAAGACACTTGTAATTCAAACAGCAAGAACTGTTTCTAGCAGTAAAACCCGATCCTTTTCCTGCCCTCTGCTTTCCAGAGGAATAACAGTTAGAAACTTGAGATAGCAGCTGAGGTTATGAACGTTGCAGCTCAAAATCCTAGAGTCCTATTCAATTCCACTTGCCTGCTTGGTATTCAGAGTGGGTGATACCTCTTTTGTCTGGGTTAATGAATATGAGATACACAGTTCTTAACAAATTAATGAAAATCCAATCAGCAACATTCCATTTTCAAACTCTTACATTTGTTCTGTAAATCACAAACCAAATTTCCAACTGGAAGAACTAGAAGTCTGCCCCTGCAAGGTCATCGCTGCTGAACAGCCCGTCCTGCTCCTCCAAAAAGCTCCCAAGGTAACTGCAGCAGTACCTATTTCCCACCTATAACGTGATTGGTACGGAACAAAATCCCACAGCAAAGCGACTGGCAGAAGAGCCTCAACTAAACTGGATTTCAGGCAGGTACCACTTTAGTCTTGTGCTGTGGGAAGCAGAACACAAACCGTGCTCACTGTAGGAGGAGTGGTAAAAAGCTCTCACCCCTTCGGATCACTGCCTGTAATGTAATCCTCTCATTATCCAGAGTAATCATAGCTGCAACTGACTGCTACCTACAGTGTGTGAGCAGCATTACTCATCACAGAATCCCAGCCTGGTCTGGGTTGGAAGGGACCCCAAGGAGCACAGAGCTCCAACCCCCTGACACAGGCAGGGACACCAACCTCCAGGCCTGGAGCTACACAAGGGTGCCCAGGGCCCCAGCCAACCTGGCCTTCAACACCCCCAGGGATGGGGCACCCACCCCCTCTCTGGGCAGCCCCTGCCAGCCCCTCACCACTCTCTCTGCAAAGAACTTCCCCCTAAGATCTCCTCTCCCCTTTCCCTCCTCCAGCTTCACTCCAGCCCCCTTGTCCTGCCAGGCTCTGCCCTTGAACAAGCTGATTCCCCTCCTGTTCCTCTGCTCCCTTCAGGGACTGGAAGGCTGCAATGAGGTCCCCCCACAGCCTTCTTGCTCTAGGCTTTGCAGCCCTTCCCTTTAAAACCAGGAGTTGATGAGATGACCTACAACACTCCCCAAAGAGTAAATAAAAGTGTCAGAGACTTAAACACAACGAGGACAGGACTTCAGGCAGAGGAATGCCACCAGGTTGGCAAGGCCATCCTTCCTCCCCACCCTGCCACCTGGGCAGTGTCAGCTCCTTGAGAAGATGCCTACAATCTGCTCCCAAGGACTTAATATGCAAATGAATAGGCAATCTTGGTCTTCTGAAATATAAATGTATAATGGATACAGCCCCAATACCTGGGTCCTATTCTCTTCAGAAAATGGGGAGATTTGGGTGCAGAAGAAACATAGAACAGTGAGCCTCAGTGAAAAGCAAAGGCCTCCTGGGATGCTGGAAGTCAGGTGAGACCCCCCAGAGAAGGCTCCTGCTCCAAGGGAAGTGTGCTGTGGGCACCAGCTCCAGCTCACAAGTGCCAAGTTTGAGCTGGCTTAGAGGAAGAATCCTCATCAGCCTACATAGCAGGAATCTGAGGGGAACTACCACTGTAAAACAATCCACTGAGAGCTACATCAGGGTGAATTCACCTCACCCTGTACCCCCACCTACAGCCTCTATAGACACTGATGTTCCTCTATTCCTATGGGTTTGCCCCAGCTTTAGAGAGCCCAGAAGCCTGGCCTCAGAAATACCCAGCCATGTGGGTGCCCTGGGGTACATTGTACGTCTGACACGATCTTACCTCCCAAGGGCAGAGGGAGGCACAGGGACTGCTCTTCTCAGCTCTCTGCTCTGTCTCTATTCAGGCCCACAACCCTGTTTGGCAAGTAACCCTGGACCTAAGACACCTCTATTTTCTTTCAAGGATGTGGTGGAGGGCAGGAGGAAACAAAACCAAACAGATACCCCGCTAACACATTACACAACAGCTACTCCACACCATTCCTGGGCCAAAGTGCTGAGTCCCATGGGAGCTGGGTGAGAGCACCAGGACAATGCTCTGGGCTGGGGCTCCTCTCTCCTTACACATGCCCACAGCACAACCCACCGGTGAACTCTCCTGGTCACCCCAATTGTGTCTACAGAACAGACCACGACTCGACTGTTCTTCCCTCCCAGCAGCAGGCAGCGACACCGGCAATGGAAACAAAGCCAGGCTCTGCTCTGCTGGGGCTTTTTGCCAGGTTCCTTAGGGGTTTTTAAACAGTTTTTAACAACTTGGAGAACTGTATCTGCTTGTGCTTAATATTTCTGATCCCGATTTTAACAGCACCCACAAACTTCGCTGTCTCGCCTGACAGAGACACTGATGGAAGGGCTCCAAAGCCACACTTCACAAAACAATTTCAACCAGCACAGGCTGATTGAAGCCAGCTCCACCCTTCCTGACTGCTCCCTCCTCCTTCTCTCCTGGTGCCACCAGAAACATGTGCAGACCCACACTGAGCCCACTGGAGCCGGCTGTCCCACCCCTGCATCCAGCGGGCTCTGCAGCTCACACAGGATGAGCTCTGGTACCAAGGCTTTGCAGAACTACACTGTCACACAGAGAAGTGTCCAGCAGTAAGGAGGTCTCCTCCCAATGTCAACAGAGGGTCCCAACACTATTTCCCAAAGCTTTTCATTCACTAAAGTTGTGCTGCAGTCCAACCCCACCACAACTAACGTGTTCTCGGGGGTGTTTGAAGGAACCAGGCTGGCTGTTAGCAGACACTAAATACCTGGAGGTAACAGACATTTAGTTCCATTCAAGTTTTAAAGTCTTTTCTGTTAGCTAAGAATTAATTAGCAGTTCACAGCTGTCTGTGGATTTAGAGTGTAACAGGGTTTGTGGGATCTTTTGGTTCATTTAAGACACGTTTCTACAGGATTTGGTGGCTGCTACATCTTTGAACCAAACCCATCATTATGCATATTGATTTTAAAAATACATGCCCAAATTCTTTTTTGAACAAGAGAGATAAAAAAAACATCCAATCCTTTCAATATACCAAATAAACCCATCAAATTCTTTCAATGGCTGCAGTCCCACTGTGCACAGTTAAATCCACAGGTTCTCTCAGAAGAGGTCTGGCAAAACATGAATGGTGAGCAGTGCTGTAAAGTTTCTCTGACCAGTCTACAATCACTCCAGTTTCTGATCAGGATTCCTGTACCATGCAAATCTGGGAAACATTCTCACACAAACATTTAATGCATTTGAACTCACAGAGAGAAAAAAAGAATAATGCAGTTACTGGAATCCTCACCTTTCATATACACATTTTTCTCAAGCAACAATTTAAGGCCAATTAGGGAAGTGGAACATGACCTTGTATGAAATATGGGCATCAAATTATGCAAAAAAATACCCCTTTTGCAATGCAGACTCATCTGTGGTGCCCATGGGGATCATCTGACTGTTTTTCCCTCATTGCACAGATGTTTGCTAACACGTGCAAGAGCTGGAGGTGAGAACCAGCACTGAAGGCCAAGCTCAGGCAGAACTTTGCCCTTAAATCCTCACTTTTTTATGTTTAATAACGATCAATGACAGAGCCTTTAGACTAAAGTCTAAGACATGACTGGAAATAAGATAAAGACAAAGATAAAAAGGTCATACTTTGTTTTTATCAACTGTCAATTAGAAAAATAACTAATTGAGCCTTATCAGTATGTACAAGTCCTATCACTACAAGAGCGCGCTACGTGCGACTGGAGTTTCAATTCTGAGCTTTCTCAGGCCTCTTAAAGAAAACGTGACCTTTCCTCCTCCTCGTCCTCCTCCTGCCTTTGGTAAAAGCTTCATGGCCCAAAAGGGAATCTCCTGTTGCAGGTTCCACCCTGGCTGGAATCCACTGTCTGACAGATGGTCAGCGCTGTGCCCGAGCTCCAAACTGGGGCTTAGCGCCCCTGAAGACAGAGTGCATTCTAGGAGGTGATGAGTCTGTGCTGTGTAACAACAGAATCACAAACCAGATCACTTCTTTCTTGGGAAGATACATGAACACATGGAATGCAGCAGCCATTAACAGAGAATACCTGAGAATTTCCATCACCCAGTTTAGTCTAATTCGTATTACCCACGTTCTCCTAGAATGAACTGTGTCACTTCCCCACAAGCTCCTTGTTCCACTCAGAACTTTGCCAGCACTGTTCATGTTGGCCAGAATGTTACAAACCTTTGGAAAGCAACTGAAAAAACAGGAATGCTTACCAGCAGCAACTACAGCTGGAGGCGGCGAACCTGCCTCGCCACCACTTGTTTGGCTCATGGATGCTACAGATGTTTCTCTGGAAGGTGGTAACTGCAGCTCCTTTGGGAGAAGGTCATAGACAGATTCTGTTGGACAGAAAAGATTTAATCAAAAATGTATTCACGTTCCGTAAGAGAAAATAAGTAACATGAACGCTAATCCCACCTTTCCAGAACCTTCTGGAAAAGTCTCGTTAAGCACTAGAAGATCCTAACGTCATGGAATAACCTTGTTTCAGAAAACCAATCACAAAACCTCAAAGATACATGTTCTGCAGATGGGAACAAAAGGATGCAAGCTTGTTCAAATGAAGAAATCATTTGTGAAGTTCCACAGTACCGTACTCATTCAGGATGAAGGGGCAGAGTCACATCACAAACCAAGACAAACCTGCTCTCAGACCTCCAACCATACACCAGCTTCTGAAGAGAGACTAATTTAGTACCTCCTTCCACAGGACTGCCTGCAACATCTGCCCAAGAGCATCAATTCCTCTGATGTAAGATCCCTTCCTTCCATTTATCTGCAGCTTGTGGGTTTTTCACCCTCAAACTCTTCCATAACCTCAGGCAGATGCTCCAACGAAAGCACCTGTGCTACCAAAGCCGCGGGTGCCAGCGTGCTTCCCACCACTTCATCCAGCTGTGGCTGATCCCGTGCAGCAGGACAACCTCAAAGGATTTTCTGTGTGGCTCCTCTGTTGTGAAACAGCCATGGCCACTGCACCACTCAGGGTCAACCCGCTCCCCCTACGCTGGCTGACGTTCAGTCAGTCACGCTGTACAGTTCAGGCAGCCAGAGCTCTCAACACACCCAACGGCTGAGAACATACCACTGAGTTACTCAGTCCCACTTGGGCAGAAGTACCAAGCTGCAGATGCACCTCTGCCAAGGGGCATCACCTCCAACACCCAGGTTAGGGATGCCAACAACCTCGAACAACAGCTACCAACAGAGCCAACAACTCCACACCACAAACCCATGTGAATTCCTTTACAGGAATTGTTTAGATGCCCAAGACAGATACAGAACACTCCATGTGCATCTTTGAAGTCCTTTAAAGCAACAATTACACTCAGTTGACCCCAAAGTACAATATCTTTGTGCAGCAATTCCACACACACACAGTGACACTGAAGTGTATTAACAGACCACGTACCAATCACCGGCCGTGCCACAAACCAGAACAGTAACATACTGGGTAAGAGCACAAGTACTCTCACTGCAAGACAGCCTTCCAGGAGCCCAAGGAAAGGGATGCTCTTTACAGGACACACAGACTCGCAAGCAGGTATCAGCCATGGTGGTGAGGTCTAAGCAGGGTCACCTCCACAGCCCCTCAAACTCCTCCCCAGCTCCTCCAACAACTTTATTTTTACTTTTTCCCAGCTAGACCCACTTTTCAGAGCACTGATTGTCAGTACCATGACAAACAAACAGAATTTATAGATTTATTTTAAGCAGATAATCAAGCTGTTGGCAGCCAGAGGTTGCAATCCAAAACCCAAGCAGAGATCTCTGCAGACTGTAAGAGTTATCTGTAATGCTGAAACACCGTACAGTGCTGTGAGACAGCTCGAGTTCGCTAAAACACAAATTCAGAACAATCTGGGGGGGTGTAAGTACTCATGCTTACTGAAGATCTGAAAAGGTGCAAAAGGAAAAGCCAGACGTTTGCTCATCCTTTTCCTCCTGTTTTACTACAAGGAACAGCTGCTGCAGCAGTTCCCTCTGAGAGGAGTGCCCTTCACTCTTCCCTCAGCTACTCGGGCTCAGATTATCTCACTCCTCTGAACTAGTGATTTTTCACCACCATAAAACTGGTTTTCAAAGTAAAATAAATCAGACCAGTTTAAAATGTTGAGTAAAGATACGGTTACAGTGATACTTCTCATTTTATACTTCACTCACTCCTCCCCCAAAAAGTCAGCTCTCTGTAACACTTTATTACTCAGGGACATCTCGTGCCTTTTACATACATGAGCACTTCCATACTTTAAACATAGACCGAATTTTAGCCTTTATTAAAGATGTGAATGGTGCCTCTATTCTTTATCTTACAATTTTTAATTACCTTGTGTGTGTACACAGAGTTGAATCCAAATTAAAAATTCAAGCCCAAATTAACCTGTATGAAATACCACCTCCTGTGGTGCCACCAAGGGGAGGCAGGGGGCTGCCGAGGCACAGGTCTGTTCTACCATGGGAGTGGGAGAAAATCCACTGACTGTAATCAGAGAGCAGGTTACTGATACCTGAGCAGGAGTGTGTGAGGAAGGGGAAGGGAGCAGAGAAGTGATAATTTTTTCATTGTACTGACTATGCTTCTGTGGGTCAATGATGAGTGATAATCCCATGGGAAAGGGATGCAGGAGGCATCTGCTCCCAGAACAGCAGGAACACATAGGGCACCAGAAGACCAACTGTTTCCTGCTCTGCCTTGGGTAGAGCACTTAAAATCTGCCCACCAAGAGCAGGCTGGGCCACGCTCTGAAGAGGAGGGAGGCCAGGCGCTGCCTGCCTTGGGAAAGGAGCACGTGGGTCTCACAGCATGGAAGCCTCTGCAGTTGGAGTCACAGCTTCAGCAACCAGAGGACTGCGTAAGGCCTGGAGGTGGGAAGCCAGACACCCGGTTGCTATCTGAATAGTCACTGCTGGGCGCTGCTGCTGTAAGGACACAGCGACTCATCAACGGGTGTTGTTGCAAATTCCAATCTGCTTCGACCCAGGAAGCATCAGACCCATGCCTCACGCCTCTGCTATCGGGGAGCTTCGGTCTCAGTGCCCCCTCTCTCACTCCCCAGAGCAGAGGGACCAGCCCTCATACACAGCCCAGGGAAGGTCTCTCAAAGATCCAAATGGGACTTAGCCATGTAACTCCTGCTGCCAAGCAGCCTCACATCCTGCATGCAGACACGCAGCCAGCGCCGCGCATCGCGGGGGATTGATCTGTCACGCTGGGAGAGCTCCTGGGAGCCACACATTCCCAAGCAGTTTTCGGAGCAAATGTTTACTTATTTCCACACAGAGCAGCTCTGATAAGCTCAGCTGATATTGAGAGCAGAGCTATCAATACACCAAAAACCTCTCCAAATAAAACCCAGCAATTAGAAAACACAAGATCCAAAGGGTCTATTTTTAGCCGAATATTTTTTATTCTTTAAGATGAGTGTCTGTCTTCTTCATTCAAGAAATCAAAGGAGAAAAGAAAGGGTGAGATTTTGCCCCAGCAATGAGAAGCACAAACACAAACAATGCAGTCAGGATGTGAGTGGGTGCTTCCCCACCGGACAGGCCCCTGCAGATTGCCCAACAGCCTGAGGCAGTGATCCCTGGTACCTGGCTGCCCAACCAAGCTCACCTCTCTCCAAACAGCCAGCCATGGGCAGATGTTTGGTGGCCACCAAAAAGCCATCTCCCCCAGAAGCCAGGAGGGAACTCACCCACCCAGCTGTGCCTGAGCTGGGGCTGCTGCCATCCCCAAAGCTGCTGTGGGCTCTTCAACAGACTCATCCCAAACATTGTCCTACAACCACCACACCACAGGTAACCTGCTCAGTCCTCGTGCTGGGTGAAGGCCCCAGACAGACCATAACAGCACATGTGTGTGTGTGCAGGTACAGAACCCTCCCTGCTTCTCCATACAGCTGAACATGCACATGCACACACCCCTCCTCATTCCTTTCGGCTGTCTCTCAGAGCTCCCCTTTGAGGACAGAGCTGCTCCTCACCCAAACTCTGGGTGACACGAGGCACTTGGGGTTCATTACAAAGCCTCACTGCCCACAGCCACCCCATTAAAGAGCAGCCAGCTTTCACTTGGGGTTAGTTGAGGGGGGGGGGTTCCTCTTCTTGTTAAATTTATTTTTAACTCTCAAATGTGACACAGGTCCTGTCCAGTCTGGTGCCATGAAGGGATGAGGGATCCAAAACTCTCACCACATTTTCCTATGGGGACACACAATTTTAGCATTAATCCACAAGCAGCACAACTACACCCTTTGTGAATAATGCTGCCAATACAGTAAGGAGAGGGGAACAGCTAGCATGGGCACTGCAGCCCGTTCCCAAAGATCACAAGACCATTAAGAGCAGATCTTTAATTTCATGCTTCACTGCTAAAACACCAAGCGACTCACAGCACGGTCAGAAATACCACGCTCTGGTTTTACCCCGGTACGCTTGGACACGACACCCAGGGGTGAAGATGAGCCCTGCACTTGGAAGCGCAGCTGGCACCACCCTCAGAGGCTGTAAATACGAGAGGGGAGTGAGCTTTGGGAGGGAAGGAAACACTGCTATTCGGAAGTCGCGGTGAGGTGCAGCCAAGAGAAGATAGAGGAGAACAAGCAGCACCGTGAGGGTTCAAAACAGGCAGCAGAGTGCCAGCCACCACCACTGCCTGCTCTGCCCCATCGCTTTTCCCAGGCCCATCTCCCTCTCTGCTTTCCTGGCACCCCAAGACATCCCTCCCATCTGGCAGCAGAACCACTGCAGAACAAAGTCCCAAACATGAGTGAGGGGAAACATGGGAGATGTAGAGGGTGACACACCAGGAGGAAAGAGATCAAACCCACGGGATTAACACAGCACAGGAAAGGCACAGAGCTGTGGGAGCCAGTCCCAAGGAACCCACGGAGATGGTGCGAGGGCTGGATGAAGCCCCTCTGCTCCAGAGCCAGGCTGGGAGAGCTGGGCTGGCTCAGCGCAGGAAGAGAAGGCTGCTTCTGAGGGGAGCTCCCAGCCCCTTCACATCCCTTGAGGGGCTCCAGGAGAGCTGGAGAGGGGCTGGTGCCCAGGGCAGGGAGGGCCAGGCCCAGGGGAACGGTCTTCAGCTGCAGGAGGGGGATGGAGAGGGAGGCAGAAATCCTTCCCAGGGAGGGGGAGGCCCTGGCACAAGGTGCCCAAAGAAGCTGGGGCTGCCCCTGAATCCCTGGCAGGGCTCAAGGCCAGGTTGGATGGGGCTTGGGGCACCTTGGGCTGGGGCGGGGTGTCCCTGTGCATGCCAGGGGGGCACTGGGGAGCTCAGGGGTCCTTCTTACCCACACCACTGTGGGGTTCTGTGAACACATGGCAGCAGTTTAAGGTCAAATCCAAACTTGAAAGAAAAAAACCCACCCTCCCCAGCTTTTCTTCATAACAGAGGCAGCTGCACAGCCTGGAAGAGGTCCTTAGTGGGCTGGATCACCAGGAGCTCTCATCTCAACACTTCCCTGAGGAATCTGAAGTTGCCTGGGTACCTTTAAGAAATCTTGCTGCAACAAACCTGCTCTTCACAAGTCAGACTTCAAATGAAACTTTGTGTTTTCACCTAAACACAGGCCAATGTTTACATATGCTGTGCTATAAATAGCATTAAAGCAAAATCTGACAAATTCCAGAGAGATTAGAGCTGAGCAAGGAAACCAATGCTTCCCGGAGGATGTACCTTCCCTCCCCGCCGACAGCGGATTTAAAGCTAGGGCTGCCTCCCCATCCAGCAGCTCACCTCCAGCACCATGCTTTACACACGTGCACACAGAGTAGATGACATTTTCTGCTGCAATTTTATGTTTATTTGATGGCCTATTTGCAAGAAACTTCCAAATCCCACATCTTTCATCAAAACACCTCAGCCAGGCTAACCAGCTAACCCAGGCTTCCCAAATTCTAACACCAAAACCAAGGACCCATGGGGAAGGGCAGAGTTACACAAAGTATTTTAAGTATCAAACTTGTCCAACTGCCCTTTATGGGATTATCCCACCCCTATAATCTCTCTGCTGAGATCAGCTGCTCCTAACTTTGATCCTCTTGCCAGTTCAGGACACTGTATTTCACGTGGCTGCCCGGCCTGGAGCAGCAGCAAACATCAGGTCAGCGTGCACTGACTGGCTGCATCTACCCAGGAATTGCAGCTGCAGAGATCCAGGGCTGAGATGTCAGTAACTTAATGCCTTATTAACTCACACCATGTTAGGACCGATGTTAGAAAAGAACTTGTCCATCCTTCTCAACTTCTGTGAGGCTTTCCTAGCCTGCCAGCAGGTCTCAGAGATCCTTCTGGTCTGTTGACCAAAGAGCTTCTTCATTTAACTCAGCCCTTGGCGACACTGGGAGCACAGAAGATACAGACACAGCAGAAAATACCTGTTACCCATGTTTAAAAGCAACAGCAAGCTCACCCACGATGAGGAGACATCCCCCTTCTGCCAAACACCTTGAACACTGTGTAACGCTCTTTAGATACACCAGCCATGTCCCCACCGCTGTCCTGTACCAGAAGCAAAGCCATGCCACACAGAGCTTCCACACATGGAAGTCAAGTTATGAACTCAATGGAGAGCTTCCCCAACCTACCCACAAATCAGGCTGCAACTAATGCAGAGGGAGACAGGTGTCACTAGCTGAGAAGGTCATTACCCCAGACTGCTACAGGCCCACAGAATCCTGCAACAGGACTGAGAGCTACAGGCAGTAGAACAGCCATTCCTGCTTTCTAGGGATGTAATTCCACCCCCAACACACCTTTTTCTGCTTTAAACAGTCAGTGTAAATGCAGGAGAACTGCCAGTTAACCCACCAATGCTTCCCCACTATCTGAAGTTGAGAACACAAAAGGAACCCAGGAAAGCAGCACTGCTTCTGCCCTCAGCCACAGCCATCCTTCCACTGCACCCAACAGCCTCCACGTCCAATTCTGATCATGATGCAGAAAATCCCTTTTCTTTGCTAGTTCTCTTCTTAGCAACAACAATGTGAGACATCACTTAACCCAGCTGCAGCTCCAACACCAACATCAGTGCCACTTCTCTGGGTGGGTAGTCCCTCAGGCCCAGCCTTGAGGTCACTGGAACACCCCCAGCCCACCAGTCTGCTCCACCATTGTGAACTGCTCCTCTGACTTCACTTCACCACTCACACTGGGGGCTTCTTTGGCAGCACCCTTTCCATCTGCACCCCTGGCTGCAAGGTAATAACAGCCACCCTGCCCAAACAGCAACCACATGGGAGCGCAGGATCCACAGATGGGTGAAGAAGAGAACCAGCACTTGCCCACAGCAGAGGCAGCAGGGGGGCATCTCCCCCTCACAGCTGGCATTTTTTACCTTGAAGGGTAGGAACATCCTGGAAATCCCTTACCACTTCTACAACCTCAGGAACAACAGCAAAATTAATCCTTGTCTTTTAATAAGCTCCAGCACTGAGTGGCTGCCCATCTGATCCCCACCGATACCACTCACCCTCCTCAACATGTTTTAATACCCATACAGATTTGGCTGCTGCTTCCAAAGCCATTTCCTTGCTGCAGCACATGACAGTCACACCAGAGATTAGACAAAACCTTGGTGTACTCTTCTAATCAGCTGGCAGCATCCAAGCAGAAATCTCTGCTAATGATGTACTCTAAGCTGATCAAAAAGAAAACCCCAAGCCCAAGCAAGCAAACAGGCAATGAGAGTTGTTTATATGGAACTAAGATTAAAAACAATTAGAAATCCACAAACCTGTGCGTAGCCCTGCTACCCAGGAGGAGGTGACAAACGTGAAGTGGAGCAGACATCCTCAGCAAATGAAAGAAACTCTAACCAGGAAAAAACATCAGTGTCTGTATCCCACCATGTCCCCAGCCAAGCACACAGCCTCAGCCTGTACCCAAACACACGTGTGAACTCACAGTGCTGATCCGTTCTTGTTCAGACACCGCTTTGGGCTGAAGCTGTGTGACCCAGGTTCCAAGTGTCCGAGGGCCGGTCACTCCTCCCTCCAAAGGTAGCTGTGTGTGCAACTCAGTACCTTCCATATATATATATATATGTGTGTGTGTGTGAGGAAGAGACATCCTTTTGTGGGGATGCACCTGGGAAATCCAGGCCTTGGAATCTGCCAGAAGACCCTGTGGATGGTTTAACTTGAAGTTCTAATCAGTGTCTACGACAAACATCGTTTAGTGGCTGGGTTAATTGTATGCCACCCGTTCCACCACAACAGCTTAACTCACAAAGAGTCTGTAAAGAATGATGGGGGGAAACAGGGGTGTTACAGTGGCTCTAAATACACAACCTAACCAAAGCCTTGCTCTGTTGCAAGCTGTTAGCACCACGTGTCCCTGTGGATTTTTCTGCATGCAAAAGCCTGAGTGTGGGGATTCTCTGAAGCTACTCCACCAGCCAGGAAGACCCTCTAAGAGCCAGCTGATGAGCCCCCTGTTGTTGACCTGCCCCCACAGCCCCCTCACTCCCTCCACACCTCCTCCAGTCCCAAGCAGGTCCTCCTGCAGAAGCCTTTGCTGGGTCATTGCAGCCCAGGGAACAGAGGACAGGTCTGAGAGGCCTCAGGCCACCCTCAGGTACAACAGGCCTCAGGACTGATACAGGAACCCCGTGTGAGAGGGCGCAGGGCCTGCTCTGGCTTCAGCGGGGCTGAACTAGGAGAAGCAACTTCAGGACCCACTGGAGTGAACCCTGCCATGAAAATACAGTCACTCTGCTGCTTTTTTGTCTCTGGGTTAGCGAGATGAAACATTACTACAGATGCACCACGAACACCCACCCATCCCTTTGTGCAAAGAAGGGATCTGGATGCAGCCAGCAGTGTGCTAGGAGTTGCTGCCCCACGAGCCAGCCGGGCCTGGCACGGGACAGGGACCGCACGGACGGGAAGCTGCAGCGGGGTAACGAGGACCGGGTCAGCAGCTCCACAGAGGAAGCTTGGAGAGTCAGAGAAAGGCAACTGGAAGAAAGATCCCAGCACATAAAAAGAGAACAGAAACAGGCTGAGATAGGCACAGGCCAGCTGAATTGGTGACCACTAAAGTACTTTCTACTCCAGTGCGGTGGGTTTGTTGCTGTTGAGGTTTTGGGCTGGGTTTTTCCCTGTCTTTTAGTGGTCAGCTGGCTTTTTCAATGCTCCATCCAGACTCCAAACTCTCTTGCAGAAGTGAGAATCCCCCACAGCTTCAGGGAACCGCAGCTCTGCTTAAGGTACAGCTGAGATTTCATACGATAAAGTTACAGGAAAGAACAGACAAAATAAATCAGCTTTTGCTCTGTATCTGTCAAAAGAGGATTTATGGTGTTACAGACAGCACAGGTTCTGTATTTCCTATGGTCTTTGCTACTTCAGTACCACAGGCTTGCTCAGCAATGGCTAAAATAAGGCACAGAGCCCTGAACACAGGCTTAAGCGTCTCACAGAGCAGGGAGGGAAGACCCTACTGGAGCATGGATAAGAACTGATAAAATGCAGAGCGTTTGCAGGATGAAGAATATTTGATGTGTAAGCCAAGGAGCATGAAAGAGCCTACACGTGGCGAGGTTGAGGAGGGGACAACACGCTGCTTCACTGCCTCAACACAGACACCTTAAAACGTTTTACAAAGCTCTTAGCTTGAGTACCCCTGGTTGTGCAAACGCAGGAACTGAGCCATAGGAAGAACCCAGCTCCACAGCCAGCAGCAGGGCACGATCGAGTTCCTCGCACCCAAGCTGCAGGCTCGTGCCCAACCCACTGGGGTACCCTTACTAAACCAGTGGGTTCACATCATGCCTATGACGCCTCAGAACAAGGTGAACACACACAGGACTGGGTCCAAATCAACAGCATCACCCAGAACACATACAGACTATTTCCTACGGTCCCTGTACACATGAGCACACTCCGAGTAAGTCCCCCAACACACACTACCTGGGCTGGGGTTTCTCACACCGTTCTCAAGTGAGGGTGCATCAGCCAGACGCAGTACACCTCCTGCCACTGCACTGCTGCTGTCACTCCAGTAGCACTGCTGAAGAGAGGGCAGTGGCAGGAACTGTACGGTCCTGCTCCAGCCACGCAGCATCCAGAGCATCTCTAGATGGAAAGCAGAAGACTGGAAGCAAGTCTTCCCGCCAGCACCCCTGTTATTGTCAACACTGGCAGAACTATATTGCTGCTGCAGCAACAGTGGCAGGTTTTCAAAGAAGCTGCAGTGTATACAAGGATGTTTTACACAGCCAAACAGAAAATCTTCCTTCCAGTTCCCTCTGGCTGCAGACAAAAGCAGCAAACCCTAAATCAACACAGTTCATGAGCACAGAGGGAGAGGCAGATACCACGGGTCTGCCTGCTCCAGGAAGCTCTGTGATGACAGAGGTTGTGTCAGTGCAGTTCCACTCGGAAGAGTCGGCACAGGACATTGTAAACCCAGCTCCTGCCTGCACAGGGTGACACTCCAACACCAAAACACGTGTGACAGCGTCTGTTGAAGAAGGGAGAGGAGTTTGCTGAGAGGCAGACACTCCTATTTTAAAGACAGATGAAAAGGAACACATCACTAACCAACAAAATCACTGAAACTATCACAACATCATGATTTCTTGAACTTCAGAGTAAAAATGAAAGCCAAAATTTTGTTCTCCCATTTTTTTAAAGCCCAAGTACTAACACCACCAAAACCAATGGTGTTAAAAAGGTAATTTCACAAGCAATTTGTAACTTCACCAAAAACCCCATTCCTGCAGTACTGCACTAACCTTCAGACACACTGCTCATCTCAAAGGCCAGGGTTCTGCACAGCAGGGTAGGGCTGAGGAATTAATCCTTTTAAAGTTGGATTTCAACAACTGACAAAGGCATGTGTTAGCTGAATTCTATTTATGGCATTTATCCAAATATCAAATAAAGCTTTCCTGGCTGTGTTTCAGTCCTCCCCATTCACAGCCCAAAGAGTACTTTAATAAATGTAGACAGACAGTATAAATCCTGTGTCTTGTTCACATCCAATTTTACACATCTCAAAGAGAGAACAACGTTATTTATAATTGTCACTTCAAGAAATGGACCAGTACTGACTTACTGAAAAGCCTATCCTCTCCAGTTGGGAACTTCAGACAGACCCCCAGGAACTCAGAAGACATCGCTAAATACCACAAGGGCCAAGGCTGGCAGCATGGCAAGCAGGTGAGCAGAACAGTGCGCAGTGAAACCCTCAGCAATGTATCCAAAAGGCTTTGTATTTAAAGACACACATTGATCCCATAAACAACCCAAAATGGGAAGAGGGAAAAAAAGACATTAAAGAAATCATTTTGCTCACAATACCTTAAGAATTAAAGAAATCAATCCAAGGTTTCTGTGTTTAAATCTTGCAGTGTGCAGGAGCTGAGCTAAGCTTACACCTGGAAAGAATCCAAATACAATAGGTATGAAAATACCATTAAGGACTTCAGACCACCTCATTTTGCTGTGCAACACCTGTACATGCAGTTGCTATGACAATGGCCTGCCTTTACATGCCATTCTACACTAAACTCCACTGTGAGGATAGCTGTTTTCCTCCCCACCTTCACAGCCTGTCACTACAATGACTTGATGTCTCCAACACTCAAACCCACACGCAGTGTGACCAAAGAACATCAGGAACAGCTACTGATCAACCCCTGGAAAACATGGCTGCTGCTCCCCACAAACCCAGAGGTACTGGGTGCTTCAGCCAGTTCTGCTGGTTCTGTAGGAGTTCCCCCAACTGCCATTTACTATTGTCTCCCAACAATGGTTCTCAGCCTCTGTAGGTTGCACAACTTTTTCCAGGGGGTTATTCTTCACCTCCTCTGACGCCTGCAACAAGAAACATAACACCAGCAGTGACAAATAGATGCTTTTTTCTTTTGAGGCTCTAGCATGATACTTGACCTTGCAGAATTAAAGCATACAGGTGTCTGCACAGGCTTCTGATGCGTTGCAGCCACCTCTCAGATTCAGCATTTCACTGTAAGCCCAGGCATAAATGCTGTGTTCAGGAGACTCAACACGTCCTAGTAACTCCTAGCATGATGTCTAGCACCTTGAGCCCACAAACCATCTTCATACTTCACTCCCTTTACTCAGTTTAGCAAGCTCCTGGCATCAGGAGGCATTTTCTTCCATCGTTACCCAAAACTGAAAAATACTTCACAGAATCACAAGGTTGGAAAAGACCTTTAAGATCAAGTCCAACCATTCATTTGCGCTCTCTACCATCATTTTGGTTTCTAGTTATCACACAAGTACTATGTTTGATGATAAACATACTTCTTAAAGATAAACATGAAGTAATGTTTACCAAACACTACTCCCTGGCACAGTGAGAAGCAAGCTCTGCTGAAAGCCTGACATCCATCCATCACTGCTGGGGTATGTGAAAGGGGTGTGTGTGAAAGCGATGGAGCTGGGGCCTCTCGCATCTCACCAGCTTCTCTCCCTGGCATTACAAGATCCCAGATTCAGAGGTAAAACTGCACCAGCGTGAGAAGCCACAGAAAGCAGTGAGACAAAGCCTGGACATGTCACACACATTTCACAGTCCCAAGGCCCCTGGGAGCAGGGCACACAAGGCCTAGATCACCCGCTCAGCTTTCTGCCACACTGGGCTCCACCAGCAGCTACTGTGAACACATTCTGCTGGAAACTGGGGAAAGAGAGAAAAGGAAAAAGATTATAAATAAAATCCTGTTCAGCCAGCCTGAATGATGCAGCAATGTGTTATGGGGAGCATCTGTTCCACGTACAGAGTCACCAAGCACAAGGCGCGACAGTTCCGTCCAGGCCCTCCATCCACAAGGCCCCTGCTGTGAGAGGAGGTGCGGCCCACACCAAGGCTCCCTCCAGCAGAGATCCCCGGGATGAGAGGTACACTCACCCACAGGCCACCCTGCGGGTCCATACTGCACCAGGCAGGAGCTCCTCAAGGAAAGAGAGATCCAAGTTGCTTGGAAAAGCAGGTTTGAAACCATTAAGCAAGTTCTTCTCCAAATATGTTCAGAGAGGACTCTCAGGAGACGAGTGGGAACTGAAGCCAACTATTTAACAGCAAAAACGCAGATAAAAGATTCATTTTTGTGCTACAAAGCTAAAACCCCACTGGAACGGAAGGGAGAGCAGCAATGAGGAATCGGTGGTGTAACTGCTCCAGAGCAGTATGTGAAACGTAGTGGTGGCTGTAACGAGTCAAACCAAATATTGATAAGCCCGTATCTGTTCTCTGATAGCAGCAAGCTATAAGGAGAGGTTTACAAGAACCAGTAAGTTTAGAAGAGTATTTTTAATAGAATATCATCCAGATTCTACAGACTAACTCCCTGGTTCCTGGGCTTCCCCAACTAGATACATCCTCTACACACCTAACAGCTTCTTGAATGCTTATCCTTTTAGCACACACAATACCTGTCAGTTGTTTCCACAGTTAAATGGTGTGCAGAGGAAAAAAAGGATCTGCCTTTTGTTTTAAACTGCTGCCTGGTCATTGCACTGAGTACCTCCTACCTCTGTATCCATGCTGTACCACTCCTAGGCTTCGTATCCTACCCCCTTCATCCAAATCTCTTCAGTTAAACTGTGGAACAGCTTGTATCCGCCAAAGCTTGATGCTGAGTCAAGGAAAGACAATGGAACAGAAGGTAAGCCCATGAGGACTGGAGTTCCTGGGGATAACTGCAAGCGTGCAGACAAAGATCACACCTGGGGACACACACTGTATCTTCAAAAGCTCTGGAGGATCCCAGCACCCCTCTCCTAAGGCCATCCCACTCCTCAAAGAACTAGGCTGCTATGACCAGCTTCTCGAAAGCCATACTCTGTTATACTTCAAGATCTCTTCAGCCCGATTAACTTGTCTTTCCTTACTGATCTCCTAAGGGAAGAAATAAACCCATCCTAGAGAAGCTTCTTGAACAGATAACTAACATCCCACTATATCAAGTGTGTGTTTCACAGGCCCAGAGTACTCCATCCACCTTTCCTCTAGGTCTGAGGGCTGAATCCAGTAACAATAAAGCCCATAGATTTACTGGCTCAGGAGCAGAAAGTTCATAATCTCCCTAAAGGAATTTTTTGGCTATTGTAGTGATGTGAAATACCTGCACGGCAAGTGCTTCACTGTAGTCTAAACAATATAATCCCTTCCTCGCTACCACACCTCCAGAAGCACCTTTTCTACTAAAGAGGCAGCAAATAACTGCACTGAACTACTGAAGCTGAAACTGAATCCTTTCAGGCCACAAAATAAGCAGCCAAACAGTTTCCCGTTTGATTGGAGAGCAGCCCCAGCCCAGGTGGGGTTCAGGTCCTAAGGAGTGGGAGACAGCACAGCTAGAGCCGAGATGCCCCAAAAGAAAAACAAGGTGTGTTCTTTTGGGAACAAATCTAAGTTTGTTTTTCTACCAAAGCAGAGAAGAGTTGAAGTGGCTGAAGGGATGAGCGTGCCCAGCACACAGACCTCCAGGAATGCCCAGGAGGTCACCACTGAAGAGGCTCTTGCTAAGCATGCGTGATCCCCTTTCAAAGGCAGCGACACAGCCATCCCATCTCCCAGTCGGTTTGGAACCTGGGAGATCTATTCAGCAAACCCAAGAACAGAACATAATCCCAGTGTACATCTCCTACAGGTTGCTGCAATATAAACAGCTACATTCAAAAGAAAAGTCTGACTTAGTCCACTTTCTTACCGGGAAGTGTCCTAGTAAGAAAGTGGCTGCAGCTTAACACTGGACGTGACAATTCCCATGCAGGAACTCACACCCATCCCAGCAACAGCAAAAGCTGTTCAGAGCTCACAAACCAACATCCATTTAGGGCCATGAAGACAAAGGGTCTGGAGCATCTTTCACACAAGGGGACACGGAGAGGGCTGGGACTGCTCAGCCTGGAGAAGAGAAGACTGCTCAGGGGGATCCTGTCCTGGTGTATAAATACCTGGCTGGAGGGAATGAGAGGCTCTTCTCAGCCTGCTGACAGGGCGAGAGGCAATGGGTACCAACTAAAGCACATTAAATTCTATCTTAATTATCATAGAATCACAGAATGGGCTCCATCCACGGAGGTAGTGCCCACTTGGACACAGCCCCAGGCAAACTGCTCTGACACAGCCTGAGCTGGGCATTCGGGTATGACAGTCTCAAGAGGCCCGTGCCAACCTCAGCGGCTGTGACGGAAAGCTGTGATGGAAAGCTGCCTCCAGCATCACTCACCCTGCTCTCCCCCACCCCCTGCACAACTGGGACATCTGAATGTTTTCAGACATTTAACCTAAATCATATTCCTGGGCTCTGATGTATTTACTTACGACACAGAACTAAGACTAGTAGATGTCATCATACCACTTCAGTAAATTGGCTCCGATGGGAGCACAGTTTCCAAGCTAAGCAACCCTTTTCCCACCTCAGAAACAAAAGCACACTGAAATATTTTAAACCAGGAGACCTCCTCATTCCCAGTATTAAACTGAAGACAGAGCAAACTTCCAGTGGAAAGCAAGTAGTATTTCTTCACCATGTACACAACTGGCCTGTGGAATTTCTTGCTGGAAATGAAAACTCAAATCTTTTCGTTTCTCTGACACTCCTGCTATAGCTTGAGTAGTAAAACAACCACACACAGACACACAGAGGAGCCTCACCACAAAGGTACTCGTTCCTGCCCTGGGAAACACGTGTGGGTAGCAGGATTTGTGTAACTTGGACGTAGGGATGTGCACACCATGGCACACAGCTCAGGAGGAGTCACACCTGCCATCGACACCTACAGTGCTTATCCTCCAGGAGGGCAGAGTCATTTTAACTGAGGCACACTGTCACTCCCCACATACACAGTGGCTTGCGTGGCCACCAGCCAACAGTCACTGGTAGGTCACAGTCGTCCCCCCACAGAACCCAATCAGTCAAGTTAACAGAGGCTACTGAACTCTGCAGCTTATTTTCCAACCACTCTGCAGTGCAACCACCACACCTTACATAAAGTACTGACAACTCAGGCCTGGAGAGGAGGAGAGCCTGAAGGAACTGGCTTGTCACATCACCTTTCTAACTGGAACTGGGACTCCAGCACTGGAAAACTTCAAATCTGCTTCTCACTGATCTATCCCGTCTTGCCCAGGCATCACTGGGAGCTGCCACCCATCCTCCTGTTATTTACCAAACCACCAGAACTTCACCACAATTCAAACCTGCTTTGGCACCAGAACATCACTTTGGCACAAGACATCGTTATATAAACTTTGTAAAGTGACCTGAAATTCTTCCTTATTATTTACAAAGCAGCTGTAGAACCTTCCCAAGCTCTGGGTGGACAGCTCATCAAGGGGGAACGATTGTTCACAGCATCTTTATGTAAATAGTGACATCCCTCTTAGTCTGGAGCAGGGATGCTGAGGTACAGCCTGCTCAGGACCACCTGAGTTAATACCATCAGCTAAGCTGAGTGTTTACATTTCAAACCCTGCTGAAGCACTGAGAGCTGTGGGTACCAGCAGTTACTTCAGATGTTACTCCATGCCCATCGGAATCCACTACTCAGTGTGGCTCAGAGTAGGATCTGAGAGCTCATTTCAGTCTGTTCCCACAAGAATCACTGCACTGGCTGATGAGAAAGCCAGAACTTATCTCAACATCCAACCTCATCACTTCACTGTTTCTGTAAACACAGAAGAGATAACAACGTGATAAGCCTCAGAGATGTGAGTACAGACCTTACTGCACCCGCACTTTGCCCGCTCCTGAGCCCTGCAAGGCTTTGGCACCATCCCCAACGTCCAAAGGAGCTCAGGCCACCCAGGCTGGTGAGCACTGCCACCCTGCCCTCTCCTGCGGGTCAAAAGAAGAGCATTTCCACCTAAAACTAAAGAAATCTGTGTAGCAGGGCAAAAAGAAGATCAGGGCTCAAGGCTGATGATGGGTTTTACTCAACAGTCCCCAGCAGGTAACTGTGCTGTTGAAAAATTATTTTAAAAGATCAGATTTTACTTTATATATATATATATATATAAAGCCCTTCACCTCCAAGCAGGGAAATACAAACCTTTTACTTCTTGATTATAACAAACATCCCATAGATTCCCCTTAAGAGCAGCTACAGTGGTACTGCAGGCAGGTCCTGCACCAGTTGAAGCACGAGCACTCTCACCTCCTGATACTGTCCTATTCAAAAAACTTTCAGATCTCAAAACAAGTGTCAAAACTGCACAAAGAACCTTCCAGAACAAAACAAAGCTTAAGGGATGCCGAGTGGCATAACCACGTATCAGAGACATGTGATGAGCTGAAAAAGAGAGACACGGAGGTGGGTGGAAAGTATTGGGAAAGAGCATCTTCCTCTAACACCCTCCTGCAATCAGATCCCTGCAGAGCAGCTCAGACCCATCTCCTGCCGCTGGGTCCCCAGAACCCTCCAGCACTGCTGAATTAAAAGACAACAGCATAAAATGTGTTCATTTGACTCGGGGAGCAGCAGTATGAACCCCAGCCACCTGATCACAGGGAACAACACAGCCAGGGCCTGCAGGATCCAGCAGCACCCTCCTCTCCTCCAGGAACAGCCCTGAGGGGAGCTGGTGCCCAGGGCAGGGAGGGCCAGGCCCAGGGGAACAGCCTTCAGCTGCAGGAGGGGGATGGAGAGGGGCTGGGAGGCAGAAATCCTTCCTGGGGAGGGGGAGGCCCTGGCACAGGGTGCTCAGAGAAGCTGGGGCTGCCCTGGGATCCCTGGCAGGGTTCAAGGCCGGGTTGGATGGGGCTTGGGGGGGGTGTCCCTGTGCGTGGCAGGGGGGCTCTGGGGTCCTTCCCACCCACACCATTCTATGACTCTATGATTCATGCTGAGATCTCACTAAATCAAGTCCTATTTACGCTCCTCACTGCAATACTCACTTCTTTCCATGGGTCTAACGTATATTCTCTCCAATTAGAGTTTCTTTGACTATCTAAATTAAAACGGGTAACATATGGAGCTTCTCTAAAAGAAAAGTTCTACAGCTTTCACAAAGCTAAATAAAGGATCCCAAGCCAGGAAAGTTGACAAGGAAACAATCTCACTAGTCTTAGAACTGAAAAAAATAAAAGTAATTTAATTCCTCCTAATTTCCTCTGCTCCTTGATCCACCCCACACATTTACACTCAGATACAAGCAGGCAGCAAGAGAACCTAAGGCAGGGGCAGCCTCACAGCCTTCACCTCCCTGGCAGCAGGAGAGGGGCTGCAGCATCCTGCCCAGCTTCCTGAGCTCCAGAAATCGATTCCCACACTGATCCCCAAGAAACCAGCCCAGGGGCTGGGCACAAGAGCACAGACCCAGCAAACGCAACAGAAGGCACAACGGGAGGAGTGTTCTTCCCCAGGGCAGAGCCAGATCAGGAGTTCTACCTCACCTGCCTCCTCCTCCAGTCAGCCTGAGCCTTCGACACCCCATCCTCATCCTGACGGCACCACTGGTGCAGCCACACAGCAAACCAGACGTGGGAGCAGAAGGGCGTTAGAAAACCCTCACCCCAAGGACAATATCCCCATTCTCCATCCGTTTCCTAATCCCATTCATCTTGCAGCCACAAAAAACAATTGCGCTGGCACCGTTCAGAGCCCAGCACAGGGCTGAGAACAGGCGGCCAGAGAAGGCTGTGTTTGAACAGCACCCTCACTGGAACAGTCACATTACAGCGTGAAGGGCTGCGGGTTCAGAATCCTCCCCCCAGCACCACACCAGGAACCATCTCACAGCAATATATTCCATGGTTCTGGCTTTAAAGCCAATAAAGCAGTGAGAGCCGAAGTCGAAGTGGCCATTCACGAGGTTGACAGGGACTTTAAGGAGCTTTGGTAGGATCCATCCCAGTCGGCTGCAGCCAGAACGTCCCGCGGGCAGCTGGAAGGGCTGCAGCAGGCGGATGGACACAGCCCGTCCCTGCACAACACTGTTCCTCCAGCACCTTCCACGGGCTACAACAAGCAGTTAAGCATTATTTCAACTCCTAAAAACCACTATTACTCATTCTGAAGTTCAGAACTGAAAGCAGGGCTCTTCCTTTTTGATAAAACACCTCTCCCATCCCCCTTTGGCAATTCAGGCACTGTCTAACTACAGCCATCCCTTGGATCATGGAAAGGAAAACCTTCTGGTAGGAAAAAAACCCTCACCAAACCCCACGTGGTGTGTCAACAGCTCCCAGGGACCGGACACAGATTACCATCATGTCACATCTCAGCACAAAGGGAACCTGAGTTGTGACTGTGACATTTTTAGGGCAAAAGAGCTATTTGGGAGACTACAAATGTTTTTCTTGTTGCTGCCAAGTTCCAGAGAGCCTGAGTTTTACAGTCACTCAGCTGAGTAAAGCAAAAGCAGGTGGGGGGGAATGAAAGTTCTCATGGTCTTTGCTGCAGTACAACACCACAGCTCCATTAGTACACACACGTTACTCTGTAATTGTTCAAAACGAATGGATTTGCTCAATTAGTCCCAGATGTCACCAGCACAGATGCAGTACCTGACACCTGACGGACTGCTTTCACCACAGGTTCTCACCCCTGCCTGTTTCCAAGGATGAGCTGTGCTCCAGTGCTGCAGATGAAACCCAACCACAGAACAACCAGCCTGGAGGTTTTAGGTTTTATGCTCCAGTGATTTTTCTACTCCAGTACTAATTGGTGTGCACATTTGGGTTGTTTTATTTCAGAAAGGACAGTTTGTTATGTAAAGATGGGAATTAAACCTATGACGTTCTAAACATTTTCCACATGTTTAAAAAAAACCCTGCTTTTCCTCTCTCTCATGAGGAGATGCCATCCTTCTGCAATGCTTACAGAGCACAGACCCTTTTTCTCCTTTTAAGACACGCTTTAGCACAAGTCAGTTCCTCAGGAGCTTGGGGATGAGCTTCAGCAACAGGCCTTGGAACCAACACTTGGCTTTTCTTTTTACTAGCTATAACCAGTGATATTCCAGAGGCCTCCAACACCAGCCCAGTTTCACTATCATTTTAAGCCAGGCGAGCTGGCACTGCTGCTGAAGGCACAGTCCCACCCTTCCCCACTGCTAGTTTTCACATGCCCTTTCCTTGAGTCAGAGCAAGCCATTCACAAAGACCCACAGCAAACAGGGATACTCGCCCAGTTAAACCCCTTTTTGGTGTTGGGGGGCAGGGTGAGAAGGAAGAAGGACAAAGCTGAGTTCATTTTAACATGACTGGTTCCCCAGGTCCATTCACTGCCTGGTCCCTAAGTGCTGGCACGAGTGGAGCAGCGAGGAGAAGACAGGGACAAGGTGGTTGTAGTGGTGGGAATTCAACTACACAGGTGAGAACTGGGAGGTGAAGAATTTTTGGATGCTTAAACAAAAATACCATGTCTATTGAGCAGAAACGAGACGAAATAACTCGAATTTTAAAAGGAGGACTCTCCCTTTGGCCACTCCACCTCAGGTCTGTGAGCTTTCAGCAGCTCTGCTTAACATTCTGAAAGGAATGTGAACAACAAAAGCCTTGAAATGGCCACACAAGCCAGAACTTAATACACAGCCCAGGGAACAGGACAAACCACACCACAGGAACTACACCAGCACGAGCTACACCTCGATTCCCAGGGTTTCCCAACAGAACTCCCCTTTTAGAGCCAGGTGAGTATACTCCAACCAGCACACCAACGCTCTTCCACCTCAATTTCAATTAACTCAAGTTGCTACATTAGAAAACCTCAGCTACTCTAAGTTCACTCCAACCTCACAGCTTCTCCCACTGCTGTAACCTTCTCGTTCCCAAACCACCCCAGCCGTCATCACCAACAAACTCACAAGACCGGTATCGCTAAACCGCAACCATCTGGGGCACACACAGGAACGCGATCCAGAGGAGAAGTTACTGGCCCCAGTTCAACCCAGGACTTGGATCCCGATCTGCGGGGTAGCTGTATTTCCAGGAGAGCAGCTATGAGAAGCTACAGGCTCCTAACACACCCTCATCACAGATGCATATTTGTGGCTTTCTCTCTGCGTTCAGACCTTTCCCTTTATCTCATCAGTTGTATTCATGCTCTGATCCAGAGCATTTGTCCACAGGATGTTTATCTGCATCTATCTAGGAAAAAAAAACATCAACAAGCGTGCTGGAGTGTGTTGTGATTGATGAGATACCACTAATACCTCCTCCTAACTCCAACTAAAATCCATGCTAATATACCTCACGGCAAAGAGCATCGCTTGATTATTCACACTGTGAGAGTGCATCATTTGTTCTGAATTTTCATTTAAATTAAATTGCATTTCAACTTCGCAGCTCCTTGATCCTTTTATTACAGCAACATATGAAAGGCAAACCTCGCTCCAACCCCTTCACAGCCGCTTTACACATCCCTGTCATACACCCTCCTGTTTGGATCCTGAGTTCATGGGGTTCACTCCTGAGCCTCAAACACCCATCTCTGGACCTGTTCTAGCTCTGAACTCTTGATTAATCAGTTTGAGAGCCTTCTCCCTCCTGAAACAGACACCAAATCAATCCATTAATGATAAAATATTTGGAGGACTCATGGTAAGATGGGCGAGTTCACAAGTTCTGCTCAATTAAGCACAAATCCTCAAAGAAATTTTGCAACTTATGTGGAACCTTTTTATTTTCAGTGCTTTACAGGCTACCTTAACAGCACAGGCTTTTCAAATTCCACATACAATACATGATAATGTTGGTGGGGGTTTATCACCTGTATTTTTAAAGGACAACTGTCCTGTTTCCCCTCATTGCCCTCAGTGGGGCTGAAGCCAGCTGGAACACCATGTGAGGCACCAGGAGAGCCCTAGACCCCTGGGTAACACCTTTGGGAAAGCATTGCCAGTATTACACACCGGTGAGAGGTTTCAGGTCTCTACGCAGCGAGGTGGTGACTGGGGGCAGTTCAAGAGCTTTGGAGATGAGCTTCCATTCACTAGGTCTTCTCACTCCTTTTGGTTTCAGCACTAACACCCAGCTCAGCTAACAATTAATTCCAGGAATCCTGAAGCTTACGGCCTTTCCTGTAACAACACTGAACTCCCATTTAGCTGCCTTCACTTCAGAAGGGGGAAAGGAGGACTTCACTGTGCTTGTGCCACGCACCCCCGAGATTCCACCCCCCTCCCCGGGCAGATAACGTTCCGCAGGCTGCGAGCAGCGACCCCCGGGGCTCTGAGCTGCGGGTGCAGCCCGCACGGCGGGAGGAAGGCTCCCCGGGGCTCCCATCCTCCCTGCGCCCACTGTCGCGGCGAGGATCCAGCGATCACAAGGCGGCCTCGCTTCGTTTACTTTGAGCATTCCCCGCATTCTCGCTTGGTCGCGACTCCCCAGGTGGGAACGGGGCCTCCTCCCCCCATACCCCCCCCGGCCCCGCTAGGCTCGGCCGTACAGGCTGCACGGCCGGGGCCGGCCCGACCTCCCGGTACCGTAACCCGGTACCGCCGGGCTGAGAGCCAGCCCCGCGCGGCTCGGGCTCTTCGCACACCCCCAGTCGGGACGTTCGCGCCCTCCCAGAGGCTGCCGATTCCCCTAAACCCCTTCGACGAGAAACTTAAAGAGCGGCTTTGGGGCAAGCGCCGGTGTCCCCATGTGCCGTCACCCCGCGCTCCCCACTCCCCGGGCAGCGCCGGGCTCCGGCGGGGCTCGGCCCGCATCCCTGCGTATGCGCCGCCAGACGGCGAGGAAAGCGGGGCGGCGAGCGGGGACGCGTTCCTCTCCCCCCGCAGCCACCCCCCAGGCCCGGCCCGACCCCGGCAGGGCGGGAGGGAGCCTTGCGGCGCGGCCGCACAGCCCCGCTCCCGCGGGGGCCGCCGCCGGGCCCCGAGCGCAGGAACCTGTCGGGACACATTCTTGAGGCCGCCGCGGCCGGGCCAGGAATGCGGCCGGGGGAGCCGGGCTCGGCCCCAGCGCGGACCGCGGGGCCCCTCGCGGCGGGGCGCCGGCGGCCGAGCATCCCGGCCCGGCCCGCAGCCCGGAGGGGGAGGGGGAGGCTCGGGGCAGGCGCAGCTCCCCGCCGGCCCCGCGGTGTCGGAGTGGGGGGGAAGGAGGAGAAGCTGGGGGGAAAGGCAGCGCGGCCGACGCGCGGGCCCAGCCGTTAGCGACGGTTAACGGCGCGGGCACGGCGGCCCCCTCCCGCCCTCCCCTCCCCCCGGCCCCGCCTCCCCGGCCCGGTGCCACACTCACCCTTGGAGTAGAGGGACTTGGGGGACTCGAGGTCGAGGTCGGCGCTGAGCAGAGAGATGAAGTCCGAGGGCATCGCAGCTCCGCGGCCCGGCAGGGGCGAGGGGGGCGGCGGGAGGAGGGGGCCGGGCCGGGAGGGGGCGCTGCTGCCTCCGCCGCCCCGGGGCGGGGAGGGGAGACACCGGCGGGCGAGAACGCGGCGCTGGGCGCGTCGGGGCCGCGAATCGGGCCGGGTCGGGCCAGGCCGGGGGCTCCGTTCGCCGTCGGGACCGGGCGCCGCCACCCGCCGCCGCTGACAGGAACCGGCCGCCGCCAACGGAACGCACCCGACCGCCCCCTCCGTGACCGTTCTGCGCCTGCGCGGGCGCCGGGGAGGGGGCGCAGACAAGGAACCCCAGCGCCGCCGGCCCGCGCATGCGCTCCGGCGGGCGGGGAGACGCGGAGAAGGAACGGCGCCCCCGGCAGGGCCCCGCGCGCCTGCGCGCTCCGACCCGCGGCCGCGCTCGCCCGGCCGCCGCCGCCGGAGCCGCACTGCGCATGCGGGAGAGGGCGGGAGGCGGCGGGGGGGGCGCTGCCGGCCGGAAGAGCCGCCGCGGTGGCGGGGGGCGAGGAAGCGTCTAGAACGGGGCGGGGGGGGGGCGGGCGGCTGGCCGGCTGCTGCGCCGAGCGGGCCCGCGGCCGCGGGGGAGGCCTTCCCGGAGCAAACGGCCAGGCCTGGGCCTGCAGCCGCTCCGCCCCACCTACTGCGGCCTGTCCCGAAGCGCCGGGCCGGCGCCGTTACCTGGCCCCAAGTAAGCCGGTGCTCGGGGGCGAAGTGGGAAGGCGGAAAGGGCGCGGTGAAGCCGTGCACGGCCCGAGGGGTGCGGGGCTCAGGGGGCCATGAGGAGAAGACCTCCTGCCTGCCCGGGGCCAGGTCACCCGCAGGTCGGAGTTACTTGAAAGGCCGCCTTGGAAACGGGCAAGGGACAGGAAAGCCGGGGGCTTGGCCAGTGAGTGAATGGAGGTGCCAGGCAAATGCTTAAGCTGTGAAAAATGGAGGAGGAAGGAGCTGTGAACAGCTGACGCATGCCTCCAGCTCAGCAGAGGGTCCGGTTTCCCTCTGCTGCCAACCAGTTGGCTCCTGTCCCTCCCACACCTGGTTCCCGCTCATGTCTGCTCCTGGATCCCAGAGATATTGTTCCCCAAAACCACTGAGCACCTTCCAGAAACTCACTGCACCTCACCGGCTGGGACCACGGGGCTCAGGAGGGTCTGGGAGATGGCTTGGACACCACTGCTGGTTGCCTGCCGGTGGGTCAGTCACCGTGGGACAGCTGCCTGCCCAGCGGCCTCACCAGGCGCCCAGCCCTGCTCCTGTGCTCGTTGGCTGTGTGTTTTGGTGCTTCGAGCGAGGTCTCGTTCCACCGTGCTGCTCCGCACTGGCACTTGTGCCGAGCGAGATGGACTCCAGCTGGGAAACCAATCCCACTGCAGAATGAGCTCACCAAGCAGACGTGTTGGCTGCAGACACACTGCTCCCTTAGCACCAGTCACTGCGGGGCTGGCGGACAGGGAAGTGGGTGGTGAGAGGTGAGGCTGGCTCAGGGCAGCCCAGCCCAGCTGCAGGACCACAGCCCTCCTGAACTCTCAGGGTACCAATTGGCCTCGCCCCTAGATGTGGCACTTGGGGACATGGGTCAGTGGTGTCCTGGTGTGGGGTTAACAGCTGGACTCCATGAGCTTAAAGGTCTTTCCCAGCCAGAGCGATTCCATGTTCCTAAGGATACAGAAAGCAACAAGGCAATTTCCTGAAGAGCGATGCTAAGGGGTTGAAGTAAGGGAAGGCACAAGTTTTAAGTCCAAGAAAGAATGGGACTAGATGATATTTCAAGATTCCAAGAAAGAAAGAATGATCTCTCAAGGTCCTTTCCAACTCCTGACATTCTTCCTGAGAATTGCCAGGCAGGAGGCTACAGGTGCCACCCAGCTGGACTGCATGGTGGCCTTGTGCTGTCGGAGATGCAGGAGAAACCCAGAGCGCTGGATGTTAATGGCACTGTGCAAACTGTCAGGCTCACATTAGATGATCCTGGAGTTAAAAGGATGAACTGATACATTTACCAAACAAGTGGCAGTTGCTTTTGTGGTGGGAAATTTAGAGCTGCGGGGGGGGGAAGGAACCTGGGGAGCAACTGTATGCAGAAGAGCTGAAGGGAAAGATGGGGCCAGCAAGACCAGACAGCACTGAAACCATGGCTGTGATGGGCTCACAGGGTGAGGATTACTGAGCATTTTGTGCCCTTCACTCCAGGTGAGCATCCAGCTTCGATGCCAGGTCCAGGCAGGATTTCTGAGCGACTCTTGAAGCTCCGTGGAGCCTTCTCAAATGGGAGTTTGGCTGATGGGCAGAACCTTTAATGTCTCAAAAGGGCAAACTCGGGGCGGTGCCTGTGGTGGAAGCGGTGAGCAGGATCTGAACTGTGGCAGTGGGAGGGGAAATAACACAGGGAAGGAAATGTGGGCGCAGCTGGGGCAGCACATGGCTATTGTGGGGCTTTCTCTTGCTGCAGTGAGGATGTAGAAGGTGGGCTCCATGGAGTCTGGGGATGGGGAGCTGCCAACAGGCAGGCTCCCAGGGTGGGAACCCCATCTGTGTCTGCTCTTCACATGGCTTTCCCAGAGCATGTGCCAGTGGCTGCTTCATGGCAGACAGAGGGGGAACTTCAGCTCCAGTCAGGGATGTGAATGAACTAAGGAGCAGCATCGTGTGGCCGGGGATACGGCCGAGGTGACACCTCTGTGAGTCACTTCCCACACGTCTGTGTAATGTGGCAACACATTCTGCACGCATCTCGATCTTCCAGTTGTCATCTATGGAATAAATGTAACTAAAACACACAAAGCTCCTGACTGATTCCTGCCAGGCACTGCAGCAGGAGGCTTCCCGGTAGCAGTTTCGTGCTCTGTGTAATTAAAGGTATTTTCTCTTTTGATAATGAAGTTCCTCTCCCTGCTGAAGCAGCGGGTGTGAGGGGGAAGGAGTCTAAACCAGGATCGTGGGGTTAAATTAGCAGGTTCCTGCGTAATATTTCTAACCCCACTTGCAATTTCAAAGCCGACGTAGGTGTTTTATTTTCTAACTGCAGTAGAAAGGCTGTCAGAAAATAATTAGGCTCTGTCAACAGTTCCCCTATTCCCAGATTGCTGCTTCCTGACTCATTAGAGCTGCTGAGGTTGGCAGGAAACTTATTTTATAGTAATTTTTGTTAGTGGTGTCCCTGGAGAAGAGGCAACACTGAGCACGTGATGCTGACCGGTGTTGGCTTCACCGTCGTGATGGACACACAGGGCGGGTGGGGACCATCAGGATGGACACACAGCAATGCTGCGGGTGTGAGATACTGCTGTCTTTAGATCCTGTGCTGGAGCTGGGGGGTGGCTGGGGAGCCCAGGCTGCGTGGCTGACAGCTGGGGAAGGTTCCATGTAAGGTCTGGAGGCTGGTGGGCACCGTTGGCTGGTTCCCCAGATGTTCCTGAGGGGGGTTAGGAAGAGAAGGAGCCGTTCAAGACATGGCCCTTCCCGTTACATCCCAGGAATAAAGCCCCAGAAGCATCGCCGTCCTGGCTTCTGAGAGCAGCAGTGGGTCCTCGATGCTCTCAGTGTTTGCTCTCTGTTTCCACATGTAGGAAATACCTGTGTCATCTCCAGAGTGGTAATGTTGCTCCTCTCTAAAAATTAAACTAGGTCACATTTAGGCCAGCCTGATGCTGCCTGGGGCTTCTACCACCAGAAGAACGTGGGTACAGCAGGGTTTCTCCTCGTGTTTCACAAACTCCTGCAGGGACTTTGCAGCGGGTGGGTTTGTGCCCTGCACTGTGCAGGATTAGGGATTCCCAGCAGAAGCGGGTAACACAAAGGTGTGCTGGTGTGACTCCATCCATGAAGGGTATTTCCCAATTTCCAAGGAGTTTACGATGTGTATCGAAAGGGTTTGTGTCCACCTGCCCATCCCTGGCAGGCTGTGAGGACCAAGCTTGATCCAGACAGTGCTGTCACCTGCCCGCAGCACTGGCACATCCCTCCAGTCCACAGAGATTTTGGTTGCTTGGCCACAGAAACCAGACTGGCAACTCCTTGGCACAGCTTGTCCCAGTTAAGCATTTTGACCCTTCTCACTGCAGATTAATTCCCTATGGGCCAGCCCCAAGGAGAAGGACTTGGGGTCTTGGGGGACGAGAAGCTCAACATGACCTGGCAGCACATGTTGGCATCCAAATTCAGAGCCAGCATCCGAGCTGCGCTGTCCAGCACCGCTCTGGGACACCAGCACACAGCGTTATTTAGCAGTTCTCAAAGCCACAGACCAACGAGCTGGGTGAGCTGGGAGGATTTGCACTTCGATGCATGAAGCACCCCTTACAGCATCCCTGTGCTGTCAGAGGCACAGAACACACTGAAGAGAGAATCCTCCTCCTCTGTCACAAGACAAAGCCAGCATCATCCACAACTCCCAAGTGGATTTCTTTCCCCTTTTCATTTAGGGAGAACAGACTAGAGTTACTTGGCTTCCCCCCAACCTGGTGCAGTCACAGTAAGTCAGAGGTTTGTTTCTGATACATGAGTCAGATCAAGACCTCAGGGAGAAAGAAGAAAATCAAATCCATATGTGGAGAAGCCACAGGTCAGTTCCCATTTCTGGCTTTGCCCCAAACCAGCCAGGATTTGAGGTATAAATCATTCCACAGAATTCACATTTTAAAGGGGGAAGCGCAAACCTCACCAAGGGAAGGGAATGGCTTTTAAAATACCTGTATTTGTTTAACCGTTAAAAACAGACACGTCCAGAAAGAGGTAGCAAAGCTAACAATTTCCTGCTGCTCCCATGAGTGTTGCCTGCATGCACTGGGAAAGGTACCGCCAGACCACACCCCCCGGCCGCCTGTTCAGGGAAGGACTGTACACCATGCCGAGTGACAGACTGGGGCAAAGCCACAGGCTCACCAGCAGCTGTTTCACATCGTCTGGCTTAACGAAAAGGCATTGAAAGGGGGGAAAAAAGGCTTTCTGTGGTTTACACAGAGAGAGAGAGAGGGAGAGGGAGAGAGCTCACGAGCACACACACGCGAGGGAGACCACACACAAACCGAAGAGAACACCGGGAAGTCACACTCGGCCTGCCAGCCTAAGAGACAGCAGGGGAGGTCCCAGCACCAGGACAGGGAGGGTTTGGTATTAGCTTGGTCCCGTTGGGTATCAGCATCACCTGACAGAGCCAGAGCTGGAAGCAAGGCAGGGAACGTTACAGGAAGGGAGCTCCACGCGTGGCATGCATGTGCTCTGTCTCCCACCCTCTCTCTCTCCCAGGCTTTCCGAGGTCCCAGCGCTGGGCTCAAGAGGTTCTCCCATCCAGCATGTAATAGCGATACATTAGCCCTATGACCAGCGCGCCGACGATGGGGATTAGCCACGTGGACCAGAAACTATGGGGAGAGAAAACAAAACAGAGCACACACAATGTAAAGCAGAAGCAAGTACCAAGTTCAGAATCCATTCAAGATGTTCATCGCTCAGCACATGTCCCTTCCCAGCCAGGGACCTCCTGGGACATCAGCATACGTCCACAGTGCCCACGCGCAGTGCTCCGGGGCCCCTACACCTGTGAGGGTGGCTGGTGGCTCAGAAAATAGCAGCTGAATTGCTCAAGTTTCCAGCCTGGCACACAGAGAAACCAACTTGGGGCGTTGGTTGTAGAGTTGTTAGGGTTTGTTTTTTTCTTTAAATAAGCCAGGCTGTAATTTGTGCTGTACAAACAGTGAGTTGACTCAAGGGTGGAAATTGCTCGAGCTGCCCCACAATAAACCTGCCTCACACATGAGCCACGGGCTCACCTTCAGCAGCCTCCTCAGCACAGCAGCTCTGCGTCAGCTGCAGGAGGCCAGGGCCTGGTTCTGGCTCTAAGAGCTCCTGGATCTGCAGCTAAACGGGGCTGATCGCCGAGAAGACCCTCACAAAAAACACCCCACGTCGCTGTGTTGCACCAGCTCAACAATCGCTGCAGTGCCAAGGCACCACAACCAGCACCGACTGTCATGAACTCGTGGGCCAGACAGTTGGAGCTGTACAACTCAGACAGAGTCCTGACCCCTCCACTTGTAACTCCTGTTTTAAGAGGATACTGTACCTTGCTTGGCCTGAGGATGTTGCACTCGGATCCTGGAGAAGTGGGAAAGAGACAAACATTCAACATCAGCTAATAAGGCGACCAGGCTGGACATGTAATGACAAACATGGAGGAAAAATAATCCTCCCCTGTTCTCCCAAGCCCCCTGTCCCAGGTGTGGATGTTTCTGGGGGTGTTTGCCAGTCCAGTCCCCCCACCCGCTCCCCAGCTCCACGCCAGGACTCACACCCCCGTCCAAACCAGGGTCTGGCCATTACCTCACCAACCAATCTGTTTCCTGAGCTGAGGAGGAGGATAACAGGCACTGGGACACGGCCGGTCCCTTCACTGTGACCCCTCTCCAGACCCCTGCCCGCATCCCCTGTTGCCATCCTGCTGCCTGACCACCGAAATGCCTGACCACCGAAATGCCTGACCACAACATTCTCTCCAGCTCTCCCTTGCACACAACCTGCTTCCAAATTTTGATACCTCTCCTTTCAGCAAACTCAGAGACTTTAAACCCTTTCCCAGTCAGCTGAAATGCCAAAGTCTCCTTCCTGCCCAGCCCAAAGAGAATTCTCTGTGTTTCTGGAGAGGCTCAGAGCTGGTTTCCCTGCCCTGATACACTCAGTGGATGCTGAACACCGACACTTCTCTGTGGGGAGCGACCGCTGAGCTGCATCACAAGAGAATACAGCTCCTTTTCTGTGGTTTCCCCTATTTATCTTCTGCATTTCTGATCTCTCTCTCACTGCTATTTTTAAATTACACTCAGACCTGCTTTGAAACCAGGGACACCTCAGCTGTACTGAACTCGCTGGACTTTCTCCTCAGAAGAGAAAATTACTTTGAAAATAACTAAATAACTAACTCTTACCAGGGCAGCTACCCAGACTGCTACTCATTTCTGCACACAACTCAGACACGGGATTCTCTTTAGCATAGAGTCCCAGCCTGGTCTGGGTTGGAAGGGACCCCAGGGGTCACAGAGCTCCAACCCCCTGCCACAGGCAGGGACACCAACCTCCAGGCCTGGAGCTACACAAGGGTGCCCAGGGCCCCAGCCAACCTGGCCTTCAACACCCCCAGGGACGGGGCACCCACCCCCTCTCTGGGCAGCCCCTGCCAGCCCCTCCCCACTCTCTCTGCAAAGAACTTCCCCCTAAGATCTCCTCTCCCCTTTCCCTCCTCCAGCTTCACTCCAGCCCCCTTGTCCTGCCAGGCTCTGCCCTTGAACAAGCTGACTCCCCTCCTGTTCCTCTGCTCCCTTCAGGGACTGGCAGGCTGCAGTGAGGTCCCCCCACAGCCTTCTCTTCTCTTCTCCAGGCTGACCCAGCCCAGCTCCCTCAGCCTCTCTCCAGAGGGGAGCTGCTCCAACCTCCAACCATCCTCACGGCCTTCTCTGACCCCTCTCACCTCTCAGATGGGATGTCAGTTATTACCAGTTCCCTCTCCCCATCCATTTCAAAGGCATTTGTGCAACACCATGCCCAGTTCTAGTCCAGGAGTACTGGAGTTTTAGGCAACAGCAATGGTTACAGGGGCAGTTAACAGGGAGTTCTTGTTCTAGAGCCAAGGCAGCACGGCTGGGCCCGTCCCCTGGCTGCCGGTGACACCGCTGACAGCTTGGTGCTCAGGACACAGCCAGCAGTGCAGAAAGGGCCCTGTGGCTCCTGAGGTGGAAATAACACTGCTGATGTCAGGGGTGAGAGGGCACAGAAAACCTTTCCAGTTTCACACTGCAGTGACCACTAAGCCTCAGAACAAAAACAAAGGTATGGTTTGCTCAGAAGGTTTGTTCCTCACTGCAGTCTGTGCAAACATAAAGCCACAGGCTCCATGGGGAGGTGAGGGGGGGAAAGGTGTGTGACAACTTCTTTGTTCATTTTGTGAGCATAAGATTGCTTCCACAGAAGTAAGTTAGAGAAGTAAAATGCTTTTCTTACCTTAGAACCTTCTTTTTTACGATCGTGCTGTCAAGGGGAAGAAAAAAGAAGACAAAAAGATAAGCAGGGACTTCAAGAGAAACCTGCAGGCTTTATGAGGGAATTGTTCTGAACACAGCCCTCATCACTGGAGTAATTGCCTCGCCTCAGTCTTCAAAGCAATCCTTCCTGCAGCACCCAAAGGCACTGACCTGTCTGTGTAGCAGGCTCTGGTGTTGCTGTGCCCCTGCGATCTCTCCCCTCCTGAACTCTAAACTCCAAGGCAAGGGGAAGGTCCTGCTCCAGCCCTCTGAGCATCTTCGTGGAAGAGATCCTCAACAAAAATCCAGGACAGCACAGAGACTGCCTAGAGCCCTCAGGTACTTACTTCACAAGACACACCTTGGTGTCAGTGGGCTGTGGAAAGGAGAGCCCTGCTTTTACAGCCCCCGTTTGAAAGCAGCCATCCCAGCCAGCTGGTCCTTACCGGGTGGATCTCTCCTATGTAGTACTGCTTGAGCATCTCCCTGGCATCTGTGGAATGCCCAACATCTTCGAAGCTCTCCGTGGCATCCTTCCCAGCTTGCTCAAGCAAAACCTCTTCTCCACCTGGATGCTGGAAGAAAAGACAAGTGAGCACAGGGAAAGAGGCAAGGGAGGTACAGGAGTCTCAGCAGCCTGCCTTCCAAACTCTTCTGTCCAGCACAGGCACCTCAAACCAACATGGTCAGTGAAATCTCCCAAATACACAACTGTCCGACCTCTCCCTTGGGAGTTCAGAGAAAAATGTGTGGTGCACATTGGAAACACCTTGTTTAATAAAAATCCTTCTTAAGAGTAGAGTCATAGAATCCCAGACTGGTCTGGGTTGGAAGGGACCCCGAGGATCACAGAGCTGGAACTGGAGAAGAGTGTTGGACTCAACTTCCAACCAGAGGCTTGGAAACCCACACTTGTTTCCCTCAGTAATACCCTTTTCCTTCCCACAGGCACCGAGCAGTTGCCATCACCCCTCTTCCTTCAGCTCATCTGCTTTCGCTGCCAAAGGCCTCAGCATTCCCAGCTGGCTATCCCAGCTCATTCCCAACATACAGCCCAGTTCTTTACTCCACTCAGTTCCACAATCCCCACACCAGAGCACTTCATCCTGAATAAATCCTTTTATTGTCCAGGTATGCACCAAAATCGATGTGGAGCTTTCTCAGCAGCCAGAGAGGGCAAAGTCTGCAGGCCCAGGTCACGGTGTGTGCTGGCTGCTGGTCATCTCATCGCCTCAGCCGACAGACCAAGCGAGGCTCCACTGGGTCACTCCCCCGTGCCTGGTTCTGGATCAGCTGCTGCTTCTCCCACAGGAGCCCTTGTGCTCCATCCGTGTCAGGGGGCCCAGGACAGGGGACACCCTTGTGAAAAACCCACCCTACAAAACCAAAGGCAGCGATTATCTGCTGGGGTGGCTGCAAATGGGCTCACTGGAGTCAGACACACTCCCTGTTTACACAAGGGAGTTAGCGGGGACACAGGCGGCAGCACAACCACCCTTCACATCATTTCCATGCTGTTCCAGACCCACTCTCAGACCTGGCTGCCGTTGTGGATGCTGGGTACCATCTGTGCACTCACCCAGAGCATCTCTCCACTATTCAGCTATTCTGTCAGCACGCTTGCAAAGATCCATGGTAACCAGGGGATGAAGAGCTGGCCCTTTACTTTAAGCCGTGCAGAACTCCTTAGGGATGTCTCACCAGAAAGCTTGTCTCAGACAGAAAATCATCAGAACCTTCCCTACATAATCATCTACCCTAAAAGAGCAGGGAAAACCTGCCCTGACAGGGAACTCACAGTGGAGACTGGCTTTCAGGTCACCCAGTCTTTGCAAACACTGGCGATGAGAAGAATGGCAAAGCACGGGAGACAAGAACAACAACAACCTTTACTCCTCCTTGGGTCTGACGCCTTTCTACGTTACTTGCTACACCCACAAGTAAGCAAAAGGAGTGTTTCTTCAGGGACATCTGTCCTTCACTATAATCACCAGGCCAAAAGGGAAAAGAAACCCCCCTTCAGAGCACCTTGATGCATTGCATTTCTGAAAGGACACCTCGGTCTAGACAACCACAACTGCAGCCAGACAATTCCTACCTTGTCCCCAAGCAAATGTGGAACCAGACTATTTATACAGGAAGCCATTTACTCTGCCACAGAACTTCCCAAAGCTACAGCTCCTGCAGGAAAACATGGAAAGTGGATGTGCTGCAAGCTGTGGAAAAAAATAAGTGTACTTGCAGAGGACATAATGGCTGAGACATGTCTGCTGCTGAGGAGGAACGGGCAAAAGCACACAAGAACAAGAGCGGTGGGCCCAGGTGCCAGGCCTCAGAAGCTTTGCTCCACACCAGTAATGGAACTGGAACCTCCTTGTCACTGGAGCCTTCAGCACGAACAATTTTCGCCACTCATGGGTGTTGGTGATACCCTTCAGGAACTGAACCAGGCTGGGGAAGGGGCTGGAGGGCAGATCCTCTGAGGAGCAGCTGAGGGAGCTGGGGGTGTTGAGCCTGGAGAAGAGGAGGCTGAGGGGAGACCTTCTCCCCACCTGCCCTGCCCGGAGGGTGCAGAGAGGTGGGCGCTGGTCTCTTCAGCCAGGGGACAGGAGCTGGGACAAGGGGCACTGGGCTCAAGCTGTGCCAGGGCAGGCTCAGCTCAGCTGGGAGGGCAAAGTTCTTCCCTGGCAGAGCTGTGGGGCTGTGGCACAGGCTGCCCAGGGAGGGGCTGAGTCACCCCCTGGGTGTGTTTAACAGAGGGGAGATGAGGTGCTCAGGGATCTGGGGCAGCACAGGACAGGGACAGTTGGACTTGAGGATCTTAAAGGGCTTTTCCAACCTGGTGATGCTGTGAATCATGTCACTGCATAAGGTGCTTTCAGATGTCAAACAGCTCACTCCCTTCTGGTGCTTCTGGGCTTTCTGAAGCACAAGAGTGCAGTTCCTTGGTGTTTTGCTGACATTCCCATAATTGAACAGACTTTTGTGATGTGATAAACGTCCTCAGCATTGCTCCTGTTACACAGGAGGTAAATAAAGTACCTGGGAAGTTTAAAGAGATCTACACCTCAATGGAGATGTGGCTTTGAGGTGGCTACAGGCTGCCCTGCTGAGCCTAGCGTGCAAGAATCACAAAGCCAAATGTGACCCTTTCAGCAGTGAGGCTTCTTTGAGGTTGCACAATCACTCCAAGGTAACGCTCCAGTGGATCCTGTTCAAATAATCCCTGACCAAAGGCCAGAATAGGCAACAATCAGACCCTGCTACAGCCACTCCACAGCATCACGGGGAAATCTCCCCCTCTGAGACCACGAGAGCTGCAGTTACAGCAGCTCCAAGCTCTGGAGCAGGATGGTTTATCAGTCAACTGTAACTTACACAGGACAAACACTCCTGGTTGCCATCAGCCACACATTGCTCTCCTGTCACTCGACTGATGGCAGTGGGGGAACAGATAGAAAGTGTGTTTCTGCCAATAAATTAGGGGCTGATTTACACTGACAAGGTTCACTATGTCAGAGAGGGTGCACACAGCAGAGCATTGCACCAGCTGAGCTGCACGGTCAAGAGAGGAGCCTGGCTCTTCAGCCTGCCCCTACTCCAAGTAGGTAACCAAAAATGGGACAGAGGGCAACGTGAAATGTCATCTCAAGGTAACATTCAGGGCACATTTTTCTGGGCTCATTAATAACACCAAGGGTGTCCCCAGGAGCATGTCCCAGATGTCATCTCACTGGGAGAATGCCAGGTGAAGACTGTGACACCACACAGGCAGCCTCCACACTCAGAGTGCGGCACCAGTGACACTGAGGCATCTCAGAACCATTTCTCTACCAGGTCTGAAAGGCAATAAGCAGCACTGTAACTGGAACAGAGAGGCAAGTCCAGTCACTTGTCCTGCCCCAAGCTCCAGCTGGTTTGAGCTCTTCTCAGCCCAGCCCAAAGCCTTTTCTTACTCAGCAGCAAACTGCTCTGCCATGTTCTCACCTGACGCTCCCCTGAACCTACTGAACCTTTCTGCACCCACAGCAGCCCCTGGCACGGTGTTCCACTGGTCTGTGGTGTGAAGGAACAACATTTCTTTGGTTCAAACCTGGCTCCAATCAGCTCCTCTGATGTCCCCTGGCTCCTGTACCAGGCTTTTAGATGCTGGCAAGCACAAAAGAGTTCAGAAACTCATGGAGCAAGTGAATGTTTTTCAGAACACCCCCACCACCCTGCCTGTTTCACTCCATCACCAGAGGTGACTGGGCTAACGACTCCATGCCCTGCTGCACTCCCAGGAACCTGAGAGATAACAGATATCAGGTTTGGCATAGTGTGGAGCCAAGCACTGGGGAGGGTGTGTGTGGAGGGGGCAGCAGTCAGCTGCTCAAAAAACCCTCACATACCAGCTGGGAAACACGCTGTCTTGGGAACCCACCCTGGAATAGGAATCTGAGTACCTTAATTCTGCTCATAGCCCCACGATTTAATTAACAGCTTCGTGGGTTAGCATCACACTGGTCAGGACTGTCTTCTCCTTCCCACCCCAAGGACAAGCTCTCTCCACTCCAGTTTGCACCTTGGTGTAGATGCACACAGCTGAACGTGCACTCAGTCCCTCACCCCAGCCAGACCCATGGGTTCTCCTGCATATCAAACACCCAGTAACCCTTTGTGCCACTGCTGCTCCACAGCACCAAACCACCGTGCTTCCACAGGCACCACCCCACTGTCCCATGTACTTTTCTTTCCAGCCCCAAATATCTCTCAAGTGTCAAAGACCCAAGAGCAGCAGCTGATCAGCAGCTTTACAGATCCTGCACCTGACAACGGAGGCAACAGTAAATAGTGCAGGAGCACCAGGAGCAGACACAGGAGAGCAGAGGAGTGAGCAGCCAGGATCCTTTTATGGTCCTGGGAAAGTAACATTTTTCATTACAGAAGCTATAAACTGCAGAACTCGTTAAGGCAAAGGCCAGCTCAACCCCCCACAGGAAAAGACGCTCCTCAATTTGGTCACTGAAATACCTGAGCAGCCTCTTGAGCACCAGGGGAAGACCCAAAGCACAGGTCGTGTCCTGGGTGAAGTGTTACACTGCTGGATCCAACACACAAAATCAATTCATGTCCAACTTGATGAATCAATACCAGAAAGCTGCACAGACAGCCACTACCTCTGCTGTAAGAACACTGTCAGCTTATCATTCTCTCCTCCTCCCTGATAAGCCTCGGCAGCTCACAGAGGCAGCTGTGTCACTCTGTTACAGCTACACAGCAGACAGGCTTTTATCATACATGCCTGGAGGAAAAGCAGAGTGTGATTTAGACAAGCAGAGGCAGCAAGCAGCAACATGTGCCCTTTCAGCAAAGCACTCTTCTCTTAAAGCTGATTCAGGATAACTTTTGTTACCCTGTGGGTGCCACAAAGGTCTTGGTCTTACTTTAAGCTGCAATGAAAGCCCTCAGGAATTCTGTCAGCACTTCTTCCCACCCTGTGTTCCGTTCCAAACACTGATGACACCACCCTAAACCTTCTCCAAAGGCAGAACTCAGAAGCAGTGAGTCTAAGAGTGAGTCTTTGAGGATTGGAGGTTACACAGAGGGGACTGTGCCCTGTCCCAACCACCCGGAGGGTCACCTCTGGGAATCACAGACTCACAGGGGTGGGAAGGGCCCTCCAGAGCCCATGGGGTCCAACCCCCTGCCAAAGCAGGGTCCCTAGGACAGGGCACACAGGGCGGTGTCCAGACAGGGCTGGAATCTCTCCAGAGAAGGAGACTCCACACCCCCTGGGCAGCCTGGCCCAGGGCTCTGAAGGGCAGGCAGCAGCACGGCACACACTCACCTACCGAATCACTGTTACCCTCTCCATTACATCCCGGGGTGTCCCCAGAGGCGTCCCACCACAGCCGCGGGCCTGGCCCAATACTCTTCACCCTACGAGCCCCTACAGAAGCGACGCAGCTCGGCTTAAGCGTTTCCCCCCGGCCCGTGTGGGACGCGCCCGCCCAGATCTGCCCGGCCCCAGCAGCTGACTCGAAGGGAGCAGAAGCGCAGCCCCGGCGCCCGCCCGGGCCTCGGCCAGCACCGACTGCCATCGCCCTCCCGCGCCCCGCAGCCCCCGAGCCGGGGCAGGAGCTGGCCGGAGCCCGGCGGGGCTGCTGCGCTCCCCGCCCCCGGGGCTGGGCCCTCCCGCGGGCGCTGCCGGGCCGCCGAGGGCAGCCTCAGGCACGCCGAGGCCGCCCCGGGGCCTACCGGCGCTGCCTTCTCCCTCCCGAAATCCCTGCTCCCACGGCAGCCCTCCCCACCCCTACTCCTGTCCCGCGGTCCCATCCCCAGCCTGCCCCAGGCCCTCTCCGCCATCACTCAGCCGCGCCCCCCGCCCCGTCCTCCCTCAGCCCCGCGCCCAGCCCCGTCCTTCCTCCGCCGGCTCCCGCGGGGACGGGCCGAGCCCCCGCCCGGCCTCACCTCTTCCAGGAAGCGGGTGACATCGTAGACGCGCCCGTGGATGACCAGCCAGGCCTCGCGGCTGGAGTTCCGCTTCCCCACCTCTTCCAGCGTGAAGACGGGCCCGGCCCCCTCCGCGCATCCCCCGGCCTCCGAGCGGTCCCTAGCCTCCATGCTGGCCGCCGGCAGCTTCGCGGAACGACTAGCCTGACCCGCGGCGGCCGCCGTAGCGATGGCGAACGCCCCTGTCCCGTTCCCAATCGCTGACAGCGTGTGCCGGCTCTCGCCCGAGACCACCGGCCAATGAGAAGCGAGCGGCAGCGGCGGTGGGGCGACCGCTGGCGCCGGTCGCAACCAATGGAAGGGCGCGGCTCCGGGCGCGGGCCAATAGGAAGCAGCCAGAGCGACAGGGCGGGAAAGCGCCGTGCCTCGCCTTGCATCGCCTCAGGCCCGGCCCGGGACGCCTCGGGTGCTCTGCGCTCCCGGGCCGCCGGAGAGCGAGGTGCCCGGCGGCGGCCTGCCCGGGGCAGTGCCCGGTGTCTGTCCCCAGCCTCTGGTAACTCTCCCGGTCCGGTCTGTTGGGCGGGGGAAGGGAAATCCGCCTGGGGAAGCGCCCGGGCCGAGCTCGCCCAGAGCCTCTCGGAGGCATTGGGACAGGCCGCGCTGCCCGGGGCGCGGTGCCAGCCCGCGGGGACCGGGAGTCAGCGGCCCTTTCACCGGGAAGGCGTGTGGGATGTGAACAGGCAGAGATTGCTTCCAGGGCCCCTTGGCCACACTTCTTACATGGGCTCCAGGTTCTGCTGAAATAGGCACAGCTTGTTCCCTGCTCCTTCTCATTCTCCCTGTTTGTACATAGAATAGGTGGTCATCTCCCAGGCCTTTGAACTGAGACGCTGCTTTAATGTCCTCGGAGTGTGGTGTCTGGACGGGTTCCTAAAGGAAAGTGTTCATGTACAGACATGGTGTGAGTCACATGCCAAGTTCTCTCTTCCCTGCGAGCCACACTGAACAGGTTTAGGGGCAGAGAGAAGGTTTGGAAGCTCAGGAACCTGAATAACTTGTAAACCTGGTGGTTTACATTCATGAACTCAAGCTCACGGCTGTGGAATTTATTCTCTTACACTTGCAGTGCAGGTATAGCGCTGGACAGGGGTCTGTTTGTTTTCACATAACTGCTGAGGCGGCAGAAATGCCCTATGTTGTAAGAAGTGCTGATACTGCTACCAATGCTGGCTAAAGATTAAAGGTATATGCAGAGGGAATTTGAGCAGGCTAACATCCGTGCTGTTTGCTACAGCTGGGATTTTAAAAGGAGCTCAAGCGAAGCAGGTGCTCGTACCTGGCTTGCCACTAAACCAGGATCTCTGTGGGATAGTACAGTCTGGGAGATTTATCAGCTCAAAGACATTATCCCAACTGACCCTGCCACCTGTCCACACCCACTTCTCTCCAAAGAAAGTTAGCTTCTGGCACATCCCACATTGTTTGTCACAGCAGTCTTCTAGGTCACTTTCTGGTGAAAAAAGAAGAGTATCTTTTATTACTGGAGAGAAAGCAATCTCTCTGATGGTACCTGCCATCCACAGTCTCTAATTCAGTTCCAGTTGTAGTGCACAACCTTTGCAAACGGCTGGAATTCTGTCACGGTGGCTGTTTTTCATGTGCTGGGTCATCCTGGCCTCATTCTGCTGGTGTTTTACAAGGAAATGTGGATTGAGGAGCAGCCAAAGTAGTAAAGAAATAATGACAGTGTACTGGGTAAGGAGTGTTGTGTGGGGAGAGAAGGCATTCAAATGCAATCAGTCTGATTTGTGGAGGCTTCAAACCCAGTGCATCCACTGTTCTGGGACATAAGCTATGAATCTGGTTATACCACAGCAATGGTTGGGCTTCACTGAGTGTTTCACGTCCTCTGGTACCTGGAGAGCTGGTAGTGTTTCCTCAGGCAGCCTGTTGTGCCCTGGTACAGCAGGAACCTCGGTTCTTGTAGCTGTATCAAGGAGTGTTTGTCTTCATAGGTGCATTTACTGCCTGTGCTTCCCAGTGAGCTCACAGCCTGTCATCAGAGCTCTTACTCTGATACACTCACACAGCACACTTGTCCAAAAGGCTGGCGGGTGGCACAGACAGACCCAGTGCTGCCTGTACATGCTTGGGCTGTGCAAAGCAGCTGCTGAAGTCAGGCTGTTCTCAAAACCCTTCCCCTCCTCCTGTCCAGCACTGTTACAGCTTGGAGCCCTCACAGTGTCCTCTGCACCTGTCTCAGAGTAGCACCAATTCTTGACGTGTAACTGCAGATTGGGGTGTCCTCTCTACGTGGGTGAGTCCAGGTGTCTGCACCTTGGTAAAGCCTTTCCCTGTTCTTCACCATTACCTACCCAACAGCTCCACCTCGACAGCTCAGACACCCAGCTCATTCTCCTTCCCATCAGTCCTGTGTAGCTTTCCTCAGTCATCAGGGGTGTTTCCCTGGCTCTATACGAAGCCCAAGCATCCCCTTGGAATCAGCTCTAGCTCCTTGCACTGGTGTGAAATACAGCCTTGCTGTTCCCTAAGTAACACTTCCAAGAGGGAAAGTCCTCCCACCCCTGCCAGCCTTTGTACTGCGAGCTCTGACGTGGGATTCCATGGCTGTGCACCCCCATTGCCACAACACCCCCTGCCCGGCCTTGACAAGTGCAGTCACATGCCGGTTCACACACAGAGCTGCAGTAAGATCACTCTGCCCTCGCCTTGGCTGGGTTACCCATCTCTTGGCACGTTTCTGCTGGCCCCATCCCAGGCTGCATCTCAAACTATGTCTCTTCCTCTAGGTCCTTCCCAGCACGTTCCTGCCCAGCAGGCTTCCAGTAGGAAGTACATACCTGTGCCTCAGACAGATTCCCAGCATCTGTTTCTATAACCCACTTGACAAATTAGTGTTCTCTAAGTGCCTCTGTGCTGCCTTCTTCTCTGGACTGTTCCTGCTTGGAGGGCTTCCCTGGGTATTTTGCAAAGCAATCCCATTATCCTCAACATTTCCCTTTCCTGCTGTTGTTGCTGCCTGTTTTTTTACCTGTAGCTGTCCACAGCCTTACTAAGACTACTTGCCACAGCACCAGCTTGCACTTGTGCGTAGCACGGTGGCATCCTTGTCCATGACCAGGCTTTCCAGGCACACCAGCTATGCAAATAATGACTGTGATAACAAATGACTTCTGGATATTTTTATTGGGCAACAGAATTCAGCCACTGCTCCTCCTCAGCATTATCAAGCCCAAAGAGAAGTCAGAAAGCTGTCGTGTGTCTGTCTGGAGAGCAAACCCTTTGGGGCAGGTGCTGCTGTGGCCTGTTTGGTGCAGCGCTGCTGGTGCTCTGCAATGCAGGGTGGCCAGGTGCCCCTGGTGATCTTCCTGTTTTCTTTTCCACTGGAACTCAGACAGGCAGACACGAGACCGAGCAACGTGCCGATCCCGTTCCCTGGAATGTTTTCTTTCATCTGTAATCACTTCATCAACATCCATAATTCAGTTAGTTAAGACTGAAAAGCAGAAACGTGACTGTAATTTGTGCCTTCCTGCCCAGTGTTTCTTTTGGCACAGGAAACACCAAACTCTTCCTGAGTAAATCGATGCTGACACCAGGCCAGGATTCAGTGAAACCGGACAGTGAGGCCGCTTGCCTTCCAGTCCCGCTGCCTCCTTCTACAGTCCCTACTTCCCTTCCATTCATCCTAGAAAATTCAGGGTTTGTATCTCTGTATTTACTCTGGAAATCCCAATACCAGCCTGGTTTCCCTGTGCTGGGTGCTGGGAACACATAAACCGGCCCAGGCAGGGCAGGAGACCACATGGAGCCTTGGTTGAGATGCCAAGGCTGCGGCCCCTGTCACATGCCCTCTCCTGGCTCCAGCAGCCTTGGGGAGATTAGCACCTTGTCAGCTGCCCTGCAGCCTGGCCATAGTGATTATGTCTCCCTGGCCCCTGTCAGTGTGACCACGCTGCAGCTCCTTCTGCTCCTCTCTGAACCATCACAGGAACCACCGGAGCCTCGTCAGGCTGTCCCAGCCTGGAGCAGTTCTATCTGATGGGGTGGGAAGTGATCTGCTTACCCTAAGAGAGCTTACCCACAGTCAGCATCTCTCACTGCGTCCTTCCTAATGTTTCATGTTTGATGACATGGCCACAGCCCCTCTCTGTGCTCACACTCCCCAGGGCAGCCCCACCAAGCTGCCCCCTCTTTCTCGCAGGGATTATTTTATCCCCATTTGTTTGCCAATAAAAAAGGGGGGAAATAATCCCTTCCAATTTTTACTGTTTTCCATTTGCCACACGGATTTTCCTCACGTGTGTTTCCTTCTGCCCTGGCCAGGGCTGGAGGGAAGGGAGGATCCCGGATAACCTCATGGCAGGGGAATTTTCACGTGCTTTCCCACCTCAGGTCAGGTACTGATGAGCAGTGATGGTCCCTGTGCCAAAGCGATGCTGCCTCCAAGTGACACAGATCCCGGCGTGGCAGAGAAGGGCAGGGACATCCTGGCTCTTCAAAAGACCTGAATAAAGAGCATAGGGTTTAAGAAAAACCCCAGCAATGTGAAAAGTAGGAGTTTTATCTAATAATTGAAGTACTTTGTCACGTCTCCAGCTGCAGGCTGTGCCTTAATGCCCTGCCCTGAGTTGAGTCCCCGGGCTCCCCAGGCTTTGCTGTAACACAGCGGCCGTGCAGGTGCTGTCAGAGCCCCCGGCAGCGCGGCTCGGCGGGAACGGCTCCCGCTGCGCAGCGCGGCTCTGCCTCACCCGTCAGCTCTGGGCATCTGGCTGCGGGCAGGGGTGGCACCGGGACAGGCACCTGACATCTGCGGGTCGGGGGTTAAGGATGGCCGGTTTCCTGCTGGTTCCTCTTCCCAGCTGGAGTAAGAGCCGTGTCCCTGCCTGCTTCCCCTGCCCCGTCTGTCCCTGCCCTGTCTGTCCCTGCCTGCAGAGCCCCGTCCCTGCCTGCTTCCCCTGCCTGCGCTGTCCCTGCCCTGTCTGTCCCTGCCTGCTTCCCCTGCCTGCGCTGTCCATGCTCCGGCCCTGCCTGCAGAGCCGTGCCCTGTAACCGCCCGCCCGCTAGAGGGCGCCGACCCGGAGCGGCCGGCGCGGTGCATGCCGGGAGCTGTAGGCGCGGCGCGAGCGGGTGGCGGCACGCATGTTTTGCGTCATAGCGGTACGGCGCCGCGGGCGGGGCAATGCCGGTGTCGTCACTTCCGTCGCGGCCGTGCGTTAGTTCCCGGCGGGATGCCGGGGCGGCGGGTGCGGGTCGTCCGGCGGGAGGGGATGGCGGCGCGGGGCGGCGTCACCGAGAAGATGGTGAACGGGCGGGTGCTGCAGTTCTACTTCCACCAGGCCATGGCGGCCTACCGCTCCGGGCGGAACCGCGACTTCCGCCAGCTCCGCGACGTCATGCAGGGTGGGCCGCGGCGGGGAGAGGGCCGGGCCGGGGGGAGCTGAGGCTGGGGCCGGGGCGGCGGGGGGCCGTGAGGGAGAGCCGGCCGGGCCGAGCCGTTCCCGAGTAACCGCCCCTGTCCCGCAGCGCTGCTTGTGCGGCCCCTGGAGAAGAAGCCCGCGGTGGCGCAGATGCTGCGCATAATGCAGCTGCTGTCGCGGATCGAGGAAGGCGAGAACCTCGGTGAGTGCCCAGCGAGCCCCGGCCGGAGCGCGCCCTGCTCCGTGGCGGCGGCCCTGCGGGGAGCAGAGTCCAAACCCTGGGGGTGAGAGGCCCGAGAGCCTGGCTGCCCGTGCTGCTGTAGTGACCATGGGGCTGCTGCCCTTGGCCAAGAGCAGTGCACTGGCTCTGAGCCCCGGGCTGCCCAGCAGTCTGAGCATGCTGCTCACGGCTTCCAAAGTGCTCCCCCAGATCAGATCCCTGTAGTCCAGGGACACTTCTGTAGTGTCCCATGCCTGGGGTGGGTCTTGCACAGGTGCCCTCCTCCTCCCTCCCATCTTCACCCCTGGTAGCTGCCAAATTTGCAGTCAGGCAGAGGAAATAGGTAGCTGTAAGGTGTCACCGTGCATGCCAGGCAAACCTTTGGCACTGAACTCTTGCAGACTGCACCTTCGATAGAGAGTCGGAGCTCACCCCTCTGGAGTCTGCAATCGGCATCCTGGAGCTCATCCAGAGCGAGTTCTCTGTGGCTGAGAAGACAATGGAAGCTGTTCAGAGGATGGTGAAGGAAGCTGTAAGACCTTTCTCCTTCTCAGTAAATGCACATCTTTTGTCTTGGCAAGGTCTTGTGTAAATCCCAGTGGGAATTTCCTCCCAGATGGCAGCCAAGTGAGTATTAACCGCTGCCCTCGATGTGTGTGCTTCTTCACCAGTGGGGGTGGAAGTGTTTCCCAGTGTAAGGTGGTCCTAAGCTGTTACCTCAGTGCCTGGTTACTATCCACGCTTCTCCTGACCTCATCCTGAGCGCATGGCCAGTGTGATGGCAGCACAGGAACTGGGGGTTGTTTTCTCCTGCAGGCTGTCATCGTCTGCCTCAAGAACAAGGAGTTTGATAAAGCTTCAAAAATTGTCAAGCGGCACATAGGGAAGGATCCCAGAAACCTGGTGAGCCTGTGCAGGGGGAAAGGTGGCTGGTTGAGGACACTGCGATGCGTCTTACGGGGCGCTGGGGAGTGGGGGTGTTCAGGGTGGTCTGGTATGGCCTGTGGGGTGCTGGAGGGCACTGCTGACCCATATCACAGGCATGAAAGGCTTCCCTGAGAAACACTCCTCTTAGGGAAACCCAAGCCAGAAGGAAGGGTGATGGAATGGAAAGAGTCTCCCCTCAAAAGGCAGACCCGTGGTGTTACCCACTCCTAAAGCATGTTGATGTCACACTGGAGCTCCCTCTGGTACTGCTGTTCCCTCATGTACCTTCATGAGCCTTCCAGGCAGCAGCATTCATCAAGTGCCTGGAGGCAACCTCCAGTTCCTGTGCTGAGCACCAGTCCCTAGAAGGGCAGAGAGAGGCCCCATTCCTGTTCCTGCAGTCAGTGCAGTGTCTGGGGTGCTGGCAGCAAAACACAACGGCTGCTCTGTTCCTCTGGCCTCATCCAGCCTTCTGTCAGTGTTGGTTGGGCCTGGAGAACGTGGAATGAGAAGGGCCTGGTGCTCACCCAGAGCCCTGCTCCTGCCCTTGTACCTACTCAGAGCGTTCTTACCTCTCCCCTAGAAAAAGAGGAACGAGTTCCTGGCTGTCATCAGAGATCAGAACTTTGCTCATCCTGTTGTCAAAAACTTCTCATACAAGAGCTTCCAGCAGAGCATCTTCCAGTTCCTCAAGACTTATGTGGACGATTCAGAGCCCCTGCTGCTGACAGTACGTGTCTGCCCTGCTTCCCTGGCTCCCCCTTTCCCTCTGGAATATGGCAATTTGGCTTCTACACCCTTTCAGTGCCAGTAATGACGTAGAGCTAAGTGGGTTAAACTCAGAATACTTCTAAACTGATCCCACTCATCTGTGTGACAAGTGTTGGTTGATAGACACGAACTGTCTGCACGGTGCTGTAGGTTTTAACCTGTGAGTGGCAGCTGGGATGCCTTTGGCAGAGGAGTGTGGGAATCAGCTTTGTAACGGTGATGTGCTTTTTCTCTCCAAGGTCATGAAAAAGACTTTGAATTCAGAACATGCTGAAGAACCAAAATCAGCAACTCCTGAGTCTGCACATGGGCCAAGGGACCAGGCAGCAGCTCTGGAGCCCTTGGGAAGGGCAGAGGGTCTGGCAGGAGCTCCAGAGCCTGTGCAAGCAGAGAAAGACCTGGAGGGAGCTCCAAGCCTTGCAGAATGGCTGGATGGCTCTGCAGCAGCTCCTGAGCCCAGGGAAGGAGCCAGTGGCTCTGCAGCAGCTCCTGAGCCTACAGAAGAAGCTAGTGGCTCTGCAGCAGCTCCTGAGCCTACAGAAGAAGCTAGTGGCTCTGCAGCAGCTCCTGAGCCTACAGAAGAAGCTAGTGGCTCTGCAGCAGCTCCCGAGCCCGCAGAAGGAGCTGCTGACCCTGCAGCCACTCCTGAGCACATAATGGCAGCATTTGATACCTTGGAAGACGCTTCAGAGCCTATGGAAATACCTAAAGAACTAGCAGCAGCTCCAGAGCCTCCAGGAGTGTCCTCCAGGGACTTGGAAAGGTGGGCAGAGGAGTCTGGCCTTGCGTTGCAGATGAAGTTTGGCAGCAGGTCACTTCTGAGGGGTAGTTTGCTCTGTCCAGGGAGCTCTCAACTTCCCCAAATGCCAGCCCAAGAGGGTCTGCCCAAGCCAGCCCCAAAAGCCATCGGTGTAAGACTTCTGTAAAGGAACAGTGTTGGGTTTGTTGGGCCTTTTCCTGATGATAACACAGTGGTTTTGTAAAATAGAGAGCGAGGACAGGGGCTGCTGGAAGGTTTGCTCTTGTGGAGCCCCTTTGGCATCCGTAGGGCCCGGCCTGAGGAGCAGCAGAAGGGTGCCTGGTGCTGTCTCTAGCAGGCAGCGTGGGCATGTTCTCTCAAGACCTGCCTTGGCCCTACATCATGCTGTGAAGGAGGGTTGGGAATGCCCTCTGCAGAGGGGTTTTTATTTGCACCCCAGGGTGCTGCTTTGAGGGTCACACCGTAGGGGAAGAGCCCGATTGGGGTGAAGAGGAGCCACCTCAGTGAAACTTTTAGAGCCTGCTCAGCTGTGTTTGTTTTGTAGGCAGCCTTCTGGATCGGGAACCACCTATGGGATCTCTGCTCTGAGAGAAGCTTTCAAGATCCTGTCTGACTCCCGGGACTCTGACGCACTCTTCACCCAGCTGGATGAAACAGACTTTTCTTTCCCCAAGCAACTGTCTCCTTCTGTATCCCACAGACCCAAGAGGCGGCAGGAAGAGGAGAATCGAGGTTCTGAGGTCTCAAACCCTCCTGAAAGACCCCGTAAGGGCAAACGCTTGTTCACCATAAGCAAACTGGTCATGGAACATGACAGCCAGTGCAGCGAGTCAAGTGACAGTCCAGACTCTTCCCAGGAGCCAGTTGTATCTTCTGCTTCCAGACCTGTTCAGAAATTGTATGACCAGCCTGTATCTACTGAGAGTGCCAAGTATGCAGCCCGTCTCTCGTGGTATATTCTAACCTGCACCTCACCTTTTGACTTGCAGCTGATGCTGGTAGTGTGAACAGCCCACACCTTTCTTTTTAATTCAGGATGAGTATATTGACTGGCAGCTGTGGGTGTAGACCATCCCTGTCTGCTATTAGATGTGGAACTGGGCAAGCAAACCCTCTGTTGTCCTTATGCTTTGCTGTTTGGTTAATGGAGAGGAGAAAACAATCCAGCTTCTGCTGGCAGGGAGTTGGGTGTACCGGGGGTAACGTGTTTCTCTGCGCTTTGGTTAGTGCTGCTGAAGCTGGAAGGAGCTTGTAGGTGCCTCTCATGGAGCAGGTTAGACTCCACCTCTTGAAACACAGCCCTGTTCTTGCTTAAGCAAAGCTGTGGTGCTGAAGAGTTTCCTAGTTGTAGCTTTCTGACTGCTTCAGTGTGAGTTACCACTTTGGATGGGGCCCTGGGCACCCTTGTGTAGCTCCAGGCCTGGAGGTTGGTGTCCCTGCCTGTGGCAGGGGGTTGGAGCTCTGTGCTCCTTGGGGTCCCTCCCAATTCAGACCAGTCTGGGATTCTGTGATTCCCTTGCGGTGTGAGTTGGGGCTGCGTTGGGGTTTTCCTAAGGGTTTCCCACAGAAAGCAGGAAAGCACAAGCCTGGAAAACTCTGACATGAGGCTTGAGGGAAGATCCCCAGGAGTGTCTCCTGTAGGCTGTAACAAGGGTGTAACAAAGCTTCCTGCTTAAATGTCTGAGTTGCTCTTGGTAAAGCTGCATAGTGGCCAGCAGTGATGATGTTTTATATCCCAGGAGTGCTACTGGGGAGTGTTGAGGAGAGCTGGGGGGTGTGAAAAGACTGCTAGAACACAGCCTGCCTTCGCTCCTGCTTAGGAATGTCAGGAACATGAAGGCTGGGGTTGGAAGGAAAGATTGGGTGCTCTGTTTAGCTTGGCTACTTGGAGATGGGTTGTCCTCCAAGGCACAGAGGGGAGTGGGGAGAAGGAGAGGGGAGTGGGGAGAAGGAGAGGGAGTGGGGAGAAGGAGAGGGGAGTGGGGAGAAGTGGCAGGGAGTAGAGGTGAGCTGCAGCCTAGCTGGCATCAATGCAAACAGTGAGAACTTTGACTTGTGGTGTGCCTTGTTCAGGGTTAGCCCGCTGTCAGGGGTGATGCTGAGGAGGAATTCCCCCACTGTGTCACCCTAGAGTCATCAGGGAATTTTACTTTACAGATCTCCTGCTCTTTGAGGCACCTGTGTGTGGTGACACTGGCCTCACCTGCCTTTCTCCAGCAGTACTGCAGCTCAGGTGGCTGTCCCCAGGACACGCCTGGTGCTTATTTTGAGGGTGCTGGGGCACCTTGTGGCCATAGGACAGTGTCTTGTGAAGCCTCCCTGGAAAGGGGCCGGATTCAGAGGCCAGGGTGCCACTGGGTGCCAAAAGTGAGGGCTGGTGCTGGATTGGGAACACAGCTGCCACTGGCTGGAGCAGAGGGGAGTTCCAGCCCCCCTGAGAAGAGCTGTATGGCCTGTGCTGTGTCGGTGGGTGCCCTGGGCCCTCTGAGTGTCAGGGCTCGTGGTAGCTGTGGTGCTTGGTGCATCTGTCTGGGAATCTGATGGTGTCTGTCTCTGCTGGCTGCCTCTCCAACAGTCACAGGAAGAAAGAGGCACCAACAGAGGCTGAGCTGCAGAGAACAATGTTTCCTGTAGCCACGGTAGTTTCGGCTGTGCATGGTGTGACAGCCAGGGTGAACCTTCTGGAGTCCTTGGGCTTGTTTTTACAGACTGAATTTCATCTTGTGTGTTTGTGCTTGAGGATTGGGAGCACTGAGGCACTTTATCTCATGGAGAGGCCTCTAGCCTGGCTGGCCTCTGAGTTTCTCTGCAGCGTGTGCTCATCGCAGGCTGCAGCTGCCTGCACCCTCTCCCCCAAAACACCCTCCCTAAACACTCCCCAGCCAGCAGCTGAAGTAAGCACTTGCCTGCTTTCAGGTCCTTCCAGAGGAAGTGGAACAGCTCGTATGGCAAAGAGGAAAAGGACAGTTGGAGTGACGAGGATGAGCTCTTCTCAGACACAGGTAAGAACAGACTTAACTGAGGATGGGCCTGGCTTTGGGGCTTATTCCTGGGTGCCTTGCTGCATGTCTGGGGTTTAAAACTGGCAATCCTAAAAGCCCAAGTGAATAGGTGTCTGTGTGGGCCCAAGGCGTTTGTCCTGTGCCCCTCTGACCTGAGGTGTGTGCCACAATTGCCCATTCAAGTGCCAGGGTGATGGTTAGCATCTGGGATGGAAACGCTGGAAAGAAGCTATTCCCCTTCCCCTCTTCAGTGCCCTGACATAAAGCTTAGCTTTACCTTCCCAGCCAGGTTGGCTTTCCAGTCCAGCTCCCTTTGCATCCCAGTATGCGGCTTAGCTGGGAGAAGGGGTGTTGAATTCCAGCCTCCACACACACGCTCTGGACGTGCTCACTAGGCCAGCCCAAAACAGATCATACTGGAAAAGCTTTGACTAAAGCACCTGGGGCTTGAGAGGGAAACACTCTCTGTGTAGGAAAAGGGAGGGGTAAAGGAATTTGGGTTTGTCTGTCAGGAATGGTCTTGGGGGGTTAAGGGCTCAGCCCAAGACAGACCCTTGAGGGGGTATGTACCTCCTGAGCTACAGTGAAATGGAATCTCCCTGCCTTGTTTTCCAGCGTCCCTTGAGATGAACAGCCACAACGCCACAGTCTTCGGTTCCAAGAAGCAGGTAAGGTAGAGCCTGGAGCCCTTTCAGTGAGCCCAGGATGTGTGGGTAGAGAGGGGCAAACTGTGGGACAGCTCAGGATATGTGGGAGAGGATATTCTCCTGATCAGCAGCCCAGTTCAGATCAGCAGGGTGAGCTGCTGCCATGAGCTGAGCAGGGCACCAGAGGTGTGCTGGGAAGTGGTTTGTGCAGTATCCAGGCTTCATCTGAGTCGTGTTGGTCTTTCCATGCACAGAGAGTGAGATGGGGTTCCTCTCTTAAATTAAAACAGCCCGGGGGTAAAGCCTTGCACATGCTGGGTAACATATGACATCCCTTTTCCTTGCTGCCTGTGGTTCAGAGACAGATTTGGTGTCACCTACACCCCAGAGAGGTTGAGCATCTCACTTGGGTAGGGACCTGTGTGTGGCAGCCCTGACCTGGGAAGGGGCCCTGGGTTTGGCAGTCCTGGGAACTGGCTCAGCCTCATTTGCAGGTGGAAAGCTGCTGGTTCCTGTGCTGCTGCATGCCACACAGCACAGTGTTCCCTAACTGCTTCCACTATTTCACACTTTGTGGCCAATACAGCAATTCAGGGGACCCACAGACCAGAACTCGCAGATCATGGTGTGTTTTAACACTGAGGTGCTGTTACACAGGGTGTAGGCACCAAGTACTTTCTTGAGTTTGCTGTGGCACCAAAGGAAACTCCTCTTTTACACCATCAGCACTGTGCTTAGGGAAACAGAAGGGCTCCTGAGGGTGTGCTTGTAACAGTTACAAGGGCACATCTACCCTGACGAGGCGATTGTGTTGGGTGTGCTGTTGTCAGGGTGTCTCTGCCTGCCCCTGTGTTACCAGCGCAGAGGGTACAGAAGGAGCTAGAGCGATTCTCTGCCCAGCACAGCTCCTCCTGTCTCTGCTCACAGCCTGCTGCTTACGTTTCCTTGTAGAAATGGACAATCCAAGAGAGCGAGTGGATCAAGGAGGGCGTCAAGAAGTACGGCGAGGGGAGGTGGAAGTCCATTTGCCAGAAATACCCCTTCCAGAACCGCACGGCAGTGATGATCAAGGACCGCTGGAGGACCATGAAGAAGCTGGGGATGCTCTGAACTTGGGGACCACAGGACCTGTGGGGCAAACCCCCTTTTTTGTCTGTCTTTGGCGGGCCGGGCCGGCCGGTCGTGGCGGGGAGACCGACAGCTGCGCTTGCGTGTCGGGGCCGGCACGGGGAGCCCCTCCGCCGTGTGGTACCCAGACTGACAGTAGCCCGGGAGCCTTGTGTCCTGAGCTGTAGCTGTGGGATTCCAGTCTCCTGCACAGCCTGATTGTGTACACTGAGAAACAGCCAGAGCAGAACTTTCCTTTTCCAGCTGACAGCTGTGGCCTTCAGAGAACGGATCCCAACCCCGTGCGCTGCTGAGGTGACAGTTGTCTCTGCTCAGATGCTGCCGAGTGGCAGGACAGTCACAGCAGTGGCTATTTTTATGTGTTTTAATTGAACTGAGAATTGCTTGTTTCATCCCATTATGCCCAGTCCCCTGGGGAAGGGGTCAGCTCGTAGTCCCAGAGCTCCTGGGCAGAAGAGGAGATTTAGGCATGGTGGCCTGCTCAGAGTTGGGGCTTTTCACGTTTCTTTCTGCTTTGTTACTGGTTAGTCTACAAGTGGGAATTTCTCCCTCCCAGCTTTGAGGCTTTGAAAACAGTTTTGGTTTGTTGTTTTAGGTTTTTTCCCTCCACGCTGAAGTGTAATTTGCTGCCTTGTTAAAAGTTCCAGTGCTTATTGATTTTGGTCACACCTTCCTGGTACCATCCTCCTCCTGTGTGTAGTGTGTGAGCTTTGAGGGTGCTGTGTGTTTCCTGCCCTCGGGTGCCAGAGCTGAGGTTGATGTCCAAGTGCTCTTCTGTAAAATAAAGTTCCTCTTGTTGGGTATCTGGACGTGCAGGAAGTGTGAACTCTTGGGGGCACACACCACCCAGGAACATGGGGACTCCCTAGCTGCCTCCTGAGCCAGCCAGGAGTGTTGTTAGTGGGCGTTTGGACCCTGACAGCGTGAGGTGCTGCTGCCAAGCAAACCCCTCTGGCCTGGCTCCTGTTAAGCCCAAGGGCAGGGGTGCTATGGCACATTTCCATCTCTTGGCTGTGTTCCCTTGGGGCTGGAGAAAAGTCTGCTGGGAACCACCTGCTTCCCCTCTGTCCTTCAGCAGCAGCAGAATTAAAGCAGCTTCCCCTCCCCTCCTGCCGATAACCCGCTTCCTGGGGTGCACAGAGCACCCCACTCTTGCAGAGACCCATTTGGGTGGCAGGGCAAAGCCTTGATGTGAGCTGCAGTCAGTCCCTGCCTGAGGCAGGGCTGGGGCTGTGCTGGTGCGTGTGTCTGAGCCCTGGGCTGTGTGAGGAACGTGTGGCGACCCCCAGCTTCACTCTGAGACCCCAGGAAGCTGCTTGGGAGTAAAACACTTTTTCCTGCTGAGCTTCCTTGCCCGAGACAGCCACGCAGAGCACTGGGCAGCAAGAGGCATGGAGCTGGCTAGGGACTGGATTCATGCAGCCAGGATGTGCTGCTGGTGCCTGTGGTGCTTCTCCCCGGCAGCCCGGGCCCCACATGAGGGTTTGGGGGGTGAGCTCTGACACAAGCAGGACTAGCTCCTGCTCTGCCCCGGGAGCAGAGCCTGTGCCACGCTTCCCCCAGCCCCAGCACTGCCCAGTGCCACAGCTGAGCAGATGGGAGCATGGGCACAGTTAATCATTAATTACCCCCAGCACTGTGTGTCCCTGCTCTCGCCCTGCCCCGGCGGGAGGGAGCGCTGGAGGCTGGGAAGCAGGAGGCTGGCAAGCAGGATGCTGCTACTGGCGCTGCTGGCGCTGCTGCTGCTGGGCCCTGCCGGCTGCCCCAAAACCGAGCCCCTGAGCGGGTCCAGCCAGGAGCCCCTCTTCCGTGGGGCTGATCGCTACGACTTCGCCATCGTCATCCACGCCGGCACGGTGGAGTGCTTCTGGCAGTTCGCACACCAGAGCGGAAACTTCTTCTTCAGCTACGAGGTGAGCGCTGCGGCCCGCGGCGTGGGAAGGTGCCAGCTGTCAGGGGGGCAGGGAATGGCTGCGTGGTATCAGTCCTGATGGATGCCTCCTCTGAGGGTGGGTCACCCTCTGTCATCTTAGTCCTACGACCAGGAGTACGTGCAGGAGGAGACGCTGTGAGAGGAGAACCCCGTGCCGCTCCTGGGGCGCGGGCAGTTTGCCTTGTGTGGGGAGGAGACGCGTGTTGTGGTGGTGACGGGGTGGCTGCAGTCACTGGGACCCTTGGGCGTGCAGGCCTTGGAGATCTCCTGGCATGAATCCCACTTGGGTTTTTTTAAATACCAACTTTAGAAGCATAAAGCAGCACAGAGAGCTCCAAACGTGGTACCTGAGCCCCCAGAGCTCTGTGGGGTGTCCCAGCACTGCGGAGAGCTCTGCCCTTCGCTGGGCTGGCCAGAGGCTGGTGCACAGTGCTCTGCTCTGAGCTGCCGCTGTTAGCCACGCCAAAGGTCTCGAGCACAGCTTGTCCCCTTCCCCCAGGGGAAACTGCAGCCCTTTTATCTCCTGTTTACTCTTGGCTGGCTGAAGGAGAGCAGGGACACGGCTGTGCCCAGCACTGGCAGCTTGTGCCTGGTGCTGGCGGCTTCCCCCAGCTCTGTGCTTGGCAAAGCTGCCCAGCAGGACTGCGGCACAGCCCTGGGGCTCAGCACAGCTCCCTGTCCTCAGGCTGCAGCAGCTGGCAGTGCCCGAGCCAGGCAGTGGGGACCTGGGGTGGGCCCGTGGGGTGGGAGAGGGGTGCGAGCTCACTGGCGTAGCTCCCAGCTCCCTGCAGTACCGAAGGCGGCAGCTCCTGTGGGCTCCCACCTGCTCCCTGGGTGCAGAGCCAGGCCCACAAACGCCCCTCGGGTGTTTCCAGGTCCAGCGGGCAACGGGGATCGGCAACAGCAGGAACATCCTGGCCACCGCAAGCGACCCCAACGGCGTCCAGCTTGGCACCTCCCAGCACGTCCGGGGACAGATCAACTTCCTCACCAAGGAGACAGGTCCCACTGCCCCGCTCCCTGCCTGCCCTGGCTGCAGGCAGGCAGGAGCCCCATGTCTGGGGCGCCCGGCCACTGGCTCCGAGCCCGGCCAGTGCTTCCCAGAGCACTGACCTGTTCCTTCTAACTGGGAGGATGAGAGTCGGTTGCTGGGGCTGGCTCTGGCTGGCAGCAGCTCTTCTGATGTGGAGACACCATCCCCTCTTCTCTCCACAGGCTTCTACCAGCTGTGCCTGAACAATGAGCAAAACCACTTTGGCTTCATGCAGGTGTATCTTAACTTTGGTGTCTACTATGAAGGCTTCAACACGGAGAATAAGCAGCCAGAAGAGAGGAAAGAGCTGAACAACACCCTGGAGGCAATCGAGGTGAGTGTCAGGGCAAGCCCAGGGTCCTCTGACCAGCAGGAACAGCCACGTCCTCCCAGGGGACCCGAGAAGGGCATTTGGTGCTGGCTGAGCCCAGCTCCCCGCACGGCTCTGCCTGCCCTCAGTTCTGCTGCAGCCCTGTGCCTGCCTCTCCCCCTCTCCCTCAGGTCAGCATCCGGAAGCTCCAGCTCCAAATCTTCCACATGTGGCGGTTCTACAACTTCGCCCGGATGCGGAAAGGAGCCGACTCCTTCCTGCTGGAGTCCAACCACAGCTACGTCAACTGGTGGTCGACGGCTCAGAGCTGCGTCATCGTCCTCTCCGGGGTCCTGCAGCTCCACTTCCTCAAGCGCCTCTTCAACGTCCAGCCCTCCAGCAGGCAGAAGTGCTAGGGGCAGGGGGAAAGGCAGCAGCCCTGCTGCTTGTGCCTCTCAGCAACAGCCTGCCCCCTCCCCAGCAGCGCTGAAGCGAAGGCTGGATCCTGCCTGGGGGAGGAGGGAAGAGCTCCCCAACTCCTGCCTCCAGCCCGGCCTCAGGCAGAAATCGGGACAGCAGAAACATGCAGGGCGCTGGCCTGAGCTGTGTGGGCTGAGTCGCTGCGTTACATCCCCCCACCCCATTACAGTGTCCTGCCATCCCTCCTCTACCACCCCCAATAAAGGAAGCCCTGGCTCATGCACAGGGGAGCGATCCCAGCCTGCGGCCTGTCCTCACTCTGCCTCGCAGGCAGCTGCCTGTACCCTCCGGTTTTCCCAGGCTGTGAGCCTCTGCTGCTGAACCAAACGCTTCTCCCCCTCAGGTCCCATCCCCTGCATCACACCCACCCACCCAAGCAGGCAGAGACCCCCACACAGCCATGAGGGCTGCCCCCGACTCCCCCAGGCTCCATACCAAACAAGAGGCGGTCTAAGAGAAGGAACAGGCTTTATCTGAGGGTGGGGGCCGGTGCCGGGGGGGGCTCCTCCGCACATTGGCAGCAGCCCCCCAGGGTGCAGGGCCACGTACTGGTGCCTCCCAGCTCCCTCCCCGTATTTGGGGGGGCTCTCACAGCTCTCAGCACCGCTGCTGCACCGAGGGTGCAGGAAAAGGTCCATTCTGCCCAGAAACGCTGGTGGGGCCCTTAGGTGAGCGTGTCCTCCCTCCGCACGTACTCCCCAACATCAGCCTGGTGGAACACCACGATGGCCATGGGATCCACCTTCCGACACTCCTGGGTCGACTTGGCAGCCACCCCAAAGCCCTAGGGGAGGATGAGAAGGAGAGGTGAGAGGGGGTTCCCCCACACCCCACCCCGGGGCTGCACTGGCCACTCACCAGCGGGACGTCGGCCATGGAGTACACCACCACGCCCTGGTACTGCGCCGTGTTCTCCGTGATGCGGCCCAGCCCCGACTTCAGGACGTGGTTGCCGTAGAGGAAGGACTGCTCCGAGCCGGGCTTCACCCACACCTTGTACTGCAAGAGAGGCCAGAGCGGTGAGGGGCTGGGGCCGGGCAGGGCAGGGGGGCAGGGAGGGGGCTGCTCTGCTCCCACCTTGGCGTAGGGCGCGAGGAAATCCAGGGCCGTGACGCTGAGCCGGAACTTCTGCGTCTTGGTGAACTTCCCGAAGCAGGTGCCCAGCGCCACCAGGCTGTCCCGGGGGATGCTGGCCGCCACCTTCAGCAGCTTCTCGCTGCGGGGACACGGTGGCGGAGCTGGGGCGGCCGCAGACCCGCAGCCCGGGCACCGGAGCCCTCCCCACCACCCCCTCCCGTCCCGGCCGGGCCCCGGCGCCGCTCACCTGAGGTAATAGACGCGGTCGCGGTGCAGGCGGAAGCAGTAGGTGCCGTCGGGCCGGTCCACCAGCAGCTGGATGTTCTCACCGATGCTGCGGGGACAGATGCCGTGAGCCCGGGCCCGGCTGCCCCGGCCCCTCCCGCCACGGCTCCGCCCGGGCCCGCCCCGCTCCCGCCCGCTCCCCGGCCCTCACTATCTCCCCAGCTTCTCGAAGACCGCCCGCGTCTCCGCCTCCGTCAGCGGCCGCATCGCCCCGCACCGCGCCGCACACGTGTGGCCGCGCCGGAACCGGAGCCGGAGGGAGCGGAAGCTGCAAACCCGGAAGTGACGCGTCCACGGCGGCGCGATGGCGGCGGTGGCGGCGGAGGAGGCCCGGCTGCTGGCCTGGCTGCGCGGCCCGGCGGCGGCGGGGTCCGGCAGCCCCGAGCTCTCCGCTTATGTGTCCGAGCTGGCGGCGCTGGGGCTGGCGGAGCTGGGCCGGGAGCCGGCGCGGCTGGCGGCGGAGCGGGCGCGGGTGGGGGCGGAAACGCGCCGCCTGGCCTTCGAGCACTACCGGGCCTTCATCCGCTCCGCCGAGTGCACCGGCCGCGCCGGCCGCGGCTTCGGCGGCATCGAGAGCCGCCTCGGCAGCCTGCTAGGCCGCCTGCCCGCCCTCCAGGATGCCTGCCGGTACGGGGACGGGGATCGGGGCGGCGGAGGAGCTGCTCGGGCTCGGCGGGGCGGGGGGCGGCGGGAGCCCCGAGCACGGCGGGGGGTGGGCAAAAGGAGCGGGGCCGGGAGAGGGTCTCGGTGCGTGAGAGCGGCCCTGGGGTGGGGGAGTCCTGAGAGCTGTGCTGGGGAGGGGGTCCTAGCACGGGGCCTAGTGGGGAGCCGGGCTGGGTAGGGCTGGGGCTGGGGATGGCACAGGGAGGGGGCCCCTGGCTGTGCTGGTAAAGGCCAGCGTGGGAGGGAGGGTCCCGCTGCTGGGGGTCATCCCCGTGCTGAACCTGCCCTGTTCCCACAGGAGCTTCATGCGCGATGCCGAGGAGATCGCCTGCAGCCGGCGCATGAACAGCCTGACGCTGAACCGGCACACCGAGATCCTGGAGATCCTGGAGATCCCGCAGCTCATGGACACCTGTGTCCGCAACGCCTACTACGAGGAGGCGCTGGAGCTCGCTGCCTACGTGCGCCGGCTGGAGAGGAAGCACAGCAGCATCCCTGTGATCCAGGTAGGCCCCGCTCTGCCCCTGCCCTGCAGCCGCCCCACGGCTCCCACGGCTGAGGCCCCTTCTTCCTCCCCAGGGCATTGTGGATGAGGTGCGCCAGTCTGCCCAGCTGATGCTGAACCAGCTCATCCAGCAGCTCCGCACCAACATCCAGCTGCCGGCCTGCCTGCGGGTGATCGGCTACCTGCGGCGCATGGACGTCTTCACGGAGGCCGAGCTGCGCATCAAGTTCCTGCAGGCCCGGGATGCCTGGCTGCGCTCCATCCAGGCCTCCATCCCCGACGACGACCCCTACTTCCACATCACCAAGACCATCGAGGCGTGCCGCGTCCACCTCTTCGACATCGTCACCCAGTACCGCGCCATCTTCTCCGACGAGGAGCCGCTGCTGCCCCCCGAGGGGCAGGCTCTCAACGAGGGGGCCATCTTCCATGGCTGGGTGCTGCAGAAGGTCTCCGAGTTCCTGCGGACGCTGGAACGCGACCTCCGGCGCGGGGTGGGCGGCCGCCTGGACTCCCTGCTGGGGCAGTGCATGTACTTCGGCCTCTCCTTCAGCAGGGTGGGGGCTGATTTCCGCGGGCAGCTGGCCCCCTCTTCCAGCGTGTGGCCGCTGCTGCTTTTAAGGCAGCGGTGGAGGAGACAGTGGAGAAGTTTCGGGAGGAGATGAATTCCTACACGCTTATCTCAGCCCCGACTGTCCTGGGGGGCGGCGCGGCGGTGCCGGTGCCCACGGCTCAGCCGGGGACGCTGCAGCCGCCCATGGTGCTGCTGGACTTCCCGCCCCTCGCCTGCTTCCTCAACGGCCTCCTCGTCGCCTTCAACGACCTGCGGCTCTGCTGCCCTGTCGCCCTGGCCCAGGATGTCACCACCTGCCTGGAGGACGCACTGCAGGAGGTGAGGCACTGGGGATGGAGCTGTGCTGGACCCAGGAGGACACGGGGACAGGCTGGTCTGCCCAGGTGTTCATAGGGTGGAGTTGTACAGTTGTTCTGGCTCAAAAGGACCCCTGAGGTTATTGAGTCCATTATCCCAGCACCGCCATGTCACCCCTAACCCACGCCCTGTGCACTGTGTCTACACAGCTTTTACCCCCTCCCCACTGCCCTGCGCAGCCCGTCCTGTGCCCCAGAGCCCCTGGGGAGAGGCACCGGTCTCCTCTGAACCTCCCTGGGCAACCCGAGGCCGTTTCCTCTCATCCCACTGCCTGTTGCTGGGGAGAAGAGACCAGCGCCCCCCGGCTGCACCCCCTGCCCAGGAGCCCTAGGGAGCGAGCGGGGCGGGTCTGCCCTCAGCCTCCTCTTCTCCAGACCAAACGGCCGCCGTTCCCTGGCCGCTCCCACCAGACCCGTGCTCCGGGCCCTTCCCCGCTCCGCTGCCGTTAACGAGCCGCTCGGGCATCTCAGGCCCAAAGCCCGACACAGTCCTTGGCGTGTGGCACTTGCACACTGGGCCCCATCCCATCAATTTCCCCTTGTCCCTGTGGTTGGGGGAGTTGTTTGTGATGGGGAATTAACGACTCTCCAAGGAATTAATGACTCTCCTTTCATCCCAGGTCACTAAAACCATCCTGGCCTTTCACCGGGCGGAGGAGGCTGCTTTCAGCGGGCGGGAGCAGGAGCTCTTCACCCACTTCTGCATGGCTTTTCTTGAGGACCTGCTGCCCTACCTCAACCGCTGCCTCCAGGTCCTGTTTCCCCCGGCACAGATCGCTCAGGCGCTGGGTGAGACCCCTGGGAAATCACGTCTGGGGGGTGGGGGAGGTAGCCACGGGTGCTACCTCAGCTCTGCCCCCAACATGTGGGTCTCCCCACGAGACTCTCTGGGTTCTGTTCCACCCTTGCCACCCTTGGGGGGTGTCCCCATTGCCCATGGGTCCCCCCTGAGCCCCCTTTCCCTGTCTGGCAGGCGTACCCCCCACCCAGCTCCAGCGCTTCGCCCGCCTGGGCCGTATCAACGTCGATGCCATCAGGGAGCCGCTACTTTTCCTCCTGCCAGCACCCAGCGAGGAGCAGGAGGCCCAGGAGAGCACCCCACAGCCCGGGGAGGGAGAGGGAGCCGGCCCCGGGGAGCCCCTGCCTGCAGAGGAGACCCCAGTGCCGGGGGGGCTTTGCCGATGGATCCCCCCGCAGCCATGGACTAATGGGGCTGCGGCCGCTGGGTGTGGAGCGGCCCCGGCCTCTGCCCGCTTCCCGCCGCCCGCACCGGGCTGTGACCCCCCCAACCCCGCACTCCCGGGCCCGTCCTCCCAGCCGCCAGAGGGCGCTCTCTTCCCCGCCCGCTGCGCGCGCAGCCGGCCCTCCATGGCGGCGGTGGCGGTGGGAGCGGGGCGGCGGCTGCTGGCGGGACGGTCCCGGCCGGGCCCCTCGGGCCGCGGGTGCGGGACCGCGTCGGGCTGGGGCGTGCGGGAGCGCTCGTACTGGCGTGCGCTGCGGCGGAGGGTGCTGGGACCCCCCGCGCCGCCCTTCGCCGCCCCCTGCCAGGTCGGCGCCCCGGTGCTGCGCGCCACCGCCTCCCCGGTGCCGCCGGAGCGGCTGGGCCAGCCCGAGCTGCGGCAGCTGACCGCGGCGCTGGCGGCCGGGCTGCGGCGGCGGCCGTGCCTGGGGCTGAGCGCCCCGCAGCTCGGCGTCCCGCTCCGGGTCTTCGCCGCCGAGCTGACCCCCGGCCGCTGCAGCCAGTACCCGCCCGAGCTGCGCCGCGCGCACCGCATCGAGCCCTTTCCGCTCCGCCTGCTCGTCAACCCGGCTCTCCGCGTCCTCGACTCCCGCCTCGTCACCGCCCCCGAAGGCTGCGCCAGCGTCGAGGGCTTTGTCCTCTGCCTACGTCCCGCGGCACTGGGCCGTCCTGGTCTCCGGTACGGGCGGGGATGAGGAGGGGTTATGGGGGAGGATGGGGAGGGGTGGTGTTCTCCCCGGTGACCGCCGCTCTCCCGGGCAGCAGGCGTGGACGAGCGCGGGGAGCCGGTGAGCTGGGAGGCGAGGGGCTGGGCCGCCCGCATCGTGCAGCATGAGATGGACCATCTGGACGGGATCCTGTTCACCGACCGCATGGAGCCCCGCACCTTCACCAACGTGCGCTGGAGCGAGCTCCTGGACTGACCCGCAGCAACAGCAGGAGCCCGGGGACTACGGGGGGGCGGGGCAGGAGGTGGCAGGAGCCTCGGTGGTGGGGTAAAGCTCCAGGCACAAACCCCTGTCTGGGGCAGCCCCTGCCCCCCGCACCTCCTGCCTGGCCATGGCATAGGCAGAGCCAGGCCTGGGGCAGGGTGTAGGAGCTGCAGGACTTGCTGGCACTGGTGATGGGGGAGCCGGGCTGGGAGAGGCCCCCACTGCCGGGTGTTCTCAGAGCACAGGGAGGGGCCAGGCACCACCTGAAGGTTTTGGATTGTTTTTATTTTCATATAAACAAGACAGAACCCAAAGCAGCATTAATTTAAAAAATAAAAAAAAAAGAGCAGGAAAAAGAGTGGGGCACAGCCAGGGGGGCACCTGGCTACCCAGGCCATGCACAGGCCCCTCCCAGTAGTGTCAGCCCCCTTTCCCCCCCACCCCCTTCCACCCCCCTTCCACCTCCCCCAGCCGTGCTCCTGGTGCTGCGGTGTGATGGGGCCAGTAGTGAGCGGGAGACGAACCCATTTGGCACGGCCAGTGTGGCAGGGGTGGGGGGTGCAGTGGGGCCTTGCCAGCCAGGCTGCCCCAGCCCCCCACACCACTACCACCCCCCTTCCCCCCCCACCCTTAACCTTCCTGTCCAAAGTCCTCCGTGAATTTCTTCACCCTGAGGAGATCCTCGGTGTTCACGGTGGGGCGGGTGGTGGCCAGCGAGCGCAGCATGTCCCACTGCAACACAGGGAGGGGGTGGGCGGCTGGGACCAGGCGGGGGTGGCATGGGGAAGTGGAAGCTCTGGCCAGCTGGGCCCAGGGGCTGCACCCCAGGGGTGGAGTGATGATCCACCCGTGTGTCCCCACCAGAGCCGGGGCAGAGGTGGCTACTCCGGGAGTGAGGGGGAACAAGCGGTGCTGTGCCAGGGCAGCCTCCCCCAGCAGTGGGTGCCCAGTGCCATGGCAGTGCCAGGGGTGGGCCGCACTCACCATGCAGACTGTGGGCTCCAGCAGCTTGTCGCTGGGCACCTCCATCCAGGTCATCTCGATGGCAGCCGGGTCTCCAGGCGAGCACGGCGTCAGGAGGTCATCCACAAAGGCGCCGGGGGTGGTGCGGGACGGACCACGGACCTGCGGCAGCACCATGCAGCTCAGCACTCACAGGCAGGACAGGCACTGCCACCAGCCTTGGGGGCCTCCCCCCACCCCCCCGTGTGTGAGCAGCCCCCACTCACCTTCTTGAAGTGGGTGGCCGACTGCACCTTGCGGACGGGCTGCATCAGGGCGTCCCGCACAATGATGCTGATGTCGGCGCCCGAGTAGCCGTCGGTCTTACGTGCCAGCTCCTGGATCTCAGCCTCCTTTAGGCTGTGGGGGGTGTTGCCCAGGTGCAGCTTGAACATCTGGGCACGGGCTGCCTCCTCGGGCAGCGGGATGTAGATGCGCTTCTCAAACCTGAGGGGAGCACAGGCAGGGGGTGAGCCCCAAGGATGGCTGCTGCCACCGCACGGTGCCGCGGGCCCGGCCGCAGGAGGGGTGTCATGTCCCACTCACCTCCTCCTGATGGCCGAGTCCAGCACCCAGGGGATGTTGGTGGCACCAAGCACCAGGATGCCATCGCTGCTGTTTCCCACACCTGCCCAGGGAAACAGCGGGCAGAGAGCTCAGCGGGAGCCCCAGGGAACTGGGGGACGTGGGGGTCCAGCAGCCGCTCCCCCCGCCCAGCTCGTCCTGCTGGGGACGCCCCACACACACACCCTGCATCTGCACCAGGATCTCCGTCTTGATGCGCCGCGCCGCCTCGCTCTCGTTCTCGTTGCGGGAGCCGCAGAGCGAGTCCACCTCATCGATGAAGATGATGGAGGGCTTGTGCTGCCTCGCCAGCTCAAAGAGGTTCCTCACCAGCCTGGGCGCAAAGGCAGAGGACAGGGTCCATGGGACAGGGTCCCTCCGCAGCACTTACAACTTCCCCCCAGAGCTGCAGAGCACCAGGGCAAGGAAGGGTCCCAGACACGGTTGGCTCCTGCCCCTGAGCAGCCCAGCAGCCCCCCAGCTGTGCCATGAGAAGGGTGTCCCCAGGCTGCCAAGCTCCAGGAGGCTGTGCCCTCCCACCCCCAGACCCGTTACTGGTATTAACGGGGTTCACCAGCACTGTTGGCCCCCTCCACCCCAGCCAGCGCTCCGGCACTGCCAGCCCACCCAGTGCAGAGGCCGGGAGCCAGCCCACAGTGGCCACACATGCTGCTGGCTTACTTCTCACTCTCTCCCAGCCACTTTGACAACAGGTCCGAGGAGGACACGGAGAAGAAGGTGGAGTTGTTGGCCTCAGTGGCCACAGCCTTGGCCAAGTAGGACTTGCCGGTGCCAGGGGGTCCAAAGAGCAGGATCCCTCGCCAGGGCGTGCGCTTCCCTGCCACAGACACCCATGTCACAGCTTCCCTGTCCCAGCACAGGCCCACAGCAACAAGAGTTCCCCCTGGCTCGGGGTCACCTCCCAGCACACGCTCACCCCCACTGCTGCCCCACAGCACCGTCTCAGGCCCATGAGCACAGAGCAGCCGCAGTGCTGCCACAATACTCACCTGTGAACAGGTGTGGGAACCTGATGGGCAGGATCACAGCTTCCTTCAGGGCTTCCTTGGCTCCCTCCAGGCCGGCCACGTCACTCCACCGCACATTGGGCTTCTCCATCATGATGGCACCTGCCAGGGAGGGTGTTTCTGCTCAGGCGGCCCCACAGAGACAGGCAACACACTCCTGACATCTGTGACAGCCCCCAGCCCACCTCCCACCCAACACCCACCTACCCCAGCCAGCCCCACTGTTCCTCAGCACAGTTTGGGGTTCACCCCGTCCCTGCCCACTGCAGCCCCTCACCCATCAGCTGCTCCTGCAGCTTCTTCTTCTCAGGGTTCTCGCCCTCGCTGTCACTGTCACTCCTGCAGGGAGGGGACAGGGGTCAGGAGCGGTCCCAATGCAGCAGCAGGGTCCTGCCAGCCCCACTAGCTGTGGGGAACCCCCCGTGTCCCCACTCACCCCTTGGTGTCATTCTGAGACTCCTTGACCGGCTTCTTGCCCTGCTTGTCCTTGCTGCGCAGGTATTCCTTCAGCTTCTCCGCCCGGTCCAGGTACTGCACGCACTTGGCTCGGATGCTCTCCTTGGCCTTGTTGCTGTGAGCCTCATCTGCAGAGACCCCCCACGAGCGTCACCCGCGGCCCCCAAGCCACAGACCCTCCGGAGCCCACTCGGGACCCCCGGCCGCAGCGGGGCCGCCCCGGCCCCCCTCACATTTGATGGCGTGCAGGAAGTACTCCACGGCGTGCTGGTACAGCCGCAGCGCCTCCTCGTAGTTCTTGGCCTTGTCCTCCTCGGTGGCTTTGGTGACCAGGTCGATGGCTTTCTGCCGGGGCAGGGCGCGGGGCCGTGAGCGGGGGCCGGACAAGGCCCCTCCCCGCCCCGCGCGGCGCCGGGCCGGGCCCGCTCGCAGCAAGGCGGCCCGCGGGGGTCCTTCCGCGGCGCCCGACGGGGCGAGCCCGGCCTGTTCCCACCCCTCGCAGGGCGCGGGCCCGGCGCGGAGGCACGGCGAGGCCTCCTCCACCCCCGCCGGCACCGGGCGAGGCCTCCTCTCCCCGCCGGCAGCGCACCGCACGGTACCGGGGCCGGACGAGCGGCCTCAAGGCGCGGCGGGCCGGCCCCCCGCAGCCCCCGGTACCTGCAGGGTGGACGTTGTCATCTCATCGCCCGGTGCGGCCGCTCCTGGCGCGGCCCGGCCCGGCGGCGGTAGCGGCGGGGCCCGCGGGACCACCCGCCACTGCGGCTGTTGCGCTGCGGCGCCCCCTGGCGGCGACCGCCGGTACCCGTGGGGCGGGGCGGGACCTCGCGTGCGGCGCGCCACGCCCCCCAGCGGCGCGCGCACAGCCCCGCGCGGAACGACCGCCCCGCCACGCAGCCCAGCGCGCGCGGGCCGGGGGGTGCAGTCGACGGGAGGGGGGGGGGGCCTATGGGGGGGTAAGGGGCTTCGTAGTGGGGATGGGGGGTGAGGTGGGGTCTGGGTGGGTGTGAGGAGGGGCAGGGGGTGGTGTTGGGGGGGCAGGGGGGTGTGTCAGCGCCGTGTGTAGCCCCCCGCCCCCGGGCGCTCTCGCGGGCTGCCTGCTGCCCGCCCCGTCCGGGCCCCCAGCCCGGCCCCGCGGCCATCAGCCCCCCCACCCCCAGGCACAGCTCCGGCCCCCCACGCCCCCGGTCCCGAGCTCACTCGCACCGGGCGCCCCCCCCAATCCCCCCCAGCCCCGCACAGAGCCCAACACAGGCGCTGATATAAATAGCGATTTACAAAGAGTACAAAAGGGGGAGGGGATTTGGGGGGGGGGTGGAGGTGGGGGTGGGGGTAGCGGGGCCGGGGCTGTAGTGCTTGTGCGCGAGGCGTGACCGCGGGGGGCCGGCATCCCACGGCCCCCCACCCGCAGACCCCCGGGGAGCAGGAGCGGGGCCGGGAGGGGGGAGCCCCGGGGAAGGGGAGGGGGATGTCCCGGTCATGCCGTGCCCCGGCTCCGCCCCCCCACCCCGCAGCAGGCGCTGCCCCCCCCCAAGAAGGGAAAGTACAAAAAGCGAAAGTGCATCAACCTACACGCCCATCCCCAAACCCGCGCGGGGCTGCGGGACCCCCCCACCCTCCCCAAATTCCCCCCGGGGGCAGCTCCCGGGCAGGGGCTCAGCCGGCAGCAAGGGGGGTGTGGGGGGGGCCGCGGGGTCTGTGCGGCTGGGGGGTCCCGGCAGCCCTCGGCCTGAGCCACGAGGTTTGTTTTCTGGCTTTGGGAGGTGTGGGGGCTCCCCGACCCCCCCCAGTGGGCAGGGAGGGTCCTGCCTTCACCCCGGGCCCTGCAGCCCCCTGAGCATCCTCAGGAAGACAAGCGTGCAGCCGGGCAGCAGTGGGGGGCCTCAGCCCAGCCCCCCATGGTAGGGGGCACTGTGACCCCCCGGGGGGGCCCTAAGGCAGGAGTGCTCCAGCAGCCCCAAACGCGGGAGGGGGGGGGTGTCCCTACTGGGAAGGGGCCCAGGCTCGCCCCGCTCCAAGGCACAGGCGGTGAGAACAGCGATGGCTTCAGGCTGGGGGGGGATTAAAGCTGGTGTCTGGCCCCGGCCCCCCCACAGCGGGGGAGAGGGGGCTCCAGGACCACGGGTGTGGGGCAGGAGAAGTTCAGCCCCCCCCCACGGGGGCCACCATCCTGCCACATCCTGGCAGCTCGGGGCAGGGGGGCAAGTCCCGTCCCCGACAAGGCACTGGTGGGGCAGGAGGGGGTCGGTGGGAGCCCCCTCCCAGCTTTCCCCGGCTGGGGCAGGCGGGGGCCACCTACACCAGCAGCCCCATGCGGGTGACTTTGGCTGAGAGGAAGGTGTGCAGGATGAAGACGATGGGCTTGGGGCAGGAGTGCAGGTCCAGCGCCTGAGGGGGGAACAACAGAGAGCAATGTCAGCACCCCCCGTCACACCAAACCCGGGGGGCACCCGGTGTGGTGAGGGGGTGTGCAGATGGGGTCCCCTCCAGTGGTATCCAGCGCATCCAGGCAGCCGTGATGCTGCAGGGATGGGGGGAAATACCCTGGATACCCTCCCCCTGCCAAGGGGGAGCCCCCTCCTCACCAGCTCCCCTTCGGGACCCCCGAAGTCCAGGTAGAGGGTCCGGATGCCATCGTCTGCAGACATCTTCAGCCTCTCGTAGGGGTAGCGGAAGAGGACGCTGCCCCCGGCCTCCTCCCGGCAGATGGTGAAGCCGCCCTCGTAGTGGATGGAGAGCTGCACGTCCTGCCCCCCCAGCGTGCAGCCTGCACATGGGGCAACCATCAGCCCCCTCTGCCCGCTCCCCCACCCGCGACACCACCTGGGAGTCCCCCTGCCTGGCCATCCAGGTCCCACTGTACCCCAAAGCCTGAGCAGGGCAGGGGGAGTCCCGGGGGTCGTGTGTGTCCTCTGTGTGTGTGTCCCAGCACTCACCAACCGACACCTCCTTGATGAGCTCAGCGGCGGCGTGGCAGCCCTGGACCAGGACACGTGTCCACGAGGAGAGGTCCCGGTGGGTCTCCACGCGGAACACGTGCATCTCCACGCCCTGGCGAGAGCCTGTCCGCGTGGCGAAGGTCAGCTCCGAGCCCAGCGCCGGCGAGCGGCGGCCTGAGCCCGAGTGCACCAGCCTGGGGAGGGGGGAACGCATGGAGCGGGGGGTCAGGAGGGTGATGGCAGAGCCAGCGCCCCGCTGCCCATCGGTGTTTTGGGGTGACCCTCCATCCCCACCCTCTGGCCACGGCGCAGGGGCAGGATGCAGCCACGGGGAGGCAGGTGGGTCTGGGGTGCCCCCCCGCCCACCTGGTCGCCACCAGCGGGTAGCTGTGGCAGGGGGAGGCCCAGGCGTCCCTGGTCCAGGGCATGCCGTCGTACAGCAGCAGGTCCTTCTCCGTCACCGCCATGAGCACCGGGCGCCACTGCTGCCGCCCTCCATCCAGCCGCGCCTGGAAGAGACGGTGAGGGGCACCGGGGGCTGCGGGCACACACCCCCCACCTCTTCTCCTCTCCTCTCCCCGCCGGGCTGACCCCAAGCTGGGGCAATCCCAGCTGGACACAGGGCTGTGGGCATGGGGAGGCTGCCATCACCGGGGCCGGCCGGGACAGTGGCACAGCCCAGTGCCAGGCCGGTGGTGGGGCTCTCCGACAGCCATGGGTGCTGCCATCTCCAGGGACATGTCCTGAGTGGCACTTGGGGCACAGCCCTGGGAATCAGGCCGGCCCTGGCAGCACGTACCTGCTCAGCCAGCCAGGCAATGTGCTTCACCTCCCTGCAGCCAGCCGCGGCCCCGCCGGTGCCCAGCATGGCGTTGAGCTCGGCCAGCACCTGGGGGAGCAGGGCGGCGATGTTGGCGTGCAGGGCTGTGAACCAGGAGTGCGCCGTGGCTGTGTCCTTGCAGCGCAGGATCAGGGTGTTCCGGCTGTCCGGCGAGTGCAGCTCGATCAGCCTGACAGGGGACACAGTGACAGGTGGGACTGGAGCGACGGTGCCCACCCAAACCTCCGTGCTGATTTGGGGGTTTGGCCATACTGGGGAGTGGCCAGTGCAGCCCTTCCAGCAGGCAGAGCCGGGAGAGTGCACAGGGCCCCCCAATTTCCACAGGCAGGGGGAGCTGCCAGCTCCAGGGTGTGAGGGAAGGCACAGCCCAGCCCTGGCCCCAGCAAACCCACCCCCAAATCTCCCTTCATGGCTCAGCGGGGGGACGCTGGAGGTCTTGGCTGCAGCGAGGGGGGCCCTGTGGGAAGCAGGGTCCGGCACGGGGCAACCACAGGGCTTGGTGCGGTGGCACAGCACGGGCAAACCCCACCCTCACCTGTTCTCCAGGTCAGGCATGCTGAGGTTCCTGGCAGCGAAGCACATCTTCAGGGGGATCACCTTACGGTCGCGTGGGCCCTGGTGCTGGGGGGACCCTGAGTCCTCGCTGCCGCTCAGGCTGGGCGACTGCGGGGCAGCCCCCTCCCACGGCAGGTCCGACACCAGCGACGGCTTCTTGATGTAGGGGGTCACCTCCCGCATGAACTTCACTGGGGGAGCGGGGAGGGGGGACATTAGGGCCAGGGTAGTGCTCCTGCATCCCCCCACAGCCCCCACCTCGGGATGCTCCAACTGCAGGGGTGTCCTGCCCCCCACCCCAGCATGCCTGGGGGCTCGGCCGGCCCTGGGACAGGCACTGGCGGCTCATCCCTGCTGCCGGCATCGGAAAGGGAAGGCGGCGCAGCACAATGGTGCCGGGCAGGAGGTCAGCCTGCACCCATCCTGACCCGCCTCGGCCGCCACGCTGTGAGCACAGCACCCGCCAAGTTTCCAGCGCCGCAGGCGCCGCCGGCGAGCTGACCCCGTGCTGCTGCTCACGCCTGCCCACTGCCCGGCCCCGCTCCCGGCGGGACCAGGAGGAGGACGAGGAGGAAGGTTTGCAGCCAGGACATCCCGGCTCCATGCTCCTCTCCAGGCCAGGCAGGAAGGAAGGAGGCTCTGGCTCCTCTTCCCCCTCCCTGAGCACCACCCAGCCCTGGGAGAGGCACCAGCGCCCCGGAGCCCACTCCAATTGTGGATGGGGCGAGCGGGAGCTGGGCTGACCCGCCCATTGTGCCGCCATGCTCCGGGAAAGCCGACGCCTTCAAGATGTCCCGGAGCGTGAGGGGAGCCGCCTGCGGGAGCCGGGCCAGGGCCGTGTGGGGCAGCACGCTTGGCCGGGCCGGGGAGCTGTGTCTGGGACGCGGCACCCACAGCCAGCGCTGGACCCCTGCCCACTGTAATCCCCCACCAGACACAGTGCCCCAGCCAACACCATGCCATGAGAGCGCAGCCTGCCTGCACCAGGCCTGGCACACCATCCCAAAGGAGGATCACACCGGGAACGGCACCATCGGCACAGGGAGGGTCAAGTCAGAAAAATAAAGCGACTCAGCTGGAACTGGCTGGGAAGCAAAGCACCCCCGGCTCAAGGGAGAAAGGGGACACCCCACCACAGCCACCCACCACCACTTCGCTGGAGCAGTGATGGGGTTCCAGGTCCCGCTCCCGGCCGGTCGTGCCGCTGTCAGACCCCACGGTCCGATGGGCAGGGCGATGCCAGTGGGATGGGGAGCAGACAGGCTGCAGCAGGGACGTGCTGCCACGAGGCGCTTGTCCTTGCTGCGGGCAGCAAACGAGTTAATATTAGCCTCCCGCCGCGCTGATCCCGGGATTACCGCCGTCCCCGCACACCCCTAATCCCACTGCCGGGCCAGGCAGGGCAGGGCAGCGCCGCGGCGGCAGCTCGGGCCCCTCGGCAGATGTTTGCCAGATGTGGGCAGCTGCTGCCAGCACCGTCCAGGAGCCCAGCACCACGAAGGGCTCCAGCCCCCAGTGCCGCCAGCCCACAGTGCCAGTGCCGACCTCCACCGGGGCACAGCTGTCACTGTGCCGAGGGCCCGGCTTTCCAAGAGAGCGAGAGGCTGAGCCAGGCAGCCTGAGTGGGAGCCTGAGTGGAACGTGGGCTCAGCCTGGCCATGCTGGTGGCTCGTAGCCGCGTCTGGGACTGGCAGGCAGCTGCTGTCAGGCCGCGCCGGCTCGGCCACCACAGGAAGCGCACCCCGGCACCGAGCAGATACGTGGGGCCGCGTCTGCTGTGGGGGACAGTGGCAGAACCAGCTTTTGGGGGACACATCCACAGTGCAGGCACAGAGCACCTCATCCCAGCGGACACAAAACTGGCACCGGATCGGCGGCACGGGCAGAACCGTCCCTTCGGCTCCCAGGGAGCCGGTGGCCAGTGCACAGCTACCCCGGCACAGCCGCTGGGGCTGCGCCTCTGCGCTCACCACAAAGGAAACCCAGCCACCGCCTGCACCCCTCGCCCGACCTGCTGCAGGAAGGCAGCTGCACGGCACTGCCGGCTTCCCCAGCACCCGGCCCCGGCACAGCACCGCTCCATCCTCAGGGCTGTAGCCCCCCTGACACCAGCACCCCCACCCAAGGGGAAACCCTGCAGATCTGCACGTGGGGCGGCTGTTGCAACGGGCCGGCAGCTCTGCCCGCAGAGGTGGAAGGGCTCACTTCCCCCAGCGTGCCGGAGCGTGCCACGGGCCCATTGGGGGACAGCACCCCAAGGTGCTTGCATCCCCAAGGCCAAACCCAGCACGCAGAGCAGGGACCACTGAGCCCCCCGGGGGTGCCAGCACAGGCCCAGTGCTCCCACGCTCCACCACCAGCACTGGCACCTGCCCACCAGCCCTGCTTGCCAGGGCAGCCATGGCTCCAGGGGCCAGAGAGGAGGCTGGGCTGGGATGGTGTGGACACACCGTCTTCCCCAGCTCCTCTCCTGGGCTGGCAGGTCCGGGCAGCTGCCACATGGTCCCACCGGGCCGGGGGCAGCCACAGCCGTCGGACAAGTGGACGCATGGCCCTGGCAGGAAGGGAAGGGGCAGCTGCGGCGGCAGCCGTGCCCGTGGCGGAAGCGAGAGACAAACATGCCATGGGGCCAGAGCTCCTACAGGAGAGGATCAAACAGGAGCAGGGGAAGGACGTGGGACGGGAGGTGGTAAATCCGGCACAGGGTCCCATGGGGACTCTCGTGGCCTCCAGCCCACCAGCCCCATGGGGTGCGTGAGCCCAACTCCGCAGCTTCACCTCCGTCCCTGCAGCCTCCCAGCCACGGCCGAGCCGCACAGAGCCACCCTGTGCTGGGTGCAGCCATGCCAGGGAGCCCACCCAGCAGCCCTCACACCAACACAGCGTGCAGGGAGCACCTGCCACCAGCATCAGCCCAGCCCAGCTGGGCACAGGCCACCTAACCCAGCAGCACTCAGGCACCGTGTCCCCAGAGCAGCCCCTCACGCCTCGCCAGGACTGCACATGCCACACACACCAGGGGCTGGCACAGGCCGCCCCTGCTCACAGCACGACCAGCTCGTGCCCTACCCGCTGCCCAGGGCACGGTGCCCCATGACATGAGCCCTGTACCCTACCGTCCTGCTCGCCGCCGGGCCGGGCGAGTCCTGCCCGAGCCTGTTGGGCTGCCAGGAACAGGTCAGGCAGGAGCCGGTGGCTGCACTGTGCCAGTCCCGAGCCGGCTGCACCGAGGGCACAGAGCCCACGGGGACACGGAGCCCACGGGGACATGAAGCCCACGGGGTTAGGGTCAGACCCCCGGGGCCACAACCCTCCCTGCACACTTGGGGGACACAAGCACCCAACCCAGAGGGTTCCATCCTCAGCCCAGGGGACACCCGGCCCAGGGCGGGTACCACAGCCCAGGAACCCCAGATCCGTCCCGGGGGTCGGTCCTTGTCCCCAGCTGCGAGGGGACCCGGTCCCACCACAAGCAGGAGCGGCCCGGCCGGGGAGGGGACACACGGTGCCAGGCAGGGACGCACCGGGACCCGGTACTGGGACTTGGGGCTTTGGGGGAGAGGACACGACAGGTACTGCGAGCAGGTTAGGAAGGGGGAAAAAGGGTCCTGCAACAGGAAAAGGGGCCCGAGGGGTGTTCGGGAACCCGGTGACAACGGCACGGAGCATCGCGGGAGCCGGTAATGGGACGGGGGTGCCACCGGGGAGAGAAGGGAGGAAGCACCGGGGGATAGTACCGGGTGACGGAGCGGGGTTTAGTCGGTACCTTCGAGGATGACTTCCCTCCCGGCTCGCTTCAGCGCCTGGACGGCTTGATCGTGGGTGGCATCCCGGAGATCGACGCCGTTAACGGCAAGGATGGCGTCGCCCAGCCGGAGCGCCCCGCTCCGCTCCGCCGCCAGCCCCGGGAAGATACGCGAGATGAGCACCGGCATGCGGTTCTCCCGGCCTCCCTTGATGCTGATACCGAGCCCTCCCGCCTCCGCCTTCACCACCCGCACCCTCCGCACGCAACCGGGCGCCGCCGCCTCCGCGCTGCCGTTAACCACGCCGTTCAGCGCCGCCGCCTCGCCGCCCCCCGGTTCCGCCGTCAGGCTCAGCGCTTCCCCGCTCAGCTCCGCCGCCACCCGCACCCAGCGCTCTCGCAGCAGCAGCTCCAGCAGCCCCGCTTTGCCGGCGCGGGTCCACACGGCCATGCCGCCGCCGCCGCCGCCGCCGCGCACCGGGGAGGGGCGTGGCCCAGGGGAGAGGGGGCGTGGCGCTAAAGTCCCCGCCCCCCGCCCGCATGGCGCGCTGCGATAGGCTCTACCTTGAGAGGCGGGTCCGGGATGCCCCGCCCCTCTCTCCGGCGCGACCAATCGGCGCGCAAAATCCGCCGCTGCGATTGGCAGGGAGGGGCGGCGAGGCCCCGCCCCGCGCTCCATTTCCCGGGCTCTGCCCGAGCTCCCGCGGCCCCACCGTGCTCCTCCCGCCCGGGCTCCGCGGGGCTGGGCAGGGCCCGGCCCTGCCGACGCAGCTCCCCGCTCCGCCCCCGTGCCCACTCCCGGGGACGGGGCGATGTCCTACTGAGAGGAACCCCCCAAACCCGGGACCGGGTGCTGGCCCCTGTCCCGCAGCCCCGGGGAGGGGGACCGGCCCCCGGAGGGGGGAGCAGCGGCCTTACTGCAGGCAGCCGGCAGCCTGACCCCGCTGCCCTGAGACGAGCGAGCCCCGCGGGGCAAGAAGGAGCCCCCAGCCCACAGCCGTGCCCAAGAGCGGGTTTATTGCGCCAGCCCCAGGCCAGGGCCTCACCCCTACCCTCCCTACCCCCCATCCCGCCCCCGGAGCAGCTTGTTCCACCCGCTCAGGTGCCGAATTTCTTCTGTTGGACGGGCAGCGGCAGTTGGGTTTTGATGTCCATGATGGGCCGCTCCACCATCACCAGGCAGTTCTCCTCCAGTAGGTCCGCAAAGAGCAGGGGCTGCACAGCAGGGGAGGAAGAGTGTGGTGTCAGCCCCTGCCTCAGCTTGCCCGAGCTGCCCTGAGGATGACTCTGGCTTAGCTGTAAGCAGGGCACTGCTTGGGGCTACAAGGGGAGCTGGCAAGATGGCAGCAAGCGGCTCGGGGACCAAGACCAAGCTCTGCTGGAGTACAGCCTCTCCTCGAGCCTGCACACGCCGTCACCAACCTGGAACTTCTTGCAGATCTTGAAGGCGTGGAGCTGCCGCTGCCTGGCGGTCTCTGGGAGCTGCTTCAGGGTGCTCTGGTTCATCAGGAGGGCACTGTCGTCTGGCAGGGGCTGCAAGGTGAGCACAGGGCCTGTGTCAGCACTGCCCAGACTGCTACTGCCTCAGCACTGTCACAGGGCCAGAGGGAGGCCCAGGGTACAGCCCCAGCCCTCCTGAGCGGGACACGGGCTCACCAGGGACTTGTCGAGGACACAGAACATGTAGAGGTCGTGGAGCAGGATGTGTGAGGGGTTCTTGGGGTTGAAGGTGATGTGGGTGATGGGCGAGTCCCTCTCCAGCCAGAGCCTGTGCAGCCCGCGGTTCTGCACTGTGCGGCTCCAGGCCGTGTACTGCTTCTCAGGGATGCTGAACTCGAACAGCTGCAGGGGCAGGACAGGGCAGACACGATGGTTTGTGAGGTCTGGGGTTCCCCAGTGTCACCCCAGCACACAGGCAGCCCCTGTTCCAGCTGGGTCCACGTGCCAGCCAGAGCCACAGTTCTCCCAGCACAGGGAAAGGGGCCAGAGCAGTGAGGGCTGTGACAGGAGAGCTCCTACCTGCTGGTCCGAGTAAGCGATGACGAGGTTGTTGGTGCTGGGGTGGATGGCGAGGGCCGTCACCGCGCAGCTGTAGGTGGGCACCGTGCAGTGATGCTGCAAGGCAGGAGGACGGGGCGCTGACAGAGCTACCGGGCACCTCCGAGTCCAGCCCGCCCTTCCCACCCCCAGTCCTGCACCACCGGTGCAGCACCCACATGCAGGGAGGGGTCCCATGCAGCCAACCCGCCATCCCTTGGCCCCCCAAGGCAGGAGGGCAGGGGGATCATTCCTCTCGGGCACCTGGCTCCTACCTCAAAGCATTTCAGGTTGTAGATGTGGATCACCCAGTCCCCACTGACTGCAGCCACCCAATGCCCGTCTGTGCTTGCTGCCAGCAGGTAAACAGCCTCAGGGGACCCTGCAAAAGCACCAACACAGCTGTAGCAGGGGCTCAGGCCTGAAAGGAGCCCCCAGACCCACTCACAGGGACATCCAGACCCACGTATCCTCATAGTTGATCCGGCTGCCCCACTCCCCAACCTATGTCAGGCCATGAGGGTGCCAAAAATACGGGGCAAGAGGGGAAGGACCCACACACCGCAGGGGAGGAAAGTGCGGGGGATGACCCTGCACACCAAGCCCAGGGATGCCCAGCACCTCCTCAACCCCCCTGCCCCCTCTCTCCCCACCAACCTGAACCTGAGGGCGGCCGAAGCGTGTGGAGGTGTTTGCAGCTCCCCGGCTCCAGCAGCTGCAGGACGTGGATGGAGCCTTGAGAGGAGGCGACCAAGAGGCTGCCAGAGTCGGCAGAGAACTGGAGCTGGTACGCTGGGAGCGGCAGCTTGGGCACTTTGGGGACCTTGTGGGGGGCAAAAAGCAGCATTGTCAACCACCCACCACCACTGCCTGCCCTCCCCATGAACAACACTGTATGAGCTGGCCCCCCAAACTCCCTGGGACCCCCCACCACACCCCTCACCTTCTTGACGCTGACACCGTCGCCCTGGTATCGCACTCGGTAGAGGTGGAAGCGGGAGGCTGTGGAGTAGGCGACCCAGGCGCCGCAGGGCGAGATGCAGCTGCAGTAGATGTGCTCGGGACCCTGAGCAGGCAGAGACGCTGAGCGGGGGGCTCAGGCCTGCCAGAGGTTCCCCCACCAGCACGGCACAAGCTCAGCCCTCAGAGGGAGAGTGGGAGCCACAGAACCTCCTCCTGGGGCAGGGCAGGCACCGGGGCAGACGGGAGCTGACGAACCCCCTCCCAGGGCGGGGCAAGGACCGGGGCAGACCCTCAGCCCTACCTTGCTCTTGAGCTGCACGAGGTGCTCAGGCATGCGGCGCAAGGGAAGGACCTCACCATCCTGTCCTGGGGTGACAAGAAACCACACAGGGCGTCAGTGACACTGGGGGAACCGCACGGTTCCTGTTTGAGTGCCTGCAAGGGGGCACGGACCCTTCCCCAGCCCCTTTCCCAGCCCCCTGACACAGAGGCTGGGATCCCCAGGGCCTGGCCCAGCTCCCACTGGAAGCAGGAGCCCAGGTTCCCACCGGCTGTCCAGCCCAAGCAGGGGACAGGCAGCCCTGCCCGTGGCCATCCCGCCAGCACAGGGCTGTGGGGAGGAAGCCACAGGGCTTGTGCCTGAGAGCTGGGCCTTGCAACTCACCGGTCTCATCAGTGGAGCCCAGTCTCCAGAGCTCCAGGTGCTGGGAGAATTGGAAGAGGAGCAGCCGGGCTTTCCTGGCGCAGGAGACAAGGCGGCGCTGCAGAAAGAACCCGCAGCCTGGGATAAAGGGCTGGGCCAAAGCCGAAATGCCCTGGGGTGCCAGGGTGGGGGAGAGGCAGGACTGGGTCCCATGGGATGGGAGCCCGGAGATGGGAGACCCAGCAGGACCAGCAAGACGAGCTTGTACCTCCTCACCTGCTCCAGGGCAGGAACCTACAGATCTGGAGGGGCAGGGAGGGGACCCGGCGGGGCAGGGAGGGGACCTGGCAGGGCAGGGAGGACCAGCCTCCTCCAACCCCCGCCAGCTCCAGAGCAGCACTCACGTGGGGGAAGGTGAACTTGCGGAGCGCTGTGTCATAGCCCTTCTTCTGGACCTTCTCCATCAGCGGGCGGATCACCAGCTGGGCATCCAGGCCTGGAAGCCAAGCAGAGATCAGCTGAACCGGTACCAGGGTGGGGAGAGAGCCGAGCCCTCCCCGTGCCCGCGGGCTGTCCTACCCCCGGAGATGAGAGCGGTGGAGCTGTGCGCCACAGCCCGCACGTCGTGGGTGTGATGCTGGAAGGGCTTTGTCCGCACCCAGCGCTTCTCCAGGCTGCCCATTCTCAGTGGCAGCAGCTGAAACTGGTAGGTGGCCCCGGTCGAGGTGCCCACGATGATGCTGTCCTCCTTCTGCCGACACAAAGGGGGTTTGTGGGGTTCACAGGGCCAGGTGGCTCCTGCTCCAGCACCCCGGCCCAGCGCAGAGGAGCCGAGCTGGGTCCCCAACCACCTTGGGGAGGGGGTGTCACAGAATCACCAGGTCAGAAAAGACCTTTCCCATCCTAAGCTAAACCAGATCCCTGAGCACCTCATCTCCCCTCTGTTAAACACACCCAGGGGGTGACTCAGCCCCTCCCTGGGCAGCCTGTGCCACAGCCCCACAGCTCTGCCAGGGAAGAACTTTGCCCTCCCAGCTGAGCTGACCCTGCCCTGGCCCAGCTTGAGCCCAGTGCCCCTTGTCCCAGCTCCTGGCCCCTGGCTGAAGAGACCAGCGCCCACCTCTCTGCACCCTCCTGGCAGGGCAGGGCAGGTGGGGAGAAGGTCTCCCCTCAGCCTCCTCTTCTCCAGGCGGAACACCCCCAGCTCCCTCAGCTGCTCCTCAGAGGATTTGCCCTCCAGCCCCTTCCCCAGCCTGGTTGCCCTTCTCTGGACTCACTCCAGGACCTCCATGTCCTTCTGATGCTGAGGAGCCCAGAACTGGACCCGGGCAAGGTAGGTCACCTGTACCTCAGACACTGCCAGCGAGAGGACAGCCGAGGTGCTGACGGTGTGGGACTCCTGCAGCGTCCCTTGCTCCCAGTCCCAGAACTGCACCCTGCCGAAGGAGTCAGCGGTGGCAACGGTGCCGGAGGAGAGGAAGGCGATGCCCCACACGATGCACTCCCGCTTCACCTTCTGCATGTGGTAGTTCACCATGATCCGCTGCACGGTCTGGCCTGAGAGGCGGGAGGGACGGTTGGGGGCGGTGAGGGGACCCACGGCGGGATGGGGGTGCCAGTGGCCCCCACAGCAGGGGACAGGCCAGTGGAGTTACCCGAGTGGACATCGAAGATGCGGATGGCGTCGATGGAGCCGGCGGCGATGTGGGTGCCCGAGGGGTGCCAGGAGAGGCACAGGATGCGGCCTGCAGGGAGGGAACTCCAGATGTGACCCCTCGGTCACCACACCGGGGTGCCGCCATGGGTCCCGCTCCCTCCTGCTCTCACCTTTCCGCCGGTCCAGGTTCCGCTCGAACTGGATCCCACCGGGAACGACCTGGAAGAGCTTCACAGAGCCATCCTCACAGCCGGCCTGCAGGAGAGCCGGGGTCAGCCCCGTGCCAGGAGCACCCAGCGCCAGCAGCGCCGCAGCCCCCGGCCCCCCATCCTGCTCACCGCCAGCTGCGTGCCGTCGCCGTTAGCGGCCATGCTCCAGATGGGTCCCCCGGCGCCGTCCAGGGAGCGGGCCGCACGCAGCCGCGCCAGGTCGTACTCGGTGATGTCCCCGGCCAGCCCGGCCCCGAAGAGCCGGTCCCCTGCCACCCAGCACAGCGCTTCCACCGAGCGTGCATCGCTCCCGGGGATCACCTGTGGCATGAGGGGCCCGGTAACGCCCGGTACGGCCTGGTAATGCCCAGGAGCGCCCAGCAATACCCGCTACAGCCCGGTAATGCCTGGCAATGCCTGGTACAGCTCAGCACAGCCTAGTAATGCCCAGCAACAGCTGGTGCATCCCAGCAATGCCCAGTACAGCTCGGCACCGACCAGTAACACCTGGTACAGCCCAGCAATGCCCAGTACAGCCCAGCAATACCCAGTAACATCCAGCAACGTGTGGTACAGCCCAGTAACACCCAGTAATGCTCAGCAATGCCTGGTACGCCTCAGCACAGACCAGTAATGCCCGGTAACACCCAGTCTGGTAAAACCCAGCCTAGTGATGCCCGGTACGGCCCAGTAACACCTGGCAACGCCTGGTACAGCTTGGCAGGGACCAGTAATGCCTGGTAAAGCCCAGTACGGCCCAGTAAGGTCTGGCCTGGCCCTGTAAGGCTCGTTACAGCCTGGTAAAGCCCGGCAATACCCAGTATAGCTTGTCAGGGACCGGTAATGTCTGGTACGGCCGGGTAAGGTCCGGCCCTGCCCCATAGGGCTCGGTACAGCCCGGTAATACCCAGTACACCTCGGCACGGACCGGTAATGCCCGGTACGGCCCCACACGGTTCGGTAAGGTCTGTCCCGGCCCCGTAAGTCTCGATACAGCCCGGTAAAGCCCGGGCCGATCCAGTGAAGCCCGTTAACGTCCGGTCCGGCGCCGTAAGGCCCGGTACGTCCCAGCAATGCCCGGTACGTCCCGGTACCAGCCGTTACGGCCTGTCCCGGCTGCCCTCACCTTCTCCTGGAAGTAGTTGGCGGCGAAGTTGAAGACCTCGACGGCGCCGTCGGTGCGGGCCAGGGCCAGGCGGCCCCCGCGGGGGTGGCAGGCCAGGCAGCGCACACCGGCCGGCACCAGGCCGAAGAAGCGCACCCGGTGCACCTCGAACTCCCCCATCCCGAGACGGGACGGGACGGGACGGGCGCGGGCTGCCCGCGGCCCAACACGTGCGGAACCGGAAGCGGAAACACCACCGGCCCCTCCCTTTCTCCCCCCCTCCTACCGGAAGCGGAAGAAGAAGGGAGCGGGCAGAGGGAGAGGAGAGGAGCGGCGGGAGATTCAGGCGCCGTTACCGGGACGCCAGCTCCGGGTTGGGGCGTGGGGGAGTTGGATGGGGGGGGGGGGGGGAACGGGGGATGGGAACGGGTGGGGAGCCGGGAGCGGGGGCTGGGGGGGCGGGAAGGACCTGGGGAGAGGGGAGGGAGCGGGGACCGGGAGAGGCCGGGCTCCCGCCGCCCCGGGGCCGCTGGAGGGCACCAGAACCCGCGATCCGCGGGTTCTGGTGCCCTCCAGCGGCCCCGGGGGCGGCGGGAGCCCGGTGGGAGGGGGATACCAGGGTTGGGGGGGGGTCCCACTCCCTCCTTAACCTCATCCCCCCCCACCCCGTTTCCCGCAGCATGGTGCAGATCGTCGTGTCCAGGTGAGAGCTCCCACTTCACCCCACCTCCTATCCCTCCCCCCTACCTCCGGTACCGTGAGAGGTGGGGGTGGCAGCTGGTTAAAGCCACCTCTCTCCTTGTAGTGAGGGAGATGGCGGCCCAGAGAGTTGGGTGTTGGTGGAGCTGCAAGGTGAGGTTGAGCCCCGGCAGAGCAGAGGGTTGGCTGGGAATCTGCTGGGAGACCTGCACTACACCCAGGAGGTGAGGAAGGCTCTGGTTACGGTACCCCAGCATGGTCCTGGTTGCTCTCCCTCTTCATCCTCTCTCTTATCTCCTCTTTGCAGGGCATCCCCGTGCTCATCGTGGGCCACCACATCCTCTATGGGAAGGTGGTGCAGCTGGAGAAGCCCTTTGCCGTCCTGGTGAAGCGGGAAGCGGGTGAACCCAGCGCCACGGGGCCACACACCCGCTACGCTGTCACTGCCCTCATCAAAACCAAGCTCCTCTTCAAGACCCGCCCCAAGCCCATCATCACCAACGTGCCCAAGAAGGTCTGAGCTCAGATCAGCAACTGCAAGCACCGTTCTGCTGCCAGCAAGCACCAGCACTGACTCTGCCTTCACCCCATGGCTGCTTGGGGTGTTGGAGCATGTGTGTGGGCACCCACATCCCCTCCCACAGTGCTCAGCACTCATGAGCACCACTCTGCTGCTGGGCAGCACCGTCTTTGGCTTCATCCCAGGGCAGTTTGGGGTGTGGGAACCTCTACCTGGGCACCCAGATCCCCTCCTGCATCACTTGATGCCCACGAGCACTGCTTTGCTACCGGGCAGTGCTGGCTCTGGCTTCATCCCAGGGCAGCTTGGGGTGCAGAAGCCTGCATCTGAGCACCCAGATCCCCTCCCACAGTGCTCAGCACCTGTGAGCACCACTCTGCTGCTGAGCAGCACCAGCACCAACTCCATCCCACAGCAGTTTGGGGTACAGGAGCCTGTCTCTGAGCCCCTAGATCCCCTCCCACGTCACTTGTGCCCTCCATAACAACTGTTTCTGAGCACTGCCAGGCCCTGAACCACAAACCCAGACACAGTAGGTCCTGGTGGGCAGGGAAACTCCTCCAAACCCATCCCCTCCTCCCCTCTGACACAGCCTTTTCTCTCTGCAAGTCTTTTTTATTTCAACAAATCCAGCAGGATATAAAACCACATTCTTCTTTTCCTTTTTTCCCCCCCCAAAAAACATGAAGGGGGAGGGGGAAAACCAAACTAACACAACCCAAACAAACCCCTGCAAACAACAACATATCCCCCCCAGGTTAAAAAATAAATAGATTTACAAACCATAGAATACCAAAAGAGCTACAAAATTCTCCTAGAAAAAACCTCATATTAAATTAAACAAAACCAGCCAAAGGTTCTGTTGTAGAAAGGGTGGGGGGAGAGGGTGGTTTTAAGGGGGAAAACCAAAAAAAGAGGGGCTAGGGAAGAGGTCCTGCATGTTTGAGCCTAAAATTGGGGGGGATGGGGTTTGGCTGGAGCATCGTCGCGGCTCCATGGGGCCACAGCAGTGCTCCAGCCAAACCCCACCTCCCCCAATTTCATCATGCTGGGGGTTCCCCCTCTTTGGCAAAGCTGAAGGGAGGCGCTGCCCTCCTGGGGCAGCTGGACTTTTCCCCTTGGAAAGGGCTCCATGAGGTGTGGAATCAGCACGGGGGGAGGAGTGGGGGGCACCAGCCAGCGGTGCCGGGATGGAGACGGTGCTGGGATGGAGTCGGTTTTGCCATAGCACCATAAAGGGGGGGGAGGGGGGGCCACACACAATGGTGGGGTTAAAAAGCACCGTTAAAAAGCACCAAAGGGTTGGGAGGGACCCAGCCACGACCGTGGGGTTTTGGGAAGGGGGGGGGGGGGGGAGGGGAGATGATCCAGCCGGTAGCGCTCCGCGCAGCATGCCGGGGTGGTTGGTACGGCAGCGCCAGCTCGGCATCCCCCCGGTGAGCAGCCCGAGTTGTGGAGAGGAGAAAAAAAGCCATAAATGAGAAGAATAAAGGAAAAAACAACCCAAAAGATGCATGAGGGGGAATAAAAAAAGGCAAAGAGTCGGTGGGAAATGCCACCGAGGGCGCGCGCTCAGCGCTGCCCAGCACCCGGCGGCTCCGTGCCGGCCGCACCGGGACCGGTGATGCCATGAGGAGAGTGATGGTGACCGGCACGTCCTCAGCACACACATCCAGCCCCGACGCTCCCCGCGCTCAGACCTCGGCGAAGGCCAACCCACACTGCTCCTGGCGCTTGCTGCAGCGCCGGGCGACGATGGCCAGGTAGAGGGTGAGCAGGGCCACCCAGTAGCAGGCGTAGAGGATGGCGCCGGAGATGAGGAAGGCCACCTCGGTCTCGCTGAAGAGGTCCTGGCTGTAGGCGGTGTAGGCCAGCCCGCCCAGCAGCACGGCCACCCACACCGACACCGGCAGCAGCCCCACGAAGTTCACCACCACGGTGCGGCGCCCCGACGTGCCCCAGCCCGACTTGTTGATGGTGGCGATGGCAAAGAGCTTGGCGGGCAGCAGGCTGGACATGTAGAGGAGGGCATAGAGGGACATGAAGATCATCTCTGCGCTGCCCCGCAGGAAGCAGGCGTAGGTGGCCTTGATGACACCCACCAGCTGCACCGTCAGCAGGAAGAGGAGGATGTTCCAGATGCGGCCGCGGTAGAAGAGCTGGATGACAGTGGCGATGAGGAAGAAGGGGAAGAAGCCGGTCACCACCGACTCGTAGGTCATCCAGAGGTGATGCTTGTGGAACCACAGGGCGTTGTAGAGCCACTCGCGGAAGTAGGACTTGCTCCAGCGGGTCTGCTGGTTGAGCCAGCGCAGGTAGCGGGTGGGCGTCTCCGTCAGGCACTTGGAGCGAGCCGTGTACTTGGTCTGGTAGCCCAGGCTGAGCACGCGGTTGGTGAGGTGCCGGTCGTCCCCAAAGCTGCACTTGCTGCCCAGGAAGGTCTGGTGGTACCAGTCCTCGAGGAACTGCTGCAGGAGGGCGTTGCGGTACATGCCCAGGGGCCCGCTGATGCACTGCACGCAGCCGAAGTAGGACTGGCAGGCGCGCTCCACATTGAAGGCCATCCAGTACCGCACGCTGCTCAGGAAGGACAGCCACGAGTCGTACTTGTTCAGTATCTGGGGAGGGGATGGATGTGAGACCCAGCACTGCCACAGCCCCCTCCACTCCCTCCCCACGCCGGGATACCCTCCCTGGGTACCATACCTGGACGTCGCCGCCGACGCCGCCAACACGGGGGTCGGCCTCCAGGATGCGGAGCATCTCTGCGGTGCAGGCGGGGTCCAGCACCGTGTCTGAGTCACACACCTGGGGGCAGAGGGAACGTCGAGCCCCGCTCCCGCCGCCCACGCACGCCCGGCAGACAGCCCAGCCCGCAGCCAGGCAAGCCCGAGCCGTGGCTGGCGAGATGAGGCAAAGCTCCAGAGACCGGCGGGTGGTGGCAGGGAGCGGAGCGCCCCACGGTGCCTGGCCACTGCTGCCCCGGGACACCCAGCCCTGCCACGCGCACCGCCATGGGACCTGTCCCGGGATGCCACCCGCACGTGGGGCCTGGCACCCTGCACAGTCACACGTGGGGTCAGGCCAGCCTGGGGCACATCCTGCCCGTGCCACCGGGCAGCTGGCAGGCAGCAGGGTGGGCAGCGCTCCATCCTTCTCGCCACCATGGTGGCACTTTGACCCACACCTCAGTGCCAGCGGCTCGCAGCTGGCATGGGGGGACAGAGCCAGAGCCAGGCAGATGGGTGCTGGTTCTCCCACCCCACCCGCAGCCCCCCTGCCCAGGCAGGGTGCCTGCTGCCCATAGCCACCCACAAACCCCCCAACCTGCCCCATGCATCCACCTGGACGTAGTCCACGGAGTCTCCAAGCGCCCGGAAGGCCGTGTACATCACCTCCCGCTTCCCGCCCCACTTCTGGAGGATGCAGGAGTAGGTGTTGCCGCGCACCAGTGCCTGGACCCGGGCCAGCCCTTCCCTCAGCCCGGCCTCAGTTTCCCCCTCTCCCCACTCATGGAAGTTGCTCTTCCACACGTAGCTGCCCGAGTGCTCGGAGCCCATCACGTCATGGAAGATGTCCAGCATGTAGGTGTCATCGGGGCCGTTCCCATCCACCACCATCACCACTTTGAGGTCAGGGAAGGCGATGCGCTTGACAGAGCGCAGGCACTTCTTCAGGTAGTCGGGATCCTCCTGGTAGGCGGCGATGCAAAGGGCCACCGAGCGCCCCAGCCGCACCGGGTGCCCCTCGCCCCGCATGCGCCGGTGCTCCAGGAAGGCGAAGAGGCTCTGGATGAAGAGGTGCAGCCCCAGGATGGCCCCGTAGAGCCCAAAGGAGAGGTAGTGCTTCTCGGTGTGGATGAACTGGTACCCCGTGACGTAGGCAGCGAGGATGCCCCCCAGCACCGCCAAGGCGAAGAGGCTGGTCCCGACGACGCGCAGGGCCGTGGAGAGGCTCACTGGCATCTGGGGGGACACAAACTGGGCAGCGTCAGGGCCAAGGGGGTGGCAGGAACCACTGCCCAGGTCCCCAGAAGGGAAGAACCGTGGGACCCCACGTGTCTGCTGCCCCACAGCCACCCCATCCCTCACCGGTCACTGGTTTGGGAGCGAGACCTTCCCAGTGCCTCCGCAGGGCCAGGTGAGGGATCGGGGTTCCTGAGCATCCCACCGTGCACCCACACACCGGTCCCCTGCAGCCAGGCAGGACCGCGGGCACTCCCGGGAGAAGGACAGGGAAGGGCATGGGGACATCGGGGACCCGGCCCCGAGTCTACCCAGGGGAGAGGGGCCCAACTCGCCCCACGGCCATCCCGAGCCCCCGGCCGGGCGAGACCCCCGCAGCGGGGACGGCAGCGCCAGGACCCCCCTCCCCCGCCGCAGGAACCGGGCCCGGGGCTGCAGAGCGGCGGCTGCAGCGCGGCACGGCCGGGGCAGGACAAGGGGGTGCGGACGGGGGGCGCACGAACACGTGAAGGGGTGCGGGCAGGGCACAGAGCCAGCCCCAGGGAACCCTCCCCGTCCCCGGCAGCTCCTCTCAGGCAGCTCCCGCCCTCCCCCAGACCCTCACAACCTCCCCCAGGCCCCGCAGCTCCCGGCTTCCCCCCGGCTCCGCAGCCGCCGGTGCAGCCGGTACCGGCTCCGAGCTCCCGGTGGGGCCGTGCAGTGCCGCGGAGGCGCCCCGGGCGGGAGGAGGGACCGGGACCGGGACCGGGACCGGGACCGGGACCGGGACCGGGACCGGGACCGGGACCGGGACCGGGACCGGGACCGGGACCGGGACCGGGACCGGGACCGGGACCGGGACTCACCGTGGAGCTGCCGGTGCCGCCGCTCCCCCCGGCCGCCGCCGCTGTGCGCCCAGCCCGGCCCGCGCGGCCCCTTTATACCGCGGCGGGGCCGGCACCGCCCGCAGCCCGCGGGGGCCCCGCCCGGCACCGGCACCGGCACCGGCACCGGCACCGCTACCAACCCCGGCACCGGCGCCGGCCCCGCCCGCAGCCCGCGGGAACCCGCCCGGCACCGGCAGCACCTGGCACCGGCCCCAGCCCCGCACTGCGGGAGCGAACGGCGGAGCCGGGCGGGAGCCACGGGCACCGGGGACCGGCCACGGCTCGTCCGCCGGGGCAGCCCTGGGCCACGCAGGACACCCCAGCGCCCCCCCGGCCCCGACACCACCCCCGCGGCCACCCCATCTCCCACCTCCCGGTGCCACCATGTCCCCGCAGCCGGGGGTCCCCCGGGGTGCCCCAGGCGTGTCCTCGCGGTCGGGGGGTACCAAGGAGGACGAGGGGCACCCCGGGGACACCAGGGCACCCACTGCGTCCCTGTGCCCGGCTGAGGGACCGTGCCGAGCCCAGAGGAGCTGCAGCCCCAGCTTTGGGCTCAAATCCAGCACTTCTGGGTCCCTCACCCTGACCGGGACCAGCGGGTCCTGCTGGGTGGGGGCTGGGCGCGAGGTGATGATGAGCCAGGAGGGTCCCCCCAGCTGAGACCCCGGCACAGGGCGGTGCCAGCTGGGAACCCCCACCGCGGGTGCCAGCGCAGCACCCGGGGTGAGCGGCGAGGGCACTGGTGAGGCCGTGGATGGGGCAGGGACACGTTGGGACCCTCGGCACCACCGGTGCATCCCCACGAGGCCTGGCCGGGCCCGGCGCCGGTGGGGCAGGGAGGTGCGAAGCCCCAGGCGATGGGGTTGGACCCGACGCGGTCGCGCCCGTGTCACCGCTGCGGCGCTGCCGGGCGCACGTGGGGGGTGCAGCGAGGGGGCCAGGAGCTGCGTGTCCCCAGCCCGCAGCCCTCCCAGTGCCCCTCAGCAGGGTCCCAGCCCCAAGGTCACCCCACAGCCCCCCTTACCTTTCGGTGTGCCGGCGGCTGCCGGGCGCCTGTCCCCGCTTGCCGGCCGGCGGCTGGCCGCAGGAGCGCTGCCCAAGGTGGAAACCAAACTCCCTCCTCCTCCGGCACAGCCGGCTCCTTGTTCCCCGCGGCAGGGCGGGCGGCCAGCGCCCGGCCAGCGCCATCAAAAGGGACTTTTCATTCAAAAATCTGTCCTCTGCCGCTCGCAGCCGGCCCCGGAGAGGCGCAGCCGGTACGGCAGCATCCCGGCGTGCGCCTGCGGCCCGGCACCGGTGCAGCGGGTGATGCCGAGAGCGAGGAGCCGCGCTCAGCCCCCGCCGCTGCCGCTCTCCGGTGAGGACAATGCGCTCCCCGCCGCCCGCCCGCGCAACACCCGTCCGAGCGGCACCGTGAGCTGTGGGCCCGGCGCCGGCGGCTTCGCTGGGGGTGGAGACACAGCCCGGCACCCCCAAGCTGGAAGGGAAGGGGGATGCTGGGCCCCTCACGGCACGGCATGGGAGAGATGGGAAGTGGGCTGTGCATAGTGGGGCTGGGGGGCTTGGGGGTACTCAGGGGCACTGCCTGGAGCCCCCACGCTGGGCAGCCCCCAGCCCCGCTGCGCAGCGGGGCTGGGGGCTGCCCAGCGTGGGGGCTCCAGGCAGGGCCCCTGAGCACCCCCAGCCCCATCCTTGCCTCCCCCCGCACAGGAGCATGGCCCGTGGTGCTGCAGCACCCATGGGAGCTGCCCCAGATGGAGGGAGGGGGCGATGCTGGGATATACCTGAGCATACGATGACAAATGATGGCCCCACAGCCCCCCACAACGCTCCTGGCAGCCCCAGCATGGAGGGGGAGCCCAGTGCTGCTGTGGGAGGACCCCATCCTCAGACCCTGTGGCGAGGGAGATGTGGGGAAGGGGTGCAGGGCTGGCAGTGCCATGGCAGGGCCTTCCCCAGCACCATAATGGCTCTACTCTCTGCCCCCCACAAGGAAATCACTCGGGTTTGGCTGAAGGCATAGCTTAGGGCTCAGCTGCCGCCTCTGGGGACTGTACCCGTCCCTCCCCAGGGCACCCAAAAAAGCTCCATCCGTCCCCACCCGTGGGCACCCGGCTGTGAGTGTGCAAGCACGTGAGCTGAGCGTGCAAGTGTGTTTGAGCCGCTGGCTCCAGGACCCTCCTGCTGCCCCACGGTGTGAATGCAGTGCCAGCACAGCCCACATCCCTCCCAGCAACCCTTGGCACCCAGCCCGGGAGGGGGGACCCGCACCCTCCTGTGGGACCCCAGGGCTCAGCAGCACCTGTACTGCTGCCACAAGGGCCAGGACGTGGCTGGGGTGACACCCAGCGCTTCCCACGGCTCCCACAGATCTCACGGACACAGAGCTGAGCACGTCTGAGTTTAATCCCCCACCCCAGCCCAGCGAAGAGCCCCCCACCCTGAGGAGCCTGGGGACAACCAGCCCTGCTCCCCGGGCCGCGGCTTCCGCCCCGGCCGACACCGGCCAGCGGCATCCCAGGGAAAGGTGGTTTCTGCAGCCTCAGCCCTGCTACGGCAGCACCACGATCTTCTTCTGCAGGGTCTGTGGGGGGAACAGGACCCCCCTCATCACCACATCCAACTCCTCCAGCGCCAGCTGGGCGTGCAGCACCGTCGCGCCGTCCGGCTCGGCCGCCACCACGTGCTTCAGCAGGCGGTACAGGTCCCGCAGGACGTCCCACAGCACCTGGCAGAGCAGGGGAACCATCAGCACTCCCCAGCATCACAACCCAAAACACAGTCCTCAGCACGTCCTGGCAGCAGCAGTGACTGCCAGTACCAGGACACGGGGTCAGTGGTGGCACCGCCACCACAACAGTGCCTCAGGTTCAAACCCCAACCCCCCTGTGACTCAGTTTCCCCAAGTGCCGGCAGTGCAGTGGGTGCACTGCAGTGTCACAGAGGAAGGAGAGGAAGCTGTGAATCCCACTGTGGGTATTCCTGCTGGGAACTGGCTGCTTCCTCCACTGGAGTACAGCTCCCAGAGGCTCACTGCTGGGAAGAGGGGAGGGAGGTCACAGCCCGTGGGAACACCAGGCACCCCCAAGTGAGATCGGTGACAAACACCTCCCAGAGCTCCCAAGCACCAGTGCTGCCCTGGAGGCACAGCCAAGCAGCTCAGAGGAATGAAGCCCAGGAAGGATCCAGTGTTGAAGGACCCTTCCTTCAGTAGGGGAGGCACAAATCAGCAGTCCTGATCCCATTTTAGAAAGGGCAGACAATGGCAGGACAAGGGGAATGGATTAAAGCTGAAGGAAGGAAGGTTTAAATTAGGTATTAGGGGGAAGTTCTTTGCAGAGAGAGTGGTGAGGGGCTGGAAGGGGCTGCCCAGAGAGGGGTGGGTGCCCCGTCCCTGGGGGTGTTGAAGGCCAGGTTGGCTGGGGCCCTGGGCACCCTTGTGTAGCTCCAGGCCTGGAGGTTGGTGTCCCTGCCTGTGTCAGGGGGTTGGAGCTCTGTGCTCCTTGGGGTCCCTTCCAACCCAGACCAGGCTGGGATTCTATGATCCCATGAGCCTGAGAAGGGGCAGGGGCTGTCCCCAGGGGTGCCCAGAGGTGACCCACCTCGGTGGCCTTCTCACTGAGCCCCCGCAGCAGCACCACCACCACGTGCACAGCCGCTCGCCGCACCTCTGCCGCGGGGTCTGTCCTGGCTATGGCTGTCAAGCAGGAGGTAACCTGTGAGGACAAGGAGGGGGGAACATTGGGCTGGGAACACAGAGGGGACCTGATGGCACAGCTGGCCTCCTTGGGACCTGGAGTGATGCCCCACACCACCCCGGTGCTGGGGGCTGAGAACATGACCCCTGCACTCAGCCTGGGTGGCCCCATGTCCCACTGCCCGAATGGGGGGACTGGCTTTCTGGGGGGTGCGAGGCACTGAGCAGCCCCCTTCCCTCTCCTGGTGACCGAGGGGCATGTGGACACCTGGGGAAGCTTTTTAAAAGCAGGCAGAGCTGAAGGAGCCCAATTAACCCCCTGGCAGGGACAGCCAGGAGAAGCAGCAGCACCAGCGCGTTCCCGACATCGCTGCGTGCGGGGTGCTGGCAGCTCCCAGGCCCTGCCAGTGCCCCACTGGTGCCCAGCAGCCACGACCCAGGGAAGAAGCCTGAGCACCACGTCCCTGATGTCTCCCAACGTTCCTCCTGTTCCAGAGGCACCCGGGACTGAAGCTCTGGTTCCCTTTGGCATGTGGACTCACCAGCTGCCATACTGTGGTGCCAGTGGCAGCCAGGGAGTGGGCCGGGCACTGCTGAGGGTAACAAGGCCTCATGCAGTGAGGTGCAGCTGGATTTAGGGCTGCTGGGCTGGAGCAGGCAGCACTGCAGCTCCCAGGGCTGCTGCTCCCTGCACAACTGACCCCTCTTGCCGATTATCAGGCTCTGAGCCCTAGAATTGGTGGCTGAAACTGCCTGAGTGCCCTTGGCTGTGAAACAGCATCCACGTCCTTTATAGAAACCCCAGGCTGTCTTTCCCCCAGCAGCCCCGCCATCTGCTAACGAACTGCCCTCGTTAACGAGCCACGGTCCCACGCTCCCCAGGCAAGGATGTGGAAAGAGGGGCCCGCAGTGCCGGTGTGGAGCTGGTACCTCCTGGACGATGGAGCCCAGCTGAAAGCCAAGGCGCTGGCAGAGCTCGCCCAGGTTGGAGAGGCTGCTGGCCCGCAGCGCGGCGTCGGGGGCCCGTGCACCCCGCAGGAAGGCCTGCACCAGTGGCTCCCGGTGCCTGGACACCGTGTCACCTGCAAGGGAGAGCGGGGTGGCACGTCACTGGCAAGGGAAAACCCACAGCCCCTTCCCAACAATGCCATCCGGAGCAGCTGGGTTGAGTGCTTCCCCACCACCACCACCACCACCCCCTCCCTCCACTTGCACCACCACGACCAGCTGGATGCAACATCTGGGGCTGGTGCCTGAGCACAGCTCTCCGCAAGGCGCAGGTGGAGCCACAGCAGTGCCAGACACAAGGACACCATAGGGCAGCCCCCCAGGACAGCACCCACCCCACGGCAGAGACCGCTGGGCGCACCCCACACCCCCCGGCTGCTCAGCTGGGGCAGCCGCAGACCCAAGGAAGCGCGAGGCCCGAATCCTCACCCAATCCAGCCAACCCCCAGCCCCCACCCCAATTAGCGCGTGGAGGCGCCGCGGATGTGCGAGCCGCCTAATTAGAGGCTGGTGCACGGAGCCCGTGACCGGCATGAGCAATCGCCCAGCGCCAGAGGCGCCCGGGCCAGCGGCTGCACAGCCCGGGGGGTGTGCACGGCTCCTGCTGGGAAGGGGCTGCTCCGGCTGGGGAAGCACTGACAGGCTTGCTGCACTGCCAGCTCCACAGCTTCCCAGCGCTCCCAAGCTCTGGAAGGCCCTTGGATGCTGGTGTCCTGCAGCTGACAGAGGCAGTGGGATGCTCTAGGGATACAGGGATGGGACTCCAGGCTGCCTTGGGATACAGGGATGGGATAAACCCTACAGGCACCACCTGTGACACTGAGGGTAGCTGCGCTTCTGTGGGGAGGCAGCCTGTGCCATGCTCTAACCCTGGGAGGTGGCCAGGACAGCCTGCGGGGTGCTGGGGGTCCCAGCACAACGCATCCCCTTGGAAGCCAATGACATACTGGGGCTGAGCCAGACAGACAGAGACTACAGAGCGCTTCCCTTCCCTTCCCTCCTGGCAGACACAGAGTGGAGCTGATGGGGTTGCAGGAGAAGCTGCTAAGGGGTGGGGGCCAGGTCTCCACCTGCCCTCGTGCCACACTCAACCCCGTGTTGCTTCCATGCAGAGGAACAGCACCACGAGCTCGGGCTGGGGCGGCCACGCACTTCCAGTCACATTTGCTGGGTGACAGGCGCCTGCTACAAGCCCCTTGGGAGGGATGGGGCAGGGACAGAGACGTGGGCAGGGATAGGGATGGCACAGTGATGCCCAGGCAGCAGCAAGAGAGCTCTGAACAGCATCAGCGCCACTGCAGGGTGCGGAGCGTCTCTGGGAGCACCAGATAAATCCTTGCTCTCGAATCCTGAAGCTTTGCAACAAAAACAACTGGGTGCAATTTGTTCTATAAATACACAGGCGAGCCAGGACGTGCCGGAGCCACTGCCCGCGGCACAGGCACCACGGGGAGGGGGAGAGCTGCAGCAGAGGCCGTGCCCACCGTCCTGCTGCCAGCCGTGCCGTGGGTAGCTGCAGAGGGAAACCTGGGGCGGTGAGGCTGCAGTGCTGAGTGACCTGGACACACGGACAAGGCCAAGGGGCTCTGTCATCCCTCACACCACTCACTGGAGCTCCATGGAGAGATGATGGGATCGCTGGCCCAGAGGATGCCCTGTGTCCATCCCAGCGGTGGGGATGGGCAGTGGCAAGATGCGGCCCAAGGCTCACCAACCCTGGCAGGATGCCTGCAGCCAGGGATGCCACTGTGGCTAGGTGACAGAGGATGGCTCTGGCAGGCCAGGCAGCCAGCACATGGGAGCTGCAGGGATGGGGTGGTCCAGGCTCTGCCATGGCCAACCAGGGAACAAAGCACCTGGCCAGTGGCTCCCACCCAGCTGCCCCGGCAGCACAGAGCTCTGCCGCCTGCTCCCGCTGGCTTCACTCTGCTGGGGAGTGAGACAAGGTGTTTTAGGACGTGTCCCGGCAGCGGCTGGCAGAAGGGCCTCATCCAGCTTCCACCCCTTGGCCCTGCATGTCCGGGCGCTTCCCAGCAGCCTCTGAGCCCAGCGCTGCCGGCTGAGGGGACAGTGGGCTGAGGCAGGATCCATCGCCCCGCTCCTGCCCAGTGCCAAACCCCAGCCAGCCGCCCTTCGGCTTCCAAGCCCCTGCAGTGGGGCCACGGGAGCTGCGGTTGCCAGATGCAGCTAGCATGGCTGTGCCTGTGGACTCACCCAGCGCCCGGGTGACACGCATCAGCACCTCGCCCAGCTTCATCCTGGTGACAGCGGCTGCGGCGTCCTCTGTGCCCTGTGCTGGGCACCGCGTACCGTGCCAGCAAGATGGGCAGGATGCGCTCCGGGTATTCGCTGGAGAGCAAGGCTGTGCCTGGGGGAAAGAGAGTAAGGTGCGTGTCGGCACCAGGCCCAAGGGCGGCATGTGCCAACAGCCTTGGCTGTGCCGCCCTGGTGCAGCCATCACCCATGGGTGCCCCTGCACCGCGCTACAGCTCCTCCGCACAGAGCCGTAGCGCCAGGGTAGCCCAGCACTGGGCCTGGTTGGGTGCCAAGCTGTAAAATAAATAGCCAGTCAGCAGCAGGGGCCTCAGTCTCTGCTGGCTAACGGTCACTAGCCGGGCAGAGTCAGGGCATGCTGTGGGACTCATCCCAGGGTTTGACAGGTGATGCTCCGGCACTGTGTCTGGTCAGTGCTCCCAGCCATTGGGCACATGCTGCTGGTGTGTCCTCATCCCTGCTGGAGCTCCACGAGCCCCCCAGGTTTGCCTGGGAGCCAGGCCCAAGCGTGCCCTGTGTCTCTATGCCATGGGGCTGCACTGGCTTTGCCATCCCTCAAGGGATGCAGGCTGGGGGAAAGCGCCAGGCAGGGCTCTGGCAGCACTGGGCGCCTCTCCAATGGGGAAAGGCAGCTGCCCCTCAGGGAAAGGGCGATGGCAGAGGCTGCCCTGGCAGCGCTGAGTGCTGAGTCAGGATGAGCCCCAGCTCCTCTGCCCTCCAGGAGCAGCTGCCTTCACCTCCAACCCCGTTCCCCGGTTATCGCATGGCGCCCGGTGTGGGTTACCCTCCGCAAGCCCGGACACACCCAGCAGCGCAGCGACCTCTCCTCTGGCATCACCTCACCAGAGCCCAGCTCTGAGGTAGCCAGCAGTGCTGCCACAGCCAGCTGGCAGCCGAGCCCCGGTGCTGCAGTGGGGAGCCCGGCCGGCACAGCGCCATGCATGGCATGCTGCAGGTGCTGCTGCCAGCGCGGCGCGGGCTGGGTGAGTCACCGCCGCAAGGCACCGCGTCAGGGTTAATCACGGCCGCAGTGGGGCTGCGAAACGCGATGGAGGCAGCTGCACGGGGCGGGTTAATCACCCGGGGACGGTTGGAGCGTTGGTGTTGCACCGGCAGGGCAGGGACCAACCCGTCCCACTCAAGACCGTACAGGCAGAGGGAAGCACAGCGATAAGCTCCTTCTCCAGCTGCCGCGGAAGGGTACCCATCCAACGGCAGCCGGGGCGCCCGGCAGCACCGCTACCACTCCGGTTCATGGGAACGGCACCTCCCTTCCGAGGAAGCTGTCGCACTGCGCCCCGTCACACAGGGCACCTGGGTAATCCCGGGCACAAAGGCATCTGCCAGCAAATCCCAATGGGAAGCCCCAGCTGTGTGGCTGTGCTGAGTGTCCCAGGGCAGGCGTGGATGTGAGGGATTCCCAGGAAGCAGCATGAGTGGCAGCAGCACCCGGTGCCCCGAAACAGCAGCCTGGAGCCCGCTCTCTGCCTGCACAGCGTGGCTGCTGCTGCTTCCCCCGCAGCAGGGACAGCACTCTATGAGCTGTGAGATATGATGGATTAGGGAACTGACCAAGAGAAGCTGCTGTGGTTCCATGTTCTCCAGCCAGCACTGGTCAGTAGTCACCACCTTAGCCATGGGGAGGGACGTGGCAGCACCCTGAGGGAGCACCAGAGGGTCCCACGGCCCCAGCTCCTTGGCCAGCCTCAGCCACATGGCCCAGTGAACCAAAATGTCAGGTGGGCACAGCATGGGTGCAAGGGCTGTGCCCCTGCTGTGTTGAAACCACAGCCCCAGGCTGGTGGCACAGACCCAGCCCGAGGATGGTGACCAGCTCCTCCAAGGAGGTGCCTGTGGTCTGTGCAGATCAGCAAGTAAGTCAGAGAATAAATGAACTAATTACACACCGAGAAAGCACAACTGGGGGACAAAGCCCAACAGCTTTGGGAACACAGCACAGAGCCAACACGTGGCTCCTGGCTTGACCGAATGGCACCAAGACTTGATCCAGGAGGGCAGGAGATGCTGAGCCCTGAGCCCGGCTGCAGCTCCACTGCTCTGTGCCCTCACTGCCCAAATTCCCCCCAGTACAAAATTTCCTCCTATGAAGCACTGGCATGGCCCCGGTGTCACTCACCTTGGATGGCTGAGAGGTAGACGAAGGCATCCTCATGCTCCATGTTCTCCAGGAAAACCTGTGAGGAAGAGGAAGCACCATTGGCAGGGGCCCCACGCCAGGCTAGCAGTGCACACTGCAGCCCCAGTCCCTTGAACCGATGGTGCCAGCAAGGCCAGAGGGCTGCAGTCACACCAACCGGCCCCAGCGTGCCGGCATGCTCAGCCCCAGCTCCACATCGCAGCATGGGACTGGGACTGTGGTGGGAGCCCGTCACCTGGAGCAGTTTCTCCTGAAGCTGAAGCGCCTCCGGATCCCGGTGTGTGATGAGGCTGGCGAGGTGGCGCAGGGCAGCTGCCCGGACGGGGGGCTGGGGGTCATAGGCTGACACCAGGAGCTCCTGGAGCCTGGCTGGGGTTGGGCTGTCGGCACATGGGGCTGGAGCAGGACTCGAGGCGCCAGGCTCATGGCACGTGCTCTGCTCCTCATTCTTCTCACTGGGAGCCAAGGGGCTGCCGCAGTCATGCCTGGGGCTGGGGGCTGTGCTGGGGACGCTGGCAGGGCTCTGTGCTCCCAGCCCCAGCTTCTTTCCCAGCACACTGTCAGCAGCGGCACCCACGGTCCCGGGGCAGAAGGCCCCGTGGGTGCAGATGGCGATGCGCAGGTCTGTGGCCAGCTCCTGGGTGACAGGCTCAGGGTAGGTGCGGGAGAGCTCCTCCAGCAGCGGCACCAGCCGCTTCAGCACTGAGAAGTCGCTGGACTGCAGCTGTTGGGAGGGAGAGAACCAGCGCTGGCACCGCAGCAAAGGAGGTTTGGCACGCTCCCGGCACGGCGGGCAAGCAGCCTGGAGACCAAGCCACCTCCATCCTCACACCATGAGCTGTGGGAGAAGGTGGGATGGGCAGGAGCCTGAAGGACAGTGGCACCCACACAGGACCCCTTGCACTCAGCACAGGGGCTGAGGTGGGGACGTGGCCCCCACCATCCTGCCAATGCCATGCAGGGCTTGTCTTCGGTCCTGCCCGGACCAGAGCTCCACACTCTGGGATCTGGGACCACACTCAGGCATCTGGGACCTGTCTCCCCATCCCAAGTCTGCAGCGCCTGAGGGGGAAAACTTTCTGCCTTAAACTGGACTGCTAACCCCAGAAGCAAAATCCAGGCTGTAAGACCTGAGAAGTGATGCTTTAGCAGAGATTTTTGGGAAGCTTCTTGATAAATGTGGAAAAATCCCTTGGCCATTGGAACACAAAGGACTTTCCAGCTGCCTCTGAAACCTTCCAGGTACAATCTGTGGAGCTGAGCTGCTCCCATTGCCACTGGAGCAGGAGCTCTCCTGGGAGGGGGCCTGCCAGAGCCAGTTTGATGTTTTCCCCGGCTAAGTAACATTCTTTTCCCCATGTCAGGGATTTAGCAATAAGACACACACTGAATTATTCTTCCATTAACAGCTGGATTTTCCTTGGGGTGAGTCCAGGGATGAGGAAACCCTGGCAAGCTCGGTGACAGAATGTGAGCCAGAGCAATAGCAGTGTGCTCACAGACGTGGATTGCTCCCTGTGTAACGGGCTAACAGAGCAGCAGGTTGGTTTTAGGGAGGATTTTCAAGAACAGGAAGCTCATGAAACACTGGGAAGTCTGTTGTGCTCCAGAGATGGAGCCCATGGATGCACTGGGGTGCCGAGGACGGACTATTGGTATTTAAGATGCTGCCTGTGACTGCGTTGCTGGGTCAGCGCCTTGCTGGGAGCAGTATTTAGATTATTAATTAAATAACTGGGCTCTCAGGGGTGCTCTGCTGGGATCAAACCCTCAGCCAGCGCCCTGGCCCAGCTCTGAGGAGAAACAGCCTGTATGCATATGTACATGTATACACACACATACACACTGGGACTGAGCAGGGAGCCCAGCCCAACCAGACTTCAGAGTGATGGTGGTCCCCCTCGGTGCCCGCTGTCCCCCCACACCGCACCCCATGGCTGCCAAGCACCCCAGCATCACCCCCTCACCTGGACAGCTCCGCCAAGCATGGCGGCCACGAGCCCCATGGCCATGGCCAGGGTCTGCGCCTCTGCCGCCGCACCGGGCCCCCGCGCCGGGCTGATGCAGGCCCGCTGCAGTGTGGCTGCCACAAACTCCTCCACCTGCCAGGGAAGAGCACAGGGAAGGAAGAGCAGTTGGGGGTGTGGTGGGGGAGAATCCCAGGGTGCTGCCAGGTGCCCTCCCTGAGCCCCTTCAGCTCTCGCTGTCTCCATCTGCCTCTGGTTGAAGTTTTCCAACCCAAACTTTTTGGCAGCACAACCACATAGGAACCTTTCCTGTTGCCCACTGTTTGCACCCCCCACCCCTCCTCAGACACACCCCAGGTACCTCCCCAGCTCCACAGCCTTCCCTTCCACAGTCTCAGGACAAGGGGATGGTTGAACTGCAGTGGATGCTTTGGCAGGGCAGCACAGCCCTGCCTCCATCTCCTGTCCCAGCTCTGCCACAGCTGTGCCATGGGATGGGAGCTGGAGAGCCAGGGGCGGTGAGGGAGGGTTGGGGTGGTGGCATGACAGGAAACACAAAGGGTTCAGATGAAATTGTGCTAGAAAAACACTGGCCTTGGCAAATCCAGATGGATGCACAGACAGGAGAGCTAAAGAGCTCAGGAAAGGCTCCGGTACCACACCCCCTGGCATGGCCAGAATCGAGCGGGGATTTAGCACAGCTCACACACTTCATCACAACAAAAATCCTGCTGCAGGCTCTGGGGATGAACACAGCCCTGCCCCAGGCTGGGGCCGTTCCCAGACACCCACCCCTGCCTGAGACAGCTTCAGCTCCCACCAGCCACCCCATCTCACACACCACTTACCCATGCACGGCCGATGCCAGAGCTGGGCCACCAACCACGTGTGTCACTTACTTCATCCATTGTCCCACAATCCTTTTGTCATCTCTTTTCCACACCCCATAATGATCCTGCCTGGCCGGCGTCGGCCTTCCCAACGCTTGGCACCAACATCTTTAATCCCACAGGCTTCCTGCCTTTCTAAGGGAGCCTGAAATCCCCCAGGTTATTTCCTCTACGCCTCTGCCAGCTGCGTTGGCACAGCGTGGCCCCAGGCGAGCTCGGTGGCTGTGGCAGCACCCGGCCGTGCAGGGAAGGGGCTGGATTGGGGTCTCTCCAACGTAACAGGGGCATTGTGAAAGAGGAGGAACTATTTTGCTCCTATTTAAGAAAACAAACTACAAGGGCACTAAGGTCCTGTTGCACCAAACCCCACATTTCCAGCCTCTGGGGTAGAGGCGGTGGGTGCAGGCAACAGCGTTTCCTCATCGTGGGGAGAAGGGATCCCTGCCAGCTTTGTTAAACTCATCCCATGCTGGGAGGGGGTGCCAAAAAGGTTTAGGAATCTTCTGGGCTGATCAGCCCAGGAAAGAAATGCCATCAAACAGGAAGAAAGCAAGAGCAAGTGTCAGAATATCTGCTCTCACAAAGCAGGGACATGCAAGCTGAATGGGTTGGGATTATATTTAATGTAAAATTTAAAAAGAAGGAGAATGAGGAATAAATAATCCTTCAGTAGACAGTTACTGAGAAAAACAGCAGGATTTTTAAAAAACTCTAATCTAGGGGGAGAAAAACCCCACCTTAACTGGAGAGTTTGAAGCTTCTGGGCCAGAAGCTTGAAAAACAAACCCTGGGGCATGTTTCTGCCTTGTGCAGGTGGAAAGCAGCCTTGGTATACAGAGGAAATCAAGTCAGTCTCACCAAACTCGGTTGTGGGGGGCAGAAATGGCAAATAAACCATGCAAGGGAGGGGCTGCCACCATTCCCAGGGTTGGAAAGTGGGATCCCCTTGCACCCACCCCTTCAGAGCGTGGCTTTGTGCTCAGAGTGCTCCCAGCAAGAACAAACGCTCCAAGGAACTGGCTTAGAAATCCCTCTGTCCCTGCCCGAGGGCGCCCTGCCTGAAACACAACCCCCAGGTGGAAGCACAATGGCTTTTTGTCTGGGGTTCTTTTCCAGAGGTTGTTTCTCTTTGTACTTGACTCAGGGCTGGACCCAGAAACCCGGAAAATCCTTTCCCAGTTCCCCTCCTGACTCTGTGAGCCAGGGATGGGAACTGGGGGGTGTGATAGAGAGGCAGGTGAGGACAAAGCCATGCTGGGCGCTGCACCGACAAGCGCTGCACCGGCTCCAGCTGCGTCCCCTCCACGGCACGCACAAAGACTCCTTTGTCCCCAAGAGAGGAGTGAGGAAACCTGCTTGCACTGACTGCCTCTGCCCAAGCCACTCACAGGGAACTGCGGGACCAGGTCACCGAGTTACCAACCAAACAACACAGCCCAAAAACCACATGGGGTGAGGAAGTTAAAACACCGGCTGGGGCTGGCTGGGGAATGCCACGCTGCCCTCAGTGCAGGACAGCTGGTCCCCAGCAATATGGGCCCTCAAAGCACTGTCTTTTAATGATCTTTTTTGGCACTGGGAGCAGTAAGTCTCAGCTGGCCTTTGAAATGGTATTTCATCCATTCTGTGGCTGCCCATTCATGAGGACGTGGACAAGCACCGGCTGTATGAGCATGGTTACACCAACCCTGATGACCGGCCACACCACGTGGTGTGGGTGTCTCAGCAGCAGGAACCAAAGAAAAGCCACAAATGGCTTAATAGTGGGCAAGGGGTGAGTGGGACACGGTGCTGTGCTGTGCCAGCCCAGCCTGGCCGGCAGCCCAGCTACTGCAGCTTCCGGAGGTGGCTGCTGAGACATGTCAGGAAAAGCAGGCGCTGACGCCATGGACAGGCAGCAAGCACTCACTGACAGGTACTGATGTCCTTAAGCTTTGTTAACCTTGGAGGAAGTCTTGCTCAATCTAAAGAGAGGCTGGGAAACCAGAGTTCTGAAGAACTACAGGCTTCTCTCCGGGTTTTAGGATGCCACCACAGACACAAACACGAAGACGTCTGCTGGGCTGCTCCCTGTGGCCTCTGCAGCTCGCTCTGCCCTTCCTGACAGGACTGCACAGGGCAGCGTCTTGACAAGACACTTCCAAGTGGATCAATAAACTAACAAACTGCTTTTCTGGGGAATTCTCCAGCTTTTTTCCAGCTGCTTTTTAGCCAGTCTCCCTAAAGCCCAGCAGCCCAGAGCTCAGCCCACTGCACACCCCGATCCCCAGAGCTTCACTGTCACCAACCTGCACGATGTCTGTGAACACGGTGTCCGAGACGCTCTCACAGAGCGCAGCCACGAGCTGCAGGACCAGCAGCTTCCTGCTCTGCTCATCGTGGTACTGCTCCAGCTCCAGGAGGCTCCCTCCAGGCACTGATGCTGACTTTGTCCCCACTGCCTCATCCTCTGCAGCCATACAAGTCAGCGCCTGACGGGGAGGAAGTGTTAAATAGAGGCAAAAGTGCATTTAAACAGTTAAGTAGGGGCAAAACCAGCTCCAGGAGCACAGTGGTTATCACACCAGTGGTCCTGGGTGCACCCAGACCACCTGTCCACTCTGCAGAGGTCACACTGACTCCTCATGCGACCAGGACCTTCTGCTCGCTACATCAAAAAGGTCTGTGAGCTGTTGGTGGGTCCTGGGCATCCCACCCGTGTCCCAGCAGTGTCCCTACACCCAGGACGCTGCAAAGCCCCATGGGACCAGGGGCTGGGGCTCTACCTGCCAGCAAGGGCAGAGAAAACACAGCCCGGGCAAGGCCAGGAGGGAACCGTGGGGCTTGGAGCAGGAAGACACACAGACTATTCACAGCCTCATACACACCATGATGCTTCAGACACGGTCCTGTTGTTCAAAGAGCCCAGGGGAATGAGGGTTAACCCCTCCTGGGGCAAGGGTTGCCTCCAAATCCTGCCACACCCCAGCTCTGTGCTCCTGAGACCCTTAAGGGGATGCTCGGTCCCCTTTAGTGTCCGTCAGAGGGTTTGGCCCAGGAAAACCCTCCCTGGCAGAGACTTCCCTGCCCTCACCTTCAGGCAGCGGATGAAGAAGTCTCCAGCTAGACCACTCTCCTGGCAGCGAGACAGCAGCTCCACCAGGCTCTCCACACGACTCTGCTCCATGGAAATCTTCCGGTAAAGGGCCTCATCTTCATCGCTGGAAGGGGTCACGGCGTCACCAAGGTGTGCATACGCAGACACCCTCCGTGGCAAGGTGAAGTCCCACCTTCCCTCGGAAACCTTCGGTCACAGCACTGCCACAGAGCAGCCTGGGCACAGCCCAAACTGCTCAGTTCATTCAGTGTACCTATCGTGCACGTACGTATCGGAGTGCCATGCACCACAACAGGGAGTGCAAAGCACGTGCCTGACCCAGCCATCCTGCAAGGAACGGGATGGGCGCTGGCGAATTCACACAGGGGTCGCACCCCGTGGGGTGGGACAGACACGGGCAGGGCTACGGAGTGGTTTTAAAGCAGACCCAGTGCAAGCAGTGCAAACCCCAGGGCAAACCTTTCCCTAACTCAGGTCAGGACTGGACTGAGATGAAACCAAAAGCAGCGTATTTGTAGAGGGTTTTGTGAGGGGTGCAGGCAGCTCTCAGCACACGCAGCCTGCGGGCACTCCCAGGGCTTGTTCCTGCCAAAGAACAGCTCCCCTTCGTTAAACCAAACTGCCAACTGTCCCAGTGTGCATGGCTGGAGTCTAATGGCTGCAGTTTAATCCCCACACGGCCACGCTCTGCCTCTTCTTGTAGAGACCATCTGCAAGAGCAGGAGGGGAGCTCGGTCGCTGGCTCGGTGGCACTGGCACAGCTAAAATCCTCACCACGACGGTGCCACCTGTGCCCGAGGGATTCTGCTCCCTCCATGCAGGAATTATCTGCCACAAGACAGGCTCGGGCTGGAGGGTGGAAGCTGGATTCGGGGAGCATAAGGACTGAGGGAGCACATCCTGTTCCCAGACATGCTGCAGGCAGGACTCAGGAAAAGCAGAGCACACACAGGCGCTCAGAGAGAGCTGCTTTGCAGGGCTCAAAGTCAGAGCTCTGCACTGCATACAGGGAACACAGAGGCTGTGTGGAAGCGTGGCCAGCCAGCCAGCTCCCTGCACGTCTGGGGGGCACCAGCCCACAGTGGGACAGCACCAGCAGCCCTCTGGGCTCTGCCTGGCACACTGTGAAAAGCCCTACGTGTGGAATGGTGCCTGGGCACAGCCCCGATGCTGCTCACCTGACCGTCTCCTCCACCACGATGGTGGCACCCCCCTCACTGCCCACACAGAGCTGGCACTGTGGGTGCAGGGGGTGCACGCTGCTGCTGAGCCCCACCAAGCCTTCCAGCACGGCCAGCGACGCCTCTCGCTCCGACTTCTCCAAGAACCACAGCAGGATCTCCTGGCATGGGGAGCTGTCAGAGAGAGAGGAATGGCAGTGACCTTGCTCTGCACCCCAGCACTGCAACGGGACCAGGTGTCTCTCAGGGCAAGGGGAAAGACAGGAGAGCTCTCAAGTGGCTACAGACACTCCTTGGGATGCTCAGGGCTGACAGCCAAAGACATCTGTGTCCGTTTGCAAGGGGATCAGGAGCACATCCCACCCTTCTGGCCTTCCCAGATGGAAGGATCTGGGTCCTGGGAGGTTTCAGGCCAGGGAGGAAGGGAGTGCTGCCTGAGCATTGTGCCTGCACAGGGGACAGCCACCTCCACGCAGCCGCAGTACGGTGCTTCACGCCAGCATGACAAAGCACAGAGCTGTCAGCCCTGCCAAGGAGGAGGAGGAAGGAGACAGGGAGCAGGGAAGGTGGCATGGAAACCCCTGCCAAGGAAAGATGCAGGTTAATGAGGTGGAGTAGCAGCGCTCTGCCAGGGGTCTGGAAACCCGAACGCTTCCAGGCAGCTGTGGTTTTAGGTACCCCTGCCAAATTCCTCTGCAAAGAGAGAAGCCAGCAGTGAGTGCTGGCCCAGCAGCAGTGTTAACTTGGCTTGTTCCACAAACGTGCCACAGCGCTCACTGCACTCTGACATGATTAACAACATGATTAACGATGCCTTCAGCAACAGCAGAGCCCGTGTCGACACAGACCTCTCAGGGACAGCCCCCAGGACCCCTACACCAGCATCACTGAAGCAAAGTGTGAACCCACCAGGAGCACGTTCACCCTGTGCTTCCAAGAGCCAGTGCTCAAGCTCTTTCTTGTCAGTTTTGATGCTGTTTTTAAAGCCCTGGTACAGAGATTCCCCCTGACACCCAGCCAGGTCTCAGCGTCACCACCTCTAACCAGAGCCAATCCTGCTCCCAGGCAGGCACTCAGAGTTAAGCAGCTCCCCCAGGGCTCTGGTGGGGCAGGCTGGCCTCTATGCCAAATGTTTTGGCTTCAGGGAAGAGAAAGAACAGAGACAAGAGCTGCTTCCTCAGGCACAGGGCTGGCAGTCAGGTCAGTACTGTGCCTATGCCCACAGTCACTGCCTGCTCCAAACCAGAGCTCCTCAGGGTGTGAAAACTGGTCCCAGCTTCAGTTTGTGACCGTTACAGAGCACGTCCTTTGGAGGTGGGCACAACGGAGATCAGCCCCCAGGAGAAGCTGTGCCGCATCCTTTCTTACCGTAAGTATGACACATTCTGCTTGGCGAAGGAATAGAGGGAAAAAACCACTCCCAGGACTGACTGTAAGGATCCCAGCAGCAGGCTGGAGCTGTCATTCCCAACCACATACACCTACAGAGAGAAGAGAAAAGGGGGAGAGTCAAACACCTGCGTGGAGCAGAGGGGAGGCAATGGGAAGGAGAGAAAGCAAGTCTGTGTGGAAGGGAGGATGGCAGAGGGTTTGCAGCCTCCCTTCCTGTCAGTCTGGAGCCTGCTCTCCCTGCAGACACCGTACTCTGTACGAAAAGCAGCCTTCAGCACTGTCTTTCTCTTAAATATTTGCTTAATCACAGCAGGGCTCCAAGCTATGGAACCAGGCAGCCAGCTCCTCGGGAAGGCTGCTGCTCAGGGGCAAGGGCTGTGTTACAGAGAAGCACAACAGGCACCTTTGGATTAGCCAATCTCTATGGAAATGCTGCACCCAGAGCCAAATCTCAGCTACAGAGACCGGTCCCTCACAGGGCAGCTGGGCTGACACATGCCAGGCTGGCTGGGTACAAGGGCTTTGAGGAGGCCATAGGGCCATGCTCTGCTCCTCCACCTCCCAAATCACTGTCTGTGCCCTCCTCTACAAAACCAGCACCCAGGCAAGTCACTGTTCCCAGCTCAGTGCATGCAGGTCCCACAGAGCACAGGAAGTCTTAAAATGCTGTGTTTCCTCCTGAATCCTTCTAAAGGAATTGTCCAGAACTAAGAGCCAGGTAGAATCCTTCCAGCCACAGCCACCACGCTGGGAAGACAGGCCAGAGAATGGATAAATACCAAGCCTTCCAGGCTCAGGGTTTACTCAGGGTTGTCTTTCAACAGGCTCTACCTCCCTCCTTATCTCTGAGCTTTAAATAAAGGGGGAAATAAAGTGTCCCACGAGTTCTCCAAGGGACTTCCAGCTGGTGAGATCCCTGCTCAGAAGGCATCCCTGCTGCTTTGCATCAGGGTGCTCCCTGTAATCCTCGCCATACCCCATCCCTCTGCACCAGGGTGCTCCCTGTACCCCATCCCTTCACATCAGGGTGCTCCCTGTACCCCATCCCTTTGCACCAGGGTGCTCCCCACACCTCTCCCCATACCCCATTCCTTCACATGAGGGTGTTCTCCATACCCCATCCTGTCGCACCAGGGTGCTCCCTGTACCCCATCCCTTCGCATCAGGGTGCTCCCTGTACCCCATCCCTTCACTCCAGGGTGCTCCCTGTACCCCATCCCTTCGCACCAGGGTGCTCCCCACACCTCCAGACTCCAGGATCACCCACTCCAGGGCTGGGAGTGCCCTGGGATCAGGCCAAAGCTCTTTTGCCTGCTGGAGGCAGTGTGACAGCCCAGGTGGGAGGGAGATTGTCCTGATAAATGCCTGCCCTCTCTACGGATGCAAACAGCCTTTTTCCCGTGTTAATCCCCTTGGAGCCATCCCTCCTCACCAGAACCTTCTGTACACAAAGCCTCCCTGATGAAGCCCCAAGGATGGTTTCTCACTCAGCATCAAATGACACTTGCTAAGCAAGAACCAACCCCCCCCCCAAAAAAAAATCCACAGGCTGGAGTCTCTGTAGCTAATCTGGGTGCTGTCAGGCCTCCAGCTCTGTGCCTTGAGGGGGATCCACCCCCTAGCACTCCCCCAGAAATCCTTGTGAACAGCAGCTGCAGAGCAGCCCTCCAGACCCGTCTCTGCCTGCCAGCTAGTTACAACAGCTCATTACTACTCAGAATACAACAATCACAGCGTTTAAGAGCTTAGCCTGCCCAGGGGCATGCCAGCAAGCAAGTCACCAGCTTCTTCAAACTGAATTCCTGGGCTGGAGATGTCCTCCTGGGTTGGAGCTGGGCTGCTGTTGGGGTAGGCAGAGAAGCACTGGTGATACTGGTGGGAACAGCAGAAGGAGCGATGAGGGAAGGTTGCAGAAGAGAAGCTTCCACCAGAAGCCTGGTTCCCTCCCAGGGAGCAGAAGTAGGGACCCCCGCTTCTCCCCCAAACGCCAGAGCCATGCTCTGCACTGCCCAGTGCTCTGCTGCTTGTTGTGGGGGACCCCCTGCCCTAAGGAGCTCTGCAGCGGTGCTGACTCTGCACCATCCTGCCCTAAGACAGAAGCTGCCTCTAATGCAGAAGGCGGTCTGTGACTGACAAAGCCAGAGCGTTTCTCCTTCAATATCCCTGTTTCCTTCCACATTCCTGTGCTCCAGAACCCAGTGAGGGCTGGGAAAGCTGCGGAGCTGCAGCGATCCCTCCTGCTTTGGCAGCTCTGAGGCCCCACAGAGGCCTCCAGATACCACCCTGCACTGGGAGCAGCTCCTGAGGGCCCAGCAGCAGAGGCAGCTGGACAGCAGCAGCGGATGCTGCAGGATTTTACCCACCCACAGGTTTAAAATTAGCTTCACGGAGGCGGAAAGCCACGTGTGGTAGGGCTCAGCCCAGTGCAGTCCCTGCAAAGAAGGCTGCTGGTTCTTCCTTTCTCACCCATGGACCTTCAGGAATGGGACTGGACAGGCTGAAACGCCTTCAGTAGGGGAAGAGGGGCCTCAGGGACACCCAACAGGGACCAGCTGTAGCATGTCCCCCCCATTTCTGGGACACACAAGGCAAGGACATGGCTGCTAACAGCTGAGCTGCTGCCCTCCCTCCTCACCCCGCTACCGCACGCTTCCTACCAGCAGCTACTGGGATAACAGCACCGGGATAACCACAGCGGTTCTCCCACCTCTCCCTGCAGCTTGGAGGTGCCACCTTCACTCTCTTTTGCACCCTGGTGACAGCTCAGCAGCCTCAGAGCTGCACTGAGCCCGCCCAGTTCATCGTGCCCCCCTCAAACACCTCAATGCCAACCGGCTGCACAGCCACCGAGCGACCAGCCGGGGCCTCGAGTGTCACTGTCTTTCCTGGGTCATTCACTTGGAAGAGCTGGAGCTGGCTGCTGCCAGGCAAGGGGCTAATGCTGCAGGAGACACGGAAAGGCGTCCAGCTCCAGGACTCTGGCTCAGGCTGCCCTCTGCAGACCCGGGAAGCAGGCAGCGCCGCTCGCAGCAGGCTCTGCCTCCCACGCAGGTAACACCGGGCTCAGCAGGAGCCGTATTATCCACGCCCTGCAGCAAGGAAACTGAGGCACAGCGGCACTAAGAGGAGGATGGGGGAGTGACAGTCCAGCAGGAAAGCTCAGGCATCCTCTGAAAATTTGGCACGGATGGGATTCCCTACAGTCTGTCCTTCACTCAAGCCATCAGTACTCCTGGCTAGGACCTGCCTGCTCCAGTATCACCTGCTCTGTGACCACAGCCTGAGCCCTGAGGCTGCGCTGACAGCACCCCCAGACACCATGGTCCCGCAGGAGCTGCGCAATGTAGCAACGCTCAGAACATCTTGCTGCAGCTCACAGAGGATCTGGAAGCCCCACACAGAGCCCTGGCTCCCAGCCCACCACTCAGACTCTTCTTACTCTGCCACAGCAGACAGACAGCAGGGAACAAGCCAGCCAGCACGAGCTCACTGCCATCACACGGAGTGTTTTGGGGAGACAGCACTCGAAAGGGTTCAGGCAGCACCTCTGGTACCCAGCACAACACCATGGCCCTGCCAGTACAGCACTGGGTACAAGGTTATTCTCTGCCTCAGCATCCTGGCTGCAGGAGATGCTGGGTTTGGTCACAGCCTAAGACACCCCAAACTGCTCAGAGTCCCACACCAGCTCGCTCTTCCCCCTCTCACCCACCCTGAGGCCCAAGTCAGACAGATACCTTGAGCACGTCTTCCACACAGCTGCTGAGTTCTGCCTCTGTCACCAGCACGGTCCCTGCTGGTAACTCTTCCACTGCCAGCTCTGGAAACAAAGGGCAGGCACATCAGCACCCCCACGTCCGGGGGTCTCTAGGCAAAGGGCAGCCCCACCGTGGGCGATAGTTCCCTCACCCTCCCTCCATCAGGGCAGCCCTTGTTAACAGCACTAAATACCACCCCAGCCTTGTAAACACCTCAAGGTTATGAACAAATCAAACCAGACCACAACTTCTTGACAGATTGTTCCCCAGAGAGCTCTTCAGTCAGCACAGGGAAGCAGTGTCTGTCTGTCTGTCCAGAAGCCCCGAAGGAGACTGTCAGAGCTTCCCAAAGAGCACACAGCAGGATCCCCGCTCCTTGGCTCTCACTAACTGGACTCTAGCACTGCTAAATAGGGTGCAGCCATTCACACAGACACAATCGTGACAGAGGCAGCAGAGCTTTGCCTGCTCAGCGGCCCCGGAGAAAAATCTCAGGGAGAAGAAAAACCGAACAGCTCTGGGTGCCGGGGGTGGGCAGAGCCCCGCGGGTACCTGCTGCCCCGGAGCAGCGCCGGAGCGGTGCCAGGAGGGGCTGGAGGAGGTGCTGCTCTGCCAGCTGAGGGTGCTCTTTCGCCATGGCGAGCAGCGTCGCAGCGGCCACTCGCTGGAACTGGAGCGCCGTCTGTCTGTCCTGGATGTGTAGCAGGTCCAGGATCTGGAAGGAAAGCCCACCATAAAGGAACAAAGATCAGCCGCTCCTCGGGATGGGGAGGGGATGACAAACCGACCCCCTTGGAGCCAACAGCAAGGAGGGAGGAGACTCCTGGATGCTGCTTTGCCAGGTATTTGGCAGGACATTCCAGAGCCCATCTCCCTCCCATGCTCACACCCAGGCAGGACACCTTTCTGGGCTGAAACCACGAGCCTGCACCGCTCCATCAGCCAAAGGCTGGAAGCAAGAGCTCCACTCACACAACCAGGTAACGTTTTCCCACATTTCAGCCAAATATGGAACTCAGGAGTAACGCAGAAACATATCCCACTGCCAGAGCAGCAGAAAGAAACACCTCCAGCACCTCGAGCCGGGCCATGCTCAAACACAAGTGACATTACTGACACTCTCCGAGCGAGCAGGGGAGAGAGGGACTGACCTGGGGGCACACCAGGCTGTAGTAATCCTCGAGGGAAAGGCACTGCTGCGGGCAGGACGCCAGGATCTTTGCCACCGCCTCGCATTTCCTCCAGTCCGCAGCTGCTGCTTCAGCACCAGCGCCACCTGCCAGGCCAGCAGAAAGCCAAGAGCAGCTCAGAGCCACGAACAGCGGGGCTGGCTCTGGCTGAGGCCAGGTGTTTGGGGCCAAAAAATGGATTCCTGGCTTTTAGTACTCTCTTTAAACCAAGCATCTTGCAGGAGACACCTGAACTTAGCGACAGGAGGGGGAAATTATTGTCTGAGACACTGAATAATGGAAAGCGACTTCTACAAAGAGGTGTCCGAGGTGAAAGGTGGAGGGAGGTTGTGGTCGGATGGTGCCATTGGGTTGGTATTGGCCAGGGGAGGGTTTGGCACTAAAACCATCAGGAATCAGCTTTTGGACAGCAACAGTTTCCCTGGCACTAAAACCATCAGGAATCAGCTTTTGGAGAGCAACAGCTTCCCTGGCACTAAAACCAGCAGGATTCGGGTTTTGGAGAGCAAAGGCTTCCCTCCCTGGCAGGAAACGAGAGCAGGGGAGGAAGGCTGCTGTGCCCTGGCTTGGGGATGGATCTCACTCCACCAGTGCTGAGCAGGACTACCCCCAGAGCAGCATCAGTGTGGCTCCTTGGAATGAAGTGTGTTCCATAGGCACAGGAGGTGTGACCCCACGGAGGCACAAAGTGGATGAAGTGAGCTTGGAGGCTTTCAGGCCTGACCTCAAATGCGTGCATGTACCCAGCTAAGGGCATTCACATTTGGGAGTTCAGCAGAGGGAGGGAATAATCCACGTGAGCGTTACAAAGTCAGCCTGGCTTGACAAAAGCCCTTTCCCATTCCAGCTCTCCAATGGCACCGTCTCTCCTGGGCCCCCCAGGGGACCAAACATCTCGGACACACGGTCACTGTCTCTTTTCACCTGCCACCCTGGAAGCCTAGAGCAGCGTCAGAGCGCCCTACTCACCGCCCGTTCCCTCCATGATGCCCCGAACCACGGCCTGAACCCCGCTGGGTCTCATCAGCCTCTCGGAGAGCAGCTGACCGCAGAGGCGCCGCAGCCACGCCGGAGCCCGCGCCAGGGCCGGCTTTGTTTCTTCCCCAGGAGAGGGAGAACTCTGAAAGGAAACAAAGGAACAGATTTGCACACTCCTGTGCAAACCCCTGCTGACAGCAAACAGCCCACACCCTGCCCCGCAGGGCTCCAGGCCTGCCAGGAGCACAGGACAGGGAAAGGGTTTTAATAAATCACTCCTGCATCCAGCAGCACAAAGCTAATTAGGGCTTAACGAGAGAGGCCAGCCTTCCCAGGAGCATCCCCTCACGTAGAGCTTCCCTCCTTTAATTAGAGCCTTCCAGGTTTGGGCAGCAGCCCTGAGACCCTTGTTACTGAACTGTGCATGGAGGGCTTGGGGATGAGTTCGGTTCGGTGTGGGTAAGGGGTCTGCAGTGGTGACTTCCATGGGGGCCTGGCACAAAGCGGATGTGGCACTGTGAGCCCACAGGCTCCCTGGTCGAGCAAAGCAATGCCAGGATGGTTGTGTGATGGCCACAAGCCCACCAAGCGAGCAGTTCTAATGGGGTGCTCACTCCAACACCCCGAGGAGCCAGGCCAGCCCCACCACACTGGTGGGGGACAGAACAGATTGAGTGTTTCCAGTCAGAAGAGACCCACAGCAATCACCTACCCCAACAGCCCAACCACTTCAGGGCTGCCCAGTCACAGCACATCTCTAAGGGCGCTGCCTGAGCATCAGCTCGGGGTTTGTTTAACCAGACCACTGTGGAAGAGCCACACTGCACACTGCAAGTGCTGCTCCATGTTAAGTGCCTTATACAGACACCTCACAGCCCTCAGGGAAGAGCAATGCGTGATCCCAGCCAGAGGGTCAGAGGATGGAGCTGACAAACCCAGGCAGCGAGGGACCCCGAGCTCACACAGGCCCATGGCAGGACCTGAGCTGAGGCTGCCTGCGCTTCACCGGTGCGTTTGCACCAAACTGGTTTTTGGGGCATTGGAACGTTCCCAGGAGAGTGGCCGCGGAGCCCTGGGAGCGTGGGAACACACAGTTTGGCATGGCAGGTGGTACGTGCCCCGCAGCAGGGACAGTCCTGCTGCCACCGGTACCTGCTTGGGCCGTCCCTGCAGGATGAGCAGCTCCCGCACCGCCAGTGGCTGGTAGACACGGTCCAAGATGTGCCGCAGGGTTTCCTGGCACTGCGCTCGCTCTGATTCTGAAACTCCCTGGAAAAGACCAACCCCAGGGTGACAAGGACAGCCCTGGCTGCTAGTGCCGAGCCTGCCGGGCCTTACCATGTGCCAGTGTCCCCCAGCCCCTCACTGAGCTCCCTGGCTCCTCGTCCTGCATGAGGACAAACACGCATGGTGCCGGAGCAGTCCTGGCACGGGCAGGAACCCAGTACAGCCACAGACCCGTCCACAGGGCATGAGAAGCTAAGGTGGGACACCCCGAGGCACTTCTGGCCCAGGCCCCAGCGCTGACCATGCAGGGGGAGCAGGAGGAGCCCACGGACCTGGCAGTGGGCAGCAGGGCCATGTCCCAGCAGGCAGAGGCCGGCGAGGAGGAGGCCGAGGTGGCGGGCGAGCAGCGGGGTGCCCAGTGTGGGGTGCTGGGCCAGCTGAGCCAGCACGGTGGCGGCGGCGTGGAGCCGGGCCCCGCGGGCAGCCGGCGGTGCCGGGAGAGGCGCAGGAGGCCCCGGGCGCTGCCCTACGCCCGGCGGCAGGTACGGCACCAGCCCTAGGCCCACGGCGGCCCGCAGCGCCCGCTCCACAGCCCGGCCCTGAGCCACACTCAGCGTGTCGGCGCCGAGCGGCGGCGCGGCCTCGGGCCCGGAGCTGGGGGCAGCGCGGGGGGCGGCGGCGGCGAGCGCGGCCAGACGCTCCTTCAGGCACAGCAGCAGCGCCAGCAGCCCGGAGGCCGCGGCCCAGCCCGGCTCGGCCTCGTCCGCCACCCCGGCGGCGAGCGCGGGGGCCCGGGCCAGCACGGCATCCCGCAAGCCGCGCAGGGCCGCCCAGCCCGGCGCCCGCCGCAGCCGCTCCTCCAGCTCCGCCGCGTTACTGCGCAGCGTCTCCGGCCGCAGCGCGCCCTCCGACCCGGGCCCGGCCTCCCCATCCCCTTCCCCAGGCCCAGCGGGCGGTGGCGGCCGCATCAGCAGTTCCAGCGCCTCTACCACCCGCTCCAGCTCCGGGCCCGGCTCCGGCTCCTTGTCCGCCGCCATGCTGAAGCAGGCGGGAAGGGGAGGAGCGCGCCTCCCCGCCGCCATCTTGGGGCGGGAAGGGGAGGGACGGCAGAACCCGCCGCCATCTTGGGCGGGGCGGGGCAGGAAGGAGTCGGCGCCATGTTGGGGCCTGGCCCGAAGGGAGCGGCCCGTCGGGTCAACGGTAACGCTACGCTGTGATCCGCCCTGTTAGCTCGGGAGGGAGCGCCCGGGACGCATCCCTTGCCAGCCAGGCCGCGCCTTATGGCGGTGCGGAAGCCCAGGACGGCTGCCCCGCTCACCCCAGGCGCGGTGCAGGAGCTCTGGCCGTGTCCAGCAGAAGTTCCCAGGTCTCAGAGGGCAGACGGGCACCGCTGCCCGCAGCGAGGGAGCCCACATGCTTCTCCATGGCGTAGTCGGCCCAGGGAGGTGGCAGAGCCATGCTGGGGCCAGTTGCTGCGGGCTCCGGAGCCGGACCCGCCATGGAACACAGGGCTGCTGTGTGTGTTTAAAAGTACGTAAAGCAGCAGCTCGCCCCTCCCAAGGCAGGATGGCTGCAAGGCCTGTGCCAGCCCCATAAAGCCTGCAGCCACCAGGGTTGCACAGACACTGCTGCTGCTGCATGGCCAGGCGCTGCACCTGCAGCCACGGCTGTGGTAAGCAAAGCATAAGGCAGGTTTCCACACTAGTGTCCTGCTCCTCCTTTCCCTAGGGCCTATCAGGCAGAGCTGTGACCTGCCAGCCCTGTGTCGAGCCAGCCTCTGGTGCTGGGAAACCATGCGTCCTGGTACAGAGCCATCCCTTGGCACAGAGATGGCCGCTTCTTTGTTGGAGGAAGCAGCAGCAGTACCTCTGAGCGCAGACACAGGCAGCAAAAAGGGGTTTTGGTTTTCTTAAAACAATTTTATTATTTTATAATTTTATATAAAAACCGTACAGTTGATCTGATCCTAAGAAAGCGTGGCTTCCCGTTCCTGTCTCCCCACCCCGCGTCAGCCCCTTTCCCCCGTGATAAAAAACACAAACCACAAGGACAGCTAAACACAAAGTCCAGAATTTCAGTAAAGCCCTTTGATTTCTGAAAGCGCCTTTCATTGTCTGCGTGATAATTACACCTGGCACGGCCCAGAAGGAAATCATCCCGTAATCTGGGGTAGAGAAAATAAGAAATCTGCCTACAAGTACTTTATCCAAGAGAATTCCCTCACGTCTAGCACCTGGCACCACATCTTTGGTCTGTGGTAACTGATCAGCTGGCCCCGCTCTGGCAGAGGGGCAGTGCTGGGGCTGCCCCGTTTCTCCCATGCCGGGTTTGCGTTCCAAGCACGGCAGCAGGTTGTTGGTCGTTTCGGGGCTGGGAGCACGAGGTATTTTGGAGAGTGCCAGAGAAACCCTTTGTTTTGGACCCATGCCAGAGGAGAGGTGCCCAGCTCCAGCCGCCAGCTCCAGGGTGGGATTTGGGCATGGGGAGGGCAGGAGTTGATCCTGCCCAGCCCAGCTCAGAGCGCCTCGGCTCCAGGCTGGGGAACAGATGGCTCCATGCCCTGTCTGGAGCAGAGGGGGGCCAGCAGTTACACAGGCTCCTCCTCCCTCTCCCCCTCCAAAAAAGCACCCCAGCCCTGGTGACATCAAGGTTTCCTTCTGCTGAACAAGTGGGACACTGACACCAAGTTAAGGGGTGTTGGGGGGAGGGGAGTTGGTCACCTGCCAGCAAAGACCAACACGAATCTGGTGGGGTGAAATGGGGTGAGAATCCTGTGCTGCGCGGCTGCCGGCTGGGCCGGGGCCAGAGGGGGTGTGTGGGGGGTCCTAGTCGTCCTCCTCCCCCCGCCATAGAGGTCTGCCAGCTTCTTGAAGCGGCTGCCCCACTCGTTGAGGTAGTCGTAGTCCTGGTCGCGGTCGGAGGCAGAGGAGTTGAGGGAGCTGAGCGAGGCGGCCTCCGAGCCGCTGCCCTCGTAGTCGAACACCAGCAGGGAGTCGTAGGGGGGGCCGTGGGGTCCGTGTCAGCCGCCTTCAGGTTCTGAGGGGATGGGGGGGGCAGAGGGCTCAGTACCCATTCCACCCCCGAGCGGGGAACACTGCCGGCGGTGGGGCACCCCAAGAGTGCCGGCGCAGATGGAGGCATCACCCCCCGGGGTCAGGGCTCTCACCTCGTCGATGAAGTTTCCGATCTCGTCGGGGTTGGCGGGCCGGGGCCGGTACTGGGGGGCGGCCATCAGTGGGGGGGCCACGTCATTGCGGATCACCTCCGGGCGAGCATCCAGGCCACGGTGCAGCTGGCTCAGGTCATAGTCCTGCAGGCAGGGACACGAGGGGATGGCATTTAAGGGACAGCCATGTTGGGCAGGAAGGGACCCGGGGTACCGATGCCGGGCACATCCTTGTGCACTGCCAGCATCCTCCGTGGCATCAGGCCACAGGGACCCCACGGGCAGCGCCCAGCCCTGCACAGTGGCCCCACCTGATCCTCCTCGCCACCGCCCTCCTCGTCATAGTGGTAGACGTTGTCCCGCATGTCATCCTCCGGCGGGAGCAGCGGCTCCTTCACCACCCTCCTCCGCCTGACAAAGAGTAGCAGCAGCAGCAGGAGGACTGGGAACAGAGGGTGGTGTTACCAGTGTCAGGGCTGTGCTGGCCACCTCCCCCTCCCCTTCCCTGTCGCCCTGTACTCACTCAGCAGTGCCAGGATGCCCCCCAGGATGGCCAGGATGGTGGGGACACCCAGGCCACCAGCAATGAACGCTCGGCGTTCGCAGTTCTTGGCCGGCCCTTCGCAGTCGCACACTTGGGCTTTGACTGGTGTCACCTGCGACTTGCCCTGCCCATCTGTCAGCTTCAGGAAGATGCTGTACTCCCCCGGCTCCAGCTGCTTCCTCAGGTTCAGCACCAGGGCGTCTTGCAGCAGAGACAAACCCTCAGCACTGGTGCGGGGTTTTGCCACACAGCTGCTCCCCGGCGTCCCTTACTGGGGAGTGCAGAGAGCCGAGGGGACCCTGCTCAGCATCCCCCCCGCCGAGGGCCAGGTGGCACCTACCTTGTCCTGACAGCATGACAGACCAGTTGGTGCTGGAGCCATGCTCCAGCGCTGCCACGAATGGGTAGGTGTTGGGGGGCAGGTCCTTGTCCACGATGCTCAGGATCTGCTGCTCCGGCTGCCGGTTGCAGATGTCAAAGATCCGCGGCTCCGGCATGGGCCCATTGTCGTTCACGTCGTGGAGAAGCAGGAGCAGTGTCCCCGTGCCAGTGGCAGGCTGCATCCCTGCAGAGCCATGGGGTTAACGAGGCGCCCGGGGAGGGGGCCCCGGCAGCCCCTTCCCCAGGGCACCATGGGGCGCTCCTCACCGCTGTCCACAGCCAGCACGATGGCCTTGTAGGTGCTGTTGATGGCGTGCACTGACTCGCGGTCCAGCGCGTGGGCCACTGTGACGATGCCGGTTTTGGGGTTGATGTCCAGCCAGCCCGCGGGGTCATTGCCCATGTGGTACCTGGGGTGAGCGAGGGGTCGGTGCACGGCACCGTGGGCACAGCGCAGCCCCTCAGGCATGCAGCCTACCCCACGGCCACTCACGTGATGGTCTGTTGCATGTCCCTGTCCGGGTCCTGTGCCGTGTAGGAGGTGACCTCATGCCCCACAGGCAGGTCCTCCATCACCTCCACCCTCTTGACGGGGGGCACGAAGACAGGGGCTTCATTGACATCTTTGACCGCCACCAGGACGCTGGCTGTGGAGAGCGACAGGGGCACGGCGAAGGGGATGGCGTTCTCCACTGTCACTACGAGGTTGTACTCGCGCACAGTCTCATAATCCAAACCCTGGGAGGGGTGGTACACAGGAGCTGGGGTAGCACCAGAACCAAGACAGCCAGTGTTGCGGCAGATGCGGGGTGCCGGGACCCACCTTGGCAGTTTTCAGGATGCCATCGTTGTTTTTGGGGTCAGTGGTGATGATGAAGTCGCCATCCTGGTCCCCGCTCTTGATGCGGTAGACAGCTTGCCAGGCAGGGGACCCCTGCATGTCCTGGTCTGTCACATGCAGCCGGACCACCGTCACCCCCACCTGGTTCTCATCCACCGATGCCTCATACTGCATGGGATGGGACAGGGACAGTCACCATGTGGTCCTGCCACCCCAGGGCTGTGGAGACATCTCGTGCCGCAGCAGCACGGGGACAGCAGTGGCTCAGAGGAGCCAGCTCAGGTACCATGTTGGGGTCGAAGATGGGAGGGTTGTCGTTGGCGTCGGTGACTTCCACAACAGCGGTGGCGGTGGTGGTCAGGCCTGCGCCCTCAAGGTCCGCAGCCTGGATGATCAGCGTGTAGTTGGGAGTGGTCTGCAAGCCAAAATCACCACGGTTAGGGCAGGGATGGGCCTGGCGTGTCCCCCTCCTCCAGGGACATCGCCTGTCTGCTCCTCCACCCCCTCCAGCCACGGCCGTCACCACCAGCACAGACGCTCATCAACGTCCCTGCTGCCCACCCACCCCCAGCAACGTCCCCACCTCAGATCCCCGCTGGGCTTGGGACTGCGGCCACCCCCAGAGCAGGGCACCGGGGATGGAGAGTCCCCGAACCGTCCGGACCCCGGGGCTCCAGTCCCCCCAGCTCCCCGCAGCGAGTCCCAGTGTGGAGCTGCCGCGCAGTCCCCTGGGACGCAGCCAGGCGCCCACCTCCCGGTCCAGCCCGGTGCCGATGACGCTGATGATGCCCTTCTGGGGGTCGATGGTGAACATGCGCTGGGTGCTCTTGGGCTCCTCGCTGAGGATGGAGTAGCCGATGATGCCGTTGTTCGTGTTGATGGCGTCGTCCGCATCCGTGGCTTCCACGGTCATCACGGACGTGCCTGGGCGCGGGGACGAGCGGGGAGATGTTACTCGTGGGCCCAGACCCGCCGGGCGCCCCAGCGCAGCGCTGGCTGGGGGCTCTGCGTGGCGCCGGCCCCCCCGGCCCCCGCTCGCCGCTCCCCGCACCCGGCTTGGCGGTCTCCTCGATGTAGCCCACGAAGACTGGCTTGGTGAAGACGGGCCGGTTGTCGTTCTGGTCCGTCACGGTGATGATGATCTCCATGGGGTCCTCCACGGGCTGCCCGTTGGCCGACACGGCGTGGGAGAAGAGCTGCGAGGGCACCGTCAGCCGGCCCGTGGCGCCGGGGACCGGCCCCCTCGCCCCCCCACGGCCCCCGACTCACGATGTATCTGTTGATCTTCTCCCGGTCCAGCGGCTCCGTCACCTTCAGCCACCCCGTCTCCCGCTCGATGATGAAGATGCCCACGGGGGGGTGTCTGCCCCCTGCCCCGTGATGCTGTAGAAAACCTTGGTCTCCTTGTCCTTGTTGGATTTGATCTGGTGGCAAAGCAGACGGGGGGGTTGGAGGGGTCCCGGGGTGACCCCCGTGCCCTCACCCCATCCCCCCAGCATCACATACCTGCACCAGATCCTTGGGGAAGGGCCCCCGCTCGTTCTCGGGGCAGTTGATGGGGGGATGACCCAGTCCCTCTTCTGCCTCCGGAGCCCGTGGCCTGGCTCGGGGAAGGTCAGCACAGCAGGCACTGCATCCTGCAGAGAGAGCAGCTGGGCTCAGTGCTGCACCCACCCAACCCCTGCACGCTCTGCCCCAGGGAGGGGGCTACACCGTACCTGGACGTGGTGGTGGTGATGGTGGTGGCGGCGATGGTGCCGCCCCCTGCGCACGGTCACCGTGGCCGAATGCTTCTTGCCCGTGGTGTCCCAGGTGTAGATGGAGAAGTTGATCTTCTGCCTCTGCAGCTGCAGGGGCCGCGTGGTGGAGACCACCCCATCGCTGCTCACCTTGAAGCGCGTGTCATCCGAGAGGTACGCGGCGTGCCGCTCCTCACCACAGTCCTCAAAGCTCACTGGGGACAGGGAGAGTGGGTGGGTGGGGGGCTCTCGGTGCTGGTGAGGGCAGGGCATGCACCCTGGCACGCCGGCGCAGGCAGGGCGTGAAGGTGCAGGATGGTGCAACACGGGCACATGCAACACAGATGTGGCCAGGGGAGCCGTGGGGATGCACCGCACATGGTGCCACACGCTGTGCCAGGATCCCACCCTGGGCACTGATGGCATGTGGCATGATGCACAGCATATCCCTGACATGGCTGTGGCACAGGAACAGGCACAGCACAGCCTGCCATGCCTTGGGATCCTTGCCAGCCCGTGGCACATCCCTGTGGCACAGTGTGTCACCGTGCACAGCACCTCACTGCTGCCATGCCGGGGGTACGGTGCCCCAGCACCTGGGCACCCATGGGGGTCCCCGAGCCCCCACGATGCCAAGGACCATGGCAGGAACTCACCGCAGGGCTGCAACTCACCGCAGGAGGTGGATGCCAACCAGTGCGGCAGGACGGTGCCAGCCCCAGAACAGCCACAGCATGGGGCAGCAGTTGGGGCACCCAGCCTGCCCAGGCACCCTCAGCCTCTCACTGCAGGGGGTCCTCAGGGGCGGCAGGCGCCCACCACAGAGCTAGGGCAGCAGTGTCTTTGCATCACCATCCTGGCACCGTGTTGGGGCACGGTACGAGCCGGGCCTGGCACACGGGGGCTGCAGACAGCCCAGGGGCAGGCCGCGCGCGGCACCGCCTGGGTCAGCTGGCATCACATGAGCCGGGACCGCGCTGCCGGCAGCTCCCGAACAAACACCCTTTGTCTGGGAGATGGTTTGAGCCGTCGGCACCCAGCTGGAGGCCCTGCCAGCACGGCCGCCATCGGCCCCAGCGTCACCACGCCACATGGAGCGGGTGCCACGGCTTCACCGCGGGGAAGCCGACGACGTGCCGGGCGTGGGAGGCAGCGCAGCACGTCCCAACACCAGGCAGGATCCTGGTGCCGCCATTGCCAGGGCCGGGCCCCGCCAGGCATTCAGAGGCCGCAGTGGGATGGAGGTGGGTGGGGAGCGATTGCAGAGACCCACGGGGCTGGGGGCTGCCCCCTCGCCCACCGCCGTGCCCCTGACCCAGCTGGGGAGGGCTGACTGGCACAATGCCGGCCCCACGGCGGGACCCCCGGCAGCGGCTGTGGGAGCCGGTGGGGCTGGCTGGGCAGGAGCGTGCTGGGGCAGGCCAGGTGCTGCCGCAGCGGGGGCTGGCGGTGGGGAGAGGCACCCCGGCACCCACGGGCACAGGTGCAGCGCTCAGCACCCAGAACCTGGCACCGTGCCGAATGGGTGCAGCGAGTGGGCAGCACTCAGCCCCCAGCCCCACACCGGCCGGGTGCCACAAGGGCCGGAGGGCTCAGCCCCACGCCGGCTGGGCAGTGGGTGCTCAGCGCCTGCTCCCCACCTCCCTCCTCACCTCGCCAGCACCGTGCACAACCTGTTTTTCCAGCTCCTCGGGTGGAGCAAAGCGTCTCCAGCCCTCCCCCTACTCCTTCCCTCACCAGGGCCTGGGGCTCTGCTCCTCTCCTCTCCCAGGGTTGAGGGGAGCTGGGAGACCGGGGGGATCCCCATCCCCAAACCCCACCACTACTTATGGGGTGCTGGCACAGCCAGACACCCCACCGCACTACCAAGGGCAGGGGATAACAGCCAGCACTGGGACAGGCATCAGGACATCCCCCTAAGCCCCCCATGTCCCACGGCATCGCGCCAGGGCTGGGCAGGGGCTGAGTCACGGGGTGCCACCACCCCGGCCGTGCCCGCTCGGTGCGGTTGCACAAGGCAGTTGTGCCAGGGCAGGAGCCGCTGGTGGCAGCAGGGGGGGTAGGGGGGCTCACGTCAGCTGGGGCAAAGGTACTATGAGCATGTCCGTGGCGCACCCGCTGATGTCACCCCAGTTTCGCTATGACTACAGACTCTCGAGGTTCCCCCGCATGGGGCTGACACATCAGCGTCACGGCCCCCGCCGTGTCCCGTGGGGCTGTGCCACCCCAGGGACCCCCTACCCCACCCACCCACCCACCGGGTCCCGGACAGGCCTCGGGGACGCAGCAGCCCCCACGCAGGTGTTTGCCTCCCCGGCCCAGGCGCTGTGCCTGTCTGGACCTGTTGGAGGGAAAACACCGCGCTCAACTCATCAGCTTAATTACAGGCCTGCTCGTCAGCCCGCCCTAGCCATGGCCTGGCCAGGGGCTTCGGGGTGCTGCATGGTACTGGGGGGGAGGCATCACCCAGACCCCAGACCCCTGGCCTGCCTGCATGGCTGGGCCGTGAGGAGCTGTCCCCTTCCTCCTTTCTCATGCCCATCTCCAGACGGGACCCGAAAGGGGAAGTGGGGGTGCTGGGATGGGATCACCAGCACGTCCCAGCCCCGGGGACCAGCCCGCGGCACGGGGCGACGCCGAGGTCAGGCGGCTGCCCCGGTATCGGCCATTCGTTAATGATTGACCAGAAAGCTAACAAACCAAGCTCCCGGCCTGCCCCGGGACAGGGCCTGGCTCCCTGCTCCACGCCTGGGTGAAGCCCTTCCAGAGCTGGGGGGTGGGTTTGGGAGCCCCCACTGCAATGCTCGGGGCTCTGCACCCCTTGGACCCCCAGCCACCCCTGGCAGACCCGCGGTGCCAATGCCACCGTCACCCATCAACCGACGGCTACAGGAACGAGCTAGGCGCCATCCCGGAAACCCGCAGCCAGCACCCATGGGTGGGGATGTGGGGGGCACCCCACAGCAGCAAGGGGGTTCCCTGGGCACCCACCTGCCACAGCCCTCCACACCAGCACCCATCCCAGGGGGGTTTCAGACCACCAAAGTGAGACACCCCCACCCCGGGGGGCCTGCGTGGGGGGCCCGACTCTGCAAGACTGGTTCACCCCCATGACCCACGGTGCCAGGACCCCACGGGCGGGTGGGTGGGTGACCGCAGGGCAGGACGGGGACCCCGGGAGCCCTGGGAACAGTCCGCGGAGCCGGGACCGTCCCCGGTGCCACCTCACGGGCCAGGAGCCGCGGTTTCGCCCCCCGTCCGTCCCGATCCCCCCGTCTTCGCCCCCCCTCGCTCCTTACCTCGTCCCAGCGCCCGTCCCGCCGCCACAGCGTCCCGCAGCACCGTGAGAGTGAAGGACTCCGCCGTGAAACCGGCCCGGCACGGCGCTGCCCGCCCGCGGCTCACCTGCCCCGGGGGAGAGCGGTCAGTGCCGGTGGGGGTCCCGCCGTCCCGGGCAGGGTCCCCCCGGGCCGGGCCGCCCCTCACCTGGACGAGGAGGAAGAGGAGGAGGAAGAATGGGGCCAAGCAGCCCCCCCGCCACCCCATTGCTGTCGGTGCGGGTGTAGATACCGGAGGGATCGGGGCGCTGCCGCCGAGCCGCAGGTGGGTCCGGTCCCGGTGCCGGTGCCGGTCCCCGCCCCGCAGGTGCTGCCCCTGCCCCGCCCCGCAGGTGCCGGGCCCCGGCCCCAGCCCGCCCCGACGGGAGGCGGTGCCGCCCCGCCCCGGGGGACCGCGGGCCCGGGGGAAGCGGCGGGCAGGGAGGGGACCCGGCCCCGCGGGAGGTGGGTGCCCCGAGTCACTCCCAGGGGGTGGGGGGGCTCAGCGCCCTGTGCCCGCCCCGGGACAGGGAACCCAGCGAGATGCTGCACCGGGGGGAGGGGGGAGAAAACTCTGCGGGGGGCACCCTGGGTCTGGGGGCAGCACCCCCGGGGGCAGCAGGGCATGAAGCCACACAGAGCCTGAGCACACAACCCCCCCCCCCAAATACCTTGAACAAAACTGACCCAGCACCCTGCACCCGCGGTAGCATCACACGATCTTTATTTCATACAGTACAAAAAACCCCAACCCACCCCCCACCCCCCCAAAAAAAAATACAACCAAGAAAAACCCAGCAGGGTGAGGTGAGGTGGGGGCTGCTGCCTCGGCGGGGGCACAGCGGGAGCAGGGGCAGCCCCAAGGCACAGGCAGTGGTAAGGCATGGGGAGCAGGGGGGCAGCGGGCAGGAGGAGGGGAGGGGATGTGTGTGTGTGGGTCCTAGTCGTCCTCCTCCCCCCGCCATAGAGGTCTGCCAGCTTCTTGAAGCGGCTGCCCCACTCGTTGAGGTAGTCGTAGTCCTGGTCGCGGTCGGAGGCGGAGGAGTTGAGGGAGCTGAGCGAGGCGGCCTCCGAGCCGCTGCCCTCGTAGTCGAACACCAGCAGGGAGTCGTAGGGGGGGCCGTGGGGTCCGTGTCAGCCGCCTTCAGGTTCTGAGGGGATGGGGGGGGCAGAGGGCTCAGTGCTGGGGAACCCCAGCGATGCCGGAATGGATGGGGGGTGTCCAGGGCTCACTCACCTCGTCAATGAAGGTGCCGATGTCATCGGGGTTGGCAGGACGGGGCCGGTACTGGGGGGCTGGCAGGAGGGTGGGGGCCACGTCGTTGCGGAGCAGCACCTCTGGGCGAGCGTCCAGGCCCCGGTGCAGCTGCCGCAGGTCGTAGTCCTGGGGGAGGGACAGACAGACAGACAGACAGACACACACACACACACACACACACGTGATGAAAAGGGACAGGCTCAGACCACCCCCCCAGCAGCACCACTCCTCAGCCCCCCTAGGACTCCCACCTGGTCCTCCTCGCCGCCCCCTTCCTCCCCATAGTAAAACACATTGTCCCGCGTGTCGTCCTCAGTCAGCAGCAGCGGCTCCTTCGTCACCTTCCTCCTCCTCACGAAGAGCAGCAGCAGCAGCAGGATGACTGCAGGGAGCGGTGCCTCAGTGAGGACTGGCCCCCTCCCCCCAAAAAAGGAGGGTACAGCCCTGGACCACTGCCTATCCCCCCCAACTTACGCAGCAAGGCCAGGAGGGCACCCAGGGCAGCGAAGATGAAGGGCAGGCCGGTGGCAGGCTGGGGTCTCTGGGGACAGCTCTGCACCGGCCCCTCGCAGTCGCAGACCCGTGCGGTGATGACGCTGAGCTGGGCTTTGCCCGGCCGGTCCAGCAGCCGCAGGTGGATGCTGTACAGGTCTGGCTCCAGCGGTGCCACCAGCCGCAGGGTGACAGTGTCATCTGCTCAAGACCGGCACCACAGGTCACCCATGGTGACACACACACCCGTAAGGCCACCACGGCACAGCCCAGCATCCCCGTGGAGTTACCTTCATCGCTGACCTCCACAGCCCAGTTGTCCCCCGAGCCGGGGCCGAGCTCGGCACGGAAGGGGCCGGTGTTGGGGGGCAGGTCCCTGTCAGTGACGGTGAGGACCTGGGGCTGGGGGCTGCGGTTGCAGATGGTGATGTCCCGGGGCTCGGCCTCGGGGCCGTGGTCGTTCACATCGAGCAGGGTGAGGAGCAGGGTGCCGGTGCCCGTGGCAGGCGGGGAGCCTGCGGGAAGAGCCATGCTGAAGGGGGGACCCCAAAACCAGGACCTCCTCACGGGGACAGGCGTGCATGGAGCAGGGGTGAGGACAGGCAGCCAGTGATGGTGAGACAAGGACTCCTGTCACCGCCCTCACCGTCATCCACAGCCAGCAGCATGGCGCTGTAGGTGCTGTTCTTGGTGAAGGGAGACTCACGGTCCAGGTGGTCCCGTGCTGTCACCAGGCCGTTCTCGGGGTGCACGGCCAGCCAGCCCGCTGGGTCGTGCCCTATCAGATACCTGAGGGGCAGAGGGGAGCTGGTCCCACGGCAGGAGGTGGCAGGGACCCCCTCCAGCTCCCCAACCCCAGCCACCCCACTCACTTGATCCTCTGCCCCTGGGCTTTGTCAGGGTCCTGTGCTGTGCAGGAGGTGAGGGTCTGTCCCGGCGGCACATCCTCCGGCACCTGGGCCAGCTGCACCACTGGGTGGAAGACGGGCGCCTCGTTGACATCTTCCACATTGACCGTCACCGTGGCGGTGGCTGTCGGCAGCTTCACGGCGAAGGGAGCCTCGTTGGCCGCCGCCACGTAGAGCACGAACTGCTTCTTGGCCTCGTAGTCCAGACCCTGAGAGAGGGGAGGGGATGGGATGGGCAGGACCCCACTGTGGGCAGCAAGGGGGGTCACGGCGTGGGGGGGGACACACACCTTGGCTGTGCGCAGGACGCCCTCGTTGCTGGCGGGGTCAGTGGTGATGGCAAAGGTGCCGCCCTCGTTGCCGCGTACAATGGAGTAGCTGACGCGCCACGCCGGCGTGCCCGGCTCGTCCAGGTCAGTGACCGCCAGCCGCACCACCTCCCGCCCCGCATCGTTCTCTGGCACGGCTGCCTCGTACTGCGGGTCAGAGGGGCACCCTCAGCACGGGCACAGCCAGGAGAGGGGGACGTCCCGCCGGGGGATCCCCACGGTACCGTTTTGGGGTCGAACTCGGGGGCGTTGTCGTTGATGTCCACAATCTCAATCACCGCCAGCGCTGTGGTGGTCAGCCCCTCGCCATCCAGGTCAGCCGCCTGCACGGTCAGCGTGTACTCCCGCACGCGCTGCGGTGGACAGACAGACAAAAGGATGGACGCCCCGTCAGCACCCCCCTGTTTGGGGCTGGGGCCACCTGCCCCGTGGTGCCGCAGAGCCCACCTCCCGGTCAAGGCCGCTGGCAATGACACTGAGGGTGCCGGTGGCCTTGTTGACGGTGAACATGTGGGGATGGGGCTCCCGCGGCTCCTGGCTGAGGATGGAGTAGGCGATGACGCCGTTGTAGGTCTCCACCGCGTCATCCGCGTCCGTGGCTGTCACCTGCATCACGGAGGTGCCTGGGGACGGGGCGCACCAGTCAGTGGGGATGGGGACATGGAGACATCCATGGGGACAGTCCCAGGGCTCTGGCTGAGGGACGTGGGTGGGCAGCAGGACCCTGTGGCAGGGTGTCCTACCCGGCAGAGCTCCCTCCGGCACGGAGCCCCTGAACAGCTCCTGGGTGAACCGGGGCTTGTTGTCGTTCTGGTCCGTCACTGTCACTATGATATCCATCGGCTCCTCCACCGGCTTCCCGTTCTCAGACACAGCATGGGAGAAGAGCTGCCAGGCAGAGGGACGAGTTTGGGGACACACACACACACACACACACACACACACACACACACACACACACACACACGAACACCAGCACGGTGAGGGATGCTGGCACACTATGGTCCCCCTGCCCCCCAGAAGGGACCCACGTGGTACTTGTCGATGTGCTCCCGGTCCAGCGGCTGCGTCACCTTCATCCAGCCAGACTCCTTCTCGATGATGAAGACGCCCTCGGGGGAGCGTCCGCCCCCTGTCCCGTGATGCTGTAGAAGATCTTGGTCTCTTTGTCCCGGTTGGATTTGATCTGGGAGGGGACATGGGGAAGGGGGGTGTCAAACCCTCCCCCAGTCCCGATGTGGGGCAGAGGGGCACCACCAGCATCACTCACGACAGGTACAGCCCCCCTGCCCAGACTGATCCACCACCCATCCCCCCTACCTGAACCAGCTTTTTGGGAAAGGGGCCCCTCTCATTTTCAGGAACCTTGATAGGGGGATCACCCAGTCCCTCTTCCGCCTCCTGAGAGCAGCGCGAGCCCGGGGGAGCTCCTGCGGGATGTGGGGGGTGGTGTGAGGGTGCAGCCGGATGGGGGATTTGGGGAACAGGGCGGGAGGGGGCAGCCGGGTGGCATTACCTGGGGGGGGTACCGGCTTCGCGCGGGGAGCAGGGCAGGGTCGGGCCGAGCAGCAGCATCCCGGGAGGGGGCAGCGAGCGCCTTGCCCGCCAGCTGCACAGGCCCCCTACCGTGCACCCCGACATCGGGCTCCTCGGTCCCGTACGGCCCCACGCAGCCTCCGAGGCTCCCTGCGAGAGGGCAGGGGGTCAGAGCGGCTGGGGGCTGTGGAGGAACCTGTCCCCCAGCGTCCCCTCCCCCCGCATGCCAGCAGCCCCCGGACCCCGCACCCCCCAGCCAGGCGGGGGATGCCGGGAGCGAAGGTTTCGGCTTTGTTTCGTAGATTAAGGGAAATTCCTGAGCAGGAAGAGCCCTGCCCCAGCCCTCCATCCGGTGTGTCACCCCCTCGGGGCTCCCAGCCCCCCACGGCCAGCACCCAGGGCACGGCACGGCTCCCCCTCCCGCCCAGGACCAGCATCCCCCGTGCTGGACCCGGCCCAGGGCCCCGCAGCCCCGGCCGGGAGGCAGGATTAGGGGATTAGCAGAGCTAAACCAGCTCCGGGGGCCGGGAGAGCCAGGGGAGATGCAGGGCAAGGAGACCTGTGCCCCACAGCTGCCCCACAGCGTGGCAAAGGGGGACCCTCCGGGCGCAGTGGCCTTGCCTGGAGGTCAGCGCCGAGGGGCGATAAAGGATGTCAGCGGGGCCAGAAGGGTCCCGGCCATCTTGGGGGCTAGTGGGGCTGGGGGCACGAGGAGCCTGGGGTGCCCCCAGCATCGCTCCCCAGCCGTGACACAGGTTGCTGCTGCCCAGCACAGGGCCCTCGGGGTCCCTCCGTGCAGAGCCCCCCATGGCACCGCGCAGAGCCCCCCATGGCACTGTGCCCGGGCCACGTGCTGCCGACGGAGCGGTTTCGTGGTGGCGTGGATGGAACCCCTCCCCATGGCAGAGCCCGGCTCTGGGGCTGGTAGAACCCGGCTCTGGTGCCAGGAGCTGGGCTGGAGCCTCCGGTGGGTCCGGCCGAGGGAAGCGGGATGCGGCGTCCGATGCAGGGGGAGGTCAGGGCCTCTCTCTCCTTGGCACGGCCAGAGCACTTACCGGTGCTTTTAGTGCTCCGCAGCCATTAGGCGAGCACCGGCTCCGGCCGCGATTCCCGAGCAGCCCCGCTCCCCCGCTCCCCCGGGATGCTGCCGAGCGGGCAGGCCTGGGCCAAGAGCCGGTGCCAGCGAGTCCCTGCCCGGCCTCGGGCAGCCCTCGGACCCGGCAGCCCAGGGCCCCAGCTCCAGCCCCACAGACGGAGAACGGTGGCCCCGGGGCACCCAGCCCCATCGCCAGCCCGGCGCCGGGCACCCACCCTGCCCCGGCAGCTCCCAGCCGGCGCGTCACGGCTGCACCGGAGACGCCCGCGCCGGGATCAGCCGCCGTCAGCCCCGCGGGGCCAGACCGGGCACCGCCGGCCTCCCCCCACCCCGCCGCGTCGGGCGGCCTGGGAAGGGGCGGGGGGCGGCACAGCCCTACAAGGCAGGAGCCCGGCCAGCCCCACCGCTCAGCCCCGCATCCCGGGGGAGGGGGGGATGCTCCCCCCGCGAAAGCACCGAGCCCGCGGCCCGGGGGAAGAGCCGGCCCCACATTCCGCCCCGCACCCGACCCCACGGCGCGGGGAGCCCCCGGGCCAGCCCCACCAGCGGGGGAAGGGGGAAGGAAGGGGGGGGGAGAGCGGGGCCGATCCCAGCCTCGAGGTGGGGCCCCGCTGCCCCCCAGCAAAACCCACCCCACCGGAGCCCCGATCCCGGTCCCGGCCCCTCCGCTCACCCCGAGAGGCCCCGGAGGGGAAGGACGGGGGAGGGGATCAGACCGGGTTGAGTCGCGCCCCGACGGCGCCTGTTACCTGTTACCGGGAGCGCCCCGCGGCGCAGCCCCGGGGGGACGCACGGCCGGGCCGGGGCAGCGGCGATCGCGGCGGCCTCGGGGAGAACGAGGATGAGGAGGAAGAGGGTGAAGCGGAGCGGGCAGAGCCCGGAGCCCGGTACCCACATGGCCCGGCCGCCGCTGCTGCCGCCGCCGCCGCTCCGGTCGCCGCCCGCCGCGTCCCGCCCCGCCCGCTGCAACGCTCCAGGTGAGGCGGCGGCCGCGCAGGTACCGCCCCGCCCCGCCCCGGGGACCGCCCGGCACCCCCCGCTTCCGTCCCCCCCACCCCGTTCCCTCCTCGAGATGCCGTAGGTACCGCCCGAGCATCCCGGTACCACCGGGAATCCCTCCCAGAGCCTGCCCCCGGCCCTGCTGCCGGTCCCGGTGCGACATGTCCCCCCGCCCCAGGCTGGGCTCCGGCTCCTGGGCACCCCCGGGACACTCCGGGAACTCAGCCGGGAAGGGGGAGGTGCTTGGCCCCGCCGGGGGGGCCCCGTCGGACGCTGGCTGCGGCCTCGCCCCCTCCCCAACACCCGGGAGGGGCTCAACCTGCCCCGAGCTTCTGCCGGGGGGGGGTGGTGGGTTGCACCCCGCTGTGTGTGGGGGCTCCGCACCCAGTGAGGGGGATCAGTGCCCCAGGGCTCCTCCGTGCCCCCCATCAGGCTGCTGGGGGTCACTGGGGCTGTTGGGTCCCTGAGTGGGAGGGGCGGATATCCCTGGGGGTCCCAGTGAGACCCCAGGGAGGGGGCATGTTCTCACCATCCCCCTGCTGGGACCATGCCCTGGGGGGTTCTGGCATCCCGGGCATCTGTGCTGGATGCCTGCGCGGGTGCCCCCCAGGAGTCCCCCCAGCTCTGGCAGGCAGGATTCCCAGTTGGACTCGGCCAAGGTCACCACTGGCCACTGGGAAGGTCCCCAGCTGACACGAGGCCCTGCAGCCAGTGCGACAGGAACCATGTCAGCCCGCACCTTCACCCACCTCCTCCTCCTCCTCCTGGCAGTAGGACTGACCCCATGGGGCCAGGGGCTGTGCAGTGTTTCCCCGGGGGCTGCACAGGGGCTGCCCCCTTCCCTGACCCCCCAGCCCAGCAGGACACGGTGCTGACCTTCCCTGACACAGGCCATGGGCTCCGGAGGCAGAAGAGGGACTGGGTCATCCCCCCATCAACTGCCGCGAGAACGAGCGGGGGCCCTTCCCCAAGCATCTGGTGCAGGTATGTGACGCTGGGGGGATGGGGTGAGGGCACGGGGGTCACCCCGGGACCCCTCCAACCCCCCCGTCTGCTTTGCCACCAGATCAAATCCAACAAGGACAAGGAGACCAAGGTTTTCTACAGCATCACGGGGCAGGGGGCAGACACCCCCCCGTGGGCATCTTCATCATCGAGCGGGAGACGGGGTGGCTGAAGGTGACGGAGCCGCTGGACCGGGAGAAGATCAACAGATACATCGTGAGTCGGGGGCCGTGGGGGGGCGAGGGGCCGGTCCCCGGCGCCACGGGCCGGCTGACGGTGCCCTCGCAGCTCTTCTCCCACGCCGTGTCGGCCAACGGGCAGCCCGTGGAGGACCCCATGGAGATCATCATCACCGTGACGGACCAGAACGACAACCGGCCCGTCTTCACCAAGCCAGTCTTCGTGGGCTACATCGAGGAGACCGCCAAGCCGGGTGCGGGGAGCGGCGAGCGGGGGCCGGGGGGGCCGGCGCCACGCAGAGCCCCCAGCCAGCGCTGCGCTGGGGCGCCCGGCGGGTCTGGGCCCACGAGTAACATCTCCCCGCTCGTCCCCGCGCCCAGGCACGTCCGTGATGACCGTGGAAGCCACGGATGCGGACGACGCCATCAACACGAACAACGGCATCATCGGCTACTCCATCCTCAGCGAGGAGCCCAAGAGCACCCAGCGCATGTTCACCATCGACCCCCAGAAGGGCATCATCAGCGTCATCGGCACCGGGCTGGACCGGGAGGTGGGCGCCTGGCTGCGTCCCAGGGGACTGCGCGGCAGCTCCACACTGGGACTCGCTGCGGGGAGCTGGGGGGACTGGAGCCCCGGGGTCCGGACGGTTCGGGGACTCTCCATCCCCGGTGCCCCGCTCTGGGGGTGGCCGCAGTCCCAAGCCCAGCGGGGATCTGAGGTGGGGACGTTGCTGGGGGTGGGTGGGCAGCAGGGACGTTGATGAGCGTCTGTGCTGGTGGTGACGGCCGTGGCTGGAGGGGGTGGAGGAGCAGACAGGCGATGTCCCTGGAGGAGGGGGACACGCCGGGCCCCTCCCTGCCCTAACCGTGGTGATTTTGGCTTGCAGACCACTCCCAACTACACGCTGATCATCCAGGCTGCGGACCTTGAGGGTGCAGGCCTGACCACCACTGCCACCGCCATCGTAGAAGTAAAGGTAAGGTGCCAACCCAGCCCCGTGTCCCCGTGGCAGGCAGACTGGCAGGGTTAGGCCTCTGTGAAGCCGCTGCCTATTTCTAGCAGCCCCCACATACCTGGCTGCTGTGGCACTGCCATGCTGCGGGCACTTTCCAAGGAGGGAGGCACGGCTGGGATGGCAGCTCCACCATGGCTCCTCCTGGCCCGGCACCCCAACACCCCTCTGGGCTCTGGCCCACCATCCCAGGGCCGCAGTGCTGCCAGAACGTGGGTGCCGGCAGAGCTCCCGGGCGCACCTCCCAGGGGGAAGCCACCTGCATGGGCTCAGCCCAGCTGGGGAGGAGCGCCCAGTCCTGCTGCGGCCCTGCGCCGGGATAGCGGCATCCAGCCTCACCAGCTCTGCAAGGAGAGGCCGCGGTGCCGGGACAGGCAGCTGGGTCAGGAGATGGCATTTTGCACGGTGTCACCGGCCAGCAGCTCCTGGCCAGGCAGGATGGAGGAGAGCAAGGTAGGCAGCTGGGCACCCTCACTCACCGCCGTGCCTCGCCGGCATCCACGGTTCAACCGGCAGCCAAGGCCTGGAGCCAGTGCCGGGGTGGCAGCGAAGGCTGATCCAGCTCCAGGGAGAGAGCCTGGCCCTGTGCGACCAGCAGCAGCTCTGGAGCAGCAGGATGCAGCCCCTGCACTGGGCTCCTGCCCTGCGCAGTGGGATCAGGGGGCTCCCAGAGCCAATGGGACCCACCTCCCTGCCTTCAGCCCCTGCTCCAGCAGTGCTGAGCACTTGCAGGGTTAATGTCCACCCGCCTGTGACGCTGCTGTGGGCTGGGAGGGTGACAGGGACAGGGCTGTTCCTTCCCTGGGCCTCGGCCAGTTGTTGCCGCCATGTTGCGGCCCATCGGCACGGGTGGGTGAGGCGGGAGCCTGGTGCTGCCGCCGGCACACAGCCCTCTGTCCAGGCAGGAATGCGGCCAGCGCTGTGCAGTGGGAGGCAGCAGCGCCCAGGGGGTGCTGGCAGGTGCTGGGGGAGGGCAGGGCCCCCGCACAGCGGCCCTGGGGCTGGTGGAGCTGAGCCCTGCGGCGTGGGAAGGACGTGGGTGCCCATATCCCAGCCCTGGGGGCTCTGGCTGCGCAGCCAGCGGCCTGGAGGGCTGCAGGGAGGGGGCACGCAGACAGCCAGGCCAAGGACCCCCCGGAGAGGGGCTGGGGCTGGCAGGGGGGTTCAGCCGGTGCTGCCAGGACGTGTCCCAGCCCCGCTTCCTCCTTTGCCACAGCCCAAAGCCCCAGCTGGGATGGAGAACGGGATCCTCACCACCCACGTGCTGAACACGGACACGGGGCTGCCGGCAGCCGGACTCGCCGTGTCCCTGTCCCGGCTGCAGGAGCTGGGGCAGCAGTGGACGGAGCTGGCGCAGAGGTGGGTGAGCAGCAGCAGGGAAGGGGCAGGGGATGCTGCCACCCACATGTCTGTCTGTCTGTCCCCACGGCTGCCCAGCCCTTCACCCAGGGGGTGCTGCTGGGGGGACGGGGGTGGGGACAGCCACGGTGTGCTCCCTGTTTCAGGCGGACGGATGAGGACGGGCGCTGCCTGCCGCTCCTGGCTTGGGACCGGGCCGAGGCCGGCACCTACAAGCTGCGCTTCGAGACGGCGGCATATTGGCAGGGCCAGGGGCACACCAGCTTCTACCCCTTCGTGGAGGTACGGGGGCTGCGGACTTGCTGTAGCCGGACTGGCAGTGCTGCCAGCTCAGCTCCAGGCATCCCCCAGGGCCTGGCTCCGGGAAGCTGACCCCTGTTGCTCTTGCCCAGGTCGTGTTCACTGTCACTGACCCGGCGCGGAAGCTGCACGTCCCGCTGCTGATCAGCCCCTACTCCTACATGACGTACCGCGGCAGCTAGAGCGGCACGGGCCTGGGGGGATGAACTGCACCACCAACACCATTAAAGGCTTCAACCAGCACCGTTGGTCTCAAAAAAAAACCCCACCCCCAAAGAAACCAGCTTCCTTCCAGGCAGCTGGAAGAAGGCAGCCGGGGGGCTCTGAGCAGGCCCCCCATTCCAGGATGAACTGGTGGGTGGGATGCCGGGAGCCCTCCGGCTGCGCCGTGGTCCTGTGCTGGATCAGAGCCGCTGTCCCAGCAGCTGCTCAGGAGTGGGGGGCTGCTCGGGGGAAAAGGCCCCCTGGGGAGGAGAGGGGGTGTCCACAGGGCTGGTTAATGGTGATAGGTACAAACAGGGCACAGCCGCGCTCCTGGCCCAGTGGGTCCCTGGGTGCCAGCTGGCATCAGGTGGGCACGGACACGAGTCCGGCGGGGCCCTGCCCCACAGCCTGTCCCAGCACAGGGGCTGCCAGGGGCTTGAAGCCCAAATTGTCCAGGGGGATCCCAAAAGCCGTCAGCTTCGCCTCCATTGTCTGCAGCATGTCATCGTGCGCCTGCGAGAGAAGCGCCACGTGGGTCAGCCCAACGCCCAGCTCCCTGCAACCTCCCCGTCCCCCCACCCCAGAACAGGGACTCCCAACACCCCTTCCCCACAGGGTGAGTGGGAGGGAAACTGCAGCCTGGGCTGGGTCTGGCACAGGGCACAGAGCAGCTCAGCCAGCCTGGGGGAGTTCCCTTCCCTCCAGTCCATGGCCTGGAGCAGAAGGGCCCATTCCCACACTCCCCCAAAGCCAGAGGAACCACCCAGCAGCCCCCCAGCCCTGAGCTGGGGTTGAAGGGAGACACGAGGCAGCCCCCAGCCTCTTCCCTCACCTTGCAGACCCGGGCCAGCTGGAGCTGCAGGTCCTGGATGGTGCTGTTCTTGGAGCTGAGCACGTCCTGCAAAGGGAAACGGGGCCTTAGGCAGCAGCGCTGGCAGCATGGTGGCTGTGCCGTAGGCGGGACGGTGCGGCGCACAGAGGGTCGGTTGTGTGGTGGCCGAGCCAGCTCCGGCGCCTGGCTCAAGCTGAGCAGCTCCCAGCATGGCCTGGCAAGCAGCCACCACCCCCTCCAAGCCAGCAGTGCCAGGGATGGGGACCTCAGGGACCAACAGCACAGGTGCCAGCGTGGCCCCACCATCGTCATCCTCACCCCCCACGGGAAGAGGAAGGGGGAGGCGATGGCTGCACCTGCTCTGGCAGCACCACCACGGCGCTGGGGGGGTCATGGGGACAGAGTCTCCCCAAAAGACGCCCGTGGCAGCTGAGTGGAGGAATTTTGGGGCTGTGGCAGCTGCGGGAGTGCCCGACGCCGTGACGCCTTCCCAGGAACGCAGCGCCCGCTGCAGCGGCACCTGCTCCTAGGTGACACGTGGGTCCCTGAGCCGCCACGCTGGAGCTTTCTGTGCTGGTATTTTTAGCCCAGCAGACGCTGCAGAGCCCCCAGGAACCCGTCTGTGCCGGTGGGGTGACAGGAGAGGTTCACTGGATGTGTGTGGAGCAGCCCGTGTTGCTGAGGGACCCGGCCTGGGGCCGTTCTCCTTCAAACAGGCCCCACCAGAGCAAGAGGCTGGTGCCAAACTCCAACACCCACACGCTCCACGCTCCAGGGAAAGCCGGGGCGCCCCGCGGCACCGCACGCGGCTCTGGGAGTGCTGGGAACGACTGACACAGCAGCTACAGCCACGCAGGACGAGGATCCACAGGCTACAGGGGCTGTGTTCACCGCAAAGCAGCCTCTGGTCCCCCCCTGACTCCACACCCCAGCAGGGTTTCTGCAGGGTGTCCTATGAGCCCACGCTACCTCCAGCTTCTGTGAGACCAAGGAGAGGGCGGTGGGATCAAGGTAGGAGGCTGCGAAGACCTCGCTGAGCTCCACCTCCTTCTTCTCCAGCACGCCCAGCAGCGTCTTCAGCTTGCGCTCCAGGAGCAGGTTCTTGAAGCCTGTCTTCTGCTGCACCTCATGGATGGCTTTGGTGAACTTCTGATAGAGCTCATCTCGCTCTGCCTGCACCTGCGCCCAAAAGACACCGTGCTGTCGGGACCCCCGGGGCCAGCACCACATCCCTGCCTGCTCCAGCACGATCCCAGCCCCGCAGAGAAGGCAGGCAGCTGCCAGAGCAGCTTTATCCCCATCCCTCTGTGGCCAGCACCCCCTCAGCACCTGTACTGCTGCCTCCCACCCCACTGGGGACACCCCCAACAGCACAAGGGGCTGCAGTGTGATTTCAGGCCCCATGGAGTGCAGGGGTCTCTCCTCCCTGCATCCCACAGCAGTCCCTGGCTCACAGCTAGTTAATAAGTGTCCTAATTAGGAGACGCTGTCTCCTGCACAGCCTATTTCTGAAAGCACCGAATATGTTGCTGCCTTAATGATGGATCGTTAACGAGGCCTCGGATCAACGCTCCGTATTCCTGGGGATTTCTGCGAATCACAAATGAGCCCCTGGATGTATCTGGGTTGGGGGGTGGGGAAGAGCCAGAGTCTGGCACAGCTCAGACAACAGGACTCATCCCGAGCCGCCCTGATGTGGGGAGCAGGGGGAGAGACCCCCCAGTGCCGGCAGAAAGGAACGAGCTCCAGCCAGGGCTGCTGGCCCACGGCCACCTCTCCCTGCGGTTTGGCTCCCCCCCACTGCTCCCAACCCCCAGCCGCTGCTGGGACCAGTGGCTCCGGGCTGGGAGGGGATCGCTGGAGCACGGGATTGCTGAGCAAAGTACAAGGCCAGGCCTGTCTGCTGACCGTGGGAGATGCCAAAGCTGGGAGCAGCTTTGTTGGAGGCAGCGGCTGTCACAGGGCTCGGGATTAGAGCTTCGGAGAGCCCCTGGCTAAGCTCAGCCCAGAGCCTCTGCCGGGTCCCCTCGGCAGAGGGGACGGGGTCTGGAGAGGGAAACGGGACCCCCAGACCTCAGCGCAGCTCTCACCTTGCTGAACCTCTGCTCCAGCACTTCGTGTTCCCACTGAAGATCCTTCAGCTCCTTCTGGGTGACTTTCAGACGGGCTCGTGTGTTCTGCGAGCAGGAAGGGGCAGTTTGAAGGAGCGTGGGGTTCTCGGGGGGGCATGGGGGACCAGCAAGGAGACAGGCACTGGGCAGCACCCACACCAGCCCTCTCTCCCACCCGAGTCCCACCTGGGATCTTCTAAATGCCTGGTTAAGCTAAAGGGACTCAAAAGCCACCTGGCCAAGCCAAGCAGCAGAGGCTGTCACCGAGTGACTCCCCCCAGGACACAGCAGGGGTGACCCAGGGATGGAGAGGGCCGGCCACGCACCGTCAGCGCCTCCTTGTCCTTGTTGTAGTGAGCCAGCTTCTTCCGCAGCTCCAAGACCTGCTCCTGAGCCTGCTGCAGGGACTCCTTCAGCTGCTTGTTCTGGAGCAGCAAGTCTGCCTTCTCCTTTTCCAATTTACTCTCTTTCTTCTTCATCTCTTCCATTTGCTCCTGGGGTTGGGAAGGGAAACTCCTGGAGGGGTGGTGCAAGCAGGGGCTCGCTCCTCAGCTCCTCGGAGCATCCCACGTGCCATCTGGACACCCTCCCACCACCAGCCTGGTGAGATGCATCTCCCTGAACTCAAGAGCTTTGCTGGTGTGACTATATCCAACCCCTGGGAGAGCAGGAGCTGCCCAGGAACCAGCCAGATTTGGGTGAAACCCTCACAGGATGGGGTCTCTTGGTGGCAGGGTGATGCCACAGGCTTGGCTGGGCACGGTACCTTCAGCAGGTTGATGAGTGCCAGGTTTTTGAGGGTGATATCATTGTAGTAGTTCTTCATGTCACCAAAGGCCTTCTCATGGTTCCTCATCAGCTCGTTGATCTGGTTGTTCTTCCTCTCCTCCACCTCATGGATCTCTGTTTTCCTCCTCAAATCCAGGTCATCCCGCTGCCCCTGCATCTTCTTGGTGTATTTGGCCTCGAGCTCTGGGGGAGTGAGGGGTGGGAGGGCTGAGTGGGGACCCCTGGGAGACCCTGGGTCATGCACCCCACCTCCATCAGCTGGCCCAGTGCATGCATGTCACAAGGACAAGATGCCCATTAGTGGTGTCACTGCTGCCACCACCAGCGTGCAGAGAAGGTTACACCAAGAGGAGCAGAAACAGTACCCGTGGGAAGAGGGCACAGTAATGCTCCGAATCCACCCATGACAACCCAAAACGTCCCCTGAGGAGGAGAGTGGAGTGAGGACTCCGTGAGGGCTCCTCCAGCCAGCCCACCTCATCCTGGTCACTGGGGCTGGGGCTCTGGTGGTCCCAGGAAAAAAAACAAGGGGAAAAACTGGCCAGGGCTGAGGGAAAACATCCCCCTTTCTGCTGGAGACTCTGCTGGGAGGAGCTGGCACTGGGACACAGCAGAGCTCCACAGGCGTCCTCACCTTTCATTTGCTTCTTGAAGTTGTCATGGAGCCGGGTGATCTCCTCCTCTTGCTTCTGTTGGGGAGAAGCTTTGTGTCAGGAGACCAACAGCCCAATCAGCCATGTCCTGAGGGCCTCCCTGGGAAAGGCTCCAAATCCCACCTCTGGAGGTTCTCCAGCTGCTCCCAGGGATCTCTGCTGTGGGGGGATGGATCCCAGGAGCCATCCTGGGAAGCCCTTCTCCCCATTCCTGTGCTGACTTCCCAGTGCCTCCAAGTTAACAGTGCCCATGGGAAGCCCCACTCCACGGAAAGAGCCACGGCATGCTCCCATTCCCACTCCTGCTCCGGGAGGGCTCAGCTGGGGCCCCCACTGCCCCCCTCTGCAGCAGAGCTCCGGCGTGCTGGGGACGTACCAGGCTCATGCTCTTCACCACCACATTGTTGGCCAGCTCCTGCTCCTTCAGCTCCACTTGCAGGGAGCGCATGTCTTTGCGTAGCCCCATCTCCTGGGCCCAGTGGTCCTTCTGGGCACGCCTCATGGACAGGACACCCTCTGCCTTCAGCTCCGTCAGGTTTTCCTGGTGCTCGTACAACAAGTGCTTCACCTTCTGCTTGTAAACCTAAAGACAGGCCACAGGATGGGTGAGGGGCTTCAGCAGGATATTGCCTGAGGCGCTCAGGGCTTGCAGCCCACCCAGCTCCTTCTCCTCCTTCCCTCTCCTCACACCACCGCCCAGCCTTCTCCTCCTCTCCCACCTTGATCTCCACTTGATGCCGCTCCTCTGCCTCCTCCATCTCCCGGTCCTTGTTCCTCAGCTCCGCTTTCTTCTCCTCCAGCTGCCGGCGGGTGATGTCCCAGAAGGTGTGAATCTTGTCACGCTCCAGCTGGAAGTAGTTACGCTCTTCCCTTTCCCTGTCCAGCTCCTCCCGGAGACGCTCCACATGTTTCTCCAGCTGCAAAGCCCAGGGGAAGAGCAGGGCAGGGGGAGAGGGAGGCCTGGGATGGACACCTTTGCAAGGCACCCACTGCAAGCTGTGTCCCAAACCCAGCAGGATGCGGGGACGGGGAAGCACAGGAGAGAAAGGGAGGAGCCCTGACACCCCTCACACCATACAGAACCACCCGCCTCTGGAACAGGCGTAACAGGAGCTTGTCCTGCTGTAAGCAGCGGGGCTCAGGTGTGTTCTCACAGTGCTGCTGGAACATGGAGTTGGTCCCGTTGGAAAAGACCCTTGAGATCCGTTATCCCAGCACTGCCGTGTCACCCCCTCCCCACTGCCCTGCGCAGCCCGTCCTGTGCCCCAGAGCCCCTGGGGAGAGGCACCGGTCCCCTCTGAACCTCCCTGGGGCAACCCGAGGCCGTTTCCTCTCGTCCCACTGCCTGTTGCTGGGGAGAAGAGACCAGCGCCCCCCGGCTGCACCCCCCTGCCCAGGAGCCCTAGGGAGCGAGCGGGGCGGGTCTGCCCTCAGCCTCCTCTTCTCCAGACCAAACGGCCGCCGTTCCCTGGCCGCTCCCACCAGACCCGTGCTCCGGGCCCTTCCCTGCTCTGCTGCCGTTAACGAGCCGCTCGGGCATCTCAGGCCCAAAGCCCGACACAGTCCTTGGCGTGCTGAGCACAGGAGTGAGAACAGCCCCACAGCCCAGCTGGGCGCCAGGCATCAGAACAGACCCCGTCCGGTTGTCTCTGTCACCCCCTGCCACCTGTTGTCCCTGCAGCTGGAAGCAGGCCCCCAGCAAGGCCCTGAGCATGGAGCCACCTCCTCCTGCCCAGCGGGTGGGCTGGGGGATGACGGGGGATGTCTCACCTGCTCCTTGCTCATGTCCTTCGGGTCCAAGGCGTCCACCACCACCGGGTCTTTGCTCCCCGTCCCCTTTTTCCCAACTTTCTTTTTGGGAGCCTAAGGACACAAAGCAAACCCGCCCATGGAGCACGCCGGGGCGGTGGCTACACAGGGCTCGGGGCCCCGCACCGGCTCAGCCCACGAAGCCTACCTGCTCTGCGGGCGGGGAGAGGCTCGGAGCGGCGGCAGGGAACGGTGCCAGGGCTCCGGGAGCCCCGGGAGGGCCCCGTCAGCCTTCGGCACCCTCCGGGACACGCACGCCTCATGGCCGGCCGCTGCCCACTCATCTCCGGCGCCGCCGAGTGCGGGATGCCGAACTGAGGCCTCACGGGTGGCCCCGCGGAGCCCCGCACGGCCCCAGGGCCCCCCCCCGACCCCCTCTCCCCGCACCGAGAGCGGGCCGCGCCGCCCGCCCGGAGCCTCGGGGCTCCCTCCCCAAGAACCGAGCGGCAGCGCCCTCCCCTGCCCGCACCCCCGGCCCCGGAACACCCGGCAGCAGCGGGCCCGGACGCTTCCCGGGTCTCCCGGTGCCGGTGCCGGTGCCGGTGCCGAGGCGGGCCCCGCACTCACCATGGCGGCCGCCGCCGCGGTCGCTAAGCAACGGACGCGCAGATCTCGCGAGAGTTTCGGGCCGGAGAGGACACGCCCCCTAGCAACGCGGTGCCCCGCCCTAACAACGGCCCGCTCCCGACCGGGGTTGGGGGGGGCGCGCCGCGGGTGCCCCTGTGCCCGGGACCGAGCCGCCCCCCGCCCCCGCATCCCGGGGCTCAGCCCTGCGACCCGGGCCCACCTATCCCGGGGACCCCGGGTCCCCTCCGCCACCCCACGGCCCGCCTCCCGCCCGGGGGCCCCGCCGCGGCACCCCCCTGCTCGTGGCCTCCCGTTCCCGCGTCCCCGGTTCCCGTGTTCTCCCTCCTCCTCCCCCCCCCACCCCGGGTCCCCTCCCCGCCCCGCCCGGGCTCCGCCGCACCCCCGAGTCCCGCCGCGCATCCCGCCCCCCGGCTCTCTCTTCTCCGCACCCCCCCGGTCCCCCGGGGCAGGCGGGGCCGGTCTCTGCCCCCAGCCCCGCCCCCAGCCCCGCCCCCGCCGCGGCGGGCAGGAGCGTGCGGGCTGCGGGCTGGCACCGGGCCCGCCCCGCCCAGCACCGGCACCGGCACCGGCACCGGCCCGGCCCATGGATGCTCCGGGAGCGGCCGGCAGCGCAGGTGAAAGGGGCGGAGGGGGTGTGGGGGGTTACGGGGCGGAGAACGGCCCGACGCGCCCATCACCGCGACCCCGGGCCGGGCGGCTCCGCCGGGCGGGACCCCGCAGCGGGCGGAACCGGGCCGGGCCCCGCGGGAGGGGGGTGTGTGCACAGGGAGATGTAGGGCGGGGTGTGCGGGGGGTGTGCGGGGGGTGTGCACGGGGCGGGGGGGCTGTGGGTGGGGGCGGGGGTCTGTGCACACGGGGGTGCCGGTGTGCGGGGCCGGGGGTGGGGGGAGCGGGTCGGTGCCCCTGGGGCGGGTGTGCGCGGGACCTAGACGGGGCGTGGGGGGGGCTGGGGGCCGGGGACAGGCAGGGGAGGCTGGGCAGGGATGGGGTGGGATGGGATCTGGGGTGATGGGGGGGCTGGGGATGCAGGGGGGCTGGGGATGCAGGGGGAGCTGGAGGTGCAAAGGGGACGAGGGGTGTCGGGGTGATGGAGGGGACACAGTGGGACGAGGGGGGCAGCCCAGGGCACAGGCTGAGGTGCAGGGGGTGCCAGGCAGGGGGTGGGTGCTGGTGCCGGTGGAGGAGTGTGGGGGGACAGGGGTGGCTGTGCTGATGCACCCCCGGCTTTGGGAAGCAGGGGGGCTGCAGTGGGGTCCCGCACAGTGACACGGGTGGTGATGGGGCTCCCGTGGTCACCCGTCCCTCCCGCATGTGCCCCATGCTCAGCCATGACGTGTCCCCTGTCACCGTGGTGGCCCTGGCCGTGCCCTCCCGGGCACCGGGTCCTTGGGAGCCGTGTCGGGGGGACAGTGTCACGGGGCTGGCCACAGACCGGGAGCGGGGCCGATGCCGGTGGGGTGGCCGGGGCCGGCTGCTGCCGGGCTCTGCGGTTTGATGTGAGTCAGCAGAGCGGCGTGCGGGGATGGAGCCCTGACGCCGCTCCCCGTTCCCCGTTAGGCAGCCGGTGAGCCCAGGCCGGAGCGGGGCGGCGTGGCCGGCATCACGGCATGACCATGCAGGCGGAGGCCAGAGGGGATTTCTGCGGCAGGGACCAGCACCCCGGTGGGTGGGAGCTCAGGGCGGGAGGCTGCCGGTGGCAGGGAAGGACACCATCCGGGCGGTGACGCTGCCGTGTCACCCACCGGGGCTGGGCACCATGGCAGGTGTGGGGTGGGATGGTGGGAGTGAGCAGGAGCAGGCAGCCCCCGTGTCCCCCTGCCCCAAGGAGCTTGTCCCAGCCTTGGAGTGGGGTGGGGACCCCATTTCCCAGACAGAAGGAAGGTGCCATCAGCATGGGGTGCCCAGTCCCATCTCATGGGGTCAAGACATGGCAGAGCTGGTGTCAGGACAGGGCTGTGGACGTCAGGGCAGGGATGTGGGTGTCCTGCAGCTCTGAGTACCATAAGCAGGAGCTGAACGCTGCTGTAACATCACTTTCTCCATCCCAGCTCCTTTGGGAGGAGGATTTATGTCCCTGGCCCTCACTGTCACCATCCTCAGGACATGAGGAGATGGCCTGGCCTGTCCCTGTGCCGTGTCACCCAGCAGCGTGGTGATGGCAGGGGATGGTGGCACATGGTGCCACATGTCCAGCTCCATCCTGCCCCAGCACCGGCCCTGGGTGGGCTGGGAGTCTTGGTGCTGCGGTGCATGGTGTCACACGGGATGTTGTGCCCAGTCCTGGTGCCACCCAGCCCCAGAGGGATGCCGTGACCAGGGGCTGTGCCATGACCATGGCTGTGCCGCCGCCACGGCTGCCGTGGCCCCGCGGGCTCCCTCCGGCAGACAAACCGCCCCTTGTCTGGGCTCCGGCACAGGCTGCGCTTTTGTCTCGCCGACACAAAGGGGCTGTGCGGGGCGGGGGGCGCGGGGCTGCCGGCTGCCGCACGGGCGCTGACAGGACCTGGGCAGCTCTGCCCACCCTCCCTGGTCCCCCCTATCCGGGGGTCCTGCTGCCCCCCGGGGCCCCCTCAGCTGGGACATCCCGAGGGTCCCTCCCGGCGGGGGCCCAGGCGGGAGCTGCCGTCACCAACGCGGCAGGTGCTGGTTTCGCAGAGCTCGGCAAGGAGGTGCTGACCCCGGAGTGCCCGGCGGGGACCCCTGCCCACAGGCCGGCCCAGGAGCTCCCCGGAGCCCCCGTGGAGGAGCAGGGCGGGATCCCTCTCCCCAGCGCCGGCCTGCTGCAGGTCACGGAGCGCAGACGTGAGTGCGGCCCTGTGCGGGCAGCCCTGCCTGCCCTGGGGATCCCTGCCTGTCTGGGGGGTCCCTACACATCCCGGGGCTGCCTGCCTGTCTTGGGGGTCCCTTCCTGTATCCATAGCATCCCCTGCCTGTCCCAGGAGTCCCTGCCTGCCCTGGAGGTCCCTGACTGCCCATAACATCCCCTACCTGACTTGGGAGTCCCTGTCTGTGTCCATAGCATCAAATGCCTGTCCCTGGGGTCCCTGCCTGCCCATAGCATCCCCTACCTGGCTTGAGGGTCCCTGCCTGTCCCCGGAGTCCCCACCTGTGTCCATAGCATCCCCTGCCTGTCCTGGGGGTCCCTGCCTGTCCCTGGGGTCCCTGCCTGCCCATGGCATCCCCTACCTCTCCCAGGGTCCCCCAGGATCCCTGCCAACCCCCAGTTTGTCACTGCCCCCGCCGAGCCCCCCCCCCATCTCCTTCCCCCGGGTGCCGCCCCACTGCCCCCAGCCAGCCCATCCCCGGGGCCTCGGGTCGCCCGCAGAGCCCCTGAGCAGTGTCTCCTCGCTGGAGGTGCACTTCGACCTGCTGGACCTGACCGAGCTGACCGACATGTCGGACCAGGAGCTGGCCGAGGTCTTCGCCGATTCGGACGAGGAAAACGCGACCGGAGAACCCCCCCGGGCGGTGAGCGAGGCGGGGACCCCCCAGTCCCCCACCCTCACCCTGTCCGTCTGTCCGTCCCGCGGCGGGTCCCGAGCTATCCGTCTGTCCCCGCAGGGCTGCAGCCGCTGCCCCGGGCCGGGTACCTGCGGTCACCCTCCTGGACCCGAGCGCGGGAGCAGGGCCGGGACAAGAAGCATCTCAGCGACCCGGAGCTGCCGCCGGGACCCCCGGACGCCTTCCTGCCCGCCCAGCGCCCGCGGGAGCCTTAGGGCAGCCCCAGCCCCGGGACACGCCGGGGCACGGACGCGGGGAGACGACGGCGCCGGTCGCTTCCTTCCAGCCCCGGCCCCGCCGCGGCCCGGGGAAAGGGAACGCGGGGAACGGCTCGCCCGGAGCGGCCCCGGGGCTGCGGGAGGCGGCCCCGGGCAGAAGCGGCCCCCGGCCCGGCGGGGGGAGGCGCGGGGGCGGCCGGAGCCGGCGGCGCGGGGCTCCCGGGAGGGGCGGCCCGGAGCACGGCTCGGTGCCGGTGCCCGCCCGGTCCCGCGGTGCCCGCCCTTATGTAGCAGCGCTGTGTCCCGGTAAAACCGACCGACCCACCAACCGCCGCGGCTCTGCCCCTCCGTTAACGGGGGAAACGGGGCGGGGGGAGGTATAGGGTGTCGGGGGAGGCGATACAGACACGGGGGGTGTCACCCCAGAATGTACCGGGGGGTCCCCGGGCTGGGCGCGGAGCCGACCCGCGGCGCGTAGTGGGAGGATGCGGCCGGTACTGTGGCTGCGCTGGCTGGGGATGGGCCGGGGGTCCCGAGGGGAGGGCAGGATGGGGCTTGGGGGCAGCCCCGGTCCCGGTGGGAGTCCCCGTTCCCGCAGCCCCCTCCCGCCCCCCCCCGAGCCAAAGCAGGGACACGAGTGCTGATTGCGCAAAGAGGCCTCGTTAATGCTACAGGAACCGGGGAGGGGGAGGATGGGGGGAGGAAGGCCCGGCCCCGCCTCCGCCCCGGGAACGATGTGGGGTGCGGCGGGGGGGAGCCGGGAGGTTTCCCCCAGGATCAGCAGCGTTATCCCCGTAGTGTGTGTGTGTGTTGCGGGAGCAGGGGATGATGGAGCCCCTCTGTCCCCCAGCCCCCTGCTCTCGGGGTGCTGGAGGCCCTGGGGAGGGATGATGGGGCCCCTCTGTTCCCCAGCCCCCCTGCTCTCGGGGTGCTGGAGGCCCTGGGGACTGTGGTGTGGCTTTTTGCAAAGTCCTGGTAGCTCCCGTTGCTCCGGCTCAGCCGGCACACTCCCCAACCTGCACCGCACCCCTGCCTGCACCCTGCCCCGCCTGCACCCCGGCAGGCGAGCCCCGGGCACGTGGAGCTGCTGCAGGACATTCACCGGAACCCAGCACCTCCTGGGGGGCTCACCCTGCCCCCAAGGAGAGGCTGGAGCCCAGCAGTGACCCCCTCGCCACAGCACCCAGGCCCCCCCGTCTGTCATCCCCACAGATGAGGGTCCCCGCTGTCCCACAGAGCCGGGGATGTCCAGACCCCAAAGCGCCGTGGAGGCTGCCCGTGTCCATCCCCATGGCAGGTTGGGGGGTGCTGTGGGTGTCCGTGGGGCTGAGCTGCCCCCGCTCAGGGCTCTGCCTCGGTGCCGGAGTCCTGGAAGAGGGACTGCTTGCGCAGGCTCAGCCGGGCGCACTTGGGGCAGGTGGTGGAGTTGTCGTAGTAGCAGTCCCTGCGGGGAGGGGACGGGGACGGTCACCCCACCACGCTGGCTGCAGCCGCGGGGGCCGGACGCGGCCGTGGCCGGTGCGCGCCTGTGCCGTACCTGTGGAACACGGCGGAGCAGTCGGTGCAGACGGACGTGTGGCTGTCGAAGGGGAAGAGCACGTCGCCCTCCTTGCAGAGCTCGCAGACGAAGCCTTTGGCCTGGCAGCGCTGGGGAGGGGGGCAGACAGAGGGTCCCAACGGCGCCCGGCGGGGAGCCCCTTGTAGGGCCGTGCCGGGGGGTCATGGCCGAGGCTGCCCCACGGCGCCGCCTCACCTCACAGTCCAGCTTGATGTGCTTGGCGAAGAGGGTGTGGATCTCCGTCAGGGAGCAGCTCAGGCGCCCGGCCTCGATGTCCATCAGGTCCTGCAGCGAGTACATCTCATCATTCTCCACGAAGTGCTGGCGGTCCTGGAGCTGGGGACACACAGGCCGTCACCGCCGCGCCCCACCACCATGCCCCACAGTCTGGGGACCTCTGGCTCGGGGGCTGACCTGCAGCAGCAGTCGGGCCTCCATCGCCTCCTTGCAGGTGATGAAGTAGGGCTTCATGAGCAGGATGTCCTGGCGTAGCTTCTGTGGGGTGACAGGGATGGGGAGGGGTTGGGGAAAGGGGTGGGGATGGTGATGGGATGGGGACAGGGATGGGGATGGGGACAGGGATGGGGACAGGGAGGGGACAGGGATGGGGACAGGGGATGGGGATGGTGACAGGGTGGGGACACGGATATGACAGGGACAAGGTCAGGCTGGGTCAAGTTCATCAGTCAGGACGCCCTTTGCCCCATCCCATCCCTACCCTGCTCCCCCTCTGCAACACCCAGCGGGTGCTGCCAGGTCCCCATCTGCCCCCCACTCCCCGCATGGTGCAGCCCCCTGCCCGCCCCGCTCACCCGGATCTCCACCAGCTCCTCCACGTAGTTGAAGAGCAGCGGGTTGATCTCTCTCAGCTTCAGCACCGGCCGCGACACCATCAGCGCCAGGTACCGCATGCTGCAGCGCGACACCTGCGCAACCGCGGCCGCTGTCACCGCACCAGCCCCACCGCCACGGCCACCCTCAGCATCAGAGACCCCATCGCCAGGGACACACCCACCCTGTAAATGACCCCCCCCCCAAGGACTCCTGTACTCATGGCCACAGCTGCCCCCCATCCAGGACTCTGTGTGCCCCCGAGCCCCCTCCCCGCGCCGGGGCACCTTGCGGGGCTCGAAGTCCCAGTTGTGGATGGCGCGGGCGGGCACCACGGCCAGGTCATTCCAGTGGCAGCTGCTGCAGTAGTAGAGGCCGGTGTAGTCGCACTGCCGGGCCTCGCTGGGCACCCCCCTGTGGCGGCACACGCGTTGGCACGGGCACCGCGCCATGCCCCCGGCTCGCCCTGCGCCACACACCCCACCGCGGGACGGGCAGCACCACCCCGGGACACGGCAGGGACACACTGTCACCTGCCTGTGCTGTGTGGAACCCCCAGCCCCACAGAGCCCTGACCCCCAGCCCCACATTACCCCAACCCTCAGCCCCACAGAGCCCTGACCACCAGCACCCCCAGCCCCACATAACCCCAACCCCCAGCCCCCCCAGCTCCAGAGCCTTGACCCCCAGCCCCAAACAGCCCCACCCCCAGTACCCCATAGCTCCCAGCCCCACACAACCTCCAGAGCCCCATGTAGCCTCCAGCTCCCCCCAACCCCCCAACCCCTAGCCCTGTGCACTTCCCCCAGCCCCATGCAGCCCCCAGCAGTTCCCCCCCAGCCTCATGCAGCCCCAGCTCCCCACCACCCCATGCAGCTACCCCTCCTAGCTCCCCCCAGCCCCATGCAGCCCCCTTCCCAACTCTCCCCAGCCACTCACAGCCCCCAGCAGGCCCCCCTCCCCCAGCCCCACGCCGCAGCAGCCTCACGGAGCGAGACGGGGGCGCGGCACTCGGCGCAGCGGTAGTCCTGGCTGTCCAGCCCGCTCTCAGGGCAGATGCTGAGCTGGTACTCGGCCTGGTGGCTGACCTTGGCCCGCACGCAGACCTTGCTCACCAGTGGCAGGCACTTGCTGTGGCACCGGTAGTAGCAGCCTTGGCAGGGGAAACACACACACACGGGGTGTCAGCGAGGGGACCGAGGGCAGGGGACGCAGGGTGGGGGTCCTGGCCGCACCTGTGCAGGTGTACCAGGTCTGGATGAGGCCCCAGATGATGGTGCTGCACTTGTCACATGTCTGCTTCACGCTCTTGCTCTTCTCCTTGTAGAAGCGATGCTCCAGGACCACCCGGATGTTGGGTTCATCCTCACCGGGGTCCTGCAGAGAAGGGGGTGTATCTGTCAGTGCATCCACCCTCAAAACCAGCCGCAGAGACCCCCCCATCCCCAGTCCCAGCCCCACCTTCAGCTCCTGCAGCTTGAGGCGGAGGTGGATGAGCCGCACCACCGCGTCCTTCTGCCGCTCCGAGTGCTCAGGCAGCGCCAGGATCACCCGCTTGCACTCCTCGATGGCCTGGCGCAGCTGCTGCACGTCCGACGCCAGGAACAGGCCCTGCAGAAGATGAGGAGGAGGAGGAAGAGGAAGGTGGGCTGGCAGCCCCACAGCCCTGCCAGCCCCATAGTTCCCCTTGCCAGCCCCACTCACCACGGGCCGGGAAAAGTGGTCCTCAGCCAGGCCCAGGTCCAGGGCGCCCTCGGGGTCCCCTGGGGATGGATCCGGTTGGGGGGCTACAAGGGGGTGAGGGCCATGGGGGGGCTGGGAACCCTGCCCGTCACTGCCGGGGGGCAGGAACGTCTCTGTGGGGCAGGACCCCCCTCCCAGCGGGGCAGGACCCACACACCCCTCCACCCCAAAGGGCAGGGCGTAGGGCTCAGCACCCACCTGGGGCTGGGGGGACCCCCCCGTCGTGCCGCTCCTGCTGTTCGGGGCCCTTGTTGAAGGGGTTCAGGTGGGCCTGGCGGAAGCGGGCCAGCCGCTCGTCGTACGCCATCGCCGCCCGCCCTGCCGGACGCCGCCCGCCACCTCAGCACCCCCGGTACCGGGACCGGCCCCGGCGCAGAGGGAGAACCCGCCCCCGCAGCCGCGGGCCCCGCCCTGCCCCGGCTCGGCCCGCGGACACCCCGGCCCAGCGCCCCACGGCAGCACCGTACAGCCGCCCCCCGCCCGGTACAGCCCCCCCGCTACAGCCTCCCCCCGGTGCAGCCCCCCGTCCCGGTACAGCCCTTACCCGGTGCCGTCCTCTCGTCCCGGTACAGCCCCTGCCCGGTGCCTCCACCCTCCCCCCATGTGGGGTCCCCGCAGCCCCGACCCCCCCCGCGTAGTCCCCGGTACCGGCCCCGCCCTCCCGCCCGCCAGGGGGCAGCGCGCCCCCCGCCCCCGCTCACCGCAGCGCCGCCCGCCGCCCCCCCGGCTCCTTCCCCGCCGCAGCCGGCCCGGCCGCCCCGCCCCCCGCTCCGCGCCACCGCCCCCTGGCGGCCGGAGGATCGCCCCGCCCAGCCGGCCGGAGCCCCGCACCCGCCGCCGCGTCCGTCCCGCAGCGCGCTGCCCGCACCCCGGCCCCGCCCCAGAGCCCCCAGCCCCGGAGCCCCCGGCCACCCCGGCTCCAAAGCCCCCAGAGCATCCAGACCCCAGCCCCCAAGCTCCCGTGCCCCCCGACCCCGCCTCCCCCAGCCCCAGCGTTCCCAGAACCCCCGGCTCCAAAGCCCCCAGCCCCATCTCCTCGCACCCTAGAGCCCCCGGCCCCATCTACCCCAGCCCCAGAGCCCCGGCCCCCCGCCCCATTTCCCCCAATCCCAGTGCCCCTGTCCACCCCCCACCCCCAGCCCAAAAACCCCCAGAGCCCCCAGCCCATTCCCCCACACAAGGGCACAGAGACCCCCAAAGTGGAGCAGCAGCCCCACAGCCTGCTCTACACCCCACCCCCCAACACACCAGGCGAGCCCAGCACCCCCGCTGGAGTTATGGGGGGTCCCCAAAGCTGGGGGGTTCATGGTTCATTGGGCTGGGGCTGCCCTGGACCACCCCCCCGCCCAAAACCAGGGGGACAAGGGGCCAACACTGTCCCAGCACAGGGAGGGGGCAGCCCCTTCGCCACCGCAGGGAAGAGTGACAGCAGGGACAAAGGCACAGACCTCCCCCGGGCACTGCAGCCACCTGCGCCCCCAGCCCCGGGGCGGGGAGGGGGCTATGGGGCAGGACGCTGCGGGGCCCAGCGCCGGGCACTGCCTGGGAGGGGCATCCCCAAGTCCCTCCCTTAATGGGAAGAGCCTACCCCGCACCCCAGCTGCTCCCAGCAGAGGGTCTGCACCGCCCCCTCCCGAACCCCCTCCCCCCCCCCGAGCCGCAGCCGGGCGGTACCTGGACAGCAATAAATTTATTGAGTATTCAAAAAAAATATTAGACACAAACCAGTAAAAAACGAAAAGGGGGGAGGCAGGAGGGGGGCAGGAGGGGGGGCAGGAGTTGGGGCAGGAGGGGCCGAGCCGGCTCAAGGCGGGGCAGGGCCAGGAGACACCGAAGGGGCGCGCGGTGGGGGGGGAGAGCCCGGCTTGGGGGGGTCGGCAGCACAAAGCCGGAGGGGCTGCGGGCAGCGTTGGGGTGTCATCGGGCATCACTTGGCGCCCTGCGCCTCCGACTCCTCCTCATCATCCTCGTACATCTCGCCCTCCTCCTCGGCCGTGGCGTCCTGGTACTGCTGGTACTCGGACACCAGGTCGTTCATGTTGCTCTCGGCCTCTGTGAACTCCATCTCGTCCATCCCCTCGCCCGTGTACCAGTGGAGGAAGGCCTTGCGCCGGAACATGGCGGTGAACTGCTCCGAGATCCTCTTGAAGAGCTCCTGGATGGCCGTGCTGTTGCCGATGAAGGTGGCGGACATCTTCAGCCCCCGGGGAGGGATGTCGCAGACGGCCACCTTGACGTTGTTGGGGATCCACTCCACGAAGTAGGAGCTGTTCTTGCTCTGGATGGCCAACATCTGCTCGTCCACCTCCTTCATGGACATGCGGCCCCGGAAGACAGTGGCCACGGTGAGGTAGCGGCCGTGGCGGGGGTCGCAGGCCGCCATCATGTTCTTGGCATCAAACATCTGCTGGGTGAGCTCGGGGACGGTGAGGGCGCGGTACTGCTGGCTGCCGCGGGCCGTCAGCGGGGCGAAGCCCGGCATGAAGAAGTGGAGACGGGGGAAGGGCACCATGTTGACCGCCAGCTTGCGCAGGTCGGCGTTCAGCTGGCCAGGGAAGCGGAGGGAGGTGGTGACGCCGCTCATGGTGGCCGAAACGAGGTGGTTGAGGTCACCGTAGGTGGGGGTGGCCAGCTTGAGGGTGCGGAAGCAGATGTCGTAGAGGGCCTCGTTGTCGATGCAGTAGGTCTCGTCCGTGTTCTCCACCAGCTGGTGGATGGAGAGCGTGGCGTTGTAGGGCTCCACCACCGTGTCCGACACCTTGGGGGACGGCACCACGCTGAAAGTGTTCATGATGCGGTCGGGGTACTCCTCCCGCACCTTGCTGATCAGCAGGGTGCCCATGCCCGAGCCGGTGCCGCCGCCCAGCGAGTGGGTGAGCTGGAAGCCCTGCAGACAGTCGCAGTTCTCACACTCCTTCCGCACCACGTCCAGCACCGAGTCCACCAGCTCGGCCCCCTCCGTGTAGTGACCCTTGGCCCAGTTGTTCCCAGCGCCGCTCTGCCCTGCCGGGGGGAGGTGGGGGGAGAAATTGGGGTGTGGGGGAATATAAAAGAGGCACCCGATGGCCGCCGGCACCCCCCCGGCACCCACGCCAGGGAGGCGGCGGGTGCTGCCGGCGGCGGCGCCGGCAAGATCTGACGCCGGGGTGGGGTGGGAAGTGGAAACCACAAAGGTCTGGCGGCATGCCGGCTGCGCCGGGCCCCGCGGCACGGGTGGGGATGCGCCTGCCCAGTGCCGGGCCTGGGGAGCTGGGTGCCGGTGACCCCCCTCCCCGCAGACCTACCGAAGATGAAGTTGTCGGGGCGGAAGAGGTGTCCGAAGGCGCCCGAGCGCACGCTGTCCATCGTCCCCGGCTCCAGGTCCACCAGGATGGCGCGAGGCACATACTTGTGAGCTGCGAGAGACCCCGTGCCAGGAGGGGACCTGCTGCTGCCCCCATATCCCCACCCGGGGGGTGCTCCCCCAGAACCCGCAGGGTCCCACAGGGATGGGGGGTGTCCCCCCAATCCACAGGGCTGGGGTGTGTACATCTCTGTCCCCCCCAAACCACAGGGTCCCACGGGGCTGGTTGTGTGTCCCCCCCAAACCACAGGGTGGTTGTGTCCCCCCCACCAACCCACAGAGTCCCACGGGGCCAGGAGCACGTGTCACATCCCCACCCCCACCCCACAAGGTCCCCCAGGGCTGGTTATGTGTGTCCCCCCGACAACCCCCAGGGTCCCACGAGGTCAGTGCACATCTTCCCCCCACACCCCCCACCCCTCACCCACGGGGTCCCACTTGCGTGCATCCCCCCGCCCCAGCCCTGCAGGGCCCCACAGAGCCGGGTGCATGTACCTCCCCCCTCCCCAAAACCCCCGGTGTCCCCGGGGTGGGTGTGCACATCTGCCCCCTCCAGGAGCGCGGGGGGCCGCGGGGGGGGGCGCGGGGGGCCCTTACAGGAGGCCTCATTGTAGTAGACGCTGATGCGCTCCAGCTGCAGGTCGGAGTCACCCACGTAGTTGCCGCTGGGGTCGATGCCGTGCTCGTCGCTGATCACCTCCCAGAACTGGGGGCACAGGGCTCAGTGTGGGGGGGGGACACACACACCTGGGGACCCCCCCGGGGCGGGGTGGGGCGGGGCAAGGGCGCCCCCTGGCGGCGGGGCGCGGCGGGCGCTGTCCGCGGTGCTGAAGCGGCGGCGGCGGCCGGACAAAGGGGGGAGGGGGAGAGGCGGGGGGAAGGGGGGGAGGGGCGGGTCCCTTTGTCCTGCCGGTGCGGCGGGAGGGGGGATGTGGGGACACCCCGGGGCGGGGGAGGGGGGGATGAGGGGCGGGGGTGCCTTTGTCCGCCGCTCCGCAGCGCCGGACGGGGCCGCCGTTACCTTGGCGCCGATCTGGTTGCCGCATTGTCCCGCCTGGATGTGGACGATCTCCCTCATGGTGCTGCCGGGACGGGACCGGGACCGGGACCGGGAGGAAGCAAGAGCAGGAGCAGGAGCGGCACCGGCAGCGCGGGGGCGGCCCCGCCGCCGCCTCCTCCTTTATAGGCGCCTCTCGCCGCACCGGGCCGGGCGCTGACGTCACCGCCGCTCCGCAACCAATCAGATGCCGCCGCCGCCGCAACGCCGCAACAGCCCTGCGGCACCGGCACCGCCGCCCGCCCCGCCCCGCCCCGCCCCGGCACCGGCACCGGCGGCTCGGGGACCCCCGGCACCCTCTGGGCGGGGGGAGGGGACCCCCGCACCCATGGAGGGGGGTAGAGGGGGAGCGGAGGGGAGCCGCCCGCTCGGGCACGCGGGGGCACCCCGGTACCGCGGGAGGGGGAGGGGGCGGCGGGCAGGGACCACCCGGGCACGGCGGGAGCATCCCGGGGAGGCGGGGGGGACACACCCCAAAGCGCGTCCCGTCGCGGGTTGAGGGGGGTGCGGGGATTGTCCCGGCGGAGCCCGTCCCGGGGTGGGGGGTCCCGGGCACCGGCACCCCCCGCGGGGCCGGGGTGGGCGGCGGCGGGCGCGGCCCGAGAACAAAGGCAGCGGCGAGGGGACCCTTTGTCCGGGGGTGGCCGTGGCTGCGCATCCCCCGGACGGGCACCGGCCTCCCGCCGCCCCGCGCCTGGGGATGCTCCAACGCCCCCCGATGCTTCCCGGTCCCCGCCGGTGCCCCGGGGTCGGTGCAGGCGGCTGCGGCCGGACCGCGGCAACCGGGAGCGATGCAGCTTGGAATAACCGGTGGGGCCGGGAAGGGCCGACACCCCACACAGACCCTGGGGGCTGCGCGGGGGGGACCAGCCACAGCATCACCACAAAGAGCCTTTATTGGGTACCACGAGCCCATCACCCCGCATCGCGGCGCCGGAGGGGGGTGTCTCCCCACGGCCTGTCCTGTTCCATCTGTCCGTCTATCCCACGGTTGGGCGGTGTCTATGGCATTACCATCGCCTACCAGGAGCACAGCACCACCTCCCGCAGCGTCCGCCGGAGCTCCTGGCTCCGGAAGGCGTAGATGAGGGGGTCAACCACCGAGTTGCAGATGACAAGGATGAGGAAGAGGTTGAAGTAGCTGAAGAAGCAGGTGCAGAAGGGGTTGGTGGGGCAGGTGACGATGAGGATGAGGTGGAAGAAGAAGGGCCCCCAGCAGATGAAGAAGACGCCCAGGAGGATGGTGAGCGTGACGGCTCCCTTCAGGCTGCTGCTGCGGTAGACGGTGGGCTGCTTCTGCTGGCTGGAGATGCTGCAGAGGTGGTGGCGGGCCAGGGCGAACATGTGGATGTAGAGCACCAGCATGAGGACCAGCATGAAGAGGAAGAAGCCAATGAGGCAGAGGAGGATGGCGTTGTTGCGGTAATAGGTGATGAAGACGGTGCTGGAGACGGTGCTGGCCAGCCAGATGCTGGCCATGGTCACCACGGCCCGTTGCAGAGTCATGATGCTGTGGTAGCGCAGGGCGTAGAAGATGGTGATGTAGCGGTCCACGGCGATGACCCCCAGGAAGGAGAGGGAGGACACGACGGAGCTGCAGATGAGCATGTCGATGACGTTGTTCATGTGGCGGACGATGCTGGCGCGGATCACCAGCACGCCGTGCTCCATCAGCAGCATGAAGAGCGTCTCCGCCAGGTTGCTGACGCTCACCAGCATGTCGGACACGGCCAGGCAGCAGATGAAGTAGTACATGGGCGAGTGCAGGTTCCTGTTCTTCAGGATGGCGGCCACCACCAGCAGGTTCTCCACCAGGCTCACCAGCCCCAGCGTGAGGAAGAGCTCGTTGGGGATGTCCAGCCCCTGGCACCAGGTGCTGCTGGCCCCGGCCGTGGCGTTGCTCTGGTTGCCCTCGCTGGCGTTCCAGGGTTCACGCAGCAGACGCAGGGGTGCCAGTGTCGACATGGCCTCAGCTCCAGGCCCCCCTTCCCTGGCTGGGGGCTGAGCCCCAAGGGCTCCCCGCAGCGGCCTTGCACCCTCTGAGCCCCTGCCCCTCTCCGCCAGCACTCCCGTGGTACCCAGCAGCGAGGCTGAAGGGATGCGGAGGAATTGGGGACGAGGGGTCCTGCCAGCCAGGGACGCGCTGGGGATGCCACACGCCTGCTGGGACCCCCAGTGTGGCGGCTGCCCTCCTCGCCAGCCCCGCAGCTGCCCGCCCGCCTGCTCAGGGCGATGGGGAAGAAAGGGCCCTTTCTCTGCCCCACTTTAAAGCCGGATCCCACGGCTCCTCCTCCTGAGGAGGGTGGGCACCCGCATGAAGGCGGCACCCCCAGTCAGCCACAGCAGCCACCATGCAGGCCAGGGCTGCTGGACTCATGGCCTGGCCCTGGGGAGCCTGTCTGCCAAGGATCACCGTGTGTCTGGGGGTCCCACCTGCCCCAGGGGGGTCTATGAGTGCCATAGGGGGACCAGGGACCTCGGCATCCCCAAGTGTCCCTGGGGGGACCCTTGCATCTGGGGGCCTGTGTGCCACAGGGGTCCAATGCGCCCCGTGGACTGGCATGCCCTGGGGTGCCCACACACCCAGGGGACCCCAGGGGTCCCCCATCCTGCTGCAGGAGCCAAGCTGCCCCTCCCAGCCCCAGTATGTAGGGCCAAGACCCTCTTCCCATCCACCATCCCCACTGGCCTTCACCCGGTGTGCCCCCGGAAGGGGCTTTGCCGCAGGGTGGGCGCTGGGTTGGGCAGGGATGGTCACAGGCACAAGGAAACACGGTGCTGTGCCCACACCCCGGCAAATCCCGGTGCCGGAGGGAGCTGGGACAGGCTGGGGAGGGGGAACGATGGGGCTGTGGGACCCATCTGACCATCATGTGCCTTGGGTTGGTGTTGATGCCTGGAGCCGCTCGGCTGCCAAAGAACCATTCATGGCTGCACCAAAAAGCCCGATCCCACGGTCACCCCCACCCGCTGCTTCCGCTCCCTCCCATGGGGCGCCGGGAGCTGCTCCCCATGGCACAGAGCATCCCTTTTGCACCCCATGGCACACAGCATCCCCCCTGCACAAAACATCCCCCCTGTACCCCCAGGCTCTGGCGTGGATGAAAAGTGGCTCAGCTGAAGCTGGTGGGAACAGAGTCCAAGGCTGCACGGTGCCTCGTTCACCCCAAACACCAGCAAGGTTACAGCTCCTGTGTGCCAGGCGTCAAGCAGACGCTCCAGGGTGGCCAAACCCAGCTCACCCCCTGCCCTGGGAACCAGGAACGGGAACCAACAGCCCCCAGCTTTCACCCATCCCGGCTGCTGCTGCGCTGAAGAGCGCGCCGGTACGTGCTGGGAATTTCTAGTGTCATCCAGAGAGGCTCCGAGAGCCCCAAAACTGCTGAGTCTGCAAATCCAAGTGAGACACGGGTCCCATGCTGGGATTTTTGGATAAGCCAGTGGGGATGGAGGTCAGGGCAGGGAGAGGAAGGGGTCTGGCTGAGTCCCGGGGTCTGCACTTCAGCCCAACCCTCCCCCCAGACCTCCCTCCCTGGCAGCTCCCCTGGGCAGCACCGCAGCAGACGCTGCAGAGAGGGGGAAGGGTTTATTCCGGGCAGCAGAGCCTGGCTCAGCATCACAGCTCCAACACCCCGTTACACAGCAGAAACCAGGCAGGGGGAAGGGGGAGTAAAAAGCTTTGTGGGCAGCAAGGATGAGCTGAGGGCGTGAGTGCTGCTGACCTCATTCCTGGCCCCACGCTGTGTGGTGGGGAAAAGAGACTGGGGTGGAGGGGGAAAAGGGAGAGAGATGGTTTCTGCTTCCAGCATCCCCACAGCCCCTTGTTCCTCTGTGCCCTGAGGGAATGCAGGGGAACAGGGACCCTCAAATCCTTCGGGGGAATGCACTGAGGGGCTGGGTGGAGAGAAGGGGGTAGAGGAAGCTCTGGAACCACAAAAGAGGGAAAAAACCCACCCCAAAACCCTTCTTGCCCTTAAAGTGGCAGGCCAGGAGAGTGGCAAAGGGGTACTGGGAGGGGGTCAGAAGGGACTGAGGTGAACAGGGTGTGGGACAAATGCCAGGGATGAGCTCTGTCATGGTCAGACAGCGGTTATCTCCCTGCCAAGGGCTGCAGGGAGGTGCCAGACCCCTCTCAGCACCAGGCCAGAGCCCCTTGCCCCCAGCCAGAGCTGACACCACTGGTTTGTGAGATTTTATTGGGGGGGGTTGTGGGGGGACAGGCATGGGCACAGGCTCTGGGCTCAATCCCAGTCGCCATCGCCTTCTGGATTGTCATCCCGGGGCGGTTCCTGGAACTGGATGTTCGCCAGCATGTCCTGCATGGCTGCCATGAGCCGGTTCACCCCCTGGTTCAGGTCCTGCCCTGCTCCAGCCTCCTCATCCCTGTTGTGCCTGGCATTCCCCTGCAAGAGAGCAGAGCTGGGAGGGAGAAGGGACACCACCGCTCCCCCAAAAACACATCAGGCCCAGCTGCAGCCCAAGGTTTAGGGGGAGCAGGAGCCACTCCCTTTGCAGCAGAGCGCCCCACATACCCACAGCAGCTGGCCTCACGTACCTGCAAGTTAAAATTTGGCAAGAGGGACTGGAAGAAGAGGGATAAAGTGCTTTCGTTGGATGGGCGATTCGTTCTGGAAGACAGAAGGCGCAGTGTGGGTAAGGGGCAGCTCGGTGCTCCAGGTCTCACCAGGGCTGAGATGGTGCAGAGGAGCCAACGGGAACCATGCCGTGCAGAGTGACATGGGGATGGTGCCGAGTCAGCCCCAAATTGGGGGATTCTGGGGGAGTCCTGAGCCTGGGCAGCCAGTGGCTCGCTGGCCCCTGAGCAGAGAGGTCACTAAAAGCACTGCCAGGGTTGCTCTGAGGCGGCGTAAGACACGCACAGGCCTCACCTCAATGGTCTGTGCGCCACAGGCAGCTGCACTGGGACCTGTTGGGCCTGGAGCTCCCGGTTAGACACGGGCAAAGCTCAGCAGTGGCCTCTGCTGTAACCGCTGCCAACAGCCACCACCGGCCCCGGCGGTGACCAGAGAGGGGAAGCAGCAGGAGGGTCCTGCCTGCACTGAGCCAGGCTGCTCTTCCTCCCAGCTGGAGGAAGATGTCAGCTCTGAGCGCAGAACCAGGGTGAGGAAGTACCTTTCGGGTCGGGTGTAGGAGATGATGGAGTCCAGAGGAGGGAGGGGGTCAAACCCCATCACAGGCTGCGAGGTCACCTCCTGCGTGGGGGGACAAGAGAGGTGGGGTGAAGGCTCCAGCCAATGCCACGGCACAGCCAGAGCAGCCAGACAGCCCTTGGGCTCCATGAGCACAAGAGAGCCAGGCACTGGCTGCAGCCCGGTGTGCCACACCAGGACACCGCATGCAGGGAGGCCCCGTGATGGCCAGGCCGATGGCTCCTGCTGGCAGATGGGGTTTAAGAGGTGCTGTGGGGACACAAGTGCCGTGGTTCATGCCAGGGTCCCTCACCAGAGGCAGAGCTGCCATGGCTTCCTTCATCTCTGAGAGGATGATGTGCCGGTAGATGTTCCTGGGCGCGCTCTGGTACCGCGTCTTCCTCCTGAAGCAGGGAGAGGGGGCAGAGGATTGCACCGAGCACGTTTCGGCAGCACCAGCCGCCTCCTGGTTCTGCAGGTGCACCCTCAGCTTCGTATGGGATAGAGCCAAAGCCCCACCCTGACAAGGCGGGGGGGGGGCTCTGAGCAAACCCCAGAGCCGGGATGGAGCCCCCAGCCCGCTCTGTCCCCGTGTTTTGGCACCCACGCCTGGTTTAAGAGGCGCCCGCTGCCGCCTGCCGCACTCACTTGTGCTCAGCCTCCTCCACGCGCGGGTCCCGGGCGTCCACCACACACAGCACCTCGTGCACGTTGGTCTCCAGCCACGCCATGACAGCCGGGTCCTTCCACAGCGAGTGGGTCCTTCCCACGTAGAGGGACGTCAGCTGGTTCAAGGCAGGAGGCTGGCTATGGGAGACAGCTGTTATTTCGGGGAGACATCCCTGTTCCCCCCTGTGGGTCACCACAAGGGCTCCTCTCTGCCCTGAGCTCGGCAATCAGAGCACAGAGAGGGACTGCAGGCTGTCCCCGCTCTGCTGTCCCCACCCACCTCCACCAGCCTTGCTGCCCTCACTGATTTTTTGGGGGGAAGCATGGCCGGGAGGTGACAGCAAACGCTGCTTTGACCCAAGGGGGGCCCGTCTGAGTGTTGAGGAGGACCATGTGCCTGGGAAACTCAGCCTGGCAGGACACAGCCTGCCCCAGGAGCATGCATGCTGCGTGTACCGACAGGCTTCAGCCTGACCTCCCGACCCGTGGCAGCGAGGAGAGGCCGGTCTCCTGGCATTATGGGGTGGCCATTGTGGGAATCCATTATCAAAGCACCCAAGAGCCTACTCAGGAGAACCAGATGTTCTGCTCCTCGGCTCTAACTCCATTAGCTGCCTGAGTAAGCAAAAACCCTGCCACCAGCAAGATCGATTCCTCCTCCCTGCTGATGCGTCCCCAGGGCTTACCTTAGCTGAGCGTTCAGCCCGAAGAAGGGGTGGGATGCGACCCTGGCGTCGGGCTGCACGCTGCAGCGATCCAGCAACGGGAGCAGAACTGTGCAGAGAGACAGGCTGTGCTCAGTGACCACCCCTGGAGAAGGGGCATCAGCTGCTCTGAGGGTGCAGAGCAACAGGCATCGATCTCTCCCTAAAGCAGAGAGGGTCATAGAATCACAGGGGTTGGAAGGGCCCTCCAGAGCCCATGGGGTCCAACCCCCTGCCAAAGCAGGGTCCCTAGCACAGGGCACACAGGGCGGTGTCCAGACGGGGCTGGAATCTCTCCAGAGAAGGAGACTCCACACCCCCTGGGCAGCCTGGCCCAGGGCTCCCTCACCCTCACTGGGAAGAAGTTCTTCCCCAGATTGGTGCAGAACTTCCTATGCTCCAACTTGCAGCCACTGCCCCTTGTCCTGTCCCCACAGACACTGAAGAGGGGCTGGCCATTTCCCCCTGCAGCCCATGCTGAAGATACTGATAAACATTAATTAGGTCCCCCCTTAGTCTTCTTTTCTCCAGGCTGAACAGCCCCAGCTCCCTCAGCCTTTCCTCACAGGGAAGATGCTCCAGGCCCTTCATCATCTCCCTGTCCCTCCTCTGGACTCTCTCCAGGAGATCCCTGTCTGTTTGATCCCAGGGAGCCCAGCACTGGACACAACACTCCAGGTGGGGCCTGAGCAGGGCAGAGCAGAGGGGGAGGATCCCCTCCTGTGACCTGCTGGCCGTGCTCGAGGCAGTGGGAGCTCTGTCTGGCTCTGTCACCACCACACCGGACGCTCGGACTCTGCCCGAGCTGCGTCGCTCCCTGAGTCAGGGCTCCCCTCACCCACAGAGAGGCAAAAGCCATGGGCAACCCGCAGGCAAACTGCCACCCCCGCGTTTGCCTGCCTGGAATCCGGCCCTGGCTCTCAGGGATGAAGGCAGTGACAGAGCCTGCGGGGACGGACTTACCGGTGGGGACAGACTTACCGCTTGGGAACATGATCAACGCGAGCTGGATGAGCCGGGCGGCTCTCTCCCGGGCTTGGCTGAGCTCCAGCTCCGAGCGCTCCTCCTGCTGGCTCAGGAAAAAATAGGCCAGCGGCACGGAGAAGGCAAAATTGGGCAGCTGGGACAGGTTCCGGTGACTCTGCGGGGCCAGAGAGACACTGGGTGAGGAGCAGCGGTGTGCAGAGCCCTCTGAGCACAGCGGGGATGAAATCGCTTCTCAGCCGCCGGCTCGGTGCCCCCCCACAGCTGAGTCAGCAACTTTGAGCTGGGACAATGGTTTTCAGGGTACCAGGATGACAAGAAGACATCATCCCAGCCTTTCGGGTCACTCCCCTGATTTTGGGATGCCCAGAGGAGGTGGGGAGGGCCCCAGGAACCAGGTGTTCCCTCTCTGCACCCATCCTGCCCCTCAGCAGAGGTGGCTGGTGGCAGCTCACCTCCCACTCCTGGAACATGCGGGTCAGGAAGGTGTATTCCCTGGCACGCAGGGCCAGGAAGTCGATGAGCAGCAGCACACAGAGCGGGTCGTTCTCTGGATCAAGGCTTCAGAGGGGGGTGAGAGCAAAGGGAGGAAACAAAACCAGTGTCACAGAAGCCTGAGTAGCCATCCTTGTTTCACAGAATCAGACTGGTCTGTGTTGGGAGGGACCCCAAGGATCCCAGAGCTCCAACCCCCTGCCACAGGCAGGGACACCAACCTCCAGGCCTGGAGCTACACAAGGGTGCCCAGGGCCCCAGCCAACCTGGCCTTCAACACCCCCAGGGACGGGGCACCCACCCCTTCTCTGGGCAGCCCCTTCCAGCCCCTCAACACTCTCTCTGGAAAGAACTTCCCCCTAATCTCTCATCTAACCCTTCCCTCCTCCAGCTTTAATCGTTTCCCAAACAAGACTTTCCCACTAACAGCCCAGGAGCTCCTGCAGCTCAGCAGGCAGAGAGGGGGATGGATGGCCACAAACCCCACAGCCTGCAGCGCTGCACAGCACAGGGCCCAGCCAGACCCCACAGCTCAGCAGGTGAGAGCAAGGGCCTGTCCTTTTGAGCCTCCTCCTCAGCACGTGCTCAAAACCCAGCCTGTGCCACCACATCACAGCCCTCCCCCAGCCTGGGAGCACCAGGACACCTCTGGGGTTTTTATCCCAAGCTCCAAGCGTGTTCCCCCAGGCCTGAGGCACCTCACCTCATCCCCTGGGGAACGGGGTGCAGCCCTCAGTGGGGTGGGAACCTACCTGAGAATCAGCTTGCAGAACTCCAGGGCTGTCCGGGGACAGCCTCTCTTCTCCAGGAACGTCAGGTGCTTGAAGAGAGCCAGGAAGAATGCCCTGTGTGGGGAACAGCAGCAGGCTTTAGGAGCTGGATTTGGAGAGAAGCACCCGTGCCACACAAGAACAGGGACCCAGGGACAGCCCCAGCTCCTCCTCCCCCAACACCAGCACGGCAGCACCCACGTCTCCATCTTTTTAAAGTCTCTGTGGAAGCACAGTGGGGGCAAACCGGCTCCATCCCTGCTCCCCACAGCCCCCTGGCCTCATGCTCTTGCTTCCCACCCGGTGCCAGCCCGGCCAGCTGTGCAGGGACAGTGACAGTGACACAGCAGGTGTACAGCACAGAGAGCTAACACCCAAATTGGGCGAGATACAGGTCGCAACACTCAGGTCCCAGGTGGCTCGAAGCCCTCAGTGAGCAGGTACTGGAAACCTGAGCAGCCTCCAGGTACAGCAGCTCAGGAGGGATGACTCTGGCTCAGCTGACTGGAAAAGTCCCAGAATAATGTCACCTTTCCCAGCAGCAGCAGAGCTGTTGTTACATAAAGAGCCAGGCTGGGAGCAGTGTGAGTGCTGGGAGGTGAAGGCTGGGCAGGCAGCACAGGAGTGAGTGAGCACCAGCCCTGAACACGCAGGGAGTGTTTTTGTAACGAACCCAGAAGTGCTGGTTTGAGCTGAGGGGTACTAATCACACCAGGACATGACTGGGAGGGAAAAGCCAGGAAGGAATTGTAGTGTAACAACCCCAAGTAGTGCTACAGGCCTGGGGGAGACTGGCTGAAGAGCTGTCAGGCAGAGAAGAACCTGGGGGTGTTGGGTGACTGCAGGCTGAACATGAGCCAGCAGTGTGCCCAGGTAGCCAGGAAAGCCAAGGGCATCCTGGCTTGTGTCAGAAATAGTGTGGCCAGTAGGTCTGGGGAGGGGATTGTGCCCCTGGACTGCGCACTGGGGAGGCTGCACCTCGAGTGCTGGGTCCAGTTCTGGGCTCCTCACCATCAGAAGGACATGGAGGTCCTGGAGCCAGTCCAGAGAAGGGCAACCAGGCTGGGGAAGGGGCTGGAGGGCAAATCCTCTGAGGAGCAGCTGAGGGAGCTGGGGGTGTTGAGCCTGGAGCAGAGGAGGCTGAGGGGAGACCTTCTCCCCACCCCTGCCCTGCCAGGAGGGTGCAGAGAGGTGGGCGCTGGTCTCTTCAGCCAGGGGCCAGGAGCTGGGACAAGGGGCACTGGGCTCAAGCTGTGCCAGGGCAGGCTCAGCTCAGCTGGGAGGGCAAAGTTCTTCCCTGGCAGAGTTGTGGGGCTGTGGCACAGGCTGCCCAGGGAGGGGCTGAGTCACCCCCTGGGTGTGTTTAACAGAGGGGAGATGAGGTGCTCAGGGATCTGGTTTAGCTGAGGATGGGAATGGTTGGACTTGAGGATCTTAAAGGGCTTTTCCAACCTGGTGATTCTGTGAAATCCTTCAGGAATGAGGATGCTTGGCCAAGAAACCCTGGTTCAAGAGCTGTCCATGCCCCAGCACCCACCTCAGGAGCTGCCATGCCACCTCGCTGAGGGGCACTGGGACCCACTGCCGAGCGGCACAGCCGGTTCTGGCAGACAGGGACACTCAAGGTCCCCCAGCCGCCGCTCGCCAGCGCGGGTGACGCAGCAGAGGCTGTGAATCTGGGTCTGTGTGCCCAGAACTAGGCCAGGGCACGGCGTGACGGCTCCCCGGCAGGCGCGGGGCGGGCAGGACTGCTGCTTACCTGTTCTCCGGCCGCCGGTAATCCAGCCTACAGGTCCCACTGGTGAGACTGAAGACAGGGTGGAAGGAGCACTCCAGGCTGTACAGCGCCTGCTCTGCAGACAGCAAGGACAAGGTCAGGGCACGCCAGCCCCCCTCACCCCAAGCTCACCACACAGCCCCACAGCTCACAACACACCAGTTTAAGCCCAGGAGCCACCGATAACCCAGAGCTCTGGTGCCCAGGGAGCGGGAATCACGCTGGTTCACAGCCTGGTGAGGCACAAAGCTACTTCATGGCTTCCCCACTCGCCCCAGGACATCCACCCCTCGATTGGGCTCTTACCTATGAGGTCCCGGGCCATCTCCTGGTTCTCCTGCATGCGGCACACGTCGCTGAGCTGCAGGAGGGAGTCCACGTGGTAGGGCTCCAGCGCCTCCAGCAGCGGCTGCAGAAGAGCAGGAGCTGGATTACAGGGTGGCACAAACCAGAGGCTCCTCCTGAGCTCTGCCAGCCTGGCAGGGAGGAGGCTGCCCCCAACACCGTGCCCAGGAGAGAGGGGCTGAAGGAGGAGAAACCCTGTTCCACACCATAAGGAAGCCACAGCCTGGGCTGAAGGGTGAGGCTGGGGACGGTCCTCCTGTGAAAGGCTCAAATCATGGGTTAAAAGCAGCTGGGGAAGAGGGGAGGGTCAGGGGAGAGGTCCCCAAAAGCACATGTCTGGGCAAGGGGGCATGAAACTGGGTGCTTGCGATGGGCTCCAGCTGCCATCCTTTAGGGACTCCCACTCTCAGAGATGCCACCAGCATTACCAGTGTCTCCTCCCACCAATCTGGTCACTTACAGCCCCCCAGTACCTTCCCAGCACCCCAGCTTTAAGCACACAACACAAAGAACCTCCTCTCATCCCCGTGCCAGGGTGGACAGTGGGTACATCCCTTCCCACTCCATGCAGGAGCCAAGCCCTGGATCACAGTTTCCCTCAGGCACCTCCTTCCCAGTGCTCCCAGCACAGAGGCTGTGCCTGGCCTCTGATCATCTCCACCATCCTCTGAATCTCCCCCAGCCCCGTTTGAAGGGCTCAAGATACAGGCAGCAGGCATTAATTACAATTGTCTTTTATTCTCTAGCCCTTAACGACTCTGAGCACTTGATTCAGGCTCTTCCTTCCTCTGGGTACCAGGAGGATGTTTTAACACATCCAACATGATTCCAGATCCAGCTCCTGGGTGGCAAAAAGATCTCATGGTGAAAGATCTCCCTGGATTAAAAAGATCTCATTTTTTTTTCTCCAGGCTTCAGAAAACACTTGAAACTACCTCAGATCTCCCCAAAAGTTCAATTTTGGGATGTGCATGCCCACCTACAGCACAGAGCCTTCTTGCTCCAGGTTGTCCCAGTCCAGTGCTTCTCCCTCAGTGCCACTTCCCCAACGTTTTACCCCTTCCTCACTCACACCTAAGCTCCTTTCTTGTCCTTTTTGGAAGGGATGGAACACCAAGAGCTGTGGTGCTAGGAAAAAGAGCTCTTCACATCCTTAAAGCTTCTACAGAAAAACCCTCAAGGCACTGGCAAGAGCAGGAAAACTCACACTGAGCATGACTGACCCCCAAAAATCTCACGCACACCAAAACCAGAGCAGCAAGGCAGACCCAGGCTCCAGCTATGCGAACCCACAGCCAGCACGGATAAACTGGGTGAGGGTTTCAATTGCTGCTGGTATCGGCGGTCCCTGCCTGCTGGATTTTACCCTGAACCGCAAGCTGAGAGGCTGAAAGCTGCAGGAATATCTTCCAATGTAGCCAGACCCACTGAACAGGGACTGAACCCCCTCTCCTGCTCTGCACAGCCAGGTGAGACCATGTGTGAGCCGTCCTTGGGACGCTGGTCTCACTCAGTCCCCGCTGCACGGGCGTGACTTCGCACGGGCCGCACCACCGAGCTGGATGGAGAGAGCAGCAGCCACGAGCAGAGGCTGGGAAAGCAGGAGGAAGGGAACTTTATTTAGTGCACAATGGCCTCTTTAAGAAACATCCCCAGGGCATGTACCCCAGCTCATGTGGCCAGGGGGTTTGGAGCAAAAATACCCGGTCCGGGGCTCGGCACAGGGCACAGCAGTCTGACTGTTGCTTATCACCACCAGCTATCACCCTCACCACAGGCTTTAACGAGCCCAGACAAGCGTGACCAACTGTGGACACAAAGACTGTGTTTTTTGTTGAAATACCAAGAAAAGCCCCACTTTTCATCCATGCCAGAGTTTATAAATAGAACTGCTGTTGGTTTAGATTCCCGTTTCCAGATGGGTTTGTGCAGTAGTTTCCCTACAAGGGAGCTTTGTTCCCAGCCTTCCAGCTGAACGCAGGCAGGCTGCTCGTCCTGATGGCTACCTGGCAGAGCCACCCAGGCTCAGCCACTGCCCACCACCCCTCATCAGCACCAAGGAGGGGCCCTTATCTAATGAGCAAGGTGATCAACACCACCTCACCCAGCACAGAGGGGAGCACGGAGCTCTACTGCTCCAAAGGAGAGTGGGATTCGTCAGCCCACCTCCCCTGCCAGCCAAAGGGGCTGCAGGGACACAGGGGGCAGCCCCATCTCCCAACGTACCACGATGTTGTTGGGGTCCAAGGACTCAACGGCGTCCAGGAACTTGAACTGCACTTGCTGGTACTCACGATGGTGCTTGAAGGTGAAGTACTGCACCCCCTCCGCGTGTCCAGCAGCTGCATGGTGATACCTGGGGGGCAGAGGGGAGATGTGGGTACCACTGCCAGGAGCCTGTGGGCACAGCGCTGAGGAAACCTCTCCTGTTTCAATCTCCCTCATTCATAGAATCACAGAATCCCAGCCTGGTCTGGGTTGGAAGGGACCCCAAGGGTCACAGAGCTCCAACCCCCTGACACAGGCAGGGACACCAACCTCCAGGCCTGGAGCTACACAAGGGTGCCCAGGGCCCCAGCCAACCTGGCCTTCAACACCCCCAGGGACGGGGCACCCACCCCCTCTCTGGGCAATGGGATGGATGTGCCTGGTCAGAGAGCAGTAGCACCCAAAGCCTCACCTGTCTTGCTGTAGCGTGGCCAGGTGTCCTTGGGAGTGGTCAGCCACGTGCCACGGACGTTGTGCCGCTGCCTCTGCCTCGGCCTGTGGGAATACAGCACGACAGGTCACAGGTTCTCTGCGCTAACACAGGGAAGAGTGTGAAAACCAGAGGAAAAGGGATAATTCAGGGAAAAAAAAACCCAAAAAGACATCCAACTTGTGGGCCAGCTGCAGCCCTGTCACACAGAGCTTCTGCTGGAGCTTTAACATGTTTGCCTGGAGACACAGCCAGCCCTGGCACAGGCTCTGCCCTACTTGAACCATTCCTCTCTGGGCCAGCCGGTGCCTCCAGCATTTCCACTTCAATCGCTTCTCTCCCCTGTTTTTATTCCTGCCAAGTTCTCAGCTGCCTCTTTGCTTCAAACAGCTTCCCAGGTCCAATTAAGAGAGCCCCAGACCCTCTGACTCATCGCCCTTCCCAGCAGCACCTTCAAATGCCAACTGATTTACTTGAAGCCACGCTCACCAACAGCTGAGGGAGGGAAGAATTTGGAAATCAAGGCTACTCTAAAAGTCTCTGCAGGAAGGGGCTGCTTCTCCTTCCTCAGGCACAAAATGCTCCCCACCCAGATGGTCTCAAAGAAAGGTTATGCTTCCACCATCGCTGCTCTGGGCTTCCACCCTTTGCAGGGGCACTTTAAGTGGCTCAAGAAAGCAGAGATTTCTGGGGAGCACTGCCCAAAGGAGCACAGAGATTTTGGGGGGGGGGCACTGCCCAAGGGAGCACAGGGATTCGGGGGGGGGCACTGCCCACAGCACAACAGGTAACTGCAAAGACCTCAAGCCCAAGGGGCTGCAGGGTCTCTACGCCCCGAAAGCAAGACCCCACTGGAAAGCTTTCAGGGTCTGCTCTGAACAGCAATGAGCAACAAATACTGGGGAAAGAGGAGAAATCCAGGAGTGTCTATTCCAAGGGTTTGAGTGAAAGGACTTTGGAAGGGCCCATGACCCTTAACACCTGGAGGTGTTGAAGGCCAGGTTGGCTGGGGCCCTGGGCACCCTTGTGTAGCTCCAGGCCTGGAGGTTGGTGTCCCTGCCTGTGGCAGGGGGTTGGAGCTCTGTGACCCCTGGGGTCCCTTCCAACCCAGACCAGGCTGGGATTCTGTGATTCTATGACACTGAGTGATGTGGGAATCAAAGGAAGAGAAAGCAAATGCTAGAGAAAGCCTGGAGAAGCCTCACTCCCCCACCTCCACACCTCACAGGAACACAGTTCCTGTCCCAAAAGTGGCTGCTAAGTGAGTGGGTCACCCTGAAGGCATTGGGGTGCCCCTGCACCCCGTTGCACTGCAGCACTGTGGACTCAGCAAGCCATACCTAGGGAAGGATGGACTTTGGAAAGGTTTAATATTAAATCCCCAACTGACCTCTGATCGCCAAGAACAGCGCGAGCCCCGAAGTATCTCTTCAACTCGTTCTCTGGATTCAAGTTTCTGAGAAGATTTCAACAAGAAAGAAAAGCTGCTGTCAGCAAGGCACAGGCTGGGTCTGGCACTCAGGGAGACTGGGGAAGGGGCTGGAGGGCAAATCCTCTGAGGAGCAGCTGAGGGAGCTGGGAGTGTTGAGCCTGGAGAAGAGGAGGCTGAGGGGAGACCTTCTCCCCACCTCCCCTGCCCTGCCAGGAGGGTGCAGAGAGGTGGGCGCTGGTCTCTTCAGCCAGGGGACAGGAGCTGGGACAAGGGGCAATGGGCTCAAGCTGTGCCAGGGCAGGCTCAGCTCAGCTGGGAGGGCAAAGTTCTTCCCTGGCAGAGTTGTGGGGCTGTGGCACAGGCTGCCCAGGGAGGGGCTGAGTCACCCCCCTGGGTGTGTTTAACAGAGGGGAGATGAGGTGCTCAGGGATCTGGTTTAGCTTAGGATGGGAATGGTTGGACTTAAATGGTTGGATCCTAAAGGTCTTTTCCAACCTTGTGATTCTGTGAGACACAGCCCAGGGTCTCACACTCAAGTCCTTGTCACCACCACCCAGAGCTCTGCACCTCAAACTGTCCCTGGCCAAGTCCCTGAACCCATCACCCTCCCAGCCCGAGCTGATATAACACAGGAAGGAGACTAAACCCAGTCAGCAGGCAGGGAAACCCCCAGGCCATGGGATGCACGCTTCCCTCTCGCTGTGCTCCCAGCCAGCACTGAGATGGGGAATGCTGCTGCTGCCCTCTCCAGGGCAGCTGGAGCTTCCACTGGGATACTCGAGTGCATGCTGAGCATAGGTGTGTCTGGAAAACACCAGATACCTGCAGGAATTTGGGGCAAGCACCACAACCCCTGCACAGAAGCTGGCAAGGATTGAAATACCATCAGTTTAGTTGTTGGTGGGGTTTATTTTCTTAATACAAAAATCTTGTACCAAAGCATGACAATACCTGGGGCTCTCCCCACCTGACGTTTGGCCCAGAGAAGGGAGGTGTTGCTCAGGAGGGGTTTCTCTGCCGTCCAGTGGGCAGGGCTCAAGAGGAGGAGCAGGCAGACTGAGGTCCAGCCCTCATCCAGCTCTCAAAGGTTTCTGAATCAACATTTACTTGTCCAGAGATGCCACTGAGGTTTAAGCCCACCTCTGACACCCCTGACCTACTGCAGTGTCCCCAAAGAGGCTGCACTTCCACCAAGTGCCCTCCTGCTTGGACTCAGCTTTGATGTTTCAAAATCCAGGCTGGTTAAGCTGTCCCAGCTGTAAGTTTAAACAGCTTCTCCAGGGACAGAAGGAGCTGACAGCTTCTGCACCAGCCCAGGGCTCCAAAACAAAACCAAACATGGCTCAAAGAACTATGGTTAGAAATGGGGCAGTGCACAAGTGCCCCCTTCAAGCAAGACCCTGAATTCATGGCCAGAGCACACTGGGGGACCCCAGCTCCCCTCCTCGGGGGAACAGACAGCCCTGTGGCACCCAAGGCCAGAACCACATAGGAAAGCAGGTGCTACCTGTGCTCCACGTAGAGCAGAGGCCTGTGGTCGGTGATTATCCCGCTCTGGGTCTGCTGTGACAGCCCATTGCTGTCCTCAATCCTCTCCAGCAGGCTGTCGATGTCTGCCAGGTCGTCGTCTTCCTTAAAAGAGGCATAAAGACAAGGTGGTTATCACAGAACGAGTCACCATGGCACATGGGTCACCCAGGGGAGCTCAGACCCAGCTGCCTCCCAGCCCTTTGGGTCATCCCCACCACTTGCCCTGCTGCTGCCCCACTGCCCATCTCCAGCATGCACATCCTGTGTCTTACAGAGGCCTCCTGCTCTGCACCCAGCACCTTATCCCCTCAGGAATCCCTCCCAGAGCCTGCCCCACTACCCCCCAAGAGGGCTGGCCACTGCTCTCCCCTCACTTGAGGTATCACACTAGCACAAGTTGCTCCTCACACCATCATGAGTCCAAACACACCAGGAGAATACATCCAGTGTGGACAAGAGCTGGCCAGGGGAGTCCCTTCCAGCCCGACACGGTCTCTGCTCTGCCCCTTCCCACCCTCCCTCAGCTGTGCTTTGCCCACTTCCTTACACCACCATCCCTGTAACATCAGGAAACACTGGGGTGCTGATTGTAACCACAAAGACTGGGGTGCTCAGCCCTCACTGCCCCTTCCCACAGAAACACCGTGACCCTGGCAGCAGGACACCAACCACCCACCTGATTTTACCCCAGCTCCCAGGGACTGCACTCCCACCCTCCCCTTGCTGGTGCTAACCACCAGCACTGCCCACTCAGCAGTTGCATAACGCCTTCACCCTGGTTCTCCTGGATCCCCCCCCAACCAGGGAGTGACGCAGTTCTCAGGCAGCCGCTTCGCGTCCTGCTCACGATGCACGTGGGTGGGACATGGAATTCCACCCCTCACACCCAAACAGCACCAGGGCCTTGCCTTCCCCAGCTAAAAATACCCACTCCACGTGGAGTGGGGGCATGAAGAGGTTTGTAACGTACTTGAACAAAGGGAGTGTTGTCTCTAGGTAGCGGAGCCAACTGCCTGTTCCTGGGTATGAAGCCTGCAGCTGGCAGATGCCACCCTGCTCCTGGTTATTCTTGGAGAGGGAACGGGCTCACTGGGGGTGTTCTCCACCTTAGAGACTCACCCCAAGCTCATCCAGCTGAACAGGGAGGCAGCACCCAGCTGGACACCAACACCAGAGTCACAGAATCACAAGGTTGGAAAAGCCCTTTAGGATCATCAAGTCCAACCATTCCCATCCTCAGCTAAACCAGATCCCTGAGCACCTCATCTCCCCTCTGTTCAACACACCCAGGGGGTGACTCAGCCCCTCCCTGGGCAGCCTGTGCCACAGCCCCACAACTCTGCCAGGGAAGAACTTTGCCCTCCCAGCTGAGCTGAGCCTGCCCTGGCCCAGCTTGAGCCCAGTGCCCCTTGTCCCAGCTCCTGGCCCCTGGCTGAAGAGACCAGCGCCCACCTCTCTGCACCCTCCTGGCAGGGCAGGGCAGGTGGGGAGAAGGTCTCCCCTCAGCCTCCTCTGCTCCAGGCTCAACACCCCCAGCTCCCTCAGCTGCTCCTCAGAGGATTTGCCCTCCAGCCCCTTCCCCAGCCTGGTTGCCCTTCTCTGGGCTGGCTCCAGGACCTCCATGTCCTTCTGATGGTGAGGAGTCCAGAATTCCAGGTGAGTCCCAGTTCACCCACTTGGCATGTCAGCATGCTGGGTGCTGGGATGTTTAGCCCAGGGTTTCCCTGAGTGAAGAGCTGAGGCTCCTGAACCTTGGCAGAAAACCAGCTTCCACCTGAACTTGATTTCTACTGAACAGAAGAGAGAGAGTGGTGAGGGGCTGGCAGGGGCTGCCCAGAGAGGGGGTGGGTGCCCCGTCCCTGGGGGTGTTGAAGGCCAGGTTGGCTGGGGCCCTGGGCACCCTTGTGTAGCTCCAGGCCTGGAGGTTGGTGTCCCTGCCTGTGGCAGGGGGTTGGAGCTCTGTGACCCCTGGGGTCCCTTCCAACCCAGACCAGTCTGGGACTCTATGAATTTCAGAGACGTAGGGCTGCCTCTCACACAGGCTGCCCAGCTCCAGCAGGCACAGCGCATCCAAGCACACACTTTGCTCTTTGTTTTATCATAAGCAAATGCAGGCACTGGATAAATCTCTCACTTCCAGCTCCAACCCTTGGGGCAGAGAGCTTAGAGAGAATCACTGTCCCATGCTCCCCTTGGCACCAAGGGGACACAGCAGACCCCATGGGAAGAGCACTCAGCAGTCTCTTTGCTGAGAATGTGCGCATGGACATTGAACTACACGGCCATGCAGGGACCACGAGTGATGGCTGGCAGGGAGAGCTCCATACAGCTCTGCAGAGCTCACCCAAGTAGGGCAAGGAAGATGGAAGGAAGATGCAGAACGCCTGGCACAGCACCCCCTCCTGAGCAGAGCCTTGAAGAGGAGATGAAAGGAGCTGAGGCTGTCAGGATTTCAGCTCTCAGCACCCACAGCAGAGCTGCACCAGCCCTGGCTGCGTGACAGACCAGAGGCAGAAGCTGCCATTGCCATTTCATAATTTTAATCCAGCAGAACACCAATAGGAAGGTTTTCACCTCAAAATCTCTTCAGCAACCACCTCAGGGTAGCTGCTTTGCCAACCCCGCAGTGGAACCGAGTGCAGCCACTCACTCCCAGGCAAACACCGACCTACCGGAGTCTCCCCTGCAGAAGTTTTCTTGGTTTTCCTCTTCTTTTTCTTCTTTCGGGGCTTGTTACTCAGCACAGGCTGCAGGGAGAGAGGGAACAGCTCTCAGAGCGTGCCCAGAGGCTGCAGCTCCAGGGGGAGAAGAGTGTTTCCCAAAGGGATCGTCATAACCAGGAGAGCCCTTCAGTGAAACCCAGAGTCACCCTCCTGAGTGCCTCAGTGAGTGGAAATGAAGACATAAGGAGCAGAGGAAAGCACCAGAGCTTTACAGATGACCAGGGTTAAGCCTCAGCTGACTTTCACAGCCATGTCTGAGGCCACAAGTTTAAATACACCAGGTGTGGAAGGAATGTTTCAGCCTCCTCCCTTCCCGAAATGAGCTTTATTTCTGTCTTTCTAGTGAGCAGGAGAGTTTCATCAGCCACTCCATCATCCACAGAAACCAACAGCTGCCCAAAGCACCACACACTGTAAGCTCCCTCAGCTCCTGATGCTGTGTGGTACGCCTAACACAACAGGCAGGCTGCTGCAGCTCTTCCCCAGGGTGTACACAGCTACCCCTCCACACACACTTCCAGGGCCTGCACAGGAAATACAGCCAGTCCCGGCAGTACCAGAACAAGCCCACGGCTCCCGAGCTGGTCTCTGAACCAGGGGGATGTGTGGCCCTGCTCTGGCAACACCAAAGAGCGAGGAGACACTGCCAAGGGCTGCCCTGTTAGTGCCTGGGAAGCTCCAGGTGCTCCCTGCACCTGGCCCTGCGTCAGGGCCGGCTGGAGCCACTGGGATTGGCCACGCTGAGCTCACAAGGCACATCCTGAGCATTCCCAAGCCATTCCCAGGCTGGCTGAGGCCACCAGCACAGCCAGACCACACTCACAGCAGCCTCTGCTCCTCTGTACACCCCCAGGCATGCAGCCAAACACTGAGCCCCACTGGGTGAGGCCAGGGGGCTGATCCCCCTTCACTCCTCCCTACCCTCGTGGGACCCAGGCTAAATCTGCAATGCCAAATTGAATCTCTACTTCCAGAACCCCAGGGTGCTTTCCTTCCTGTCTGCTTTGCCTGACCTCAGCACAAAGTCTTCCTCAGGGACTTCCTCTCTGTGGCAGTCACACCTCCCCAGAGGTCAGAAGCGATGGCATTTGCCTTCCCAAGGCACTGTTACGTGTGACAGAGCTCTGCTGCCCTGGGGATGGCCCAGCACCTGCCTGCCACAGAAGGGGGAATGAATTGCTGGGGTTGCTTTGCTGGCATACAGCTTTCTCTTCATCTGTCAAACTGCCTCTATCTCAACCCACGAGTTTCCTCACTTTCACTCTTCCAATTCTCTCCCCAGTCCCTTAGTGGGGGGAACAAGCGGGTGGCTGCTGGCGCTGAGCTGCTGCTGGGGTCACACCACAACTCACACTGACCACCAGCAGCACCAGGTACCTGCGGTTTAGTTACCGGCTGCTCCGCCTCATCCACATCGCCTGCAGCCTCTTCAGGGACAGCCCCTTCCTTCTTCCCTCCTGCTGCATCCTGCTTGCTGAGCTGGGCATCATCTGCTTGCTCCTCTCTGGACAGCAGCTCATCTTCCGACTCCTCGGCATTGATCTGCGCAAAGAGAGGGACAAGCTGCAGAAACAGCCGGCGCGGGGCTGCGCCCTGCCCTCTCCTGCTCCTGGGGGACAGGATCCCCCAGGGATCTCATCTGCTCCACTCCAACCTGCAAAGGGAAGAGGAAAAAGGTCACAGAGGCAGCACAGGGCTCAGCGTGACTGGCTGCTCCAGCAGACAGAGGGGGATGACCCCTCGTTTAAAGCGTGTTGCCTCAGAGGGGCCTGGAACAGCCCCACACCCACCGACTCACTGGAGGGGAGCACAAGGCTGTGACGATGTGTCCACTGCACAGCGCTGCTGGCAAAACCAGCACGGCCCTATCACAGCACCCCAGAATGATGGGGGCTGAAAGAGACTCACAAAGCTCATCCAGTCCCACCCCCTGCCAGAGCAGCATCACCCAGACTAAATCCCACAGGAACACATCCAGGTGGGTTTGAATGTCTCCAGAGCAGGAGACTCCCCAGCCTCTCTGGGCAGCCTGTCCCAGGGCTCCAGCACCCTCACAGGGAGACAGTTCCTCCTGACCTTCCCATGGCGCTTCCTATCCAGGCTCTGCCCTTCCTAGGAACAAGCTTCCAAGCCCAGCCTGGCCTCCACTCACACAGCCAAGCCACACAGGCACAGCGACCTGCCGGGGCCAGTCACGGTGCCCGGAGAGGACTAACCACGCTCCGTCACCCCCAGGACCCACCTGCGCCACCGGGGCCCGTCTGACCCTTCCCCGGGGCTGTGAGGAGGCCGGACCGCTCCTAGAGCCAGCTCCGCCCGCCCCATGCCCAGGCCTGGTCCCGACAGCAGCCCTTCAACCCCGGGCGCTGCTCCCAGCCCTCTCACCCCAACCCCGGGCCACCGACCCCCCCCAAACCGCCTCTTTAACCACCGCCACGCCTCCCGGCCCCCAGCCCCGGCTCCCCCGGCCCCTCCCCGGAGCTGTCACCCCCTCACCAGCTCGAAGAGGTTGCTGACACCCCCGCGGGGTCCCCTCCCGGCGCCGGAAGGCGACGACGGAGCTTCCTGACCGCGCTCAGAGCCGGAAGCCGGCTCCAGGCCCAGCTCGCCCAGGCCCGGCAACTCCTGGCCCCGCTGCTCGCCCCGCAGCCGCCTCAAGGCCCGTCGCGACATGGAGCCCCGCGACCCACCGCGCCTGCGCAGTTCCGCATCGCGGCCCGACGCGAACGCGGCGGGACGCGATGCGGAACTGCGCAGGCGCGGCCCCGCCTCCTTCTCTCTCCGCTCTCCTTCCCTTGCGCAGGCGCACTGTGCGGCGTGCTGGGACTGGCTTCGTGCCTCCGCGCGGTGGTGGCGTGAAATATGTCGCGGAGCTGTGCGCTTTCCCACGGTCCGTGTGCGGGGTCACGGTGGGATGCGGGTAGGCAGGGGAGAAAGAAGAGGGGGAGACAGGCTGGTGTGGGGGTGGGGATGCCTGGCGAGGTGGGGGGCAGTTGGTAGGGGATAGGAATGAGGGATGGGGTTTGGGGGGTGAGATTTTCCCATGGGTCCTGGGTGGGGTGGGGGCATGGCCGGTGGGGATGCCCACGCTTGGGCAGCGGGAAGCCCACCCACCCTTGGACAGGGGGATGCTCACACTTCCACATGGTCAATGGTCAGGGGGACAGTGGGACATCCCCTCCCTCCTCCCCGGCACCCTCCAGCCCAGATCCCCTCCCTGCCCACTCAGGAACAGCCACGCTACCCAGGGGCAGCCCACTGGGTTTATTAGCTGGAGTGGGGGGGACATGTACAGAGCAGCTGTGCCAGCCTGCAGCATTGGGCACCCCAGCGTCACCGACGCCTGCCTGGCGCAGCCAGGGCTTGGCACAGAAGTTGGGCCGGGGGGTGTGTGAAGTCTGGCGGCTGCATGTGCCCCATGGTGGGGTCTGTTCCCATCCCCTGAGGGGTCGTGCCAGCATCCTGCCAGCAGCAGGGATGGATGGTGGGGCCGGCAGGTACGCCGCCATGCTGCTGGTCCTTGCCCACGCCCGGTCCGTAAGGTATATAAATATAGAGGCTGTATGTATACATCCTATGTATATATGTACATCTGGGTGGCCACTGTAGCGGGGTCTGCGCCGGGGCGGCCGGCACCCCCGCGTCCGACCCCTCACTTGTGCCAGGAGTCGCCGTAGAGGGAGCGGGCCTTGGCGCGGCGCGGCGCGGCGTTGAGGACGGCCACACTGCGGCGGCTGGAGCAGATGACGTCGGTGACGAAGCCGGCACAGTCGCTGCAGATGTCGCGCAGGACGGAGCCCTGGGCGTAGATGTGGGGGAACTCCTCTTCCACCCGGCGCCAGCACGTGCCTGGGAGTGAGCTGCAGCACAGGGCACACGGTCAGCCCATGGAGGAGAAGGAGGAGGAGGAAGGGGTGGGGAAGAAGATTCAGGGCTGTGGGACTCACTGGAAGGCGTCTCTCCTCCGCAGCGGCAGGGCTTTGGCCAGCAGAGAGCCCGGGAGGCTCTCAAAGCCCAGCGCGTAGACGGGGATGTGAGCCAGCTTCTTGGAAGGCATCTTCATCTGCAGGGTGATCCGGTGTCAAGGTGGGACAGGGACAGGACAGGGACAGGAACGGGGACTGGGACAGGGACGGGACTGGGACAGGGATGGGATGGGACTGGGATGGCATGGGGACAGGGACGAAACTGGGACAGGGACAGAACAGGGATAACACAAGGACTGGGACAGGTATGGGACAGGGGTGGCGCAGGGACAGGGATAGCACAGAAATGGGGATGGCAGTGGGACAGGGAAGCAGGACAGGACAGGGACAGGACTGGGACTAGGACAGGGATGGGACTGGGACAAGGAAGAAACAGGATAGGGAAGGGACAGGGCTGGGACAGGGACAGGGATAGCACAGGAATGGTGATGGGACTGAGACAAGGAAAAAGCAAGATAGGACAGGGACGGGACAGGGACAGGATGGAGACAGGGGCACCGTCCGGAGCCAGCCCTTACCTTCAGGCTGCAGGAGCTGCAGACAGACCTGGGGGGACAGAGGGGGTCAGTGAGCGGGGCCATGTGGGCACCCTCCTTCCCACCACCCTCCCAGCCCCACGGCGTGGCACAGCACGGCGCGGCGCTCACCGCTTGCAGAAGAGGCACGCCGCGGGCCAGGAGAAGAGGGGGAACTTGGCCCTGCAGCAGCAGCAGACCTGTGGGCACAGGAGGGTGAGAGCCGGGGGCCGGGCGGGTGGCGCGCAGCCCATCCGTCCCCAGCTCCCACCTTCCCCTTCCGCAGGCTGCTGTACAGCTCCTTGCTCTGCAGGAACTTCTCCATCTCGGCCTTGACCAGCACCCTGCGCACGTTGATCATCTCCTCCACAGTGAGGGCCAGGCTCTCCACGGGATGGCTGAACTCCTGTGGGTGAGGGGGGACGTCAGCCCTGTCTGCTGTGGGGCTGTGGCACAGGGCATGGCCTGGAGCATTGCTGTGCCACGGGCAGAGCCTCCCAGCACAGGCGCGGCATCCCTGGTGCTGGCAGAGCATCCCCAGCATGGGCAGAGGGTCTCCCAGAACAAGCACCAGGCATATACGGTGTGCCTCCAGCCCCATGTCCCACACAGAGGGAGCGGGGAGGCCATGGGAACCCCCCAGCCACTTTGTGCTGGATTGCCACGTGCCTGTTGTCATACTCACATGGTGTCCCCAGCCCTGGCATGCCCAGCCGTAATGTCCCCAGCCATGATGTCCCCACCCTGGTATCCCCAGTCCCAGCATCCCCAGCCCTGACATCAGCCTCAATGTCTCCAGCCCCTATGTCCCCAGCCCCAGCAACCCCAGCCCTGACATTGCCAGCCCCAGCAACCCCAGCCCTGACATTGCCAGCCCCAGCATCCCCAGCCCCAGTGTCCCCAGCCCCACAGTTAGTACTCACGAGCCAGAGGTGCTTGGAGCTGGTGCTGGGGGCAGCGCTGGATCCATCCTCTGGCCTCTCCTCCACGGCGCTGAGGGCAGCCCGGGGTGGTGCTGAGCTATCCAGCATCGGGTGGCAGCTGGCGGGGACGGAGCCTGCGGGGAGGAACAGGGTGGCTGTGGCAAGGCCACGCTGCGTGGTGCCAACCCTGGGGACAGGGGACAGGGGGCTGGGGTGGCGTGAATCTAGAGACCCCCATTGGGTACCTGAGCGGGGCCGGGGCTCCGGCTGCAGCGGCTCCATGTCCTGGGGCACGTCCTGGCTGCCCCCCAGCTGGCTCTGCAGCTGCGCCAGGTCCTGCTCCGAGAAGGAGCGATCCCGCTTCAGTGGCACCTCCGTGCCTGGAGAGTCTTCCTCCTGCAAGGTCACGGGGACCACGTCACCCCAGGGAGCCCTGTGTCCCCCTCCTGCCCCACCACCTCCCTTCGCTTGCCTCGGAGATGTTCATCTCCTCCATCTCTGCCAGGGTGGGAGCCTTGAGCAGGACACGGGGCCGTGGGCACACTGGTGTGGCGCTCGCCGGGCACTGGGAGAGCTCAAGGCAGGAGCTGGAGGCCAGGCGGCCCGAGCAGGCGTGAGGGATGCAGGGCAGGGAGCTGTAGCCTGGGGATGGGGACAGGGCTCAGTCCTGGCATGACAGGGACCTGCCCCAGTGCAGCCTGGTGCTGTGGGGAGGGGATGCCAGTACCTTTCTGGCCATGGTACGGCATCTCCACGGGCCGCAGCTTCCTCTCCTGCCTGATCTCCTCCAGGATCTTCTCATGGAGCGTCCTCTGCTTTTGGGGCAGGGGCCGCAGCCGCCGCTCTGATGCCTGTGGGATGGATGGATGGGAGCTCGGTGCTTGCCACAGCTCAGGGCTGGGTGGGGATGGCACCCATGGAACCCACCAAGCCACCAAGGTATCCCAGCGCCAGCGCTCACCTGCTTCAGTGGGGGCCGGGAGCGGATGAAGTCGAGGATGAGCTCGTGGGCATCCTTCTTCACCCGGGGGGGATGTCTCCATCCACCTGGGAGGGGGCAGAGGGGCCACGGGTGGTGTCAGTGCCAGGGCTGGTTGCTGGCAGGGTGATGGGGCAGGGGTCCAGTGCTGGGCGGGGGGGCTCAGCCACGCTCACCATGACCTTGCGGAGTTTGTAGTTGCGGGCACGGATGTCCTGCATGAGCATCTCGAAGGGGGTGAGCTGGTACTCGGTGGGCAGGGGATTGAACTGCTTCTCCTGCACCTTCTTCAGCTTCACGCCATGCCGCAGCTCCCGCATCAACTGCACCCACAGACGGGCCTGGAGAGGCACACATGGAGGGGGACACGCACACCAGGCATCAGCTCCCACTCAGCCCTGGCTCAGCCCCCGCGCCCGCCCACGCTGCCGTACCCAGTCGGTGTTGCGCAGGCTGCCCAGCTCCGCCGCCGGCCGCTCCTCCACCTCCTCATCCTCCTTCAGCTTCTGCAGCATCTGCCGCAGCACGAGACACCGTCACCTCACCCTGGCACCACCAGCACCCAGGGGCCGGCCAGGACCATGCCGTGGAGCCACAGCACTGATGGGCACTCCAAAGCACCCCACTGCCAGACATCCCTGCTGGCACCAGCTCAGGGCAGGCAGGAGCTGGCAGTGCCATGGCACAGTGCACCAGGAGAAGGGTGCATGGCTGAATGCTGGCAGCCCTGGTAAGGGTGGGCAAAGGGGAGCACCATGCTCCCCACAGTGTTTTGGCCCCAGGGCAGTGCTGCTGTGCTGCTGGGTGCCCGCACTCACCTCCTTGGCATCGCGGATCTTGGCGAGGAAGGCTTTCAGCTCCACTGTCTCAGCAAAGAGCGCCCGGCACACAGCCTGGTAGTGTGCCTGGGCCTCAGCGGGGTCGGCCAGGCGGGCGGCGCAGCACCGCATGGCCTGCCCGAAGGTGCGTACGGCACGGGGTGGCCCCTCGCACCCCTCCTCCTCTTCCTCCTGCCCCCCATAGCCCTCATCAGCCGTGCCGCAGCCGCTGTCCTCCGAGTCGCTGTTGGTCATCAGGTCGATGAGCTGCTCCAGCCGCGGGCTCAGCTCCCGCTCCTCGTTCTCATCCAGTCCCCAGTCCAGTGCCCGGTAGATGGCAAAGCCCAGCGACTGCACCATCTGTGGGGAGATGGCACCAGGTTGGCCCTGGATGGATCTCGGCACCAGCCATGCCAGTGACAGCCCCTTGGCACACATGGCCAGTGCCAGCTACCCCCTGCACCCCCTCAGCACTTGGGGCTGGGTCTCGTCTCCCCACTGCACCCCAGGACCCATCACTGCAGGGCGAGGGGGGTGGGTAGCCATGCCCACCCAGGGACTCCTGTGCTGGGTGAGGGAGTCACCAGGAAGCTGCAGCGGGGCTGGGTAGGCGTCCAGCCCCCACGTACCTGGGCTTCGGCGGAGGGTGTCAGCAGCGGGGGCATCTCTGGGGGAAAGAGGGCAGAGTCAGCACTGGCACACCCGGCCCTGTGCTGGGCATCCCCCCACACCCTCTGGGCTGCGGGCACCGGCAGCATGGGCACCGAGAGCACAGGCACCGGCAGGCAAGGATGCAGCAAGGACCAGCAGATAACTCCCAGGACACCAGGCAGGCGCCAGGCTGCAGTGCTGAGCTGTGCCCAGCCAAGGATGGTGCTTTGCCCAGGATGTGCTTGTGGGCAGCTCGGATGGCCACGGGAAAAGGATCAGGGGAGGCTTTGGCAGTGTCCCCAAGGGCAGTGCCCCGGGGTCCTGGTTCTGCTTTCCCAGCAGCAGCTGCAGAGCCCCAGCTCAGGAGCACTGGCCATTAGCTAACCATTTAACTGGTCGATGCGGCAGCCACAGGGACATGCTGGCTGTGTGGCAGCCACGAGCCCAAATCACTCCCACACCCCCAGGCCCTGCCTGGCTCCCACTGCAGTGCCAGCCCCGGGGGACGCTCTGCTCCAGCACGGAGCAGATGAGGCAGGGCATCCCCTGGGATCCATCCGGTGCTCAGACCCACCGAACCGTGTGCCAGGCTGGTGTCACTGCCTGTCATAGTGCCAGAAGGTGCCCAGAGCCCTTTCAGCTTTGGGCTTGGCAGTGAGGGGCCCAGCTTCATCCCTGAGGAGGCAGCTTGGGATGGCACCAGGAGGGCTTTGGGAGCCGGAAGCGGTGCAGTGGCATCGGCTCTGGCACAGCAGCTGCGGCGGCTCAGGGAAGGGTGTGGGGCCGTTCCCATGTGCAACCGGCAGAGCTGGTGTGACCGCACCATGCCCAGCCGTCACGGGCACGTGTCATGTCTGTGTGTGACCCTGCCCGGGGCACAGCACTGGCCACAGCCATCCTGCACACCACTGCCGGTGCCTGGGGCTGCCTGCGCCCCTCACCCCATCTCCCATCTCCCCTGGCTCATCCTCCTGACATCCGGAGTATCGCCTGCCAGGCACAGCTGCAAGAGCAGGGGGTGACACCACAGCATCCTGCCCATCCCTGCCGCCCCCGACAGTGCCAAGGACGGGGTGTTGTCCCCGGGTGTTGTCCCCAGGCGTGCTGGCCTCCCCGCAGAATGAGGCTGGCGAAGCCGTTCACCGTGCTCTGTTATTAGGCACAGGGGTGCTCTGGCATTGCTGCTGGCAGCCAGCCGAGCCTAATTACAGCCTGTAACCACCACAGCCCTGCCCAGCAGCGCCAGCCGCCCGCAGAGAGGGCACGGCCGGGAGTCCGAAGGTCAGGGATGGGGCTGCCCCAAAACACCACTCCCGGGGGCTGGGGGAGGCCGAGGGCCTGGGTGGGGTGCTGCGGTTCCACGCCATGGGGGGCCAGGGTCCTGTGTGGGGTCTGTGTATGCAGGCATGTTCAGGTGTGTGGGAGGGTGCGTGTCCCCATGTCTGTCTGCCCTTGCCATGTGCCCTGCCTCAATGCGCTTGCTATCCTGTAGCCCCATGGCAGGTCCCAGCCCGGTGAGCCCCATACCCATGGGTGACCCTGCTCACCCCACACCCTGGGTCTGGCCTTACTGGGTCACCCAGCACAGCCCTGCCAGTGCCAGTGCTGGTGCCACACCACCTGCACCAGTGCCCACAGTGCCAGTGATGGTGCTGGCTGTGCCAATGCCAATGCCAGTCACCTCTGCCCTAGCTGGGGCTCAGACTCTGCCCTGTCCCTGCCGGGGCCGGTGCCTCCTTCCTACCCCCGGTGCCGGCCCTCTCACCCACCCTCCCAGTCTCTCCGGTGCCGCAGCCCCACAACCAGTGCTCCGAGTGCGGCACCGATCCCCTGCTGCCGGTACCAGCGACTCCAGTGCCTGTTCCCCTGTCCCGGTGCCGCTTCCCCTATCCGTACCCCAGTGTCGGTACCGGTTCTCCACCGGCTGCTGATCCCCCCACCGGGGTCGCTGCAGGTGACCCCCCCTCGCTCCCCTCCCCGCTGCCGGTATCCCCGGTCCCTCCACCGGCCTCCCGGGGCTGGCGGCGCTGTGCAGCACCCCCTGCCGGCGCCGGTGAGTCCCGGCGCGGGAGAGCCCCGGTACCGGCGACTCCCGGTGCCCACAAGCCCCGGTGCCGTCACCCCTCCTTCCTTCCCGCGCGGGCGTTGCCCGTTGCCGTCCGCACCCCGCAATCACTTACCGGGCGGCGGCGAGGGAAGGACGACGCTACCGTCTCCGCGGAGGCGGATGTCGGAGGTGCGGAGAGGGGCGGCGGGGGCGGCGGCGGCGGCGGCGGCGGCGCCGGCAGCTCTGGAAGCAGAGAGCCCAGGCCTGCTCCTCGTTCAGCGGCTGCTCGTAGCACTTCAGCACCTCCTCCAGGGACAGCTCCCGCGGGGCCCCGCCGCCCGCCCGCGCCATCGCCCCATCCCCGCGCTGCTGCCGCCGCCGCCGCCGCCGCCGCCGCCGCCGTACGGGCGGGCGGGGCCCCGGGAAGGGGCGGGGGGAGCGGAGAGGAGCGGAGCGGAGCGGCTGGCGGAGGATCGGACCGCCCCTGCGGCTCGGCCACGCCTGCGCCACCGCCCCGCCGCCGCCCGGGGCGCCCACCGAGACCGGACGGGACGGGACGGGAAGGGACGCGGTGGAGCCGAGGGGCACGGAGCGGGTCGGGACGGCTCGGCACGACAGGGTTCGGCTTGGCACGGCACGGCACGGCTCGGCTTGGCTCAGCTCTGCACGGCACGGAAAGGCTTGGCTTGGCTTGGTACGGCTCGGTTCAGCAAGGCTCAATTCAGCACAGTTCGGCTCAGCACAGCACAGCTCGGCTCAGCTCAGCAAGGCTCAGCTTGCTACAGCTCAGTCCAGCAAGGCTCAACACAGTTCAGCTCGGCTTGGCACCGCTCGGTTTAGCAAGGCTTGGCGTGGCTCAGCTCGGCTCGGCACAGCTCGGTTCCCCTTGGCTTGGCTTGGTCCATCGTGATGCAGGATGTGGGTGCAGCGTGTGTACCAGGCAGGACGGGGTGCTGGGTGTGGGGTTCCCCATGTGGGGCAGATGAAGGGATGCAGGGCATGGGTGTCCCAGGGTGCGTGGGGGGCAGGGTCCGTGATTGGGTGCGGCATGCAGTGCCCAGGAGGGGTGTGGGGTGCTGCTGGGGGGACACCCCCACCCCTGGGATGAGGGACAGGCTTGGTTCCCGGGTGGGTGTCCCACAGAACATGTGTTACACATGGGATGGGTGGGTGTGTGTGTACAGGGACAGGAAAGCCTTGGGGACATCACGAGAATGACGAGGCCCTTTCCCACCAGCACCCTTGGGGATGTCTGCAATGGGGTGTATGCCTCCTCAGCTCAGTGCTGCAGACGCTGCTGGGGAGGTAGGGAAGGGGCCAGGCTGGGCTGTGACACTTCCAGGAGGGAAGAAGGGCTCTGGGGGCTGGGGCACAATCTGGTCATGGCCAGCAGGCCCTGAAGGCACGGGGCTGAGAGGCTGGAGTCTCTAAGGAGGTGATATCACACAGGGACATGGTGGGGGACAACATCCTGCAGCCACCGGGAAAAGGTCGGCACGGCATGGCACCAATAGCAGGCTCACACTGCAGCACTCTTGGGGTGGGCAAGACGGTCCTGGCAAAGCAGAGGATCGCTGGCTTGCTAGGAAAGGTCAGATACAGCTAATTACAGCTCTGGTCATGATGAGCTTCCCATTTCCATGATGGAAGGAGCATAAAGCCCCAACTCAGCTCCATTAACTCATGAGCACAGACCGGGGCCGTGCTGGGAGAGAGACGGAGCCGGCACATGGCTACTTGTCCATCCCACAGGGCCAAAGAGCTGCCCCAGGGCCAGAGACCTCTGGCAAACGGTCTGGGAAATGCCCTCCAATGCCCATCCTGGCAAACCTGGGCAGTTTCAGTTCCATCTTCAGGGAAATAAATGCGATAACAGAGTTGTGTGGCTGGGAAATACAGGCCTGTGCAGTGCAATGGGGTCTGGGAAGGGGAAAGATGGCTACAAGTGATCCAAAGTGTCTGTGCGCTTCTGGAATGACTCAAAGTCACCGTCACCGAGGCAAGAGTGCCTTACAGGGGGTCAGGACACATTGCAGGGGGTCAGAAGGACATTGCAGGGGGTCAGGAGTGCACTGCAGAGGGCTAGGAGCACACTGGAGGGGGTCAGGGCATATGGCAGGGGGTTAGGAGCATGTTGCAGGGGGACAGCACATTGCAGGATGTCAGGAGCATATTGCAGGGGGTGAGGAGCGCATTGCAGGGGGTGAGGAGCACATTGCAGGGGATCAGAAGTGCATTGCAGGGGATCAGGAGTGCGTTGCAGAGAGCCAGGGCACATTGGAGGGGGTCAGGAGTGCAGTGCCAGGTCCCCACAGCTCCTGATGGGAAGCCACACGTGCTGCCTGTGGCAGCGGGTCTGTGCCAGGCCGAGCCAGTTGCCGGCTTTACCACGCCCTGCACACCTGCCAGCGCCTGGGGACACAGCCACGGCGGCACCGTCGGGGATGGGAGCGGGGAGGACACGCAGCGTCTGAAGGCAGTGATAACCCAACCTGCAGCACTGATGGGAAGGCATTGGAATTATAAAGCACGAAGCTTTTTGCTTTGGGTAAAACTCTTAATTAAGGTGAAATCGAGATGTAATTAAAAGCTACTGTCTTGGGAAAAAAATCAAACAAAAGCCAAGTGTGTGTGTATGGAGGAAATACAAGGAGAAATGAAAGACACTGGGGAAAAAAGGGGGAAAAAAAGAGAGGTTGGGAAGGGGTTGCAGGGCACTATGGAAGGGGCATGTTTCCCAGCCCCCTGCTACCAGGCATGGAAGCAGGCTGTGCCCCAGTGAGGCAGCTGCGAGCTGGGATGGAGGGCAGGGCCCTTCCCCAGCAGCAGGTTTGGGTTGTTTGTGGGCAATACGTGCACACAGCAGCCATCATCGCATGCAAAGGATTTCCTTACAAAGGCACGGAACCTGGGGTGAGCGCAGGGAGCACCCCCGGGCTCAGAGGCACCCATCTGCCTTCCTCAGATGCTGCAATAAACTTGGGGCCATGAAAAAGAGAGAGTTTTGCAGGGTAAAAATCTTTACTGCCGGGGAACAGAGGCTGCAAGAGCTCCCTGGTCTCCTCCCTGTGTGAATAAACCCTGGGGCACCCCAGAAACCAGAGCCTCGGGTCAGCCCCTGGGATGGGTGATCCCTTCGGCGCAGCGCGTGTGCCCAGCCCTGAGCTCCTGGTGAAAGCAATGGAGCTGTGGGTGCTGCTGGGCAGCCCTGACTTCCCTGAGCCTGTTCTGGATAGGAAAGCATGGCAGATGGGTGTGATGTTGGAACAAATTGGGATGGATCCTGCAAATCCTGCACCCCATGGGGTCAGTTTTATTGGAAAGGTTGCTGAGATGATGGGGTTCCACGCTCCCCTCATCCCTGTTCAGCCAGGCAGGCTGAGTCTTTTGCTCCGCAGCAGAACAACGTGAGTGAGCCCACCAGCTTCCCTGTGCTTCCCTACCTGGCTCCAGAGCTGCTGGTCCCCTGCTACCGCCTTTGGGCTGGATCTTGCTCTGAGTGCAGCCATACCCAATTCCACTGCCTGGCACTGCAAGGGCTCAGGGGCTGGACAGACAGACATTGAATCACTGAGTGTTCATTAAAGCTCTGTTTCTTTTTCAGAGTCTTCTTCATTAACACTTTAATTAAAGCTGTTTCTCCACACAGGCTGCATTGACTCAGCACACTCCACAGCTCATGTGCTGGGGCTTAGCTTTGCTGGCTCCCCAGACAGCACTGGAGCTGACCGAGCCGAGAGGGGCATGGAGAGGAGAAAAGCACCCCCCGCCTTTGATGTGACCCCTAAAACCTGGGGCTGTCACAAAAGTGATGACAGCACTGGGGCTTGAGAACAATTTGGCAATGTGATTCTGGAAAGAGTTTCACCTCCTGTCCCGAGGTTCAGCATCATGGTGACTTTCTGCAGCCTGCCCAGCATGCTTGCTGCAGGAACCCATCATGCTGCCAGAGCTGGACCCTTGCCTGCCAAAGGTTTTTCTCTGTCTCCCATCAGCGAGCACAGGAGACTTGCAGGCTCAGGGCCAGCACCGCAATCACAGAATCACGAGGTTGGAAAAGACCTTTAAGATCATCAAGTCCAACCATTCCCATCCTAAGCTAAACCCTATCCCTAAGTACCTCATCTACCCCATCATCAACACATCTAGGGATGGTGACTCAACCCCCTCCCTGGGCAGCCTGTTCCAGCACCCGATAACCCTTTCATGGAAGAACTTTTCCCTCCCAGCTGAGCTGACCCTGCCCTGGCACAGCTTGAGCCCAGAGCCCCTTGTCCCAGCTCCTGGCCCCTGGCTGAAGAGACCAGCGCCCACCTCTCTGCACCCTCCTGGCAGGGCAGGGCAGGTGGGGAGAAGGTCTCCCCTCAGCCTCCTCTGCTCCAGGCTCAACACCCCCAGCTCCCCCAGCTGCTCCTCAGAGGATTTGCCCTCCAGCCCCTTCCCCAGCCTGGTTGCCCTTCTCTGGGCTCGCTCCAGGACCTCCATGTCCTTCTGATGGTGAGGAGCCCAGAACTGGACCCAGCACTCCAGGCGTGGCCTCACCAGTGCTGAGTACAGGGGCACAATCACCTCCTTAAATCCAAGCACCCCGCACTCCAGCACTGCGCCCTCAAGGCCTGAGAGGAGAAGCTGCGCCCCTCCCGCACTCCCTCCTGCCCCGGGAACGTATAGGGGATTGCAGCGAGAACCCCGGCCCGCTCCCTCTGCACCCTTCCTCGTCCCCAGCGCTGCCCGACTGCCGGTCCCGGTGCTTTCTCCCCTCGGGCGCGCGCCCCGCCTCACCCCGTCAGAGCAGCCCGCCCTCACCAACATGCCGCCTCCCTCCCCGCCGCAGCCAAGATGGCGGAGGCTAGGCGGAACCGCGCCGCGCTTCCAGCCAATGAGCGGAGGCGGCCTCCCTCGGTGGCCAGCCAATGGCGGCGCAGGGCGGGCGGGTTGGTTTGGCGGGAAGCGGTCGGGGCGGGTGCAATGGCGGCTGCGGGAGGGAGGACATGGCGGGACCTGCTGGGTAGGTGCGGGCTGGGGCGGTGCCTGGGCTACCCTCGCCCAAGCCCCTGGCATGGCGCTGTCTGCGGGTCAGCAGAGGGAAAAGGAGGGGTGGATGTCCCCTCATACACCCCTTGTCTGGCATGTGCGGTGCCCCCGGCAGCCCCTCGCCTCAGCTCTGCTCCTGGCAGCCAGTTCCCCGCGGCCGGTGACCTTCGTGTGGCGGCTCCTGTCCTGGGGCGGCGCGGGGGAACAGGGCAGGCAGGCTTGCTTTGCGCCCAGGGCCTTTGGAGGCTGGTGGCTGACAGGGCTTTGGCTGCAGAGCTGCCTGGCGCAGAACCTGTGGCAGTGCCCTGCATTGGGCCTGTCATGCTGCAGCCTAGCAAGGGTCTGGCTGAGGCTGCCTTCCCCCTGTCAGTGGCCGGGGCTGCCTTCCCCCTGTCAGTGGCCTGTGCCGAGCTGTGGTTATAAAAGAAATCCCAACTTTTCAGCAGGGAGAGCCAGGAAACGAAAAAGCACCTTTGAGAGCAGAGCAGAACTCCAGGAAGCGGCTCTGCGCCTTCTGGATCATCATCAGAACCTGAACGACCTCCTCCTGGAGGTAGGATTGGGGTGGGGGGTGTAACGCTCAGACTGGCCATCCTGGGACTTCCACAGGGTCCTTCCTAGGACAGCTGGAGAATGAATCCCCCAGGAACATGGGTTTACTTATGAGAGGAAAGAAAAAGCAGCACTGTAGGAATAAGCTGAAGTTTAGCAGTCTGTGTTACAGAAATTAGATTATTTCCTTCCATCCCTTATTCCTCTGTTGTATTAAGACAATGGGAAAAAATACTAGATATGGTTTGGATTTGGGGCAGAGGGAAATCCAGCACCTTTGTTCCTGGAGCAGAACTGGCTTCTGGTGAATACAGGGGAAAAAATAAATCAGGAGAGAGACTCGGGTTTTCTCTGAATCACCACCCATCTCCGGTGGATTTAACTGAAATGATCCAAGGTTTTGATGCATTTTATCAAACGTTTATGTTGATGTGGCTTCACAGAAGGGTCTTGAAAGACAGAAATCCTGGTGGTGCTGTGATCTGTTGGGTGACTGGGGACAAGTGTCTTTGACCTGTATCTTCTTTGCATAAAATGAAGATAACTGTACTTAGGTCTCTTGTGAAATGCCCTGAAATCTCTGGTTTGCCGTGACCACGTGGGAGCTTGTTGTTAAACTCACTTCAGTGGCTCCCAACAATGCCAGCGCTGCTTTAGAGGAAATGGGTCTGGAAATGTGTGTGTTCGACATCTGAGGCTGTTAATGTTTCTGTTTGGCTTCCAGGTGGAAGGCTCAGCCCAGCCAGGTGGACAGGGTGGTGTGGAGCACCAGGAAGTAGCGTCAGAATCATTTATAGGTGAGAGAAAGAGTTTCTGTCAGAGGCAGATGTGGGAAAGAACTTTATGTACTGAGTTTCTGCCTGTTAAATTCAATCCCACTTGTACTTTCTTTTAATTGTTCTGGTCGCCCATTTGGCCACTCATTTCTTACTAGTCCGGTGATAAAACCTCTGGCAAGGTCTGGTTGTTAGATATTTTGATTATTTGAAAGTGTTACTGTGAGCCCCTGACACTAAAATACAACCTACTCAGCAGGGCTGTCCCACCTCTGCCCTTGGTTGTTTGGCCCCTGTTTTACATACAGTACAGGAATGATACATGGAAACCTTAGGTTTTTTCCTGTGCTGTCAGTTTTTCTCATTGATGTTTGGTTTTGCTTTTTAGTCTCTGTTCTGCAGGACCAGGCCTCCAGGTTGGGTGTACCCACAGCAACCTTGGCAGCCAAAAATGCTGTTACCAGCATTGAGCGGATCTGCCAGGCTTCAGGAAGCCCCTCACGAGCTCCGCTGCTGGACCTGGACCAGAGAGTAAGGAGGAAGGTTTCTATCTAATTTATCAAGAAAACAGCATCGTGAGGTTTGGCTTTAAACCCAGTTTATCTGCTATGATAAACTCAACCAAACACATAGGACCTGATGGATCGTGTCAGTGTCCGATATGCACACAGAAGTGCAGCGTTCTTCCACATGGGAGAGCGTCTGGCTTTGACAGCTTGGAAGGGATGTGCTTGTCTGCTAAAGCGCAGCTTTTGTCACACAGGTCCCTAAGCAGCTCCTGTGTCACCACCTCTGGCGTACCCCAGCCTCCTCTGGCGTGGTGTCGGGGGGCAGCGAGCGCAGCCGGGGTGGTGGTGGCTGCCTGAACCAAAGCTGTGCTCTGACTGCTGGGCCTCGCCACCGCTGAGGGGCTGTGGCTGTCAGCCCTTAAGGTGAAAGATTCAGGCTTTGCCTGTGAATTCCCTCCGCTGTTTGAGCCTTTAAAAAGCAGTAAATGGGGGGGAAAGCATGGAATTGTTTCACCAGGAATGTATCATTTACAAATGAACTTACTTCTGCTTTGTTCTGGGGGCGGTTCCAGAAGAGGCTGTCTTGCTTGCTTCAAGCGGTCAAGGATTTGCTGGCAAACAATGTATTCTGTCGCTCGCTCTTCTGTCAAGAGCTGTGGAAAATGAAGGTAAGAACTCACAGAGGAATGTTGCTGCTGTGTTGTGGACCGTTGGGACTTGACCGATGGGGTGTGGTGCTGTGCTTTCCACCCCCTCTCCCATGAAGGAGGGCAGGGATAGCTGTTAAACAGGCTGGTGTCACCTCAGCATCCCTTGGCAGTGTGTTCATGTGACCCAGGGCAGCCTTGCCACCACTCATCCCTGCACTGGCAGGCTGCAACCATGAACAACTCCTGCGAATGACTGTGGTCTCTCTGCCCTCTGGAAAGCAGGGGCTGTATTAGCAGGAAATTTAGGGTTTATTTATTTTGATAGTGAGTTCAGTGGGAGTTTCCTCACCTCTGCAGTGGGTAGTGCTTGTTCTGAAGAGGGTTTGGAAGCAGATGAATTAACACTGCAGGGCAGTTTCTGCTGAGGGGTGACAGCATCTCAGTGATCAAGCATTGGTTTTTGGGGAGCTGGGCAAGCAGTGCTCTTGCCTCCCTGAAGGAGATGTCTAACGCTTCCTCTCTGTACTGAGCACAGCTGATCCTGGCTAGGAACCAGCCAGGAGGGGCATGGTGATACAGTGCTGGAGTTACAGCACCAGGAACGGGATTAACCTCCTCTGAGGCAGCACCACAGCTAGTCGAAGCTTTGGGGGTATCATTTTCTTTCTTATTTAGCTTTGCTGCCTGACTGTTAATCACTGAACTTCACTAATAACTCTCTCCATCAGCTGGCACGTGGGTTTGCTGCCTGGGCTAAGCAGTCCAGAAGGATTAACCAGGCTCCCAGGTGGCATGGTCCTTTCTGTGCTTGACCAGCAATACCCAGCGTGCTGCTGGCATTCTGATTCTCTGCTGTATTTATCTGGGAAGGGTGCTAAGCCAAAGTGAGCTCACACAGAAAATGGCTTGAGAGATAAAGGATAGCAAGATACCAGGTTACGCTGCCTCACAAATGGGCTGTCTTGATTTCATGCAGGAGGTTTGTTCTGTTAAGTGATGCTCTAAGTGGAGTTAAGGCTTTTTGTGAGCAGGACAGTTTTGGTTGCTCTGGTGGGAAAGAAGGAAGAGAGACACTGATCTGATCTGCCAGGATAAAAAGGTGTGCTCTAGTCTCAAATATCCCATCCTGGGCTGAAAATAGAGCCCTGTGTGTTTTGTAGGCTGATTAAGATCTCCTCGGTCTTGGATAGACACAGAGATCAAGTGCTGCTGTGTAACTGAGATTGTTACAGTAAAGAATTAGCTTGTTGAAGACAAAGTGTGTGGGCAACTCTAGGGTCACACTACCAGGCAGCTGCTGGTCGCTGCAGGATGCTCCTGGGCTTCCTCTCCAGAATGGCTCCTGTGCCCAAGGCTCCCAAGTACCCTTTGCTTTGGTTTCTGTCTGGGAGCGTTTCTGTGTGGAGCTGGGACGAGCAGATCGCTGCTGCTCCCTTTTCCCTGCCAGGTGCACCCTGCAGCCCTGTTTTGCTGGTGCAAGGCTTGCTCCAGGACACGGTGTTCCATGTGGGAGCTGGAAGGGGTGCTGCAGGCATGAAGGGTGGCAGTTTCCTTCATGTGGAAGCGATGCCTGGTGCTGATCTTGCTGACAGAACCTGGTGTTCCGGAGCAGGACTGCCCAAGCATTGTTGTGTTCTCCTCTGTGTCCATCAGCCTCTCTGCCCGTGCAGATGCAGTGTGGGATGCAGCGTTGGATGTGGTGTCTCTTCCTGTCATCTCCTATTGGGAAATGGATTTGAGAGCAGAAGTCTTCACCAAGATCAGTAAAGAGTTGATAGGCTAAGCGATAATTCCCTGATCTATTTCTGGATCTGAATTAACAACACTTGAAGCTTCGTGGTGTTACCTGTTTTCTGGGATATCCACAGCTCCTTGCAACGTGCAGAACCAGCATTATCCTGGGGGGACAGAGATGGATATACTTGTTACTTAACCATTAAAGTGTAGAATTATGATGCATCCACAACCCTAAACCATTCAAAATTTGTAGGGAGGAAAAATCAAATATAATCTTTCCTCATCTGAGGTTTCCTACATTGCCATTGTAAAACCTGAGTGAGTTCTGGGTACTTTGAAGAAATGGAATTGAGTTTTATATTTTCTGTATAGTTTATGTTAACCAAATGTTATCTGCTAATGGCAAAGTGCAGACTGTGACCTAATTGTGACATCTCATTAGGACCCTCCAGTGCTGGAAACCGTGTGGCACCTGCACAGAGGTGACATCGTGTGCCTGGGAGAGCTGCTGGAGAGGTGAGCAGAGGTTTATAGGTTTGCAGATGTATTTAATCTCCTAAAGCCTATTGAAATGTAATCAGGGATTAGCCATGAGTATTCTGGACTGAGATTATGGTCAGATGCTGGCAAGTGATCAGATTAGCAGGACTGAAGAAGTTACCCTGGGTTTGAGAGGTTACCCTGGGTTAATTAGCACGGTTGAAGGGGCAGAGGCTGGTTGTTGATGGCTGCCCAGTGAGTCATGGTGTGAAAGGAGAAGGTTGGGTGAGAAGCACAGCCTCAGACTATCCTGGCTGATAAGTTTTATCTCCTGCTTGGGTTCACAGACACAGGCAGCTGCTGTGGCTGCTGTGTGGGAGAGGACACGGTTCCCAGCTCCTTCTGTTCATCTGGCCCTGCTGCTCAGGTCTGCTTTGGGAGCTCTCATTTAGCCTGTAACAATTAGCGCTGGTCTTGATGAGCAGCCTTGTTTTGCAGAAGCTGTGTGCTTCTGTCTTCAAAACCTCACATTTCAGTAAGGTCTGGCAGAGTTAATCTCCAAAGAAAAATTATTCTAAGAATTGATTTGTCTTTTTATTTGCCTCCAATCTGGAGCTGACAGCTCAGCCCCGTTACCTCTTGTGAAGCTCTGAGCTTTTCCTGCAGCGTCAAGGGAACATTGCAGGGAGCTTTTAGGCCTTTGATATGGGTTTACTTGTCTGTTAAGGGGATAGGAAAAAAAGCACCCACTGAACTTCAAATTTAAGGAACCAAAGGAACTGATTAAGAGCTTAATTATTTTTCTCTAAGCATTTTTATCCAAGTTTCTTAGAAATAGGAACTGAAGTAATTCTTCTAGCAGCATTTTCTAAATGGAAATGTTTTAACGTTGCAGATGAGGAAATACTTGACCATACAGTTTCACACATGTTTTTTTCCCTTTGGATGTGTTTGTTGTAGAATCTTTTAATAAAGCTCTTGCTGGCCCAGATGAAAGAAATGAAATGCCACGTATAGGGCAGGGAGTGCTGCACAGACGGCTCTTCCCCGAGCCAGAGAGGGTGGTGGGTGATGCACCCCAGAATCACAAAGAAAGGGCAGAGTGATTGAATGGAACATGCTTTTGTCTGTCCCCAGCACCCCGGCTGCCCCTGCTGCGGTGGAGTGGCTGTGTTGTGGGCTGCGTGGGCTCTGCGAGCGGGCGCAGGAGCAGGAGCCCTGTGGGGACGTGGAGCTGGCCGGGCACGTTCTCTCAGGCAAGGCTCTCAGCTGGGCACTGGGCTGTGCAGGGGTATCACTTTGATGCTCTTACCCCCCTCAGTGAGGGGAATATGTATTTATATTGGTGAATTCAGCAATTTGCCTTTCCCCTAAAGAAATCCAAACCCTTTATCCAAATCCAAACCCTTTATCTAAAATCCAAACTCTTTATCCCCTTGAGTTACAGTACCACAAGGAAGCGTAACTGGGAGGTGTATGGGGCTGGGGCTGGGTCACTGAGAGTGTGATGCTCCTGCAAGATGTAGGAGATGTTTTGGACCAGGAATACTTAACAGTTCCGTTTTCCCCTGTCATTTTCTATTATTTGGGGGGGCGGGGGGTGTAGAAAAAAATCCCTACCCAGTTAGATTGAAGGGCTGTAGTCAGACCTTTGGATGAGTGCAGTTGGTCAGGTACAGCCCATATGGGCTCTGCAGCAGAGCATCAGAGCCATAATTTCTTTAGTCTTTAAAATCCTTTTACATTTTGTTCTCCCTGCCATCCATTGTTCCAAGTCCTTATGCCTAGGAGTAATTTATTCCAGGAAAAGAAATGAATCCTGCTGTCTGCTGTGTAGTGAGTGATGCTTTTCAGACACTGGTCCTACTGGGGGACGGGCGTGGGGGTCTATTGAAGTGGGATGCTGAAACACTGATTCCTTCTTGTTTCACAGACTTTGCAATGGTGTTTCTTCAGAATGGCTTTCCACAAACCTCAGAGCTGGGAATGCAGCTGGAATTCAAGAAGCTCTCCCATGTAAGGACAAAGGAACCTCTTGGAGAAGGGTTGCTTTAAGCAAAGTAGATCTATTCTATACCTCTCTATCTATATATGTGCTTAGAGCAACACAGAGGGGTGGTGGTTGGGGTGCTGGAGGGGGTGAGGAGGAAATGGTGAAACCAGGACAAAGCCTGTTGTGGAGTTTTTTCTTTTTAAATGAAGAATTTCTCCAAGATGATGTGCCAGAGGGTTGGTAAACTTCCTGGGCTGCACCTCCATGGCTCTTTTATTCCATTTGAATGTGAGGGATGGCCGCTGGTAAGCATGGGGAAGGCTTGGCTCTGGTGTCTTCCATCTGCAGAGCCTGAGCTTAGCTTTGAGAGGGACAGAACTCTTTTCTTTGAGACAATGTACTTTTTCTTTGAGACAATTTTACTTTTTTAAGAGTAACTGTATCTCTCTTAAACACAAAACTGTTAATTTGTCTATTTTGCACAGATCTGTCATGCCGTCTTGCAAAGGATGTTGGCATGTAAGTGTGTTTGTGACTCCCAGCTTTGCCCTGTCTGGTTTCTTGCTAAATCTCTCCAGAGGAACCCTTTGCCTGGGATGGTTTTCTGCTGTTGTACACAATCCTGATGTCACTGATTTCTCCTTCCCTTTTGCAGTGTAAAGTGAGTGCAGCCTCTGCTCACACTGCAGATAATTCCCTGCCTTTTAGGCTGGTTCATGCTGATGCTCCAGGCTGCATCGCTGGGGTGGTACCTGAGCTGGTTTTTAACAAGCCTGATGGGCAGCAGTCCAAATCTGTCACAGCACAGAGCTTGAACTAGGAGAAGCTGCTCTGCTCAGGGAATTAGCCCCCGAATTTACAAAGTTACATGCAAGAAGGCTCTTCTGCTGGCTGGATTTGCAGAGTGATACTTGGTGAAACCTCTTTTTCTTCTCTTTTTTTCTCTTTTTCTCCTGAGCAAACCCATCTGAGGTACGTGTGTGGGGTTTAAATGCTGAACCATCCCATGGACAATGTGCCTGGTTCTGCCTGGGCAGCCCTGATGCTGCCACCTCCCTGAGCTCAAGCTCAGCAGTCCCTGATTTGCATTGCAAATCCTGCTGTGGAAAGACAAAAAACAAGAGTGGGGTTTTTTTTTGTGTCATGTGTCACAGATGATCTTTACAACGTGTTGTAGGGCAGAGGGAGGGTGGGCTTACACCTCCTCACGCTCTCTTACACCTCCTCACGTGCCCCACTCCAGTGCATTAATATAATCTCTCTCCTTAGTGCCAGTGCTCTTCTTGCTGGTGCTTCAGCAGTGTGTTCAGTGCTGCTGCAGAGGTCAGTGCTTTGCCTCTGCTGTAAGATGACTGGAAAACTGGGATGTGACACTGGGATTGTACCTTCCCTTCTGCATTGATCCCTGTGGGCGCTGCCAGCCCCGTCCCTCACCCTGTCTGCAGGCAGGACCTTGCTGAGCAGCTCTACAAAGGGAAAGGCACAAGAGAGGCACTCTGTTGTTCACTATGGATGAGCCTCCTCTCAGGTAGCCCTTAAACAGTGTTGGTCCTTGTAAGACAATCCTTACAAACACAGGGTGAGGGGGATTGAGGAGGAAGAGAGGCAGGCTGCTGGCAGCCAGGCAGGAGGCTGTGCTAACCTGCTCTTCATTCGACCTTCCCGTTGGAGCAGCCTGTGCTGCTGCTGCTGCTGCCTGACTGCAGTGTCTGCCTGAAAAATGCATTGAAGGAGATTTGTAGAAGACATTTGTGCTAGTGTATGCTTTTGGGTCAGCTTTGAGGGCTTTTGGGCCAGCTTTGAGGGCTTTTGCCTAACGAAGAAGCTGCTCTGAAGGACATCAGGAGTCTTTATGTAAAATAATTTGTTATCAATGAAAACTTTCATAGGAGGAGGAGGGAGGACAGGCTGAGCACAGCCGTGGGAGCACAGTGCTGCAGAGTACTGAACTCCTGTGCCCCAGGATAAGTAGGGTTTATCTGCTTTTCTCTATTCTTCCTGACTTAACCTTAAAGTATTCCTCAGCGGGGGAGGAGGGTATTAAGTATTAACACTAGACCACCATGAGGGACGCCTCTTGCTGCCCCAGCTCAGTATTAACTGAAGAGGAGGCTTTTAAAGCTAGGATAGGGGACAAACCAGAAAAACTACTGGGGCAGCAGGTTGCAAAGCAAAGATTCTGGGTATTTGGGCTTGGAGCTGATGGTCGAGGCACCGTGCTGAGCGAGCTGCCAGGCTGTTTGGCCCCTGCCAGCCTGTTTGACCCCTGCCAGCCTGTTTGAGCCCTGCCAGCCTGTTCGTTTGTCCTCTGCCAGCCTTTTTGTGGCAGATCTATCCTCGGAAGGAATTTCTGCTGAGCAAGTGTAGCGTGAGGCTCCTCTCCTGTTACAAACGTGTGGCGCTGGGAGCTCTTTGTTTGGTGAGGGCGGTTCAGGTCTTTGTTTCCAGGGGTTGGTAATTCAAGGCTTGCTCCTGCAAATCCCTGCCTGCAGACAGGCTTTCCTCTCTGCAGCTTTGCAGCGTTCACACTCACAGATTTGCAGCACGATTAGGAATGGGTTTGGAAATTAAATATTAATGTATGTGCCTTTTTAGACAGTTTAATTATCAGCACCTTCTTGGGAACACTCTATGTGGGGTTCAAGGTTGGTGTTAATAGTTTCTGAGTCCTTGTGTCACTCCTGAAAAAAAAAAATTCTAAGAAAATAATGCTACTGAACAACTCCTGTGTGTCTCCCTAATGGGGTCACCTTCCCAAAGACACACAGGGTGCTCGTTCCAGTTAGTTCCTGCCTTGTTTAGCATCACAGTTCTTCCATTTCCATTCCTCTCATCACGTTTTCATGTCTCTGCTTTGGGGTACAGGGGCGCTGGATGCTGTTGGTAAAGAGAAGCAGCAAGATGTGTCCACATTACAAGCTGTGAGGTTCTGGTAAGAAGCGCTGTTCCTCTGAGTAATGCCAGCAGTTTGTGGTGCTGGGTTCTTCTCCTCAGGTGAATGTTCCCCATCCAGTTCCTGCTTCCCAACTCATTTTGTCTAACAACTGTGTACGTGCCCAGCCAGCCCAGTCGTGTTCAGCGCAGGGGTATTCGTTTGACTCAAGTCTGTCAAATAGCTACTTAATATTGAATAAACTATAGGTTTTTATAAATATGGACCAAAAAAAGCATCTATCTCAGGCCATTTGGTGAGAGATGTAGAGGAAAATGAGTCATTTGCCCTGCTCGGTACCTGGCCGATGGCGCTTCCTGTGTTCTGAGTGTTCCCTTGTTGCTTGTAGGCTGAAGGTGCTCAGTGTGTCAGTCTACAGAAGTGCAGTTCAGCTGGATTCCTGTCAGCAGTTCTGCAGACACACCCTGACCGAAGTTCTTACCTACAGCCCAGTGTTGAAAGGTAGGAATAGGCTGGGAGAGGTGAGTGAGCATCTCCTGGGTGCCTTCCTGTGTGTCCAAAGCTCCATCCTGCCCAGGCTGGGCTGAATGGAATCCAGCCTGGAGGACCCAGAGCTGGAAAAGCTGGAAAATGGGAAGGGGAAAAGGAAAAAAAAATGAAGGCAAACCTCAGGTTGGGATAAGGAGAGTTTGGTAGGATAGGGGAGAGAGAAATAACAATAATAGGACTTTTATAGCAAAAAAACATCTGAAACTGGTGATGCACAATGCAGTTTCTCACTGAACTGCACAGCTCGGAGCTGTCCCAAAGCCAGGGCATCCCCAAAAACTGTGTGTCCTGGAGCATGCACTCTGCCCCCCACCAGCCCCCCTTTATGCTGAGCATGATGTAATTGGCATGAAATACCCTCTATTGGGTCACCTGTCCCAGCTCTGTCCCTCCCCAGCTCCCTGGTTGCCCCCCACCTTCTCGTTGGCAGGGCAATATGAACAACTGAGAAGTCCCTGACTGCTGGGCAACAACTAAACCATCCCTGTGTTACCAGCCTTGCTCCCATCCCAACTCCCAAACACCATTACACCAGCTGCTAGAAAGAAAATTAACTCTGTCCTGGCTGAAGCCAGGATGAGATGACAGTGCTGTGGTGAGATGGCATGGTCCTTGTTGCCACACTTTGTGTTCCAACAGTGAATGGGAGAGAAAGGGTGTCACCGGACAGTTGTTAACATACCTGGCTGTCAAAGCCAAACGGAAATCTTGGGTGTTAAGTTGGGAGTTTTGGGTGTATTTTAAAATGTCTTGCTGAACACTAAGCATTTCTCTCTCTGGGTGCAGTTTCTGATGCCATCCACATGCAGAAGGAGTGGAGCTTTGCAAGGACCTGCTCACTGCTCACTACCTTGTACCGCAAGGTATGTCTAACTGGTCTCACAGGGAGAGCTCTGCTCTGTGTGTGGGGGGGTATAGTCATTGAAATACCCAAAATGAGGTCATTTAAAGCTAGTTCCAGTTGCAGAATCGGTGCCAGCTGCCAGGCATGGTAGGCAGGATGGAGCACAAAGAGAAAGTACTCAGTGGGACTTTTGTGCAAAGGTCTTAATGAGACAGATAATAATTGAAGATGTGAGCTTTTACTGTGAAAGAACTTCTGAAGGAACTGGAATATTGCTGTGGAATTTAGCCAGTGTGGTTCCAAGCCACAGTGGGATCTGGCCCTGGAAACCACCAGGCACATAGAATCATAGACTGGTCTGGGTTGGAAGGGACCCCAAGGAGCACAGAGCTCCAACCCCCTGCCACAGGCAGGGACACCAACCTCCAGGCCTGGAGCTACACAAGGTTGCCCAGGGCCCCAGCCAACCTGGCCTTCAACACCCCCAGGGATGGGGCATCCACCCCCTCTCTGGGCAGCCCCTGCCAGCCCCTCACCACTCTCTCTGCAAAGAACTTCCCCCTAAGATCTCCTCTCCCCCTTCCCTCCTCCAGCTTCACTCCAGCCCCCTTGTCCTGCCAGGCTCTGCCCTAGAACAAGCTGATTCCCCTCCTGTTCCTCTGCTCCCTTCAGGGACTGGCAGGCTGCAATGAGGTCCCCCCAACAGCCTTCTCTTCTCCAGGCTGACCCAGCCCAGCTCCCTCAGCCTCTCTCCAGAGGGGAGCTGCTCCAGCCCTCTGGGCATCTCCATGGCTCCTCTGACCCCTCTCCAACAGCCCCACATCTCTCTTGTCCTGGGGCCCAGCTCTGGACACAGGACTCCAGCTGGGGCCTCACAGGGCAGAGCAGAGAGGGACAGTCCCCTCCCTGTCCCTGCTGGGGGATAACTTTTTCAATAGTCACACGAAAGACACCTGGGTGTTCATCCCAGCACCATATTTCACTCTTAGGGGTGGCTGTACATTGTAGCTAAACAGAATTGCTCCCACTCTTCCAGCTGTTCGTAGTGTTGAGCACGAAGGAGTCCATCTGCCAGCTGCAGCAGGTCCTGGAGACTCACGAGGTGAACTGGCAGCACGTCCTGTCCTGTGTTTCCACGCTGGTGGTCTGTCAGGCTGAGGCTGCACAGCTGATCAAAGGTCTGTAGGTCCTGGTGAGCCTGCAGACTACCAGTTCTTCTTGCTTCTTGGGTACTGAAGAGGGAAACCATGCAGATGGTGAGGCAGCAGAGTCATTTGGAGCTGCTGTTCTGAGGTTCCTGTGTGGAGAAGAATAGCTTTTCCCTTCAGATGTTCCACCTTGTCAGTGATGTGAATGCCAGGCCTGGTGCCTGATGCCTCTCAAACGTGGTGTTCAGCTAAGGGTCATTAATTGATAATTACCTTATTAATTGGAGGAGTGATTACTGAAGCTTAGTGCTTCTATCTCACCTTGTTTGTTTGAGTTTCTTGCTGTTTATCTCATTGCTGGACTCCCTGCAGCTCTTTCAGGTTGATGTCCTGGAGTGTTTGCCCACTGAAAGTGCCTGGAAAAAATACAAACAAGTCCCAGAGTTTCCCTGAGCTCCAATACATGAACCTTAACGTGGCAGCTGCTTTATCACAGACACTTGTCTCTGCTGTAGGAAACTACGGCAGGGAGCTGTCAGCAGCAAAGGTTGAGGGGATTGTTTTCTGTTTCTAGATCTCCTGAGCCATCTCCTGACAAAGGCCTTTGAGAATTATGATATGGAAAATATGATCACTGCGTTCCTGATCGCTCGTCAGGCTGCTCTGGAGGGCCCTGCCGTCTTCATGCCTTACTCTGAGTGGTTCAAGGTGAGACTGAACGAGGTATTCTCCTTGTTTTAGGTAGGGGAGAAACCCTCTGCATAAGGAACGTTCTGCTGCACAGTGAAATCCTGTGTTCAGCCAGGAATTAGAGCTGGGGAGGGGAAGAAAGAGTAACAAGTGATTGTGTTGGCATTAGGAGCCATTGAATATTTATCACTGCCTTTGTGTCTGCAAAGAATACATTTATTTGGCTTTCTCTGGCCGTCCCTCCTTTCATCTTTAAAGCAGGTCTTGCCTTCTCTAGTTATCTGCCAGGAATGCAGACCTGTAATTCCTGTTACAATCATAATCTGGGCTGTGTCTTGATAAGCAGCACTGCTGTTCCTGCCTGAGTTGGAGGGTACCGCAGGTGAAGCGTCCTGGTTTCCGGGATGTTTGCATGCAGCTGTAATTGCTGTGTTTGACCCTGCCTGTAATTGCTCAGTAGCTTTTAGGTGTAAACACGTAGGTATTTTAGGTATGCAAATCTCTGCATCATTTAAACCTGTAAATTCCTTTGTGTGAATCTGCAAATTTGAGCTTGGCCCTTGCATTGAGGATGTCTCCAAAGGTAAACCAGAGTCTGGCTGGCTGCTTTTCCTTGAACACTCAGATAAAGCTGTGTAGGAACTGGCAGATTTGTGGGTCCCTTGTGAATCTTGATCCTTTGGTGCAGCTCGGTGTGGCCTTGTTTAACTCCTCTGAGTGTGCTCATAGTAGCTTCTTGGAAGGAACTCTGTGGCATGGCAGGCTCTCTGCACACTGGGCAGGGCAGCTCGTAGGAAACCTCTGTAGAGAGAACTGTGTTCTCTTGACAGCAGGAATCTGCAGTGGCTATCTGGGGCTTGGGTGGGGATTATCTCCATGCTAGAGGGCTGCATCAGTCACTTCTGTTCTAGGCTTCCTTTGGGAACGCTGGTGGTCTCCATGGGAGCAGTAAGAAAGCTGTGGTCTTCCTCTTCGAGTTCCTGTCGGAGCTGGTGCCGTTTGAAGCCGCACCGTACCTGAAGGTGAGCAGAAGATGCCAGTGGAGATGCTTTGCTGAGGCCTGGTGAAGAGCTGCCCCAAAGTCATCATACCTGGGCCTTTGACTGACTAGGTTCAGCTTCTCTTTATTGTTATGCAGCCTCCACACTATGTGCTTTTAAGTCCAGTGTGTTACTGAAGCACTTCAGTGATTTGGGTGGTTGTTGGGTGTGGGGGGAAATAGCACATGGATTGCCACAAAAGTGGGTTATCTTCAACCAAGTGATGGCACCTTCTTTGGGGAATATTCCAGGCAAAGGCCTCTAAGCATTAACTGGAATTTTACACTAATTCCCTCTCAGAATGGCAAATCTTGTGAATTCCACATTTCAGGTCCACATAATGTACCCGCCTTTCGTGCCAACGAAGCATCGCTCTGTTCTCTTGGAGTACATCACTCTGGCTAAAACCAGGCTGGCTGACCTCAAGGTTAGTGGATCTCCTTGTGAAAGAGATCTTTCTGGATCCATTGGAATACTAGCTGTGCTGTGACCGTGTGTGTCTGTCCCCTCGCACAGGTTGCCATAGAAGATATGGGGCTCTATGAAGACTTGTCTTCTGCAGATGAGCCTGTGCAGGTACTGCTGGTCTGTTTAAGTGTTTTCCCATCAGCCACATCCCTTTTCCTCAGGAAGAGAGCTGAGGTTTTCTACCTCTGCCATGCCCACCCAAGCCAAGTCTCCTTCAACTCTGAGATAACAGTGGTCACAAGCATGGAAATGTGCCCTGGATTTTCTGAGAACTAGACTTGTGTAGAGGCCAAACAGACTGGGATGAGTATTTCCAGTGACAGGCTGTGGAGGAACTCTGCAATTAGGTAGCCACATACCAGCCTAAGCTGCACCTGTATTGGCCATTGAGTCAGGAAAATGCTGGGTACTTCTCACCCACCCTGTCTGGGTCCAGTGGGGTATAGAAGATGAAAGGAAGAATCTGTGAGGGAGGATCCCATGGTGGGGGGGATGCAGAGCGCGGGTTTGTGGGAGGGGAGGCTGTGTTAGCTCTGCCCATGGACTGCCTTGTTACAATGGTGGCATATTCTGCCCCGGATTTGCTCCTGATGATGTGATTGTGCAGGAAAGCATTGTAGATGGATGTTGATTGTTCTCAGTACACCCCATCATCTCTTTGGTTATGTATTCAGAGATCTGGGGAGGGAATCTGCAGCCTGCAGTTTCCCTCTGTGGATCAGGATAGGTTTTGGATAACAATGGGAACCGCTAAGGAAGCATTTGGCTTCAGTGTTCCTTCCCAGGTTTTGGTCAGGCTGGGGCAGGCCTCATTTCAGCTGAAAGAGGTGAAATACAGGCTGGTAGGTGAATGCACTGCAGTGAGATCTTGTCCTCTGATGAGCCTCTACACCTCGAGTGCTGGGTCCAGTTCTGGGCTCCTCAGCATCAGAAGGACATGGAGGTCCTGGAGTGAGTCCAGAGAAGGGCAACCAGGCTGGGGAAGGGGCTGGAGGGCAAATCCTCTGAGGAGCAGCTGAGGGAGCTGGGGGTGTTGAGCCTGGAGAAGAGGAGGCTGAGGGGAGACCTTCTCCCCACCTCCTCTGCCCTGCCAGGAGGGTGCAGAGAGGTGGGCGCTGGTCTCTTCAGCCAGGGGCCAGGAGCTGGGACAAGGGGCAATGGGCTCAAGCTGTGCCAGGGCAGGCTCAACTCAGCTGGGAGGGCAAAGTTCTTCCCTGGCAGAGTTGTGGGGCTGTGGCACAGGCTGCCCAGGGAGGGGCTGAGTCACCCCCCTGGGTGTGTTTAACAGAGGGGAGATGAGGTGCTCAGGGATCTGGTTTAGCTTAGGATGGGAATGGTTGGACTTGAGGATCTTAAAGGGCTTTTCCAACCTTGTGACTCTGTGAACTGAGAGTCCCAAGTGAAGATTGCATTGAACTTCTTCCCAGTCTGATCTGTCTGTTGGTTGGGAAACCAGCCCAGGTTGTTGCAGTCTAGGATGTCTTAAGGCTTGAATGGGAGAAACCCAGGGCAGCAGTCCCTCTGCCCGGAGCGTAGCACAGGCTGGAAGCAAAGAGTGTGGCCCTTAATGCCAAGTGTATGGAGTAGAATAGAGAAACAATAAACCAAATTCAGAATAGAAGATATATTGTCCCCATGGGGGAATAAAGAACAAGATGTGAAGCAGGAGGATGTGCTGCAGCTGCTGTCAGTGTGCACAGAACCTCCCAGACCTCTGGGCCACCAGGGAGGTGGCTGGTCCAGCCCTTCTTCTCCATCCTCCAGTTTTACTCCATGTATCAGGTAGTTCTTGTTCCTCAGTCGCATTTATTCAGTCCTTTCCCTTCACAGCACAGCTATTACTAACCCTGGAAGAGCAAGGAGGGAAGATCCTCCTCCTCTTCCTCCTTGATTTCTCACAACATCCTTTTCTCCCTGTTCCCTGTGTGAGCCAGCCCCAGGGCCAGGCGCTTCGGGACGTTGAAAAGGCCCTTCAGATATTTGAAGCCACAAGGAAGATCCCAACGTCTGTGATAGAAGCCAGGTACCTCATGCTTCTCATATCTCGGATTTAACAGTAGTAGTAGTAATAATAATAGCAGCTAAGTCCAAATCAAAATAACAAAATGAGAAGAATTGAGGATGTGAGCAAAGGTGGTTTGGGGAAATGCCTCCTCAGTAGTCATCTAAGTAGAGGCTGTTTGTGCAGAGAGTGAAAGGCATGTGCATGACTGCAAGAGAAGTCCACCATGACTCTCATAAGTTAAAGCAAAATTAAATAAATGAATGACTGCTGGCTAGTCCAACCTGGATTTGGCTGTGATTATTTATGTTACCATGAATATTTCTTCTTTGCAGAAGCCAAATTAGTTCTTGAGGTAATGAAGCAGCTCTCTGCAGCTTTGGCATGGTTGCTATTGTGCTGTATTTCTTTTCTCTCTCAGCATTTTCAGGCGACCATACTACACTTCCTGGTTTCTCCCTGCTTTGCTCAGGCCACGTGTGGTTAGTATTTGGCTTGGGTTTGGTTTTTGATCCTCCCCTTTAGATGTGTGTGTAGACAGGTAATTTGCATCTAACCTACCTTTGTTTTTTCCCCTCCTGTTGCAGCTCCCTAGAGCCCCGGACGTGCTCATGGCTTTTATAGACTCCTTAAAGAGGTACTGAGACTTGCCAGCGTTATTTGCTGTGCTTCTGGACTGTCTCTTCAGGCTGTTTGACTTTGCATCGGGGTGTTGGAGGCTTTGGTGCCTTGTTTACAGAGCGCTGAGTGTTGGCTAGCCCTTAGGAGAGCTTTGTGGCCAGGCTTGTGGCTTGCAGGGTGTGGATGGGGTCTCTTATCTGTATAGGTAAGTGCCTCCAGTGCTGAATCACAGACTCACAGGGTTGGGAAGGGCCCTCCAGAGCCCATGGGGTCCAACCCCCTGCCAAAGCAGGGTCCCTAGGACAGGGCACACAGGGCGGTGTCCAGACAGGGCTGGAATCTCTCCAGAGAAGGAGACTCCACACCCCCTGGGCAGCCTGGCCCAGGGCTCCCTCACCCTCACTGGGAAGAAGTTCTTCCCCACATTGGGGGGAACTCCCTGTGCTCCAACTTGAGCCCATCACCCCTTGTCCTGTCCCCACAGACACTGTTTACAAGCGCTTTGTGCACTGTGGGGACAGCTTTATAGTGAAGCAATTCCTCTGTAACCTAGCAGGAAGGCAAGACGTTCCTAATGCTCCTGCAGATGAGGCATCTTGTCCTTCCTTGTCATTCCTGGTCCCTCCTTGTCATTCCAGTCTGACTCTGCACTAGACTGGATCAGATTTTAAGGCTCAGGTCCTAGGAGCAGCAGTGATTCTGAGGAACCTAACACTCCTCCAGGATCTTAGCCACATGCCATGTGTGAAATGGGTTTTTACCCTGTGTGTTAGTAACACACATGGTGCTCTGGGTTTATGGTGTGGGTGTTACACATGTCCAGCACTTGCTACAAATGCCTCAGCTCTGTATTTCTGGCCCTGGTGATGATTAAGAATCCTTCAGCTGCTCTGTGGGCTTTGGAGCCCCAGTAATGATGTTTCATGGCACTGCTGCTGCTTGTGATTATATTTAATAACACAGAAGCTCCAGTGTGGTTATGCAGCATAATACATGTCTCTCTTTTCTTTTTTTCTACTTTTTTTAATTACAGAGCTGACAAAATACCCTCAAACTTGTACTCCACGTACACACAAGCCTGCTATGCTCTGCAAATGAAAATGCTGCAAGGTAACAAAGTGCAAGGCTTCCTCAGGGCTGGCTTTGGAGGAAAGCTCTGTTTCCCATTACCAGCCTCCTGGATCCCATGTTTTTTCAAAAAGTGCCAGCTGATTTGGTCTTCATACCTGAATATCTTTGTTCTTTACCTCTTACTGAGGTACTAGATAGTTCCAGACTTCCCCTGCCTGCCCTGCCTGGGTGGGATTTGTGCAGTCAGTGTGGAGCTGGGCGCTGTGCTGAGCCTGCAGACGGTGCCTGAGCTGGCTGGTTGAAACCCAGCTCAGCTCCAGCCCTGTGAATCAGCGTTTGCAGCTCGGATGCACCTGGGCCTTGGCCAGCCCAGGGTGAAAACCTGCTGCCCTGATCCCTTGTGTAAGTCCAGTCGTGCTGCCTGAACTCCCCACTGTCCCCTTTTAAGAGGGGATTAGGGGGAGTGATCTGGGGAAGCAGGAGAGGCTGGGAACAGAGCCACTGGGTAAAGGGATTGCAGTGCAGAGTTTACATGTGTTTGGCTGGGAAGGCTCCACTAATTTCGAGTCCCAGCGCTGTAGCCACGTTACTGGTGCAGTGTGTTAGTGTAATAGCAGCTTAATGCTCTCTCCTTCAGCATTAACATCTTCTCCTTTCTGGGCTCCTCACCATCAGAAGGACATGGAGGGCCTGGAGCCAGCCCAGAGAAGGGCAACCAGGCTGGGGAAGGGGCTGGAGGGCAAATCCTCTGAGGAGCAGCTGAGGGAGCTGGGGGTGTTGAGCCTGGAGAAGAGGAGGCTGAGGGGAGACCTTCTCCCCACCTCCCCTGCCCTGCCAGGAGGGTGCAGAGAGGTGGGCGCTGGTCTCTTCAGCCAGGGGCCAGGAGCTGGGACAAGGGGCAATGGGCTCAAGCTGGGCCAGGGCAGGCTCAGCTCAGCTGGGAGGGCAAAGTTCTTCCCTGGCAGAGTTGTGGGGCTGTGGCACAGGCTGCCCAGGGAGGGGCTGAGTCACCCCCTGGGTGTGTTTAACAGAGGGGAGATGAGGTGCTCAGGGATCTGGTTTAGCTGAGGATGGGAATGGTTGGACTTGAGGATCTTAAAGGGCTTTTCCAACCTTGTGACTCTGTGACATGGGTGTCTCAAACCCATCTTGGAACGGGCAGCATCCCCCGTGGGTTCATATGAAGTGAGGAGGTCAGGCTGGAGAGCAGAGATCGTTCCTGGTGCGTGGCAGTTCCCTGTGTAGGGAGAGCAGTCTGTAATTCACTCCTCGGCGCTTTGGGCGCCTGAAGCTTGCTGGAGACTGGAGAGGCGTGACAAAGCAGTGCTGGGGAGCCGCAGATGTGCGGCAGCCTGGCTGCGGAGGTTGTCCTGGCAACCGGCAGGGATGAGGGATGCCTGCGTGCTGGATCAGCAGGATCCCGAGGGGCAGGCAGAGCTCTGCAGAGGTCCTTGAATTGTCAGTGACCTCTAGTGGCACCGTCTCATCGGCCTCCCCGGCCTTCCTCCCCTGCATCCTCATCGGCCTCATGATCCTTCACATCCCTGGAGGGGCTCCAGGAGAGCTGGAGAGGGGCTGGTGCCCAGGACAGGGAGGGCCAGGCCCAGGGGAACGGCCTTCAGCTGCAGGAGGGGGATGGAGAGGGGCTGGGAGGCAGAAATCCTTCCTGGGGAGGGGGAGGCCCTGGCACAGGGTGCCCAGAGGAGCTGGGGCTGCCCTGGGATCCCTGGCAGGGTTCAAGGCCGGGTTGGATGGGGCTTGGGGCACCCTGGGCTGGGGGGTGTCCCTGCCCGTGGCAGGGGGGCTCTGTGGGGTTCCAGGGTTTTTCCCACCCAAACCGATCTGGGGTCAGTGACCTGCCCCCACCATCCCTTGCACCCTGATCTGTCCCTCTTGCACAGAGACTGGATTTAGGGCAGGATGAGCGTTGGTGTGCAGCTCAAAGCCTGCCCTGTTAGTGCTCAGTCCTGCACACAGAGGTGACTCAGCAGCCCCCTAACACCTTGTTGCTTCACAGTGTTCAGAACAGGAATTAATGTTAACCCTGTTATTTACTTCTTGTTCGTGGTTGAACTGTTCCTGTCCCACAACCTGGGTGGTTGTTGGGGAGTGCTGGGGCAGTTTGCTGCTGGTGGCACTGGCTTTGGAGTGGCAAAAGGAATTTCCTTTAGTTTCTTCCTCTAAACAAAACCCAGACTGGAGTAAGGCATAGCATCCAGAGATGCTGTGGGTGGTGCTGGGCTTGAGGAGAAGCTGAGGACACAGTATTCACTCTCTAACGTCTGTGTGTCTGTGTTTTGAGATGGGTTTCAGTCTTCTGAGGGCAACAAACGTTTCTGGGACAGGCAGGGAGCTAAAGGAGGCAGCTCTGAAAGGAGAACAGTCTTTAAAACCTGAATTCCTTCCTGCAGACTGGCATGAGCTCATAAATGATTAATCAAACAGCACATCCTGGGTGTGAAAACAAAGCTGTGTGCATGGCAGACTGACAGTTTGGGGCTATGTTGGAGCTTACAGGGAAGTAAACACTGCTCTCACAGAGCCTGTGTGTGGGGACTGCTAAAGGCCTCTTCAGAACTGATCTGATGCACCAAGGTGAGGGCAACGTGTTGCATTTCTCTGGCTTGTCTAGATGAATCAGAGGTGGAGAGCAGCCACTCCAAGGAGCCTGTGGAGCAGCTGAAGGCTGAACTGGCCCAGCTGAGGACGCTGGTTGTGGACCAGGCTAAATGTGAAGGTATGTGGGGAGGCAAGTTGGAACCACCCATAATTGACCCTTACAAAAGCAGCCTTAATCAAACGTGGCTAACACTAGCCAAAGCACCAGCAGTAGCTGAGGCTGGTAATCTTCCAGATCTGTATAATCCTTCCAGCTATGAGTATATGTACACCAACATCTGACATATTTCCCATGCTTGAGTTTGGAACTTCAGGTCAGCATCTCTGTGGCAGCACACTGACCTCTGCCAGGCTGGGCAGCCCCATTGCTGGGGCTCACCCAGTGCCTCAGGCCCCCTTTCCAAGGCTGTCACCTCTCTGGTGTGAAAAGCTGCTTTCCATGTGTGTTGGTGACAGTACTGGGGAAAAAATAACACTGTCTTTTAAAACAAAGTGGTGATCACTCTGTTCCAGCTCACATTTTTGGTTCATCAAAGGTTTTCATAACCTACTTTGGGCTCTGATCAACTAGACTATATATTTCCCTCCTTCCAATTCTGTGGAGTTGTAAATCTTTCATGCCTTCTGCCCTGGTTCTCCTGTTACCTTCCTGCAGATGTGCCAGCACAGATAGCAGTGATTTCTGACAGACTCTCCAGCATCTTGGGTCACAGCAGCCAGGAGAAGGAAGGTGCTGCTTTGAATTCTCCAATCCAAGTTGACATTCCTGCCCCGGGGCTGGAACCCAGCCATCAGAGTGTGAGTCTGGGGTGGGAAACAGCCGGGCTGGGGAGGTGAAACCCCCATCTGGATGGTATGTGGGAAAGAAAGGGTGCTTTGTGTCTGCAGACCAGGAAATGCATTCTCCTTTTGTCTACCTTGTCCTGCCCTGCACAGACTATTCATGTGGTTTCACCTCCTGGAAGTCGTTGAGTGTCTGGTGTGGAGATGCAGAGAGATACTGAGAGCAGCCCTGTGCAGAGCAGGGCTCTATCCCTGCCTGTGTAGGTACTGGCCCTGCTGGGATCCTTCCCACACCGTTAGGGGCTCAACTTCCCATCTCTTCCCAGTGCCAGTGCCTCTGTGCACCTGGCAGTGAGTGTCAGTAACCAGCCTGGCTCCTTGTTTTCCTGTCGGGACACACGGTGCACAGGCAGCACAAGCCCAGACCTACACACCCAGCCCCACCAGTGCCAGTTAGCAACGTGTCTCTTCCTCCAGGTTGTTGATCTTCTGCTGACATCATTCTGCCAAAGCCTAATAGCTGCTTCCTGCTTCAACCCCCCGACAGGTAAGGTGTGAGTAAAGGAGTAGGGGAGTCAGAACAGGTTCATTCTCTACAGTCCCAATGCTTGTCTGGGGGGGTGAGGAGGGACTTTGGGGTGTCAGTACCCCGCTGTGCCTGGCTGGCAGCTGCAGGCTGCTTTGTTCTGAGTTTCTGTAACCTGAGAACTACCGTGCCTTGATGTGTATGTGTAAATAAAACCTGCTTCTCCTCGGCTGTTGCTGATCCCTTCAGGAAAAGGGGGCGTTTGTCTCTGCTTTGTGCTGTGTAACAAGGGAGCAGGGTGTGTAAAAGGGCTGTGCAACCGCTGTGTCCTTAACGGCAGGACAAGGGGCTGGAGTGGAGCTGGAGGAGGGAAGGGGGAGAGGAGAGATTGGGGGGAAGTTCTTTGCAGAGAGAGTGGTGAGGGGCTGGCAGGGGCTGCCCAGAGAGGGGGTGGGTGCCCCGTCCCTGGGGGTGTTGAAGGCCAGGTTGGCTGGGGCCCTGGGCAACCTTGTGTCACAAGCTGCTGGGGTCCCACCTGCCGGCAGCTGCCCCAGGCTTTGACAACTGGTGTGCCTTTCCCTCTCTTCTAACACTGTTTTGCCCTGGGGCAGGTGAATCCATCCTGGAAGCCTGTACTGAACAGTAGCTGTGATAAACTGGAGTGTCCCTGAGACTCCTCCTGACCCAGCTCCTGTCTGATCTCTGGAGATGTTTTTTCTGTCAGGAGGGAAAGTCCCTCCCTCCTTCCCCCCTCCCTCCCTCCCTCCTTCCTTCCTTCCTTCCTTCCTCCTCTGGTTTGCAACTTGTCAGACTGATTCCTTCTTGCTCTTGCTTTGGTTTTGATCCCATTTATGGCTCAGCCTGTGTTTACCTTGTGCTCTCTCTGCCTGAAGAAAGCTGTCTGTGCCCCAGGCAGCTTCCTCCTCTCCTTGCTGTCATCTCAAAACACCTTTTGACTATGTATTATCTAATATCTGAGACGGGGTGCTGGGCTGGACCCCAACCTGGTTTTGTTGGGGTCCTCTGCTCCAAAAGTGATGCTTCCTTTGAGCCTCTAAACAGAAGGATAGATAATTGTCCTGCATTTAGGCAAGCATGGCTTGGTTTCAGCATGTCTAAGCATTTTTAATGCCTCTTTCCTGTATCAGGGATAACAAGCAGCAGTAAAGCAAGCATGTGGTTTTTCCCTCCTGCAGGCAGGGCCCATCTCTCTCCTTGTTTGTGAAGATGATGTGTGGACACAGGGATCTCTTAGCTGCCCTGCTGGGCAGGCTCTGCCAGCTGATTTACCATCAGGTTAGTTTTCCAGCCAAGGATGCTGTGGTTATTGTGCACTCAAGGCAATCCTAGCTCCGGTTCCTGAGCGCTGGGGCAGGTATCTGCCTGGGCTGTGCTGTGGAGGGACCTCACCAGCTCTCAGGCTTCCAGAAAAAACCCCAAAACCTCATTTCAGATGATGTGGATTTGCTCTCTGGAGTGTGAGGTCAATGTTTTCCTACAGTTACTGCAGGAAGCTGTGTGAATCCAAGATGTGTTTTAATAGAAGCTGAACACTTGGCTTCACACTGCCAAGTGTCAGGTGCTGCACTTGGGCTGGAGGAATCCCAGCCATAGATAGAGCCTGGGAGCAGAGCTCCTGGGGAGCAGCCCTGCTGAGAAGGACCTGGGTGTCCTGGGGGATGAGAAACTCCCCAGGAGCCAGTAGAGTGTTTGTGCAGCTGGGAAGGGTGATGGGATCCTGGGCTCCATCAGAATATGGGTGGCAGCAGGGACAGGGAGGGGATTGTCCCTCTCTGCTCTGCCCCAGCTGGAGTCCTGTGTCCAGAGCTGGGGCCCCAGGACAAGAGAGATGTGGGACTGTTGGAGAGGGGTCAGAGGAGCCATGGAGATGCTGAGAGGGCTGGAGCAGCTCCCCTCTGGAGAGAGGCTGAGGGAGCTGGGCTGGGTCAGCCTGGAGAAGAGAAGGCTGTGGGGGGACCTCACTGCAGCCTGCCAGTCCCTGAAGGGAGCAGAGGAACAGGAGGGGAATGGGCTTGTTCAAGGGCAGAGCCTGGCAGGACAAGGGGGCTGGAGTGAAGCTGGAGGAGGGAAGGGGGAGAGGAGAGATTGGGGGGAAGTTCTTTGCAGAGAGAGTGGTGAGGGGCTGGCAGGGGCTGCCCAGAGAGGGGGTGGGTGCCCCGTCCCTGGGGGTGTTGAAGGCCAGGTTGGCTGGGGCCCTGGGCACCCTTGTGTAGCTCCAGGCCTGGAGGTTGGTGTCCCTGCCTGTGTCAGGGGGTTGGAGCTCTGGGATCCTTGGGGTCCCTTCCAGCCCAGACCAGGCTGGGATTCTATGAGTTATTCTAGAATAAGTTGATGAACAGAGCAAAAAGAACAATATCAGAATGTTTACAATTTTGGTTGTACACCCCTTTTAAAAATAAAAAGACCACCCCACCTCCCCCCCCCCAAATCCCAGGGGTGTGGGTTGCTTTTAAAGAGCTGTTGGGTTTATTGCAAAGGTTTTATTTAATTTAAAAGACTGATAGCTTCTGTGACAGCTGATCTAGTGTAAAAAGCCTTGAGAGCCTTCAGTTTTGGAGGCTGAATTTACTGCTGGTTGCTTCAGGTCACTGTGCTACAGAAACCTTGCTGTAGGTTGACCAAGAGCTGCATGATTTCAAGGCTGAACACATTTAATGTTAACTGATGCCTCTCATCTGCTCAACTGAGATCACTGCACTAATTAGTCAACAGGCAGAAATGATGTTCTGCTCCTTGATTTAATTCTGAGCTTGTTTTGTTATGAGTGAAATGTGTCTCCAGCTCTTCTCTTTGGCTTGCAGGGTCCTTCCCTGAATGATGCTCATATTTTAGGACTAGGAGCTTTTGTGATCCACTTAAGTGAATCCAGAGCTTTAATTCCTGAAGTGGAAGCCAAGTTTGGGGTTTCTCAGCCTGAAAAGATCCTTTCTGTTTCTGAGTTCTGGCCCTGCTTGCTCGTGTGCAGGACAGAAGAGTCATTTGCCTTCTGCATGAGGTGAGATCAGCATCCACCCCATCCTTCCTTCCCCAGGTGATGGGTTTAGTGTTGCCACAGAGGATTTCTGGAGCACCTGTGGGTGTTTGTGCTGCACAGAGGAAGCAGCTGGTGGTGCTGCTGCCTGGCATAGCACCCTGATGATGGTACTGCCTGCCAGAGAAAGGGCTGTCTGGGTGCTGCCAAAGGTTCTCCTTTAGTTCTTGTCCTGAAATTTGTGCCCTGGGTGGACTTGGGGTTAGGGGTGCACAAACAGAAGTGTTCCCAGAAGCAAATACCTCTGGAATGTGCTGGTTAAAAACACTTTCAGTGCTCAGCCTGTGTTTTGACTTTGGGCTTTCCTGAGTGGGCAAAGACAGGATTGAACCAACCAGGTAACAGGCTTCTTTCTGTTTTCTCTGACAGGTTTAGCACTGCAGCAGCATCTTACCTTCTGTGCAAGTTTTCATCCTATTCCCACCAGGATTTGTGTGCCTTGCTTCCCCCAGGCCTCCTTAAAAAGGTAAAAGGAAAATAAGTTCTGCTGTTACTCATGAGAAAGGTCAGACCTGGTTCAATGTCCTGCTGCAGAGGGGAAAAAAACCCCAAACCTATATAAAAAAGCTTCTTTGTATAGGTTTATATATATATAGGTTATATATGCCATCTTACCACCTTGTGTGTCTGCTTGTCCAGCAGCTTTGTGCTACCAGAGGTTGCACTGGGACTGGCCTTTTGTGCTGGAAACACACAGGGAGTGTCTGTGTCTGTTTCAGCTGCAGTACGTGGTGCCACGGCTCTGCCTGGAAGCTCGGGGAATCCTGTGCCAGGAGGGGAACACAGACCTAAACTGGAGCTCCCTGTCATGCCCCTCCCCAAACTACAAGAGAGCCAGCCTCTGTCTGTGGAAGCAAGCACGCTTTCAGGAGCTCCTGAAGGAAGAAGGGTTCCAGGTATAAATCTTCTGTGACTCCAGCTCGTTTTTCAGATCCACCCTTTGCTGTTCCCTCACTGGTGACAAAAGGCTGCTTGTAAAAGCTCCATGCCTGGAGAGCTGGTCTGAGAGTTGGAAGATGTCACACACTAGGTTATTTGTGTGTTTAGATGTTTTTTGTGGTGTGCTCTGTGTTAGTTGTGGGTTTAGATGGTGATGGTAAAGGAGAGGGAGGTCTAGAGGTCAAGCTCTTGTGTCTTATTTAGTGCAAGAGCAGAAAGCTTGACAAGATTTACCATATCAGTATGAAAATGGTCAGAAACTGTAGAGAAGAGGCCAGTCTGTGAGCTTAGCAGTGAGTCAAGTAACTGGAAATTCTCCCTGTGTGTGTGGTTTTGGGGTTGGCTTCTTTGAGCTGAGTCTAAAGGCCAGTGTCCTCCTCAGCTGCCTGTGTATCTCAGGCTGCTTGGCTCTGCCCTGCTAGGGAGCAGGTTTAACCTCTCCATGCTCCCTTCATGCTGTTCCTTGCAAAGTTTCTGCTTCCACAGGATTTCTTTTGGGGGTTTTCTCTTTTAAACCCACTCCATATCAAACCAGTCTGCCTTTGTGCAGGGGAGTTTGTTGTGTTACTGGGAGGACTCTTTGTGCTTGGCCAGCTTGATGTACAAGGCTAAGACACCTCAGCATCACAACCTTTCTTTGATGCTTGTACCAGTCTGATGACTATGGCTTTGTTTTGCCACTTCTAAAAGTGTGTGTTCATTCTGGTAACTCTTCCTCACCATGAGGAGCACATTTGGAAACATCAGAGGGGGCTGGGGGGTGTGAGGGATGCTTTCTAGGCTTGCTTTCAGTACATTTTTGAATGCTGGTGGGGTTTTACTATAGATTTCTTGCAAGGGAAATGGTACAGGAACTTCCTTGGGTTGATGTGTCCTGTTTCCCATCTCTTTATCAGCACAGGGTTGTGTCTGGGTGCAGGGGAAGGTGGGGGTTACGTGCTGCTCTGCCTTCAGTCGTCGCTCTTCCCAGTTGTCTTTCAGGGAGTGGCTGCTGTTGGAGCTGGAAGTGCACCCTGAAAAGGATATTCTCTCTGCTTCAGAAAGGTCTGTTGGCAAGGGAAGAGTTCCAGTGTCTTCCTCACCCACAATTAGGGGAAAAGCTTTGAAGATTGGGAAGTTAGCAATAAAAGTAACTGAACGAGCTGCTGCAGGGCACTGGTGCCCATTGGCTGCCAGGGCTGGCCCAGAGCTCAGGCAATGCTAGAACAGGGTGTGTGTTTTAGCTGGAGGAAGTCCTCAGAGAGAACCTCTGTCCTACATGTGCAGTCCTTCCAAGTAACTCACAGCATCACCAGGTTGGAAAAGCCCTTTAAGATCCTCAAGTCCAACTGTTCCCATCCTAAGCTAAACCAGATCCCTGAGCACCTCATCTACCCTTAACTCTTCCCAAAAGCTCCCTGTTTCTGGAAGCTGGATGGCTGACATCAGGCCATGTGGTGTCTGGTGGATGGCTCTTTATATCTGTGCTTCCACAGGGGCTTTTATCCATCATCATGCTTTGTTTGGTGCCTGAACTTCCTTCTACATTACAGGAGGGGCACCGTTAACAGGCCATGACAGGCTTCTCACCTCCCTTTCCATGTCACAGGCAGGATTTCCATTACTGGGCTATCTATCAGTGGTACCTTCCTGCACCTTCTGCTTCGGGTGGCTGTGATGGGGACCTGGAGAAGGCATGTGGTGTTATCATCAATGCCCTTCTGGATTCCTCCCACAGGTATTAATTCTCCTTGCTTGTGTTTCTGGGGCCCTTCTTGCAGGGCTGGCTGTCAGTGCAGGCTGGGAGGTGGCTCTGCTCTGCCTGACTCCACACCCTTTGCATAAGAATCTTGCTTTAGGTGACAGAGGTCTGGGGTTGAAGTCACAGAGAGTCCCTTGTCTGTCTGTCTGTGAGGTTGAATTTGTATTCAGATTTGTTTGGCCAGACAAGCTTTGATGCCCCTGAGGAAGTGGCTGAAGCTGGAAAATGAGGGGGCAGGGTTGTAGGAGAGTTGCTGTCTCATCTACACTTATTTAAGGGATGTTAATGTTAGAGCTTTGAGCTCATCTGAGGCCATTGGATGTTCTTCCAGCTTCGTTTTCCTCCTGGGCTCACAGGGTCACTTCCCTGCTGTGTCTCTTCATCACAGGTCAGACCCAGGTGGTGGTGGTCAGTGGAAGATGTCAGCCAGCCCCGACATTCTCTGCAAGCTGCAGGTGATTTCAGACCCTGATGCTTTTATCCAGATGTTCAGCCCTTGAATTTGACCAGGGAAAGTGTTTTCTAACACCTCTGTGTGTAAGGCTGACATTTGCTGCTTGGATGTGGAGATGGAGAGAGATTTTCCTTAATGATCTCCTTGTATTACATCAGAGAAACACAGAGTGCAAAAAATGCTTAGCCCTGATGCACACTGTGGGGGGTTTTTGCCCCCTTCCCTGTTTAGGAGCTCGTGCTGGAGCTGGGGTGTAGGAGGAAGCAGCTTCCTGGCTGTGAGGATGCCCGGAGACATTTCCTCTTTGAGATTCTCCAGGAAAGGCTGAAAGCTGGAAAAGGTGGTTCTGCTTTGGGAGAGCAGCTGTGGAGGCAGCAGGAGCTGCTGCTGCACACAAGGTAAAGACAAAGGGCTCGGGCAAAACAGTCCAGGGGTGTGTAGCTGTGTGGTTAGGTCACCTCCCCTCACAGCTGTCACCATGACATGCAGTGTCAGAGCGCTCTGTGCCCTGGCACCCGCAGTTAGCTGTGTCTCACTGTGCCCTCCTGGGCCATGGGCTGCCCCTGCCAGTACACCTCATTTCAAAGGCCAGGCATCTTCACAGCCCCCCACAGTGGCACTCTTCCTGCCCCCCACTCGTGTTCACCATCACCAAATGGCCCCGTTTGCTGCACCAGCCCAGCTCTGTGTTTCACCCCCGAGCCGCTGGCAGCACCTCTGGAGCAGAGTGTGAATCCCCTTGGAACACAGGGTCTTCCATGGGCAATGAGAAGAACCTCCTGGTGCAGTTTCTGTTTGGGGCCTCTCCCATCTGACCTGCCCTCAGACCCCCCAGTCCCTGATGTGTGCCCTGAGCATGGAGCCTGGTTCTCTTCCTGACCATAACCCAGCTGTGGTCTGTCCCTCCCTGCCCCAGGGTCCTGGTGGCGCTCCCAGCGCCCGCTCTGATCACCGCCTCTCACAAGGGGAAGCGACCAGCGCTGGACTCTGAGGACTTCTTCTGCTTTGTGAACTCGGAGCTGGTCTGTGTCCTTAGCCAGAGGGCAACTCCTTTTTGGTAAAGGCTTGGGATAAAACCTTCAACTTTTGGGGTTCAGGATGAGATGTAAACCACAGATGAACGTGAACCAACCTCAGCTTCTATCGGAGTGTATTCTGTGCTCCATGGCCAGCTTGTATTTCCATGTATTCCTCCTGATGGGGTGTTTCAAGCCCTCCTGTGCTGCTGGGCACAGCCAGGAGCCTCTGCTCATTCCAAAATGTAATCAAACCACTTCTGCCATCTGCAGTGTGTCCTCTGGTTTGCTCTCTGGTGCCGGGATGGCAAAGCACTGCTGGCTCGGGATCTCACTGGGTGACTGTGCCAGCTGATCTCTCCTGTGCCAGGCACCCAGAACACCCACAGCCAAACCTAACTCAGAAGGGAAAGCAGGGATTTATTTCCTTTTCTCTCCTTGTCTCCCTGCAGAAGAACATCTGTTCCAGAGGGTACGCGCTCCCCTACGACATCACCGCTCACTTCTTCAGGGTAACTTCTTCAGCCAGGAAAGCCAAGGGCATCCTGGCTTGTGTCAGAAATAGTGTGGCCAGTAGGTCTGGGGAGGGGATTGTGCCCCTGGACTGGGCACTGGGGAGGCTGCAGCTGGAGTGCTGGGTCCAGTTCTGGGCTCCTCAGCATCAGAAGGACATGGAGGTCCTGGAGCCAGCCCAGAGAAGGGCAACCAGGCTGGGGAAGGGGCTGGAGGGCAAATCCTCTGAGGAGCAGCTGAGGGAGCTGGGGGTGTTGAGCCTGGAGCAGAGGAGGCTGAGGGGAGACCTTCTCCCCACCTCCCCTGCCCTGCCAGGAGGGTGCAGAGAGGTGGGCGCTGGTCTCTTCAGCCAGGGGACAGGAGCTGGGACAAGGGGCAATGGGCTCAAGCTGGGCCAGGGCAGGCTCAGCTCAGCTGGGAGGGCAAAGTTCTTCCCTGGCAGAGTTGTGGGGCTGTGGCACAGGCTGCCCAGGGAGGGGCTGAGTCACCCCCTGGGTGTGTTTAACAGAGGGGAGATGAGGTGCTCAGGGATCTGCTTTAGCTTAGGATGGGAATGGTTGGACCTGATGATCTCAAAGGGCTTTTCCAACCTTGTGACTCTGATTCTGTAACTGATGCTGCTCCTGGCATCCCACTCGCTCGCCTGTGCTGGTGTCAGCCTTTCTCTGCCAGGACAGCCCCTATGCTGTTCTTAGCAACGAGGTGTGCTATTTGTACCCTTGTTGTGAGAACCCCGGGGGTGAATTCCACAGAGGAGCAGTTACCCAGGCAAACCCAGAGGAGTGTGGTTAATTTTAATACAATAGAGCAAAGCTGGTGGGGAAGGAGCAGCTCTTTGGGTGTGAGTTTCTTTTCCTGGGCCATGCTGACCCCTACAGTTATCTTCTGCGGCACTGCACGTGCCTCGGTGAGGTAATGTCAAGGCATGTGTCTGTGTGTAGTCACGGTGTAACTCATCCCCTTCCAGGGCCTGCTCAGTGCCAGCGTGGGCTGCGAGGAGGCGGCAGAAGGCATCAACGCTGTCCTGAGGGCCTGTCAAACCAGCTGCCCGGCTCTGCTCTGCTCTGCAGCGGTAACTGCTCTGTCAGCTGAAGAGCTGCTAGATAGATGCTGCAGGGCTTGGACCTGATGATCTCTTGAGGTCCCTTCCAACCCCTACAATTCTTAAGCCCTTTGGGAAACGCTGGGGTGATTCAGTACCCTTGGTATCGCTCACCCAGCTCGGGGTGTGCAGCCCCAGCTGGGGAATGGCTGCTGGAGTGGGAAGCACAGACACTCCTCTTGGTGTCTGACAGAGGACCAAGGCTCTCTGAGGGATCAGTGCCCAGGACCTGAGCGTGGATCCACAGGCAGGAGAACCTGCTCTCTGAGGGGTGGGTGCCCAGGAGCCCTGCTCTCAGAGCTGTGCTGTGCTTCAGCAGGCAGCAGTGAATGCTGATGGGGACCAAGGCTGGCAGGACAGCCCTGTGCAGGATCCTTTGTAGAGTTCAAACTCAGCATGGGCCATTATCACTCTTTAGCCTGGCCTTCAGTGTAAGGTCAGTGTTTTACCCTGGGGGAGAGAGAATGGTGTGCCATGGCAAGCCACCAGAGCCTCCACAGATGCATTCCTATGTTTCCTTTCTGTTCCCCTGGGTTATGTGGGGATACCTGTTCCCCTTGTGCATGGTAAGCACACACGTCCCCATTTGTGATGATGACTAGAGGGGTGTGGGGTGCTGCAGGGTACACGTGGCCACACATGACCCTGGTTGCACTGCAAGGATGTGAAACTTCTCATGGTTCTTATGCCTGTGTGTACAGCCTGGGCTTTTCCATTAGGGAGGGGGAAACCCCACCCTTTCTCCCAGTCCCTGGCTGAGACAGTGTGTGTGCCTGGCTGAGAATGTCACCACTAATCCTGCTGGCTTCTTGTCTCCCTAGCTTTGGTGGCCAAGGCTGGAGCCCATACTTTGCTCTCAGTGGAAGAGGCTCTTTGGGGCTCCACTTGCAGAAGAACTGGAAAGGCTGAGGGAACAGCAGAGCTGGGCTAGCAGGTGTGTACGAGGAGCCCAAGTGTGGATCCACAGGCAGGAGAACCTGCTCTCTGAGGGGTGGGTGCCCAGGAGAACCTGCTCTCTGAGGGGTGGGTGCCCAGGAGAACCTGCTCTCAGAGCTGGGCTGTGCTTCAGCAGGCAGCAGTGAATGCTGGTGGGGACCAAGGCTGGTAGCACAGCCCTGTGCAGGATCCTTTGTAGAGTTCAAACTCAGCATGGGCCTTTATCACTCTTTAGCCTGGCCTTCAGTGTAAGGTCAGTGTTTTACCCTGGGGGAGAGAGAATCTTTTGAGAGGAGCCTGGGAGGTAGAGCTCCTGTCAGACAAACACTGGAAACCACCTCTAGCCAGTGCTGAGTCACTTGCTCAGGCTGCTGCACCCTCTGCTCCTGGGATGGGGTCAGTCTCTGGTCCCTGCTGCTGTGTGCTCCCCTCTTTACCTGCCCTCACTCTGCCTGCTCAGCATCCTGCTCTGTCTCTCCAAAAGCTGGGAACTTTGTGTAGGAATCCCCTCACAGGCTGGTGCAGGTAATGAGAGACAAACCAAGCAAATTAAAGTTATATTAATTAATTGTCTCTTAAGCTGCATCTCTATCAATCTATGCAGCATTATTACATTTCACTGAATCATTGGGAACCCTGCTACCTGGCTCTAGGCTTTGATTTTTTTAAACTATCTCCACACAGCACCCAGCTGCAGGGGAATAAAGGGAAGAGTTTTATTTTCTGGGACCCATCACAATTCCACCCCCTCCAAGCCCCTGACTGCACAGCTGTGATTTTTTAAAAATGACTTTTCTATTTTAATATTGGGTTTTGTCCCTCCAAACCCACAATATGCTGGTTTTGTTTCCTAGCTTCCTTTCTTCAGGAGTGGTTTCCCCTCTCTCTGGCCCTCCTTGGATTTCAGCTGCCTTCCTCCACTGTGCCCTTCAGCAGCAGTCACCAGGCGGACGAGGGAGAAGTGCCCTGAGGAGGCTGGGGGCTGACACAGAGCAGGCAAGACTGTAACCCTCTGCTCTCCCCAAAACCCCAAGTTTGAAGTGAGAAATGGTTGTGCTGAGATGCTGCCACGTTCCTGGCAAAGCCTGTTGTGAAACCTTGCTGGTGGTGGTGAAATTACCCCTTGTGAAATCCATGACCTAGAGGCAGAGTTGTCCCACACATAGAACTTCTGAGCCCAGCTGCTGCCTGGCACTTCTGGTGATCTTCCAGGGAGTTTCCAGCACTGGAGCTCACTGTGGGGAGTGTCCCCATGCTGAGAGAGTCACAGGTAAATCGTGTTGAAGCAGAACCTGTGCTGTGCTATTTACTCTGGGATTTATTGCTGCAGGCAGCATTTACAGTAGCAGCTCCTCCTGCACTGTGACTGACTCCTCCAGTGCTTCTACTGGTCCAGAGCCAAAAGCTGTTAGTTGGGAGCTGGTGTTGCAGTTGATGTGTTTAGTGCTGTGGAATAACAGCAGGTTTCACCTCAAATCTGCCTTGAGAGAGGAGGACACCAGCAAGGGGAGGTGGTAGGGATCCAGCAAAGCCCCACCAGGCATCTGTCAGGGCAGGATTGTGAGGTGTGAGGCCACACAGCATCTGCTCCCAGCCTACATCTGGGGAAGCTTGCTCAGTTCTCCCTGTGTTTGGGGGGAGTTGTCTCTGCCCTCTGCCTTGCTGACTGCAGGGAAGACACTGGGTTTAGGGTGCTGTTTACCCTTAGAAGCAACAAATGATGTCAGGCTGATGCCAGGCTGTCATCTGTCTGCTTCAAACACGCTGCCTTTACCTGGGAGGAGCAGCACTGCTCACAGTCCATTCTGGGAACCTGCTTTGTGATTTCCTGACTGGAAAGTGTGAGTTCTGAGTCACTGCTGCAGATAAAACTCACAGGCATTCTCCTTTCCTTGCAGCTCCTGGTTTCTCTGTTCTTCTTCTCACTCATGGATCTCATCTCAGCAAAAATAGCACCAAAGGTAAACTCAGCCCTGAGGGGATTCTCATGACACTGAGTGTGTCTGATCTCAGCCTGCTGCCCGGAGTTGCACCCGTGCTGTGAAGGCTGGTCCTTGTTCTGCCCAAAGGAAGGAGCAGCAGCAGCCCAGGCTGAGCCTGCTGAAAGCAGCCTATTCCCATCAGATTAAATGCCATTTTCCTCTACCCAAAGAGACGTTATTTCCCCTCCTGAGGCAGCTTTCCTTCCTCTTCCTGAAGGACTTGCTACTTTCAGTTCCCTGTCCAGACTTTACACCTCCCACATAGTGCAGGAACCTCCTCTCTCTCCCTGTGTTGGTTTCCAAACCATTTAATGCTGTTATTAAGTGGAAGGAGCAGAGACAACAAGCTTCTCACAGCACCTAAAGTGCCCCCCAGCCTGGGAGTGCTGCTCTGTGTCCCTCAGCTCTGAAGTGCAGCCAGTTGCCTCACAGACAGGATCAGAGAGCAGAATCATGTGAAAAATAATCAATTCATGTTAAAAATAATCAAGAGTGGGGCTGGCAGGGGCTGCCCAGAGAGGGGGTGGGTGCCCCGTCCCTGGGGGTGTTGAAGGCCAGGTTGGCTGGGGCCCTGGGCACCCTTGTATAGCTCCAGGCCTGGAGGTTGGTGTCCCTGCCTGTGTCAGGGGGTTGGAGCTCTGTGACCCTTGGGGTCCCTCCCAACCCAGACCAGGCTGGGGTTTCGGTGATCTGGTCCCATGGTCTGGAGGAAGAGTCATTGAGGAGAGAAACAGCTCGAGGGCTGGAGGGTATTCCAAATAATGATGAGTAGTGTGGAAAAAATAAATAACCCTGAGGCCTGTTGTCACTAGAAGGGTTGGAGGGGAGGGAACACCTCTGGGGAGCATCTGTGTGGGCTGTGCAGCAGCTCCGAGCTGAGCACTGCTGGGAAGGGTGCTCAGGGGGGTGTCTGTGTGTGTTTCCTCTCTGCTTTGCTCTGGTGCAGCCCCAGCCTGAGGTGCACTGGCCCTGTCCTTTCTGACACCCAGGACAGCCTGGATTTTCAGACAGCTCTGGAACGGGCCCTGGAGATCTTCAGATGCCTGGAAGAGAGAGGCGCAGCCTGGTCCTGTCTCTTCCATTCAGCAGAGACAGGTGAGTGAGTCCTGCCCGTGAAGGGTGGGGGTTTGGAGATGCCCTGTCCCTGTGTCACGAGGGTACCTGTGTGGAGGAACCGATGGGCACAAACCCCTCCCAACTGCTTGTGTAAAAGCTGGGTACATCCCACTCCTGCCCTACGGGGACCCAGCCGAGGAGTGGGAAGGGCTGGGGCTTGGGGTTGTTCCTTTGGGCAGAGCAGCCTCAGCAGGGACAGCCTGCTTCTCTGGGTGTCCCCAAGCACTGGTGGGCCCAAGGGAGACCCTGTAACCCCTGTGCTGCTGTAGAAGTACACAAGGCAGGGTGAGGACCACCGAAGATGCTCAGTGCTTCTCTCTGGTTCTTGCAGACTCTCCAGCCTCCCTCGTCCTGCGCCGTGCAGCCTCAGACCGTCACATCCAGCTCTTGCCTCTTGCCTTCTACAGGTAACAACACCCGGCTGGGATGGGTTGTACCTACAGCAGCTCTGAACAGGAGCAGCCCTGCCAGCTCATCACGCTCCTGGCAGCAGCACCAGGGGTCTTGTAAAGCAGGTGGAGGTTTTACAAGCTCCGTTGGGTCTTTGCTTGTTGTCTTCCCACTGTTGGGAGTCGGCGCTACCCAAACACGGCCTGTCCCCCCTCTAGCCTCACCCCGTGCTTTCCCCAAGAGCTGCTGGCTCAGGAGCACACCTCCCTCTCCATGGCACTCGAGTTGTACATCCAGCTGCTCCGGCTCTTCGTGGAAGGGCGAGACCTGCCCCCAGGCCCTGCAGAGCACGTAAGTGAAGCTTGTTCCCTGTTATTATTTCCCTCCTGTAATTGCCAGCTTTATCCTTTATCCCCTGCCCTGCTGCTTGCAGCGTCCCTCTGGTTTCCACCTTCCTGCCCAAAGCTGCCTCCTCACTGTCTGAAACCGGCACTCCTCGTGCAGGGTGGACGTGACCCTGATGGACCCGGTTTAGCCTGGGACTGGTGCCTGGGTGGGGGGTGATGGGTCCTGTTTCACTGCTCAGAAGCAGGGACTGAGAGCCAAAAGCAGCGTTTCCTCAGCCCCATCTCCTCCCTGTCCTCTCCAGGGGGATCCCTTGAAGGTGATGGCCACGGCCCGGCGCTACCTGCTCGCTGCCATCCCGCGGTGCCCGGCCCACAGCTTCGTGCTCACACGATCGGTGCGTTCAGATGGGGTTGGGTTTTGCCTTGTCTCCCAGGGTGTGGGAACGCTGCTTCTCCCTGCAGAGCATTCCCTGGGCGCTCGCTGTGCCCCACACACTGCGCTTCCCTAACGTGTCTGGGGGTGGCGGTGGCGACAAGCTGCTGCCCCATTGGCACTACCACTGTGTCCTCCCTCTCCCAGGCTCCTTTCTCAGCCCCATCACACCCTGTCCTAGAGCAGGTTGGGGCTTTGTGCTTGGGGACACCTCAAGTACAGCTTCCCACAAGCACCCAGACGTTATTTGTGTGTCTCATTTCCTCCCTGTCCTCTGCCTGTGCCATGAGGAGCAGCCAAATGCCGCAGCGTTGCTGTACCTCACCGAGGCCTCGCCAGCAGCTCCCAACACTGACCCCTTCCCCTCTCCCCAGCTCCTGCCCGCGTGTGAAGAACTCGACCCAGAGCTGGGAGCCACCCTCCTGCACTTCTCAAGCCCCGAGCTGGAGCTGGATGAAGAGCTGGTGCTATTCTGAGCCAGGCAGGACAAGCTGGGCTGAGCAGAACACCCGGAGCACAGGGCCAGGACAAGGTGTAACCTCTCTCAGTAGCTCTGTTTCTTTCAAATTACTTTGTAAATAATTTATTACAAGCATAACCATGAAGCTCTTGTTACAATAAAAAGTAGGTTACAAATTTCAGTTTAGACTTGCTTTGGGAATCATTATTATCTTTTCCTTATTGTTTTTCCTCAAAACGTTTGCTTGACATTGTTCCACTGTCCTCTGTACCCCAACAGCCGCCCCGGGCGGCAGCTCCACGCAGGCAGCGGCTTGTGCAGGCAGGGAACGGTTGTGACCAGTGTGGTTTGTACACCTGTGTGCGTGGGGACAAGGGGGGGACCCCCAAGGGGACGCGCTGCCGCCTCCCCCGGGGTGAGACAGACGCTTAGTACAACACCGCGGAATCAGAGGTGAGCATGGAGAATCACAGCACGGGAAGGAGCCTTTCTGAGCAAGCTGAAGCTAATTCCACCCAGGCCTTTGGGAGACTAAAAATAACCAAAACCACCGTAGATGGGAAACCTCCACTCTGCCGTACGGGTCCTACCGGGACGGCGTCACCGTGTCCCCCTCAGGTCACTTCTGGCTTTACCACCTGGCTTTCTGAAGTCCCTGAAGTATTTAGGAGGAGAACGGGTTCTGGCTCCAGCGGCTTGGCTTTGTCCTGAGTCTGGGTCAGCGGGTGCACCATGGACATGTGGACGTTGAGGTTGTGGGCCTTCTCGAAGCGCTTCCCGCACTGGTCACAGGCGAACTCCAGCTCCGTCTCGGCTTTGTGCTTGGTCATGTGGTACTTGAGGGACGCTCGCTGCCGGCACTGGAACCCACAGATCTCACACCTGCAAGGGACAGGGGCTGAGCACCCAGCCTGAAGCCGCAGCCCCGGCTCCTCCTCATGCCCAACGTGCCGGGGAGAAGACAACTGAGGCCTCAGAGCTGCTGCATGTGGCAGCTCCTACAGCATCTTGGGTCGTGCAAGTGAGTCTCCTCCTCCAGCCTGCGGCTCCTCACTGGTAGCCAGGGGTTTGGGAGAGCAACAGGGGCTGGGAGAGCAACCGGGAGAGGAGGCAGCGTGTGACTCGCTCAGCAAGGGGCATGTGCTGCGCCCAGGGATTTTGGGAAATTGGGCCACCATGTGGTCACGTTACTGCCACCCCCAGGCAGGGCTGTACCACAGAGTTACTCTGCTTAGGAGAGGGACAGCGGGAGCGGAGCAGGAGGTCACTGCTCCTCCCATCCCTTTCCCTCCCCACGCACAGAGGGTCGGTGCACACTTACTGCAGGGGCTTGGCTCCCGAGTGCCGCATCTGATGGACCGAGAGGTGCTTGCGCTGCTTGAAGGTCTGTCCACACTCGTCACAGATGTAGTTACGTACCTCTGCAAGGCCAAAAGGGACAGAGTCATCGATCCCTCTGATCACTGAGGAGGGCAGCTGCCTCCACACAGCTGCCCACACTCACTGCTGGGGTCAGAAGTCCTCGCCCAGCCTCATACCCCCCATGGGATGGCTGGTTCCCGCTGGGACACACCTGTGTGAATGAGCTTCACGTGGCGCTGCAGGTACCGGTCGATCATGAAGACCTTGTTGCAGCCAGGATGAGGACAGGGCCTCTCCCGAACCTCTTCGTGATGCTCCTTGATGTGTTTCTGTAAAGAAAGGACGGAGCTTTTAACCACTGGGCTGCATTCTCCCCAGTGGGAAACGTGGATCCCCTGATAAACGAGACCCCCCAGCTTGGCAGGCTCACACATCAGCATTGCTTCCCCATGGAAAATGAGATTTGTGCCCAAATTCACCCCAGCAGTAGGGACTTTGGTGGGACACAGCAGCACTCCAGCACAGGAGCAGCATGACCCCAGAACAGCACCCCTTGCTTTTTAGGAGGGCTGAAAAAGGCCCCCTGACTGCTTCACTTTATCACACAGCAGTGAATTGAACCTGTCCCAGGTCCTTTCCTCAGCCTGACCCTGTGCTGCAGCGCTCCAAGCTTGGGTTTGAGATGGGAACAAACCCTGAACTTACCTTCATGCCGTCTGCCCCTCTGTAGACAGCCGTGCATCCCTGGTAAGGACACTTGTAAATGGTAGGCAGCTCCTCCCTGCAAAGCAGACCTGCATCAGCCAGGGTGCTAGGCCAGGTGCCACCCGAGCTGGGTGCTGCCTGAGCTGGGTGCTGCCCCCACCACCTGCTCCTCCTCACCTTTCACACTTGATTTTCTTTTTCCAGCCTGGCTTCGGCCCCGGCTTCTTCCTTATTTTGGGTTCTTCCACCTTCTTCGCTTCTTTGCTGTCACTCTTCTTGCTAGAACCCCTCCAAGAAGGAAGAAAGGAGGAGGACAGCGGGTTAATACTTGTTGGGTTTATTCCTCCCACCTTACGCTCCCCACAAGGCTTGGCTTGACCAGGAAAAGCATGGGTACAGAACTGGGAGGAGTGGGGAGCCCGGGGAAGGCGGATGCTGGGCCATCGCTGCAGCCTCAGGCGGGGATGTGGAGAGAACCAAGGCCAGAAAGGCGGGTGCCAGCCCCGGCAGAGGGGCTGCTAACGCCCTGAGCCCTTACTTCTTCTCGGGGTAAGGCTCGAAGGAGTCATCTGATGACTGCACGTTCCTCTTCTCATCGTCGCTCATGAAGTCCCTGTGAGAGGGAAGATGCCCTTTACCCCGCAGCACCGGGCTGGCCCCTCAGCACCGGCAGCGCTGCGTGTTCCTGCCCCCGGCACCTCCGTCACAGCGCGGCAGCCTGGGCTCCTCGTGTTTCCTCCCCCAGCACCCACCCAACCCGGGTCCGGTGAGGACGAGATCTCCGCAGGAATAACTGAGCCACGATCAGGAGAACCAAAACGGAGCAGGAGACCCAAAAGTCGGGTCTACTTATTCCTGAGGGACGTCGCCACCGCTTCCCACACCGGGAAAAGGAGTCGTGCAGAGCAGGAAGGGAACAACATCGGCTGGAGGAGGTCAGACAAGTGGCAGGTCCTTCTGTACCTCTCCTCCTTCAGAGGTTTGGGACTTTCCTTCTCCTCCTTTGAAGCCCAGAGCCACATGAGCAGCGATTAATTGTGGGGCCAGGACGGAGGCAAGGAGTTGGTGCACCACTTTTAATGTGACCCCCAGAACTCCACTCGCACTCAGCCCTTTGCAGCTTCTGTTACCAGTTACAAACCTCGCTCGGCTACTGTGGCTGGAGGCTTTGAGCCAGATCTTTGACCATAAGGGTTGTGAAGCTGCTGCTGGCAGCAAATGGGGTGATTCCTCCATGTGCTCCCCCTCGCCTGTGTTCCTGCACCGGGGAATCGCTCCCAGGGGCAGCAAGGGAATCCCAGCAATCCCAGTGAGGGGCTGGAGCCGTGGCTCTGCCCCCACCCAAGACCCCCACACCGCTCCTTCCCCAGAGCAGAGAGGGGGCAGGAAATGGGACCAGGTTTGCTGGAAGCAGCCAACAACCTTGGAGGCTGGAGGCAACACGCGCGTGCAAACCGCTCCAGGACCCTCATGGAGAGAGCTCCCCAGGGCGGCTCGTTTCACACTCGCAAAGAGACATTTAGACTGTTTCAAACCCACTCTTCTCTCACCCCTCAGAAAGGTCACTGAACTCGTCTTTTACCCGCTCATCCGACGTTGCAGACAGAACCTGCTTCCCACTCAACTGTCCTAGGGAATGAAGGAGAACACGGTGTGTTACAAGGCAAAGCAGCACTGACCAGGGGGTGGAGGGAGCTGCCCAGAAGGGACCGGCTGCTCTGGGTTCGCTTGTGGTGCTTCACACCGGGGGAGGAGACGCTCCCCAGGTCGTGGCTCCTTAAACCCAGCTCTGCATCTCGCCTGCTCACACACCGCTCTGCCCAGGGCTGGGACAGCCTTTACCCAGGAGCTCCCATGGAGTTTCCCCCATGACACCAGCTCTGTAACTGAAAGATGTGTCCCCGAACGAGTCGGCGCTGCTGATGCTCTTTCCAGCAGCGGGTGTCTCCCAGGGCTGTCAGGGCTAAACACAGCCTGACTTCTGCAACTCAAAGTTGGTGTTAATTACCAAACAAGGGGCATTCAGAGTGGGAGCACCCAGCCCCTTTCCTCCGCAGGCAAAAGGGCATGTATTTTGGCACTGCCCATGGCAGGGCAGGGAAACCCCTTCCTCATTGGCACACAGACAGGATTTGGAATGAGATTGGGCAAATGTGGCACTGGAGAACAAGGAACCGCTCTGTACCGCTCACTGGGCACGATGCTCCCCGGCAAGAGGGAGGCAGAGGGGTCTGGCCAGCCAGGCGCAGCCTGTGAGGGAGCAGCCAAGTCTCACCCCTTGATCTGAAGGGGAAACAGCCCCCGGCATGAGGCTGCCAGCTCATTTTGTGTGACTTGGCTGGCTGAACCTGTGTTGCCCCTTTCCTTCGGCAAGGCTCAGGGTCCCACCTCAGAGGCGATGCTTTTGGGCAGTCCCCAGCCGGGGTCTGCGTCCTCCCCAAGGAGCAGCGGTCTCTGAGGAGGGAGCCCAGCCCCACCACTGCAGCCTTGCCCAGCTCTCCAGCTCTGCCTGTCTCCACTGAGAGATCAGAAGGCAAATCCCTTACCTGCAGCACTGCTCAGCGGCGACGCGGGCTGCGGCAGCGCGCTGTCCTGTATGGAGGCCGTGCTCTCCAGCGGCGAGTGAGATGAATCCCTGTCCTGCGGCGCCTCATTCTCCGCGTTCAGCGGCACCGCTGTGGTCCCTTTGTTTGCAGGCTGCTGGCAAGGACTTGTCCTTACTGGAGCGTGCTGGGCTTTGGGGGCAGAAACCGCCTCGGCGTTGCCCGCCCCTGCCCCGTTGTCCGTCAAGCGCTGCGCCGTGCTCTTGCTCCACTCCCGCTTGACGGTCAAGGCGCTGTCCACAAGCACCGTGCTACAGTCCGAGTTGGTGTCCATGACGTAGTCGTGGCCCTGGCCGCAGCCCCAGATGGCGCTGATGATGCCGCAGTACTCGGAGGACAGGACGCTCTGCAGGCCGGGCACCGAGGCGCAGCTCCCGGCGTGCGTGTGCGCCCAGGTCACCAGGCTGCGCAGGCACTGTGGGCTCGACGTGATCAGGTCCACTGTGAGGTGGGGGGAAAGCCAGCACCGACTGAGTCAGAGCCCCCTGCGCCGGCCAAGGGGAGGGACCCCGCTGCCCCCCTGCCCTGGCTTCTGCGTCAGAGGGAAGTGGAGACACCCCGCAGATGCTGCAGCCAGGGTGAGGGCAGCCCCACCGACTGCCACCATCACTCCTTTCACACTGGAGGTGTGTTTCCCACGGCATCCGATGGCAGGTGGGACCCGGCCCCACTCTGCCTTCTCCTCCCCCTCCCCACATCAGCCTGCACCTTGGCTCAGGGAGGTGAGGATCCTGGTGAGGGGACCAGCCCGGCTGGCACACGGCTCCCCGGGACACAGGAACCAGCTTGCCGGGTGGTCCTTCCTCAGCACCCCCAAATCCTAGCCCTTAATTAAAGGCACCACAGAAGGAAAAGGGAAGCAGCTCCACAGCAGGCACTCACCCAGACAGGAGGCACCTCCTTCCACACCCAGCGGGGCCTGGGCTGCGCCGCTCCTGCAAAAGCCAGAACAGCAGAGTGGGGTCTCAGGGGTCATGCAGGGACCCCAAACCCAGCATGTGGCCAACTTACTGCTCCCAGGAAGGAAGAAACACCACGTACTTTCCTTTGGACTTCACGTGGCCCGTGGGAGAGGCGTTGACCCTCTGGATGAAGGTCCTGAGGACGCTGCGGCACTTGTAGAACTGGGCATGGCATTTCTTGCAGACGAACTGGGGCAGCGCCGGGTCCTGCCGCACCGCCACCCCCACCAGCCGCTGGAAGTCGGTGAAGAAGACCTGCTCCACCCGGCGCTGCCTCTCCGAGTTCTCCCCCATCACCGGCACCTTCCCAAACACATGGCGCAGGCTCCTGGAGGAGAACTTCCCGTGGCACAGCCGGCAATAGCCGGTGCTCAGGGCTCTGCCGATTCCTGCCGGAGAAGAACCCAACGCAGCAGCTGGATGGTGCCCGGCTGCGGCGTGAAGGTTGCCGGGGGACGTTCCCCGTCCCTTGGCTGAGTCTGGCTGGGTGGCCTCCAAGCCCTGCCTTCAGCACAAGCACCAAAAACCCGGGCAGGGAGACAGACCTTCCCTGTGACCCCGGCACGGCAGATCACTGCACCGCGCCGCCACCAGCTGACCCGAAACCCCAACCGCCCCAGGGACTGGAGCTCCCGAGCTCCCGGGGGCACGGTGTTGCTCTGACAACACGTTCTGCTCCCTCCCCGGGGTATTCACAGCCGGTGGTTGCGTCCCTCAGCCTCAGCGAGCCCCGGCCCTCACAGCCGCTTTGAGAGTGATGGTGCAGGGCAGGGAGCCGGGGGGAGGCGGGGATGGGGGCCCGCAGCAGCGGCACAGGGCGCAAAGTGTCTCCCCGGCCGCGGGTCCAGAGAGCGTGGCCGGACACCTCGGCCCCGTCCCGCTGCCGTCACCGCCGCCGGTGAACTGCAGGCTGGTCAAACCCCCCTCCCGCTTCCAGCCACTCCGGAGCGTTCGGCTACCGGGACCGCAGCACTGGGCAGCAGAACGGGGGTGCGGGGAGAGCAGCCCCCTCGCCCCGGGGCCTCCCCCGCCTCCTGCTTACCGGCACCGCGAGCCGCAGCTCGGCGGGGTGAAGCACGGAGCCCCGTAGAAGCGGCGTGGCTCGGCCGGTGCCCGCCGGGACCCCCACACCCGCCCTGCGGCCTGTCCCGCCGGGAGACCGGCCCCGGGGACTGCGTGCGGCGGGGCCCGGGCCCTGCGCCGCTCCCCGGGCGGGACGAGCCGCTGCCCCCAGCCGTGGCTCCGCGTCTCGTCGGGAGAAGCCGCCGAGCGGCGGGCACAGCCCACACGGGGGGGTCCCGGCCGCCGCTCCCCGCCCGCCCCGCGGCCTCCCCCGCCCGGCTCCGCCCGGGCCTCACCTGCCTCCGCGGCCCCGCCGAGGGCTCCGGGCCGCGTCCAAGCCAACGCCGGGTCCCAGCCCGCGGGGGCTCGGGCCGCGCCGCCGCCTCCGTCCCTCGGGCCGCCGCCCCGGGGCGCCGCCGGGACTCGGAACCCGCCGCGCCGGAGCCGCCCGCGGCCGCCAGGAACCGGCCGCGCCGATCGCGCTTCATCGCCGCCGCCGCGGGCCCGGCCCGCCCCGCCCCGCGCAGCGCCCCCTGCCGGCCGGAGGACCTTCCCCCGCCCCGCCGCCGGTCCGGCCCCGCCGCTTCTGCCCCCGGGCCCCGCGGCCGCGATCGCGCCGTTCCGGGCGGCGGCCGCCATGGCCGCGGCGGGCGGCGACGACGGGCCCGGGGCGGCGGGGGGAACCGGGCCGGGCCGGGCCCTGCAGACCGCCATGAGGGCGGCGAGCGGCGCCCTGGAGATGGACAGCGCCGGGCGGCCGCGGGTGAGCGCGGGGCGGGACCGGGCCGCACCCCCACACACCCCCGGGACCGGACCGCGCTCCGCGGCGCGGGGTGTCCTGGGGCTCCCCCACAGCCCCCTAAACCGGGGCAGGCTGCGGGCTCCGGGCTCCCGGAGACGCCCCCGGGCAGGGCCCGATCCTGCCCCACGGCGGGTGGAGGGGGGTGGAACGGGGAGGGTCTGACGGGCTCCTCCGCCCCCCACTCCCGGGGCTGGAGCCCCCCGGGGCCGCGGCTGAGCCCCGTGTCTGGCAGGAGGCCTACGCGGAGTACCTGCGGAGCATCGCCCTCATCGCCCGGGCCCTTCAGGAGGAGGCGGTGGGCACAGGTAGGACGGGACCCCCGGGGGTGAGCCGGTGCTCCCCCCTTCCCCCCCGACACCCCACCTCTCCCCGCAGGCAGTGCCGAGGGGGTCAGCCCCGACACCCCGAAGATGCTGAAGCTGGCTGAGCAGTGTCTGGAGAGGGTCAAGTCCATTGCGGCGGCGCTGGGTGAGTGAGGGGCTGGGGGCGTCCCTGCTTTTGGGGGGCTGTGCCCTGGCCAAGGGGTGGCTGGTGCTGAGCCAAGTGGTGTGGTTGGTGCAAGGGAAGGAATGGAAGCATCCATCCAGAGGCATCCCAAATCCATATCCCTATCCAGAGGGGTCCCCCATCCATCCCATATCCATCCCACATCCAGCCTGCATCCACATCCCACATCCAAAGGGATCTTGTGGTCCAGAGGCATCCCGCATCTACATCCACATCCTGCATCCCATATACAGAGGGGTCCCCCACCCATCCCACATCCAGAGGGATCTCGATCTCATGGGCCCTGGGGGATCCTTCCACACTGCAGGAGCTGGGCTGGGTCAGCCTGGAGAAGAGAAGAGGAGGCTGTGGGGGGACCTCACTGCAGCCTGCCAGTCCCTGAAGGGAGCAGAGGAACAGGAGGGGAATCAGCTTGTTCAAGGGCAGAGCCTGGCAGGACAAGGGGGTTGGAGTGAAGCTGGAGGAGGGAAGGGGGAGAGGAGATCTGAGGGGGAAGTTCTGTGCAGAGAGAGTGGTGAGGGGCTGGCAGGGGCTGCCCAGAGAGGGGGTGGGTGCCCCGTCCCTGGGGGTGTTGAAGGCCAGGTTGGCTGGGGCCCTGGGCACCCTTGTGTAGCTCCAGGCCTGGAGGTTGGTGTCCCTGCCTGTGGCAGGGGGTTGGAGCTCTGTGACCCTTGGGGTCCCTCCCAACCCAGACCTGTCTAGGATGCTGTGACCTGGGGGCCAGCCTGGCAGCTGGGGGCAGCTGACCTGTCCCTCCTTTCCTAGGGAAAACCCAGCCAAAGCCAGCCCCGCAGGAGCGGAGTGGGGGCCCGGCTCCCCTCCCCAGGCACCGCCGGGTCTTCTCGGATGAGGGGGGAAGCTCTCTCCCTTCCTGCCCCCAGAGATCTTCCAGAAGCTGCAGATTGCCGAGGCGCAGAGCGCACGGAAGTACGCGGGCACGGGGGATCCAGCATTGGTACCTCTCTGTGGGGTGGGGGGCAGGCGGGGGGGGGGGGCACGGCAGGGACCCCCACACTGTCCCCGTGCCCTGTGGTGGGTGCTGAGGGCTGGTTCCCACAGGGAGCTGACGCCGCTGGAGGAGGCGTCTCTGCAGAACCAGAAGCTGAAGGCTGCCTACGAGGCGCGGGTGGCGCGGCTCAACCCCAGCCAGGCCCTGCAGAAGACCTCCCTGGCAAGTGGGGAGCCCCCACCCCAACCCGGGGCGGGAGGCTGCAGAGAGGGGGCTGCTGCTGGTGGGGCGGGAGGGCAGAGGGTCTCTGCGGTACCCAGGGGACCCCCAGCTCCACGGTGGTGGCTTTGGGTGGGCGTCCCCAACACGCTGCCTGCCCCGCAGACGCTGTCCCTGCAGCGGCAGATGATGGAGAATCTGGTGATCGCCAAGGCCCGGGAGGAGACCGTATCCTTCCTTCCTGGGGTGGGACAGCTCTGAGCACCGGCCCCATGGCCGAACCGGGCTCCAGCAGAGCCTCATCCCACACCCTGGGCCCAATCCGGGTGGGATTTGGGGGCTCCAGTCCCGTCCTGATGGTGGGGATGGAGGTGGGAGGAGGGTGGTGAAGGAGTGTTGCTGGCTGGGTGCTGTCGGTGGTGCTGGAGCCTTAACGGAGCCGTGGCCCAGCTGCAGCGGAAGATGGAGGAGCGGCGGCTGCGGCTGCAGGAGGCTGCCAACAGGTGAGTGGGGGGGTCACCAGGGGCTCCGGGGCCACTCAGGCAGGTCCCCTCACCCGTGGCCATCACCCCCCCAGGAGATTCTCCAGCAGCGTGGCGCTCACCCCCGAGGAGCAGGAGCAGCGGGCGCTCTACGCCGCCATCCTCGAGTACGAGCAGGACCACGTGAGTGTGCACAGAGGAGCGTGCTGTGGGGCGGGATGCCTGCTGGCCTGGGCGCCTCGACACCCCTGGGTGCTGCTGGGGCAGGGTCCTCACTGTGGGGCAGGGTGCTGTGCCATGGGGCAGGGTGCCATGCCGCACCATGGGGGAGGGTGCTGCACAGTGAGGCAGGGGGCCGTGCTGTGGGGCAGAGTGCTGTAGGGCAGGGTGCCGTGGGGCAGGGTGCTGTGCCATGGGGCAGGGTGCCATGGGGCAGGGTGAGGTGTCATGGGCAGGGTGCTGTGCCGTGGGGCAGGGTGAGGTGCTGTGGGGCAGGGTGCCAGAGCAGCCCCTCTGATGGGCTGTGGGTGTCTCCAGGACTGGCCGAGGCAGTGGAAGGCCCGGCTGAAGCGGAGCCCCTCAGACCTCTCCCTGGTGTCGGGGTTCTTCTCCTGCCTGCTCAGGTAGCACCGGGTTGGGGAAGGGTCCTGCTGGGGTCTGGTGGGGGGGTGGGCTTGGGCCTCTGCCCACCCCCTCCCTGTGCTTCCAGCTCCCCCGAGCACCCCATCGCCCAGCTGCTGCGCCGGCTGCAGTGTGCAGTGTACACCCGGCTGTACCCAGCCATCAGCCAGAGCAGCGCCGACGCCACCCCCGCCTCCCCCACCGGCCTCTCCTTCCTCTCGCTGGACGTGGGGGGCTCGCTGCCCCCTGAACCTGGGGGCCGCCGGCTCCGAGCCTCCCGCAGCCTCCACTGCATGTTCTCGGTGCCCGAGCACGGCCCGGCCGGGCTGCGGCACAGCCTGTCCAGCACACCCCTCACCGATGGCGGCCCCAGCGCCCCGAAGGCAGAGGGTGGCTGGACGGGACCCCCCAGACCCCCCGGGAAAGCTCCTTCGAAGACCTGGAGCGGTTCCTGGCATCTCCTGAGGCCTGGGAACCCCCGTCCGGCCCCGCGCCGGAGGTGACGCCGCCGGAGCAGCTGAAGGGCATCGTGCGGGACATCCATGATGCCATCGGTGAGGGATGGCTGCCGGGGTCCGGGGGGTCCCTGGGGGCTCTCCCCAGCCGCGGGCTCTCAGGGGAAGGAGGGACCCATCGTTTTAGCCGGGGCAGGCTCAGGGTGCAGGGTCAGGAGGGCATCGGGAAGGGTTTTGTGGGCACCTGCTGAGCGCGCTGCGTAACTCGTCCCTTCCCAGACAGGCTGCTGTCGCTGACGCTGCTGGCCTTCGAGGGGCTCAACACGGCCGGTGGCAAGGACCAGTGCCTGGCCTGCCTGGAGGAGGCCTTCTTCCCCCCGCTCTGGGCCCCGCTGCTGACCCTCTTCAGGTACGGCGGCCCCGGGACTGGATGGGACCCCTCTCAGGCCCCCTTCCCTCCCACAGCCCCTCACCTCTCTGCCCACAGGACTGTTCACCGGCCCCGCGAAGCCGCCCTGGCCCGGAGCATGGAGCGGCACCGGCACGCCGGCCCCGCCGACATCGGGCTGCCCTCCCGGCTCTTCCCCTCGGCCCCCAGCTGCCCTGCCTACGGCTCCGCCATCCAGGACCTGCGCCTCATCCCGCTGGAGACGTGTCCCCGCAGGAAGCTGGACTGCATCGGTGGGGGCTGCAGGGGTCCGGGCTGGCGGAGGGGGTGGTCTCAGGGGGGTGGTGGCAGGCAGGGTGGGGGGCTGCAGGAATCTGGGCTGGTGGAGGCGGAGGGGTCTCAAGGGGGTGGTGGCAGGCAGGGTCGGGGGCTGTGGGGGTCCGGGCTGGCAGAGGGGGGTATCTCAAGGGGGTGGTGGCAGGCAGGGTGGGGGGCTGCGGGGGTCCGGGCTGGCAGAGGGGGGGGTCTCAGTGCCTGCTCTGTGCTGCAGTGCGAGCCCTGCGTGGCATCTGTGAGTGTGCTGAGGAGTACTGCGGCACCCGGGACAGCCACAGCCCCACCTCTGCTGCCATGTGAGTGGGGGGGACACACAGCGGGGGACAGCCAGCCCCACAGCTGGGCAGAGCAGAGCTGGGGCCCTGATGGGTTTGAGAGGGTTTGAGGGGGGGTGTTGGGGGGTCTGGAGGGGGTGGTCTAGAGGGGTTTGGAGGGGTTTGGGGAGGCTAGGTGTGTTTGGGGTGGGCTAAAGAAGGGTTGGGTGGTTCTGAGGGAGTTTTGGGGGTGCTGGGGTGTGCTGGGGGAGGTTGGGGGGTGCTGGGGGGGTTTGAGGGGATTCTGGGAGGGTTAAGGGGGGCCTGGAGGGTCGGCTGTGGCTGACAGTTCCCGTTGGCGGCAGCGGGGCAGACGACCTGCTGCCCATCCTGTCCTACGTGGTGCTGCAGACGGGGCTGCCCCAGCTGCTCTCCGAGTGCGCGGCCCTGGAGGAGTTCATCCATGAGGGGTAGGTGCTGGGGGGCCGGGCTGTGCCGGGGGCACCGACCCCCTTCTGGGGAACAGGGCTGCTGGGGCTGGGGGCAAGGGGAGGGGAGCTGGGTAGGAGCCACAGCTGCTGTGGGCAAGGGGGCTGTGGTGAGTCCTGGAGGTGGGGTGTCCCGGCCCATGGGGTGTCCCAGATGAGGGGTGTCCCAGCCATGGGTTGTGCTAGCTGTGGGGTGTCCCAGCCATGGGGTGTCCTGGTTGCGGGGTGTCCTGGATGTGGGGTGTCCCAGCCATGGGGTGTCCTGGTTGTGGGGTGTCCTGGATGTGGGGGTGCCATGGCTGTGTCCTGGATGTGAGGTGTCCCAGCCATGGGATGTCCTGGCCCATGGGGTCCCCCGGCCGTGACGGCAGTGTGGCGTGTGCGACGCAGGTGCCTGATCGGGGAGGAGGGGTACTGCCTGACGTCCCTGCAGAGCGCCCTGTCCTACCTGGAGTCCCTGCAGTGAGCCGGCGGCACCGGGGAGCCCCCCAACCCGCAGGTGCTGGGTTGGGGCTGGGGTTGGGGTTGGGGCTGGGGTCAGGCTGGGGGTCCCCGTGGGGTGGGATGAGCAGAGTCCCTGTCCCCGGGGCCGTGGGGCTTCGCTGTGGCCCAGGGAGTCCCAGGGTGTCGTGTCCGTCTGTCTGTGTGCCTGTGCCTGTGCCTATGCCCGTGCATCCGTGTGTCTGTCTGTCCGTGTGTCTGTCTGTCCGTGTGTCTGCCCCCGTGTCCATGCCCCTGTGTCTGTGTCCATGTGTCCATGTCCGTGTGTCAGTGCCTATGTCCCTGTGTCCCTGTGTCCCTGTGTCCGTCCGTTCCCCGTGCCCCCCAGGGTCCCCCCGCCCTGCTGGGGGCGCTGTTTGCGCGGGTTAACCCCGCCCCGTAAGGGCGGTGCCTCGCCCAAGCCCCGCCCCTGGGTGCCGCGGCGCGGGGGGCGTGGCGCGGGAAGCGGAAGGCCGCGTGGGGCCGCGCCGGCGGGACGGGGCCGGTCCCGGGGGGGGGGGTTGTCCCTGACCCCGCTGCCCCATAGGATGTGCGCGGGCCCGGCGCCGCCGCAGGACTGCGCTCCGCGGTACCGGCAGGAGTACCGGCGGTGCCTGGAGCGGGAGCTCCGCCGGGGCCGCGCCGGGGCCTGCTCAGACCCGTCCTTCGCGGAGCGGCTGCGGCGGCGGCTGCGGGCGGAGCCGGCGCTGCTGGCGGCCCTGCAGGAGGACGGCCCGGCGCTGCTGGCCCGCGGGCTGCGCGGCCGCCCCGACCCGGCACCGGCGCTGCGGGGCCTGGCCGACGCCTTCCGGCTGCTGGAGCTGGCGGCTGCCAACCTCTACCTCTGCCCATGGCGCAGGGAGTTTCGCACCGTGCAGGTGGGGGCCCGGGGCGGGGGGCAGAGGAGGAGGAGGGGGTAATGGGGCGGGGAAGAGAGAGGGGAGAAGGAGGGGGAAAACGGGAGGAAGTAGGAGGAAGGGGAAGAGGGGGAAGAAGGGAGAGGAGGGGGAAAAGGGGGGAGAAGAGGAGGGGGGAAGGAGGGGGAGAGGAGGAGTAGGGGAGGAAAGAAGAGGGGAAGAGAGGAAGGAGGGACAGGAGGAGATGACGAGGAGGGAGAGGAGGAGAAGGGGGTTGAAAGAGGAGGGGGAGAAGAGGGTAGGAGAGAGGGGGAGGGGAGAAGAGGAGGGGGAGAGGTGGAGGTGGTGAGGGAGTAGGGGGAGGAAGGAGGGGTGAGGGAGAGGAGGAGGGAGAGGCAGGGGGAAGGAGGGTTGGGGGGAGATGCAGCCCGAGCTGGCAGCTGAGACACCCCCCTCCCGTTGCAGACCTTCTCCGGCACCTACGTGCACTCGCTGCGCCCGGCGCTGCCCGAGGCCGACCTGCTGCGGAGCTTCGGCCGGCTGGGCTACGAACCCTGTGACCGGCACCTCCTGGCCCTGTCCCAGCCCCGCCCCGGGCCCGAGCTGGCCGCTGCCGCCTGCGGCTTCTTCGCCTGCCGGCTGGAGTGCGAGCTCCTGGCAGAGGTGGTGACGCGGCTGCAGCCCCGCCCGCCGCGGGCCGAGGACCTGCTGGAGGCTCGACGGCTGGCCGGGGACGTGGGGGCCTGTGTGGAGATGCTGCAGGGGCTGGGGACGCGGCCCGAGGCGGCTGCTGCCCGCGGCGATGACAGCGTGGATCTCTACCATGACAGCGTGGATCTCTACCGGGAGGTGCCAGCCAGCCCTGAGGACATGGAGGGGGAGGACATCACCCCCCGGCGCTTTGGAGGGACCCTGATAGCCCACGGTGGGCTGAGGATGGGCCCAGGAGGGGCTGGGACCTCTGTGGAGCTGCTGAGCATGGGCAGGAGCTGGTTCACCCAACGGGCAACCGCAACCTGGACGCTTCTTCCTCCTCCTCCTCCTCCTCCTCTCGCCTCTTCCTGGAGCAGGAGCTCAGCAAGGCCAGCAGCCCGCTCTCTGCGGGGACCAAAAGCCCCCAGGTACTGGGAGAGCCCCGGGATTTGGTCCCTCCTGCCCCCCAGGAAGCCCCCGAGCTGCCCTGCTACCAGCTGCACTCCTGCCTGCGCCGGGGCGCGCTGCCCTCCTACTGCTGCAGCACCTGCCAGCAGCTCCACGCCGGCGGCTGCGCGGCCGGGCAGGCCTGTCGCTCCCGGCACCGCGGGCAGGAGCTGCGCGGGGAGAGGCAGCGGCGCCTCTGGCTGCAGAGGACAGAGGTGGACATGCTGCTGGCCGACAGCTCCGGACCCTGGGCCTAGCGGGACCCGGCTCCCCGCGGGTGGAAGGGGATAGGGACGGTCCCCGCTCGGCCCCAGGGACAAGGGACTCGCCCCGCGGGGCCTGGGCTGGGCTCTGCTTCGTCCCCGGGGTGGTTGGAGCCTGCCGGGCGCTGGGCCCTGCTCTGGTGCTGCCCTGTAAACTGCTTCTCCCAGTAAAGCGCTGCTGCCTCGCACCGGGGTGGGTCCTGGCTGCTGGGGCAGGGACGGGGCCTCGGCACCACCTCGTGCTGGGGGGGCAGCTCTCACCGCGGGGCTGCTTTTGGGAGGGGGGCCTGGGCTGTCCTCGCCCTGGCTGGGGGAGCAGAGCTGGGACAAAGGGAGCCTGCACACGGCTGCTGCTGGCGGGTGCTTTTATTGATGGCGAAGTTGGGGTGACCCCACACAGCCAGCACTGAGGGTCCCACATGATGGGGGCCACCCCGCTGTCTCCCTCCTGAGCCTGGGGGCCCGGCCCCGGCTCTCCTCTCCCCCACCCCGGGGAGGAGATGGGTGCAGGGCTGAAAGGTGCCTGCAGCTCCCAGGGCTGCCCGTGCCCAGCTCGAAGAGGTGTATACAGGGGGTGGGCTGTAGCGCTCCCCCACCCCAGCCGGGCCGGCCCTGCACCAGAGCAGGAGTTAATTTGGGAAGGACGGAGCCCGTAGGGTGCTGGTGCTGCTCCACGGAGGGAAGCCATGGCGGCTGTGCCTCCTCCTCCTCAGGGCTTGCTGCGCTTGGCCTGGCTCTCGGTCCCTGCACCGGCAGCAGCTGGGCGCTTGTTGCGGTGGTGGGGGAAGGTGGGCATGAGCTCTGGCTCACAGGCTGGGGGGCAGAGAAGGGGGATCAGTGGGGCCCAGGGCTCGGCAGCCCTGCCTGGGGGGCAGAGAGGGGGTCACCAGGGGCCCAGGGCGCTGCAGCCCTGCCTGGGAGGAGTGGGGGGCAGCAGCACTTACGCAGGGGCTTCTCCTTGAAGTAGGAGCTCTCCAAGCAGTCTTTGGCCGTTGCCCTGCGGGGACACAGGCACACAGCAGTGGCCCCCTACCCAAACGGAGCCGATGTGGCTCCAGGGAGGGGCCCTGCCCCGGATCTTACCGCTTCCTGGGATCGTACATGAAGAGGAAGTTGAGCAGCCGCTGCCCGGCCTCGGACAGCCAGGGGAACTTGTGCTTGAGGTTGTTGTAGGGCTGCTTCCGCAGCGTGTACTGACTCACCAGGGGCAGCTGGGAGAAGCCCTGGGGGGGGCAGAGCGTCAGGGGGGGCAGCGAGGGGCAGGGAAGGGTGAGAGGAGATCTTAGGGGGAAGTTTTTTCACAGAGAGTGGTGAGGGGCTGGCAGGGGCTGCCCAGAGAGGGGGTGGGTGCCCCGTCCCTGGGGGTGTTGAAGGCCAGGTTGGCTGGGGCCCTGGGCACCCTTGTGTAGCTCCAGGCCTGGAGGTTGGTGTCCCTGCCTGTGGCAGGGGGTTGGAGCTCTGGGATCCTTGGGGTCCCTTCCAACCCAGACCAGGCTGGGATTCTCACCGGCCAGATGTTCTCGTTGGGCGTCCCCAGGAGCTGCACGATCAGGTCGATCTGGTGGACCTCAGAGGTGCCCGGCAGCAGCGGCTTGTGGGCCAGCAGCTCGGCCAGGATGCAGCCCAGGGCCCTGCAGAGTCACCCCGGGGGGCAGGAGAAGCCCCTTCATCGCCCCCCTGGGGTTCACAGCCCCCCAGGCCCCCTCCTTGCCCTTTCCCTTACCACATGTCGATGCTGGTGGTCTGGGTGGTCATCCCCAGCAGCAGCTCTGGCGCTCGGTACCTGCACCGGGGGCGGCACCATTGGTGCTAAGGAAGCCCCCAGCCATGGGGAGGATTTGGCAGTGCTGCCCACCCCCCTGCTCACCAGAGTGTGACAACTTTGGGGGTCATGGGCTTTGGGGGCATCCCATAGGTGCGTGCCAGGCCAAAATCAGCTGCAAGAGAGGGTCAGGGTGGAGGCAGGATCCTCACTCCAGCTGCACCATGGAGCTGGGGGAGGAACTGGGGGGAGCTGGGGCACGGCGGCTGCTGGGGACTCACCGATCTTCACGCAGCCTTTGTCAGTCATGAGCAGGTTGGACACCTTCAGATCCCTGTGGGGAGCAGAGCAGGGGGCAGCACCGTCCCTCGGGCACTGCGCAGGGGGTCTGGGTGGGAAGGACCCCAGAGCCCCCTGACATGGGCAGGGACACCCCCCAGCCCAGGGTGCCCCAAGCCCCATCCAACCCGGCCTTGAACCCTGCCAGGGATCCCAGGGCAGCCCCAGCTCCTCTGGGCACCCTGTGCCAGGGCCTCCCCCTCCCCAGGAAGGATTTCTGCCTCCCAGCCCCTCTCCATCCCCCTCCTGCAGCTGAAGACCGTTCCCCTGGGCCTGGCCCTCCCTGCCCTGGGCACCAGCCCCTCTCCAGCTCTTCTGGAGCCCCTCAGGGACCTGTGTTTCCCCAGGGTTCTCATCCAGCAGCCTCCCTGCCCCACCGATTCTTCCCCAGCTACTCCACATGGTGCTCCCAGCATGTGGGATGTGAGGAATGATCCTGTGCTTGGAGGATCCCCCACATCAGCCCTTTCTCCCCCAGCCCCCTTCCCCCCTGCACCCCTCCTGCCATCCCCACCTGTGGATGATGTAGTTCTCATGGAGGTACTGCAGGCCCTTGAGGACTTGCAGGATGATGCACTTCACCTGGGGACACAGGACAGGACCCCTGACCGCTGTGACTGCAGGTCACTCACTGCGTCCTCCCCCTGTAGCTCACAGCCTGGCTGGCCAGGGACACATTTTCTCCTGGCTCTGTTTCCCTGCCCATTTGCTCCAGCCCAAAATCCAGCCTGGAAAGTCCCTGAAGTCAGGTTCCCCCCACAGCCTGGGAATCCCAGCCTCACCCAGCACAAGGTCCAGGCATCACAAAGTCTGTAGCCCATTGTTCTGCCCAGAGCAGCAGCACCCTCCCAAGGGTGATGTCCCTAAAGCTGAGCCCAGCTTTTACCTGAGCTTCTGAGAATGGTGTCTGCATGTTCTCCAGAAGGCTGGCCAGGTCCTGCTCACAGTACCCCATCACCAGGAAAATGCTGCCGTGGAGGAGACACATTTGGGAACCTCTTCTGACACCTCTGGGGTGCCCCAGCGTGGCTCTGGGCAGCACAGAGAGGGCAGGAGGGCCTCTCACCTCTCCAGGTGGTTCCCTACCACCACCTCCTTCAGCTCCACGATGTTGGGGTGCTGCAGCTGCAGGAGCAGGGTGATCTCCCTCAGGCTGCTGATGGGCATTCCTGGGGAGGGCGACCGCCGAGGCTGCAGGACCTCCTGGAGCCAGGGATGCTCCCCACTGCCCCAGGGGCTGCCCCAGCTCCTCTGTTACCGTCTTTCTCATTGTCCATCCGAACCTTCTTCAGCGCCACCGTCTCGTCAGTCAGGGTGTCCCGGGCCCGGTCTGCAAGGGCAGCACAGGACACGCTCAGCACCAGCATCCCCAGCTTGGAAAAGCCCTTTGAGCCCATGGAGTCCAACCATTCCCATCCTGTGCTGCCCCAGATCCCTGAGCACCTCATCTCCCCTCTGTTAAACACACCCAGGGGGTGACTCAGCCCCTCCCTGGGCAGCCTGGGCCACAGCCCCACAACTCTGCCAGGGAAGAACTTTGCCCTCCCAGCTGAGCTGAGCCTGCCCTGGCACAGCTTGAGCCCAGAGCCCCTTGTCCCAGCTCCTGTCCCCTGGCTGAAGAGACCAGCACCCACCTCTCTGCACCCTCCTGGCAGGGCAGGGCAGGTGGGGAGAAGGTCTCCCCTCAGCCTCCTCTTCTCCAGGCTCAACACCCCCAGCTCCCTCAGCTGCTCCTCAGAGGATTTGCCCTCCAGCCCCTTCCCCAGCCTGGTTGCCCTTCTCTGGGCTCGCTCCAGGACCTCCATGTCCTTCTGATGGTGAGGAGCCCAGATGAACAGCTCTCAGCCTCAGTGTCCCCCCAAGTGCCAGGCCACAGGCACATGGGCTGCAGCCCCTCTTCCACCCAGGGCCTGGCTCTGCCCCAGCCCGGAGCAGGCAGCCAGCAGCACACTCACACACGATGCCGTAAGTGCCCTCTCCAATCCGATTCAGCTTCTCAAACTCCTTCACGCTCCGGCATCTTCCCAGCTGGAACCAAAGAGCCCATCAGAGCTGAGCGCTGGCTGTGGCTGTCCTTGGGGCTGTCTCACTGATTCCGGGGTCAGGCTGACCCCGCAGGCCGCACCGGTGCCTCTCACCAACCAGGCTGCCCCGAAGCTCCAGAGCAAGCCAGCCGGGACAGCGGCTGAGGCTGCAGCAGGGACAGGAGCAGCTCCTCCTGTCCCCAGCCTGTCGCCTCCCCACTGAGGAGCCCCCGTCCCCCGCACAGCCGGTGGGCAGGCTCGGCAGGCACCGCACACTGCTGCCAGCCTGTCCCTCCCTTGGGGAACACGTGTGGCTGGCTGCCCCGGGCAGCAGCCCCCTCCCTCCATTCCCCAGCAGGCCTACCTAGGGTGGCCCCTCGTCCCCCTCCGCAGCAGATCCTAGGGAAGCCACCCCGTCCCCTCCCCAGCAGGCCCGGCACAGCCCCTCGCCCCCCTCCCCAGCAGGCCCTGGGAACCCGTCCCCCTCCCCAGCAGACACCGGGGCAGCCCCCCCACCTCTCCCCGCAGGCCCGGGGCTGGGCCCACGCCCCAGCCGTGGGCTCTGGGAGTCTCTGCGGCCCGAGGCCCCTCTCCTCACCCTGTCGGCCGCCGGCACCTCGAAGAAGCCCTCGCCCCGCAGTCGCCGCAGCCGCAGCGGCTCCAGCTCCCCCTCGGCTGAGCCGCCCTCCGCCATGCCGCGCCGCGCATGCGCCGCCCTGGCCCGCTCTCCCGCGCATGCGCCGGCCCGGAGCGTCGTCCTCAGCAACCGTTGCTGGGCGTGGTTTGCGGGGCGCTCTTTAGCCCCGCCCCTGTATGGGCCGCGCTCGCCAATGAGATCCCCGGCATTTGCTGTGAGGCACCGCCTACAGGCCGCGCGCGTGCAGCCACCGCCTACCGCCCCCCCCCACGTGACCCCGACCCCGCCCGGGCGGAGCTCTCGCGAGACTCGGCGCGCCCACCCCGGAAGCGGCGACCGGGGAACCCGGAAGCGGCGGCAGGATGGACGGTAAGGGCCGGGGGGCGAAGGGCCGGGCCTGAGGCCGTGGGCTGGGGGGCGTCTGGCTCGGCTGGCCTCGGATTGCTGGAGCGGGGGGCTCGGGGCTCGCTGGGGCCGGGGCCCTCTGGGACCGGGGCTCGGAGCCGTGGGTAGGGACCGGGGGTAGGCCCCGTGCTCGGTCCCCGGTCCCGGCCTCCGGTCCCGGCCTCCCTCCGGTCCCGGGCGCGTCCCTGAGGCCGAGCTCTGCTTCCCTTCCAGATACGCTGTTCCAGCTGAAGGTAAGGGCCGTGGCGGGCCCTTCGCCTCCTCTCCCCGCCGAGGCCGGGCCTGAAGGGCCGCCCATGGCGTCCGCCTCTCCGGGGACCGCTCCGCCCGCTGAGTCACGCCTCGCCGGGAGCCCCGTACCAGAAGGAGCTCCTGGCTTGCCGACGTCCTTACGGGAGGCGCGGGGGGGGCCGCGGGAGCCACGCCGATGCCGGCGGCTGCGGGAAGAGGGAGCCCTTTAGCCGGGCTTGTCCTCGGGGGCTGCCGTTTCTCGGGCGCTGAGGGAGTCTCCGGTCCTCGGGAGAGGAGCTGGCTCCCCGAGTCGCGGGGAAGCTCAGGGCCCCGCCGGCGCCTCACCACCGTATCCTGGCATCGCCCCTTTCCTCTCTCCGCAGTTCACAGCGAAGCAGCTGGAGAAACTTGCCAAAAAAGCAGAGAAAGACTCGAAGGCCGAGCAAGCCAAAGTCAAAAAGGTGGGTGGGAGCCCTCCCTGTGCCCAGAGCTGTGCTGGGCAGCGGGATGCCCAGTGAAGGCAAGTTCCTCTCCCCAGCCCTCACTGCCTGTGCCAGATCGGTGTCTGAGTGCTTTGGGCCTGAGCCTCAGCTCAGCCAGCAGATGCTGTGTGTCCTTGTGATGCTGGGGGGCTTAAAGCCAGCTCGTGCTCAGCGTTTTGAGGGGCACAGGAGGGCGGGCTGCATGGCTCTCTCTGTGACTGGCAGGGTGTCCTCGTGGCAGGAAGGCCTGCTGAGCAGTGTGGGGTCTGTTCTCCTCCCCTCTGCTCACCCTGCTGAGCCACAGCTGGAGCTGGGTGCCTAGTGCTGGGCTCCCAGTTCAGGACACGTTGGGAGCTGCTGGAGAGATTCTGGGGTGGGTACGAGAGGGTACGAGGATGAGGAGGGGCTGGAGTATCTCTGGTGGGAGGGAAGGCTGAGAGAGCTGGGGATGTTTAGCCTGGAGAAGAGGAGACTGTGAGGGAATCCCCTTGACACTGACCTGTATCTAAAGGGGGTGTCAGGGTATGGGGCCAGACTCTGTCCAGTGACAGGACAAGGGGGAACAGTCACAAACTGGAGCAGGGGAAGGTCCATCCCAACAGGAGAAACAGCTTCTTCCCTCTGTGGGTGCCCAAGCCCTGGTCCAGGCTGCCCAGAGAGGTTGGGGAGTCTTCTTCTCCAGGGAGATCCCAGGCACGATCCTGTGCTATCTGCTCTGGGTGATCCTGCTTTGGCAGGGCTTGGCTCTCCAGAGATCACAGACTCACAGGGGTGGGAAGGGCCCTCCAGAGCCCATGGGGTCCAACCCCCTGCCAAAGCAGGGTCCCTAGGACAGGGCACACAGGGCGGTGTCCAGACGGGGCTGGAATCTCTCCAGAGAAGGAGACTCCACACCCCCTGGGCAGCCTGGCCCAGGGCTCCCTCACCCTCACTGGGGAGAAGTTCTTCCCCACATTGGGGGGGAACTGCCTGTGCTCCAACTTGAGCCCATCACCCCTTGTCCTGTCCCCACAGACACTGAGCAGAGGCTGCCCATGTCCCCCTGCATCCCATACTTAAGCTCTTGATAACCATTACTGAAGTCCCCCCTTAGTGTTCTTCTCTCCAGGCTGAACAGGATCCCTCCCAACACCCCCAGCCTGGGCTCTGCGGCTCTGAGAGAGCCCCGTTTCCTGCTGGAAACCTGTCAGGAAGCAGCAGAGTGTGTGTGGCTGCAGGGGGATCTCTGTGAGCAGCTGCCCTGTGCCCCCCCAGGCCCTGCAGCAGAAGAATGTGGAGTGTGCCCGTGTCTACGCCGAGAACGCCATCCGCAAGAGGAACGAGGGGCTCAACTGGCTGCGCATGGCCTCCCGCGTCGACGCCGTGGCCTCCAAGGTCCAGACAGCTGTCACCATGAAGGGGGTGAGAGCTTTGGGGGGCCTTGTGGGGACATGGGGCACCGTGAGATGCAGTTCTGCCAACCTTGCCTTGCCCCCTCCCTTTCTGGCGCCACCTTGTGCTTCCCTGTCCCCCAGCAAGGATCCCACCAAGTTTTGTAGTTACCTCAGACCCCCACGATCTGGTGGAGGTCTGTGAGGTGACAGGAGCTGGGACAAGGGGCACTGGGCTCAAGCTGGGCCAGGGCAGGCTCAGCTCAGCTGGGAGGGCAAAGTTCTTCCCTGGCAGAGTTGTGGGGCTGTGGCACAGGCTGCCCAGGGAGGGGCTGAGTCACCCCCTGGGTGTGTTGAACAGAGGGGAGATGAGGTGCTCAGGGATCTGGTTTAGCTTAGGATGGGAATGGTTGGACTTGAGGATCTTAAAGGGCTTTTCCAACCTGGTGATGCTGTGAGCCCATCTGGGGTGGCCTCTCAGCAGGGCTGCTCCCTGGGGACTCGGGTTAAATCCTTATCCTGTGGCTGTGCAGAGGGAGAAGCTTGTTCCTGGCATCTCTTGCCCTGTGGTGTGTGGTGAGGGGGGTGGGCTGGGACCTGTCCTGCCAGGAGCACAAGGTCTGTGGTGGTGGCACATGGCTGGAGAGACCCACAGAGTGCTGGCTGCAGCACCTGGTGAGCAGGCAGAGCTTGTCCTGCCTTGTAGCACTGCTGTGAGCATCAGGAATGCTGCCTTCCCTCTCAGCAGCCCGGGTTTTAATCTCAGCATTGATGTACCTGGGGAGCCCCTGCAAAGCCATCTCCTCTTGCAGGTGACCAAGAACATGGCCCAGGTGACCAAGGCCTTGGACAAGGCTCTGAGCTCCATGGACCTGCAGAAGGTGTCTGCAGTGATGGATAAATTCGAGCAGCAGGTTCAGAACTTGGATGTTCACACGTCAGTAAGTGCTGGGGGGCTTCTGGGAGGGCGCTGGGGGCTGCTGGCTTTGGGAGGGGTGGGCTTGTCTTGTGAGGGGGCAGAGCTGGGTCCCAGCTGTCACCACAGTCCCCACAGAGGCGCTCCATTTCCCTTGGGGACTCCAGCCCCCGGTACAGGGAAACCACCCCCCAAGCTGTTTGCTGTCTGTGTCCCAGGGATGGGGGGATGTTTGGGAGACAAGTCCCACCCATGGGAGGGGGGCAGCTGGTTCTCTGGGTGGGGGGAGAGGTGGGGCTGGGCCGAGCTGCTCTGCTGGGGGGCAGGACCATGGGCTGTGTCTTGTCCCAGGTCATGGAGGATTCCATGAGCTCGGCCACCACGCTGACCACGCCGCAGGAGCAGGTGGACAGCCTGATCGTGCAGATCGCTGAGGAGAACGGGCTGGAGATCATGGACCAGCTCAGCCAGCTGCCCGAGGGCGCCGCGGCCCTGGGGGAGAGCTCGGTCCGCACCCAGGAGGATCAGCTCTCACGGAGGTGTGTCCTCTCCTGGGGCCTTGGTCTGTGTCAGGGGGTCCCCTTCCCTCCCCAGGGGGGCCTCGGGGTGGGAGGGGGTCCCTTCCCTCCTCAGGTGGCTTTGAGGGGTCCTTCCCCAGGGGTATTTAAGTGGGTGCTGAGCCTGAGCTGGTGCTGGGCCAGCAGGAGCCTGTGGGCAAGCGGGTGCCCTTTTGGGGCTGGCAGGATCGCCCTGGGCCCAGGGAAGGGGGTGGCTTTTGGCACCCAGCAGTGAGCTCTCGCCAGCGGGGTGCAGAACAGTCTCCCCCTGCTCCGTGCTCGCCCTCGCGCAGCTGCTGCTGCTCGGGGAACGCTGGGAGCTGCCCTGCAGACAGCTCCAGGGACAAGCTGTCTCCCTGGAACTGCCCCAGGAGAAGCCCATGAGCTTCCTCCACCAGTCCCTCTGCACACAGCCGTTGCTGGGGTCCGTCTGGGGACGGTCCCTGGGGTGCTGTGCTGCCCTGGGAGCTGGGCACGGCTCCGGCAGCGGGTCTGGCTGGGCTGCGGTGGGGAGGTGCCCAGAGGAGAAGCCAGGAAGCCTTTTGGCTGCTGTGTCTGTGCCCTCCATCCGCTCTGGGGCAGGGCTGCTCTCCCCACTGCCGCAGGGAGGGAGGGTTTCAGGGCTGAGCTGCTCCCTACAAGCAGGGTCCTGAGCTGTGCCCCTCCCTGTGGTTCTCAGGGCCGATCCCTCTCCTGCTCTCCCCTCAGGTTGGCCGCCTTGCGGAACTGAGGTCTCTTCTCACCCCTGTGGACTGCTGGCCCAGGACAGCGGGGGGGCCCGGGCCTCCTTCCCCCCCTCTGCTGCGTCCCTGCTCTGACCCACCGGTGTCGGCCGTCCCCTCCTCCAGCAGCACGCCCCCAGCCCTGCCCGCGGTCAGACTCTTCTCTTTGGGGTGTCCCAGGGCGGGCAGCGATCCTGGCAGGGGCCTTCTGAGCAGAGACAGAGGAGAGCTGCTGGGCTGGTTCTGATTTCAGGGTGTCTTTTGTTTTGGGGGGTCGAGGGGGAGCTGGCTCCCAGCAGCATCCTGCTCCCGCGTCCTCCTGGCTGTGGGTCCTGGTGTCTCCTGGGCTGCTGCTCCTCTCTGGGCTCTTGATTCCCTCGAGGCTCCCCCCAAGGCAGGAGCTGTTTACGAGGAGCAGGGGAGCTCCCCTCGGCCCTCCCTTCTCCTGGCTTTGTTTTGGGAAGGGTTGTTTTCCCCCTGAGGTCTTTTCTGGGAAGGTTAGTGCCTTGCAGGAAGGGGCGGTTCCATGGTGGCATCTCCTCCCTCCCAGCGACCTTGCCAAGCTGCAGCCTGTCCCGGTTGCAGCCTTTCACCCCACCCCAGCCTCAGCTCCGGCGCCCTCCCGGGAGCTCCGTGCCACGAAGTGACCTTTGAGAGGCTCCTCCTGCCCTGTGCACGTGGGAATTCCAGGCATTCCCCCTCATCCTCCCCTAGCTGTGCTCTGGAAATGGTTAGCCAAGGCCCTAAACCGTGCTGGGAGGGGAGCACAGCCGTGTCCCCATGTGTCCCCTGGCCTCGTGGCTGTGATGGTGACAGCCAAACCAGCCCCGGAGTGCATCACCCTGCCCCGGCTGCGCCTCACCCGGGGGTAGCTGCTGCTGTCACCCCCTCTGCTCTCCCCTACGGAGCTGGGAAAGGTGGCTGCTCATCCCTTGGAGCCTTCCCCCTCCCAGCACCACAGTTTCCCTGCTCACTCTGTGGCTCCCAGGCCAGGAGGTGCCGGATTTTGGGGGTTGGGGGGGGAAACGTGCTGGGAAGGAAGTGTGGTGCCGCTGGGCTCACACGAGGAGGAACTTGAACCCCGCTGATCCTTCTCACTGCCAGCTGTAAACAAGGGCCAGCTGGGGCCGAGCTCCCAGTTAAACTGGGAGAGGTGCCAAGCTCCTTCCTGCCGTGCCTAGAGCAGGGAAGGGGAGCGGGGTGCAGTTTTGGGGCGGCTGTGGTTTCAGGGGTCACCTCTCCAGCACGTGTCACTGTTTTGATGAGTTCTCCTGAGCTCAGTGGCCTTGGCAGTGTGGGGCAGGGGACTGTGGAGCCTTCTTCCCCCTGTGCCTGCCGTGCTGGGGCGGGATGGAGGAGGAGGAGGAGGTGGCTTGGCTGCTGGGGCTGCTCCTTCTCTGGTCGGTGGCTCTCTGTGCTTTCAGTTGGGAGTTCTGGGGGTTGGTTTTTTAAGCTTATCTCATCTCTTTCCTCCCCCCCATTCCTGACCCCTGCTGTTTTAAATAAACAATCACTGACCGTCCCTCGGGCTCGCTCTGGGGGCTGAGGGGGGAAGAGGGAGGGGGTCTGGTGCCCTCAGCCTGTGGCCCAGCTGTGCCCTGGCCCTGCGTGGGAGGCTGAGGTGAGGAGGAGGAAGGGCCCCATCCTGCTCCTGCAGCCTCCCCTGGCCCAGGGGGCAGGGTTTGCTGGGTGACCAGGGGAAGGGGCCCTGATGCATCACCTGTGCCATGAGGGGGTTCCTTTGGGGCAGCCAAGCTGGTGTGGGGGGAGAATGGGGGAACAGGAGCTGCTCCAGCCCTGGAACACTCCGGAACAACTCCCGCCAGCCCGGAGCAGCTGCCCCAAGCTGAGCTCCTTTCTCCCAGCGTGGTTTTTGGGCTGTGGCAACGCTGTGGTCACCATCCTGGCAGGGACCAGGCACATCCCGTCCCCATCCCTTCCAGCACCGGTGGCAGATGGGGCTCTGTGCCTCAGCCAATTAGCGGGTGCCACAGGAGGGTGCCTCTCCTTCTCCTGCCTGTTTTCCCCATGCCCAGAGCCGCCTCCGCTCCGAAGACAGGCTGTTCCCAAATGTGAGAGGAAATTGCTAAGAAGATAATTGAGTAGCCAATTAATTAGCTAATGATTAATGTAAGCATAGTGTGGAGGCAGCCCCCCAGCCCTCCTGGCCGTGTGTTGCAGCGATGTGTCACTCCCGGTGCGGTGACGGCTTCCTGACGGGCCAGGCTGGGTGCCCACTGCACCCCTACCACCTCTCTGCGCTGTCCCTGTGGTCAGCGGGGGGCGGTGCTGTGCTGGGGGGCCAGGGCAGACCCCCCCCCAGGATCCCAGGGCTGGGGTGTGCCGGGCAGGGTGCTGGGTCCGTGGTGGGAGCCAGAGCTGGGCTCTATGGGAGCAGGGAGCAGAGCAGAGCCAGCGCCAGCGGCAGAGCTGCTGGTGGGAGCTGGGCCGTGCCAGCACTCTTGTACCCGTACGAGGTCCTGCACGTCCCCTCGAGCTCCTCGAAGGCGATGGGTGTCTCACGTGGTGCCATGCCTTGCATGCTCAGCTTCACCTGCGGCAGCACAGGGTGGGCTGAGCCGCGGGGAGCGGTGCCTGTGCCCCACGCAGCCCCCCCAGCGCCCTGCCACCGCTGTCCCCATTCGTCCCCTGCCCAACTCACCTCCTCCACCCTCCTGAAGACACGGAGCAGGTTGTCAGCCAGGGCTGCCCTCACTTCAGCCTCCGTCCAGTTCCTGGCCAGCAGCTCGGCCACCAGCGCCGGGTACTTGGAGACGTCCTCCAGGCCAGTGGGGACCCTGTGCCACCCCGCAGCTCACAGCCGTGCCGGGGGCAGCCAAGCCTGGCAGCACCCACCTCTGGCACCCCCACGGCATAGGGGGGACTCCCCCCACCACTGCAGCAAGCCCCCATGGCCCCCTCCTGTGCCTCACTTTACCTCGTGACCCCATCATAGTCCCCACCAAAGCCGACAGACTGGGCACCAGCCACCTTCTTCACATAGTCCATGTGGTCTGTGGACACGGAGGGGCTGTGGTGAGCTGGGGGGGACACACCACACACCTCTGGCACCCCTCCTGGTGCACCCACGTGCTGCCTCACCTGCCACATCAGCCAGCGTGGCCGTCTCCTGGCATGTCACATAGTCATTGTAGAAGTTGACCATCACCAAGCTGCCAGTGGAGGCCTGGGGGAGAGGTGGCACTGAGCCCTGTGTTCCCCCCAGCTGGTTCCCCTCCCTCCCTCCCTGCCCACTGGCACTCACCACCATCTGCAGCACGTCGTCGGGCACGTTGCGGCGGTGCTGGCAGAGGCTGTAGGCAGAGGAGTGGCTGAAGATGACGGGGGCCTTGGAGAGGTTCAACACCATCTTCATGGTCTCCACCGAGACGTGAGCCAGGTCCACGATCATGCCCAGGCGGTTCATCTCCTCCAGCACCGTCTGCAGGAAGGGGATGGGGATGGGGATGGGGATGGGGATGGGGATGGGGATGAGGATGGGGATGGGGATGGGGATGGGGATGGGGATGAGGATGGGGATGGGGATGGGGATGGGGATGGGGATGGGGATGGGGATGAGGATGGGGATGGGGATGGGGATGGGGATGGGGATGGGGATGAGGATGGGGATGGGGATGGGGATGGGGATGGGGATGAGGATGGGGATGGGGATGGGGATGGGGATGAGGATGGGGATGGGGATGGGGATGGGGATGAGGATGAGGATGAGGATGGGGATGGGGATGGGGATGGAGATGGGGATGGGGATGGGGATGGGGATGGGGTGTATAAGGGGGTGTCACAGCCCTGCACGAGGACACCCTGTGCTCCCAGGACACCCACTGTTTGGTTAACACCCCAGCTCAGGGCTGGTGGGTGCCGGTACCATGTCCCCCCAGCCCCCCACCCCAGCTATCACTCCCAGGTGCCTCCACTGACCCCCACTCACCTTCCCAAAGGGCGAGAGGCCGTGGTGCACGACCGGCTCCTCCCCAGTGTCCACCAGCCAGTTGTCAGCCCTGGGGAGCAGGGAGAGCATCAGGGTGGCCCTGTGGCCATGCGCCCCCCACTCTGCACCTCCCCCAGCCCTGTCCCCCCGTCCCCATCCCCCCCAGTCCCCAGGCTGCTACCAGGGGGTGTTGCAGCTGTGGGTGAGGGTCATGTAGCGCACGCCCAGGCGGTAGAAGGTGCGCAGGACGCCCAGGCTGCTGTCGATGGAGTGGCCGCCCTCCACCCCGAGGAGGCTGGCCACCCTCTTGCTCCGGAAAGCCTCCTCGATGCCTGCGGGAGGGATTTGGGGGGTGACGATCAGCACCAGGGCACCCTCCCGCCCCGCAGCACCCCGCGCCCCGGCCCCGCACCGGCACTGTCGACGACACAGGCGAAGGTGTCCGGGTAGAGCTGGCACAGGCGCTGCACCACGTCGATCTGCTCCAGCGTGCGCCGCACCGCGTCCTTGTCCTGCGTCTCGCAGGGCACGTACACCGACCAGAACTGCCCCAGGGCACCCGCTCAGCGCCGGGCACAGCGCTGGGGCACAGCTGGCCCTCAGCCTGGCACTCCCTGCCCGCCCCAGTGCCCATCCCAGTGCCCATTCCAGTGCCAAAACCCAGTGCCCCCTCCCACTCCAGTGCCCATCCCAGTCCCCATTCCAGTGCCCCTTCCCACCCCAGTGCACATCCCAGTGCCCATCCTAATGCCTCCACCCATTCCAGTGCCCCTCCCAGTGCCCTTCCCACTCCAGTGCCAGCCCCAGTGTCCTGCCCATCCCAGTGCCCATCCCGGTTCCCCTGTCCACCCCAGTGCCAACCCCAGTGCCCACCCTAGTGCCCACCCCAGTGCCCCTTTCCACTCCAGTGCTCATCCTGGTGCCAACCCCGGTGCCCCTGCCCACCCCGGTGCCCCTGTCCGCCTCGCTGCCCACCTGCCCGCCCACGTGCCCGCTGCGCAGCTTGGGGATGTTGGTGTGGGTGTCGTTCAGCAGCATCAGGTTGGCCTCTGGCAGCCCCAGCTGGTTGTTGAACTTCTTGAGGAGCTGCCAGGGCAGGTCATTGTGCCTGGGCAGGGGGAGGGGACGCTGAGGGGCTGCCTGCCAGGCTGTCTGTCCAGCCCCCAGCTCCCTGCTCCATGTCTGTCTGTCCACACATTCCCCACTCATCTGACCATCTGTCAATCCATCCATCTATCCATCTGTCCATCATCTATCTATCCATCCATCCATCCATCTATCCATCTGTCCATCTGCCTGTCCCTCTGCCCACCTATCTGTGTCCCCAGGGGAGAGCCACCCCACCGACTCCAACCAGGAGCTGGGGCCAGGTCACAGCCCTGCTTTGGACCCCTCTCTTAGCTGGGAAAAGGCTGGGGACCACCCCCCCGCTGTGCTCCCTCCATCCCCACTCAGGGCACCCAGCCTGTCATCCCTCCCACAGCGACCTCACCGCCACCACCCCGGGGACGTCACCAGCATGTGGCATCCTGCTCCCAGCAGAGCTGCTGGGGAAGTGCTGGGGACCCGGCACACAGGTCGGCTTCCCTCCACTGTCATGGTCCCCATGTCCTCCATCCCCCCTACCCCACGCCTGCTGCCGGTGGCTGCGCCACACCGGGCTACCATGGCACCGGGCTGGAATCGGGGGGCTGCAGAGGGGACCGGGACACCCTGGGAGTCCTGTTATGAGACCAGGCACAACCCCCGGGCCACGTAACCCTGAGCAGGGACTTCCCCAGCGCAGCCTGGCCCCGGCTTCCCAGCACCCTCTCCTGGCTGGGCTGCACCGCCTGGGGATCCCCTCACGGCACAGCCACGGGGTGCCGGGCACGGGGATCCCCCGGCTCGGCCATCCCCAGTGGAGTTTTTGGAGTGGAGTTTTTCTCCTGCTGCCAGGAACCGCAGCGGTGCCGGGGAGGCCGGGCAAGGCTTTGGCTCACCCATCGATGACCGGTGTGGTCGTCATGATGCGCTCGGCCTCCTCCAGGTGCTGCTGCCCGGCGCAGGCCAGGAGCAGGCGCAGCGCCATTGCCAGCGCCAGCGCTCTGCCGCCTGGCGTCCTCGCCCGCATGGTGCTGCTGGAAGGGGGGCACACGAGCCAGGGGGTGACCCACGGTGCTGCCAGGAGCCCGCCGAGCGCTCGCACTGCGATGGCTGCCCCAGCTCACTGTCCGTCCCCTCCCACCATAAATAGATAACCAGGATCCTCCGCCGTGACCCCACCCTGCAGCCCTGGCAGCGCCCGGGCACCGAGGCGGCACAGGAGCAGCTCCCCGGGCCCGGTGGCAGAGCCGTGCTGAGGCCTCTGCGCACAGCGACGCTCCCGGCCCCTCTGATGGAGCCCAGATTTATTTTTGCTGGAGAAATCCCAGTCCCATCCCCGGCTGGGCCTCCCCGGCGCCAGCACCCGCCGGCCGAGGGGCAGGGTCCAGCGGCCCCCTCCATCGCTCACCCTGGCCCGGGACACTCGGCAGCTTCTGCCTGCGACAGACAGGGCAGATGTGACAGATGTTTCCCTGCCTGCGTGACGGCAGCGGGGCTGTGACCACCCCAGAGCCGCCCCCCGACGCGGCGCTGGGCTCTGGGGAGCGGCCCAGCCCTGGCACAGCCCGCACGGCTCGTGGTGAGGCCGTGCTGCCACGGAGGGCCGGCGGCGGCACCGTCCCGGCCGGGGGCCGTGGATGGGGGAAACTGAGGCACAGCTGAGTTGTGCCCCAGGTGGGGGCACCCGGCTGGCTCTGGCGGCGATTGCTTCAGCGGGTGTGGCGAGAGGCGCCGTGGGGCCGCCGGGAATGGCAGGGAGCCACGTGTGCCGAGAGTATCCCTGCTCCTTGAGCTGGGCTGTGCCTTGACAGGAATCCTGTGCCCCGGCACGGTGCCAGCCGTGGGGCACAGCGGGGGGGGGGGGATAGCGGCTGGAGCCCGGGGGTCACCACGGGCGCTCTCCAGCCCCTGGCCCATCACTGGACGAGCGGGGTGCCCCCCGGCCATGGCCCCAGCGCGGCCGGATCCCCGGCCCCCCGGCAGGAATGCGCTGGGGGCCCTGGCCTCCCGCCCGCCGGGACGGCTTCCTCTTTTGCAGCTATTTAAGGCCGGCTGCCGGCGCGTCCCCGCAGCGGCCGGGCCATGGAGCGGATGGAGGTGACCGAGACCTTCGCGGGCATCGCCCTGCCCGGCCACCTCCACACCCAGGAGTCGCTCAGCTTCGCCGCCACCTTCCCGTTCCGGGCCTCCGACGTGCTCATCGCCACCTACCCCAAATCGGGTGAGTGCCGGCGGGGCGGGGGGCTGCGGGCTGAAGGGGGGTCCGGAGGGGATGGAGGGCAGGGAGAGGGGCGGGGAGGGGGCGGGGGGCTGGGCTGAGGACCCCTGGGATGGACAGACGGATGGACGGGGTAGGGGGGCACGGGCAGCCCAGGACCGGGAGCTGCCTGCGTGGCTGGGAGTTGGCCGGGCTCAGGGCCAGCCCCCCAGCACAGCGGTGGGGACCCTCAGCCGTCGGCTCCCACCCCCACCATAACCCCTACCCTGCGGCGGGGGGCAGCCACCCCCACACCTTCCCCTGCCCCAGCTCCAGACTGGTGGGACTGGTGGGGGCTCTGGGGGTCCCAGACGGCACCACCAGCCCAGCTGTCGCCCCATGGCATGCTGTGCCACGCTGTGCCAAACCCTGCCGGTCTGTGCCGTGCCACGGGGAGCCACACCGTGCCGTGCGGTGCCTGGTGCTGCGCCCGGTGCCATGTGATGCCATGGCTGGCTGTGCCGTGCCGTGCCCGGTGCCGTGCCCGGTGCCGTGCCCTGAGAGCCGCCTCCCCAGGCACCACCTGGATGCAGCAGATCCTGACGCTGCTGTTCAGCCACGGGGACGTGGTGCCGGCCCAGACCATCCCCAACTGGGAGCGGGCGCCCTGGCTGGAGCAGATCTACTTCAGGGCCACGCTGCAGGACACGGCCGCCCGCCGGCTCATCACCACACACCTCCCCGCACGCGTCCTGGCCCCCGCCCTGCAGCAGAGCAAGGCCAAGGTGAGGGGCTGGGCTGGTTTGGGGGGACCCCGCCAGGACATCCCGTGCCCACGGGGCTTCCCGCAGCCGGGGTGATCGCTGGGGGCTTTCTGAGCCAGGCGGGCTGGAATCCCCCTGGCAGCGGGGTGACACTGTGTCCCCCCCAGGTGATCTACGTGGCCAGGAACCCCAAGGACGTCGCCGTCTCCTTCTACCACTTCCACCGCCTGGCCAAGTTCCTGCCCGACCCCGGCTCCTTCGACACGTTCCTCACGCGGTTCCTTGAGGGCACAGGTAAGGGTCGGGGGGCCCCAGGCTCCCGGGATGTCCCTGGGCTGCTGGGGCGTCCCCAGGCTGCTGGGACTTGGCCATGGGTCTCCCCATCACCCCCTGCCTCTCCCCAGTGCACTATGGCTCCTGGTTTGACCATGTCAAGGGCTGGCTGGGTCAGCGGCAGCTCCTGGACATCTTCTATGTCACCTATGAGGAGCTGCACCAGGTGAGGCCATGCCACATCCCCATCCCCATCCCCATCCCCATCCCCATCCCCACCAGCCCCCCAGCCTGACCAGCCCCCCTGCTGCAGGACCTGTGTGGCACGGCGCAGCGGCTCGGCACCTTCCTGGGATGCCCACTGGGACTGGAGACACTGGGAGCGCTGGAGCAGCACTGCAGCTTCGTCGCCATGCGGGACAACGCCATGGCCAACTACACCCTCATCCCCCCTGAGATCATGGACCACAGCCAGGGCCGCTTCATGAGGAAAGGTGAGGGGCTACGGGGGTGGGGTGGGGGGTACAGGGAGTCAGGGGGGTCCCCCGGCTGCAGCCCCCCTCTGCCACCCTGTCCCTCTGTCCCACAGGCGTGGTGGGGGACTGGCACGACCACTTCTCCCCGGAGCAAAACACCCGCTTCAACCGGCTCTACCAGGAGGAGATGGGCGACCTGGAGCTGCCGGGGTGCTGGCCCATGGCCTGAGGGGCCTGGGGGGCACCACACAGCCCCCCCTTTCCCCAAACCTGCCCAGCCCCACCGCAGTGGGGTACCCTCTGTGGGGATCCCCATAACTTATCACCAGGGTGGCTGTGGTGATGCCGGGGCCACACACATGCCATCGGTGTGACACCGCCCCGGCGCCGGGGGACGTTGCTGGCCACATGCTGCGGCCATGCCGGTGGCCTTCCTGCCCCCGGGGGGGCGTGTGGCCCTGACCCCCTGGTTCCTGTCCCCGGGGGGGCGTGTGGCCCTGACCCCCTGGTTCCTGTCCCTGGGGGGCGTGTGGCCCTGACCCCCTGGTTCCTGCCCCCAGGGGGTGTGTGTGGCTGTAACCCCCCCGTTTCCTGCCCCCGGGGGTGTGTGTGGTCCTGACCCCCGGTTCCTGCCCCCGGGGGTGTGTGTGGCCCTGACCCCCCCGCCCCCCCCCGCCCCGGTTCCTGCCCCTGGAAATAAATATTTATTGCCGGTGCCAGCGCAGCGTGTTCCCACGGGAGGGGGGGAAACGGGAAGCGCCGGGTGTTATCCGGGCCACATCAGGGTGGGGACCTGTCTGCGGGGCCTTATCTGCGGTGAGGGGGGGGGAGCTCCGGGGGGCCGTGGCAGGCTGCCAGGGCCAGTGCTGGGGTCACGGCACCGCACGGTGCTGCAGTGTGCCGGGGGAGCTCGTGCATGAAGCCGGCGCCTTGGGCGGAACCCGGGGTTGGTGGGACCCAGACATCCTCACAGGGACACCCCCCCCATCACCAACCCGGGGTAACCCCACCCTGCCCCGGTGCATCCTCTGCAGCCCCCTCCAGATGTCCTCTGCCCCTCCACCCTACCCAAAAGGCCCTCACCCTACCCCCCACCCTGCCCCAGAGCACCCCCACTGCCCCCGCCCGTGCCCCCCTAGCCTGCCCCAGAGCCCCCCCACTGCTCCTCCATGCCCCCACCCTGTCCCAGTGCCTGCCCCACGCCCCCCACTGCTTCCACCCTGTCCCATGCCCCCCACCCTGCCCCAGTGCACCCCTCCTGATGTCAGGGTGGGGTGCACAGTACCCTGACTGGACACCCACCCCCTCTATTGCCCCACCCAGGGGGGTTGTGCCCCAGGCAGGCAGCCCCCTGAGCCCCCCCAAGCCCCACCCTGCCCTGTGACCCCGCTCGGGCAGCGCAGGCACCATCGCTAATCAGCCTCTGCCTTAATTAGCCAACACCTGCTGGGCACAGCCAAGACCCCTCACACGGGCTTGGCTAAGCTGGGCAGGGGGACAGCCAGGCCCCCCTGGGGATGCCGATGTCACCAGCTCGGCTCGGTGATGCTGGGCACCCCAACGCCCCAGGGACCCCCCACACCCATGGGTGGGCACCCAGCCATCCCTGCAGCTCGGGGTGCCAGGGCAGACCCCTGCCTGTGCCGCGGGCTCGCCGAGCGCCCGGTTCCTATGGCGACGCCCGTTATCCTGCTCTGCGCCGATGAATCAGGAGCTATAAATACGCGGGCGGCGCGGGCAGCCTGTGCGCCGGAGTGCCGGCAGCAGGACAGGCAGGCTGGCACCCCACACCGGCACACGGGGTGATGGCACCGTCCCCAGCACCGTCCCCGGCACCATCCCTGGCACCATCCCCGGCACTGGTGGCACCCTGCGCTGGCACATGGGGTGATGGCACCGTGCCCAGCACCATCCCTGGCATCATCCCGGGCACCGATGGCACCCTGTGCCAGCACATGGGGGTGATGGCACCATCCCTGGCACCAATGGCACCCTGCGCTGGCACATGGGGTGATGGCACCATCCCTGGCACCATTCCTGGCACCGATGGCACCCCACACTGGCACACAGGGTGATGGCACCATCTCTTGCACTGATGGCACCCTGTGCCGGCACATGGGGGTGATGGCACCATCCCTGGCATCCCAGTTTCCATCCCTGTGGTGGCTTTGACATCCCCTCCCAAGGAGTATCTGGTGGCACCAAGATGGCAGCGCCGAGGTGCCAGACACGTGTCACAGGCAGCTGGCATACAGAGCACACGCCCGGCTTTCGGCACCACCGAGGGTGCTCAGCACCCAGCACCCAGCAGCAGGGCAGCACAGTGCCCGGCACAGGGCACACGGAGTGCACCACATTGTAGTCCGTGGCGTGTGGCACACGGAAGGTGGCACACGACATGTGGCACAGGGCACGTGGGGTGGCGGGTGGCACGGTGCGGAGCATGGACCCTGAGGCGTGTGGCACATGGAACATGGACTGTGGCACAAGGGGCACGACATGTGACACATGGCACACGGGCCATGATGTGTGGCACAGCACACAGCCCCACAGCACGTGGCACGTGACACACAGCTCACGGCACACAGCACATGGCTGAGTACGTGGCAGACAGCACGTGGCGTGTGGCACACAGCACAGTGTGTGGCACGCAGCCGTACGGCACGTGGCACAGCATGTGGCACACACAGCACAGCATGTGGCACGTGGCACGCAGCACCGGCAGCGCGCTGGGCAGGGGGACGGCGCCGGGAGCTGCCCCCACTCCCTACCCCTGGCCTGCGCCCCGGTCCGGCGGCAGCAGCTCCGAAGGGTCCCCTGCACGGCGCCCGTCACGCATCCCCCCAAACACAGACGGCAGCACCCGGGGCTGGGGGCTGCCTTGGGCTCTCACGGTGGCACGGTGAGGAGGGGGGTCCCTGGGTCCCTCCTGCACTCGGCTGGGGGTGGTGGCGGCGCCCAGGGAGCACACGGCACCGGCACAGGGCTGGATGCTTTATTGGGGAGCCCCCCTGTGCCCGGGGGGTGTCATCATGCAGCCTCCAAACCATGTCACAGCGACAGACAAGCGGGGACTGTGGGAGGCGGGGATGGGGGTGGGGGGCATGGACCACCAGGACTGGGCAATGAACACTGGGGACCCCCAGCACCCCCCTCCCTGGGCAGCACGGGGTGGGGTGGTCCTGCATCAGGGCGCTGGGACCATCCCCTTGTCCCCAGCCAGGTGCCAGCGGGACCCTGGAGCCGGCTCCCTGTGCCCCCCTGCCTGGTGAGGAGGGGGCTGCAGCAGGGCTGGGACCCGAGGGGCGCGGGGGGCGTCCTCACTGGGGCGAGCTGAGGTTGGAGTCGGGGGTGTCGGGCTGGGGGCAGCGGGGGGGAAGGCCTTGTAGCTGTAGTACTCCACCACCTGCTTGGGCACCTCCGCCAGCACACACTTGGCCAGGGCTGTTGGTGACGCCTGCGGCACCGGGGAGACACCGGGGAGACCGGGGCTGAGCCGGGGGCACCGTGGCACCTGCCTCATCTGTGTGCAGGGCAGCACCCGGGGGGCACCGGCACCCCGAGTTGTGGCGCTCGGTCCTGCTGCAGGGACGGGAGGGGACAGGAGGGGACGGGAGGGGACAGGATGAGGGGGCAGAGGGGATGGGATGGAGGGGACCGGAGGGGATGGAGAGCACAGGAGGGGATGGAGATGGGACAGAGGGAACAGAGGGGACAGGATGAGACAGGACAGAGGGGATGGATGGGACAGGACAAGAGGGGATGACATGGAGAAGACAGAGGGGATGGGATGGAAGGGGGAGGAGGGGATGGGAGGAGATAGAGGGGACAGGAGGGGGCAGGGGATGGGAAGGGATGGAGGGGATGAGAGTGGGTGGAGGGGATGGGATGGAAGGGATGGAGATGATGGGAAAGGGTGGAGGGGATGGGATGGGAGGGGAGAGGACGGGATGGGAGCGGAGAGGAAGGGGTGGAGGGGATGGGAGGGGACAGGAAGGGATGGGAGGCAATGTAGGGGACAGAGGGGATGTGAAGGGGTGCAGGGAACGGGAAGGAGTAGAAGGGATGTGAAGGGATGCAGGGAATGGGAGAGGACAGAGGGGATGGCAGGGGATGGAGGAAATGGGAAGGGATGGGAAGGGGTGGAGGGGATGGGAGGGGATGGGATGGGATGGGGATGGGAGGGGAGGGGAAGGGCTGTGAGGGGCTGGAGGGGTCGCCACGGCCCCACTCACGTTCTTGAACTCCCGGAAGGGGACGAACTGGACGATGTCGCGCAGGACGGGCTCGCCCCTGGGGGAGCGCAGGACGCCGTCGTCCCCGTCCAGGATCTGCATGTCGGTGAAGTCGGCGTTGCCCACCCCCACGATGATGATGGACATGGGCAGGTAGGAGGCGCGGACGATGGCCTCCCGCGTGTCCGCCATGTCCGTCACCACCCCGTCCGTCAGGATCAGCAGGATGAAGTATTGCTGGGGAGGGGGGGAAGGATGCTCAGGGGAGGGGCCCCGTGATGGGGAGGGGGACACAGCAGGGGCAGCCACAAGCGGCACGAGCGTGCCGGGTCTCAGCTGGGGACGCACCGAAGCCTCCTTGGTCCGCTCCTCGTCGGCCGCCACGCGAGCCACCTTGGAGATGATGGGGGCCACGTTGGTGGGGCCGTAGAGCTGGATTTTGGGCAGGCAGCTCTGGTAGGACTCCACGACGCCCTGGATGCCTGCGAGGCGGGGGTTCAAGGGCTGAGGGGGGCTGTCCTGGCAGCACCAAGGTCTGGCACGGGGCAGGGTGGGGCATGGACCGGCCCCATCGGTGCTGGACTCACCCTCACACTCATCGTTATCGGGGTTGAAGTTGATGGCAAAATCGTGGGAGACCTGGAGGGTGAGAGGGGAGTGGGCAGCTGCTGCCCACCCACCCACTCACCCACCCACCCACCCTCTTACTCACTCACTCACCCACCCATGGCCCCCCAGCACCTGCTGACCCCCACAGGAGCCATGGCCAAGGGTGCTCAGTGGCACAACCACATCTTTGGGGTTCCCCAACCACCCCGTACCTCATACTTGGGGGGATCCTTGCGCCGAAGCCCAGAGCTGAGAATTTCTTATCACTGCAAAGGAAGAGGTGTGAGGAGCCCAGGCACCAGCAGTGCCCTCACCAGGGTGCCCATCACCGGGGTGCCCATCACCAGGGTGCCCATCACCCGGGCGTCACGGCACCAACCCACCTGTCATAGTCCTGGCAGATCTCGCCCACCGCGACCAGCGCCTTGAGGTACTCGTTGGGCTGGTAGGGGTTGATGTAGTGCAGGGAGCAGCTGTTCCGGGGGTCCCCGTTGGAGGCTGTGAAGTCGATGGCCACCTGGGGGATGGGGGGATGGGGCAAAGGGTCCCCCTGAGATGAGCAGGGCCACCAGTGTGTCCCCACTGGGCTCGGGTGGCTCTGCCAGCTCCGCGTGCTGGCACCGTGGCACAGCCACATGTGTGTGGGCAGCTGGGATGTGGCCCCCTGGCTCTGGGGGTGGGCACGTGGCCATGGGTGTCTGGGGTGGGGGCACGCAGCTCACCGTGAAGTGGATCTGGCAGCCGCCCATGATGTAGTCCAGGAAGGAGTAAACCCTGTGGATCTTCCAGAGGGACCCACGTCAGCCTGTCCTGAACCATGCAGCCCCGCGACAGCCAGGCATGGCATGGCATGGCATGGCATGGCACAGCATGGCATGGCACGGCATGGCACGGCATGGCACGGCATGGCACAGCATGGCACAACGTGGCCTGGCTCAGCACAGCACGGTTTGGCACGACACGGCTCGGCATGGCACAGCACATGACATGGCACAACACAGAATCACAGAATCCCAGCCTGGTCTGGGCTGGAAGGGACCCCAAGGAGCACAGAGCTCCAACCCCCTGACACAGGCAGGGACACCAACCTCCAGGCCTGGAGCTACACAAGGGTGCCCAGGGCCCCAGCCAACCTGGCCTTCAACACCCCCCAGGGACGGGGCACCCACCCCCTCTCTGGGCAGCCCCTGCCAGCCCCTCCCCACTCTCATGGCACAGCCTGGCATGGCTCAGCACGGCTCGGCACGGCTCTGCTCACTCACCTTCAGGTCCAGCAGCACCACGACCCCCGAGTTCTTGTAGTTGCGCTTCTTGATTTTGTACTTGGGGTTCATGCAGTCCCACTGCACCTGCAGCACACGGCCCCCACGCTGCCTGCGGCCCCCCGGCCCCCCGCCACGGCCCCCCATGCTGGCACCCCTCCCATGACCCCCCCAGCCCTGCCTCCCTGCAGCCCCCAGGGCTCCATCCCCATGGCCCCCACAGCCCCCACTCCCCATCAGCCTGGCCCCCCAACACCTTCCTTGGGGAGGGACAGCAAGGGGCACACGGTCCCCACGCTGCCTGCAGCCCCCCCACCCCCCCCACGGCTCCATGTGCTGGCACCCCTCCCCTGACCCTGCAGCGCTGGGACACCCCCAGTCCTGCAGCCCCCAGCGCTCCAGCCCCTTGGCCCCCGCAGCCCCCCAGTGCTCCCTGCCAGCCCAGCTCCCCAACACCTTCCCCATGGAGGGACAGCAAGGGGCGCACAGCCTGGACACCGGCGGAGGAGCTGGGAGGTGCCTCCTGGAGCGGGATCTGGGGGGTGGGGGGTGACCCCAAAGGTGGCCCCCCCATCCCCGCGCCCACCTTGTTCTCGCCCATCGCCTTCTGCATCTCCTCAAAGGTGGTGAAGAACTCCCCGATGAAGTCGTGCTTGCCCCGCGAGTCGTAGTCCCACACCACGCACTGTGACAGGACACAGCTCAGCACCACGGGGTGGGGGGCTTTGCACCTGCACACACCCCCCAAAACCTCACCCAGCCCTGGCACCGCTCCCCACAGCTCGAGGTCCCCGGCACGGTGCCGCGGGGATGTGGGGGGCGCGTATCCCCGGGGCAGGGATGGATGGGCATCGCCGTCACCCTTCCTCACCCTCAGCTTCCTCTTCTCCTCACAGCTGCAGAGCGAGTTGAGGGACACCTTGAAGGGCTCCCAGATGGGGCTCAGGTTGTTCTTCACCACCTGTGGGGCGAGGGGCTCAGCGCAGCGCCGGCGCGGCCACGGCCGGGCGGGGGGACGGGTGCTGCCCGTGCCTCACCTCGGTGCGGTACACCAGCTGCTCGCTGCGGTCGTCATCGATGCGGTAGATCTCCAGGAAGGGATCCGACTTGCTGAAGAGGTCCTGGAGGGGGAAGATGGGGCTGAGCATTGTCTGCCCTGCCCTCCTTGCCCACCCCCTGCCCTGCCAGCGGCACCCAGCTCACCTTGTCGTCCAGCTTCTTGGCCCGGAAGGCCAGCTCCACGTAACCGTTGTTCCCTGAGATCTCCTCCGAGATGACCTGGGAGGGGAAGCCCCCCAGATCAAGGTCCCCCCATCCCAGCCCCAACTCAGGGACACCCGAGTGCCCCATCCCAGCCACGCTCCCGGCACGGGTCCGGCACGCTCACCGTGATGGTGGACTTGCCCGCGAACTTCCCGTACTTGAGGAACAGCGGCTTCGTCACCCGCTTCTGCGCCACGATCTGCGAGAGCCGAGGGCTCAGGGAGGGGGACACCACCACCAGCCAGCATCCCTGGCCCGAGGGGCGCGGGCTCACCTGCCCCACGGTGCACTCCATGCCCCCCAGGAAGTCGTCGTCGTGCGTGCCCACGCCGGCGTGCCCGTGGCTGTCGTACACCTCGAAGCGCAGCTTCTGCACCTCCTCGAAGTAGTAATCCACCGTGAAGATCTTGGCGAAGACGGGGTTCAGGTTGCTCTTGATCACCTCGCTCCGGTCCACCTGCACGGCGGGAATTCGGCTGGGGAGGGGGTGGGGGGTACAAGGCCAGACCCCAGCTTGGAGCCGCATCCAGAGTCAGCGGAGCCGCCCAGGGCCTTGGGATGCCAGCGCCCGCCTGGAGCCAGGCACACAGGGCTGGGGGTGCCAGGCAGCTGCTGGGAAGGACCAGCCCCAGGCAAGCGTTTACCTGCCCGTGATGGTTCCCAGGTAAATGGCATTTGGCAGCAGCACCGTCACCACCCTGGGCATGGAGAGGGGGTTGTCCCCCCAGGGTGCCAGCCTTGCTCACCCCCAGGTCCTGGGGTCACTGCTCCCCCAGGGTTGGGGCAGGAGCAATGGGCTGGGATGAGCCCCCACATTCCCACCCTGGGGTTGGGGCAGGGGGCACTGAGGGCCTGGCAGGCGGGTGGGTGCTCGGCGTCCCCTGGCCATGCTGGCTGCCGGTGCCAAGCGGCTGCCAGGAGCCTCCCCCACACCCCATCCCTGCCAGCGGTGACTCAACGGGACACATCCTGGCCAGGGCACCCTGCCAGCCCGCCGGCCCCTGCCCACCGCCTGCCTGGGCTCGCTGCATCTGCCAAGCCCTCACCACTGTGGGGCTGGTGGGGCCACTACTGCCCCCTCAGGGCTGTGCCTCCTGTGTGGGCACCCCCAGCCCCACCATGGGGCTCTGGGACATGGCCACCATGGCCCTTCAGTACCACCCCTGGCAGTGTGTCTGGGGCTGCGCAGCACCGAGCCACCGTGCTGGGGACTGGTGGTGGCAGGGGCAGGGGATGGGGACAGGGAGGACACAGCTTGTGGAGTCCCTCCAAAGGTGGCCTGGATGTCCCCTCACCTCTTGGCTCTGGCCCTTGCATGGCACGGCACATCATGGCATGGCACAGCTGGGTATGGCATGGCATGGTGTAGCACTGGCACAGCTGGGCACGGCACGGCATGGCATGGCACTGGCACAGCACGGCATGGCACAGCTGGGTATGGCACTGGCATAGCATGGTGTGGCACTGGCACAGCACGGCACGGCACTGGCACAGCTGGGTATGGCACTGGCACAGCACGGCGTGGCTCGGCTCAGCTCGGCTCAGCACAGGCTGGCACGGGGCCCCTCGCTGCCCGGCCGGGCTCCAGCTCTGGCTCTGCTGAGCGGAGTCGATTACACGCAGGAGGATTTAGCTCTAAATCTGCGGCTGAGACGCGGCAATCAGCGAGCGCGGAGCTGCCGGCACCAGCCAGAGCCCAGCCATGGGCAGCGGTGGGAAGGAGCCGTGCCAGCCCCGGTGCCGAGCCAGCCCCAGTGCCAGGGCACCGGGGACACACCGGGCAGCGCCGTGAGGGGCACACGGCCGCAGCGCCGGCCCTGACCCCTTCCTGAGCTGCCCCCAGCCCCGAGCAGGGTGAGAGCAGCCCACAAGCCCCGATCCACCCCCAGCGTGGACGAGGTGTCCTCTGGCCCTGGCCCGGGGTGGTGCAGCCATACTGGGACTACACACTGCGTGCCCCCTCCCCTGGACCGGGACCCTTGAGCTCTGCACCCTACACCTTGCACCCCACTCCCTGCACCCTGCTCTGCACCCTGCACCCTGCTCCCCGCTATCTCCTGCACCTTGTACTCTGCTCTGCACCCTGCTCCCCACTATCTCCTGCTCCCTGCACCCTACTCTGTACCCTGCTCCCCACACCTTGCTCCCCACACTCTGCTCCCTGCTATCTCCTGCTCCCTGTACCTTGCTCCCCACTATCTCCTGCTCCCTGCTCTGCACCCTGTTCTCTGCTCTCCACCATGTCCTTCACCTTGCACCTTGCTCTGCACCCTGCACTGCATTCCCTGCCTGACCCTGCACCCTGCCCTGCACCTTGTCCCCTGCGCCCCTGCCCTGTTTCCAGCCCCGTGGGCATCACAGCCCCCACCCCAGGGCTGTCCCCCCTGCTCTCCCCATCCTAGAGACCCATAACCTGCACCCAACACCCCGCACCCAGACCCACCACAGCCTCGACGACACCCTGCCCCAGCCCTGCCCTGCTGCGGTGGGTGCCGGCGGTGCCCCCCACCCTCCTACCTCCATCCACTGGCCCTGGGACTGCATCAGCAGCAGGACGCAGGGGTCCGACTTGTTGAGCGTGTCACGGTCCAGGAGATGCTTGCAGCTCACCCGCAGCTCCACCTTGGAGAGGACGGCCAGCGGGGCCTGGGACGAGGGCTCGGGCGCCTCGCCCATGGTGGCCGCGCTGCGATGGGCGGCTGGGCACGGCGGGGGGCAGGCGGCCCCGTGGGCGAAGGGCATGTGGGGGGAGTGGGGCGGCTGCTGCCTCGGTTGCGGTCAGGGAGCCGGGCAGGAGCCCGTCATGCCCGGGGCACGGCGCCCCGCGGTGCAGGCCTGGGGATGGAGCCCAGGTGAGGGGTGTCGGGCAGGTCCCCGGCGGCAGTGGGTCTTGGCGGGATGCTCGGTGGCAGGGACCCAGGGACCCCCTCTGAGGTGTGGCAGCTGGTTCCAGCCCGGGTGGCTCCACAGGGCCCTGTGAGGCATCAAAGCACGGTGGGGTGAGCGTGAGCTGGGTCACCCCTCATGGTGTACCCCCAGTGCCAGCCCACCCCATGGGCAATGCTGTGCCCCCGGCCACCCGCCAGCTCCCCTGGGCAGTCGGGGGGTCCTGTGGGGCTGCGTTCAGCTCTTCCCCAGCCCAGGGGCAGGATGCATCCCTCAGGGAAGGGGCATCCAAGAGGGCTGGCAGGCTGGAGTAGGGGCTATGCAGGCAGCCCTGCACCCCCACCCTGGGGTGCCCCTGGGGAGCAGAGACTGCAATCTGGTCCCTACGGGCAGTGCACCCTTGCCCGGGCAGGGCTCCCCAGCAAAGGCTCCGGGGATGCCAGGTCCATGCTGCTGGGTGATGCTGGCAATGCCAGCCACGTCCCACTGCCCTGAGCAGGGCTGGGGCACCCCAGGATGATAGGGGCATTTCCCCCATGCTGGGGACAGGGGCCACCCTCCTCCTGGGAGCCGGTGACACTCAGCCGGGTGGATGCTGCAGTGCCAGGTCACTGAGGGGCTCTGCCAGCACCGGCCCCAGCACAGGGCTTGTCCCTCCAGCCACAGCCTGGGGGTCCCTGGCTGGAGCTGGGTCTGGGGCAGAGGGACCCCCTGCCAACCCGCCTGCCCATGCCCTGGTGCAGCCAGCCTGGCCAGGAGCCCTCACCACAGCTCACTGAAGTTTCCCGGTGAAGTCATGCAGGGCCCCAGCCCTCCCGGGCACATGGCTCCAGCATCCCGGCTCCGGTGGGCATCATCCCCCTTCCCAGCACCACAGGCACCCCTCAGCATCCCCCGGTGGAGGGGGCACCAGCTCCCACCCTGCCCGGCCGACCCCCTCACCTGGGTGCTGGAGGCCCGGGCTCCACACGGGCTGGCTGAGGGCTGGGGTCGGTGTGCCAGCCGGAGCCGGTGTGCCAGCCCCAGCCCGTGTGCCAGCCGGAGCTGCCGCCGCTGCCACCTCCACACAACTGACTCAAGCTGCAGTTCGGGAGCGGAGCCCTAAGAGGGAGACGACAAGCTCCATTAACTGCCTCGCTGCCGGCGCCGGAGCAGAGCCCGCCGGCGGGCTCTGGGGCTCAGTGGAGACCCCGGCACCACTGGCAGTGCCAGGGCAGGTACCCCCGCCTCCTGTGAGCCCCTGTGGCGCAGCCCTCACTCCTGCACCCCGCAGCCCTTCACCCTGGCCAGCTGCCCCCCATGGGGTGCTGAGCCCTGGCCTAGTCCCAGTCCCCAGCACAAGAACGTGGTGCCCTGAAAGAACTGGGTGCCCTCCCTGTGTGCCACAGCACCCTGTGCTCACAGAGCCCCCCAGCACCCCATCCCTCAGCTGGGGGCTGTCCCACCCCCCCCATCACCCCAGCGCTGCGGTGCTGTCAGCTTGGCTTTATGAAAGATGATGTAATTAGCCCGTAGTCGGAGGGATTAAAATGCAGATGGGGCTAAGGAGCACGAGGGCACTGCGGGAGCTAATCCCCAGCCTGGGTGGCAGAAATAGGCCACCTTCCCTCCCTGCTCCTCCTGCAGCCCCACAGCACGGCCCAGGGAGGGATGGACAGGCAGGATGCGGGCAAGGGGCTGAGGAGGACACAGACGCTTAAAGGGAACAGAGGATGAGGGGGACCTAAGGCTGAGGGGGACACAAGAGGTTGAGGGGGACACACCTGCCCTGGCTCCCGCAGCTCTTGGTCCAGCGTTGAAGCAACCTTTGCGCCCGTGGAGCTGTGCTGGGCTCAGCCTCACGCCTCTCCCGGAGCACAGACGACTCCATGACCCCAGCGCAGCGGCGCAGCCAGGCGGCACAGCGGCCCCACAACTGATCAGCCAGCACCAGAGCTCGGCCAAGCACTCCCCAGAGCAGGACAGACCCCAGCGAGCCCAGGAGCCCCCCTACAGTCTGGGGATGGGCCTGAACCCCCAAACCCTTCTCTGGGGAGACATGTGATGCCGAGGCACCTTTCACTCGCTGTCAGGGAAGGCTGGAGCCTCTGATCACAGCAAACAAGGTCTCCCCAGGGCTAAACAGCAACTCTCCCAGCCTGCAGCCCTCCATGGCAGCGGCAGGGCTCCGGAGGGGCAGCTCAGTCCCTCTGTCCCTAACACACAGCACACTCCTATTTCTACATTTTTTTCTTTTTTCCTTTTTTTTTATTGACAGTTCAAGGGAGAACAGTTCACTTCTTCTTCTCCACATCCTGCTCTGCCGCTTCTTTGGCGCGTTTCGCACGGATGCCGAAGAGCCGGGCGTTGGCCCGGGCCATGCGCAGGCTGGCAAAGGCCTTGAAGTTCTTCTCCTCCTCTGAGATAACACGGGCCTTCTCCCGTTTGAAGACCTAGCAGGAGAGAGCACCAGACTGTCAGGCTGCAACATCAGAGGCTCCCTGAGAGGACTGAACGCAATTAATCTCGTTACAGCTCCGGGACGCTGCGGGGAAGGAACGTTTGTGCCATCTACAGGCCCTGCCCTTATCAGCTCTGCGCCAGGCACCTCGTTTCAGCCGGTTCCTCATTTGCTGGTGTGTGTCAGCACAAGACCAGAGTGTATCAGGGGGGCAGAAAACCCACCAGTGACACGGAAACTGAGTCAGGGCTGCAGCACCATAGCGGCAGCAGCACCTTTTGGGAGCCGCAGCGGTTTTGAGAGGTGGCAAACAAGGAGCACAAGCTCAACCCCTTCCGGGGCGAGTTTCTTCCATCCAGGAAATGGGCACCCATAAGCATCGGGCACAGGAGAACCCTCTGTGAGGTTCAGGCCTTAATTACACCACACAGAACACAGGAGTTAGTGACACTCACATTCTTGATCGGCATAACGGGTCCGGTCAGCTGAGTTGCCATCTTGAGTTCCTCAGCCTGCGTGACACGGGATGAGCACGTTAATAACACACAGTGGCAGTCAGAGCTCCTCCAGCCAGCACCCTCCTATAAACACACCTCAGCCACAGGCACCCAGCTTCAGCAGGCTCCCCACAGCCACGACCGGAGGGTTAACGCTGCCCGGTAACGAGCAGAATGTGGCAGAGATGCCGTGTTCTGCCAGGCTGTTGATGGGCCTGGCCAGGCCTCCAGGAGCTCTGCCAGGGGAGCCAGGCTGGCTCTACCCCAGCAGTCTGACACCCAGCCATGTGCCTCAGTGCTCCCTCCCCAGGCTCATCCCAGCTTCTCATGCGAGCACAGCGCTGCACACACCCCGTTCAGTTTATCTGAGATAGATTAATTTATCTAACTGATTTTGATGGGGGTGTTGCAGCTGGCTGTATGTGCACCTATGGGGTAGAGAAGCTTGAGACTCTTCTCCCTGCCCCAAAAAGCAGCTGAGGACAGCAGGCTCCATGCTCTGGTTACACAGCTCAGAGTTGACTGACTCCAGGAGAGCTGGAGCACACCGGCTCGCTTCACACCTTGTGCCAGTCAGAGCCAAGGAAAGGGCCGTGCTCACAGGGCGGCGTGAACGGGAAGTATCTCTGTACATCAGCAGCAACAACCCTCTCCAGCCCGCCTCAGGCATGGCCTGCGCTGCCCTGACTCTACCCAAGAGCCTGCCCTCCTCCTCCTGGCCCCTTCTCCGTGGCAGAACGGAGCTCCAGAGACTTTGCAGCCACAAAGGGAAACTCAACTAACCCACCTTGGACTGTCTGAGGCGGCTCTGCCAGGCCTGGCCTCACACCAGGCTCCATCATCCCTCTGTGTGTGCATGGGAACTGTGTTTGATACCCAGTGAGGGAGCCCTGGGCCAGGCTGCCCAGGGGGTGTGGAGTCTCCTTCTCTGGAGAGATTCCAGCCCTGTCTGGACACCGCCCTGTGTGCCCTGTCCTAGGGACCCTGCTTTGGCAGGGGGTTGGACCTGGTGAGCTCTGGAGGGCCCTTCCCACCCCTGTGATCCTGTTGTTCACCCCCTCAGAGAAAGGCTGCTGTGGGACACCTCCATCAGGCGGGTACTTACGGAGCTGTCTCCCTTCTTGGGCATGGCTGGCTTGCGTGGGAAGAGGATGAGCTTGGAGCGGTACTCCTTCAGCCTCTGCACGTTGGCCTGCAGTGACTCAGTGGACTTGTTGCGGCGTCGGGGATCCACTGAGATTCCAATGGTCCTGGCAAACTTTTTGTTAATGCCAGCGAGCTGAAGGGAGAGAGACACAGAGGAGGGTGAGGGTCTGGGAGCTCCCAACGCCACTCCAGGCATCGGCTGGAGGAGGCCACGGGGGCGTGAGGAAGGTTTGGTGCCCTCCCACAGCGCGAGGGTCTGGCAGGAGCCACCAACGTGCTGCACACACAGGTGTCCCGGTGGCTCCGTGGACCTTATGGTCATCGTCACGGGTGGATTTGCCAAGTGTGACCTGAGTCATCATGAGGGGACATTTAAACTGACAGATCTGGGATGGAGATGTCAGAAGTCCAGACACAGGCAGCTCCGGTTTGCTGAGTGCTGGAGGCTCCACCACAGGGGTGGCTTCTGTAACCACCTCCAACTAGAAACCAGCTCGCTTTCTGTTTAAAAACCAGCATCTGGGCACCACCTGGTACTCACAGCATCACCAGGCTGGAGAAGACCTTTAAGACCATCAAGTGCAACCGTCCCTGTCCTGTGCTGCCCCAGATCCCTTAGCACCTCATCTCCCCTCTGTTCAACACACCCAGGGGGTGACTCAGCCCCTCCCTGGGCAGCCTGGGCCACAGCCCCACAGCTCTGCCAGGGAAGAACTTTGCCCTCCCAGCTGAGCTGAGCCTGCCCTGGCCCAGCTTGAGCCCATTGCCCCTTGTCCCAGCTCCTGGCCCCTGGCTGAAGAGACCAGCGCCCACCTCTCTGCACCCTCCTGGCAGGTAGCTGTAGGTGGTAACTCCACAGCAGTTGGCAGCCAGGAGGACGATTTTACGGCTTCCAAGCACTGAGCTCACTGTGAGAGATGTTTTAATTAGACACAAACAGCACACGTGAGGTGGCTGCTGGCCGCCCATGCTGGTCCCTGCAGGGAGGGGCTCCCACAGACCACCACCTCCAGCTCTGACGGCTCTGCAGCTCAGAGCACGCAGGAAGGTGACAGAGAAGCGCTTCCTGAAGGGACAGAGGGCACACAATGCTTGCCCCAGAATTCAGGGGTTCTTCAGGGGTTCCTAAAGCAGCTCGTTGCTCTTGTGTGAGAGGCACAGCTGCTCCCCCAGCAGGTCCCATTCCGGTCTGGAGATCCCTTCCTGCTCGCTTACAGACTCACAAAATCCCAGGTTGGCAGGCACCTCAAGAGCTCATCAGGTCCAACCCCTCTGCCAAAGCAGGGTCCCTAGCTCAAGGTGAGTGGGGTTTACAACATCAAGAGGCTCACACTGGCTGAAACCTCCAGGTCTCGTTTCACAGTGAAAAGATGTGATGAACAAAGCGTTGGCCACGTTTCCCTCTGCCAAACAAGAGGTGTCAAGCCCCAGTTAAGGCTTTACCAGCATCTGATCAAGTGACAGCCTGAGCAGCTGTACCAACAGTTAGTTTCCCAAGCAACCTGAGAGCTGACATGCTGCTGCATCCCTGTGCTGGCTCCTCACAAAGAATCACAGAATCGCCTGTGTTGGGAGAGACCCTTTAGATCACCACAGCCTGACCCTGCCCAGCCACCTCCAGCCCTTCAGCACTTCATCACCACACCTCTGAAACCCCTCCAGGGATGGTGACACCACCACCTCCCTGGGCAGCCTGTTCCAGTGCCTGAAAACGCCCTCTCAGTGCAGAAATTCCTCCAGATATCCAACCTAAATCCCCACTGGAGCAGTGAGAAAACATTTCCTCTTGTCCTATCACTTGTCACCTGAGAGAAGAGCAAGCCCCACCTCCCTACACCCTCTTTGCAGGTAGTTGCAGAGAGCAAGGAGGTCTCCCCTCAGCCTCCTCCTCTCAAGACTAAACACCCCCAGCTCCCTCAAAGGCTCCTCACAGGACTCCAGCCCCCTCCCCAGCTTCATCGCCCTTCTCTGGACACACTCCAGCATCTCAACATCCTTCTCATAGTGAGGGGCCCAAAACTGAACACAGCACCCCATGTGCTGCCTCGCTAGAGCTGAGCACAACAGAACTATCCCTGTCCTGCTCCTGCTGGTCACACTGTTCCTGACACAAGCCAGGATGCTGTTGGCCTTCTTGGCTACCCAGGCACACTGCTGGATCATGTCCAGCTGGGTGCCCACCAACACCCCCAGGTCCTTCTCCCCCAGGCACGTACCTCTCCAGCCTCTCTGCCCCAAGCCTGTAGCACTGCCTGGGCCTGCTGTGACCAAAGTGCAGGACCCAGCACTCGGCCTTGGCCCAGTGATGGCCTCTGCCCATCGCTCCAGCCCATCCAGGTCCCTCCACAGAGCCTTCCAGCACATCCACACTCCCACACAATTCGGTGTCATCCACAAACTCACTGAGGGTACGCTCACACCCCGCATCCAGCTCGTTAATAGATGTTAAAGAGGATGATGGGACCCAGCATCGAATCCTGGGGAACATCACTGGTATCCTGCTGCCAGCTGGATTTAGCCCCACTCACAACAAGAAGAGGCACAACCAGCAACTCCAGCTGAGCCAGCAGCACACACCAAGCCCTCCATGAGACACCTGTCTACATGTGGAACAGGACAAGACTGAGCTCAGAGCTGGTTTTACCAGGCTGGGCTCAGTACTCTGTACTTACTTTAAGCTCTTCTAGGCTGAAGCCTCTCCCAGCACGAACTTTCTTGTGGTATCTGATGGTAGGGCACCTCACTATGGGCCGGATGGGCCCAGCCACAGGCCGGGGAGCGATGCGGCGTGCCTTGGCCTGGCGGGCCTTCCTCCTGGAGGGGAAGGGGACAGGGGTCAGAACACGGCGCTGCTGGCTGACGCTCCCCTTCTCGCTGCCGGGCGATGCAGGGCAGCACCGGGGATCTCTCAAGAACAAACCCCCAGCGCTGGCCCAGCAGCTCGGCCTGGCTGCAGTCATCAGACAAGCAAGGGTTCGAGGGAATCATCACGGCACTACAGCGATTCCGGAGATCTCTCATCACTTGACTGCAGCTGGAGGGGCCCAGGCCCGGTCGCAGACCCCCCCAGAACGAACCCCCCTCCTCACCGCGCTCTCAGCGCCTTTAACGCGCCGGGTTCGGGAAACAAACGGGTTAAAAACAACGACGCGGAACTTCAGCTCCCTGCACGGCCCGGCACGACGCGGGACGGGACCCTTCTCCCCGCGCCAAGGAGCCAAAGGCAGCCGGGCCGCGGGCACTCACCGGCGGATCTTGCGGGCGGGCTGGTTGAACCAGGTGGCCACTCGCCGCTGCCAGTCCTTGTGGAAGTGGGGCTTCAAGATCATGCCATTGCGGCTGGGCGCCATGGCTGCTGCTGCGGCCTGCGGACAGGGACGGAGCTAAGGGCGGTCGCCAGGGTACCGAACCCGCCGGGCCTCCCCCGGGAGATGCGGCCCCAGGCCCCTCCCCGGACCCCGCGGACGAAGCGCCGCGCGGGCCCGGGCCCCCGCCAGCGGCCCATCCGCGCCCAGGCCCGGCCCTCCCGCAGCCCCCGCGCGGGGCTCCGGGCGGCCCCGGTGCACGGCCCGGGCCGGGATGCAGCCCCCGGCGGGCGGATGGCGGCGGATGGAGCCCCGCGGCCTCGGCAGCACCCCAACTCACCTCCCGCTACCGCAAATGGCAGACCGGAAAAGGAAGCGGCGACCTCCGAGCACGCCGGAAGTCGGACAGCGATGGCCAATGGGCACCGCCGCAAGAACGGCGCCGGAAGTGACCGGCGTCAGCTTCACCGCGCCCGTAGTAAAGATGGCCGGCAGCTTAAAGGGCCCGCGGGTTATTCACACGTGGGCAGAGGGTTCATCTGGGATGTTGGAAGCGGGAGTTCCAAGCATCGGCTGCCGGGGGACAGAAGTGGAGGGCACCCTAAATAAGCGTGGGCAGGAGCAGCCCAAAGGCAGAGGAGTGTGTGTGTGGGGTCAGAGAGGCTGTTCCCAACCCTGCTCTGCAAGGAGATGTCTTTGCAACACCCCACCTCTGCCCCAATTCTTGTGTCAGCCCCCAAGACCCAGCACTGGCACTCAGCCCCTCCCCGACTGCCAGGGAGCAAGACCCTCATGCTGCACCACGGCGCTGCTCCAGGGAGGTCAGCCGGTGCTTCATCCATCATAGCAGCAAACAAGGAGGTGAGCAAGAGAAGGATGAGACCATGTGGGAGGGGACACAGGGGGCTGGAGGCTTCAGCCCCTGACAGCCTGAGGAATGTCCCCAGCATGGTGGCAGGCAGCCCAGATGCAGCACTGTGCTGGGACAGGGCACTGCACAACACCTGCCTCCGTCACAGCAGGGGAAGGAGAGGCTCTGGGCACTGATTGGGCTGGGAGAACAGGGGGCTGGGGGCTGAAGGTTTCCCCAAGCTGGCTGGGCTCTTCCAGGTTACAGCCAAGCCTCGAGCCCATCGTCCTTCCAAAAGGATTAACCCATCCAGAGCACCACAGGCACCAACCATCATTTCAGTGCTTTCCCCCACGAAGCACCCATCAACCACCTCACAGCAGCTCGTTCTGGGAGAGACACGGGGATGGAGCCTGAGAACTCGAGTTGCTCTGAGCTTCTCTCCAGCTCTGAGCCAGCAGTGCTGCCAGTTTTCCAAGGTGGAACTGGGAACCCACTCCCTGCCACACTGCTTTCCAGCATCATGCTGTGTCCTGCACACTGGTTGTCCCACAGTTCTGCTTGTGAAACACTGTACAAACTGCACACGAGTTCCTGGCCAGGGAGAAGACAGACCTCAGCCTGTACGGCTCCAGAGCCAGGAGCAGCCTCCCATGTGCCACACACCCCCACATCTGGACACATTTACCCACACAGAACTCACCATGGGCAGTTTATTGGAGCAAACTGGTTTTCAGTTTCTATTTTACAGGCAGCAGCTGAGATGACCAAGGACTGCAGCACCTCTCTGCCTTGCAGGGGGTCTCACCACACTGACTATTCTGGCTCTGCCGTGCCACACAGCGCAGAGAGAGGCACTTACAGGGACCACACAGCATCTGTCACCTTCAGAACACTCACACTGCTTCTGTCTGTGAGAAGTTTCCAGCAGATTAGATTTACCCAACTCCTAATTGCTGCTGCCCTGCTGAGAATCAATCTGAATATCCTAAGCAGTCCTCCCTGCAGGGAAAAGCTCGTTAGGAGCCAGCATGGCCATCCCTTCGTTTGTGGGTGCAGCGATTCCCTGGCTCGCTGTCTTTCACTCTGGAGCTGGGAAGGATGCGTGTCCAAAAGAAGCCTCTAGAGCCCTCCAGTTCCTCACTGGGAGCGGGTTTCATACTGGTCTCAGGCGTGGCTCTTCCTCCTCCTCGTGGTTTGGTGGCTGGGGGGGCATTTCCTCATCCCTGGTGTCCTGCTTGTCCCTCTCTGCTTGAAGCCAGCTCTGAGGAGCTATCATTTTCTTTGGGCCGTAGGGTGGAGGCCCAATCAAAGCTTCAATGTCATCATAATTTATCACTTCTTTCTCCAGGAGGGCACTGGACAGCTGGAAAGGATAAACAAGGCATGGTGAGGGGCAGAGGTTTGAGAAGAGCCTCTCTGAACCCATCCCAACTCCATCAGCTCGACTGGGAGCTCGGCATCCAGACCCAGCACTGCAGCCCAGGAGGAGCAGACCCCTCTGCACCACAGGCACGGTGACCCAAAGCCCACACAGAGCTCCTCTGGGCTGCCAGCACCTTTCCCAAGAGCATTTTTGGCCAGGAATGTGTAGCATGACCAGAGGGAATAAAGCAAGCTCTGGGGAACAACGTGGTGAGTCCGAATTCCAGGAGCCAGCAGAGAAGCACCTTCCTGCCACTGCTCCTCCGGCCCTGAGGTGCCAGCGTGGCCACACGACACCAGAGCCTGAGCCCCAGACCTGCCCTGTACACACAGGGGTAACAAGGTCAGCGGAAGCACCTCTCCAGAAAGTTCTCTGGCCCCTCCAGCAGCAGCAGGCAGCCACCAAACCCAGAACAGCTCCATCCTGATGACCAGAGTGGCTCACTGGCCTGGCAACTGAAACAGTGGCTCTGGAGAGACTCTGGATTAACTGAAAGAAGTGTTTCTGCAACGTGCCTCTAGCAAACATCTTCTGAAAGCATCAGGAGAGAGGAGGCCTGCAGAGAGGAGAGCCCCAACAACCCCTCTGTGCCTCTGGAGCACTCCCAGGGACAGGGCTGGGACACGGCCAGCAGCAGAGTGTCCCAGCACACAAGCTCTGTCTGCTTTACTGCACAGCTGCATGGCTGGAAGGGGTTTGGTTGGCTGGTTGTTCTAAAAAATGTAATATTTAAGGAATAGGATGGTGTTATTTGCAGAACAGGTGATGCTAGATGACTCCTGGTCATTGGGGATGTTACAGACTGGGCTTGTGAAGGAAGAGCAGGTAGATGCACAGGGTGCTGTGACCCAAGCGTGGCTCAGCGATGGGTACAGAGTTGCTGGCAGAGACTAGGGACACTGGGGGTGACTGGTGAGGGGACTGCCAGGTCCCAGAGGCAGGGAGGCAGAGCTCTTCGCTGCAGCAAGGACTCCTTGGAGTATCAGGTACCAAGGAGCTGGCAAGGCAGAACCTGCCTGGAGTCACCACAAAGCCTGAGCCAGCACAGCTCAGCCAGGGCGACAGGACCCATATGCTGCCACCCAAGTCAGAAGCTGTTCCCCTGGATGAGCAGTTCCTGCCTCTGCAGGCCTCACAAACCCTGCTTTCCAGGAAACCACGCTGCCAGAGAACAGCAGAGAAGTGCAGGTGAGGGAAACAAATCTTGGCTCCTTCCACAGAGCACTCCTCCTCCTCCTCCCTGCAAATCCCAGCTGGTGTCTGGAGGCAGACTCACTCTGCTGGAAAAGGCAGCTCCTCATCTAGGGACAGGCAGGAAACAGTCTCCTGGTTCACAACATGAGCCCTGGCACTCCCACCAGTCTCTTCAGAGCCACAGACACCACCACGGCTGAGCTGTGGGGCACCCACAGCATCACCAGGTTGGAGAAGCCCTTTAAGACCATCAAGTCCAACCATTCCCATCCTAAGCTAAACCAGATCCCTGAGCACCTCATCTCCCCTCTGTTAAACACACCCAGGGGGTGACTCAGCCCCTCCCTGGGCAGCCTGTGCCACAGCCCCACAACTCTGCCAGGGAAGAACTTTGCCCTCCCAGCTGAGCTGACCCTGCCCTGGCCCAGCTTGAGCCCATTGCCCCTTGTCCCAGCTCCTGTCCCCTGTCTGAAGAGACCAGCGCCCACCTCTCTGCACCCTCCTGGCAGGGCAGGGGAGGTGGGGAGAAGGTCTCCCCTCAGCCTCCTCTTCTCCAGGCTCAACACCCCCAGCTCCCTCAGCTGCTCCTCAGAGAATTTGCCCTCCAGCCCCTTCCCCAGCCTGGTTGCCCTTCTCTGCACTCGCTCCAGGACCTCCATGTCCTTCTGATGCTGAGGAGCCCAGAACTGGACCCAGCACTCCAGGTGCAGCCTCCCCAGTGCCCAGTCCAGGGGCACAATCCCCTCCCCACACCTACTGGCCACACTATTGCTGACACAAGCCAGGATGCCATTGGCTCCTCCAGCACCCAGAGCAGCGAGGCAAAAAACCCCCCACATTAAAAAAAACAAAGCAAGGTCAGAAAACAACCCCAGGAACCCCAGCTTACTGTCTGCAGCTTGTCCCTGTTCTCCAGCAAGAGTTTCTCCGTGCGCCTGTACGCCTGAGCCACCAGCACTTTGGCTTCCTACAGGAGAGAAACAAGAGATGTGGAGTGGATAAACACAGAGAGCAAGGAGGGCTGGAGTCTGCAAACCCAGCCAGGCAGAAAGCAGATCCCATCAACAGAAAACACAGAGAAACCATTTGGAAAGGCTGAAGGAGTGTTCATGATTAGCTGGGCTGGGTCAGCCTGGAGAAGAGAAGAGAAGGCTGTGGGGGGACCTCACTGCAGCCTGCCAGTCCCTGAAGGGAGCAGAGGAACAGGAGGGGAATCAGCTTGTTCAAGGGCAGAGCCTGGCAGGACAAGGGGGCTGGAGTGAAGCTGGAGGAGGGAAGGGGGAGAGGAGATCTTAGGGGGAAGTTCTTTGCAGAGAGAGTGGTGAGGGGCTGGCAGGGGCTGCCCAGAGAGGGGGTGGGTGCCCCGTCCCTGGGGGTGTTGAAGGCCAGGTTGGCTGGGGCCCTGGGCACCCTTGTGTAGCTCCAGGCCTGGAGGTTGGTGTCCCTGCCTGTGTCAGGGGGTTGGAGCTCTGTGACCCTTGGGGTCCCTTCCAACCCAGACCAGGCTGGGATTCTATGATAAGAAGCATAAACTCCTGCTCTAGCACAACTCTTTGGTGGAGCTATGACTGATGGGAAATGCAGGCTAATTAGGGAGGCTGCTAAGAGCAAAGGATGCAGCTCATTGCAAATCCCAGGGAGGCACAACACAGCCCCCTGAACCAGGGCTTTGTCATTGTCACTTCCAGCTATCTGACTTTAAAGCCATGTGTTTTGTTCTTTCCCCCCCAGTAATGAAGCCAAACTTCCAGTCAGAGCAGGCTAATGCTTTTCAGTCAGCCTGAGCCATCACTCCAGTCGGATAGCTTCCCAGATCAAGGAAGTGGAGACATTTAAATCCTGCAGCTGAGACTAAGACACAGGTTTCTTGTAATCACAGGACTCCTGAGGGCCTGGAGAGGCTTCAGGCAGCAGAATCCTTCCCTAGCTGGGTGTGTGTCTGCAGTCCTGCTCCCCAACTAAATCACTCCTCCTTCCCCCACAGAGTGTTTCTCCTCCTCTCCAAACATCCCACTTGTATTTCCTGTCTCCCAGAAGCTCACTGTGGTCTTGTCCACACTGAATCCAGGACAGTGGCTTTGTTCTGTGCTTATTTCAGAGCCACTCACTGCAGCTTCAGTCAGCACAGGCCTAACTCAGAGCTCTAAGTGATTTTGCCTAATCTTACTGTCTCCTGCAAAGTCCTAACTCGCTGTAGTAGGGTACGTAAGCACTCAGGTTGTGAAGTTTACTACTAAATACTAACAGGAAAACACTAATTGTCTGGGTATGAGTTACTTGCTTCCCCCCCGACCCCGAGCTGCAGGAAGGAAAGGACAGACAGACACACATAACCATGGGCAGCCTTACATGGTCCATCATCTGCTGCAGGCCCTGGCTGAAAGGGCGACGACCAATTCCAGCTGCGCTCTCCGGGTCCGGGAAGGAGACCTGCCCAATGCTGGGCACCATCCCATACTGCTTCACCATGGAGTAGGCTATCTTGGTCACCTTCTTCAGGTCATCCTGTGCTCCTGGGCAGGAGAGACAGACACACAATGCTTAGCAGCTCCGAGCTGAGCGCTAAGGTGCACATCCTGCAGAGACACACACTCTGCTGGCACACAGACCAGAGGATGCACAGAAGCCCAAGGTGAGGAGCATTCTGCCCACCTAAGGACCTCTCTACACCCACTGCAGGACCCACGTGTGGCAGCAGATGTGGAACTGTTGGAGAGGGGTCAGAGGAGCCACAAAGATGCTCAGAGGGCTGGAGCAGCTCCCCTCTGGAGAGAGGCTGAGGGAGCTGGGCTGGGTCAGCCTGGAGAAGAGAAGAGAAGGCTGTGGGGGGACCTCACTGCAGCCTGCCAGTCCCTGAAGGGAGCAGAGGAACAGGAGGGGAATCAACTGTTTAAAAGGGTAGATAATGGCAGGACAAGGGGGCTGGAGTGAAGCTGAAGGAAGGAAGGTTTAAATTAGATATTGGGGGAAACTCTTTCCAGAAAGAGTGGTGAGGGGCTGGAACAGGCTGCCCAGAGAGGGGCGTTCAGGCTCTCTCAGCACAACCTCCTCCTGCCCGTGCCAGGGTCTGTCTCCTCACCTGTAGTGACTTTGTTAAAGGTGATGGCCTCAGACACTCTGCCCCCCAGTGCCATGCACATCCTCTCCAGCAGCTGCTCCCTGGTGAAGAGGTACTGCTCCCTCGGAAGGATCTGAGCGAAGCCGAGCGCCGCGTTGGTTCGGGGGCGATGGAAACCTGCAGCACAGAGCAGCTCCCTCAGGTCAGGCAGCAAAAGAGCTCCCAGCTACAGCAGAGGGACAAGGGGAAGGAGCTCAGCATTCTCAGTGTCACTTGTTGAAAGCTGTGGGGCAGGCTGACCTACAGGCACGGCCAAGGACAGCAGTGTGTCACCGTTCCTGGACAGAAGGCTCTGCCGTCACAGCTCCAGATGAAGGCTTTCTGGGCAAGAAATGGAAAGGAAACGGCCCTTAACAGCAAGCCACTGAACTCCTGAGATTTAGGAGCTGCTTCAGAGGGGATAAGACAAACAGATTTCACTTTGCTGTGTTCCAGAATCACTGAGACTACCTGGAAAAGGATAGGGTGTCTTCAGAAAAAATAAGAGCCATTTCCCCCACCCATTAAATGAGAATAATTAACAGTACTTCAGCTTATACAATAGGTCATTCAGAGGGGATCTTTGAGCCAAGGAGCTGTTGTCCTTGTTGTTTGCACTGCCCACCTCCCTGCAGGCTTTTGGAGGAGATGTGCATGGGAGGGAACACAGCCCTGGGTGCTAGAGGAGGCTTTTCCCTGGAGATGGGCTTAAGACAGGCAAACTGCCAAGTGAGACAATCTGAAACACACATCTTTTCCATCACGGGCACCTTCACTGGCTGCAACACCCAGACCAGCCACGGCAGAAGAAGTGATCACACACACACACAGAGGGAGCAGCACTTTGTGCCTGGAGGTATGTGAACTGAGCAGCAGCAACAGGAGACTGGACTTCTCCCAACAGCTTCACAGTCGGGTTTGAACCGCACAGCCTCTCCTGTAGCTGGTTCATGGGCTTTGCAGCACTGCTGTCACGAACAGAGCTGAACAATGGCTTTCTCCACAGTGTATTCACAATGGAGGCCAGGCAGAATTCAAACAGAGTCCTGTGGAGCTATCAACGTGTCTTCAAAGGGCTCTCTTCCCACTCAGCAGGGCCTCGTTACCCCACAGTTACCTTCATCACAGCTTCGGTGTGCTCCAGCAGCCAGCCAACCAAGGCGTGACCCGACTCGTGGAACGCCACAACCTTCCTCTCTTCTGGTGACAAGATCTTGCTCCTTTTGGCAGTGCCTAGAGGAACACAGGTGAGGATTTGATATGAGAGCTGTAAGCAGCAGGGCACAGTCTCATGCAGCATGCACAGTCTGCAGCTGAACAGCCAGCAAGCTGCATACCATGCTCCAGCTAGGGAGCGGCAAGTAAAACCACCTTCAGCTACATGCTGCAGGGAGGGATGCTCTCTGCTCCTGCAGCAGAAAGCAATCCCTTCTTGGATTCCTTCAAAACACTGGCAGAAACACACACCCCCAGCCCCTTTATAACAGACTTAATCATTAGACAAATGATGTACCATTTGATTAGACCACAGTGCTAGAACACAGAGCTCTGCTCTGTTCCCGGCTCTGCCAGAGGCACGTTACACCAGCATCTCTGCTCAGGGCCAGATCTGCAACAAACCCAACACAACCCCAACCAGAGACCAGCTAGAGCACCATACTCATTTTGCAGAGCACCACACTCCTTTTGCTGTATGGTCTTCCAGTCCCTTAGGCAGGACATGAGAGGAGCACGATGCTGCATTATGTGTAAGAAGAAGTCCCAGCTGACATTCTTGTGCATTAGCAGTGTTCAGATCGGCAAAAGACCAAGAGTATATACAAAACCATCTGTCTCCAGCCCCTGGAACTGTCTCTGATTGCACATGGCATGCTTTGTGTGAGCTTGCTCCCAGGCTCCTGAGAACCAGCAAATGAAGCTCTAACTCACACTTGATACTTCCTCCAAAAAGGTGATTTCTGAAGTGCCCATTTTCCGACCCACTGGTCCCCACCGCAGAGAAAGTCCAATCAGGGTTTAAAGAAAAGAAGCTGAATGGAAGCAAAACTTAAAAATCCCTGTTAACCACAGACTACCCAGCATCTCAAGCACCCATCACAGCTCCAGACGCTGTGGGCAGAGAGGCACCCACACTTTATGCTGCTCTCCTCACAGCACCAGGAGCAGCGGGGGTGAAGCAGTGTCAGGAGCAGCGTTACCCCAAGCCTGCTTGATGCCTTGGAAAACAATATTCTATTAACATGAATTTTTAAACAAAGCTAAGAGCTTTATTAAACAAGGGAACAGCCAAATGAGTGTGGCAGATCTTGTACAATCACTGCTTAGGGACTCCAGAAAGCACAGTGCCCAGCAAGGAGCGATGGGCTGAGGCAGAGGAACTGCAACAGCCTTGATTGCGGGCAGTCGGTCCCCAAGCCTGCCTTCAGCAGGGTGTGTGCACGTGTCTGCTTGATCCTTCCACAGAAAGGATGTCCACACACTCCACCTTCATTTTTGGGAGCATTCCTTCGTCAGCCCAAGGAGAGAGGGGCTGTACTCTTCACAAAAGCACACAGCCTGCCTGCAAAGATGATGTCTTTTCCCACATAAGAGTAATCTCCAGATAGGAAAGTTCTCCTAGGACCTGGACTTATCACATACATGAGGCAAACAACCCAGGCAACAACCCTGGTGCATCTCTGCTGGCCCTATACAGCAAACCCCACCAAGAACACAGGCTCCAGTGAAGACAACTCCAAACAGCCTCGGTGCACTCAGAGGGTTCCTTCCCTCCCTTCCCAGGAGACATGACTTAGCAACTGCTTTCTGTTCCCAAACTAAAAACACAATGGGGACTACCACAGAGAGAAGTTCTTGCTCCTCCCTTACAGCAGCACAAAGCTCTAAGGCTGACAGAGCCTCTGGAGTTGCAAAGTTCTCTTTTGATTCCACGCCGCTCTTATTAAAACCAGAAGCTCGTAATGGAAAGCACAGGGATGCCTCCTTTCTTTCAAGAAAAGCTTTTGTAGCAACTGAAATGCCCTTTGGATTGTGAAACCCAGAAGTGTTCCTATCAACCAGCAAGGGTTCATTCAATACATGGGCCTGGAGGGGTGTTTGGAGGTCTACAGAAACTAGCCAGGCCCTGCTAACACAACAGAGTCCATCCAAGCCACAGAAAGACTTCAGGGCCTCCTACACATCACAGAGCCACAGTGAAACTGCTGAAGCCCAGGCCCTGCTGACACCCCACCACATTAATCCCAGATTTTCCTCTGCTGCACATCCCCTGAGGCCTTACTTGCTTTTTGCCTTAATCTCTAAGTCTGGGGATGAAGGGGAGGGTGGAACACAGGAAGAACCAAGAGCCAAGTGATCCCTACAAGCTCGGTGCTCTCTCCACTGAGGATGGGGGATGAGGAATTTGTGTTACAGCTACAGTCAGCTCCCTGTCTGCCCCTGGGAGCTGCTGGGAACAGCCTGGGCTTCACATGAGCGTGGCCACAGTTACCCAAACCACCCCAAGGGTTTTGTTTGTAAGAGGCAGGTGGAGCTGTCAGGAATTCTCTCCCAAATCCTCTCTCAAATGAGGAATTGTTTAGGCATTTTCTGGTGAAGTAAACAGTCCAGACCAAATGCCAGGATCAGGAAACAACTGCCCCAGCACAAACATCCTGTTCCATGCACTCTCCTAAGAGCGGCACAGCACGCATCCTGCTCGCCCTGGCTCAGCACCAGTGAGGGCACCGCATCCTGGATGCAGTTATGTGTCTGATTATGAAAGCCTTGGCTTGGCCACAGGGCAGTTCAACCCAAACCCCACCAGATTCGCATCGCTCAGGGGAAGCCAAGAGCTCTGGGAATGCTCTTTCCCCTCTCTGCATCACGCTGCTGCAGGGTAATCTCCAGAGGCTCCTCCGCTGGCAAGCGCAGCAGCGACAGGGAAAGGCTGACAGGATGTTCTCAGAGGGAGAACAGGACTCTACTGTCTTATTTTGCCAATTCATCAAAGCCTGGGCTTTGAGGCCAAAGCACCAAATCCCTCATTTCTTGCTGTTGAGGATGTGTAGCCTATTTGCTATTCATGTTTATGTAGCAGGTGTCCAGAGCAGCAAAAAAAGCCCAGAGATACTTCCATTCTTAAATAAACCCTGAACTTTGTAAGCTAAAAGCAGCCAGACAGATTTGGAAATCTCCTCTTCACTGTTCTGCTCCTGGCCACCTTCCCTGAGCCACAGGTAGCAGGCAGAGGCAGCCAGTCCTCTGAGCCACCTCAAATGGATTTAAGGTCTTCAGGACAGGTCTAGGGGACAGAGCAGAGCCAGGACTCACCTCTCCCCCACACGCTCCCTGGAGCCTCCTCTCAGGAAGTGTAGTACAGACTAGTAAGACAACAGAAACAGCTCACTCACCTGCGAGGACTCTTTCCACAGCGTGCTCAAAGTTCAAGGTGTCGATGGATTTGTGACCTTCTCTGGCAGCGTGGAGAGCAGCCTCGTTGCAGATGTTCGCTATGTCAGCTCCTGCAGAGCAGAGGGTGGTTACAGGGATCACTGTGGGTCTGTTCAGAGACAGAGGGGGCACAAGAGGCAAGGACAAATCTGGAGAAGGACCTGAGGAAGTCAAACAGCCGGAGCTCTTTTGTGCCTTGGGAACAGAGCACAGACCTAGTCACAGACTCACAGAGTTGTAGGGGTTGGAAGAGACCTCCAGAGCTCATCAGGTCCAACCCCCTGCCAAAGCAGGGTCCCTAGGACAGGGCACACAGGGTGGTGTCCAGATGGGGCTGGAATCTCTCCAGAGAGGGAGACTCCAGGGTGTTTATGCTGGATTGGAACAGTAGGACCCCCTTGGCAATGAGAGGACAGAGCTCAGCAATCAGTTACCAGGCCAGAGCCAAGGCTGGCTCGCAGCAGCAGTGTGGGCAGCTGGGGTTGGCACGGGCTGTGGGCTGTTCATACAACAACCACAAACCTCTGTGTGGAAGAGAAACAACATCTGTTCTGAGTTTGTGTGTGTGTGTGTGGGTGATGGTGGCGGGGGGCTGCTCGAAGAAGTCACAGAGAGGCAGCGTGCTGGGGCCTGTTAGAGGGGAACCCAGAAAGGAGATTCCAGGAACCACACATGAGGAGGAACTCGGGAGCCCCTTGCTCAGCGCAGTTCAAACTACCAGGGACCTCCCCAGGAAACAGGCCCTGTGCAGGAGCCAGGCAGAGCTGTCCAGTTTCTACTCTTAGCAACAAAGTGTATGCTATTCATTCCTCCCATGGCTTTCCTGGTAAGGTAGATCAACTTCAGAGTCTTTCCCCTGAAGTGCAACATCTTATTCTCAACAACAGCCTGGACAGGAGCATGAGCAGCAGTTCCTCTGCAGAGGAATTAGGAACTTGGGCATTATAAAAGTGTATTTTCCCACCCCCACCCCCTGCCAGTCCCAGGAGATTCAGAAGATTGAAATAGCCACCAACAATTGCTCATCACAGCTCCATTCACCAGGGAGCCGGTTACGTTCCCATTATTTCCACAAAGATGGAGAAGGCTCAAAGGGAAAGAAAAAAAAAGCCCTTTTAGCTCAAAATACCCTGTTAAAACTACGTAACCAAGAAGCTCCAGGTTGAGCTGCAGAGTGAGTGTAGAAGCAAGCAGAGCAGCCCCACTGCAGAGCACGTCGTACCGCTGAAGCCCGGAGTCAGTTCAGCGAGGTGCTGCGAGTAGAAGCTGGCATCCTGGATCAGCTTGAGACCCTTCAGGTGCTGCTCAAAGATCTCTCTTCTCTCCTGCAAAGAGCACAGCATACCTGAGCCCAGCCAGTCAGAGCAAGGAGCAGATCCCTGACAGAGGGACGGGGACATTGCCACCAGAGGGCAGGGGTGTCCTTGCAGAGCCCTACAAGCACCCAGCTCACACTGGGAGCAGATGTGAGGAGGCTCACTCTGAGTCATCACCGCTTTCTCAGGGCCACACTCCCCTCCTAAACTTTCACTCTGATCTGTCTTTTCTCTTACTGTGAAAGCACTCTCAGGAAGGAGCTCTGCTGCCTCTACCTGCTCCCTCACTCGCTGCCAATGAAAACCCCAACCCCTGGCTGCTCAGCCTGCGACTCTCCCAGATGAGGATGGGGCTGAGATGATGGCCAGCAAGTAGCCAGGAGGAGCAACTCTTTCAGCTGGTGCAGGAGATCCCAATGAAAACAACAGGCTCAGCTGCCAGGGTTTTCCCCCTTCCTCCTTCAGGGCAGCTGCACAGCTCAGGCTTCCTGTGCCGGATTCTATCAGGCACTTAAAGTGTTTTAACTGAAAACGCTGAGGACAACAGTACAGCACAGATGGGAGAGGAAGAGCCTGTGCTGGCAGAGCAGACAGATCGCCGAGCCTACTCCCAAAACCCTGCTACAAGTGTCAACACAGCAGACGTGGAAGACTCCTAGTAAATGGATTTAAAAAAGCGTTCAGAAGGAGAAAGTCACTAAGCTGGCTGCCTGAAGGAAAATGGGGAGCCCTACAAGGCTAGTGGGGACAATAAACCTACAGAACAAATGGTGCTTAAGGCACATGACAACTTAAGCTCTCACACAAGCCTACTTGCCAATTAGGGGGTTCCCAATTTCCTGAAGAGAAGATACAAACACGGTTTTGTATCTGCATGGCAAAGAGAACCTCACAGGAGCAGGCACTGCCAGAGCTTGTCCTGAGGCAGAGGCACTGAAAAGCAGTGAGCTGTCATTTCAGGGAAAAGCCACTGCATCGAGCCCCTGATCCAGAGCACAAACAAGAAAACAAGCCTTACCATCTCTATCTCCTCCAAGCTCAGCCTCTGCCAGGCCAGCAGGGCCAAGGACACCTTAGTTATCAGCGTTGGGTAGGGAGCCGGCAGGTGTAACATACCTGGAGCGTTGGCAGATCGATGAAGATGTGCCTGTCCAGCCTCCCAGGTCTCATCAAGGCGTTATCCAAGACGTCAGCACGGTTGGTGGAAGCCAGCACTATGACATGATCCGTGGTTCCCATTCCTGTAGAACAAGCAAAACCAAAGGTGAGGGTTTCCACCATCAGGGCAGGATGAAGGGAATGTTTTATCCAGCTTTAGCACAAAGCTGGGGGCACTGACAGCACCCGTTGGGGCAGCTGAGGCTGAGAAAGTGTTGTCTTCAGCACAAGGCAGGAAAGAACCCCCCAGGTCACCCAGGCCAGCCTCTGGCCACCATGAATACTCTGAAATTCCCCTTTCATTTACCTAATAAGCCTTGTCTTAAAAGGTGGGTTTGCATTGGGTTTATTTTCCCATTTCTTTTGCCACATTTGGAAATTGCTCCAGCAGAAACCACAATGGAATCTCTATTCTGATGAGTTAGGAGGTGCCACCTCACCCCTGGCCTTAAGTCAGTTCCTTCTCCTTTACCTCCAGGCTGTACAAACAACATCTGCCAGCTGAAACAGCCTTTCCCTCCCCAATATTTCTGTGGAAAGCCCCTTCATTTACGTTTAACCCTCAGTCACAGATAGGCCACCAGGATCACCAGAAGGGACAGGCTCTCTTCTGACCAGCTCAGGTTAAAGCAGGGAGGGAAGGGACAGCCTCATGATCCATCAAGGGGCACGTTACAGCATGACTTGTCTCCTCACTGGCTGGCATGCAGGCATACTGCAGACCAGCATGAAGACCAACCCCGCAGAACTTCGGCTACAGACACGTAGGCAGACACAAGCCACAACCAGCTCTGCAGCGACGATGATCAGCATACACTAGAGCTCAAGCCACAGAAGGCTTTGTCTCCAGGAGCATCAGGATTTACAGGCTTTGTGAGAGCAGCCAGCAGTACGGAGGCATCAAAGGCAGGCAGAGCTTCCCAGGGAAGCCGGAGCACTGGCTGCTGGGGAGGGCAGAAAGGGGCACGCGGTTGTGCCGCTTGGGTGGGGAGCGATCAGGGTGAATCACCCAACCACACTGCTTATTTGTTACGTTCCAGCAGGTGCCCACAGGCCCCTGGGTGTGAGTCACCCCCCTGCAGCAGATCCAGCAGCCCCAGCGTACAGCAGTTCCCAGGGAGAGGCTGTGTTAGCCCCACGTGCTTCCTGCGCTGCCAAGTCACACGCTGCTGTTGAGAGGCAGCTTTATGCACGTCAGCCAGGCGAGTTTCATCTCTCTCTGGCTCCACCAGAAGAGCTGCCAAATGTGTCAGAGCTCAGCAGAGAGATTAAGGTTACAGGTAAGTCAGAGGAGCAGCTCCGTCAGCTGGTGCTCCAGCAAGCCTGGGTTCCTCCTCCCAGCAGGATGCTGTCTCAGTAAGCTCCAGGAGAGGATGGAGCTGGCTGTTCTTCAGGCACGTGCTCAACAGAGTGTGGTAAATAAGCAGGGAGACTGGCAGGCACCTGGGGGACAGCAAACTTCATCCCCATGGCAGGATTAGATGGTACAGCACATTATCTGCTTCGCGGCTGGGAAAGCTCTCTTAAAATAGGTCTGACTACTAGAAAAAACGCAGAATTCACAGAATCCCAGCCTGGTGTGGGTTGGAAGGGACCCCAAGGAGCACAGAGCTCCAACCCCCTGACACAGGCAGGGACACCAACCTCCAGGCCTGGAGCTACACAAGGGTGCCCAGGGCCCCAGCCAACCTGGCCTTCAACACCCCCAGGGACGGGGCACCCACCCCCTCTCTGGGCAGCCCCTGCCAGCCCCTCACCACTCTCTCTGCAAAGAACTTCCCCCCAATCTCTCCTCTCCCCCTTCCCTCCTCCAGCTTCACTCCAGCCCCCTTGTCCTGCCAGGCTCTGCCCTTGAACAAGCTGATTCCCCTCCTGTTCCTCTGCTCCCTTCAGGGACTGGCAGGCTGCAGTGAGGTCCCCCCACAGCCTTCTCTTCTCTTCTCCAGGCTGACCCAGCCCGGCTCCCTCAGCCTCTCTCCGTAGGGGAGCTGCTCCAGCCCTCTGAGCATCTCTGTGGCTCCTCTGACCCCTCTCCAACAGCCCCACATCTCTCTTGTCCTGGGGCCCCAGCTCTGGACACAGGACTCCAGCTGTCCCTCACAGGGCAGAGCAGAGGGACAATCCCCTCCAAACAATGCTGCTCCAAGAAATCTGCCACCGCAGTGTCCGATCCACGTTCCTGTTCCCAACGTGACGTCGCCTGGCGTGTCACAGGCTTTGGCTTCCACAGGGGGAAGCCTGGGGGTCGGCAACCTGCCCCCAGCACAGAGCAGGGGCAGATCTGTCTGGGATGTCAGGGGAAGAGCTGCTACCAGAGCAGATCCCGCAGCGTGTCCTGCGCTTCCAGTCCCCAGACACCCGTCAGCCCAGGACTGTCAGGCTCCTCTCACACACATTCAGAACAGAGGAGATATTTGGGTCACATTCCTCTTCCGCTTGTTTGTGGTTTCTGAGGGAAGATTTACTATTCAAACCAGGCACCTGTTCTGACAAAGACTGGAATACATGTGTCACTCCAGTTTTAAAAACAGCTTTTGTATGTACAGGCTCCCTCCAGTCCCTCCCCCTCTCCCACCAGACTCCCAGTGCTTCCAGAACACAAAGCAAGCCGTCAGAGCGAAGGAAGCCAAGGTCTCTTGCAGGAAGAGCACTACAATTATTCCCAAACCTGCGTACCAGAATTACCCAGTATCAAACTGCACATTCATCCCATACAGCTCGGCATAATAGCTCCTTTCCTGGTGTCCTCATCCCTCCTCCAGCCTGCAGCGCAGGTTCCATCTAGCTCTGACCCCCTTTTTCTTCCTCTACCTTACCTCTGAGTAATCTCAGCCGAGCACACGATCACTGCTAAGCTGATGACTCACAGATCTACTTCTGCACACAATTTCCCTTCCATGAAATTAATAGCTAACTGGGCTCTGTAACGCTGCCTTGCAGAACCTGAACCATCAATTTAAGCCAAAGACAGCTAAAACAGAGCTCTCAACCCCCCAATTTCAAGGGTTCCTCAGTACAAACACCCCTCAGTCCTCTTGGGTAGAACTGTTAACCTCCTGAAAGTACCTTATTCACCTGCATCCTACAAGCTGTTTTGCCACGATGCACGAGGCGCTTCAGCTCCTGTTCAGCACCACCTTGGGTTAGAGGATAGTTCAGTAACGCCTGTCAAGATCCCTGTGTATGAGCAGGAGCCAACAGCAAGTCCATGTTTCCTGCACTGGCCTGACAGCCCCTGCCAGCTGCCTCCTGTGTGACATTGCAAACTCCTTGGGTGATTTTTTTCGAGTATGTGTTTGATAAAGCACTTAGTGAAATGAGGGACTCAGTACATGAGCTGTATGAGACATGAATAAATAATCACAGAATCCCAGCCTGGTCTGGGTTGGGAGGGACCCCAAGGAGCACAGAGCTCCAACCCCCTGACACAGGCAGGGACACCAACCTCCAGGCCTGGAGCTACACAAGGGTGCCCAGGGCCCCAGCCAACCTGGCCTTCAACACCCCCAGGGACGGGGCACCCACCCCCTCTCTGGGTAGCCCCTGCCAGCCCCTCACCACTCTCTCTGCAAAGAACTTCCCCCTAAGATCTCCTCTCCCCCTTCCCTCCTCCAGCTTCACTCCAGCCCCCTTGTCCTGCCATTATCTACCCTTTTAAAATGAGACATTATGAATGTAAAAATAACTTGGGCAGCACACAGCAAACAAGGGATGCCTGAGGTACTTACTGAGGATATGTACCTTCTAAACTCACTTACCCACAGAGTTGCACCCTAATTTCTGCACTGAGGCTCCCCAAAACCCCCTAGAAACCACGCTGTGTTCTACAGACTGGAGGAAATGTGACATTCTGGGTGTGCTAGAGACACGGACTGTACAGACCACGAATTCCTGCACACACAGATGGGCCCCCTGCTCACTGCCAGCCTGCTGCCAGCTCGCCCTGCAACTGCCAGGAGCAGGAGAACCCAACAGCGGGAGGATTGCTGTCCTGTGTGTTGCTCCTGGGCGCTTCTGTCGACACCACCTACTACAGGGCTACACCTGCGAGCAGTTCTGCCTACTCCCAGCGTATCTAAGTGCTCAGCCAAGCTGCCCAAGTCAGCAGAGGAGCTGCTTGCATGTATTTAGGGTGATTTCTGGTACCCCCTAGCACTGTGTGTTTCAAGGGTGTTCCTCTGATAAGCAGGTTTCTGTCTGGCTGTTTAGGACCTACTCACAGCTCGTTCCTCTCCTTCAGGTTACCTGTGCTGAAGCAGAGAGAGGTCTGCACCGTGCTGTGCTCCTGGCTTACCACTTTCTCCTCCTTCTGCAGCAAGGGCAGAGATCCAGAACTCCAGATCACCCTGCATGCAGTACAGAGGAACATCCACCCTTTGCTGAGAGCATTCCTACTAGTCCCAGATCCTCTCCTTAAGGGAGGGCTGACGCTGGGAGCAAGCCCAGAAGGCAGCCTTGCAGGATGTGCTCTGCTGCAGCAGGGCTGCATCCCTATTTCATGGCAAGCATTCAGTGCAAACCCAGAGTTTTAGCTTTTAACCCTTTTAGAAAGGTCAGGAAACAGGGGGATGCTTTTACCCCTTTCCATTTTTCATCTGAAGAGACAACAAGCGTCCCAGAGTCCAGGGAAGAGGCGTCTCTGTCCCACAAAACAGCAGGCTGATCCAAACACTCCCTGATGGGCAGGTAGTTAATTATTCCTTACCCTCCCTCTGCAATTATGAGATTTAGCAAGAGAAACACTGCAAGCTGGGTCAGTGCTACAGGCTCTGACAGTGCTGTGACTAAAACCAGATCATTCTTTCTGACACTTGTGTGAAAGTGCCTGAGCAAAGGGCTGACTCCAGACGTGGTGCAGCCAGGACCCATCCAGAACCGTGGCACCAAACCAGGGCTGGTTCTCAAAGCTTATCTCTCTGTTTGGACAGGGATTTTGTAGACAGGCAGCCAAGGTGAGAATAAATCAGAGGATGGGAGAATTAGTCTATTACACATTGCTTATGCCCCTCTGGGACAATTAAACTTTAAAGCTCAACAGGCTTTAAACCACTACCTGTCTTAGATGGGATGTGGCAAGTATCCAGCGATGTTTAACAGCCAACTGGACCCAGATGTTACCCTCCACACACAGCAGCGCCCTTCCTGCCAATCCACCTTCCCTTGGTTCCCCAGTACTGCAAATAATTCTCCTCTAACTGCCAGCAGCCCCGAGCTGAAGCCCTTCCCTTTGGTAAGTGTTTGGGCTTGCTGCCCTCTGCCAGCCGTGGTCTCTAATGCACATTTTCTGCTGGTTTTAACAGCAGGTGGACGCTCCTGTAGTTCCTGGTGCAAACTCACTGGGGATGAGACACAACATTCTCTTCTGACTCAGGGTCTGCAGTGCAGTCACAAGAACAGTTGGCTCCGGGGTTTTAAAATTTACTAGATTTAGCCCCAAACCCTTAAACCCCCAGATAAAGGTCTAGATTTCATGAGAGGTATGTCACTCAGACACATGTCCTGAGCCAAACCACTTCCTTAGGCACCATCACCCTTGGAGAGATATGCTACAGTGCCTTCAGAAACCAGGATGGGTGATGGGGTACACGGGCTCAGATTGGGAGATTCCCAAGGGTTCTGCAGGAAAGCCTGGGTCAGTGGGAAGTGTGTACTGGGCACACAACTTCCACAAACCCTGTGCTGAACAGTGGCTGCTGCTCTTCCTCTGGACTCAGGGGAGAAAGAACAGAGAAGCAAACAACTTCAAATGAGCAATCCTTCAAAACCAGAGCAAGGCCAGCCCAGGCCACGCTGGTGTCCACACAGAATCACAAGGTTGGAAATGACCTTTAAGATCAAGTCACACCCTGGCTCTCAGGGCCACAGCCCCTTCGTGAAGCAGCAGCTTGAAATGCAGTTACCAGCAGTCATACCCACGGCCTTTTAGTAAGGACACAACCAAGCTGTAGTTCTGGGCTGAGTCCTGAAAAGGCCACGAAGCACAAGGCAGCCCTGTCCCAGGGCAGGTGGGAAGGAGCTTTGTTTCAGTGCAACGTTCATTACTTCAAGCAGGAAGAGAATGCTGAAGCGGCACGGCAAGTTCAAGCAGGAAAAAGAAGTAGAGGCCAACACATCTGAGATGCCAAGAGCCCAGAGTGCTGAGAGGCAGAGAGAAATAATGCCCTGGTTTCAGTCAGGATATAGTTAACTTCATTTGTAGCAGCTGATGGGATGCTGTGTTTGGGAGTTACAATGAAAGCAGTGCTGAGAACACCCTGATGTTCTTAGTTGCAGTCAGACAGTCAAGGACTTTCTCAGCTTCTTCCTATTTCTCTATTCAGGAGAAAGGAGGGGCGAAGCCAGGACAGGTGCCCCAGATGGGCCAAAGAGAGTATTCCATGCCAATGACGTCCTGCCCAGGAGAACGGGGGGCTGAGGGGAGGAAGAAGAGGGGCGGTGGCGGGACGCGTGCTGCTTGGGGGGACGGTCGGGTTCCGGGACAGCTCTGGGTGGTACCTGAGTTGTGTGGGTCGGGGAGAAACTGCATTGGGGATCAAGAGTTTCATCTTCTTTTGCTCTAAAGTCCTGTTAGTCCTAAAGTAACCAGGACAAATACTCACCATCCATTTCCACCAGCAGCTGGTTTAAGGTCTGCTCCTCCTCAGCGTTGGCGAACCCGGCTATGTTGGTCGAGCGCTTCTTGCCCACAGCATCGATCTCGTCGATGTACACGATGCAGGGAGCACGAGCCTGGGCTTCTCGGAACAGGCTCCGAACTCGGGCAGCACCAAGACCTGCAGGGGAAGGGAAGAAGAAACAAGCCAGAGTTAAAATTGTTAGTGCACAGAGAAGAAAATTACTAGCTGCTCACGAGGCGCCTGACACCAGGCAGCTGCCCTCCCAGTGCTCCTGGCACAAAGGAATGGCCGCAGAGCTCCTGTTTAACAGTCCTGGGGCACCGCTCCTCCTGGAGTACACCAGCCTTTAACTGAGCTCCTACCACTGCTCTAAGAGGAGCTCTGCCCCAACATGAGTTTCTGTTCCTTCCCCAGGTCAGAAGCTGGAATATTCAGCGTGTCCTTGCACACTGACCCTTGTTAGGGCTGGAGGGATCCAAGAGAGAGGAAGAAAAGGAGGAAGACGGAAAGCCTGAGGGACAAGGCTTTCCCCCTCAGCAGGGAGCAGCAGCAAATCCATCAGCATTCTCAGGTGTGGAAGGAAGCCTCAGCCAGTGGCCTGAACAATAGGTGCAGGGAAGTCAGAGATAATGCTGTCAGGTGAAGGATGAGGGCTGCACACTGGCACAAAGCAATTCAGAGGGCTTGCATTTTGGTACTGCATAACTAAGTACTCTCTACCACTGAAAACCTTTTATATATTCATTAAAAGCACCCAACTCATCCCCACTATGCAGAGAGAGGGTAAAACTGTCCTTTGCCAGAGGCCCAGCCAGCACCCTGTGGGTCCAACAGAGCAGGTAACCCCCATGCCCTTCTCCTCCTGAGGAGCTTACCTCCTATCACCTCCACAAACTCAGAGCCTGCCATGGCCAAAAAGGGCACCTGTGCTTCTGTAGCCACAGCCTTTGCCAGCAAGGTCTTTCCACAGCCTGGTGGTCCAAGTAACAAGGCGCCCTTGGGCACTTTAGCCCCCAGCTGAAGGTAGCGATCAGGATTCTGCAAGAGGACAGCTCTGTCAGACCCTCAGCTTTCAGAAAGCACCTGCACAAGGATACAGCCTCCCAGAGCTTCTACTGTGCAGCCTGGGCAACTCTGAGCTGCTACTGGGAGCAGCTACAACTGCATTCCTGTTAAGGGATTGGGAATATAAGGATGGACTCCTGCTGATCATGGCATAAAGCTGTCAGCTTGTTTAAAGAGGCCACTCAGTGTCACTAAGGACAAAGGGAAGGCTGCCCTCCTCCCCAGGCCAGCCACCTATCCCAGAAGACACACAGCACACACTTCCTTTGTTGTACTTTCACATACCTTTAAGTAGTCCACAAATTCTTTGACCTCCATCTTTGCCTCATGCATTCCTGCTACATCCTTGAAGCCGATCCCTTTCCCAGATTTCCCATCCACAATGGTGAAACGAGCCATTTTCAGCTGGTTCTGTGGAAGGCAGCACAGACACTGAGGGCATGCTTCGACTGGACAAGGCAGCAGCCTGGTAAGGCTGTTTGCTTGACTCCCAACTGCCCATAACAACCAGCACTAAAACATCCACCCACACACTGGTGTTTTAACTTTTGCTGTGAAAAGCTTTCACAGCCAGATAATTGACTCAAACTTCATAGAATCAGAATCCCAGCCTGGTCTGGGTTGGAAGGGACCCCAAGGGTCACAGAGCTCCAACCCCCTGACACAGGCAGGGACACCAACCTCCAGGCCTGGAGCTACACAAGGGTGCCCAGGGCCCCAGCCAACCTGGCCTTCAACACCCCCAGGGACGGGGCACCCACCCCCTCTCTGGGCAGCCCCTGCCAGCCCCTCACCACTCTCTCTGCAAAGAACTTCCCCCTAAGATCTCCTCTCCCCCTTCCCTCCTCCAGCTTCACTCCAGCCCCCTTGTCCTGCCAGGCTCTGCCCTTGAACAAGCTGATTCCCCTCCTGTTCCTCTGCTCCCTTCAGGGACTGGCAGGCTGCAGTGAGGTCCCCCCACAGCCTTCTCTTCTCTTCTCCAGGCTGACCCAGCCCAGCTCCCTCAGCCTCTCTCCGTAGGGGAGCTGCTCCAGCCCTCTGAGCGTCTCCATGGCTCCTCTGGACCCTCTCCAACAGTTCTAAATCTTTCTTGTATTGCAGGCCCCAGCTCTGGACTTCATTTATTTATCCACATGTTGGGAAGAGACAGAATAAACCTGCAGTGACAGTCCCAACACAACCCAGCTCAAACTCCACAGGGACCCGTCAGGGATACGTATGAAAAATGCACAGAATACCCAAAATCTTATTTGGGATGTTCTCCCCCATTTCCAAGCACCCTGATCCTCATGGGAGAGGGGACAGGTACAGTCTTGAAGAATTGATATTGATCAAGAGAAGGCTGTAAGTGCAGATGAACAGACACTGTGCAGCACTGCTGGATGCTGCCGCTGGTGTGTACTGCAACACAGCACAGGACAGAGCAGGAACTACAGGTTCTCTAATTTAACAGGCACCACATTTCAGTCTCCTGGTGTGTCTTCAGCCACAGCAACAGTCAAAACAAGAGTTTAGTTAAACAGCCTGCTTGTAACTGCTCGTTATGTTCTACTGGAAGCAGCTACTTGGGGTTCTTTTCCCTTTGAGAAGGGAGTTTATAGCCTCAAACATCAGTTTAGCCAAATGAAGAGTTAAATGTAGCAGGGCCTGGCTGTCCCCACTTGTGCAAGGGCAGAATCCAGTCCTCAAGGCTCTCATTACTCAACACTTCAAAATCCTCCCCTCCTCCAAGCAGCTGCATCCCTTTGTGTAAAGAGAATCCCAAAGCCAGGAGAGAACTGCAGAGGACACGAAGCGGGGAATCTAACAAGGGGCTGAATTCCCCGTTTTCACCCCCAACTCCCCACGGTCACAGCTGATTTCTACAGAGTTTCATCAGCTGATGCAGGCAGGGGTGGAAGAGGGGAGGAGGAGATGTGACTGGTGTTGCAAGTGAGGCATGTGGCATGAGCAGAACAGGCCAACACGTAATGAAACCCAGGATCTGAACATATTGTATAAATCCAGGGCTCGTTTGTGCAGAAAGCAGCAGTTCCTGCTCCTGGCTGGCTGGGAGGCACGCTGGCACAGCCCAGCGAAAAACACCATCTGCAGATGCGACTCATTAGCAGGCTTTGAAAATAGCAGAGCAAACCAGGCTGCAAAATTCACTGAGCTCAGCCCTTCCTGCTGCTGGGGAGAGAAAGGACCTCCCTCTGCCCAGTCCTGGGCTCCTCACCATCAGAAGGACATGGAGGTCCTGGAGTGAGTCCAGAGAAGGGCAACCAGGCTGGGGAAGGGGCTGGAGGGCAAATCCTCTGAGGAGCAGCTGAGGGAGCTGGGGGTGTTGAGCCTGGAGAAGAGGAGGCTGAGGGGAGACCTTCTCCCCACCTGCCCTGCCCTGCCAGGAGGGTGCAGAGAGGTGGGCGCTGGTCTCTTCAGCCAGGGGACAGGAGCTGGGACAAGGGGCACTGGGCTCAAGCTGGGCCAGGGCAGGGTCAGCTCAGCTGGGAGGGCAAAGTTCTTCCCTGGCAGAGTTGTGGGGCTGTGGCACAGGCTGCCCAGGGAGGGGCTGAGTCACCCCCCTGGGTGTGTTGAACAGAGGGGAGATGAGGTGCTCAGGGATCTGGTTTAGCTTAGGATGGGAATGGTTGGACTTAATGATCTTAAAGGGCTTTTCCAACCTGGTGATGCTGTGCTAAGGCCAGATACTCTACAGCCCAGTCAGATGATCAGGACAGGAAAAGAAACAAGATGTGTCAGAACTGGAGCATCCTTGGCACCGGTTAATTCACATTCTGAGGTGGCTTTGCTGAGGAAAGGGGAGATCAGGGGGATCAGGCCACCAGAAGACAAGACAGGATACTCACAAAGGCGTTGAATCCTCCCACCCGGCCCGCGACCCTGATCAGGCGGAAGATGCTCCACAGCATGGACACGGCCACCAGCGTCACTACCAGGGAAACGATGTCACTGCAAGGACAAAGCAAGACAGAGACAAATTGAAGGGTTTGGCCACAGCTTGGTAAGTATCACTTACTGTAACTATGGTCAGTACTTTAAAGGCCATGAGTGTAGCAATGAACAGACAGAACAGAGAAAATCAAACCTATATATATATAAAAAATTTATATACATTTATATACACACACATATATACATTTTCTATATATATGAATAAATAAATGGACATAAAGGTTTGATTATATATATAAATAAAGGTTTGATATATAGAATCATAGGCTGGTCTGGGTTGGAAGGGACCCCAAGGAGCACAGAGCTCCAACCCCCTGACACAGGCAGGGACACCAACCTCCAGGCCTGGAGCTACACAAGGTTGCCCAGGGCCCCAGCCAACCTGGCCTTCAACACCCCCAGGGACGGGGCACCCACCCCCTCTCTGGGCAGCCCCTGCCAGCCCCTCGCCACTCTCTCTGTAAAGAACTTCCCCCTAAGATCCAATTTAAACCTTCCTTCCTTCAGCTTTAATCCATCCCCCTTGTCCTGCCATTATCTACCCTTTTAAAAAGTTGATTCCCCTCCTGCTCCTTTGCTCCCTTCAGGTACCAGAAGGCTGCATATATATATATACACACACATACACACATATAAACCAGCCCCCCCAACCATTACATAACCTACAAAGGTAACCAGAGGACGCTGGCAAATCCCGCTTACAGCTGTGGAAGAAACTCAACCTCCCCATCCCCTCCAGAGGCATTTCTACTTATAAAACAAGCAGGACCTTCCAGCAGTCAATCCATACCCAGAGCAGAAGCTGTCAGGGCTGGCACTGAACCCAGCGGGAGCTCACTGCCTCCAGCAACAGCAGGGAGGCTCCAAAAATCCTTAGTCCTGGCAGGAATCCCAGTGTGGGTCTCCTGTTATGAGGCTGCTCTACCTAGTGTGGTTGGTTCTCCCTGGTCAAGCCTCTCAGAAGTCAGTAACAGATGTGCTCTGGCAATCAGCAGCGCTGATTTTCTGCACCCGTTGTGATACCAACTGCACTGGGATGGAGATGCAGACCAGAGATGGCACAGCTCATCTAGCACGGTTACAGGGCAAGCACGCTGAGGACAAACAGCCTGCGAGCTCTGAACAAAGGATGTGCTCAGCAGGAGGAAGGAGGACCATGTTTTAGAGGACAGGCTGGGATTTGTGGGACCCTGCTCTGCCTCGTGCCTGTGAAATCACCTGCTCTTGCCATGCTTGTCTTTAAACTAGGAGCCTGTGTCCCACCCCTCAGAGAGGGGTGATTTACTGCAGCAGAGGGCCAGCGGGTGCTGTATGCCCAGCTGCCTTTGTTTCTTCTCATGAGAGATCCCAGGCAATGCTGGAAACCAAAAGTCACCTTCAGTTTGCAAACTACACAGACAGGATTAATTCTGAAACACCCCAACTGCCCACCTCTGAGTAACCTGAATCCAGGCTGCACCTAAATGCTCTGTACCTCACGGGTTCCAACTCCAAGCTGAGACTCTGAATTCTCCAGGCATTTATCAAGTCTCCTGAGAGGTCTCTTTAAAAAATACATATATAAATCAAAAAAAATCTCTTTTGGAGGCAGGGGAAGCAGCTTGTGTTGGTGGCTGACTAACTCTTCAGTCTACTCTTCCTGTTATACACAAGTTTGAAAAAAAAAATTGGCATCCTGAATTTCAACTGAAGGTCTCCCACTGCACAATAAAAGTTTATCACCATATAACCCACGTGTTCAAGAAGTGCAAGTGTTATTTGCACAAGGACAAGTACCAAGGCCAAGCCCAGTCCAGGCATAGGAGCATGACGTGTCTGGGAGGAAGAGTCACACACACTGGCCATCCTCACCTGCAGTGGGAAAGCCCCTGAGCTCCAAAACCCTTGGAGCTACAAAAAGCAAGGACAAACTGTGCTGAAGTAGAAGCAGCAGTTAGTGGAGAGCTCTGCCAGGCTTAGGGACAGCAGTGCTCCACACCAGCCATCAGGGACAGGGGAGGACTTGTTGGGGACGCCTTCACCGGCGCTCTGAGTGAGCTCCACAGGGCTGTTTGTACTCTGGACCCCATAAATCCAGCTCCACATAAACAAGCTGCTGGTCATAACAGAAGGGCAAATAAGCCACGTCAGCAGCACATGCCCACAAAACATTAGCACATCATGTGAAAGCACAGAGTAAAGCCTGCTCAGGGCTCTGTAGTCTTCTGACAGATTTGACCACCCCAGGGAGGAGCTGAGTCACCCCCCTGGGTGTGTTTAACAGAGGGGAGATGAGGTGCTCAGGGATCTGGTTTAGCTTAGGATGGGAATGGTTGGACTTGAGGATCTTAAAGGGCTTTTCCAACCTAGTGATTCTGTGATCTGCCCTCTTACTGCAGAATTAAAAGCTTTGAGCATTTGCATTTTATTCTTTAAGCAAAGGACTCTGGCTGCAGGTAACAGAAGAGGGCTCTAAGTTGAATGAGAGTCTTTCTCTCACTGTGATTTTGGATGCCAGCACCAAAGCTGACGCTCAGTACGCGGCTCACAGCTGGAGCGAGCGCCAGCGCAGGCTGTTCCCTGAGCTACAGCTGCTGGAGAAACAGGCCAGAACTAGGTGTTTATTTTCCCAGCATGAACCACCACCGCAGGCCTTGCCCACACCATCTGAACAGGAAGGGCTGCTGGCACCACCAGCGCTCTCCACAGCCCAGGGTGTAACGTAACTTGTTGAGTCAGGGCTCCTGTCACACTCTGCACCTGAACAACTGATTACAGGGACAAAATGTGCTCTGCTGAGCACTGAGGCACAGCAACCAACATGTGCTTTCCTCAGCCTTGCTGTCACTGAGCAAAACCCCTTCGGTTTGCCCCATACCACAACTCCAGGCACCTTCTCAGGAGCCTCACTGTTGGAACATTAAGGTACACCCAGAGCCTGCCTGTTCCTAGGCAGCACGAGCTCCTCCAAAACTGAGACCACTTCTTGGTTCTCTAATTATATACCAACATCTAGCTGCAAGTCACTTCCCCCTTTCCCCCCTGGATGCCCTCACAAATGTAAGATCAAGAGTAAACACAGAATTTATATCATACTTTCCATAAAAGCCAGGGTGTTTGTAGGAAACAGGGATTCTCTCTCTCTCATCAATATTCAGCTCGTCCTCTGCAGCTCTCAGCTTCTCTTCAAACTTGTCAATGTTTGCCACCCTCATTGTGTACAGCAGCGTAACGTTCTGGGGATGGGAAAGCAAAAGCAGTGGTGAAGTAAGGATACAGCAAAGGGCAGAAGTGCACAAGCCAGATGAAAGTCTGCTTTATTCTACATGCTTTGATACTGCAGCAATGAGCTCACGAGCAGCCCACTGACACCAGGGTGCTGAAGGAACCTGGGAACACCTCTGGACTTTCCAGCACCATGCAGAGGCAGAAAGTCAAGATCTAAGTGTAGAAACAAGGAAATGAAACAACTTTGTAGGCAAGCTGAAGGATGGAGCTAGCATTATAAACCCAGCTCTGTGGATACCTGGGGCTCATGCAAAATTCATAGAATCCCAGCCTGGTGTGGGTTGGGAGGGACCCCAAGGAGCACAGAGCTCCAACCCCCTGACACAGGCAGGGACACCAACCTCCAGGCCTGGAGCTACACAAGGGTGCCCAGGGCCCCAGCCAACCTGGCCTTCAACACCCCCAGGGACGGGGCACCCACCCCCTCTCTGGGCAGCCCCTGCCAGCCCCTCCCCACTCTCTCTGCAAAGAACTTCCCCCTAAGATCTCCTCTCCCCCTTCCCTCCTCCAGCTTCACTCCAGCCCCCTTGTCCTGCCAGGCTCTGCCCTTGAACAAGCTGATTCCCCTCCTGTTCCTCTGCTCCCTTCAGGGACTGGCAGGCTGCAGTGAGGTCCCCCCACAGCCTTCTCTTCTCTTCTCCAGGCTGACCCAGCCCAGCTCCCTCAGCCTCTCTCCAGAGGGGAGCTGCTCCAGCCCTCTGAGCATCTCTGTGGCTCCTCTGACCCCTCTCCAACAGTCTCACATCTTCCTTGTCCTGGGGCCCCAGCTCTGGACACAGGACTCCAGCTGGGGCCTCACAGGGCAGAGCAGAGAGGGACAATCCCCTCCCTGTCCCTGCTGCCACCCCTCTGCTGATGGAGCCCAGGATCCCATCGCCCTTCCCAGATCCAAGAGCAATTCTGTCCATCCTGTCCAGGAAAGCCAATAGCCCTGGGAAGGTGTGTGTCTTCTGCTCCACTCAGGCTTCCTGGAGCTTGTTTCTGTATCCTGGTCAAATTTCATTTCATCCAGCAGTTTGCAAAGGGATTATAAACTGCTGAACAAAGTGGGATGGATCTAAAACCAGCATTTTAATCTCTCAAGCCAGGCTGGAATGATTCTTAGGGGCAACTCCTGGAAGTGAGTTAGTGATCTAACTTTGCTTTGGTTCCTTTTTGGGACGTTTAGGAAGGAAGTCTATGTCATAGAGTCTGATAGAGTCTGACAGAAGACCTGAAGCTAAAATCCAAGCAGGAGAAAAGCTTTGAAACCAGATGTAGCAATAAGAGTATACTGTCTCCTACACAGGTATTGGACTGAGCCAGGAAGGAAAAAAACTATTGACTTTTTCTAGCTGTTTGGATATAGGTCAGATTTTCTTCCAGGCCATTTAATTTAATTAAATAAATTTAAAATTCATTTAAAAATAAAAAATAAAATGAAAAATTAAATTTGAAATAAAAAATTAAATGAATTGAGAAATACTTTTAAAACTGTAAAAATTATTACTAAGCCTTAGTTTCCAGGCTGACACAAGTAACAGAAGTCCCCTGAACTTATCAGACAAATTAACATGTATAAATTAGTTCAGTTCTTTTCAAGAGCATCATCTAAGACCACTCATCCCCCCCACTGAAAGCCACTCACAACTTGTCCATGGGGAGTTCCTCCTGGGTGCAGATAAATCTCTACAATGTCACTTTCTGGCACCACCTCGATTCTCTGGACCTCCCCCTTTGCCAGCATCTCGTTGACAAAGTAGCTCCAGGAGATGCTGGTCCCTTCCCTGTTGTCGCTCATGGTGACTCGGAGCAGCAGCACGATGAAGGTGATGATGAGGAGCGCCCGTAAGCGCTCCAGGTGCATCTGGTTTTCCTTCTTCCTGCGTTTCTCATCCTCTTTAGAGAGAGAGATACCAGAGAAGAAAGGTATGAGCATGCATTGAGGAGCTTTCAGACCCAAAGAAAGGACAGTTAAAGGACAGGGATTAACACAACACAGGGCACTGTGGGGTTTTAAGGTTTTTATCCTGTGTTTGGTTTCTCCTTGAAGGACTAGGCTCACGAGCAGTACCTGGCTGGAGTCCTGTGTCCAGAGCTGGAGCCTGCAATACAAGATGTGGGGCTGTTGGAGAGGGGTCAGAGGAGCCACGGAGATGCTCAGAGGGCTGGAGCAGCTCCCCTCTGGAGAGAGGCTGAGGGAGCTGGGCTAGGGAAGGGAAGGCTTTGGGGGGACCTCACTGCAGCCTGCCAGTCCCTGAAGGGAGCAGAAGAACAGGAGGGGAATCAGCTTGTTCAAGGGCAGAGCCTGGCAGGACAAGGGGGCTGGGGTGAAGCTGGAGGAGGGAAGGGGGAGAGGAGAGATTGGGGGGAAGTTCTTTGCAGAGAGAGTGGTGAGGGGCTGGCAGGGGCTGCCCAGAGAGGGGGTGGGTGCCCCGTCCCTGGGGGTGTTGAAGGCCAGGTTGGCTGGGGCCCTGGGCAGCCTTGTGTAGCTCCAGGCCTGGAGGTTGGTGTCGCTGCCTGTGGCAGGGGGTTGGAGTTCTGTGCTCCTTGGGGTCCCTTCCAACCCAGACCAGGCTGGGATTCTCCAAGAAGCCTGTAGTGGATGTCACCCCTCAGCTCTGTGATGAATCACTTTGCTCTCTAAGCTGGATGTAGCAGATAACCCAGCAGTGAGGAGATGGCATCGAAGAACAAAAGTGGGTGGGCTGGACCCATCCCCTGAGCTTGTCACTGTCTGTTGAAGTGATGTCCTTATCTGCAAGGCTGCATTGTTCCTATCTGGGAACCAGCCTTTCCTGTGAGATGTGGAGCAGAGGGAGGAAGCTGATGAAAAATGATGCCGGGTGTCCCAAGGACAGGGAACTTTTTATAGCCTCTGACTGGGTCATATGTTTGTCCCCTGGTTTTGTTGCAGTGTGTGGAGGGTCTAATAGGTGGCTGGTGATAAATTACAGTGTCAGAAGGTTTGTTATGAATTTGCAAATAAATGGGGTCTGGGCTGCAGCAGGCAGCTGCAGGAGCAGCCCAGGGTGATTTCATTTGGGGTGTAGATGGGTGTTTATTCACACCGTGTGGCTGTTGATGTTCAACTGGGTATCAGGAACAAGTGCTAAATTATATATCCAGAACATCTGCCTGTGACTGGGAAGAGGAGATCTCTGTTGTCATCTGAATGAATCAAACACGAGCTAGCAGCTGACATTGAGCTGTACTGTGACAGTCCTTTGCAGACCACAGGGTTTTCAATTGGCCTATGCAGTGCAGAAATCCTTGGGGGTCTGGAGAGGAGGGGAAAAAAAGGGGGTTGATGGCAAAGGCTTGAAGTAAACCGGGTAGGTTACTCAGTGTTGTACCGTGTCAGCTTTCTGTTGAGTGACTCAATATCCATTTAGCCCCCAAAACATTCAACAAACTTGTCCCTTGAATCCAGTCAGGTTTAGTTTTAGTTACTATTAACAGGTCATTCACATACTGCAGAAAGATTCCATCTCTGGAGGGAGGGTCCCATGTTTCAGGTTCTGCACACTGATTCTCAGAGATGGTTGGACTTTTTTAAAATAAATGTTTATTTTTTTAAATAAATCTGTTCCTAAAGCCCCCATAACCAAGGGTATGATTACAAAAGGATCATCATGGGGTATAAAACCCAGCCATCAGGTATCTCAACACAAAGAAACTCCTGCAGTTTCTAGGAACTAGACTTCTCCAGGACCCTTAACCTACAGCTGAATAGCAAAGAACACCGTTCCTGGACAGCTGGAAGGCAATGCAAAGCATCCTCTACCCTGCATGTCATTAAGGAGAAACCCAATCTACTTCTAGGCTTACATAAAGTGTGACTACCTTTACAGACCAACATTCATACTGCACCATAAGCTACCCAGCAACATTCAGTAACTGGGAACCAGTGAGTGGATGCGACACTGGCGAGCAGCAGCTGTGGGAATGCTTCCAGCTCCTCAGTCTCTGAGAGGCTCCACGAAGCACTGATTTGCCATTAACCCCACATCTGAACTCTCTGATTAAAGCCTTGCAAGGGCTGCAGTGACAGTTTGAAGAGTTCTTTTTAATAATTACTGCAGAGACGAGCATCCCCCTGGAGACACGGGGTAGCGCTTCACCTCCCAAAGTCACACTACCCATTAATCACAGGAGGAGAGGCCACCAAACCCAGCATGGGACTGTCTGCTAATTCTAATGGCTACAACACTTCTCCAAGGCACTGTGAGGACTGGCAAACACTCAGTGCCCCAATCTTTAAGCTCTGATTTCCCTAACAAGGACACTGTGATACCTGTGCTCACATCCTGGAGAAGAGAAGGCTGTGGGGGGACCTCACTGCAGCCTGCCAGTCCCTGAAGGGAGCAGAGGAACAGGAGGGGAATGAGCTTGTTCAAGGGCAGAGCCTGGCAGGACAAGGGGGCTGGAGTGAAGCTGGAGGAGGGAAGGGGGAGAGGAGATCTTAGGGGGAAGTTCTTTGCAGAGAGAGTGGTGAGGGGCTGGAAGGGGCTGCCCAGAGAGGGGGTGGGTGCCCCGTCCCTGGGGGTGTTGAAGGCCAGGTTGGCTGGGGCCCTGGGCACCCTTGTGTAGCTCCAGGCCTGGAGGTTGGTGTCCCTGCCTGTGTCAGGGGGTTGGAGCTCTGTGACCCTTGGGGTCCCTCCCAACCCACACCAGGCTGGGATTCTGTGATCCCATTGAGGAGTGCAGCCCAGTTAAGCAAAGCTCGTGCTCTTGCCTTAAGGAGGCTGTGATGCCACAAGCCAGGCTCAGAGTCAGCAGCAGCTGATGCTTTTCTTTCAGAAGCTAGTTAACCCAAGGGGATTCTGCCCTCGTGTTTAGGCACAACAAGGGGAAAGCCAAGCTATTATGCTCTTTGATGATACCCAGGCTAAAGTTTATGGTACAACTCAAGGTTGTGTTATAACAGATGACTTAAATGCTAAGGACCTTCCAACCTTCAGTGAAGGTCTGGAGCCCTCCACCCACAGGTTCATCCCTCACATAAAGGTCCCATCAACAAGCAGCACAGCATCCCCAAACTCACACAAGACACCACCAGCCCCCACAAGCAATCACCCAGTGTCACAACCTGACCAAAGCAACAGGTCTTTGTCATGCTTCTGCTGAGACAGAAAAACAAGACCTTCACCTGGGCCACTTCTGACATTTGTCTCAAACTGCCCCACCAGGCCCAGAGGTACAACACTTCACAGCTGAAGATCTACACCACAGGGTCTGGAAACGTGCCTTAAACAGAGCCTAGAAAGTCCCTGTGTGCCCTTCAGCCCTTGGGGGGCTGTAGGGAAAGAGCAGGGACTCAAGGTGGACTCAACAAAGGTGGGAGGAATTTTCTTTACAGAAGTGGAAGAGTCAAGTTACACTTTTTAAGTGGAATGCAGCAGTTGTCAACTTCCAAACAGCAGAGAGCCCACAACAGTACCAGGGGACACCCACTAATCCACTTGGCTTTGAAAAACCTAACCAGGAGGTTGTCACCAGGAAGGTAACAATGCCTCCACAAGGATCAGAACACTGCCTGTCAGTGGCTATGAAGAGTTTTTGTCTAGCACACAGAGGCTCTTTTCCCCCTGCACCCCCCTCCCCACCATCTGTGTCATTAAATTCCTCATCCCCATAAACTTAAGGTACAGGGAGCAAACCTGTCAACTTCCCAACATGATCCAAAACATCCCAGAGCTCCCCAGGTTCCAGAACACATTTAGTGAGATAAATCTAATTCTCAAGAAGTCCTGCCCAGCAGGATGCCTGGGGCTTAGGCAGTGTAAGATCTGCAAAGAGCAGCATTGAGGAAGACTGACTTAAATGAAATTAAATTCTGAGCAAGTGCCATTAGTAACAGAGCTCAGAACTCTCTGAAGGATCTATTTATAACTTTGAGCTCTGTAAATCACTGAAAGTAGACACACATCAGCAGTGAAGGTAAATCACAGAATCCCAGCCTGGTGTGGGTTGGGAGGGACCCCAAGGGTCACAGAGCTCCAACCCCCTGCCACAGGCAGGGACACCAACCTCCAGGCCTGGAGCTACACAAGGGTGCCCAGGGCCCCAGCCAACCTGGCCTTCAACACCCCCAGGCACGGGGCACCCACCCCCTCTCTGGGCAGCCCCTGCCAGCCCCTCACCACTCTCTCTGCAAAGAACTTCCCCCTAAGATCTCCTCTCCCCCTTCCCTCCTCCAGCTTCACTCCAGCCCCCTTGTCCTGCCAGGCTCTGCCCTTGAACAAGCTGATTCCCCTCCTGTTCCTCTGCTCCCTTCAGGGACTGGCAGGCTGCAGTGAGGTCCCCCCACAGCCTTCTCTTCTCTTCTCCAGGCTGACCCAGCCCAGCTCCCTCAGCCTCTCTCCATAGGGGAGCTGCTCCAGCCCTCTGAGCATCTCCATGGCTCCTCTGGCCCCTCTCCAACAGCCCCACATCTTGTATTGCAGGCCATGGGAACCTTCACAGTGACTCTTGCATGCTGCCCACCCTCACCCACGTCTGGGTCATTAAATACCACCATAGACTGTACATACCCTCATCCTCCTGTGGAGATTTCTTTTTGAACCCTCCATTCTTCTGGTTACTCCACTGAGAGCTTGAAGTAGTAAAACAGTAAGTGCTACCTGCAGGGAAGCAGAGGTAAGGAGTTACTACCAGAAGACCTCAGGAGACAGAGAGACACACAAGCTCCAGATGCAGAGAAAGCCAAGCTTCACATCCCTACGAGTGCACAGCTTTGCTCATGGGCCAAGGAAACAGGACAGCCTTGCCAGAGGGAGTAACAGGAGGGATGGATTCCTTATATAACATATACATAGAATGACAATTTAATCCAAATATGGCTTTGTTCAAGGATTGCTTTCATGTGGCAAAGAAAATAGTTTGGAGAAACATCCTGAGTGTTGACACACATACACACACACCCCAAGGCACCAACCCCCAGTTAGCACTGGCATGGCTGGGTGAGGGGAGTCTTGTGCTAGGGACTGTAAATGCTCAGGAAAGATGTACTGGAGTTAGACCCAGGTTTCTCAGTAAAGGCACTAGGATGTGTTAATGAAAGCCATGAAAATAATGCTACAAGCAGCAAGACTTACAGCTGCTGCTACAAAACAATGAGCAAAGGCTTCTGCACCAGGAAACAGCCAGAAGTTCTGAAGGAAAACTGACTCAAGGACAGCAGTTTCCTTGTTCTGTGGTGTCTCAAAAGGAGGAAGAGGAGTAAGCCTGGACTGCTCATCCCCTGCTAGCCCTACCAGAGGATTTGCTGCCATTGGATACATTATGTATTTTAACTGAAAACCACCCCAAAACCTCTCAAAGGTAACGCTGCCTGAGATCACCAGGTGCCCAGTTTGGCTGCAACTGTTTTTGTTCAAACCTCAAAGGCAGCAGCCAAATTCTCTTCCCAATTAGAAGGCAGCAGGGAGGAAAAAACAACTGCCTTGGGTTTACCTGCCTGTGCTTTTGCTGCATGTAACCAGGGGCATTTTCCAACACACACTTTCAGCTTGCGCTGGGGCAAGGCTTTCAGTGACATCACATCATGCCACTTCTGAGAAAGGCAAATCACAGAATCCCAGCCTGGTCTGGGTTGGGAGGGACCCCAAGGGTCACAGAGCTCCAACCCCCTGACACAGGCAGGGACACCAACCTCCAGGCCTGGAGCTACACAAGGGTGCCCAGGGCCCCAGCCAACCTGGCCTTCAACACCCCCAGGGACGGGGCACCCACCCCCTCTCTGGGCAGCCCCTGCCAGCCCCTCACCACTCTCTCTGCAAAGAACTTCCCCCTAAGATCTCCTCTCCCCCTTCCCTCCTCCAGCTTCACTCCAGCCCCCTTGTCCTGCCAGGCTCTGCCCTTGAACAAGCTGATTCCCCTCCTGTTCCTCTGCTCCCTTCAGGGACTGGCAGGCTGCAGTGAGGTCCCCCCACAGCCTTCTCTTCTCTTCTCTAGGCTGAACAATGATGTTTTCTTTTCAGACTTTGCTAACAAGGCACAGAAAGATTCCCTATTTTGAAGTCTGCAGTTTTTAAATTAGCTTTTAGGCCTAATGAGCTGGGTGCTCCCTTAATGGCACTGAGCTTCTTGAGGAAAGGTGCTGCTGTTCAGCCCTGTCACCAAACAAGAAGCTCGAACCCCTGTGAAGGGCACACAGCTCCCACAGCCCAGGGCAGAACGGCTTTATTTACATCTCAGGAACACTGTGGTGAAGGGAAAGTCAACATTCTTAATAAATAAGACTCTTTCCCCTCCTTCACAGGCACAGTTGTTCTTCAGGACTCACCTAAGAGATTCCAAAGCCTGACTGGATCACGAATTATGTACTGTTTCTCCAGGACTCCACAGAGACCTCGGCGTGGTGGGGAAAGTGTTTGGGACAGGAGGCTCTGAGGAGGAAGAGAAAGGAAAAGAATCACAGAACTGTAGGGGTTGGGAGGGCCCTCCAGAGCCCATGGGGTCCAACCCCCTGCCAAAGCAGGGTCCCTAGGACAGGGCACACAGGGCGGTGTCCAGACGGGGCTGGAATCTCTCCAGAGAAGGAGACTCCACACCCCCTGGGCAGCCTGGCCCAGGGCTCCCTCACCCTCACTGGGAAGAAGTTCTTCACAGAATCACAAGGTTGGAAAGACCTTTGAAGATCATCAAGTCCAACCAATCCTATGACCATGACTACTCCATATTCCATGAGACTAAGGCCTCTAAGCATGACAACACTGTGGGCAAATTGCAGCACCAGTTGCAGCTGGGAGACCTGAATATTATTCCTGGTTGTGCTGTGAGTTTGCCACGTGAGTCTGAAGGTGTTGTTGATCACCCAGTTTAAAGAAAGCCCATGTATAAATAGAAACATACACTCAAAGCACTTGAAAGCGTTATCTTTTCCCTCCACGTATCGCTCCACTCTTCACTCTAAAGATATGTTGGATGTCAGTTCTTAAGATGCACAGATGCCCTCCCACAGCAGGAAATCTTAAGGGCTGATCCTTCCTAACCCTCCAGCACGGCAGGAAGGACAAGGCAGCGCTTTCCCTGGGGTAATTCAGCAGTGATCCTGCAGGTCACGTTCACATTTAAAGGCGACCTCACATCTGAGCCCATGTTTACTCCCACTGAAGACAAATCTCACCCTTTCCTCGACCTGGGATTCCCATCTCACCAGCCCTTGAGAGCACAGGCAGCAGAGCAGGCAGGGGCATGGACCAGGCTCAAGTCCTTCACCCTTTTTGCCTGCCCTGCTGGACAGCAACTGACCACTTGTGCCAGGCCCGAGAGGGGAAGGAGCCTCTTGGGATTGGTGCTTTCTAGAACAGAACACCTTAAGCTTATCCCAGAAACACCAGGCACGGTTCATGCTGCAGCCCCACAGCTGTTCTTCCCCCACCACAACAAGGGCTGACGGTGCTTTTTCACCACACTGAGGGAAAAACACTGTCAGGAAGCCTTAAGCTGTGCTAGAGGCCAGATTTGGGCAAGACCCTTGGGTTCCACGCTATGGGCAGTGTCAAGAGGCCCCACACTACCAGAAGTGCAGGGAAACGGGGCCTGTGCCGAGGTGCCGGTATCAGGAAAAGCAAGGGGCCAGCGTGAGCGTGTTACCAACCCCCTTGAGCCGGTTTGCGGCGGCTCGGGAACCGTTCCACGGCGTCTCCCCCGGGAGCTGCACCACAGCCCGGCCTCAGAGAAACGGCCCGTCGAGGCCCGCCGCCGGGAGCGCTGAGCCGGCCCCGCAGGCCGAGCACCGGGCCGGGCTCGCCCCGGGAAGGCAGCTAAAGAGGCGGCACCGGAGCGCCCCAGCCCCGCCGCCCGCTGAGACCGCCGAGCCCCCCCGTCTCCCAGGGCTCGGCGCCGCGCTCACCGCCGCGCACGGGGGACGTGAGGCCCCGCCCCGAGGCCGGCCCGCCCCGCTCCCCGGGCCCCGGCGCCGCCGCTCCGTTACCTGCGGGCCGCGTCCCGCGCTGAGGGCCCCGCCGCCGGGCAGCGGGCGAGCCCGGGCCTGGGCCGGGGCGTGCGGCGGGAAGGGCCGCCCCCAGCCGCTGCAGCGTCCCCGGAGCAACAGCAGCCGCAGTAGCGCCATGGCGCGCCGGCCGCTCCGCCTGGAGGCCTCCGAGCGGCGGCAGCGAGTGAGCGCCGAGGGCAGGGCCGCACCAGCGGGCCGCTCCGCTCCCCGCCGCGCCGGGAGCCGGAGGCCTCAGCGGGTCCGGAAGTGCCCGCTGAAGAGCGAGCGGCCATCTTGAAAGCGGGCCGGCAGCAGGGGGACTGCCATGCCTCAAGATGGCGGGCGCAGTGGCGGGGCGGGGCCGAAGAACGCCCGTCGGCTCCGCCCCCGGGCCTCTCCCGCGCGGGCCGTCCCGGCAGCCCCCGCGCGGTGACCGCGGCAACGGGGAATCCCGGCGGCCTCCTGAGGCGCGGCCGGGCTTGGGGCCCCGACCAGCCCCGGGATCGCCCAGACCAGGCCAGGCCCCTGCAGCCCGGCCTCGGCCAGGCGCGTCCCACAGCTTGGCCTCGGCTTCGGCTCGGTCCCCCGCAGCCCAGCCCGGCCCGGCCCGGCCCGGCAGGCTTGGCCTCGGCTTCGGCTCGGTCCCCCGCAGCCCAGCCCGGCCCGGCCCGGCCCGGCAGGCCAGCTGCCCTCCGCAGGCTGGCCCCAGGCCAAGGTCTGCCTGGCCAAGCTGCCCGGAGCAGATGCTCACGCAGTCCCGCCAGGCCCTCGCGGCCCGGCCTTGTGCAGGCAGCCCCCCTGCCCAGCCGTGGCCTGGCTCCCCAAAGAGTTGTCAGCGGGGGAACAAACACCTGTGAGGAACAAGCAGGTTCCTGCAGGCACGGGAGAGCAGCCACCGGCCTTCGCCCCGAAGACATGGCTTGTGGGGATGGCTGGCGGGGGAAGCAGCCCCTGCACAGTCTGGTGGTGTGAGTACGTGAGCTGCCCGGCCTTATCGCTCTTGGCGTCATGTCCCACGTAATCCTGACAGGAGGAAAGAAACAGCTCTGCAATCTTTGACTCAGCGGAGAGGAAGGAGACCAGCTCCCTTCCTCCTTTTGCAGCTGTTGCTGAGGAAGAGTCCCCTCCTGAGAGCTCGAGGTACGAGTTAGCTGGGGTAGAACCCAGCGTTTGGTGCCTGCAGCTGAGCTTGGATTAACAAGTGCGCTCAGTGGTAAAAGGAGTGAACAAACACATACACATTTATATGTTTGCTCTTTGTCAGGAAGGTGAGCTGGCTCCTGTGATCTGTCTTCTGTGGAAAAGCCATTACAGTCTGTTTTGACAACTCACAGTAGCCAAGCTACAGCACGACTGGCACGGGCTGTGTTGAAGAGGGTTCTGCTGCCACGCGTGCGCAGGTCTAACGGCGGTGGAAACCCCCCGGGTGTTACACCGGGGTGAGTCAAGGTTCGGAGCAGTGTTAAGCTCCCCGTGTACAGATATCACCGAGGTCGTTGTATTTTAAGTCCTTGATCCGAAATCTTGTGTAATCCCTTTCTATTTTGTACTAGCTGTGTGCGGCAGGGTGGGTGGGCTCTGTGTCCTCTGCTGAGCGCTCGGTTGGGGCAGGAAGGCATTTCAAAGCAAACTTCCCCTCCCTCCTGCTGCAGTTCTGAGGCGGAGATTTTGTTTGCCAGGCCTGTGTGTCTGATCTCTCCCGCCCGCTTCCTTTGGTGTGCCTTCAAGAAGTCATGTTTCTTTCTCCCCTCCCAGGCTGCTGGCCAGGATGGTTTTTGCCTGGAGCATCTGCCCTGTGAGGAAAGGCTGAGGGAGCTGGGGCTGTTCAGCCTGGAGAAAAGAAGACTAAGGGGGGACTTAATTAATGTTTATAAATATCTTAAGTATGGGACACAGGGGGACATGGGCAGCCCCTTTTCAGTGTCTGTGGGGACAGGACAAGGGGCAATGGGCTCAAGTTGGAGCACAGGGAGTTCCCCCCAATGTGGGGAAGAACTTCTTGCCAGTGAGGGTGAGGGAGCCCTGGGCCAGGCTGCCCAGGGGGTGTGGAGTCTCCTTCTCTGGAGAGATTCCAGCCCCGTCTGGACACCGCCCTGTGTGCCCTGTCCTAGGGACCCTGCTTTGGCAGGGGGTTGGACCCCATGGGCTCTGGGGGTCCCTTCCCACCCCTGTGATTCTGCAGCTTTTCCTCCCTCCCTCCCATCCATGTTTCTCCCCTCAGGCAGCTCCAGGACAACTTTTAGGTACCGTCACTGTTGCCAGTTCTCCTGACTCACCTGAAGTATCTCAGGCATTCTGGAGTGGGAGGTTGTATGGCTACATAAAATAATAATAAATAATTATCTCCCTTCCCAGCAGGACTGAATTAGCATCCTCTTTCTAGAAGAGTCTCTCAGGATGTTAATTGTCATCTGCCCCCTGGGATGTGTCTAAGTAAACCTTCTACCAGCAAGGTCTATTAGCATGTTAATGTCCTCCTCGCTCCTGGAAGTCTCTTTGTATCACTGGCTTAATCGTTGAACGGCTTAATTTACAGACACAAAATTAAACTGGTTGCAATTAATCCATATTGGCTGGTCATAGCTTGCAGTGTCGCAGTGGGGATGTGGCAGTGGGATGTGACAGTGGGCTGTGGAGACACCGGTGGCTCCTCCACCCCACGGATCCCACTGGGAATGGCTCAGGGAGATGCTGCACGGCCCAGTTGCTCCATGGGGCGTGCTTGGCTCATCTCCTGGCAGGCTCTGCTCACTGTCTGCCTGGTGAGGAATCCCTGTCTCTTGTCCTGGCCAGGACTGGAGGCTGTGAAAGCCAGGGCTGGCCCCTGCGAGGCTGCACAGAGCCCAGGCACGCTCAGAGCAGGAGGTGAGATGGGTGTTGCAGAGCAGAGCTGGTGAGCGGTGGCAGAAGCTGCTCAGGCTCAGCACAGCCATGGGCAGGGTGTGAGCTCTGTTCCATGCCAGCCTGATGGGCTGGGTGGTGTCACATCTTCCCCCACCCTAGGAGGGATCCACGGTGGGGTTATTAACACTTTGGAGAGGAAATGGCACATTGGGAATGCTGAGGGATGGAGGAGGCTCCCTCCAGCACAGGCACAGAGTGGAGAGGTGCTTCCAGCAGGGAAACATGACCCTGCTTCCACTTCACTCCAGGCATGTCACTCCTTGTTTCCATCCATTTTCTGATTAGACCTGTTGCTAATTAGGCCTGCTCTCTTTTTAGAGAGTTGCATCATTGAAACAAGTACAGCCCAGTGAGAAGTGAAGCAGTGTGCTTGGCTTAGGCAGGACCTGACCAACTTCTGCCGGGCTGACCCAACAGAGAGCCAGCCGGGTTGTGTTCTGCCTGCCTCACAGCTCCCAGGCAGAGAAGGACCTGGGGGTGGTGAACATGAGCCAGCAGTGTGCCCAGGAAAGCCAAGGGCATCCTGGCTTGTGTCAGAAATAGTGTGGCCAGTAGGTGTGGGGAGGGGATTGTGCCCCTGGACTGGGCACTGGGGAGGCTGCACCTGGAGTGCTGGGTCCAGTTCTGGGCTCCTCAGCATCAGAAGGACATGGAGGTCCTGGAGTGAGTGCAGAGAAGGGCAACCAGGCTGGGGAAGGGGCTGGAGGGCAAATCCTCTGAGGAGCAGCTGAGGGAGCTGGGGGTGTTGAGCCTGGAGAAGAGGAGGCTGAGGGGAGACCTTCTCCCCACCTCCCCTGCCCTGCCAGGAGGGTGCAGAGAGGTGGGCGCTGGTCTCTTCAGCCAGGGGACAGGAGCTGGGACAAGGGGCAATGGGCTCAAGCTGGGCCAGGGCAGGCTCAGCTCAGCTGGGAGGGCAAAGTTCTTCCCTGGCAGAGCTGTGGGGCTGTGGCACAGGCTGCCCAGGGAGGGGCTGAGTCACCCCCTGGGTGTGTTTAACAGAGGGGAGATGAGGTGCTCAGGGATCTGGTTTAGCTTAGGATGGGAATGGTTGGACTTGAGGATCTTAAAGGGCTTTTCCAACCTGGTGATTCTGTGATTCAGTGAGGACCAGCTTGCACCCTTTTAACGATGGAGGGCAGTGAGAGCTGAACAGGTCCCAACTCCAGCAGAGAATCACCCAGCTGTTTCAGGTCCATGGGGTTCTCACTGTGACACTCCCAGCCAGAGGACACAAGTGTCCGTGTGACACAGCCGTACCCAGCTAGGAGGACTGGTTATTTACAGCCGCAGCACGTAGCTGGAGTTGACTGATTCCTATTCCTCCTTTCACACTGTGCCTCAGAGGCAGCCAGATGAAGCAGCACAGGGAAGGAGGGGCTGGGGGGGTCCTTGGCTCGCTGGTGCCAACACAAAGTGACGCAAGAACAGGGAGTCAAGTGGTTTTGCCGCACGGCGGCTGCGCTGTGCCGGTGGCATGGGCGGCTCCGGCTGCGCTGCCTACGTGGAAGCCAGTGCTGTCCTCTGTGTGTGTGCCAGAGATGACCTTGGGAAAGGTGGCTTCAGTCGCTGCCCTTGGACTGGCAATATGCTCCTTTGGGAGTAAGCCAGTATTCCGAGAAGACAGATAGAACCTGATCCAGGCTTGGCCCTGCTGGGATGTGCTCCAGCCATGACATCACTCAGTAAGGCCACATGTATTTACTACTGGGGAAAGGTGCTGGGTTGGAGTCTGAGATCCCTGGGTTATCTCCTGAGCAGGTTAGGTGCAGGAAGCAGCATTACCAGCCCCATCCCTGTATTTTTCATGCCAGGAGAAACCTGTTTCCACAGCCAACGTAGCCCTCAGCTCTGCTACGCCTGAAAACTCACCTCTCCTGTTTCCATGCTCCCTGTAAGATGTTCTCACCACCCCTGCTTTTACCCCTTGGCTCTCAGGAAGCTGCTGGCAGGATCCCCCCAGCTCCTCAGCTCAGACTCCTTTCACCACAGCGCTTCGGAAAGCGAGTGAACGGATACCTGGAATCAGGTGGCGGCCGTGCCATGCACAGACCTTACATCAATAATGAATCCAAGGATTGAGTGTAGAGACAGAGCTGCTGGGAGGTACATTCAGATTGTTATTTAAAGGGTGAAGAATTGCTGTTACCTGCCCAGCAGCACCAGGCAGGGCTCCTCGGCGGCGGCAGAGCCTGGTGCTGACTGGGAGCACCTTTCAGCAAGGTGCGTCTCTGCCTGAGAACCAGGTGTGGTTTTTTTAGGTGACCTCTTTGCAGATGACAAGTCAAGGTCAGGGATAGATGCTGCCCTTCAGCACAGCAAGGCCAAGTGTCCCAGAAAGCCTCAGGCTCGGGAACAAAGGACATGCTGGGAAGAGCACACGCCTGGCCCTGAAGCACAGTGAAACTCCTCACTGGGGAAGGAGCTGGTCACCAGCCAGTGTTTTTATGAGAGCCAGGCCACAACCATCATCCCTGTTCCTTCAGGAACAGCTCAGGATCACTGCTTCATCCAGTGCTTCCTGCTGCTGTTGCTCGACCCACATCCTGACCTGTTCCTCCAGGACATGGAGGGCATCATGGTGGCATTTAAACGGCTCCTCCCTGGGCACAAGGAGAGCACACCACGGCCAGGCAGTGCTGGGGTACAGACTTTTACCTCTGAGTCACCCCTAAAGACCAGAGAGTTGAAGACAGGCAGGTGACAGATGACTGCAGGCAGGGGATCGCAGGTGCCGGGCAGTACAGCAGCAGCCATGGAGCTGTCTGCCAGGCAGGGCTGGCAAATCGCTAGAGAAGCCAAGCAAAGCCTGGCAAGGAGGAGCAATACTCGGGCAGCCTGACACGGGTACCTCACAGCTCAGCTTGCAGGGGTAGAGCAGGAGGAGGGAAACTCAGGAGGCCACGAATGAGCAGATTGCTCCACGGGCGTGCGCTCCCTGGAGAGCTGCTGAAGCCTGCAGAGCTCAGGAGGAGCCTGGGAACCCATCTGCGTGCAGGAGGTGGCTGAAGTCATCTCCAAAGCCCGCAGACTGGAGGAGGTCGGCAAGCTCTGAGCCAGCAACTGTCACTCCACACCCTGAAATCCATAAGCAGGCTACAAGCCTCAAGCCTGTCATTAGGAATCATGAAAACAGTAATTAGACCAGGACCATCAACGAGTTCACGCCTAGAACATCAATACCAGGCATTTACCCAGCAGCAGGGGACCACTACCCTCAAAAAGCATCCTCCTCTGGGGATGCAGGAGGCCTCAGGCTCTGTGGATTTACTGTTTGTGTAGGCCTAAGGTCCTGTGTTAAAACAACTTTGCTCCCTGTGAGAGCAGCTCTGAGGGGTCAGAGCCCACTGCTGCCTGTGCAGGAGCTCAGCCAGCTCCCTGTCCTGGGTCCTGGTGCTTCAGTGGGCTGGTTTTGCAGGGGGCTGCACTGGGGAGTCAGACCTGTGGAGGAATGTTGGTTTTGGTACAAGGGAGCGATTGTGTTGGGTTATCTGCTGCCTTTAGTCACACGTGAAGCTGTGAGCATCCTCCTCAGGCAGGTGGGAGCTTTGTCTGTTAGTTCTTAATGGCAGAAGGGCTTGTTTTAAGTTGGACCTGTCCTTGAACAACACCACAAAATACGTGGATGGCTTGGAAGTAGCTTTATTTAAGAAAAATGAGTTTGTGTGAGGTTGAACTGAGGGGTTCTGCTCAGTACAGCACTCCTTGCTGGCTTTCCAAACAGCTGCCCTTCTGAAGGCTCTGTCTGCCAAACCCAGCTCGCTTCAAAATGTTTGCAAGATGACATGAATTAAAACATGAGCCAAGCTTAGAGGTTCTTCTAATCAAAGTTCTTTAAAAGCTTTATTCTCTTGGCTTCTGTGATGTTGGCACTTGACTGGTCACACAGGATTTGCCCTGATGTGGGACTGTGGTAGCCCTGAAAGCATCGTAGAACAGGTTAGTGGGAAGGGCCCCAGTGCCCCCTGCCACGGGCAGGGACACCCCCCAGCCCAGGGTGCCCCAAGCCCCATCCAACCCGGCCTTGAACCCTGCCAGGGATCAGCCCCAGCTTCTCTGGGCACCCTGTGCCAGGGCCTCCCCCTCCCCAGGAAGGATTTCTGCCCCCCAGCCCCTCTCCATCCCCCTCCTGCAGCTGAAGGCCGTTCCCCTGGGCCTGGCCCTCCCTGCCCTGGGCACCAGCCCCTCTCCAGCTCTCCTGGAGCCCCTCAAGGGACGGGAAGGGGCTGGGAGCTCCCCTCAGAAGCAGCCTTCTCTTCCTGCGCTGAGCCAGCCCAGCTCTCCCAGCCTGGCTCTGGAGCAGAGGGGCTCCATCCAGCCCTCGCACCATCTCCTTGGGCTCCCAGGGACTGGCTATGTCCCCCTTGTCCTGGGGACCCCCGAGCTGCCAGGGCACCTGTGTCCCAGAGCAGAATTAGCAGAGAACTGAACCCATGTAACACAGAGCAGGCTGCAAAAGCAGCTGACACAGGTGCCCTGTCCAGAGGCTGTAGGTGAGGACAGAGCCACAGAGCAAGGCCCAGAGGCTCACAGAGCTCTTTCCTCAAAACCACTGTCCTTTCTGTTTGCTGTGACAGACAGAAATAGGCCTGAACACATTCCCCAAGTGGCCTCATTTCCCCTGCCCCCATGCAATGTTCTCTTTCCTCCTCAGCACCACAATGTTTGTTTTATTTTAAGATTTGAGAGCTCGTGACCTTTAGTGAAGGATAAAGGTGCTCAACGGTTAACGATGGAGGGGGTGGGGGGTGGGGGGTGGTGTTGCAATTAAGCTACAAGGAGCAAAAGCCATCCCAGGGTTAAAAACCCAGCAGGTTAAACATCCTCCTGGCACAAGTCTCCCCTAAAACCAGCAGCACAACCCCGACTGAAATCATTCCCCACACAGTCCCACTGGTAACTTGCTTTCAGCCAGTACTTTTCATGTCTCTCCCTGAAATAACTCAGTAGCCCATGCTTTTAACTGGAGAAAAAAAAAGCCAGGATGCCAGAGGCAGACTGTAACTTCCTCCCCAGCTCTGGATCTGTGACCTGGATGACATTCAAGCCATCGTGAAAGCAGTTAGAGCCAACTGTATTTAGGAAATGAAAACCCAGATTTCCCCTCTCATCTGCTAAGGCCCCAGAGCAGCAGGCACTCATTTGCAGTGTTTTCACTGAAGTATCACAAGAGGCTTAAGAGAAAGGAGAACAAAAACACTAAACCAAACCCAACAACCTCTCTTTGGACTGGTTTAGTAGGTCTTAGGGAGGAAGAAGATGGGTAGAGATAAAAAGACTAAGCCTAAGTAGAGCACAGGACCAGCTTAACAGGCTCAGAATAAATCTCTCTCATGCTGTTATTTAACAGTGAAGTCGGCCACATGCTCCTGAGCCACTCCTTCATCCCTGCCAGGCCCAGCAGAGAGGTTTTTTCTTCCCAGGGGATTACTGGCATCCTGGGCACAGGAGAACAACCCTTTAGGCTGCCAAACGTGCGGCTCGGAGTGGAAACGTGGATGCCAAAAAAGCAATGGCAGCTGTGGGCCCCTGGCAGGGGGGGAACACACCACAACAATTCCCCATGAGGTCACCGGTGGAAGTTGTTTGAGAGCTGCTTCCTCAAGGGTTCTCCATCCTCAGCAACCAAATCCAAACCCAGTGATGGAGTGGTGTGGGCAGCTGCCACCCACACCGGGCACCTCAGCCACCCGCTGCCACTGGGGAGCCACACACTGTCCCTGTTTTGTACTCCCTGGGAAGATGTGCTCCACAAACAGAGCTCTTCCCCGTGGAATACCGCAGCCTTTGGTGTGCTCTGGGGACACAAAAGGGCTTTTTGGCACTAGATGGGAGGTACAAAAGAGATACACCCAAGAGGCGCTCCCATCCTGCGGGATGGGCAGGGCAGCAGTGTGCCAACTACAGGACTTACCGGTACCTCTGGAGTTACCTTTGAGCTGGGCAACACAAATACACCAGGCAGGGACTGGCTGGAGGAGCCAGCACAGCTTTGCTGGGGTTCAGGCACTGCCACCGGCACCAGCAGTGCTGCCTCAAGTACACCAACCGAGCTGTCACATGGCCATGCATCTGCAGGGCGCAGACGGGAGGTTTACCCAGCAGGAACCACCATCCTCGCCTGGAGACCCCTGCAGAGGCAGCGCAAAAGCCTCTCGGGGCTACACGTTCAGCACTAGAAACGAGGGAGGGAAAGGGTCAGCGAGAAGAACCCCCAACATGTCTCTGCCAGGAGGAAGCGCCTCGTCCCAGGGCCTGTTCCCATGTGCCCCCGTGTCAGGGTGAGGCGCGGTGGGACAGCCGCACTAACCCCGCACAGCACAGCCGGATTTTAACCTACACCATCCCCTCCCCGGCAGCCGGCCCACCTCACCGAGGCCAAGAGGGGCTTGTCCCCCGGGCCGCCCCTTCCCAAAGCCGCCCGGGCCCTGCGGTGAGGGCGGAGGGTACAGCCGGCGGGTACAGCCGGGGCCAAACCGCCGCCTCTCCCCGGGCGTTACAGCAGCACGTAGCTCGCCCCCGCCGCGGCCCTCGGGAGCTGCTGGGCCCAACCCGGGGCGGCGCCGCGCACTAACGAGGGGCAGCGCCGGCAGCCGCGGCCGGCACCGGCCTGGGCGAAGGGAGTGCTTCGGCTGCGCCGGGGCCGGCGGCAGGAACGGGGCCGGGCGGCCCCGCGGCACCCCCCGCCAGGCCCCGCGGCCGCTCGGCGGGCCGGAAGGACGCGGGCCCGGGCCGCCTCCGTAGCGCACGACTGCGGCCGGCCCCGTCCCGCTTCAGGCGACGGAGCGGCGCCTTAGCCCGCGCGTACCTGCGGTGGCCGAGGGGAGCGGGAGCAGGAGCAGGCCCGGGCTGGGGGGGCGGTGGGACCCGGTGCCCGGCGCTGCATCCACCGGCCCCGCCCCGGAAGCGCCGCCACGCTCGTGACCCCTAGAAAACCCACCAATGAGCCGCCGCGCCAGCGGGATACGCCGACCAATAGCAGACGTCTCTCCGTGACCCCGCCCTATCCTGGCCCCGCCTCTCCGTTCCCATCAGCCCCCGCGCGAGACGGAAGAGGTGGGCGGAGCACCGCTGTGCCGCGTTTCGCCTCCTTCCCCCCCTCCCTCCTCCTGCGGCGGTCGCGCTGACGTTCGTGGCGGTACTGACCGCCTCCCGCCAATGGGGAGCGCCGACACGGCGGGCCAATGAGCTGCGGTGTCTTAGCCGCGGCCGATCGGGCGGGCGGCAGCGCTGCGAGCCGAGGCCGAGGCCGAGCGCGGCGGGGCCATGGAGCGCGCGGCCGGGAGGCGCCGCCGCCACTGCCCGCGCCCCCTCCGCTAGTCCCGCGCCGCCGCCCCTCCAGCGCCGCCGCCTTCTGCCCCCTCCCCCGCCGCCTCCTCTATGCGGCGGGGTCGGCGGAGCCGCAGGCCTCGCTCCCCCGCGAGGCTGCCCTCGGCCCGCTGAGCCCGGAGCGCCGGTAAGGGTTGGCGGGGGCGGGGGAGCCAGGGCGGGGGGCGAGGGCCGAGCCCCGGGGAGCGGCCCCGCGGCCGGCTGGGGAGCTGTGAGGCTGAGGCGGGGGCTGCGGGGAGAGGAGGGGACGAACCGGGGGAGGGCGGGGGGAGGACGAGGGCAGGGGGGCGCCGGGAGCAGCGGCGGAGGACGGGTGTGCGGGGAAGGGGGGATAGGACGGGGCGGGGGTCGGCAGCGCCGTACCGGGGGCGAGCAGAGGACGCGGGGCTTTGACCGGCGGGTGAGGGCGGTGGGGGGGCTGTAGGGGCGCTGCGGGGGCGGGTGGGGTGTGTGGGAGAGCGGGGGGGGGCTGCGGGGGTGCTGCAGGGACAGCTCAGGGGCCGCCGGGCGTTTTAGGGCCACCGGAGCTTGGGGCGGGGGGGGGGGGTCAGTGGGGCGCGGTACAGGGCGGCAGCACCGCGGGGCCGGCGGCGGGGAGGGAGGGAGAGGGGGCGTGTTGGGGGTGCGTGTGTGCCCCCCCCGCCCTCTCCCCCTCCGCCCGGGGCTGTTGGTTTCGGGGGCCGCTCGCCCGCCGCGCGCGTTTCGGGGAACAATACCAAAAGTTGTCTGAGATGGTAATTTCCGTTTCCCATTTCATCATCCCCGGTAAGCGACAGCGCTGCGTGTGTGTGTGTGTGTGCGGGGGGCGCGGAGCGGGGCCGGGGCCGGGCAGCCCCCCACACCCCCCTCGTACCCCCCCATCGCTTCTTATTTATCTGTTTCTTTCCTCGTTTAATCTTTAAATCGCTCGGCGTTTCTCTCCTCGGAGGAGCCTTTGTGTGTCGGGGAGGGGCCGCTCGGCACCTTTGCCCCTTAGCGAAGGGCGGGGGGTGGGGGAGGTTGGGGAGGGGGTTGAGAAGAAGAGAGGGGAGCTGGGGGAGGGGAAAGGGGGGAGAATAATAAAAAGAATCCCAACCCCAACCAGCTGCACTCCTGCAGCCCGGCATTAACCTCCCCCCAGCCCGGTAGATTGATTGCATGTTTAGAAAGGCAAATCTCTGCTTCGCCTTTCCACCCCCTCCCTCCTCACCCCAACCCCCTCTCCAGCTCCTCGCCTGGAAAGGAGCCGGGATGAGCTGAGCCCTTGATGCCCTCTGCCCTTTCCCAGCGAGAGCAGCTGTCCTACGAGGGGGTGTGCGTGCGGGTTGGAGCCCGGGCTCTTCATTGAGCCGAGGAGCCCGGTGTGTTTACGCGTTGCCTGCTACTCGCAGCTCGGGGATGTGTTTTGATATCCAGTTGCAGGAAAAGGGTTCCTCCCCCCTGCCTGGGTCTGTACACAAAGTGCTCTCTCACCGCCGGGGACACGGGCCTAGAAGCAGAGAACAAATTCCAGGCACCTCTTGAAGAGAAATCCCCCTCCTGAGGTGGCTTCTGGAATGGGGTACCCAAACCCATTTTGGCGTGGGTGTCCCGTCCCCCCCAACCCTGTATGCAGGCGAAGGCACCCGGTGACCCTCAGGCTCCTCTGAAATTCGTGTAGGCACGAGGAACACAGGGATAAATGTGGCTTTCTGGTGTGGCCATATAATGGGATGTTTTATATAATCACTCCAATGATTTCCTTTTTTAGGGGGGAAACCCACCCTACTCCCCAGAGTCCTGGAGGCTGGGGGGTGGGGGGAAGGATATTAACTCCCCCTGTTTTCCTATGGCATGGACGCGTTCTTTTGTGCGTGCTCCACCAGGAACTCAATACTGGCCTTGGTTAACTTAGAAAGAAAGAGTTGGCCTTTTGACAGGACGGGTTTGCTGGCAGGGGAAAGGTGCTTGTCAGGGCGCTTTCAAGTGGTAGAAGCATTTCAAATGCTACGTGGAGCCAGACCTGTGCTGCTAAGGCTCTGCCTGGGCAAGGAAACTCCTAGGCACCTGGTTTCCTCCTGCCTGTGAAGCGTCACTGCTGAAGCCTGTGCTCTTTCCGTGGGCAGAGCTCTGTCAGTGGGAGATCTTGCTTAGAGGGGTGGCCTGTGCCTGGCTGGGGTGGCCTGTGCCTGGCTGGGGTGCTCCATCGGTGGAAGATCTGGCTCGGAGGGATGGTCGGTGCCTGGCTGAGCTGCTCCTAAAGCACAGTTGCTTTCTTCCCCCAGTGCACAGCCTGAGCCTGCTCTTCCTGAGGTGTTTCTGGGCTTTGTGGAGCTCAGCTCTCTCTTGCTTTTTGAAATGCAGAGATGCTCTGGCTTTCTGTTGCTTCTAGAAGAACTTGTTGGTCCTAAAGGAGGTAGCGCAGGAAGGCGTAAGACTTGCCAGGGCACATCTTGTGTGTGTCCTCCCTGGAGAAGAGCGGTCTGGGCTCCGGTGGGGTTTGCTGTGAACCTGGGCTAGCTGGGACTTGCACCACCTCCAGACTTGTCTGAGTAAGTGGTAAGGCTTTGCTTTGTGAAATTCTGAGCAGGCTGAGTTTGCCCGGACAGCAAACCAACACGTTGGAGAGCGTCCCTTCCATTTCTGCCTCTGACACCATCAATTTCCAGTGAGTTTCTTGGCTTAGTCCCGGTGTAAGTGGTGGTTACTGGAGTCCTGGTCAACGCTGGCTGCCTCAGTGGGCTGCAACCCAGGGAGAGGTTGTTACCTTTAGCCTTTCACAATTGGTTTCACCCTTCAGTTCTGCTTTTAAATGTGAAATCTTGTCCGTATCTCCATACGTGGCTCAGGGTGAATTGATTTTACCTGTTTTTATGATGTAATAGTGTTTTTCCCAGACTCAAACACACAGGGTGTCTGACATGAAGGTTGGGTTTGGGTGGGGGGAAGAAAAACTCAGCCCCAAACCCCTCCAGCAAGGCGCTGGGCTTCTTCCCTCCCCCCTCATTGTGTGGTAGGCAACGCGTTAAGATGCTTTTATTTTCTACTTCTGTTTTAATTGGCTGAGCCCCCAAAAGGTCTCCTAAACTCACCCAAGCCCATCACAGCATCGTGCAGCGCTCTGCTGCTGCTCAGTAGAGCAGACAAATGTATTTCTCTAGGGTCAGTGCAGACTAGTCGTGTTAATCGATCCTGGACCAGCAGCGTTCCCTCCTCAGTAAACCAGATGGACTGCTTACAACTGGTGGTGATTATTTTCACTGTGTAATTGTAACATGGCTGCGTGATGACAGGGTTTCCTGCAGATACTTCAAAGGCAGGCTCCTGACAAGTGTGTCTTCGCAGCGTTTAATCTGTGCTCTTTGTCTTTATGTTGTGGCTTTTGGATGGATGTTTGAAGTTGCTAAGGTTTGGGGGGGTTATTGTCTGCCTCCTGCTTTCCTACGGGCTAAAAGGTGGTGATGGTCTCGAGCAGGGGGATGAAACTAGGGCTGTGAGGGGCTCCCATGGTAGTTTTAGACCCGTGTGGTGGCTTAAGGGGAAAAGCTTTGAGTTAAGGGACTGATGAGCTGCATGTTTTCCTGAAATGATGCTCGAGGCTTCTGTGAGCAGGCGTGTGGCTTTGTTTTTGGGGGGGGGGGAACGTGCTCAGTGGTGACTTGAGTCTTAACTGGGATGGTCTAATTACTCAGTGCAGAAATCCCTCTTGGAGGGAAGGAAATGCGCAGGGCTGGAGCTGGTTAATTAAATTTTTTAGTGAAATTACCCAGTGACGGCTTCTTTACGAGGTTAGCCCCTCTTCCTCCCCCTCCCCACACCAAGGACCTGAATTTCAGGCTTGACAGTCTGCCTCATGGATTGAAATTCTTCCTCCTTATTAAGATTTAATGGTGGTAGCTACGCAGCGAGTAGTGACAGGTACTACTGCTTTTCAGTACAGCAGAGCAAATAATACTTGGAAATATTTACAGGGTGGTTGTTATTCTAATCGTGTTTCCTTGAGGAGGCTCTAGTAAAGGTGCCTTATCTGCTGCCTCCATCGCCAGTGAGAGCTCCATGGATTTTGGAGGCTGCAGAGAGAGAAACCGGTGTCTCCAGCACCAAAGATTTGAGTGTTTTGTGCTAAACTCATCTATATTTTCACCCCAGCTAATTTAAAACAGTCCACGAGGTGCTTTACAGGGATGATTCGTATGCAGCTTGGGGAGTATTTCCATTTTTCCCCCTGTGAGAGAGAGATTAGCAGCACGGAGAGCTGCCGCTTCCGAGGGCGCGGAGCGCGGGGGGATCCTCAGCCAAGGGGTGTGTGATTTGTATGCTGCTGGTGGAGGGATGGGGTGGGGGGGAAATACTTACATAAATGTTAAAGGAGAGCTTGTGTAGCTGATGATTTGAAATCATGAGCATCCTGAGCTGTACGGAGCCTTAATGCGGTACATTTGGGCACGACGCTGCTGGGAAAGGGGGTGGGGAGCTGTCAGCATGGTCACAGGGCTGGTTTTGGGGATGTCAGACCATACCTGGAATTTTCAAGCTTTCCCACATGAGAACTGGTGAGGGGTTGTTTTTTTTTGGTGTGTTTTCCTCTGTTGGGCATTCAAACCCAAAACCAAACGGCACCTTAATTTGTCAGAGTCTGGGTGGTGGGGCCAGCTTCATCCGTGGCTACTTGGAGGTGATGCCAATTTGTAATCCCTTACAAGTATATTAACAAAAAATAGAAAAAAAGAGGCTTAAATGCTAATAGCAGTGAACAGACCCGTGCTGAGCGTGTAGCATGTGTGTGAAGAAAGCAGGCACGCTCCTCGGGCTGCGTAGTCCCTGTCAGCTGAGGGCTTTCAAGAAATCTGCTCTAATTTGGATGCTGTGTGTGGAATGGCTAATCCCATGAAAGCCTCGCACCTTTTGACAGATGAAACGCTGCTGTTCTTAACTTATTTGAGCAAAATATTTTTATAGATGGTATTAGCTGTGTGGCTCGGAGGGTAATGCAGTCCTTATGCCAGAGAGATCTTGCTTTGATCTGACAGCTTTCAAGATCCATTTCCAATCACTGAGTTCCATTAACTCTGTTTATAATGGTGCCCTCGGACTCTTTTTTTCCTCCTGTTTATGTGACTCTTTGGGCTGTTAACGTTTCTGCCTATGCAAGTTCTCTTTCATAAACTCAAGGAGTAATTGGGGTCAGAAGAGGAAATAATCCTGTTAGAAGGTGTGGTTAATTATATCAGGTATTTTGGGCTCAAAAATCCCTGCTCTGGATTCTGGAACGTCTTCCCCAGATGGTGGGATAGAGAGAAATAATCGAGCTGCCCCCGGAGTAGGGCAGTGGGGCAGGGTGGTGTCTGTATGGTTCTTTTTGGGAGGGTGAGATGAGCGTGACTGTGAGCTTGTTGGTCTTGGAGAGGCTTCTCGCAGCGAGTGGCCTCATCCCTCAACACCATCTTCCTGTGTCCTTTAAAGCCATGAGCTGATGGCACTGATGGTTGTGAGCTGAGGGTCTGGAGCTTAGTGGCACCTCGTGGTGTAGCCAGGTGATGGGTGCTGGCTGTCAGGGGCACAGCATCCCCTCTCCGCGCCTGCTCCCTGGGTGGCACCACCAGCATCTGGCCAGACCTTGTGTATGAGCAACCGTCGTGGGTTTTCCGGCCCCTTTCAGTTTTGGTAGTGAAAAAGCTGCTGAAAGCGTCTGAAACCTGCTGCTCTTCCGGCTGCTTCTCGTGTGCTGAAGTCAGGAAGCTGCTCGACCCCTTGGCAGAGTTGGGAGCAGAGCCTGGAGCTGCAGCGGGTGAAGGATGAGGAGCTGGGAGACGCAACCCCAGAGTAAACAGAGAGTGTGCAGTACCCCTTGGTTGTAGGGTAGTGGTGTCAGGGAGGGAATTCGCTGTTGCAGGCAGAAGAAAGTGGTGGGTTTTTTTCTAGGTCAGGGTTGAAGGCACTGTCAGGGTGGTGATGTGAAGCATATATTACTGTCTGCATTGTCCCTGCCATATGGATGTGCGCAGTGCTGCCCTTGGCACTCAGGCGTTGAATTATTTATCCTCTAAAAATCAGCCTTTCTTCCCCTGCCTGGGAGGGAACCCAACTTCCCTGGCCAGGATTTTGAAGATAAATCTCCCTCTAGCAGATCATTGCGGTGGCGGGAGCGATCGATCCATCGGCTATGGCGTTTGTATTGGGAAGCCAAAGGTTACAGCGCTGGGTGTTCTGTGGAAGCCCTGAGAGATGAATTCTGCTGTTGGGTGCAGGAGGGCTGGTGCTGTGCCTGGAGTGTGGTGCTTGCTGCCTCTCCAGCAGTGACACGGGCACGCTTTGGACATGGAGAGGGGAGGAAACTTTTCGGGAGGTGTAAAAGCGCCTTTGTCTTGGCGTGCTGGGGGAAGGGATGTGTCCGCACCTGAGCGGTGAGAAGGCTTCTCCTCTTCCTCTTGCAACACGTTGGCTTTGCTCTGAGTAAAACATCCAGGTGGTCCTTGCTCGAGCAGTGGGTTGCTGGCTGAGATGGCTGTGGGTCACTGGGGAAGGGGAGAGCAGAACTGTTGGAGAAGGTCCAGAGAAGATACTCAGAGGGCTGGAACAGCTCCCCTATGGAGAGAGGCTGAGGGAGCTGGGCTGGGTCAGCCTGGAGAAGAGAAGACTGTGGGGGGACCTCACTGCAGCCTGCCAGTCCCTGAAGGGAGCAGAGGAACAGGAGGGGAATCAGCTTGTTCAAGGGCAGAGCCTGGCAGGACAAGGGGGCTGGAGTGAAGCTGGAGGAGGGAAGGGGGAGAGGAGATCTGAGGGGGAAGTTCTTTGCAGAGAGAGTGGGGAGGGGCTGGCAGGGGCTGCCCAGAGAGGGGGTGGGTGCCCCGTCCCTGGGGGTGTTGAAGGCCAGGTTGGCTGGGGCCCTGGGCACCCTTGTGTAGCTCCAGGCCTGGAGGTTGGTGTCCCTGCCTGTGGCAGGGGGTTGGAGCTCTGGGATCCTTGGGGTCCATTCCAACCCAGACCAGGCTGTGACTGTAAGCCCTGACGAGCCTGGCGCTGGAAGAGAGACCTATTTGGTTTTTTTAAAGACACCAACAGCTTTGCAGTGCAGAAGAAGTCTAAAGTAATTTACCTTCACATCACTGTAAAGCTGCTAAAATGGTATCACCTCTAAAGAACTGTTCCCCCTCTAAAACCTTCACGGTGGTGGAGTTAGGTGTGCTGACCAGAGCCTGGAGAGCTGGGTTTGGAAATGCTGCGTCCCGGTGGGACGCCAGAGCATGTGTAGGTAGGAACTCCTAAAACGGGGGGAAATTAATATTAAATGTATGAAATGGCTTTAAAGGAAAGTGAGGTGAATGGGAGCTTTATTATTGGGTATAAAATGCTTAACTGCAGTTCATGGCGCATAAAAATAAAGCACACATGAAAGTGCTCCCCTCCCCCTGCGTTATCAGCTTATCTGGGCAGGAGTTCAGAGCCATAAAAGCTGTATCCTGCTTACACCTCCCAGCCTATCCTATGACCTGCTCTCTGTAAACAAGTTGTACCAGGAGCTCCCAATTACTAGTAAGTAGCTGGGCTGCCTGTGGGCCGGTTGGGTCCAGGAGGAGCCAAGATAAAGTTCCAAGAAGTTCTCCGGTGGGAATGGTCTCCTGATAGCTGCCTTCTGCTGGGAGGGGGTAACGGGCCGATAGTCCTGCTGACTGTGGCACTGGCTGTATCCTATGGAGAGCAGTAATCTTTCTGGGTAGACTTTACTCCCTGGGCCTGGTGTTTTCCACGTTCCGCACGACGCCGGCGGCTGTTGCAGATTGTGAAATGTCAGCGTTGTCGTAACAACACCACACCGCTCGCTGCGCCGACTGTCGTTGTGCTGTTGCGTCAGGCGCCTCGGATGGACTGGAGATGGAAGCCTATTTATAAAGCGCTGCTGGAGCCATGTATCTGTAGATGGGTGAGATTAGCCCGTGCTGATGCTGGGAAGAGATCTAGGTAGATGCGGGGAAAGGGTGTGTGTGTGTTGGCGGGGTGAGGTGGGGAGGGGGGAACAAACATCCTGCTCGTGGCTGTGCTGGGGTGGTTTAAATACCAGTGGGTGAGCCGGCGCTCCAGTTACAGTGCTTGGCTGCTTCCCATAGCTAGCTGTCTCCTCGGTTTCATCTTGCAGCCGGGTTTATCCGGAGCAGATCGTGAGGCTGTAGCAAGCCTGGGTGTTTTTTGTGTGTAAAACCTTTACCTTTCGGGGCAGTCCCAGAGCTGAACGCACCAGCCAGGCTTGAAGAAGAAAACCTGTTCTCCTTGAACGTTGACCTTTTTATTCCGACTCCTGCGGTTTCTTGTCCTACCAGCTCAGAAAGGACGTGTGGGAATCTGCTAGCTCTGGAAAGGAGGATAGCTGATAACTGCAGTATCTCTCTGGTTTCCTTCCTGGTGGTAGCCTGGCTCTCAGGGTGCTGCACGCTGACCGTGCTGGTCTCTGATCTTTGATGCTCTCCGTTTTGCCAGCAGCCCGGAAGGCTTCTGGCTTCCTGACCGGCATCTGAGGAGCCTTGTGTTACTCAGAGCTGCTCTCTGTTGTGGGTGATGGTAGTGAATTAAATCACCTGCCCCTGTGATCAGAGCTGGTTCCGGGGTGTTCAGCTCGTTCTGTGGTGAGAGCTGAGTTGCCTCTGAGTTAGCCCTCATCCCATGGCGAAGAGATCAGACGTTGATGTTGGGGCTTTTTCCTGGTGTGCTGAGCGGGGTTCCTTAGTTCAAAAGCAACAGGTTGTAGTCCTACAGTGCTGGATTTAGTTCTGCAGCCTGTTCTGTCCACGAGCTTCCCCTGCTTCACTCACAATAGTGTTTCTTCTCCCTTCTGTCTGTCCCTCCCCCTTCCCAGCAGCCTCGTGGGATGGAGGTTCTGCTCGGCGCTCTGCTCTCGCCTTGGTCCTCCTCATCCAGGATTCTTGTCTCTAATTTTAGCCTGTCTGCCTTTTGATGTTCCCTCCCGTCTGTTCCTGCCTTTCTCCTTCTCTCTGAGATCATCCTGCATCCTCATCTCCCTCTTGCGATCTGGGCCTTGTTTTTGCATGGTGGGAGGAAAGCGCTTGGAAACGGAAGCAGCAGTTGTGTGGAGGGGTGAAGGACCTGAGGGTGCAAAGATTTCTTCCAGGTATGAGAGTTTGGGGTGCTGGAGTGTTAAGCCTGCTGTCATGTGGCTGTGGTGTTTACTGCTGATGGCTCATTGCCTCTTCTGTATCACCCTCCCCACCTCTCCAGAGGTGGTCTGGCTACATCAGCTCTTCAGGTCGTGTTCTTGAGGATCCATCCTGCGTTGGAAGGATGGGGCTCTCTTCCATGATGCTGCCAGCCGTAGCTGTAGGCAGAATTCACTCTTGCAGAGCCAGGCAGGTCATGGAGAGCTGCATGAATCCTCCTGGTAGCCTCTTTGGAGCCGATGCCTTGTCCATCTGGTGCGAATTCACTCGCTGCAGCTTGCAGTAGACGGGTGCACGGGAGGTCTGCTGGCAGCGTGGCACGCTTAGTATTGCCTGGCAGCCTGGCTTCCCCCTGCACCTCCTGCTGCTGTGGCATGGAAGCTGCAAGCTGCACTGCTTGCCCCAGCACCTGACTCATGTTAGAGCACGTTTGCTTACGTTTACAGGGAAAGATGGCTTTTCTGGTGTGGATGGGGCTTGGCGCAGCAAGCTGGCTCTCTGCAGTCATCGCAGGAAGCAGGGTACCCGACCCTGGAGCTCCTGGGTGGGAGAAGGTGTCTGGGCCTGGTGGGATTTGTCCATGGGGATGGTGTGTGCGATGCGGTCTGTGCACAGAGTACAGATTCTCACTGTTGCAGACGGGGTGGTTGTAGAAGTTCTGATGTGAAAATAGGGTTAGACCCCACCACCGCTGCAGCGAGGAGCTTCCGTAGAAACCCAGTGCTGGCAATCGGTGGAGGTTTTAAAAGGCACCTAGCAACTGCTCAAGCAGTTCAGTTCTCCACATTGCTGTTATGATTTTCAGCCTAAGGTTTGTGGCTGTTTCCTGTGCGTCGTATGGAGGTTCTCTGCATGTTGCTGTAGAGGGAAAGGTGGAGGCAGTCGTGGTTGTGCTGGTTGTACTTGGCACTGATGAGGCTGCACCTGGAGTGCTGGGTCCAGTTCTGGGCTCCTCAGCATCAGAAGGACATGGAGGTCCTGGAGCCAGTGCAGAGAAGGGCAACCAGGCTGGGGAAGGGGCTGGAGGGCAAATCCTCTGAGGAGCAGCTGAGGGAGCTGGGGGTGTTGAGCCTGGAGCAGAGGAGGCTGAGGGGAGACCTTCTCCCCACCTGCCCTGCCCTGCCAGGAGGGTGCAGAGAGGTGGGTGCTGGTCTCTTCAGCCAGGGGCCAGGAGCTGGGACAAGGGGCACTGGGCTCAAGCTGGGCCAGGGCAGGCTCAGCTCAGCTGGGAGGGCAAAGTTCTTCCCTGGCAGAGTTGTGGGGCTGTGGCACAGGCTGCCCAGGGAGGGGCTGAGTCACCCCCCTGGGTGTGTTGAACAGAGGGGAGATGAGGTGCTCAGGGATCTGGTTTAGCTTGGGATGGGAATGGTTGGACTTGATGATCTTAAAGATCTTTTCCAACCTGGTGATTCTGTGATTCTATGAGATCAGGGACTAAATTAGCTGAGATGATAATGGTGATGCTGCTGCGGGCTCTGCAGCGGGCGATCCTTGGGGAAAGTGGAGCATGACTGGAATAGATGTGGCGGTCTGTGAATTTGGTGTTTGTGGGTAACCTGAGCTCAGCTGTGAACAGGTTTGTTACCCAGATACTTTCTGACCTGCCTTGCTGTTGTCAACAGCAGTGAAGGAGCCAGGCTTTCACGAGCCTGCTTATGTAAAATGGGGATACGCCGCATTCTTGTTTTGCAGATCGGCCCCGTAACGTGCGCAGGGCTTGAAGTCAGGACTTCAAAGGAGCCAGGCTGCTTTATGGCTGAACCTATGAGCAGTTTTATGTGCAGGGTGGAGCGAACTTAGGGAGAATATTGCAGTTTTCCCACTGTCATAAAAAGTTATGATCCTCATGATTCAAGTATTGTTCCGTAGGCGGAGGCGAGACGCAGATGCAGAGGTCAGTGGGAGCGCGTGCGGAGCGAGTTCAGATGTGCCAGCGCAGTGAATGCTCCGTGAATGCTCTGTTCTGTGTTCCCAGCTCGCTGAAACGGGTTCAAAAAGTGCCTTGTGCTCTTTCTGGGGCTTCCTAAGAAACCTGCACCTGTGCTACTTGCCGAACAGGCAGCCCATTTCCATGGGAAAGGAACTTGGCAGGGGCACCGTGACACCCGGCTGAGGGGGGTGCTTTTTTTTCCCAATGTGGTATTTTAAAACCCTTCCTAAAACGTGGCTCTTCAGAGTGGAAAAGAGACTGTAAGTCAGTTTATAACCTACTTTCTTTCTTTGGGCTTTTCTTTGGGGTACGAGCCAAGCGAGTTAAATTAAATAAATAAGTGGCTGCCTCTTGAACGAGCTTCATTCCAATTAACTGCACTCATGCTCCAGCAGATATTCCAAAACTCAGCTATGTTACCCTAAAAAAAGGACTGTTTAGGCTGAGTGCTGGTGGTGGGGAGAGTAGGATAACCTTTTAAAGCTGTATTTATGGGCGGTTCTGAAAGCATCAGGGGAGGGAGGGGGCTGTCGCCGACCTGTGCTGCTTTAACCCTCAGTGAGGTGTATGGCTGCCGAGTCAGCACCGCACATTATTCCAGGGTGGAAAAAAATGCTTTTTGGGTTCTCACGAAGGAAGTTGGAGCTGCTGAAAACAAGTCACTCTTGCAGTTTCAGTCAGCTCTCTATAAATACTCGGAGTGACTTAGCCTCTCGGTGCAAACGTTTCCTCCTGGGATGAGGAGGTATAAAGGGGCCCTTTGTTTGCGGCCGGGGAGAATGAAAGGATCACAGCATTGGGAAAACATAACGTGTTGGTTTCCTAATGTACGGTACATCTAACTGCACAGATACCTTTGTCTGGCTGGTTTGGTTTCCCTTCTGTTAGCTGGAAGAATTTTATTCAGAATACATTAAAACTTAAATAAAGCAGCCTGGCATCCTCATCTCCGAGCTCTCCGTTAGCCCTTCCAGCCCTGCCTCTTATTTATTTTTGTCAACACATGTGTGAACGTAAACATCTTATCCAGAATGGCCTCTCAACCCCCCTGCATTAACATATATTGTCACGGAGAAGAATTTTCGTTTAACTGTAATTTGCTTTATATTTTCCTCCCGGGTTGCCATAGAAACGCCGTCCGATGTGGCAGTGACTACTCGCAGGAGCTAGGTTATGCATTGCCTTTATAATGGACCTCTGTTAATCACGCTGCAGCTTGCTGAGGAACCATGATGATTTGCAGGAGGCACTTTATTTATACAGACTGCAAGATGCCCGTGGTACCTCAGAGTTATCCAGGGTGCTTTGCTGTTGGGCAGAAGTTTTGTCTGAAGAGCCACCCGTGTGTTGCAGTGATTTACCTGAATTTAATGTCTCTTCAATTCCATTTTCATTTTGGTGGCTCTGAGAGCTTAACCAGCAGCACTCTTCATCTTCAGTGTTTGAAACATGGCAGTGGAACATTTGTTCTCCTTATCTGTGCATGGAAAGTTGACTTGCTTCTCGTGATAGTGTGTTGTGTGTCTTCAGGGTGGTGGTTGCAGCGGGGCAAACGCTGTCTCTTCCACCCCAAGCCTGGCATCTAATGGGGGAGCTTGGCTGCCAGTGGTACCAACCGCTCCATCGTGCTTGTAAGGAGAAAAAACAAGCTCCCTTTTGGATAAGAGCAGATAGAAAGGGGGGAAGGTGGGTTTTAGGCATGTTTCTTGCGCCTGTCTGTGGATTTTGGGTCTGTTTTACACCTCTAGGCTTTGGGCACCTTGTCCATGGCTGCTGTTCTGAACTGTGCCCAGGTCTCCCTTGGATTTACCTCTGTGCCTGAGCTCCAGGCTCAGAGAACGTAGATCAGAGCATTGCTGCCTGCTGAGTGTAGGGTGCTGATTTTATGGCTGATGATGATGGTGGGGCCATCCCAAGGCAGAGGTGATTTAGGGTGTCTGATACCACCCTGTGTGCAAGGTGGAGCGAGGTGGTGGTTTTGCTCATGTGAGTGCCTATCAGCATGTGCTTGCTTTCCTGTGACTCCAAGGGTGAAGGACAGGGAGTATCTCCAGGAGGGATCTCCAAGGATACTCAGGGAGTATCTCCCCACAGATGCCTGGCGTTTTAGGATGCTCTGAGAAAATGGGATGCTGATCTGGGCCTTTGATCCTGGCTTCTTGGAAAACCTTGGATGTGCCTTCCCACTCCCCGGATCAGAACCGGGGTGGCATGGGTTTGGACTGAGCTCATCGATCAGCAAATGATTCATATTTGCTTATCGGGCTGAGCTAAAGGAGACACAGCCAGCCCCGTGGGGTTCTCTGTTGTGTGCTCTCACAGCAGGAACCTGGAATTGTGACTTGGAGACAGGAATTTCACTTCTCTCCCGATCTGTGCTCCTCAAGCTGAGTTTTTAGTTTGGTTTTAGGTCTTAAAAGCCCATGTGTAGGTTGGCCCTGTCCCTCCTGCTCCTCGCGGTCAGACGCCAGCTCTCGGTTACGTAAGCCCGGATTACTCCAGCACGTGGATGCTCTGGGATACATATGGTCTCACAGTTATTTCTTGGTACTTTGCAGAAAGAATTGAGTAACATTTTGTTCTGTAACACGGTATTAAGAAACCAAGTGTGTTGTGTGGTTTTTCTTTCCCCCTGCAGTGGCGTATAAACAAGTAGTGATAACATCCTATTTAAAGCCTTCGGAGGAGGCTGGGCTGATTCAAGCTTTATTTTTCCTATACCTACACGCTGTATTTTAAGTACAGCTTTGCTAAAGCTGTGAGTTATTACAAATGAATAGGGTTTAAGGTGTATAAGCATGGCAGGGTGTGTGTGCCAGGGGTATGGGGTAGCCTTTTTCCTAGACATCCCCTCACCTCTGCTTCCCTTGTCCCGTGTTTCTGTGTGACACTGGAGGATCTTGCTGCTCCTTTGCTGTTTACAAGAGGCAGATGTGAATTGTAGTCAAAGGCTGATCTAATTTTATTAAGAGCCTGGAAAGTGCCTTGGCTGTGGTCAGGACTTTTGGGTCTCTGCTGCAGTTTTTTGCATTTTTCTTTATTTTTTTTCCTTTTTCCTTCCTGACTTCACAGACTCACAGAATCTGTGAAGTCACGGGGGTTGGAAGGGACCTTGAGATCATCGGGTCCAAGTTGGCTGATAAATGCTCGGAATGGACCTGTAGGTTGGGGTACTCAGATATGTGTGTGCAGAGGGGAAGGGGAACAACATCTGCACTCCAGCAGTGCCAGTGTCTCTAAGCTATTGGGTGGAGAGGTTGGATGTGCTGTGGTAGAGGCGATGGTGGCTGTTTGCCCATGGTCCAGTCAAGATGGCATTGCATAGCTGGAACATAGCTGGGCAGTCTGCTTAACCTTTAAAACCACACAGCCCCCCTGTGTGACCCCCTGGGCTGTAAGTGGGTGCATGCTGACTGGGAGACACTGTGTGCTTTTTTTAACCTCTTCCCCATGCTGTGATCCCAGAGGCTTTGCTTGATGAATTGTGGTGTGAGCAGAGTTGAAGGTATAAACTAATGCCTGTGCTGACTGCAGTGCTATTGTGGGCTGACTCCATCAGCTGAAAATGGGGTTAAACCCTCGTTCCTGGAGGAGGACAGGGTGGCTTTGGTGGCAGAGGGAGCATCTGACTGAAGCTTGGCTCTGAGAATGTTTTAAGGTTCGCTGCTTCACATTGGGGTTTGGTCTGACAGCTAATTCGTTACCTTATCAGAAGTCATGAAGAAGTGTTAATTGCAGATAAAACATGAAGGCAAACTGTCGTGCTGCTGTCTCCTTTTCCTGGAGGCTCCAGTTGGCTTCGAGCTGCTTTGCATCTCGTGTTGTGCCTGGAATTTAGCTCCCTGAATCGTGCTGAAGGCCAGGATGGGCAGCGTGGTTTCCAGCACAGCCCGACCCTGGTGCTGTTACTGAGAAAATGGTGCAAATCTGGAGATGTGGGGCTGTGGAGGAGTTGGGACTCGTGTTCAGCCGTGGGAAGAGGGATTTCTGCAGAGAGTTGGGTGAATAGTTTCCTTCTGAACAGCCTCTTAATGACCTGCTCTCTCCAGGGTGCAGGGAGATTAACCTCCCGTGGCTAACTTCAACCTGGGAGACTCCCACCATATTGCTGCCTTCACGTGTTTGTATCTAAAAACACACCGTGCTGCTGCACAACAGGCTGCAGGCACATTAATCCTTTTTTCTTTAGGAAGGAGACTTCTGTTAGGAGATGAACCACCACGCAGCTCCTGTTTCTGCTGGGCGGTATTACCACGTTCCTTCTTCCAACAGCAAAACGTGGTGGAAATAATTGTTCTGGCTGGAATTCCCTCTCTGACAACAATAGCAGAGATGAGGTGGGATTGTTTGAAAACCTTTAACGATGAGAAGTTGTTGAAGGAGCAAGCTCTCTCCCAAGCTGCAGAGGCTTCGCCACGTGATTCCTCTTTAGTCTTGGGCAGAGCCGCCAGCAGCGTTCTCACCGCGGCTGTTGAATAGTCCTGACCACTTCTGCCTCTCCCCAGCACGGCTCTTTCAGGACGCTTTGTCTCAGATCTCCTTTGCTCTGCAACGTTCTCTCATTTAGCTAAGTCCATCTGGGTGTGACTTAGTTCTTTTCCCTGGGATGGGGAAGCACGAAAGCCGACTGGGCTGACACCCGGGAGTCACTGCTGCCTCTGCGCCTCGTGACTCATCCCAGAGGCACACAGCTCGCTGCCCTCAATACCTCACCAGTAACTCCAGACAAACTCAGACCTTGTGCCATGGCGTTTCGGCCTCACCGAGTCCCGGCAGCGACGCTGCTGTTTGTTGCAAGCCGTTTGTTTCCAGGTAACTTTGGGAATGTTTGGTGGTAGCACCAGGGCTAGTTTAGGCACGGCGCGGGTGGCTGCGGGTGAGTTCACCGCCGTGTGTTGAAGGACGTGGTGGGTGATGCTCCTGCAGCGAGTTGGGACTTGAGTTCTCACTGTTTGTGCTGCCAGGGAAGCTGCAACGGGGCGTTTGAGGTCTGGGGTAGAAAATGACTTGCAGCAAACGTTGCGTAAGCGCATGGAGCTCTGGTCTGGGCGCTCGCTGTTCTCTCTGTGCTCCTGAGAGAGAGGAGACTCAGGTTTTCTTACCTCTCGAGCTATTTAAGATTCAGAGTGTGTTTTCTCTTCTTTCATGTTTGGCTTACCTTGCCTCCTTTTCACAGAATCCCAGCCTGGTCTGGGTTGGAAGGGACCCCAAGGAGCACAGAGCTCCAACCCCCTGACACAGGCAGGGACACCAACCTCCAGGCCTGGAGCTACACAAGGGTGCCCAGGGCCCCAGCCAACCTGGCCTTCAACACCCCCAGGGACGGGGCACCCACCCCCTCTCTGGGCAGCCCCTTCCAGCCCCTCACCACTCTCTCTGTAAAAAAACTTCCCCCTAATATCCAATTTAAACCTTCCCTCCTTTAACTTTAATCCATTCCCCCTTGTCCTGCCAGTATCTACCCTTTGCCCCTGGAGCTCGCTTCTGCCTCTGCCAGGCTCCTGCCCTGCTCCTGCTTCATCCCCAGACCCGCTGTTGGTGCAGTGGGCTCGGGCACAAGCAGCTCAGACAGCCTGAACCATTGTAAGGGAACTTTCTTTAAAATATGGACAGCATTAGAGGGACTCAGGCTTAAAATTAGAAACTGTTTATGATGCACAGTTGTAGTTGTTTACCTTGAACCATAATTATCTTATTTCCGGAGTTGAAACTGTCACGTCAGCTCACTGAAGCAAGATTTGATGACAAAGGAATTGTTTTTAGCCACCAGCAGAGCAAAGAACGCTTCAAGTGTGTGTCTAAATACGACTCTATAACCTGAAGTATAGTACACTCAGGATTTAAAATTGGCTCTGGAAGTTGCGTGGGCTTACGGGTAGGCCATTTGGCCAGGGATCAAGGGACTGGGTTTAATCCTGACTCTGTCCTTTTGTCCTCTGAGCGTTTTCCTTGCCACCCTCTGTGCCGTTTGTTTGGTCGGTGATGTGTTTGAAGGGAGGGACGTGTCCTTTTGGGAGGTGTTTGTGGATTTTTCTTGGGGTGTGGTTTCGTGGCACGGCCGGGGCCGGCTCATCGCTGCTGCAGGGTGCTGAGGTGGGATGGACATGTCCCTGCTCGAGCCTGAGGAGCTGGGGTACCACAGCCATACACAGATGAACAGTCAGCTTCCTTATTGTATTACTCAGTAACGCTCTCCGGTGAGTCGTTGTGGCTGAGGAGGCCTGTGTCCTCCCTGGGGCGTTCTCCAGACCTGCCGGGGGTCTGCAGCAGCCTGCTGCTCCATCGCCTGTACCTGCTGCTGTCAGGGTTCTCCTTTCCCAGGAGGAGAAAGACAGGATGTCCTGAGAAGAGTCTAGAGGAGGCTACAAAGATTAAGGGGCTGGAGCATCTCCCCTGTGAGGAAAGGCTGAGGGAGCTGGGGCTGTTCAGCCTGGAGAGAAGAGACTGAGAGGGCATCTGATCACTGGGGATCAATAGCTGAAGGGTGGGACACAGGGGGACATGGGCAGCCTCTTCTCAGGGTCTGTGGGGACAGGACAAGGGGTGATGGGCTCAAGTTGGAGCACAGGGAGTTCCCTCCCAATGTGGGGAAGAACTTCTTCCCAGTGAGGGTGAGGGAGCCCTGGGCCAGGCTGCCCAGGGGGTGTGGAGTCTCCTTCTCTGGAGAGATTCCAGCCCCGTCTGGACACCGCCCTGTGTGCCCTGTCCTAGGGACCCTGCTTTGGCAGGGGGTTGGACCCCATGGGCTCTGGAGGGCCCTTCCCACCCCTACAGCTCTGTGATTCTGTGACCATCTTTAATGCTGGCAACTGCTCCTTAAACCTGCTCAGGGCTCCTAATCGAAGGGATGGGGGAATAATCAGTGGAAGCTGTAGGGGCTTGCAGTCTCCTGGGAATTTTTAAAGAATCTCTTTCTCCTGGCCTGAACTTGCCAGGACCCAGACAGTGAGGAGGAGATGCTGAGTGTAAATTAAGGAGGTGCCTCCTTCCTGGCTGCTTCTTGCTGTGTAACTTTGAGGTGGTTGGGAGGCACTTGTCACAGCCCTGGAAGCTGATGTCTCCAGCATGTTTTAATGATTGTATTTTCCACGTCCTTTCCTGGTGACCTCCTGGGTTATGGAGCCAGGTCTGCAATAGGACATCAAATCTGTTTCTCTGACCATTTGAGAGCTAGTGGAGTATATTTTAAGGATGTCTCCTGTGTCCAAAAGGCAGCCTATTTGGTGGTGTTCTTGAATACTCTGGATTTCTTTTCAGGGCTGTAACAGCAAGGTTGCACACAATACCATCTCACAGCTTCAAATGCTATTTATTCTGTCTAGGGGCAGCCCAGAGTGCTCACTATATATTTTTCCATTTTCTGTTCTGCTGATTCTGCTTATGACAGTAGATACTATGACAAAGATACGGCAATGAATATAATATTTACTTTTCAGAGACCTGCAGCAGGTAACGGGCTCATCTGGTGCCTGTAGCAGCTGTGCCTGTCTGGTGCTGAGCCATTGGGGGAGACCTGTATGTTCCTCTGAAGAGAAACCCATCTCTGAGGTGTACAAGCCTCCTGTTGCAGTGTCAGGGTGACTACAGCCCAGCTTGGTGGCTGAGGAGGTTGCATGCTGCTGCTTGGAGGGGGTGATCGTGCACCCCAGGACACGCTTTCTCTGTGTTTTTCCTCTTTGAAGGCTGAGCGGTGACTTCCTTGCCTCCTCCTTGGCTAATTAATGTGTTTTAAAATGGGATGCCTGCATCCTTCTCACAAATCAGCTTCCAGAGAGGAGAGGAAATAGTTCAGTTATTAATAGTAACCTGTATCCAATTTGCCACCGAGTTGCAGGGTTGCAGATATCGGGGACTGTAAAGGTGACGACTGTGTCTGTCGCTCTTCTCTCTTTTCTGTTCTTCCCAGGAAAGGTCTGTGTTTTCTCAGTGCCAGAAAACTGAGCCCAGAGTGAGAAACCACAGACTGGTATTTTTAAGTGAAGGGTGCTCTTTCCAGCCTAGCAGAATTGGGAGCCCTCCTTCCTTCCCTTTGGAGAGCTTACAGAGGGGATTTGGGTGGAACGGGTGAGTAAAGGTGTTACAGGGAAGGTGTTGGGCTGAGTGATGGGAAGCACAGCTTTGTGTCCCCCTTCAGACTCGTGCTTGGAAGGAATGAAGTGGAGAAGGTACCTGAAATATGACAGCAGCTGGGATCTAACTTGAAATTGCTGGTTTAATTTGAGAGAACATCACAGAATCCCAGCTTGGTCTGGGTTGGGAGGGACCCCAAGGAGCACAGAGCTCCAACCCCCTGACACAGGCAGGGACACCAACCTCCAGGCCTGGAGCTACACAAGGGTGCCCAGGGCCCCAGCCAACCTGGCCTTCAACACCCCCAGGGACGGGGCACCCACCCCCTCTCTGGGCAGCCCCTGCCAGCCCCTCACCACTCTCTCTGCAAAGAACTTCCCCCTAAGATCTCCTCTCCCCCTTCCCTCCTCCAGCTTCACTCCAGCCCCCTTGTCCTGCCAGGCTCTGCCCTTGAACAAGCTGATTCCCCTCCTGCTCCTCTGCTCCCTTCAGGGACTGGCAGGCTGCAGTGAGGTCCCCCCACAGCCTTCTCTTCTCTTCTCCAGGCTGACCCAGCCCAGCTCCCTCAGCCTCTCTCCATAGGGGAGCTGCTCCAGCCCTCTGAGCATCTCTGTGGCTCCTCTGACCCCTCTCCAACAGTCCCACATCTTGTATTGCAGGCCCCATCTCTGGACACAGGACTCCAGCTGGGGCCTCATGTCTTGTCTTCATTGGGTTGGTGAATGCCAGCACGTTGGAGCTTCCCGAGGGCACGCTGAAGCTCCTGAGACTCTGTAGCTTGGCTTCATTCTGTTTAAATGGTGCGATTCTTTCCCTTGAGCTCCCACAGCTGGGCTGTGCTTCTGTCTGTCTTCAACACTCACCTGTGAGTGTCCCTTTCGGTGGCGTCACCAGGGTGTGTTTGTTTTGAAGTGCTGGTGCTCTGTTTCTAGGACAGCTCTGACAAATCCAAGCTCGGTCTGCTTGCCTCGTAAGTCTGATGTGGTTACAGGTGCCTGTGGACAGGAACTGAGCAGTTAGAACCCCATATGCTGAAATAAAGAGCTTTAGGGTTCGGTGTGTCTTGATGCTGCGTTTCATGGCTGGGTAGCTAACTGGTAATTTCTTTACTGAAAGAGTTGTGGGGCTGTGGCACAGGCTGCCCAGGGAGGGGCTGAGTCACCCCCTGGGTGTGTTGAACAGAGGGGAGATGAGGTGCTCAGGGATCTGGTTTAGCTTAGGATGGGAATGGTTGGACTTGATGATCTTAAAGGGCTTTTCCAACCTGGTGATTCTGTGGTGCAGGTTATTTGGAAGTAGATTTGATGTTCCTGTTCTGTTTTTCTCAGCAACACGTTCTCACACGCTGAACGTGTGTGTTCATGTAGCAGCACTAAGGCCGAGTGCCTCCGGAGCGAGACAGTGGCTCCGCTCTGCGTGTGCAGGTCCTTCAGTGAAGAAATGGGCCTGATTATGCACCTTCTTTGGAAGAGATTCAGCCTGGCTGGAAAGGCCCAGCAGTCTTAGGGAATTACATCTTATGTTGGAGCTCTGAAAAAGAAAAGTGGTAAGGTCTGGGGGATTGCAGGGATGTGTTGAGGCTGACAAGCAAGGGTGCCTGCTGCTCCCTTGGCTGCTGGAGCTGCACCAGGTTTGGATGCTGAACACCTTCCTAATTTCCAGAGGTGGCCACTTGATCCAAGTTAATGCTGTTCTAAGAGTCACAGACTCACAGGGGTGGGAAGGGCCCTCCAGAGCTCGTGGGGTCCAACCCCCTGCCAAAGCAGGGTCCCTAGGACAGGGCACACAGGGCGGTGTGCAGACAGGGCTGGAATCTCTCCAGAGAAGGAGACTCCACACCCCCTGGGCAGCCTGGCCCAGGGCTCCCTCACCCTCACTGGGAAGAAGTTCTTCCCCAGATTGGAGGGGAACTTCCTATGCTTCAATTTGCAGCTGTTGCCCCTTGTCCTGTCCCCACAGACACTGAAAAGGGGCTGCCCATGTCCCCTGCATCCCATGCTTAAGATATAAACATTAATAAGGTCCCCCCTTAGTTTTCTTTTCTCTTGCTAGCACAGTTAACACTTCTTCATCTACTTGCTGATAAAATACATAATCTTTAAGGGATTTAACCCTTTTTAAAACTGGGTGAGGTTTTTTTGGTGGGTTTTTAAACTTAGACTAAATCACAGCCCGGCAAACGGTGTGTCCTCTCAGCCAGCAGGCCGAGCTGTGCCCGGCAGTGCCGAAGGGCAAGCTGTAGCCTTGAGCATCAGCCCAAGGCTGGTGCAGGAAATCGCAGGAGCTGTATTTTGACTGAATACTTTCCACTCTTCGGGGAAGCCACAGAAGAGTGGTAAGGGTGAAGGAGGAGAGATGAGGGAACACACTCTTGTGTTTCCAGGGCTCTCATTGTGTGAACAGCAGTGAAAAACCTGGCTGAGTGGGACCTGTTGGGGCTTGCTTTGGGCTTCTGCCACATCATGCTGGGGAAAAAGTGAGTTACTGCAGGGATTGAAGCTCTTGGGTTGTGCTGGGACTCTTCTGACACCTTTCAGGCTGCTTTCATGGGCCTTTCCAGGAGAAAGGGAGTGTTGAGGGGCAAGAATGGGTAGGAAGAAACCAGGTAACCAGTAACTCAGTGGTGTGTCCAGTGATTGGGGAGTTTGTTGCTCAGGTGCCTCTTGCAGGGGTTAAACCCAGAGAAACATTCAGCTTCTGCTGATAATTAGTTCTTTAATGTGATTCAAACATGAAAGCAGTTAGACTTGTATACAATCTTTTGACCTACTGAAGCGAGCTGCAGAGTCTTTATCTGAGCTTCCCAAGTCTCGCTTCTATAAAAGGAGAGGCAGATCCGTACCGTACACGAGCATCGCTTCCCCTGCTCCTTCCAAGCCTGCAGGCAGCGGTGTGTGGTCATTCCTCAGGGTCAGCCAAGAGGGCTGGTGATGGGCACTGAGTCCGTTCGCTGTGTAAATGCTGTAACTCACATTGTTTCATGGGCTGGGAGAAGGACAGGTCAGAAGGAATGAGGGCAGAGCCTGGCAGGACGAGGGGCTGGAGTGAAGCTGGAGGAGGGAAGGGGGAGAGGAGATCTGAGGGGGAAGTTCTTTGCAGGGAGAGTGGTGAGGGGCTGGCAGGGGCTGCCCAGAGAGGGGGTGGGTGCCCCGTCCCTGGGGGTGTTGAAGGCCAGGTTGGCTGGGGCCCTGGGCACCCTTGTGTAGCTCCAGGCGTGGAGGTTGGTGTCCCTGCCTGTGTCAGGGGGTTGGAGCTCTGTGACCCTTGGGGTCCCTTCCAACCCAGACCAGGCTGGAATTCTGTGCTTCTATGAATACCTGAAATGCAACGAAACCAGTCGTTGGGCATCACAGATCCTGGATTCTGGTCACTCCCTGGATGTCTTGAAGCAGCTCAGGTGCCCCTGAAGGTGTTGTCACTCCCAGTCGCTGTTGGACTCTGTTCCCTGTCAGCCCACACATATCTGTGTTTTTTGAGGATGGTATCAGGTTATTTTGTATTTTTACCAGGTGGCAAAGATGACAGAGAGCTTTGAAAAATGTAGATCTCAGCTTGTGGATTGTCTACGGGGCAAAAATAAAGGAACTTGGAGACTGTATAAGCCACTTAATTTCTGCAGACTATCCAATTAAACTTCACTCCATGCTGTGTTTTTGTTGCAATCAAACACCCCAAGAGGTGGTTTGGCTTTTTTCCCCCTTTTTAAAGCACTAGTGGGACTCTCTCCACACTTTGGTTTTTCACTTGGGTTACTGGTGCTACCAGAGCATGGTTGGTCTTGCCAATCGCTGGCTTTGTAAATTCAAGTGGAAGGCAATGTCTACAGCTCACACTGGTGCTGGGAACGTCTTCCTAGAGCGTAGGGAGCCACATGTGGGAGCAAGTGTGACTCTGGTCCTGCCTAACAGCGGTTTGCTCAGCATGTGTGTGCTTGGAGATGGCTGGTCTGTGAGCTACTGATAGGATGGAGAGCGTTTCAGTTGGTTATCTTGAATTTTGGCTTATTTCTTGGAAACAACTCTTCCTCTCCCGCTTTGGATCTCCAGTGCAACACCTCTCCTTTATCCTCCTCTTCTGCTGCAGTCCCAGTGTGCATGGAGTGGTTTGGGTGTGCTTTTCCAGGCTCCAGGACTTAGAGTAGCCATAGGTCCCCTTGAGGGGCCGGAGGAAAGGTGTCACTGTCGGGGCTGGTCTTGGCTCTCAAGGGGCTCTGCAAAACCTCCAGGAAGGAGCGGAGGCAGCACTGTCTGTGCTGCATCTCTCTGGCACTTGGATTTCTTCCCCACACACCCATATTCATTGTTTGGATTCCTGACTGGCTCAGGGCAGGGATAGCCTACTGATATTCCTGGGAGACATGCAGCAGATAATACATGTGTGGGGTTTGTGGAGCTCTTTGCTGATGGATTCTCCCCATTCCCTTGAATTGTTAGGAGATATTTTACTGTTTCTGAGAATAAGCCTTTGCCATTGTTGTGGTGGGGTGAAAGAGTGGTGTTGGTATGCAGGGTGCTGTGTAAAGCAGACTTGGTCTGAGCCTGTTGGAAAATGCTTCTGGATTTCCTCTCCCTCCCAATTTGTCCTACTCACACCTCAAGCTGTGTCAGAGGTGATGGAGCTTTATCTGCAGGCGTGAGCTCGCTGTGCCCCCCGTGTTCCCTGCGTGTGCTGCTCCTGAAGCCTGTGGAGAGTTGCCTCAGTGGAATTCTGCCTCTTCCCTCAGTTTATTTGGAGGGAAGCAGATGAGTGCTGCAGGAAAAGGCGACCTGACTCCCCAGAGACTTTTTTGGTTGGATGGTGTTGGTTTTTTCCGTTCAGAAGTTGGTCTAAACCAGACCCCGAGTTGCATCCTGGTACCCTGCCACACTGCCTGGTTCTAGGTCAATCCGTGCTGATGTGAGGCTGCTGTTAAAGCAAAACACAGCTTTTAGCAAGAAAAAAACCAACATGCTTGTTCATGGGCAGGTTGGCTGTGGGCAGCGAGCCTTCAGGAGGCGGCTTCTCTCCTCCTCCTCCTCCCTTTGAAATGGAGCTCTTGGTAGAACCCTTTCAGCGTTCGGTTGATCAGCTCTTTAGAAACACGTCTCAAGCTGTTGAACCTTGAATGTGTTTTTCATAGTGACCCTTCTAAGTGACTCAGCACCTGCCAGAATGCAACCAGGTCAGTTCTGGACATCACTGGGAGGGCATCTCCTGCTGGAACCAGCCACAACCCAGGTGGTGTTGATGTACATAGTCTGGAGTTAATCCTCATGCAAGGGTGGTTTGGGTTTTTCTGATCACATCTTGTGGTGGGTAAAACATTTCCCATCTTCCCTAAAGTTCCAAGAGCCCCTTCTACTAAAGGAGTTGGAGCTGCTTAATTCCCGTTTTGTCAATGAGCTCTGGCAGAAGGAGCAGGGTGTGCTCTAAATCTGAAGTTTACTGATCTGTGTGGGAGCGCAGCAAGGGGAATCGATAACTAATCAGCGGGGAACTGCTGAGGACTCAGTGTTACAGAACAGAAGTTGCTGGGGGAACTCGGAGCTTGGAGCACTTCCCTCTCTTTAATGGAACTGCTGCTTACCTGGAGTTTCCAAATCGCTTCGTGTTAATATCAAATAAAGCGTCACAGGTCTTGAAAGACTGAGACTGTTTTAAACCAGACCCTGGTCACCTTGAATGCCTAATTCTGTGGTGTTTATCCTGCTGTTTTGACATGAAGGAAGGGTGAACATCTGCCATTTTGCATTGCAGAATGTGTGCCAGGCTATGCAGGGACCATCAGGCAGCCTCCTGTGCTCACGGCATCGTGAAATCATGTCCATAATAGCTCATGTTAGTGTTTGTGACACGTGTTCATCAGACAAAAGTGAAGAGAATTTGGCTTGTAAATCATAGAATCCCAGCTTGGTCTGGGTTGGGAGGGACCCCAAGGGTCACAGAGCTCCAACCCCCTGACACAGGCAGGGACACCAACCTCCAGGCCTGGAGCTACACAAGGGTGCCCAGGGCCCCAGCCAACCTGGCCTTCAACACCCCCAGGGACGGGGCACCCACCCCCTCTCTGGGCAGCCCCTGCCAGCCCCTCCCCACTCTCTCTGCAAAGAACTTCCCCCTAAGATCTCCTCTCCCCCTTCCCTCCTCCAGCTTCACTCCAGCCCCCTTGTCCTGCCAGGCTCTGCCCTTGAACAAGCTGATTCCCCTCCTGTTCCTCTGCTCCCTTCAGGGACTGGCAGGCTGCAGTGAGGTCCCCCCACAGCCTTCTCTTCTCTTCTCCAGGCTGACCCAGCCCAGATCCCTCAGCCTCTCTTCGTTATGCACCTGACATAATTGTGATTAGGCTTTTGGAACTGAAATGTAGCTGTGAGGGGCACCCTTGGATTCCCTGCAAGGGGAACGTTGTGTGAGTGCCCCAGATGCACATTACCGGCCAGGTTTGACCCATGATCTGTGCATTGGGCGTCTTCTGCTGAAGCACTCGCTGTACTCCAGGAGTGATTTGATAACCATTTCATTAAACAAATGGTAAGCTGTTGGTTGTGAAAATTCCTTGGCTCCTACGTGGCCGCTGTGCCGGTGCCGCAGTGCTTGATGTATATTTTATGTGTCAGCCAAGTAATGAATGAAATTGCTATATGTAGGCCAGGAAGCAGATGGAAATAGATCTTGAAAATTGTGCATCAGTGTGTCATGGGACGAGGTTTCTGTAGACTTTGATGATTATTTTGTTCAGAGTTGGTCATAGGCTCAAGCAGCAGCACTGACTCTGCAGGTAACGTTGTCGGGAGGTTGGCTTTGCCCCTTGGTTTAAAGTGTGAGGCTCTTAGAGCTGTGGCTTTCATTGTGGAGGAGATGGGTATAAAAAGAGTAAGGGATTCGTGCTGGAAAAGATGCTGTGCGAGTGTTGTCATTGTGCTGTGTAGGGTAGCAGTTGCCCATTAGCATCCTTCAGTGCCCCAGGACTCGCCTGCCTTGGGAGAACCCGCAGGGCAGCTCTACGTCCATCTCATCTGCTCTTTTGAAGAAAACTGTCAGGCAACTTCCATCAGTTTCCCTCTTGTTTGTCCACAGAAGTCTCCCTGCTGCAGGATTTCCTTTCTCTGAGTAAGGACCGTGCATCCTTATGTGTCCCCTTGGGTTTTGGGGTGTTTTGTTTTGATCCACTCCTTTCCCCTGTGGCTCCTAAGAGTGTCCTTAGCAGAGTTGGTTGTAGCTCTACCCCGGCTGCCATTGTGTTGCTCATCTAGACATCTCCAGTTCTTCATTGGGGAGTGAAAATTTCTCCAAACAAACCACCTCCCAGGGTTTCCTCTGCCATTTGTCTGTCCAGTTACCCGCGGGGTCTCTCCTGGGTGGTTCTTTACACCCCAGACTTGGAAGGCAAGTGTCCAAATCCAGCTGTGCCAGCGAAGGGCAGGAGCAGAGTATCAAACCGAGCTGCATGTCACGAGCTCAACGTAGGCAAGTCCTGCTGCCTGCTCAGTTGTGAGGAGATTATAGGAAACTGAATCTGTTGCTGTTTAAAGAAGCCTTGCACTCCAGAGCGTGGTACGGCAGAGCTGGGCCTTGGAGCTGTGCAGATGGAATCTGTGGGAGTAATAATAGATTAAAACAAGGTTTCAAAAGGCATGGGTGGCTGTTCCGAAGGAGCTCGGGGGTAGAGGCATCAGTGTGAGAGGCCTTTGAACATGAGGAGCAGGGTGTAACGAGGAAGAGAGCTGTGAAGGTCTTGGGGGTTGAGGTGTTCTCTGTGAGTTGGGGAACCTTTAACACTTCATAAGGAACAGCTGTAAATAGAGGGAGGGACTATAAATGTACGTGGTTGTGTTGAAAAGAACATGTTTTCTGCTTTTCCCCTGCTTGTAACCTTATCTGTGTGAGGTTTCGAGTATAAAATCAGTTTTTAGAACCTCTTCTTCAGAAGAAAAGGTAATTTAGGAAGAAATCCAGCTTTTCCATTGTCAGCTGGACCAGGGGTTGGTCACTGTGCCCCTCTCTGTGGTTTGTGGAGTCTAGAGATCAGACAGGACGTGGGATTTCGAGTGGGGAGTTTGGCAGTGAGTGGAGTTGGCAATTAACCCTTTAACCTGTTTGTGTGGAGCAGAATCATTTCCTTGGGGCTGGGAGAGCTCTGGGTCAGTGCCATTGCTCCGGGTTGGTGCCAGCATGTGGGATATCATCTGCTTGTTCCTCTGTGAGTGGTTCCTTGATCCCAGTGCTTCTCAGTGGGACCGTAGCAGGAGCTTGGGCATCGCTTCTGCATCAGACATGTGTTTTGAAGGAATGCTGTGGTTTTGCTTAGAGCATACCTTGACCCTGCTAATGCCGAGCAGATACCGGGAGGGGTCCTGGTTCATCATGGATGTAAAAAGTTTGGGATAAGGCAGTGTCTCACACGTGGCTCTGCCCAAGCTCTCTGGTCTTCCACATGGCAAACGCTCAGACGTGCTTGCTCGTTGTTCAGGCTTGCCCTTGGTCACAGGACTTGTACGGGCGCTGCTTGAAACTTGGCCCCTCTGCGGCCAGGGAGCAGGTTGGGTCACCTCAGAAAGGCATGACTTCTGTGCAGATCCTGTCTGGAACAGGCTAGTTTGGCTGGGGGAGAAGCTGCTTTCTGAGCAGATGTGCTGGGGGGATCGGGAGGTAGGTCAGGTTTAGTAGCTACAACCCTGGTGCTTGGTGGGCAAGTCTTGCTTCTTCCTGTGCTGCTGTATCAGTGCTGTGAGACTGCCAACACTGCATGGCCAGTGTGAAGGGTTCAGGTGCTGGGTTTGGGACTCAGAATCCTCCACCAACCCCTTCTTTGTGTACTGGTTGGTTCTTCCAGTTAATGGATGTGATTCCCATGTGCCATTGGTGTTGAGTTCTTCTGGCTCCTACTGTGAGAGGTGTTAAAAAAACAAAGATCAAGGTTTGTACTGGATTAGCTGCTGTTCCAAGCAAGGATCTTGGAGGTACCCTTCAGAAGGAAGCCTGTGTGTCCTGGGTAATGCCACATAAGCTGTTTGAGAAAGTGAAACGTGGCTGAGGCACCTGGTAGCACGGCGTGGGCAGGTCCCTCTTCCCCGGTGTAGTCTGGCGCTCCGGCTCTCTCCCAGTTCGGGGCGGGGGAGGGATGACATCTATTTTCTGTGACTAAAATGGCTGTAAAACCACATGGATGGATACAGAGACCTTGAGACAAGTAACATTTTCTTTGTAGTCTGTTATCAGAAGGTTGAGGAACTTGGCTGATGCTCTGTTCAGCTTTCCTCAAGCTCTTCTTCTTGTCTTCTGGTGCGGGCTCGTTATCGGAGCGGTGTTTTTCCTGGATGAGGCCAGGGTCTGTATGTGGTGGCCAGGGTCTGTATGTGGTGGCCAGGGTCTGTATGTGGTAGCCTTCCTGTACTTGGAGCATGCTTGTTGGGACTAGGACTGAATCGTGTGGTTTAATTCCCTAACAAACCGATTCCCATGTCTTTCAGGTTACGCAGCGGTTTTGGGACACACCTCTGTTGGATTTTAATACACGTCCTGCTCACGACAGCTTTCAACTATGGAATCGGTAAATACACCCCTTCTGTCCAAGCTTTCTGTTTGATTGCCTAATGAGTGCTTGTGTCCATGTGAATTCTTGTTTGTTTGGTTGGTTGGTGCCTTTTTTTCCTTTATTTTCTGAAGTTGGAAGTTAAAATCTGCAAAGTTCCATGAAATAACTGAGAGGTACTGACTGAGAATACCCCAGGCAAAGTCTTTGCCTCAAAGTTGCCTTCTCACTCTCATACCCTTTCAAATGCAGCCGTGTTTTCCCTGCCATAGTAAACCCAAAAGTTACCTTGCCTGCTGGGCAGCTCCAGCGCTGCTCTGTCCAGCAGCCAGCCTGGTAAATACCCTCCTACCTCTGGTATTTCATGGTCCTCTTTTCATTTTCCAAATGTCTCTTCATTTTGGAGTGTTGCAAAGTGCCTGTTCCGTGGCGTTTCGTCTCCTTGTGATGAGTTAGAATGGGAACAGATGGCACCTATGGTTCATTTTGGGCAGAGAAACCTCCCAATATGCTGAGGCGACAGTTTGGTTCAGCGGGAGGATTCAGCTTCTTTCTGGGTAGAGTTTAGCAGCTGTAGAACTGGGGGAAGAGATCTTTTGCCTGAGTGTTTTGGGAGAGGGATGATTGAGGCTGGCCTCTGGCACGCGGGGTGCTAGGGATGTGGCTGGTAGGAAGGGGGTTGTTCCTGATGGTTTGTGCCACAGGGCAGGCGGTTCAGGGTGCAAATGGAAGCTGTTGCTTGCTGCTCTTGTCTTTGCTCTGTCTGTCATGGAGGGGCAGAATTGAAGGACACCCTCAGTGTGCCCAGAGATGCTTCAGATGTGGTGCTCGATGGATAACTTGTGGTGTGTTGCTGCTGCTGTGGGGCCTCAGGTACTTGGGTGACCCCTTGGTTTATGTGGCAGTGGGATTATTTGCCTTGAAACTCTTGTTACGCTGAAGGTGAAGGAGAGTTGCTCTCCCTAGGGCTCCAGGTCTGCACTCTCAGGTGGCTCTGTGAGCTGGTACGTTCCCTTTGCCCTGGGCTTTGAGGAATAAAGCCAAAAAGCAATCTTTGTATTTAGTTTGTCCATACTAATTCCCCTTCAGTCTGTCTGTAGTAACTCTGAGGTATTCAGATGGAGACAAGGCAGGCTTTCTGTTTCCCTTGGTGAATATTAATCGCAGCAGAAGTCTTTTGGTGAAACAGAACAGCTCAGGCCTCTGTAACTCTTCCAGTAATGAAAGTATATCAAGTGTGAGACCTTTTGCTGTGGTACGTGGTGGCTCTTTCCTTAATGGATGCTCTGAGAAACCAAGCTCAATCCTACCATAGGTTGATCACTACCTGTTCCCTTTCATAGCTGGGTAGAAAGGCTTCTCATTCCCAGTTTTGAAGCAAACAGGGGCTGGGTTTTTTGGGTGCAAGCTGTGCCTTTAAACTGAGGTGCTGTTAATCGTGGTACCTTTTGTTTAAGTGAAAACTTGCTTGAACATTCAAATGCTTGCAAAACGCCTCACTTCTGGACAGATTGTGGAGCATGGTGGCAGACTGTGCCTCTCCAGGGCCTTCTGGCTACGTCACCGACCTTTTGGCCATGAATATCCTTTAGGATTGTTACTGAGAGCTTAAATCCCATGCTACCCGGCCATGGTAGCTGCCCTTTAGAAGAGTTTGCCACAGATGCTTTTCTCTATCCGCAGCCCTTCTTCTCTGTGGGTGTTTTGCTCGTTGTTTATATGAAGCTATGTGATGTGGATGATGGGTCGAGCTGAAATGGGGATGGAAAAACTTGAGAGCTGAAGGCTGGGAGGATGTACAGTGTGGCAAAACACTCGCACTGTGGCTGTGCAGGAAGAAATATTTACTATGAAATCAGATGTTTTTCCAACTTCTGAAACAAAACAAAAAGCGGTATTTTTTTGCTGGTGTTGTGGGTTCCATGAGCCCTGGGAGATGATAGCTACGTGACCTTTTCCAGTGGAGTAAGCTTTTATCCGTGGCTCCGAAGATGGGCTGTTGCGTTACTTGAAATGCCTGTTGGTCCAGGGCCATTGTGGTATGGAGATGTTGGGACACAGTGAGAAGATCAGACTCATCCAGTGGTGGCTGAAAGAAACTACCCAAATCTGGCACGTTCTGAAACTCTCTGTTGAGGTGAATCCATTGTAGGGTGGGGAGGCTGTGGCACATGCGGTCGCTGTGGCTCATCACGCGGGTATCTACTCGGCACAGGTTATATGCCCAGGGATTGAATGGAATTAACGCCTGGCCCAAGCCCTCATCCCAAAAGGCAACTGATGTAAAAGTGGGTTTGTGTGCTCTGAGTGTCCTTGCATAAGGGTATGTTACACCCTGGTGTAGAACCCTGGGGTGCCTTGGCTATCGTGTGCCGAGCTGGCACAGTGAGGATGTGCTGCCTCTTGTCCAGTCTCAGAAGGTGTGGCATCTTGAAAGCACTCAGCTTTTGTCACTTGTTTGTGCTACAAGACTTGAGGTTGTCTTTGCCCTAAGCCTGTGTGTGACAATGCAGTTGTTTTGGGCTTCTCCCCTGCAGCAACTCGTGTTGCTGTGCCTTGCTGTGAAGGGTGCTGCCTCAACTCCCTGTGCAGAGAGACTGGGGAGCCTCAGGGCTGGGCAGCCCTCGGCAGTAAGACCCTGCTGTGCTGGCTCTATTCTGATGGTGCTGCTCCTCATGTCCTGGTTTGGCTACTGCAAATAAAGCATCGGGGCTGGACAGGGGCTTGGAGAGCGCCTGCTGTGAACCCCGATGCTGGGTGTTTCTGGCCCTGGGAGGTGACTCGCTCCCATCCCGTGTGCCCACAGCAGAGGCCCTGCCTGTGAAGGAGGGGGTTGGAACTGTATGATCTTTGGGGTCCCTTCCAACCCAGACCAGTCTGTGAGTCTGTAGCACGCTGTTAGCCTGATCCCAGGGTAGCCAATGCTTGAATAAAATACAGATACTGAGAGCGCTGTGTGGGTTGTTTGTGGCAGGACCCAGAAGCAGATGTGCTGGTGCAGCTGGAGGACCAGGAAGGCCGTGCTGCGGTGTGGGGAGGGCGTGGAGGCCCCGTTCCGCTCCAGAAAGGGTTATGAAAGTCTGAGATTTCTCCATTTCAGTAGATTGCTCCCTATTGCGAAACGCAGGAGTTGCTACAAACATCCCTACCCTGCTTCCCTAAAACAGACTTTGCTTTTTTGGTGTTTTGTTGGGGTTTTTTCCCTCCCCTTTTCCTCCCTAGCTTTCTGTAGCAATAACAGTAGAGGCCCTACTGAAATGGTGGTGGTAAAGAAGGGTACAGAGGGGCATCAGCTTTTTAAAAGGGCAGACAATGGCAGGACAAGGGGGGATGGATTAAAGCTGAAGGAAGGAAGGTTTAAATTAGATCTTAGGGGGAAGTTCTTTGCAGAGAGAGTGGGGAGGGGCTGGCAGGGGCTGCCCAGAGAGGGGGTGGGTGCCCCGTCCCTGGGGGTGTTGAAGGCCAGGTTGGCTGGGGCCCTGGGCACCCTTGTGTAGCTCCAGGCCTGGAGGTTGGTGTCCCTGCCTGTGTCAGGGGGTTGGAGCTCTGTGACCCTTGGGGTCCCTCCCAACCCAGCCCATTCTATGATTCTATGATTCTTGCAGTTGCCTGCATGAGCTGCTGGCTCCACGTAGCCCGACCGACTGCGATGCGGCAGCACTCACGCCGCAACCAGCACGACAGGTATTTTCTCACCCAGCTGCTTTGAAGGGTTTGCTCACAATGAGCCAGGTTCATCATGGTGGCTTCTTTCTACCCGTTGCCAGCCCAGAAACGGCTGCGCCGCGTCGGGCCGCGTTCTGGGGTTCGCTGAGTCGACGGGTTCGCGAGGCCGGAGCCGACAGCTGGTGTGATCACGCTTTCCCCACATCTTCATGAGGGAAGCAGAGGGGTCAGGGCTTTCTCCGAGCAGCAGAGAGATTGCAGCGGCTTCTGATGGTGGTTTTGGCACTGGTGCTTTACGGAATTGGTAATGAATATGTAGGTGTAAGATTAAAAGCGTGAATAAGGCAGCGCTGCTGAACAGAATTGCTTCTCAGAGCTGCAGCCCTGCCTTGTTCTGACCTCTGAGAAGGATACGATTGTAAAGCTGAGGCCTGGAGTGGAAAAGCAATTACAATACATGCTTCCAGGATTCAATTGTCCCCTGAAAGTCAGATGCTGCAATAATGGTCCCGTTGTTTAGGCAGAACGTGACTTTACTTAACTGCCTGTTATTTTTTCTATTAATGTTCTTAATGTTCGTATACAGCTTCCAGTTTCTACTGCTCTGGGGGAATGAAGCCTGGTGTTCCCCCAAGGAAGTGCTCCTGGGAGCGTCCAGCCTTGCTCCAGGTCCCAGTCCTTACCCCTCCCGAATTCGAGGGTAGCACAGCCGAAGGGCAGCGTGCAGGGAGGCTTTCCCTGGGGGCCTGGGGCCATGGCACTGTTGGTTTTTGGGCAAGAAGCTGGTGTGTTTTGAAGCAGGAGCTGGGGAGGGAAAGCCACATGCGAGTGAAATGAAAGGTCTTCTGTGTGTCTCTGGAGTTTGCCCGGTGTCTGCTGTGGTCCTTGCCCCAGCCCTGACGTGGGGGAGCCCTTTTCTTGGAAAATCTCAGGTTTTGGAGGCGCATTAAGGCAGCTGGGGGGCTCTTGGGGTGTAGGTTTGCCCTGGGGTAGTTTGGGGTGTGCTGGAGCATGGCTTGGCCAGGGTGGATGGGAAATGGTTGATGCAGAGCATTCCCTACCCAGTGCCTCATCCCTGACAGGGAGCTCCTGACCTGTGAGACCTGTGCAAACATGAGGAGCTTTCCAGAAAGCTTTTCTGTTTGCCCATCTTATATATGATTTGATTTAATTTTTCAAGCCCCATCTTTGCTGAGGTTAAGTGGTTTCATTGTGGGATCACGACGCTTCATTGGTCAAGGGGGCTTGAGCTTTTGGACACAAAAGAGCTTTCACACCCTTCCCCTTCACCCCCTGGTGAAGAAGCTGGCTGTTCAGATGTAACCTGGTGTAAGAGGTTGGTTTGAGTGTTGGAATTGCTGCTTTTACAGCTCTGTGTTTTATCAGAGCCTGTTAAATTGCCAGTGTTATTCACATGCCACTTTTGGCAGATGCCACCTACATGCCCTCAATTTGATGGTACCTTTTAGGAGGAGTGTAGGTAGGGAAGCTTCTTTCTCGCGTGTCAGATGTTGGGGAGTAGAGCACTTAGACTTTCACCAACCTCTCTGGTGCTAATCAGCAAACCCAGGCCGCTCGTGTTACATGGCACCTTCAAAAATGTCTTGTTTGACTTGTTTCTTGGGGTGCAATTCAGGTCTGTGTGCTCACCGTGACGCAGCGGGAAGCTCTCGGCAAGAGCAATCCACAGCCAGGCACGGTGCTCATCCTCCTTCCTCTTGGGTCCTGTTTAGAACTAGACAAAGCCAGGGCAAGAATTACCCAAAGAGAAGGGGAATAAATGGTTGGGTTCCTCCCCCCCCCCCCCCAACTCTACTTGCTTTAGAATAATTTTATTAACAAAAATCATAATTTTTTTAAAGACAGTGTATTTTTGAGTTTGGATTACGTTGATTAGTATCATACTCTATGCTTAAAAATCACAGTTGTGTTTAGGAAGGAGCTCGTTAGGCTCGTAACATAGATGGTGCCCAGGGTCATCGTTCCCAGTAACCACAGAGTCTGGTGTGGGGCAGGACCCCTGTGAGGCATCCTCCTGGTGACACGTGGCAGCAGGATTTCAGGATGAGGATCTGTGGGTTATTTGGTGCCTGGGTGCCTGGTTATCGCTTCTATCATTGTGCAACGGCGCCGGGCCCAGCCTCTTCTGAAAGTAAAAGTGCTTTCAGGCAGGGTGTGGGTCACATCTCAGGAGGTTCCAGCACATGGAAATGCTCCTCCAAGTGAACTCCAGCCTTTGGCACGTGGGTTTTATTTATTTCTGAGCGTTTTGTGTACCACCAAAGGGTTTTCTTGAGCAGGCCCCGAGTTACTGTCCCGCCCCGGGGAGGTGCCGCTCTGGATGTGAGCTGACAGGCCCTGGAGTGGAACAGCAGGATTACACCAAACCCGGCAGAAAGGGCTTGTTTTGGGAAGATATCCATCACGCTGTGATTAAGTGCAGATGATGCATTTGGCAGGGAGAGGTGTGCAATCTGTTCCTACCCGAAGGAGCTTGCAGACCAGAGGCCTGCTGATAAGACCAGGCTCGTGCTTACGTCTCGAGTGAGCGATGGTTTTGGGGCTTTGCATGTTCCCTGTTCAGAAATAGAGAAGAGCCCAGTGGTTTCATGGAATCACAGGACGGTTTGGGCTGGAAGGGACTTCAAAGATCATCTAGTCCCAACCCTGCCATGGGCAGGGACATCTCTCACCAGCCCAGGCTGCTCAAGGCCCTATCCATCCCACCCTTGAACACGTCAAGGTAGGGGGCAGCCACCGCTTCCCCGGGCACCCTGTGCCAGGGCCGTACCACTCTCTCAGTGAAGAATTTCTTCCTAATATCCAATCTATATCTCCCCCTTCCAATTTAAAACCATTCCCCCTTGTCCTGTTGCTCCATGCCCTTGGGAACAGTTCTTCCCCAGCTTCCTACAGGTGGCCCCTTCAGGGACTGTCAGGCTACTCTAAGGTCCCTCTGGAGCCTTCTCTTCTCCAGGCTGAACCAGCCCAACTCTCTCAGCCTGGCTTCATAGGAGAGGTGCTCCAGCTCTTGGATCATCTTTGTGGCCTCCTCTGGCCCCATTCCAATAGTTCCATGCCCTTGTGTTGGGGACCCCAGAGCTGGACCCAGCACTCCAGGTGGGGTTTGAGGAGAGCAGAATCCCCTCCTTGACCTGCTGCCATGCTCTGATGCAGCCCAGGATGCAGTTGCCCTTGGGGGCTGCGAGTGCACATCATTGCCTCATGTTGAGCCTTTTGACATCTGAGATCTTCAAGGGGGTGAAGTATTTTTTGGTGGCTGGCATAACTCATTCTACTTGGGTGAATACGGAGGGAGACATATCTCCCTCAGCATTTTGGGTGGCTTTAGAGGAGCTACAGGCAGGACAGTTGGTGTCTGCTGCCCAACACCCCCGAGGCTGAGCATCCTGCATTCTTGTGTGAGGGAACAGAAAACCTAGAGCATGAATTTTAGGGAAACCTCCCATGGCTGGTGGCTTGGCTGAACCACAGATGCGTCCAGTGCTCTATCAAGCAGTGGCAGCCTGTTCCTTGAGCAGTACCTGTGGGAGGGGGAGGTTGGTACTGCAAGTGATGGTGGAATTAATGCTGTTCTGATAAAACCAAAGTGAGTCTTAAATGTCGAGTGCGAAGCTGGAGACTCGGTGTTATCATCATTTCTGTTCCCTTGGTTAAATTCTTGGCAGAGTTTTAATTTTAGAAGAACAGAACAACAAGGGCTGAGATTTCCAGGCTCCGGCTCATTCATTACTGGCTTAATTAGATGCTGAGGACTCAGGTATTCTGACAGCTCGTGCGACGCTGCGTGTTATCCCTGGGCTGTAGACGTCTGCTGGACTTGTCCAGGAATTCAGACAAGTTCATTGAATTGTCTTTAACAAGTTAATGCTTTAATTAGTGTTTTGATCTTGGATTGGGACTGGGCTGGCTAATTGTTTCCAGTTGCTGGGGATGCGTGGGGGAGCTGGGAAAAGGGATTTCTGGGGTGTCTTGTAGAAACCTGTGGGTGCTGGGGTGAGTGGGGGGTGTAGGGTGGTGTCCGTGCTCCCAGGGCCTGGCATTCCCAGGGCTCCTCTCGGTGCCTGGGTGCTTTGGGAAGCTGGCACGCCTAGCCTGGCTTTGGGGGGCAAACACCCAAAGCTTTTGCTGAAGATGTTAAATCCATGTCACTGCTTTCCCTGCTGCCCAGGGGCAGGCAGGGGGTGCAGGCAGCCCCATGGGGGTCTGGGAAGTCGCAGCCCTCTGTCGTGGTGAGCAGAGCAGGTCTCTGCATCACTCAGGACCCACTGCAACTCCCGTGTCCCCTGGGAGCTGCTGTCCCCTGGGAGCTGCGTCTCGGCCGTAACGTTTTTACCTTCTGAATCTGGAACAGGCTTGGGAGCTCACCTTTGGGGGTGGTAGCTTGTTGAGTTGTCAATACTATTGCCTGTAACCATCTGTTCCTACTGCTAAGGAGCTGCAAAACCCAGGAATTCATTCTTCCTTTTCTTTTTTTTGGGTATAAACCTTCTCCCTTGTTACTTTTACAGACGCCAAACACTTCCACCCTGCAGGAAAAGCAAAATGCCATTCTTTAATCTTTCATCTAAAATTAAATCCCAATAGTTACCAATATTAGAGGTTACTTTGGAGCACAATAGCTGTTTCTGGTGAAGCCAGTGTGTGGGTCTCCCTTATCAAAGAGCGATGTGCTGGTGTAGCATCACCCTTCTGGGGTGAGCCTGAGGGGAAGGAGCTGGCTGGCTTGTGTAGAGAGCGGTCTGGGGAGTCGCCACTGGAAATGAGCGCTGTGTTTGCTTGTGCAAGTTAAGCTTGTCAGGAGTTTGGGGTTTTCTAAAGTGTTTTTTGCTTGAGTGAAGGACTAACCTGAGGGGGGCAGCTCTGGGGGCTGGTGGGGGTGATAGTTGGGGTCATGGGGGGAGAAGTGGTCTGGGGGCTGTGCTGTGGTTATCATGTGGGAGTCATGGGATTGCTGCAGATGGCATCGGGTGTAGGACAGACACAGACACACTGCTGTGGATTGTACCCCAAGTTATCCGGGGCCAGGATTTCACTGCTGGGTTTAAACTGCAGCATCAGAGTGGATTGACATGAAATAACGACGTGAAAGCCCAGTTACTGGGCTTGTCTTTGGTGCTGCAGTGTGGTGGGTAGTGATGGTGCCGGTTTTAACACAGAAAGCCTTTACAGGAGCTCTTCTGGGTCTGGAGTCTTTACTCCTTAGTGTGTCCCTGGAGTTCAGTGCTCCCAGTGTTTGTTTTGGTGGTAACCTGAGCTGCAGAGCGTGTGCCCCAGGGCTCCAGCGAGGTGATGCCTGGTCTTCCCAGCTTTACACCATCTGCACCCTCACTGCTGATGGGCAAGTTGGGTTTGGGCTCATCTCAACAGGCTCTTGGAGTTTGAGATGTCTGTGTGTGTCTGGACTCATCCTATGATACAATAACCCCCAACTGGTTTGGGTGGGAAGGACCCCAGTGCCCCCCTGCCACAGGCAGGGACACCCCCCAGCCCAGGGTGCCCCAAGCCCATCCAACCTGGCCTTGAACCCTGCCAGGGATCCTGGGGCAGCCCCAGCTCCTCTGGGCACCCTGTGCCAGGGTCTCGCCCCTGCCCAGGACGGGGCATGTAGGGGAAGGGCCCTGCTGTGAGGAAGGTGCGTGGGAGCTCTTGGAGTGCTTAATCCTGATGGAAGCTACCGGTTCAGAGGCCTTTAGGAAGGCGTTAGTCTGAAGGCTGAGGTGTATCTCACAGGGTGGCTCTGGTGCAGAGTGAGTCCGTCACCCGTGGCCAGCCTGACTTCCACCTCCACTCTGAATTTCCTGGCAGTCTTGGCCCTTGGTTCATTTCCAGGTGTGACAAGGGGTAGGGTGGCAGTGTGAGGACTGGAAGGGTTTACCCAGCCTTGGGCACCTCCAGCTTCTCCCATGGCTGACTCCAGGCTGGGGGGAAACTCTTGGAGCATCTGCAAAACTGAGAGGAGCTGGTTGGTTTGATGGCCGTGGGGGGTACGACATGAGGAGTTCTTCCACTTTGGCCATTTTTCACCTGTGAATGATTATTTTTATCAGCCACTCCAACATGTAAGGATTCAGATGTCATCGTAGAATCCCAGCCTGGTCTGGGTTGGAAGGGACCCCAAGGGTCACAGAGCTCCAACCCCCTGACGCAGGCAGGGACACCAACCTCCAGGCCTGGAGCTACACAAGGGTGCCCAGGGCCCCAGCCAACCTGGCCAAAGCTGGCGAATAGCTCTGGTTCTCCTCTGCTGGACCTGGGCTTATTGCTGGTGTCGTGTAAGAACCATGCTTCCTTAGCATGTGCCACGTTCAGAAGAAAACGATTTTGTTGCCTTCACTAGTTTTACCTCATTCTTGTAGTCTTGCCAATATCCTGTATTTGTTTTTTGCAGGAAGCCTTTCAAGGTTTTCTTAATTGGAATTAACTCTTGTAATAGCAGAGCACGTTTTGCTTGAAGATAATGGAGGAAACAAATATTCACTGAAATTTATTTTTAAGTTAGTGGAAAAACCCATTTGTTAGAGAGCTTTGCTGTGGAACTTGAACTTCTGAGCAGCTTGCTTTGCTCTTGGGTGATGATAAAGGAATAAACCTGCTCCTGAATGATCTCAAGCGGCTCACCTCCCAGCCTGATAGCAAGCCTGGCTGTTAGGGTATTGTAAGGGATGTTAATTAATGTAATGACACAGATGTAATGCTGTCCAGGATACAGAGGTGACAACAGGTAGCAAATAATTTGGCAAAATAAACCCAGGAGAACAAATCCATTGTGGGGAGGAAGAAAAGGGGTGTTTTCTCTTTCCTGCTGGCGATTGGGGCTGCATCTGGATGGAGCAGCTGGCCCGGCCTGAATCCCCTTTTTCCTCTAGCTTTTAATGATGCTTTGACACCAGGCTGAAAGGAGAGCTCTGTCTGCGCGCTGGCAGCGGGGCTGTCGCAGCTCCTGGGGATTTGCATTCAGTGAAGTTCTCCTTCCTTTCCCCTGCGGCTCCTCAGTTACTGCTTTAACGTGAGGAGCACCTGAGCGATGGATGTGAAGGTTTGGCTGAAGGGATAGAAACTCCCCTCCTTCCCTTGGCCTCAATCCTGCTGAAGGGAGGAAAGCTGCTCCCATCCACGCGGCGCTGGGCGTGCGGACGCAGCGCTCTGTGTACATGGGGATGTATTTTTAAATGTCTCCTCTTCCAAGGTCAAAGCCCAGCGCTGATGGGATTTGCTGGAGTGAGAGAGCAGTTATTTGGGCTTGTTCTGGTCTGGAGGGAGTGTGGGATGGGACAAAAGGAGGGGTTTGCACCCCAGTGGTAGAATCCCAGCCTGGTCTGGGTTGGGAGGGACCCCAAGGGTCACAGAGCTCCAACCCCCTGACACAGGCAGGGACACCAACCTCCAGGCCTGGAGCTACACAAGGGTGCCCAGGGCCCCAGCCAACCTGGCCTTCAACACCCCCAGGGACGGGGCACCCACCCCCTCTCTGGGCAGCCCCTGCCAGCCCCTCCCCACTCTCTCTGCACAGAACTTCCCCCTAAGATCTCCTCTCCCCCTTCCCTCCTCCAGCTTCACTCCAGCCCCCTTGTCCTGCCAGGCTCTGCCCTTGAACAAGCTGATTCCCCTCCTGTTCCTCTGCTCCCTTCAGGGACTGGCAGGCTGCAGTGAGGTCCCCCCACAGCCTTCTCTTCTCTTCTCCAGGCTGACCCAGCCCAGCTCCCTCAGCCTCTCTCCAGAGGGGAGCTGCTCCAGCCCTCTGAGCATCTCTGTGGCTCCTCTGACCCCTCTCCAACAGCCCCATATCTCTCTTGTCCTGGGGCCCCATCTCTGGACACAGAACTCCAGCTGGGGCCTCACAGGGCAGAGCAGAGAGGGACAATCCCCTCCCTGTCCCTGCTGCCACCTTATTCTGATGGAGCCCAGGATCCCTCTGGTGCTTCGCACCTGCCTGGGTGGGAAGGCTGGGGACTGACGGTCTCTTTCCCACAGGAGCTGCTTCACCTTATTATTCTTTATTTCATACTTGCAAAACAGCACCAGGCTTGGAGACACTCCTGTGGAGGCTCAGGCGATGATGAGCAAGAGGATTAATTAGATCTTTGAGGCAGATAACTAGAGCAATGAGTTGTGCATAATAGCAGCTTGGCATTCCGGTGCCGCGCTGCACAGCGCGCATGCCCTGGCTGAGGAGTAATTACCTCTCAGCGTTGGGTGCCCAAACGCCTCTGGGTGCTGGGGTGAAATTTAGTAAGCAGATGATGTGAACTGAAAAGCACAACTCTGGTGGCTTTGCTCACACAGCAGAAGGGCTGTCGGTGAAGCGATCAACTGCTGGTTTGATCACGTCTCAGTGGTGGCTTCCAGTACATCAAGGTGATGCTGGCAGTTTGGATACCTCTGGGATGCTGCTGGAGACTTACTCCTGGTTTGTGAGGCTGAGTTAATGGTGGGGAAGGAAGGATCTAAATTGGATTCCAAGCGTAGGGGTTTCCTGTACTCATCCTGTACAAACCACGCTCTACCAGGGGTGTGGGGACGTCTGGCTGCAGTGTTGGTAATGCTCCCGGGGAGGAGGTGGCTCTGAGGTGACATGTCTTGTCATCCAGCAAGACTCAGGCTGGAGAGCTGGTGGAGAGAGATTTAGGGCAAGGGCAGGGTCTGGCATCTGGGGAAGAACAGCCCCAGGGACCAGTGTAGGCTGGGGACTGGACAATTGGGGAGCAGTGTAGGGGAGAGAGAGGGACCTGGGGGTCCTGGGGTACAGCAGGATGACCATGAGCCAGCAATGTGGCCAAGAAGACCAATGGCATCCTGGGGTGTATTAGAAGGGGGTGGTTGGTAAGTCAGGAGAGGTCCTTCTCCCTCTCTGCTCTGCCCTGGTCAGGCCCCACCTGGAACAGTGTGCCCAGTTCTGGGCCCCTCAGCTCAAGCAGGACACAGAACTCCTGGGAAGAGCCCAGCGCAGGGACACCCAGGTGATGGAGGGAGTGGAACCCCTTCCTTGTGAGGAGAGGCTGAGGGAGCTGGGCCTCCTTAGCTTGGAGGAGACTGAGGGGTGACCCCATTAATGTCTGTAAATACCTAAAGGGTGAGAGTCAGGAGGCTGGAGCCAGGCTCTGCTCAGGGGTGGCAGCGACAGGACAAGGGGCAGCGGGTGCAGCTGGAGCAGAGGCAGCTCCATGGGAAGGTCAGGAGGAACTGTCTCCCTGTGAGGGTGCTGGAGCCCTGGGACAGGCTGCCCAGAGAGGATGGGGAGTCTCCTGCTCTGGAGACATTCAAACCCACCTGGACATGTTCCTGTGGGGTTTAGTCTGGGTGATGCTGCTCTGGCAGGGGGTTGGACTGGATGAGCTTTCAAGGTCCCTTCCAGCTCCTGATGCTCTGGGATCCTGTGAAGTGAAGGCTTTTTTAGGGAGACTTTGGTTAAAAGGAAACAAAAAAGCTTCATCCCCACGCAGAGCTTTCCTTTGCTCACAGAAATAAAGTCATGTTTCATTTACAGGAGCTCAGAGGAATGAAGTCAGTCCTGCACTCTGGTTTTTGGGTATAATCCTTAAGTTTCTTTGGAACAACTCTCGGATATAACCAAGGACAGAGTGTACTGGGCAAAGCAGTGAGGTGGTTTTTCTTAAAACCATAACTTCTTGTGGCCTTAGTGTTTAAAGGTGAAACCCAGTGAAGTCCATCAGGTGCCTTTGGGTAGTTCTGGGTGCCCCTTGTGCTTTTCCAGTTCCTTTCCTGCAGTGACTCTTTCTGTAGCTCGACACAGACTCCGATGGGGGTTTTTTCATGATTTAAGCCCTGCCTTTCTGCTGGTGCTGTGTCACTTAGCAGGAAGCTCTCTCATAATTCAAGCCATGGTCCTGGAGAGGCTTCAATTAACAGGCGCTGAAAGAGCGCTTGCGTTTCGCCGAGCTGGAATTTCCCCCCTCCCCGTTGCAGCCTCAGGGATCCCTGGGAAAGGAGCTTGGTCCTGGGGGAGGGATTATTTTTTTTTTTTTTTCTGGGAGAGTAGGAATGTCAAACTTGGCCCCTGTGCTTTGACCTAGTTCTGAAACTCTTGCCTGGAAAAGCATTAATTTGTGGACACCGAGCTGGTTTAGTAGGAGAATTGCAGAGCAGCGTGTGCTCTTCCATAGCCCAACCCTGAGCTGGGACCTTAAAGGCTGGTGCTAAACCTGACAAATCCCACACACATGCCTTCCACTCGAAACCTCCTTCATTACTCTGGAATTAATCAATTTACTTGGACTTCTTTTTCCCCCTGCTCAGCTGTACTTTCACAAGGTATAATTAAAATAAAACCCACCCCATGGTTTCTCCCTCTCGTTCAGCTCGGCTGTTGTTGAGCTATGTGTGGTTTGGACCTCAGCCCTCCAGAATGTTGGCAGAAGTGTTTGTCTGGAAAGAAACGGTAATTCTTTCGGGGTTGAAAAACGGGGAAGGGAAGATCTGTGTAGCAGAGATGATTTAAAGCAGAGCTGGTCAATGTAGACCACGTTATGAACATCTATATGTATATCTGTATATATCTCTGGAGCTCACCCTACGTTCAGGGTTGTGATTTTTATATAGACTGTTCCTTGGCTTTGTTGTTATCAGGTTTCCTTGGTTTTAGCTTGTTGCAGCTGATCCTATTTTTAACTTTCCATATGCAGTTCAGTGTGTTAGCTGATGGTTGGCGTCACTGAAACATAGATGTTGAGTTGCATTGAGCTAAAGACACCCAGAAGTGACCTTAGACTCAAGCCTTAGACTCAGGCTCGGGCTGGAAGCACGCTTAGGTTCGATGTGTGATCTGAAAGGGGCACGGCCATGTCTTTTGGCCAAGGCTCTTTTTCCTGGCCATGGTAAGAATCCTACTGTAACAGCAGCACCGGCGCTTTTGTGCTGGCAGGATCATTGCCTTGGCCATCCTGGAGGTCAGAATAAATTCGTAAGCCTTTCTGGTTGGGCTTCCCAGCAGAGGACATGGGCAGCGGCTTTCCCAGCTACTCATCTCCAAGGGATGAAGGAAATCTCTCCTCAAATGCAGGATCACAGAGCTGTAGGGGTTGGAAGGGCCCTCCAGAGCCCCTGGGGTCCAACCCCCTGCCAAAGCAGGGTCCCTAGCACAGGGCACACAGGGCGGTGTCCAGACGGGGCTGGAATCTCCCCAGAGAAGGAGACTCCACACCCCCTGGGCAGCCTGGCCCAGGGCTCCCTCACCCTCACTGGGAAGAAGTTCTTCCCCACATTGGGGGGAACTCCCTGTGCTCCAACTTGAGCCCATCACCCCTTGTCCTGTCAGTTGAGCTCAGAGCTGCTCCTAGTCCACATTGGTTCCTATGGAGCTGACTGTTACTCCTTTATTCAGCTTCCTTGTGCGGTGTGGGTGAGGAGCTGCTCTGGCTGGAGGTCTGGCCATGCCGCTGCGGCTGTGCGGCACTCACCAGTGTGCCTGGCTGCTCTCCGCTCCCGAGGAGTGTCAGGACTGGGGCTCGGCTCCTTTGGGCTGTGGTGTGGGAGGAGAGACCCTGAGTCCCAGGGGCTTTCCCAGGGTCTGTGTCTGGTGCCAGGCTTGGGTTTGTGGGGCTGGGGTTGAGCTGGAGTTCCCTTTTTAAGGCCCTTGGAAGAAAGCAGATGTGAAGCCGCTGTGAAGCATGAGATGGAGCAGACCTCTGCATCACACTTCGCACTGAAAGATGGGAAAACTGGGTGCTTGGTTCCATCACTCCAGTTCAGAGCTGCTTTACCAGTTTCCTCTGAGGAGCTGGAGACTCGGGGGGTCCCTGTGGGTTTCCCTTTAGCCACCCCTGCTGTACCTCTGGCTCCGGCTGGCCGAGGGATCGGAGCAGTGTTGGAAGTACTTGAGCAGGGAGCTTCTGGAAGGGGCTGGTGGGCTTTCTGGTGGATACTTAGGACCAGAGCTGCCCTTGTTTTCCTCTGAGCTACACAACAGACAAGCTCATGCTGGGGCTGTGTGTCTTTCCAGTTGCTGTACCCATGGGCCTGGAGGGGTACAGCCCCAGCACTCCTGGGGATCAAACTCTCTGTGCACCACATCAGCTGCACATCTGGAGCAGCTGAGCCCTCTGCATCCCTTCTGGATCCAGGTGCTGTGCTGTTACTTGGTTAAAGGCCTCGAGAGTCACTGGTTCTGGGCCCTCCCTGTGTAATCCTGCCCGCTTTGACTCCCTCCAGCTGGTGAAACAGTCAGACTGGGTTGGGGCTGTGTGGAAGAGAGCTCATTTCATGCTTGGAATTGTAATTATGCTCTTTTCTTTCAAGCTGCCAGCAGTAAAAGATGTCTTCCAGTGTGTATTATCTAAATAAGCTGTAGTGTTTAAATGTTTTCTTATTTCATTTTAAGGATGTGGCAAAATAAATTGTGCTTACTCTTCTAGTTCTTGTTCTGGAGCAATTAATCCCCCAGAGCTCTCACCCATGCTTCAGGCATGCTCCTTGTCCTGGGAAGCTGCTGTGGTACCTGCCTTTAGCTCTCTGCTAAAGGGTGAGTGTCATGCTTGCCCAGTTACACCAGTCTGGTGTCTCCTTCTGCAGTGGGTAACTGGTGCCTGCCACCTACTCCATCCCAGTAATTTTTTGTGCTTTTCCTGCTGCCAGCTTTGTGCTTCTCGTGACTTTGATGTGTTTAATATACCCAGTGGCATCCTGGCTTGTGTCAGCAATAGTGTGGCCAGTAGGACTGGGGAGGGGATTGTGCCCCTGGACTGGGCACTGGGGAGGCTGCACCTGGAGTGCTGGGTCCAGTTCTGGGCTCCTCAGCATCAGAAGGACATGGAGGTCCTGGAGCGAGCCCAGAGAAGGGCAAGCAGGCTGGGGAAGGGGCTGGAGGGCAAATCCTCTGAGGAGCAGCTGAGGGAGCTGGGGGTGTTGAGCCTGGAGAAGAGGAGGCTGAGGGGAGACCTTCTCCCCACCTGCCCTGCCCTGCCAGGAGGGTGCAGAGAGGTGGGCGCTGGTCTCTTCAGCCAGGGGCCAGGAGCTGGGACAAGGGGCAATGGGCTCAAGCTGGGCCAGGGCAGGCTCAGCTCAGCTGGGAGGGCAAAGTTCTTCCCTGGCAGAGTTGTGGGGCTGTGGCACAGGCTGCCCAGGGAGGGGCTGAGTCACCCCCTGGGTGTGTTGAACAGAGGGGAGATGAGGTGCTCAGGGATCTGGTTTAGCTTAGGATGGGAATGGTTGGACTTGAGGATCTTAAAGGGCTTTTCCAACCTGGTGATTCTGTGTGCCTGAGTAAGGATGGAGTACAGTGCAGCTGCTGGTTCTCTCTCTGAAATGCCTTTCTCTCCATGGGAGGTTTCCCTGAGGAGAGGGCTGGTTAGCCACGGGCACGGCAGGGACGCTCCCAGTTGAGTTCGGAGGCCGCAGGCGTGAGACTGGGGGCACGTGGGGTCTCTGTGCCACGCTCCTGGTACTGTCAGCTGGACTTGGGGAGGAAGGAGCCTGGTTGGTTTTAACTCATGGGTGTAACTACGGCTGGGGTCTGAGTAACCTTGTAGTTAGCACCGACTACCTCCCTACTCAGCTATTCATGCAGAGCCAGCTGCGCAGGTCCTGCCCTTCCTTCCCTTGGGGGGAATTCCCTTTCCTTGGGAGCGCTGTCCTTCAGGGGCCTGCTCTTTGGAAGGAGTGTGTTCTCTAAACCATGGTCCGCAGAAGATGGCTCTGCTTCTCTCCCCTGACGGCAGAGCACCCTGGTGACTCGGGGTGGCAGCTGACGTTTAGGGTGCAGGGGAGCTCTGCAGTGGGGAACGCGTGGGGTGCTGTGGGGTGCTGCCCTTGCTTAGGGATGCCCAAGGTGGGGAGAGGCACGATCCCAGCACCCAGCTCCTCCTGGGATGAACCTAGTTGGCTGGAGCAGTCCCTGCACGTGCTGTGACCAGGGTGAGTTTCTTTGGAGCTGAGTTCGAGCTCAGGTTCTGGGCTGTGGACTCCCTGAGGAAGAGAAACGCTGGTTCATCTCCTCCCGTGCAGCTGGAGCAGCTCTTCTCTCATTTTTGGGTGTCTGGAGTCAGCGCTTCCCCTCGTCTCTGGAGTCTGTCTGCTCATCTTGTGGTCTGGAGATGAGAGTGCCTGATAGCCACTCCGGTGTCTCCGTGATTGACTGGAAGTCACAGTGGATAAATCTTTCATGATTGGAAACCACTTAAGCCACGAGGTGCCTGATGATGGCTGGTTATTAGTGGAGAGGTTCTACCAAACAATCAGGGACAATTGAGTGGCAGGGAGTATAATTTATGACTTCATCCTGGCGCTGTGGGGGCAAGGCAGTGAGAATCCAAACACTCAGAGAATTATGTTTGACAGATATTTTAAAGGATGACTCTGGTTGGTGTCAGTTATTGCTGGGATATGTGGACTGATGCTGAGTGAGAGCCCTCAGAGGGGCAGCGCCACAACCAGATAGGAAAGCGTGCAAAAAGGGGACACATGGTGTGTGGCATTGGGCTTGAATCCTCTGCCAGTGGCAGGAGGAATCTTCCAAGGGTCGTGTTTCAGTTTTCCTTTGATAAGGAAGCTTAGGGATGTTGCCTCCTGTTTGTTGAAACCCCTGAGTGAAGGGGGTTTGATGGAGCTTGTGAGTTGAGCGGTGCCTCTGCTGCATTAGAGGGGTGAGCAATAGGTGGAGAAGAGCAGGTAGAGAAACTTCTGGAACAACCTGGAAATTAATTTTCCTGCATTTAATGATAGAATCATAGGGTGTGTTGGGCTGGAAGGGACCCCAAGGAGCACAGAGCTCCAACCCCCTGACACAGGCAGGGACACCAACCTCCAGGCCTGGAGCTACACAAGGGTGCCCAGGGCCCCAGCCAACCTGGCCTTCAACACCCCCAGGGACGGGGCACCCACCCCCTCTCTGGGCAGCCCCTGCCAGCCCCTCCCCACTCTCTCTGCAAAGAACTTCCCCCTAAGATCTCCTCTCCCCTTTCCCTCCTCCAGCTTCACCCCAGCCCCCTTGTCCTGCCAGGCTCTGCCCTTGAACAAGCTGATTCCCCTCCTGTTCCTCTGCTCCCTTCAGGGACTGGCAGGCTGCAGTGAGGTCCCCCCACAGCCTTCTCTTCCCTAGGGTTAGGCTACGAGCTACTGAACTCTGAGTTCTGCTGGGATTGTCCCCAGCAGCTTCCATGCATGAAAGCCTGTCTGGAACGTGTTGGAGCTGGGCAAACTGGTGTTTGGTTGGAGATGGAGGCAGCGGCCATCGGCGCTGCTGGTGAGCGGTGGGAGCTGGTGCTAGAGGGACAGCCAGGCCTGGGGTGGAGTTGACGCTGTCCCAGCACAGCTCCTTCCTCCACTCACCTTGAGCGCCTGAATAGCATTGAGGGAGGGTACTGCCGCTTCCAGTGCGACAGGCACCTGTCCCTGGCATCACAGCCGGGTGTCAGAGCCGAGCCTGCGCTGTCGGAGTTAAACAGGTGGTGCTGTGACTGCTCTGGAGAGAGGTGTGTGGGGGTGTTAGATTTGCCCCTGTGTACACAAGAAATTGCTGTCGCTGTGTGGTGAGGGTGGTCTTAGAGTGGCAGCCCGCTTCCCTCAGTGTAGGTGCAGGGAAACATTGAGGAAAAGGGAAGAATCCCAAGTTTTAACCCTTTAAACCGCAGCACTTCTCTTAGTTGGTGCTCTGACTGTGGGGGTTCCATGCTGCACCCTGGGAATGCACCCAGCACGGGCCTGGTCAGCCCAGGGGGATGAGTCTGGCTTTATTATCAGGTTTTATAACATCTCAGGAGCCTCTGCCAAGCCTCTCCTACAGACCTGAGGTGGGAGGAGAAACCCTCCACCTAACCAAGCATTTTGGATGGCGTTTTAGGTTTAGATTTGTAAAAACAATTCAAAACAAAGCTTTCAAAAGCAGCCACTTTCGTTTTAAGCTCTGCAGGCTTGGCCTGTGAATTGCCCCAGCTCTGCTTGAGCTGTGCTTGGGTTTTCCCCTTCCCTATCGCAGCGGAAGCTGAGATGCTTGTGCTCCCTCATGGGCTCCATGGCTTTGGCTCTGCCTGCCTGTCTGTGGGCTCTGCCTTGCGTCCCGACTCCTAAACCTCAGCCTGGAGCTCAGACCTTGTCTTAGCAAAAATAATCTTGGAATTGTCTTCCTGAGCCAAGCCTAGGTGAGGATCCTGCCTGGCTTTGGAGGACGTCTGCGGTGTGGAAAGCGAAGCCTTGAGCGAGGGAGCTGGCAGTCACATGCTGCAGAGCAGGGAGCGTGTAAACTCCGGCTAAAGATAATTTATAGTGTCTAAAGCTGCTGCTGAGTAAAACTTTCCGAGGCTGGCTTCAGACCGAGCGCTCGGCAGTGCTGGAACTGAGAGCAGCCACCCGAAAGTAGCATTTTTAGTTGTGCTGAGGGGAAGGAGGGAAACGGGCAACCGTAGCTAACGTCTCACCCGCCGCACTCCTGCAGCGCATGAGCAGCTCACCGAGCTCCAACCACAGCCTGACTCTGCCGTTACCCCAGCCTGGGCCGCTTTAAACTTGGCTTAAGCCAAGGTTTAAAATTGGCTTATCTCTTAGCGTTACCGTGCTGTGTTACTTGGGTTCATTTGAACAGGAAACGTGATGTCAGGATTGTAATAAACCCCCTCTCGCTCCCTCCTTCCCCACGTCGCCGCAGCCGCACGCCGGCACTGGGAGGGAGAACTTTGGGTCACGCCGGGTTGAGCTGTTGGCAGCATCTCCTGGGTGTTGGCAAGACCTTTCCCAACAAGATGCTGGAGAGCAGAGGGAAGATTTCTCCTTGTTTTTGCAAATTAGCAAACGAAACCCTAAATAAGTTGCTAAAGTCAGTTTCCTTCTGTTGGGTGAAGAGGAGCTGTGTGCCTGGAAACCTTGGAAGTCGTTGTTGGCCCCAGCGTGCTTGAGACACCTTCTTTCCACCCCAGCACTGCCTGGATCTTCCCAATACGTTTGGCTCCTGTGCTGGGGAATCAGCTTTATAACACTTGAGAAACTGTAGAGCCTCAGGAAAACAGGATGTTTTGTAAGGCCCTGCCTTATAGCTTGGATTCTCCTTCCAAGGATTTTTCAGGGCTGCTAAAAGGAAGGAAAACCCCCAGCCTCCTTTGGGGGAGCATGTTGGATTTGGTGCTGGCAGGACAGAGAGCAGCACTTGGGTGCCCCTTCATCAAACGAGTGATGCGTTGGGTTAACGAAGCCGTGTTTCTACTTGAGGACAGACAGGAAGATGGGCTCACCAGCCTTTCCCTCTTGCTGGGGAGGTGAGTTTCCATTGGGAAGGGCGAGTCTCTCCCAGCCAGGCATTCAGGGTGCTGGCCTCCTTCCCCTCCCAAGCTGGGGACCATGGGATTCCTGTCTCTTCCTCAGGCTGACATGGCAATCCCTTCTTCCCACAGAAGCCTCTGGAAGGGTTTTGAAGTAGCGTAGTATTGATGCTAACCACTTCCCAGAGGTTTCTGTATTAGATGGTGGGCTTCTCTTCTTTGCCCACCTCAGTTTGCATTTTAATAAGTCCCTTTTCCCACCCCCCTGCTCACATTTGCTGCGAGCGGGGCTGTGGTAGCGCCACAGGTCAGGATCAGTCCCACTCCTGTTTCAGTTTGGTCAAGAACCAGGGTCATGGACATGGTCTGGTAGCTTGGAAGCACGGGATGTGGCACGTGTGAGGGCTTGTTGGGTGTGGAAGGGGATGGTGGGGGACATGAACTGAACAGATGGGAGGTTTCACTCTCACAGCACTTTAGGATCACAAGGTGGGAAAAGACCTTTAAGATCATCAAGTCCAACCGTGACTCCGGGATGGAGCTGATCCGAAAGACTGGCCAGCCTGAGCTGGAAATGCCAGCCTGTTTCTCCATCCATTACAATCCTTGCTTGTGAGTGACTCCTGAGTAACTGGGAGAAGTTTGGGTAACTTTTTGGAGATGGTGAGCTTGTTCCTCAGTGTTCAAGTTGAGCCCTGGGCCAGGCTGCCCAGGGGGTGTGGAGTCTCCTTCTCTGGAGAGATTCCAGCCCTGTCTGCACACCGCCCTGTGTGCCCTGTCCTAGGGACCCTGCTTTGGCAGGGGGTTGGACCCCAGGGGCTCTGGAGGGCCCTTCCCACCCCTGTGATTCCTCTGCAGCCGCAGCCCCGGGAGCAGTTTCCCTACACCTGAGCATGGCTGTTCCTGGCAGTGTGTCTCCTTCCTGGCAGTGACTGAACACGTGGCTGCTTATTGAATTAACATACTCATTGTAGGGCCTTGTATGGATCTAGGGGTAAGGAACCTTTCTCAGAAGGGCTTCTGTTTTCAGGTGTGGCAGGAGAATTTTGACTTATGTGTTCTCCAGCTGGCTGTAGATGAGTGTGTGTGGGGAGTCTGGGGGGAGCAGCGTGCAGGGCGGTGGGTGCTCATGTCCCTCCTGCCTGTGATGATGCCCTGCCAGGGCTGGGAGGGCACCACACACTTTCCAAAAGCAACTTCCAGTCCCAGTTTTTCTCCCTTGTCTGTTTCATCAGTTTTAAATGGCATTTCACCGCTTCTGAGCGTAACTGCATCCTGGAGTGCTCCATCTTTAATACCACATCACCCTGCCACCGCCCAGCAGTGAGTTTCTGGCTCAGGGACGATGCTGTCCCCTTTCTTTGTCCCTGTTTTGTGTCTTGGCTCTTTCTGGCCTTCTCCCACCCGAGCTGTGGGAGAGCTCACTGTGCACTGTGACTTCTTGCTTTTCGGGTTTCGTGTAGAGCGCACTTCAGTTTTACAGTTCCCCAGGAAGTGATGAGCTGTTATTAAAGAGAAAACACTGACACACCGTGTTTTAAACCCAGCCTACTGCCTTGTGACTGTGCAAGCTTTAAAGTGACAGTAAACTCCTCGGCACCCTCTCCAGCAGCAGAGTTGATGGGGGTTGTGTGGAAGGGTCTGCCCAGCCCTGGCCCTCACAGTCACCTGTTCCTGCAGGTCTTGGTAACACTGTGCCTGGCTGTTGGTGCTCTCGGGGTAGGTGTTGGTCACCCAGAGCTCGTACAGGTGTCTGCAGGTCGGGAGTACATGGAGGCTTCTGGATGGGGTGGGAAGCAAGAAGCTGGAGAAATGGTCTCACCGTGGGGAGTGCAGATCTGGTTGAGCATCTCGGGCAGGTTCTCTGCAGTGCCTTTGGTTTCACAGACTCATAGGGGTGGGAAGGGCCCTCCAGAGCCCCTGGGGTCCAACCCCCTGCCAAAGCAGGGTCCCTAGGACAGGGCACAGAGGGCAGCGTCCAGATGGGGCTGGAATATCTCCAGGGCACCATGGCCGGTGGCTGTTTGGTATTTCTCTGAAGCCATGGCAGAACTAGCTTAATCTTTACTGGAAATGCAGAAAACAGCATACTGGAGACTTTATATAGCAACCAGACCAACCAGTTCCCTTGTCCCAGCTCCCTGGAGGAACTGCTCAGGAGCTCGCTGGGCTGGATGCTTTAAGTATGGTATTCAGGGTCTAAGTATGGTTATCCCTTTGCACTAGAAAGCATCTGTTTTAGCCAAAAAATACTTCTAACCCACCCAGCAAGGAGGGGAGCAACAAAACTGTGCAGAGAATTGTTTGCTAACTCATTTTTTGGGGAGAAGAAAAGGTTGTTTATTCCTGGTGGTGTTTCAGCACTGCCAGGCTGAGGGAGTGATGCCAGGAACACCCCACCCCATGGTTTCTGCCCGGTGAGGAGTGAGAGGTACTCGGAGTTCAGCAGCAGGTGCTCTTATTCTGAGTGGGAGTTTCTACACTGGAGAGAGCTGAAGGGCTCTGAGGCCTGAACACAGGGTGGAGGGTGCCAGCACCCACCACTTCTCATGGTCTGTGGGCAGCTGTGGGTGGTAAATCCAGGCTGCTGTGAGGATGGAGGGGAGAACTCAGAGAGCAGGTGATGTTGGGTCAGTCAGTGTTCTGCCACTGAGCTATAAATCTTGTCATCAGCAGAGACCAGACCCTCCAGTTTGCTTCTGGAGCATGTTAATCAGAATGTGTTAGGTAGGTTGGGAGGGACCTTCAGAGCCCATCTAGTCCCACCCTGCAGTGACAGGGACACCTTCACTAGAGCAGGTCGCTCAGAGCCCCATCCAGCCTGACCTTGAATGTCCCCAGGGATGGGGCCTCCACCACCTCTCTGGGCACCCTGGGCCAGGGATCCACCACCCTCAGAGGGAAGAACTTCTTCCTCACATCCAACCTAAATCTCCCCTTTTCTAGTTTAAACCACCCCCCTCATCCTATCCCTCCATTCCCACAGGAACAGTGGCCAAGCTCTGGTCCTGCATTGGCAGAAGCTGTGCTTGGTGAGCATTGCTTTGCTCCGTGTTGCCTCGGCTTCTGGTCACTGGGCACGAGCCTAGAACCTGTTAAAGGAGCTGCCCCAAGCCGCTCAGTTCCGGGGGCTGTGTTGGCAGTACCCAGCAGCTGGAGGGGCACGGTGCCCACCCCTCCAAGGGAAGCAGCTTTAACGATGGCTGTGCAAAGAGTGGGCTCTGGGTGTTGGATTGTCATCATTGGGAACACCCTGCAGAGAAATCCAAAGGCATCCCCAGACCTCACAGAGGCATCGTAGAGAAACTGCCTGGGGAATGCAGCCCTGGATTTCAGCAGAGCTGCTGGGGGATTAGCATCCTGCCTTGTAGGAAAACTACTTGGGGAGTGTAGTCATGTGGCTTTGGAGGGGTGAAGCACCATGGAGCCATTAGGTGTTTGCTCTGGCTTTGGCAGGGTGTGATCTGCTGAAGGCAGGTGTGATTTCAGCCAGCTTTTCAATGCTGGGACGCGTGGGCTGTCTGGAGGCACCTTTCCCACACCGATCCCCTCTGGCTGTGGGGAGGGGGGACTGGCTGGAAGCCCCCAGACTCAGCGTAGCCTCCTCAGCTGCCCCTGCTCACCAGAGCCTCTCCGTGCCGGAGGACTATCCCGGCAGGCTCCCCCGAGGAGGAGCTGGAAGGGGCTCCAAGAAAGGCACATGAGCGGGGCAGGCAGCCAGCTCGCCTCTGCTCTGCGCCGGAGCACGTCGGCTGAGCCGGGCACAGCGAGAACCAGAACCGCTCCTCGGGGCGCAGGGGGCTTGGGTCTTCCCCTGCCAGTGGGGACGTCCCAACCTCTGTGTGCCTCAGCCGCCCTGGGCTGCGGGAGCCTGGGGAGAGGTGTGTCGCCTGGGGAGGGCTAACATTGAGCTGAAGCCTGTCTCTGCTCCTGGTGTGGAGCAGGACTGCTGCAGGCGTGCGGAGGGGTGAGGTGGTCCCAGCCTCCCTTCCTGCTCCCTCCAGGAAACGCGGCCGGAGGAATTTCTCACATCTGGCAGCAGCGCTGCACGCCCCTATTTATTTCTTTATCCTTAAAAAGGAAGAACAGCCTCTTGGTGGTTTCAGGAGGAGCCGACTCAGACATGCTGAGGTGGATCACAGCCTTGGCTGGTCCAGGCATTGATTCAGGGTGGCTTTGTGTCCCTTGGCACCACAGCCGTGCTCTGCCGTGCCTCCATTTCCCCTCATCCTTCCCAACACATCCAAGGACCAGTGCTCATCTGGGGGCTGCCCAAACCCTCCCAAAAAGCCTGGTTTTAACTTGTATTTTTGATCTGGTTCCTACTGAAATGCTATTTTAATGCACAGAAATGTCTTTATTGGGCTGGAGGAAGTGGAGTCCTTGTCCCTGGATTGCCATTCCTGGTGCTAGTCTCAGCTTTCTCTAAGCCTCTTAAAAACGATGCTCCGTGCTGGGGCTCTGCTGCCGTAAAGCTTCGGTGCTTTGACACTTCTCATCGGCTGTGGCACATCACAGCTGGGTTAGGGATAGATAACCCACCCTATGTTTCCTTTTTTTTTTTTTAAAAAAAAGGACCTTTTTGCCTCTCTGTCTGCTTCCAGCCACAGTTGTTCCTGGATCCGGTTTCCAAGCGCAGCAGAGTGATGGAGAGGGTGGAATAATGTGCCGTGGTGGTGCTTTGGAGTGAACCCTCGTGTGTGCTGGGGAGTTGGGAGCTGGTTCTGAGGGGTGTTTAAAGGTGCTGTGGTTATTAAGGAAGGAAGGTTTAAATTAGATCTTAGGGGGAAGTTCTTTACAGAGAGAGGGGCTGGAACAGGCTGCCCAGAGAGGGGGTGGGTGCCCCCTCCCTGGGGGTGTTGAAGGCCAGGTTGGCTGGGGCCCTGGGCAGCCTTGTGTAGCTCCAGGCCTGGAGGTTGGTGTCCCTGCCTGTGTCAGGGGGTTGGAGCTCTGTGCTCCTTGGGGTCCCTTCCAACCCAGACCAGGCTGGGATTCTGTGATTTAATGCCACCTACGGTTTGCCACGCACGGGGTTGCGTGCTTTCCATTGAATGAGATGCTGGGTGTGTGAAGCTGAAGACCTTAAAGACACTGGGATGAATGGGGCTGTGTGAAGGCACCAGAGGTGCACAACTGTCCTGGTTTTGGGTGTGCCAGCAGTGGGGTAACCTGTCTAGAAGCAGCTCTGGCACTGGCTGCTGTGCCCGCTGGCTGCAAGCTGGGTTAGGCACGCGTGGCTACTGCTGCCCGACCCGCAGGGATGTGTGCTGGCAATCAGATGAGCTTTTTCTTCTACACTTTAAAAAAATACCTTATAGGGAAAATGAATCGTATCGAGCCCAGGCTTCTGGAGACACAGTGACAGGAATAGCAGACAGTTGTGCTGCGAGCTCGCTGGCAAGTGCAAGCTGCCTCTGCAGTGGGTTTGAGGGGTTCCCCCTTCCTCCTGCAATACCTCTGTGTCAGCAGAGTTGGGCCATGGGATTTCTTTCTTGAGGGGAACCCAGGGTTTTGAAGATAATCAGAGGGCTGGAGCAGCTCCCCTACGGAGAGAGGCTGAGGGAGCTGGGCTGGGTCAGCCTGGAGAAGAGAAGAGAAGGCTGTGGGGGGACCTCACTGCAGCCTGCCAGTCCCTGAAGGGAGCAGAGGAACAGGAGGGGAATCAGCTTGTTCAAGGGCAGAGCCTGGCAGGACAAGGGGGCTGGAGTGAAGCTGGAGGAGGGAAGGGGGAGAGGAGATCTGAGGGGGAAGTTCTTTGCAGAGAGAGTGGTGAGGGGCTGGCAGGGGCTGCCCAGAGAGGGGGTGGGTGCCCCGTCCCTGGGGGTGTTGAAGGCCAGGTTGGCTGGGGCGCTGGGCACCCTTGTGTAGCTCCAGGCCTGGAGGTTGGTGTCCCTGCCTGTGTCAGGGGGTTGGAGCTCTGGGACCCTTGGGGTCCCTTCCAACCCAGACCAGTCTGGGATTCTATGTGCCCGTGTCTTACTGGCCCTCAGACAAGCCAGGGTGGTGTCACAGCTCTGGAAACACACGTTTGCTGGGAGAAGAGACCTGTCCAGATGGGGATGGAGCCCGAGTGTGTGGTGGGAGGGCTGGGAAAGAGGAGCTGTGGGTGAAGGGGATGAGTGTGGAGCACCCCCTGCCTTGGTGTACGTTCTCCCCAGGAATCAACTCACCCCCCACACGGCAGAGACGCGTACACGCCGATTTGGTAAGCTTCCTTGCACCTGTCTGATGCACTTTACAGTCTCAGCCTCACAAAACTGTTTGTCATTCAGGCTGGGACAATGTCCCCTTGTGTGCTGGGCTCCCAGCAGGGAGGGGACGGGCGGCTGTGGCTGGGGCACGGCCCTGATGGCGCTGGGCTTCCCATGTGAAATGAGATGGGAAAACAAATCGCTTCCAGAGCGTCGCTCCAGCAGCCGGGAGCCGCGGTGCTGCTGGCGCTGCGCTAGCGGCACGGCTGTCACTCACGTCTTCCTTATCTAGGTTAAATATAACAGGGGACGAACGTGGGGGAGAAGAGACAAGGAGGAAGAGAGGTTTCAGTGAGCGCCTGAGGCTCCGTGCTGCCGCCAGAGATGGGCTGCTGGTCCCAGTGGCATGCAGACGGGCCACCAGCAGGTCTGGTGTGGAGGATGCACGGAGATCTCTGGTGCCCAGGGGCTCTCTGGTCATGCTTGCAGAAGGAACTCGGTTCTCATTCAGGATTTCCTTTCTGGGGAGACCTTTCTGCGTACTGTTCTTCTCCCAAGGACCTTTTCTGCCAGTAAATACCACAGCACCACATGTGTGACATGTCTTCAAGCGAGCTTTGTGCCACGCGCGTGCTTGGGAACACTGGGCTGTTGGGGAGCCCGTTGAGATTCCCATGTTGGGTTGGTCTAGCTTAAGAGCTTTTTCTCTTCTGAACATCAACTAGAAACACAGTTTGGGATTTCAAATAAAGATGGGAACTGATGTTTGGCGCTGGGACTGCAGGGGTGAGGTGCAGACACCCCTGAATTGTCTGCGCTGCTGCGAAGTGCCGGCATCCTCGTAAGCTGTGTAAAAGCTCATAAAATAAAAGCTTCATCTTAGGTAGCACAAACTCACAGATTTTGGGGAGTTGTAATGAGATCAGCTGCAGTGTTTTATTTGGGAAAATCCCAGTGTCACCACTAGCATGTGGGCTTGGAGCTCTCTGTGTGTTCTGCTTCATGGTGCAAGAGAGAAGGGAGCCTTGTGGTTCTTGTCACCCATCCTTGTGAACGCTGTGGACCTGGTAATGAAAATTTCAGTAAAACCTGAACACTTGTGAGGAGCCGGGAGCTCTCTGCAGGTTAATTCCAGTGGCGCTAAGGGCTGCGTTGGGGTATTTCCTTAGCGGTGACTGCAGCGTCAGCACCGCGGATGATCGTGTCTGTGGCTGGTGCTGGGATGCTCTGCTCACATCCTGCATCCCTGCCAGCCTGGGGCCACGAGGTGAGTGAGGGGACACGAGCATCCCCACCAGTGGCCGTGCCCAGGAGAAGCCGAGGTTGGGATGGCAGTGGAGAAGTGACAGGCGGTGACGCTGGCACTGGAAGCCCAGGCAGCGAGGGTAGCGTAGTTGGCAGAGTTGTACCTCCAGGCTCTTGGTGTGCCCTTAGAATGGGTGAGGGGAGTCCCCTGTCCTTTGAATTGGGGTGATTTTGGCTGTTGTCCACATTCAGCATTTGGCTGCACTGAGGCCGGAGCTCCCAAAGCGGAGCTGGAGCACGATGAACCCACAGCACCTTTGTCACTGTAAGGAGACAGGGAATGGGGTGATGGGGGTGTCTGACACCCTTGGTGACAACAGCCATGCCCTGAGGTCCCTTTTGTATGCTGTGGCTAAGGACAGAGATCTGTGGTTGCCCAAAACCAGATCCCCAGCAGTCCTGCTGTGCATGAGGTGGGTTGCAGGCAGCTCCGTGGCAGTCTGGGGGCTGCATGCTGCTTCGCAGGAAGCTCGGCTGAGCATCTCCTGCGTTGGGCCCTGTGGCTGCTGGGCACAGAATGCCATGCTGAGAGCCTCCCCACTCCCAGGGGCTCCAGGAGGACCCTGTAATCGCTCGGTCTCTCTCTTACCTTCCCCTGGTCTCATGTGTCCCCTGTGAGACCAGAAGGCTGTTACTGACTCAAAGTAGCATGTCCTGCACCAGGTTGAATGACCCCTCCTTAGTGGGCTTAAATGGGGGAGAGAATCAACAACCTGCTGCAGACAAGGCTGTGTGGGGCCAGGGGAGCCCTGTTTCTCCTCCTCTGACAGTGTTGGCTGTGGTGCAGCTCCAACCGTTCAATGAAAACCCAATGTTTCCGTGGGACAAGTGTTGAGGCAGGGTAAGTGATTTAATGACTTAGTCATTGTGGGGAGCTGGCAGCTACCTGGGGCATGTGGGGGGAGCAGCGTGGGGGACAGAGGGGCCATAGGCACTGCCATCTCCAGTGCAGATGTCCTGAACGTCCAGTGGGTTCCTCATCCATCGGATATCCTGCAGTGAGGAGAGCTGAGTAGAAGCCTTAAGCAGTGGTCCCCACAGAACAGGCGATGCCGTTGTGGTCACACAGATGTCTGTCACCGCCGAGAGCGTGGGTGGCTTTTACAAACTGCTAGAGGTTGAAATGTGTCATGTGCCTTTCGAAGAGGAAATGGGGTGCTTGGACTGCTCAGCAGTGGTATCTGCCCTCTCCTGTCCTGTTCAGCCCATGGGAGCTGGTAGATGCTGCTGCCCAGGGAGCATCTGCCCTAGTCCTGCTTTGCTCCTCCACCTCTGCCTGCTTGCCATGGGAAGGTCATCTTCCTTCAGAGCTGTAGGAGATGTGACCCTGCCCGTACCATACCAGTGCCGGACCCTCAGGCAGGCCCCATGGGGAAAGGGTCTGGCTGAGGATGCTGAGGACAATCCCAGCCAGCCTGGAGGTGCCCGAGCACCGCCGGCTGCGGCTCTGTGCCGGGGCTGTGGGTCGCACAGCGCGTGGCTGGCTGGTGCCCAGCGCTGCCAGTGGAGAGCTCGGTGTTGGGTCTTGTGAGGAGCAAACCCTGTCAGTAAAGAATGTAAAGATGAGAGAAGGGATGTGTGGTGCAGGATGCTTGGTGTAAGGTACTCTGAGTTTTGGGGTGAGCACCGGGAGCTGTGCAGGAGGTTGGAGGTGTCTCAGTGCACAGGAGATGGGGAAGTGGAAGGAAATCTCTCTGCTCCCCTCGTAGCTCTGCCTGCTTCCTTAGAAGAAACGCAGATGCTTTCAGGTGGAAGCAAAGCTCTTCATTTGCAGCACATGGAAGCTGGTGTGGAGGCTCAGGACCAGCGTGTAGTGCTGTGCCAAGCCTTCCTGCTGGTTTTGGTTTGTGAGCAGTGGCTCTTCCAGTCAAACGGGTGTGAAGTGAAGCGTGGGCCAAGGGAGGATCTGTAGGCAGGGGTGCTGTGGGCTGGCGTAGGCACGTACAAGCGCTGGCTGAGGGCACAGACCTCTCCAAGTCCTCTCCAGCCCCACACATCCCTCTGCTCCAGACACACCTTCTGCCCTTTGCACAGCATGGCTTGCTTTTTCCTTTCTTTTTTTTTTCCTCTGTAATTCTGCCTGGCTTTGTCAGCTTCTGCTTGTGTAAGCTCCCTCACCGCTGCCTCCAGGCACCTTCCCATCACTGCTGCTCCTGCCTGCACCTCGCTGGTGCTTCTCAGCTCTGGTGCTTCCAGGGAAGTTTCACTGTCTCAGCACGGTTTTCCTGCCTGGATGTCTTCTCTCCTTGTCTTTATCATGAGCTCAGGGCTTTACTCCAGACATGGGTCAGCAGATTCCACCCCAGTACTAAGATAAATCAAGAGGCTCTGTGAATCTGGGGTGAAGGGAAGTCAGTGTAGGTGGTTTACGGGAAGACCTGGGTGAGGCACTGCTCAAGGTGAAGCTTTGTTGGCCACAAACCAGCCAGGATTTCTTGAGGAAAGGCTGAAGAATGTGCTTTGTGCTCAGGCTGCTTTGGGCTTTGCCCTCAGCGAGCATGGCTAACTCCTGGCAGAGCTTTGCCAGGAGCTGTGTGCCCACAGCCATGCTGGGGGTAGCTGTACCCGCCTCCCAAAACCAAGGAGCAAGCACCTGTGAGTAATGTCACGACGGTGTGGCTGTGTGGGAAACTACAGGAGGGTTTGTCACGCGCTCGGTGTCCCTCTGAGGATGCTGGTGGGACTCTCCAGCCGTTGTGGCACTGAGCGAACGTGGGGCTGAGGCGGTGCTGAGCCGGTCCCGGCGTGCTGACATCCGACATCATGCACATCATCTCTTTGCAGGGGGTGAGAGCAGCTCTGCAGCTCCCCAAGCATGCAGCAGCATCCAGAGAGGCTGGGGCTGGGCCAAGCCTGGCCTGATGTCATCAGCCATGGGTCTGAATCACACAAGGAGAGAAAACTCTGTCGTTGTCCCCCTGCAAGGGGCGAGGATGTTGTTACCTAGTGGTTGGGGTGGGGGGGTTGCATGGGAGCGATGGAGGGACCCAGCTTCAGTTTAGGGTTGTGTGTTGTCATGGGCCTGTCTGCACGGTCAGGGGTTAAACACAGCCCTCAGCCTGCCCTGAGCACATTGAGGAGCTGCTTGGGGGTGGGGGGACCCTGCCCGGCTGCTGAGCCCCCAGTGCTGCCCTGGCAGGTGCAGGGCCTCGTCCCTCCTCCCAGCAGGGCAGGTTTGGGGCTGTTGTATCAGCAGTGGGGTCGGTACCTGTGAGAATCAGGATCCTTGTGGTTAATGCAGTGCCGGATGTGTAAATTTTTAGCGAAGGTGGTGTCAGGCTGGGGGAGGGAGGGAGGGACGAAGCCCGCTCTGCGGTGCAGCTGCTGGGGAGGGGAGGGGATGGGAGGAGGCACAGGTGCTCTTGACTGCATGTAGTTCTTCAGCTGGGCTGGAGGAGAGGAAAGAGGAAGAAGAGGGTCAGTGCTCTGCTCCTCCTGTTCTCAGCAAACTTCATTTCCAGGGTGTCTGAGCGGAGGTGGCTCCGTATGGACCAGCTGCTGAGGTGGCATCAGGCGAGTTTCTCCAGCATCCAGGTGCTTGAGGGAGCAGCCACGTGTCCTTGTGCTGAGCCACAGTCAGGGTGTGGGCCAGGGAACAGCTTCTGACCTGGGTGCTGGACACACGTCCTGTATCCCAGCTCGGGAGTGAGCGGAGTCAGGGCTGCAGTGAGAGAGGATGTAGCAAACACAATATTGGGAAAGATGAAAAAACCCAAGTGGGTAGCAAGGAGAAGGAAGAGGAGGAGACAACCCAGGCGATGAAGGAAAACAGGATCTTCTGGAAGAGATGGGAATACTGGAAAGAAGCCAGGAAGGAAGCCTGAGAAAAATGGAAGCGAGCACGAGGAAGGTTGGTGTGGCTCTGATCGTTTCAGCAGGTATTCCTGGCACTTGGCAGCCGTAGGGAGCCTGGGGAGAACCAGGGACGTGCACCCGTCAGTTGGAATATGGAGTTAAACTTTTATTGTCTTGACTTTTCCCTCCCACCCCCGGCGGGATTTGGTGTGTGTGCTGCCGGCTTGTCTGGTGAGGAGGGAGCTGACCTCAGGAAGGGCTCAGGGTGAGTGGATGTTGTGGCTGGGAGAAATGGTCTCCTGTTTGGGCTCCTCTGTGCCTTTAATGTGTTTTTCTCTGGATTCTGATGGGGAAGCCTTCCTGCCAAGAATAAAATACTTAAAAACCAATAAAAATCACTTTTGGTGCCTGTCCCTGGGGGAAGAAAAGCCCCAGGGCTCAGTGCCTGTATTCCCTCCTGGATGGCTGCAGCGGGTGCTGGGCTCCCAGCTCGGCCCCTGGAGCTGCCTGGCTCCCTCCAGCCCGGCCGAGCGAGCATGGTGATGGTGAGCTCTGAGCTGGGAGAGGAGCAGCAGCTCCGGCACCGCAAGCCATTGGTTAATAAAAATAGCTCTGCTGCTGGCGTCAGTGCCAGGCCTCGCATCTGGCTTCCCCAGCCTCTCCGCACGCCCGTCCTCCCTCCAGACAGGGTCTGCTGGAGGACACATGGTGCATCACGGCTGCATCGCTGTCCTCTCCCCTCCTCTCCCCTCCTTCCTCCAGCCTGGTGGCCCTTGGTGGGGGGAGGGCTGGGAAATGCCGACTTGCAAACCACTGGGTAGCGAAGGAATCGTGGCTGCTGGGCAGCCCCCTCCTAATAAATCCGGACCTGGTCTTCTGAGTTAAGCTGAAGGCATCTTTGTGAAGCTGGAGGTTTTGCTGGGAGCTTTTGGGGTGTTTAAGGCAAAGGGGAACGCCTGGGGGAGCATGCACAGTATGCCTTGCTTCCCCCATCCCTTGCTCCCCCATCCCTTGCTCCCGCTGAGGAGGTGTTTAAAAACAGTTTTTGTGAAGATGGCTGTTTCCAGAGTCGTGATTTCTTTTTTTAGCCTGGCTTTTTCCAGCCTGGAAGCCGCTGAGAGCAGGGAGATGGGGAAGGCAGGCAGGAATGCTCTCTTGGTCGATGCAGAGCACAAGCGAAGCGGCCTGGCGAAACTGCCTGGAGGATTTTGGTGACGCTTTTGCCCCCTCATGACTGGGTAGCTGGATGCTGGATGTTTTACATCCTCCCCTAAAAATATTAAATTACTGGGGCTCTAATGAACATTGCAAAGCTGCTTTCAAAGCAGTGGGAGCACTCGTGGTGTGACACGGCCAGCGCCGCAGCTACTGCTCCCCTGCCCCAGTCCCAGACTCGCTGGGATCCAGATAGGATGTCTCATGTGCTGGGAAGGACAACTCCCACCAAAAAATAAAGGCTGTGGATGTTTTCAGCTTTGAAGTTGGTCCGTGATCAGTGCTAGCTCACTGACAGGAGCTGGCTCTGCGTGCTGGTGAAAGCCTGCAGAGAATTCCCCTTCCCGTGCCGCCGGTGAGCCCGGCTGGCTGCCTGCTCCCCACCATATGCTTCTTCCGCTCCCAGCCTCTAATTCCTAATCCTTCTCATGAGAAACGTCTCGAAGGGAGCTTCAGGATGTGCTGAGCCTGGGTGAGCTCTTCATCACACTGACCCCAGTCCCTCCAGAGGCACTAGCCTTCCCGGCGCAGGGAGTGCCACCCTGCGCCCCTCTGCCCATCCAGTGCTGCAGTGGTGCTTTAGGTAAACGGGTATCGTTTGGTGGCCTTGGCCCTTTTGGCACCTTACTGTCTGGAGTTTGAGTTGATTAAATTCTTAGTATTAATTATGACCCAGCTCAGTAAGCGTGGGGGTATCTCAGGTTGGCTAATACCAGTTAAAACTGTTTCTGGAGGACAGAGGGTGACACAAACTGACCCCGTGTCCAACACTACAGCTGGGGAGTCAGTGCCTGCGTCAGAAGGAGAGGCACAGAACCATTCAGGCCACCCCAGCACAGCTCCCTGGGTTGTGGGCCAGCACATGCTTCCAAAGGGGGCTGCCAGCGGATCCAGGAGCCTGGCTGCCAGCATCCCTCCATAACCTGGGGACTCTCCTCCCTTCCGTTTGCAGAAGATGAAGTGAAGCTGCCACCTTGTAGTACCTGGAAAAATGTTTGTTGGAGTTACCAGCGGGTTTGTTTTCAATTGTAATTCCCTTTCTGGGGAATGGGGAGGGATGAGTGAAGTGCCATATGTCACTGCTGCTCAGTTGGGAAGTTCATGGTGTCAGCATAGGCACTCCTGTGCCTTACTTGGGGAGCTGCCCTGTTGCTGCTGAAATCTCTTGTTCAAGCGCCGTCATGACATTTTTACCACAAAAACCTGGTTAAAGTAGATCTCTGGGCACTGTGGCGTGTGGTGCTGGTGGAGGGATGGGAATGCTTTCCCCCTCCTTTCAGAATTCGGATCAGGCAGTGCCGTTGGGTGGGTAAAGGCTGGGCCAGTTGCCAGTCTGACGCTGGTTCCTTGTCCTCGGCTATGAGCTCCTGGGACAGGAGCAGGGGACGAAACCCAGTGCCAGTGGGGTGGCAGCGGGTGCTTTTCAGGTTTGGGAGGCTGCTTTCTCCTAACTGAGACAATTTGGCCAATACCTGAGCTAGAGCTGTGGTGTGACAGGTCTGAGATGGGTTTTTAAAGGCCCTTCAGATGATTTTTGCTTTTCCCTGGCCTACAGAGCCAAGCCCGGGCAGGTCTGGCTCCTGGGCATGGTTGTGTCCTGGTGTCTGGTCCTTTAACACTGTCTGTCTCTGATGCTGGCTTTGCAAGTAGATTTATTTCATTTTTTTAAATAAGGGGATGTTATTCCATCAAAATAAACCATCTCCTTAAAATTGTGGCCTGTTGCTGCTGTAGTCTTGCCATACCGTATTTGAGGCCTAGTGATGGTGGGGATGTGAACTTGCAGGCCTGAGGGCTGTGATCTGCAGAGAGTTAATCTCCCTTCCCTCGAAGGATGCTCTGTGCATCATGTAGAGCATTATCTTTCATTTCAGTCATTGATTAACGGCTCCCAAACCTCCTCTGCAGCCTGCAAATGTTGAGTTTTGAATACAGGAGATTACAGCTCGTAGCCAGAGCGGTGTAATTCAGCCTCGAGTGTTTTCTGCTTTCTTTGTTTGGTCAGTCAGCTTGAAAATTCAACCTGCCTGCGATGGAGAAGGCGATAGTGACTGTACACTTTGCATGAGCCAGGGTTGGATTCCTTTTCCTCGGCCGTTAAGTGTGCTCAAGGCCACTCTGCAGCAGGGAGCTGGCGGGGTGCTTGCCCAGCTCTCTTGGCTGCTGGTTTGTGGGGTTCCTGGGGTCCTCGTGGGCACCGGGATGTTGCTTTTCTCCTGGAAATCAGGAGCTTTGTGGTGGTTATGAGGGTGCTGACTCGTGTTTAGGTGCAGACAGGCTTCTCCCAGCCTTTGCCTTCATGTCTTCTGCCTGAGTAGCGTGGGGTGCCCTGGCTGACGGAGCCGGCCGTTGCTGACTGATGCAGCTCGTGAAGCTGTGATGTTTTGGGGGTGTTTTGCTGCTTCCATCTGCAGTCCAGTGCGTGCTGGGCTCTCTGCCAGCCCTGCCACCTCTTGCCCACGGCAGTATGCACCCTGTTGAGAGGCAGACCCGGGGCGCTCTCAGGACCTGCTCTGCCCCTCATGCTGCTGAGCAGACCACAGACCTAAAACCTGGGCTCCACAATTCCCAGTGTTTTCATCTCCCTCCGTGCCTCTTCAGCGTACCAGTGGCGTGGCCCAGCCCAGGGGACGCTGCTGCTGGGAACTCTGGTGACAGAGGTCTGGCATTGTGGCTGGATGTGAGTGGGGCCAAGCAGGGAAGCCACCTGTTCCCTGCCTGTGCCAGGCAGCCCTGATGGAGCCAAGAGCCGGATGGTTGGACTTTATCACTCATCTGAGTTGCCCAGCTCAAAGAGTTTCAATATCTACCCTTGAAAGAGGATGTGTTAATTGAAGTCGTGCCCAGGACTTGCAGGGGCTGGGCTGGGACAGCGGCTGTTTGGTACCCACTCCTGCTCTGTGCTGGTGGCGACCACCCTGGTGTGGCAGCACCAACCCGGGTGCTGGCTCCCAGGGCCTTTTAGGAGCAGGATGAAGTGTTGACCTTGTCCTTGCAACACCAATTGGACTCCCAAATAATCCCTCTGAGACGCTGTGGGCTGTTGGAGGGTGCGGTTGTCTCTTGTGTTACTGGTGGGGGTGTTTATCATCGTCTTCCTGTGCTCCTGATCCTGGTTTTATGCATTTGAGGTGCCATCAGCTTTTTATAATTGCTTCCACCTGAAAATATAAACAAGAAGGGCTTTGGTGGAGGTGAAATACCATTTTATTTCAGTAGGAGATGGAGGGATGTGTCAGTAAACACCACGGTTCAGCTTCAAAGCCTCCTCGGCAGCAAGGCATTGTTCGTGCTTGGAGCCGCTCTGCCTCGCACCCTGATGAAGGTGGGAACCAGGCGCTGGGGGATGGGGCTGAGGCAGAAAACACGAGCTGAGAAGTGGAGATCAAAAGGACAAACAGAAGCAGAAGGTGGTGAAAGGGAGGCACAGAGTCACAGCTGAGCCTGTGACGCCTGCCAGCGATGGATGGATGGATGGAGGAAAGGGAAAGGATGGAGAAAGGCTGAAGGAACAGTGGGGTGAATGCTGCATGTTTTTAGCTTTCATTTCGGATTGACAGAGCTGCCTTCCGAGCTCCACACAAGCCGTGGCCTTAATTCATCCTGAAAGTTGTTGGCTTGCTGCTCGCCGGCTGGGAACGCGCTCGGATCTCGAAGGGGACGGCGGCAGCGGCGGTTTTCCCCCAGTTCATGCCGTGCCAAAGCGTTTCCCCAGTTGGAATTGTTTGGGTTGGTGAGAGCTGGAGTCAAGGGGGCTGTGGAGAAGGAGAAGCCACTGCGACTGGTGGCTCTTTTCCTTTCGGCCGTGCCTTGGGAAGCCTCAGCCTGCTCCCTAAGCAGCTTCTCCAGCTGATTAAGCCAGTCCTCAGAACCTGGCAGCCTGTGTGCAGACCCAGCTTTGTTAGCAAAGCCTCCGGGCTTTCAGCACGAGTATTTATTGTAACAAATAATTTATAGCGGATTAAGGAGGAGGAATATTATTTCTGGAGAGCCAGCACTACGTGGTGCTTAGGCCAGCACCAGGAGAGGAGGCTGGATGGTGGCGTGGGGCCCCCCAGCTGGCTGCACCCCGGCACCGTGTGCCCCCAACCTGTGCAGCACGCAGGCTCGGTCTTGCCTTCGCCAGCTTAGCCATGGAAGCTGCTTATTCCTCTCCCCATCTGCCTGGCCCTGCTTGGAGCTCTGTGTTTGTGGGGGCTGATTCGTTGTATCCCCCCTTTCCTGGGGGTGGGGGACTGTGGGGGGTGGGAGGGGGGTGTGGAGAGGTCCTCAGGGAAGGATGGGGTTTATCTGGGGGTGTGGGGTGGTTCCCCAGGGAAGGATGGGGTTTATCTGAGGGTGCAGGTAGGTCCCCAGGGAAGACTGGGGTTTATCTGGCAGATGGGGAGGTGACTCCTTGGCTCCGCTGGTTATCTGCAGTAAGTGCCACTGAGCTGGGCTTGGAGCGGTCCGATCTCCATCTGCAGATGGGAGGAGGGCTGTGCTGCTCAGGGAGCTGCTGTGAGGCCGTCTGAAGCAGGCAAAAGCCTTCACTTTGGCCGTAGGAGTTTCTAGACCTCACTTTGATTGCGAAAATAATAGCTGGGCAGGTCAATGCAGTTGTATCCTGCTCCTCCCTTGCAGCCTGGGTTTGCTTTCCTTTGTTTGGGGCGCCTCTTGCTCCGACTTGCCTCTCCCAGGCCTCGCAGAGCCAATGCTCCTGCCTGAGCTGCTCGCTACCTGGAAGCTTAATAAAAAAGGAGGAAAGCTGTATCCAACCCCCTCTCAGCTCAGCTCTGCTCGCCTGACGTGTCCTGTGCTCCAGGCTCGCTGCGCCGGCGGTTGAGGAGGGAGGAAGCCAGTGTAGCATCCAGCTGACGTAGCATCCGAGTTGGCCGTTCGGGGCGAGAGTTCAGGGGCGGGGAGGGAAAGTGAAATGGATGCTGAAATCCTGAATCTGCCTCTTGAATTCCCTCTCTCCCTGGAGAGGGAGGGAGCGAAGAGCGGCGTTGCCTGTTTGGCTCTGCTCCCTGTTACCTGCTGCCTCCTCCTTTAGCTGCATGGAGAGATGAGGGGGGTGCAGGGGGGCGAGAGAGGACGTTTTCCTCCAGCAGCATTTGCTTGTTTGTGGTTGAATCGCATTAAAAAGAAATAATCCAGCATTATTGGAGGAGTGGGCGAGTAGCTGAGTCCACTGCCTGCCATGGTAACTTCTGCAGGGCCTGGTAGTGCTAGAGTGACTTCCAGCGTCGGATCCTGGGAAACTGGGGGGTCTTGGCTTTGGGGCTCCTCCACAACCTCAGCCCTGCGTGTCTCTGATGGGAGAAACCCAGTGTGGCAGCCGCCGGCAGCGCTGGAGCCTGGCTCTGCACAGTCACCCAGGAGGAATTTGGCAGCGGTCGGGCTCTGTGTGTCACCCCCTTTCCTGTCCTGTCCCCACAGCAGAACCTGGCCACAGAGGTGGGTCTGTGGGAGCATCGTGAAGTGCATCCATATGTGGCATGGCTGCAAGGTCACCGTGTTGCTCACCGGGCTGCCCTGGCACATGAAGGTCACCGTACCCTGCCTGGCTGCCCTTGGTTGTATCGCTTGGCACCGTATCAGCAGGATGCCGACATCCTGGGGGGAGGTTTAAATTAGATCTTAGGGGGAAGCTCTTTACAGAGAGAGTGGTGAGGGCCTGGTGCGGGCTCCCCAGAGAGGGGGTGGGTGCCCCGTCCCTGGGGGTGTTGAAGGCCAGGTTGGCTGGGGCCCTGGGCACCCTTGTGTAGCTCCAGGCCTGGAGGTTGGTGTCCCTGCCTGTGTCAGGGGGTTGGAGCTCTGTGACCCTTGGGATCCCTTCCAACCCAGGCAGGTGTGTGATTCTATGATGCAGAACCAGGGGCGGGGGGTGCTTGGGCATCTCTGATGGGGTGTGGGGTGTGGCGTTGGTGGGTCCCCGGGCCTTGTGCTCCAGTTGACGTCACATCTCTGGGTGTGATGGGGTACTTCACGTTCGGCTGTTCCGGAGTGTTTTGTGGTGGGATGGGCTGGAATTGCGCCTGTAACCTGGTTTCTGGCTGCGTCCCCAGCGGCCTCCCCTGCAGCACCACCCATCTTAGCTTCGCTCAGCATCCCAACGGAGTTCAAAATGGTTTCACTCTGAATAATTTATCTCCCAGAGAGAGAGAGAGAGAGAGAGATGGTGATGAGAAGCGGCCGGCCGCTGGTGAGGGGAGTGCAGCAGCACCGGCTGCGGCCGGGGTCCCACTGCCGGCTCGCCTCAGGAACGCTGTGCTGTGCACCCTGGCCGTGTCAAGCCACAGAACAAAAGCTCCATGTCCCGGGACGAGGCTCCTGTGGGCTCCCTCCCGCCTCCTGACCTGCGCCCTGCCCTCCTGCTGCCTCCAGCACCTCTTTGTTTCCCCGCAGCCCTTCCAGCACGCTCCCCCTCGCCCACGGCACCACTCTCCCTGCAGCCCGGTGCCATGGTGCGGGCAGGCGGCCGAGTGTCGGCATCACCACCTCGCCGGGCCGGGCCGTTCCTTTATTAACGAGCTTTGACGAAGAGTTTTAAAATGGAGGCGGCTCGGTGGCCTCCCCGTCGCACGGCACGGGTATGCGCTTGCCCTAGTTGTGGCCGGGATCAGACGGCCCTTTCTGCGGCCGTACAAAGAGGTCTGAATGCATTAGTTTACATGGAATTAATCTCCAGATTCCAAACATGCTTTCAAGCTGGTTTGGCCTTATTTCCCTGCCGAAGGAGGCCAACCCCGCGTCGGAGGCAGCGCCTGTTGTGAGAGTTGAGCTGTGAGACTCGCACAGGCACCATATTCAGGCTGGTAAGAGGAATTTTTGGCTCGTGGACAAAACAAATTGGGGGAAAAAATATTAAAAAAAAATATTAAAAAAATTATCATTCTTTGTGTTACTGCATCGGCAGTGACGGGAAAGCAGAGCGGGGTCACAGGGTGATCCTTCTAGGAACCGTGGTGCCTTTCCTGGGGGACACAGGGTCCAGTTTTTGGGAGGAGAATTGATGCAGAAGGGCCACAAGTGATCATATAGAAACCCCAGCGTGAGGTGAGCGCTGGGTCCGTATCAGCGCTCAGGAGAAGTCTGTACACTAAGGCCAGCTGCTTCCCACACCAGGTTGGTCCCAGCTTCCCAGTGCTCCTTTCCCTGCTGCTGGAGCGATGCTGTCCTGGGAGGACGGTGGTTTTTTGGATATAGCCTGTTGTCTCTTGGCAAGGAACGGCTGGCTGTGGGGGTGGGGAGCGTCATAATCCAAAGTGGGTGACATGGAAACAAGCCAAAATTCCACACATTTATACAGAGCAGCGAACACTGATTTCTTTGAGGAAAGGTCGGTGCTGGTAAGCGCGGCCCTGGTAGGAGATGGAGACTGGGCTCTTTCCTAGTGTAGCCCAGCACAGCTCCAGAGAGTCGCTTGTTTTGGGAGCTGCTGGAATGTTTCTGTAATAATCCCACCAAGTTTCGGTTCACGTGGAGCATCTGTAAGAGCAGCACACCCACAGCTTCGTGGGACGTGTTCTGTTTGCTGGAAAAAAGTGCCTTTCCCTTGAATGTGGAAGTGGTTCCACCCAGAAGAACCTGTGCTGTGTTGATCTTCTCTTGCCCCTCCCTAAATCTGCCGGGTCCTTGCTGCTTGTCTCAAGCCGTTCCCATCCGATCAGTGCCTGTCCTGGTTGTGGTTGGGATGGAAGTCCACCAGACCATGACAGGCAGAACCAAGCGGCACGCTGACCTCAGCCAGCAGAAAACAATTAGAGCAGGAACAGAGATGGAAAGGAAACATCCCTGGGGGAGCTTCACAGTGCCCCAGCAGCCTGCTCTGCAGCCGATAACTGCGTTTGGAGGGCTTCATTTGGGTCTGGTGATTCCCCCCTCCTTGTTGACACCCAACGTGTAGGAGCACGTAGCGTTGGGAAGGCGATACGCAACCAGCCGTGTTAGCAACCGGCTGCATAACATTCCTGCGCTGCAGCAGGCTGGTTTTATAAGCTCCTGGGGTGAGCTGGCGAAGGGAGGACGGGGAAGGGGTGAGCCTGAGTCACGAGGAGCAGATCTTCTGTAGCTGTTGCCACAGGCTCGGGCTGTGGGTGGTGGCTCTTTCCCAAGCTCCCACCGGCCTGGTGTCTCCGCGACCCAGAGGGAGTAGCTTGGTGCCGTCACGGCTCTGCTGTAGGTGTCAGAGGCGGTCGGCTGTAAGAGAATCACCGAATCGTAGGGGTTGGAAGGGACCTCAAGAGATCGAGTCCAACCCCCCTGCCAAAGCAGGTTCCTTAGGACAGATCGCAGCGAGCGTTCAGGCACGTGAAGTCGCCACGAGGTTCAGGGAGGTACCAGCCGGTGAGGGTTTGGCCGGTTGCCCGTGGGCAAGCAGCAACCGGATTTATCTTCAGCAGATAAAGCAGCAGCGAGCAAACACGCTGGCGTGCTTCACTGCGTATGGAGCCTGCCGTGCCTGTAAACAAGGGCCTCTGCAAAAAATGTCTGCTCTGAGAGAGCTGGTGAGGAGCTGAGGAGCCAGGTACAGCGTGACAGCGCTTGGGTGGAGAGCAGGGCTCTTTGCTGGCCAGCTCGGCGTGGGAAGGAGACGCTGCAACTAATTGCTCTGCCGCTTTAAAATGGATTAAAAAATCCATTCAGATCGACAGCGACGCTGGGCTGGAGAGCACAGCCTGCTCCCTCCCAGCGCATGAAGAAAAAGCCACCAAAATAGCAAATTTCATCATCGCTCGCGGGGCGGCAAGAGCTGAGCGCAGCGCGTTGCCGAGAGCGACGGCAGGAGGGGAACAGGAAGTCTCCCTCCCCCTCCCCGTGCTCTGTGGACCAGCCGCGATCAAAAAGGATGTAAAAGCTTGTTTACAACCTGTGTGCAAAATAGATTTGGGAAGGAAATAAGAGGAGGGGGCTTTACGGACCGGGGTGCGCTAAGGCAAGGCCTGAGCGTTACAGTAGTATGGGCTGTGAGCCTGAGGCTGTGGAGCCTGTGGCCCAAAGTCACCTTAATGTTGAGGAGTGGCTGAGAAGGTGCCTTTCTCCCTAGGGCTGCATCCGGGGAGCTGCTTGATGAGAAAGTTTCCTGTGTGCCTGCTAAGGAGAGCTGGTCGCTGTGACACCTTAGCAGTGCTCCCGGAGATGCTTTGCAGCTCTGGAGCTAGCCATGCTGCCACCCTATCCCAGTGCTGCCATCCCATCCTGGTGCTGCCACCCTGTCCTGGTGCTGCTGTCCCATCCCGGTGCTGCCATCCCAGGGGGTGTTTGCCTTGGCACGAGTGTTTTGAGTCCCGCTCCATAGTTTAAAAACAGGGTAGAGGAGTGTTTAGCACCTGGAAGGTGTGTGGAAGCTTTGAGGCTGCTCCAGAGATCCGGGGTGAAATGGCACAGGTATCCCTAGACTGGTGAGGGACGGGCCGCGAATCTGTGTGTAGAAGTGGGTCTCTGCATGCGATGATGAAGCTGCATGGTGCAGCCTTCGGCCTCGCTTTGCCTCTGTGAGAGCAGCACTGTTACCTCACAGGGAGTCTTAAGGCTTAATCCATTGTTTGTAAAGCTCTTTAAGATCCTTGTTTGGGAGCACCAGAATCTGGAGGATTAAAACCAATTTATTTTTGTGTATCTTGCATAATGCCCATCCCGGAGCCTTTCCGATGCGGGGGGAAGCGTGGGCCCATGGGAGATGTGTGGCTGGGAGGTGAACATGAGGGAGAGAAAGTGGCTCGGGAGGAGGAGGAAAGTAGAATCAAAAGGCTGGTTCTCCATTGCAGAGACGTGGCTGTACGGAGTTTCCAGCCCCAGAGGAAGGGGCTGGGTGTAGGAGAGCCACCTTCCCCTCAATCCCATTGAAGGACCCATCTGGTCAGTGCTGCTGCCTGGTTGTGAAGGGTGGTGTGTGGATTTCCCCTCTGCTCTGCTCCTGCCCTTTGATCGTACAGACCGAGATCAGGAATCTCTCCTCTTCTCTCCTGGGCTGTTCTGTCAGCTCTCAGCTACTTCCAGAGCTCACTGAGTGTGGTGCTTACGATCAAGACAAGGAGTAGTTTTTCAGATCTGTAGTCTGCAGGCAGGTGTGGTTCCTGCCCTGGTTTCTCCTTGCGTCTCCATGCCCTGCCCACGGGCCTGCTGGGCACATCAGGGAAGGTGCTTCCAACTGGGAGGAGACCCTGGCTGTGGGACCTTCTCTGTGATGATGCTCCTCACACTTAGTAAAAGAATGTGGCTGGACGAGGCTGGCTGTCGCTGCCATCCCTCCTGGCTATCGTGGGCCTCCCCAGTGCTGGTGCCTTTCTTCTGAAGAGGCTCTGTGCCTAGAGACATGGGTGCTCCTGCTCTCGGAGAGGGCTTTGCCACCTGTTGTCCGTCCTCACCCCCTTGGTCCCTATGTCCCTGTACTGTCCTCCTCTGGGACAGTTGCAGCTTCCCTTCCTCTCGAGAGCCTCATGTGCCAGGTCTGTGGCGTTGGAGAAGAGGCAGTGATCCAGTTTGGACACTGGAGGTGCCTTGGCTCATGGGGGGAGGCAGGAGCTGGTGGTGAAATTCTTTCCTGGGGTGCAGGCCCAAGTGTTTTGTGGGTGCACAATGCCATTGTGTGAGCCTTTGTGTTTTACCTGGGACATTTGGGAATCACTGGGAGTCCCAGCATGCCAGCGCCAGTTGCTCTGCTCTCACAGCTGCAGCCTGCACCGACCGGGCTCTCTGGTTTGGGTTCTCACCAAAGGACATCCTGAATGCTCAAACAAGCAAGTGTCACAGTGGTGGTGTCCAAGCATGCTCCAGACCCTCAGTGTTTTGTTACTGGAGCTCTGTCATTTCACAGATGTGGGAAGCCCACTGGAAGCACCTGTCAGTTCTTCCCTGCGTGCAGGGGAGGCTGGTGGGGGACTGGAGGTGGTTGGGGCTGGGGGCTGCCTTAGCAAGGAGGTCTTGGTGGGATGTTCTTGAGATGTTTGTGTGCTGGGGCTGGGCAGGATGAGCGGCCGGCTCCAAGAGTTGGGCAAGGCTGGTGCTGGAGCACTGGGGACTGTTGGGACAGTGTTGTAAGGTGGGGATTATCTAAACCCAGCAGTATTCCGTGTTGGGCAGCGCCCCTGGGGTTAGAGCCCTCCCTGTGCTAGGGGAACCCCTGGAGATCTCTGGGCAGTAGGTGGGACTGCAGCAGCACAGCTAATGAGATTAATGTAGCATTTGCTTCTAGAAGCAGCAGAGCTGGTTGTTTGAATGGGGCTCAGAAGACTCGTTTGGTGCATTGGGCAGCACAAGCTCTTCAGCTTAGCGAGGAGAAAGTTGAGAGCTGGGTGGGGAACCCGTCTGTCAGCACCGGGGTACCAAGCTGTGCCTTCGCCTCCCAGCCCTCTGCTGCCCTGGGGTTTGGGGCTGGCCCTGCCTGACACCCGCCCTGCTTGCTTTGTCCTGGAGTGCTTTTAAAAGCGGGAGAGAAAAAGTCCTTGTCTGCTGGGACTCAAACTGACAGAGTAAAGCACCAGGTCTGTCGGGAAGGGTGGTGGTGTGAGTGCCGTTAGCCAGGGGCTGTGTCAGAGCTCGTCGCCCCATGTCCGGGCATTAGGCTCCCCTGGGAAGGCTTTGGGAGTACCTGCCGTGCCTGGTCCTGTCTGTGGCAAACACACAGAGAAGTAACAGTGGGAGGTCTGGTCACAGCGAGTCCTTTGGGCCTGGGAATGGAGTTCATTAATTCCAACCGTGTTCCTAACGTATGCTGAGCTTCCTTCCCTTCTCTCACCTCTGTGACTCTCCCGCCTGCTCCTCTAGTGACTTCTCAAAGTCCAGTTGTATTACGAGAGCGCTGTGGCTCCCTGACTCCCAGCGTGCCGGTGGTCCCGATACCCTTGGTTCCTGCCCCCTGTGATGGGTGAATCCATGCTGGTTCCTCCTGATGCTGTGCAGCCTTGGTTCAGAGTCACTTCATGGGGACTTCAGGAGCTGTTCGAGCTCCACGAGTACCATTTCCCTTGGAATATGGTTCTCCTCCTGTTCTCTTCAATCCCACGACTATGATGTAGCCTTAACCCAAGATCGGTTTCGGTCCCTTGCACCCTCCTCGATGGTCGCTCTGCACAGGCACCAATGTTGCCTCTAGCACAGCAGAGAAAGAATTCCCAACTGGATAGAAACCTCCCCTTCCCCATGCACCCCCCATCCCCAGAGCTGGATTGGTGCAGGGCGAACCCAAAACCCCAGTGCCCATAGAGCAGAGGAGGATGGGAGCAGGTTCCTTGGATACCTGGAGGAGTTGGGCATCGAGCGTTTTGGGAATCCTTTTTAAGTCCTCGGGGTTAATCCACAGCATGTGAAGAGCCATGCCAGAGCTCTGCCCTGGGAGTGGGAGTTTGAAGCTCCACTGCTGGGCTGGTTCAGCCTGGAGAAGAGAAGAGAAGGCTGTGGGGGGACCTCACTGCAGCCTGCCAGTCCCTGAAGGGAGCAGAGGAACAGGAGGGGAATCAGCTTGTTCAAGGGCAGAGCCTGGCAGGACAAGGGGGCTGGAGTGAAGCTGGAGGAGGGAAGGGGAAGAGGAGATCTTGGGGGGAAGTTCTTTGCAGAGAGAGTGGGGAGGGGCTGGCAGGGGCTGCCCAGAGAGGGGGTGGGTGCCCCATCCCTGGGGGTGTTGAAGGCCAGGTTGGCTGGGGCCCTGGGCACCCTTGTGTAGCTCCAGGCCTGGAGGTTGGTGTCCCTGCCTGTGTCAGGGGGTTGGAGCTCTGTGCTCCTTGGGGTCCCTTCCAACCCAGACCAGTCTGATTCTGTGGTTCTGTGCTGACCCCGGGGCTGCCAGCAGATATTTCGGGTTCTCCTGCTGTTGGATTTCTCCTCAGCCGATGCAGAGCTGTGATGCAAAGCCGCTCGGCACGTCGTACGGTGGGCAGACTCGCTGGGGTTGCTATAGCGAAAGGCTGGAGATGACTTCAGGAGTTTAAATTAGGCTGGTAAACAAGGGCTCTGCCCGGCCTACGGGCTGCTGCAGCGTTCGGAGGCGTTTGTGGTGGATGGGGTGGGAGGTGACGTGTGTCCGTGCGCAGGGACGGTGCCAGGGCTTGCACCGGTCTGCCGGACCGAGCGTGCCCATGGTGCAGTGTGCAGGTGCTGGGATGTGATGTGCTGCATGTCAGGGGGAAAAGAGGAGCTGGAGATACCGGCTGCATTGGGAAATCTGCTGCTGAATTTTCCCAGCATGTTATTCCTGGTGCCTGAATCTCCTCCTCTTCCTTGGCAGGGGGATGCAGGAGCTGTGCCGGCTGCTTTTGCCCTCCTGGGCTCCAAGATAGAGGCATCGCTCCCCACAGCATCCTAGCCACAGTCCTGTCCTCACATCCTGTCCTCTCCTCCTTGCCTTCACCACGTCTGGGTCTCTGTAACCTCTTTAACACATGTAAACACCAAAACACAATTATCTTTCAGGAGCCCTTTATTAAAAATGGACTGACGTCCCTAACCAGGAGAAATGTTCCCGTGGCTGCTCTCCTCCTTTCCTGCATTTCCACACATAGTGAGGGCAGGACTGGGAATCACCTTGTCAGGTTGACAGCTCAGGCTGAAAACCAGGCAGCTTCTTTCAGACATGGCACTGGCACGATGCTCCTGGCGCGGCACAACCCAGCACCTGCGCCCCTCGCCGCTCCATGGCACAGGAAGGTGTGCTCACTCCCCCAGGAGGGTCCCAGGGCCTCCTGCCAGGTTTGCTCTTTAAAGCGACTCAACCTTGTTAACCTCCAGCTTGGTGGCCCTCGGCATGATGAGGTGCTGAGGGACCTGCTCTGCTTGGTTGGTTCATGGCCGAACTTTGGGTGAGCAGTGGCGGCTTCAGTCACCCCAGATTTGTCCCAGCGACCGCCGAGGGGTTGGTGAGGAGTGGGCATGGCTTACCAGTACCCCCTGAGGAATGTCTTCATCCCTTGCCCTCCTGAACTGGCGCTGGGTGCAAACAGGCTGAGCCGACCCTGGAGCCGCACCCTGGTACTGTGCTGACAATCCCTGACTGGTGCCACCAGCCGACCGTCCTTGTGGCAGGGCTTCAGCCACCAACATCCCGCTGGGGAGGGGGTTCAGAGCAGGGGTAGTGAGGCACGGCAGCGGTGGACTCCCCGCAGAGCCTTCACTGGGCAGAGCTGCTGTACCTGGGTACAGCCCTGCGCAGGGGTAGGAGCCTCCCATCAAGGGGGCTGAGGGGCTGAATGGTGTCAGTGAGGGCTTTTTGCAGGAGCTTTGCCACTCACTCTGTATTGGGAGAGCAGGTGGTTGCCCAAGCGAGGCAGCCGTGCTGTGCCATGCCGTGCTGTGCCGTGCGGGTGTGTGGCCACAGTGCTGCCCGTCCTCATGCTCTTGGCACTCTGGGTGACGTGGTGTTTCTCCAGCCCTCATGCCCCGTGCCTGGGCTGCATCCCTCTGCGTGGGACCTGCCTCTCCGTGGGGATCAGAGACTACCTGCGCCCTCATGCTGCTTATGCCTCGCTTTGGTGCTGGTAATGAAGTGCTGGGAACTGATGAGCCTGTCCTGTCCGGTTCTGGTGGGGCCTTCAGTGGGCAGGGTTGATCAGAGAGGGGTTAGTTTTGGCGTGTCCCCCCTCTTGTAATGTACCCTTCAGCTCCAGTTTGTAACGTGGCGAGAGGGGGAGCGAGGGAAGGGAACAACAGCATCAGCGGATGTCGAAGTAGCTGGAATGAGAAGCTTTTGTGCCATTAATAACAGCCCTGGCTGGCAGCCAAGGCTGGGAGTGTGGGATTAGCCTGAACAATCAAGACTGCGGGATCAAAACAAGGAGGCAGGAACAGCGAGGTCACACTGCTGCCATCTGCGCTGCCGCAGTGGTGGGAGGGAGCGGAAGAGGGGGCTGCGTCGGAGGAGCCGTGCCGATAGCGCGGGCGGTGGGGCGCCCGCCGCCTCCCCAAAACCGGCCCCGCACTCCACGTCGGGGTCAGGGTGTTGGGCTTCACCTTCCCCGGCAGCGCTGGGGAGGGCGGCTGTGGCGGGTCGAGGTTTTAAGGAAATGGCTTCCGAAAAGGAGAAGTGGCTCGTTGGGGCTCGGCCGTGCGCTCCGGCGTCGGTCCCAACGGCTTTGATGGCAGCGGGGTGGGGATGGGTATCTTGGTGCAACCAAGCCTGTGCCAGTGTTGGCGGTGCTGCTGTGCCATTTGTCGGTCCCTCTGGTGACCCAGGGAGGGGAGGGCAGAGGGGTCACCGGGTGGATTTGGCTGCAGCTTCACCCTGAGCGATGGCAGCCTTGTCTGTGCTGTGCTTCTGTCCATCCTGGGGTGGTATGTGCGAGCTCCCTTGGGCAAGGACCTGCTTGAGGTCTCTACCCAACAGTGGGTTTTGGAGCGGGCGGAGGCAACTCATGTTCCCTTTTGCTCCTGCTTCCATCAGCTTTAGCCCAGATACCTTCCAAGAGCATCAGAAAGCCAAACGATCCGCATCATTTACGCTGCTTCTCCTCTCTTTCTTCCCCCCACCCTGACCTAATAAATCTCACCGTCCTGCGAATGTAAATACAAAGGCTGAAGTGGAATGGAAGCGAAGCAGCGTCCCACAAACAGCCTCCCAGCTCCAGCTAAAAATATCCCGGGTCGGCACAGTAACTCCCAGGCATTCTTTTGTCTGACTGCTTTTGAATTCCCTAATTGAAGTTGGTTGGAGGGCAGCGCACCAGCTTCCTGAATAGCTCAGATGCTGATTGTGACTTAAAAAACAAGAGCAAAAATTGGGTTTCCTTTGTGCAGCCACAATTTTATTTACCTCCCCCCCACCCCACCCCCTCCCTGCTCTGGTTTTAATCTCTGTATCTTTACTTTGTGATGTTATTTTGTAAGACAGCGGCGTTAAACGGGGCTGCAGAGCAGGGCCCTGGGAGGCAGCAACCAGGGAGGATGCAGTTTTCCCTACGTGATGCCACGTGCATATCAGAGCCCAGGAGTTCTGCTCTGCTGGAAACGTCCAGGCTGGCTCAGAGATGGGTGCAAATGGAGCTTAACGTAGTAGGAAGTGTTAATAATGGTTCCTAATTGCCTACTAATAACTAAATCTGTGGAATTTGGCAGCAGTTGGGATATGGTTTTCTCCCACAATCTGTCCGTTCCTTCCAGAAGGAACAAAGTCGCTTCGTTGACGTACAGCAGCGAGGTTTAAATCCACCTAAGGTAATGGGGAAGACTTTTCCAGAGCCCACGGGGCCTCCAAGCCCTTGACTGAGCCTGTGAGGAGCCTTCCCTGGGCAAAAACTGCCAGTCACAGATTCAGCAGAGGTGGAAGAATAAAATCAGTCAGTTCTTGTCCTTTCTGGTTTGCTCTTTGGTTTCCTCCTTCCATTAGAAGGTGGAGAAGCGAGCTCCAGGCCTGCTCCACGCGCTGAAGGGCTGCTGAAGGCCCAGCATGCGTGGGTGGCTCACTAGGCTGCTCCGGGACAGTCCCTAGGCTCCCGTGGGGACAGGGAGGTGACATTCATGACCGGTACCTCGTGATAAGCCACTGCCAGTCTGAGAAGCTTCCCAGAATGTATCGTGTCGGGTAAACGTGATAAACCATGAGCGCTCAGAGCTCCTGCGTGGCTGGTGAGCAAAGCACGACCGATGTTTTTCGGTGGAGCCTCGGTAAGTTAGAGGTTTGAAATCCTGGTGGAGACTGGAGAGAAGCTGATGTCAGCTGCTGCTTCAGGAGCTGGGATTTGCTCCGTCTCTCCGTGGCGGGAGACATTTCCTAGCTGCTCAGCAGCAGCAGCAAAACAAGCACGAATTTCTCTGTCTTCAGGGATAACCGCAGTGGAGCATGCGGGGAGCGGGGGAGGGCTGTGCCGTGCTGCTCGCTGGTACCGAAATACCTCCCCATCCCCCACGCACGTCAACAGGCCCCGAAATTCCCCAGCACACAGGGTTGGGTGCTGGGTGCTGCACCCTCCTGCCGCGCTGGGACAGGCGTGGGGACTGGTGCCTGGGGGGCTGTAGGGGAGCCAGGCTTCTCTGGCGCTTTCCCTGGGGATACGGAGCATCTTCCTAGCTTGGCAGACACGGAAGCGATGCCAGGTGGGGGTGAGCTGGCAGCCTGGGCGCTGGGTCTCGCTGCCTCTCGCTCTGCTGTAACCAGGGAAAGGGGGCCTGCTGCACGTGCGGCAGTGGGGAGCATGGTGTCCTCCTGCCGGCACCCCGCTTTCCCGCACAGCATCCACCTCCCTTTCCTTACCCCTTCACAGGCAGATGGACTCTAAAGTGAGTCTAAAACCTCCCTTCCTCTCCAGGAGTGTGGCACAGTGAGTGCCAGCATCTCCTGCTTGCCAGAGGGGTGAGGGCACAGGCAGTGGCATCGGGCCAGAGCTGTGCTATCAGCACTGGGGCAGGGTGGCAGCATCGCTGCCACAAACCCTCCTCCTCTTCACTCTGGGGTTAATGTTTAACCCGTTTTGGGTTTGTTTGGTATTACGGGGCGCTCTGCTGCTGCTGAGCAGCCCAACAAGGGGTTCGGCTTATCTGCTGCTGAAGAATGTGAAGCATTTCACGGGAGGAAAGTGAGATCTTCCCTCTCCCAGCGGAGGGAAACCGAGTCCCGCAGGTTATGGGATGGGTTATAGAGGCAGGCAGCTGCCTGCCTTGGGAGCCTCTGACTTAACTTTCCACCTGGCCAGGACGTTTTCGCTCTGACTCTGAGCCTGGAGAGGGGGAGCGCTCCAATGGAAAAGTTGACGCAGCCTTATCCGCGGCACAGCCTTGCTGCGATGGAGGAATCTGAGCCCTGGCTTATGTCAGGCGTGAGGCTTTCCCCTTCCTTTCAGAGCCCTCCCTTCCCAGGGAGCGTTGGGCGGTCAGGACCCAGGGGCTTGGCTTGGTTTTCGGTCTGTATGGCATTGCCCAGCCTCATGCCTTCGAACGCTCCTCGGTGCAGTGCCGGCCGTCGCCCTCCCTGCAAACAGCAGCATCCCTCCTCTGGATCCTTCAGCTCTTGCCTTCAGCATGCAGTTGTTCTTGCTGGAGACATTCGGGTCACCCGCCCCCCTCATAGGAGAAGTGAGGCTTGTACAAATGACTGATGCTTCATGCGGTCAGGGGTCACCTTACCCGGCTCTGGGTGCAGAAGGATTTCGTTGCGGCGTGCACGTACGTTGAACTCCCTGCTGGCTCTGCTGCCGGCGGCTCCTTAGCAGGAAAAAATAAAACCCACCCCTGGAACTAAGTGTGCCAGCTGTGCCCGGAGCACAGAGCCTGTGTGGTGGAGCCGTCCTGGCTCTGCCTGAGTAGATGGGAACCTCTGCCAGAGCTGACCGTAACCCCTATAGCTGACCCGAAACGGCGGCTGCGGGGTCAGCCTGACATCTGGCATGCTACTGGCACCGTGGGGGGAAGGAAGGAGGGAGGGAGGTGGAAACGCTGGCTGGAAAGGAAGGAGCTGGAGGAGGATGGGAGGGGAAGGGGGAAAGCCAGCTGGGAGCCTCCAGAGCTGTGGGGCAAGATGCTGGAGAAAGGGGCAGGGCGTAGTGTTCGGGGGGTTTGGAGGCAGCTGGCTGCTTCCATGGGATGTCTTAGGGCTGAGGGCAGCGCTTGCTTTCTAGCAAGACACAACAAATAATACAACTACCAGTTGCAGTGAATCGCCCTGTATCCACTGCGCCTCGGTTTCCATTTGTCTGGAGGCAGGATGCGCTCGCAGATGAATTTGGAAAGTAGCTGAGGATCAAATGTTGCTTCTCGTTCTTTGGCACCGAGCGTGTAGCTCGTGGCTGGCGCTGGGGGATGCAGATCTGCGTACGTGCCGCCTGCGAAGCCTGTAGCTAACGTTACAGCTTCCTTCCTGCGCCGAGCTGCTGCTTTCTGTGCTCCAGCACCTTTCTGGGAGCCTCCTCGGGGAACACCGCATTCCTTCCTCTTCGGGATAGGGGACCTTTTTCCTGCAGGAGGCGAGGAAGAACCTCTGCCGTGTTAGCTTGAGATAGATCAGGGGGTATTGCTCTCCCTGCCATGTTTTGGAAGGCTGGGCCTGCTGTGGGGCGTTGTGTTGGGGGGAAAATCATTGCCCTAAGTGGAGAAGGTTTTGCTGCTGAAGAGCAGGTTACCGGTGTCAGAATCCTGGTCCCCTGCTCCCAACTCCCAGCCCGTGAGGTTCGGGACCAGGGTGCGTTCCCGGCCCTGCACTGTGGAGATGGGGCTGGCTGGGCCCGGAGCTGGGAGGGATGTGATGCTGGGGACACAGGCTGATCCAGCAGGCCATGAGTCCTGCTGCATGAGATGGGGAGGAAGCCAATAGCAGTGCCTGATGGTTGATGAGATTGCCCGATTCTGTGCTGAGATCACCCTGGTCCTGCTCCCTCTTCCTGAACGATGCATCTGCACACGGGGGGTGATGCTCCTGCACCCTCCCCAAGGTCCTGCTTGGTTCTGATGGGAATTCGCTGCTTTGGAATGGCTCCGATTCCTGGATGGAAGGATCATTCACTGCCTGTATGTATGTGCTGTGCTGTGCTGTTTCGTCCCGTGCTTTGTTAAGGACAGAAGGTGAAGCCTCACTCCTCACTCTGCCGAAAACCTGCTGTGCCCAAACCTTTTGTACAGCTGGGGCTGAGGAGGGAGCGGAGCTGAGTTTGGAACAGCCACTCCTCTGCTCAAACCACCAGCCAGCGCTGCCTCAGAAGGGAACACAAACAAACTTCCCGTGCCCTCCCTTTGTTGTCTGCAAGCGCCCAGGCTCGCAGGGCTGCACTGGGACCCGTGGGTGCTCCTGGGGCTGTCCTCCCCACCCTGGTCCCACTGCTCTCTTTAATGGCACAGGAGCCTTTTTGGAGCAGCCTTTAGAAACCCCCATCGCCACCGCGCTATCTGGGAGAGATGAATGGGGCTGTTGTGCGCCTGACAGCTGCCATTTTAATGCTGTGGTGTTGTGTTTCCTCGCGGGAGGCTCAGCCTCGCGAGGCAGATTAGGATGGAGAAAATCCACGTTCCATTAGAAACCCTTGGAAATGAGCTCTCGGGTTGTTGTAAGGTAACTCAGCAGTGCCTATCATCTCCCTGGCTGGGCTTGGCGACTGAGCCACCCGTTCATTTAACCACGTTTGGGGGGGTTTGTAAAGAAGTGCTTTCCAAATCGTTCCTGTTGGGACTTCTCACTCTGAATTGCCACTCGGAAACCCGCAGGCGACGTTTGTTTTCAGGGGCTGCCAAAACTTTGGGCCTTTACTCATCCCTGTGCTTCGGAGGAACCGGAGTCACCGCTGCGATGCCGAGCCTCGTGCCGGTACCGCGGTAGCAGCCGGATCCCCGCGAGTCTGGGAGCGGAGGATGCTGCTCCATATCCACGTCCTGTGTCCTTGTGTGGAGCTGGTTGCGTGCTCCTTGCTGGAGGGAGGTGGAAACATTGTCTGTCACTTTCAAGCATCTCCAAGTTCTCCTCTGCTGTTCTGCACCCCGATCCTGGAAGGAAACAGGAATTTGGTTGTGGAATAGCTGTGGTGAGGAGGCTGGGCCCTTCTTGGTGGTGTGCTAACGGATTTCACTCATTTTTAATGTGTTTGGAATCAGCTTTAACACACAAGTCACCCTCTCTCAGAGCAGACACCCCCAACTCTCGCATCTTTCAAGGCAAACACCATAAAGCATCTCTGGTCTTTGCCTCTCCCATTTGAACTGATGCTTGAGGAAGATAATTAACGTGCAGATGAGTGCAAGAATGCAGCCAGCTCCAGGGGCTCTCCTGGGTCTCTTGGTGGCTTTCCTGGGTCGCCCGGTGCTACGGCTGTGGCACCTGTTGGATGGGGTGGCTTTGGGCTGACGAGCGGTGCCCCCAGCACTACGCACTGCTTAGACAGGGCGACTTGCAAACCCTGAGCAGCTTTCAGTGCAGGTTTGAAGCCGAGTCGATTTCTGGTTCCGTAGCAGGCGCCTTGCAGCAGAGTTCATCATCTCATAGCGGCTCAGCCTTATTTACCAGCACTCCAACTGCCAGAGAGTAACATCTCATCTCTCAGACCACTTGAACGGGCTCAGGTGCAGCTTGATGGAGGGCTGTGGTCTCAGAGAACCTGTAATTGCCCCTCCTACTCCCCCGTGTTGGTGTTACTATCAGATTTTTCTCCCTTGCTGTGGTGAGGAGAAGATGGAGTTGCCAGAACATGATCTGGTTTGGTTACTCAAAGCCTTCATGCTGCTAATTCAGGGTGTAGGTCCTGGTTGTTCAGACTCTTCAGGGGGTTGGTTTGGTGTGGGGTTGTTTTTTTTAACTTAATAAGTTCTCCAGATAGTTGCCATGGAAATAATCCTGGATTCGGTGAGGATCTAAAGGCCCCCAAAGTGCCAGAGTGGTGGGAGCAGCGTGTGGTCTGCACGCTCCCGGCTCAGCTACCCGGTTTTCCACGGTGGTGCTGGCTCTGGGATGGGAACCAGCTTGTTCCTCCTGTGGCTGCCTCTCTTTCTCACTTTCGGAGCATGGGGTGGGATTCTCCTGGTTTTTGTAGCAGGGAAACATTGCAGACTGGTTTCTCATTGCCTGGGGATCGGTTCCCTGGTGCCTGGCTGGGGGTCTGCTCCGAGGGGGTGTTGCCAGAGCTGCTGTGGCTGCCATGCCGGATGGTGCCAGGCTCCTGTTTGTGCTGCAGGACCAACCTCCTTCCGCTGGGGCCTCCTTCCGCGTTTTCAACAGCTTCCTTTTGTGCAGATGCTGTTTTTGGTGAGATTGCTGGATTCAGACTTGATCACCAGGATTGTCCTGTACATCCAGACCAGACATGGGTTTGTACCTGCTGCTTGGAGTAATGTGAGAAGGGCAGGAGTATCCCAGGCTGCTTTCCTGGCTTCGAAGCCTTGATAAACCCTTTATTATTTAAACAGGAATCGATTTAGTTTGAGACCTGGGGTCTTGATTTAGTTTGAGACCCCGGGGCAGATGCGTGATGCGGCGTATGTGGAATATGGGGGAATCAGAGCTTGGCCACTACAGAAACCCCTGAGATTTTCTTCTCTTTTAAAAAATATTTTACTTTTCTTTCTGGAGCACTGAAGCGAGCTTCCTCCACCCCCCTCACGTCTCCATGAATTATTGAGCAGCTCTTGCTGCGACACGTAGGACACCGCACGCCGCAGCCTGCCCTTTGCGCGGTGACACGCGCGGCGAACCCCATTGTGCCGTCGACACCCCCCTTCCCACCCTCTCTGGAGCACCTCTCTCATCTGGAGGGAGCCTCAAAGCCTGATTGTAACGAGCCGAGTCAGCTTAATGAAGATGATGGGGGCTCATGGTAAGAGCCCACCTTCCCATCCCGGCTCGGGGAGAGCTGAGACCCCGGCATCCCTTTACGCCAGCGGAGCGACAGCTGGGCAGGAGGCTGGGAACAATGAAGATAAAGTTAGCTTTCAGCGATGTGACCCTCTCCAGGCTGCGTGCCAGAAAGACTATAAATAATTGATAGTTGCAACCACCCTCACCAGCACGCTAATGTACAGCGCGGTGCGTACGGCGAGCGGGGCTGCGCTACCCATTACATCACCGCAGCCCGGGCTCTCCTATCAGCAGGGCCATTTTTACTGCTTTTAAATAATGAACCGCTCCGGGAGTTGAAATGCTCCTTCGCCCCATTCAGGACTGCCAGGGTGTGCAGCTACACAGATGAGTTTTAGGGCTGGAGAAACCAGTTTTCTGTCAAGCTGAGGAGGGTTTTGTGTGGGAGGAGTTGAGCCCGGTGTCGGTGCCGGGGTATCGGAGGCAGGTGGGTCTGGCCGGTGCCGTGGATCTGCCTCGCTCTCCAGAAGGGTTTATTTTTAAGCTTAGCTTGGAGTCGTTAGCTTGACTTCATGAGTAGTTTCAAGGGATAAAGTTCTCCAGCGATGCAATCAGAAAACCTCCCCTTGGCTGGCAGGGCTGTTGCTGGGAGCGGAAGGTGCACGAGCTCTGCTCAGGAGCTTTCGCTTTCAGCGGATATAGTCTGTCCTCAAGCAGGGGAAGATGCTCACTGTACCCCAAAACCTGATTGCTTTCCCCTGAATCCTTAGACGAGGTCCACAACTGCTCCGTATCCACTCATTTCTGTGGGAGAAAAGTTAAAACAGGCTTTGACTGTTCCAGGCTATGGCTGGAGGGGGGTCTTGGTGCTTGCAGAGCTTTTTGGTGGCCCCTTGCAGCTCTTTATGCTTGTTTGTGTGTGAGTTCCCCAAGGACTTTGAAAATACCATTGAAAAAGAAACAAAAATCATAGAGCTGCTATTCTAGAGCCTGCCAGTGTCAGAAAACACCCCGAAATCGGGCAGTTCCCAGCAAGGGAGCGAATGGAGAAATCAACCCAGGGAGTGGTTGGCAGAAAGGAGTGAGATTATGGGAAAGGCCCAGAGCAAGGACAGGGTGGCTGGCAGCAGCGGGACATGGGGATGAAGGATGCTGAAGAGAAGCGCTGGGGATGATGCAACGAGGCAGAAGGTTCCAGGAGCGGGTGCTTGGCTGGCTCCTGCTCACTTCCAGCATCACTTAGCTTGTTGAAAGAAGATAGGGAATGAATTTTGGCTGAGGGGTGTGACTCCAGGTAAGGCTGGAAGTGTGCTGTGAGGTTACAGGGCACTGGCACCGAGGGCTGCAGTCTGGGTGGGACATTTCTGTCATGCCTCATTAAAAACCCTTCTGCTTCGCTCAGCACTGAGCACGAAGGTGATGTGTGGGCTCCTCTTCCAGGAGACATCTGTCCTACACATGCATGTCCCGAGTCTCAGAGCCTGTGTGGGGTTAACAGCTCTCACACCTTCTGGAGCGAGCCTTAAGGAGTTACTATTTCCAAATGGGGAGGCGAGCGATGTCGCAGGGCTACATAAGAAAGCGTAAGCGGCTTACGGTGGATTACAGTGACTGACCGTTTAGCCATGCAATTAGATGGGAGATGGTGTGATAAACCCTGGGTAACTAGCTTACCTGTCCCATGATGTTGTTTATCTCCAGGCACACGTGCACCCAGTTCCCATCAGGGCTGGAGACTTTGCTGTTAAAGGCACAGGTCCCTGAGGAAAGGGTGGGCGCACGTGCTGTCGTACAGCTTGCCAGTGCTCCATGGCTGTCCTCCAGCATCTTTTCCCCACAGGTAAAGCATGGCTTTGTGTGGAAGTGCCCAGATGTGTGTGGGCAGGCAGCTGTGCTGCTGCCAGGAGCTCCTCCAGTTAGGTGGCATGGTGACTTGCATCTCCCAGGGGGTCCTGGGCTACTCCGGTGCGAGGCCGCGGGATGCTGGCACCAGCCGTTCTGTGCCCTCAGCCAGTCTCTTGTCTGGCTCTTGCCGATGCCATGAGAGCAGGAACTGGGAGCAGGCAGGATGGGGCTGTGGGAAAGGAAGGTGTTCTCCAGGTGTGCTGAGCTTCATCAGTGTCTCAGTGTTGCATGTGCTTCTGCTGAGCTTCGGACGGGCACGGTGATGCCCGCTGGCCCCAGAGCGTGTGTGTCTCTGTGAAGGTCTGAGCTTCGATTGCAGAGGCTCTGGGCACAGGACAGCTTTTGTAGGGGTAGTGAGGAAAACACATCCAGCTGTCCATCAGTGCTGCCAGTGTGATCTGACTACCCGTTGGCTCTGTGATCCATCGGTCACTGCTCAGACATCTGTCCCATCACTGCATCGCTGCTCTGAGGCCCTGAAGCCCAGGACCAGCAGTTCAGTGCTGCTGGGTTTGCTTCTTCCCACCCCGAGAGCTCTTCCACCAGCACAGCAGTCTCCTTTCCCCCCGGCTCGGCATCGTCTCCTTCCTTCTCGCAGGTGTATGGCTTAGCTAAGGCATTCAAGGAGCTTTGGGGTTTTGGCCAGGCTCCAGTTTGGAGAGCTGGCTGGTGGGAGATGTGGTGCTCCTCTGGGAAACCCACGCCAGAGCGATCGGCCAGTGGTGCAACTGTTTCAGTGGGTCCTTCCCTTGGGTGATGGTTACAGTCGTGTGGTGGGCAGCCAGTGGGACTCAGCGCTGAGATAGTGATCCAGAATTGAAGGGTCCTTCCAAAGATTCAGCTCTGAAAGCTCCAAGATACTTTCCCCAGGCTGCGGAGAGGGACTTCCCAAGAGATGGGATGGATGGTAGGGATGCCACAAAGACATCCTGGAGATCTCCTGAGGGCAGGCCGCTCACCTAAACCTCCTCTAATGCCAGAAGAAAGGCAGAACATGGGGGGTGCTGCTGCACCTCCTCACGTGGGACGTGTCTGCCGGCCAGGTCCTGTGCTGGCCGACCACCCCTTCCCCCCAGACCCCAGCATGGTCAGTCCCTTTTCCTCCCTTCAGGAACTTCATCCTTCCTCACTCTCTCCCCTTATCAAGCACTCAGAAAAGGGGCTCTGCTGTTCTTAGCATCCTGGCAGAAGTGCTGCTGCTCCAGTGAGATGGAAGGATGGAGGGAGGGAGCCAGGAGTAACCGTGGCAGAGCCGGGCTGGAACCGGTAACTGCCGATCATGGGAGTTACAGGCGCAAAGCAAACAGGGATGAGCTTTGGCACAGTGGCTATCGAGCGAACAGAAGGCACCGCCTGACTTCCACCTTTAGGTGAGGCACTGTAAATTACCTGTGGTGAAAAAAATAATGCTAATTAAATTCAAAGGTGGTAATGATTAACACCGTTGAGCTCGACTCACTGGATTTCCTTGCGACTCTTAATTGACAGAGCAGCAAACCAACCCCGTGCGGCGGAGAGGAGGGGGAATTTCTGCTCCTGTCTCTGTGCTGCATCCTCCTCACGCTGCTGCTGGCACATTGGCCGTCGCCGTTTCCCTGCCCTGATTATTTTATCTGTATTTTTAACGTGGGACACATTGCAAACCAGATGATCTTGAATGAGCTGGAGTGATGCTGAGCCCCTGACACCCCAAAACCCCCATCCCAGCATCTTCCTCTCCCTGATGCAGGAGGCAGGCACTCTGCGTTTCTCTTCTCCGTGTGGTCCAGGGGGCTGTCCGACTTTGTGCCACGGAGCACACATGATCTCAAGGGAGCTGGAGTGATGCTGAGCCCCTGGCACCCCAGAACCCCCTCCTAGCATCTTCCTCGCCCCGATACAGGAGGCAGGCACTCTGTGTTTCTCCTCTCCTTGTGGTCCAGAGGCGAGTGCGATGGAGCTGGCCGGCTTTGTGCCGCAGAGCACAAATGATCTCAAGGGAGCTGGAGTGATGCCAAGCCCCTGGCACCCCAGAACCCCCTCCCATCATCTTCCTCGCCCTGATACAGGAGGCAGGCACTCTGTTTCTCCTCTCCGCGTGGTCCAGGGAGCTGGCCGGCTTTGTGCCGCGGAGCAGCGCGTCCCCGGGCCCGCTTAGCATGCAAGGCGTGTTCTTTACACAGCAAATTTCGCTTTCAAGTTCAGCGAGTGCCGAGCCTCTGCGTAAACGGGCCTGCTAAAGATATTTTTTGACATTTGAAAATCCTACTAAGGCAGCTCCTCCTCCCCTCTCCTCTCCCTCCCTCCCAGTGTTGCCGGCTTAACCGCGGAGGCACCGCAGAGGTTTCTTTAGCCGGCCGGGTCACATCCCGCACAACAGACCTTGGGAATATGGGTCACAACGAAACCAGGCGAACAAAAAGGATATTGTCCTCGTGTCTTACGCTGATGGCTGATTGAGGGACTCCCTGAGCGGATGGTTTAAGGTCTTAATGAGGTACCCAACATGAGGTAATGCAGAGTATGCCCCTTCCCTGCTCCTTGTTCCCCGCCTGGTGCTTCTTTAACTCTCCTTTACCGTGGGCACGGGCCAGGCAGCGCGTCCTGGAAGTAGAGTTTGCTACCATTCCTCCTCCATGAGCTGGGGATAAAGCCTGTGAGCACATTGTTTTCTTGTTTATAAATAATCCTCCTGAATTGAGGCGGTTGCTCATGGGCCGGAGGTTCACAGGATGGAGGTTCACAGGGCTCCTGAGCCTGCCCCTTGGGCTGTGTGGGGTTACCTGAAGATCCAGGGTGCTCCCCAGCTCTTTAAAAATCAAACTGGGAGAAGGATTTCTGTTAAACCCCCAATTCTGGGCAGTGTCTGAAACAGAGAGTAGCCTGCAGTGGGACAATCCCCAGGCAAGCTGGTAGGTGTGTAATTACGCAGGTTTTGGGGAGCGGGGACGCAAACAAGTTTGCATACATTGAATTACAGGCAGTGTTTTAATAGTATGGTTTTTAGGTCTTGGCTTTAAGCCAGAATTTTTTCGTGCTATTATCCTCTATTTACAGCTTTCCCAAATCAGCTGATGTCACTGCACATATGTTTAGAGCCGTTGCTAAGGTGATTAGCTCCAGAATTCAACGCCTACGCAGTCCTGATGAAAGGCTGAGAAACTGCTCGGCAGCGTCTGTTCGGAGCCGTGCCTTCCCCGCTCCAACCCTTGGAACCAGCAGACAATGTTCCCCAATTTTAGGGGAAATCCAGCAGCAGCCTTCACTGGTAATCGTGCAGCAGGTTGTGCTGGAGCAGAGGCTTTCTCCAGCCGGTTTGAGAAGCGTTTCTAAATCACCCAGTTCCTAAAATGCAGGAGAGGAGTGTTGGTGTGTCTGGAGTTTCCTCTGCCTGTGGCTTGTGAGCAGGAAGGTGATGGTCCTGGGGCTGGACCACTGCCTCCTGGGTGTCTGGTGTCTGTCCATCACTCGGTAAAACTCACAGGGAAAGAACACCCCAAAGCCCAAACCCGCAGCCTGAGTGCAGTCACTTTGCGGCCACCCAGCCTCCCACCCAGTGGTCTCCTGCTCCTGCTACACTGGGAATGGTTCTGAGACCATCGTGGTGACTGGGATGCACGAGATCTTGGCGCTTTCTTTCCGGCGTCTGCACCTTGACCAGACAGAAATCCTCATGGAGAGGACACAGCCCCCCAGCACCTCCATTTCCATGTTGGTCATCCAGCTTCTGAGGCACCGTGTGCTCCCACGGAAAGGCCCTGTCTGCACTGGGAGCCTGTCCTCGCTGAGGGAAGGTAGGAGTAACTCACCTTCCTCTCCCCTTGCAGAGGAGGGTATCGAGTTCTTGGTGCTAATGGGGCTGGGATCCTGTTGCCAGACAGGCTCAGCAGATGAAAAGCTTTTATTCAAGTCATGAAACACAATGAAGTTGCCCACAGCCTGCACCCAGCGCCCAACTTGTGTTTTAAGAGATGAAAACTCCTTGGTTTGAGCCCATGCATGAAGCATGTGTGAAGGATCTTCCCTCCAGCCCAGGCACTTCAGTGTCCTTGGAAAAAAGGGACATTTACTCCATGAAAAGATGCAGATAAGCACACGTGTTATTTTCCCCTAATAATCTAATGCCTCACGAGTGCCTTGGATGATAACAAACATCTTCCCAGGGAGCTCACTGTTCTCCCACCCATGATATTTTTCTCTTTCCCTGTTTTTTAAAGGATACTGGCTAAGCCTTGACCTAGTTTGGCTTCCGTCGCCCCGTGAGACGCTGCAGACGGTCACCCAGCACAGCTGTACCCGTGTCTTTATCGTCCAGGCTGGACAGAAATAGCCCTGTGCAGCAGAGAGCTGCGTGTGAGCAGCAGCGCTGGCCGTGGGCTGGCAGGGACCGGGCTTGAAAAGGAGGTTTTGCTCCTTCCCTTCCCTGGTCTCGGTGTCGGGGAGTCTCTCCGTGTGCTGGCAGAGGTCGGACTTGGTCAGTGGCAGAGGTCGTCTTCGCCTGCTGGAGTCAAACGTTGTTTCCAACTCCTTTTCCCCACTGCAACGAGGAGGTTTGGCTGATGGAGTGGGTGTGCCATGGGAAGCACGGCCCTGGGTAGCTAATTTTAGCACGAAATATCCATGGTGTTAATTACCGACCGGGGGAGAAACTCCTCTTAGGTCAGGGGTGTGCGAGGGGACCGGCACCGTCTCTCTCACCGCATCACTTGAACCCCGTCTGGCCGTTGCTGGGTGAACCGGGGTCTGTTGTGTTTGCTGTACGCACGACGCCGGCACCGTCCCAGCTGGGTCCCCCGTGTTCCCCTGCCCACAGCCCTTCCCTGCGGGTTATCCCCCATTGCTTGCCCGAGCTCTGGTCCGTGCAGAGCCCAGCACTGCTGATTGCTCCTGCTTAATGCACCTGTTCCCCTGATTTTCAGTGTGGTTTTGCTCTCAAGAAGTGAAATCCGGGGTGGTTGCGGTCTCGTTGTGTGGATCCCCGTGTGGGGGGGTCCCTAGTGATCCCCTCACTGGTTTGGGATGAAGGAGAAGAGCACGTGAAGATGCAGCGCATCATCCTCATGCAGCGCCTGGCTCCCAAACTGCCTACAGGCCCCATCCCTGCCCTCCTCCTCCTCCCCCAGCTTCCCTGGCCTGGGCGACAAAGATGTTCCCAGGGCTCAGGGCGGGTGAATAGAGGTTGTGTAACCCGGCTCCCGCCCCATGGGGCCGGGAACAAAACCCAGATTACAGCCTTTCTCTGCAGAGCTGAAGGGTCCAGGGGGACATTGATATGCAGATCCTGTGTGTCGGGGCACCGCGGCGGCTTTGTCTTGCCGTGTCCACATCTGGGGTTCACGAAGCGACGGAGGAAAGAAACACACTGAAATCACTCGCTGTGGGGTGATGTAGCGGTTTTCCAACAGGACCCCTGGTTCCAGGAGGCCTCAGCTCCTAAATCGCTCTGTTTATATACAATTTTCACACTTTCCCACCCCTCTGATTTTCCAGGGTTTGTTTCACGTGGGGTTTTCGGTTCTGCAAGCGCTCGCTGTTCCCCAGGGAGGGGCTGAGTCACCCCCTGGGTGTGTTGAACAGAGGGGAGATGAGGTGCTCAGGGTTCTGGTTTAGCTTAGGATGGGAATGGTTGGACTTGAGGATCTTAAAGGGCTTTTCCAACCTGGTGATTCTGTGATTCACAAGGATGACATTAAAACCCCCAAACCCTCATCCAGGTGGGTTTTGTAATGCTGTCCCAAGCTGGGCTGACCTGCAGGGAAGCAGCAGGAGGATTGCTCGTTACCCCACTGCCTTTTCAACAAGCCACTCGTGCTTTGCCCCCTCTCTCGAGCAGCTCAGCGCCTTTTTGAGTGTGGCCAGCACCTTCTGCTCACCCCCTGGCTTCTGGCAGAGCTGAGTGGCTTCCCAAGGGGCTGCTGCATGACCTGTGGTGTAACGTAGAGGTGAGCCCTTGGTTTGCTGTGCTGTAGGGGCAGGCACAACCCAAACTTGGTGTGAGGTATGGAGCCCATCCCATCATTCTCCAGAGGTAAAAAGCCTTAAGCCTGAAGGGAAGCTGGTGAGTTACTCACTGGGAGTTTGCTCCTTTGTGTGGTGAGGTGCTGGAAGGGGCTGCCCAGAGAGGGGGTGGGTGCCCCGTCCCTGGGGGTGTTGAAGGCCAGGTTGGCTGGGGCCCTGGGCACCCTTGTGTAGCTCCAGGCCTGGAGGTTGGTGTCCCTGCCTGTGTCAGGGGGTTGGAGCTCTGTGCTCCTTGGGGTCCCTCCCAACCCAGAGCAGTCTGGGATTCTGTGGTGGTGTTTCCTCACACGATGAGCTCCCACAAAGTGCTGGAGAAGCCATGCCACTGGGCCTGGGAGGACAGGCAGAGCATCTGCAGCTGCCTGAGCAGTCTGTGCCCAGAGTCAGGGCACCAAGGCTGAGAGCTGGAAGGCTCAGTAAAATCAGAACGGAGCTTTATTTGGATTATTTCATTGTTAAATGGTGCGTTGAGCCGTGGGATTGCAGCTGACCCTCCTGCTCCTCGCAGTGCCGCATGCGCAGGTACGTGGGAGTGAGCTGTGCTCCATCCCTGTCACAGAGATAAGGGGTAAAAAGGGGATGGACGCAGTGAGAGTCTGGGAGGAGGATGGGAAGAACCCAGGGTACATGTGAACTTCCACCCCCTGGGAGAAGGAGAGGGCAGCTGGCCCAGAGGTTCCAGATGAGGAGCAGCACATCACTGCCTAACTCCAAACTGGCATTGCGTGTCTCCCACGGGGGAGCATCCTGTGGTTTCTCCCCTGCTTTGGAGGAGCACAGGCCTTCCTTGACCAACCATCACATCCCTGGCATTGTGGAAAGAGGAGAATGTTCCTCTTGTTTCACCACACTCACAGAACTGTAGGGGTGGGAAGGGTCCTCCAGAGCCCATGGGGTCCAACCCCCTGCCAAAGCAGGGTCCCTAGGACAGGGCACACAGGGCGGTGTGCAGACAGGGCTGGAATCTCTCCAGAGAAGGAGACTCCACACCCCCTGGGCAGCCTGGCCCAGGGCTCCCTCACCCTCACTGGGAAGAAGTTCTTCCCCACATTGGGAGGGAACTCCCTGTGCTCCAACTTGAGCCCATCGCCCCTTGTCCTGTCCCCACAGACCCTGAGAAGAGGCTGCCCATGTCCCCCTGTGTCCCACCCTTCAGCTCTTGATCCCCAGTGATCAGATCCCCTCTCAGTCTCTTCTCTCCAGGCTGAACAGCCCCAGCTCCCTCAGCCTTTCCTCACAGGGGAGATGCTCCAGGCCCTTCAGCATCTCCATAGCCTCCTCTGGACTCTCTCCAGGAGATCCCTGTCTGTTTTATCCCAGGGAGCCCAGCACTGGACACAACACTCCAGGTGGGGCCTGACCAGGGGAGTCCTGGCTCTTGCTTTCAGCCTGCCTCCTTTGAGGAACGCTGTTTTGGGGCAGTTTCCTGCTGTTCCCGATGTGCTGGCGTGTCGCTGGCGTGCGAGCAGGAACCACACCCCCCCAAAGATTCACACTTTTATTCTGGGTATCCAAATATAGCTCCATGTGATCAAACACTCCCAAAGACATGGAGTAATCCATACTTGGGGCCATTCCAGGGCTTAAAATCCCTAATAGCCTCATTCCCCGGCCCCGCAGCTTGTGCGGCGCTTGGATGCGTTCGGAGAGTCAAGGTCTTTGCTTCTGATGGTTTAATTTGGACAATGAATATCACTTAATAGTAGCATTTTATTACATTCGTTTCACTCTCACTTTTCAAAGAGTTCCTGTGATGCATTCAGGCTCCTGCCCTTTGGATGCTAATGGGCTTCTGCTGAGATTTTGTTGGTGTTATTGCGGAGAGGGGCTGGGTGTGGGGAGTGCTGTGCCCTGAGACAATGCCTCCATTCAGGGCCGCTGATACAATGAGGAGGGGGGACACACACACTCGTTATCATGTAAATTAGTATGCAAAACCCCATCCTAATCAGTGGGGTTTTCTGGGGTGTCTGTGCTCGGTGGGTATCGCTCCTGCACAGTGCTGAGCTGTTCCCTCTGTGCAGCCAGATCGGACTGTCCAGCACGTTTCAGGGCTGAAATAAAACACCTTCCTGGGGGGATTTTTAGAAAGCAAGGGGGAAAAAAATCAATAAATCCCAGTTCACATCTCTGGGAGAGTAGAGGGAGCGTCTGTAGGACTCCTGGTAGATGGAGACTGGTGCTCATGATGCCCACAGCTATTTTAGCCCATCCCTTTTGCAATTAAACCCGCTGCAAATAATGGCTGGTCCTTTCCTCCTGCATGGGTGAGGGCAGCTGGGGCAGAGGGACAGCGTGGTGCTGGCTGATGGGGACAGTGAAAGGTGGTCCCCAAGACAAGCCCGGCTCACTGCCCTGACACCGCACTGGGTACGGTATCTGCCCAAGTGCTGCAGGCAAGCACCGACCTGCACCCCAGGGTTTTTGCAGCTCTCCAGATACTCTCTTAGTCCAGGCATGTTGTCCTTCCAGACTGACACTGGGAAACATCTTGGCAGCTGTAGGGGGGATGTTTAGTTTGATGGAGCAGTAAGTTTGGTCCTAGCCTAAAGTTAGGAAGGGCTTTTCAATATGCTTCTGCCAGGGCAGTTTGAGATGTAAGAAAATAAGGAGCTCTCTGCACAAATCTGGCTGGAACTTTAACTCCCTGAGTCTATAACAAAGAGAGTTGCTGAGCCTGAGCAGGGCAGAGCCTGGAGCAGGACCCACAGCTCTTTGCTGGCCATGGCTGAGGAGCGGGAACCATCCCGAGGTCCAGACCAGAGCAGAACGGTCAGGATCCCTCAGCATCCTCATCCACACGCATGCTCCTTGTCGTGGTGCTCCCTGAGCCAGCTCACTAACCTGCCAGCGTGACAAATCGTGACAGCCAGGCCTGGAGAGGGTGTTTCAGCTGGTGATGCTGCCTTGCTGTAGCAGGACAACATGGCACATCAGAGGATCCCACAGGAGCTTATGGCAGAGGAGCTGTGAGCAGAGGCTGTGCGTGCAGTAAACATAAAATCCCAGAATATACAGCAACCTCTGCAGGGTGTCATCGTGGAGAGCCTGGGACAAAGCACTGATGAGCAGGGAAATGTCTGTGGGTCTTGTGAGAGCGGCGTGTGATTCTCTGCTCATCCCTTTGGTAACACCCTGTGATGTGGTGCTGCAGTAAACAGATCCCTCACGAAGCAGGGACTGGGATGAATCCCGGCAGAAACGGGGATAAATGGCTCATGGGAGAGCGGAGCGTGGCTCTGGCCTGGCAGAAGGGGTTTGTTCATCCAAAGGTTAAGCAGAGGTTGCTGGATTCATGTCACTGGCTGTCACTCATCGTAGCAGAAGGATGATGCATCCACGTTGTGCTGTAACTCCAGTGCTGAAACACCTGATGTGTCCCAGCATCCTGGGCTGTCCCTCTACCTGGGGTCACTTCTGGCACTGCATGTGGCACTCGCTGCTGCGGCTTGGTGCTTGCATCATCCAGTGGCTGTGCTGCAGGGTATGGATGTGGGCACGACCTGGAAGCAGCTCTGTTCCCATGGGATGTGTTAGTTTGAGGCAGGATGCAATGTGGAAGCAGCTCTCCCCTCGCTGTTAGAACCGGTGCTGGAGTGGTGTGACTGTGCTGGAGTGGTGTGACTGTGCTGGAGTGGTGTGACTGTGCCGGAGCAGGCCGGCGGTGCCGGAGCAGCGCCATGCCCTGGGTAACAACCCTGAGCTGGCTCACTTCTGCACCGTGGATGATCTCAGCCTGGATAATCTGGCTGTGGAGAGCTGGGAGACGGTGGCATTTGTGAACCTCCAGTCCCAGAGAAGCACAAAGCTTGTGGGAATGGTCTGGAGGTGCCCAGAGGATCTGCTGGAGAGGTCTGGGGTGCAGCAAGGGGTGCCGGATCCAGGTGAGGGGTGCTGGATCCTGGTGAGGGGTGCTGGATCCTGGTGAGGGGTGCTGGATCTCGGTGAGGGGTGCTGGATCCCGGTGAGGGGTGCTGGATCCCAGTGAGGGGTGCCGGATCCCGGTGAGGGGTGCTGGATCCCAGCGAGGGGTGCCGGATCCCGTTGAGGGGTGCTGGATCCCAGCGAGGGGTGCCGGATCCCAGCAAGGCATGACATTACTTGCAAAAAATCCTGAGCTGGGGAAGCACAGAGGGGTAACTGCCCTTCAGATTTCCTTCATCACCATGGAGGTGGGTTTGGGGGCATGGACAGGGCTGGAGATGCTTCCCAGCGCTGGCAGTTCAGTCTCTGCCAGCTCCGAGCAGGGGCGATTGGTGCTGTGGCACGGCAGTTCAGCACAGACCCTGCGGTGGTTTATCCATACAGTATTTTATCCATATGGCACTGAGGGGTTCATGTTTTCCCTTGGATTTGAAATAAATTCACAGGCAGGCGTGGTTGTGACTCAGCCTTAGGCTGATGGCAGCAGCAGCCTGCACTAAGACGAGGATAAAGCTCAGCTTAAGGCTTGAGTCATGTGCTGAAGATGCACGAGAACGAGGATGGGAGAGAGAACGTGGGGGAAGGGCCCCAACCTGGCAATTCCCATCCACCCAATGGGTCAGCCGGGAGGTTGGGGATGCTGTGGGGCTCCCAGGGCACGTGTGTGCTTATGGACAATATTTCATCACCATCAGAACTAGGAACAAGTGGTTCCTGACCCTGGAAAGTCAGGAAGTCGCCCTCATCGTGGCGTACAGGTCCCGTTCCACACTCTGGGATGTTTGGCAGGGGAGGGTGGAAGCATCTTGTGGGTGATGGGTGACTCTGCGGTGACTTTGGCTGTGGGAAGCTGTGCTGCTGATGTGAAATAAGGTGGGGGGAAAGCTGGGTGAATTAAATGTGCTGGTTTAAGCTGTTCCTGTAAAACCACGTGGCCATGTTAGGGGTCTGGCAGGGTGGGGAGGTGCAGGGCAGCAATGGGAATGTGTTTTGGGGTCTGAGGGGAAATAAACCCCAAACACAGAAAGCTGGTGCCAAAGGAACTGAAGGGTGGCTCGACCTCAAATCCTTGTGCTTTTACTTAACTCAGGGAAAATGGTTTGTGGTGGTGCTTGGGCTGTACAGAGACAGCCTGGAAAGGGAGGGGGATGTGGGAATACCTTTGGATTCGGTTGGTGGAGACCTGTATGGATACGGTGACATGACATGACCGGAGCACATAGCTCCCATGTTGAGCTGCTGCTTCTCCTGGCTCCTGCACAGTCTCCTGTGGGGTGGGAGTGAAGGAATCCAGGGAAGCCCTTGGAGGTCACCGGGCTCCTGAGCTGGTTGGGGTGCTCTGAGCAGCACCCCAAGCCTGTTAGTCTTTGGAAAACACTGGAGATTTGCTGTGCACGTCTATTTGCATCGATAGTCTCAAAACCACGGCCGGTAAAAAGCTTCTGGAGCCTCTGGGGAGTTTGTTTCAGGTCTTACAGGTACCCACCCCACACTCTTCCTCCCAAAATAATGCAAGTAAGGGTGAGTGAGCCCTGGGCCAGGCTGCCCAGGGGGTGTGGAGTCTCCTTCTCTGGAGAGATTCCAGCCCTGTCTGGACACCGCCCTGTGTGCCCTGTGCTAGGGACCCTGCTTTGGCAGGGGGTTGGACCTGATGAGCTCTGGAGGGCCCTTCCCACCCCTGTGAGTCTGTGAGGAGTGGAGTATATGGACTGATGTGCTTTGGAGAACAGCCTCTCCCGCACCCCGAGCAGCCGGCACAGAAGCAGCTCTGGCACTGGTACCCACTGCACTGGTGAGGAGTTGAGGTGGGGATTAAATTACAGTGTGCCGCGGGGTGTTAAATCCTGTTTTGCTCAGGTGTGTGCCTGTGGTGGGGATGCCGGTGCAGAGCAGCACTGCTCCTGAGCCAGAGGATGCTCTTACCCTAAAGCCAACCAGCAGCAGGCACACTCGGTGCATACCTGGCTTTAATCAATTAATTATGCCCAGGGAGGGGCTGAGTCACCCCCTGGGTGTGTTTAACAGAGGGGAGATGAGGTGCTCAGGGATCTGGTTTAGCTTAGGATGGGAATGGTTGGACTTGATGATCTTAAAGGGCTTTTCCAACCTGGTGATGCTGTGATTATTGCCAAAGAAGGTTTTGCTGGCAGCTCTGCCAAAGGGGTGGGAGTGTTTGTGGGGGGAAGAGACGTGTCGGACCACATGGAAGTGGAGAACTTTGCTCCTGATGTTCTCAACAGTAAGGTTTACTCCAGGAGGGTGTTTGGGTTTGGCCAAGTGAGTGAAGAATCCTTGGGCTAAGTGAGGAGAGCCAAGCTCAGCGTTAGGCTGGATTTAAAACCACTGAGCACCAGGCTGTCCTCTCCATCCAGCCTTTCCTCCCGCTCCCGCGGGGTTAACCGACGCCGAGTTAATCATTACTAGAATGTACTTTGGGGCAGGTGATTTGTTTTCCCTCCTCATGATGTGTGAGAGCGGGTAATGAAATTAATTTGCACACTTGGTGAGTTTGCAGAGCTGGCCTGGGCCACGTTGCCGCGATACTGCGCCAGCGCCGGCAGCTCCCGGGGACGGTGTTTGCACAGCCGGGGCAGAGAGCTGCTGTCGTGGGTAAACACAGCTCGGCAGGGTGGTGGGATGGACCCAGCCATGAGAAACGCTCTCTCTGAAGTCGGTGTGGAGCGTGGGGGCTGTAGAACCCCTTTCCCAGGCAGAGTGTTTCACTCTGCCAATGCCAAACAAAGCCCTGATGTCCCAGCGTTGCTCCCGCGTGTTTTGGAGCTCCTCGCTGGCCGAGGAGCCCACTGCTGAGTTCAGGGGTCACATTATTCCCTTGTCTTTGAGTAACAAGTCCTGTAGCCTCCAGCTCAGGTCTGTGGTACCCAAGCCAGAGTGTTTTCTGGGAGTGCTGGCTGGGCTCTGTGAGCAGCTTTCAGTTCAGGGCTTGCTGGTGAGGCTGCAAGGTGGCTGGGCTTCACTGTGCGGAGGGGGATGCCTGCGGTGTGGAAGGATCCTCCTGGCCCACGGGACCCCTCTGGATGTGGGATGTGGATGGGGGATGGATGGGGGATGGATATGGGACCCCTCTGAATGGGGAACCCCTCAGGATGGGGATATGGATGTGGGATGCTTCTGGATGGATGCTTCCTTTCCTTCCCTTCTGCCAACCACACCACTTGGCTCGGTGCTGACTGCAGACTTGTTGAGGCAGTGCAGGGCGCATGCTTTGCTTGGAGAAACTCTGGCTTTGGGGAGTGAGGGTGTTCCACCTTGGCTGCAGAGCCCCCCAGAAGCCCCCAGCAAAGCATTTTCCTGGTCGTATGTGTGGAGCCAGCCCTGAGCCCTGTGCTGTGTGTGTGGCTGGGCACAGAAACAACCCAGGCAGCAGCCCTGCCATGGTGCCACTGAGGCCTCGGAGCCGGCAGAAGCCTTTCCCCTCCGCAGCCCGACAGCTGCCCGGCGTTGGCTTCGTGCCGTGCCCGCTCTGTGACGTATGGCATGGCTGTGGGGAAGGTTTCCCTGCCCCAGCGCCAGCTTGGCAGATAACCAGACCTCGAGGTGGCTTTAGTCCCCCCAGGTCCTCTTCGTGCTGTCAGACTTCCCAGCTTGCCCTGAGCCATGAATCAGCCTTTCCCACCTCTGGAAGGAGAATATCACACGGGTCCAGTGTGGTGCCGGGAGTAGGACGGGCTGGCGGCTGCGGCACGGGGCCCTGCGCTGGGTTTCAGTGAGGACGGTGGATTCGGCTGCCGTGACCTGTGGCTGACGGTGATGCCTGCATGGCAGGAGCTCTGTTAGAGCCCCAGGGGGTCTCCTCAGGCAGGAAAGGTTTGTGCCAGCTCTCTGTGCGGTGGTTATCCCTGTGTGGCAGTTATCCTGGGTGCTGGCAGTTTGGGGGGATAAACCTTTGAGCCATGGCAGGAAGGCTGTCGTGGTGTAACCAAGTCCTCTGCTTGGTTCGTCAGAGGAGAGGGGCCGAGCTTCCCCCTGCTTCCCTCCTGTGCCAGAGCGATGCCGAGTGCTTCTGGGGCTTTCCAGGGCCACGGGTGGGTGTTTTCATGTCCATCTCCGTTCCGTTCTTGCTCTCCCGTTCCAAAGCTGACAGAGCACAGCAAACCAATGCCAGCATCGCTGCAGAGAGGTTTGTGTGTCACTGAGACCTCAGTCTCTAACAACCCGCTGGCCTCAGGAGAGGAGGAGGAGGCAGGTTTGCAGCCCCCAAACAGGAGTAAACCAGCAGAGCTCTGTGTTTGCTTCTCCCCCCAAAAGCCTGACGCCTCCAGCACCCTGCCTGGGAAGCGGTGATGTGTGAGATTGGTTCTGTCGCCTCGTACTCGCTCCTGAATGCACCAAAATATTCCCGAGGTTCCCACGCTGGGAGGAAGCGTTGCGTGTTCGCAGGAGGACGCCGAGCCGGGCAGAGGGAAACCGGGAAGCATTGTGCAGGGGCAGCGAGGAAGGGGAATGCTTTGCTCACGTTGCCACGGCCTTCGGTGCTCGCAGCCGGGAGGTGTTGTTGTTACTCAGCTCTGGCAACGTCGGGGACTGAACCACGAGTTTAAACACGGACATCCCCGAGCGTTCTGTTCGGATCTGCTGAGGATGGAGCGGGGTGGGATGTTGCTCAGGGTGTATCCGGTGTCGGAGCAGCCTGTGCTGTGTGAGGCTGGTCCAAGCAGAGCTCTGAGTGAAGGTCTCCGGGGTTTGAAGGGTCCCTGGCACCTTTTGCAAAATCTCTGTGGTTTTTCTTCCTCGTGTCATGACTGCACACGGTCACAGTCCCCTCCTGGGTTCAAGGGCTTAAGTCGTGTAGGTTCCTTGTGGGTAAAGGCTGCACTCGGTCTCACGCTTCTTCGCATTGGAGCACGTAGCATGGAAAGCTGGGCAGGAGCCAGAGTCTCGTGTGGGGTTGTACTGCACTGTACATGTGTGTTACACATATGTGAGCGTGTTCATCTGTGTGTGTCTGTATGTACGTGCCTACATACGTGCTCTAGGAGTGCCCAGTGTTTAATTACAGCAGCCCAAGCACACAGGACCCACTGGGTGTCGGGCCGCTGGTGGAATCCTCCAACGAGGCAGGAAGTCACGGGTGCCTCAGCCGTGTAACCTGTGTGAATTTAGGCAGCCAAAAAGAAGCTGGGACGCGTTCTGATGCACGTTCCCTCCCCGAGCAGCTCAGAGCAGGTGGGGCTTGCTGGAGCCAAATCTTGTGGGAGCCACGCTCGCCCCGCAGCCGCCCCTTGGGACCAGTCACCAGCACCAGCAACGGGAGAATGGAGGGTGCGCTGGGGAGCACAGTGGAGCCCCAGCCCGGCTGGGGACGGAGCGGGATGGGATGTGCCGGCAGCCCCTGCCAGCCCCTCGCCCCTGGGGTGCCGGGGCTGCTGCTGGGGCGGTGGGGCAGGCGATGCCGCTCGCTGCCAGGGCACCGCCGGCCACTGCTGCTTCATCTGTTGCCTCTTCGTTGGCAGCGATGTACTCGGCAGCGCATCAAGGGCAGCGCCGGGCAGGATTTAGCTGTGCTAACGTGTTCCTCCGTCTGGAAAAGCGGGCCCAGCTCGTTTTTGGGGCTTGGCTCAGGAACCCCTCGAGCTGTGCTTCAGCAGGGCTAACCGCAGTGAGCTGCAGATGGAGCTCCCTGCCAGGCACGGGGTGAGGGGGTAGAGCCAGGCTTCCCACGCCGTCCTGGGAACACGTCGCGGGCACTCGTGGGGTTTAAATCCTGCTGGAACAAAGCAGTCCCAGGAGCTTTCCCTGCTTGTGGCATCTCCAGGCCAGGCTCTGGGCATGCTGTGTGAGCTGTGCTGAGGAGGCTGGCTCTGCTCACATCACCAGGACCTGTGGGAAAAGGCTTTGCTCTCCCCATGCCTCAGCTCTTGCGTGTGGCTCCTGGTTTGTACAGGACAGGTTACACTGAGGCTCGTTCCCCTCAGACACACAGGAACATGCAGCACGGCATGCAGTTGGCTTCAGGTTAGCGCTGCCCATCGCTCTGGAGGCGCACAGCGTGGCTGGGCACCTCCTTGGGGGTAATTAATTGGGGAAGTATTCCATGTGGGAATGTCTGAGTGGAGTCCATCACACCTCTGTGTGCAAGAAGCCTGGCAGACGCAGTCACAGCTTCTCCCTGCCCAAAGCCCGGTGGGTTTTGAGTGCTGAGCAGGGATGGGTGAAGCACAGAGTCTTCCCTCTCTGGCAAGTTTTGGTCCAAACTGGTGATGGGGAGCCATCCTGAGAACGCAGCAGGAGGGTGATGTTGTTGTAATTGTCCCTTCCTCTCTGCTGAATGGTGCTGCAGTGGGGCTGGGCGCTGCTCCGGCGGTTTCCTCATCGCAGCTCGTCCTGCTCCCAGACCGCAGTTCAGAGAACTGACTGAAACAAGAGTTTTGTAACCTTGGCCCAAACCCAGGGAATTGGCAGCGTCCAGGAGTGGAGCAGTGGTGGAGGGGAGGGTTGGTGGGAAGAACTGCTCCCGGAGAAACCGCACCAGGGGAGCGGTTGCTTGCGGTCACGGGGTGCTGCCAGGGCTCACTTCTCTTTCGGCCTGATCCCAGCTGGAATATTGGTGGGGCAGAGCTTTCCTGGTGTAGAATAGGAGCACCCAGTGTGACTGGAGAGTGTGGAGTTGTCATCCTGACCCGAGACACTGTGGGGTCTTTGAGCCTCATTAGAAGGGCAACCAGGCTGGGGAAGGGGCTGGAGGGCAAATCCTCTGAGGAGCAGCTGAGGGAGCTGGGGGTGTTGAGCCTGGAGCAGAGGAGGCTGAGGGGAGACCTTCTCCCCACCTGCCCTGCCCTGCCAGGAGGGTGCAGAGAGGTGGGCGCTGGTCTCTTCAGCCAGGGGACAGGAGCTGGGACAAGGGGCAATGGGCTCAAGCTGGGCCAGGGCAGGGTCAGCTCAGCTGGGAGGGCAAAGTTCTTCCCTGGCAGAGTTGTGGGGCTGCGGCACAGGCTGCCCAGGGAGGGGCTGAGTCACCCCCTGGGTGTGTTGAACAGAGGGGAGATGAGGTGCTCAGGGATCTGGGGCAGCACAGGACAGGGATGATTGGACTCCATGGGCTCAAAGGCCTTTTCCAGCCTCATGACTCTGATCTCAGCTGTGGTCCTTGCAGATGTGGGTGTGTGTCCATGTGCATGGACAGCTCGGCAGGCCGAGCTTCTGTGGGGCCTGAGAAATGCTGGGAAGGTGACTCTGCTTCACCAGCAGCCCAAGTACTAATTAACAGCTGCTTCAGTTCTCATTACCAACTCTGCTTGGCCAGCACCCATTTGAGAGAACAAACCAGCCCTGCCTGAGCCCCCTGCACACACCCCAACACGGGTACAGGGGTCTCAGGTGGTCGGGAAACACTGTGGGTTATGTATGGTGAGGTAAATATTTGGGGAAGGAGGAGGAGAGGATGGTTGTTGTGGGGACCTGGGACTGATTCTGAGAACAGGCGAGGAGGAGCTGTGCAGAGAAAGATGCTTCGTCCATCACAGCTCCCGATGAGGAGCGACGTGTCCCTTCAGAAGGCGAGAGAGTAGTGATGACCACGTGTTCCCCAGTGGGAAGAAGGATGTGGAGTTGATGTTGGACGCTGGGCTGGCCCCACACCCGACAGCCGGCGAGCGGTTCAGACCAGGGAAATGCAGAACCCTCTCCGAAATCTCCCTGGTTCCCTGTTGGGTAACGGCTGCAGGAACTGGCACCTCGTGGCGCGGTATCTTCTAAGAGCTGATCGTTGGGATTACCCATGGTGAGGAAACAAGGCCCCTGTGTTTGCTCGGCCGCTCTCGGGCTGATGGAGCCGTGCTGGAGCAGGGATGGACTTTGCTCTTCCGGCACCGAGCCGGAGCACAATCGTCCCTTGTTCCCCAAAGCCCGTCCCGCCGGCACGCGCGGGCGGTGGTGGGGACTGACCGTGGGCTAACGGGGAGGAGCTGGTGAAGAGCAGGTTTTGCTGGGAGCCTGGCTGAAGGTGGGATGATTCGTTCTGAATGTGCCAGCCCGCTCGTGACATACTCCAGGGCTGGTGCCACCGTCCTGCCTGGCTCGGTGCTGGGGGTACAGACATGGAGAAGCACGTTGGAAGATCTCCACTCCCGGTTTCCTCCCCGCACTTCCCAGTGCCAGGGAGAGGGAAGCATGTCAGATCTCAGGCATCATCTACTGGAGTTGTTATTTTAAGGCAGTTTTCAAAGATGTGAGGACACCTGTTTTTCTGGGCCAGAGCCCTCGGCAGGTTTTTAAATCTCCATCTTTCCATGGGGCTTGTTCCTATTCCAACCTTTTCAGCCCAAACAAATGTGTTGGGTTTGGGCAAATAACGTCTGTGCCTCTAATTGCCATCCTCACGCTGGAGGGTTTGTAACGGGCAGGAGCCTCCAGCCAGCTCTCTTCTCATTGTCTGGCGCTTAAAGAAGTCTGCACAGTCGCTCCCAGGCTGTTGGGAACAGGCAGGCTTCAACACACGGATCTTGGGAGTGAGATAATGTGTCGTGACTTTGGCTGGAGGTGGCAGGAGCCTGGCTGGCGTGGCACAGCATGGCACGCAGCAGGATGCGGGCAGGGAGCTGGGGGGCTGCAAGAGGGCAGGGCCAGGGGGACGAGACGGGATGGGATGGGCAGTCTGTGGCACAGGCAGAGCCAGGGAAAGCTGTCGCCCTGGCTTGGGTTAAATCTGAAAGTGCTGGAGGGATCCAGTGTGGTTTCTTACTTGTCGCAGATGTCGCTTGCTGTGCCTGTGGGTGGGAGGAGTAGGGTGGGGGTACAGGGGGTTTAAACGTGGGTCTGTTGGATCTGTTGGTGAGGAGTCTCCAGCACGGGGTTGGTGTCACCTGGCTGAGGCTGAGCACGGGCTCCAGCTGGGTACATCTGGGCCCATCCCAATCTGAGCATCCTCTTTGCCAGGATCCTGATCCTTGTTAGTGGATGCCCCTGATCCTGGTTGGCAGCTGGCAGTGCTCTCCTCTTCCTCCTCCAGCTCAGAGGGACAGATGACCCCATCCCTTCCCATCCCTTCTCATCCCATTCCTCCCTATCCCTTCCCATCCTGTCCCTGCCCATCCCCTTTGGAACTGTGTCCTTGTGAGGTCCTGGCTAGACCTGCCTGGTCTCAGTGTGTGGCTCTGTCTTGCCATGCCCTGAGAGAAACAATCCCATGGTTGACTCTTTCCCACTCCAGCAAGGATTGTGTGTGCATCCATAGCTGGGGCCAGCTCTGGTCCCTCCCGTACTGCTCCCACATCCCTGTTTACACCCCACAGATGGGTGCCCAGGGTGCTGTGGGGGGAGGCAGCGGCTGGAGGGCCCCCAGCCCAGGCAGGACCGGGGTAGGGCTCCCCTTTTCCCCACCACACCAGGTGACCAGACTGGGCATCGCAGCCACTTCATCTTTCACTGGGATCCGGCACCACCGCTGGCATTCCCTGCCCGTACCACACCTCAGCTGCTGGCTGGATCCAGCCATCCCAAACCCAAACCGGTGGGAGCTGCTGTGCTCAGGCTGGCTGACTCCTCCTCTCTGTTGCTGCTTCCCCAGCAGAGAGGCCCAGCACCCACAAACACAGCACCCACAGGGTGCTGCCAGCCGGGCCGAGGGGCTGCCGTGTCCGGCGCAGGCGGCGTGCGCAGCGGGGGCTGGCTGGCTGCTGGCCAGAGGCAACCAGCCCCTTTGTTTCCCCGCAGGAGTGCGAGGGCTGACAGTCCCTTGAGCTCACTCCGTCTCCCACTCCTCATTGTGCGGCAGAGGTGGAATCAGCGCGCTGAAGGGGCGCTGTTAATTGTTAATTGACAAAACAGGAAGGGTGCCCGTTGTCTCCTGGGAGGCGGGTGAGGTTGGGGAGGGGGTGTCCTGGGGAGGGGGCAGCCACTCCGGCTCCCAGGTTGGGAAGGCTGGGAGTCAAATTCTAATTGCCCAACCTCAGATTTACAACTTTGAAGCGCTCAGCCTCCACTCCCAGGGGCTGGGGATCACTCTTCCAACCCGGGAATCTGTCCCTCCCCTCTGACTCTTACTAAAACGAGCTTCAGAACACCACACCGGGCTCGGAGGGTCGCCGGTAATTGTTGTGCAAATGCAATACTCCCTCCGAGCTGTTGGACGCTGCTTACAGAGAGGCAGCCGGCTCCTCTCCCGGTGTAATGAGTCAGGCAGAAGGGGCTCGGGATTCATCTGGCACCCGGCTGCCTTTTTCTCTGTTAAACAGGTTTCCCGAAGCTCCATGGGAAGAGGTTCTCACCCTGGTTACAAACCACCACACCGACCTGGGGAGCGGGCAGGGTTTTCCTGGAGAACCCCAGTTCTGTAGCGAAGGAAACGACGTGGGTTCAATTTTGGGTGGTCAGGAGCAGTGCGTTCCCAGTCCCAGTGCTCAGGGCTGGTGTCGGTGAAGCTGCCTGGTTGGAAACCCCTTTGCAGAGCAGGAATAGGTCGTCTGAGCTTGCACTTCTTAGATGTGCAGAGGATATTGAAGGGAGTCAGTTGTGGTGGCCGGCTGTCCCCTCCGCACCTGCCCGGTGTTCCCACTGGCTCCTGTCTGCTCCTCACTCCTTTATCTGCACCTTAAGGAGCACCTGAAACCAAGGAGGAAGCAGAAATAATCCTCAAACTCCCCAGGCTGGTCCATGGAGACTGGCAGAGTGAGACTGTGCAGGGCTGGTGCTACCTTAAGAGGAAGGAATCACCCCATCGACACCTGGGACGTGGTGCCTGCGCCCAGAGAGCCGCGCTGCGGTGACATCGTGTCACCCAGTGATCCCCAGGAGCACCAGGCCAGTGCTCATCCCTCTTGGCTGCAGGAGCTGCAGCCTCTGTGCTGCTGCCGAGCGTGCCCAGGGCCGGCTGTGCTGCCTTTTAAGGTGCTGTTTGCAGTCCGGCCCTTGACGCTCGGACGCTGGCACTAGCCCCCGCGTGACGAAGAGCAGAGACTCAGAGATGGGGGTTTCTGATTGCTCCCTTTCTGTCCCTGGGGGGGCTGGGTTCAGTACCCTGAATTGTCTGCACTCTCCCCTCTGTTTTTCCTTCCCGTCTGCAGCAATGAGGAGGGCTGATCAGCCCACTCCTGGCTTTCCCAGCTCAGATCCTTTCCTGCTCTCCCATCCCAAAGGAAGGGGCTGGGGATTCCTCCCTGGAGGTCCTGAGACTCAGCACCACATCTGTCACTCATTGAGCAGGGGGGACAGGAGGACACACTCAGTCCCCAAAGCCTCCCAAACATGGGTAGCCTGGGTGAAGGAGCCAGGACAGAGGATGAGCTGCCTTGGAAAGCAGAGCCTCCTGCTGAAGATGCCAGTTCCAGGATGCCTTAGTGCTGGCTGGGAGTTGGAGCTGCTGCAGGGCTGGGATGGGGACTCTGAATCACTTCTGCTTTTTGCCTTTTTTTTATTTCTTGCTTTTTTTTTTTCTTAAATAAAAAACCCACAAAGCAACCCAAAGAGGCCCTAAAGCCTCTGAAGCATAAATGAAACATGTAAATTATGAAGGGATTTCCAGGGAACTTAAAACACAAGGCTGATGAAAGCACCGCACTGGTGTTCCTCCAGCCTTTAACCCCCTCATCCTCCCCCAGCCACCTCCAGCGTGGGGTCCTAGCACCCAACACAATGATGCTGAGCTCCCCAGGTCCTGGCTGGGATGCAAAGTGGGGTCTGCACTGCTTTGCCCCCCCTCCCAGCCTTGAGCAGGCGGGAGGGTTTGGCTCCTCTCCTCTCCTCTCCTCTCCCTGTTTTCTTTCTCTCTCCCCGCCCACAGAATTCCCATCTTGTGATGGAGCTGCATGACTTTGTTCCTGGACCATTTCCTGCAATTGTAGCTCTGCAGAAACCCGGCCTCTATTATAAGAAGTTAATGGGTGCAATGTGTAGCCTTGTCAGGTGGCAATTAGCTGGGGAAAGAGTTTTCAAATGGTGCCTGTTCGTGCCGTTCCAGCGTAAGTACGACGAGACCTTTGCCGTGGGGATGGCTGCGGGTCGCTCCTTGGAGCTGTACTGTTGCACAGATGCTTTTCAGCCTCTGGTCTCAGGAGAGGAGATATTTTTGTTCACCTAAAAAGGCCTCGCCTGCCTGGCCTTCAGTCGGTGGTTCTGGTCCCTGGTGCAGCTCCTGCTTCGCTGTATTTCAGATGTCAGCCGGCTTTTCAGCCCTGTAACCAGGCAACACATGGCAGGAGCAGGGAGCGCTTTGTTGTTCGCCAAATTGTCTTACCTAGGCCAAGGCAGTGCCGGTGCCGGGGTGAGGAGCCCTGTGGCAAGCTGCTCCGGGAGCGCTGTGCCTCTCAGTGTGTGTCTGCTCTGCCCTGGTAATGGCACCGCAGCCAGAAAGTGATTTTAGAAGGAGGTTTTGTGATTTACCAGCCTGGGAGAGTCGGGGGGTTCAGTGTGACCCACGGGCAGCGGGGCTGTCCCTGCCCCACACAGACCTGGGGTGAGGGGGTCCAGCCCTGGGCTCTCCGTTAGCTTGTGGTGATGCTGTGGGTGAAGAGCAGGGGGACTGCCACTCTCTGTTGGGGTACAACCCATTTTAGGCTGTTCCTGGCAGTGAAATCAGTGGCATTGGCAGTGGCAGGTCCCGGTGTACTGCCTGTGTGGGAGGCGGCAGCAGCTTTGCCCACTCTGGTCTGTGGTGTGCAGCACGTGGGATGCTCTGCCATCCTGGTGTCCCCCTTGAAGAGTTCAGGGGGGGTTATTCCCCCAGGAAGTGTCTCACCTTTTCATTCCCCCAGCCCAAAGATCCTTTTGAGATGTCTTAACTTCTCTTTCTCCTCTCTCTCCACAGACGGTTGATGATGAGGCGATGGCAGCATAAATGAAGATCAAGTAAGGAAGGCAGAACGATGCCCAAGGGTGGGTGTTCTAAAACACCACAGCCAGAAGATTTCTCTCTCAGCAACGACATGGTGGAGAAACAAACGGGGAAAAAGGTAGGGTGTTGGGTTCAGGTGCCTCCCTCAAGGGATGCTGCCCCTTGTCCCCCGTGTCATCGAGCCGCCGCAGCGTTGTGTGCAGCGGGAGGATGCTGAGGGCTTGTATCCCCACATCAAACCTCTGGATGATGTGGGGATACAAGCCCTCATCATGTTGGTACTGTGCCAGCTGATGGGGTCCACGTTGTGTCTCGGTGGCTGTGATACTATGCGGGAGGTTCTGTGGCTGCGTAGAGCTTACTCAGCTGAGCACGGCGGGAGTTGCTTTGGAAGAGGCTCTTCTGGGAGCCTTGGGTGGTTTTTAAGGCTTTGGAGGCTGCGCTGCGGGAGGACCAGGTAACTCAGTGATCACACAAGTGGGTGCTGTGTGAGGGAGGAGGCCTTGCTTCACCCCCAAGCCAGCCCAGGCTCCACTGGAATTCAGGGGTTTTAGTTGAAGTGTTGAGGTGTTGGCTGGGCTGGAGGTGAGGTTGTTGAAATGTGATCCGAGCTCAAAGATAAAAGAAGCTCCTGCTCCTCTCCTGCAGTCCCACGTTTCCTGTTTAGCTCCCAATGCTCTGCCTCTTCCCATCGGCTTTTTCCCATCCCTCTGGGCATGGGTACTTCCCAGTAAATGGCTGTGCAGAAAGCTGAGTACGGATGTTACCTTCCAATAAAGACAAAAGCCTACATCTCCTGTAACCTGCTGTGGAAAGAGGTATCACTGCTTTCCTTTCACCTCCCTGCTCTGGTGTCTCAGCATGTCCCCAGGACTCCGTGCCGGTGCTGGGGCTGGGCTTTGGGAGCTGCTGGGCTTTGGGAGCAGCGGCGATGCCGCGTCTCTTGCTCTGGTGCTTCCACCCCGTGGTGACGGTGCCTCCTCGTAACGGTTGAGGTCACGTTATTATTGACAAGAGGAGGAAAACGATAAATAACTAATGGGGAAATCCCCAGCTTTAAATTTGGTTACGGAGCATGTTGGCATCGTCTGCCCCATTCCCCTTTCTGCGTGTCCCCACCTGCGTGAGCCTGGTCCGGCCCTTTCCAGGGCTTGTCAGAGCAGGGCAGGAACTGGGAATGGGGGATGTTGGAGGAGAAGCAGTTGCCCTGATGGGTCGGGAAGATACCTGGCAAGTAGGGCGTGCAGACGCCGAGCCTGTCTGCGCTGTGTAATCCTGGCACGGTGGCTTGGGAGGGAAGAGGATGGGTGCTAACACCACCCAGCTCCCATTTTCCTTCACCCGCTGGCGGCGGTGTAAAGGCTGCGTGTTATTTACAGAGCAGGTTTGCCGGGCGGCGCGAGGGACGCCGGGAGCAGGAGTTGTCTCCCGCTGGCTAAATAACTAGGACACAAATAATTTCATGCTTCCCATTCAGAGCCGTGCTGCGGGAGGACGGGCAAGAAAGGGCCTTTCTCCTCGCTTGGTGCTGGGCCTCTCTGGGGAGGGGAAACTCACGGGGCTCTTGTCCTTCCGGGGACTGAGCTGTGACCCAGCCGGAAGTGGCCGAAAACACGGCGCAGCGGTTAGTGAACTCTGGAGCCTGAGCTGGAGAGCGGTGACTCAGGGTAAAAGCACTCTGTCCTCAGACCTCCTCCTCCCTGGCTCTGTTGGACCTGCCTGTCAAGCCCTCTGCTGCTGCTTTTAATTTATCTTGCCTTTGTCAACCCTTTCAAAGCCCGAGCCTGTGACTTGTCCCGCACTGGCTGGCACAAGCTCCCCAGGGATGGCAGCGAGCGGCTGCGGCACAGCCAGAGGGACCCGTGACCGCCGGGGCTGCACGGTGAAGCCGTAGCTGCTTTGCTGTTTGAGTGTTTCCCTCTCCATCTGCCCTTTCTCTCTGCAGTCATTAGTAGCATTAACGGGGTTTTCCTACATTTGGGCTCTGAATTTGAGCACCCAGGTTGGGCTCTGAATTCCCAGGGCGGGTAGCGGCGCAGGGTGTGGGATGCTCAGCAGTGCTGCAGGAGCTCTGTGCCTGAACGCGTTACAGGGACGCTGCCCCTTCCACACAGGGCTGGTGCTCTGGGGAAGGAGATGTGAGCAGCTGCAGCTCAGAGCTAAGGAGGAGAGGGAATTCCTAACTCCTCTCCCTGCCCTTCAGTGGGAGGGACGTTTCACTGGTCAGATGTCACTGGCGCAGTCGCAAGAGCGAAAGGGCTTAACGGCGGCTGGGTCTGTGCTGCTTTCTGCACCCAACAACCATAGATGCTTCCTTTGCTTTGCTGCCCTTGGGCGAGGAGCTGTTTCTCCTGGGGTTAGCAGCAGCAGCGGGGCGGCTGTCAGGCCCTTGCCAGCCTTATATGGCTGCGCACAGCCTGCCCGGGGCGGGCGTCCGGGGGCTGCTCCTGCCCGAGTTCAGCCCGAAGGCTTTTGTAAAAATACACATGCCATATATGAGTAACTTTCCTTTCTGGTGTAGCTCTGCAGATCCCCATACCAGGAGCAGATTACTCATGGCTGAGGCTGAGCAAAACACCCCAGCAAGAGTTATATCAGCCGTCCAAAACAGTTCCTGATGTGCCTGGGACCGCCGGCTGTGGGGCTGCCTGGTGCTGAGCGGCTGCACGGTGCTGAGGGGCTCATGCTGCTGAGCAGCTCTACGGTGCTGAGCGGCTGCAGGCTGCTGAGGGTTGCAGGGTGCTGAGGGCTGCAGGGTGCTGAGCAGTGGCAGATTTGCCTCTTTATAGGGAGACGCTCCCACTTGCATGCTCTGAATTGTGTCTTTGCTGCAGCAGTCGGATGCTGAGCAGGACAGAACTTGACCCTTGGCATCAGATGTGCTTGTAGGAGCTGGCAGGGGTTAGCTGAGCACAGGGGGCAGGGGTGATGTTAGGAGAGGTGCTTCCCTCTCCCCCTCTCTGGGGTGATGGGAGTGGTTCCTCTTAGTGGGAGTGCACCGACCTTGCTCATCCCGGTACACTGGGTCATGCTCAGCTGGTTTCCACAGGAGCCAGGGAAGGGGCACACAGCCACACTCCTTGTCCATCACAATTCCTGCAGTGGGAATGTGTTTTGCTCCTCTTTCAGTCTTTTTCCTGCCTTCAAGAAAACCTTTTGCTTTTCCTCCTCTCTTTTCTCCCACTGTGAAAGGTGTGGGAGCAGAGGGTCACTTGGACACTGACGTTTCAGTGAGGAGGAGCAGCTGAGAGCGCTGGTTTTGTTTTGTGCTGCTTACTTCTTAGAGTATTGCAATCTCATCAAGCCCCAGTGCTCCCCTGCCACAGGCAGGGTCCCCCCACCCCAGCCCAAGATGCATCAAGCCCCATCCAACCCGGCCTTGAACCCTGTCAGGGATCCCGGGTCAGCCCCAGCTCCTCTGGGCACCCTGTGCCAGGGTCTCCCCCCTCCCCAGGAAGGATTTCTGCCTCCCAGCCCCTCTCCATCCCCCTCCTGCAGCTGAAGGCCGTTCCCCTGGGCCTGGCCCTCCCTGCCCTGGGCACCAGCCCCTCTCCAGCTCTCCCAGAGCCCCTCAAGGGATGGGAAGGGGCTCGGAGGAACCTGAAATACTTTCAACTCATTTTGGAGAACAAAGGGCTTTGGGGATTTCCATCCCCAGTAACACAGGTCTCGGCATAAGCTCTTGGCTGGGATGGGAGTTGGGTTTTGTCGGTGTCCAGGAGAAGGCCCGGCTCTGGCGCGGCTCTCGGCAGAGGCGATGGCTCAGGGCCCGTGTGTGGGCACCAACAGCACGGCCCTGCAGCCTGCAGCTCCCGGGACACGGGGCAGGGGGAGGCTGAGGGCCTGGCCTGTGAGACTCCAAGCAGGAGCCGCGCTTGGAGTGCTGCTGGAAGGAGGGAATTTCCCTGCCTGGGTTTGTCTGCGGCTCCGCCTCGCCTGTGTGTGTCTCAGAGGGGTTCTGCTCCCAGGAGCAGCGTTCGGGCCGCGCTGTGTGGGCCCAGAACCGCCTTCAGCTTGGATGTGCCGTTCACCGCCCAAGCGGGTGACACCGGGGCCCCTCACTGCTCAGAGACCTTTGTTGTCACGGGAAGCTGGCACTGACACAGTCGGTGCTTCTGAGCTGTACAGTGCACGCGTGCCTCGTCAGCGGCGTGGCGTGGCATGGCGTGGTGTGGCATGGCATGGTGTGGCACGGCATGGCGTGGCATGGCGTGGCACCTCAGGAGCTGCTGGACACTGGTTCCTAATGGATCCCTGCTCCAGACCACGACAGCCGGTGGCAACTCACGATGCTTCCTAGAACTACAGTGAGTGTGAGCTGAGGCTGCTTTGATTACTCATATAGTGAGTCTTACTAACAGCACAGTGTGAGAGCAGGCAACTTCTGAAGTCAGGGGCTGCCATCTGCCCTTCACCAAAGCTGCTTTGGTCACCACCTGCCAAGAGGAGCTTGTTCCCAGTGCCCAGCTCTCCCAGTTGCCTATGCTCCCTGTCTCTCCCATTCCCAGTGCTGAGAGCCCCAAGCCCGGCTTTACACACTGGTATCCAGCAGCCAGTTTGTTTGGGTTCGTTCCTCTTATGAAACCCTCTTCCTGCACCTTTTGGGATGAGTCTGGGCTCCCTTTGAACATGAGCTGGCCTAAAAACCAATCCAGCTTTCGCTCGTTAAAGGAGCAGCCTTCTTCATTACGGAATTGGAGATAATTAGGGAGGGGAAGCACAAATGAAGCAAAACCACGGGTTCCTTTCCTGGAGCACGACTCTCTGAGGCACCTTCACTTCTCCACGATGGCTTCACAGGCATCAGCTGGGGGTCACTGCTTCTGGGGTGGGGGGAAGGAGCAGAGTTTGGAGCTGCTTTGCTTCAGTTAGTATGAAAGGTTCTCGTTGTGCTGCTGTACAGATTAACCCTCAGAGGGGGCCGGGGCTGCCGCTGCCTGCGCTCCCTGGGATTGCATTGCACTGAACTTCCTGGCTTAGCAGCTCCGCATTGTACTGGGCACTGGGGAGGCTGCACCTGGAGTGCTGGGTCCAGTTCTGGGCTCCTCACCATCAGAAGGACATGGAGGGCCTGGAGCGAGTGCAGAGAAGGGCAAGCAGGCTGGGGAAGGGGCTGGAGGGCAAATCCTCTGAGGAGCAGCTGAGGGAGCTGGGGGTGTTGAGCCTGGAGCAGAGGAGGCTGAGGGGAGACCTTCTCCCCACCTGCCCTGCCCTGCCAGGAGGGTGCAGAGAGGTGGGCGCTGGTCTCTTCAGCCAGGGGACAGGAGCTGGGACAAGGGGCAATGGGCTCAAGCTGGGCCAGGGCAGGGTCAGCTCAGCTGGGAGGGCAAAGTTCTTCCCTGGCAGAGTTGTGGGGCTGTGGCACAGGCTGCCCAGGGAGGGGCTGAGTCACCCCCTGGGTGTGTTTAACAGAGGGGAGATGAGGTGCTCAGGGATCTGGTTTAGCTTAGGATGGGAATGGTTGGACTTGAGGATCTTAAAGGGCTTTTCCAACCTGGTGATGCTGTGAGCGTTGGGGCGAATGCAAACTGGGTGCTGCCCGAGCGTGCCTGGCGCTGCCGGTCACACATTCCCCTTTCCACACCAGCTTGTCTGGGAAGGGGGTTTGCCTAATCCTTCTCCTCTTTGTCTTTCCTCCAGCACAGGGCTTTTAACAACCCTGCAATAACTTTCTAGTCTTTAAGTTGGGGGTTTTACCTGTCCCTCACTCTCCTTCCTGCATGTACAGGGGCATTAACAAGCCATCACCCATCATCATTTGCTCTAAAGTGGGTGCAGGAACAGCCACCAGCACCCAGAGCTGAGTCTCTTGTGAGGCAGAGTGCATTTGGGGCATCATGGACATGGTGTGATGGGTTTGCTCCAGCTGAAATCTGTTTTAAGTTCACAAACAGTGACAAATAAAGTCTTGATTTTTTTGAGTTGAGCACCGTTGGCTTCCTGGCATAGCTCTCAACATGAAGCTGGTGTCTGGAAGAGATGCTGGGACCGTAGGAAACCCCAAGGTGGGGTGCTGGGGGCTTGGCTGCATCTTGAAATAGTGATGGACCAGCCTGGGGCAGGGACATGTCGTTGTTAAGGGTCAGCTGAGACTTTGAAGGGGTAAAAATTGTTGGGCCAGTCGTTGTGTTGAAGCACAGTTGAAGTTCCTCAGGGGGGAACGTTGGGGCCACGTGTTATGCCTGGGGAGGATGGTGCTTTACCCAGCAGTGACACAGCCCCTCGGGTGCTTGGTGCTGGGAGGGGGGTTGAGCGTAGTGCTGCTACTTAACTGCTCAGCTTAACTGGGGAGGGAAAGGAAGGACTGATTTACCTGCCTGTAACAGGGCAGTCCTGGGAGATGATCCCAACCCCTCCAAGCTGCTCTGAGCAGTATTAGGGGTGCAGCCACAGGGCCATCACTCTGCCCCTTGCCAAGGAGCCACATGAGCAGAGCCCCTTGGTCTGAGTGAAGGGTCCCTCTTGAATCTGCGGGTGAAGCCTGGTTGCCAGGCAGAAACCAGGGGAGAGGAAGGAGCCGTGTACACAGTGACGCTGCCGTCTTGTGACCGCTGGCACCCGAGCCACCTGCCAGGCTGCTGAGGCTGATGCAGGCAGCATGACTGGGAATTTCAGTTAGATTTGAGTTTTCCAGCCATGGTCTGGTGTGATTTAAGGCATTGTGATTCTTTAATTTAATCCAACTTTTCTATCTGGAGCTTAGGGTCGGCTTTGCTGGCTTAGGGAAACCGGCTCCAGCGCAGGGCTGCTCGTTCCAGCCTTGTTTTTGGAGCAGTGGCACAGTGCTCCAACCAGAAGCCTCTGCTTAAAATAATAGGGTGTCTCCTAAAGAAAACCCACGGGCAGGACTGCAGTCCATGTGTCCTCTGAGCACTGTGAGCTCCTCTAGCCTGGCTGCACCGGCTCTCGCGCTTGAGCTGAAAGCATCTTGCTGGTCGCAAGGCTCGGTACCGTCCCCTCACTTGGGATGTTCCTGCAGGGATGTTTTTGGGGTGTCTTGTCCAGCTGCTCACACTGAGTGGTCCCCAGCATCACCTGCTTCATTAAAGCCCAAATCAACATGAGGGAAGGATGGCACCGAGCTGGGTGGTGAGGTCAGTGTGCCAGAGGGACAGGGTGCCATCCAGAGTGTCCTGGGCAGGCTGGAGAGGTGGGCACAGGGGAACCTCATGAGGTTCAACAAAGCCAAGTGCTGGGTCCTGCAGCCGGGTCGGGACAACCCCCGTTATCCATACAGGTCAGGAGATGAGGTGTTGGGGAGCAGCCCTGAGGGAAAGGGCTTGGGGGGACTGGTGGGTGAGAAGCTGGACATGAGCCACCAGTGTGCATCTGCAGCCCCCAAGGCCAACCCCATCCTGGGCTCCATCCCCAGGGGTGTGGGCAGCAGATGGAGAGAGGGGGTTGCCCCCTCTGCTCTGGGGAGACCTCACCTGGGGTGCAGTGTCCAGCTCTGGAGCCCTCAGCACAGGGACATGGATCTGTTGGAGTGGGGCCAGAGGAGGCCACAAAGATGACCCAAGGGCTGGAGCACATCCCCTGGGAGAGGTGGGGTTGTTCAGCCTGGAGAAGAGAAGGCTCCAGGGAGACCTTCCAGCCCCTGAAGGTGCCTGTAGGAAGCTGGGGAAGAGCTGTTCCTGAGGGAATGGAGCAATAGGATGAGGGGGGATGTTTTTAAGCTGGAAAAGGGGAAATGTAGGTTGGATATGAGGAAGAAGTTCTTCACTGAGGGTGGTGGAGGCCCCATCCCTGGAGGTATTCAAGGTCAGGGTGGATGGGGCTCTGAGTGACCTGCTCTAGTGAAGATGTCCCTGCTCACTGCAGGGTGGGACTAGATGGCCTCCAAAAATCCCTCCCAACCTAACACATTCTGTGACGAGAAGATGGGTACAAAGCACACACCGGTCTGTGCCTCGGAGAGCCCTGAGCTCCTCAGCATCGCCTTCCACTTGGGACCAGGAATCCCTTCCCAGATGGTGCTGGTGGTTGTCTTGGGAGCTCCTTGGGTTCCCCCACCCCAGTTTGCCTTCCCTGAGGTGTCCACTCTGGTTTTCACGTGAGTGGGTTTCACGCTGCGTGGTGCACCTCGCCTCGCTCTTCTCTAGCGAGGGTGGATCTTGGTTGAAGATGCCAACCCCCAACTGCTGGTGGGAAGGAGAAGGCAAGCACAGCGTCGGGCAGGCACGGTCCATGAAGGCTCCTGTTAACCCTCTCCCTTCTCTCTTCTCTTTCTAGGATAAAGATAAAGTTTCTCTAACCAAGACTCCCAAGTTGGACCGGAGCGATGGCGGCAAAGAGGTGAAAGAGCGAGCGACCAAGCGGAAGCTGCCTTTCACTGTCGGAACAAATGGAGATCAAAAGGACTCGGATACAGGTAAGGAACTGGTGTTTCTCACCCCAGGACACGAGTGTGCGGGGAGCGTGCGGCGTCCCAGTGTGCGGGGAGCGTGCGGCGTCCCAGTGTGCGGGGAGCGTGCGGCATCCCAGTGTGCGGGGAGCGTGCGGCGTCCCAGTGTGCGGGGAGCGTGCGGCATCCCAGTGTGCGGGGAGCGTGCGCTGAAGGGTTCTGGTGGATTTGTATGGGGCCCTGGGCACCCTTGTGTAGCTCCAGGCCTGGAGGTTGGTGTCCCTGCCTGTGTCAGGGGGTTGGAGCTCTGTGCTCCTTGGGGTCCCTTCCAACCCAGACCAGGCTGGGATGCTGGGATTTGCTGGATTTTGCATTGAAGGGAGAGGTGGAATTGTTTGGTGTTGTGCTCGGGCGTGGGCACGGCTGTGGAGCTGAGCAGGTTTCAGGCCCTGATGTGCTTCCTCCTGCGTGGAACGGCACAGAGAGGTGGCTCTGTGTGGGCAGCCCTTCCTTCAGCGGGGTCTGTCACTGCATGGGCTGAGGAGCAGTGCTGGGCCTCCTGTCAGAGCCTGGAAAATAAGGGAACCGAGCTAAGTGCTCTGTAAAAGGAACAAAATGAGGTGTGAAGTCTGAGCTGGTGTCATCTGCCTGAGGGAAACCCAGTACATGTGAGCATGTGGTCCTCAGGACCACGAGGACATTATGGTGATGGCTTTGCCACGCTCTCAGCACTGCCAGCATTGCCTTGGTGGCTATAACATGACCGAGTGATGAGTCCTCGATACACACCTGGGTTTTGGGAAGTGCCGGTGGGAATTTCAGCCTGGCTGCGTCTCGTGACAGGAGAGGATCTGGGATGTGTGGTGCTCTCAGGCCATGGATGTTCATTGCTATGGAGAGGTTGGATGGACTGTTGGGTTTGTAAAGAGCAGGTGCAAAGCTCCAACGTGGGGAAAGTAACATCTGTTCCTAGGAAAGCCATGCTTGGAAAGGGTTCTGGCCAGGCCAGGATGTCAAATCCCCCCAAGATAAACGGGACTAAAAGTTGGGAACACACTTAAAACTGGGAGAAGAGATGGACTTGCTGGTACCCCACAGCGGGCGTGTGAGGGAGTGTGATGCAGGTGCCTCATGTTGGCCAGTGTGAGCTGTCAGCCGGGGCCCTGGGCTCAGGAGTTGGGGGTGAGTTGTTAAACCTCCTGAGTGCCGCCTGGGACATGCAGTGCCACGGGGGCTGTTTCGGCACGGCTCTGGGTGCCATAGCGACTCAGATGGGACTGTCCCCTTCGAGGGAGGGTGGCTGAGGCAAGGCAGAGCTGATTACCCACAACCAAGAGCCGTTGCTGTCCATCAGGGGTGTTTCTGACACATGGTTTGGGAACCTCTTTGAAGCCACACTCACCCCTCAGCCCCCCTGTACCTACCTGCTGCCCAGGCAGAACTGTTCTCCTGCCCACCCCGGACAAGGGGAACCTGCTTTTCTTCCTCCTGCTCCCAAACTTTGGGCTCAGCCCTTGGGAGAAGTGGGATTGCATTGTCCATGTTCTCCAGGCCAGTAGTGGAGGTGATGGTGGGTATTTCCATGGCGCAGTCGTGCTGGCCAGGCCGCTGTGTGCAGGCTCCTGTGTCCGTCCCAGGGGAATTCTGCCCAGTATCCCACCACCACGTGGAACTGGGCTGTAAGGACATGGGAGCTGGGAGCTCCTTTTGCCTGCGGGGGGATAGTTTGTCCCCCCCTTGAAATGGTTAGGCAATACCATAGATCCTGGTTTCTTGGGATGGCTCGGGGTTTGTATCACCTGTCTTTCCCCACTTTGGCGTAGGCTGGAGCGCGTCTGGAGCGCGGGATGCACTCGGGACGTGATGCAGGAAGATGGGATGCGTTTGCCTCACATCACAGGGCTGCAGAGCCCATCCTTGAGAGCAGGCTGAAAACACTGGACTTGCATCTCTGTGTGCTTGCAGCACTTACCCTGAGCATCGCCCATGCCTCCTGGAACAGCTTCTCTTTGCATCCAGGTGCTCCCAGGATAGGCAGGTGCTTGGGGGTTCTGCCCCGCTCCTGGCTCCCGCTCTTCCCCTAACCCTGCTCTTGCTGCCTGCTCCTTGTATTCAGAAACCAAACAAGCAATTTTCCTTCTTGATCTGGTTTTATTCTGGGTTTTTTTCCTTCTTGGTCTGGCCCATTGCTGGCTCAGCATGCCCGATCCCAAGGAAGCGCTCCCAGCACCGCTTGGGCTTTGTTCCCACACGGAGATGGGCTTGCCATGGGCTGCAGGCAGTGCTGCTGGCTGGCCTAAGGTACAGTGGACTCAGTGCTGAATCCTTTTAAAATCATCTCCTTCAAAATGGTTTCTAAAGCAACAATCCTGGCGCTCTGCTTCCTCAGAGTTAACTAAATAAACTGGAGTTAGGGGCCAAAAAAGGATTTGTGTAGAGCTGGGAGCCTCCAGACTCTGTGTGTTCCAGTTCCAGCACCGTGGGAACAGCATCTCTGCGCCCGAGACTTCTCCTTCCTTCTCCTTCTCTCTCGTGTGGCATCTCCCCACATCCTCAGACATTGCTGAGAGCCTGTGTGCTGCCTGGCAGCCACCAAAGCAGGCAGGGCCAGCTTTTCCCCCAGCAATTCCAGCAGCCGGGGAGGCTGAGTTTGGGTGCATGTGCTGCACCCAAAGGAGGTGAGGTGTTGGAAAGGGAATGGGGGGGAGGAAATAGGGATATTAGAAGGGTATTAAGAAGCACATGGAGGAGCCTCCTGCAGAGATGGCAGGGAGGAGGGGGAAGGTCCTAGGAAGCCACCTGCGGGGAGGTGACAGGAGAGGTGGGCATGGGCAGCTGGCACGGAGTGGGATGCAGCGGAGCGGAGTGGGGCACAGCAGAGCGGGGTGCAGGGGAGCAGGGCGCAGCGGAGTGGGGTGCAGGGAAGCGGAGCGGGGCGCAGCAGCTCTCCTCCCGGCGCTGGTGCCTGCGGCGCTGAGCTGCGGCTGACTCACGGGCTGACTCAATGGCACCAGACTGCCGGCGTGGGGCTGGGCGCTCCCCACTCCCGCCCGGGCTGCAGAGCAGACGCTTGGCACGGGCGGGTTTTGGGGTTTGGGTTTTTGGGGGGGGGGGAGCTGTGTGGTTTGTTTTTTCCCTCCCGCTCCCAGGTCAGCTGCAAAGCGCACGGTCTGGAGCGCGGGATGCACTCGTGCTGCGGACGGAGCCTGGAGCGGATGTCAGGCTGCCAGCCGTGTCCCCGGGCTCCAGCTGGAGCTGTGCTTGCCATTAGTCATCAGCAGGCAGAGTGAGGACCTAATGCAAACGTCTGAGTGAGTCTCAGTCTCTCCCTGGGAGCGAGGCTGGGCCAGAACTGCGTGCCCACTGCAGTGCTGGGTGCCTGCTGAAGAGCTGGGTGCCCCGCAGCCCCCCCGAAGGTCTGTGTGCTCCGAGGGTCTGCGTGGAGAGGTGAGGGATACACTGGAGCCCAGTTTGCTTTTGCTGGGCTGGTGATGGGCTCCCGTGCCCCCAGCCCCTCACCCTGCACTGCTGCTCCTCGGGCTTGTGTGAGACCTCAAGGACGGGTGCTGTGCATGTTCAGTGGCAGAATAGGAGGGTGTGAGCAATGCTTGGTTCTGTCCAGGTCAGGTCCCAACCCTGCCCTTGATAAATAACACCCAGGGTTAAATAAATGTCTTCTTAAAAGCCAGAGGTGCTGGAGTCCCACTCGCTGCCATGGCCAAGCAGAGCCTCCTGGTAGGTGAGAGCTGTGGACAGCGTGGTGCCCAGCCCTCCCCTCGGCAGCTCGAGCCCACAGCCAAACACTTTACTGGTGTAAAGCTCCCTAACACCAGCGAAATCCTCACTTCAGGGTGTTTTGCCATACAGACTTTGGTGTCCAACCCTAGTTCTTCCCACTACTGCCCCCGGTCCGAGCGGCTGCCGCTTCCATTCCCTGACCAGGGTGGGAGGGGTGATCAGCACCTGGATTAGCAGCGTTGGGGCTTCGGGGTGTGTGATTTCTCAGCATCATATGGTATTTTTGTTGTTGCTACAGTTATTTGAATTGAACCAAATGTCGCAGCAGGCTGTGCTGGTGTGGCCAGGCAGGCAGTGACAGCTATACATTGGCAAGGCAGGCAGTGATGGTGAGGCAGGTAATGATGGTGAGGTGGGCAGTGATGGTGAGGCGGGCAGTGATGGTGAGGCGGGCAGTGATGGTGAGGCGGGTAGTGATGGTGAGGCGGGCAGTGATGGTGAGGCGGGTAGTGATGGTGAGGCGGGTAGTGATGGTGAGGCGGGCAGTGATGGTGAGGCGGGCAGTGATGGTGAGGCGGGCAGTGATGGTGAGGCGGGTAGTGATGGTGAGGCGGGCAGTGATGGTGAGGCGGGCAGTGATGGTGAGGCGGGCAGTGATGGTGAGGCAGGTAGTGATGCCGATTCTGGCAGAGGTGGGAGGACCGGACCCATCATGCACTGAGCTGGAGGAAAAGCTCCTGTTCTGGAGATGGAGAACAGCAGCTTGCTGTGCCAATGGAAATAATGATGGCATCGTCTGCATCCAAGGTGTCCCCATGGTGTGTGCTGGGCATCTCAGCTGGGGCGTGAGGAGAGGTGGTTGAGCTGTGGGTGGGAGGACACAAGGAAAGTGGCTGAGAGCCCAGCAGGCCCCACAGCTGCAGAGTCTTTAAGCTGTTTCTGTCTCCTGCTTAAAAACAAGCAATAATGCAATAAAAGCGGTATCATGCTTTTAGTTCTTGCATAATAAAGAAGGTGTAAGCAGGGCCAGGGCAGTGTCCGTCCATCCATCCATCCATCCATCCGCCCACCCATCCCCGTGGGGTGTCCGGCAGCTTCCATGCCCCACCCTGAGCTCCCTCCCTGACCAGGCAGCAGTCGCACTGGGTTTGCATTGTGGTGCCCACACGTTACTGAGCCCCCAGATCGATTTGTTTAGCTGGCACCCAGACCCCTGGGGCAGCTACCGCTGACGGTGCCGTGGGTGCCCCTGCAGAACACCCGAGTGCTCGGCCTCAGCACTGGAATGTTTTGCTTTTTTTGGGGGAAGAGGAGAGACATGAAACCCTGGCCAGCCCTCCGAGCTCATCCAACCTTCCCCTGGCTCCGGGGAGGGTGTGTCTGGGACCCCAGGCCTGAGCCCAGGGGCTTGGGGAGGTGTGGCTGGTGGATGGGTTTGAGTGTGAGCAGGAACTGGCCTCAGAGCTTCAAACTCCTCCTGCTCTGCCACCTCCTTCGTGCTAATCCCCCAAGCCTGTTGCGTGAGGCTAATTACTAGGTTAGAAACCGCTTGATGAGTCAGATGACCTAAACCCAGAGCCGCTTCTGCCTCATGCCCACCAGTGTTCCGAGCGGCATCGCATGGGAACCAGCTCCTCAGTCACAAGCAGCGAGGTTGGCAAGGGAGCCAGTGAGAAGCAAATCGCTGGCTTATTACAAAACACACCCTGCATCTGCCTCCAAAAGTGCTATTGGTGTGTGTTTTCTGTGGCTGGCTTCGGCCTAGGGGGTGCAGCTGGGCCTAGGCCGGGCCGCGCTGCGCTGAGCCTTTCTTCAGCCGGATCGTTTCAGTTCTCCTGCTAAAACAGTGGAGAAGCTGTTCTCACCTAGCAACCAGGGAGAGAGTGAATGTCGGAGCTGCTCTGGGTCTAGCTGGGCTCCATCATGCTGGTACAGTGTGGATAGACTGGCAAACACCAGCCTTCACATCGCCCTTAGAAACTCCCCGCGCGCAGCAGCCATCTGGGAAGAGCTGTGTGGAAAAGCAGGGCGTTTTATGATGGGAGCTGCCATAAATCTCCCTCCTCCCCCCTCCCTCAGCTTCACCTCCTTAACATGCAGAGGGAGAGGTTGCAGTGTGCCGTGTCTCTGTGAACCAAAAATCTATCAATGATGGCATTTTCCTTAATACAAGAGCTTTTATCGGCGCTGTCTGCAGAGCGTCCTGCCTCCAGCTCCCAGGAGGGGAGGGCTGGCTGTGTGGAGCCTTCAGCCCCCATCCTTCCTCCTCCAGCTCGTTCCATTGCCTGGGAAATGAAAGGTCTGGTCCTGAGAATCTGTGCGTCTCAGGATTCCTCGTGTTTAACATGGAGGTTGTTTGTGGTGTGAGCCTCTTGGCTTCTCTCACAGCCATTACCCAGGGCCTGCGCTGGGGAGAAGATGCATTTACACCTCTGTGCTGTCTGTCCCACAAGGCTAACGCAGGTCCCAGCACGTGGATTGCAGGCCAGTGCCCAGCATTGAGCCTTTCTATCCAAATGATGCCTTTAAAAGTAACTGGGGACACTGGGACCACTGGCCTGGGGATCGCTTGTCCCTGGGGAGCTGGGGAGAGCAGTGGGCTCAGCTCCGCCACAGTGACCTGATGTGATTATAAACAGGCTTGTTCCTTCTGCTGGCACCTCTCCTCCGCTCTGGAACGTCAAAGCCGATGTGTCCACCAACCATTCTGTGTGGGATGAGTCTCTGGCCCTGCACCCTCTCCATCCTTTGGATCAGGAAACAGCTCACTGCCTCACGGGAGCGGCGCGGGGCTCCTTCCTTGCCGTCATGACAAAGCAGACCCTGCTGCAGCTTTTCCTCTTGCTTTCCTGCTCCGTTTCCTTTCTGGCACCAGGCTGACAAGCCGGACGTCATCTCCCAGCTCTGCCCCATGGGCTGTTTGCCGTGCTGGCTCTGCCACAGGGCCATGAGCCCGTGTGATGCCTGCTTGCTCCCTGCACTGGCCCTCTGCTGCAGCTCTCCAGGCCCAGCACCACCTTCATCAGCATCATGGTGCTCTCCATGCCACCCCGCCTGCCCTTCCATCCTGCTTCTCTGCTGGGGAATCAGCTTTTTAAAAGGGTAGATAATGGCAGGACAAGGGGCTGGAGTGAAGCTGGAGGAGGGAAGGGGAAGAGGAGATCTTAGGGGGAAGTTCTTTGCAGAGAGAGTGGTGAGGGGCTGGCAGGGGCTGCCCAGAGAGGGGGTGGGTGCCCCGTCCCTGGGGGTGTTGAAGGCCAGGTTGGCTGGGGCCCTGAGCACCCTTGTGTAGCTCCAGGCCTGGAGGTTGGTGTCCCTGCCTGTGTCAGGGGGTTGGAGCTCTGTGACCCTTGGGGTCCCTTCCAACCCACACCAGTCTGGGATTCTATGCTCTCTCTTCTTTATCTGCCCATACTCCTGTGCTGCTCAACCCGCTGCCACCATCCTCCCTGCAGTGCTGCTGCCTTGACACTGTCCCCTCAGCACCGTCCTGTGTGCCTGGTGCTGCCCACTGAGCCTTGGGACGTGGTTATGTCATGTTGCCATAAACCTCCCAGCTCTGCATCAGTCTTCTTCAGCTCCCATCAGCCCATGACTGCAGATGCCCTGTGAGGTTGCAGAAGCATCCGCATGCTGGGGCTCCAGGCTACCTGTGCATGGTTAGGCTGGTCTTTTCCCTGGCTTTGAGCCGACGTGCCCTGAAGCATGTTATACCCTGCAACTCCTGCAGTGAAACCGAGTCTCCCTCAGGCGTGCTGGGCTGTGGATGGGGAATGCAGGGGCTCTCACAGTCCCTGGGGGTGCAGCACAGTCTCTGTTGCTGCCTGTGCCGTTCTCATTTGTTCTCATTGATCTCTTGTTGGTGTGCTGGCTCGGCAGATAAACTGGTGAAAACCCCTGCTCATCAGCAAGCCAGCAGTCGGCTTCTCTGCTCAGCGCTGAGACATCCAGAGTGAGCTGCTTGCTGGGAACCGGTCTCTTTCCCCAGGGTACCACCTCGTGTGCCTGTCTTGCCGCGTTGGAGCAGCTCACACGGATACTTTTGGAGGTGCAGGGCACAATACATTCGTGGGGAACGAGGAGCTGCTCAGCTCAGAGCTCCTTCTCCCCATAACCTGTCTTTGAGAAAGCTCTGGAAGGGGTTTTTCCATCACCGCCCATTGCTCTTCCCTTCCCCATCTCCCTTCTCTCTCTAGTCAGGGCTTAGGGCCGGGTCTTTGCCTCGCCTGATGCCGCCACACAACTCAGCCCAGCAGCACCCACCTGCACTGGGACCTCCAGCACCCCCAGATCTGTGCTCCCCATTGCATGACGTCGTATGACCCAGAGTCTTAATTTGGGCAGGAAACCCAACACATGGGGTACCACTCCAGCCCCTGCTCCTGTCCTGCCCTTGGGGAGCCTCGCTGGCTCCGGGTGATGGAGGGAAGGAGAGGCACTTCCCTTGCTGTGTTCAGCAGCCACAGCCCTGCTCAGGGCTCGCTCTCCCCTTGATGCTACGCATGCTGTTCCTGCTGGCATCAGCGTGAGGGAAGAGTTGAGCAGCATCCCTAGATTACACCGCGGCAGCACCGGGACAGAGCTTTGCTCTCTACGTCTGCAGGAGGCTGAAGGAAGCAGCAAACAAGTTGGTGTAAAATCAGCTAAATGGAGGTGTGGCTCGTGGCCAGGTGGGCACAGGGCATGTCTCCTCCTTGGGTTGTGTGGTCATCTTCCTGCAGGCATCTGTGTGTGTGGTCCAGCCAGCATCTCTGGTGATGGGCAGTGAGATTCCCTTGTTGTTCCTCTGGATTTTGCCTTCCCATGGAGGCTCTGCTGTGCTCAGCCTTCCCAGGGTCTGGGCTTTCGGTGTGAGATTCCCTCCATTCCCATCGACCAAGGCATTTCCCTGCCCTGAGTGTGTCTTAATTTGCTCCACATTGCTGCGTGCTGGTTCAGAACCGCGTTGAAGGAGAGGAGGCGGCTGCTGCAGGACCCAGTGTCACTCGGAACCTTCTCTATCCGCTGAAAGCTGGGCTCTGAGCGAAGGAATCAGTGGCATTTGCAGCTCTGATAGCCTGGGACTGGCTGGGGAAGCCAGTCCAGAGTGTCCCAACCCTTCACTCACTGGAGCTGATCAGGACCCCACCGGGAGCCGGAGCTGCCGGCAGCACGGCACGATCCGCTGGCACCGGCCCCTTCTCCATCCTTCATGCTCACGTTTCCAAGCCTTCTGCAGGCTTCGCTTCCACCCCAGCGCTGCAGGGAGCCCGGGGCTGCCACTCTGCCTGCACCCCGGTGCTGATGCTGGGAGCCCTCAGATGCTGGGCACAGCCCTGCCCTGCTCCTTATGCAACCGGCGCAGGAAGCGCAGCCGGCGACCTACTTCCCCTGAACGCTGAGAGCAGTGGGATTAACCTCTGCGCTGCGGCAGCCGGCCCACGAGCATCCCAGTGCGACGGGCACGGGACAGCGCTTCTCTGACGCCTTCCAGCCGGGAAGCCTCAGGGAAACCAGTGAGTGTGGCACCGGAGGGAGAAATCCAAAGGAAGGAGGCACTGAGGCACAAAGCACTGCGGTCACACCGTGTGTGAGCAGGACCAGCCATGATCCTCCAGCTCCTGGGCCCCGTGCTGTGCGTGAGTGGGACCAGCCTCCATCCTCCAGCTCCTGGGCCCCGTGCTGTGCGTGAGTGGGACCAGCCTCCATCCTCCAGCTCCTGGGTCCTGTGCTGTGCATGAGCAGCCCCGGCCATGATCCTCCAGCTCCTGGGCCCCGTGCTGTGCGTGAGTGGGACCAGCCATGATCCTCCAGCTCCTGGGTCCTGTGCTGTGCATGAGCAGGACCAGCCTCCATCCTCCAGCTCCTGGGTCCTGTGCTGTGCATGAGCAGGACCAGCCTCCATCCTCCAGCTCCTGGGTCCTGTGCTGTGCATGAGCAGGACCAGCCTCCATCCTCCAGCTCCTGGGCCCCGTGCTGTGCGTGAGCAGGACCAGCCTCCATCCTCCAGCTCCTGGGCCCCGTGCTGTGCGTGAGTGGGACCAGCCTCCATCCTCCAGCTCCTGGGTCCTGTGCTGTGCATGAGCAGCCCCGGCCATGATCCTCCAGCTCCTGGGCCCCGTGCTGTGCGTGAGTGGGACCAGCCATGATCCTCCAGCTCCTGGGTCCTGTGCTGTGCATGAGCAGGACCAGCCTCCATCCTCCAGCTCCTGGGTCCTGTGCTGTGCATGAGCAGGACCAGCCTCCATCCTCCAGCTCCTGGGTCCTGTGCTGTGCATGAGCAGGACCAGCCTCCATCCTCCAGCTCCTGGGCCCCGTGCTGTGCGTGAGCAGGACCAGCCTCCATCCTCCAGCTCCTGGGTCCTGTGCTGTGCATGAGCAGGACCAGCCTCCATCCTCCAGCTCCTGGGCCCCGTGCTGTGCGTGAGCAGGACCAGCCTCCATCCTCCAGCTCCTGGGCCCCGTGCTGTGTGTGAGCAGGACCAGCCTCCATCCTCCAGCTCCTGGGCCCCGTGCTGTGTGTGAGCAGGACCAGCCTCCATCCTCCAGCTCCTGGGCCCCGTGCCACACCGGGCGATGCCGCTTTCCCACAGGGAAGCACGCGTGAGCCCGAGTCCCCGGTTGGCTCCGCCAGCCCTGGCTGCTCTCCGTGCCGGGCCAGAACGCGGCGGTTGCTTTCCAATTTATTTTTATCTTGTTGATCACATGCTCCTTAATGTTAAATGTTCTGTGGAGGAGGAAAATTTCTGCAACTGCAGAATTAATAGGAGTTTAGGGGGGTTTTTCGGTTGAACTTGGTAATCAATTTTTGCAAATCCCCGGCTCACGCTGACAACCTGCAGCAGCTGAGTAATATTAATGAGAATGTTCCCGTTCTAATTGTGGCTCCCTCTGCACGTACACAGGGAGCAGCCCTCTGCCATGTTCAGCCCTTGTGCTATCACCCTACCTGGTGGTTTGGCCAAGGTGGGACCCCCCTCCCCTGCCCCGCGCTAGCATCTTTGTGCCGTGCTTGGGAAACTGACAGAATCTTGGCTGCTGGCAGGGAGCTGCTGGGCACAGACATCCTGCCTCTTCCTTGGCTGGCTCTGTGAAAGGAAACTTCAACTTCTGTTTCCTGAACTGGCACCTTCAAACTCTGTGTGTGCACCAAACGCATCCCCACGGTGGGATTTCGGCATGGCTGTGGCTCAGCAGGGTTTGTGCTGCCACCAGACCGTACCAGCCAGCAGCCAGGGGTGCAGAGGCAGGGCTGCTGACCCCCTTCCCAGGGGAGGGATCAATATGTGCGTAAAGAAAGCTGGAGAAATACTTGTAACCATCGGGTCTGGCTTCTCACAGAGGGAGCAGGAAGCCACCAGTGTGCAGCCAGCTGCTGGGTGGGTCGCTGGGAGCGGGACTGGAGGTGCTGGGAGAGGCTGGGTTTGGGCTCGTCCTGTGCCTGTGGATGCCAGCAGTGATACCAGCATCAGAGGCGGTCACGCTCGGTCCTTCAGCGGGACCTGATGCCTTCGTGGCTCAATGATTTAGGAGACCAAATGTCAGGCTGGGATTTGGGGGTGACAAGCCCGGCACAGGGGTTTCTTCCTCCCCTCCTGGGTGTCTGGAGTTTTATTTGAGGGATGCAGGGGTGGGGGTGGCCAAGGAGCCAGCAGCCAGGCTGCGAGTGGGTGCCTGTGCCAGGCTGGAAACAGGCACTTCAGGAGGAAGGGGCCAGCCGTTGGGCTGCAGAGGGTTGGCAATGGGGGGGTTAGATGGTTTGGCAAGGGGGGTTATTAGATGTTGGTGTTTCCAAGCTGGCAGCCTGTGTTGGGTCAGTGCTCCTTGCTGATGCATCTGGATGCCTCCAGCCCAGCGTGTGCTGCGGTGGCTTAAGGCTGCGCTCACTCCTTGAAGCACCACAGCATGGAGCTAGGAGGTACAGGGCTGGCAGTGACCCCCAGGAGGACTCACACCCCGCTCTTACACTGCTGTGTGATGGTGAGGGGAGAACAGGTAGAAGCTCCTGTGCCAGGAGAGGCTGTTGGAGGAGCCGGTGGGCAGGAGCAGTGTGTGTCCTGGCTGCAGCCATGGCAGTGAGCCCGGGTACCTGTGCTCCCACCAGCATCCTCATCATGGGGACACATCCCTTGTCGTGGGGAGATATCCCTCACTGTGGGATTGTATCCCTCACTGCAGGGACACATCCCTCACTGTGGGAGTGTATCCCTCATCGTGGGAACATATCCCTCACCATGGAGATGTATCCCTCAGTGTGGGGTTAATCCCTCAGTGTGGGGTTGTATTCCTTGTTGTGGGGTGGTATCCCTCATCATGGGCATGCATCCCTCACTGCAGGGATGTATCTCTCATTGTGGGCACACATCTCTTGCTGTTGGGATGTATCCTTTCCTGTGGGATCATATCCCTCACCACAGAGATGCATCCCTCACCATGGGGACACATCCCTCACTGCAGGCTGTTTTCCTGGGATACAGGAACAACATTGGAGCAGAGTTAGCTCATTGCTCAGAGACAGCCGTGGGTTTGAGTTACAGCAGCGTTCATGGCCTGTGTTTCTGTCTCCCCTGTACCACAGAAAAGCAGGGTCCAGAGCGGAAGAGGATTAAAAAGGAGCCCGCCACCAGGAAGCCCGGCTTGCTCTTCGGAATGGGCCTTTCGGGGATCCGGGCAGGCTACCCGCTCTCCGAGCGCCAGCAGGTCGCTCTCCTCATGCAGATGACAGCAGAGGAGTCTGCAAACAGCCCAGGTGAGATCCAGAGGGTGGTTCTGCTCCAAGGGGTGAGGGTTTGGGGAGGCTCACACGTACCTGGGCTTTGGATAGGGTTCAGAGGAGGGCCATGAGGATAATTAGAGGGCTGGAACACCTCCCCTACGAGGAGAGGCTGAGGGAGCTGGGCTGGATCAGCCTGGAGAAGAGAAGAGAAGGCTGTGGGGGGACCTCACTGCAGCCTGCCAGTCCCTGAAGGGAGCAGAGGAACAGGAGGGGAATCAGCTTTTAAAAGGGTAGAAAATGGCAGGACAAGGAGGAATGGATTAAAGCTAAAGGAAGGAAGGTTCAGATTAGATCTTAGGGGGAAGTTTTTTACAGAGAGAGTGGTGAGGGGCTGGCAGGGGCTGCCCAGAGAGGGGGTGGGTGCCCCGTCCCTGGGGGTGTTGAAGGCCAGGTTGGCTGGGGCCCTGGGCAACCTTGTGTAGCTCCAGGCCTGGAGGTTGGTGTCCCTGCCTGTGGCAGGGGGTTGGAGCTCTGTGCTCCTTGGGGTCCCTTCCAACCCATGCCATTCTGTAATTCCCAGTGCTCAGCTGTTTGGCTGCCAGCCCTGGTTTGGTGCAGGGCGGGCGGGACACGCTGCTCCATGGGCTCTCCTGCGCTCAGCACCGTGGGTGGTGGGATGCTGGAGTGGGATGGCAGGACCCCAAGGGCTGTGCCAATGGTGGTTCCAGGCACGAGATGCCCTCAGGGTTTGCACGTGGCTGCCATCCCTTCTCCCAGCATAAGGCACTAGCAGGAGATGTCCCATGGCACTGCCGAGCCTGCCCCCTCCCACAGGACGCCCCAGCTCCACATTTGGCACCCCTGACTCGGGCTTGCTCAGGGAAAGAGCACTGTGAATAGAGTTAAAATACCATCTCCCATGGGTTTTTTAGGGTTTCTTCTCATGGAGAGGGGTAAGAGGCGTAACCACCGTGACTGTGACTCGAGATGCTGGCTGTGTTTACCACAGATTCAGTATTTCAGCAGTTTTTATCCCTTAAATACGGGACCCCCTGGGGTTTTTGGAGGCACCGTGCTATCTGTGTGCACACACCTGCCTCCTACACACAAACACAGCGCCTTTCAGCCCTGCAATTTGTTGTTCTCAGCACCCATGTAGCTGCTGGGGGAACGGCAAGGCAAAAAGCTGCGTGGTCTTGAGAGTGCTTCAGATGTTCTCCCAGGAAACTGGCAGGCTCCTCCCAGGCTGTCAGACCTGTGGGTGCTTGGGAAAAGGCTGTTTCCTGTAAGGAATTGAGGGGTTTAGGGTGAGGAGCTGCATTTTCCTCTCCTAAATCATGGGATTGCTTACAGTCATTGGAAGGACCGTGGTTCTCTGCGGAGGGCTGGAGCAGCTCCCCTCTGGAGAGAGGCTGAGGGAGCTGGGCTGGGTCAGCCTGGAGAAGAGAAGAGAAGGCTGTGGGGGGACCTCACTGCAGCCTGCCAGTCCCTGAAGGGAGCAGAGGAACAGGAGGGGAATCAGCTTGTTCAAGGGCAGAGCCTGGCAGGACAAGGGGGCTGGAGTGAAGCTGGAGGAGGGAAGGGGGAGAGGAGATCTTAGGGGGAAGTTCTTTGCAGAGAGAGTGGGGAGGGGCTGGCAGGGGCTGCCCAGAGAGGGGGTGGGTGCCCCGTCCCTGGGGGTGTTGAAGGCCAGGTTGGCTGGGGCCCTGGGCACCCTTGTGTAGCTCCAGGCCTGGAGGTTGGTGTCCCTGCCTGTGGCAGGGGGTTGGAGCTCTGTGACCCTTGGGGTCCCTTCCAACCCACACCAGGCTGGGATTCTATGATTCTCCCTGGGGGGTTCAACAGCGTGCAGACTGCATCATACGGTGCCTCTCCTCTGCCTTCCCATCGACTGGGGCTGCCTCTCGGTGCCCGGCGTGTTTCGGGGATGAACCGCGTTACAAGAGCTCCCTCTAAGGGTGTAGGGTTTCCTTTAAACCGTGGTTCTTGACTCTTCTCTCCACGCAGTTGACACAACACCAAAGCATCCCTCTCAGTCTACAGTTTGTCAGAAGGGAACTCCTAACTCTGCCTCCAAAACCAAAGATAAAGTAAATAAGAGAAACGAGCGAGGGGAGACTCGGCTGCATCGAGCTGCCATCCGAGGAGATGCCCGGCGCATCAAGGAGCTCATCATCGAGGGTGCAGATGTCAATGTGAAAGACTTTGCAGGTAACCAGCCGTCTGGCACCACCTGGGTCCCAACCTTGTCCCACTTGTTTGCATGTTCCACCTCTGGGAATGGTTCTCACTGGAGAAAGAAGTGTCTTTGTAACGTGGGTTTGCTGCTCCTAAGGGGGGATTGACCAAAGATGATGATTTTGCTCTTTGGAGGAAAAAAAAAATCATACAAGTCTCCCCACAAAGCACTATGGACTTGTTAAAACCCTCACTAAAAGGGCTGGTTCCCTTGGTGGATTCTGGGAGCCAAATTCCTGGGCTGTCCTGTCTGTCCTGAGCACGCTCCAGTGATGCTGAGCTGGACTTGATCCATAGTGATCCGCAGGGCTGGGACACACCCCTCCGGTCTGTTCTGTGGTGCCCTTCCCCATGGGTGCCATCTGGGAAGGCTGGAGGGGAATTTCCATAGGCTGGTGGGCTGGTTGAGCTCTTTTTAACCTAAAATCATGATAAATGATGTGCAGGAAGATCTTGCCAGCAGTGGGTGTGCAAAGTGGCTGCTCCAGGACTGAATTGCTGATGCCTCCAGCATCCTGGGGTTGTTTTTTAAGTCCAAACATGGGGGTGCTGCTGGCGGGGAGTGGTGGGACTGTGAAGGGCAAGGTCAGGCTCCCAGCTGCACCAGCCAGGCATGTGACCCAGAGGGAACACTGACCTTCCCCAGCCTCAGCTGAGGAATGGCACCTCCTCCTCCTCCTCAGCAGTGCTGCCAGGCTCTTGCTTCTGGTGCTGGGAACGGGGAAGGGAACCGGGCTGTGGGGATGGGGCTGAGCCTGGGCTGATGGGAACAGCCCCGAGTCCTGCAGGGAGACACCCCTGAGGTGATGGACAGCTCGTGGGTGCTCGTACCAGCGATGGGGCAGCCTTTATTCCAGCACCTCCCAGAGCTTCACTCCGCTCTCCACTGGTCTCTTCACACGACTCAGGGGCTATAAATAGATACGTGTGTTCTCTGCCTGGATGATGAATACCAGCGCTGGGCTGAGCTATCAGTTGTGATTAATTCCAGTCACGGGCGCCCCTGTTTAATGCCCCAAACGAAGGTAACGGAACGAGCTCCCACGATGCTATCAGCAAGGATAACACCAAGGGAGCCGTGCACGTCGGCTAGGAAACTTCAAAACAATTCTGGCTTAAAAATAGTCTGCTTGAAGGTGATAAAACGTTTCATTCCGTGCTCTTCCCAGGTTTGTTTGAGAACTAGAGCTGCTGTTACTGTGGAGACTGGGGCTGTTCCCAAGCTGCGGCCCTGTGCTGCGTCAGCATGGCTGTGTGCTTTGGGGAGGGCATGGAAAATGTTTGTGAGGGCTGTTGGGGGGATGTTTCAGAGCCATCAGAAACATCCGGATCACAGTCCACAGTTCAGAGCTCAGCCCATGTTTGGGTGAGTGTTTCCCTCGCAGAGGAGTTGCAAGGGGAAAGGATTTAAGACCTTGATTCCCATCTTCCACTACAGCCTCAGCACTTCTTCTGTTTTCCATCACATTAAACCTTTGCCTTCCCATTTCCTGGGGCCGTGCCCGCTCTGGCAGATGATCTGTCTGGAGCACATTGCATGACCAGAGGGAAAAGCCAGATCCCTTCCCCTTCCCACCTGGTTGGAGCAGCAAGGCAGAGCTGCCGGTCTCTCCCTGCAGTGCCCCGGGGACTGGGCACATGAGAACCATCTCCCTCCACAGATGGAGGTTCCTTTCCTCTGACTCCTGGAAGGTTAACACAGTGTTCTGAGTGTCCCTGTGCTTGCAGGCTGGACGGCGTTGCACGAGGCGTGCAACCGGGGTTACTACGACGTGGCGAAGCAGTTGCTTGCTGCGGGGGCTGAAGTCAACACCAAGGGGTTGGATGATGACACCCCACTGCACGACGCAGCCAACAACGGGCACTTCAAGGTTGGTCTTTCCTCTATCTGGGAGCTCTGGTTTGTTCATTTATTGTTTTCCCTTCGCTCTCCAAGCAGCTGGCTGTGCAAATCCAGGGATTCTGGGGGGTTTGTTACTGCTCCCTGCTGATAGCCACAGAGCTGGCAAGAATTCCCCATGCCAGTGCTGGGTTGGCGTCGCCCAGCACAGGGCACAGTTCCTTCGTCCTGAGTTGGGGAGGGAGTGTGGCTCTGTGTCTCCTTTTTCCCCCTTCTTCCCTGCCCACATTGGTTCACTGTATCACAGCATCACCAGGTTGGAAAAGCCCTTTAAGATCCTCAAGTCCAACCATTCCCATCCTAAGCTAAACCAGATCCCTGAGCACCTCATCTCCCCTCTGTTAAACACACTCAGGGGGGTGACTCAGCCCCTCCCTGGGCAGCCTGTGCCACAGCCCCACAACTCTGCCAGGGAAGAACTTTGCCCTCCCAGCTGAGCTGAGCCTGCCCTGGCCCAGCTTGAGCCCATTGCCCCTTGTCCCAGCTCCTGTCCCCTGGCTGAAGAGACCAGCGCCCACCTCTCTGCACCCTCCTGGCAGGGCAGGGCAGGTGGGGAGAAGGTCTCCCCTCAGCCTCCTCTTCTCCAGGCTCAACACCCCCAGCTCCCTCAGCCGCTCTTCAGAGGATTTGCCCCCCAGCCCCTTCCCCAGCCTGGTTGCCTTTCTCTAGATTTGCTCCAGCACCTCAATGTCCTCCTTATGGTGAGGAGCCCAGAACTCGATCCTGGTGCTGATGTTCTGACTCCTTTCTCATCCACGACCATCAGCACCACGAGGTACATTCCAGGGACAGGCCACTTCCCTTCCCCATAAGTCACACAAATAAAAGCCTGAGCTCAAAACGCCATGAGCATCTCCACTTCTTGCTTTCTGTTTGCAGGTGGTGAAGCTGTTGTTGCATTATGGAGGGAATCCTCATCAAAGCAACAGGAAGGGCGAGACGCCTTTAAAAGTAGCTAATTCTCCCACCATGGTGAATCTGCTCCTGGGAAAGACCACGTACCCCTCCAGCGAAGAGAGCTCAACAGGTGAGATTGACCTTTGGGTGAACGTGGGAGTGATGTTTGTGGCCTGCAGCTGTCTGTTAATACAGAGACGTTAAGAGGACAGTGAAGTTAGACTCTTGTCAGAATATCCACACGCTGCTGCCACGGTCAGGAGTCCGTCTGTAGCTGTAACCCAAATTCAGACAACATAACTGCCAGCCCTTAGCTCTGGGAGCTCTGGCTGTTTGCCCTGGAAGCCAACGTTGAGATCACTTTGCCTGGTGCAATCCAGATGTAGGATTGGAAGCCACTTACAGGTAAATGGATGTCTTGTCTTTGAAATGTGGGTGATGTTCCAGCTTGTGTGGTGGAGAGGAGGAGGTTTGCGTGTGTGGGAAGCGTCGCAGGTGTTAATTAGTGCTAACGAGAGGTTCCAGGCTTACGGGGAACCTTGACCTACGTACGCTGTGGGCAGTCATAACCTCACTGAGCAGTTCTTCTCTCCATACAGCCAGGGTGTTGGTTTGATGGCTGTTCCTTTCTAAACCATCTCCCAACCTGGCGTCTCCGGCTGCAGACTTGGCATCAGCTGGGTGAGGCGACAGGGCGGCGGGGCCGTTCGCAGGGCTTCGGGTCTGCCCCAGACTGACCCTGTTCCCTCCCCAAAGCCCCTCGCAGCCCTTAACACGTTGTTCTTCTCTCTCCACAGAGACCTCAGAGGAGGAGGATGCCCCTTCCTTCGCTCCCTCCAGCTCTGTTGATGGCAATAACACGGACTCAGAGTTTGAGAAGGGTTTGAAGCACAAGCCCAAGGCCCAGGAGCCCCCTAAAACCATCACCCCGGTGAAGGATGAGTATGAATTCGATGAGGACGATGAGCAGGACCGGGTCCCGCCAGTGGATGACAAACATTTGCTGAAAAAGGATTACAGAAAAGAGACTAAAGCAAACAGTTTCATTTCCATACCCAAAATGGAAGTGAAAACTTATACTAAAAATAACACAATTACACCAAAGAAAGCTGCCCACCGCATTCTGTCGGACAGCTCGGACGAGGAGGAGGCCAGCGTTGCTGTGGGGACAGGGGAGAAGCTGAGGCTCTCGACCCACTCCATCTTGCCCAGCAGCAAGATCCGGGAGCCCACCAGCACCAAGGCCCAGAAGGAGAAAAGCAAAGTAAAAAAGAAGAGGAAGAAGGAGACGAAAAGCAAAGAGGTTCGGTTTGGCAAAAAAAATGACAAATTTTGTTCCTCTGAATCAGAGAGTGAAAATGTGGAGAGTGAGGAGGATGATAGAGACTCTCTCCAGAGCTCTAGCTGTGTAAAGGACTCCAGGCTAGTGCTAAAGGAATCCTCCTTGTTTAACTCTCTGTCTGCCTCATCGACCTCTTCTCACGGGAGTTTAGCATCCCAGAAACACAATCCCAACCTTACAGAGCAGCACTCCAAGCACTGGAGGACGGACAATTGGAAAACCATATCTTCTCCAGCTTGGTCAGACGTCAGTTCCTTATCGGACTCCACCAGGACGAGACTGACGAGCGAGTCAGACTACTCGTCCGAGGACTCGAGCTTAGAGTCCCTAAAGCCAGTCAGGAAGAAACCAGAGCACAAAAAGAAAAACCCCCCACACAACACTGTTCCTGAGAAAAAGAATTCATTCCATAGCAATGTGGATGGAGCGATTCCAAAGCTGGACAAGGAGGGGAAGGTGGTGAAAAAGCATAAAACAAAACACAAACATAAAAACAAGGAGAAGGGGCAGTGTCCCATCAGCCAAGACATTAAAATAATCAAAACGTTCTCCTTCGAGTTTGAGGACTCTAAGCAGAAGCCTGAGAAAGGCTTGATAGTAGAGACAGAAAATCCAGTTGAAAACAAGTTAAAGGTGTTAAAGCACGAGCGGGAACACAGCAAGAAGGAGGAGAAGCTCCCCAAAGTCAAAGCAGAGGAGAAGGAGTGGTTGTTTAAAGATGAGACTGGAAAATCCTCCAAAGAGGAGAAATCGTTAAGGAAAGTCAAAGATGGCAGCAAAGACATGAGCAAATCCTTCAGGGAAGGGTTAAGCAAATCGGAGAAGGAGAAACCTGTAAAAGAGAAATCTCCCAAGGAGGAGAAGCCGAGGATACACAAGGAGGAGCGGAAGAAGAAGTCCAAGGACAAGCAGTCAAAATCCGAAAAGAAGAACGAGCTGAAGGAGGAGAAGGCTTCCAAGCTGGAGAAAGAAAAGTCCTTCAAGGAAGAGAAAGAGAAATGCAAGAAAGAAAAACTTTACAGGGATGAGTCTGGGTTTGATGAGTTTAACAACAAAACCCAGTTTCCCGAGAGCGAGGACACGAAGTTCAGCCTTTCGGATGACCAGCAGGAGAGGTGGTTTTCAGACTTGTCTTCTGATTCGTCCTTTGATTTCAAAGGGGAAGATAGCTGGGATTCTCCATTAACAGATTTCAGGGAGATTAAAGGCGACACGGTGGCGAAACTCATCATAGAGCCTGTGAAAGAGGAAATCAAGGACAAGAAAAAGGAGAACAAAACGAAAGAGAAGAAGGAATACAGCGAGAAACGTAACGAAAAGGACACTTTCTTGAAGAAGAAGGAGAGGGACTACGTGGACAAGAGCTCTGAGAAGAAAAAGGACCAAACAGACAGGCACAAAGCTGCTCCTGGATATTTGCCTGAGAAGGATAAGAAGAGGAAGGACTCTGCAGAGAGCGTCAAGGAGAGGAAAGAAAAAGATACAGGTGAAACCAACAAAGACAGGAAAGATTCTTCTGATGGCTCGAAAGACCGAAAAGATACCAAAACAAAGCAGGAGGAGCCCTATCGAGATGACTTCAAAGAGTATGGCTGTGAAACGTTCTTCAAGGATAAGTCTGACCCTGAATTCAGCGGCAAAACTCTGGAGAGTTGGGAGAGGCACCATTCTGGGAAGGAGAAGGAGAAGAAGGATGCTCCTGATAAAGAAAAAAAGAAAAGGTGAAGCCAGAGAAATACAAGGAGAAATCCAAAGAAGGAGACAAGGAGAAAGGTGAGAAAGCTGCTGCTGAGAAAATCCTGAAGGACAAAGAACTAGACAAGAGTTTCAAGGAGAAGAAGGAGACTAAGGAGAAGTACAAAGACCTGCACAGCAAAGACAAAGAGCGGAAGAGTTCTTTCGACCAGGTGAAAGAGAAGAAGGAGAAAAACTTCTCCGCAGACCGAGAGGACTTCTCAGAGAAGAAGGATGAGAAGAAAGGCAAGGAGAAGAGCTGGTACAGCATCGCGGACATCTTCACGGATGAAAGTGAAGATGAGAGGGATGACTACAGCTTGCCAGGGTTCAAGGTCACTGACTCCACTGGGAGCGACTTGCACCGCCTGGAGAGTCTGCATGGTCTGCAGGAGAAGGACGAGGGCGCAGCTGCAGAGAAGGAGCTGTACCCCGACAAGCACCGCAAGTACTCCTCTGACCGGCAGCATTCTGGGGAGAAGCAGAAAGATAAGGACTCCAAGGAGAAGAAAAAGGACAAAGGGACATCGGAAGGGGGGAAGGAGAAGAAGGAGAAGAGTTCCTTTGAGAAACACAAAGAGAAGAAGGATAAAGACTCCACCGAGAAGTACAAGGACAGGAAAGACAGAACGTCTGTAGATTCCACTCAAGAGAAGAAGAACAAGCAGAAGCTCCCTGAGAAGGTGGAAAAGAAACACGCCAGTGACGACAAGGTGAAAAGCAAGCACAAGGAGAAGCCAGATAAAGAGCATTCCAAAGAGAAAAAGTCCTCAAAAGGCGGGGAGTCAGAGAAGAGCCTGCTGGAGAAGTTGGAGGAGGAGGCTCTGAACGACTACAGAGATGACTCCAACGACAAAATCAGCGAGATCTCGTCTGACAGCTTCACAGACAGAGGCCAGGACCCAGGGCTGACCAGCCTCTTCGAGGCTTCTAACCTCTCCCTCGCCGACGCCACCGAAGAGAAGTTCAAGGACTCTCTCCCGTTACCCTGCTTGCAGGACAAACTCAAGGAGAAGGAGAGGCACAGGCATTCCTCATCTTCATCAAAGAAGAGCCACGAGAAGGACAAAGCAAAGAAGGAGAAGACAGAGAAAAAGGAGAAAACGGAAGAATTCAAGGACTCCAGCAGCAGAAAGGATTCAGCTCACTATGAAAAAGATTTCTCTGTGGATGGGGAGGCTTTTAGCTCTTCCTACAACATGAAGGCAGAGCCTGATGAGGAGCCAGAGAAGAGCATTGATTACTTATTTTCTGAAAAGAAAGATAAAAATGATTCTGAAAGGGAGCTGTCAAAGAAGGCGGAGAAAGAAAAGACCTACGGATCCAGCGCCATCAGCACAGCTAAAGAGAAAAAGAAGCGAGATAAACACAAGGAGAAATGGAAGGAGGAAAAGGAAAAGCACAGGGACAAACATGCAGATGGTTTCTTTAAACATCACAAAGACGAGCCAAAGTCGACGCTGAAAGACAAGGACAGTCCTCAAGTTACTGCCTTTAAGGACAAGTCGAAGGAGGACAACCTCAAGTTTGGTGAGACCAAGCTGAAGGAGAAGCTCAAGGAGAACCAAGAGAAGGAGAAATCGGAGTCGATAAAAATCAGCAACGGGAACGAGAAAATAACCCTTTCCAAAGACAGCGGCAAGAAGGACGCCAGGCCCAGGGAGAAGCTTCTGGGAGATGGAGATTTGATGATGACCAGCTTTGAGAGGATGCTTAGCCAGAAGGACCTGGAAATCGAGGAGCGCCACAAAAGGCACAAGGAGAGAATGAAGCAAATGGAGAAAATGAGGCACAGGTCCGGAGACCCCAAGTTAAAGGACAAACTGAAGAGCTCGGAAGACGTGCGCAAGAGGAGCCTGGATCTGGCGCCTAAGAAGCCATTAACGTTGGACACTCAGCTCAAGGACAAGAAGCTTAAAGAGCTGGGCCCACTGACTCCTATACTGTCACCGGAAAACAAGGCTCAGCCTGCTGTTGGGACGGACTCTAAGGACTGGATAACGGGTCCTCAGCTGAAGGAGATCCTCCCAGCGTCTCCCAGGCCAGACCAGAACCGTCCAACAGGCGTCCCAACCCCAGCATCCGTCGTCTCTTGTCCCAGCTACGAGGAGGTGATGCAGACACCCAGGACTCCTTCCTGCAGCAATGAGGACTACACAGACCTGATGTTCGAATGTGCAGACTCGCAACACTCGCTGCCCATATCCACCATGTCCATGAACGCCTGTTCTCCATCCTTCTTTGACAGATACGCCAACGTTTCCAGTGGGCTCCCCGAGAATCCCAGTCAGACCCCGACTCGTACTTTACCCTCCACGAACCTTTATCGCTCCATCTCAGTTGATATCAGACGGGCGCCCGAAGAAGAATTCAGCGTGGGGGATAAGTTTTTCAGGCAGCAGAGCGTCCCGGCGACGTCGAATTACGACTCTCCTGTGCAGCATTTAATGGAGGAGAAAGTTCCCCTTCCCTCCGTTCCAGCTGAGAAGTTCCAGTGTTTATCTCCTGGGTATTACTCACCAGATTATGGGGTGTCATCACCCAAAGTGGAGGCTTTGCACTGTGTGCCAGGAGCTGTCAGCGGTGTTGCCCAGTCACCTGAAAGTGTCTTTTCTGGTTTACAAGCAAAATCCTCCCCTTCACACCGAGACGAACTGCTGGCTCCTTCGGTAGAAAGTGCTCTTCCCCCCGACCTGGGCATGCCCTTGGACACCACGGAGGAGCAGCAAGCTACTGCCTCCATTATGCCACCAGAATCTACCTACTTGCCACCGATTGAGGAAAACCATTTTGGTTCAGGCATGCCAGAACAAAACAACATAGACTGGGATAACCCTCCTTCCAGGAACCCTGACACCGCCATAGCTCCCAGCCTGATGGGTAACCCAGCTGAGCACTCCGTCAGCTGGTCCGTGGGCTCAGAGCTTCTGATGAAATCACCTCCCCAGAGGTTTTCCGAGTCCCCTAAGCCTCCTCTCTGTTCCCTAGAGCCAATTCATCCCACACCGGTCGCCTTCATTCCCACTGATACTTCCTACCCTGTCTCTCCCATATCGTACCCGCTGTCAGTGTCTGAGCCGGGGCTCGAGGAGGTCAAGGAGGATGCCGAGGAAGCTGTTCCAGGAGAAATAGCGAATGCTGAAGAGCAAGCTCCCTACATGTCCCCTACTAGGTTAGACACATTCTTCAACAGCTGCAAGCCCCTTCCAGAGGAAGCACCTGAGATACCTCCAGAGCCCCCGTGTATGCCAGCAGAACCTCAGGCAGAAGTCGTGAGCGCACCAGAAAACACCTACTTGGAAAACAGCAACGCTGCACCCGCCAACGCGGAGGAAGCGGTAACGTGGCCTGATCCCTTCACCAACACGGAAGATGACCTGGACCTCGGCCCCTTCTCCCTCCCAGAGCTGCCGCTCCAGCCTAAGGACGTTGCAGAGACGGAGATGACGGAGGCAGAAACGGTAGAAGAAAGCCCAGCGGCGGCTTCCGACACAAGCACCGGCATCGTTAAGGCCAGCACGTCCGTAATTGCGTCCGGAGAGCCAGAGGAGCCGCCAGCCAGCCAGGCAGCCACTGTCCTGCCCGTGGAGACCGAGCCGCAACCAGAGGAGCAGAAACCAGAAGCTGCTGCCCAAGAATCCACCTCAGAAGCACTGACCGTGGCTGAGGAGAAAGGAGCGGAGGAATCGGAGACGCAGGTCTTCCAGCAGACCCCGTCTGAGTCAGCTCCAACAGAGAGCAAAGAGGCAGAGGCTGTGCACGAAGACCTCTCAGCGTCTGCTGGGGCTGCAGAGAGCAGCTCCCAAACCTGTCCCCCACCCGTGGCCACCTCTGAGGGCAGCACCCCGCAGGAAGCCACTGCGGCACGCGGTGCGGGGAGCCAGGTCCCTTCCTCCCAGGCAGATACACCACCGGGCAACGCTCAAGCAGAAACCGTTGAGCCGGTACAAAAACCAGTAGCAGAAGCTCCCAAACCACCCAAAATAGAAGAGATTCCTCAGCGGATTACCAGGAACCGGGCTCAGATGCTGGCCAACCAAAACAAGCAGAACGCTGCCGCGGCCGAGAAGGAATTTCCTCCCGTCTCTGCGCCCGCCACCCGTGCCAAGGGCCGCATCACAGAGGAGGACGATTCCCAGGCCCAGCACCCACGCAAGCGCCGGTTCCAGCGCTCCAACCAGCAGCTGCAGCAGCAGATCAACACGTCCACCCAGCAGACGAGGGAGATGATCCAGCAAACACTGGCAGCTATCGTCGACGCGATAAAACTGGATGACATCGAACCTTACCACAGCGACAGGTCCAACCCCTACTTTGAGTACCTCCAGATCAGGAAAAAGATCGAAGAGAAGCGGAAAATCCTCTGCTATATCACTCCCCAGGCTCCCCAGTGCTACGCCGAGTACGTCACCTACACGGGCTCCTACCTGTTGGATGGCAAGCCTCTCAGCAAGCTCCATATTCCAGTGGTGAGTCACCTTCTCTCCCAAAACTGCAGCATCAGGGCCTGTCCCCACCTTTCACAGCCAGGTTGTGTCCCCCCTCACTGCTTGCGTTGCTGCTGGTGACTCTGCCGTGGGTTTAGCCCCACTTTTAAAATGGTGATGACAGATCTGAGCCATGGTAAGTGGATGGTGTCTACCGTGGGGCTGTGTTTCATGCAGAGAAGACCTTTGGCTGTGCCCAGGAGCCTGTGATCCATTCGGGATTTAGAGCAGGTGTGGACAGATCCGTGGGATTTGAGGCTGGAAAGTGAAACTGCTTTTAACAAGCAGCATAGGAACCAGATAACAAACCTGGGAGGCTGCAGGGGAACGATGGCTCCTAACTCCAGCCTTCGTTTGCCCAAGCTCTGACGTTTCACTTGCCAATGGCGCTCGCTCCTTGGTGCTGGGATCTGCATTTCGCTGCTGCGCTGCACGAACGGATGTGCTGATCCAAGCATGGATAACCGGGATGCTACAGGCAGCACACCCGGGATCCAGCCCGTGGGAGAGGAGGGTCGGTACAGCTGGCTCCCATCCCTGCTGCTGCAGTGTGAAACGCCCCGTGCTGTGGGCGTTCCTGGTTTTGAGTGTTGGCATGAGTGAATGCGTGCTTGGTGTGCCCCAGCACCATGGCACTTGTAGCCTGCGCCCACCCTGCTTGTTCCTTCCTTGGCTAACCCAGAGCTGGCTGCTCCACTGGGCTGAGCTAGAGGAGCACCTTGCTCCCTGGGAAGGTGCAGGACAGAGAGGAGGACATGGACCCCCCTCCCTGTTCCCGGCACACAGCATCCCAACAGCATCATCCCCTCGTTGGATGCGCTCGGGCCCCTTCACAAACCGCCCTTGCAGCTCGTGGGGTGACTCAGGCTCCAGTGCCACTAGCCAAGCTTGTCCCTTGACACTGGGCACCTCCTGCCCCATCATCTCACCCTTCACTGTGGTCTGGGTGCTGGCAGGACGTTGGCCTTTCCCTCCTCCTTTCCGAGGAGACAGGCGTGCGTTCTCCTTCTCCAGCGAGCTCCATGCAGCGCTGACTCCCTGTCTGAGTGCTCAGCTGCTGTGCCGTGCCATGCTGTACCATGCCATGCTGTACCATACCATGCTGAGCCATGCCGGGCTGTGCCATGCCACGGTCAGAGCTCTGTGTGGCAGGGGGGACAGGCAGAGCCCCCATGGGCTGCACACCCAGCAACACTGCTGGCTCTAACCCCCCTCTCATGTGCCCGCAGATCGCCCCGCCGCCGTCACTCGCGGAGCCACTGAAAGAGCTCTTCAAGCAGCAAGAAGCCGTCCGGGGGAAGCTGCGGCTCCAGCACAGCATAGAGCGGGTAAGGGAGTGCTCCAGGGAAGCTCCAGCTGGGAGGGAGCTCCCCAATTCCCTCTGCTTGGATGATGGAGCCTGCCCCCTCACTGCTCCCTTTGCTCTTCCTCAGGAGAAGCTCATCGTCTCCTGCGAGCAGGAGATTTTGCGAGTTCATTGTCGGGCGGCGAGGACGATCGCCAACCAGGCTGTGCCCTTCAGTGCCTGCACCATGCTGCTGGACTCCGAGGTCTATAACATGCCTCTGGAAAATCAGGTTAGTCCCTGTCTCAGTGCTGAAGAACTGTCTCAGCGGTGCTGGGCGAGACCCAGCAGGATGCAGGGAGGGGTGTAGGCAGGGGGTACCAGTGCTCTCCCTGCTCCTGTGCCTGGCACACAGCGGCAAGCCATCCTGTGGGCCCAGCTCGCCTCATCAGACTCAGTGTCTGTGCTCTGGGATACCTGGTGTGTGTGCCAAGGAAGGGAAGGAAATACAGCCAGGGATACAGGGAACGTTGTGTCTATTTAGGAGCAGAGATGACTTGCATTATTAGTGAGTCTCCCGTCCCTCTGCCCTTCTTCTGCACCAGGATCACCTGCACCCTTCAAAGGCTTATGGAATCACAGAGTAATGAGGTTGGAAAAGACCTTTAAGACCAGTTGTCCCTGTCCTGTGCTGCCCCATATCCCTGAGCACCTCATCTCCCCTCTGTTCAACACACCCAGGGGGGTGACTCAGCCCCTCCCTGGGCAGCCTGTGCCACAGCCCCACAACTCTGCCAGGGAAGAACTTTGCCCTCCCAGCTGAGCTGAGCCTGCCCTGGCCCAGCTTGAGCCCATTGCCCCTTGTCCCAGCTCCTGTCCCCTGGCTGAAGAGACCAGCGCCCACCTCTCTGCACCCTGGTGCCGGATCCTTTCCCGTTGGAGGACGGGGAGAGACACACCAAATGGATTTGTGTCTGAGCTGTGGCTTTGAAAGAGCCAGACTGAGCCTCACAACCCATGAGAAATGATGGTTTCTACCTTCCCCTTCACAGAGCAAAGTGCTGGAGAAGGGGGAATCGAGCCTGCTTTTGGCTGGGGGGGTCCTGAGCCATCTCACCAGCACCCTCTGCAGCCCACACCCCGCAGTGCCTGCAGCTCGGGGAAGGGCGCTGCTGCATTGCAGGAGGGAAGGATCCTGGCATTGATGGGTGACCCGGCGTATCGATCCAGCAGCCGGGATTTATCCCTCGGCGCTTCCCAGCCAAGTGTCTGCGCTTCTACAGCAGAGCCCTCACGATCCCGGGGACGAGTTGAAGGATGCAGGAGAGCTGTGGGTGCTGTGATGGGCTGGCGTGGACAGTGTCCATGTCTCTATCCAAGGTTGGAAGCCCCATGTGGGGCCCTGGCAGTGGGAGCAGTGGGAACAGCTTGCTTCTGTTTCAATCCGTGCAGGCACCCTTCTTGTTTGTGATGAGCACACCCTGTGAAGGGGCTGAATTAGACCTGTAACTGTGTAAAGTAACCCAAAATCCAACCCAGTAGCCCCCCTGTAATTCCCTTTCGCTGTCCTTCCCTCAGGGAGACGAAAACAAGTCAGTCAGAGACCGTTTCAACGCGCGACAGTTCATTTCCTGGCTGCAAGACGTGGACGACAAGTACGATCGGATGAAGGTGAGAGGCGCGGGCACTGCCTCTGCTGGGGGCTTTCCTGACAGAGCTCCTGGCTCTTCCTGTGGCCTGGAAGCTGCTGCCTTTGTGGATTCCAAAAAACGTGATGAGAACAGATATCCTGAGGTGTCTGGGCAGCGTGATGCCATGGGGGATGAGGAGCAGGAGCCTCCGCGGGGACAAGGGGAGCACAGCGGCTCCCCAGTGAATCACAGAGCCACCAGGTTGGAAAAGCCCTTTAAGATCATCAAGTCCAACCATCCCTGTCCTGTGCTGCCCCAGATCCCTGAGCACCTCATCTCCCCTCTGTTAAACACACCCAGGGGGGTGACTCAGCCCCTCCCTGGGCAGCCTGTGCCACAGCCCCACAACTCTGCCAGGGAAGAACTTTGCCCTCCCAGCTGAGCTGACCCTGCCCTGGCCCAGCTTGAGCCCAGTGCCCCTTGTCCCAGCTCCTGTCCCCTGGCTGAAGAGACCAGCGCCCACCTCTCTGCACCCTCCTGGCAGGGCAGGGCAGGTGGGGAGAAGGTCTCCCCTCAGCCTCCTCTTCTCCAGGCTCAACACCCCCAGCTCCCTCAGCTGCTCCTCAGAGGATTTGCCCTCCAGCCCCTTCCCCAGCCTGGTTGCCCTTCTCTGCACTCGCTCCAGGCCCTCCATGTCCTTGTGATGGTGAGGAGCCCAGAACTGGACCCAGCACTCCAGCTGCAGCCTCCCCAGTGCCCAGTCCAGGGGCACAATCCCCTCCCCAGACCTACTGGCCACACTATTGCTGACACAAGCCAGGCTGCCCTTGGCCTTCCTGGGCACACTGCTGGCTCATGGTCAGTCGCAGTCACCCAACACTCCCAGGTCCTTCTCTGCCTGACAGAGAAGAGAGAACACACATTCTGCTTAGGGCTGGCTGCTGATGGGCTCTGTGCCTGTGGTTTGGAGCTTTCCTGAGGTGACACGTGTCACAGCAAGCTCACAACCTGCCTCAGGCTTCGAGGGGCCAGGAGCCCATGCAGCGAGTTGTGGAGAGCCATGGCTGCGGGTCCTCTGCCTTTTCCAGGTGGGATGGGCAGCGGGAGCCTTTCCCGCCTCCTCCCGCTCGCCCCTCATCTCCTCTTGTTGGTTTTCTCCCCTGTCCAGACATGCCTGCTCATGCGCCAGCAACACGAAGCCGCTGCCCTGAACGCGGTGCAGAGGATGGAGTGGCAGCTGAAGGTGCAGGAGCTGGACCCCGCAGGGCACAAATCCCTCTGCGTGAACGAGGTGCCCTCGTTCTACGTGCCGATGGTCGACGTGAACGATGACTTTGTGCTCTTGCCTGCATGACAGTTCCCAACCAGGAGACAGCACGGAAAACTGGCAAGGACGGGAGCCCTCCGAGGTCGGGCGGTCGAGCTCACATTCACCCTTACCGCTTGCTGATGAATCCCTGGTCAGAGGAGGAGGAAGCAGCAGCTATCTGCAGAAAACAAAAACAATAAGAAAAAAAGAATTGCACTTTCTTCACAAGGCGTCCCCCTGGCATCCGGACTGACGGCAGCTCCGCCGGGCAGCGCGCCGGGGCCGCAGCTCCTTTCCCCACCGGCTGCTGAGGCAGGGAAGCAGCCGGCCTGCGCGGGCAGCGAGCACTCACCGGCCGAGAGACTGGCAGCGACGCGGAGGGAGGAGGCCAAGGACACCCCGTTGGTGTGTTGGTGGCAGCTGCTGAGCGGGGCCAGCGTCGGCGGGATTCATGTACTTGTGGAACACCGTGATTTCCAGCGCTCTGTTTTCCACCGGTCGCGGATCTCCTCACGGAGAAGCTGCAGTAGGAAAACCATGGGGGAGGGAGGGATGGGATGGGGATGGGGATGGGGTGGGAGGGGGCTTGGGGGGTTTGAGTTTCTCGTTCCATCCTGGGTATGTCTAAAAACAACAACAGCAACAACAAAAAACCCAACAAAGAAAAAAAACACCACAAAAAAATCCACAAAAAAAACCCCAAGGATTCGAAACAAAACAGCGTCCGAGTTGGGTGGACGCAGCTCTGAAGGTGTGGACAGCTCCGGGCTCTGCAGAGATGGGGGTGCCACCCGCAGGTACCCCCTGGTTTTCGGAGGAGCAGAGGAAGCCGCCTACACGCAGCGAGCGCCGGGGCGGGCGGGGAAACTGGCGACGCAGAGATAAAGACTTTGCCAACTGTGTTTTTAATGGAGTAAAATCCATGTGGTTTATATATATATATTTTTTTTTTCCTTTAATCTTGGGCATTTCGTTTCTCTTTCTGAGAACATAACTTGAAAACACTACAGAGCCAATACTCATATAAAAAAAAAGAAAAAAAAAATTGTATCCCATAAATGCTGTACAGTTTTTATATACATTAACAATGTACTTTTGCTGCCTTCTAGATAATTTATTTTGCAACACATTACTGCACAGTTGTAAATAACTTATGTACTGTAACATCACTTTCAGTTATGTGTAAAGAAATAAATAAATTAATTAAAATTACCTTTGTTATGTATGGTTCACCCCAGGCAGCGCTTTCCTCCCTTGGGCGCTGCGCTGGGGATGTGTGGGCATCTCTGGATGCTGACCTGATTCCTAACACCGCCTCGTTTGTCACCTCTGTCCCTTTGCATCTGGTGGAATTGGAAATGGGACCGTGCTGACGCTGCGCTGGGGTGGAAGAGGAGAAGGGAGCTGCTCCGTTGCCACCTGCCAGTGGGGCACAGATGATGGGAAGGATGGCGTTGGAGCTCGCTGGTGAGTGTTACGTGCCCCGTGTAGCTGTGGCGATGGGGGAAAGATGGGGGAGCCCAGGGCCACAGGGCATCATGCCTGGTGCTCACTGGACCAAGAAGCTGGTTGCTGGTAGGGCAGGAGGGGTGACTCTGGGGAACTGGGACGGCGCTGCTGGGTGAGCTGGAGTGTGGGAGCCTGTGGCAGGGCTCACTGCCACAGGGCTTCGTGCTGCTGTGCTGCCGTGCCGTGTGCCGGGGCACCAGTGCTGCTGGGCTCCCGGGATGCTGCCGGGCTCCCGGGATGTTGCCAGGCTTCCAGGATGCTGCTGGGTTCCTGGGATGCTGCTGGGCTCCCAGGACACTGCCAGGCTCCTGGGATGCTGCCAGGCTTCCGGGATGTTGCCGGGTTCCTGGGGTGCTGCCAGGCTCCCGGGATGTTGCCGGGTTCCTGGGATGCTGCTGGGCTCCCAGGACACTGCCAGGCTCCCGGGATGCTGTGCCAGCTGCCGCTGTGCTCCCAGCCGCCTCCTTTCGCTTCCCTTTCGCACCCTGAACCTCAGCGTGGTCCTGACTGGGGATGCCGTGGCTTCATGGGGGTCTGCTGGAGTGGCTCCATGGTGGGAAGGAGCTACCGGCTTGGCAGCACCTGCCAGGCTTCCAGGGTGGGTCTGGCTATTCTCGCCACCATCCTGCTGCGTGCGGGCACTGCAGCCTCTTCCATAGGGAATCTTGCTGTACATGCAGCTCTCATCAGGGCCGTAACCCGGCCTGGGTGGGCTTAATGCAGTCAGCAAAATCAACCCTCCAGCACGAGCTCACAGGGATGCAGCTGGAAGAAGACTCAAGAGCCTCCTCTGAGCCCCCTGTGCCTTGCTTGCCCCTGTGCCCAGCCCGTCCCCAGGCAGGAGCCCCAGGGCTTGTCCTGTAGGTGTTTTCTCCTGCCGTCCCTCGGAGATTGTGGTCACGAATAAATCTTAAATAGAAGGAACAAAATGTTCCTTTGTGGACTCGGGTCTTTGCTCTGCTCTTCCCATGGGCTTGCTGGGTGCTGGGTGCAGGTGGGGCTCCCACCAGTTGCCTTTCATGGGGGTACAGGGCACCCAGAGACCCCAGCAGCCGCCCTTTGAGGTTTAGGGGGACCCAGGTGCAGTTGTGGGTGGGGACACCCCTGGCTGCACCCCGGTCTGGATCTGGGGACCCCCGGTGCTTTGGCTTGGAGCCCCATTGTGGGTGGGGCTGAACCGGGGGGGGGGAGGCACAAGGTGGACTAGGGGAGGCAAACAGGGCTGGGGGGCTGAACTGGGCTGGCAGGAGGGAACAGGGCTGGGGGGGGGCAAGGGGAGGGGGTGTGTGAGGGAACACAAACCAGGCCAGGGGGGACAAACAAGGCTGGGGGTTCGAATTGGGCTTGGAGACACGAACTGGGCCAGGGTAGGCAAACCGCGCCGGGGGCGGGACAAACTGGGTTCAGGGAAGGGGGGCAAACTGGGTCGGGGAGGGGGAAATTGGGCTGGGGGGCCAACCGGGCTGGGAGGGCGAATCAGGTGGGGGGGAGAACCGGGCCGGGAGAAGGAGGGAACAGGGTCGGGGGGAGAACCGGGCTTCACGGCTGGACCGGGCTGGGGGCGCGGAGCCGGGTCGGAGGCAGCCGGGTCGGGGGAGGGCAGAGCCCGGGGCGGGGGGGCCCGAGCCGTGCGGGGCGGAGCGATCCCCGCAGGGGCCGCCCCGCGCCGGTGCCGCCCCCACCTGCCCGCGCCGAGCCCGATCCCGATCCCGGTCCTCCCGATCGCTCCCGGGCGGCGGCGGGCCATGGCGGCGGGGGAGCTCGGCCGCGGGGCTGCCGGGCGGCGGGGGGGTGGGCGCCGTGCGCGGCGCTGGCGCTGGGCTGGGCGCTGGGGTGGGCGCTGGGCGCGGTGCCCCCCCACCGCTGCCGCCCCGATACCGCGCTGCTGCCGCCGCCGCTGCGCCGACTGGCGGGGGCCGCGCTGCTCCGCGCCGCCGTCCCGCGGCTCCGCGGCGGCTGGAGCCCCTGCCAGCTGTACCGCTACCGCCCGCCCGGCACCGGCACCGGCAGCGCCCGGCCCAACGGCACCGGGCCCTGCACCCGCGGCTGGCACTACGCGCTGCCCGCCGCCGGCCTCCGCTCCAACCTCGTCACACAGGTGGGGCCCGGGGCGGTGGAGGCAGTCCTGGGGCCGGGGGGGGGGAGTGTGGTGCTGGGGGACCCCTGGGTACGGGGGATGGGGGGGAAGGGGGAGTCTGGTGGGGGAGGCAAGCTGGGGACTCCGGCAAGGGTCCCACGGGGAAGCTCTGGATGTGCACCGGAGGGAGCTGGGGGAGAGGGAGTTTGCCTGGGGGGGACCAGAGGTGGTGGTGAAGGGACAGGGCTCCTCAGGGGAGACCCCCGTGGAGAGCCTTTGGGGAAGAGGTACTGAGGGGCTCTAAGGGCATCAGCAGCGCCCTGTCGCATCCGGCCCCACGGTTCTGCTTGTGGGGTGGGAAGCAGCTGGAAGCCCCCCAGTCCATCCCAACCCTGCAGGCAGTGTGTGTGGGGGGGATGTCTGGCATCTCCCTAGCATGTCCCCCCTCTCCTGCAGTGGGACCTGGTGTGCACCTCGCGCTGGAAGGTGCCCCTGGAGCAGACCACACACTTGCTGGGCTGGACACTGGGCAGCGTCGCCGCCGGCCTGGCCTGCGACAGGTAACTTGGGGGTCCCTGGGGTTGTCCCCCCGGGGCAGGAGGGACACCGTGCCCAGCCCCGCTCACAGCACGTCCCCTGGCAGGTTCGGCCGCCGTCCCACCTTCGTGGTGTCCCTGGTGCTGGCTGTGCCCCTGGGTCTTGGCGTGACACTGGCTGTGGACTTCGTCATGGTGCTGGTCACGCGGCTGCTCTTCGGTGTGGCGCTGGCCGGCGCCTTCCTCTCCCTCTACGTGGCACGTGAGTGTGCCAGCACGGCCCCGCAGTGTCCCGGGGACTGAGGATGCTCTGGGGCTCAGGACGGCCCATGGCACCCACAGTGCACCCAATTCCCTCCCCTTTCCCATCCAGGCCTGGAGCTGTGTGACCCCCCGCACCGGCTGGGGGTGACGATGGTGGCCGGCTTCTTCTGGATCGCTGGGGAGCTGCTGCTGCCGGGGCTGGCGGTGCTGTGCCGGGACTGGCGGGTGCTGCAGGGCGCCGTCACCATGATCCTGGCTCTGCTGGCTGCCTGCTGGTGGTAAGGACCGCCTGACACCCCTGCCCAGGGCCTGGCACCGAGCCGTGCTTGGGGAGCTCCAGGGCAGCACCCCATCCATCCTGGCACACCCAGCCGGGGCCACGCTGGGGATCAAAGGCTGCCCGGCGCTCTCCAGGCGGAACGAGGGGACCCCCCCTGCCCCGGGTAAATGTTTGCTCAGGTTTGAAGTTGAGGGTTTCTGGGCAGCGTGGCTTTGAAGCTGGGAAGGGGAAGGGTGGGGAGGGTCAGTGCTGGAGGGGGTCCAGGCCTTTGGGAGCCCCGTGATGTGGATGCTCATGCCCCAGGTGCCCGGCGCTGCTGCTGGAGTCACCGCGCTGGCTGATGGCCACGCTGCAGCTGGAGGGGGCCAGGAAGACCCTGCAGACGCTGGCTGAGGGCAGCGGCCCCCGCTCCGACCAGGAAAGCCTCCTCACTGGTGGGTGCGTGGCAGGCTCTGCCAACGGGGGTGCACCTGCCGGGCCCCCTCCCCAAAGCTGTGGTGCCAGGGGCGGTGGGGCAGCACCCGCTTTAACCTGTGTCCCCCCATCCCAGCAGAGCTGGAGTCCCTGTCTGAGGGGTCCCCGCAGCCCCGGTACCACACGGTCTGTGAGATCTTCAGCACCAGGGTCATCTGGAAGAACGGAGTCATCCTCGGCTTCGCGGCGTGAGCAGCTGAGGGGATGGTGGAGGGAGGCGGGGGTCCCGTTCACCACCCCCTGACCTTGCTCTCCCACAGGTTCATCGGCTCCGGCATCCGGCACTGCTTCACCCGCAACCTGGCCCCCCACCTGCCCGGCTTCTTCTCCTCCTACCTCGTGCTGGTGGGCACCGAGGCGGCCGCCTGCCTCTTCGTCTGCCTGACAGCCGAGCGCTTCGGGCGCCGCGCCGTCCTCCTGCTCTGCACCGTCCTCACCGGCATCTCCTCCCTCCTGCTGCTGGCCCTCACCCAGTGTAAGGACATCTGGGGACCCCTCACCCTTCCTGCCCTGGGATGTGACCCCCAGCTGGGGGTAGGAACAGGATGCTTAGGGCAGCGGGTGGGGGGTGTAGCAGGTGCAGGATTTGACCCCTGACAGTGCTTCCTGCTGCCCCCCCAGACCTGCTGGACCTCATTGTCCTGACCCTGTCCGTGGTGGGCATCACCGCATCCCACGCTGTCACCATGCTCAGCATCTTCTTTGCCAGCGAGGTTCTCCCCACCGTGGTCAGGTATGGGGCTGGGAGGGAGGTCATCACCACCCCAGGGTAGGGGGAACCCAGGTATGGTCTCCCCCGGCCCCTTCTGAGCTGCATTTCCCCTTCAGGGGTGCCGGTCTGGGCCTGGTCGTGGGGGCCAGCTTCGTGGGCAAGGCGGCCGCCCCCATCACAGCCATCCCCAACAGCCGGGGCTTCTTCCTGCACCACGTCGTCTTCGCCTCCTTCGCCATCCTGGCCGTGCTCAGCATCATGCTGCTCCCCGAGAGCCAGGGCCGCAGCCTGCCCCAGTCCCTGCAGGATGGCGAGAGCCAGCGCCGGCCCCCCTCTTCCGACGGCCCCCCGCGAGGACCACCTGCCCCTGCTCACCCCCCAAGGCATCCCCCACGACTACTCCCGCCTGGCCGCCTCCACCAAGAGGATGCTGAGCTCCCCGGACACCCCCCGACAGACGTAGCTGTGCCCAGCACCCCCTTCCTGCCCCCCGCCAGGGTCTCCCTGCTGCTGGGTGGGGGGAGTGAGCACAGTGCCAGGACCCCCACGGAGCACCAGGACGCCCATCCGCAGGCGCTTGCGGGGATGGCAGGGTGCACCCAGGACATGAGTGATAGCTGCACCGGGGTTGGGGTGAGGTGGGGAGGGGCGGTGCACCCACCCCACGGCAAGGCCGGATCCTGCCCCAGGAGGAGCTGTGCTGGGAGTCCTGGGGCAGGGGTGATGCCCCCCCCCCCCCAGGGTGTTTGCAGCAGGTGCCAATAAAAGTGCCTTGTTTCTATGGGTGGCTGGTGTGGTGGGGGCCCCACACAACACCCCTCACCGGCCCCCGTCGCTGGGATCTTTATTAGGGGGAGCAAGGGGGTGGTCTCCTCACCCCCTGGCTCTGCAGGGTCTGTCCCTGGGGCGTGTCATGTGTGTGAGTGTGCCCCCCACCGAGGCTGCCCGCACTCTGCCTCGGGGGGGCAGGGTCTGCAGGTGCGTTCCAGGGTGCAGCCCCCTGTGCCGAGGTCCCTCTGGGTGCACACGAGTGTCCACAAAGCCCCCGCAGCCCCGGGCCGTGCACGTGGCCCTGTGCAAACCCACCACATCTGGGCATCTCGTGCACACGCGTGTGCAAACCCCCCTGCCCCCCCTCATTGCTCCCACCAGCCTCCCCCCACCCCCCCCATCCCTGCTACTGCCCGTAGAGGTCGGCCAGGCGCTGGAAGCGCGGCCCCCACTCGCTCAGGTAGTCGTAGTCCTGGTCCTCATCTGTCAGGCTGGAGACGATGGAGCTGAGGGGGCTGGCGACGGAGCCCGAGCCCTCGTAGTCATAGATGAGGGCCGTGTCGTAGGGGGGCACGCTGGGGTCGCTGTCGGCCGCCTCCAGCCCCTGCGGGGATGAGAGGGGTGTAGGGATCCTCTCGGAGCCATTAGGGATGTGGGTGTAAGGGGGGTGCTGGGCGCCAGGGGGTGCTGGGTGCCATCCCCACCTCGTTGATGAAGTCCTCGATGTCGGAGGGGCCGCTGGGCAGCTTGCGAGGGGCTGGGGGGGGCTGGAGCTGAGCGGGGCGTCCCTGCGCACCGGCGGCTTGGCCCGGGGCGAGAAGAGCTCGGGGTGCCGGAGCTGGTTGATGTCATAGGCATCCTGTGGGGATGGGGGACGGGGGGTTCAGGGCTGCAGGGTGGGGGGTGAGCACCCCCAAAGCCTTCCATCCCCCCCTCCCCCCTAAAACTCCTTCTCCGTGGGTCCCGCTCACCTGGTCCTCTTCACCCCCTCCCTGCTCGTCGTAGTTGAGGATGTTGTCCCGCATGTCGTCCCGCGAGCGCTGCAGCAGCCCCTTGCGCAGCGCCCGCCGGCGCCCGCGGGCCCACGCAGCCCCCAGCCCCGCCAGCACTGCGGGCACAGGGCGGGTGGGCACGGGGCGGGGGACGGGGTGGGTGGGGCACGTGGGGGGGTGGGGCCTGGGGGTCTTGTTTGGGTCGGGATGCTGTTGATGGGGCTGGGATGGTGGGATGGGGATAGGGGTGGGGAGTGGGGGTGGGGGACGCTGGGCGAGGGGTGGTGGGGGTGGGATGGGGATAGGGGTGGGGAGCTGGGGTGGGGGATACTGGGCGAGGGGTGGGTGGTGGGGGTGGGATGGGGGTAGGGGTGGGGAGTTGGGGTGGGGGACGCTGGGCAGGGGTTGGGATGGGAATGAGGGAAACGGTGGGAGGGGTCTTGGGAGGGGGCAGGAGGGGCTGCTGGTGTGGGGTGTTGGGGGTCGTGGGCAGGGACTAGATGGGGTGATAGGTGGGGGACAAGGAGGGTGCTGGTGGGTTGGGGTGGGGGGCCAGGATCGGCGCTGTGTGGCAGGGCAGGGGGCGGGGGCGGGATGGGGGCGGGGGGGGGGGGGCAGGTCGGGGGTCTCACCGAGGAGGAGGATGCTGCTGCCCAGGATGATCATGAGGGCCCCGAGGGTGACGCCGGCCCCGGCAGCGGTGGCGGCCAGGACACCGTCCTCACAGGCGCCGTCCCGGCCGCAGCGACACACCGAGATGTTCAGCAGCTGCTGCCGCTCCCGCGGGGGGACCCCGAGTCCCGCAGCAGCAGTGGGAGCGAGTAGGGCCCCTCGGGCAGCTCCCCCAGCATGGCCAGCACCGCGTGGGTCACTGCGGGAGGGGCGTGGGCAGGGGGTGAGCGGGTGCCCCCTCCCAAGCCCCCCTACACAGCAGACCCCCCCATCCATCCCTCACCATTGAAGCGGGTGATGCTCCAGTTGTGGCCAAGCTGGGGGTGCTGTGGGCTGAGCTGGAAGTGGAAGGGGGCACCGTGGGGGGGCCGGTCGTCATCCGTGGCCCCCAGGAGCAGAGTCCCCCCGCGTCCCGGCCGCCTGCAGAGCACCCCGGGCAGGGGCTGCAGCTGGGGTGCGTGGTCGTTCACCTCCAGGATCTCGATGGAGAGGGTGCCGGTGGCGGAGAGCGGGGGCTCGGCTGGGGGCGCAGAGCAGGGGTGTGGGGTCATGGAGGTGAGGGGGGGGCGGATGGCGGTTTTGGGGGGCGGGGGGATGCAGTAGGGGGGATGCTCACCGTCATCACGGGCGAGGACCAGGGCGATGTACCAGCCACCTTGCAGGAAGGCGGAGGGGTGCAGCAGCTCCCGCTTGGTGCGGATGGTGCCGGTGTGGGGGTCCAGCTGCAGCCAGTCCGCAGGGTCGTAGAGCAGCGCGTAGCTATGGGGGGGGGGGGATGTGGGGGGGTGTATGCTGTCAACCCCCCCCAAAAAACACCCGCTGTGGGCTGCAAGCTGAGCTTGGCGGGTGCTGGGAGGTGCTGGAGAAGGTCTGGGACTCACGAGAGGGTCTGGAGCTGGCGGGTGTCGGGGTCGCTGGCGGTGTAGGTGGTGACGGGGGTGCCGGGGGGGCCCCTTCCAGCACGCTGACCCTCCGCGGGTTGTCACGGAAGACGGGTGCCTCGTTGACGTCCCGCACCCGCACCCGCACGGTGGCCAGTGCCCGGGGGCTGGCGGGGGCCCCGGGCTCCAGCGCCCGCTCGTTCTGCACCGACAGCGTCAGCTCGAAGCGGTCCCGCACCTCGTGGTCCAGCGGCTGCCGAGGGGCCCACGGGGCAGGTGAGGCATGAGAACAACCCCCCCATCCCCACCGTGACCCCCCCACCCTCCTCAAGCTGCCCCCGCGCCCACCTTGGCCAGGGAGAGCACGCCGTCGTTGGTGTGGGGGTCGGTGCGGATGGCGAAGGCGCCCTCGGGGTCTCCCTCCAGGACGGTGAATTTGGCCAGCCAGTTGGGCGAGCCGGCCAGGTCCTTGTCGTGCACAAAGACCTTGCCCACGTCCACACCGGCCGCCTGCTCCTCCACCTCCATGGAGAACTGGGGGAGAGGGGCGTGGGGGATGGGTACCTGCCCCCTGGGATGCTGCTGCACCGTGGGGGGTGGGCAGTTCCCACCCTACTGAGCCCTCACCCCAGGTCCCCCCACCCCACCCCACCCCGGCAGCTACCTCCTCCTTGGTGAACTCAGGAGGGTTGTCGTTGATGTCCTCCAGGTAGATGACCGCCGTGGCCGTGGTGGTGAGCCCGTCCCCAGACATGTCAGCTGCCTGCACCGTCAGGTTGTACACCCCCACGGTCTGCGGGGAAGGAGGTGGGGTGCAGTGCTGAGCCCCTCCAACCCCCTCCCCAGGAAGCCCATAGTTCCCCAGCTGCTGGCCACCCATCCTGGCCCCACAGGGTCTGCTCACTGTGGTTACACCAGCTATGGGGGGTCTCCAGCTGCTCTCCCAGCCCTGGTGCCACCCCGGTGTTGCCCACAACCCCCCTCCATGGCTGCTACCTCACGGTCAAGGCCGGGCCGTGCGGTGCAGATCTCTCCAGTGGTGGCATTGATGCTGAACATGCCAGCAGCACCCTGCTCCAGGATGGAGAACCGCAGTGCCGCGTTGTCCGTGTCGGGGTCATCGGCATCGCTGGCGTCCACCGTCATCACACAGGTTCCTGCAGCCCCCGGGGTGTGCCGGTGGGTGACGGTGTGGGGGGCTGGCTCGGCATCCCCCCGCCCCCAACCAACCAGCCCCCCTGGCTGGACCCACCTGGCTCAGCCCCCTCCACCACGTGCCCCGTGAAGACGTCCTGCTGGAAGAGCGGCCGGTTGTCGTTCTGATCCACCACGATGATCTCCAGGTCGGTGGGGTCCTCCAGCGTCATGCCACCCAGGTCCAGCGCGAAGGCTTTCAGCTGCGGGCAGGCAGTGGGTGGGTCAGGGTGCAAACTGGGGGCGGGGGAAAGCTGGGGAGGGGGCTGCAGGCGGCCGGGCAGCATCCTTACCCGGAAGCGGTCGTTCTCCTCCCGGTCCAGCATGGCATTGAGGAAGACCTTCCCAGTGAACTTGTCGATGGAGAAGATGCCCAGGGGCTCCTCATCCACCCCGGGCCCCTTGATGCTGTAGATCACCCCCCGGGCTGCTGCTTGTCTGACTTGATCTGCCCCAGGGAAAGCAGGGCTGAGGAGGGGGTCTGTCCCCATCCTGGGGTCCCATTCTGCCCTAAGCCCGTCCCCCCCATGCCATGTCCTCCTCCTGGGGTGCCTGGACAAGGGCCGGGGGGTCCCTGCTTACCTGCACCAGGAGGTGTGGGATGCGCTTGTGGTTCTCTGAGACACTGATGGGGGGATCACCCAGGCCCTCTTCACCCTCCGTGGGCCCTCGCGCTGCCGCCAGGCCCGGGGCTGCCCGGGGCTGCAGCACCCGGATGGGCTGCACTGGCACCCTAGGGTGGGGGGAACACGGTGACCCCAAAACCTCCAGAGTGGGGTGTGATGCTGCACTGGGAGGGGGCATCATACCCCGGCTGGGTGCATGGTGCTGGGATGCACGGTGCTGGGGTGCACTGTGCTGGCACCCCTTGATGGGTTTGGGTCTTGGGGGCGGTGCAGAGAGACCACCCAGCTCTCCCAGGAGGTCCATGCTGGTGGTCTCCTGACACCCTGGTGTGATGGTGATGGGGCAGGGGTGCCCCACAACAACCCCGGTGGTGTCCCGGGCAGGGCCCTACCTCATGTCCCATGGGACCCCCGTGGGTGGCAGGAAGGGGTTACCCTGGGCTGGCAGGGCTCACCATGGCCCCAGCCCATGTCACTGTCACCGCAGGGACATGGCGAGGAGGGTGGGAGGGTCAGGGGTGGGTTTAGGCTGCATGGGTGGTCTGGCTGGGGCAGGGAGCTGGGGTGCAGGGAGAAGCAGGAGCTGGGGAAGCTGATGTGGAGCTGGAGGCTGTGAGGGGGGATGAGGAATGGGGTCTGGGGGAGCAGGAGGTATGAGCGAGGGTGCCTGGAGCTGTGGGGGTCAGGGTGGGCTTAGGGGCCATGAGGCTGGGAGGGCTTAGGGGATGGGAGGTCAGGGAATTGGGGGGTGGCACAGGGGTCTGGAGCTGTGGGGAGCAGGTGTGGGGGCTGGGGGATGGGGACAGGGAGAGAAGGGCTGCAGTGGGAGGGGTGGGCAGGGCAAGGGGCTTGTTTGGAGGCTGTGGCCAGAGCTCCTGCGGCCTCTGTCTGTCCCTCTGCCCTCCCCAGGGCAGACCCTCTCCTTTGAAGGGGGCTGATGGAGCTCGGGTGGGCAGGAGGGGGTCAGAGGGGTGATGGGGGCCCTGCTGCTGGGGGTGCTGCCCTGTAGATCCCCCCTCACTGCGGAGCCCAGGCCAGAACCCCACCAGCCCCACGTAGCTCAGGCCTGAGCCCACGGAGAGGGGCTCTGGGGGGAACATGCACGGATGGGGGGGAGTGTGGAGGGGTGGGGGTGCAGCTGGGGTAGGAAAGGGGGGAACATGGTGTTTCCGAGTGCCTAACCCTCCCCCAAACCCCAGCTCCCGGTCCACAAGCGCAGGCAGTGTGCCGGAGCCGCAGGCTCCCCCTGCTGCCACCATCTGTGGGGTGGGAAATGCCCCAAGAGGGGCACCAAGCCCCCGCCACCCCCATCCCCAAACCCACCACCCCCAGGGATGCTCCTCGGCGGGGTCAGGGAGGGGAAAGGGGGGGTGTGGGGGAGTCTGGCTGCCCCTTGGCACCGCATCCACGCTCCCCATCCCAACCGGCCCTCCCGGGGCAGGGAGCGGGGCGGGAGAGGGGGATCCCCATCCCCACCCCGACCCCTTCCCCGTGTCCCCGCGCCCCTTACCCGAGCGCAGAGGGGGGCGAGCAGGCAGGCGAGGAGCAGCGAGGGGCCCATGGCGGAGCGGGGCGCAGTCCGGCCGCCAGCCCGAGCCGCTCGCCGGCCCCGAGCTAAAATAACCGCGGGGCTGGCTGAGTGACAGCACATGTGCTGCGAGCGGGCCGGGCCCCCCGGCCGGGCAGCTGTCCCTGCCGCCCCCCACCCCCTCACCCCCCTTCCCCGGCCGGGAGCCTGCACCCCCTGCCCGGCGGGGCGGGGAGGGGAAGGGGCTGGGGGCGGGGGGGGAGCTGGGGAGGGGGTTGGGGGATGCGGAGGGGGGCGGGATGGGGGGGTTGGGGGTGTGTGGGGGTCCGCGCTGCCTGGGAGGGGGGGCCGGGGGTGCGCGGCCCCCGGGGCAGGGCGGGCGGGAACGCGGCAGCTGTCGCCGGGTCGGGGATGCCGCGACGGGGCGGGAGGGGACGGGGCGGGAGGGGAGGGAGAGACCCCGCTGGCCCCGCCACGGCTGGCCCGGTACCGGCTCCGGTTCCGCCCGTCCCACGCCCTTGTGGGGCCCGTCGAGGCCCCTGCCCCACCTTCCCCCTTCCCCCTCCCCTCCCGGCCCCGCACGGTGCCGGTGCCGCTTTGCGTGGGCGACGGGCCCGGGGCCGGGCGGGCTCGGGGGACGGACGGCAGCGTCCCGGCACCGGCCGGTTCCCACGGGGCGGAGCGGCCCCGGGCTCCTCCTGGAGCCCCGGTGAGGCCCCCGGACCGGCTGCCCCTCGACCCCCCGGGGCTGCCCACCGAAGCCGGGGCCGCTGCCGACGCTGCTCGCTGGACCCCAACCCCCGGACCCCCAACTCCCGGACCCACAATCCCAGGACCCCCAACCCCCGGTCCCGGCCCTACCCCCGACTCATGGTCCCGGTTCCGGTTCTACCCCCGATCCCCAGACCGGGTGCTCCCCCCGACCCCCGAAGCCCGTCCCGGCTCTACCCATGACCCCCGGGGCCGCTGCTGACACTGGCCCCCAGGACCCCCGGGGACGGTCCCGGCTCTGCCCCCAGCTCCCGGTCCCCGGTCCCGGTGCTACCCCCAACTCCCGGTCCCGTCCCTACCCCCGACCCCCGTTGCCGGCCCCGACGGCGCCGCGACGCCGCGGCACCAGGTGGCAGCATCGCCCCGGCCACCGGCCCCGGCACCGACGGTCCCCGCCGCCCGGGGTGCCGCAGCGGGTAGCACCCTCCCTCCGCCCGGGGGTCCCCGGAAAGCCGCCTCCCCCTGGAAGGGCGGGGGGAAAACACACCCACCTCCCACACACCCACACCGGGATGCTCCTCGCCCTCCCCCTGCCCGGGGAACCGAGAGACACCGGGGGCCTCGCCTCGTCCCGCTCAGCTGCTGGGGGGACCCCTCCCCAGCCAGCATCGCTCCCCTCCTTGGGAAATAGACCCCTTGGTGCCCCCACCCCCCGCTGTGGGGCGTGGGGCACTGGCACAGGGAAGGGCACAGGCGTGGGGAAAGGGACACAGGTTGCAGGGAGTGGGATGCGGGGTGTCTTCCATCCCTCCATCCCCCCATCCCTCCATCCCCCCATCCCCAGAAGCTGAGGGGTGGTGGCGGGTCTGGGTGTCCCCAGAGACAGCAGGAGGGGACGTGGAGCCACCCCACGCGTGGGTGAGTGTTCCCCACGGCGCAGTTGGGCCCCGGCGCTCACTTGCCCGTCCGTCTGTCCGATCCCATCCATCCCCTGCGCTCGCCCCGCCGAGCTGCATCAGCGTCACGGTGCGGAGCTGCCCCGGCGGGGCTGGGGGGGGGTCCCGGCGGGTGACCCTAACGCGCCGTGGCAGCGGGGCAGCCGAGCAGATGTTCCCTGCCACCGGCACCGTGGCGCAGGGGCACAGAGGCGGTTGATGTGACGAGCTCTGACAAGGTGCCAGTCCCGGGTCCTGGTGCCAGTGCTGCCAGCCATGGGAGCTGACTGGTGCCCATGGCGTGGCTCTGGCTGTGGCACGGCAGCAGGACCCCTGCCCCCAACCCCAACCTCTGGCCCTGCACCCCTACCACCCACCCCTCTCCCTTTGCAAACCAGGGTCCCACTGAGATGCAGGGATTTGTGGCCTCCTGCCCCCCATCCCCAACCTCTGGCCCTGCACCCCTACCCCCTGCCCCTCTCCCCCTGCAAACTGGGGTCCCACTGAGGTGCAGGGATTTGGGGTCCCATAGATAGTGGGTCCAAAAGGTGCCAGCCCTTGCCATGCCAGGTTGGAGAAGGGGTCACCCTATTTTGGAGGACCCAGCCCCCCACCTCCCAAGCACTCCCTGAGCTGTCCAGACCGGTACAAGAGCTGCTTTTGGGACCAGTCATGCCCCCACTGTGGGTGATGGCACCAGTTGTATCCCCACTGCGGGTGATGGGACCAGCCGTGTCCCTAACGTGGGTACAGTGGGACCAGTCGTGGTCCCAGTTGCAGGGACTGGGGCAGGGTGGGGTGTGGGTCTGGGCAGTGCCCCATCCTCACCCTGCCCAGTGATGGGGAAAGCAAGCAGCTGGGAGCCTGGAGCTGAGCAGCGAGGTGCCGAGCGCGGGCGCAGCAGCCGTGGAGCCACCGGAGCCCCGGCGCCTCTGCAGCAACAGAAGATACTGTCACCCATAGAGCTGGGGGTGCACAGAGGTTCGGGCAGCCCCCAGCTCCCTGGGGACACCCCAGGACCGTGACACCTTCCCAGGGGTGAGCAGGTCCCCGGGGTGGCTGCTGGCAGGGGGATGCTGCAGAGGGACAGGGGGGACACTGAGGGATGGGGACGGGCAGCGTTGGCCACCCCGTTACAGATGCTGCTTGGGGCGGGGGTGTTGTTGTTGTGAGGGGTTTATTGCACGGTGCTGGGGACAGGCCTGGCAGGCCTTAATGAAGGAGATTGATGGCTTAATAGCCTGTAGCCATTACGGGGTAATTGAATGGTTGTGTACATATGATCAGAGCGTCGATGCGGACGTGGCTCGCAAGCCAAGCGCTTGCAGCTGGAGTGGGGGGGTGCACACATATTGAAGCCCCCCATGTGCCTCAGACAGATGTGAGGCAGGGGTGGCTTAGCCCCTGGCCTTGGGGACCTCTATCCACCCCAAGTCTGGGCTGTGGCAGCATCCTGGGGCAGCAGGGGGATGGAGCAGCTCTCCATGTTCATCCGATGGGCACCGGGGTCACCAAAACCCTTCTCCAGCCAGCACCGGTTGGGCCTGGGCTGTGGGGCACTGAGACCAAGTGCTTTAACAAGGATTTTAATTAACAGGGCCCATCCATAAGGATGAAAGGGGGAGGAATGTAGCTAGGATCCAGCATGGGTGGCAACTCCAAACCAGGGTCTGCAACCATGGTCACCATCACCTTCCCTGGGGCTGCCCCGCTGACCACCCTCCCTGCCAAATCCACTGCCAAGGAGAAAACCCCATCAGAGCCAGGTCCCTGCACCGAGGTGTGAGTCAAACTCCTCATTTTCCCGTGTGACAGCCAGGTGTTTTACAGTATTTGCTACCTGTGATCATCCATCACAGCAATCGATAGCGTTCCTGTGGAGTTTTATTAATGATCTTGTCACTGGGCTGGTGCTGGGTGCTGGGGCTTGTCGAGGATGATAGATCATTAAGAGCTTTCGCTGCTATTTATTCTCCAGTGACCTTGTCTCTCCATTGTTGCTTGCTTAAGAGTTATGAATGTGAGACATGATAATTTGATATTGATCTATTTGGTAAGTTAAAAAATTTCCTGCATGGGTGATGTTTTAACAAAGGATCCACTCGGGTCCCTCCTGCAGACCAGAGGGACAAGGGGAACGCCAGATGCTGGGCCAGTGTATCTGTGTGCTGGAGCGCTGTGCCCACTGGGTGTGGGGTGGTGAGAGGGGGGCTGAGTGAGGTAAGGGGTTGGGGGGGCTGCTTCCACCCTTTCCGAGCCTGAAGTGCTGGGAGCCAGGTGCTGGCACTGCTGGGAGGGATGCTGCTGTGGGCAGGGTGGGGAGGGAGGGATGGATGGATGGATGGATGGATGGATGGAGGGATGGATGGATGGATGGATGGGTGGATGGATGGAGGGATGGATGGATGGATGGAGGGATGGATGGATGGACGGATGATGGATGGATGGATGGATGGATGGATGGAGGGAGGGATGGATGGAGGGAGGGATGGAGGGATGGAGGGATGGATGAAGGGAGGGATGGAGGGATGGAGGGATGGAGGGATGGATGAAGGGAGGGATGGAGGGATGGAGGGATGGAGGGATGGAGGGATGGATGGAGTGTTGTCCGGGTAGGGGGTGCAATGGAGGGGCTGCAGTGGAGTAAATCTGTCCCCATCCACATCCCCTTTCCCATCCCCTTGCTTGCCCTGTCCCATCCCTGCTGCCTCTGCCTGGGGCTGCATGTCAGCCAGCTGTGCCCCCCCATGTCCGCTCCCTGCCCAGTGTCCTCCCAGATGTTTGGGACTCCACTGACCCTAACGAAGGTATTCAATGTAATTACTTATGCCCCTCCTCTCCCTTTACCCCTCTCTGGCGTCCCAGGAAACCCAGGGCTCCCTGGCACCCCCCAGCACCAGACCAGCATCCCTCTGCCACTGTCCCCACCCCAGGGATGGACCCAGTGCTCAGGGATTCACAGGGCAGGATTGCTCTGTGTCCCCCCAGCACTGTGGAGCCCCAATTCCGTGTGGCCAGGGCTCACTCATGAAGCCAAAGAGGGACAAAACCCCGTTTACAGAGGTGGGTTTATGGGCACGGGCTGTCCCCTGGGGAACCCATGACCTTCAGATGCTGTCAGAGCTCATGTGCAGCACAACACACGCTGCAGCTGCTCCCTGGTGCCTCCAACACAGCCCCCACCCCACGCTGAGCCCCCTCAGCTTGCCCTCCCTCAGCTTGCCCCCCTCAGCTTGCCTCCTCAGCTTGCCCCCCTCACCACACTGCAGCCATGGCCAAAGACTGAGCCCACCTCCAGCTGATGGCCCCCAGGTTGGGGGGAGATGCACTGGGCTGCCATGGGCGGCCAGGGACTTTTATATTTATTATTTATTGGGGATTTTTGTCTTTATTCTTCAGCTACCAGGAAATTGGGGAGGGGGAGGGCAGCACTTGGTGGGGCAGGGAGGCAGGTGGATGGATTTGCATCCCGTGGTGAGGGATCCACTTGCTCCTGGGGGATGAAACCAAAGGATGGGGCAAGTCATGGTGTGTGTGGGAAAGGGCAGAGAGGAGGCAAAAGGACCCTGGGTCGCTGCAGCTGGCTGGGGGCCGGGGCTCAAGGGGTCATTTCGGCTGCAGATGAGTTGCACCAGCTCGAGGGGGTGCGGGGGTGGGGGGTGTCGTGCCTGCTTTTCCCCTCCCACCCCCTGCACAGTGAGGGGCTTCAGGCAGCGAGTCCCTGCTGCCAGCACGGATGTCTGGCTCAGGAACCCCCCTCCAGAGCTCCCCCCGTGCTTTGTGTCTAGGTCCAGGACTGCCCCAGCATCCTGCAAAGAGCTGCAACTCCATCCTGCACAGCTCCAGCTCAGTCCAGCCAAGGAGGAGACAATTTGGGATGAACCTGACTTTTATTGGGCTTTATTCACAGACCAGACCTGGGTGAGCCCAGAGCTGCAGCTGCTAATTACTGCTGGGACCTCGTCAGTGCCATCACAGAGGGAGAACAGGACCAGCCAGCCCCAGAGCCCATCCCTGGCCCAGGGCAGGGCACTAGGCTGGGTAAAAGCGCTGGAGAAGCTCCTTCTTGTTGACCTTCCCCATCTGGTTGCGTGGGATCTCCTCCACCACGATCAGCTCGGTGGGGATGGCATAGGGTGCCATGGTTTCCCTGCAACACACCAGGGTGGTCTGGTACAGGGCTGCCAGACCAGCCCCTCCAGCCCCTCCAGACCACCCCCCACCCCGAGACCTCACAGTCACCATCAGACCTGGTTTGGGTGGGGGGATTCGCTCTGAGACCCTGAGCCCCGCAGCCCATCGTGGTGTACAGCCAATCTGCCCTGGGTGAACGCTGGGGAGCAGCCCCTCTCCATGCTGAGCTGAATGGGGGCACCCACAGCCCTATCACCCAGGATAGCCCCACCCAGACCCCGCCCCCCAGCCCACTTAGGCTCAGCCCCCTCCTCAGCTGTGCCGGGGGGTGCCTGGCCCAGCCTGGCTCAGCTTGCTGTCTTCAGCCCCATCGGTGAGGTCACCCCTCGGCTGCCCATCCCACTCCCCTGCCACACAGCACCCTGTGGGAACCACGTGCCCCACCAGCACCCCAGAACACCCACACACCCCTCAGGAGGGGGCACAGGGAGCCAGTGAGGCAGTGCTCCCACTGCAGGCTCAGCCATCCTCCTCGTTAGGGACAGGAGGGGAAGAGAGCGTGGTGATGCGATGGATGCTGGACCCCCGCGTGTCCCCACATCCCCCAGCACGGACACCACAGGTGGGTCACCTCCCTGGGCACGTGCTCAGGCCTATTGGGGGAGGGGGTGTCTCTGCTGCGGGGGGGGGGCAGTCTGAGCATCGCTCCTCATCCCCCTGCCCTTTGCAGAGCGCAGCAGGGGAGGCTCTGTGCCTTCTGCTGCGTGTGTCACCACCCTGGGGCTGTGCCCGGTGCCGGCAGCGCCCTGGCACCGGCTCTGAGAAGAGATGCCAAGTCTGCTGAGCCCTTCAACCACCGCCCGGCCCTGCTGCCCCCCTGCCTGCCACCAGCACCCCCTGCCATATGGATGCCTCGAACTGGGGATGGAGCCTGTCGCTGGGAAGCAGGACTGGAGGCAGAATGAATCACTCTGAAGAGGGACATGTGTCTCCTGCCAGGGAGCTTGAGAAAAGGGCCAGGGGGACGTTAAGTGACAGAGAAAATAAAGGGGACAGGCAGGGAGAGAGGAGAGGGGGAGAGGGGGCCCAAGCGGTGCCCAGGGCACAGAGCAGGAGTCCTGGAGGAGCCCCAGTTAGCAGCCAACCCCCCACCGACCCTCTGGGGGCTTCTGATTCAAGGGCTCCTGCCCTTGCTGTGGGGGCTGCAGAGCACCAGGGGTGTCCAGAGAGCTGGGGAGGGTGATGGGAAGGGACAGGAGAAACATGCTGGGAGGGGAGCAGGCAGGGGGGCACAGGGGTGCAACCCCTTGCCCTCTGCCAGGGACCCTCAAAGCAGCGCCCAGGTGATCCCCCTGCCATGGGTGGCAGAGGAGAGGATCTGCTGGGGTCACCGATGTCCCTTCCAGGAGGCTCAGGGATGAGCAGCCAGCGCTTGGCATAGGGAAGCTCTCCCTACCCCACTCTCCATCCCACTGTCCTTGGTGCCAAGGGTCTTGGAAGGAGACCCCCAGGGGCACCAGGACAGCCTGAGCCTGGCCAGGAAGGGACATCGACAAAACCAAACCAGTGCTGCTGCTGGTGGCCCTGGGATGCCCTGGGAGCCCCAGGTGACTGGCAGCCAGAGGGTTAACATGTCTGCAGGGTGCACAAGTGCCTGGCAGGGTCTTTATAGAATCACAGAATCCCAGCCTGGTCTGGGTTGGAAGGGACCCCAAGGGTCACAGAGCTCCAACCCCCTGCCACAGGCAGGGACACCAACCTCCAGGCCTGGAGCTACACAAGGGTGCCCAGGGCCCCAGCCAACCTGGCCTTCAACACCCCCAGGGACGGGGCACCCACCCCCTCTCTGGGCAGCCCCTGCCAGCCCCTCCCCACTCTCTCTGCAAAGAACTTCCCCCTAAGATCTCCTCTCACCCTTCCCTCCTCCAGCTTCACTCCAGCCCCCTTGTCCTGCCAGGCTCTGCCCTTGAACAAGCTGATTCCCCTCCTGTTCCTCTGCTCCCTTCAGGGACTGGCAGGCTGCACTGAGGTCCCCCCACAGCCTTCTCTTCTCTTCTCCAGGCTGACCCAGCCCAGCTCCTTCAGCCTCTCTCCATAGGGGAGCTGCTCCAGCCCTCTGAGCATCTCCATGGCTCCTCTGACCCCTCTCCAACAGCCCCACAGTTTGGGGCCCCCAGCACAGTTCTCCAGCTGGGTCCTCCGGAGGGCAGAGCAGAGAGGGACAACCCCCTCCCTGTCCCCTCCAGCCACCCCTCTGCTGATGGAGCCCTGCACCCCAGCTCACCCTTGCCGGTTCGGTCTCTTTGGCTGCTTCTCTCCCCCCACCCCACGTTGCTGTTGAACCAGAGCAGCGGCCGGGCTGCCAGTGTCTCCCTCCTGCTCCCTGGGTCCCAGTTCTCCCAGCTGTGATTTCTGCAGATCCAGGGGAATCTGTAATCCGCTGCTGTGCCACCCCTGATGGAACAAGGGCTCCTGCTGCTTACAAACCAGCACCGAAAATACCCGCAGCCTGGAGCAGGGAGTTGCCAGGAAAAGAAAGGATCTGCTATTAAATGCTTTGCTAAAGGAATATTAGCAATAAACCCCCAGTAATTCTGCTTTCCTGGCTCACTCCTGCTTATTCTCCCATGGATGATGCTTGAAACCCCCAGCACTGCTTGCTCTCAGGCTGATTTGAGGGAGGAGCTGTGGGTTTCCATGTGGAAACCTTGCAGGATGGCAGGGTCTGCAGCATGGCACAGACCTCCTGATGCTGAGCCAGGTCTGTAAGGAGGAGATCCTCCCCCTCTGCTCTGCCCTGCTCTGCCCCACCTGGAGTGTTGTGTCCAGTGCTGGGCTCCCTGGGATAAAAGGGACAGGGATCTCCTGGAGAGAGTCCAGAGGAGGGACAGGGAGATGCTGAAGGGCCTGGAGCATCTCCCCTGTGAGGAAAGGCTGAGGGAGCTGGGGCTGTTCAGCCTGGAGAGAAGAGACTGAGAGGGGATCTGATCACTGGGGATCAAGAGCTGAAGGGTGGGACACAGGGGGACATGGGCAGCCTCTTCTCAGTGTCTGTGGGGACAGGACAAGGGGTGATGGGCTCAAGTTGGAGCACAGGGAGTTCCCCCCAATGTGGGGAAGAACTTCTTCCCAGTGAGGGTGAGGGAGCCCTGGGCCAGGCTGCCCAGGGGGTGTGGAGTCTCCTTCTCTGGAGAGATTCCAGCCCCGTCTGGACACCGCCCTGTGTGCCCTGTCCTAGGGACCCTGCTTTGGCAGGGGGCTGGACCCCATGGGCTCTGGAGGGCCCTTCCCACCCCTGTGAGTCTGTGATTCTCCAAGGCTCCACACTGCTGCCAGCTGCGAGATCCCCCTTCCTCTGGCACTCCCTAAGGGGGTGCTGAGGCTTTGAGCCCCCTTCCCACGCTGCTCTGTGGCTCCTCACCTGGCCCAGTCCTTCAGGTCCCTCACAGAAAGCATCTTGCCCTTGCGCAGCTGCACCACGGCGCTGACCCGCTGGCCCCACACCATGTCTGGAGGTCCGATCACAGCCACGTCTGTGGAGGGAATGCAGGAGTCAGCCTGGGAAACCTGATTTCTGGGGCAGGGGAGGTGCTGGGCAAGAGGGAGATGCTGTGGGATGTTAGGGGGGAAGCACCGGGACCTCCGTGGTGACAGAGCCTCCATCCCTGAGCTCCTCACCAAGGGGAGGGCAGGAAGCCCCACGCTTCCAGGGATTTAGGGTGACCCAGGAGGCTCAGGGTGTGTGGAGCACACAGGGTGAGGCACAGATTGAATTAGAGTCTCGTTTCCAAAATCAAAGGAGGGCCACTGCTGCCTCAGCACCCAGCCCTGGGTGCCATGGCTTCAGCCCCTGGGGGCTTTACAGGCAGCCTGCTCTGCACCAGGACCCAGCCTCGCTAAGGGGGTGCTGGGGACCAGCCTCTGAGCCCGCAGGCAGCCTCCCGTGGCTCCAGCCAGGCTCCCAGGCCCCATCCCAGGGGCAGGGCAGAGCAGTGTACCTGTGATGTGGGGGTGTGCGAGCAGCTGCCGCTCCACCTCCAGCGCGCTGATCTTGAACCCCCCGTTTTTGATGATGTCGACTGAGGTGCGGCCCCTGATCCAGTACACACCGTCCCTGTACAGCGCCGTGTCCCCTGGAAAGCAAAGTGGGCTCTGTCAGGGCCTGTCCCCTCCCTCTGTTCTCCCTGCCACGGGCATGTGATGCTCAGGTGATGTCCTGGCACTGGATGCCTGTACTGGCACCTGGGGAGAGCCCCCCAGGGTCATGAGCATCCCCACAGAGCCCCCAGAGATGTGGTGCCAGCCGTCCCCACATGACAGCCTGCTCCCAGGGACACACAGAGGGGACACAGCACTGGCTTTCTGTGGAGGGAACAGGATGAACAAGGCTATGCACCCCAAAGAAGGCTATGTACCCCAGAGTCCTTTAGTCTGACAGATGTTCCCCAGTGACTCTCAGCATGGACCCCAAGACCAGCAGGCTCCAGCTCAGCCCCCTCCTTGTCTTGTGGGCAACCACCAAAGACCTTGGTTGTGGGTTCTGGTTGGACATGACGACTCCTGGAGCTCTGCCATTGCCAGTCCCCATCACCTAGCTCCCATCACCTAGCCCCCATTACTGGTCCCCATCACCTGGTCCCCATCACCTAGACCCGATCACTTAGCCCCCCTCACCTAGCCCCCTCACCTAGCCCCCATCACCTAGCCTGAGCATGGCCTGGCCTCAGCCCCCGTTTCCAGCCAGGGCAGTCTCTGTGCAGTGGGATTTCGGGATGTGCCTGTTCCATAGTGAAGCAGCTCAGCTGGCAGCAGCCTCAGTGCCCAGCGCCCCATGGAGTACCTGGCCTGGCCCCGCAAGCCTCGCCGAGGGGATGTGGGTGCTGTGCTGAGCACGATGCTGGAGCAGGGTCATTAGGCTGGGCACTGTGCCTGCCTGGGGGGCAGCTAGAGCCAGGCTGGGTGACAGCCAGTCCACGTGAGCATCCCTGAATGGCCATCATCACCATCCCTGCATGGTCATCACCACCATCCCTCTATGGCCATCACCACCATCCCCGCATGGCCATCACCACCATCCCTGCATGGCCACCACCCTGTGTGGCCACCACCACTATCCCTCTATGGCCATCACCACCATCCCACTATGGCCATCACCACCATCCCTGCATGGCCACCACCACCATCCCTGCATGGCCACCACCCTGTGTGGCCATCGCCACCATCCCTCTATGGCCATCACCACCATCCCTCTATGGACATCCCCACCACCCCTGCATGGCCATCACCACCATCCCTGCATGGCCACCACCCTGTGTGGCCATCCCCACCATCCCTGCACAGCTGTCCCCTGCTTTCCCAGCTCTGGCAGGAGCATGGGCAGTGTCTGCTCACAGCTGCCCGTGGAGCCGTGCCCCGTGCTCAGAGAAGTGCCACTGCCAGCTGAGAAAAGTGCTTTTTGAAGGAGACACACTCCCGGAGCTGTCACCCTCCCAGACATTCCCCACACAGCTGGGGACAGGAGGAGGAGTCCTTTCAGACTGGGCATGGGGAGGGAGGTGACACCCCATCCCCTCCACTCCCCTCCCAGCCCCCTGCTCCCCACAAGCGCCGGGTGCCTCTCCCAGGATCCCCCTGGCACAGCACGGCGGGCAGTTAGCATGATGACTGTGAGTACCACGAGCTTCTGGGACCAGCCCTGGGATTCCCCCCTCTCCATCTCCTCCTTCCTGCTCCTCTCTCCCCTGTAAGCCCAGCACGGGGGTCTGGCTGTCACTCCCCGTGCTGACAGGACGGAGCACGCTGCGGGGCACGGCCGCCCGCCGAGGACAGCCACATTACCCTCTGCCCCAGCCATCTGCTACCAGCCCAGCACATCACATCCAGGCCAGCGGGGATTTCCTGGGCCAGTGAGATCAGTTAAAAGGATGCTGTCGTTTGCTTAATGACTCTCCCCCACATGCTCCCTTTAAACAGCGCTAAAAGCGGCATTTCCAAACCTGGCACCGCACCAAGGGCTCGTGGTGAGGGTTGTGCCCCTCTCCTCAGTGTTCCCAGTCCCCTGTGCCTGGTGGTGCAGGACCCCCAGCCCCTCCAGCCAGCCCTGATGCTGGCATCGTTCTCCTTCTCCTCCCACCCCCATCTCCAGCTGCCCCAGCTTTTTCTGCCCCATCTCACAGGCTGTCACCTCCAGCCCACGGTGCTCCTCACCCAGACGCTCCTGAGCTCCTCCCTGGTGTGGGTACCTCCTCCCTGGCTGGCTGGGACAACAGAGGCACCAATGGGGATTTCTGAGTGGGGAGCAGAGGTGACAGCACCTCCCAAAACGCATTTCTGCCCGTCTTCCCAGCTGGCTGTGCCCATGGCTCCTGGGTGCTCCCAGAGCATCTGGCCGTGCCCGTGGTTCCAGGGTGCTCCCAGAGCATCCCCACAGGGGCAGGATGGGTGCCATGGAAGCATCCATCCTCACTCCCAAAGCCTTCTCTCCCTCCAGCACGGCAATCTCCCCAGCAGCATGGAGCAGCAGGGTCAGGAGAGCCGTGCCTGTGCCTCTCCCCACAGCACGGAGCCAGGAACAGTGTTTCCTTCCTGGCATCCAGCTGTGCAGGGAAGGGGGTTTGCGGCTGATGAGAAGATTACAGCCTGTGACACCCCATCTCCGCCTCTGCTCGCCCTGGGCCACCTCCAACCAGGCTCCTTTCCATCAGACAAAGCAGCCAGGGGCAGAAGGCTCCGTGGCACGTGGCTGGGCCCCGGTGCTGCGGCGCAGCTGATGCTGGTGAGGCCGTGGGCTGGTTGTTTCCCTGACAGCAGCCGTCACCGCTGCCTTTGGATCTGTTTCAAGATGCTCAGTGGGCATCTGTTCCGTGAAATGTTAAGGGCTCTGCTGAGCTGCATACTGAACAGGCTCCTGTGCCGGGGGAGCCGGGCCGGGCTGCACCTCCCTGGAGTTACAGAGTGGTTTATATAGGTATATAATAGACTGGAATGCTTTGGGGTGGAAGGGATCTTATGGATCATCTAGTTCCCAAGCTGGAAATACCCTCTGATAGCTACGGTTCCCTCCCTGACTTCCAAAGGAAGATGAGCAGCCTGTGCTATATCCATGAGCAAGATGTCTGTCCTTCTTGCTGCTGGATCCAGGCTGGTTGCTTTATACCTTCACTGGGCTGTGCTGGGGGAAGAGGAGGTTGAGGGGAGACCTTATCACCACCTACACTGCCCTGCCAGGAGGGTGCAGAGAGGTGGGCACTGGTCTCTGCAGCCAGGGGACAGGAGCTGGGACAAGGGGCACTGGGCTCAAGCTGGGCCAGGGCAGGCTCAGCTCAGCTGGGAGGGCAAAGTTCTTCCCTGGCAGAGTTGTGGGGCTGTGGCACAGGCTGCCCAGGGAGGGGCTGAGTCACCCCCTGGGTGTGTTTAACAGAGGGGAGATGAGGTGCTCAGGGATCTGGTTTAGCTTAGGATGGGAATGGTTGGACTTGAGGATCTCAAAGGGCTTTTCCAACCTGGTGATTCTGTGACTCTGAAGGGGCAATGGCCTCAAGTTGGAGCACAGGGAGTTCCCCCCAATGTGGGGAAGAACTTCTTGCCAGTGAGGGTGAGGGAGCCCTGGGCCAGGCTGCCCAGGGGGTGTGGAGTCTCCTTCTCTGGAGAGATTCCAGCCCCGTCTGGACACCGCCCTGTGTGCCCTGTCCTAGGGACCCTGCTTTGGCAGGGGAGGGCCCTTCCCACCCCCGTGAGTCTGTGATGCCACGTGCCCAGATGAACCCTAAAACCCACGTGAGCTGCAGTGGTGTCACCCTGTTTCCAAACCCACACCCCAGTGTTTCTGCAATGGTGTCCTTCCAGTTCCACAAAACTTGTTGCAAGGCTGGAGAGGGCCCTTGTGCTCCCACCACCGTGGCTTTTAGGCTGTTCCCCTCCTTCACCAAGTGATCTCCCAGCAACTTGCCTCTTGCCTTCCAAGAGCCTCTTGCTTTGCTTCCAAGAGCTCCGGGAGGGAACCCAACGTGGAGCTGCCGTGCCAGCCCATGGGTCAGCTTGCTCCTGGCAAACAGGGTGAGGTTGCTACACCACAGGCACGATGAGCAAACATTCAAACTGAGCATTGAGCAAGAGAACGCTTCAGCTGGAGAGAGGAGATGCTGAGCAGCTGGGAGATAACACGTGTGGGTGGGAAGAGAGTTTTCAGGTAAATCAGGAGGAACGGTGACTTCAGCCCAGGTTAGATGCTGAGCTGGGACTGTCTTAGGATCTGCTGGAAGAACCCAATGAACGGTGACAGCGCTGCCCTTGGAATGGGTCTGACCTGCTGGGCTTCGTTAAGCAAAGGTCTCAGCCCTGCCAGTGGGTGCTGAGGTCAGGATGGCACCTGGGAGCCCACCCCAGACACAGACAGTGCTGAACATGACATTGCACCTGGAGTGCTGGGTCCAGTTCTGGGCTCCTCACCATCAGAAGGACATGGAGGTCCTGGAGTGAGTGCAGAGAAGGGCAACCAGGCTGGGGAAGGGGCTGGAGAACAGCAAACCTTCCATCCCACACGGGGCACAGCTCTCACCTCTGGGAAACGGTGCTGGCAGGGTTTGGCACGCTGCCTTCGCCTGCCCCACAGTACTGCCCGAGCCATTCACTCCCAGTGGAAAGCTCTTTGCTGACCCAGCCAGGCTGGAGCTGCTCCTTCCCCCTTTCCCTGCTGCTGGAGCGGGTTTTCCCCACATTTCAGAACTACTGGGAAGGTTGAGGAGCCCAGGGAGGGTCCCACTCCCGCAGCTCCGGGCTGGAGCAGCGTGGGGGGATGCTGGTGGGCTCTTTCCTGCCAGCTGCAGAAGGCGGTTTGAGTGCTTGCTGGTATTAATTAGACCTTTTTCTGTTAATGAATCATTCCAGATTTTGCAAATTAAGCCTTGGCTTTCAAAGGCGTCGTGCAGAGCCCAGGGCTCTGGAGAGAGCCGGCTGGCAGAGCGGGGGCTTCTCGCTTTTCCAGGAGATGCTGACCCACAGGGACAGGGAGGAGACCCCTGTGGCTTTGCATTGGGGGATAGATCCCCCTCCCCGGGCTGTGGGGTGGCAGGGGACAGCCAGCAGACCTTCCCCAGACCCCAGAGCATGCCCTGAGGGTCTCCATTGGGAGCCCATGCTGAATGGTCCCTGGGAAGGTGCTGTGACCCTGCTGCAGCAGGACCCTGGCCCGTGGCAGTGCCCCCAGCCCCGCTCAGCACCGGCCCTGCTGACCCAGACATCAACACTGAGAGAGCCCTGCTCCAGCTGCACCAAGCAGACAGACAGACAGGCAGAGAGACAGACACATGCAGCTCTGCTCCCTCTGATGGGATGTCAGGGGATGTCTTGGGGAGATCAGGGTGCTGCTCCCCACCCAAACCCGAGCGCAGGCTCCCCCTGCCCAGCCAGCACAGCAGCTCTGTGGCTGCTCCCAGCTCCCATCCCTGACACTCAGCTCTGGCCAGGCTCTGCACCTGCTCTTTTGGGAGCCTTTAAGCTCTTTTTTTTTTTTTTTTAAATAATTATTATTTATCTTTTCCTCTCCCCAGGCTCTGGGAGGAATGCCCTGCTGACAGCTGCTCTCCCAGCACACAATCCCTCATTTCCAGAGCCATGAGGAGCAGTGACAGAGCCAGGCACTCACCCTCCAGCATCCCCTGGACCTGGAGAATTGCTGCTCTGGCCCAACAAGCACATCAGGACCAAGGGGGACACAGGACCTGCAGGCTCCCAGCTGGCAGACCCCTAGGAAACTCACAGGGAGACAGTCAGGAGAGTCAGTCTTTGCCCTTCCCAGTGCCTGCCAGCTGAGGATCTCAAAGCACCAGGTAGGCAGACCCAGGAAGAGCTGGGAGGCACTGGGAATGTGATATGGCATCCACAGTGCAGAGCAGCTGGCAGGAGGTTGTCCTTCCATCTCTGCTCTTCCCTGGGATCCACTCAGACCCGTCTCCTGCATCCCAGGAATGGCTGTTGATGCTCCTGGTCCATCCCAGGAGGGAGGCTGAGGTGGAGCTCACCCTCCTGTGGAGACAGACACACGCTGGTGATGAAGAGGATGCTTTATCTTCCAGGCAGGATTGGTCCAACAGTTGGGGCAAGCAGCGAGAAGCCTGAGCCCAATCCTGAGGTTCTCACCAGCTTGGAAAGCAGAGCATTAACCCAGGGGCTGGAAGCCCTACAGGACTCTGGGGCCAGATCCCACCAGCACACGCAGTTGAACGGGGGCACTCAGGAGCCTGGCTGAGGCTTGTGATGCCCCCCAGCCTGCCCAAGGGGCTTGCAGGCATGACCTCCCACCTTTGGGCACAGCTTTTCTGGAGCTCTGAGCAGGATCAGGCTCCTGCCTGCAGGTTTGGTCCATCCCTGGGCTGTTGACCACAGGGAAGCTCCTCCCTGCTCTGACCACCAAACGTTTGGCTCTGGGAGCACCCAGCCGCCACGAGCTCTGCACGCCCCTCACACCTCTGGGCAAGCCTTCCTTTCCACACATTTCAAGTCCCCCAGCCCTTTCCAGGGCGACTCAATGTCCCACTGGTCTCCTAAAGCTTTCTGCAGGCACAGGAGGGCTGGGAACCTGCAGAACGTGGGACGGCAGCGGCATTCTCACTGCCAGGGAGAGCAACGCTTTTCCCATCCCTTCCCAGCACAAGCTTCCCACACAGCTCCCAGCCCAGGGAAACGTTATTTCCCCACTCCCAGAGATTCCTGAGCTTGACAAAGGCTGGGGGATGAGGCATGGGGAGGACAAGCAATTAGAAGGCGAGTGCTAACGGGCTTCTATAGGCATTAGATGACCCGTCCTCTCTGCAGCCCCGGTGATGGGAGGCTCTGCGGTACGTCTCCGTTACGGACATAAACCTTTCCCTCTCCCCTCACTCCCCCCCTTGCAATGAAAACTGCATCAATAGATCCCCCATCTGCTCACATACATCACACCCTTCGCTCCAGTTTATTAGCTGGAATAAATCATAAATATTTCATTATCCATCAGCGGTGCTCGACTCCGGGAAGGCGCAATCCATCACCCCGACACTCCCCGCGACCCGCCGCCACGCAAGAGGCTTTCCAGTCTATTAACCAAGATTGATACAGTGTGTGCTAGGATGGACTGGGGGAATTTATTTATGGAGTGCTGGGAAAGGGAGGGAACTGAATGCGTGGTGCCTCACGGGCAACTCGGAGCTGCCCCTGTTAGCCCTCGGATTGGGCAGCCCAACCACAAAGCTCCGGAGCAGTGAGAGGCAGAGGCAGCGACAGGTGAGAAGATGATGTGGCAAAGCAGGAGCTGGGCTGAGCCCCGGGGTGCTCAGCTCTGGGTGCAGGACCCCAAGATGCTCAGTTCTGGGTGAAGAACCCCGGGATGCCCAGCTCTGGGTGCAGGACCCCAGGATGCCCAGCTCTGGGTGAAGAACCCTTGGATGCTCAGCTCTGGGTGAAGAACCCTGGGATGCTCAGCTCTGGGTGAAGAACCCAGGGGTGCTCAGCTCTGGGTGCAGGACCCCAAGATGCTCAGCTCTGGGTGAAGAACCCCGGGATGCTCAGCTCTGGGTGCAGGACCCTGGAGTGCCCAGCTCCAGGATGCCCAGCTCTGGGTGCAGGACCCTGGAGTGCCCAGCTCCAGGATGCCCAGCTCTGGGTGCAGGACCCCAGGATGCCCAGCTCTGGGTGAAGAACCCTGGGATGCTCAGCTCTGAGTGAAGAACCCAGGGGTGCTCAGCTCTGGGTGCAGGACTCCAGGATGCCCAGCTCTGGGTGAAGAACCCCAAGATACTCAACTCTGGGTGCAGGACCCCAGGATGCTCAGCTCCAGGATGCCCAGCTCTGAGTGCAGGACCCCGGGATGCCCAGCTCTGGGTGAAGAACCCTGGGATGCTCAGCTCTGGGTGAAGAACCCAGGGGTGCTCAACTCTGGGTGCAGGACCCCAAGATGCTCAACTCTAGGTGCAGGACCCCAGGATGCTCAGCTCCAGGATGCCCAGCTCTGGGTGAAGGACTCTGAGATCCCCAGCTCTGGGTGCAGGACCCCAAGATGCCCAGCTCTGGGTGCAGGACCAGTTCCTTGCTGCTATGAGCTGCACGTTCCCATAAATTCTTGCTGGGGTGACAGGTTTTTGCTACTCTTGGAAGCTCCAGGCTCACCTAACGCCAACACCTTCCCCTTCTGCCCATCAGAAGATGAGCGCATTCTCCAGCTCAGCGGAGGCTGGCAGCAGACAGGAGAACTTTTCCCATGTGCAGGGCAACCAAGGTTGGACCTGATGATCTCTTGAAGTCCCTTCCAACCCCCTGTGTGCCCACTCCCACCCCATCGGCTGCTGCTCTTTCCATGCCGGAAAGCTGATGGAAAGCTCCCCACCAGCCCTGCAGAACCATCACCCCTCCAACAGCGGCGTCAGCTCCCAGCTCAGGGATCCAATCTCATCCATCCAGGAGAGACGTGGTCTCCCCGAGCTGCATCTCCTGTCAGGAGCAGCCACACCACTGCTCCCCAGCCAACGAGGCGCCAACGCCTGATGGATGCTCAGCAAGATGCTACCGTGGTGCACAGCGATCCGGAGCCTCTCCGCGGCGTGCGGCGTGCTGGTGGGATTGATTAGGGGCCTCCTTGCTCCCGAACGGGGACTGACACAGCCCCAGCAGCAGTGATGTATGTGAGCACACCTCCTTAATGAAATGCTAAATGATAGGCTAAGGAACAGGAGCGGCTGGGCCTTGATTTATGGCATGGGAATGAATCGTGTTTGTCACCGCTGTCAGCCATCCCGGCTACCGACAGAGGTTAGGGACACAAATTGTAGCTAATTAACAGTAATTAGCACTTCTGGGGTTGGGCGCCTTCCTGGAGGCCGGCCACACAGCAGTGTGTCACTCGCCCTGGCTCATCACCTCTCACCGTCACCCCCACTTCGCCCCTGCGCATCGGCATGTGTGTCCTCTGAAACCAAGCTGTGTGCCCTGCCCTGCTCCCTGCTCCCCACTGCTGCATCCTGTCCCCAAGTGCTTCCCAGGGCCAGCCTGGGCTGCTCTGGCAGCCTCCCAGCACTGACATGGAGCAGAGCAAAGCCCTGATCCTGTCCTGCCCGGCTTCTTGGAGCCCCTTTGGAGTTATGAGGGGACCCAGGAAGGGTCTTGATAATCCCAATCCAGGGACACAAAGTCAAAATCATGATCTTCTCCTTCACACCATTTCCCTGACCACAACGGAGAGACCCTACAAGCTCCCAAAGGCCCGTTCCTTCCCACCTCCAGAGCCTGCTGCCACAGCCACGCAGCTCTTCAGGGCTCCTCAGGTCCATAGAATCCCAGCCTGGTCTGGGTTGGAAGGGACCCCAAGGAGCACAGAGCTCCAACCCCCTGACACAGGCAGGGACACCAACCTCCAGGCCTGGAGCTACACAAGGTTGCCCAGGGCCCCAGCCAACCTGGCCTTCAACACCCCCAGGCACGGGGCACCCACCCCCTCTCTGGGCAGCCCCTGCCAGCCCCTCCCCACTCTCTCTGCAAAGAACTTCCCCCTAAGATCTCCTCTCCCCCTTCCCTCCTCCAGCTTCACTCCAGCCCCCTTGTCCTGCCAGGCTCTGCCCTTGGAACAAGCTGATTCCCCTCCTGTTCCTCTGCTCCCTTCAGGGACTGTCAGGCTGCAGTGAGGTCCCCCCACAGCCTTCTCTTCTCTTCTCCAGGCTGACCCAGCCCAGCTCCCTCAGCCTCTCTCCGCAGGGATGCGCTGCATCCGCAGGGGCAGGGGGCTGCTCCCAGGCACCGCTCCCGCCGCAGCGTGCTGGGCTTTGCCGGGCGCCGCTGTCATTAATAAAGCATCAAAGGCTCCTGAGGGGAAGAGTCTGACACTTCTTCAAAAAAACCCAGATGCATATTAATAACACGCCAATTACTCGCGGCTGAGGAAAACATCTTCCCTCCCCAGTAAGTTCCAGGGCCCCCGTTTGCTCCGGTGCCGCCCCGGTGCAGCGTGAGAGCCCTTCCCAGCCAGCCAGCCCTGCCCAGCGGAGCCACCGGCACCAGCTCTCCGCCGGGAGAAGCGCCGGCACCGTCCTGGCACCGGCAGCCCCGGCACAGCGCCTCAAGGCTCTGGCTGGCTGGCAGCTGCCCAACCTACCCGTACCCACCTCGCTGCCAAAAGCCTGCAGATGCTCCATGGGGGGATGATGGATTTCCCAGCAAACCCCAGCCCAGAGCATCCTGAAGGTCCAGAGCAAGTTCTGCTTCGACCCCCTGGGAGGGAAGAGTGCTTCACCCTCTGCTCAGACCCTCTCCCCTACAGAGAGAGGTTGAGGGAGCTGGGCTGGGTCAGCCTAGAGAAGAGAAGAGAAGGCTGTGGGGGGACCTCACTGCAGCCTGCCAGCCCCTGAAGGGAGCAGAGGAACAGGAGGGGAATCAGCTTGTTCAAGGGCAGAGCCTGGCAGGACAAGGGGGCTGGAGTGAAGCTGGAGGAGGGAAGGGGGAGAAGAGATCTTACGGGGAAGTTCTTTGCAGAGAGAGTGGGGAGGGGCTGGCAGGGGCTGCCCAGAGAGGGGGTGGGTGCCCCGTCCCTGGGGGTGCTGAAGGCCAGGTTGGCTGGGGCCCTGGGCACCCTTGTGTAGCTCCAGGCCTGGAGGTTGGTGTCCCTGCCTGTGTCAGGGGGTTGGAGCTCTGTGCTCCTTGGGGTCCCTCCCAACCCAGACCAGGCTGGGATGCTATGATTCTATGAGCCGCTCCAAGGGGTCCAAGGACCCTTGCTCTCCAGACATGGGCTGCTCTCAGCCCAGCACAGGGATGTTGCTATTGCCCTCACATCAACCTGCCCAGCAGTGGTGGGAGCCCTACCCAGGACATCCAAAGCTACCAGTACATCAAGGAGAACACTGGCTGCTCCCAAGCCTCCCCCTAAACAGTCTCTGAGAGCAACAGGCAGCTGTCAGGCTTTGAGAGCCACCATCCACTGAGGCAGAGCAAGATTTTGACACCGTTACAGATTCCTACCTGGGGGTAATTTAACAGCTCAGGAGAAAGGAGATAAATCTATTAGAAGGGAATCGCTGTTTGTTTATGCCTCTTGCCACCAACACCCTCCCGAGCAGCAGCGGCAGCAGGTGGATGTGCAAGCACCATTTATTTACATAATAAAATTGCCAAGGAGATTTGTAGCTCAGGGGCAGCCTCTGTGTGTGTGTCTGGACACCGCCAGCACTAACGGGGCAGGCACGGGGCTGCCCGGCGAGCAGGGAGCACAGCCTCTGAGAGGAAGAGGGATGAGGACATGGCAGCGTGTCGGTTCCTCTCCTTCCCCCTGACTTGGTCAGGGGATGGGAATTGCAGCCCAGCTTCAGGCTGCTGGGAGCTGCCTTTAGGCCCCACCTGGAGTGTTGTGTCCAGTGCTGGGCTCCCTGGGATAAAAGGGACAGGGATCTCCTGGAGAGAGTCCAGAGGAGGGACAGGGAGATGCTGAAGGGCCTGGAGCATCTCCCCTGTGAGGAAAGGCTGAGGGAGCTGGGGCTGTTCAGCCTGGAGAGAAGAGACTGAGAGGGGATCTGATCCCTGGGGATCAAGAGCTGAAGGGTGGGACACAGGGGGACATGGGCAGCCTCTGCTCAGGGTCTGTGGGGACAGGACAAGGGGTGATGGGCTCAAGTTGGAGCACAGGGAGTTCCCCCCAATGTGGGGAAGAACTTCTTCCCAGTGAGGGTGAGGGAGCCCTGGGCCAGGCTGCCCAGGGGGTGTGGAGTCTCCTTCTCTGGGGAGATTCCAGCCCCTGTCCTAGGGACCCTGCTTTGGCAGGGGGTTGGACCCCATGGGCTCTGGAGGTCCCTTCCCACCCCTGTGATTCTGTGGTTCCTCAGGAGAGAGGGGGTTAAGGAACCCATTCCCCCTCTCAATCCAGGGATGCTCTCCCTGGAGCATCCAGCATGAGGGGAAAGGGGAAAAAAAAAAATTTAAAAAAAAAAAAAAAAAGGAAAGCAGGAAAAAAGATGAATTAAAACCCATCCTGGAATGAATTCCTGTCATGCTCTGCAATGGGGAAGTTTGTTTGTATTCCACAGGCAGCAGCGCTGAGCCTGCTGTCAGAGCCACGCTGGGAGAAAGGGCAAAACCCTGCCGAGATGAAAGAATGTGAAGCACTGGTACAGCCTCCCCTGGCATTTACACCTGGGGAAAAAGCATTAAAAAATCACTCAAGGGCATCTCACGAAGAGCTGTGCTAATAAGGCACCTCCCCAGGCCGCAGGGCTGTGCTGGCAGCACTGCTGCTACTCTCAGCTGTAGATAAGAGAGGTCTGGCTGCAACCCAGGAATCCTGAGCCCTGCTCTGCTCCCAGCTAGGGGATGTGGGGAGCGGGGGCTTGCTGCTGGGGGGATGAGGAGTGTGGGGAGCACCCCCTGAGGTAATACCTGCATCCCCTGGCTGCAGCGTTTAAAGGTTCCCTGTGTTTCTCAGCCCTCCCAGGCAGCAGGACGGTGCTCGCTGGCATCGCCTGCACATCCCATCCCCTTCGCCATCCCAAAGCCTGCTGGGTGCACATCCTGCCTCCATGCCCTGCCCTACAACCCCCAGCTGACCACTCACACCTCTACTCTCAGGAGGACTTCTGTCCCAGGGCCCTTGCTCCCTCTGAGTGCCCAGCACAGGGGGAAGGCAAGGCAAGGGGGGTTTGGGCAGGACCTGTCGCATCGCTCCCTCCTGCTGCACCAAACAGGACTGCACCCCAAGGGTGCATCTTCTGGCCACTCTGGTCTGAAAGAACTGATGTTCCAAAGGGGGAGAAAAGGCAGAGAACACTGCAGGAAAGGTTGGTTTTGGTCTGGTTTGCATGAAAACAGGGTCATGCTATGGCCCCAGCCACCGACTGCACCAGTGCAGTGACAGAGGTTGTAGGAGGTGGGCTCTGGGTTGAGCACCAAGGTCTGGAGCTCCACATACTGCCTTGGCTGCTGCAGAATGGCCCAGGGATCAATAACCCTGTGGCTAAAGAGAGCACTGCCTCTCCTCTTCTGTACCATGCCCTGTCCCAGCCTCTGGTGGGATGAGCTATTAAATAACACAGAGATAACAGGGGGAGGGGGGTTTCTGACTAAGAGAGGCAGCAGTGGGATTCAGGGGAAGCTATCTGCCTTAAATTGTTTGCTTAAACATAGAGGTGTCGATACCTCTGCTTACAGCACAGAACCACTGGCTGTAAGTGAATTTGTTCCTGATTGGGAACTCGTTTTCAGAGGGATGAGTCTTGTTCCCAGAGCCAGGAGCGGTCACATCCTCGGCTGCTCTCTGTCCCAAGGCATGGGGAGCATGCCAGAGCCTTTGAACCCCGAGATGTTTGGCTGCTCTCTGTCCCAAGGCATGGGGTGCATGCCAGAGCCTTCAAACCCCGAGGTGTTCAGCTCTTCCTGGAGCCCTCCGACCACCCCAACGGCGCCTGGGCTCAGATCCCACCTGGTTTAAGTGATCCCTCTCTTTCCTGGGCTGAGGAAGGAAGGAAATCAGGGTGCTGGTTCCCTGGCTCATCCCACGAGTCACAGTCAACTCACACATCTCCCCGTCCCCGCGTCAGGCCGTGCTGGGATATGCCAGAGCAGCGCTGCCATAGCACAGCCCAAATCCAGGGAGCAGCCTGGGTTTTGGAGACGTGGGTGCATGCTGTTCCCACCCACCTTCAGCCAGGGTGCAAGTTGCTCCAGGAGCCTGAAAACAGGGCTCAGAGGTTCTCAAACAAGTTCAGGGTTGGCACTGGAGGTGTTGGGCACAACCAGCACAGAGCTTTGCTGAGAGTAAACAAATCCTGAGCCAAGAGCTTCTCTCACTTTACAGCTACAGAAATCCCAGGTTCCAGAAATTCCAGCTGAGCTGCTGGAAACATCAGCCAAGGGCTTCATTTCCCTGTGTCCCCAGGACAGGAAGAGCTTCCAGCCATCAGGCAAAGCCATCAGCATCGTCTCCTCAAGGAGGTAGAATAAATACTGGGGCAGGGAGCAGAGAAAGGGAATGCTCTCTCTCCAGTGCTAGAAAACTGTGTGCATAAGGCACATTTTGAGCTGATATAAGGGGGTCTATCCAGGTACAGCTGCTGTGCCACGCCATCCTTCTGTGTTTCCTTCTAGAAACATCTCTTAAATGAGGGCTGAGTGGAGATGTGAGCCCAGGAGCACAGTCTGGCTTCACCAGAGAGCTTCCAGCCTCCATTCCCATCCCAAAACCATCCCACGGTATAACCCAAAACCAGCACGTGGAGCTGTGCTCGGGGAGTGCTTGGTGGGTTCACTGAGTCACAGCATCACCAGGTTGGAAAAGCCCTTTAAGATCATCAGGTCCAACCATTCCCATCCTAAGCTAAACCAGATCCCTGAGCACCTCATCTCCCCTCTGTTCAACACACCCAGGGGGTGACTCAGCCCCTCCCTGGGCAGCCTGTGCCACAGCCCCACAGCTCTGCCAGGGAAGAACTTTGCCCTCCCAGCTGAGCTGAGCCTGCCCTGGCCCAGCTTGAGCCCATTGCCCCTTGTCCCAGCTCCTGTCCCCTGGCTGAAGAGACCAGCGCCCACCTCTCTGCACCCTCCTGGCAGGGCAGGGCAGGTGGGGAGAAGGTCTCCCCTCAGCCTCCTCTTCTCCAGGCTCAACACCCCCAGCTCCCTCAGCTGCTCCTCAGAGGATTTGCCCTCCAGCCCCTTCCCCAGCCTGGTTGCCCTTCTCTGGGCTCGCTCCAGGAGGGTCTTTTTGTTTGTGGGTCTGAGTTCTAAGGCAACAACCAAGGCTGAGCACTGCCATCCCACCTGAGTCAGGAGCAGGCTCAGGAAGAAGCTCCTGGAGCTCCCGGCCTCGGTGGGAGCAGAACTGGGGAGTCACAGCATCTGAGGCACGTTATAATTAAGGTCTCGTTCCTTTAAAAATAGAATTTGCATTAACTGGATTTGCAGCTCGGAAAGACACAGCAAACAAACAGGGAACCTGCAGATTAGGATGCTAATTAGGTGCGTTGCTATTTATAACCTGCCTTGATCAGGCTAAAGTATTTTCTGTCTCAGGTGTCAGCGCTACACCCCCGGATCCAAGCAATTCCCCTGGCAGGGAAACACCTGCTTGTCTCCAGGGACAGGCAAGTGCTGGGGAAAAAGCCTGTGCCAGAGGGATGGGGTGTGCATTGCTGCCTAATTCTCCTGCCCCTCGTCCTCGGGGACCAGCCCAAGGGCAGGAACGGGGTGTCTGACCTGCCTGAGGTGTCTCCTCCAAGCATCAGGTCTCCCTGAAGAGTATGGGAAGCTTTGCTTTTCCCCTGTCAGCTGCGGTGGGGTGGGAACAGCAAGGGTCTATCTGGGTCTGGAGTGTGGAGCTCAGTCTGAAGAGGACAGACAGACATGAGGAAGCGCCTGAAACCAGCCTGAGAGCATCTCCAGGCTTCTTCTTCCCTTGGCTGGGGATGCAGGATGCTCCCAGCCACACCACGGCTTGTCCTCACTGCCCAAGGCCTGAGCTGGGAGCAGGGCGTGCTGCCCACTGCCCAGGCCTGCCAGAACTGATGGGTGCTTCTCATCTCTCCCGACGGTGCCTTAGATCAAACTTGGGTTTATCTGTCCTCCTGGAGCTCCCTTGCTCACCTCAGAACACCCAGGAGGAACAAAGAGACAGTGCACCCCTTCTAAAGCCTCCAACAGCAGCGTGTGGGAGGTCTTCAGAGCCATAGGAATAACTGCTAATGGGAATTAAGGGTGGGTGAGGGAAGGGAGGGGATAAACCAGGCCTCAGCAATGTGAGCAACCACTGCAAGGCTGGTTTAGTAACCACAGCTTAAAGAAAGACACTTAAAAGCCACGAGTCATCGTTCTGAAGGCGCATCAAACAAGTTAAATAACTCTCACTTTCTTAACGACATATTAATCAAAGCTCATTGATTCTCAAATCAGATGATGCTCCCAACAAGCCTTCTATCTCCTCCACCCTGATGCATGCATTAAGGGAGTTTTATTCTGACAGATACAATATAGCAATCAATAAAATCTTATTATATGGAGCTGGGATCCATGGATTTGTTGTGGGATTTATGCTCTGCTCCCGAGCCCGGTGCTATTTCATGTCCCAGCCTTAACCTGTAATTGAAAATAAATCTGCCTGAATACACCAGATTCTAATTTTCTGGATGCATGGGCAAATGTGAATGGAAGCTGGCCTTCCCTGGGGGGCAGGCTGCTTTCTGATCCTATCGCTGCCCCTGTGGTGCTGGATCCCTCTGGAGGAAGCACCCTGCCTGGCAGGACAACATGCAGGGAAAGGGGCAGCTCACACCTCTGAAGATGCTGGCTGCTCCCTGGGGATGGAGAAGGGAGCCTGACGGTGCCAGAGCCTGAGTGACAAGAGCATGGCAAGGCTGGAGGATGGATGGATGGATGGATGGATGGATGGATGGATGGATGGATGGATGGATGGATTGATGGATGGATGAAGAGCTGGGAGTGGGGTGAGCAGAGAGGCTGGTGTTTGCCTGATGCTTTCCCCCTGCTCCTGGGGTCGACTCGGGGATTTGCTCAGGATCTCAGGCTGGGCTTGGGTGGGGAGGGACCTTTAGAGGTCATCTAGTCCAACCCCCTTACATGGGCAGGGGCATCTTCAAGCATAAATCACTTGGGTTGGAAGAGACCTTTAGATCACCGAGTCCAACCCCAGCCTGACCCTGCCCAGCCACCTCTAGACCATGTCCTTCAGCACTTCATCCACACGCCCCTTAAACCCTTCCAGGGATGGTGACCCCACCACCTCCCTGGGCAGCCTGTGCCAACACCTGACAGCCCTTTCAGTACAGAAATTCCTCCTGATATCTAACCTAAATCTCCCCTGGGGCAGTGGGAAACCAGATGAGCTTGTTCAGAGCCCCATCCAACCCATCCCTAAATGCTTCCAGAGACCTCCACAGCCTGCTCCAATGCTTCACCAGCCTCAACATTATATAAAAAACAAAAAAAGCCTTCCTTATTTTTCCTTATTTCTTTCTTCCCACGTGCTGGGACATTGCCTCCCACCTTGCAGGGCACGGGACAGCCAGGAAGGTGTCACAGCTGCTGGAGACAGACAGACAGATGGCTGCAGGCATTTTTCCTTTGGGTTTGTCTCGGTGCCGTTGGGATGTGTGGCAGCAGGTGGATCCCCAGCAGTCTCCCTGGAAATAGCTGGGAGGGGGGAACTTTGATCTGAGCAGCTCTGTCAACAGCGGTAATACAATAAAAATAATCAAATCCACTCAGATGGAAAGAAGAGAGATGGAGAGAGAGGCAGGCAACGAACTCAGAGGGAGTAAGGAGGACAGGAGGGACCACAGCTCACCTACGTGATGCCACCACGAGCTCAGAGGTGTCTGGGAAGAGCCACGCTCCCAAATCCCACCAAAACCTCACCACACCATCACAACCCTTTCAGGCTGGAGCGCTTTCCCCCCATCACACACACACAACAGTACTCGCTCCTTCTGTAACCAGACACCCAAACTGAGCACATTCCCAGTATCCTTCTGGAACCTTCTGTTCCCAGCGGGATGCTCGTACGGGCTCCCCGGATGATGCACCCATGGGGTCTGCCTCTCAAGGGTGCTGGTGGCCACAGGCTGCACCCCTGGGTGGTTTTTCTTTCCCTGATCATCCCCAGCGCTCAACGGGCTGGTGTTTCCCTGAGGAAGAGAGTTTCATGGGGGAAAAGGGGATTTTAATCAAGCAGCTGTCAATCAGGAGGGAAAAGGACTGCTGCCCTGGCAGCACTGGCTCTTTTGCTTTTTTTTTTCCCCATATTTTCTTTAAAAAAAATCCCCCATGGTAACTCAATTTACAGAACAGGAGCCAGAGAGAGACAACTGTAGGAAGGTACCAGGGAGATAAATCACCTACAGCCAGAAAAGACCTGAAGATCCCTTCCTGAGCCTTGTGCTGTGGAGAAGGAGCTGGGTGGGTGACCACCTCAGAGGGCACCACACGAGGTTCGAGCATCATCCCTCACCCTGGGGACACGTGTGGGAGGGAGCTCGGACCACACGAGCCCCTGTGATGCTTCGAGGTCAACTGGGATCACAGGAGGAGAGGAGGGAATGAGCTGCAATGACTCTTGGCTGTGTGGGTGTAACCTGGGACAGGCGCCCAGGGAGGGACAGGTGCCCAGGGAGAGCCCCAAAGCGATTTACCCTCAGTGAGGCCGGTGGGATGTGAGATGATGGCTTGGGGAGGGGGTCTGCTGCCTGGGGAAGGGGTCTGCCACCTAGGGAGGGGGTCTGCCGCCTGGGGAGGGGGTCTGCTGCCTGGGGAGGGGGTCTGCCACCTATGGAGGGGTCTGCCACTTAAGGAGGGGGTCTAATGCCTGGGGAGGGGGTCTGCCGCCTGGGGAGGGGGTCTGCAGCCTGGGGAGCAGGTCAGCTACTTGGGGAGGGGGTCTAATGCCTGGGGAGGGGGTCTGCCACCTATGGAGGGTCTCTGCCACTTAAGGAGGGGGTCTGCCACCTGGGGAGGGGGTCTGCAGCCTGGGGAGGGGGTCTGCTGCCTGGGGAGTGGGTCTGCCACCTATGGAGGGGTCTGCCACTTAGGGAGGGGGTCTAATGCCTGGGGAGGGGGTCTGATGCCTGGGGAGGGGGTCTGCCGCCTATGGAGGGTCTCTGCCACTTAAGGAGGGGGTCTAATGCCTGGGGAGGGGGTCTGCCACCTGGGGAGGGGGTCTGCAGCCTGGGGAGCAGGTCAGCTGCTTGGGGAGGGGGTCTGCTGCTTGGGGAGGGGGTCTGCCACCTAAGGAGGGGGTCTGCCACCTAAGGAGGGGGTCTGCCACCCGGGGTGGGGGTCTGATGCCCAGGGAGAGTGTCAACCCAAACCCACACTCCCCCAACACCTATCCCCACTCCCCCCACCCCCACCCCCTCCCCCTTTTATTTCTATCTCAGCGGCTTCGCTCAGCCAGGGAAAGGGTTAAGTTTAATTTATACTGATTTCTATTTAATATCATTCTCTCCCCGTAGGAGCCGGCAGCTGTGAGCTGATTGTACTCTCTCATTATGCAGTCTGTATCACTAATGGCCTGTGACAAAGGCATGCCATCTTCCCGGCCTTACCCCCGAGAGCCAATTAAACACACATACTCCCTTCCTGTTTGCAGCGCATCACAATGAAATTAAAGTGAATTTCAGACTCATTTTCTCCTAAAGACATCTCTTTGCAATAATTAATGCACGCTATTCCTTCGCCTCTGAAATATTCATCAGGGGTGTTGACTTCAAGAAGGGGGTGGGGGGGAAGGGGAAAATAATGAATTAAGTAATTTTTAAAGCTGATTGCCCCGCACTCGGCATCGCCTGATGATGCTCCAGCCCCTGGCTGTGGTACCTGACTGGGATGTGGGACCTGTGGTGACACTGCTGGCACGGCAGCTCCACGCCTGCTCCGGGATCATACTAATAAATCCCAGCTTCTTCAAGGACTGGGAATAAATAAGATTACATGGAAGAGATCAGAAACCCAGCCTGAGTCCTGCCTTGTGTGGTGAAAGATGGGAGTGGGGTGGTCAGAGCTGGGTTTAGGTTAAGCTTGGGCAGAAAGGAACCATCCAGCCCTTTGGTGCTGGCAGGATCAATCAGTGGTTGGGCTGGATCAATCAGCGGTTGGGCTGGATCAATCAGTGGTTGGGCTGGATCAATTGCTGGTTGGGCTGGATCAATTGCTGGTTGGGCTGGATCAGTTGGTGGTTGGACTGGATCAATCAGTGGTTGGGCTGGATCAGTCGGTGGTTGGGCTGGATCAATTGCTGGTTGCACTGGATCAGTTGGTGGTTGGGCTGGATCAATCGGTGGTTGGGCTGGATCAATCAGCAGTGGGGCTGGATCAATTGCTGGTTGGGCTGGATCAGTTGGTGGTTGGACTGGATCAATCAGTGGTTGCACTGGATCAGTTGGTGGTTGGGCTGGATCAATCGGTGGTTGGGCTGGATCAATCAGCAGTGGGGCTGGATCAATTGGCAACTGGGCTGGATCAATCGGTGACTGGGATGGGTCAATTGGCAGTGGGGCAGGATCAACTGGCAGTTGGGCTGGATCAATTGGCGACTGGGCTGGATCAATTGCTGATTGGGCTGGATCAATCAGTGGTTGGGCTGGATCAGTTGGTGGTTGGGCTGGATCAATCGGTGGTTGCACTGGATCAATTGGCAACTAGGCTGGATCAATTGCCGATTGGGCGAGTTGGATCAATTGGTGACTGGGATGGGTCAATTGGCGGTGGGGCAGGATCAACTGGCAGTTGGGCTGGATCAATTGCTGATTGGGCTGGATCAATCAGTGGTGGGGCTGGGTCAATTGCTGATTGGGCTGGATCAATAGGCTATTGGGCTGGCTCAATTGGCGGTGGGGCTGGGTCAATCGGCCCACACCTCTCAGACCCAGGGGCTCGGAGCACCCACCACGCCACACGCGGAGCAGGAGCTGCCAGGTGAAGCGTGCAGCTCATCCACAGCCATCCCCATCATTCCCTTTGGGAAAGCTCAGCAGCCTGGGATGCTCCTGAATCCGTTATCCCACGTGATGGGCAGGATCGCTCTCCTCTGAGAACTTCCCATCCCGGCCATGGCAGCTCCAGGCAGGGACAACCCCAACGGCATCCGCAGCCGTCATGGGATCAGAGTCACAGCATCCCAGCCTGGGCTGGGCTGGAAGGGACCCCAAGGAGCACAGAGCTCCAATCCCCTGCCACAGGCAGGGACACCAACCTCCAGGCCTGGAGCTACACAAGGGTGCCCAGGGCCCCAGCCAACCTGGCCTTCAACACCCCCAGGGACGGGGCACCCACCCCCTCTCTGGGCAGCCCCTGCCAGCCCCTCACCACTCTCTCTGGACAGAGCTTCCCTCTAATATTCCACGGATAATGAATCGTTTCCCTCTGTGCAAATCCTTGATGAAACCTACCAAGGTGCAGGCAGGACCCTCCTGTGATCAGTATTCCTGCTGTTATTAGAGCATTCAGCATCTGCTGCTGAGATCTGATTTGAAAGGAGCACACACCGGGGTGTTCCCATCCCCAGACACATCACACACTCCAGGACCATCAAAAGGGAAAGGTGAATCCCAAGAAAAGCCAGGAAAAGCCCCATTCCTGCTGCATTTCCACAGTGTATCCCATAAAAGTAAAACGAGCCGTGGTTTCAAATGAAAGGCTGGCTTTAGAAAAGATGCCAGCCACTTCCAAACCCCTTCCTGAGCTGCTCCCACAGGGAAGACCCCCGTGGTGCTCTTCCCCCAGGAAGCTCAGCTTGTGCATCAGTTCCTACCTTCTGAGTGAGATGTGAGGGTGCCTTGGAAAGCCAAGCCCACGGCCCCAGCCTGCCCCACGCTGCCTGTGGGCACAGCTTCACCCTGCTCTTTAAACACCCAGCCACGACCAGCAGAGCAAACATCCCAGCAGATGCTGTGTGGGCAGGATGGAGCTTGGGGTGGGGGGTTCCTGTGTAAATCAAGTGAAATCCCACCCGGTGCAAAGCTGGGGCCCCCCAGAACACACCACGTACCCCCACGTCACGCTTACAGCTGAGCAATCCCAGGCATAACCTGCTGCAGGACTCATTACATCCAACACAAGCCAAGCCCAAGCTTGGAAGCACGTCCAGGCTGCACCCCCAGCCAGGCTGCCACCACCCCCATCTCCAATCTGCACTCCCCAGGAGTTGGGGAACACTGAGGAGTGAACCAGAGCCACTCCCCCCGCCCTGCTCCCCACCCGCCACGCGGTGGGGATGCCACAGCCATACCTGTTTTGAACCAGCCATCGGGTGTGAAGGCATCTGCTGTGTCTCTGGGTCTGTTCCAGTACTCACGGAAGACAGAGGGTCCCCTCACGAGCAGCTCCCCTTCCTGCCCCTCCAGACCTGGTGTGACCTAGGACAAGCACACAGCAAGTTCATCCTGGCTCCGGCGCCGCATGGGGGGACAAGCAGGACCCCTGCCTTGTGTCCTCCCAGGCTTCACCAACCGCTGGCACAGCCCACCCCCCCGCAGGATGCTCTCCTGGGGTGCAAGGGCTCACCAAAAGCACTGAAAATACACAAAATATATGCAAATGAGAACTGGCAGCCTGGAAGCATGGTCCAAGATGACGTGGGATGCTGGGGCGCAGGGAGCCCCTCTCCCGTCTCCCCTGGGAGACACAGGCTCATGGGGGGTGGATGAAAGCAGGTCACAGAGGCTGCGCCCTGAGAGACCCCCATGTCCCTGAACGCTCCATCCCCTCAGAGCCTGGGTGCAGTGACAGCAGCCAGCTGAAAAGGCGAGTGGGTGGCTCAGGGGACACCAGCCACACCGCTCACTCGGCACTGGCAGCGACCTGTCCTGGCTGGCAGCGGTGAAGCCCTCAGGATGGGAAGCACGGACCACTGTCTCACAGGCTGGGAGGGGGATCCCAGCCTGATGTTGAAGGCACCCCCACCACTCACCCCAGGCATACTCAATGTGCAGCATCCTTGGGGCCCAGGACCATCTTCCCGCCCGCTGCAGCCCAGTGATGGGACAGGTGGGGACAGGCAGGGGATGATGGAGCCACGCTGCTGTCTGCTCCACTGATAGGTAGAGAACTCTGCTTCCCAAAGCTGCCAATCTAACAGGTTTTTCCCCCTGAGGAGGTGGCAGGAAACACCACCTGATTTATTCTCAGGGACACGTGGCTCCTTTGGGGCTTACTGGAAGGAAACGGTTGTAGCGATGACTTGGGACCCCACAAACCTCCATGGCCAGGTTTTCTATGGCAACAAAACACATATCCTGAATATCCCACTGTTATGGGAACCAGAGACTCATGGGGAGGTCCCAGGCTTGCCAGACACAGCACGGTACCACATCTCCCTGGGCATCTGTGGCTCTGTGATTACAAGAACGTGGGCAAAGGGATGAAGCACCGGAGTGGCACGGCTGGCACATCCCTTGTGGGACAGCAATAACCTCAAATCCTTTGCAGGGAAGATGTGCAAAGCCACTGCTGGGACAGAAGGTCACTGTGAGATGTGCTCGTCCCTTCCCAGGGAACATCCCAGAACCAGGACCCCTGAACCTCTGATGGATGATGCAAGCGAGCGGCTGCCCAAAGCACCAGGCAGAGGTACGACCTCCCCTCATGCTGTATTTTAACCCATATTTTGGCTGCTCTAACACATCCGAGTGGCTTTACCAGCCAGGCACAGTGTGCCCCCCCTGCTAAAGGTTCCCATTTGAAAGCTTTCTGCTGTAGAACCAGCTTGTGGAGTCGCACCAGGGCCAGGTAACATCACCTGCTCCACACATGGAGATAAAGGGTTGTAAGAAATTCATAGAATCATCAGGTTGGAATTCCCATTCCAGCCTCCATTCCCATCACACAACCATCCCACGGTATAACCCAAAACCAGCATGTGGAGCTGTGCTTGGGGAGTGCTTGGTGGGTTCACTGAGTCACAGCATCACCAGGTTGGAAAAGCCCTTTAAGATCATCAAGTCCAACCATTCCCATCCTAAGCTAAAGCAGATCCCTGAGCACCTCATCTCCCCTCTGTTCAACACACCCAGGGGGTGACTCAGCCCCTCCCTGGGCAGCCTGTGCCACAGCCCCACAACTCTGCCAGGGAAGAACTTTGCCCTCCCAGCTGAGCTGAGCCTGCCCTGGCCCAGCTTGAGCCCATTGCCCCTTGTCCCAGCTCCTGTCCCCTGGCTGAAGAGACCAGCGCCCACCTCTCTGCACCCTCCTGGCAGGGCAGGGCAGGTGGGGAGAAGGTCTCCCCTCAGCCTCCTCTGCTCCAGGCTCAACACCCCCAGCTCCCTCAGAGGATTTGCCCTCCAGCCATGTAAATGCTGGCGATTAGAAGATGTGTGGTTTTCCCCTGCTGCCATTTTACCTCTTTCCTGGGGGAGGGAGAGCGAGGGGGGTTGTAAACAGCCGGGAGTTCCCTGCTTGGCAAGAGGTCTCAGGGTTTGTGGTCGTTTGTTTCCTTGTGGTCTCGGGTAGGCGCTGCCCTGCGCGCCCCCCCCCGGGAACGGCGGGAGAGGAGCCGGGTGATGGGCTCTAATGGAATTAGGGGCTGGGATGGAGCAGTGGGGATGAGGGGGAGGCACGGTGAATTCCTAAGCAGAGACTGGAAAAGCCTTGGAAGGGGAGGTGGTAACTGGCTCCAGGGCTGGGAGGGTTGGGAAGAAGACAGGGGAGGTTGTAGGAGGAAGGAAAGCCAAGCAACCCCTCCTCAGGCTGCAAACGGGAGGTCTCAGGGGGACATGTTTGACTTCTACCAGACCCCTCCTTCCTCCTGCTCCCCCCAACTTAAAATCTGAGCCCCTTCCCTGGGTGAGCACGGAAGGCTGCAGGACAGAGCATCTTCTCTTGGGAGGGAGCGGGCATCTCCTGCACCCAGAGGCACCAGGCAGTGCAGGTGACGGTTTACCTGGGTGGGTGAATCCCAGGATCCCAGAGCATCAGGGACCTTGACAGCTCATCCAGTCCCACCCCCTGCCAGAGCAGCATCACCCAGACTAAATCCCACAGGAACACGTCCAGGTGGGTTTGAATGTCTCCAGAGCAGGAGACTCCCCATCCTCTCTGGGCAGCCTGTCCCAGGGCTCCAGCACCCTCACAGGGAGACAGTTCCTCCTGACCTTCCCATGGAGCTGCCTCTGCTCCAGCTGCACCCGCTGCCCCTTGTCCTGTCGCTGCCACCCCTGAGCAGAGCCTGGCTCCAGCCTCCTGACTCTCACCCTTTAGGTATTTACAGACATTAATGGGGTCACCCCTCAGTCTCCTCCAAGCTAAGGAGGCCCAGCTCCCTCAGCCTCTCCTCACAAGGAAGGGGTTCCACTCCCTCCATCACCTGGGTGTCCCTGCGCTGGGCTCTTCCCAGGAGTTCTGTGTCCTGCTTGAGCTGAGGGGCCCAGAACTGGGCACACTGTTCCAGGTGGGGTCTGACCAGGGCAGAGCAGAGGGGAGAAGGACCTCTCCTGAACAGCACAGGTCCCAGCACTGACCCTGAGGGACCCCCCACTAGACCCAGCCCTCCAGCCAGACTCTGTCCCATTGATCAAAACTCACTGGCTTCTCCTCTCCAGCCAGCTCTCCCTCCACCTCACTACTCCACCTTCCAGACCACACTTCCTCAGTTTATCCACGAGGATGCTGCAGGAAACAGTGTCAGATGCTTTACTGAGGTCAAGGTAGACCACATCTACTGCCCTACTCCTCCAGCATCCTTGCTCCATGAAGCATCCATCCAAACCTACTCCCACACAGCTGCCCCCACAACCCCCACTACACCAGCCACCAACAACCCAGGGCTGGGCACCACCACAGATGTGGCCAAGAAAAGCAAAAGCTCTTTGGGTTTGCAGGGAGGAAGGAGAAGTTCCTGCAGCCCTGCCTCCTCCAGCACAGCCCCGCTCAGCTGCCCAGCTTGGAAGTGCTTGGCTCTTCTCCCCACCTTGTAAATAAGTGATTACTGTCATCAAAATAATTAAGCAGCCAAGGCTTTTAAGTGACTAATAGAAGGCAGTAATTGATACGTGTGAGGTTTGTGGAGGTGATGGAGCCCTTTTAGCTGTTTGCATGGAGTAGGCACTTTTTTCTTGGGTTTGGTGGGGGGTTTTGAACATTTTGAGGGCACAGAAAATACTATATGGAAGCCTGAAGAGTTACCCTGCTGCCCTCCCTGCAGAGCTGAGTGATGCACACCCTGCCACGCTCTCCTCACCTACCACCAGTGCTTCCAGACACCAACACCAGCCCTCGTGTGACCACTCACTCATCCATCCCAGCAGGATTCTGGTGGTCTGTAGAGCACTGTGATACCCCAAGGAGGTGCCAAACAGCTTCAGCCACCACTGACCTGGGAGCTCCGGGCTTTGCCCAGACTGGGAGATCACACCACATCCAGGACTGGTGGGGTCCTCCCAAGCCCAGCCTGGGACCTGTGAGGTCACAGTTCACATCTGGATTTGCAATGTTAACTTTATAAAAGGGCTGGGAATAACACAGTCATCATCACTGCCTGTAATTACCTGCCAGGAGGGTGCAGAGAGGTGGGCGCTGGTCTCTTCAGCCAGGGGACAGGAGCTGGGACAAGGGGCACTGGGCTCAAGCTGGGCCAGGGCAGGCTCAGCTCAGCTGGGAGGGCAAAGTTCTTCCCTGGCAGAGTTGTGGGGCTGTGGCACAGGCTGCCCAGGGAGGGGCTGAGTCACCCCCTGGGTGTGTTGAACAGAGGGGAGATGAGGTGCTCAGGGATCTGCTTTAGCTTAGGATGGGAATGGTTGGACTTGAGGATCTCAAAGGGCTTTTCCAACCTGGTGATGCTGTGACTCTGTGAATTAACTGGGGAGATGGAAAGAGTCTTCTGGGATCAAGGCTGCTCCTGGGGTAAGAGAAGTTTTCAGCTAAGAAGCAGTGGGACATCGTGCTAACATCACCTCTGCCTCCACTTTTACTACCAGGAGGGAATTAAATGCAGCTACTGCCAAAAATAAATGGAAAACTAAATAAAAACCAGCGGAGGAACAGAGGGAGGAGATATAAAGACATATGAGACTGCAATGACTGATGGAGTTGGGAAGGAACTGGAGGTGATCAATGAGAAGCTGCTAAAACGTTTGCACAGTGATGAATGCAGCCAGGGCAAGGGTGTACCAAAAGTGGAGTTACTCAGGGAGGACACAAACAGGACAGAGAGGAGAGGAACAGGAATGGTACCTGGAACACCATGAGGGCTCTGGAAGGAGTTTTTGGAAGAGGGAAATGGGAAGAAATGCAGCGTGGTTTCACCACAGGTGCCAGGGAACCTGGGGACTGAGGTTCCAAACAGGAGCAAACCAGCAGATCTAATCCAGGCTGCCTTCAAGACATCCCCACACTGCCTGCCAGGGAGGTGGCTGCTGGTGGGAGAGCTCCCAGAACCATAGAATATACTGAGTTGGAAGGGACTCATAAAGATCACCATGTCCAACTCCTAAGATCACGGGGTTGGGGCAAGAGTCATGAGGTGGGCAAGGACCTGGGCAGAGGAGATGAAGCCCAAAGCATCCCCTGGTTGCCAGGCAGCCTCCTCTCAGCCAGTCTTTGGCTCTCTGTAGCTCAGCTTGAATTTCACCCCACGTAAGGGTTTGACCCTGAATCAGTGACTTGCTGTCCTGGTGAAGGCATCCCATGAGGCTTCAGCTCCATAGGGCACGTCAGCGAGCTGCTGATGGGAGATGGAGCAGGGATGCTGGAGGTAAGGTTCACCATTGAGAGACTGAGGGAGGTACCAGCACCTGATGGGATGCAGCAGGGACAAGGAAACAGACAAAACTGGTGGGAGAAGACACCTTCTGGAGGTGTGGACAAAGAACAAACTGGTTCAGGCTGAGAGGTGAGCAGGATAGGAAAGGGATGGGCCAGGTGGTCACATCCCCACCAGCTTCTCCATACCTGTCTGCTTCCAGGAACACCAGTCACAGCTGGGATGTGCCCCTCCAGGCTCAGGAGCTACATCAGTGCAGGAGAAGAGCCAGGTGAGCTCACACCAGCCACTCTGAAATACCTGGATGGATGAGACAGAGGAGCCACCACCCACGAGGAACATGTGTAACATCTCCTCCACGCAGGACCTGGCCCAGAGCAGGGCTAGGTGCTGAAACCCACGACACCCACCCGTGGGCAGCAGCCACGGGGGTGCCCAAACCTTGGAGGAAGCCTCTGAGCCAACCCTGGTGTCCAAACACCTCCCAGGCAACCAAGCACCTCTGGAGCCGCGGGATGAAGGTGAGTGAGGTGGAGACGCTCCCGGTCCCCTCCGCAGGGACATCACCAGCCCAGAGCTCCATCCTCAACAAAGGGTGAGGCTGCCAGCTGCCCCCAGCGCCCGCAGCCCCGCGGGGGGCTGGCAACCAGCAGCAAGCTGCTAGCAGATGGCAGAGACGCAGGGGGGCACGGGGATGGGGTTGTGGGGGGGCAGGAGATGCTGGTGGTGGCTTCCAGGAGGGATGGCCGCAGCCGAGCCGGTTCCTGACCGGGCAGACAGCTTGCATATGGATAAACAACGAGATCATTACAACCTTTGGGGGGGGGAGGGATATGAGGGGGGGATGGAGGGGGAGAAAAGCCCATGGCTGCAGCGTTCTCCTCCTGCCGCCAGCTCCTGCAGCCTGTACATCCCACCCAGCTCCCTTGGCAGCCTCAGCACAGGCAAATTACTCTCCACAAAAGCCCTGGCTGGAGCTTGGTGTGAGCTACAGCTGGGGAACCGTTTATCTATTGATAGACCCCCATTGTCAGGGCCTGGGTTTGGGTTTCGTGCGAGCAAGCGATTTGGGAAAGGAGGAGGGGGTGTGGGGGGGAAAATCTCCCACAAAAATGACAACTCCAAAAAAAAAAAACCCCTAACAACCCACAAACAAACAAATAAAGAGGGAGAGAGACAATACCCGGCAGCTCACAGGGTTTCCAGGCCTCTGCCAGCTGGGAAGCAAAGCCTATGAAATATGCATCATGCCAGACAAAGCAAACTGAAAGGCTTGGCTGAGGAGCTGTAATCCTTTCCTGAGCACTGGAGCCAGGCAGGGGCACAGCATGTCCCCAGGATGCCAAGGAGGGGGAAATGGGAAAAGAAACCTGGGAAGAACTGTTCCCGAGGGCAGGGAGTGATGGGATGAGCAGCAATGGGTTAAACTAGAGCTGGGAGGTTTAGAGGAGACATGAGGAAGAAGTTTTTCCCTCTGAGGGTGGTGGATTCCTGGCACAGGGTGCCCAGAGAGGTGGTGGAGGCCCCATCCCTGGGGACATTCAAGGTCAGGCTGGATGGGGCTCTGAGCGACCTGCTCTAGTGAAGGTGTCCCTGTCACTGCAGGGTGGGACTAGATGGGCTCTGAAGGTCCCTTCCAACCCAACACATCCTATGATTCATAGGATGAGGAGTGCTTCTCTGGGCACTCAAGGACAGCATCTCTCCAGGGAAACACACTCCTGCACTGGGAGGAGACAGGAGACACTGTGTCTGGGTGCAGGCACAGGCACCTCCTCCAGCCCTGTCCCACAGGAGCTGCAGAGCATCCTGAACCGTGCAGCAAGGGACGGTGTCAGGCTGGAGCATCTCAGGGGTGGCAGCTCCAGGCAGGGCACAGCCAAGAGTCAGATTACCCATGGCCCCACATCAGCCAACAGTCAGATCGCCCATGGCCCCACAAGGAGTGGGAAACCAGTACAGGAAACCAGCTCCCAGCTGAAGGTTCAGTGAGGACGAGCAAGGAAACAGCTGGAAAACCCAAGTGAACCGGACACAATGGAGCACAAGGCTTGGGAAAGCTGCAAGGAGATGGGAGCACGTGTGGGAAAGGGATCCAGTGCCCGAATCAAGGCATGGGAGGGAAGAGCAGTCACCCAGAGAACTTCCAGCTAAGCAGGTGATGGATCTTCAGGGATGTGCCAGAAACCAGCCTTGCAAACCACAGCAGTCCCTCGCTGCGGGCGCAGGGGGCACGGCAGAGCTGAAACACCCCCCTCCCTGCTCCCAGCACCCACACGCTGTCCTCCCCCACGCTGCCGAGCTCCTGTTGGCATCTCACTGTAGCAGGATGCACAAACACATCCAAAGGGCGACAAGGCGAAAGGAAAGGGTGCAACACCCCAGCGTCTGATGGGAGAGACGGCGTTTTGGGGGGTGGGGAAGAAGCAGCTCCAAGAGAATCTGTTGTTGTCTGCTGCCAGGAAGGAGCAGGAGGCTGAAAACCTCAGCCCAGCACGAGCGGGGAAGGGGGTGACCTTGTGAGGCTCCATGTGGCTCAGCGACTCATCTCCTTGGCAATGGCAGGTGGAGGAGAGAGCCTCTGCTCGCAGTCGGGAGGGTTCCTGCACAGGGCTCTGAGGTGTGAACGCCTCGCAGATTGGCCTGACAACACGCCTGACCCCCCAACCCTGGCATGAAGATCACCTGCCAGCTGGTGAGAAGGGACGGTGGGGAGCACCGGCGCCCACCGGGGTGCTCAGCATCCTACCGGGGTGCTCAGCATCCTGCCCGGGTGCTCAGCACCCCATCAGAGTGCTCAGCATCCTGCCCGGGTGCTCAGCATGCTACCCAAGTGCTCAGCATCCCACCCAGGCACTCAGCATCCCACCAGAGTGCTCAGCATCTCACCCAGAGTGCTCAGCATCCCATCCAGGTGCTCAGCAACCCACCAGAGTGCTCAGCATCCCAGCCCCACCACCATCATTCCACCAGGATCCCCCTGGCTTTGGGGGTCCCCACCACACCCCCAGCCAAGGCGCTATACGCCCCAGAGCCCTCCTGCAAGGGACATGAGGGAACACTTCAGTGTCCCTTCTCCTGTGAGGCAAAGAAAAGGCCATAGCAGGGCTGCGTGGGTCTTCTCACCCCAGGGACAGGCCCTCCATCGTGGAGGAACTGGTTTTACACACAGCCAGCCCTTCCTCTGACTGGTGGAGCGTGATGAGCGCTGGGGCTGTCAGCTCCTCCTCGTTTGAAAGGAATCCCCCTGGGGTGCTCCCCTCTGACACCAGTTACTACCCAGGCGTGATGCACACAGCCTGCCAGCAGCAGGGGCAGCTCAGGGCTGGGGTGGGCAGCAGGTGAGGCTTCCTGCCTGCAGCCCCGGGTGCCAAGCAGGGATGTTACACCAGGGGTAGGTCTGTCACCATGGATGCCACTTGGCTGTGCCATGCCACGTCACCCTCCACACCCAGGCCACGTACAAACCAGACTCTGGCCATCTCCACACGTCCAACCAAGACTTGCTCAGAGCAAGGGCTTTTCCTACCCCCCTTGCTCTTCTGACAGCCCCAGGGACAGGGGCAGTGAATGCTGCTCTGCTCCTGGAAGTACTGAGGATGTCCCAGAGCCACCCAGTGTCCCTGAGGGTGGCCTGAAGCATCCAGCGGTGTTCTTCTCCCTTCAGCCTGAAGAAACTCCCAGTTAATCCAGCACAAGGTTGGTGAGATGGGGACAGCCTTTCAGAGAGGGACTAACCCTAGAGCCAACACCCAGAGGCAAACTCCACCACCTCCCCACGCCCTCCCTGGCTGATGTCTTGAGATTTCACCAGAACATTCTAAACATGCTTGTTTGGCATGTCCAGGGTGGGATCCAGCACCCTGTTCCTGCACCACAACTCAACCTGAGTGCACAGGGGCTGCCCATGGTCCCACTGGCTCCTCTGGCAACAGGGAGGGGGGAAAGGAACAAAAAGAGACCAAGAAAAGGGCTTTCTTAAGCCTTTGGCCAGTCCTTACGCCAGCAGTGGCTCTGATGTGCCCTGTCATAGACTGGGAAGCTCCTCTCAAGCCCTTGGCATGTCTGCAGCATGATGGGGAGCTGTTTCCCTGGAGGCATGGGTGAAGCCAGGGAGTTCAGGCTGCATCTCCTGCCTGCCTGTCTCCCACCTGTCTCCCCCTGACACATGCACACAACTGCCAGCATCACAGCATCATTCCTCTCACACACACAGCATCCACCTGCTCAGCTGAGCCCCTCCATCACCTGGCTACTGATCTGCTGGAGGCGACGTGACCGGCACCCACGAGGTGGGTGGGATTGCAGACCCCAGTGAGCTGCTCGCGGGGGGACAGACCCGGGATGTGGCAGCAGGACACCCTGGACCTCGTGCTGGAGGCTGTTTCTGCAGCGGGGAACACACAGCACCCCAAGAAAGGGGTGGGGACAGGGCCCCAACTGCTTCACCGTTGAGGCTGTCCAGCTGCTGAGATCCTGGAGCTGCTGGTGCAGATAGTGCTTGGCAGTTGGAGTGTGGTGTGGGGCTGGGTGTTCACAGAAACCCCATGGGTTGGTCCCTGCGCCACTTCAAAACAGCCCCAAGGCCTCCCCCAGCCCTGTCCTTCCAGTTCTTACTGCCAAAACCCTGCTCAGACCCAGGGGAATACACGCAGCCCCATTTCCAGCCTTCCCAGTACTCACCCGCTCCACCAGACTGCCCAGTGGCTCCTTAAACCCGGGTCTGTGTTAATTCCCATCCACACCTTGTCCTTACCTTCTGCAGCAAGCTCCAACTCCCTGCCCTGGCTTTCCAAGACCAGGCACTGCTTAACCCACCACCTTCCCCTGGGCATCAACAGCCTCAGCAGACACATCATCGTCATCATCATCATCTTACACTGCAGCCCTTATACCGTAAGGGGAACAGCGGAGTAGAGCCATGGGATTGTCTTGGTTGGATGGGACCTGCTGGATCATCAAGTCCAACCACCGCTCTAACCTACCAATCTCCAACTAAACCATGTCCTTCAGCAGCACATCTAACCCTCTTTTAAATCCCTCTGGGGATGGAGGCTCCACCAATTAACTAACACAAGAAAGAGGGAACCCTGAATAGCATCACCGAGCTCCTGGACAGTGTCAGCCCCCAGGGCTCCAAAGGGCTGGGGAGGAGAGAACTTCTCAGGAGAGGGAGGGAAGCAGCAGAGAAGGTGTCTGAGCACTACCTGTGTGTGGTGTTCATCTCCCTGAGCGTGGATGGTGTAGGAGCGACCACCGTCCCTCAAGGTCCCGGTGACAATGCGCACTTCCACCCCTGGGAGCGGGGTGCCCACTGAGCCTGCGGAGGAGAAGGAGATGGGAAGAGCTGGGCGACCTCCAGGGAACAACGAAATCAAGGATGCAAAAGAGCAGCTGCTCGGCTACCAGTGGCATCTGCGGGCTGCTCCAGCGCTGAAGAACCTCCTAGCAGGGGGTTCCCCCTGGGGAGGGCGTGTAAATGGGGCTGCTGTTTGCTGAGCAGGCAGTGTGGGGAATGCCGTGGAAAACAAATGTGTCTCCAGCCCTCAGCAGTCTCTCTTGGCCAGCCTTTGAAGACATCAGCTTCTGGGCTCAGTGATGAAGCTGTCTTTTCGTTTTTACAATAAATAAATAACTAAGGCACCCTGAAACCCACCTGAAGAGGTGAAAATAAGGAGCTGAGTGATTCATTCCTACAGCAGCTCCTGCTTCCCTAGCCCCTGGACCCCACAGGGAAGGGAAAGGCTTAACAGTGTGAGAATTGCCAGGGATTATCTCCCTTTTATGAGACATCAATACACCCTACATAAAACATCAGAGGAGAAAAGCAGGGAGCAAATCCCTGCCCTTCTTCCCCAGGTTTCAATTTTCAAAGCTGGGGAACCTGGCACAGTCTCACTAACAACAGTGATTAAGCTCCTGCTACCCAGAGCTCCCCAACCTGTGGCTCCCCAGCCCTTGCTCTTCCCAGCAGGCATCTGAAGGTGCAGGAGAAAGGGCAGCTTTGTTCCCCTGACCTCCACCTCACCAGGGGCTCAGCAGCACCAACTGGGAGTCGTGGGCATCTGCCAGCTCATGGGGTTTTGCCCTGTGTCTGGATGGCAGGATGAAGGCGGTGACTTCCATCCCCTGCGCGTGGGGAAGAGGGATGGTGGCACAGAGCAACTGGTGGCACAGAGACTGGATGGCTCTGAGCTTGAATCCCTGTATATCCATGGGGATGATCCAAGGGCTGGAGCACCTCTCCTGGGAGAGTTGGGCTGATTCAGCCTGGAGAAGAGAAGGCTCTGGGAGGGACCTTCCAGCACCTTCCAGCCCCTGAAGGTGCCTGTAGGAAGCTGGGAAGAGCTGTTCCTGAGGGAATGGAGTGATAGGATGAGGGGGGATGGTTTTAAACTAGAAAAGAGGAGATTTAGGTTGGATGTGAGGAAGAAGTTCTTCCCTCTGAGGGTGGTGGATCCCTGGCCCAGGGTGCCCAGAGAGGTGGTGGAGGCCCCATCCCTGGGGACATTCAAGGTCAGGCTGGATGGGGCTCTGAGTGACCTGCTCTAGTGAAGGTGTCCCTGCTCACTGCAGGGTGGGACTGGATGGGCTCTGAAGGTCCCTCCCAACCCAGCGCATCCTATGGTTCTACAATGAACCTGGACAGGCTGTGCAAGACCTGGAGCTCAGCTCTGCCTTCCCCTCACCACCTGTACATTTGGGTACAGGTGGCATTTTCCCTACCCTGGCCTCACCGCCCTGCTCCAGCCCTGGAGATCTGGTACCCGTGACATCATGAGTTTGTTTGCTACACTGGTCAGTTGCCATGGCAATCGATATGTCGTCGTAGCCCAGATTTATGGCATCCCTGCAGGATCAACTCAGAGCAGATGGGCTCTGAGGGAGTGAAGGTTTTATTGCAGTGGAACTACCCCAACAATTAGCAGATCTGGCAAGAAATAAACAGGCAGCGACACCACGGTTCTGTTCAGCCTGAAACTGCCTCCAGCATCCAGGTCAGCCAGCGTGTGGCCAGGCCCAAGGGTGCTTGGGATGCTCTCATCTCACAGCCAGACACTGCCAGGAGTTGGAGCTGGGGGACTGTGGCAGGGTGAGGGGGAGAAGTCACCAGGAGAAGCACCCAGAGGTGCCACATAGAGGTATTTATGTGTCTGAAGCTGCCCCCTGACACTGTAGACTCCAGGAAGACTCAAAGCAAGTACCAGGTGATGGAGAACACCTGAAATGTTTCACTGTGAAGCTTGCTGAAGCTACCTTCTAGGCTTCTCTGGGAACATCTTCCCTGGTGTGACAGATGCCCTGTGTGAACCCCTTACAACCCACCCACGAGACGTGGCAAGGGGACAGCAGGCAGAAACCCCAACGCCAGCCTGGCAGAGCCCACCGAGGGAGCAGCAGCCATCAGGGGCTCTCACAGACCTCCCATCTCTGGAAGCTTCCACATGAAGATGAGATGGACAGATGCCTTCCTGGGAGCTCCTGACCTCAGTGTGGAAAGGTCAGGGAGCGATTCAGCAGGGCTGGGTGATCAGTGCCTGCTTCCCAGCCTGTGAGGATGGAATACCCACGGGCAGCTCAGTGCTGTGCTGAGGACACAGAGATGGCACCGTGTTTCCTGGTGCTTCAGGTCACTGCTACCCCACACAGCTCCATCAGTTGGCTTCTACCTGGCTGAAGTAAAATAATGTGTAAAGTAAGGGGGCTGGTTCCTTATATTCAGTCTGGAAAAGGCTTCCACAGACTCCCAGCATCACAGGGGTGGGAAGGGCCCTCCAGAGCCCATGGGGTCCAACCCCCTGCCAAAGCAGGGTCCCTAGGACAGGGCACACAGGGCGGTGTCCAGACGGGGCTGGAATCTCTCCAGAGAAGGAGACTCCACACCCCCTGGGCAGCCTGGCCCAGGGCTCCCTCACCCTCACTGGGAAGAAGTTCTTCCCCACATTGGGGGGAACTCCCTGTGCTCCAACTTGAGCCCATCACCCCTTGTCCTGTCCCCACAGACACTGAGCAGAGGCTGCCCATGTCCCCCTGTGTCCCACCCTGCAGCTCTTGATCCCCAGGGATCAGATCCCTCTCAGTCTCTTCTCTCCAGGCTGAACAGCCCCAGCTCCCTCAGCCTTTCCTCACAGGGGAGATGCTCCAGGCCCTTCAGCATCTCCCTGTCCCTCCTCTGGACTCTCTTCAGGAGATCCCTGGCTGTTTTATCCCAGGGAGCCCAGCACTGGACACAACACTCCAGGTGGGGCCTGAGTAGTTCTGGTAGGTAAGAGAAATGATAAACCTGGAAATCAACAACTGTAAAGGCTGGAAACGCTCCCAACATGGATCAGAGCTACAGAAACCCAACAGCACTGACAAAACTCGTGCAAGAACAACGACTGGAGCTCCTCAGGCCCATCCACCACGGCAAGATACACCCCGAGCTGACTCCGACAGGTCAGCAGAAGGCTGAGCCCATTCCCAAAGGAACAGCACCAGCAGTCCTGGCTTTACCAAGCCCGAGCAGAAGGAGGTGGACACTCCACACTGGTTTCCTTTTGGCCCAAGGGGAAACTGAGGAAAACTCCCCTCTGGCTCCCTCCGAGCTCCCTCTCCAACCTGCATGCTCAGGGATGCTGGCTCCCTGCCCGTGGTGTCAGGGAAGGAGTCACACTATTATTCTTTCACCACTTCTCTTCGGTTTGAGAGAAAAAAAAAACCCTTGTCAGCTCTTCCCAGATAAATTTAATTGGCCCTGAGGTCTGTGTCCCTGGGTGCCTGGGGACCTCGGTGCTGCTACGTGTGGTGGTGTCCCCTGAGGATTGAAACAGGCCAACGATAAGGCACTCAACGAGCTCACTGTCAACAATACACGGAGTCCCCGCTGTAGGAGCTATTAGCTGCCTCTGATCTAAACCTCCAATTAAAGTGGTGATTAGGCCCAGCGAGGCATTCTCCAGCCATGAATTATTCATCTCCCTTCACAGTAACAGCACCGGGGGGATTAGAATGAGAGCTGGTGAAAACAGAGGCATTTTAAGCAGGGTTTTAACCGTGTACAAGCAAACATTTATCTTTCAGATCTTTCATCTTTCCTTCTAGAAATTAAAGGGTCCCCCCCACCCCGTACCCACCCCCTCCCACCGGCGCTGTGGGTGGGCAGTGCTGCTGCACCGCCACAGGCACCGGTACCATGGGCAGGGCAGGCAGGTGATGAGGATTCGACCCTTCTCCGGCCACACTGAGTGGGTGGAAGCAGGTGAGGGACATCCCTGGACCTGTCCTCAAAGGCAGGAGCTCCGGAGGCAGCAGAGAAGGACGAAGGACACGCGCTGCTCCTGCTCCAAGAGGCCCCCTCCCCGGCAAGCATCCCTGGGCTCACCCATGGGATGAACTGCTGTGTTTGCAGAGCTCCTTTTCCAAAAGAAAGCTGATTATCCCTTCAGGGGCGTGCAGGTCTGTGGTCACCACTGCCCAGCATCTGTTCCTGTAGCACCAGCGCTGGCTGAGGTCTCTTCTCTGGACACTTCAGCCCTCATGCCCAGCCTCTGGTCCCAGCCCAACCCTGCATCCGACTCTGGATCACACCAGATGCTCTGCTGGTACCTGCTGATCTCACATACCAGCCTCTAACAGGGCACTACACTGACAGCTCTTCCCCAGCTCTAGTAAACCCTGCCTCAGTTTCACCTGCCTGCTTCCCAACTTTTTTATCCCAGGGAGCCCAGCACTGGACACAACACTCCAGGTGGGGCCTGAGCAGGGCAGAGCAGAGGGGGAGGATCTCCTCCTGTGACCTGCTGGCCACACTCCTTTTAATGCTCCCCAAGGGCCACGGGATGCCACAACACCCAGGACAGGGTCCCCCAGGTAACACTGGACCCCCTGAGGAGACCAAGACAACGCACACGGTGCGCACGCAGTCAGCACGTGAGGAGGAGGAGGAGGAGGAGGAGGAGAGGTGCAGTGGTGGGCTGGGATGCTCAGCAGACAGATGGCCACGTTTTTAACCAAAGGGGGATGTGGAGGGCACTACATATTTGTGATGTTTCAGGTCAATCCATTTCTAGCTTAAGTAAAGCACAGTTCTTGAGAGGAGTTGCAGAGCGTGGCTGAGAGAAGCGAGGGAAGCCAAGGAGAGAGCAGCACCACAGCACAAGGGGGTGTGGTGATTTCCAGCTCCTGAAGGGTCAAGGGACTTGCACTAAAACAAGAGTGAGCAGACAGCCCATGTCAGTGTCCAGCACCAGTTGGTTGGTCACAAACTGCTGCCTGGGGAACCCTGTGGCAACACCATGCCCAAACAGACCTTCACAGAGCAGGAGCTGAAGATGCAGTCCCACCACAATGCTTGTACTAAGACATAATGAAGCACTGAGTGACCCACCAGCTACTTCCCACATGCCTGCATCCCTTCCTGGCTTCCCAACCACCAGCAGCATCATTCCCACTGCAGCCTGCCCCCCAGTCACCCCAAACGGTGCCTAGATGTCTACTGAGAAAAGGATGCAGCCCAATGCCTCCCAACACCCTGCACCCTCCAGAGCCTCCTACCTGGGACACGGACTCCATGCAAGGGGTTAGAAAGCGCCATCCCAATCTCAGTCATCCCATACCTCTCCAGCAACGTGTGCCCAGTGATGCTCTTCCACTTCTCCAGGACAGGCACTGGCAGGGCTGCAGAGCCTGACACCATTAACCTGCATGAGGAAAACCCAGATAGAAAAGTATCCAGGACCACCTTAGCTCTGGGGAGTCTGGCTTGCATAAAGCCTGGTCCTACATAAAAAAACTTAAGATGGAAGCCCCAAAGCCCTTTAAAATGCTACCAAGAGTGTTCAGAAGCTAATATGGTGTTTAAGTTATGATGGGACAGCCTCCTAAAAGAGATACTGGGGTACAAGCCTGGGTTGGAGGACAAGGTCCTTAGTCTTGCGTTATGTAGGGTGACACTTAGGGATATGGTTTAGCACAGGACAGGAACAGTTGGACTTGATGATCTCAAAGGTCTTCTCCAACCTTGTGATTCTGTGATTCTGTACAATGAGTGTGCAAGACCCCTGCTGGCTTCACCCTGCAAGAGTGGCTGGTAATTAAATAACATCACCCAGGTGCTTATTAAAGGGACTCAAAGCACAACCAGCAGCACTGCAAGGGCGTGATGGGAGAAGAAAGCTCCTCAGATCCACCATGGAGATGGCCAGGCACCAGCAGCCCTTGCCTGGAGAGGGGGCATCGCTCACCTACCTGATGTTCTGCTGGCAAAAGGCATGCACAAAATCCTGGACGTGGGGCTGAGTGAAGTGCTGGTCGTAATACTCGATCAGCTTGGCATAGATGGTGGGCACGGCCATGAAGACGCTGATGCGGGGAGCTTGGGAGCTGAGGATCTTTTTCCAGACCTGGAAGGGAAGGGGACACATGCATGAAGACACAAGGTGTAGAGGGAAGTGGCTGACTCCTCAGCATCCCTGAAGAGTTTTCCACGTGAGGGTTCTGGAGGCACTTCACAGGGCAGCGAGCCCCATCGCTGCTCCTTTGCGTGGCGCAAAGGGAAACTGAGGAACAGGAGCACACCAACTCAAAGCCACCCTGGGCTGGCCACAAACAGGAGTGCAAACGATTAGAAAGCCTGTTGTGTGCACCTCATCATGTGCAGAACAAGGGCTCCCACCCCTCACTGCATCCCTTAAAGCCCAGCACTCAACCCTGATCCCACCAGCTCACCCACCCACTCACTGAGCACAGGAGGAAGGAAATGGGGTTTGTCAGCACTGTCATCTCACAGCCAAGAACTTGCTTGTGAAGACAGAAGCTTGGGGCAGAATTGGTTAATTCCCTTGTTGTGCACAGCTTGGAGCTGGCCACTACCCTGGAGAGCGGCTTGGCCAACCCCCTCTTCCCAAGAGGAACGGTCCCTGTGGGATGGGGGTTCTTCAGCCCACTGACCTGCTAATAGGGGCAAATTCCAGGAGCTGGCTCTGCTGGGGTAGGGGGTGAAGACCAAGAGACCCCCCCCAGCTGCTGCCCTGGTTTTGAGCAGCCCTACCTGGGAGCAGCTCACGGCAGGGAAAAGCTATGAACACCACGATGGGGGCCATTCCTCCCACACCTTCCCTCTCTGCCCCCCTAGGGAAGCTCTTCCCAAGAGAGGAACCATCCAAAGCCATCAATAACCGAGGCTCTGGTGACAGTCTCCTCTTTCCCTTCGCTCCAGTCCCTGCCCTGCTGTTGACAAATGTGTTTCCTAACGGGTGCTGACACCCCGGGCAGGCTCTCCCCCTGCCCCTGCACGCTCAGCTGCACACGGCTGTGTGTGATGGTGAGGAAAAGCTGGGATTGATGGGGGGAGCAAGCGATTCTCCTTCATGCTGCCACTCTGCCCCTTCCCCTCCGTCCCGCTCGCTTGGGCTCCGTTCCATTGCTCTCCCCCTCCCTGTGTCCCACAGTCCACTGCTTCAGAACAATCAGCTCCTAAAAAAAGATAACAACACCCCTCTCTCCCCCCCCCCCGCTGTTCCTCACTGTTCCTCCCCCCAGGGCTCAGTCCTGGGTCCAGTTTTGGTGAACATCTTTATCCATGGCCTGGGTGAAGGGATCGGATGTTCCCCCAGTAAATTAACTGGTGGTGCTGAGCTGGGAGGACGTGTGGGTCTGCCTGAGGGTGGGCAGGCTCTTCAGAGGGGTCTGGCCAGGCTGGAGCCATGGGCTGAGACCAACGGGATGAGGTTCACCAAGGCCAAGGGCAGAGTGCTGCCCATGGGACAGAACAACCCTGAGCAGAGACACAGGCTGGGGGAGACTGGCTGGAGAGCTGCTGGTGGAGAAGGACCTGGGGGTGTTGGGTGACTGTGACTGACCATGAGCCAGCAGTGTGCCCAGGGGGCCAGGAAAGCCAAGGGCATCCTGGCTTGTGTCAGAAATAGTGTGGCCAGTAGGTCTGGGGAGGGGATTGTGCCCCTGGACTGGGCACTGGGGAGGCTGCACCTGGAGTGCTGGGTCCAGTTCTGGGCTCCTCACCATCACAAGGACATGGAGGTCCTGGAGCGAGCCCAGAGAAGGGCAACCAGGCTGGGGAAGGGGCTGGAGGGCAAATTCTCTGAGGAGCAGCTGAGGGAGCTGGGGGTGTTGAGCCTGGAGCAGAGGAGGCTGAGGGGAGACCTTCTCCCCACCTGCCCTGCCCTGCCAGGAGGGTGCAGAGAGGTGGGCGCTGGTCTCTTCAGCCAGGGGCCAGGAGCTGGGACAAGGGGCACTGGGCTCAAGCTGGGCCAGGGCAGGCTCAGCTCAGCTGGGAGGGCAAAGTTCTTCCCTGGCAGAGTTGTGGGGCTGTGGCACAGGCTGCCCAGGGAGGGGCTGAGTCACCCCCTGGGTGTGTTTAACAGAGGGGAGATGAGGTGCTCAGGGATCTGGGGCAGCACAGGATAGGAGCAGTTTGACTAGATGGTCTTAGAAGTCTTCTCCAACCTGGTGATTCTGTAACAGAGCAGGATGCATCTGACAAAGGTGCTGTCCCACCCAACAGAAGGGAGCTCGTGCTGCATCCCAGCCCTGGGAAGGTCCCTGATCTGGTTGGGACAAATGGACAAGGTGGAACCACCCCCTCAACCTCTGGGGAGCTGAGATGGGAGTGCTCAAAGACGCCCTCAGCATGGGGAAAGCAGGGGACAAACATGACTTGCTGGGACTCGCAGAGGACATGCTCGGAGAGGGGACATCATGCTCCCCTGCAGAAACCCCACCTACCAGCATGATCCCCTAACCCAAGCTGGAATAGACAGAATTACATTTAGAGGGATCTAACCCCCACCATACTCCTCCTGGCCTCTTTCCCCAAAGACCTTTCTCTCTTTGACCCCCCCCCCACCCAATACCTCTCCCATTGGAGGCAGCAGGATGGACCAGGGAGCTCTGCAAAGGCTGCTCTGCTCAGCCTGGTGCTCCCAAAGGCTGCCAGGCAGGGAGAGATAGGTGATGGCAAGTGGGGATCAGAGCTGTGCCAACAGAATTGGTGGAAAGCAGGTGCTCAGGGCTGTTTGAGCCTGGCCATGTGGCTTTTTGGTTGGTGGGTGGGTGGGTTTGGGTTTTTTTTTGCTTTCCCAAGTCCACAGCAGCTGGGGAGCGCAGCCAGACTTCCAGCCTGGCCAGGCAGCAGTTATTTTCACATGAATTTTGAAAAAAAAGCACCCTAAACCCCAAAAAGCATCGCCCCCAGAAGCAGCAGCTCTCTCCCACCACCCTGGTGTCCCCTGTCCTCCCAGACAAAATCCTCCCTACCACCGCTCCAGCAGCTCTTCCTTGTGTCAGTCCGACTCGCCCCAGCAACAGCCCCTTCCTGAAGATAAGCAGCTGCCTTTGGATTCGTGCCACCAGCTGCTGGGGTGATGTGCTGACAGCCAAACATCTCCACCTGCTCTGCTCCTGCTCAGCCAAATCCGGATCCAGCCCACGTGTTTTAAGGGTACCGGTACCAAGCTGGCAGCCCCATGCTCTTCACAGACCCTGAGCTTTGCGGGGGGAGCTTTTGTCACCACCCAGCCAGCTGTAACAGCCATTTCTGGTTTCAAACTGTAGCTTCAAGGTTTGAGAGAAGGATCTGGGAAAGCCTCGTTACCTGGGACTCATCAATCAAGGCTGGGGCTTGGACAGGCTGGTAGCAAGAGGCCAGCGCTGCCCTTGCAGCGCCCGGCATCCTCCGGCACCGTCAGGCCCTGAGCAGCACAATCCATCTCCCCTTCTCTGTTATCCCACCTGTCGCTGTCACCACATCAGCTACCTGGGGACAGGGTATTGGCAGCCCATCATCTCCCTCTGTTTTGCTCACTGGATACCTCAGGGCTCCAAGAGCTTTTAAAAAGCCATGGATTCTGGAGGCAAGCACGGCACGGCGTGCCACCACCCAAGGGAAGCAGCAGTCTGCTGGTGGAAGGTGTTCAGGAGATGGACCAAGGCTCCTTTTAAGATAAACAAGGGGTAGAAACAAAACATTTCTAACTGCCAGGGAGCAGGAGTGGAAACATCTTCCTATCAGAAATAACAGCAGGGAAAGGCCAGGGCAGGCTTGTGGCACAGCGCTGCCAGAGCCAGCAGGGAAACAGGAGAGGTTCTGTTCCCAAGAGCCTTCCCACCAGCCCAACATTCCTGATTCTCTTCCCCTCCCACTCTGCACAAAGCGTGTCCAGGCAATTCCGTAGGCTGGCCAGGGGGATTCTGCCACCAGTAAGTTAAAGAGATTAACCCACCCAAGTGGGTAGAGAACAATCTCAGCTCTAAGGCTTGTCCCGTATTGCTTCCCGCCCGCAGACGGCACCGTGCTGAACGAGGGATGCAGGCTGGCCCTTCCATCCAGCAACCTTCCCAACCAGCCCCTCATAGAATGGCACGGGTTGGGAGGGACCCCAAGGATCACAGAGCTCCAACCCCCTGACACAGGCAGGGACACCAACCTCCAGGCCTGGAGCTACACAAGGGTGCCCAGGGCCCCAGCCAACCTGGCCTTCAACACCCCCAGGGACGGGGCACCCACCCCCTCTCTGGGCAGCCCCTCACCACTCTCTCTGCAAGATCTTCCCCCCAATCTCTCCTCTCCCCCTTCCCTCCTCCAGCTTCACTCCAGCCCCTTGTCCTGCCTTTTAAACCCTCCCTATGCTGCAGGCACACGGAGAGGAGCGAGCGCTTTCCCCAGGACCTGGTAAGATAAGTAAATCTGACAGGCTCTGGGTCCATTTCTATGTCCCCACACACATCACCAGACATTACTCCCTGACAGCCACTGAGGACAGACGGCAGAGCTGGGGAGATGGGGAGGAAAGCCAGGCCTGGGAGAAGCGATCAAATGTAAACCCATCCACCAGCAACCCGCTCCTCCTTCTGACAACCCCTCTTTGAGTCTGAAACACCATCACTCCTCTGAAGGCTCCAGAGATCAGCCCCCTCTCTGTGGAGTGGTTTTTCTTTTACTAATAAACTAAAAGAGCTGCCCTGAGTGATGGTCACAGGAGTGACAGATCCAGGGGGAAGCTCGTGGGGTGCACCTGTCTCCTTCCCAGAGGGAAGCAGGATTGCCAAGCCATAGATCAGAGGATCACCAGGTTGGAAAAGCCCTTTGAGATCATCAGGTCCAACCATTCCCATCCCAAGCTAAACCAGATCCCTGAGCACCTCATCTCCCCTCTGTTAAACACACCCAGGGGGTGACTCAGCCCCTCCCTGGGCAGCCTGTGCCACAGCCCCACAACTCTGCCAGGGAAGAACTTTGCCCTCCCAGCTGAGCTGAGCCTGCCCTGGCCCAGCTTGAGCCCATTGCCCCTTGTCCCAGCTCCTGTCCCCTGGCTGAAGAGACCAGCGCCCACCTCTCTGCACCCTCCTGGCAGGGCAGTGTAGGGGTGAGAAGGTCTCCCCTCAGCCTCCTCTTCCCCCAGCACAGCCCAGTGAAGGTATAAAGCAACCAGCCTGGATCCAGCAGCAAGAAGGACAGACATCCTGCTCATGGATGTAGCACAGGCTGCTCATCTTCCTTTGGAAGTCAGGGAGGGAACCGTATGACACAGCAGCAACCCCGGAGCAACACCTCACACACAAAGGTTTGATGAGTTGGGGTCTGTGGCACCCTCCCACCATAGGGAAGAGCCCCTGGGTAACAGTGTCCTCACAGCACCCCAGGGAACATGTCCCTCAGCTCACTCTGGGCACTTGTCCTTCCCACCAGGCCAAACAGAGGATGGGGATCTGAATAAGATTCACAATTCTGATGGCTCCAAGGGTGACGCTGTAGAACTGGGTGTGATTTTTAGAGGGCACGGTCCTCGGAGGCACCTCAAGTCAGACAGGCAGGAAGGCTGGCACCAGAACAGCAGCTCCTTGGGGAGCTTTAGGGCAATAAATCTGCATCTCAGCCTATTTATCCTGGAAGCAGTTGGAGGGCAGAGACAGCGTTGTCATTCTGCAGGCTCAGAACCTGCCCAGCAGAGCTGGGTGGGCAGCACACACCACAACTAGGTCACGCAGAGCTGAGGCTTCTAGAAAAGCTTCCTCCATCGCTCTGGGTTTTGGAATACTTCTATTTCCCCTCCCACACCTCAAAGACCCCCATCCCAGGGATCCCATCTCACATCTGATGTGAAGAGCTGACAGGGAGCCTTCTGTTATTGGAGCATCTGTCTCTTAAGGTAAGATTGGAGGTGGCCCAAGGCAAAGACAAGCAGGTCCTAGTGTGAGGCACCATCATTCCAGCTCAGAGTGAGCCCATGTCTGTCCAAAGCCTCAGCAGAGGAGCCTGCAAAGCAGACACTGACTTCGTGGCTCACCCCAAAATCCTCCTGTCCCCCAGGGTGCCCAACGCAGCCAAGTCCTGGTCTAGAATGGGGCCATCAACATGCAACTGTTGATGGCCATCGAGTAACAGCCACAGGACAGGGTGTGCTCAGCCTGAGCAGCCCCTGCTGAATGGATGCTGGCAAGGGGGAACAGCAAGAGGGAGTCACTGGGGAATGGGTGCTCTGGGTGCTCAGAGAAGCCATCAAAGAACGCTTGGTCACACGCTTTCTCAGACATCCAGCAAGGAGAAGGCTCACCTTGCACTCCTTCCTTAAGGAGAGGCACTAATCTCTTCTCTGGCCACCAACTGGCACCAAAACTGCACAAATCCAGGAGCTTTAAAGCATCTGCATAGAGAAAAACCCCAGCAGGCATCCCAAGCTGATGCAGAAGGAGCTGAGAAGCGCTGCCTGCAACCAGGACCAGCCCAGCTGGAGAAATAAACTCCACTTGGAACCGAGTTATGATGGGGAGATTGTACAGGGATGCTCAGGCTGCAGCTTGCTCTGGCTCCAAAGCAGGTTTCTGCCCTCCCAGTTCTCACCCTTGAGAAAAGAACAAAACAAACAACATCAGAGCCCCCTTTGCCCCACACAGCTGCTGGGAAGAACACACTTCCAGGCTCACTGCTGTTCTCCAACGCTTGTCACTGAAACATCTCCCCCACACCCTCCCCCAGTCAGCTGTGATTCCCAAGCGCCAGCAGCACACCCAGGTCCCTCTCCCAGCTTCTCCAGCCAGCAGCCTGTGAAGGGCTCCCTGGGGAGACACACCGCACCCCAAGGAGTACACACACCAGAGGACTTAGCACATCATGTACAAGTGGACTGTAATGCTGGAAATTAAGGGTCCATTTATAAACCCTTTATTAATAAATGATTAATAGATGCAGCCATATTTTTTAATGACTTACAATAAAAAGATGCTGCAAGAAGCTTAAGCACGACAGTCTTAACAGATGGTGCTATAAAGTGAATTATAACATGTACAGTAGCTAGTGCAGAGTAATGGATGTCCTCATTTAATAAAGAGAACCTGATTTTATGCAGCAACTCTCACGCTTGAGGCATCTCAATACACTTTAATGAGCCCTCCTGGCCTCAGCAATAGCTTGTGTGCAGCCACCGCCATCAGATGCTGTTTGAGTCACAGGGATGTTGGTCAGGACACTGGGGTTACTCCATAATCTTGATTTTATTTTGATTTTGTTTAACCTTTCCTTGGACAGCTACCAAAAAGCAGATGGAAGAGGGCTGAGAGATGCCACCTCCTAACACCGCGCTGCAGGGGATGACAAGGAAGCCATGGTCCAGGGCTCAAAACACTCTCTAACCAAGGGGGGGAAAAAAAAATATAGAGCAATATTATCATCCCTGAAACCAGACTGGCATCTGCATCCACGACTATAAGGCACGCCACAAATGATGTAATTTAATAAACACTGTAATAATAAAGTATTTATTTTGTATAATGAAGTGTTAGTGATTAGAAACCAAACACACATTGGGCATGCTGCTGCGGTTTCTCTTGAACCCTTGCCAGTATCACTCAAGGCTAAATATGTCTGCAGCAGGTTGAGAGTAAGTTCCTAGCCTTGTTTTGATCAGCCTGTCAAGTGTTTTAGCTGCCATTCGAGCTGCTTTCTATCACACTATAATCAGCTGCTTTCTCAAGGTGCAGGGGAGGGAGGGAAATAAAAGCACCCAGCAACACTCAGGCTCCTTTTGCCGAATCCTCTGCTGAAACTTGGGTGCTTTTTCAAGAGCTGATTCCAGTAGCAAAGGGCATTTTGTAAACAGCTGCTGAGAACAGGCTGGAACTGAGAGGCAGCTTGCATTAAACTCCACAGGAAAGGCTGAGTTACCCTCGCGTGCTTGCTTTGTAGTGTCCATCAAAGCACTGCCAGCTCCCTGGGGAAGCCCTTGGAAAAAATACAGGGAATTAGGGAGGGGGAGGGAAAAATAATAATGGAAAAGCAAATGACATCCTTCAGAGCCTGAGTGCACCTGAGAGCCCTGGGAAGAGCTTACCACACCGACCTCCCTGCCCAAGTTCAACCTCCTGGGTCACCAGGCGCCCTCCAGCTCTGTCCCTGCTCGCCCTTGGCTGTCAAGTGGAGGGGAAGGAGGGGGAAAAGCTTGGATCAGAGGAGGCAGGAGGGGTGTCCCGCTCCTGAACCCATCCTTCAGCGCCAGCTCATCGATTCGCAGATGTCTGGAGAGCGCGGAGAGCAGCACAAGGGTAGGACAATCCATCCCGGGTGGCACAGGACGTGGAGAATCGCGCCCTCCAGAGGGCTTGGCTTTGCTTCCAGCACCTTCCTCTGCCACCGCGCCGCCAGCACCGCGGCTGGGAGCGCTCCCACACCCGCCTTTGGTGGGGTGCTCACCCCCCAGCTGCACCCTGAGCTCTCAGGGTGGCACCCTACACACCCAGGGAGGCGATCTGGCAGCGGCCATCGAGGAGCAAGCACTGCCAAGGCACCTTCCTGGCTTGTTCTACCCCAGCATCCTACCTACTCCCTCTGGAAATGGAAATGCAGAGCTGCTTCTCCTGCTTTTCCCTGCTCTGAAGGACCAGCACTCGAGCAGCAACGGGGTTTTCAGGTGTCAGGGACATCCTGAAACAAGAAAGAAAGCGAGCTTGTTCTGTGGTCGCCTCCCTGAGAAGCAGAAACAAGGAATGAAGTATCACAGGGTGCTGCAGGCGCTGGGACCACAGCCTGGGCTCACCCACACCCGACAGCAGCACGGTCAGAGCTCTGGGTGCATCCCACAGATTGGCACTTTGTCCTTTCAGTGGGATGATGCTGCCCTTGAATAAATGATTAAAAAAAGCAGGTAGAGAAACCTGTGTCCTTACAAAGCACGAGCCTGATAGGCCCTTCCCACCTTCCCAGTCAGCTCTGTACCGACAGCACACGTTTCCCTTCTGCTAGGAGGTGGCACCTGCAAACCCCATCGCTCCCTTCACAGCCACACTGCAGACCAACATCTCTCACCACACACGATGCTGGGAGACACAGATCCCAGGGGCCAGTCACTGTAGGAACTGCTGCACCTTACTGCTGGATGCCCTGTTTCTAGCGCCTTCTCTCCTGGTCAGCAGCAAGGAACAAAAGCAGAGCGCTGGGACCAGCATGTCCCATCACAGCTAGAAAACAACATCACAAGCATCTCTACCTCACTCAAGTAGGACTTTGCTCCTGCCACCTTTCCTGCAGGAAGCTCTCAACTGGCAAACTCTCTCTTGTATTGCTGGATCTACACCAACAGACCGGCTAAGACTTATTTCTCTGCAGAGGAAGAGCAATGTTTCCAGGCAAGGATGGGTATCAGTTTCTCTCACCTGGGCTGCAAGAAGCTCTAAAGTCTGTGTTGTGTCATGGAATGGAGTACCAAGCATTGAGGATGGAGGACTGGGAGGCAGAAGTGGAAGCTACTAGAAATGAGATATCCAACAAGGAACATAGCTATGCGCAGCACACCACTAACATGCAAGAGAAAAATCTACTAATTCCACACTAGAAAGTTAACAGCCCTTATCCCAGGTACAGATGATCTTAGCAGGTACTCAGAAGGTTCCACCTCCAGAGACACAGCCCATGGCTGAAGGGGCCAAGTTCATAGAGTCCCAGCCTGGTCTGGGTTGGGAGGGACCCCAAGGAGCACAGAGCTCCAACCCCCTGACACAGGCAGGGCCACCAACCTCCAGGCCTGGAGCTACACAAGGGTGCCCAGGGCCCCAGCCAACCTGGCCTTCAACACCCCCAGGGACGGGGCACCCACCCCCTCTCTGGGCAGCCCCTGCCAGCCCCTCACCACTCTCTCTGCAAAGAACTTCCCCCTAAGATCTCCTCTCCCCTTTCCCTCCTCCAGCTTCACTCCAGCCCCCTTGTCCTGCCAGGCTCTGCCCTTGAACAAGCTGATTCCCCTCCTGTTCCTCTGCTCCCTTCAGGGACTGGCAGGCTGCAGTGAGGTCCCCCCACAGCCTTCTCTTCTCTTCTCCAGGCTGACCCAGCCCAGCTCCCTCAGCCTCCCTCCATAGGGGAGCTGCTCCAGCCCTCTGAGCATCTTTATTCCTTAAGAATCTCTTTCCAGAGTCGCTGTGATTACAGTGGGGGGTCTTGCTGCTGAATTTCAGCAGACAGCCCCATGCTCCCCCCAGGCTTACCATCTGCGCACTGAATTCGGGCAACATGACACACGTGGCTCCCACCCAGAGAGGGCAGAGGAGCTTATTGATCACCCCATGGACATGATGTAAAGGCAGCACGTGCAGAATAACATCCTCCTTCTTCCACTCCCACTTCTCAACCAGGCCTGTGGTCTGCAGAAGAAAACACACAAGCCAGAGTTAGGGCAGGAAGACTCCAGATGCTCTGAAAGCTTGAGGTGGCTCTTTTGGTGCCCCTAAAATCCCCAAGGCACTGCTGGTGCCAGAGATCCCAGAGCTCCTGGAACGATGCCTGGGCACACAAATCTTCCCTTTGGAGTTAGCAAGGGCAAAACTCCCACCACAACAGCAGACAGCAAGAGGAACACCTGCATCTTGTCAGACACAGCCAAGTCCTCCCTCCTTACTGAGGAATGGTCAACAAGGGTTTTAAGTAGGACCTCCAAGGCCATCACCCTGCTGCTTCACACACAGGGCTGGCAGAAACTCTAATCATAAAACCTCCTTTTCCCAGAACTCTGTTGACATAGTTTGGATATCATGTTGGGTTTTTAGAGCACCTGCAAGGGAAAGGAAGTGGGAGCAGAAAAATCCCTGGCTGGTAAACAGAAAGTAGGCTTTGTGTTAGTAAAAATAAAACAGTATTAGTCTATCAAGCTTCTAAAATAATCTATTATGAAGGGATAATCATCTAAAGCCTTAGACCTTGGGCTTCTGGGTGAACAATGCCCCTCAGAGCCCAGCATTAGCAACTGGAAACCATCTTTCCAGCCAGCTAAAATGAAATAAAGCCCTTGGATAGTGGAATTTGTGTCATTCACAACCCCCTTCCACAGGGCAGGGAGAGGGCTTAAGGCTTTCTGCCAGACAGCACAGGAAGATGGTGACTGCTCAGGCCACCCCCCACAAAATGATCAGCATTTTTGTAAGGGAATGAATTCTTTGTCTGATATAGCAAAGCCCTGGCTCTATCCATCAAGGCTTCCACAGCACTCCCACCACCACGGGATCCCAGCACCCAGAACAAGAGGAATTTGGAGGTGCCCATTAGGCATGATGTATTCCTTGCCCCCTCCTCCCTCATGGCACAGGCCTGTGAGCTGCAGGCAGTGATAACCAACTGGTGAGGTAGTCAGCAGGCTCACTCAAACTTTTAATTCCTTCTGGCTCAGGGAGCTAATGGATTTTTTTGCCTTGGGGATATATAGCTGAATAATGCACAGACCTCATGCAGGACTGTACTGGGCTCTGCTAAGTTCTGCTCCAATTAGGGGCAAAGATTCTCTCCCAGTCACAGTGAAGAGCAGCAAACTGTAAATAAAGCTGTCATTTTACACCAGGTCTCATGCCTTTCGCTTTCCAGGAAAGCAAGGAGGAGTCCACCTGCCCCAGGCTGCAGCATGGCAACACCAAAAGGACAAGGATGAGAGCTTCAAACCCTTCCAAGCTGTGTGTGTCCACCTTCAAAAGCTCTGAGGGCTTTCAAGGTGCAGCCACACAGCTCCACGCAGGAACTGGGATGTGGGAAGGTGTGTTGTGGGGTCACAGAGCCCAAAGCACCTCAGAAGGCCAAGAACCTCCAGAGCTTTGCAGAGAGAAAGCAGCACTCACCACAGCCTGGACGTTCTCATGGGTGCTGAGGACACCTTTCGGTCTTCCCGTTGTCCCACTAGTGTAGATTATCATGGCTCCTCTGTCCTTCCACGAGGAGCAGGCTGTCCAGGAACCTGCTCCCACTGCTGTGTGACCTGTGGATCCATCACCACGAGACCCAGGCAGTGGCAGCACCGGGACTCCCAGTTTCTCAGCGCTGGGGGCTATTTTCCCCACGTATTCCTCTGCTGCGATGACCAGCGCGCTCTGCGAGTCCTGGATCACGTACTCCAGCTCCTGGGCAGGGTGCTTCTTGTACAGGGGCACTGCTATGCCCCCGCTCATCCAGGAAGCCCACTGGGCCACCACGTAAGAGGCATCATTGGGACACAAAAACGAGATCCTCTCTTCCTTCAAGTCCTTGCTGGAGCACTCCAGAGCTCTACAGATCTCCTGGGACAGGCGTAGGCTCTGGTTGAGAAGGTCCCTGTAAGTGTGCTCCCCGTTTTGGTCAACGATGGCGACTTTATCACCAAAAGCCAAAGCCCTAGTGAAGACAGGGGTGATGTCACTGCTGCGGGCTGCCTGGGAGGTCAGCAGACCCCTGTGGGGACACCCAGCCCTCTTCTTCCCCCACCTGCAAGGGTGCAAGTCCCGGGTGAGGCATCGAAGAGCCCGGCTGGCGTGGGGGAAGAGCAGGGAGCCCAGCATCCTGCCAGCACCGCTCCTCACGAGGTGGTTTCTGTGGAAAGCAATTATAGGAACAGATAAGTAGGCACAGCGATTGCCCAGGGGGTTATTCCCACAAAGGAAAAGTGGCAGCCTTCATTTGAATAAAACCCACTGTATTATTCATGTGGATGCTTCAGACTGCTGCATCCCCAAGCGCGCCAGGTCCTGCCTGGGTGGAGCAGGAGACAGAGACCCTTCCCTACACAACCTCCACATCCCCAGCAACTTCAGTCACAAAAGAGTTTTCATCACTTTGTAATATTACAACACTGGGTAGTGGCTACTTGAGGTGCTGTTCCACCTCAGCAGGAGCTGTATTTAAAGCAATTTAATGATTACAGGAGTACCTAGCTCTCCACTTGCAGTTTCCACCACTTCAGCAAACCATCACCCCACTCCGTGCTTCGGGTCAGGCAGCATGGTGCTACACATGAAATCCAAGCCTCCTAAGGATCAACCCAGGGGAAGCTTGTTCCCTGTGTGAGCTTCCCTCTGAGCAACAGGAAAACACCCAAAAACCCTCCCACCCGCCAGGTCAACCATCACAAATGCTGCTCCAGCTCAAAAGCTTTTGCATGTGACAGACCAAGCAGCTCACACCTCCCAGACAGCCCCAGGCAGGAGCTCTGCTTGCATGGAGCAGCCAGTTTTCCTAGCCAGGAAGCACAGCCCAGCACATGGTGACCTGTGGGTTTGGTAGGGCACTTTGAGAAGTACCAATGTGGCAGCACCCAGAGCCAGGTAGAGCATGGGGACAGGCTCAGCCACAGCAGCACAGCTCCATCCAGGCAGGTAGAGCTCGATGTGAGCACAGGCTGACCATTATCCTAGCCTGGTCACTCCACCCCAGTGATGACGTGATACATGGAGATGTTTCAACAGAGGAAGAACTCCAGGAAGGAATGGGGAGGTGTAGCAGCACCATTACAGGCTTTACAGGAAGATCACAGGCTGGCACAAACATTGTGCTGAAGCCTTCATGCTGAGGCAGCACGATGACATCAACCTGCCTGCCCTTGGGAGAAGGTAGCAGGAAAGCTTTTGTGGTAACTGGTGCAGAGTCTCTGAAGCTTGGGCTGCACTTCTCACAGCATCACAAGGTTGGAAGAGACCTTTGAGATCATCAAGTCCAACTGTTCCCCTCCTATGCTCCATCATCCCTCCATTTCAAAGGAAAGGGCTGGCAATAACATTGGGTGCTGCTTGGAGCATCTCACAGAAGCACTGGGACAGAGTTAAGAGGATCCTCTGGGGTTGTACCTGGGAGATGGGGAGCTTGGGGGCTACAGGGACACCGTGCTGGGGAAGCCACTGGTCCAGCAGAGACAAGAGGAAGATGTGATGGACAGAGAGGTGCCTCAGAAGAATCCCAGCCCTGCACAGAGCCTGGAGCCCTGGCTGGAAGCTCAGCAAGAACAAGCACTCCACACACAGAGCCTGAAGCCAACAAGGGGCACAGAGGAAAGAACAGGGCAGTGGCAGCAGAGGGCTTTGCTGCACAGCCAGCTAAGTAAGGACTGCTCTCAAACCCAGCACTGAGGCCTCCCCAGAGGGACACTAAGGGAGACAGCTAAAGGATGACAACCTCTCAGTCTCCCAGAACACACATGATGCTTCCTTGATGCTGGCAATAACGATTTGATTTAATTGGTATATTTCTTTTACAATTTTTTTCTTATAAACACCTATTAGCAGAGCAGCTCAACTCAGACAGCTCCCCTGCTCTGTGTCCCACCATGGGGAGGAGCTGAAACAAACTGCATCCAGAGAACCAGCAGTTACTCACGGACAAGCCAAACACAGCTTAGCCCAGCTCAGGCTGCTCAGACACATCCATGGGCAGGACCCACCGGCAGCAGCGTTTATTTTCATGTAGCTGTGAGCCCCCCAGCAGCTCCTGCCCACCCCCAGGAGCCCCTCAGCAGCTCCTGCCCACCCCCAGGAGCCCCCCAGCAGCTCCTGCCCACCCCCAGGAGCCTTCCTCCAGCCAGCCAGCAGCTTTGCATGTATTTTCTTTTGCATATCGACCTCAATTTCTGCTTCTGCAGAAGCAACATGGGATTTGTTGCGGAAACATCTGGGAGGGGGAGAGGCTCTACACCCCACAGCGTGGTAACTCATGACATACACCATCAGGGTGGAAAAAACCCCAAACAGGTCATGACAGCGCTCGCATGACAGCTTTCCATTGCTCTGTAGAGACTAAAATATAAAGAACCAACAGCATTCGTAACCTAACCCAAACCACCTCCTCCTCCTCGCCCCCTCTCCCCCCAGGGGCTAGCTCACTGTGAGGTGTTAACACCCCAAACATGAAAAGGGGCATTAATTACAAGCAGCCCTTCACCAGTATCACACCGTGCTCCAGGCCAGCACAGTGAAGTGCTTGTGGCAAACTCCCTGTTCCTCGTACGGCTCAGGAGGTGGTGTTTCATTGACTGGTCTGGGTTGGGAGGGACCCCAAGGAGCACAGAGCTCCAACCCCCTGACACAGGCAGGGACACCAACCTCCAGGCCTGGAGCTACACAAGGGTGCCCAGGGCCCCAGCCAACCTGGCCTTCAACACCCCCAGGGACGGGGCACCCACCTCCTCTCTGGGCAGCCCCTGCCAGCCCCTCCCCACTCTCTCTGCAAAGAACTTCCCCCTAAGATCTCCTCTCCCCCTTCCCTCCTCCAGCTTCACTCCAGCCCCCTTGTCCTGCCAGGCTCTGCCCTTGAACAAGCTGATTCCCCTCCTGTTCCTCTGCTCCCTTCAGGGACTGGCAGGCTGCAGTGAGGTCCCCCCACAGCCTTCTCTTCTCCAGGCTGACCCAGCCCAGCTCCCTCAGCCTCTCTCCAGACCCTGACCATTCTCATGGCCTCCTCTGACCCCTCTCCAACAGCCCCACAGTCTGGGATCCCCAGCTCCAGATATAGCTGGGGCCTCATGAGGCCAGAGCAGAGAGGGATGATCCCCCACTTGGCTGTTCCCTTTACCTGCTCAGAGATGACCAGCAGCACAGACGCTCCCTGGCAGAAGGCAGCTCCGCTGCTGAGGGCTCCAGGCAGCCCCTGGCTGGGGTAACAGATGAGCCTATGCTGCTCAGGGAGAGAATGGTCAGCACCCACCTGCCCACTGCCAGACACTAAGGCAGCTGGGGAGCCCCAGCCAGCACATCAGGGTCACCACAAACCTCACCCTACTCACACCAAACCTGGGGGCTTCCTTCACACCCTCCATGTCGTGTTACTGAGGGCTGGACCCTTCGCTCCCAGGCCCACAGCTGCACATCACAGGCCCAGGAGCAACAGGTCAGGCCAGGATGAACCATGCAGAGCCAACCTGGAGTCACAGCCCAGCCCTGAGTCCGGACAAGGGATGATAATCACACTCTAATTAAAGCCACCGTTAATTAGAGCACTGCCCAGTTTCATCCTCCCCCCCCACAGACCAGCGGGTTCCACAGGGGAAGGGACCCAGGGAAGGGGACCCAGCTGGCCCAACCCTGAGGGAGACCCGGGCAAGGGGACCCGACCCCCAGGGAGACCCGGGCAAGGGGACCCGGACCCCCAGGGAGACCCGGGCAAGGGGACCCGGACCCCCAGGGAGACCCGGGCAAGGGGACCCGGACCCCCAGGGAGACCCGGGCAAGGGGACCCAGGACCGAAGTTCCCGACCCACAGTACAGGCTGCGCCCGGCCAGAGCCCCCGCGTCCCCGGCGAGGCCTCACCACACCTGGCAGCAGCACAGCACGGCGCGGCTCACGGGGGGACCGGTCCGCCCGCGAACGGGCTCCGGCGGAAGCCCAGCGCTCCAGTCCGCACGTTCCGCGCCCGAACGTTCCGGCTCCCCCCCGCCCCGCCCCGCACCCGTTTTATGGGGAATTGGCCCCAAACCGCCCACTGGGGGCGGGGCTTGTCGCGCGGCGGCCCCCGCCGGAGCGCCAGCGTGACTCTGACGTCACCGCGGGCCCATGTTCTGATGTCATGGCAGGTGTCCGTGATGTCATGGCGGCGCAGGCCTGCACTGAGGGTCCATGTGCCCAATCAGCTGGATTTCGGCAGGGCTGAGGAACGGCCGGGACACCCCCTGCAGAGCCTGGATGTGGGGACTACTGGGGGGAGAGAGATGTTCTGGGCACTCACATACATCCCACGGACACACAGGCATCCTGGGGGACACACAGACATCCCACAGACACACAGACACCCTGGGGATGCACAGACGTCCAGGGGACGCAGCATTCCATGCACACTGACATTCTGGGGACATGCAGACATCCAGGACACACAGACATCCCAGGGACACACAGACATCCCAGGGATGCACAAAAGCCCTGGGGACACACAGACATCCAGGACACACAGACACGCCAGACACATGCAGAGTTCGTCATGATGGCGGCTGAGCTGGGATCCCCGCGGCAGCAGCACGGCGTTCCCCTCCAGCCAGGCCCTGTGGCCGTACCCAGCCCCCGGCCAGGCTGGAGCCAAACCCCGCATGGGGCCCAGCTGGGTGCTTGGCAGAGCTGGGCAGCACCGACTCCCACCGCAGCCCCACGGCGCCGAGCGGAAACCCAGCCCGGTGGTTGTTTGCTCCTGCTGCAGATTTGCATTCGCTGCTGCAGCAACGGGGCACATGTGGGATGCACCCAGGGGCGCGGGGACAGGCAGCCCCTCTCCCAGTGGCTCGCTGGCAAGGCCTGGCTTACACCGGGGGCACCCATGGGTGACGGGCACAGCGGTGCAGCCGCGGTGGGATGGGTCAGAGCAGCACATGCGCCCTGCCAACTTCCACGCTGGGATGCTGCGGGTCCAGCCACGGCTTGGGCAGCATGGCAGCACCTTGTACAGATGCACATGGCTCTCGTGCCATGCAAGCCACCACGTGCCAGCCCTTCTCCGATGGCACGTGCCCCAGAGCTGTCCCCTCCCAGGCCCCGCAGCCCACTCCTCAGCTGGAGCCTTGTTTTTCCGACTGTGCGCGGCGGTGCATGAAGCGGGGCGCTCGGGGTGACCCCCCACCCACCTCCCTCAGGTGTGTTTCCACCCCGGGGGCCGGCGGCCGGCAGCCCAGCGAGGCGCAGCGGGGCTGGGAGCGGAAGCAGGGACGGGAGCCCAGCCTCGGGCAGAGCCCGGCCATGGCAGGGCGTGCACCTGCCAGCCCTGTGCCAGCCGCACTGCACCGTGCCCCATTGCATGGCTCCCTCTTGCACACTGCCTCGTGGCATGGCTCCCATTGCATGGATCCCTCCCCATTGCACAGTTCTCCATTGCATGGCTCCCTCCCTTTTGCACAGCTCCCTCCCTGGTGCACAGCTCCCCATCACACAGCTCCCCATTACACAGCTCCCCCCATTGCACGGCTCCCCATCACACAGCTCCCCATTGCACAGCTCCCCATCAGACAGCTCCCCATTGCACAGCTCCCTCCCCATTACACAGCTCCCCCCATTGCACGGCTCCCTCCCCGTTGCACGGCTTTCCCCCCATTGCATGGCTCCCTCTCCATTGCGTGGCTCCACATCACACAGCTCCCCGTTGCACGACTCCCTCTCTGTTGCACAGCTCCCTCCCCATTGCACAGCTCCCTGTTGCATGGCTCCCTCTCCATCACACAGGTCCTCACTGCACGGTTCCTGCCCCCATCACACAGCTCCCCATTGCGTGACTCCCTCCCCATGGCACAGCTCCCCGTTGCACGGTTCCTGCCCCCATCACGCAGCTCCCCGTTGCATGGCTCCCTCCCCATTGCACAGCTCCCCATTGCACGGATACCTCCCCATCACACAGCTCCCTCCCCATTGCACAGCTCCCCATTGCACGGCTCCCCATCACACAGCTCCCCATTGCGTGACTCCCTCCCCATTGCACAGCTCCCCATTGCACGGATACCTCCCCATTGCACGGCTCCCCATCACACAGCTCCCCATTGCACGGATACCTCCCCATTGCACAGCTCCCCATCACACAGCTCCCCATTGCGTGACTCCCTCCCCATGGCACAGCTCCCTGTTGCACGGTTCCTGCCCCCATTACACAGCTCCCCGTTGCACAGCTCCCTCCCCATTGCACAGCTCCCTATCGCATGACTCCCCATCACACAGCTCCCCGTTGCACGGCTCCCTCCACGTTGCACACCTCTGCACTGCACATCTCTCTCCCCGTCACGCAGTGCCCTCACCACCCCACAGCCCCCCATTTCGCAGCTCCCCAGCGCACAGCTCCCTCCCCATGGCACAACCACCCAGCACACAGCTCCCCATGCACGCCTGTTGCACGCCTCCCCATCACACGGCTCCCCATCTGGAGCTGTACCATGGGTGCCCATGTCCCATCCGGAGGGTGCAGCACGCCCCGTGCCCACATACTGCCCTGCAGATGTGCCTGGCTCCTGTCACCACGTGCCCTGGCCCTGCCACCGCTGCTTTCATTCTCCTTTTTGCACTTGCCATCTGTCACTGGGCTGCTCCGGTCCCCACAGGCTGCAGGGATTAACCCCCCTCCCCAGGCAGGGGAGCAGAGGCACACGCCCGTTGAGGGGGTTCTGACAGCAGCGGGGTGCCATCATCCCCACAGCAGCCCAGGGGCTGGCAGGGACAGGGTGTGTGGGGTGGGGACAGGGCTGTGACAGTCGTGGATGCTTGCGCTGAGCAGGATGCTCCTCTGTGGCCGTGTGGTCCAGGGACCCCTGGCCTGGGGGATGTATGTGTGTGTGGAGGGGGGTGACAGGGCCGTGCTCCCCCCAGCCGCGGCGGGCTGCCGGGACAGCTGGCTGTGTGCACAGCAGATGTCCACCCCCAGCCACCCTCTGTCACTCCGTCCCCCGGCACCTGGTGCCCACTGGCCATCTGGAGCCGGCGACATCCCTGGGGAGATGATGCTCAGCCCTGGCCGTGAGCAGCATCGCTGTCCATGCCGGGGGCTCCCAGGTCCAGGGAGGGGGTCCCTAGTGCCAGACCCCATCCACTGCCGGTGCTGGAGGAGCAGGTTCTGGTTTGTTTGGCAGTGGCAGCGCCGGGTCACCCTGCGCCAGCGTTTGGCTGCGCGGGGCAGGGCGTGTGGTACTTGCTGTATCAGGGTGACATCCCGCCAAGGACGGAGGGGTCAATCCAGATGTGCTGTCACAGCTGGATGTCCAACAACTGCCACGGAGCAGCCGGCTACCGCAGAAGCTGAGACCTGGGTGCACCACAGCCCTGCCCACAGCCCCCCCACCTGTGGCTACAGACCCCAGGGCTGCAGGGTGCCACTGGGGTTTCCCACCGCGCTCCCAGCTGGGTGTGAGCCCTGCAGCCTGAGCTGGCAGGAGAGTTTTCTGCTTGCTCCCCCCACCTGACACTGCTGGCTGATTAATTATGGATCCAGCAGAAAGCTTTTATTACATTAGAGTTTACTTGTGGCAACATCCATATTTATTATCCAAAAAAATAAAAGGGAAAGTAATTACTGTGGTGGTGTAAACACCATCAACACCGCTGAGTTACCAGGGGGCTTAGTGCTGCTGCCAGCTCCGACCTGCTGGGATGGGATGGGATACGATGGGATGAGATGGGATGCGATGGGATGGGGATGGGACACAATGGGATGGGATTGGGTGGGATGGAATACTGTAGGATAGGGTGCAGTAAGATGCAATGGGATGTGATGGGATGGGATTGAGTGGGATGGGATGGGATGGGATGGGATGGGATGGGATGGGATGGGATGGGATGGGATAGGATGGGATGGAATGAAATGGGATGCAATGCAAAGGGATGTGATGGGATGGGATTTGATGGGATGTGATGGGATGCAGTGGGATAGGATGGGATAGGATGGGATGGGAGGCGATTGGATGCAATGCAATGGGATGCAATGCAAAGGGATGTGATGGGATTGGGTGAGGTGGGATGGGATGGGATGGAATGGGATGGGATGGGATGGGATGGGATGAGGATGGGATGCAATGTGATGCTATGGGGGTTGCTGCTGCATTAGGGTGAGGACAGAGCGCAGTGAGGAGGAAGCCTGACCATCCTCACAGGACACCCCAATGCTGTGGGCAGCATCCCCAGCCCCATCCCACCCCAGCCCAAGGGGGCCCAGACCCAAACCCTGTGCCAGGATCCCTGACAGCTGCCGCCGAGGGTGGAGCAGTAAACAACATGGAGCAAAACATTTGATCTCCATCCATCTGCCGGCGCCTAATCTCCCACTCACACCCTCGTGCCTCGTCGCCTCCCAGTCCCCCCTAATCTGCTCCCCGCTGGCTGGCAGAGCCGGGGCTGCCGGCCGTGCTCCCCGCCACAGGCCACATGGCATCTCCGACACCAGGAAGCGGCGGCGGTGCAGGGAGCCAGCCCAGCCCAGCCATATGGTGGGAGCAAACAGATTAACTGTCCCCATTTCGGGGTTTAACCCCTGCGCTGCTGCTGCAGCAGGAGGGTACAGGATGGCATCCTGCTAATCATCCCTCTGCGCCTGCATCCCGCCTGGCGTGAGCATCCTCTGCCCGAGCCACCACCCGTGCTGGGGTGGCAGGGGATGGGGACCTGCTGGGGGGAGAGATGTCCTGGGGATGCACAGACATCCCACGGACACACAGGCAACCTGGGTGACACACAGACATCCCATAGACACACATCCCAAGCCTGGACAAGGGATGATTACCACACTCTAATTAAAGCCACCGTTAATTGCAGCACTGGGCAGTTTCATCCTCCTCCCCCCACAGACCAGTGGGTTCCACAGGGAAAGGGACCCAGGGAAGGGGACCCGGGTGTCTCACCCTGAGGGAGACCCGGGCAAGGGGACCTGGGCCCCAGGGAGACCCAGGCAGCCCCAGGGAGACCCCATCCCCAGTGTGGGTGGTGGCTGCTGTCCCCAGGGGCTGGCAGGGGTGGAGGGGACATGCTTGCCATTGGGACTCCCTGGGGATGGGAGAAGCTGGGAGGCGCTCGGTGTGAAGTGGAGCCGTAAGTGCCTCCTGCGTCACGTGGAGAGGATAAGTGCAAAATGGCCCCATTATGATAATTGTGCCAAATGATGATTGATGGAGATTAGCTGCTTATTTGAGGAAACGGCAAGCGCACGTGTGACACGGGCAGGCCAGGGGGGACAGCCGCCCGGGGGGACGGGGGCACACCGTGATGGCTGCTGGGGCTTTCCCTATGGCATGGCCCCTCGGTGCTGTCCCAGGAGCTGCTGCATCCCCAGCCAGCAGCTCTCAGGCTGGGATGTGTCGCTGTCCAAGGACACTGGGCAGGGATGGGGCTGGTGCTGCCCCATCCTGCCCCATGAATGGCTCCTGGTGTCTTCTCCCAACCCCATTAAACGCATCCCTGATTAGGGGGTAAACCTGTTAACGGGTGATGGCAGGAGTGTCTCTGTGCCTGCGCCTCCACCGGTGTTCCTGGTGCTCCATCCTACCACACAGTGGGGCTGGGGAAAGGGCAGCGGTGTGGCCCTGGCACCTCTGCAGCTCCCCATGAGTGTGGCCTTCAGTAAAGGAGTTATTTTGGGTGAAGCTGAGCAGGGTGTGAAGCTGGCTCTGGGCTGGCGCCCTGTCCCCTGCCTCCTGCCCCGACTGCATCCCTCGGCCTTGGGGACCCTCGTGGTGCTGGGAGAGCCCGGGCTATGGAGGATGCTTGTTCCCCTTCTCCCTTGAAAAACACATTCCCACACTGGGAATTTGAGGAAGAAGAGCTGGAGAGGCAGGATCAGGATGGCTGCAACACTGATGGCTGGCCAGGATGGAGCCGTGGCACAACCACGCTGCCAGAGCTGGGATTTTGGCATGGGACGGGGATGCCACCGTGCATGAGGCTGAGGTGTCCATGCAGAGCATCACGCGGATGGAGGGCACCCCAAAATCACCCACCCATCGCCAGAAGTCCCTCCTCCGCTCTCCCCTTCCCCATTTCCCGGGCCCTGCTATGCGTCAGACGGATGCTGGGTAAGAGGTGTGTCTGTGGGAGCCGTGCTCGCCACGCAGCCTCGCTGAGCTGGGCTGCATCGGCGCTTCCCATCCCCAGGATGGGCTCTCCCGCCTGGGCTGGGGACACGAGTGGGGACAGACAGTGCCAAGCCTCCCCACGCGACGCCGGCACCGCAGCTGGGCTCCTGCGCCCAGCTCCGAGGGATGAGGATCTCACCCAGCTGGCCATGGCGAAGGGAAGGGGTCCCCAGCGGGTCCCCCATCACCGGGCACGGCGAAGCCGCCTCCTCTCGCTACCATTTCCCCCTTTCCCGCCCCACCATTTGGCTTTTGGCAGCGGAGCCGCGGCGGCGGCTGGGGCGCTCGATGCCGGGGAAGGGCTGCCAAGTATCGGCAGCCCCCCGCGGCCCCCCGGCCCCCTATGCCAAAGCTGGTGGCTGGCAGAAGGGCTGCCTGCTCCTGGCAGGGCTCCGTCAGCTGCGGGAGGATCCCTGCGCCGCGCTGGCTGCCAATTTCCCTGCGAGCTGGCACCGCAGGCGGCTCCGGAGGCACCGGCGGAGAAGGCTGGGGAGGATGGATTGTGAAAGGGAGAGAGAGAGAGAGAGAGAGAGGAGGGAAGAAAAAAAGATGGACACATGCCATCGCTGGAGCGGCGATGCTGCCGCTGCCAAAACGCCAGCAGGCAGCGCGGGGCCGAAGCCCAGCGGAGGTGCTGGCATCCCATCCCCGGGCGGGACTCATGGAGGACGGGCGGCGCGGCAGAGGCACGGAGCAGCCGAGGCAGGACGGGTAGCGGACGGTGGAGCTGGAGAGGAAAGAGGTATTTGTCTTGGTTTTAAAGGCTGAGCGCGCGTGTGTCGGGTGCCAGGGCTGCGCACCCTGGATGGCTCAGCCCTGGGTGGGCTGCTCGCGGCCTCCCTGGCTGTCCCATGGCGTCCTCCTGCCCCGCGGCCTGTCCCACGGCGCTGCCGGCTGCGCTGCCTGGCACGGGTGGGATGTGGCTCCTGGGGCTGGCCACGCTCATCCGGTGGTGAAGGGGGATTTGGTGGCTGCCAAAGGGGCTTTGGTGGCTGTGAAGGGGCTTTGATGGCTGTGGAGGGGATTTGGTGGCTGTGGAGGGGATTTGGTGGCTGTGGAGAGGATTTGGTAGCTGTGAAGGAGGATTTGGTGGCTGCCAAGGGGGATTTGGTGGCTGCCAAAGGGGATTTGGTGGCTGTGAAGGGGGATTTGGTGGCTGTGAAGGGGGATTTGCCATCCCCTGGCCATGCACGCGGGGGCCGGCGAGGGCGGCTGCGGCTTTGTCTGGTTGGGCTTTGTCTGGCGGCAGTGACGGTGCCGGGAGCTGCATGGAGGAGCAGGGAGGATGTGAGCCAAAGTCCTGCTGCACGCAGAGCTGGCACAGGAACCATCCCCAGCTCCCAAACCGGGGGTCGTCCTGGAGCCCAGCCTGGGGATGACGGAGTGGAGTGCTGGGGAGGGTGGGTGGGCAGAGGGAGCCCTCCGCACCCACTGCCATGCCAGGCAGGAGGAGGAGGGAAAGGCAGGGTTGAGGGGTGCTGGGGAGAGGTGCTGGGCAGCCTGTGGTCCCGCAGCCACAAGCAGAGTGATGCAAGGGGTGACGGTCACAGGGTGTGGGGGCTGGGGGTGCGGTGGGGGTTGGGAGGGGTCCCTCGCTCTGGCAGCTGCCCTGTGCAGGTCTGGGTCAGTGAGCGTGCTGCTTTGCTTGCCCCAGGGTGCAGGAGCAGCGCTGGAGCCCGCAGCGGGTGCTGGTGTGCCAGGAGCACCGTGGCTTCACCAGCAGCCACACGAAGGCCAAGGGCACCAAACCCAGCCGTGCCAGCGATGCTGGCAATACCAAGCCCCCACGCTACCCCAGCTCCCACCCGCCGCTCCAGACTCCTGAAGGACCCAGGCTGTGTATAGCAGCGCCCCTGTGCACGGGGATGTCTTCTCTGCACCAACACCACCAGGACAAACCTCCCTTGAGGTCCTCATCCCCCAGCACCCATCTCTGCAGGATCCAGGGCAGGGGCTCGACCCCAGGGATGGACACCCCAGCATCCAGCTTCGAGGGCATCAGCATCTCTGTGGGAGGAGTGTGGGTCAAGGTGAGAGGAGCTGTCCTGTCCCATCCCAACCCACTGCATCCCTATCCCATTCCATCCCCATTCCATCCCCATACCGTCTTATCCTATCCCATCTCATTTTATCCCACCCCATCCTACCCCATCCCATCCTCATCCCATCCCATCCCATCCCATCCCATCCCATCCCATCCCATCCCTGGCTCAGCTGGCATGCCCCAGCTCCCCCCAGCCAGCCTGCACATTGTAACTCCAAGCTGGAGGAGCAGCTCTGCCCAATCCCACAGCAGATCCTGGGATTCAAAACAGCACCCTGCTTGCCAAGGACAGCCCGTGCTGCAGCTGGCACCCCTAAATGCCCACCAGAGAAGGCTCAGGAAAGGTTCCCCCAGCAGCCAGGCAGCACAACCACAGCCCCACCACCTCACACAACCCCCCCAGTGCCAACGCTCGCAGGAGGACAAAGCCCTGTGCTGCCTGTCAGGAGGCCTTGGTGGGGGGGCAGGAACGCTCCCTGGGCCGTGGGACGCTCCCCCTGTCTCCCCCTCTTCGTCATTTTCCTCCATATTTCACAGTTCCTGCTTCCTGCACAAGGCAGGGGTCTCTGGGGACTCCAGCCAGATGTTCTCTGCAGCACACCACATTGCTTCCCTAATGAAATATTCATGGAGCCTCTCCTCCTCTCCCCATGAAAGCCTTCTGCAGCTCCCAGCCATGGAAACGCTGTGAGGGCAGCATTCCTGCAAAGCCTGGGGCTCCCAGCACCCCCCTCAGCATCTCCACCTCGCTCCTCCTTCCTCTTCCTCCTGCTGCCGGAGCAGGGGGGCTTCATCCCCAAGGTCACCAAGGACTGGGGACACCAGTGACCCTGTGCGGCTGTCGCCCGTCCTGAGGAAGGGTCCATCCATGGCTGGCAGGGGTGGTTGCACGTGGAGGTGTCTCCCCTACCCCCTGCCCAAACTGCCCTGGGGGGGTGGTGGGGCTGGTGGCCCCTGCTGCTGGCACAGCCCCGGTGCAGCATTACTGATGCCACACACCATAATGCAATTAGCTTGTGTATGCAAACAGGCAGGGTGTGTGTTTGGGTAAAGAGCTTCAATAACCTGAATGGAGGAGAAAGGTCTGAGAGCATCACTGGTGGGGGCTGTGGCCGTGGGGCGGTGGGCAGGTCACCCTGCCTGGCTTGTGATGCCCTGCCTGGATTGCACCCACCCATCACCGGTGGCCAAAATATCTCCTGGGGGGCTCAGCACCAAGGGGTGATGCCAGAGGGTCTGGAGCAAGGCTGCCAGTGCCCTTTGGTACCACATCCTGCCATCCCAGCACTGTGGCTGGAGGGACTGGGGGTCAGGGTCCCCTTGCCCACAGTCACTCTCCCAGCACACCTTCCTCTTCCTCCCTCTCACCCCTGGATCGTTAATTGAAACTCCAAAGGCGTTAATCAGCCAGAGCAATCACTGGTGGGCACAGTGTGGGGAGCAGGATGGTGCTGGGGTGCAGGTTGGCTGTGCCAGCTGGGGCTGGGGGAACATGTCTCTGCTGCAGCCAGTGCTGGGGTTCCCCACTGTGGGTGCTGAGCTCCCAACCCTCCAATTCTGGCCCCTCGGGACCTCTTGGCACCACTGTCCTGTGTGTGCCCAGGAATGTGGGAGCGTATCCCTGTTGCAGAGGGCTGCTGTCGGGTGTGGAGTGGAGAGGGATGCAGGAGATGCCCGACACAACCTACTGCCAGCATCCCACCTCCCATCCCCAGCCTAGGCTGCACCCCCTCAGCACCAGAGCATCCCCAGTACCAGGAGAAAACACCTGCAGCTCCAGCTCAGGTCAGGCACAAGCAACGTGAGGTGGCACAGAGGAGGAGGTGGCACAGGGGATGGTGCCAGGGGACAGGCACGGCAAGGAGGGGAGCAGGGTTGGGTCTGGAGGGCTGTACCCACCGGCGCTGCCTCCCTGCACACCCCGAGCTGCTGGTGGAGTAATAAGCTATGCGTGTAGTGTAGAAATAAAACATGTTCTGCAGAACAAATGATGTTAATTTGCTGAGAGGCTCTGAAGCTGAGTATTAGCGAAATGCCTTGAGGGAGAGAGCGGCAGCTGTGCTGGAATTAATGGCAACGTGCCGAATTAGCACTGCTATGCATCATAGTCAGAGGGAAAAAATTACCAGGGAGAGGGGGAAAACAACCCCCTCTGTGTGCCAGCCCCAAGCCCAGGGCACGTTGCAGCGTGCAGCTGGCTGCGGCAGGTCCTGGCGCCCGTGGGGTGCCCTCAGCCCAGCCCTGCCTGGGCACACAACGGAGGGGAAAGGCTGCTTGCTCTGAGCCAGACAGCCTCCTCTGTGAAGGTGTGTCCTCAGGAATGCTCAGCATTGCCCTGGGATGCTCAACATCCTTCCCAGGTGCTCAGCATAGCCCTGGGATGCTGAACATCCTTCCAAGGTGCTCAGCATCATTCTGGGATGCTCAACATCCTTCTGGGGTGCTCAGCATAGCCCTGGGATGGTCAACATCCTTCCAGGGTGCTCGGCATCCCCCTCGGATGCTTGACATCCTTTCAGGGTGTTCAGCATCACCCTGGAATGCTCAACATCCTTTCTGGGTGTTCAGCGTAGCCCTGGGATGGTCAACATCCTTCCAGGGTGCTCAGCATTGCCCTTGGATGCTCGACATCCTTCCAGGGTGTTCAGTATCACCTCGGGATGCTCAACATCTCCGCAGGGTGCTCAGCCACAGACCAAACCATCCCACTACATCCCGCCCTGCTCCAAGGCACCCTCTCTTCAAAGGCCAGCACCCCTGCTGCTCCCCCATCCCTTCCCCTCCTTTCTGGGGGGACTATTCCTCTCCTCATCTACTTATTTCTTCTATGCAATCCCAGGGTTGAGCACCTGAACTCTGCAGATCCTCGTTGATTACCAAGAGTGCATCTGGCTTAGGGCTCTGCAGGCTCCTCCGGAGCATCCCTCTTCCTTCCCCACCACCAGCTGCTGGCCATGGCATGCCCCAGCTACCAGGAGCACGCTGTGGATGGTGCATTGCCTCATAATGGCCAGTTCCAGTAAAATCCATGCCTCTGATTAATATTTAACACCCACATCCATCTCTGCTGCCCGGCGCGGGGTGCGGCGGCTCTTGGGTCTACACCAGAAACTGGGCTTGGCCTTTGCATGGTTCAACCCCAGCAGACACCCAGCCTGAGATTGTGGCTGGTGACACCCTGAGCCCCTGAGCTGGTTTCTCCACGGGTCCCTTGTCATCCCGTGGCAGCCCGGGGCACCTCATCCCCCAAATAAAACATCCCCCCAGTGTAAAGCATCACGCTCTTTGTCTCGTCACTCTCAGCCTTCTCTCCTGCTTTTGCCTCTGCAGATCTGCAGCCCCATGGGTGCTGCCTTCGCCCCCAGCCTGGCTGCCAGATGCCACCGTGACACCCAGCCCTGCCGTGGGACCATCCTGTGCCACGGGCTGCACGATGCTACAGATGTGGATGTGCCACTGGTGCGGTTCCTGCTGGGATGTGCCAGCGACTGCCGGGTACCGAACCCATGGGGATGTGGGGATGGGGATGGGAACCCCCTGTGAGCCAGCTGCAGGGTTTCAGCACCCCCAGGAGTGTGTCTGGGTGAAGGAGGAGGTTTATCCACCTGGAAGATCATCCACCCAAACACTAGCACAGTGGAGTTTTACTGAACACACCCCAGCACTGCTGGCTGCCTGGGGGGTGAGGAGTCGCCATGTGTGAGCGTGGAGGCTCATGGTGGCATCACCCAGTGGAACCTGCATGGAGGGCAGCCCCAGGAGCCCCCCACCACTGCAAGCCCCACCAATGCCACCCCATGCCCCAGGGATGCTCCGGGGGTTGTGTCCCATCCCCATCCCAAGTTGGGAACTCTGGCTGCACAGGGCTCAGCTCTGATGCGTGGGGCTATCTCACCCCTCCATCCCTGGGCTGGAAAGTCTGGTAACCCAGCTGGTTTGGGACCTGGAGGGGAGAAACAGGAGGAGGATGCTGTGGGGTGCTGAGGGTGCTGGGGGTGCTGAGGATGTTGAGGATGCTGAAGCTGCTGAGGATGCTGGGGGTGTTGAGCATGCTGAGGGTGCTGAGGTTGTTGGGGATGCTAAGGATGCTGGGGATGCTGAGGGTGCTGGGGGTGCTGGGAGTGCTGGCAGTGCTGGGGATGCTGGGGGTGCTGGGGATGCTGAGGGTGCTGGGGGTGCTGGGAGTGCTGGCAGTGCTGGGGATGCTGGGGGTGCTGGGGGTGTTGAGGGTGCTGGGGGTACTGAGGGTGCTGGGGGTGTTGTGGTGTTGGGGGTACTGGGAGTGCTGGGGGTGTTGTGGTGTTGGGGGTACTGGGAGTGCTGAGGATGCTGAGGGTGCTGGGGCTGCCAAGAGTTCTGGGGCTGCTGAGGGTTCTGGGGGCACCGGGAGGGCTGGGGTGCTGGGGATGCTGGGGGTGCTGGGGGTGCCGGGGGTGCCGGGGTGCGGGCAGGGCAGCGGGGGCTGCCGGTCACTGCCGGGTTACATCTGCTGGGGCACGCAAGAGTGACTCCAGATGCATTAGAAGTGCCGTGCTCCAATTTCAATTTCATCGTCTCACAATCATTTTCAGGCTCCTCTTAGTGCCACATTAACGAAGCCTGCTCGTTTGAATGCATAATTAGCCCGAGCATTCTACCTCGCTAATTTCGAAGCAAGAGCAGGGGGGGGGGTTGGGGGGGGGGAGGAATTTGCATATTAATTTAGCAGAGGGAGAGAAAAACTGTTTACCACTTGCTTCTTGCTGTTGATCACAGCGGACTTAACTCTTTCCCGGGTGCCATCTGGAGCTGCGGAGCCGGGCGCCCGCCCGGCACGTGGGACGGGATGCAAAGGTTACGTGGTGGCAATTAAACCCTCCCTGGCTGGACCACCCGGGTTGCCTTTGCTACTGGGAGCCAACTGGGGACACTGGGAGCTCCCGAAGCGCAGGGCAGGTGAAGGGCAGTTGGGGCAGAGGCGTAACTCCAAGTTCCCCCCGCTACCCAGCCCTCCTCCCCTTGTGCCCCTGGGGTGCAGAGTGCCACTGTCACATCCCCCCCATCCCACCCCAGGGTGCTGAGGTCCCATCCTGGGTCTGTCCCAGCTGGCGCGGTGCTGGGTGCCACCAGCATCACCCCTCCTGTGTCTGTGTGGCTCTGGGTGTGTCCCCTCCAAGGGGACAACTCCATCCCAACGCCCCCCTCGCTTTTTAACCTCACCCACCATGCCCGTCCCCCTTTGCAGCCCATGGCATGGGATGGCCACCCAGCACCCATGGGCAGACTTGCTGAGCACCGGCAGCTCACCACGCTCCCCCTCCCACCCCCATCTCCCTTTGTTCAGGAGTCTGTGGGCGTCTTGAGCCAGGCTGGGAGGCAATTTGTCTGTCTCCCGCAGCGGGCTGTCATCTCGCATCTGCCAACCGGTCCCATTTGTGCTGCCATTAAACAACCTCAGGTCTGACAGGTAGTTAGGGGGAGAAAAAAAGAGGGAGAAAAGCTTGGGAATCAAACCCAACATTCCCAACCCGCTGAGGAACCCCTGGGCTATGGGATGCTGCAAAGCCCATGGGCTCGTCCCATCTGTGGTGGGTGGTCCCACGTGCAGCAAGCTAGATTTGAACCTTTGCACCTTCACCCCCATCTCATCCAGGCTCCCCAAAAAGGATGGATCCCCCCTCCTCCAGCGACCCCCACTGCCCTGACCATCCGCCCTATCTTGCTGGTGTGGAAGCCATCCCAGCCCAACCCAGCGATTTGGGAGACAACCTTCATCCCACTCTGGCTCCGGAGCCGGCACACGGAGTGACGCACAAGGGGCTCACCCTGGATCTGTGGGTGTCACCGAGCCCCGTGGCCTGGGGACACCGGGTCTGGGGTCCCTGGCGTGGCTGGGGGGCTGGCATGTGGGGCTGGCTGGCAGAGGGTTAACGGCTGATTACAGCCTTTGTCTCTGCATCAGTGTACATAATGCGCCCCTCATTTGCATACTGCAGTGTGCGCTCAATTAAAATGAACTTTTAATTTCTCCTAAGTAAATTACTTCTTCCCGGTACGTGAGGCGCACAAATGTCAGGATAATGGGGGAGCCTTAATGAGCTGGGAACGTGGGGCGGGAAGGGGAGCGCCGGGGCCCCGGCCCCCTGGGCTGCTCTGCAGGCGGTGGTGTCCCCGTGGGGGGAAAGGATGGATCCTGCCTCCCTCTACCTTCCCCGCTGGGGTCTGGGATATCCCTGATGCCAGCATGGCTCCTGGGCCGGGCAGGGGTCTCTCCTCTTCTTCATCACCTCCTCCTGCCCCGGGTCCTGCAAGGGGCTGAGCTCTCTGGGTCCTGTCCCCATCCTGAAATCCATGAATGGGGTGACAGGGACACCAAGGGCTGATCTCTCTGGGTCCTGTCTCCATCCTGAAATCCATGAATGGGGGGACAAGGACATGAAGGGTTGAGCTCTCCAGGTCCTGCCTGCATCCTGAAATCCATGAATGGGGGGGACAGGGACACTAGAGCATCCCAAGGGACTGATCTGTCTGGGTCCTGCCCCCATCCTGACATCCAGGAACCAGGGGACAGGGACACCAAGCACTAAGCTCTGTGTGTCCTGCGCCCATCCTGAAATCTGTGAATGGGGGGACAGGGACACTGGAGCATCCCAAAGACTGAGCTCTCTGGGTCCTGCCCCATCCTGATGTCCATGGACGGGGGGACAGGGACACCAAGGGCTGAGCTTTCTGGGTCCTACCTGCATCCCGGCACGTGTACATCCCTCACCATCCCAGAAAGGTTTCCCTGGATATTCTCTGCCCAGCCTGTCCCATGCCACCCCAAGGGATCCACAGCAGCTCAGGGGTGCTGCTCAGGGCGGGATGCAGACCCCTGGACCCTGACCCCCCATCCTGGGGCCGGCTGGGTGTCCGTGGGGGCCAGATGGCAGGCGAGATTACTGGAATTTGATTTTCAGCTAAACCACAGACCTGGATGAGCGAGTGCTGCTCCAGATGCATTATCCATAATCCCTTGGAAGGGAACCCTTGGAGGGGACGGTCCCCGTGCCAGCTCGGCACCAGCTGGGTAATCCCAGCCGCCCGGGAGGATCAGCTGCTCCTCAGTGTGTCACCCGCGCTCGCCGCGACCCACATTCGGTCCCACCGAGCCCGGGTGGCAGCAGATGGGGACAGATGGAGTCACACCAGGAGCACAGGGGCACCAGGGTGAGCCCGTGCCCGGGGTGCTCGTGCCCGGCTGTCGCACCCGCTCAGCTGGGTGCTGCGGGATGGGGTCAGGGGGAGGATGCAGGGGGTCGCTGCCAGGCTCTCTGCACCCTGCTTCCCCCCCAAGCAGTGACACCCAGAGCGTCCCCATGCTGCCCAGTGCTCCCAGTGCAGGGCCATGGAGACCCCCTTCCCTCAGCCCCACCGTGCCAACACCAGCGGCGTTGCTTGGATGGGTTGTGAAGATGCACCCCCCTCTCCATGCCCAGATAAATTGGGGTGTGGGAGTGACCCCCGGGCCGTGGGGCCAGCCCAGGCCAAGCAGGTGAGGAAGAGGAGAGAAGGGACAGGGTGGCTGGGCACCCATGGGGGCTGCCCACACCCCTCCCTCCCTGGGGTCCCAGTGCTTGAGTTTGCCCCAGGATGCTGGCATGGCAGAGCTTTGGGGGGGGTGGGGTGTCAGGGGGATGCCAGCACCAGGCCCCTCAGCAGTGCTTAGGGCTGCACAGGGGGGCTGTGGGTGACCCTTGCTCTCCAGCTTGGGGATGAGCTTTGGGGGCACACTGAGCGTTTTGGGGGTTGGACAGCACCTTCCCCCAGCCCCAGCTCCAGCTTGCCCCCACTTTAAGGAGCCGCATCCTGCAGCTGCCCCTTCCCTTCAAAATCCGGGGGGGGGGATCCCCCAAACTTCTGCAAATAAAAGCAAACTGCAAGCAGTGGGGATGGAGTGTCCAGCCAGAGCCCCCCCCCCCCCCAGGTTCAGTGCCACCAGCTGAGTGCAACCACAGCCCTGATTTCCCGAGTGGCTGGGGGGGGGTTGTATCTGCCCTGAGATGGGGGGGTGCAGGGGGGTCGTGCCTGCCCTGGGATGGGAGAGGGGTGTTGTGCCTGCCCTGAGACAGGCCATCCATCACACACCAGGAATGGGAAAACAGGCAATGACATGATGTGGCGCAGAGCAACCACCACCAGAGGATGCTGCCCATCGATGGGAGCATCACCCTGAGCCCCACATCCCCTCCCTGGGGATCAGGGGTGTGTGGGGGGGGGGTAGGGGGTGGGGTGGGGGGTGGATATTAATTCCTCTCCGACCCCCAGAGGAAAAGGAGATGGGAAAAGCTGGCTGCTCCTTGTTCCCAGCTCCAGTGCGGTCTGGGAATGCCACCAGTGAGGATGGACCCTGCATGGCTCAACCCTGCCCCCCACCACTGAGGGCAAGGACACACCACACCCCCCCCCCCCGAGGTGGTCATGGCACGGAGCTCATTTGGTTGTGGGACCCAACAGAAACACCAACTGTGCCCATGGCTGGAACTTCATTCTTTACTTTTTCCTCCCCAAATCTCCTCTTTTTGGGGGTCCTCACCCATGGGGACCAATAACCCATCCCCCCAGGGGGCTGGCGACCCCCCTCCCTGTACCCCCAATGCGATGGGTAATGACATGATGGGTAACGACCTCTCTGTGATGGGTAACGACCCCACCGGGGCACTCCCCATCCCATTGTCCCCTTGCCATGCTGGGGGCTCCCCCAGGTCCCCCTCCCCACCCTGGCAGCAGCCGGTGCAGGCGTGTTGCGGGTGAGGGAGGCAGCGAGCGGCACGGCGCTTCCCTTCCCCCCCCACCCCCCACCCCAATGCCAAAATTTACATTGAACCACAAATTAATTTCATAATTTTTTCCTCTCTAATTATGCCAACATCTGCTGCGAGGCCCAAGCTGTGCACATGCATTTTAATACATCCCTCCCTGCGCCCCCCCTCGCCCCCCCTGCCTGCATCTCTCTCCCTCTCTCTCTCTCAGCACTGAACTTTTCGGTAATTATCAGGGCTCCTTTGCGGGGGAGGGGGAGGGGGAGGCTGCTGGTGGGCAGAGGAGGGGCGCAGCAGGGGCTGGGCATGGGTTTTGGGTGGGTTTTGGCCCTGTGGTTGGCCCCAGGCTCTGCCAAGCGGTGGCACAGCGAGCTGCCGGCAGGAGAGGGAAAGAGGAAGGATGAGGATGCTCCAGGGACAGCGAAGGGGCAGTGGGGACACTACACAAAGCATCCCATGGCACCCCGTGTCGGGCTTTGGCTCTGGCCTGGGAATGCTGCTCTGCCCCAGGGATGCTCCTACTGCAGGGAAGTAGAGGTACCCGGGTTGCCTTGGGGACCATGGAAGGTCTCACTGCCTGGACACCTTGGGCTTGTTTTCATCCTGACATCCCCATCATCCCTCCCCCACGCTGGCACAGCGGGTTCTGGATGCAGCCCTTCACTCCTGGGGGTCCTGCCTGCAGCAGGAGGGGATGTGTGAGGTCTGGGGGTCCCTGCCCTCAGCCTTGGACCCGTCACCCCCAGGTCTGGGAGACGCTGGTGATGGCAGCATCCCCCTCCGGTCCCCCCAACTGCACGTCTGCTCCTGCTCAGGGAGATGCCTCATGGCCTCCCCGACAGATGCAAAAGGTCGTTCGGCTGCCAAGTAATTAAAACCCGGCAATTACCAATTTCGAGCAGCGAGCTCCTGGCCCGGCCAGGGCTCCGCTCCCCCGTGTGAGCTGCGGGATGCTGCCGGGGGGCAGAACCCGGGGCGGCACCGGGGAGGGCACGGGGCTGGGGGGGTGATGCTGGGGGCGGGACATCCCCTGCAGCCCAGGCATCCCGCGGGGGCACCGGGCTCTCGTGCCACCGCTCAGCAAGGGTTTTAATTAGGAGGAAGGGGGAGTGGGGGGTGAAGGTGCCGTTTGGGTGGGGAGCGAGCGTGGCACGGCACGGCACGAGGTGCCCACCCACCCCTCGGAGCGTCACACGGGGGGGCGGGGGGTGCTGCTCGGCTCAGCCCGGGTGTGAGGGCAGGAGCGGGGCCGCGCCAGCCCCGCCGGGCGGCTGCCGGGGACAGATGGCAGGCGGCGGGACCTGCCGATGGACAACGGCAGCGCCAGGAGCCCCGCGCTGCCCCGCGGGGACACAAGCCAGGGGGCTCGGCAGCCCCTGGCACCCGTGGGTCCTGCCCCAAACCAGGGTGCCCTGCCCTGGCACCCATGGGTCCTGCCCCACAGCAAGGGGTCCTGCCCCAAACCAGGGTGTCCTGCCCTAAACCAGGGTGCCCTGTCCTGTCCCTGGCACCCGTGGGTCCTGCCCCATGGCAGGGTGTCCTGCCCCACAGCAAGGTGTCCTGCCCCAAACCAGGGTGCCCTGTCCTGTCCCTGGCACCCGTGGGTCCTGCCCCATGGCAGGGTGTCCCACAGTGTCCCTGGCACCCATGAGTCCTGCCCCATGGCAGAGTGCCCTGCCTCAAACCAGCGTGCCCTGCCCTGGCACCCGTGGGTCTTGCCCCATGGCAGGGTGTCCCAACAGTCCCTGGCACCCATGGGTCCTGGTCTGTAGTGGGGTGCCCCCCCATGTCCCTGACACCCGTGAGTCCTGCCCCATAGCAGGGTGTCCTGCCCCACAGCAAGGTGTCCTGCCCCAAACCAGGGTGCCCTGCCATGTTCCTGGCAGCAATGGGTCCTGGTGTGTAGTGGGGTGCCCCTGCCATGCTCCTGGCACCCGTGGGTCCTGCCCCATAGCAGGGTGTCCCACCGTGTCCCTGGCACCCATGGGTCCTACCCCATACCACAGTGCCCCTGCCATGTGCATGGCACCCCTGGCTCCATCCCCGTACCAGGGTATGTACTGGGGTGCCCCTGCCATGCGCCTGGCACTCCCAGGGCTGCCCCTCTCCCCCCTGGGTGCTGAGGCAGCAGGGTGGCCCCCAAAAGCTGCTCAGCACCCACCAAGCAGCCTGGGTACCTTGCCCAAAGGTGTTGTGGGGTCAGCATGCATCATTTCCAGCATGGGACTGGCAGGGCAGGAGCACGGGGGTGCCGTGGCACGTGGCAGAGCAGCACCCCCACCGTGGGACCAGGAGCAGGGCAGAGGAGGTGGGATGGGGATCGGCTGCCCAGGCTGGAGGAGATACACCTGGAGCGTGGTTCTGGGGTGCTGAGCACAACCAGTGCTTGTGGGGTGGACAAACGGGGTCCCCTCCCCCTCTTGCTGATTAATCAGGGCTAATTAGTGCTCTGGGGAGGGCTGTTCCCCTGTTTCAGAGCTTGGGCTGCTGCCTCTGGGAAATGAGCATCACTTGGGGCATGGGACCCCCCCAGTTTCTCCTAGTGAGGAGCATCCAGGCGCACGGATCCCAGCTTCCCCCACCCAGGATGCTCCAATTCCCAGCTCTGGGGTGTTTGTCCCACTGCTGCCCTGACACCCCACACCCATTGCCATCACCCTGCAGCAAACCTCCTGCCTCAGTGCTCCCTGGTCCCCTGCCCAGAGCCGAGAGGGCTCGGTGGGTACCCACAGCCACCACCTGGGGAAGGGGAGGAGGAGGAGGAGGAGGAGGAGGAAGGTGCAAGACAAAACGCTGATGGATTGTAAAGCTATTGAAGTGCCAGCAAGTAAACTCCATATTTTTAACGGCATTTAAATGCCTCTGAGCAGATTAATAAGGTCTGGGTAATAGCAGAACCAGTCTATATTTATTCTATCTTAAACGCCAGCGTGTCAGGCTGTATTAATATTGATGGGACGGCTTGGATTGAGGACAGCAAACGCTGGGACTTCACTTTATCTCTCCCAAACAGGCTGCCTCAGCCCCTTTATCAGGGCTGCGGCTGCAGCAGCAGCTGCCTCTTCAAGGGCTCAGCGCATCCCCTCTCCCCCCATCCCACTCCCACTCCCCCCCGCCCGCTCCCTCTTTTTAATCAGAGGAGGAGAAGTTGCTGGCTTGATCGTTCCATTTTTATCTCCTTTATTTACTCCATTTTCATGTCTTTCAGTGCATATTTTATTCCCATCAAGGCAGGACCATTGATAGCTTAAGCTGCCATGTGTGTGTGTGTCCCCCCACACACCTCCTCCTTGGCTCCCCCCACGCAGTGTGACAGGGAAGGATGAGGGGTAATTACTGGGAAAGTGTGTGTGTCCCCCCTTTCCCCCATCCCTCCTGCCCTGTAGCGGCCACACACAGCGTGCCCCCCCCCACAGGAGAGGATTTGGGGACTGGGGGGTGGATGGCTCTGTGCTGAGGGGGAGCTCAGCAGCTGGTCTGTGTGTGTCCCCCCACACCAGCACCCTCCCTCCCATGAGCATCTCTCACTGCCATTGTGGTTCTGCAGCAGAGGGGCTGCTCCCTGCTGCCCACCCCCCATGTCCCAGAGCATCCAGGATTGACCCCCCCTCTCCATCCATCCCACCCCAGAACATCCCACCAGCACAGCCCTCCTTGGGAGAACCCACTCATGTGCCATGGGGGCAGAGGGGACACACACAGGGGATCCCCCCGATCCCTCTGTCCCTCCATCCATCCATCCCTCCCTCCCTCCATCCCTCCCTCCCTCCATCCCTCCATCCATCCCTCCATCCCTCCCTCCATCCATCCATCCATCCATCCATCCATCCATCCATCCATCCATCCCACCCCAGTACATCCCACCAGCACAGCCCTCCTTGGGAGAACCCACTCATGTGCCATGGGGGCAGAGGGGACACACACAGGGGATCCCCCCATCCCTCCATCCCTCCATCCATCCATCCCTCCCTCCCTCCATCCCTCCATCCCTCCATCCATCCATCCCTCCATCCATCCATCCATCCATCCATCCATCCATCCATCCATCCATCCATCCCACCCCAGTACATCCCACCAGCACAGCCCTCCTTGGGAGAACCCACTCATGTGCCATGGGGGCAGAGGGAACTGACCCCCCCTCATCCATCCATCCATCCATCCATCCATCCATCCCACCCCAGCACATCCCACCAGCACAGCCCCCTTTGGGAGACCCCACTGGCGTGCCACGGGGGGCAGAGGGGTCCCACACTGGCTCCCCACGCTCAGGCTGAAGTGGAGGTTGAAACCAACCCCATTTTCTTCCTGAATATTCCCCAAAAGCCCAGATTCCTGCCTGGCTCTTCCCTGGCAGCATTTGGAATTCCAGGTACACTCTGTCTTGGTTACAGCTACAAACCACCCAGCCAGGGAGCAGCCCCACGACCATGGGACTGGCACGGGTGGCATCACCTTCCCCCTCCCCCTCCCCAAATCCCAGGCTCTCAATATTCCATGCAAACTCTTTGTGCAGCTTCTTCCCCATCCAAGAGTGGGGAAAAAAAAAAGGGATGCAAAGAAATTTGAGGATGATTTTGGGCAGGGTACAGGGCTGGTTCTCAGCTCCACTGGTGATGGGGGCAAAATAATCATAATTAATGCTAATCACAGCCTGATGATGGTTTAAAGATGGCCTGTAAAACCCACCTTAGAAGCTGGACAAGCTCTGGCTCTTCCTTGTCCTATCACTGTGACAGACCCCCCAGTATGGTCTGCTGCCCCCCCCCCTTTGCCCTGAACCAGCAGCAAACCAAACAAGTGGGAATTTATCAGCCATTAGTCCTGGAAGCATCAAGGGCTCCTCTGCTGGTAAATGAAAAATCCTCATTAACTAATAAAAAGCCCATCACTCACTCTGCCTCTAATATAATTAACAGCAGCCAAGACTTCAATTAAAGTTTTATCCAAACTTCAAAATGCCACTCTCTCTCTCTCTCTCTCTCTCCATCTCTAATTAACGTCGGGTGCAGCAGCTCCAACCTTCACCAGAGCATCTCTGGCTGCTGGAGGGGAACAGTGATGTTGGGAGATGGGAATGGGCCAGTTCTCACCAGCCTCTCTCACCCAACCCCGCCCCCCAAGGTGGCTGGAGAGGCAGTGGTCCTCTCCCTTCCAGGGATGGGAAAAGCCAGGAGCTGGCAAGCATCCCACCACGGCGACGTGGCTCTGTGTCCCAGCCAGCACCCCAGAGTTGCAGCTCTTGGAAACCTGGGATGGTTTTGTGGCAGGAGTTGGGAACCTCTCACTGATCCTTGGGGATGCAACAACCAGGGTGCCACTCCAGAGATGGACCTGATAGCCCTGGGGATGCAGCAGGATGCAGGGATGTCAGATGCCCTGAAGATGCAGGAGGCTGCTGAGTGCCCAAGGGATGCTGGGTGCCCCAGGGATGCTGGAGGATGCCTGAGCACCCCAGGGAATCCAGGGATCCTGGGTGCCCAGGGGGATGTTGAGATGCAGGGATGTTGGGTGCCCAGGGGATGCAGGGATGCTGGATGCCCCAGGGATGCCCCAGGGATGCTGGGTGCCCTGGGGATGCTCAGGGATGCTGGGTGCCCTGGGGATGTTGGGATGTCAGGTGTCCAGGGGGTGCAGGAGGATGCTGGCTACCCTGGGGATGCCGGGATGTCAGGTGCCCTGGGGATGCAGGAGGATGCTGGGTGGCCCAGGGATGCTCAGGGATGCCGGGTGCTGTGCTCACGCACAGGACAGCACATCTCCCACCCCGGATGGCCACGAGCCTTCGCTCCCACACAGCCCTCATGGGGCAGGAGGCACAGCCAGGCTGGGTGCAGGGGGTCAGCTCTGGCACCCTGGGGCTCAGCGCGGAGGCAGGAGCATCCGGCTGGGTGCCTCGGGGAGGAGACACGTGGGGAGACGGACACACAGATGGCAGCTCCCTTGGAGAGACAGGGACCGTAATCCTCCCCACGGGTCCCATTATCATCTCGATCTGGTGGAAAAACTCTCATCCTGGATGTGTCTAATCCTAATCACTCCCTATCGCACAGGACCACTTCAGACGGGCCAGACGGGCAGGCGACGCCTCCTCCTGCCCTGCATATCTGCACAGGCAGCCCCTGGCCAGGGAGGGGGAGATAAGGGTGGGGGGAGGGGGAAAGGCCACCCCTTCACTCCTAATCCCTCCAGGAGGACTTCATTTAAAAGGGGATTTGGTGTTTATTCCCCCCGCAGGCTGCTCCATCCTTACCCGGGTCAGCAGCCGATCTGGGAGCCTTGGTAAAAAATAACAATGGCACCTTCATTTGGGAGGGAAGGGGGAGGGGGGCGATTGGAGGGCTGGGTAACACACTGGCACGTTTCCAAGCCTGAGAGCATTGCTTTGGGGGTGTGTGTGTGGGAGGGGGGTTTGTTGCATGTGATGAAAGGCTCGGGTCTCTGACAGTGGCTAGCTGGGGGATGCTCCCTGAGATGTGCCCTTCAGCCCTCCCCAAACATTCCAGAACTGGTGGAATCCACCCTGGGGGAGGGCAGCTGTGACACACACACCCTCTCCAAGCAATTCCTTGGGGGGTGGAGGGGCTGATTTAGGCACCACACAGCCCCTCTCCCCCCTCCCCCCTCACCACCTTCCCATGTTTAATCCAGCCCTCTCCTGCTTCCACATCCATATTTACAGTGGGGGTGGGCACAGGGCAGGAGGGTCATCCCTGGAGGGATGGGGGGAGGTCTCTCACTACCCGCACAGCCAGGGGGGTGCCTGGGGGCTGCCAGGGCAGGGGTGGGGATTAAATCCAGAAGGGAAAATATCCCGCAGCAGGTGCAGCTCACGACAGGGCTGAACGGCTGCCAGCCGGCTCGGGAACCCCAGCCACATCTGTGCTCATCCCCTGGACACCAGATGGGCCCTGGGTTAGTATTTTCGGGCTGGGGCTAGCCTGAGGGGGAGGGGGCTGCAGCAAAGCTGGGGGCTGGCGTGGCTGCTGGGGCGCAGGATGCTCACACCCCACCCGCATCCCATACTTAGCCTGGTATTTTAAGCACGCTCTGCTGGCTGGAGGGCAGACCCCTCTCCGGGGGGTGGGGTGGGTCAGCGTGGAGCTGGAGGCCCCACCGGTCCCTGCCAAGCAATCGAGGAACCCCAAACACCAGCTCTTCCCCCCACTTCTCTTCCCAACCCCCCCCCCCCCAGTGAAACCCAGCTCTGGGGTCCCGCGAGCACCCGTCAGGCTCGAGCTGCCAAGCCCTGCACCCCCAACCCCTAAATATTATTAACCCCCAAGAGCCTTAGCTGCATCCACCCCCCACCCCCAGAGCATCTCATCCAGGTGTCCTCCTGTCCCCAGCACCATGCTGGCACAGAGACAGCTGCATCCCCCTGCGCTGGTGGCCAGTGCTGAGCACCCCAGTCCCCTGCCCCCCAGCCCCGGGGGATGGAGCTGGAGCTCCTTGTCCCTCCCTCCTGGCAGCAGATGCAGCTCCCCAGCCTCCTGGCTCCTGGTTATTTTTAGGAGCACGTTGGTGGCTAAATCTGGCACCATGGGTGCTCGAGGCTTCCCAGCAGTGCCGTGGGTGCCACCCTGTGCAATGGGGGCTTTTGGGCTCTGTGTCTCCCTGGGAGCACCAGGGGCATCCCAAGGAGCCATGCCTCCAGGCTGGGGTGCTGCTCAGAGTAGGACCACACTGCAGGATGGGGAAACCATCCCAGCACAGGACAGGCTGCAGCAGGAGAGGAGTTTCCCAGCCCCACAGCACCAACCCCTAGCTGAGTCAGTGTGGGGCACAGGGTGGGTGACACCAGGGCAGCACCAGCACCCCCAGCCCCGATTAACATCCTGCTCCCGAGTGGCAGGGGCAAACCCAGACCCCCAGCACAGGGGTTCAGCCCATGAGGGTCCCCAATGGCTCCAGCTAGTCTGATCTACAAGCACTGTAAGACTCCCTTTCCCCTACATCTCCCCTTAATCCCACGACCCCTGTGCATGCACAGACCCATGGATCTGTCCTCATCCCCATCCCCATCTCCATCCCCACCCACATCTCTGTCCTCATCCCCATCCCAGTCCTAATCTCCATCCTAGTCCCCACCCCCATTTCCTTTCCAGTGTCCATCCCCATCCTTGTCCTCACCTCTGTCCTCATGTCTGTCCTCATCCCCATCTCCATCCCAGTCCTCATCCTCATCCCCATCTCCAGCCCCATCCCCATCCCATCCCCATCCTCTCCCCCATTCCATCCCATCCCCATCCCCATCCCCATCTCCATCCTCACCCCCATCCCCACCCCATCCCATCCCCATCCCCATCCCCATCCCCACCCCCATCCCCATCCCCATCCCCATCCCTATCCCATCCCCATCCCATCCATCCCACCCCATTCCATCCCCATCCCATTCCATCCCATCCCACTCCATTCCATCCCCATCCCATCCCTAATCCCATTCCCACCCCATCCCATCCCATCCCCATCCCATCCCATCTCATCCCACCACATTCCATCCCCATCCCATTCCATCCCATCCCATCCCCATCCCATCCCCATCCCATCCCCCTCCCATCCATCCTACCCCATCCCCATTCCCATCCCCATCCCCATCCCATCCCTATCCCATCCCCATCCCATCCATCCTACCCCATCCCATCCCCATCCCATTCCCATCCCCATCCCATCCCATCCCCATCCCATCCCACCCCATCCCATCCCATCCCACCCTCATCCTTATCCTCATCCTCATCCCCACCCCCTCCTATCCCATTCCCCCTCCCCAAATCCCCAGAGCTGCCTCCAGCTCCCCGCAGACCCCCGGGCACCCCATCCCAGCGCCCAGCCCTGCACGGCCACGCATCCCCGCGGCTGCCGGGCCCGTTGTGCTCCTCTCTCTCCCCCCTCCCCTCTCCCTCTCCCTCTCTGAAAATTGATAATTAACCTTTTGTCCGTGGGGCTGTTGTGTTTATTGGGCGCGGGCGGCTGCAGGGCGCTGATATGGAAATCGCAGCCGGCAGCCAGCTCCCCCCGTCCCCCCGCAATCTGCCGCCGCGCACAGCCGTTGGGCAGAGATAAGCAGGTGCTTATTCACGGCCCCGCAGCTGCCTGCCAGGGCAGCCCTACCTGATCACTCCAATCTCGGTGAAAAACTACTTGAGGTTAGGCTACCGTGATGGAGAGAGCTGATAGGGACCAGACAGCGCCCCCCCCCACCCCCACCCCCTCCCCATCCCAGCTCCCCGGCTTTGCCTCCGCCCGCGCCTCCTGCCTCCCTCTGCCCGCGTCCTCTCCGCTCCCTCCGTCTCCCTGCTCTGTCTTCCCTCTTATCTCCCTCTCCACATCCCTTTGATTTCTTCCCCCACGTGTCCCCCCCCCCTTCTTTATTTTTTCCTCTTAAAGAATTCATCTTTGTGTTTCCCATGAACTCGGCGCCTCCCGGCTCAACTGCTGCTCTCCAGCTCATCCCATCCCCAGCTCCCGCCTTTGCTCCCGCATCCACGTTCCTCTGGGGTTTGGCCATCGGTCTATAACCCCCCATCCCTGTTGTCATTCCCCTCAGCACCCATTTTCGGGGTGTGATGGTTTGGCCATCGCAGTATAAACCCTCATCCACACCATTCACCTCACCACCCACATTTGGGGTGCAATGGTTTGGCCATTGGTGTATAAACCCCCATTGGCACCATTCCCCTCAGCATCCACTCTTGGGGTGCAATGGTTTGGCCATCGGTGTACAAACCCCCATCCTTGCTGTTGTTCCCCTCAGCATCCACTTTTGGGGCACAGTGGTTTGGCCATCGCAGTATAAAGCCCCATCCATGCCTCCATTCCCCTCAGCACCCACTTTTGGGGTGCAATGGTTTGGCTATCAGTGTCTAAACCCCCCATCCTCACCATTCCCCTCAGCACCACTTTTGGGGTGCAACGGTTTGGCCATCAGTGTATAACCCCCAATCCACGCCGTTCCCCTCAGCCCCCACTTTTGGGGCGCAGTGGGGGTTTTTGGGGTCCCCCCAGCTGCCGGCGGTGTCGTGCTCACGGGTTATGGCTGCAGTTTCCTTTCCCCTTGGGTTTCCCCCTGTCCCCGTCCCCGGGGTGGCCACCTTGGTCTCAGATGGAAAGGGGAAGACGTCGGGGTGCCGCGGGCAGCGCGGTGCCGAGGGCAGCGGGGTGTGCAGGTACCGGCAGCGCTCGCTGGGGTATTCCCAAACCCGGGGTACCGTGCCCAGCACGGGGCTGGCGCGGCCCTGGCAAGCGTGAAGGTGGGTGGTGGGTGTCACGGTGGGGTCCCTGGGGGGTTCTGTCTCCTGCTCTGAGCGGTGGGGGGTGTTGGGAGCCCGTCCTGCTTCTCCTTTACCAGGGGGAAGTTTCTGCTCAGCAGCAAGTGTGCGGCTCTGACTCAGAGGGAAACCAGCTGGGAGCACCAGCACGCTCACTGGAGGGTGGGTGAGGACAGGGCGGGCAGACCCTGTGCCCCCAGGGGTTCCACCCCCCAGTGCCAGTGCAGACCCCAGGGCCCATGGGGTTCCCCCCATCATGGGGTATTCCCTGTCCCCTGCCAGTGCAGTGCTGCTGATGCTCGGTCCCTGCAGCTGCCTGGGCAGGTGCTCACATCTTCACCCGCAGAGAAACCCCTCTGGCCGCAGGTGACATGGGGGACACGGGGCTACAGCTGGCTGGGACTTTCCTGGCCAGCCCCAAAACCCTCCTGTTTTGACTCACTGCCCCTGGACGCTTCCCAGGAGCAGCTGCTGCTGTTTAATTCCCCGTGTGCTTTTCCTCCTCCCATCACTGGTGAGCCTGACCCTCGCTGCAGGCTGGCTTGGCAAAACCCTGAGCCGATGGTGCCTGCACCCACAGCCACCCGTCCCACCAGAAAGAAAAGAGGAAGAGGCTAGGTCACGCAGCACGGATGGAAACCCTCCTGCCTGGCAGGATCAGCAGCTGGGAACCCCCAGCCAGGCTGCTCTGCCCTTGTTGGGGAGGCAGAAGCATCTCCAGGGTGGGGGCAGGATGGAGCTGTGACCCCTCAGCATCCCCGGGATGCGGGATGCAGGGCTGGGGCAGAGGCTTGCTGGAGGCTGCTGCAGCATCTCCACTCAAGCACGCAGCACTGGCTGGGTGCACGCCGTCCCGCCTGGGTTGAGGCTGTGGTTTGTAGCCATGTAGCCCTTTCCCCCCAGTGCATCAGCCCCGTGCTGGGGCTTCCCCTCATCTCCCTGCAGCACCCAGACCGCACTTGCTGTCCCCCCTAACCGTGCTGCACCAAGCCGTGCAGCCCTCAGCCTCGCCTGTCCCGCCACCAGAGATGCTGCAAACCCTGACGGGTGACATCCCGCTCAGCCCCACAAACCCACAGCATCCCCTCAACCCCCTCATCTGGGACTCTCTCCCCACCCCCCCCAGTTAAACCCCGCTGTCCCTTCCCCATCCTCTCCCCGGGATCCACACACACCCCCCACCTCAAGGCTGGGGGCATGAAGCAGGGAGCCCCGGGTACCATCTGCAGGAGCCCAGGTGGCCGCCGAGACACGCCATCTGCTCAGCCACCTTCGGGGACCGCGTAGGCACTGCTGTATTTTTAGGACACGTTTCCTCCCTCCCACCTGCAGCCCTGGAGCCGCCTTTCGGTTTTCTAACAAGTTGTTTCTCTTGCTGGCGGCTGTCGGGGAGCCCAGGGCTGAGGGGGGTGGTGTTTTGGGGGTGGGGATGGTTTGGGGATGCAGGGATGGACTGCAGATTAAGGAGGGCTCCATACCCGCTGGTACCCTAAGCTGGTGATGGGCAGGGAGCCTGCCTGGCTCACGCACGGCGCTGATGCTGCAGACGCGAGGCAGCAGGCGGGGGGCATCCCTGGTCCCCATGGCCACCCCTAGACGATGGGGTCAGCGTGCTGGGGGGGGCTGGAGACCCTCAGCATCGCGGTGTGCTGGTTACACCAGCCTGCATGATGCTGTGCCAAGCATGGCGTGGGGTGGCATGGCATGGCGTGGTGCGGCACGGCGTGGCATCACGCCGTGCCGCACCACGCCATGCCATGCCACCCCATGCCATGCCACCCCATGCCATGCCATGCCATGCCATGCCATGCCACATCAGCTCCACTGCACCATGCTGTGTGATGCTACCCGTGCCGTGCCGCCCGTGCCGAGCTGCGCCGCGCCGTCCCCGCGCGGTGAGGAAGTGAAGCCGGCGCGAAGGGGAAGTTGTTGGAAAGTCAGACCGGAATGGCTGATAGGGAAGGCAGAGTTGGGCTTGGTCGCAGATGGTTCCTGTTGGGGAAGGACAACGGGGTGCAGCTGCCCGGCCTCTCCCCCTCACCCGCTGCATTATCACTGCCCAGCAGCTGTTCACCTTCCCCCTTGCCATGGGACACGGCTCCGCTGCCACCCTGGCCCCGGCCGTCACATGAACGTCGTCTCCCCCCCCCCAACCCAAGCACCGAGGGGGCAGAGCATCCTGCATCCCGCATCCCGCTGCGGCCCCCGACGCTGCTCGGCATCTCCCTCCCCGGCTTCTGCGCCGACGAGTGGGGTCGGGTCACCCGCGCTGGCTCGCGGCGCCAGGGTGCTGACGCCCACCCCTGGGGATGCCTGGGGGACCCCCCAAACTGGATAGCCACCCCTCCTGGGCCAAGGCAATGGGCAGGACTAGCCAAGGTAAGGCTGAGGCAGCAGAGGGAGGCAGGCGGTGGGTGGCTGTGGCGATGCTGTGCCGTGGCTGTGCCATGCACTGTGGCTGTGCCGTGACCCGTCGATGTGCTGTGCGTGGTGCTGTGGGGCAGGTGACTCACCCAAAATCAACCATAGCCTTGGTGCTCCCCGGGGGCGGCGTGCACCCGGCGCCCATCCGTGCATCCCCACAGGGACCAGCCAGTGGGAGTTGGGAGCCGGGGCACGGCTGAGCCTGTGGCTCGGCACCGTGGGGCATGGGGGGCTCACAGGCAGGAGGACCCACTGGGGGCCCTCTCTGCCATCCCCTTCCCAAAATGAGTCATCAGCCGTGGAGAGGTTTTACTGACAGCGTTCAAACCCTCTGTTCACCAGGGGTTTTCATGCGTTCTCGGGTCAGCGTCTCCCGTGCAGCTCACAAGCACCTTCCCAACCTGCTCCTGGGCAGTGGCTGGACCCTGCGTGCTGCAGGCTTGTGCCACGGGGGTCAGGATCTGACCCCACAGGGTTTCCTTGTGGCACAGCGGCATTGAAGCTCTGCTGTGCATGGTTAGGGCGTTCTGGCAGCCCTGTGCCAGAGCATCCTCCTGGCACCGGCACAGCCGTGCACGTGGCGAGGGGCACCCCACAGCCTGGCTGTGGCCAAGGGGCTGTGACAGCTCTGGGGGTGCCTGGGCAGTGGTGTGGGCAGGAAAGCAGCTGCTGGCTGAGTCATCAGCGTTTGTCTGCCCTGAGCAAACAATACTGGCACTCACCCACCGTGCTCTGCACGCAGCCCCCTGCCCCACAGCCCAGTCGTGGCACCCGGTGAGGACGGGGTCCACCCACCGTGCCGTGCCTGTTGGCTGCATGTGGGAGCGCACTGGGGTCCCCAGCTCCCAGCCCCATCACACTCAGCGCATCACCGAATTGTAGGGGTTGGAAGGGACCTCAAGAGATCATCAGGTCCCACCTCCATCCAGGGGGAGGGGCACCCACCGCTAAGACACCAGGGTCCGGGTGGGCACGGCGGGCGCCGTTGACCGGAGGGCTGCGGCGAGGGGAGCGGGGCAGATTGCTGTGGGCTTGCTGAGCTGCTCGTTAGGAGCTTGGCAGGAGGAATGTTTATTTTCTTGGCCGAATATCTCTGCAAACTTCCTGATTTCCTCAGGGCCGGCCAGGCAGCGATAGGGCTGGCGAGGCCGTTGCCGGCCCCGTGCTCCGGCCCCGGCGCGGGGAGCTGTTATCTCGGATGCGCAGCGGGCAGGGGAGAGGTGGGGAAAGGGAAATGAAATACAACGGAGGTGGCACGTTTTTTGCTCTCGATAACGAGCCCTGCTCTAAGCCTGGGAACTCGGAAACCACGCAGGTGGCCAGAGGCAGCCGCAATGTCCCCGGCTGCCGTGGCACATCTGGACCTCGGCACGAGTCCCAGGCCTCTCTCTCCACCATGAAGATGTGGGTCCCTGTGGCACGGCATGGATCGGTGCCGACCTTCATATGGCTGGAGCCCATCACTGGGGCATTTGGGCGGTTTCTTAATGCAGCCTTTGCTCCGGGGTCTGAGTCAGAGGGAAGGCAGGCTGCGCCGCCCTGATTGATTTTTGCAAGGATGTGAGGTGTTGGGAGTGAGATGTGGGCTAATTAAATTCCCATCGTTAAAGAGCAGGGGCAGCCTCTGGGATGGGGAGGGATGGAGAGTGACTGGATACCCCTGGTTTTGCGGGGGAAAAGGGGAGTGTGAACCCCCTGGTAACCCCACTGGTGCCATGGTCGGGCTGAGAGATGCTCTCACCTCCCCAGGGCTTGGCATTGCACTGAGGTCTCACATCTCCAGGGGTCAGGATGAGGGTTGCTGGGGGGCTCAGCACCACTGTTCTCCCTGCCCAGCACTGGAGAAGGGAGAGGGAGAGGGAGAGGGAGAGGGAGAGGGAGAGGGAGAGGGAGAGGGAGAGGGAGAGGGAGAGGGAGAGGGAGAGGGAGAGGGAGAGGGAGAGGAGAGGAGAGGAGAGGAGAGGAGAGGAGAGGAGAGGAGAGGAGAGGAGAGGAGAGGGAGAGGAGAGGAGAGGAGAGGAGAGACCCTCACCGGTGAGGGACAGGAGGAGCTGGAGGGTCCCTTTACACTATGGTGGGTTGTATGGCCATCCAGGAGCTCCATGCTCCCCAGGACAGCTGAGGGGGTTTTGCTCAGCATCTCCAGGTGAATCCCCTCCATCCAGCGATGGGGCTGGCAGGGCTCAAGCCAGTGCTCCCGCCAGGCGCTGCTCCCATGGGGGAGCAGGCAGCATCTCCATCCATCCCACAGCAGCAGCTTCTGGAGCCACAGGGGGGAATTGGTGTGTGACCATCTCTGCTTCGGAATTAAACCAGTCTCTGGGCTCCCCATAGAAAAATCTGGAAACTTGGCACCCAGCACCCCTGGCACCACACAGCACCCAGAGGAGCAGTGCCGTTGCCTCAAGTTTAAGCCAAGCTGGTGATGTTTGGGAGCCCAGGGCGCAGGGATGATAAGGGGCAGGGGCTGGTTTCCCTTCCAACGCCACGGAGCAGGAACGAATCTGTCAGCCAGGAAAACAGGATTTGTGTTGTTCCTTTGGTGATCATGGAAGTTGTGGGAAAACCACAGAGCACCCAGGGCTGCTTCCCACCGGTGACGGCCGGGGTGGGGTGGAGAAAGGGGGCTGCTCCTTCCAACCCAGGGTTGTGAGGGGTCAGGGTGCCTTTGGAGTGGGTGTCCCCGAGGTTGGGGACCCACAGGAGCAGGGGAGGAGGGAAGCCAGGCGTGAATGAACCCACTTTCTTCAGAAGGGCTGGTGAGCGGCGCTTCCTGCCGAGCAGATGTCACCGCAGCGGATGCAGCTGCGGCGAGCGATAGCCGGCGGGCGGGCGAGCCGTCTGCCCCGGCCGCTGGCTCCCCACCAGCCCCTTATCTCCCCCCTGCATCCCCCAGAGAATTAAGGCAGCATGGGAAATGCCAAGGGAAGAGGGAGCGTTGGGGGGCTGCAGCCTGGCTCCCAGCACCCGCTCCGGGCTGGGATTCGGCATTGAGCTTCACACCCCTCCCCATCTCCACACGCATAGGCAGGGTCATGGGAGCATCCGTGGTCATGCTGACCCTGCCCGGCCCCATCACCGCATCCCTGCGGGGATGCTCTGAGGGGACGTGTCTCCGTTTGAAACAGGGATCCCCACGGGTGGTGTGGGGCTTTGCATCACTGCGCCTGTCCCCACGATGTCACCGAGCTCTGCTGGGCCCTGTGCCAGGAAGGCACTGCTGGCACAGCACCCAGGGACACTCCGCTCCCCAGGATGTGAGCACATAGAGATGGAGAAACCCAGATGGACAGACAGACTCACTGTTGGGGGTGGACACAGGAAACCTATGGCATGCCAGGGGCTGAGCACTGACGCAGCTCATTGCCCTCACCTCCAGACAAGCCTCCTGCGAGAGCCAGGCTGTGGTAGGACCCCCCGGCACACCACGGTGGGGTGGCTGTGGGTACCCATGGGTGCTGCCTGCAGGTCTGCGTGGCTCCTGGCTGCACGGGCGCCGGTGAGGGGATGATTCACCAGCGCGGCGAGGGGGAAGGTGTGATAAACCAACACCACCGTGGGCTTTTTTAAAGAGCCTGAGGCTGGTGAAGTGGGGGACGCAGCTTGAATAGCAATCAGCTCTCACAGGCACGCTGGGAGGAGATGGGGATGAGCAAGAGGCCGGGCTGTGGGAGCTGGGGAGAGCTGGGGAGAGCTGGGGAGAAGGGGGGACACGGCGGTGCCAGCGGGAGGCAGGGTGAGGGGCAGAGTGAGGGCTGCAGGGAGGGAGGTGGTGGGTTGGGAGTGATGGTTGGGCACCCACGGCGTGTGAGAAGGGACCCTGACACTGTGGCAGATGCAAAGGTGGGAGTGGGGCACAGGGCTGGGCACCCACCACGATGCCCCCAGCCAGTGTGTGCTGCCCCGATAGTGGGTGGGGGTCATGTGCACGGGCAGATATGGGGCCTGGATGGCACGTGGTGGTGACCATTTCCTGCGAGGGCTGGTGCCAGTTGGCCTCAGCCACCCTCACCGAGCACTTATCTGCTGGCACGTGCAGTGCCAGGCCCTGGTGGGGCCCTCACCCTGCACCCCCAGGCTGTGCCTCGAGGATCCCCTCTGCCCGGGACAGGCCCTTAACCTCTTCCCCCTCACACCCATCAGGGATGGAGGGCATCCCTCCTCCTCCTCACTCATCCTGCCAGCAGGAGCGATGGGTGGTGGTACCAACCCACCGACCCCCTCCCATGGGACTGAGACACCTGTGGGGATGGTGTTGGTGGGAGCGCAGGGCAGGATGCTCAGGGGTGGGAGATGCCAGCTCCTTCAAACAAAGGGAGCACCCATTGCCATACCACCTGCAGCTAATCCCTGTGCCATCCATCACCACCAGCACGACCCACACGAGTCATCACCGGAGTTTCCACCTTCTCTGTGGGGTGGGAACCTGGCCGGGCCCCATCCTGCCCCCCCCAAGCCCGGCTCCAGATTTGCTGGGGGAAGGATTGCCAGGCCCCGGGGTTGGGATGGATCCAGGCCAGGCTATCAGGCCTTGGCAGCTGCTTATCTCCCATCCCGGCCGTTGCTTTCCCACCGCAGCTGAGTGTGGCTGCCGGCCCTGCCAAAGAGGGGCTGGTGACATCGTCTGCCCCTCTGCCCAGCATCCACCTCAGGGACCCAAGGAGCTGAGGGGATGGGGGTTGCTTCCCCGGCAGCACCCACCCCAGGGATGCCAGACCCCCCTCGTTAGTGGGATCCACGCGTGGGGTGTCCCTATGGCCATGGGGCACATGGCAGCACCCGGCTGGCAGCCACCAGCCCCGGGCTGGGTGGGAGTGAGCTGGGGGGGCGGGGTGTGGGGGTGCGAAGGGGTTAACCCGGGGAAGTTGGCTCCCTCTCGGCAATGATTTAAACCAGACAGAAAGGTTCTGTCATCCATCACGCTAACAGCCAGATCATTGTGTTTTAAAGTGTCTGTAATTGCAGCAATACAGAGACTGGGAGGGAGATAAAGGCTGGGGAGATGCAAATGCCGAGAGGAAGCACCAGCCCCCTGCCCCCAGCAGGGAGAGACCCGGGAGCCCTGGGGGCAGGGGTGAGGCCAGGGGCCAGGGATAGGGCCAGGGATGGGGACAGGAAGGGGGGCAGGGATGTGGACAGAGATGCAGACAGGGATGCAGACGGTGGTGGCGGGATGGGGACAGTGATGGGGATAGGGATGAGGACAAAGGTGGGAACGGGGATGTGGGCAGGGGTGGCAGGGATGGGGACAGGAGTGGCAGCAGTGGGGCCAGGAATGGGGCCAGGGATGCGGACAGGAGTGGCAGGGATGGGGATAGGGATGGGGACAGGGATGGGGACAGGGATGCAGACATGGATGGTGGGGGTGGGTACAGGGATGGGGACAAGGATGGGGACAGCTGCAGGGTGGCCTAGACATACTCCTGCTACAGCGCAGGGCAGGTGCTGGGGCATCCCCGCTGCAGGTGGGAGCCCCCCAAAGCAGGGCAAGCCAAGAAAGCAGGGCCAGGCTCGGGCAGGGCAGGGCCCAGAGCAGGTGCTGGGCTCTGCCTGCTTCACTCTGTTACCTTCCTCTTCCCTTCACCTTGCAGCAGGCAGCTCCCTCTGCCCCCAGCTCAGCTCTAAGCGGCACCGCTGTCCCCACCTCCTCTCTGTTGGGATCCAGAGGGATGGGATCTGTTGGGATGCAAGGGATGGTGAGATTCCACCCCGGGGATGGAAGGATGCAGCTGCGGGCAGTGCCACGGCCACTGATGCCACAGATGCCACTGGTACCCAGGCTTTGTCCCAGCAGCCAGGGCCACGTGGGATCCCGCCGGCGGGGAATTATTAACATGCAGGCAAGGCCTGCTGAATAAAGCAAGCTAACACAAATGTTTATTTTCCCAGTGGTGAATTATGACTTCAATAGACCCAAATTACAGGCTGCGCGTGCGGAATAGAAACGAAGCAGACCCCGCCACCCAAACGCTGCTGGGGGTGGGTGGGGGGAGGATGTGGTGTGGCTCCCTCCTGCCCACACTGTCCCACCCATGGATGTCTCACCCGTGGGTGGATGGGTCTTGGCTGCGTGGTGGATGTGGCAGGGTGGCTGTGCCTGGCTCCATCTGCCTTCACTGAGGGGAGCCCGTGGGCTCAGAGCTGCGCCCGGCTTGGGCTCAGCTCAACCCCCTTGGCTGGTGCCAGGGATTTGGCAGCATCCTTAAGCTACACCCCAGTTTAACCAGGGGCTGGAGAGGAGGTGGCTTTTCCCAGCAAGTCCCCACGAGGTGCCGAGGGGCAGGGTGTCAGAGGGACCCTGTGGATGGGTCTGCAGTGTATTTAGGGCCTGGCACTGCATCTGGCTGGATGTTTGGGTCATGCCCATGGTTGGGTCCCTGCTCTCAGGGTGAGTGGCAGGAGCCCTGTGCTGGCACCCTGGGAAAGCAGGGCTCTGCCCTGGCAGCTCTCAGGCTGCCTCAGTGGTGCTGGTGCTCTGTGATGCCTCGACACGTGTGCGGGTGGGGAACTGCACCGTGCATCGCATGTCCCAGTGTGTATTTGCATGTGCCAGCCCGGGCTACCTACGCAAAGCTGGGGGGGTGGGGGGTGTGCAGCTGTGCATGGGGCTGGGTTTTCCTCTGCTGCTCCGGGGGATGTGCCAATGGGGTGCTGACCTCACCCATGAGAGCGTCCTCAAGAATGGTCCCCCCCTGCCAACCGTAGGGACAAAACCTTCTGGGGTGAACACAGACCTCTCCGTCCCACTGACGTGGGGGCAAGGGATGCCAGCGAGTTGGGGGGGGGGGGGCGCAAAGTGGGAGCTGGAGGTCAGGACGGTTGGCAGCGGGGTGGCTGTGACCCTGTTGTGGACGAGCTTGGCTGTGTGGTGTCCATGCAATGGTGGTTTACCCACCATACAGTGGTTGTGCAGCGGTGATGCAATGGTGATGCAGTGCCTACGCGGTGCCCACCCAGTGCTGGCACATCACCCGTGCCAGGGCCATGCGATGCCTGCCCAGCAGTACTTTTGCATCCGCCGTGAGCGGCTGCCTGGCAGGGCTGCTGCGGTCCCCAGCGCCCTGGGAAGCAGGGTGAGGATGAGTAATACAACCACCATCCGGGCGGCAAGGGCATCGCGCAGCAGCTCCAAAGGCTCCGCGCAGCAGCTCGGCTCGCAGGGGGAAGGCAGCTGCCAGGCAGAGTAATTACGCAAAGAGGCAGGGCTTGGGCTCGGGGCTCGCCTTTCCCGGCGCACACCCAAGCCACAACATTGGAGTAGGATGGGGAGCGGGGGAGGGAAATTTTTAATGCTCCCCCCTTCCCCACAGCGGGTGGGGGGTGAGCAGGAAGGGCACACGGGTGAGCTGGTGCGGGCAGGCACCGCTGCTGGGCATCGCTCCGGAGGAAGGGACCCCGCTGGCACCCCCGCGGTGCTGGAGAGGCATGGACACCTTGGGGGGCTCTGCGGAGGCCAAGCGGGGTGGGGGGCCACCCCCGAGGCCAGGCTGGGATGGGCACGTGGATGGTGGGGTGCCAATGGGGGCTGTGCCTGGGGCGCTTCGGGCTTCACATGTGGCTGCTCCTGTTGCCACCCCGGTCCTCGTGTCTCCGGAGGGGGAAGCAGAGCAAGCACAGCTGCAGCCCCCTCACAGCCCCTTGCAAACACCCCCACCCTGCTCGGGTCCTTGTAGGTCCCAGCCCCGTGGCTGTTCCCTGGGCCCCAGAGCAGCCTGGGCCCCATCCCCCCACTGTCCCCCATCCCACACAAACAACTGCCTTTGCAGCCCCCCGAAACACGGGCTTTGATGAAAGACCCCCAGACTCCCGGCTTTGCATCCATCAGTCTTCAGCACCCTTTGTGAACCCAGAACCTTCTGCCAACCCCAACCCCCTGCAGCCCCCAAGGCCCCTGCACACCCCCCGCCCGGTCCCAGTGCACCCCCCATGGCCTCCCAGTACCGTGCAGTGACATGTTCCCCATCAGCCCCCAAACCCCCAGCATGGCCCCCCAAGCTCTGTGCAGTCCCCAAGTCCGGGCACCCCCTGAGGTCCCGTGAGGCCCCCCCCAGTGCCATGCAGACTCCCAGTTTCCATGCAGCCCCCTGGGGCTATGCAGCCCCTCATGTCCCCGTGCAGCCCCTCAGTTCCTCTGCAGCCCCCCACTGCCGTGCAGCCCCTGATGCTGTGCAGTGCCCCAGTTCCCTTGCAGCCCCTGATGCTGTGCAGCCCCCCAGTTGCCATGCAGACCCCCATGTCCCCGTGCAGCCCTGGTGCTGTGCAGCCCCCCATGTCCCTGTGCAGCCCCCCTGTTCGCACGCAGACCCCCAGTTCCCGTGCAGACCCCCATGTCCCCATGCAGACCCCCAGTTCCCATGCAGCTCCCCAGTTCCCGTGAGCCCCCCAGTTCCCGTGTAGCCCCGGTGCTGTGCAGCCCCCCAGTTCCCGTGTAGCCCCCCATGTCCCCGTGCAGCCCCCCGCATCCCCGCACATCCCGACCCCCCCCCCCCCCAACTCCGGCCGCGCACCGCGGGGCCCCGCTCGGGTGGCGGCGGCGGCGGGGCGCCCCCTGCCGGGCGCGGTGGAGCCGCCGTCTAAGGCAGCGGCGCGGGCGGGCGGCGCTCACTCCGGGGCGGGCGGGCGGCGCGGCGGCAGCGGCGGGCGCTGCGGGCGGCCCGGCCCGGCACGGAGCGCGGCCGCGGGCTCCCCATGGCCGCGACGCGGTGCCGGAGGATGCGCCGGCGGGCAGCGCGTAGGGGGTGAACGGGACAAGCGGATTTACCGGCTTCTCGCCGCTCCCGCCCTCATCTCGCCCCCCCCCCGCGCCCCCTACCTCCCCCGCCCCAACCCTCTCCGGTGCCCCCCCCTCCCGGGGCGGGGGGGAGTTGGGAAGCGCCCCGACCCCCGGGCTGGCGGCCCTCGGCGGCTCCGGGCGCGGCGAGCGGCGGCGGGCAGGTGCCGGGGGCAGCCGCCGCCGCGGGGCCGCGCTCCGCCCGCACCGGCCTTAACCGGGCCGGGGCCGCCGCCGCCGGGGGCCGCTGCCGGCTCTGCCCGCTCCTGCCAGCCCTTGCCTTGGGACTTACCTCACGCCTCCGCCACACCTCAGGACGGTAAGTGCCGGCCGCGGCCGGGAGCGGGGACGGGGAGGCTGCCGGTGCCCGGGGAGGCGTCCGGGGAAGAGGGGCTGGAGGCGCTCCCGGTGCCCGGGGGAGGCTCCCGGTGCGCAGGACTCGGGGAGGCTCCCGGTGCCCGGGGGAGGCTCCTGGGGCGCAGGACTCGGGGAGGCTCCCGGTGCCCGGGGGAGGCTCCTGGGGCGCAGGACTCGGGGAGGCTCCCGGTGCCCGGGGGAGGCTCCCGGGGCGCAGGACCCGGGGATGCCGCCGGTGCCCGAACCAGCGCGGTCCCCGCCGCCGCGGTCTCTCCGACTCCGTGCCTGGCCGCTCCCGGGACGCGGAGCGGGGCAGGGCGAGCGGGGGCACAGCCGGGGCGAGCGGGCACCGGAGGAGCCGCGGTCCTTACCGCGGTCCCCGCTCGGAGAGGGCTCCCCACCGGCGGCGGGGCAGGAGCGCGCTGCCGCCACCGTGGGCCCCGTTCCCACGCACGGTGCTCAAGCAGGGGCGCCGGGATGCGGGGACACACACACACACACCCCCCGCCGGGGCTTTGCCTGCGCTCCCCTCCCCGTTCCCGGCCGCCGAGAGCCGGGGCGGCCCCAGCATCCCCGGGAACCCACGGGAGTTTGTGCCCCCACCTCCCCCCCAGCAGAAAACCCTCCCCGGTGGTGACTCCTGACGGGAAAAGTCGTTTTCATCCCTGCATCCCTCCTCCTCCTCCTCCTCCTCGGAGCGCCAACCCTCGGGCTCCCCATCCCGCTACGGCCGCTGGCTGCCGATCCCGAGCTGGAGCCGTGTTTCGTGGCGAGGAGGAGCCGATCCACTCGGGATTGTTGGTGGAAGGAAACCCGGGGCTGGTTTGGGAAGTTCCAGCCGCAGCGGCATCGTTCTGTGCCTTCAGGCGGGGACACGGCTCCGTGCCAGCGATGCACGGAAGGGGGGACGGTGGCGTCGGACGCGGATTTGGGAAGGAAGCTTGGCTCGGAGAGCATCCCCAGCTCCCTTCCTCAGCGCTGCCCAGCTTCTGATCCTCGCAGCCATTAATCCCCGCGTCCAGCTCCCTCGGCGGTGGCCTGGCTTTGCTAAAGGGGGATGCTCCCAGCGTAGCGATGGAGTGAGCCCGGCACCGCGCTCCTCCGTGGCTCCCCCGTGACGCTTGGGCTGGGGTACAGCCAGCGCTCCCCACCACTCCCCCCGCGCAGCCCTCGCCTCTGGATGCTGCCTCCTTCGGATGCTGCGGAGTGTTTGTTCCTCTGGTTAAACACACCTTTTGCTGGATTCCTTTCTTTTTTTAATTTTTTCCCCTGTTATTAAGCCAAGAAAAACTTCACAACTTTCCTTCGCTTTCGGAGAGGAGCCGCTGCTGGGTCTCATTTTGGGTTGATTTTTTGTAATCCAGGGTCACGTGCACGTTGGCAGTGGCTTTGAATCGAAGCGATGGGCTCGTCTCTAGCTTGGAAAGGGCTTTTGAGCTCTTCCCTCTGTTGTTTTCTCTCTGTTCAGGAACAAAGAGGGGTTTTTTTCTGCCTTTAATCAAAAGGAATATTAATTCTCCATTCCTTTGGAAGACACTCGGCAAACATCCGTCCCGCTCGGCGCCGCGGTGGGGTGAGCTCTGCTATGGTGAGGGGCATGGAGACACAGGGGGCACCATCCCAGAACCCCACGGCAAACGCAGAGCAGCACCCAGGGAGGATGCTGACAGCTCCGGCGCCCATGGTCCTCGCGTGAGGAGACCCCCACCCTGAGCTGCTACCCTGGGGTGGGTGCTTGGGTCTCTGGAGGTGGATAAGGCAGGTCCCCACGTGCCGTGTTCCCAGGCAGGGAGAAGGTTTGAGCGTTGCCTTTGCTGCGGGCTGGGAGGTGAGTGGAGATGAACTTGGCTGTGCAAAGGGACTTTTCCCTGCCTGCTGCTTCCTGGCAGCCCTGGCCAGGGCCGTGCTGGCAGGTAAGGTTTAACCCCGGGATGGATGGACCTTGGGTGTGTTTGGATTGAAAAATCAATGTGTGGCTGCAGATGTTGGCTTGTAGGGAGGAAAAGCTGAGATGGGGGATGGGGGGAGAGGATGCCCTCCCGTGGCACTGGGTGCCGGCACAGGGTGGGTGCTGGGTTCGGGCAGGGTCGCAGCGATGCCTCAAGCGGGTGCAGGGTTTGTCTCTGACACCAGGAACTTCCTTCCAAGGTGCAGGATGGACAATATCTCTGTGCACACTCAGCACTCCCGGGCTGGGGGGCATGGCCAGGATGGGCAGCGTGCTGGGGAACCGGGGCTGGGGAGTCTCTGCTGGCATCCCCCACGTACCTTCCCCCTATTTCTGCTTCGGAGCCAAGGCCGTTTTGCTGGTGTGGAAAACCCCAGGCAGGATCTGGGCAGCGTGGCTGCGTGGTGTTCAGCTTGGCAGTGGAAATGGGGCTCAGCTCTGCTCGCTGCCGGCAGCCGGCTTTAATCCCTGGCACCGGGTAGAGGTAGTGTGGGTCACTGCCTGGGGCTGTGGGGCATCCTCTGCCCTGCAGCCACCTGGGGAAGGAGTGCGGGGTGCTGTGGGGTGCTGCGGGATCCCTGGAGAGGAGAGGCACCCCCTGAATGGCCGGGTTTGTGGCTCTAAATGGGGATCGGTTGATTGCTGGAGAGCTGGCCAGGGAGCACAGGGATGGTGGTGGGGCAGGGCGCCAGGATCCCCCTTTTGGGGGACACACACACACCAGCCCCTGCCACCAGCGCTGCTTCCAACCAGCACAAGGTTTTGGGCAGATCAGGGCCTGATCCTGGGAAAGGGGCTGCCTGGGCCCTGGGAGGGATGGAGGTGAGGGGAGAGCTGCCCCCCACCTGGGGAACCCCCACATCTCAGCTCCAAACCACCTCCCTGCCCTGGTGCAAGGGGCTGCAGGCGCATCGCTGCGGCGGCCGATCTGAAAGGGGCTCCCCAAAACCAGCCTGATCCCCACCCTGGGTGCCTGACCCAAGCAGGGGGGATGCCCATGGGTCACACCACTGAGGTCATTATGAAGCCAAGAGTGGAGGGGATGCAGGTCAGATGCTGCAGCCCTTCTCTGTGCTTCCCATGCTGGACCATGGCTGGGGTCTCAATTTAATTACCCCACCGAGCTGGGGACAAGACGAGTCACCAAACTGGGACCAGTCCTTCCAAGTTTCACGGTGTCTGGCGTGGGACAAGCCCAGGCTGGGGGCACAGAGGAGACCCCCTTCCCCAGAGCGCTGCTGGTGTCGGTGCCATTGCCTGGCCTGGGGTTTATTTTTAGATTTCCTGAAGCTTGTTTTCTGCCGTCCCTCCCCACGGGTTCCCCAGGGGCAACCCCACCTTGAGGAGCAGCTTTCCTTTCGAAGATGCTGACCCATGTTTCCAGAAAGCATCCAAGGGATTTCCTGTTTATTTTTGCAAAATTCTCATTAATGTTTCCACCACCCCCACCCTCACCCCCCTGTGTTGGCTGGTTCAATCTCACGTGGGCAAAATCCCCTTGAAAAGGAGCCTGAGGATAAAAAATGAGACAAAGAGCCGGTCAGACGGCAGCCCCGAGGCTGTGGGGATGCACAGTGGGACTCAGCACCTCCCCGGAGCTGTTTCTGTCCTGATCCAGGGCAGGATGCAGCCCCTGGGGGTCCCTGGGGTCCTGGCAGCGCCTCGGCGTTCCCACGCTGCAGGAGCCTCACCGGGAGCTCCCCACCGGCGTGTGGAGGGGGCTGGTTTCCCTTCCCCAGCCACGATCTCCTTCCAAAACACCCCAGGTGCCCTGACTGCTTCTGCCCTGCTCCAGTTGCCAAGGCCACCTTGGGTACCAGCATCCCCGTGCACGTGGTTGGGCTACCACAAAAAATGGGGGGGGGAATTTTAGCCAGACCCTCTCCCTGCAGCACCCAACAGGCCCCCCAAGGGGTGGTGATGGGGGATCAGGCTGGTTTGGGGGAGGCCCTTGTAGATAGGCCATCGCAGCGATGCACTCGCAGCACCGGGGTGGGGGGTGGTTTGGAGCTGAGGTGTGGGTCTCACCCAGGTGGGGGGCAGCCCTGGCTGGGGGTGGGGGTGGGGGTCAGCCCCAGTCCCGTGCCGCCCGCGTGCATCCCGCTGTGCCGAGCTGGCCATGGCGCTCCCCTCACTCCCAGTGCTTTGCCAGTATATTTAATTTCCAGGAGCACAGAGCAGCTGGGGAGCAGCCAGGGGGGTGCGTGCCCACCTCCCCACACTGCCCAGGAGCCCCACACTCCCCCCACACTGCCCAGGGGGAGAGTGGCACCGCTGGGGTGCCGGCACTGCGGGGCGATGCTACAGGCAGCAGATGCCTTGCCCTGGCTGCGGTGGGGGGAGTTTGGTGGGGGTTGTTGGCCATCCTGCCTTTCCTCCAGCGCTGGTGGGTGAAGAGGAGCCCTCCCCCTTCCCAGCCTGACCCCCTCCACAGGGTCCCAGCCCCTCTCCGTTGCGTCCCGGAGGCTGGGCCGCCGGGGCTGAGCCCGAGCTGCTTTTCCAGGCGAGGCTGAAATGCACAAAATGTTCGACTTGTAAAATATGTAGCGTGAGAAAATAGCCTTTTCTGCTCTCCTCCGTGCTGCCGCCGCTCCCCTGCCCCATCTGCTCGCTTGGAAAGCTTCCCACAGCTGGGGGGGCGGGGGGGGCCGGGCTGACGGCACCCGGGGTCCCTCAGCAATCGCTGCCGGCCCCGACCGGAGCGCAGCAGCCACCCTGTGCCCATGGGAAGGCGTTGCCCCCCTTGGCAGTGGGAGGGTTCCCAAGGCGGAGAGGTGGGGGGGGAGCATGATGAGGATGCTCTTGGTCCAAGGAGGATGCTGCTTGGTGTGAAGCATCCTCCATCCTTCGGCGTCCTGAGGCTTCTCTCTCTCTCCCTTGGGATGCGTTTGGAGAGCGAGCGTGGGTCTGGTGCTGGAAAAGCCGTGGCTGCTGCCGGCACGGGGTGCGGAGGGGGGGGCGGGGATGACGCAGGCGGTGTTGGTGCATCCCATGGGGCCTGGGGTTTCCGAAACGGGGCGGTACCGTGCCTCTTGGGAGGGTACCAGGAAATACCCCCTCAGATACCTCACTCAGCTCCCTCCTGGCCGGGCTGGGAGGGAGCTGCCACGCCAGAGCTGGCCAGGAGCCACAGCTTTCACCAGCCACCTCAATCCATCATTATCTGGGCACATTTCGGATCCTTGCCAAGAGCAAGGTGGGAAGGGGAGGGGGTGGTGGTGGTTGTAAGCATGCTTTCCCTATTCCCCTGCCATCCTTTTTGCTGCCTGTGTGTAATTAACAGAGTAATTAAAAACAGGATGAGTTAATTGGTATTCATTTATGTGGCAGATGTTTTTAATTGAGATACGAAACAATTTACCTGTTTACATAAACAATAGCAAATGAAGACTTGTAAAACAGAGAGGGCACTTTTTTTTCCCCCTCTTGGCTTTTTTTTGGTGGTGTTGGGGTTTTTTTGAGGAAAATCAAACCCATTTCCATCCTTCCCAGCCAGGCTGGAGCTGGGGGTGGGGGGAACAGGAGCCAGCCTGGGTTCCAGGCAGTGAGTTTGGGTCCCTGGATGGCTGATTGTGGCTTGAGAAGCTTTGGGGGTTGTTGTTGGGTTTGGGAGATGTGTGGGGGCTGGTCTTGGGGGGTGATGTGCCCCGTGAAGCTGTATGGTTATGCTGGGGGGTGGGTGGAAGGGAACCCAGCGTTAGGGTCGCTGCCCCAGTGCTGAGTGAGGAGCGTTGCCCATGGTGCATCCCCATCCCCGATGTCCCTGGGGTGGTGGCACTGCTGGCACAGGCAGCACAGCTGGGGGCTGCTCAGGATGGGGCTGGAGGGGGAAGCAAAGCAGCTGGGGATGTGTCTGAGCGTGGTGAAACCCTCACCCTGGGACCGAATTTGTGGGGTAGTTGGCATGGCACGCTCGCTGGTCCTGGGCAGAGCAAGGCTTGTGCTGCTCCGGGTGTGAGCATCCCTGTGAGCATCCCTCCCCATGAGCATCCCTGCCCAGGCACCAGCATCCCCCAGGTACCATCGGCACAAGCGTGTCCCGTCATCCTTGGTGCAGCCGTTACCGGCACCGATGGCTCCTGATGCCTGCAAAGCGCTTCCCCAGCGCTGGGTTCGTTTACATCTTGTGCAGAGGGTTTAATTAATTAGCTTTCCTTTTAAAAGGATTCGTTTGTGCTGATGAGCGCTGGGGTCCGGACCCCTCCCCGCTAGCCCTGCTCCCCAAAACCAGGACATGGTGGCCATGGGGGGAGCTGCTGGGGGCGGGCAGCATCTCTCCAGCATCCCCCAGCCACCATCCCTCTCCCAATTGGGGAAGGGCCCCTCCAAGCTGCCCGCTGCCACCTCCCCCATGGCTCCCATCCCTCCTGGGGAGCGGGTCAGGGTGGGTGCAGGGGGAGAAGGGAGACGCCGGCGCCCTGCAGCTCCCACCCCCTCAGCCAGGCTGGTGCACGTGGCTGGTGCTGAGCCCTTCCCCAAACACGCTCCAGCTGGGACGGCTCCATCCTATCTGGGAGTTGTTCTTGGCCCCTGTGGCAGCGGCAGCTGAGGAGCAGGAATGCTTGCCTTTTGTTTGGGAGGCAGCCTGGCTTCGGGAGACGTCGCCTCCAGCATCTGGATTTCATTTGTGGCCATTTGGAGAGCATGAAGGATGCTGGGCTTTTAATTCCCTTTTAACCCCTTGCTCGCCCGGGAAGGCGAGCTCAGCTGAGGAAGGGAGGGCTCTGGGAAGCTGCAGCCAGGGCAGCTTCCTGCCCTCTCCATCCCCAGGGAGGAGGAGAGGAGGAGGAGGAGGAGGAGAGGAGGAGGAGGAGGAGGAGAAGAAGGAGAGGAGGAGGAGGAAGAGGAGAAGAAGGAGAGGAGGAGGAGGAAGAGGAGAAGAAGGAGAGGAGGAGGAGGAAGAGGAGAAGAAGGAGAGGAGGAGGAGGAAGAGGAGAAGAAGGAGAGGAGGAGGAGGAAGAGGAGAAGAAGGAGAGGAGGAGGAGGAAGAGGAGAAGAAGGAGAGGAGGAGGAGGAAGAGGAGAAGAAGGAGAGGAGGAGGAGGAAGAGGAGAAGAAGGAGGAGGAGGAGGAGGAGGAGAAGGAGAGGAGGAGGAGGAGGAGGAAGAGGAGGAGAGGAGGAGGAAGAGGAGGAGGAGGAAGAGAAGGAGAAGGAGAAGGAGAAGGAGGAGAAGGAGAAGAAGGAGAAGGAGAAGGAGGAGAAGGACAGACAGGACAGGACAGGAGCTCCACAGTCATCGGGCTCACCCTGGGGCTGGCACATCCCTGTCCCCAGCCGCTCCCCAAGGCTGCAGGGATTGGGGATGGCTCACTGCCCCCGGGGGAGGATGGAGTATCCCAAACTAGGGCAAGGCCTGCAGGAAGCATCCCAGGCCTCATCCCTTGGCACTGGGCTGCTGGCTGCTGGGGCTGCTTGCCAGTGTGCCTGGCCGCATTGCTCCCTGATGCTGTGCACGGCCACAGGGTGCTGGGTGTTGGTCTCTACTGGTGTTCCTGGCTGCAGGATGCTGTGTGTTGGTCTCTACTGGTATTCCCAGTTGCAGGATGCTGTGTGTTGGTCTCTACTGGGGTTCCCAGTCACGGGATGCTGTGTGTTGGTCTCTAGTGATGTTTCCAGTCACGGGATGCTGTGTGTTGGTCTCTACTGGTGTTCCTGGCTGCAGGATGCTGTGTGTTGGTCTCTACTGGTGTTCCCAGTCACAGGATGCTGTGTGTTGGTCTCTACTGGGGTTCCCAGCCACACAGTGCCACGTGCTGGTGCCCAGCAGCACTCAGGGCTGTGTGGTGCTGTGTGTCGGTGCCCACCACGGGCAGTGCTGTGCACTGGTGCTTTCCAGGTCCCCATGGGGGAGCACGTGGCTGAGCCCACCCCCGGCTCCGGTGGGAAGCAGGGAACAGACCCCTCAGGTCTCCCCCACAGTTTCCACCCCAGGAAAAGTGATGTGGTGATTTGGGGGTGCTGGTGCTCAGTGGGGTCACAAACCCAGCGCTGGGCTGCAATAGAGCCAGCAGCAACCACACCGGTGCATCACCCCAGCACGGGGTCTGTGCCCTGACCAGTGTGCTGGGGGTTAAACCCTCTGGTGTGACAAATTGGGGGGAGGATGGAAGGGGGCTCGGGGTCACGCGGGGGTGTGCGGGGTCCAGCATCCACCGGCCCCGGGAGGCAAGGTTGGGGGGGACGGGGACGCCCCGCTCCCTCCAGCCAAGGAGAAAATACTAATCCTTTTATTTTTATATTATTACTTATTCATCTGGGCTGTGGAGGCCTAATGGGAACCAGATGGAGGAAAACAGACACAGCCCCGAGCGGCTGGGACAAATTACCCCAAAGAAAGGAGGGGCAAAGAAAAAGAAAAAGGGGGGGGGAAAAAATTCCAGCAGAGTTTGAGTCACGTTGGGGGGTTATTTCATGGAGGTGCTGGCAGGAGGATGCGCTGTGACCCCCCCAAAACCCCTCTTTGGCTGCCACGGGGCTCATCCCATCCTGTAAAGGGTCTTGGGTGGGTGCCAGGGCTGCGGCTGGATCCTGTGGGAATCTTGGGATCTGCTTGCTTTGGGCACTTCTGGGCTTGGAATGCCATCAGGTTGCTGGCTGTCCACTCATCCCTGTGCCCACGTGGAAGTGTTTAGGGTGCAAACACCTCGGGGGGAAAATGCAGGCTTGGGGAAAAAGAAAGGAAAAGACAAGGACCACTGGAGCCAGGGCCCGTTCCCCTGGGAGTTCACTCAGCGTTGTGGAGGCTTTTGTCCTGATGGGAAATTGGGGAAAAGCCCCCTCAGTGTCAGCACCAGTGTACCCGTGCGCTCCCCACGGTGTGGGCAGGAGTACGGAGTCAGGATAGTGGGAGATGGACATGGGAACAGGGATGCAGGCAGGGATGGTCCAGGGATGCAGGCAGGGATGAGGATGCTGGGAGGGAATGGGGATTCAGGCAGGGATCATGCTGGGGATGCAGGCTGGGGATGGGGATGCAGGCAGGGGGACAGTCCAGGGGTGCAGGCAGGGGATGGTCCAAGGGTGCAGGCAGGGGACAAGGATGCTGGCAGGGATGGGGATGCAGGCTGGGCCAAACATCTTGCAGCCTGCAGCCTCCTCCCTCCCTGCAAGCACGGGCAGAGCCAAACCCACCGGCGCAGCCCCTGTGTGCCGGGAGCCGTGCAGGCAGCTGGTGCAGGTGCACTTCTCCGGGCAAGCTGCCACGCTGTCCCCAAGCTGCTGTGGCTTGTCCCCACAGCCAGAGGCTGTTGTGTGGAGAGCCAGGGCCTCGGGCCAAGCACACGAGCTTGGTGTTCAACAGCAGCCAGTGAGCTGTGGGCTTGGAGGGGGTGAGAAAGGTGAGGGGACAGTGACAGTGCCCATGTGAAGCCCAGCATCACAGGAAGGGAATGCCCCAGAGGATGCTGACCTCATGTGGGTACCCTCTCATGGCTTGGCCTCTGTTTTGGGGCTGGAGCCTGCTCTGCTGATGGGTGAGGGGAAGCCTGGAAGGTTGGAAAAGCCTTGCCTGGAGGAGGATGTGTCCATGAAAAGGAAAATTAAAGGTGCTTTCCAAAACACCCTGTGTATTTTGTCAGGATGGGGAGGGATGCTGCTTGCTCAGGGGGTTTCCTCTGAGGCTGGAGTGGGACAATGGGGCAAGGAAAGGCAAACCAGAGGGTGTATATACGGTTGACCCAGGGATGCTCAAACCCCCAGCGTGGGGGATGCTCCCACGGTGCTGGGATGTTTTGGGATCACCTGGGAGCTTGTCCCTCCCATCTCCCAGTGCTCTGTGCTGCAGCATGAGCCCTGAGAGCATCTTGCTCGGGATGAGGGAGGCCCTGGTTTTATTTAGCCCGGGCTGTGTGCTCTTGCAGGGTTCAATTAATCTCACAACAGTTGCAGTGGATTAAGCATGCATATTAGATTAGTGTTTATCAGCCCTGCCTGGCAGGGAGTGTGCTGGGGCGCAGCGGGGACCCCGGGGCTGGGGGGCAGCCTCAGCGGCCGCTTCCTTCTTTGGCTGGGGCAGGCGATGGCAGCGTGGGCTCGGGCAAAGTGATGGACCATCGCAGCTGCCCCCACTTGCTGTCACCCATCACCACCCAGCACGGCAGCTGCGGGGCCGAAACCTTGCACCGGGGCCGGGGTGCTGCTGCCGCTCTCCGGAGGGGACGGCGGTGGTACCCTTCCACCCCCTGCCACCCTGCCCCGGGGATGCTGCTGCTGGGTGTTATTTGGGGTTGCAAGCAAGGCGGGAGGGAGGCGGCGATGCTTGGGGGAGCCCGGTGATGGATGCTGGGTCACAGGATCTGGCCCCTCACAGGGGTCTCAGGGGTTGTGGCAGGGCAGCCATCGGTGGGTAGGTGGGTGCTGCTGAGCACTGGCTGCGATGGCCCCGTGGCATGCTGCCCGTGCCTGGGATCAGGGCTGGCAAGGGCTGTGTGGGCAGCTGAGGGTTCCTGAAGCGTGGGCAGGTAAACCGTTGACACAGGAGGAGGCTGGGATGCTCCAGCAAAGGCTGTGCAGGGACATGTGCTGTGCCCTGTGCGTGGCACGGAGCTGGTGCTGCAGGGGCAGAGCCGTTCCCAGCCCTGACCCCAGCACCCTGCACCAACACCAGGCACATGGTCCCCAGCATCCTTCAGGCACACAGGGCACTGCGCACCGTCCCCCTGCCCGAGCTCTGCCGTCCTGCACCAGGGCAGTGGTGATGCCCAGGCCAGCCTGAGGTCCCCACGGGTGCCCCCAACCCGCTCCCAGTTTGGAAGGGGAGCATGATGCTGCCCGGCTCACCGCCCCGTGCCTTCTCCCCGCAGATCACGCGGAGACGCGGGCTGCCACCATGCCCGACTCGCCGGCCGACGTGAAGACGCAGCCCAGGTCCACGCCGCCCAGCATGCCTCCTCCTCCGCCCGCCATCACGCAGGGAGCCACGCGCCACCCCCCTTCACGCCAAACACCAGTGAGTACCGGGCTGCCGGCGGGGATGGAGGGGGGATGCCGGGCAGGGGGGCTGCTGGTCTCTTGGCCTCCGGCTCACGCGCCGCGTGGGTGACTGGCAGTGTCCCCACACCCCTCGTGGTGCTGGCTGCATCGGTGGCATCTATCGTGATGGAGATGGGATTTGGGGCTGAGCATCCCAAGCCCCAGGTCATGCACGTGTCCATGGGGAGCATGATGGCACTGTCCAGGCGTTCGGGGACAGGGATGGTGCTGGGTGGTGGCCCCGAGCGCTGTGTGGCCCTGGGATCTCAGCTGGAGGACGCAGCAACCCAGAGGAGTCCTCGCCAAAGGGACCCAACCACGTGGGGACACATCTGTCTGTCCATCCGTCCGTGTGTGGTTACAGGAGAGCATCGCGGTGGCAGGGATGTCCTTACCCTGCCCTGGCCTCAGCCTGGTGGCATCAGGGGACTCGGTGGGAGGACTCGAGGTGCGAGTCCTCAGCCTCTGGAGCATCGATGAGTTTGGGGAGCCCTGTTGGCTGCCCCGTGGGCTCGCTGTGCACGCGCGGGGCTCGCACCAGGGATCAGTCCCTGTGCTGGCATCGCTGGCCCCGCAGCTGGCCAGGCAAGGGCTGCACATCTGGGGACCCAGGCTGGTCCCCTGGCTGGGGTGGCAGTGGCTGGACCGAGCGCTTCCTCCTGCTCTGCTGACATAGACCCACGGCACACGCGTGTTTACTTGTAGCTGCTTCATGCTTAGAACCCCAGGCAGGGAAGAAACACCCCCCACCCCCAGAACAAGCCCCCCCAATGCCCCCATGGCCCTGCAGCCCCCCCAGCCAGATGCTCTCTGATTAGAAATCGGCTTGTGCTTGGCGGGGTTTTGCTTTTTAATCCGTGCCCTGTGGCAGACACGGCGCCCCAGGCTGGGCTCAGGGGGCAGGGGCAGCGTTTCTACCATGGCTCATTCTGCAGCACGACAACCCTGGGGGTGTTGAAGACCAGGTTGGCTGGGGCCCTGGGCAACCTTGTGTAGCTCCAGGCCTGGAGGTTGGTGTCCCTGCCTGTGTCAGGGGGTTGGAGCTCTGTGCTCCTTGGGGTCCCTTCCAACCCAGCCCAGGCTGGGATTCTATGATCCTATGACAGTGTTTCGGTCCTCCTTGTTCTGAGGGAGATGCCATGAAGTGCCATGCTGAGCTGGGGCTGTGCAGTGAGGGACCCAAAAACATGAGGGCTGCGTTAGAACAGCCGAGCACCCCCTCCTAAACCCTCCCTCCAGCATCACTGGGATGCAGGGACTCAACTCCATCCCCAACATTCCGCGTGCGGGCGGCTTTGCCTACGGCACACGTAACCCCATTATCAGTGAGCACTGTGGGGACCCCCCGCCCAGCCCCGGCCCCAAGAGCTGCCCCGCTCTGCTCTCTCATCATAGCGTGTTTTATTTTGCTTGCAGATCGAGACGCTGGCCCCCCGACGTTTCTCCCCCGCGGCCGTTTTCATGGTTGCTTGAAATGGTCGATGGTCTGTCTTTGTAAGTAAAGTCAAGCACCCGCTCTCATGAGAGACCCGAGCCGCAGCATCCCATGGAGGGGGGCACGGTGCCGCCGTTGTGGGGTTCTATCCGTGTTTGGGGAAGGGTACGGGGGCTCGGGTAGGGTGCTATCCCCCACGCCAGCCCCTCTCTCTCCCTGCCCTGGTGGGTCACGGGGATGCGAACCCCCCGTCCCGGGCGAGGGACATGTGTGGTGTCTAACTTAGTAACGCACCTGTCGCGGGAATAAAAGCAGTTGTGGCCGCAGGGTTATTTTGGGCACCTCTTTAGCCAGGCGGGTGATCCTGCCCGGCCGTAGAGCAAGAGGGAGCCCCCCAAAAGCAGGCAGGGCGGCGCAGGCACCGCTAAGGTTAGTGCGAGCCCAGGAGGAGCCGGGTGCCCGGTGCACCGCGGGGAGAGGCGCGGGGCATGAGTGGGTGCCGTGGAGAGGCGTGTGGTTCTGGAGCTGGGGTGATGTTGTGGCATCGCCTGTGCTGGCTGTGGAAAGGGCCCTGAGTTCGTGTGGGATGTGTGGAGTGAGGGATGCGCCGTGGTGTCGGTTGGTGCCGTCAGATGTCTTCTTGTGGGGTCCCCGCAGTGTGGAGTGTTTGGGGCAGTCCTGTCCTCCCCACCTGGGCAGCGGGGCTGGAGGTGTGGGCGTGCTGCGAGCCAGGTTGGGATCGGTGGAAAACGGCTCCTGGCTTCTCCCTGGGGGGTGCTGAGCAGCTCCCAGAGGGGCAGGATGGAGCCCTTCCTCTTGAAACCTTGGATGTGGAGGAGCAGGATCAGGAGGCCCTTGCTGTGCCGTGCCAGGCCACGCACCACATCCCATCCCTTCCTCCTGCGGTGCCGGGAACTGGCCCAGGCTCCAGCCCCAGGGATGCAGCAGCATCCCAAACCTCCTGGGAGGTGCCGGCACCGCGGTACCCGGCAGGATGCTCCCGGTCCCCCTCCATCCCACCCGTATCCCTGTGGTGCCAGGGTGCAGCCACCCGCTCTGACCTCCCGTCCCCTCTCCCCTCGCAGTGATGAACGGGAGCAGCCACTCGCCGACCGCCATCAATGGGGCCCCATCCACCCCCAACGGGTTCAGCAACGGGCCGGCCACCTCCTCCACCGCCTCCCTCTCCACCCACCAGCTCCCACCGGCCTGCGGCGCCCGCCAGCTCTCCAAGCTCAAGCGCTTCCTCACCACGCTGCAGCAATTTGGCAACGACATCTCCCCTGAGATCGGGGAGCGGGTGCGCACCCTCGTCCTGGGGCTCGTGGTATGTGTGTGCCGGGCGCAGGGGGAAGGGGGGCTGATGGGGTGATGCTGTTTGGGGGACCCGGTGTTCTCCCTTTGGGATGGAGATGCTGCTAAATGGGGATAAAACATTGGGGGCCTCTTGCTGCTGGATTGACCTACATCCTGGAGAAATGGGGGCTGGTTTTGTGGCGTCTCCTGGGATGGGCACAGCATGGTGCAGGATGGATCCCTGCGGCTGGTGTTGCCAGAGAAGCCTCAAGCCTGATTTTCCCTTGGAGCCAGAGGAGGACCAGAAACGGGGGAGAAATAGGGAAAAAGCAGCACGGCAGCCTCCCCCTTCCTCTTCCCTCCCATCCTCGGGGTGCAGGGGGAGGCAGGGGCTGTGTGCTGGCGGTGCTGAGCCCAGGCTGTCCCCCCAGAACTCCACGCTCACCATCGAGGAGTTTCACGCCAAGCTGCAGGAAGCCACCAACTTCCCACTGAGACCCTTCGTCATCCCCTTCCTCAAGGTGGGTGTCCCAGCCCCGGCGCCGTGGGGATGTCGGGATTAGTGTCAGCATCACCCATAAAGGGGGTGGGGATTTGGCCAGGGGGATGCAGGGGGTCAGGGCTGGCAGCTGCCTGGGGGGCTGCCCGTGTTGTGCTGGGAGTGGGGTGACACATGCACATGTGTCCCCCCCATGCGCCCAGCTCCTTGTGCGTGTGACGTCACATGAGGCTGGGAGAGGCTCAGTGTGGCACAGAACCATTAAAATCCACCCCCATATTTTTTTTGGGTTGTTTTTGGTTGTTCTTTAAATTTGCCCTTTAATTTTGGGCCGACTCTGCACCCTCACCCCGCTCCAGGGGGATTCACGCAGCGGATTTCCAACCCAGCATCTCCTGACCCTCATTAGCTGTGGAGTAACAGAAAAAACACCCCCAAAAAAGCCCCTTTTCCAGCTCTGCATCCCTCCTCCCTCCCTCTCTCCCTCCCTGGAGCCGAGGGCTGTGCTGTCCCACCGCACCGCCGAGCATGTGGCGGCTTTGCCGGCTGCCCTGGCATCCCGCTTCCAGCTGTTCCCACCGTCCGGCTCCAGATGTTTCCCATTATCCTAACTGGAACCAGCCAGGCTCGGCGTGCTGCCCAGATATGGGGGGTGGGGGGTGGAGGGGGCTTTGCTTGTTTTCACGGGGTTGTTCCCCACCGGCTGGGGAAGGGGAGGGTCCGGCCCCGCTCGCCGCAGTGCGCATCTCCGGCTAATGTGTCTGGCAGATGGGAATTTGGCTGTGGATCAGCCGCCTGAGGAGAGAACCAGAGCTGGCAGCCGGGGCAGAGAGATGGGGGGAGTGTTTCTGCTGCTTCTCACTGCTCTGTGTGTTCCCAGGGCGGGGGGATGTGTGTAGGGGGGAGTTCACAGCTGGTCCTTGTGCCCTGTGGGTGCCAGGTGGGCTGGGGGTGGTCCCTGGGGTGGTGGTTTTGGGTGAGAGCTGTGGGGACGGGGTGCTAGAGGTGGTTGATCTAGCTGAAGGGATGATGCTTTGCAGTCCCCAGCAGGATGTGAGGGGGCTCAGTGCCCGTGCAAGATGTCATGTACCCCCCTACTCTACCCCACCCCACCCCTGGGTAGCAGGGTGGTCCCTGGGGTGGGGGTTCAGGTCTTTTGGGTGAGAGCTGCGGGGACGGGGGTGCTAGAGGTGGTTGATCTAGCTGGAGGGATGATGCTTTTCAGTCCCCAGCAGGATGTGAGGGGGCTCAGTGCCCGTGCAAGATGTCATGTACCCCCCTACCCCACCCCACCCCACCCCTGTATAGCCCAACCAGCCTGGGCACACTGCGGTGAGTGGGGTCCCAAGGATGTCCCCCCTGGGGCAGGCGGCCCCACAGCAGGCCAGGGATGGATCTGGGGGGGTCTGGGCTCTGCAGGGAGGCTGTGTGCAGGGTGTGTGGGGGGGTCCCGCATCACCGTGCACTGTGGTGTCGCCTCCCTCACAGGCCAACCTGCCGCTGCTGCAGCGGGAGCTGCTGCACTGCGCCCGCATGGCCAAGCAGAGCCCGGCCCAGTACCTGGCGCAGCACGAGCAGCTGCTGCTGGACGCCAACGCCGCCTCGCCCATCGACTCCTCCGAGCTGCTCCTGGAGGTGGGCGAGAGCGGCAAGAGGAGGACGCCCGACAGGTCTGAGCTGGGGGGTGCTGGGGTTTTTTTTTTTGGGGGGGGATGATGACATGACACCGCCACCAATTCCCCCTCTGCATCACCCCATCCCCAGCGTGGCTGGTGCTGGTACCCGGCAGGGTCCAACCTCCATCATCCCACACCCAGTGTGGCTGGTGATGGTACCCATCAGGGACCAAAATCCATCACCCCACACCCAGGGTAGGGGGTGCTGGTACCCAGCAGAGACTGACATCCATCCCCACATCAGGGTGGGGGGTGCCTGTACCCATCAGGGACCAAAATCCACCATCCCACACTCAGGGTGGGGGATGCTGGTACCCAGCACAGACTGACTTCCATCCCCACACCCAGGGTGATAGGTGCTGGTACCCAGCAGAGACCAAAATCCATCACCCCACACCCAGGGTGGGCGGTGCTTGTACCCAGCAGGGATTGATGTCCATCACCCCACACCCAGGGTGGTGGGTGCTGGTACCCAGCAGGGATTGATGTCCATCACCCCACACCCAGGGTGGTGGGTGCTGGTACCCATCAGGGACCAAGATCCTGTCCTCCCTCCAGGACCAAAGAGAACGGTTTGGACCGAGACCCTCTGCACCCCGAGCACCTCAGCAAGCGGCCGTGCACCATGAGCCCGGCGCAGCGCTACAGCCCCAGCAACGGGCTCAGCCACCCCCCCAACGGGCTGGGGCACCCCCCTCTGCCCCCCCTTGCCCCAGCACTACCGCCTGGAGGACATGGCCATGGCACACCACTACCGCGACGCCTACCGGCACCCTGACCCCCGGGAGCTCCGCCAGCGGCCCGCCGGTGAGTGGTGGCATCCCCATGGGCCATGGTTGGGGAAAAAAGGGGTGGGGGGCTGTGGAGCCCACCCCCATGGAGCGGGGTGCTGTTGCAGGGGTAGGAATTGCCTGACCCCTGCCATACACTTGCCTTGCAGCAGTGCACGGCACGCGGCAGGAGGAGGTGATCGACCACCGGCTCACCGACCGGGAGTGGGCAGAGGAGTGGAAACACCTCAACAACGTATGTAATACCCCCCACACACCCCCCCTCACCCCCCACCATCCCATGGGATCTTTGCTTCACCCCCACTTTGCCCTCCATCCCCACCGCATCCCTCCCAGGGCATCCTCTGCTCCCCGCTGCCAGCCCAGCACACCCCCTAAACTAACCCCCAACCCCAACACCGCAGCCCCCAAGCTGCTCGTACCCACCCCCCCCCCCAACCCGGACATTTAGCCCCCCTCCACCCCCCACCCTGCAGCTGCTGAACTGCATCATGGACATGGTGGAGAAGACTCGCCGGTCGCTGACGGTGCTGCGGCGGTGCCAGGAGGCTGACCGCGAGGAGCTCAACCACTGGATCCGGCGCTACAGCGATGCCGAGGACATGAAGAAAGGCAGCCCCCCTCTGCCCGCCCCCACAACAGCTCCTCCGCCTCCGAGGCACCCCAGTTAGGTATTGACACCCCCCCCCCCCTCGCTGGGTGTGGCTTTGGAGGGGGATGCTGTGCCCCTCTTTGGGGTACCCGGGATGTTCCGCCCCCGGGGGTCTGGCATCACCAGCGGTGGGTGTGAAGAGGATGGTGTCTCCTAATCCTGTGTGTGTGTGTGTCCCTCTCCTTCGCAGACACCCACCGGGAGTTCACCCCGCGGCCCCTCTCTGGGTACATGCCAGAGGAGATCTGGAGGAAGGCTGGTAAGTGCAGGGTGGGCAGCAGCACCCATCAGTGTGATGAGTGGGCAAGGTCTCCGCTCTGTGTGTGTCGTGTCCCCGCTCCTTCCTCACACCGCATTAGGCTGGGGAGGGGGTCAGGGTGGGTGTGTGGGGTGGGGTGGGGTGGGGTGCTCACAGCCCTCCTGGAATGCTGTTTGGGGAAGGGGAACACACGCACGGTGTCCAGTGTCTTGTGTCCAGTGCTGGGCTCCCTGGGATAAAACAGACAGGGATCTCCTGGAGAGAGTCCAGAGGAGGCTACGGAGATGCTGAAGGGCCTGGAGCATCTCCCCTGTGAGGAAAGGCTGAGGGAGCTGGGGCTGTTCAGCCTGGAGAGAAGAGACTGAGAGGGGATCTGATCCCTGGGGATCAAGAGCTGAAGGGTGGGACACAGGGGGACATGGGCAGCCTCTGCTCAGTGTCTGTGGGGACAGGACAAGGGGTGATGGGCTCAAGTTGGAGCACAGGGAGTTCCCTCCCAATGTGGGGAAGAACTTCTTCCCAGTGAGGGTGAGGGAGCCCTGGGCCAGGCTGCCCAGGGGGTGTGGAGTCTCCTTCTCTGGAGAGATTCCAGCCCCGTCTGGACACCGCCCTGTGTGCCCTGTCCTAGGGACCCTGCTTTGGCAGGGGGCTGGACCCCATGGGCTCTGGAGGGCCCTTCCCACCCCTACAATTCTATGATTCTATGATTCCGTGGTGCTGGCTCACCCCATGCCACCCTCAGCCACTTTCCTTCCAGAAGAAGCCGTGAACGAGGTGAAGCGCCAGGCCATGTCGGAGCTGCAGAAGGCCGTGTCGGACGCCGAGCGCAAAGCCCACGAGCTGATCAGCACGGAGAGAGCCAAGATGGAGCGAGCGCTGGCCGAGGCCAAGCGCCAGGCCTCCGAGGACGCCCTCACCGTCATCAATCAGCAGGAGGACTCGAGCGAGGTGGGGGACCGCCGGGTTTGGGGCTGGAGGGGATGGGCTCAGGGGTGCGTGGGTGTTTGAGACCCGCTCCTTCCACAGCCACGTTCAGGGTGGGTGGGGGCTGCGGTAGCGCTGTGGCATGGGAAGAAGAAGGGGGTTTCTTGCCCCTGACAGAATTGAGGATGGGTGTGTGGTCCAGGATGGTGATGTGTGGATTTGAGATGATGCGCGCGGTCTGGGATGCAGGCATGTGCTGGGGGGTGTGGGCGCGTGGTTTGGGATGTGAGTGCGTGGTCCAGGATGTGGGTGTGTATTTGGGGGTGCAGGCATGTGGTCCAGGGTGCAGGCGCATGGTCCAGGGTGCAGTCACATGGTCAGGGATGTAGGCACATTGTCCAGGATGCAGGCGCATAGTCTGGGATGTGGGTGCATGGTCTGGGATGCAGGCATGTGTTGGGTGATGTGGGCATGTGGTCTGGGATGTGGGCATGTATTTGGGTGTACCGGTGCATGGTCCGGGATGTGGGTGCATGGTCCGGGATGTGGGTGCATGGTCTGGGATGCAGACATGGGGTCTGGGATGCAGGCATTTATTTGGGGATGCAGGTGTATGATCCAGGATTCAAGTACATGGTTCAGGATGGGGTGCATAGTATGGGATGCAGACATGTGTTGGGTGATGTGGGCATGTGGTCTGGGATGTGGGCATGTGTTTGGGGGTACCAGTGCGTGGTCTGGGATGCGGGCGCATGGTCCAGGATGTGGGCATGTACTGGGGGATGTGGGAATGTAGTCCAGGATGTGGGCACATGGTCTGGGATGCGGGCATGTGTTTAGGGAGGTAGACATGTGGTCTGGGAGGCAGGCATTTATTTGGGGGTGCAGGTGCATGATCCAGGATGCAGGTGTGTGGTCCAGGATGGGGTGCGTAGTATGGGATGTGGGTGCATGGTCTAGGATGCAGGCATGTGTTTGGAGGTGCGGGTGGATGGTCCAGGATGTGGGTGCATGGTCTGGGATGCAGGCATGGGGTCTGGGATGTGGGTGCATAGTCCAGGATGTGGATGTGTGGCCTGGGATGCAGGCATGTGTTTAGGGAGGCGGGTGCGTGGTCTGGGATGCAGGTGTGTGGTCCAGGATGCAGGGCTGTGTTGGGGGATGCAGGCACATGGTCCAGGATGCGGGGCTGTGTTTGGGGAGGCAGACGCATGGTCCAGGATGCAGGCACATGGTCCAGGATGCGGGGCTGTGTTGGGGGATGGAGGCGCGTGGTCCAGGATGCGAGGCTGTGTTTGGGGAGGCAGGCGCATGGTCCAGGATGCGGGGCTGTGTTGGGGGATGCAGGCACATGGTCCAGGATGCGAGGCTGTGTTTGGGGAGGCAGACGCATGGTCCAGGATGCGGGGCTGTGTTGGGGGATGCAGGCACATGGTCCAGGATGCGAGGCTGTGTTTGGGGAGGCAGACGCATGGTCCAGGATGCGGGGCTGTGTTGGGGGATGGAGGCGCGTGGTCCAGGATGCGAGGCTGTGTTGGGGGATGCAGACGCATGGTCCAGGATGCAGGGCTGTGTTGGGGGATGCAGGCACATGGTCCAGGATGCAGGCGCATGGCCCGGGATGATGTGCGCAGGCCAGGATGGGGGAGGGATGCGTGGTCCGGGATAGGGGCGCACGCTTTAGGATGGGGTGCACAGCTCAGGAAGAAGAAGGGTGCTCACGCCCCAGGGCTGAGGTTCAGCTTCACCCCCACCCCCCCGCAGAGCTGCTGGAACTGCGGGCGCAAAGCGAGCGAGACCTGCAGCGGCTGCAACACCGCCCGCTACTGCGGCTCCTTCTGCCAGCACAAGGACTGGGAGAAGCATCACCACGTCTGCGGGCAGACTCTGCAAGGGCTGCCCGCCCCCACCGCCCCCACCGCCGGCGTGGGGCTACCACCGGCCCCGGGACAGCCCGAGGGGGTGCCCGCCATCGCCAGCAGCCCCAGCGAGGCGGGATCGGCGGCCGCATCCCGCGCCGGCACGCCGGCCACTCCGGTTCCTCTGGAGAGCACGTCCCGCTGACGGGACCCCCACCGCCCGCTCCCCAAACCACCCGGACTGCACTCGGGGCAACTTCCTCAGCTACCTGACTCGTGTGACCTCCGAAACGACCTCTCTAGCTCTCACAACTAATCCTCACGGATCCTCAACCTGGGCTTTAAGTGGAGTTAAGGCAAATACCGGGCTTCTCTGTTCTCTCTTCCCTCTTTGTTTTGCCTTTTTTTTGGGTTAGTTTTCCACTGGTTGGGGGATTGCGGTTCAGGAAGGGGGTTTTGGGGGGGTTTTGTGGTTATTTTTCTTTTTTTTTTTTCTTTTTTTCCCCCCTCCCCCCCTACATTTTTTCCTGCTGGATGAAGGGTTTGCCTGCATCCTCATCACACAGTGATGCAGGGAATGCCCAGCCCAGCCCCAGGCCGCATCAGCACTGCTGAGGGGCTGGTTTGCAGGAGGAATAAACCTCATTTCTTCTTCTCTCTCTTCCTTTTTTTATTTTAAGGGTTTTATCTTTTTCCCCCTCTTTTTTTTCTTTTTTTCTTTTTTCCCCTTTTTTCTTTTTTTTTTTTCTTTTTTCTTTTTTTTTTCTCTCTTTTCTCTCTCTTTTTATCTTTCTCTCTCTTTTTATCTTTCTCTTTTTTCTCTTTCTCTCTTTTTCTCTCTTTTTCTCTCTTTTTCTCTCTTTTTCTCTCTTCTCTCTCTCTTCTCTCTCTCTTCTCTCTCTTTTCTCTCTCTTTTCTCTCTCTTTTCTCTCTCTTTTCTCTCTCTTTTCTCTCTCTTTTCTCTCTCTTTTCTCTCTCTTTTCTCTCTCTTTTCTCTCTCTTTTCTCTCTCTTTTCTCTCTCTTTTCTCTCTCTTTTCTCTCTTTTCTCTCTTTTCTCTCTTTTCTCTCTTTTCTCTTTTTTTCTCCCTCTCTCGTTTTTCCCCTTTCTTTCTCCTTTTTCTCTTTCTCTCTCTTTTTTCTTTCTCTCTCTTTTTCTCTTTCTCTCTCTCTTTCTCTCTCTCTCTCTTTCTCTCTTTCTCTTTTTCTTTCTCTTTTTCTTTCTCTTTTTTCTATTTCTCTCTCTTTTTCTCTCTCTCCCTTTTTTTCTCTTTCTCTCCCTTTCTCTCTTTTTTCTCTTTTTCTCTTTCTCTCTTTTTCTCCTTTTTAAAATATTTTTCTCTTTTTTCCCCTTTTTTCCTCTTTTTTCTTTTTTCCTCTTTTTTCTTTTTTCCTCTTTTTTTTCTTTTTTTTTTTTTTTGGTAAAAAAAATAAAGAAAATAAAAAAGAAACCGCCGGACTCTTGGGCTTTAAGTAAGAAATTGTAAAAAAGAAAAAAAAAAAGGCAAAAAAAAAAAAAAGACAAAAAAAAGACAAAAAAAAAAAAAGAGACAAATCCAAAAACCAGACGACGCCAAGTCAAGATGCTCACCTGTAACTACCTTGCTAGCTAGCCAAGAACAGACCAGACTCACCTCTGCTCCAAAGGAAATCCAAAACCAAGGAAGATCCAAACGTCTCTCCACTGCCAAAGTTCGTTTCGTTCTGTTCTCGCTCCCTTCCCCTTCCCTGCAAGGATGGACGGATGGACGGACGGACGGATGGGCCCCCGGGGGCTTTAAAGAGTTTCTATTAAATGAAGGGGGAAAAAGGGGGGGGGGGGGGAGGGGGAAAGGGAAAAAAAAAGGAAAAAAAGAAAAAAAAGAAAAAAAGGAGAAAAAGTGGGTTTTTTAAAACAAAAAAATATGAAAAAAAACACAGACAAAAAAACTCATGGGAGGGGGTGATGGTGGCTGGAGACCCCCCTGGGTGGGCACAGCCGGAGCTGCCACATCTCTACCTCTGCCCGCCGCCGCCCTGGAAAGAAAAGAATTTAAAGAGAAATCTAAAAAAATACAATTAAAAGGACAGATTTTTGGGGTTTTCTCCCTTCCTGAAGCCGTCGGGAGCCGCCTGCAGCTGGATCACCCCCACCCCCCACATCCCACTCCTCAGCCCCTCGCTGCTGGGATGCTCCCACCCACCCAGCACCCAGCCCACCCCCCACCCCCTCCTCCCTTCCTGCATCGGATTTATTTTGCAAGGATCCAGAATGGGGGGTGGGGGGGTTGGGGGGCAAAGAAGGAAAGGAAAAGGAACTGAGCACCCCCCTTCCCAGCCCAGGAGGTGGCTGAGGACCCTGGGGCTTGTTGTGTCTTTCTCTTATGAAGCAAAGAGGACGGGAGTGCAATACGGACCCCCCCCCCCTCCACCCTACCCCAAACCACCCCCTGACCCCCCAGCTCCACGGAGCGAAGCAGGAGTGCTGTATGCTAATGTGAATGTAAATAGTGTTTTGCAGAGGTCCAAATAATAATAATAATAATAATAATAATTAATAATAATAATGATAGTGATGGTGATGATGATGCTAAGAGACGTTTGCCAAATAAAAGCTGATGAGAACCTGCTGGAGGCTGTGGCATGGGGGGAGTGATGCTGGTGGGAGCCAAGTGCTCTGGAGGAGCTGGAAGGTTTTCCATGTTTGCAAGAAAAAAAAAAACCAACCCACCCATCCTGTGTGTTTTCTGGAAGGGAGGAAGAGGAGGAAGAGAAGGGCTGGGTGCTGGGGTCGTGGGGGTGCTGGTCACTCAGCATCCCCCCTCCCCAAAGAGGTTGGCTTGTTGGTGTTGGTGTTGCAGCTGCTTCCTGCTGAGGTCTTGGTGTGTCTTCTGCTGGGGTTTGGTGCGTGGGGGTACTGATGAGGGGAATTTATCCACCCTGTGCCATCAGCACCCGGACTTGCTGCGCCCTGAGGCCTTGGTGCATCCCCCCTGGGGGGGTTTTGCTGCACCCTGAGGCTTTGGTGCGTCCTCCCCAGGGGGTTCTGTGTGCCCCGAGGCCTCAGTGCATCTCCCCTCAGAGGATTCTGTGTGCCCTGAGACCTTGGTGCATCCCCCTTGGGGGTTTACATGCACCATGAGACCTTGGTGCATCCACCTGGGGGGCTTTCAGTGCACCCCGAGGCTTCAGTGCATCCCCTTGGGGGGGTTCTGTGTGCCCTGAGACCTTGGTGCACCCCCTGGGTGATATCTCTGTACCCAAAGTCTTTGTTGCACCCCCCCAAGGAGTTTCCATGCACCCTAAAGCTTCAGTGCATCCCCTTGGGAGGGCTCTGTGCACCCCAAGACCTCAGTGCATCCCTCCCAGGGGTGTCTCTGTGCACCCTGAGGCTGGGACCTTTTCTGGGTGCCCCCCAAGTGACCACTCACTTTATTCACAGTGTGACACTAGTGATATCCTCTATTTTTCTTATGTTTCCTGAGAAGAGGTAATATAGAAGAGCATTGCAGATGCACCTGCCGGGGTAGGGGGGTACACACCTGCTCCTCTCCTGGGTGTCCATCCTGTCCCCGCCCTCCCCATCATGCATGTCCCCAGCCCAGCTCCATGCCAGGGCTCTGCCTCTCTACCTCCACCTCACTGGGAAACTGATCTCCTTCCCCTCCCTTCTGTTTCACTTTGTTATTTTATTTTAATTCATATTTTCATAACTTTTGGGGTTTCCCCCTCCCTCCCCCTAAATAATAATAATAATAATTAAAAATACCCCACAGAACCTTGCATTGAAACCAAAAGCCAAGGGAGGGAGGGAGGGAAGGATGGGAGGGATGGGTGGCATGGTGCTAGCAGGCATCCAAACCAGAATGACAGCTTTAAAATGAGTATTTCCCAAAAAATTAGCGATGCTGGGAGGAGGGCAGCAGCAGTGTGGGGCGTGGAAGGAGCTGTGGTGGCTGGGCAGGTGCTGGCTGGCACTTCCATAGGGGTTTTTTTGCTGTGAGATGGTTTTTGGGGTGTGCACATGGGGGGTGTGGGGTGTGTGCCCTGTGCCGTGTCTTTCAGTGGCTTTGGGGATGCTGGGGGTGTTGGGGTGAGTGGGTGCTGGTGGATCAGGGTCCCCGTGGCCTCCCACAGCTCCCTCTCTGGGTTTTGGCTGGGGGACAGTGGCGGTGGCATGGGGACAGCCCGCCCATGGGAGGCAGGTGCTGGGTGCTGGAGGAGGTGGCAGGAGAGACATGGCTCTCCTCCAGCACGGAGCATGGCCCCATCCCCAGCGGGTGAGGGTCCCTCCAGCCCTTCCCTCGTGTTCCCAACCTGAAATCCCAGCTGAAACCAAAGTGCCAGTGTCCCTGGGCGAGGCTGGGTGCCCTGGGGCAGGGGTACCACCCCAGCCTGGGCTTGGCTTCATCTCTGCCAGAGCCGCCTGCACCCTCTCCGCAGCCTCTCCTCCTCCTCTGGGGTTTGCTGGGGTCCCCCTTTTCCTCGGGGTGCCCCCCTGGATCCCAGCAGGTTTGAGGTTGGGGATGAGATGCCACCTTGTTCCCAGGTCCCGGGCACTGCAGCGGGAGGTCCCCAGCATGGTGGGGGTGTCCCCATCACGGTGGGCTCCTCCAATGCCACAGAACGACATGGCCCTGGGAGGGAGGTGTCATGCCACCGTTCTCCCCCCTTCCCCTTGCTCATGGTTACGCAGGCACCACCGGTTCCCCATCCTACGTGGGGCTGAGCCCTCCCCGCATTACCCTTCCAGTCCTGGGGACGGGGATGCTGGGGCAGGGAGTGGGGTTCCCAAGGGGGCTGGAAACCAGAGCCCCCAGCCAGGGCCAGGGGGGCACGGTGGCAGCCTGCTCGGGGGTGGGTTTTGGGGGCCAGCTCAGAGAGATGATGTGGTAGGGCTTTCCTTCGGCATGCTGTCCCCCCCCTTGCTGTTTCCCGCTTTCTCTAAGTGTACTGTATGTTTGACCTGTGGAAGATGTAAACTTTATGATTCAGGTTATGTCTGTTCTTAACTCTGTATCTGTGTAATAAAGACAATTTAATATCAACCGGAGGCTCCGGAGGCTCGTGCTGGGGACCCCCCTGCCCCTCTCCTGGCAGCACCCCACACCCCATTCACCCTGAGGGGTGAATTATCGCCCTGGGGTCAGCCCCTTCCCCATGTCTGGCTCTGAGGAGGGGTGTTCACACTGGGGGACATTCGTAGCTGTGCCCAAGGACCCCAAAGTGATTTCCCCCTCCCTGCTGCAGGTGTTGTACCCCCTTTGGGGGGTGCCTCACTGCTCCCCCTCTGCCAGGAGCAGCTGCCTGGAGCCGGCTGCGGTCCCCAGCACCACCAGCGGGGTCGGTGGGCAAGGAGGCCCGAGGGTTGTCCCCAAACACGGCGGAGGGGGAGGCGGGGAGGAAGCTGTGCCCCCGCCTGGTCGTCCCTATACGCAGGTGTGGCTGAGGCCGCCCCCGGGTCTCGAACTCGCGATTCCAGAGGCACGGCCGAGCGGGGCCGCCTCCCCCTCCCTGCCGGCGCGGCGCGGGGCGGGGCCTGGCGGGGCGCCCCGCCCTGATTGGCTGCTGATGGCTGAAAGCAGCGCGCCGGCGGGGAGGGCGCGCGTGGCGGTGGGGGGTTCGCACGTGGCGCGGCTCTGCCGAGGCGGTGCAGCATGTTCGGGGGCCGGGCCAGGTGGGGGGGACGGGACGGGGCCTGGCCCTGGCCCTGCTCGGCGGCGGGTGCTGGGGCTCCCCGGATGGGCTGGGGGTTGTCAGCTTCCAGCTCGGGGCTGGGCTGGGGGGCGGCTTCCAGCTCGGGGCTGGGCTGGGGGTTGTCAGCTTCCAGCTCGGGGCTGGGCTGGGGGGCGGCTTCCAGCTTGGGGCTGGGCTGGGGGGCATCTTCCAGCTCGGGGCTGGGCTGGGGAGTGGCTTCCAGCTCGGGGCTGGGTGAGTTTGTCCCCCTGTAAGCTCAGGGCTAATGATGTGGGGCTGTAGGAGGTGGGGGTTTGCCTTTGCTTGGGGTGTGTGTGGGGTGGCAGAGCTCCCTGCCGCTCTCTCCGTCCAGCCTGAGGGCTCTGCCTCCTCTTCCCTGCCCACAAGCTGTGGTGCTTGTGAGTGGCTTTGTCACCCAAGGGTAGCTGCTTCCAGGTGTCCTCTGCAACCCCCCCCCAAGTTGGGAAGTGGTTCAGTGTGAAGCCATCCCTCCTGCAGCTCTGGGGTCTCACTCTGAGCCTGCCAGCAGCACCAGGAGCTTTGGTGGTGCCAGTTCCTCCTGCTGCTGGGGCTGCCCTTACAGCCTTTGCCTGGCTGCTCCTCTGGGTTAGGTTCTGTGTTAAATGCCTGTCTGTTAAATGGCTTCTTGCCCCTGTTCCTGCCCAGTCCTCTCTTCCTGGACACTTCAGCAATCTGGTGGCAGGACACGGCGTCCCTGGCAGCAGGGGAGGCGTCCTGGGATGTGGCAGAGATGGCAGCTCTGCGGAAGGCTGCAGATGAGGACTCAGATGTGAGCTGCTTGGAGGGGGACAGCACGAAGGAGCTGGCTGTGCTGGACCCAGTGAGTGCCTGGCTGAAGGGGGGGTATTGAATTCCCCTGGCTCCCCAAATGGGAAACTTTGTGCACCTTTCATCAAGTGCTTCAAGAAAGTTAAGGATGAGAATAATCTTGAGTCCCTGGGGTTAAAATCCCTGAGCTGAGAGGCTGGGAATTGAATTGTGACTCTCCAGCTGCTGCTGCTGAGGTGTCTGCCCAGCTGAGCCAGTCACAGGCTCCTGTTTCTCACTGGCTTACATCTCCAGTTCCCTCCAGCAGCTCTGGTGCTGCTGGGGCCTCTCTGCTGTGGCACATGCTGCTTCCAGTCGCAGCAGGCATGGGAAAGGAAGTGTTTTCCTGTTTTTCTTCTCCCCAGTGGGACTGGGAACTCCCCATTGTGGGACAGGCTGGTGTCCCCAGCAGCCAGCTCGCCCTCGTTGGGGATGAGGTGTGGGGGTGTCCTTGCTCCCTGTGCTGCTCCCACAAATCTCAGTTTGGATTTCAGGAGCTGGAGGCCATCAAAGCCAGGGTGAGGGAGATGGAGAAAGAGGATGAGAGGCTGAAGGAGTTGCAGTTGGAAGCTGAGAGCCGCCTTATCATGAGCTCGGAGGCAGGTATGGGCTGTCCCTGGGTGCTCCTGTCCCCATCACCCTCCCTAGGGACACCTCAGGGGTGGCAGTTGGGGTCGGTGGATGCAGCTCTGCTGCTCTGGGCAGCCTGGGGCTGGGCACTGATGTGTGTGAGGGTCAGGGTCCCAGGGCTGGCACGGTGCTAACGTGGGTCATACCCACTCTTAGCTCCTACCTGTGCAGGCCAACAGGTGGTAAATGAGTTAATTTCAATTCAATTAAGTAATTGAGCTTAGCACCAGCAGAGAGGTCACCCTGTGGGGTCTCTGTGAGGAGAGGGAGCGAGGGGATGGAGGAGGGAGCAGAGTGGGGGTGTGAGGAGCTCTGCAGTGTGTCAGCTGGGTGGTGGCCGTGCTGGGGGCAGACCTGCATGGACAGATGTCCCTTTGGCTGAGGGCTCCTGTGACTCCCCCCAGCACAGCACCTTGTCTCTGCAGGTCTCTTCCCAAAGGTGACTGAGGAGAAGATAGAGGCTGACCAGCGATCCATCTATGTGGGCAATGTAAGTGGGAGACCCCTGGAGCTGAGCCCACCTTGCTGCTCCTTGCCCAGCTGGGGGACTGTCCTCCCCCACCAAAGGCTGGCTGGTCCCATCTCAAATGCCCATCCTCTGCCCAGCCCAGACTGGGAATGTGGCTCAGCACCTGCCTGTGATCCTCAGCCGCTTGCAGATCATCTGTTGCACGTGTCAGCTCCCCAAAATATACCCCTCTGGAAGCTGTGGGCCAGGGTGTGTTGCTTCTTCCATCAAACCTGGGGGCCAAGCTGGGGGTTCCCCCATGGATTTGGGCTTCCAGGCTGGGGTGTTCAGCTGGAAGGGTCTCCTGAACCTCAGGAATGGCAAGGTGTGAGTGGGGTCAGATGGGTCCTTTGCCTCCCGTGAGGGTGTGATGCTGGGGAGGGGAAGGGGGGGCAGAAGGCTAGTTGGTGGTGTTGGGAGGGGGGACGACCAGGACCTGTGTTGCAGCACCCAGGGCTGTCGTTGCAGGTGGATTACGGGGGCACAGCAGAAGAGCTGGAGTCCCACTTCAACAGCTGTGGGCAGATCAACCGAGTGACCATCCTCTGCGACCGGTTCTCAGGGCACCCCAAAGGGTCAGCACCGTGCGAGGGGACAGGGGTTGGGGTGTCAGGGGGGCCACCCTGTGCTTCCCCAGCCCCTTGGGAGCAGCAGGGGGGTCACAGGAGGGCTGGCTCTGCTCACTCTGCCCCCTTGCAGGTATGCCTACATTGAGTTTGAAGAGAAGAGCTCTGTGAAGGCTGCAGTGGAGCTGGATGAGAGCGTGTTCAGAGGCCGTGTCATCAAGGTGAGAGCAGGATGCAGCCCTGGGACAGCACATCCATCCCTCCCAAACCCCTCGTGTGAGTTTTGGCTGTGCCACACCCCAGCACTAGCTCCACCCCTGCTTTTCAGGTGCTGCCCAAGAGGACCAACATGCCAGGCATCAGCACCACCGACCGTGGGGGCTACCGGGGCCGCTTCCAGGCTCGGAGAGGGCTCGGTCAGCGGGGAGGCTACTATGGAGTGCAGCCCCCAAGGGTGCGAGGCAGGACCTACAGGTGAGTGGCCAGGTTGGGGTGGGAAGGGGGTGGGGGGTGTTCCTTGCGTATTTGGGTCAAGTTCCCTGTGGAGCAGGGGGTCCCCAGGACAGGGATAGCTGCCCCTCGCTCTGGCTGTGCTCAGCTTCTTGGCTGCATGCCTTCCCACCCAGGGGAGGATGGAGAAGGGCTCTGCCAGGGGTATCCTCCTGGATGCCTGTGCTAGAAATGTCTCCTGCCTGTTGCATGCTGTTAGCATCACCTTGGTGTCCGTGGGGTCTGTAGGAGCTTGATGGCTGCTCCAGCTGGGATACTGGCACCCTGGGGGAGCTGTGGGCAGCTGAGATGGGGGAGGACTGAAGTGAGCAGCCATCGGCCATGGCGTGGCAGACCCATCCCTGCTGCTGTCTTGGCATCCCTCACATCCCCAGCACAAGCCTGGAGCTCTTCTCCAGCACACATCCTGCTGCTTGTGCATCCCTGAGCTCACCACAGATTAGCTTCAACGCTGCCCTAGCCCCTTGGGCACTGTGGGAAGAAGCAGGGAGGAGCTTTTGAGGTGGCAGAGCCACCTGGGAACTCACTGCTCTCCCCTCCATCCCTACAGGGATTTGGGGATTAATACAGTCCCAGAGCCATGACTGGGTTTTGGGGGTACACTGGGCTCGGTCTGGGTTAGCTGGGGGCAGAAGGGTGACTCCCAGCTCTTGTGGGGTGCAGGCAGCTCTGTTCTTTATTGTCTCAGTGATGCTCCTGTGCTTTAGGATGCTGGTTTTGCTCTTGTTTAGGGGCCGGGCAAGGCTGCTGCCTTGGTATTTTCCCTACTAGAGAGGACTGGACTGCCCTGGTGATGCCAATGGGACTGCCAAGAGAAGATGGGACTGGAGAGATTTAAAAATGTGCCTACCCAAGCCAAACCAGATTTAATTTTAAATTGCCACCTGCCTGGCCCTGAGGATTTACTGGTGAGACAGTGCTGTGCTGAGCTGCAGGAGGGAAGACTGGATCCACTCCACTCACACATCGGTCCCAGGAGGGGCTCACCTTCATTTTGGGGACTGCTTTTTCATAAAGAACAAAGAACATCCTGTCCTGGGAAGGGAAGAGCTTTCCCAGACCGTTGGCATCATCTTCATCCCACAGCAAAAGGGTTTGGTTTGGCTTCTGGGTGCCCAAACATCCTTCACCCCACTGTGAGGGTGTTGGGAGCACCCTCAGCTTTGCCAGACGTTTCTCCAAGAGCTGGATGCTGCTTTCACTTGTCCAGGTGAAGATTTTAAGACCTTTCCAAAGACTCTTTAATTTCCCACATCTGTGGAGAAGGTTCTTTGGGTGGCAGCTCTAGACCTGACTGTGGGGGAGCTTTTAACTCCATCAACCTTGTGGATTTCTGACCTTGCTCTTGGGAAGAGGATGGAGCCTAACGATGTGGTCTGGGTTTTGCTGCTGTTGTACATCTTCACAACCAGGGGAGGGGGGAAAAAAATCATCCCTTGCTGCTTCTCTGGAAGCCTTTGTATCTCTGTGGTGGTTAAACAAGACCTGGGTGTCACAAAACTCTTTTCCCCCCTCCTTTTATTTCAGCAGTCAACCACCCCCTCTTCCCCTCTCCTGCTTTTATTCCAACGCCCCAGGGATCCAAGGGTGCTCCCAACACATGGTTTTGCTTTATTTCTTCGCTCCCATCCCCATTCCTGCCCCAGATCCCCAGCTGAGGGTGGTGTGAGCCCAACTGGACTTAGAAGGTCAGGACCCAAGGGTGCTGCAGGAGCTGGCTGCTGGGGAGCAGGCACTACCTGGCCCTTCCCCTCCCTGCTGCCCCCTGGGTTTGTGAGCTCCAAACCCACTCTGTTTTAAAGGTAAAAGGCTCTGCATGCTGCAGGCGCCAGCAGACAGCGTTCCTGGGCAAACTTCTGCCTTGAAATCAGTTTTATTATGTAATTCTCACACTAATCTTTTGGGATCCTTGGTTTAGGACTCCTCCAACCCAGATGAAACTGACTCCTAAAGCAGCTTGTCACAGCTCAGGGCATTGCCAGGCTAAAAATCCCCTGGATTTTTTTTTCCTTAGGGTCTCAGGATTAAATTTATATATATTTTTTTTAAAGCTTGGGGCCTTAACTCTTCATGTTGTGTTGGTTTTTTGCACTTTGCCCAGCGTGGGCTGTGCTGCTGAGGCTGGCCTTGATCTGACCTCCCCTTAGGCTTAGCCTAGAAAGAAGGGCTTTTCCCAGGGCTTTGAACTTTCTGTTAGTAACTTTGTAGCTTCTTGAGACTTTATTTTTAATAAATAAAACCTCCTTTGGGGTGTTTGGACTTCCCTGTGGAAGAGGAAATGCCAAGTTCCTGTTAAAAGTGAAAAGAGTGGAGCCTTTTTATATGAAAATATTTTGGAGTAGTGCATGGCTGTGCCTGGCTTAGGTGGTGGGAGAGGCTGGACTGCTCCCTTCTCCAATTACCTGCCAGGTTTAGTTCCTGATTAGATGTATTTCTGTTCTGTTTGAGAAGGTATTGTAAATGTCACTTAATTTTAAAATAAATGATGCTACCCTACGAACCTCATCTGTGGTGAGCCTGTCCTGGCTGTGAGCTGACACTCTGCTGCACCCACCTGGTTCTTGTATCCTTTGGGGCTGTGTGGTTATTTGGTTAATTATTTTTAACTCATTCAGTGCTTGAAGCAGCCTGGGGGACAGGAAAGGCTCTGAGTAGAGGGGTGTGGAAAGCACTGAGTAGTTGCTCAGTGCCCAGGGCTGTGTTACCTCTGATCTTGCAGGAGCTGCAGAGCCTTGTGTAGTGTGAGCACACCACACACTTAAGAGGTCAGGGTGCTTTTCTAGCCTAGTTTGTATTTTTTAATGTATAAATACCTGCTATAGATTGGGTAGTCTTTAATTAGAACAGCAGGGAGATGCTAATAGAGATTAGTTCAGGATGAGCCAGGCAGCTGTGCAATTCTGGTGCCTTAATCCCTTGCTGTGGATTTATCCTGGCTGTGCTACCTGGGGTGGAGCTGTGGGTTCAAGGTGATGCTGTGACCCACCTCTTTGTCTGCCGGAGCTCTCCCCATGTGAGAGGAGCTGTTGGGCTTGTAGAGAAACCCAGAGCCTTCAGCTGACTGTGGAGTCTTCTCTTTCTGAGCAGGTAGAGATCTCAGTGCTCCCAGCCAGGGGACACAATGAGCCTGAGCATGTCTGAATGAAGCCCTGCTCCCCATCTTCCCATCACAAGGAAGGGTCCTGAGCCCCAGCTGATGGAGATCCAGGTTGACCCCAATGCTGCTAACTTCTTCACTGTCTGCTGTGCCAGCTGTGCTTGCTCTAATCACAAGCAGGAGCTGCTGCTTTTACACACAGCCCAATTTCAGCAGGAACATCTGTGCTGCAGAGGCGCAGCTGCACACCCTTCTGTGGGGAGCAAACCTCTGGCACAGCTGGCTCCCCTGAAGAAAGAGCTGGCTCTCAGGGTCACCCCAAGGCTTGAAGCTGAGCAGTGACCTCTGCACTCAGCTCAGGTTTGCTGGAGTGGAAACATGTGCAGACACTTCAGGTGTCAGGTTTATTTTACATGGAATGAGCTCAAAATATTGCACAGAACAAAGTTATATACACAGGGAATATCCAAGCTTGGCCCTGGGGTGAGAAGGGGCAGAGTCTCAGCACACTTGCATCATCATGGAGTTCACCATGTTATCAAAAGCCCTGGAGAAGGAAACAGACAGAGTATCACAGGAAGCAGCTAGTTCTGTGCTGATTGCTCAGAACAAACCCACCGGCTACCTCATCCTGGCTAAGGAGCTGAATGCAGTTTGAAGTGCAGCTTGCTCAGGGGAGTAAAGGATGACTGACTTAAGCTGAGGTAAGGACAGAGCACTTGCCCTCACCTAGAATCACTGAATGCATTGGGTTGGATGGGGATTTTAAAGGCCATCTAGTCCCACCCTGCAGTGAGCAGGGACATCTTCACTGGAGCAGGTTGCTCAGAGCCCCATCAAACCTCACCTTGAATGTCACCAGAGCTGGGGCCTCCACCACCCTCAGTGAAGAACTTTTTCCTCATATCCAACCTACATTTCCCCTTTTCCAGCTTAAAAACATCCCCCCTCATCCTATTGCTCCATTCCCTCAGGAACAGCTCTTCCCCAGCTTCCTACAGGCACCTTCAGGGGCTGGAAGGTCTCCCTGGAGCCTTCTCTTCTCCAGGCTGAACAACCCCACCTCTCCCAGGGGATGTGCTCCAGCCCTTGGGTCATCTTTGTGGCCTCCTCTGGCCCCACTCCAACAGATCCATGTCCCTGTGCTGAGGGCTCCAGAGCTGGACACTGCACCCCAGGTGAGGTCTCCCCAGAGCAGAGGGGGCAACCCCCTCTCTCCATCTGCTGCCCACACCCCTGGGGATGGAGCCCAGGATGGGGTTGGCCTTGGGGGCTGCAGATGCACACTGGTGGCTCATGTCCAGCTTCTCACCCACCAGTCCCCCCAAGCCCTTTCCCTCAGGGCTGCTCCCCAACACCTCATCTCCTGACCTGTATGGATAACGGGGGTTGTCCCGACCCGGCTGCAGGACCCAGCACTTGGCTTTGTCAAACCTGCTGAAAACCCACCTCTCCCTACCCAAGGACAAGCCCCAGACCAGCATGGTTCACCCTTTAACCTGCTCTACTTATCTATTTTCCAATTTCTCTACCAAACAGGTAATTTTTTCTCCCTACAAAGTTCATTGTCTTGAGCCAACGTTTCTAATGCTGGTTCTGAGATGGGAGGGAACGCCCAATGTAAATTCTCCTGAGACTTATCAGAGTTTTCTGGCAGTAACAGCCCAAGGAATGCAGCTCTTCTCCATGTAGGCAGTCAGAACACACACACACCTGACCCAGCTGACCAAGGGAGCTAAGCTTTTGGTCCTATCACACCATAGATCTGCTGCAGCTTCCAGAAAGATGGCAAAGCTCAAGTCCAAACCAGTGTGCTTACCTGGAGTGGATCCGGTCCCCGGGGTTATAGAAAGGGTTGCACATGATGTCTGTGTAGGAATTGTGCAGCTTTCGGAACATCTGAAAGGGGATTGCAGGTTAATTAATTAATTTGGGGGGAGTGGGAGTAGCAAGCACCCTGATGTGGCACGTTGCACCCTGATTTCCTGCACTTACGCTGCGGATCTCGTTGTCTCGAAGTGCTGTGTTGGAGGAATCCACCACCATGACAAACTTCACCTTGGAGTTGGTGACGTAGCCGTAGCTGGGCTGCTGTTAAGGGCTGTGCCTCTGCTATACCCCAGCCTGGTGAAGCCACTCACCCAGGGCTGGAATATGCTCAAAGAAACAAGCTGAGGGGAAGCACTGTGCTCTCGCTGCGCCCAGAACGTAACTGGGACTAGATCATAGAGTCACAGCCTGGTCTGGGTTGGAAGGGACCCCAAGGAGCACAGAGCTCCAACCCCCTGACACAGGCAGGGACACCAACCTCCAGGCCTGGAGCTACACAAGGTTGCCCAGGGCCCCAGCCAACCTGGCCTTCAACACCCCCAGGGACGGGGCACCCACCCCCTCTCTGGGCAGCCCCTGCCAGCCCCTCACCACTCTCTCTGCAAAGAACTTCCCCCTAAGATCTCCTCTCCCCCTTCCCTCCTCCAGCTTCACTCCAGCCCCCTTGTCCTGCCAGGCTCTGCCCTTGAACAAGCTGATTCCCCTCCTGTTCCTCCGCTCCCTTCAGGGACTGGAAGGCACCAACACTGAGTACAGGGGCGTTAATCCCTGCCCTGGATTTGCTGGCCACAATGGGTCTGCTACAAGCCAAGATGTCACTGGCCTTTCTGGCCACACTGCTGGCTCATGTTCAGCCAGCAGCTCCTTCTCTGCCTGCCAGCTATCTAGCCAAAAAAGGTGTCTATAAATACATAACACATGGGAAAAGGCATTAGAGGGATACACCTTGTAGTCCTCAGTGGGGTAGAGGAGCCCCAGGTACAGCTCCCTCTGGTCTACAAGAGCCTTGCCCATGGCAGAGATCTTCTCATCCACCACATCGAGGGAGGTGTGCACGGTGTAGTGGAACTTCAGCTCGTTTTCAGTCGGAACACTCCGGATGTAGAGGGGATAGTTCTGAGGAGAATAAACCACACTGGCTAGGACCACACACTCTGCTGCGTGCTGGCTGATGCCAAGGCAGGGTTTTCACCCACAGAATCGCTGCTGGCAGGAGTTAAGGTGTTTTAACCGTGTTATGCTCACAGCACAGCCCCCCTTTACACCTTGCAGCGTGTGTGGAGCAGATCTGTCTCTGTGTTCCACTTGAAGGAGAACCATTTCCTTGCCTGGCCTTCCCCAGCAGAGCCTGTGCCTGGCTCTTCCTAAGGAAAACCCCTCTCCTCTCCTGGCAGCAGGTCAGCAGGACACCAAAGGGCACGCTTGGTGCGCCAACTCCTCCTGCCCTGGTCCCAGCCTGCTCCGGCCCATCCATTTCAACCTCCAGTGTCTGCCCTGCTCCGGCACCCCCAGCTCCACCTGACCCTCCTCAGGCCACACCACCGGAGACCAGCTCTGCTCCACTCACCCCTCCTCAAGCCCCACAACCTCACCTGGCCCCACTCGGGGCCTTCAACTCCACCTGCACCCACTCAGGCCCAGGACCTGAAACCCTGCCCCATTTCCCTCACGCCCACCTCACAACCTCACCAACTCCCAGCCCTGCTCCCTCCCCTCCGGCCCCCTCTGTCCTCTTCTCAGGCCCCCCATCCTCTCTCTCCCCTCTTTAGCCCCCCTCAGGCTCCACAGCCCCAGCCCCTCAGGCCCACAACGTCAGCCCCTCTCTGTCCCCTCAGCTTCCCTGTTCCCTCAGGCCCTCAGCCCCGCTCTGTTCCCTCAGGCTCCACAGCCCCAGCCCCTCAGCCCCGCAGCCCCAGCCCCTCTCGCTCCCCTCAGCCCCACAACCCCAGCCCCCCTCCACCCCCCCATCTCCCCTCAGGCCCCCAGTGTCCCCTAGCCCCAGCCCCGCTCCTCCCCAGGCCGCCCGCTGCGCCCCCCCCCGGCCCCACCTCCTTGGCGATCACGGCGATGCACACCGCCATCTTGCCCCCGCCTCCGCCCCGCCCTTCCCGCGCGTCACGTGAGGCGGGCGGCGCTCACGTGAGGCGCGGTGGGCGCGCGGGGCGGCGGTTGCCATGGCGAGGGCGCTGCTGGCGCCCCTCTGCCTCTGCTGGGTCCTGGGCCCCGCCGCGGCCGCCGCGCCCCCCAACATCCTCCTCCTCCTCATGGACGACGTGAGTGGGGCCGGGGTCGCTGGGGGGAGCTGGGCTGGAGGGAGGGAGGCCCGGCCCCGCGGCCGGAGCCGGGTGCCCGTCCCCACGGCGGGGCTGGGGGGGCCTGGGGAGGCGTCGCCGTGGCTGAGGGGAACCGGGGGCTCCCAGGTGTGCTTACTGCAGGCTGTGGGCCGGGGCGGGGCTGGTGGAGGGGCTCCTGTGGCGGCCCACCCCCTCCCAGGCCCGGTGATGGGCGCTGGGCTTGGGCACGGTTTGGGTGCTGGCGCCTTGGGGGCAGGGCTGCGGGCAGACACCTGCCCGTGCCGGGGGAGCTCGTGTGGGGTGTGTGGGGCGCGTCAGAGATGCTGTGGTAGCTGTCCCTGAGTGCGGGGGAGCAGTGTGGCGCCTGGGCTGGGTCCAGAGCTGCTCTGGTGCTGAGGCAGGGGCTTCCCAATGGAGGTTCTGTGAGGTTGGCTCTCTGTGAGCCTCACCTGGCCAGCCACCGCTCACAGGATCAGTCCCAGAACGTCAGGAGCTGGAAGGGACCTCGAAAGCTCATCCAGTCCCACCCCCTGCCAGAGCAGCATCACCCAGACTAAACCCCACAGGAACACGTCCAGGTGGGTTTGAATGTCTCCAGAGCAGGAGACTCCCCAGCCTCTCTGGGCAGCCTGTCCCAGGGCTCCAGCACCCTCACAGGGAAAAAGTTCCTCCTGACCTTCCCATGGAGCTGCCTCTGCTCCAGCTGCACCCGCTGCCCCTTGTCCTGTCGCTGCCACCCCTGAGCAGAGCCTGGCTCCAGCCTCCTGACTCTCACCCTTTAGGTATTTACAGACATTAATGGGGTCACCCCTCAGTCTCCTCCAAGCTAAGGAGGCCCAGCTCCCTCAGCCTCTCCTCACAAGGAAGGGGTTCCACTCCCTCCATCACCTGGGCGTCCCTGCGCTGGGCTCTTCCCAGGAGTTCTGTGTCCTGCTTGAGCTGAGGGGCCCAGAACTGGGCACACTGTTCCAGGTGGGGTCTGACCAGGGCAGAGCAGAGGGGGAGAAGGACCTCTCCTGACTTACGAACCACCCCCTTCTGATACCCCCCAGGATGCCATCGGCCTTCTTGGCCACGAGGGCACAGTGCTGGTCATGGTCATCCTGCTGTCCCTCAGCACTACTAGGTCCCTCTCCCCAATGCTGCTCCCCAACAACCCAGTCCCCAAACTGTAGTAGTCCCTGGGGCTGTTCTTCCTCAGATGCTAGACCCTGTCTCATTGACAGGGCCTGGAGCATCTCCCCTATGAGAAAAGGCTGAATAAGCTGGGACTGTTCAGTCTTGAGGAGACAAGACTAAGGGGGACCTAATTAATGTTTATAATTATCTTAAGTATGGGATGCAGGGGTAAATGGGCAGCCCCTTTTCAGTGTCTGTGGGGACAGGACAAGGGATGATGGGCTCAAGTTGGAGCACAGGGAGTTCCCCCCAATGTGGGGAAGAACTTCTTCCCAGTGAGGGTGAGGGAGCCCTGGGCCAGGCTGCCCAGGGGGTGTGGAGTCTCCTTCTCTGGAGAGATTCCAGCCCTGTCTGGACACCGCCCTGTGTGCCCTGTCCTAGGGACCCTGCTTTGGCAGGGGGTTGGACCCCATGGGCTCTGGAGGGCCCTTCAACCCCTGTGATTCTATGACTCCCGCAGAGCAGAGCTCTCCCTGGGATGTACGACCCCCTCCCTTGGATCACAGTGTTTCCAGACACTGTCCCTTCCAGGTGACGTGGCCTCTGGGTTCAGCCCCGTGCCACATGGGTTCCCTTCACCAGTATGCAGGTGCCTGTGGGACCAGCACATGACCAGGGTCTGTGCTGTGATTCATGGTCAGCACAGTGATTCAGGCTCAGGTCAGGGGTTGATGGGATGGTCTGGAAAGGTTTGAGCTAAGCAGAAATATCTGAAGCCGCTTCTCAGTCCTTACTCTGAATGCCATCGTGCCTGCTTGCTTGCTTTCTTGAGTTCTTTCCAGATTTTGTGCAAAAACTGGTGAAAATTGAAAGGAAGGCCCAGACCAGGCATCTCCCTGCTTCAGGGCAGAGCTGCTGGAGGTGACCTGTGCTGGAGAGGCTGCAGGATCAGTGCAAACCTCTCACTTCTGTAGGACAAGGGGCAGCGGGTGCAGCTGGAGCACAGGAGGTTCCCCGTGGACGTTAGGAGAAACTCTCCCTGTGAGGGTGCTGGAGCCCTGGGACAGGCTGCCCAGAGAGGTTGGGGAGTCTCCTTCTCTGGAGACATTCAAACCCACCTGGATGTGTTCCTGTGGGACATCCTAGGTGATCCTGCTCTAGTAGCAGTGTTGGACTAGATGAGCTTTCTGGGTCCTTTCCCCATCATTCTGTGATCCTGCAGAAAACAAAGGACACTTCTCTGATCTTAAGGTCAAGCCCCAAGACAAAGACTTTTGAAATTGGTGCTCACACCACTACATACCTTAGCTAGGAGTGTAATCATCTTACCTACCAGTCTGTTCATCATGACTGAGCAATTAACTCCGCTGCCCTTGGTGGAGGATTCTCTTCAGCAGCTGGTAAATGTTGAAAAAGGGGGTGTCTTGGTGATTTTTCTGACCTGGATAGAACCTTTCTGGAGTTCAGGCTTGGTTTTGAAGCCTGTGAAAAAGAATTCTGGTAATAAATACCAGTGAAGGCTGCAGTGGTAGTAGCAGCTACAAGTGTAAACAGAGAACAGCTCCAGTTCATTTCAGGAAGTGTTTTAGAAACCCAAACTTGCTTCCTGGAGAACTGAGCCAAGAAGAGAACTAATCCCAGTGGGCAGAATCTTTGCTCTCTGGGGTGGTAAAAAAAAGAAGAAAAAGGCAATAAATCATTAAAGGCCAAAAATAATCCCAGATTTCCTCCCAGCTCAAAGTCTTTTCACTCTTACACCCGTAGAGGTCTTTTCACTCTTACACCCCATAGTGGTCTCAGCCACATGGGGAAGGAGATGTATTCCTGCCCAGCATGTTCAGGGTGCTGCTGTCTTCCTGCTTTGTGCCCCTCCTAATCTTTTAGGGCCTTTCAGGCCTGTTTGTGTTGTGTAGTGTTTTAAGGTACTCAGAAAGCTAACGAGGGTGGGTATGTGACTGGAGGGGTGGGCAGGCTCTTACCATCCTGCCAGTTCAACATAAAGTGTCTTGCTGTTGTTTTCCTACAAGATAATGAGCTTGTAAGCCTGCTTCTTCTGGCCAGTTGAGCTTGGGGCAGTCCATCTCGATTTTCCATTCCAGAATATTCCCCCCAAGCTGGCATCTGTAATTTTTCAAGATGAAAGCTCCTCAGGATAATGATTATCCTGCTCTAGAAGTGTTGGTGCAGCACAAGGCTGGTGATGGGGTGCAGATCCTGACTGGAGCTTCTGCAAACTGTTGATTTATTTAATAAGCTGTTCATTAAAAATCCATCTCTGTGGCCTTTATCTCCTTTAATCCTTCAGTAACTTCTGCACCTCTGTCGCTGTGTGTGAATTAGAGTGACCTGATAACCTCTTTTCTTGAGGATAAACACACTGAGGAATCAGGAATTTGGGGATGGTCCCGTTGAAATCTGTTGTTATCCCACATCCTAGTGTTAGGATCCCAGACTGGTCTGGGTTGGGAGGGACCCCAAGGGTCACAGAGCTCCAACCCCCTGCCACAGGCAGGGACACCAACCTCCAGGCCTGGAGCTACACAAGGGTGCCCAGGGCCCCAGCCAACCTGGCCTTCAACACCCCCAGGGACGGGGCACCCACCCCCTCTCTGGGCAGCCCCTGCCAGCCCCTCCCCACTCTCTCTGCAAAGAACTTCCCCCTAAGATCTCCTCTCCCCCTTCCCTCCTCCAGCTTCACTCCAGCCCCCTTGTCCTGCCAGGCTCTGCCCTTGAACAAGCTGATTCCCCTCCTGTTCCTCTGCTCCCTTCAGGGACTGGCAGGCTGCAGTGAGGTCCCCCCACAGCCTTCTCTTCTCTTCTCCAGGCTGACCCAGCCCAGCTCCCTCAGCCTCTCTCCATGGGGGAGCTGCTCCAGCCCTCTGAGCATCTCTGTGGCTCCTCTGACCCCTCTCCAACAGCCCCACATCTTCCTTGTCCTGGGGCCCCAGCTCTGGACACAGGACTCCAGCTGGGGCCTCCCAGGGCAGAGCAGAGAGGGACAATCCCCTCCCTGTCCCTGCAGCCACCCCTCTGCTGATGGAGCCCAGGATCCCATCACTCTTCCCAGCTGCACAAACACTCTACTGGCTCATGTGGAGTTCCTCATCCCCCAGGACACCCAGGTCCTTCTCAGCAGGGCAGCTCCCCAGGAGCTCTGCTCCCAGGCTCTATCTATGGCTGGGATTCCTCCAGCCCAAGTGCACCACCAACACTCCACAGCGTTGAACCTCACTAGGTTCACCCAGGCCACCTTTCCAGCCTGTCAGGATCCCTCTGGGTGGCTCCTTTCCTTAGGTGGTACCACTTAATTGCTCCTCACCCAAACCTCAACAGGCTGCTCTGCATCTCTCCACCAGTTTTCCTTCCCAAACTGCTCTGCTGCAGTGTAAATGTTAGGCTCTCAAATGGGACCAGACAGATGGCTTCCTAAACACCTCGAGACATCACGTCCTCCCTTATCAGTTGCTCACCTGATCTGCATCTGTATCAGAGAAAAGCTATTGCCTTTTTTTTTAAAGCATAACATCGTCTCTAGCAACCCTGGTGCCTAATTGCTCATTAAGTTGTTCCCTTCTAGAACCTTCTGCTTTAAGCCACTTACTTTTATTTGTGCTATTATTACCAGGAATAGTTTTCAGCAATGAATACAGACAATGTGATGGTAATTTTACAGTTCTCCTGGTGTGTGACCCCTCTGAATTAGGAGGAGGGTGCAAGGTGAAACCACTGTCTTGTCTTGCAAATAAATAGGGTGACATAGGATGCCTCTGGCAGGGTTTTTTCCAGAGCTTGCTTTGAAAATAAACAGTTTTTCTCTCTTCCTGCAGCACTGCTTTTGAATTTAGGCCTTTTCCCTGCGTTTCTAGTTAGGTGTATGTGGATGGAGGGAGGGATGGAGCAGGCTGAGCCCTGGGGTCAGTGGTTCAACACAAAGACACGTAGCCAGGAGCTGAAAGGTCAGGCTTTGCAGCTGTACAACACGTGATGTGTAACTTCCTTTTTCCCCCAGTATGTGTGTGCTTGCAAGTCTTCAGGCACTTGGGTAAGGGCAAAGGCGTTAGGGTTCTTACTCAGTCCTGCTGCAAGTCTTTTAACACCTGCTAGTAAGTTGGTTAATCTCCCGTGTGCCTCAGTTTCCCATTTGCTGGAGAAAACCATGATAGTTCCCAGCTTCACAGGGCTGGGGAAGATAATTTTTATCACAGCATCACCAGGTTGGAAAAGCCCTTTAAGATCCTCAAGTCCAACCATTCCCATCCTAAGCTAAAGCAGATCCCTGAGCACCTCATCTCCCCTCTGTTCAACACACCCAGGGGGTGACTCAGCCCCTCCCTGGGCAGCCTGTGCCACAGCCCCACAACTCTGCCAGGGAAGAACTTTGCCCTCCCAGCTGAGCTGAGCCTGCCCTGGCCCAGCTTGAGCCCATTGCCCCTTGTCCCAGCTCCTGTCCCCTGGCTGAAGAGACCAGCGCCCACCTCTCTGCACCCTCCTGGCAGGGCAGGGCAGGTGGGGAGAAGGTCTCCCCTCAGCCTCCTCTTCTCCAGGCTCAACACCCCCAGCTCCCTCAGCTGCTCCTCAGAGGATTTGCCCTCCAGCCCCTTCCCCAGCCTGGTTGCCCTTCTCTGCACTCGCTCCAGGACCTCCATGTCCTTCTGATGGTGAGGAGCCCAGAACTGGACCCAGCACTCCAGCTGCAGCCTCCCCAGTGCCCAGTCCAGGGGCACAATCCCCTCCCCAGACCTACTGGCCACACTATTTCTGACACAAGCCAGGATGCCCTTGGCTTTCCTGGCCCCCTGGGCACACTGCTGGCTCATGGTCAGTCACCCAACACCCCCAGGTCCTTCTCCACCAGCAGCTCTCCAGCCAGTCTCCCCCAGCCTGTGTCTCTGCTCAGGGTTGTTCTGTCCCATGGGCAGCACTCTGCCCTTGGCCTTGGTGAACCTCATCCCATTGGTCTCAGCCCATGGCTCCAGCCTGGCCAGACCCCTCTGAAGAGCCTGCCCACCCTCAGGCAGACCCACACGTCCTCCCAGTTTAGTGTCATCTGCAAACTGACTGAGGGAACATTCAATCCCTTCAGGTTTAAGTGCTCCCTGAGCAGAGAGATGAGGCCTATAGGCCTAGGAGGGAAGGGGTGCAGTAAAAGCATGCTGTGGGCCCAGCAGCAGCGTCGCTGTGGCAGAGCAAAAGCACTTTCACATCTTTGTGCTGTGTTCTTTCTGCAGATGGGCTGGGGTGATCTGGGAGCTTTCGGAGAGCCTTCCAAGGAAACTCCTAACTTAGACCAGATGGCTTCAGAAGGGATGCTTTTCCTGGATTTTTATACTGCCAACCCCCTTTGTTCTCCATGTAAGTAAACTCAACTACCACAGAAGCATGCCACCTTCTGAGGAGATTGGGATGTTTGCCAGCCTCTGACATGAACTAGCAACCAAACCAGTGATTACCCTCAGGGCAGAGTTTGGATTTGGTGCTTTGATCTTGCATTGTGCTCCCTTTTTATTTATATTTTGATTGGAAAACCTACAATCTTTGCTTCATGCAAAGCAGTGTCTTAGTGATCAAATCAGTCCAGCTAGAGGATTTTTTAAAACATGCTGGTTTAGCATTCTAGCCTTGGTTGCTGCATTTATCATTTTATTTTATGTTTCATTTTCTATTTTATTTTATATTTTACTTTGTATTTTATTCTTATTTTATATTTTAAAATTTTTATTTTATATTCTATTTTATATTTCATTTTCTATTTCATACTTTGTTTTATCTTTCACCTTTAACTTCATATTTTACCTTTAACTTCATATTTTACCTTTAACTTCATATTTTACCTTTAACTTCATATTTATTTTATTTTATTTTTCATTTTATATTTCATGTTTCCTTTTATATCTCATCATATATTTTATATTTCATTTTATATTTAATTTTTAATTCTATTTTATATTTTCCTCCTACTGCTTTGTCTGTGTATCTCAAAATAAGAACCTAAATTGTCACTGAGCGAAGTCCTTATGTAGTTTTTCTATTTCCATGGGCTTTGATGAGACTTTCATGCAAGGAATAACAGCAGGTTGTGTCCTGGTTTTGACCCTGGCAACTTTGTAAGATTCTTGGGGAAGGGACAAGAGATAAAGGAAGCGTTTAGGTCTGGGAGACACAGATATTTTTATCCTTACTGGTTTTTCTTCTGTGGTTTTGTATCTTTTTCTTCTCTTCCCCCAACCTGATTAGCAACCACAAACTGAAACAAAAATGAGGAACATCTGCCTGAGGGTGGGCAGGCTCTTCAGAGGGGTCTGGCCAGGCTGGAGCCATGGGCTGAGACCAACGGGATGAGGTTCAACAAGGCCAAGGGCAGAGTCCTGCCAATGGGACAGAACAACCCTGAGCAGAGACACAGGCTGGGGGTAGCCGGGTCCCTAGGACAGGGCACACAGGGCGGTGTCCAGACGGGGCTGGAATCTCTCCAGAGAAGGAGACTCCACACCCCCTGGGCAGCCTGGCCCAGGGCTCCCTCACCCTCACTGGGAAGAAGTTCTTCCCCACATTGGGGGGAACTCCCTGTGCTCCAACTTGAGCCCATCACCCCTTGTCCTGTCCCCACAGACCCTGAGAAGGGGCTGCCCATGTCCCCCGTGTCCCACCCTTCAGCTATTGATCCCCAGTGATCAGATCCCCTCTCAGTCTCTTCTCTCCAGGCTGAACAGCCCCAGGTCCCTCAGCCTTTCCTCACAGGGGAGATGCTCCAGGCCCTTCAGCATCTCCAGAGCCTCCTCTGGACTCTCTCCAGGAGATCCCTGTCTGTTTTATCCCAGGGAGCCCAGCACTGGACACAACACTCCAGGTGGGGCCTGAGCAGGGCAGAGCAGAGGGGCAGGATCCCCTCCTGTGACCTGCTGGCCACGCTCCTTATATTCAGCAGAGAATTCATGCAAAATAAACCTCTTTTTCTCATTTGCAGCAAGGGCAGCGCTGCTGACGGGCCGTCTCCCAGTCAGGAATGGCTTTTATACCACCAATGCACATGCCAGGAACGGTATGGACTTCATTCCTGATTTACCTTCCCCTCTTTGCTTTCTCTCTGTGCTCTGTCAGAAGTTTTGCTCCAAACAAAGGCTTGGCTCTGTGATCTTTCCCTGTGGATCTTCCTGAGTGACACGAACCAGTTAACTGCTGGTAATGTGTGCCATTTATTGCTTCCTCCCCATTGAGCAGAAAACCTCCTCAAATTAAGAGACATAAGCCAAGGCTGGTTGATCTGTTTGCTTCTGCTGGCTGAGAACTGTTTCCTCTGGGCAGTCTAATTGGTGTCTGCTGAAAGTAAGTCACGTGGGGGGTGTGTTATCACCCAGAGTAAAAACCAGGCTGCTCACTGTTTGATTCAGCAGCCAGTTTCCTAACCATTTCAGCCTTGGCCCTTGTATCCCCTTGTTGTGTCCATGGTGCTTCCAGGGAAGATCATCATGTTTCTGACATCCCTGGGTTGATTGTGGTTCTGCTGAGTGGTGTCAGCATGACCGATGCCATGTGTTTGGGCAACAATCAGCTCACAGAATCCCCAGGTTGGAAAAGCCCTTTGAGATCCTCAAGTCCAACCATTCCCATCCTAAGCTAAAGCAGATCCCTGAGCACCTCATCTCCCCTCTGTTAAACACACCCAGGGGGGTGACTCAGCCCCTCCCTGGGCAGCCTGTGCCACAGCCCCACAACTCTGCCAGGGAAGAACTTTGCCCTCCCAGCTGAGCTGAGCCTGCCCTGGCCCAGCTTGAGCCCATTGCCCCTTGTCCCAGCTCCTGTCCCCTGGCTGAAGAGACCAGCGCCCACCTCTCTGCACCTCTCTCCCCTCAGCCTCCTCTTCTCCAGGCTCAACACCCCCAGCTCCCTCAGCTGCTCCTCAGAGGATTTGCCCTCCAGCCCCTTCCCCAGCCTGGTTGCCCTTCTCTGCACTCGCTCCAGGACCTCCATGTCCTTCTGATGGTGAGGAGCCCAGACCTGGACACAGTGTGTGTCTGCAAGCGTGCTTGGCCATCCCTGTGCTAACCAAAGTCACACCTTGGAATCTCAAGGGTCAGAGAGCTGTGGACTGCAGAGACCTGTCATTTGTTTTAGCTCTTGTGGTCTGAGCGAGTTTATTGATCATTTGATTCAGAAAAAGAATCCCTTCACTTTATGAAACAGAAAGCAGATTTGCAAGAGTAAAAGCAGCTCTGATGCACACCTAAAGGTTTGCTTTTGGTAGGACCTCCCTTTTGAGAGTCTCACTTCATTCTGTGACCACAGCCCCCTTTGTTAGCAGCCATGGTGTGTGAGTAGGTGGAGATGTCCCTTTGATCTCTCTGAATCTACTTGTTCTCTTCATCTCATGGCCTGGGTGAGCTTCCAAGGGGTGATAACTGCTGGGACATCAAGCTAATTGCTGGTTCTGATCCAGTAACAGTGCTGCTAACGATGGGTAGCTGTGTGTTGGCTCCAGTGTTTGGAAGAGTTGGAAAGGTTGGTTTGTTGCTTTGTTTTATGCAGCATACACGCCGCAGGACATAGTAGGAGGAATCCCAGATTCTGAATTGCTGCTTCCAGAGATGCTGAAGAAAGCTGGCTATGTCAATAAGATCATTGGCAAATGGTAAACTTAACACCTCTTGCTTTGAGACTTTGGTATATGTCTTGTGAAGCAGCAGCACAACAACCAGAACTGAGGGAAAAACCTCTGAGTTTTGAAGCTCAGATACCTGCCTTTTGAAATCTGTGCTGGATCTATGCCATTGCTGCCATCAGTTTCTGAATGGAGTGTTATATATCATCCTACAAAGAACTGAAAGGGGTTTGTGTGTGTATGTATATATAAATATATTTATAAACCCTTCAACTCTTTGTGTTTTCATCCATGTATCACACTATTTAACCAAAACCAAGATGTTCTGGTGGAACTTGCCTTCAGCACCCATGTGCTTTCAGTCTTTGACCTCTGCTATGTGTTGGGCTTTTTTTGTTAACAGATTAAACTGAAAGCTGCTTTTTGGGGGGAGTAGAAGTGTGTGGCATAGAAATAGAGACACAGACATCTCCAGAGGTATTTGGAGGACTGTTCATCAGGTGTAGGAGGTCAGGGTTGGTAGGGATAGACTTGGCCAGGATAGTTGACTCCAGGAGGAGGGCTGATCTCTCTGAATATTCAACTTTATGGGCTCTTGTGGAAGGTATAACCTTTGAAGAGGGTACAGAAGAAGTTCTTGGGGGGAAAAAAACCAGTGCTTTGTGATGCCTGCAAAGAATTGGAAGGGAAAAGCCTGGAAGATACTTGGATCAAACAGGAACAGTAGAATTACCAGTGTAATAGCTGAAACTGGTGCCTGTGTAATATTCACATTTCAAATGTGCTTGTGGGCTGTAATGGAATCCCATGGGGCTTGGCTGTCTCTGAACAGTTGATTCACAGTTTGTAGCAGTGCTGTAAGAAATAAATGCCTAAATAGTGACTTTAAAACTCTGTAGACACCGTTGGAGTACTGTTTGGTTAACAGAGTAATTGTTAATGAAGAGGCTTCGGACAGGAGTAGTACTGGGGGGATGCTGTTTAGGGAGGTAATGAGATACAATTTATTTAACAGATTCATTAAGAAGCTAGAGAAGAGTGAGTTTGAATTGTGGAAAGGAATTGGAAAGAAAGCAAACTAACCTAAGACAGTGAATAATTTATTACCACAAATCCAAGCAGCAGAGTGGCCATGAAGAATCGGATCAGTGGGCTGAATGCAATGAGATGCAGCTCTGTGCTGATACATGTAAATTCAGACACCCAGGGAAAAGGAATAAACAAGGCAAATACAGAGTGGTTCCAGGCTGTTGTTTGGAAAACAGCAAAGCTGGAAGGACCTGCAGCTGTTAGCAAGAAGCAGACTAAATGTGAATGTGCAGCGTGCGCTGTTGGGTGTTCAACCAGGAGCTGGTACCCTGGGCAGGAGGAGGGAGTGATGCTCTGCAGCAGTGGGCTCTCTCTCCTTTGGCCACACCACCTGCTTCCTAGGAAGGTGTAAAGAAATGCCAAGTGCAGGAGTAGGATTGCCATCTCATCCTAGCAATTCTAGGACTTTTAAACATTTTTAAGTTTTCCTAGAATGGTCTGGGTTGGAAGGGACCCCAAGGATCATAGAGTTCCAGCACAGAGTTGTCCAGCAGAAGATTTTATGCCCTTTCAGCACCCCTTCTAAAACTTCTGCAAAGGCTGAGGGAGCTGGGGCTGTTCAGCCTGGAGAGAAGACACTGAGGGGATCTGATCACTGGGGATCAAGAGCTGAAGGGTGGGACACAGGGGGACATGGGCAGCCTCTGCTCAGTGTCTGTGGGGACAGGACAAGGGGTGATGGGCTCAAGTTGGAGCACAGGGAGTTCCCCCCCAATGTGGGGAAGAACTTCTTGCCAGTGAGGGTGAGGGAGCCCTGGGCCAGGCTGCCCAGGGGGTGTGGAGTCTCCTTCTCTGGAGAGATTCCAGCCCCGTCTGGACACCGCCCTGTGTGCCCTGTCCTAGGGACCCTGCTTTGGCAGGGGGTTGGACCCCATGGGCTCTGGAGGACCCTTCCCACCCCTGTGATTCTCTGAAGGTGTCCTGTGTGGGTCAGTTCTTGCAAGGATTTCCCATGGCTCTTTTAGAATCAGTTGTATTGCATTAAATATCTCTCTCTATTTTTTTGTGTGGGGAGAGAACAATCTCCCTCTCAGAAACAGTTTGATACCTTTTCCCACCTCTTCCTCTGTAGGCTCCACTGGGACTTTCAAAGAATAAAATATGCTTCACATCCCCTGTTGTAGAAACAACCAGGAGTAGCCTTGTGTTACCATGTACATAAAGGAGGAGAGGACAGAATTGTGCAGGTCAGGCTTGCAGGTTTTAGTTACAGCACTGAAATAGGAGCACAGCTGGAATGATGGCTACTTTTGGTTTTAACTAATTTTGGAACAGCTGAGAATAACGCTGTAGATCGTTTTACTTCATGTCCAGAAAGTGTGCAGAGGGTGAAGGCACGAAAGGGGCAGGGAGCAGTGCAGGCTTGTGAGTGATTAAATATAAGTATTAAGCTACAGTTTCTCCTTTGGAGACTGGGAGAGGATGGGCTGGCTGGCTGTCCAAGAGAGTGCCAAGGAAAGGAATGGATTAAAGCTGGAGGAGGGAAGGGTGAGAGGAGATCTTAGGGGGAAGTTCTTTGCAGAGAGAGTGGTGAGGGGCTGGCAGGGGCTGCCCAGAGAGGGGGTGGGTGCCCCGTCCCTGGGGGTGTTGAAGGCCAGGTTGGCTGGGGCCCTGGGCACCCTTGTGTAGCTCCAGGCCTGGAGGTTGGTGTCCCTGCCTGTGGCAGGGGGTTGGAGCTCTGTGCTCCTTGGGGTCCCTCCCAACCCAGACGGTTCTATTATTCTATAATTGTATGAATATTGTATGAATAGAGACTTTGCAGTATAGAAGTTGGAGATTAGAGAGGAGCTTCACCCTGAACTTAAGGATGGGAGATTTCCAAGCTGCACAGTAGAACGGAGCTGTCGTTGGGAGTAGCTGAAAGTGGTTTATGTTCACATGTGAACATAAAAAAACTCATTCTCATTTACATTCATGTCTCTCCATACCAGTTTGGCAGTGGGAATGCTCCATAAAGGGAATGCAGATGATATGGTGTGTTTCATGAGCTTTACCTTTTGTTTTTACAGCTTAGAGGTATCAAAGTGACTTGTAGATCAGAGTCCTGAAGTAAAACGTTATGTCCCTCTCCACAGTGGCTTTGGGCAGTGCAGATCATGGAGGCAGCGTGAGAGAGGACACCAGCAGGAGGAAATAATGGGAAACAAAGATGGGACAGTAGGCTAAAATGGGATATATGTCAGTGCTGGAGTGAGCCTGCATGGATGTGCTTGCAACAAGTATGAGAAAGATCAAGGCAATGCTCTGCAGTCATTTATTTGATTAACATGCTTCAAGTTTTTCTTAGGCAGAGATTGTTTTCTTGCATGCCATTCTGATGACATGGTTCTTTGCCTCTTTGCAGTAGAATTTTAACTCATCTGTTTCTTTTGTTCCTAGGCATCTGGGTCACAGGCCCCAGTTCCACCCCCTGAAGCATGGCTTTGATGAGTGGTTTGGATCCCCAAACTGCCATTTTGGACCTTTTGATAACAGAGCACTTCCCAATATCCCTGTGTACAGGGACTGGGAAATGATTGGCAGGTAATTCAGCTGCTTGCCTGGGGCTGTTGTTCTCTCTACTTTCCCTGCTAACAGTTACAGTGCTGGAATCACAGAGCTGTAGGGGTTGGAAGGGCCCTCCAGAGCCCATGGGGTCCAACCCCCTGCCAAAGCAGGGTCCCTAGGACAGGGCACACAGGGCGGTGTCCAGACGGGGCTGGAATCTCTCCAGAGAAGGAGACTCCACACCCCCTGGGCAGCCTGGCCCAGGGCTCCCTCACCCTCACTGGGAAGAAGTTCTTCCCCAGATTGGGCTGGAACCAGCTCCCCCAAGCCCTTTCCCTCAGGGCTGCTCTCCAGCACCACATCTCCTGACCTGTATGGATAACAGGGATTGTCCTGACCCGGGTGCAAGACCCAGCACTTGGCTTTGTTGAACCTCATATCATATGGTGATGTTCTTATTTAATATCTGAAGAGCATTTGCTGAGTAGGAACAGCAACCTGCTTGTGTAAGGAATGGGGTGGGGGGGAGAAGCCTTTTTATATTGCATTGTCTTTAGATTGATCTTTTTTCTCTCTGATTCATTTTCTCTTTAAGATATTATGAAGATTTCAAAATCGATCTGAAGACAGGTGAAGCCAACCTGACTCAGCTCTACCTGCAGGTACTGCCTGGTTTAATTCTGGTTTCTAAGCCACAGTGACTTTACTCTTCTATTTATTTTTTTTGGAGATTGAGAAAGCAGAGGATGATTCCATTAAATTCCTCTTTACTGTTGTTTACAGGAAGCTCTCAATTTTATTAGCAAGCAACAGGCCAGCCAGCAGCCTTTCTTTTTATATTGGGCAGTTGATGCTACCCACGCTCCTGTTTATGCCTCCAAACATTTCCTGGGCACGAGCCAGAGAGGACTGTAAGTCTTACTTTGGTGGGTGTTGGTTTTGTGGGGTTTTTTCAGTAATACCTTGTGCTAGAGGAACCAAAAATCAATACAGTGATAGGCACTATATAAATATAAGTATATATTTATTTATTTATATATATATAAAAAGCAATGTTTATTAGATCATAAAATCTTAGAATCTCCTGAGTTTGAAAGGACCCGTAACTATCATCAAGTCCAACTCCTGGCTCCACACAGGACCAGCTAAGTCAGAGCAGCATAGGACTGAGGGCATCACCCAGACACTTGTTGAACTCAGTCAAGCTTGGTGTTGTGACCCCTTCCCTGGGGAGCCTGTGCCAGTGCCCAACCACCACAGAATCACCAGGTTGGAAAAGCCCTTTAATTAAGATCCTCAAGTCCAACCATTCCCATCCTAAGCTAAACCAGATCCCTGAGCACCTCATCTCCCCTCTGTTAAACACACCCAGGGGGGTGACTCAGCCCCTCCCTGGGCAGCCTGTGCCACAGCCCCACAACTCTGCCAGGGAAGAACTTTGCCCTCCCAGCTGAGCTGAGCCTGCCCTGGCCCAGCTTGAGCCCAGTGCCCCTTGTCCCAGCTCCTGTCCCCTGGCTGAAGAGACCAGCGCCCACCTCTCTGCACCCTCCTGGCAGGGCAGGGGAGGTGGGGAGAAGGTCTCCCCTCAGCCTCCTCTTCTCCAGGCTCAACACCCCCAGCTCCCTCAGCTGCTCCTCAGAGGATTTGCCCTCCAGCCCCTTCCCCAGCCTGGTTGCCCTTCTCTGGCCTACAAGGACCTCAGTGTCCTTTTGGGGAGGAGCCCAGAACCCTCTCAGTACAGAACCTCTTCCTAATATCCAGCCTAAACCTCCCCTGGTCGTGACTCCAAGCGCATGTGTGTGCTGAAATACATTAGTGAGACTTTGCTTGGATTGTTCTTTAATAATTGTGCCTTAATCTGAAATGAAGCTCCTGTGAGTGAAGTGGGGAAGAAGGGGAGTCTAAGCTCCCTTGCCAGTTGTGTGAGTAATGAAGTGCTGTATGTGGCACAGATGAGTTTTTGGAAGGCTTTTGTATGATCAGTGCCTGTTTTAAAAGCCTATAAACCAGACCAGCAAATAGCAAAGCATGCATGAGAAACATGGTTTACAGGAGGTGAAGAGCTCTGTAGATCTTGTGAGCCTTGCTTCTGAGACTGCAGCTCCAAACCAGCATCTGTAAGCAAAGCTGTGTAAGCAGACCTGAAGCAAACTCCTTCAGGTCTGTGGCAGAGTGGCTTGGGGACTTTGGAGCTAAATTTATATCAGTTTCTGGGCTCTGTCTGAGAGTGGTTCATGTCTGAGCAAATTCTGACTCTTAATATCCAATACTTGGTACCTTAATACTTGGAGGTTGCTCTCTCCAAGTAGGAGATACTTTCAGTGGTCTGTGGGGACAGGACAAGGGGTGATGGGCTCAAGTTGGAGCACAGGGAGTTCCCCCCAATGTGGGGAAGAACTTCTTCCCAGTGAGGGTGAGGGAGCCCTGGACCAGGCTGCCCAGGGGGTGTGGAGTCTCCTTCTCTGGAGAGATTCCAGCCCCGTCTGGACACCGCCCTGTGTGCCCTGTCCTAGGGACCCTGCTTTGGCAGGGGGTTGGACCCCATGGGCTCTGGAGGTCCCTTCCCACCCCTGTGAGTCTGTGAGATACAGGGTTTTCACACACCACCGTGTGCCACAATGGGGGGAAGAAGGGAGCAAAATTAAGGATGACTGAAGGGAAGCCTGCTAAGCAGGGAGGGGTGGGGAGAAGGTGCTTTAATCTTAAACCTTCTTGGAGAACCTGATGCATAAAGAGAAGCATTTCTGAGGCACAGGTATAATTCCCTCCAGTGAAGCATTGTGCCTGCTTGCAGCACGTTATGCTCTGTGATGCTTTGCCTCTTTTGCTGCCAGTAATGTTTTGTGTCTACTTTTCCCCTCAGATATGGGGATGCTGTGCGAGAAATCGATGACAGCATTGGAAAAATCTTAAAACACCTCCAGAAGCTGGGCATCAGTGAGAACACCTTTGTGTTCTTCACCTCTGATAATGGGGCCGCTCTCATTTCAGCCCCCAAGCAAGGTGAGTCTCACCTGAACAAACCTGGGCTGGGGTTGTGAAATCAAGGCTTAAATCCCTGTGTCTGAAGGGAAGAGAGATCTGGACCTGTGATTTTCCTTTATACAGTTAGGAGGAGCCTCAAAATGCCTTTACATTTAGAGTTAGCTTGTGATCATTGCTTCTGGTCACTGTTGGAGGAGGTTTCTTTGGCTGAGGGGACTTCTGGCCTAACCCAGTCTGGCTACTCACCTCTGTGCCTTTCCACTGGTGCTCTGCTGTCAGGGAAGGGATATTTTTAAATTTATTTAGGACCAGGCACAATCACAAAATCACAGGGGTGGGAAGGGCCCTCCAGAGCCCATGGGGTCCAACCCCCTGCCAAAGCAGGGTCCCTAGGACAGGGCACACAGGGCGGTGTCCAGACGGGGCTGGAATCTCTCCAGAGAAGGAGACTCCACACCCCCTGGGCAGCCTGGCCCAGGGCTCCCTCACCCTCACTGGGAAGAAGTTCTTCCCCACATTGGGGGGAACTCCCTGTGCTCCAACTTGAGCCCATCACCCCTTGTCCTGTCTCCAAATGCATATTTGAGCTTTCTGAGTAATTCCAGAGAGTTCCAGAACCTGTCTTTCTTTACCTCTCATCAAACACGGCAAGAAGCAAAAGTGTTTTGGTTACTTCACTAGTTTTCTTTTGGTTAAACCATCGTTCCTCTCAGAGCCATTGCAAATTGATTTTACATCCCACTCTCCTCTCTTTGGAGGCTGGCTGTCTCGTGGTTATTGGACCACAGAGCACGGAGTATCCTGAGTCCTGACTTCAGCCACTGTGCTTGACTTGGTGTGACCTGGAATCAGTGGTGGGAGCTCCCTGTTTGGTCCTCAGAAAGCTGAGCTGAAAGGCTGGGTTAAACCCCAGACATTCCTGCAAAGCATTTGCTGTCTCTGCAAGGAAACATTAAGGGAATGCATGCTAATTTTTCTCATTCTGCATCTAATTCTGCTCTGGTACTTTAAAAGGATTATGAAAGAATAAAAATTACTATTTCTACCCAACAGTATCAGATTTCCTTTGGTTAGGAACAGCAGTTAAGAGCCTTAAAGGGAAGGAAAATGCCAGCAAAGTATCTTCTGTTTGGTTGGTTTGTTTTTTTCTTTGGTTGATTGATAGCAAGCTGTGTTTAACTGCCACTCTCTCTCCCTGGGCTAAAGACACTCCTAAAATTTCATCATAAAGAGATATTAAAAAAACCCCAAACCCAACAAACAAACCCCCCAAATCCCCCAAACAATCTGGACATTATTTGAAGGATTCATGCAGAAAGGGAAAGTCATTTAAAAGTAGCCTAAAAATTTCCTCCTGGACAGTGTCCCTTTGAAATAAGATATCAGAATAATGTGGTTCCAGGTTAGGAATTAGGAGAAATTTCATCTCTGAAAAAGCAGTTGGGCTTTGGAATGGGTTGCCCAGGGAGGTGGTGGAATCACCATCCCTTGGGGTGTTCAAGGAAAGGTTGGATGAGGTACTCGGAGTCTAGTGAGTGATATGGGTGGTAGGGGAACAGTTGGACTGGGTGATCTTGGAGGTCTTTTCCAACCTTAATAATTCTGTGATTCTCTGATGGCTTCTTTCTCTAGGAGGAAGCAACGGTCGTTTTCTGTGTGGCAAACAAACCACCTTTGAAGGTGGCATGAGAGAACCAGCTATTGCTTGGTGGCCTGGCCACATCCCTGCAGGAGGGGTGAGTACCTGCTTTTAATGATTCTGAGTGCTCTGAAGTAACCAGAGTGGTTCTTCCTGGATTCAGTGGGCTTTGGGTCAGGCTTTGATGTGTCTGTCCAGATGAGGAGCTGACTGCTGCCCCTGGAGAACGATGCCATTCCTCTTTGTTATGACAGATTTGCATGTGGAGTGGCCAGGATCCTTTCTGTGAGCACCAGGCAGTCTGAGCTCTTTGTCCTCCTGCTCTGTTTCAACCCTTTACTCTTTCAGACCATGGTGTTTTTAATGAGTTAATTGAACAGGTCAGAGTATAAAGACACGTTGCTGTTGTGTGTCCCAGTCCAGGGCCAGAGCATGTTGCCCACACACCCTCTCTGCACCCTGAAGTATCAAGTGATTTGACCCTCACGGCTCTTGCTTTGGTGTCTGATAAAGTCCTGTTTGGGGAGTTCTAGCTACCAGACTCTTGCTCTTTCCTGCCTGTACACAAATTCAGATATGATCACTTCAAAATAATCCTCCAGTGGCACTACCAGCCTCTCTTGTCCCAGTTCTCATTAAAGAAAGATGCAATCAATTCTTCTGCAGGCAGGGTTCATGGTAAATAAGACAGATTTCCTCCCCTTTGTGAGCATCCCTCATCCCTGAAGAAAGTGATACTTCATTAACAGGGTGCTGTGCTTAAGACTGCAAACTATTCATAAATAAAACATTTTTTGGAGTTGCATTCCTTTCCAGTGGCTTAATTGAATCAGGATAATGATAATTTCTCATTTATGTTTAGAGGAAAGCCAGCAGAAACTTAGATCTGCAGCTGAGGGCAGGAGGCTAGTTTGGTTTCATCGTTTTTAGAGAGTTCACAAAACCTGCTAGGGATGTTTTATTATTTATTTATTTTTAAAATTTGAAAAGAAAAACAGTCTGTTTTTTTTTTTGTTTAAATTTAAACATTTCCATCCAGCCCTTACAAGCCAAGTACAACAGCCTTGGGCTAGCATAGGGGAACATGAAACTCAAGCTGAGTGTTTTGTTTTCCATGTCCAAGCAGAATAATGTGCTAAAAGTAAACATGCATTATAAATGGGGACGAGTAAATACCACAGTTAAACATTCTTTCCATTGTAGTAACTCTGAGGATAATTAAACCCATGAGTAGAGAAATCCCTGTGCCTGCTTTCTTACCTGGAAGTGGCTGGTCCCCCTTTCTCTCAGGTAGCCTTCTGCACGCAGTGTGGCAGTGGAGCTTGGTGTGGTTTGAAGTGGCCTGTTCTCAGCAGCCTGGTGTGATGCATGGCTTCCTGCTTGAGACTGCAGCTCAAGCTGCTCTTTGAATTCCCCTCAGCAGTCGTTTCTCTGCAGAGCTAACTGGTTTGTATGGGTGGGTGGACTGAGCGACGCTGTGCTATGGTGAGCCCCGTGCATGCTCAGCGAGCTAGAGAGTGTGCTTAAGGCTTAGTGGGCAGGTGTGTGCCCTCAAATCCCCTCCTCCACCACTGCTGCTAGCATCCTTGGCACTTAAGCACGTGCTTAACTTTAAATCCATCCAATCTTGGGCTCCAGTTCACCATGCTGCCTGCCAAATGTCTGCACGTGCAGGTGTTTAAGTCCCAAACATCCCTTTGGACTCTACTCAGGTACCTCCAGAAGCCCCAGAATGTGCCCCCAGTTAGACCCTTCCATTATGCAACTGATAAGTAAATATGTGATAGCTACTTACGTGTCTTTTCTGCTTGTATTCCTGCCACCGAGGCTCCAGCGCTGGTACCCAGAGCAGCACTGAGCAGGTGAGAGGTTTGGTGTTGCTTCTGTGTGACACAGCTCATGCTATGTTGGCTTGTAGGGCACTTGTAGTTATTGCTTCATAACCACCAATTCTGCTGGTGTAGTAAGTGAAGAGATGTGTTTGCTAGGATGTTTTGGGCTCCTTTTCTGTATCTTGTGGAGTTTGTAGCTTCAGCATCTTCTTGGCTGCGTCAGCCTGAGTCCAGTGTAGTCCAAGAACCTGGAAAAGGTAGAGAAGCTCCTTCAAAGTCCCTTGTGGCTCTTTTCTTTCAGGAGAGTTGAAGGAAACAGCTCGGAAGGGTGATGGGATCCTGGGCTCCATCAGCAGAGGGGTGGCAGCAGGGACAGGGAGGGGATTGTCCCTCTCTGCTCTGCCCTGTGAGGCCCCAGCTGGAGTTCTGTGTCCAGAGCTGGGGCCCAGGACAAGAGAGATGTGGGGCTGTTGGAGAGGGGTCAGAGGAGCCATGGAGATGCTCAGAGGGCTGGAGCAGCTCCCCTCTGGAGAGAGGCTGAGGGAGCTGGGCTGGGTCAGCCTGGAGAAGAGAAGAGAAGGCTGTGGGGGGACCTCACTGCAGCCTGCCAGTCCCTGAAGGGAGCAGAGGAACAGGAGGGGAATCAGCTTGTTCAAGGGCAGAGACTGGCAGGACAAGGGGGCTGGAGTGAAGCTGGAGGAGGGAAGGGGGAGAGGAGATCTTAGGGGGAAGTTCTTTGCAGAGAGAGTGGTGAGGGGCTGGCAGGGGCTGCCCAGAGAGGGGGTGGGTGCCCCGTCCCTGGGGGTGTTGAAGGCCAGGTTGGCTGGGGCCCTGGGCACCCTTGTGTAGCTCCAGGCCTGGAGGTTGGTGTCCCTGCCTGTGTCAGGGGGTTGGAGCTCTGTGCTCCTTGGGGTCCCTTCCAACCCAGCCCAGGCTGGGATTCTATGATTCTATAAAACAAAAGCTTAGGAGCGACCTTTGAACCAGGGTGGAAGCAAGAAGCTCCTCAGGAGCACCAAGCATGAAGCTGAAGGGTCAGCTCCTCCTTCCTGGTGTTCCTCCTGCTATAGTGACTCTTCCTTTCCAGCCATGGACATTTTGGGGAGCAGGTGAAGGGTCACTGACCGTTTTGGGTGGCACGGCAGCAGCCAGAAAAGGAGGACTTGGGTCTCTGTGACCAGTGAAATCCAGTTACCAGGCGGAAGGCTCATTCTGCTGATGGGATCTGGTGATTTATTAATAATATATTGATATATAGGGTGGGTTTGAGGGGTTTTTTTCTATTCAAAGGTAGCTTTGTTTGCTGAAATAAAGCAGGACCTTTTTATTTAAACACAAGAAGCTGGGTGACAGGATTGCCCACACTTGACAGGCTATTGATAGAGGTTAGGATAATTGGTGCAGTTGGCTGCTTTGCCTTTTTGGGGGGAGGAGAAGGATGCTTTGGGAACACGCCTTGCTCTTGGCATCAACATTCAGCTTATCCTGCTCCCCCAGCAGGAATGTTTCTTCACACACACACACACACACACACACACAAACAGCCTTTCTGCAGCTTCCTCCTCAGCTCAGCTCTGGTTTTCCAGGTGAATTCACAACAAATCAGCATTTCACCATTTCCCCACATCACATCTGCCTTCTGGAAGGATCCAGCTGGAAAGAAAAAATTTAAAAAAAAAAAAAAAATATATATAAAAATACCCTATTCTGTTGGTATTTGGATCCTCCTCCTCTCTTCCCTCACCCTCCTCCCCTTCCTCTCTCTTGCCTGCTTCCTGAAGGAGAAAAGAACATATCAACCCAAAGACAGCATTGCAACCTTTTCTTCCCTATCTCCCACGGGGCGCAAATTGAAATTGAATTAGACAGGGATATCAGGTCTGCTCGCTGTGATAACTGTAAAAGGATTTTATTTAAAAACACCCTGACATTTGTTCACCCAGTTTTCAAATATTTAGCTTGCCTCCTTTCCCATTCCTGGCAGGGGCGACTTTATTAATTGTCGCCTTTGATTCAGAGTTAAAGCTTGAAAACCCTGATAACAGCACTGGGGACTATTTCTTCCAGCGACGTGGCCCGCAGCAAAAAGGATTTCATTTTCTTAAAGACATTATGTGTAGACTGAGAGTTTATTAAAAAGAAGGAGGAGGGTTGGGGGGAGAGAAGGAGGTGTGTGGGGGGAAAAATCCCTTCTTACGTGGGTAATACCGGCTGTTTCTCACTGATATGAGCAATATCTGATCTCCTTCTTTTTTTCTATATATTATTTATTTTCTCTGGGCTGTTGCCCTCTCTGGATTTTTCTTTTTCCTTAAAAAAAAAAAAAAAAAAAAAATGGGAGAGGCAACTAGAATGAAAGAGCACTGTTGACAGGAGAAAATGGTAATTTTTTTTTTCTTCTTATTTTTCTCTGAAAATACTTCAAAGTTTGTATAGAAATATTAACCTTTTTCTGCCTCCCCCTTCTTCAGCGTGGTGCTGCAGAGCACAGATAAATCCAAGTGGCTGTGGCACGGGCATTTAATTTCCTTAAGAAGTTTTCTGTGCTTCACAAGGGGAAAAAGAAATGTTGTCTGAGACCAGAAATGTAATTGGATGATTAAAGAGAGTCATCTACATCTGGTTATGGTTAATAAGGGCTGGTACAAGAAGACCGTGGTGGCCCCACAGGATTGTCACAAGGTGATGTGTAAATGAGGTGATATTAGAGACGTGGGGCTCAGGTCAGTGATTGCCTCTTGCTGCTTGTTATCAAAAAATTGAGGTGAGGGAATGGTGCAACAAGGAGAAAAGTGATTTTTTTTTTTTTGGGGTGGGGGGGTTTGCCTTCTAAATTGCCAGAGACCTAATTACTAAAAGGCTCAGGCAGCAGCTTGCCTCCCTGCTGCTGCCGTGGCGGTTGTTGGGGAACAGGCGTGTGCCAGAGCCCCTCTTTATGAGGCTCTGCATATGGTGTTCTGCTGACCCTGCAGCTCTCCCAAGGCAGCTCGGGGGAAATGACCCAGCAGATGAGCCTTCGAGGCACTGAGCGTCTCTGCTGAGGTGCTGAGCAATGCTAATCCCCTCTGACTTCAGAGGGAGCACAGTGTTGGGGAGGGGGGTGACCTGTTGGAGAGGAGCTCTGTGGAGAAGGACTTGGGGGTCCTGGTGGGTGACAGGGTGGCCATGAGCCAGCAGTGTGCCCAAGTCACTAAGAGGGCAAATGGCATCCTGGGAGGTGTCAAAAGGAACATGGCCAGCAGATGGAGAGAAGGGATTGTCCCCTGTGCTCTGCTCTGGGGAGACCTCACCTGCAGTGCTGTGTCCAGCTCTGGAGCCCTCAACTGTACAGGGACTTGGATCTGTTGGAGCAGGTCCAAGGGCTGGAGCACCTTTCCTGTGAAGCCAGGCTGAGAGAGCTGGGCTGGTTCAGCCTGGAGAAGAGAAGGCTCTGGGGAGGACCTTACAGCACCTTCCAGTCCCTGAAGGTGCCTGTAGGAAGCTGGGAAGAGCTGTTCCTGAGGGAATGGAGTGATAGGACAAGGGGTGATGGTTTTAAACACAAAAGGGGAGATTTAGGTTGGGTATGAGGAAGAAGTTCTTCCCTCTGAGGGTGGTGGATCCCTGGCCCAGGGTGCCCAGAGAGGTGGTGGAGGCCCCATCCCTGGGGACATCCAAGGTCAGGGTGGATGGGGCTCTGAGCAACCTGCTCTAGTGAAGATGTCCCTGCTCACTGCAGGATGGGATGAGATGGGCTCTGAAGGTCCCTCCCAACCTAACACCTCAAACACCTGAGACCTTCTGCAGGGCCTATTGACCTCAGTCAACTGACCCAACCATTTTCCTGGGCAAGGACTTCCATGGTCAGGCTTCCTCTTGCAGTTAGAGCTTTGCTCTTTGATTCCTTCCCAAGACTTGTGGCAGTGTCCTTGCACAGCTTTAGTATCATGTGTTCCTGCCAACACCTTTTGATGAATGAAAGCCATTAAAGCTTGCAATGACTGCAATCACATCATGTGATATTAAACTCGTAATCAGTCCCCTGCATGTGGCTTCCTCCAGTTTCTTTGGTTGTTTTTTTTGTTAAACTTCTGAATTCTTCCTCTGTGTTGACTTTGCTCAGCTCAGTCTCTGCATGAAAAGCTTCAGTGTCCCAGCAAAACCAGCATTTTCCCCTTTTTTCCCCCCCTAGAGCCAACATCTCACCCAAATCCATTTATCACATTATCATTTGTAGTCATATTTAAATAATTAGCATCAGCTTCCAGGCTGGGGAGGGGGGGGGCAGCTCTGTTTGTGTGTAGGAAGAGGATTCAGAGATAAAAAAGCCTTTGATAGTCCCAGCATCGTAATGTTCACGCTGACGTTCACCAGGCTGCTGCTGCTGGGACTTGGATTCCAGTCAGAAAGGGCTTCTGTGCTTCCAGATGTGGGCTTGGATCAGATGGTTTCTCATCACCAGACAAGTGGGGTGGCTGGAAAGGCTGGTGCATCCCTGTGCAGAGCAGCCTTGCTCTTGATTTGAATGGGTCTCCTTTAATTGAGTGTGTCACTGGCTAATTAAGCATCCTGCAGCGGGTGACTGTGGCATCGCAGGAGCAGCGTGGCAGCACAGATTCAGGGAGAATCAGACTTTTTAGGTTTTTAAAATACAAATAATTGAGAGCAGAGAGATAAGTGTGGCTTCCAATTAAGGGGAGAGCAGGGGGAGAGGGAAGCAAGGCAAGGAGGGGTGGAAAAAAAGCTTACACATCTCCACTGGAGCCAAACCCAGATGTTTTTCTCCCTTATTAAAATATATCCTAAAAATACCACAACTTTACAGTTCATGAATTGTTGGAAATGGTTTGCAGATGAAGTCACTGGGCTCTTTTTGTTATTATCCATCTATCTCTCTGCTTTCTGGGAACTCTCTCAGGGTATTCTGGACCTGGAGAGGGAACAAATTGAGAACCTCTTTTGGTGGTTTGTTTGTCTAAAGGGCTGATTTTTCAATCCACGAATGACTTGGAGCTAAATTAAGCTGAACTCTGTGGAAACACGCTCCTGCAAAGTGGGTACGTAGAGATGAGTGAGAAAAAAAGAGAGGAAAATGAACCAAAACTGTAAATACTCCCTGGAAGTAGAGAAATAGGGACCATCTCCTTTCCTTTAGTATTTTACCAGGAGGTTTGCTGGTCACTGCAGCACCACAAAGGGAAATATTCTCCAAAGATGCTTAGCAGAGGATGCTCAGGAGGCAATATTTCTGCTTGGGTGGAAAGCAGCCCCTCTCCTTCTGGCTTTTCCTCACAGGCTCTTTTGCAAATGCATTTCTGAGCTTTTTCTCCTTGTTTTCTTTCAGGTCAGTCATCAGCTGGGCAACGTGATGGATCTTTTCACCACCAGCCTGTCCCTGGCGGGACTGCAACCTCCCAGTGACAGACAGATTGACGGCATCGACCTTTTACCAGCCATCTTACAGGGCAAGCTAATTGACAGGTTGGTTATGAGCCCAGAGCTCCAACCCTGGGCTCCCAACTGAACCCATGCCAAATTTGGGTGGGTTTTGGGGTTGTTGGGTTGGTTTTTTTTTTAATAGCAAGTTTACAGAAATATTTTATAAGCTGATTGATGCATCTTTCCTCCTGCTCAGTGTGGTGGGGTAATGCTGGAGCTTTTCCCTGTCTGCCAGTTCTGTGGGTGTCAGCAGAGGTGGGATTTCCTCTAAACATCATGAAGATGCTCAGAGGGCTGGAGCAGCTCCCTTATGGAGAGAGGCTGAGGGAGCTGGGCTGGGTCAGCCTGGAGAAGAGAAGAGAAGGCTGTGGGGGGACCTCACTGCAGCCTGCCAGTCCCTGAAGGGAGCAGAGGAACAGGAGGGGAGAGGAGATCTTGGGGGAAGTTCTTTGCAGAGAGAGTGGGGAGGGGCTGGCAGGGGCTGCCCAGAGAGGGGGTGGGTGCCCCGTCCCTGGGGGTGTTGAAGGCCAGGTTGGCTGGGGCCCTGGGCACCCTTGTGTAGCTCCAGGCCTGGAGGTTGGTGTCCCTGCCTGTGTCAGGGGGTTGGAGCTCTGTGACCCTTGGGGTCCCTTCCAACCCAGACCAGGCTGGGATTCTATGATTTCCTGATGTGTGGCATGTTGCCATAAAGCAGAGTCTGGGGATGGATGAAAATGTCAAGGGGTTAGCAGGGGACCCCTGGAACAACCTATGGCAACAGGGGAGATAAAAGCCTGAGAACTGTGGCCTGAGTAGGGGAGAATATATTATTTGTTACTGGGAAAACATCCAAGTCCATGCTGGGTCTTTATAGCTCCTGCTTGAGAGAGGCTGAAGGTAAAGGCTGGGCTGCTGCAGATGATCTAGGAGCCCACCTCCTCCTGGGGTCCTCTTTCTGTGGCTGCTTTTGCAGGGACAGCTTTAGGTTAAAGAATTTTATGTGCATGGAGTAGTGCTGTCAGCTCTTGGGTACAGGCAGTAAGACCTGAGAGCAGATATCCTCGTTGGAGGTCAGAGAGGTCTTATGGTTGGGATTTTAATGAGGAATTTGGCAGCCTGGGAAATAGGAATATAAACAGTGCTCTCTCTCAGTGAGGGAATGTACACATGGAAAACATTTGACCTCTTTTCTGAGCTGGACACAGGGCTTTGTTCTGTAAAACTGCTCTTGTGCCCGTCAGTGTGAGCATTGCCTGAGAGATCTAAAGCCCCTCCTGACATTCAGATGTGGAGATTTCCATCTTATCTTGCACTCAGGGACTGTTTTTTCAAGGTAGCATCGCTGGAATAAGTAGGTTTTGCTAAGTGGCACCTCTGAATGAAAGAAAGATGTATGTACCCTATGGAGAGTGATAAACGGCTTCACCATCGCGCTGTCAGCAGCCTGGAACAACTGGAGGGAAGAGCTGACTCTGTCTGATGTCCTTGAGTGATGAGCTGCACCGACAAATCAAACCTCCCTCCTGCAGATAGTCCATTGCAAGAATGCTTTGTACCTTTTCCTTTAGGAAAAATAGGAAAAATGGAAGAGTTATTGGGGAAACCACCAGAAATGCTGCTGGGATGCCCCAGGGAAGGGTAGTGCCTGTGCAAAGCAAGTGCTTGGAGTAAAGTGTGTTTCTCAAATCTATTTTTAATTAGGAAAAAAAAAAACCCTGGGGGAAAAAAAAATTGTGGTTTTTAGTGGTTGCTTAAAACTACCTGCCAGGAGGATGCAGAGAGGTGGGCGCTGGTCTCTTCAGCCAGGGGACAGGAGCTGGGACAAGGGGCAATGGGCTCAAGCTGGGCCAGGGCAGGCTCAGCTCAGCTGGGAGGGCAAAGTTCTTCCCTGGCAGAGTTGTGGGGCTGTGGCACAGGCTGCCCAGGGAGGGGCTGAGTCACCCCCTGGGTGTGTTGAACAGAGGGGAGATGAGGTGCTCAGGGATCTGGTTTAGCTTAGGATGGGAATGGTTGGACTTGATGATCTTCAAAGGGCTTTTCCAACCTGGTGATTCTGTGAGGCAAAGGGAGGTTTTGGGGAAACAAAACAGGAGTTAAGAATAAAGCATGTCTGGCTGCCAGGTTTTTGTGTGTGGAGTTTTTTGGAGACGATACCCAGTGTCTGGTGTCCTCCCTGGCCATCCCATCCATCCAGCACCCACAGCACACAGCATGGTGGTGCTGGGAAGAGACTTAAGCATCATGTATTCCCTGAATCCCTGTTTCTCACACACACACACAATCTGCTTCTGAGCCATTTGGTGTTTAAATCGGCTCGATAGGAAATCACAGGGCCTGATAGCTCAAGGATTAACAATCCCTGGCAGCCGAGCTGGATAATGCTTCATCCTTGCAGCATGTGAGCTCTCAACTTGATGAACACTTATAAAAGCTGTTAATTGAAACCCTTGCAGTGGAGACTATTAAGCAGCGGCCTGTTTCTGGCTGATAGCTGAACCGGAAGTCAGGCGCCATGAAAGTGTTTGTCTCCTTTATCAGCCAGGCTGCGGCCTTGGTGGCTGCCTGGGCCCGTGGTGGTGGTGGTGTTTCTCACACAGCTTTTTCTCTCTTTCTCAGGCCCATATTCTATTATCGTGGCAACGAGATGATGGCAGTGAGAGTCGGGCTTTACAAAGCTCACTACTGGACCTGGAGCAACTCCTGGGAGGAGTACAGCAAGGTAACGGGATGCTGACCTGCACCCTGCTCTCATTCATCTCCTGGGGGGAAAAATCATCCTTTAAAGTGGGGTTTTGAATTAAAATTAAAATTTAATTTAATTTAAGTTTCTAAATTGAAAATATAAAAAATTAAATTTTTAAATTGAAAATTCAGTTTTTAAAATTTAATTTAACTTTAAAAAAAAACTTTTAAAATGTAATTTTAAATTTTATATTTATTTTGTAAAATCTAATTAAATTTTTTACTTTTAAATTTTAAGTTTCATTTACAATTTTTAATTTAACTTTTTAATTTCACTTACAATTTTCATTTAAAGGATTAAATTTAAATTTTAAGTTTATTTTAAATTTTTTATGTAAATTTTAAATTTTAATTTCATTAACTTTTAAATTTGCATCTAAATATTTTAATTTGATTTAATTAATTTTAAAATTTAACTTTTTAATTTAATTTTTAATTTAATTTAATTAACTTTTAAAATTTCATTTACATTTTTAAATGTAACTAATTTTTCAAAATATAATTTAAATTTTTTATTTAAATGTAATTGTAAGAATTTAAATTTTGAAATGACGTTGTGCGCTCACAAGCTGGGTTGGGCTTTTCCTTCATGGTCTCTTAGGAGCTACCAGATCTGTTACAGAATTTAAGGGGGGTGATGTCACAGCACCCATCTACTGAAGTTGGAGGCAGGCAGAGGAAAAGGAGCAAAGCCTGTGTTGTTCTGAGCAGTGCTCCCTTTGATTGGTACTTAAGGATTAATAATGAAGGGCCTGGAGCATCTCCCCTGTGAGGAAAGGCTGAGGGAGCTGGGACTGTTCAGCCTGGAGAGAAGAGACTGAGAGGGGATCTGATCACTGGGGATCAATAGCTGAAGGGTGGGACACAGGGGGACATGGGCAGCCTCTTCTCAGGGTCTGTGGGGACAGGACAAGGGGCGATGGGCTCAAGTTGGAGCACAGGGAGTTCCCCCCAATGTGGGGAAGAACTTCTTCCCAGTGAGGGTGAGGGAGCCCTGGGCCAGGCTGCCCAGGGGGTGTGGAGTCTCCTTCTCTGGAGAGATTCCAGCCCCGTCTGGACACCGCCCTGTGTGCCCTGTCCTAGGGACCCTGCTTTGGCAGGGGGTTGGACCCCATGGGCTCTGGAGGGCCCTTCCCACCCCTGTGAGTCTGTGAAAACCAGAGTGGAAGGAGCAGCAGTTGTTGGAAGCAGCAGAGTACACGTGTTTAATCTATTATCAGCTCTCCTACGAGCCCCTATCACACCCACCATAAGATGTTTTACATTTTATTTGCCAAATAGGTGCATCTTTTGTAATTTCCTGCCAGATCTTCTCCCAGTTGGATTCTAAACACTATTATTCTCCTTCTTTTGTGTCTTACTTGCCTCAGACTTGGGGACTAAACTCTGGGGCATTCCTTGAATGGCAGGTTCACACGTGTGCCTGGCTGATTATACCTTTAGACATGAACCAAAGTCGTTGCAGCACAGCGGTTCTGACAGCAGGCTGGGACTGGGGAGGGACGATGCTTTTTTTATGTCCTTTTTTTCTTTCTTCTTTCTTTTTTTTTTCAACTTCTGGTGGCTCCTCAAGGCATCTCAGGTGCAGAAGTAAGTGCTGCTGACATTTGTGGATGTAAAAGTGCACCGTTCCTTTCGTTGGGAAGTCCTGGGGGTAGAAGGAAACGTGGGGCTCTGAGGGAGTAATTTCCATTCAGGGATGTAAATAGGTGTGTTTGTCTTTATAAAACCAGAACGCTCCAAGAGTCAAAGTTGGTTTCACACAGAGGAAGGATGGAAGTTGGCTCCAGAAATGCATCACACATTCTGTCTGAATGCTAATTCTACCCAGCTAAAATGAGATCATGTATTTGTGGGGGGTCAGTGGGGAAGGAAAAGCTGTATATATCACACGTGGAGGGTTTTGCCCAGAGAGGGCGTGGGTGCCCCGTCCCTGGGGGTGTTGAAGGCCAGGTTGGCTGGGGCCCTGGGCACCCTTGTGTAGCGCCAGGCCTGGAGGTTGGTGTCCCTGCAACAAGGGTCCCTTCCAACCCAGACCAGGCTGGGATTCTGTGATTTTCCCTGCTGGAGAGACGCTGGGAGCTTGTACATACGTGTGCGTGTGGGTCCAGGAGTGGGCTTGGTGGCATGCTCTGCCCATGTGTCCATGTTTAGTACCTTCATTGATGACCTTGATGAGGGAACAGCATCCACCCTTAGCAAGTACCGGATGATCCAGAGCTGGGAGGAGTGGCTGACACACAGGACACTGCGCTGCCATCCAGAGAGACCTGGACAGGCTGGAGAGCTGGGCAGGGAGAAACCAGATGAGGTTCAACAAAAGCAAGTGGAGAGCCTTGCCCCTGAAAAGGAATAACTGCTTGAATCAGTACAGGCTGGGGGTGACCTGCTGGAGAGGAGCTCTGTGGAGAAGGACCTGGGGGTGCTGGTGGGTGACAGGGTGTCCATGAGCCAGCAGTGTGTCCTGGGGGCTGAGAGAGACAATGGGATCCTGGGGGCATCAGGAGGAGTGTGGGCAGCAGGTCACAGGAGGGGATCCTCCCCTCTGCTCTGCCCTGCTCAGGCCCCACCTGGAGTGTTGTGTCCAGTGCTGGGCTCCCTGGGATAAAAGGGACAGGGATCTCCTGGAGAGAGTCCAGAGGAGGCTATGGAGATGCTGAAGGGCCTGGAGCATCTCCCCTGTGAGGAAAGGCTGAGGGAGCTGGGGCTGTTCAGCCTGCAGAGAAGAAGACTAAGGGGGGACCTGATTAATGTTTCTAAATATCTTAAGCATGGGATGCAGGGGGAAATGGCCAGCTCCTTTTCAGTGTTTGTGGGGACAGGACAAGGGGTGATGGCCTCAAGTTGGAGCACAGGGTGTTCCACACCAATGTGGGGAAGAACTTCTTCCCAGTGAGGGTGAGGGAGCCCTGGGCCAGGCTGCCCAGGGGGTGTGGAGTCTCCTTCTCTGGAGAGATTCCAGCCCCGTCTGGACACCGCCCTGTGTGCCCTGTCCTAGGGACCCTGCTTTGGCAGGGGGTTGGACCCCATGGGCTCTGGAGGTCCCTTCCCACCCCTGTGAGTCTGTGGTTCTGTGTGTGCAAGATAATGTCCCATGTGACTGATTGTAACAGAAACACGTAACAGGCTGGGGAATAAATACATGTCCCCACTGATCTCAACTGGTCTCTCCATGTCTGAGGATGTGTGTAGCCATGATAATGGGGACCAGTTACTCATCTCAAAGGCTCCCCTACTGTGAGCAACGGCAGTCGTGCAATTAAGGAATATTTATTTCTTTGTCTTTGTTTAACGACTGCCTGAGAAAAGTCAGCAGTTACCCTGTACATCAGAGAGATGATTAAACATTCCCCTTGCTTTCCTGCAGCTTGTATCACATGGGGTTGGTGTGGGTAAAGTTGGAGTGTGTTAGTGGCCAGGCTGGCCATTCACAACACGTGGAGGAAGCTGAGGCTGGAATTCATTCCAGTTCTCCTCCTGTCCTCCAGCCATTAATTACAAGCCTTGTGAGTTTTAAAAATAGAAATAAATCAGAATGCAGAACAGTGCCACAGTTCAGAGCCCTGTCTGAGGGGTTGGGTAATCTCACCTAACAGTACAGTTCCCTCTCTCTGTGCCTGGTCTTCTTGGCTGTATCAATACCAGAGTCAGAAAGGTCAATGTAGTAATTTCACTTAAAAAAAGAGATATATTTAAATACCTGCACACATGTGGCATTAGGAGCTCTGACTGCTGGCAGGTTTGCTGTTCAATGAGTGTGATTTGCCTTCCATTAGAACTTCAGCTAACGAGGCCTTGCTAATTGTAGGCTCTTTAGCATGGGTCCTTCTTGCTGATCCGATGTTAATCCTTCAGCTTTCAACTGTGAAACTCTTTCTCTTTGAGGGTCCAAACTCAGACCTGAAATAAATGTAATCTGGTTAGCGTGTCACCCATTCGAAAGGGATCAGAACCTGGCTGGATGGGTCAAAACAGCTGCCTGTAGGTGTTCTAGAGGCTTCTTTTTGGGTAATAATGACTGTGTCATAATTCTGAGAGATACATGGCACCTTTTAGCCAGACCTTGTTTTGCTTTCAAAACTCCCATGTTAATTGTCAGGGTGGGAAATCATTGATACAGAAAACCTGTGCTGTTTTTAATCCATCCTCTGTGTGTTTGATGCTTTTTTGGGTGAGATGATGCCAACAGAGCAGCCAAACCACATTTTGGTGTCAATCCTGGAAAATGTGAAATCAGTGCATGTCCAGGGGCTGTTTAGGCTACCAGGTCTTTTGGGATGAACTAGGAAGAATGTGCCCAGTTTTGGCCTCTTAACTTGGAAAACCATGTGTTTGTGTGGGGTATAAGTTAGTTAAGTAATAAAATATGTACATACAAATAAAAAATGTACCAGAGAGACACAGCTTACAGAAAGCAATATGAGCCTAGGAAAGCACAACGGGGGTATGGATGCTTCTCTCCCTGTGGCACATGGAATATTTACACTGGAAAGATCCCATGCAACCAGTATGTAGGTTTCCAGTCGCCTTAGACTCCCATAGCATTAACATGCCCTTGCTGGTCTGCATCCTCTGCCTTATGGCCTGAGATTAACATTTCTCATCTCTCACAGCGATGGAGCTGCTCTTCTGTTCTCCCTAAATTTTTGTTGGTTTATTTTTTTACCCCCTAAGCAACTTCTTTTCTAGCCTGATTCCTGTCATGAAGTCTAGCATCCTTTCTCAGTGCTGGAGATGTCTTTCCTGCTGGCTTAGCTCAATTACTTGGGTGACTTCAGTTCTTGAATGGTTAGTCTCTTGAAAGCATGAAGGGACATGCAACCACACAGAAGTGTGTGGGAACAACCTCTCTGTGGGATGTTTTCCCCACAGGTTGTGTAGGATGCTCATCTCTTTACCTGGTTTCCATCTCCTTTGCTACAGGTGGCTCATGTTTACCCAGTCTGACACCTCTGACATTCAAGAGGTGATAAATGGGACAGGGGTAGATGAAAGGGAAACTTGGTTTGAAAAATGCCTTTCTATTTTTGAATAGTAAAAGATGGTTTAAATAGTTTGGTAGAGGGAGAGAAATCTCCCTCTGCACAAGACCAGAGGCCCTGTTGCTCTAGGGCTGGTGGATAGGAGCAACATAAGCTTTTCCACCATCCTTGGCCACCTTTCTTCTTGCAGCAAATAGCAGCAGCGTTAAAAATAGCCACATGTTATGTGTAGGAGCAGAAATAAGAACTAAGAATAAACCTGGGGAGATCCCTCTCTGGGATGGCATAACACAGAGGACTTCCAAGGAAAGTCCTGCGTTCTTGTGGCTCTCAGCATCCATCCTTTTAGCCTGTAAGTTGTGCTTGTTCACCACCCAGTTTGAACTGGATTGCAAAGTCCTTGATGAATAATGGGTGCAAACTTGGTGTTTCTCTTGTAGTGCTGATGGTGGTTCACAGCTTTCTGTTCCTAAACCATGAGCACTCAGTGGTATGAGATCTTTTATCCATGGGATTGAAGGGAGAGGTACATTTTCTCTTCCATGCTAGGAAGGAGAGGTCTGAAAAGGGAAAAATAATGTGTATTCTGAGTAAAAAGTACCCCCCAAAATATGAATAACTAGCAATTCCTTCAGGAAAAAAGGGCATAATGGTATGTAGAGGAGGCAGGTGTAGGAGCTAGCAGGAGAAAGGAAATTTCCATCTCTCTGCCTGCCACAGAGACTGTCCAGCAGGGACTGGTCCTTGTGCCCTCCAAGAGCAGTGATGCAAGAAGGGAAAAAAAAAAGCCCCTAAATTAATTAAGAACAAAAATGTGGGAAACACCCTTTGGTTCACTGGAGAGTGGCTGATAACATCAACCTTTCTGCTGTAGTATCTTGTTAGTATTCTTCAGTGGTATTTCAGGAGAGCTCCTGTGTCTTTAAGTGATGGGTGTAGGTGCCTGCCAGAAGCCCCTATTGTTTTAATGTAAAATGCCAGAGGGGTTATTCCTGCTGCAGTCTGATTGCCCTTCTCCTCAACGTGAAGGGATCGATAAAGCCTCTTCTGCAACGGGGGGATGTGAAGTCAAGTAGAACCTCACAAATAATGACATTTGATTGTGGTCCTCTGAGCCTATGAGCTCGCCATTGATCGCTTCTGCTTGAGAGGCGCTGGAGGCTTGCTGATGTGCCCATCTTCTGGGGGCTCTTCCAGACAGTTAACACATTAGAAGCAATTTTTGTTCAACAGGGTTGAAGCTTGGAGGTCCAGCTTTCAGGTGTCTGGTCACTCAGAGCTCCAGTTTGGAAGGGTTTTGCTGGGAGAGGGTGAGAACAGCCACTGGTGTCCCAAACAGCAAGATGCAACACTCTTGGTTTTAATTAACTGCCATTATTTTCTCCTTCCAGTATTAACACGGCTTTGCTGCTCTGGGCTTTCACAGAATCACCAGGTTGGAAAAGCCCTTTAAGATCCTCAAGTCCAACCATTCCCATCCTAAGCTAAACCAGATCCCTGAGCACCTCATCTCCCCTCTGTTCAGCACCCCCAGGGGGTGACTCAGCCCCTCCCTGGGCAGCCTGTGCCACAGCCCCACAACTCTGCCAGGGAAGAACTTTGCCCTCCCAGCTGAGCTGAGCCTGCCCTGGCCCAGCTTAAGCCCATTGCCCCTTGTCCCAGCTCCTGTCCCCTGGCTGAAGAGACCAGCGCCCACCTCTCTGCACCCTCCTGGCAGGGCAGGGCAGGTGGGGAGAAGGTCTCCCCTCAGCCTCCTCTTCTCCAGGCTCAACACCCCCAGCTCCCTCAGCTGCTCCTCACAGGATTTGCCCTCCAGCCCCTTCCCCAGCCTGGTTGCCCTTCTCTGCACTCGCTCCAGGCCCTCCATGTCCTTCTGATGCTGAGGAGCCCAGAACTGGACCCAGCACTCCAGCTGCAGCCTCCCCAGTGCCCAGTCCAGGGGCACAATCCCCTCCCCAGACCTACTGGCCACGCTGGCTCTGACACAAGCCAGGATGCCCTTGGCTTTCCTGGCCCCCTGGGCACACTGCTGGCTCATGGTCAGTCACAGTCACCCAACACCCCCAGGTCCTTCTCTGCCTGACAGCTCTCCAGGCAGTCTCCCCCAGCCTGTAGCGCTGCAGGGGGTTGTTCTGTCCCAACCTGGTGGGACATGTTTGCCTGGTGGAATGAGGAGACACGACCAGGAGACAAACCCCAGATTTGCTGCTATCAAAATCCACAGCCACTTGTCAAGTCAGGAGGGATCTGGGATAGAGCCAGGGTGAGGAATTGCCAGAGGGCTTAACGTTAACACAAGTGGTGATTCCATCACTTGGCCCAGAGCCCAAACTGGCAACTGGCTGTATTTGTCTCATGTCTATATTGACATAGCATCTGTGGTCCATTTGCTCTGGAAATTAAAGCAGAAGCTGTGCAACCAAGAGCTGCTGGATCTTAGGAACGAAAAAACAATCCAGGTTACACCATTGCTGGGGAGAAGGGGAGGGGAGGAAGACGTGCTGGCTGAAAGGTTTACCTGATGGGCAGGAAATGTGGTTGTGTGTGTGGGTTTTTTGGTTGTTTTTTCTTTTTTAAGGGGGAAAAAATAAAATAAAGGGTTGATGGAATTTTTCCTGCAGCAAATGGGTCTGCACAGTGGTGTAAAACACTGTGCCTGAGTGAGAGACTGGGTGCAGGAGCTCAGCTGTTTCTGGTTGCCATCTGATGTTCTTTTTGTGGGCTCTCTTAGGAGGCATGGAGCTGTCGTGCTCTAGGCAGGGTCTTCTGTTCAGAAGTTCAGTTCAGATTAGATATTGGGAAAATATTTTTTACTGGCAGAGTTGTGGGGCTGTGACACAGGCTGCCCAGGGAGGGGCTGAGTCACCCCCTGGGTGTGTTGAACAGAGGGGAGATGAGGTGCTCAGGGATCTGGTTTAGCTTAGGATGGGAATGGTTGGACTTGAGGATCTTAAAGGGCTTTTCCAACCTGGTGATGCTGTGGCTTTCCTGGTTTTAGAATTGAAAAGATCCAAGAGTTGGCTTAATCACAGGGAGTGACCTTTCTACTTTGATACCTGTGAACACGTGGAGTACCTTGGATAGTGTGCAGGGTAAAAACATTTGGCATCTGCTTTAAGCAGCTATTGATCCCTTGCATGGTGTAATTAGCAGTCTGTCAGGTAAATAGCTTAAAGGAAATAAGAGAGGGTGAAGGAGTTGATGATTTGGGGTTTGTTATCGTGGTGGGTAACAAAGCTGGAGCAGAGGCAGCTCCATGGGAAGGTCAGGAGGAACTGTCTCCCTGTGAGGGTGCTGGAGCCCTGGGACAGGCTGCCCAGAGAGGCTGGGGAGTCTCCTGCTCTGGAGACATCCAAACCCACCTGGACGTGTTCCTGTGGGATTTAGTCTGGGTGATGCTCTTCTGGCAGGGGGTGGGTCCCCTCCCACCCCTATGAGTCTGTTAACCTGTGATTTTTACTTCTTTTTCCCCAATGGATGCTGTCAAAGGGGGCACCGACTGCTTGGGCTAGAGAGACAGGTAGCTTTTGGGTAGTGGCATCAGCTGAGCCGCCACCACTGCGCTTTGGTTCCTGGGGGTCTCTGAGCTGCATCCTGGGGTCTCAGCTGTAAGGATTTTATCAGAAACAAAAGATAAACTGTAAACACAACAACCTATAAACAAATACCCAAGAGACCCAAATCTTTCCAACTAGAGCATTCCCAGCTGAAGAGCATTGTACCAATTAGCAGGCTCTTAATTAACCTGCTTGTTTGATTCGCATCCAAATCATAATTTGGCTGTTACATAGGCTTTGATACCTTTTCATTAACCATTCCTTTGGAGGAAAAAAAACCCCAACCAAACCCTAAATCCCTGGTTTTCACTGTGAGTTTGAGAGGCCTGTGGCGTCCCGAGGTGGAAAGGTCAATCATTTTTGGATCCATTTAAAGTCCATTATTGGTAGCCCACTACAACCTATCAAGCAACTCTCTTATTTTTCCAGTCAGTGATTCAGGAATCTATAGCTCTGTGCAGATAAATGGGATTTCATGGGCTTCTAAACTTCTTGCTTTATTGAAAAGCAGAATATTAACTGCTCCACTGACCAGCTGTCCATTAAAAAACAGGATATTTTTAGAAAATTGTTTGCCAATCAAATCCTACCCACATCTGTAGAGAGCCTTTTCACTTTGTTTGTTTTAGAAGCAAATTCTACAGCTGCTTTCCCACCTCCATTGAAATATTCCCATTTACCTTCTCTCCATGGCTCTGTCTGTGTCTCAGGGTATTTTGAGGTATTGTAAGGAGCACAGTGTGTCACCTGGAATTGGAAAACCCAGCTTTAACAAGTCCATTTGGTGTTAGTCCTTGCTGGTCTGTGGTGGGGGGTGCTGCTTTATTTGCTGTTGAGGGAAATTAGTGCTTTGCATTTTGTGTTTGTTATTCCCAGGGGTTTTAAATAGGTTCTGTTAGGCCTTGGGACTGCTGGCCAGGTGCTGGGTGGTGAGGAGCTTGGCACCTGGCTAATAACATCCAGGCTTCTGGACACACAGATGCAGAGAACTCAGTGCTTTGGACTTGAGGCAGCTCGCTGTGTCCCTTGGTGGCCAGTGAGCACTTCAATCCAGTAGCCAGAAAGCACTTTAATCCATCACTGCCATCAAAGGGAGAGTTGGGGTATCTGTGCTCTCCATACCCACTGCTGCTGGGGATACCCCGACTTCTGACCCCCAGGGTTCAATGTCAGCAGCAGGAATGTCTCCAGACTTCAGCCCCTTCCTCCAGCCCTGCTCTCCTTCCCAAGTCAGCACCTTGGGTGAGGCACTATAAATCCAGTTGATAAATACACCTGTTTCTTTAAAATTGACCAGGTTTGCTTTGTTCTTCAGCAAAATGGAGCCTTTGGGTCTGAGTTTGAGAATCACAGAATCCCCAGGTTGGAAAAGCCCTTTAAGATCCTCAAGTCCAACCATTCCCATCCTCAGCTAAACCAGATCCCTGAGCACCTCATCTCCCCTCTGTTAAACACACCCAGGGGGTGACTCAGCCCCTCCCTGGGCAGCCTGTGCCGCAGCCCCACAACTCTGCCAGGGAAGAACTTTGCCCTCCCAGCTGAGCTGAGCCTGCCCTGGCCCAGCTTGAGCCCATTGCCCCTTGTCCCAGCTCCTGGCCCCTGGCTGAAGAGACCAGCGCCCACCTCTCTGCACCCTCCTGGCAGGGCAGGGCAGGTGGGGAGAAGGTCTCCCCTCAGCCTCCTCTTCTCCAGGCTCAACACCCCCAGCTCCCTCAGCTGCTCCTCAGAGGATTTGCCCTCCAGCCCCTTCCCCAGCCTGGTTGCCCTTCTCTGCACTCGCTCCAGGCCCTCCATGTCCTTCTGATGCTGAGGAGCCCAGAACTGGACCCAGCACTCCAGGTGCAGCCTCCCCAGTGCCCAGTCCAGGGGCACAATCCCCTCCCCAGACCTACTGGCCACACTATTGCTGACACAAGCCAGGATGCCCTTGGCTTTCCTGGAGGAAGTTGTCAGGGAAGCAAGCAGATGCCTCTCAGGGTATATGGATATGGGTTAGCTTAGGATGGGAACAGTTGTACTTGATAATCTTAAAGGTCTTTTCCAACCTGGTGATTCTGGGGTGATGCCCCTTGGTTTGGCTGGATGTTTCTTCAGGGAAAGTTGCTTTTTTGAGAAGAACTTCCAAGTGATCCCATCCTCCCTCTGTATTTCAAAGCCACAGAAATCAGAGAGAGGAAATACTTTCCACGTGCAGAATTCCTCTGATTAAATGGTTTCACCTCTGTCTTTTGTTTCACCATTTCATTTGAATGAATATTTTATAGAGATTATTTTTTTATAAGGCAAAATTGTAAGACCTGCTCCAGCTTTTATGTCAGTGCAGTGCCAACATTGTCACCTTATTTGACCCCACCAGCTCAGAATCCACTTTGCAGACCAAAATGGACTCAGTTTAAAATCATTCTGGGGCTTCCTGGGTCTATGGGAACAAGATGCTGAAGAAAATGGCATCAGCTAAAATTTTGGTCCCTTCCTTCACCCTTGATGACCTCTCTCCTCTTCACTGCAGGGCATCGATTTCTGTCCTGGGCAGAATGTCTCTGGAGTGACAACACATACACAAGAGGAGCACACTACCCTGCCACTGCTTTTCCACCTGGGGAGGGACCCTGGAGAGAAGTACCCATTAAGGTGAGCTGGTTAACGAGGATGTGAAACCTCTCAGCACTGTTGGTATATGCTTCATGTCATTCATTTGCCCTGGTAGCTGTTTCTTGTGGTCTGCTTGAAATCTGTCCCAGAAAGCCATTACTGGTGAGGGATCAAAGGTTCCCTCAGTGAGTTAAGGGATGGTGCTGAGCTGGGAGGACGTGTGGGTCTGCCTGAGGGTGGGCAGGCTCTTCAGAGGGGTCTGGCCAGGCTGGAGCCATGGGCTGAGACCAATGGGATGAGGTTCACCAAGGCCAAGGGCAGAGTGCTGCCCATGGGACAGAACAACCCTGAGCAGAGACACAGGCTGGGGGAGACTGGCTGGAGAGCTGCTGGTGGAGAAGGACCTGGGGGTGTTGGGTGACTGACCATGAGCCAGCAGTGTGCCCAGGTGGCCAGGAAAGCCAAGGGCATCCTGGCTTGTGTCAGCAATAGTGTGGCCAGTAGGTCTGGGGAGGGGATTGTGCCCCTGGACTGGGCACTGGGGAGGCTGCACCTGGAGTGCTGGGTCCAGTTCTGGGCTCCTCAGCATCAGAAGGACATGGAGGTCCTGGAGCGAGTGCAGAGAAGGGCAACCAGGCTGGGGAAGGGGCTGGAGGGCAAATCAGGGTAGAGGTGGTGCTCAGGGGTATAGGTTAGCAGAGGGTGGGTACGGTTGGACTCAGTGGTCTTTTCCAACCTGGTGATTCTGAGATTTAGTGCAGAGAAAGGACCCAGCCGTGGGGTTTCAAGCAGTGGGTTAGGTGGATGTGCACTCGTCCATGGCTCTGCTCCTCAGTCTGACAGTTCTTGTCCTGTGTCCCACCACCCCTGAGGGAGGAGGCAAAGGAGTCACTTTTGGGCAGGACAGGACTGAGCACAGGGCAGCTGTGGAATAAAGCAGCAGTGCTGGTGCATGTAGTGTTGGAGCTGAGATTCTTTGTGTGGTTTGGGGCTGGGGAAGAACTGTCTGGTGATCTCTGCTTGCTCTGTGGTGATTTCCCTCTGTGGAAGGCAAGCATGGTGACCCCCCAATCTCCTACCCCCTGCTAGAGTTGCTTCTCCAGAGGCTCTTTAGCAAGAAGACTTACTGCCCAACGCTGTTGCCTCCTTGGACTCTCCTGGCTGTCTGAATCCATTTTCCTAGAAGCCTGCTATTGTACTCTTTATCTCTGGCACACACCGTGCCCTGAGAGGCTTCAGGAAGGATTTATGTAGTCGTCAGCCAGCACAGCCCATGTATAAACCTGCCACCTCCAAAAAAAGCTCCCAAGGTTCTCCCCACCTCCCTCCCTGCCTCCCTCCCTCCCTCCCTCCCTGCTTCCACTGCCTGAGTGTTACCCTGTGGCAAAACTAGCTGGGAGTGGGGCCACGTGCCCTCATCCCTCACTGGTGCCTCCAACCCTCACCAGTGGCTCTGACTGGGAAAGCATGGAAATAAAGAAGGAGACAACTAAAGCTCCTGTGACTGCCTGCTTTGTGCAGCAGCTTTAACAGAGAGATGTTTCCTGAGCTGACAGGACTGCAATTACTCAACTGTTTTAAATAATTGAGTGGCTACACTCGCTCCATTACTTCCCAAAGAACTCAGCCTGTGCTGGCCACTAAGTGTTTTCACTAGAGAGAGGGAGGAAAAGGAGTTCCTCTTCCCTCTCCCTTCCCAGAGCAGCACCCTCAAGGTGCATTACCCAGCCTGTGGAGCTCTTTGGAAGCCCAACACGTTAGCTCTAGCACATTAGTGCTAATGAATCAAGCAAATCTGCAGCTCTTGGGTTTTAAATTCAGCTCAGTGAAACTACAGTGCTTGGGTGGGATTCCAGATGAGACTCTGTGCCCTGCTTGGTTTAACAGCTATTTCATTTTAGGAAGATGAGAGGATAGAAACAACCTCTTTTTATTCCCAAAAATCAAACAAATGGGTAGAGCTGTAGTTTCCCTACTGTTTGTGGTCCCTCTGAACGTGGGGGAGAGGAGCTCTTCCCTAAGAGGTGTTTGTGGGATGCCTGCTTTCCTGTTATTTAGATGTATAACACTGAAATAAATCCCTGTTACAGCCACAATCATTTCTCATACTGTTCCATTGATGTTTTTTTTTTTTTTTGGACACAGGCAAGCTGTTGCTCTGATTGAATTTTAGGGCAAGATTATGACTTGATTATAGAAAGCTGTGATGTTGTTTAATATGCAGACCCTAATAGAAAGGCTCTTTTTAGGAAATGAATCTTCCTTTCTGCAGCATGTTCTGTTGCTATTGTCTCCTCTCTGGTCATAATGGAAAACTCATGGGAAGTGGGTCTCCTATATCGAGTGTGGTAATTAAATTATCCTCATTTGTGGAGCTGTTACTGTTGTGTATTTTTATTTAGCTTCATTATCCCCGTTGGCAGACAGCCTGTTGGGAGTCCCCACACTGATGTTTCTCAGAAGGGAATCCAGTGTCTCCTCCAAGTCTGTCTGTACACATTGGGAGCGCTCAGATCCCTTCTCCTCCAGCCCCAGGTTTGGGTGTTCACAGTCTGTCTCGGCCACGCTCCTCTGATCGCCCTGCCACAGCCCCAGGGTGTCTCACACAGCTCTTCCACCACCTTGGCTCCTCTGCTGCATCATTCTGTTGACCAAGCAGTTAGAAAAACCTGTGGAGCATCCCTAATTTATCAGTACCTTTCCCTCTTCCCTGTAATTTACTCTCACCACTTTGCTTTGTTCTATCCCTACTGAGTTCTATTCATTCCTCTGCTGCTGGGAAGGAGCAGCACTGTTACCCTGTTCTCTCTGCCTGCTTAAGCTCAGTTTTGGTTTTGTTTAGTTCTTGTTTTAGTGCAGCCTTTTTTTCTCCCTAAAGGGGTTTTATTGATCCATCATATCTCTTGCTTTGCACTGGTTTGGAGTGGGGTCAGAGGCAAAACCACTGGTAAGAGGTATGAAGTCCATGCTTTTTCTCCCTAAAGGGATTTTATTGATCCATCATATATCTTGCTTTGTACTGGTTTGGAGAGGAGTCACAGGCAAAACCACCAGTGAGAGGCATGAAGCCCAGGCATCACACACCCCTCCAGAGGGATTTACTGCTTATATATCTGGGCTCTCTCCAGGGTCCTGAGGGGTCTCAGAGCTGGGGTATCCTAGAAATCAGTGAGCTTAGTGAACCGTGGTGATGCTCTTGGGCTTGTAGGGTGCTTGTGTTCAGGAAGTCTCACCTGAGATGTCTTTGGCTTGTGATGTGATGCACCACAAGGTACTGCACAACACTAAGAGGCTTTTTCCAAGCTTGGATTTCAGTTCATCTCCAAACAAGGGGATTTAACCCCTTTGATCTCCACTGGAGAACTGAAGGGATCACTGCAGATGATCACTTCAAGACCTAGAGACAGCACGTCAAGCTTTCAGTTCCCTGGGTTTCATGGTGAAGCAAGACAAGTCCTTCCTCTTCCTGACACAGCTTACTGCGTTTCCTGGAGCCTGCCTCCAAACTGTATCAGCAAAAGCTTATCTCCCTGAGGAGCACTTTCACAGGGTGGAAAAACTGGTCAGGCAATTCCAGGCAGGTCCTGTCATCCTGCTGGAGAGATGTCTGGCAGCTCTGAGCCATATGGCACCCTGCACTTAACGTTCCCCTTCATGTAAGGCTGTGCATGCATCCCTCTGCCTGCCTGACTCTGGGAACAGACCCTCCCAACGGGGCTGGGACTGCTCCTTCCTGCTGTTGTCCCTCTGGTTTGGGCTGTACCCCATCTTCTGTCAGCTGTGCTTGCCCCCTTGGCCTTGAAAGATTAACTAGAGCAACGCAACAGCCTCACAGACTGTGTGTTATTAGCTGGGATTCGTAGCAGTGCCAGATGCTGATCATGAATCCTCACCCTGCCTGAGCTTGCCCAAATGATGGCACATTTACATCATCACATCAGCTGCATGGAGCAAGGGTAGATGAGGTGCTCAGGGATCTGGTTTAGCTTAGGATGGGAATGGTTGGACTTGAGGATCTTAAAGGGCTTTTCCAACCTGGTGATTCTGTGAACACAATTAATAACGGGTAACAAAAGCTGGCATGGTGTAAAATGCAGTTAAAGAGGGTTTGGAGTCAGACTCCAGAGCTGTGAGAGGAATTCATAGCAAAAATCTCCAATATTCTGTGGGTTTGTGCCAGAGGTGCAAAGCCTTAGTAAGGAGTAAGTACAGCGTGCTCACACCTTGTTGTTACTCCAGGTTAGTAGTGACTTTCAGCAATCAGCCCCCACTCAGAACTGAGCTTACTAAAATTTCAACAGCCAAATATCTGTGTTTTACTTAGGGAGATGGATTTTACTATTATGGGAAAAATGGCAGTGGTGAGACTGGGTTGATGAACATAATGATTTTAGAAGACATTAATTAAGGAGAGAGTTCACAAGTGCCTATTTGGAGCAGATGGAAAACCCAGGAAATCATCAGAGAGGTAATTGCACTGGTGATGGAGCTGGAAAAGAAGGGAAGAAGCTCCTGAAGGAAAAGCTGAAGGGGATAGACATGTTGCCAGTCTCACCCTGCTGATCAGGGCAGAAATCTCTCCATGGAGAAAAGGGAGAAGGAGCAAAACCTGGTGGGGTGTGTGGGGGAAACCTGTGCAACAAAGAGCCAGAGCCTTGCCCAGGGGAGATGCTGACTCCTCATCTTGAAAAAGAAGGCAGCAGCACTGGTTGCAGTGTGTGTGTGGGGGGGTATTCCCTGCTGTCACAGGACAGAGGAACAGTAAAACTATGGACACTGGGGAGACCTGGGGGTTAAAGAGCCACAGCGATGCCGGTGAGGAACATCCAGCATCAACCGTGGAGGGGCTGGATGTGGAGAGGTTGCCAGTTCTCAAGCTGGGTATGACGGCTGGCACGCAGGCAGCTCTGGGGGGAAGAGGTGGTTCTTCTTTTCTTTCTGAAGGAAAACATGCCTGGAGGAGAGTTGGTAACCTAAGAACGGAGCTCAACTCAATCAAGAGCTGCTCTTTGCCCAGTCTGGGATCAGCGCTCTGCAGTGTGACGCGACGCCTGATCAAGCTGTGACTTGTGCTTGGTCGTGACAGAGCCTCACAGGTATCTTGATGAATAACTGTCTGGACTTAGAGCAATGCTGTGTGAATCACAGACTCACAGAGCTGCAGGGGTTGGAAGGGCGCTCCAGAGCCCATGGGGTCCAACCCCCTGCCAAAGCAGGGTCCCTAGGACAGGGCACACAGGTTGACGTCCGGATGGGGCTGGAATCTCTCCAGAGAAGGAGTACTGGAGGTTAAAAGCCATACAAACCAGTTTAAAGATTGCAAAATGCAGTTTGAAATGGACATCATCTTCCTCAGAGCTGGGTCCTGGTGCTACTACAAGAAGCCTGAAGAAAATTCTTCTGAATCATACCGTAAGCAGCAGCACTGCGGCAGCGAGCAGGAGGATCGGGTGGTTGGCTGTTGTTTCCTGTCGCCTGTTCACACACAGGCTGAAGCTTTGTGTAGTCACTCAGCCTTTATCCCCTCTGCTGCCTCACCACTGTGGTCACTCGCAGAGAAGCCCAACCAAAAGCCAAGACTCTGAGAGCTGAGGAGGAACACCTTCCATGGAAGCAGGTGACCAGACCAAGGAGCAGCAGGATCATGCCTTGAAGGTGCAGACACCGTTAGAGAACCCCCCGGCAAGAATCCCATCATCATAGAGTCATTTTGATTGGAAAAGACCTTTAAGATCATCAAGTCCATCTGAGTATTCCTGTAGCTACCTGGCTACACACCCCACCTGGGGTATTTGCATCAGGGTCCCCGCAGATGCTGCTGGACCAGAGGTGTGAATTGGGGGTTAAGCAGCCCAGTGTTCTCCTCTTTGGTTCCTTCCTTGGTTTTCCTTTGGCCCTGTGGATCTTTCCAGTAATTTGCAAGTTAACATGTTTTAGCAGCACAGTCCCAAACCTGTTGTCTGCCTCGTGACTTTAAATTGCAAATAAACTTGATAATAGGAGAGAGGAACCAAGGAAGACTGAATAATAGGCTGAGATCAAAACTTGGATACTACAGAGCTGAGCAGCCTCAAAGCACTGATAACAGATAAAATCCAATTACCTGAATCTGGGCGTATTGCACAATTAAAATTCATGCTTTTAATTATAATAATTTCAGTGGAGAAGGAAAGAAGAGACACAAATCCTGCGCCAAGATTGTGCTCTCCCCATAACTTTGTGTGGTAAAACACACTGTAAATCTGAGAGCTGCTGTTCAGAGCCAGTCAGGATGCTGTGAAGGACTCAGTAACACCTGTGGTGTTATGCTCCTCTCAGTAACAAGGTCCTCTCACTCCCAGGGTAGACCTCCTGCACCATGAATCATCAAGATCTAGAGTTAAAGAAAAACAATGCTGAAAATGCTCTTTAATCTGCTCTGGTTCAAATCAATTTGGGGGTGTATTTATGATGGTGGAGACTCCCCCTCACCTCCTTCACAGCTGAAGATGCTCACAGACCTGATGGTGAAAGACTTGAGGACCACAAGGGTAAACTGGAGCTTTAACACCACCAGCAGTGTGAGATGAACCCTCCTTCCCCCAAACCTGAATGGCAGCGTAGGGCATGGTGGGGTTAACAGCAGAGCAGGTTACACTGGAGCTGTTTGGAGGGGATGGGAACAGATTGCTGAGACACAATTACAGACCACACCTGTGCCTGGGACCCTGTGCTCGAAATCCAGCCCTGATTGGATCTCCAGAGACTTCCCAGAGGTAAAAGTGTCAATTAGTGTAATGACCCTGGACTCTGGCCACTCCTTCTGAGCGTGGAATAATTCGGTGTACGCTGGGGGATCTCTTTCAGCAAACTCCTCCCAACACCACCTGCTCACCCTCTCATTCTTCCAGAGCTATTCCCAGCTCTCCTTCTGCAGGATTGGTGAGTATAAAACACAGCATGCCCTGGAGCTGCTGAGGTCTGGATCTTCACACAGACAGTAACACCCAAACACCTGTACAGATAACATCATCATCATCATCTTTGCAGAGCAAACCCTGCCCTTGCAGACCAGTCTCACACAGTGTTCAGGGAAATGATGGGATTCCAAGCAGGAGTGAGAGTTTCCCAGCTCTGACTGATTACCATGATGTAATTATTCCTGTCTTACACTTGTTTCTTGCATAGGGCTGGGGAGGGTTTTAACCCCCTGTGTGTGGTTGGTAAATCCTTTACCAGTCACTGTGGGGATATTGGATTGTGGAGCTGGTTATTGGATCTGTGGAGCTGGATAATGGATCTTGGAGCTGGTTATTGGATCTTGGAGCTGGTTATTGGATCGTGGAGCTGGTTATTGGATCGTGGAGCTGAATATTGGATCGTGGAGCTGGATTATTGGATCTTGGAGCTGGATAGTAGATGTGAAGCTGAACAGGTCTGTCAGAGCAAAACCTGAGCTGCTCAGAGGGAGGAGTGGGGGGGATGTCCATGGGGCCAAGACAGGAGAAGCAGCCCCTGCTGCCAGCATCGCTTTGTGTCTCTGTGATTCCTGTTCCTGTTGAGTTCCAGCCCTGGGGCCAGGGCTGTCCTGCAGTCCCCCTGCTACCTACAGAGACTTGATAAGCAGCTGTGTGAAGAAGACAGTTCCTGTCTTTAATTGAGGCATCTGAAGACGATCTGTGGTCATCTTCCAACACTCACCACCACCTTACAGCACACAGGGTCTGTCACTGTCCTGTCCTTCAGCGCCAGGAAGGCAGCTGTGCTCAGATAGGTTTTAAGCTAGTGTCAACAGGTTTAGCCAGCTTAAGAGCATGTTAAGCCCTACTGAGACAAGGTTTAGAGGTTAGAGGCCTTACTCAGAGCATAATCTATATGTGTACTTTAGCTTTAGCCAGCTTTGTGAGAAGCACAAGTCTTTGATAGGTGCCAAGCCCTTCCTGTCATGCCTTGGGGAACTCATTCAGCCTGCTCTAAACATCACAATAATCACCAAGTGTAGTCACTGCAGGGGAGAAATGGTTCAAAACCACCAGGAGCTGAGGTTAGGCCAAGATTTCCCCTCACTGCTGAGCTGGCTGAAAAAGCCCAGAGTGTCCTGAACATGGGAATTAAGGCAGGGAGATGATTTAAATCACTCAAGCCTCCTTCGTTATACCACAGCGTTCGCCCGTCTTAGGTTGCTAATGAGCAGCAACGCTGTGGATAAATGCAGGAGTTAAGATTAGAGTGAAAAAAGAGGTATTTTTTTTCCCCCTGCTGCAATAGGACTGGCAGATTTGGAGCAAAAAGCAGCAGTGGTGACAACATATTGTGTATCTCCCATGCAGACTGCAGCTGTGTTTGCTGCTGGTCTGTCCGGATTAGAGCTAATTTGGAATCCCACGTATGAAAAGCCATTTCCATGGGTGAAATCGGGCTCTCTCTTTAGCACTTCAATATTTGCAGAGATGCTGTGGAGCTTAATTAGTCAGCAGCAACGTTTTCTCTTATGGGTCCACTTCCAAAGGAAGATCTGAAATGCTGGAGAGATGGCATGAGGAGAGGGAAATGATAGAATCTTAGAATCCCAGCCTGGTCTGGGTTGGGAGGGACCCCAAGGAGCACAGAGCTCCAACCCCCTGACACAGGCAGGGACACCAACCTCCAGGCCTGGAGCTACACAAGGGTGCCCAGGGCCCCAGCCAACCTGGCCTTCAACACCCCCAGGGACGGGGCACCCACCCCCTCTCTGGGCAGCCCCTGCCAGCCCCTCACCACTCTCTCTGCAAAGAACTTCCCCCTAAAATCTCCTCTCCCCCTTCCCTCCTCCAGCTTCACTCCAGCCCCCTTGTCCTGCCAGGCTCTGCCCTTGAACAAGCTGATTCCCCTCCTGTTCCTCTGCTCCCTTCAGGGACGGGCAGGCTGCAGTGAGGTCCCCCCACAGCCTTCTCAATAAGGCATTGGGTAGAAGAGCAGTGGTAGGAGGCATATCTAGAGTATGTTCGACTCCAACAATTGATTAAAATATGTATTAATTCATATTAATCCTTCATACAAGCAGTGTAATGAAGTGTGATTAGCTGGGGTTTGGAAGAGCTTTCAAATCCCAGCACAATAGGTGTATTAGAAGCCTTAAAGTGCTGGAATACACCGTGTCTCCCTAAACTTCAGTTCCAGCTCCGCTTCCATCGCTGGAGCACGAAGGCTTTAAAGTGGCTTCCCCATTTCATCCAGTCCGCAGCTGAGATGTCTGTCTGATGTGCTGTGTCCATCCATCCCTGGAAGTCACAGCATCACCAGGTTGGAAAAGCCCTTTAAGATCCTCAAGTCCAACCATTCCCATCCTAAGCTAAACCAGATCCCTGAGCACCTCATCTCCCCTCTGTTCAACACACCCAGGGGGTGACTCAGCCCCTCCCTGGGCAGCCTGTGCCACAGCCCCACAACTCTGCCAGGGAAGAACTTTGCCCTCCCAGCTGAGCTGAGCCTGCCCTGGCCCAGCTTGAGCCCAGTGCCCCTTGTCCCAGCTCCTGGCCCCTGGCTGAAGAGACCAGCGCCCACCTCTCTGCACCCTCCTGGCAGGGCAGGGCAGGTGGGGAGAAGGTCTCCCCTCAGCCTCCTCTTCTCCAGGCTCAACACCCCCAGCTCCCTCAGCTGCTGCTCAGAGGATTTGCCCTCCAGCCCCTTCCCCAGCCTGGTTGCCCTTCTCTGGGCTCGCTCCAGGCCCTCCATGTCCTTCTGATGGTGAGGAGCCCAGAACTGGACCCAGCACTCCAGCTGCAGCCTCCCCAGTGCCCAGTCCAGGGGCACAATCCCCTCCCCAGACCTACTGGCCACACTATTGCTGACACAAGCCAGGATGCCCTTGGCTTTCCTGGGCACACTGCTGGCTCATGGTCAGTCACCCAACACCCCCAGGTCCTTCTCTGCCTGACAGCTCTCCAGGCAGTCTCCCCAGCCTGTAGGGCTGCAGGGGGCTGTTCTGTCCCATGTGCAGTGTCACCCGTGGTTTCAGGCTGACTCCTCTCCTCGGTGTGCTTGTCTCTGCAGCGGTTTCTCTCCCGGTGTTCGCTCTCCTCTGCATGTCAGCACAGGTTAGCTTTAAACCCTCTTTGCCTCCTTTAAAAATCTCTTTAGATTCTTTTCAAGCCTGCTTTAGGGCTGGCAATCCTGGGTCCTGGAAATAAGACCAGAAAGCTTCCAGACAAAACCTTGCCAAAGCGAAAGGCCATCTCACCACTGGGATGTGGGACTGGCTGAGCCAAGCGATTGCTGCCTTGAGTTGTGTGTCCTCATCAGGGTGTGAGCCAGAGATGGATTTTGGCAGCTCCCAAATTTCTCCCTGGCCCTGTGGTTTCAGTGATCCTCGAGGCAGCGGTGCGAGAGCTGTTGGGAGAGCTAAGGTGGGATGTGTCAGGTGCTGCACTTGGGCTGGAGGAATCCCAGCCATAGATAGAGCCTGGGAGCAGAGCTCCTGGGGAGCTGCCCTGCTGAGAAGGACCTGGGTGTCCTGGGGGATGAGGAACTCCACATGAGCCAGTAGAGTGTTTGTGCAGCTGGGAAGAGTGATGGGATCCTGGGCTCCATCAGCAGAGGGGTGGCTGCAGGGACAGGGAGGGGATTGTCCCTCTCTGCTCTGTCCTGTGTCCAGAGCTGGGCCCCAGGACAAGGAAGATGTGGGGCTGTTGGAGAGGGGTCAGAGGAGCCATGGAGATGCTCAGAGGGCTGGAGCAGCTCCCTTCTGGAGAGAGGCTGAGGGAGCCGGGCTGGGTCAGCCTGGAGAAGAGAAGAGAAGGCTGTGGGGGGACCTCACTGCAGCCTGCCAGTCCCTGAAGGGAGCAGAGGAACAGGAGGGGAATCAGCTTGTTCAAGGGCAGAGACTGGCAGGACAAGGGGGCTGGAGTGAAGCTGGAGGAGGGAAGGGGGAGAGGAGATCTTAGGGGGAAGTTCTTTGCAGAGAGAGTGGTGAGGGGCTGGCAGGGACTGCCCAGAGAGGGGGTGGGTGCCCCGTCCCTGGGGGTGTTGAAGGCCAGGTTGGCTGGGGCCCTGGGCACCCTTGTGTAGCTCCAGGCCTGGAGGTTGGTGTCCCTGCCTGTGCCAGGGGGTTGGAGCTCTGTGACCCTTGGGGTCCCTCCCAACCCAGACCAGGCTGGGATTCTGTGATTCCATGTGCTGGGGAGAGGAGTGAGGAAATTTGGGAGCTTTGTAAGGGCTGCTGGGAGAGCTAAGGTGGGATGTTCTGGGGAGAGGAGCAAGGAAATTTGGGAGCTCCAAGAATATGAAATTGAGCTTTGAAATTCCAAGAATAGTTGGAATTTCAGGGTGGTCCATACAGATCCCACAGCCGGTCCTGGTGATAGCCTCTCCACCAGGATGCAGCTAGCTGGGTGTGAGAGCAACAGATTAGTTTGCTCCAGCTTGTCATTTCAAATTCCCTTCCTGTTCTCTATCAGCAAAGCTCAGGTCCATCCCCACAATCAGCTTCTCCCTGGATGGATGCCGAGATGGGATATTTATAGGGTTTACTGGAAACTGCTGGCACGTTACTGGGCTTCGAAATGTGATTGTTTTTCAAAGAAGGAAATTAGCTGGAGAGTGGGGCTGGTGGCCAGCTTGGACTGTAAGCAAAGGCAGCCTGAGGTCAGGACCAAGCAGCATTGTTTCTTTTATCTGCAGAAGCGATTTGCAGCTCGCTTGGCTTTGTTTTGGTTTGCTTTCAAGTGACTCTTAAGGTTGATGGACAAAATGAGATCATGGGGTAGTGATCTTCTGCTTCAGAAAGACTTGAAGTATGAGTGAAGTACACCCTGAACCACTTCAACAAGTACCTACTGGAGTAATTGGGTGGATTAAAGGGAAGCCCTGGTAATTTATAGCCCCACATGAGGGCTTGGAGCATGACAGATGGGTCCCAGCTTGGAATAATAAAGCTGTAATGGAAGCATGGAGATGGGACAGAACCCCAGGGTGGTGTTGTGAAATGGAGGAGGTATTCTTGTCTTGGACAAGTCTCTTCTATTCTTCTCCATCTTCCTGTTTGCATAATATTGGTTCATTTTATTTGGTGATTGGGAGGTTTCACTAGGCAACGGTTGTGTTTGAAAGCCTTAGCTTGAGAAGGCTCTTGAAAAACAAGGTATTGACATTCCCTTTGTTTCCTTCTGATAAACACCTCTCCGTGGTGTATGTGGTAGTGAGCAGCACCTGAAAGAGCAGAGGGTGAACCCGTGGAGAGCTGGGTGACCTCTTGTGCAATGCAGGGGAAGAATTGAGTCAGCACACCTCTGTGCTGGTGTGTCTGGAGGGGTGGTTGTTCTGTGTCTGGGAAGAGCCCCTTGGAAGTCCTTGAAGGCACAGCTCAAAGCCAACCCTGGACACACCATCCTTTGCCTCTTCCCTTGGGAACCCACCCTTGCTCTGGAGCAATATGTGGGAGGCCACCAGGACTAGCAGCTCTGAAAGCCAAAGCCTCGTGCTGAGATGATCTGCCAGGAGCCACCTGTTGCTCTGCTGGGGAGGACAAGCATCCACCATCCTTGCTGCCCCAGGCAGAGCATCCCAGACCTGCAACCTCCAGCCCCAGCCAGGCCAGACTCTGTCAGCCCAGATCTTTCATTCCCCTGTGGGCACTTAGCATCAACCATGTCTTTACATACTCTTCTCCTTTGTTATGGCCAGGGAGAAGGCTCCTGAGCCAGCGTAGTGCTGTGGCTGCTCTAAGGATGCCCTGTGTGAAGCCCCACTAATCCCTCTGTGTTTCTTCACGTTCCAGTTTTGCCAGTGATGAATACCAAAGGACGATGGAGCGAGTATCTGCTGTGGTCCAGCAGCACAAAGCCACCATGGTGCCAGGGGTGCCACAGCTGAACGTGTGTGACAAGGCCGTCATGGTGAGTGGATAAATACCTTGGAGAATCCTTAGAATCACAGCATCCCAGCCTGGGCTGGGTTGGGAGGGACCCCAAGGGTCACAGAGCTCCAACCCCCTGACACAGGCAGGGACACCAACCTCCAGGCCTGGAGCTACACAAGGGTGCCCAGGGCCCCAGCCAACCTGGCCTTCAACACCCCCAGGGATGGGGCACCCACCCCCTCTCTGGACAGCCCCTGCCAGCCCCTCCCCACTCTCTCTCCTGTGTTTTGAGCAGTGGGACTGGCACGGTGGCTCTTTATCTTTGCTCTTGCTCTCCTCCAATTCCACCTAGGCCTGACTTTTGCAAAGCCTTCATGACTTGCAACATGACCAACACTTTCAGTTCCATCTTCTGTTTCCATTTGCACGCTGGCAAGTTACAGTTTGGCGTTCCTGTCAGATGCTGGTTTGTGGAGAACCTGGGAAAGAACCTGGGAAAGAACCTGGATGGTTTGTAGGAGCTCAAGCTGTCAGGTGATAAGAATGTGTGTAGTCCAAGGACACGTGCCTGTAGACTGACACAATGTAGTAACAGGCAAAATCCTTCTGATGCTGGAATAATCCTGTGAACCAGCTGGTGCCTGCTGCTGAGGGGCTGTCTCCAGCCAGCCAGGGAAGTACAGACCATGGAGCTGTGTCTCCTGAGGAAGAAGGCAAAGATCTTTTCTAGCTTTGTCCCATCTTTTTATTTTTGGATGTTAAGTAGGAAAAACACTTGAAGGACCATTGTTTCTGTGTTGTTTTCTTTCATTATTCAACTTTTCCCTTAATAAACACCACTCTGTGCTCCTCTGGGACCTTTTGGGTCCAGGCACTCTCCCCAGAGCCTGGCTGCTGCCAGAGACCTTCTGGAAAGGCATTTCTTCTGTGCTAATTCCAGCTCCAAAACTGGTTTGTAGAACTGGTAGGCTGTTGTGCTGCTGTGAAACCCTACAGCATCCCAGTTTGTCAACACCAGGTTCTTTTGGACTGGAGAGTCCCATACTGCAGCCCTCTCCATGGTGGGGGGACTCCCTGAGTCTCAGCTGAGTGAAAAATCTGCAGACTCTGGGTTGCCACTTCTGTTTTGGAGATGCCCAGGGCTTGGCCAAGTCTGGTTATGCCTGCTGCAAAGCTGAGGCAGATGATGACCAGTCTGGTGCTTGGCCAAGCTCAAACCACACTGGGTGGGATGGATGGTTTCAGAGGTGGATCACCTGCCCTGGTGAGCTGGGGGATATTTTGATCCCAGGAGAAATGTTCAAATGGAAACTAGATCTCTGTTCTGTGTCACCTCCTAACAGAGTAATTACACCATCATAAAACTAAAATGGGCACCAAATCGTTGGTGCTTTTTGGGACCAGAGATGAAGATAACCTCCAGCTGTGGGAGCTGGGCTGGTTCAGCCTGGAGGAGAGGAGAGGAGGATGGAGTGAAGCTGGAGGAGGGAAGGGGAAGAGGAGATCTTAGGGGAAGTTCTTTGCAGAGAGAGTGGGGAGGGGCTGGCAGGGGCTGCCCAGAGAGGGGGTGGGTGCCCCGTCCCTGGGGGTGTTGAAGGCCAGGTTGGCTGGGGCCCTGGGCACCCTTGTGTAGCTCCAGGCCTGGAGGTTGGTGTCCCTGCCTGTGTCAGGGGGTTGGAGCTCTGTGCTCCTTGGGGTCCCTTCCAACCCAGACCAGGCTGGGATTCTATAACCATTTCTTTTGGAGTGACAGCATTGCTGGGGTTTATTTGGCCCAAAATCTGTCCTTGGGGGACCCTGGGAGATAAACATCCCCTGCTAATACTGTGTCTCACACTATCCTCTCACTTCTGCCCCCTGTTTATTTGCTGTGGGTGTTTAATATCCTTCCAGGACAGAGGAGAAGAATTGTCTTTACTTATACATAAGCTGAGCAGATGGATCATTTTGTAGCTACTGTAGTCTTGGGATTGATGTCAGCACAGCAGCATCAGCCCCCTTGAGCAGGGGAGGTGCTTGCTGGCCCATCTGTGGTGTAGCCCACCAGCAGTGTAGATGAAGCTCCCACAGAGCCACTTCTGCTCTGTTTTCCTCCTCTGGAAACCTGCAGCATACATGGTGTCCTGGGGCCTCAGCACTTCTGGATCCAGGAAAAGCCAGTGGTGCTCTGAGACTGAAGCAGATATAATTTCCTTGGTTATGGGTTTGGTTTTAATTGTTTTTTTCTCAAAGAACAACCATTTAATTTGTTTCTTTGGACCTCTCTTGCTCCTACAGAGTGGTTGGGTGTCTGAAACTTCCAGTGGTGGTTGGACATGTTAAAATTTGAGAAAGGGGGTTAGAAAACTGCATTAATTCTTCTTGAAACCCATCTGGAGCCCTTCCTGCAGTGAGGTGCCTTCCTCCAAAGCTGCCTGCTCCTGCTGCAGGGATAGCTGGTGTCTCACTGCCATCTGTTGTCAGCTGTGGGGAACAGAAACCTGCTCCAGTGTGTTCTGTTCTCTGGGGTTAAGCTTTTCTTTTTCCTTCGTAGGAATTTAATCCCCCCCAAGAAAAAAAAAGCTCTAAATGACTTGAAGGATAAAAATTAAGTCAGATGAAAAGCAATAAGTCAGAGACCAACTGACCTGTATTAGGTGACAGTGGGAATCTCCCCCATGGATGGATGGGTGGCTGAGAGAGCCAGTGGGATCCTGGGGGGCATCAGGAGGAGTGTGGGCAGCAGGTCACAGGAAGGGATCCTCCCCCTCTGCTCTGCCCTGCTCAGGCCCCACCTGGGGTGTTGTGTCCAGTGCTGGGCTCCCTGGGATAAAAGGGACAGGGATCTCCTGGAGAGAGTCCAGAGGAGGCTATGGAGATGCTGAAGGGCCTGGAGCATCTCCCCTGTGAGGAAAGGCTGAGGGAGCTGGGGCTGTTCAGCCTGGAGAGAAGAAGACTAAAGGGGGACCTTATTAATGTTTATAAATATCTTAAGTATGGGACACAGGGGGACATGGGCAGCCCCTGCTCAGTGTCTGTGGGGACAGGACAAGGGGTGATGGGCTCAAGTTGGAGCACAGGGAGTTCCCCCCAATGTGGGGAAGAACTTCTTCCCAGTGAGGGTGAGGGAGCCCTGGGCCAGGCTGCCCAGGGGGTGTGGAGTCTCCTTCTCTGGAGAGATTCCAGCCCCGTCTGGACACCGCCCTGTGTGCCCTGTCCTAGGGACCCTGCTTTGGCAGGGGGTTGGACCCCATGGGCTCTGGAGGGCCCTGCCAACCCCTGTGAGTCTGTGACCTTGGGAGAGGGAGGGATGGGGAATGAAGGCCAGAGGTTTCTGAAGGCAGAAGGGGAACTGTATCCTGCCATTTGCAGTACCACAGCCCCAAATTTTAAAAGGCAAAACCCCAGTGAAATTGGAAGAGTTATTTTATCCAAATCCCTCCCATGGTTAATCCCTTTGGAAACTCAGCTCTGCAGAGGGTTTCACCTCTGACACCAGCTCTTTGTTGCATGTGTGCTGGAGAGAGGTAGCTCAAGACACATGGAAACAAGGGAGGCAAATGCTCCTGGTCTGCATGCACTGGAGTGGTTGTGTTGTAAATGCCTCCTTACTCCATGTGCTGATGAGTTCATCCAGCACAATGCTTGTTCAAACACTGGTGTTCTTAATCCCTCCCAGCCTTGGCGTCCTGTTGCTTTCCACTTGTTTCCTCAGTGCTAAAAACACAAACTCTTTTCTGGATCTCAAGAAAATTGGGGGTTGTGGGAGTGTATTTGCCAATCTCCTGCTCTAGTTGCTCTCTGCTACTCCAGGAAAGAGAGGAAGGTCACCAGAGACCCAGCAGACAGCACATGGTCAGGAGGGACCATGGTATCCCAGAAGAGGGAATCATCTGCTGAAGGATTTGCTACCTGACTCCTTTTTTGGATAGCCTTTGGAGTTGGGAAGCTGATGGGCTCAGGAGCATCAGCTGCAAGAGGAGTTTGATTTTTTTCAAGCATCTTTGTGAGGATCAGAAAGGGTTGGTGAGGGTTTAGCAGGCAGGAACCAGCTTTATGTGTGGTTTTTGTTTGTTTTTAACAGAACTGGTCTCCTCCAGGCTGTGGGAAGCTGGGAAAGTGCCTGAAACCACCTGAGTCCGACCCTAAGAAGTGTTCTTGGCCTCATTGATCTTCCCTGCAGCCCTCAAGAGCTGCCCAGCAAAGCTGCAACCAGCCAGACACAGGGTTTACACTGCATGTCTTCTCATGTTGGCACTCCTGTTTACACAGGAAGGGTGTGATGTATGGATGATATCATCATTTACTCTTCCAAAAGGGACAGTGTTTATATTGCTAGTGCTCAGGGTTTAGCCTGTACTCTTCTGCTGGTTTAGTTGTTTCCCTAAATGGTAACTCTTCAGCAAAGACTCTTTCAACTCCAAAAACTCTCTGGACACCCACAACCCTGCCATGGCCTCTGAAATGCCAGGGGTGCCCTGTTCCCCCTGCTCCTTCCACCCAGCTCATCCAGGCACCCCAACCCCAGCCACAGAGGACTGTTCAGGAAACTCACAGCTGCCAGAAAACCCTGCCCAAACTGCCCTTGTTTTATTTGTTGGTTTAACATTTGATTTCCATTGTGAACCCTTTGGACACCGACTTGTTTTTCCTTTCTTCCTAACCGTGTGAGTTCTGGGGACATCTGTACAGCCCAGACCACTGCTGTGCATCACTGGGTGCAGATGAACGCTCCCTCCTGCTCCTCACTAAGGGGTCAGCTCCAGGAGAACATTCCCCTGCCTTCCTTCCATCTGTAGCTCCCAACCTTCCCTAGGTAATGGCTCAAAGAAGCGTGGAGATTGTGTCTGTGGAACTCCTGCCTTAGCGATGGTGCTCAGGGTGTCCGTGGGGAGCTGGGCAGCAGTTGTCCATGTCAGGAGTGATGGGGACAGGTTGGAGGACTCAGAGGAGTCGTGTCTGTCTGTCTTGTCTCTTCCTTTCAAAAAATCCAGGTCTAAATATGGCTTAAGTCAGGCTTGTAGCCTCCTGATCCTCAGGCTCTGAAATGCCCGCTGACATCACATGGTAACTCTTGACCCCGTTTCCAGCCTGCGCTCTCTGAGGAATTCTCTTTGTGCAAACTTTCCACAGCCTGGGTGTAGTGCTTCTCTACACAGAGGTCATGGTAAACGCTGATCCTTTGCATGGTTCCACAGCACAGACTCCTCACTGGCTTCTCAGCCTGGCTCACACCCTTTGCCATTGCCGAGAGACGTGTCCTGAGTGAGGTTACTCCAGGGGGAGTAGTTAGAAGGAATCCCAAACATGCTGTGTGCACCACCAGCAGCTCTGCTTCCACCCCTCTGGTGTTTTACACAGCCCTCTGTGCATGGCATTGTGCTGCCTGGGGGAAACCTGAGGTGCTCCATGCCTGGAAACAGCTGTATGTCCTTCCCATCCAAGCTTGGGCTGGCGTGAGGAGCTGTGCTGCTGTGTAACCGCTGTGCTGCTGCCTGACCGCTTGCTCTTACCCACCCTGGGCTCCCTGTGCCCATGGTTTATACCACCTGCAATCCCCTCTCTGGGAATTCCTGCTCTCTGTCTCATTAAGCTGGTTAATCCTGGAAGATTGGAGTCAGAGCAGCGCTCTTACTGCTCCACCTAGGAGAGATCCCAGCCAACTTCTCTTTGCCTGGCAGAGCCTCTGACTCTCTCTGCACATCTGCAGATGGTGTTTGTGTGGGATCCAAGTGCCTTCGCTGCCTCACGATGTTCCTAATTGTCCTTCCAGTATATCTAGGCAGTTCCAGTTCATCCATAATACTCCTTGTGTTGACATAGTGTGGGTAGCTCGAGTCCTGAGGGACTCTGATCAGCGTGTTCATCAGTGATGGGGACGGGCTGGAGGACTCAGGGCAGTCGTGTCTGTCTTGTACACGAGGCTGGACAGAACTCATGACATCTCATTTCCTGATCTCGTCCACCTCTGGTTTAGTGCTGCTGCCACCCAGAAGTGTCCAGAGCCCTGCCCTTCACCCTTACAGCCTGATAAAGATACCACCAGAGGAGGGAGTCCGTCGCTGCGACTCCCAGAAAACCCCTGACAGCCCTTGAATACTCAGGAGACGGTCCCAGGATCGTGTCCACTGAGGCTTCCCACATCCCTTGAGGTCCTTGAATGCAGTCCAGAGAAGGGCAACCAGGCTGGGGAAGGGGCTGGAGGGCAAATCCTCTGAGGAGCAGCTGAGGGAGCTGGGGGTGTTGAGCCTGGAGAAGAGGAGGCTGAGGGGAGACCTTCTCCCCACCTCCCCTGCCCTGCCAGGAGGGTGCAGAGAGGTGGGCGCTGGTCTCTTCAGCCAGGGGCCAGGAGCTGGGACAAGGGGCAATGGGCTCAAGCTGGGCCAGGGCAGGCTCAGCTCAGCTGGGAGGGCAAAGTTCTTCCCTGGCAGAGTTGTGGGGCTGTGGCACAGGCTGCCCAGGGAGGGGCTGAGTCACCCCCTGGGTGTGTTGAACAGAGGGGAGATGAGGTGCTCAGGGATCTGGTTTAGCTTTGAACAGGAACGTTTGGATTTGATGATCTTCAAAGGGCTTTTCCAACCTTGTAAGTCTGTGGTTCTGTGATCCCTTTGTCTCTCTACCTGCTGCTTGTTGAGCAGTCACATCTCAGGACCTTAGCTCATGGTCTGAGCAGTGGCCCAGACACGTCTCTTTGTGTCCTTAGCACAGTGTGAGCGTACAGGCTGCCTGTTACCCCGTGTCCCCTCCCTGCCTGGCTGCCCAGCCGTGCTTTAACACTTCCACAGCTCCCAGTGTTGAAGATCCTGCTTTTCCCTTGCCTGACTTGCTTGGGCAAGCTGTCTTGCACACAAAGTCCTCGTTCCCTGTTGAAATAACTTCTCAGTGCAGAGGTGCTGGGTGTTTTTGCACCCATAACCTGGATGCTCCAAGGGAATCACCTCGATCTCTGTTTATTATCTGCTTTGTGCCTCTTGATTATAAAAGATCAAAGCTTGGAAGGAGCTACTGCTTCAGATTTAAATAAGAATAGTAATTTTACAGCTGGAAGAATTTGAAATCAATTCTTTTCCCAAAGATGTATAAATTTTACAGTTGTGAGCTGAAGAACTAATGGAAAATAAACTGATTTATCCAAAGTGCGTTGTCGGTGTGTGCCTGGACAGCAGCTCCACAGCACCTTGCTCTGGGACAGTCTCTGAGCTACATCTTCCAGATCACGGGGCTGACTTGGGTTAAAAATAGCTTTGTTTTGTTTCCCCTTGTATTATTTTTAACGTGGATCAATTTCCCAGCCCACACAAGGCACACTTCAGGGAGCTGGACTGTCCGTGGCCTGAGGCTGCGTCCACCGAACACCAACACACGCCTCGGACCATGAAGCTGCCAGCATGTACAACCACAGCAGCCCTTAATAATCACCCTGAGCCTCTGCTCTGAAGCAGCCAATAGAGGAGGGGGTCTGGTGGGTTTTGCTGGTCTGTTGGGGACCCCTGGCAGTGATCTGCTTTGTCATCCGCTTCCCTTCTCAAGCTGCAAGGCACAAGAGCGAAAGGAAAGTCCCTGTCTGAGGCTGCTTCTGTGCTCTCTTCCTTTCTTTGTACTTAAATACATCTGCTAAATGCTGAAAGCTTAATAACCACATGGGCTGAGGGCCTGAAGGAGTTTCTTTCTTGCCTTTAATTTCCAATTAGCTGAGCCTCTCCAGCCTCCCAGCTCTGCCCCTGAGGCTGTGTTACCATCCGACCCTCCAGTGTGGAGAAGCTTCTGAAATGGATGTCACTAATAGTCGTGGAAAATAAAAGTCCTGCTGCATCCCCAATCCGTGGCTGTGGAAAAAAAAAACCCAACCCAACCCTGGAGCCTTGATTGAAAATCCTGCTGCAGCTCCAAATGGATTATTCTGGTGGCAAATTAGTCTCCGTGGACCAACAGTTTGGGGATGTGAACGCTGCAATTGGAAAGCAGAAGATCAATTCCCAACGCTTTAGAGCCAAGGTTAATGCCCTGCAAAGTGTATTGAGCGTGGTGATGGAAGATAATGCCTCTGGGCTTTAAAAGGGACATCGAGGAACGTGGTAAAGGTGAGGATGGGTGAGTTCAGGGCAGAGCAAGAACCAGTGATACCCAGGGATCTGCTAATAAAACACCCGCTGTGTCCAGGGGCTGAGTTTTTGGGTGAGCACTGAGGATGATGATGGGTTTTCCCTAAAGGAACTGGAACTAATACTGCTGGGAAGGCGGCTGTTGGACTTGGGATGCTCACTGCCTCGTGGAAGCGGGATAGTCCTCAGTACCTGCTGAGCTGAGCCTTTCCCAACAGCTTCCACAAACCTCCTGGTTTCAAATCGAAGCAGATGTGGTGTGGATGCCCCAAAGGTTGGAGGATGCTCTCTGCTCCAGGGAGGACATCCTCATGGCCACCGTGTGGAGTCATTTCAGGTGAGAACAGGTTGAACTGGGACTTGTGGGGGGAAGGCAGTTGATTGTCCACCAGCCAGCCTCTTCAGCCCAGATCAATGAGGAATCTCTCCCCTGCGATCTGGCTGTTGTCCTCAGCACTGGAAAACTTCACAAACTATGGGTTCACTTAGTCTCCAGGAGTTATCTGAGGTGGTTGGTGGGTGTCCATGTAATTGGTTTGCAGTTGGAGGGGCTTGATTTCCATGTCTCTTAATAACTGGAAAGAGAGGTTTGTTCTCAGCTTGTATTTGATGTGAGTTGTTCTGTTACCAGAGGGCAGCCCCGTGGTGCTGCTTGAATTAAACTGTCCAGTTTTCGGAACAGTTGGAAGGGAAGAACCCAAACCTCATTTTCTGCTCTTTTTTTTTCCCCTTTGGAAACCAGCTATTTGGAGAAGAGACTCCATTTGCCTGCTTTCTCTATATCCCCTTCCACCATCTATCATTTGGTTTGTTGCTCCAGGTCCAGTTTGGATTATATAAATCCTAAATAAAGGTGGATCCTTAGCCAAAAGCCTCTGCAGAGTGAAAAAAAAACCCCACCCCTTTGCCATTCAACTTCACAGGAGAACCAATCTGGCAGCTCCTGGTGCCTTTATCCTTCCTGGACCTGCTTAATACCCTTCTGGGTGATATGTAGGTTGGTAGCAGGATTCCCATCTGAAAAGGATCCAAGGGCTGAAAAGGATCCAAGGGCTGAAAAGGATCCAAGGGCTGAAAAGGATTTGGGGACTGAAAAGGATCTGAGGGCTGAAAAGGTTTCAGGGGCTGAAAAGGATCTGGGGGCTGAAAAGGATCCAAGGGCTGAAAAGGATCCGGGGACTGAAAAGGATCCGAGGGCTGAAAGGGATCTGAGGGCTGAAAGGAATCTGAGGGCTGAAAAGGATCCGGGGGCTGAAAGGGATCTGAGGGCTGCAAAGGATCCGGGGGCTGAAAGGGATCTGAGGGCTGAAAAGGATCCGGGGGCTGAAAGGGATCTGGGGGCTGAAAAGGATCCGGGGGCTGAAAAGGATCTGGGGGCTGAAAAGGATCCGGGGGCTGAAAAGGATCTGGGGGCTGAAAAGCCCGGCAGCCCATTCGGCAGCAGCGTGGAATGCGTGCCAAACCCATTAGCTCTGGATCTGACTCAAAATCTCCCAGAGAAAGAGAGGAGAAACTGAAGGGGTTTGTGTCTTCTCCAAGGGCCTCATCCAACCCACTGCAGCCGTGGGCAGGAGGTGCAGGCTTTGGCTCCACGCAGACAAGGATGCTGGGGATGGGTAGAGTCGGTTCACGATGCTTCCATCTCTTTTATGGGGTGGGGGGAACAAAGTTAGCTCAGCATCCAGCACCAGACACTTTGGAGCAGCCCAGGGAGCTGGCTGGGGAGCTGCATTCTTCTGCTGTTGAAATGAGATATTGCAAATTTGGGTTTTATTTTTTAAAAAAAGGGGTTTAGAGTGCAAGGGTTCCTAAAGCTGGAACTGAAACGTTCCAGCGGATCCGAAAGGAAACTTGAGTTCTCCTTTCCCCTTGTGGGGTATGTTGAAATTTGGGGCATTTTGTTCCGCTTCACGCTCAAGTTTTTAAATCCTGAATGGAATGGAAACTTCCACACTCAGCAGCGCTCTTCGAATTGCCTGGTTAAGCTGATTAGAGCTGGCTCCCAAGCTTTTAGAGCCCCCAGTTTCCATGGTCGCTGGTTAATAGCATCTCTCATAGAATCACAGAATCCCAGCCTGGGCTGGGTTGGGAGGGACTCCAAGGAGCACAGAGCTCCAACCCCCTGACACAGGCAGGGACACCAACCTCCAGGCCTGGAGCTACACAAGGGTGCCCAGGGCCCCAGCCAACCTGGCCTTCAACACCCCCAGGGACGGGGCACCCACCCCCTCTCTGGGCAGCCCCTGCCAGCCCCTCACCACTCTCTCTCATATGAGGATCTCAAAGCACCTTTACATCACTGATTACCTCTATGTCCAAAAGAGAGGCAAAGCTGATGCCCCCTCCCTCCAGTACCCTCAAGGGGTGTCCAGATCTGAGACAGTGCTTCCTCATCCAGGCCAGAACAGCCCTAAACCTCTCCAAGCTACAAACAGGATATAGAGACACCTCCCCATGATATTCCAGAGCCGAAATCCTTTGACATCACATTTGGAAATGGGTCCTAGGAAAGTTCTTTTCAGATGGAAATTGCAGTAGGAGTCAGAGCTGGTTTGAAAGCTTCAACAACTACAGGGAAAAACTCATTTACTTGGGAGGTTAAAAACCAGTCTGTACTGGTAGGGGCAATTGAAATGGGGGATTAATGAGGTGATGCTCTGACAGGGATTGGAGGGAGGTTGGGGTTGGGAAGGGGGGTGTTTCAGGTGATGTTCTGACAGAGTTTGGAGGGATGTTGGGAGTGGTGGTGGGGTTGTTTTGGGTGGTTTTATTTTCTTTGCAAGAGGGTCACAAGGAAGAAGAGCGTGATGAAGCCCCCAGCTTACAGATCCACCGCTCGTGAGAGGCAAAGCATGGGGGTGCCTGGGGTTTGCTCTGCAGGCAGGCTCCAGAAGAGCCCTTTCCCAGCTTATTTCCATGGGTAGGCGGCTGAACTCCAGCACTTCCATCTGCCAGGAAGCAGAGGAGTCTCTGGAATAGCTCATTGTCCCGTGTCATGGTTAGTAAGGTTACAACAGAAATCCTTCCAGCTCATCCGAGGGTGTTTTGGAGCCCCTGTGCCAGTGGAAGGTTGTGCTCTTCATCTGTTCACCCCAGCAGCTGCTAGAGAAGGGTTTTCTGGTGCCAAAGAGATAATGAGGGAAAAATCTTAAGTCTGTAAGGTAATGGTTGTGAAAGGAGACACACTGACCTCCTGCACGGGCTGTCTCTGGCGATAGAGAGCTTAACAAGGAGAGCAGCAACCTTTGCTCTGGCCTTCAGCTCATCTCGTCATCACCTCAGGCAGACATCCATCCCCTGAACATCCCTTGGACAGGTGCCTTCTGCTGCCTGCAGATGGAATTGGGGAGAGAGCAGAGCAGTGGAGGGTTTGCAGCAAGCACTGGGAAACGCTCAGTGACATGTCGGGTGCTGGGATGGGGCAGAATCGGGTGTCTCAGGAGCCGCGTTGTGTGTATGACCCCACCACAGTTCACTCAGAGAGGAGGAAGCCAGCTGCTCCTCCCAGCTCACAGCTCCATGGACAGGGGGGCTGGGGCTCTGTGCATTGGGGGGGTCGGTTGTCTGTGCATGGGGGTGTCACAGCTCCATGGACAGGGGGGCTGGGGCTCTGTGCATTGGGGGGGTCGGTTGTCTGTGCATGGGGGTGTCACAGCTCCATGTACAGGGGGCTGGGGCTCTGTGCATTGGGGGGGTCGGTTGTCTGTGCATGGGGGTGTCACAGCTCCATGGACAGGGGGGCTGGGGCTCTGTGCATTGGGGGTGTCAGGGGTCTGTGCATGGGGGTGTCACAGCTCCATGGACAGGGAGGCTGGGGCTCTGTGCATTGGGGGGGTCAGTGGTCTGTGCATGGGGGTGTCACAGCTCCATGTACAGGGGGGCTGGGGCTCTGTGCATTGGGGGGGTCGGTTGTCTGTGCATGGGGGTGTCACAGCTCCATGTACAGGGGGGCTGGGGCTCTGTGCATTGGGGGTGTCAGGGGTCTGTGCATGGGGGTGTCACAGCTCCATGGACAGGGAGGCTGGGGCTCTGTGCATTGGGGGGGTCAGTGGTCTGTGCATGGGGGTGTCACAGCTCCATGTACAGGGTGGCTGGAGCTCTGTGCCTTGGGGGGGTCAGGGGCCTGTGCATGGGGGTGTCACAGCTCCATGTACAGGGAGGCTGGGGCTCTGTGCATTGAGGGGGGGTCAGTGGTCTGTGCATGGGAGATGTCACAGCATGGAGCTGGAAGGATCCACGGGGCTGTTGAGAGGAACAGGAGTAGGAGAAAGCAGCTCTGCATACATCACTGGGCTGCTGTGACCCTGAGCACCCAGCCCACGGGGTCCAGTGGTGGGTGCAGGACTGAGCTCTTCCCCATCGTAGCGCTGAGCTCGGCCAGTTGTTGCCTGCTAGAACCACGGGTGCTTCCTGCAGGGCTGTCCCCAGATGCATTTTGAACCGGGGCCAAGTCGTGTTTGCTGATGCCAGGGGAGCTTTGTACTCATTCAGCACTCTGATGGATTTCACATGGGCAAACAGCCGGCTGCTCACCCGCGGGGGACAAGGGGAGATAGGAGCTGTGTCAGGGTGCCCTGACACGCCAGAGGAGCTACAGGTGACACCAATAGCTGCTGAGCTGGCAGCCCAGGACTAACCCCAGCCGGGCTGTGTTATCACCCCACATGAGTGGAATCCAACCCAACGGTTCTAACAAACACAAAACCAGTCCCAGGAGGTCACGGGAGGTGACGAGGGGCAGAAAAGCAGCCTGCTCTCTGCATGAGGGATGGTGGGGGTGGAAGCATTCCCCCTGGCATGGGATTCCTTTTCCCAAGCTGGCTGGGGTGAGGTAGGGTCCCAGGGATCTGTGCCAGGGGGAATACATACGGCTCTGCACACCACAGGTACCAGGGTGCTCTTCAGAGAGGGGACTGGGGCTCTGTGCACCGGGGTACTGTGGCTCCATGTAGTGCTGCACCCAGGCTCTGCATTGAGGTATCAGGGCTCCCCGCTTTGAGGTACCGGGGTGCTGTGTGCTGGGGATGCCAGAGCTCTGGGGTAGCAGGGGACACGGGGGCTCTATCTGTGCATTGGGATACTGGAGCTCTGTGTGTGCTGGGGTGCTTTGGGGCTCTGTGCTCCAAGATGCCAGAGCTGCATGCATGAGGGGCTGGGGCTCTGTGCATCAGGGGGGTTGGTGGTCTGTGCATGGGGGCGTCACAGCTCCATGTACAGGGGGGCTGGAGCTCTGTGCATTGGGGGGGTCAGGGGTCTGTGTATGGGGGTCTCACAGCTCCATATACAGGGGGGCTGGAGCTCTGTGCATTGGGGGGGTCAGGGGTCTGTGTATGGGGGTGTCACAGCTCCATGGACGGGGGGCTGGGGCTCTGTGCATTGGGGGGTCGGTGGTCTGTGCATGGGGGTGTCACAGCTCCATGTACAGGGGGCTGGGGCTCTGTGCATGGGGGTGTCACAGCTCCGCGCACCGGGAAGTCAGCGCTCCGTGCCCGGGCGGACTGATGCTCCGTGCCCCGGGGTACCGCACCCCCTCGCCCCGGGTAGGGGGTGGGGTGTCAGGGCTCTGCGCCTCCCGGTTCTACCGCGCCCCGGTGTCCCGTGCCTCCGTCCCGCCTGCTCCCGGGGGCGGTGCGGTGCAGGGCCGTCCCGTCCCTTCCCGTCCCCCCCCCCGGAGAACCCCGCCCGCTCGCCCGGTGCTGCCCGGCGGCTGCGCAGAGCGGATCCGCCATGACCGACCAACGGCTGCGGAGGGTGCGCGACCGGGTGCGATCCTTCCCCGACTTCCCGGTGCCCGGTGTGCTCTTCCGGTGCGGGCGGGGATGGGGATGGGCAGGGGGCCGGCATGGAGCCGGGTTGGGGCCGGGATGGGGCAGGGATAGAACCGGGCAGGGGGCCGGCATGGAGCCGGGATGGGGCCGGGATGGGGCAGATATAGAACCGGGCTGGGGGCCGGGATGGAGCCGGCGTGGGGCCGGGATGGAGCCGGGATGGGGGCCGGGATGGAGCCGGCGTGGAGCAGGGCTGGGGGCCGGGATGGAGCCGGCGTGGGGCCGGGATGGAGCCGGGATGGGGGCCGGGATGGAGCCGGCGTGGAGCAGGGCTGGGGGCAGGGATGGAACCGGGGTGGAGCAGGACTGGGGGCCGGGCTGGAGCTGGGCTGGAGCAGGGACGCAGCAGGGCTGTGGGTTTACTGCCAGCTCTTGCCCTCACTTCCCACCCTTCTACTCCTGGCAGCACCTGCTTCCCCTGGGTTTTGGGGCTCAGACCAGCCCCCAGAGGTAGCTAACTGCTCTCCCTCTCTTTCTGCAGAGATATCAGCCCCTTGCTGAAGGATCCCGCAGCTTTCAGGACTTTGATTGACCTTCTGGAAGATCATTTGAGGGCATCTTTCCCCAAGATCGACTTTATTGCAGGTCAGTGGTGGTTGAAGCACTGTGTCCTTGGGCTGCCCGGGGCATGAGGTGTGGGGAGGCTCCTCTGCTGCTGGAGCAGGAAATACTATAGCCTTTGGACATTAGAATCTCCTGAATGTTGGCCTCTCTTCTGTGGAAAGGGGTTATAACCTTAACCCAGTGCTGAAGTTTCCTGAAATACTGGTTTTGGAGGTGTCAGACGCCACCTGATGACACTTCAGTGTCGATTTCATAATCAGTTGCTTTCATCCTAAAAAAATCCAGTCAGAGAGTACTGAGAGTCTGAGGTGAAGCCTTACAGGCGTGCCTGGGAGGTCTCACACTGTCCCCACAGCAGGCAGACCCTGTTCCAGCATGTTTTCCTTCTCTGGGGCCTCTCCAAGCCGACAGAAACAGCCTTTGGGGTGATAACATGTTGCAACACACCTGGGAGACAGGCTGAGGAAAGCCGAGCTTAGGAGATAGTCCTGAGTTCAAGGAGTCTAGCCCAAACCTAGTCCAAGTGCCTCGAGATAACTGAAATCTGTCCCTCGGTGGTGCAAAGTCCCCAGCTGTGTGGCCAAACTGATACGGGAGCTTTGCTGGGCTTATCTCTAAGAAAAAGAGCTGGAGGGGCAGCTAAATGGGCTGATGGGATGGATGCTGTGCCCCTGGAGCCTGTCAGCAGCACGGGCAGCGCAGGGGCATGGGGGGTGTTTTCAACCTGGAGGAGTTACTACAGGAGCAAACTGCTTCTAGGGACCCCCCTGAACATGGGGGTATAAACCTGGAGTGTTGTGCAAAGACACCCCCAGATGAATGGCTCTGCTCTCTCCCCCTCCCAGGTCTGGACTCCCGTGGCTTCCTCATAGGCCCCCCCTGGCTCAGAGACTGGGGATCGGCTTTGTGCCCATACGGAAGAAGGGAAAGCTTCCAGGTCCCACCGAGTCTGTCTCCTACGCCCTCGAGTATGGCAAGGTAACGCCTGGGGAGGAGAAGAGTGTGTCCAGCCTGGGTGATGCAGGGCCCAGGCAGGGTGTCAGCGACGGGACGGGCTGATAAAAACATTGGGGTGGTCCCCAGGCTGGGTTTGGCAGCCAGTGCTGATGCCATGAGCAGCGTGGCACAGCACAAGCTTCAGAATTGGTGCTGAACTTCACCGTGCTCCTGTGGCATCTCCCTGAACCACGGGCACGTGGTTTGTGCCAACAAAACCCCTGCTGTGACTTAAGCTTTTTTATGGGGAGGGGGAAAGCTGGGGTTGGGAGGGTGGTAAGACCTGGTGCTAAATTGCTTTCTTTGGCTTGAATTCAGGGGCAGTAACCTGGAGTGTGTTTCCCACTCTGCCAGTAAGTGCTATGAGTAAACGCCTTGATTGCATGGCTTAATTAGAGCGCTTGCCCTGTAACCCTGCAGCCTCTCACATCAAAGAGCCCAGGGCTCGGCCTCATAACACGCTACCGCTGGGAACTAACGGCAGCTGGGGACCAGCAGCAGAAACACCAGACCTAGGCAGTGTTTTATGATGGTTTGGGCCAACCCCTGCGTGGGACGAGTTCATGGCCTGAGGACGGGCCTGTGATGGTTTGGATCTGGCTTGGCGGTTTCAAGGCCTCGAGGCCTCAGGCTCCAGCCCAGTGCTTTAAAAGAGACTTTTCCCCCCACACTGGAGAAATGCTTCAGGATAAGGTTGTGCCAAGGGACTATAACTCACCGGATGAATGTTCAGGTGCTGGAAGGGGCTGCCCAGATTGGGGGTGGGTGCCCCGTCCCTGGGGGTGTTGAAGGCCAGGTTGGCTGGGGCCCTGGGCAACCTTGCGTAGCTCCAGGCCTGGAGGCTGGTGTCCCTGCCTGTGGCAGGGGGTTGGAGCTCTGTGCTCCTTCCAACCCACACCATTCTATGATTCTATGATTATCTTGATGTGCCAGAGGGTTGGCCCAGCAGTCACCTAACCCACTCTATATTTCCATGGCGCTCCCCTGTAGCTGGAGCATGGTGTGGTGGGGGTTCTTTTGGGGGGTTTTAGGTGCTGAGCGTTGAGGTTGATGTTGCTGAAGAAGATCTGTGTTCCACCATGTGTGAGCAGCTTGGGAAGCCTTTCTCTGTAAGGTGAGCCTAAAACACAGCTACTCCTTCCACCCCACAGGCTGAACTGGAGATCCAGAGCGACGCTGTGGAACCAGGACAAAAAGTAGTCATTGTAGATGACCTGCTGGCCACTGGAGGTGAGAGAAGCAGGATGGAGGTAGAACACACCCGTAACCCCACGTACGCCTGCGTCGGGAGCGTCTCCTCCAGTCATGGTGTTGCCACTCACCCCCCCATGTCATGCAGGCACCATGTGCGCAGCCTGCGAGCTGGTGAAGAGGCTGAAGGCTGAAGTGCTGGAGTGCCTGGTGATCATCGAGTTAAAGCCCCTGAAAGGCTCTGAAAAGCTGGACTCTGTCCCCTTCTACTCTCTGCTGCAGTACGACTGAGGAGGAGCAGGGAACGCATGGCCTGAGCTGTGCACAGGCTCAGGGCTTCAGTTAGTGGCTGCTGATGTCACAAGGGGGTGGGTGGTGAGGGGGGGAACCTACAATTTCAGTCCTGGCCAGATGCTATACAATCCTAAATCCTATTTCTTTTTCAAGCCACTGGTGAAGGTGCGTTGAGTGTAAGGATCCTTTTTTGGGAAGAAGGAACAGCCTGGTTGGTTTTGGGGGGGATGGAGAGCAAGATGAACCTCACTGAATATTTATTTCTAGGAGACCAAAGTGAAGATATTGCTGCTGAGGCAGGAGAAGTCTGATAGCTTGTGGGGGGGAGGGCAGTGTTCCCCCTTTGATTGAGCAGTGCCTGGTCACCCTCCTTGGAATCCTGGTAAAAATTTGCCAGAGAAACTGTTTTTTTCCAAGGGATGGATCCCTCTGTATTTGCCCTCAGAGGATGCTCTGGTTGCTTTCTGCTGTCGTTCCCACCAGATCAGGTCGCTCTTGTGTTGAGGTAGCGTTTGTTAAGGAGAATTAAGTGCCTGTCTGGTCCTGCACCCTGAAATGGGGAGGCAGCTGCTGCTGACACAGCAGAGCCCTGGTACAGATGAGCTGGGACACGTCAGGTCTGCCCGAAGACCACAGGAGCTGTTGGAGGAATCCATCTGCCTTCCCTTGGCCCTGGGTAGCTCTTGGAGAGGATTTTGCAAAGCAGGGAGCAATCCACATCCTGGGAAGGAGCCCACAGCAGGGTGAGGGGTGGTGAGGAGCAGGGGGTGTGCACATGAGCTCAGGGCTCTTCCCTCTGCTGTGTTCCTGGGCATCAGGGTGGTGACAGGACCAGTGGGGTTTGGAGATGCTCCCTACGATGGACCACCTCAGTTGGGTCTCAGGAATAGCTCAACCCCAGCGTGCCAAGCTTTATGTGCCCAAAACCCCCCAGGGACTGCACCCCTGTCCTAGCACAGGGCCTGAACTCACTGGCAAAATAAACAATGACTTGGTTTGACTTTTTCCTAAGCTGTCTCAGAGCTGTTCTTGCCAGAGCTGGAGCCAATCCTGACCCTCATGAGCTGATCCTGACCCTCGTGAGCCTGCTCCTCCAAACCCAGGCTGGCCAGGAGCTCCCCTCACCCCGCCACCAAGGGCTTGGGAGGAAGATGCTTATACCAAGACTGATGGTTCAGGTATCTTTTTCTCCTCCAGCCTGTGGCTGGAAGCGAGGAGGAGCCAGACTGGGGTCCTGCTGGGTTGCAGTGGAGATACCCAGTGCTGGTGGGAGCGTAGGGATGCAGGCTCCAGCTCAGGGATGCTGTGCACCCTGCCCTTTTGCTGGTGAGGGCTGCTAGAGCTATTTTTATCCCAGTTTCCTGAAAAGCCACTTGAGTGCTTCTGGATTGGAGCTGAGAAACTCTGTTCCTCCGGGAGAAACCTCCCTCAGGGCTCTGGCTTTCACAGCCAGCCCCTGCGCCCAGCCAAGGGAGGCTGCGTACTTGGCACGGGGAGAGGGGTCCCTGCTGTGAGGTAGAGAAGGGAAAAATGAGTTCCATCCCCAGGAGCAGTGGAAAGCAGCTGTGGGAGGGAGCGTAAGCACTGCCCCTGCCAGAGCTGGCTCTGTGTGGGGCCAAGGGCTGACATCAGGGAACCTGTGGCACGCTGCCTTCACCTCTGAGGTTGGTGTAATCCCTCCTGGAGACAAGGCAAGGGGTGTTGTATGTCCTGAGCAGGCGAACAGGAGTGAGCTGGCTGCGGGCTCCCCGGGGGCTTGTGTGTACCTGCCAGGGTGTGGGGGTCTGTCCATCCCTCCAGCCTCAGCTTGCCTGGAAACAGGGCCAGCTCCTGCCAGCAGCACTGGCCAACTGGCCCACACTACGGCAAGCGGGGTCCTGGAGCAGAGCCCACCCCTTCCTTCCATCGCCCACCTCCGGAAGCAGGGTTCAGGTGGGGGATGCATCCCTTGGGCAGTGTGGTCCATCACCCCCAGGGATGAAGGACAGGCACCTTTCCCCATGAATCCTTGATGCCTCCTATTGAAACCAGCCCAACTTGGCTCGGGAAGCGGGGTGAGACCCACATGGTGCTGGGTGCAGCCCCCCTTGCACCCACACTGCCTATCCTACAGCAAGTGCTGACCTGCCCCAGGGCGCTGAGCCAGCCTGGCACCGCTGCATCCATCCACCATCCTCTTCATCCCTCCCCAAACCACCCATGGGGCTGAGCTTTCCCTACACCAAGTCAAAAAGCCCCCACCCCCAGCCCTGTCCTGGTGGGGGGGAGCTACTCCACAGGCCCTGCTTACAAAAGCTGCATTCAGCTCCCCCTGAGCCCACGCTCACTTTTTCCAGTCAAGCCTTTTCTCCAGGAGCTGGATGAGGACCCAGCCCTTCCCTGGCGCCAATTGCCATGGAGAATCACAGCACAGACACAGCAGCTGGTGGAGGAGGAGGAGGAGGAGGAGGAAGAGCGCTGGGTCAACGCAAGTCAGCTCTATTTAAAACATTTAATACAAATATGTTTTGACAAGTCCTGGAGGTGTTTCCAGTGAGCACTGGGGATGTGCTTTCCCTCCCTTAGAAACAGAACGGTGCCTGGAACTCCCAAAAAACATCAGGTTGTGCCGCCTTCTCTTGGTCCTTCCTGCCTATCAACCTCTCACCCTGCCTGGTTCTGCCTCCACCCACCCCCCACCCCCAGGGCCCAGATAATGGAAGAAGGGTCCTGCCTCAAACCTTAGGGGAGATGCTCCTGCCTCAAACCTTCAGGAGGAGGCAGCAAAGCCAAGAAGAGGGGAGCTAACATCACCCCAAGACCAGGTGAGCCTTCAACTCAACACTTTGGAGAACCTCAGTCCTCACAGACACCCCCCCAGCAGAGGAATTATTAATTAAATGAAGGTGCTTTGCTCTTCCTCAGACATCCCTGAGGATGAGCCTCCCATCAGCTCACACCGGTCCCCAGCATGCCGTTGGGATTTGCTACATTTAGAGGAGATGCTACAGGGGGAACCCCGACCCCCGAGGGGCTCAGGGGGCTTCTGCCTCCTTGGCTGCCCTGAGCAGCCTCTCAGTGATGGGGCCCAGGTCCTGCCCCTTGTCCAGCTTGATGTAGGTGTCAGTCCGGATGGGGTGGATCCCCACCCAGTCGGGCAGCAGCTCTGCGAAGAGGCGCAAGTGCTTCTCCATCTCACCTGCCAAGAGGAACAGCAGCTGCTGGGTCAGAGCCCAGCATCCCCCATCCCCCCTGTGAGGACCCCACCCCACAACTGGGCCCCCCAGCACCCCAACCCACCCGCTCCCTTTCCTACCAGGAGACATCTGGGCGTCGTAGCTGTCGATCATCCGGGCGCAGGCCAGGTCGAGGGGCAGCGCCTGCTTCTTCTCAGCCACGAAGAGGCTGCGCAGGACACGGGCCATGGCCGGCAGCCGGCCCAGCATGGCCAGGCGCTCCTCCTGCCCCCGGTCCCGCGTCATCAGCGCCTGCAGCTTCTGCGCCTCCTTCACACGGATCTTGGGGAGCAGAGAAGATGATGGCGTGAGCTAGGGGTAGGTATCACAGATCACAGGGGTGGGAAGGGCCCTCCAGAGCCCATGGGGTCCAACCCCCTGCCAAAGCAGGGTCCCTAGGACAGGGCACACAGGGCGGTGTCCAGACGGGGCTGGAATCTCTCCAGAGAAGGAGACTCCACACCCCCTGGGCAGCCTGGCCCAGGGCTCCCTCACCCTCACTGGGGAGAAGTTCTTCCCCACATTGGGGGGAACTCCCTGTGCTCCAACTTGAGCCCATCGCCCCTTGTCCTGTTCCCACAGACCCTGAGAAGAGGCTGCCCATGTCCCCCTGTGTCCCACCCTTCAGCTCTTGATCCCCAGTGATCAGATCCCCTCTCAGGCTGCTTCTCTCCAGGCTGAACAGCCCCAGCTCCCTCAGCCTTTCCTCACAGGGGAGATGCTCCAGGCCCTTCAGCATCTCCATAGCCTCCTCTGGACTCTCTCCAGGAGATCCCTGTCCCTTTTATCCCAGGGAGCCCAGCACTGGACACAACACTCCAGGTGGGGCCTGAGCAGGGCAGAGCAGAGGGGAAGGAGTAGGATCACCTCCTTCAACCTGCTGGCCACACTCCTTGGGATGCACCCTCCCCCACATCCCCCCAGCACTGGTGTTAGGGCCAGGACCGAATTACTCACCCTCTCTAGCAGTGCCTGGGACACCCCTTTCAGCTCGCTGGAGGTGCTGGCAGGGGATGATGGTGCTTTGGAAACTGCTGGTTCCCCTGCACCGGCTTCAGCAGTTCTTAGGGCCAGGTTGGCAAGAGCTTTTTCCATCTGCTCATGTGGAAGGAGGAGGAGGAGGACTTGGGTTACAGCTGGGAGCCGCTCATGCAGGAGGAAGGAGAAGCTTCCTCTCCCTCACACCCGGTGCATCCAACCCCTCCCGCCTCCATGGAGGACAGCTTGGGGTGCTTCAGCCCCAAAGTCGGTACCAACAGCTCCCCCAGCCCAGTCCTACCCCACAACCTGCTGCAGTCACAGCCAGGCTCCCGCTCCCACCCGCCTGCCTCTTGCACTGTGGCTCCGAAACGATCCCTCCTGACTCCTTTCCCAGCACATCACCTTCCCCAAGGGATGCCAGACCCTGGTACTGACTCACCTTGGGGGTCAGGGCCCCCGGGCTGAGTTCAGCACCTCCTGGGCTGTGGTAAGCCTGTCCTCCTGCGGCGGCCGCGGCAGCTCTGCTGGGCTGATGTCTGGCACCTCATCCACATTGAAGCGAGGATGCCAGCGGGTCAGCTTCTCCTCTGGCACCACCATAGGAGGGCTGAGGGCAGCCAGGAATGCCTGGAGAGGGGCAAGAGCTGTGTCATGGGGTGGGGTGGGGCGCAGGGGAGCCCGGGGTGGGGGAGGCTGGGGTGCTGCCCAGCTTGGTGACACATGGCAGCTGTCTTGGAGGAAATTCACAGCCAGGAGAGACTCCAGCCACCATCCTCCCCACCCACGCCTGCCAAGAGCGATGTCCCAGAGGAACCGGTGATGTCCTCCAGCCTGGATGTCAGCCCGCTCCTTCCACCCGCTTCTCTGGGTAAGTGAGCAGAGCAAGCCCAGACCCCAAAAGCAGAGGGGGCTGGGGGAAAGGAGGCTGGGGGGGTGGGGGGAAAGCTCACCTTGTGGTGCTGCTTGACGATGTTCACCAGGTTGCGGTGGAACTCCTTCCTGCGCTCCAGCAAGCACGATGCTGACAAGTGCGGGCGGCCGCCCGCCTTCTCCTCTGGAAGGAGAGACAGGAGCATCACCCACAGCATCTCAGCAAGGCCAGGGTGGCACCCAGACCTCTGGAAGAGCCCCACCGTGGGGCTGATCCGCTGCCCTACCATCCTCCCACTCGCCCCTGAAGTGTTTCTCCGCTCCCAAGGCCTTCACACATCAGATGATTATCTCATGGACCACGCCAAGAGCATCCCTGGGGATTCAGGGGGATCCCCCCAGCTCGATGGGGGGCGAAGGGAGTACGTACCTTCCCCCAGCACCGGCTCCAGTGTGAGCTGGTAGTCAGACTTCTTCACACCGCTGCTGAAGGTGGGGACGTTCTTCTCCTGGCGCAGCCGGTACGAGGTGGGGTACACTGCCTTGATCTGCCCCACGTGCCGCTCCTCAAACTGCCTGCAACAGCACCCAGGGAAGTTGGGACCCCCAAGAGCTGAGGAACCAGCCCTGACAGCCCCAGCTGGGACCCCGAAATGGGCTTGGTGACACCGGCACGGCGCCGCCGCCCCACTTACTTGCGCATCATGTCCTGCACCCCCTGCTTGACCTTGGCAAAGGTGATGGTCTCGGAGCGGTTGAAGAGCATCCCGGCGATGGTGTCCACGCTGCGGAACATCTCTGCCAGCACCTTGAACTTGTAGGGCAGCGTCAGCCCCGGGGGCAGGTCCTGAGCGAGGGTGTGGAACCGCTGGTAGGCTGGGGGGGCCTTCTCGCTGCTGGGAAAGGAGGGGGTGGGGGGGTGAGGGTCTCCTGCACACAACAGCTGCTGGGTTCTGGTGAACACGGCACTGGGATAGACCCAGGGTGCACCCAGGGACCAGTCAGGATGGGGATGTCCCAGTGCCAAAGTGCTGACCTCCAAGCCCAGGAGCTGCGTGCCCACCTAGGTTAGGGGAGACCCCCTCCACGCCCCCATCCCCAAACTCTTCTCTGAGCAACCCGCGCCAGCACCCAGGTCACACTGTCCCTGATCCATGCCCTGGGGATGGGGATGTCCCACAGCTTGGGCCACACTTCAGAGGAGCCCTCTGCACACAGCCAGGCTGGCCAGAGCCCCCACACCCCCCATGGGAGTGGGAAGACCCCCGTCCCAAGACTTGCTTGCCAGGCTGAGGAGCAGCAGCGGGCTTCAGCAGCCACTAGGACACCCCGATTTCCCCTTAAATCTGGGGCGGCACCCCAAAACCTGCTCCTCACCCAGCCTCTGCTGCTGCAGCATCCCCGGATGGCTTCGCTCCCGGAGTGGCTCCGCTGCCTGCTTTCTTCTCACGGATCCTCTGCTCCAGCAGCTTCACTTGCTCCAGGCGGCTCTGCAGGTCAGTGCTGGTCCCAGTGCTGGTCCCAGTGCGGATGGGTGGCAGCTGTGCCAGCTGTGCCAGCGCCTTCACCTTCTGCAGCCGGCATCGCAGCCCAGCCAGGTCCTCCTGTGCAAGGAGGGGGAGGAAGAGGGGAGGAGAGAGACTCAGAGCCGAGGCTCCCAGGGCACCGAGAGATGGGAAACGGGGGCAGAAATCGGGCCGGTGCCGTACCCGCTGCAGGCGCCTGGCTGTGCCCGGGGGAGCTGTGCTGGGCTGCGCCCCCCGTCCTGCCCCCGGGGGCGGGTGGTGCTGGCTGGGGCAGCCGCTGCCGGGCTCGGAGGGGGCAGCGCCCGGGGGGGCGAGCGGCGGCTGGAGTCGAAGGGCTGGCGGCCTGCGAGAGAGCGGGGGAGAGTTAAGAGGCTGCCCGGGGACACCCCCCCCCACTCCCCGGTGTGTGTGTGTGTCCCACGCGGCCTTGCGCTGGGGGGGATGGATGCCACGGGGGGATCTGCACATGGGGCAGGGGGCGAGGAGAAGGGGGGCGAGCCCTGGGGGTACAAGCCCTGGAGAGATGGGGGAGCTGAATGGGGAGCTGCTCCAGAGTCCGTGCCCCGATTTTTCGGTCCCCCCTTCCCCATTCCAAGGCCGCAGCCCGTGGGAAGCGGCGCATCCCCGACCCCCAGCCGCTCCCTACCGCTCCCGGCTCCGCGTCCCGCTGCATCTCCAGCTTCTTCCGCGCCGATTTCTCGCTCGGTTCCCCGAGCCGGGCCCCGGCCGGCGACTCCGCTTCCATCTCACGGCGGCTCCGCTTCCTACCCGCCAGCCCCGGCACCACCGGGGACCCGTGGCGGGCCGGGGTGCGCGGTGAAGCGGGGAGCGGCGGGTGGGCTCCCAGCCCCGTGGGGGAACCATCCTCCTCCGCATCCCGGCGCGCCGGGAGCCCGGGGAGAGCGGCCTTCAGCCGGCGGCCGCCGCCGCGCTTGGCCAGGGCTCCGGTCGCCGCCTTCGTGCGGCCGAAGAAGTCGGTGAGGCGGAGCTGCGCCATGGCGCCGGTACCGGTAGAGGCTGCGGTGGGTCCCGGTACCGCGGCACCCACACGTGCGCCGCTCCCGCGCGCGGCAAAAGGCTCCGCTCTTGGCGGGAAGGCGCGCGCCCGCAAGCGCCGCCTACCGGGGGAGGGGAAGGGAGGGGGCGCGGTGGGTCACGTGGGGCGGAATTGGCGCCACCGGGCTCTTAAGGGAGCCGCGCACCGCCCGGAGCGCTGCTCGATGCTGGGGCGGGGAGAGGGGGTGTAGCCGCGACCCGGGGTGGGCTCGGAGCGGGACAGGGGGCTGCCCTGCCCGGGGCGGGGCGGGGGAGCACGAGCGGGAGAGGAAGCGGCGCTGGAGCCCGGCAGCCCCCAGGCCGGTGGTGACCCCTCTTATCTGCTCTCCCCAGCCGGCGTGGGGCCACCGAGTTGCTGCTTCCCAGAGCTGCTGGTTCCCAGAGCTGCTGCTTCCCGGCTTGCGTGGGGCCCGGCCCAGCTCCCAGCGAGAGCTCTGCGGTGGCCACGGGGTCCCCTGAGGGATGCTGCCACTCCTGCCATCCCCCGCCTCCACCATTCCGATGCGCCAGGGTCCCCAAGGGATGCTGTCACTCCTGCCACGCTCTGCATCCACGGTTCCGGGCAGTGAGTGGCCAGTGCTCCAGCCAACCATGGGAACAAGGGGCTCCAGAGGCACCCGCTGCCTTCAGCATCCCCTGCCCTACGGCGTGGCCGTGTGCTAATGGCCCTGCCCGGACGTGGGGGAAGCTTTGCTGGCCCATAAATCGCCTGGCCCGGCACTCAGGCTGTGCCCACAGCACATTACTGGGCCGTGCCCTGCTCCAGCATCTCTCTTAACGCCTGAGCGAGGCCGGCAAAGTGGAGCGGGGCCACTCAGGGCCGGATTCGGCCGAGCGAAGCAGGGCTCTGGGGTGCCGTTCCCTGTACCCATTTACTTCCCACAGCCTCCGTTCCCACCCGGCTGGGGGCAGGGGGGCTGCTGGGGGCTGGGCTGGGAGCGAGGCGCCGGTGCGGGCGGCTCCTGGATCCATTCTGGGTGGGGGGGATGCAGGGTGTGGCTGTCACGGGGTGAGGTTCCCCCGTCTGCATCTCATGGAGAGCTCGGTGTCGATGGGCATTTTATTACCACGAGTGAATCCCTCCAGCTCCCAGCGATGGGGATGGGTGGCAGAGGGGCCGTGTCCCTGCTCTGAGGGTGCTCAGAGGCACCCAGAGCCCAGCCCAGCCCCTCGAGGGGTTATGCCCAGCAAAACTCATCCGGACACATATGTGGGGGCCTTAGGGTCCATCCTGCCCGCAGTTCGGGGGTTACAGCGTGGGCAGTGGGTCTGGGTGGCTGTGGCATCTGCAGCATATTGGGGGGGGCCGAGCCTGGGCAGGCCAAAGAGCCCCCGACGGGGAGCAGGGCCCACGGCAGCGGGGAGCGGGTCAGCAGCTGAGAGCCAGTTTATGGAGTGTGTTGGGCAAACGACTGCTGGGAAGCCAAAGAATGTGGAGAATCTCCCTGGCCGGTGCTTCCTGGTCGGGGCTGCTGGCTGGTGGCACTGCCCCGGGTGCTGCCCGCTGCCCCGGCCATGCCGCCCTAGGCCCAGGCCGTGCCCGGAGCCTCCCAGTCAGGGCTGAGCTCAGGATGTGGCAGTGAGCGTGGCACCCAGCTCCCAGGGTGTGTGTGACCCTGCACCCCGTTCCTGGGGTGTGTGTGACCCTACGGCCCGCTCTCAGGATGTAGGTGACCCTGTGCCCCACTTCTGGGGTGCTTGTGACCCTGCACCCCATTCCTGGGGGGTGTGTGTCACCCTGCACCCCGGTTTCGAGGCATGTGTGACCCTACGGCCCGCTCTCAGGATTTATGTCACCCTGTGTCCCACTCCTGGGGGGTGTGTGACCCTGGACCCTATTGCTGGGGGGTGTGTGTGACCCTGTGCCTAGCTTCTGGGGTGCATGTGACCCTGCGGCCCACTCTCGGGGTGTTTGTGACCCTGTACCCCACTCCTGGGGTGCCTGGGACCCTGTGCTCCTCTCCTGGGGTGCCTGGGACCCTGCACCTTGCTTTTGGGGTGCGTGTGACCCTGTACCCCACTCCTGGGGTGTGTGTGACCCTGTGCCCTGCTTCTGGGGTGCATGTGACCCTGTACCCCATTCCTGGTTTGTGTGTGACCCTGTACCCCATTCCTGGGGTGTGTGTGACCCTGCACCCCGCTCCTGGGGTGCGTGTGACCCTGCGCCCAGCCCCACCATCGAAGCACAATGGATCCCCAGGGGCAGCAGGCTGCCCACCCACCATCCATCCCCTCACCCGCCTGACCCGACTCCACGGGTGCATGGCCCATCTCCAGGCCCGCGGGACCCAGCACCCCGGGGTGCACGGCCTCTTCCAGGCCAGCACGGCCGAGGGCCTGGGTGCAGGCGGCGTGCCCCGGCCCGGCGCTGGGCCGCAGGGCGGCGGGACCAGCACTCAGCTGCCACCAGCTCCGGCCTCTGCCTCGTGTTTAGTTTCTCTCGGAGGAAACAAACAGGAAACGCAGCAGTTTTGTTTATTTTTTATTTTTTTTTTACACGTGTTTCCCCACCAACCTCCCCCCCTCCCCCTCTCCCAGCGCCCTTGATTGGGGTTGGGGGGATACGGGATCTAGTCGGGCTCACATCCCCCCTTCCTCCCCTACCCCTCCTTCCTCCCCTACCCCCCTCCTTCCCTACCCCCCTTCTCCCCTACCCCCTCTCCTCCTCCCCTACCCCTCCTCCTTCCCTACCCCCCTCCTCCCCTACCCCCCTCCTCCTCTACCCCCCTCTTCCCCTACCCCCCTCCTCCCCTATCCCCCCTCCTCCTCTACCCCCCTCTTCCCCTATTCCCCCTCCTCCTCTACCCCCCTCTTCCCCTATCCCCCCTCTTCCCCTATTCCCCCTCCTCCTCTACCCCCCTCTTCCCCTATCCCCCCTCTTCCCCAATCCCCCCTCTTCCCCTATCCCCCCTCCTCACCTGCCTCCCTTGTCCCCTACCCCCCTTCTCCCCTACCCCCCTTCTCCCCTACCCCTCCTCCTCCCCTACCCCCCTCACCTGCCTCCCTTGTCCCCTACCCCCCTTGTCCCCTACCCCCCTCCTCACCTGCCTCCCTTGTCCCCTACCCCCCTTCTCCCCTACCCCCCTACCCCTCCTCCTCCCCTACCCCCCTACCCCCTCTCCCGACGGCAGCTCCGCTACCCGCCCCCGCAGCCGTCGGGGCTGAGACCGGCCAACTCACCGCAGCAGTGGGCGAGCTGCAGTGCCCCTAGGCTGCGCTAGGCGGGGCGGGCCGAGCTTTTAACGAGCCGTACCGAGCTGTGCCGTGCTGTACCGGGCCGGCCCGCCGGGGAAAGAGGAGGAGGAGGAGGAGGAGGGGGAGGGGGACGGGGGACGGGGGACGGGCGGGCGGCTCCGCGTATAAAGGCAGCGGGAACGGGGCGGGGGAAAGCCGTGTCCGTTCGCTGCGCTCCGGGACCGGCCAGCGGGGCCTGCCCAGCCCAGCCCCAGCCCCAGCCCCAGCCCCGGCGGGGCGGAACGGCGGGGCTCGGCTCGGCGGGGCATGGGCCGTCCCGCCGCCTGACGGGATGGAGCGGCGGGGGCTGTGTGCGGGGCTCTACTGGCTGCTGCTGCCGCTCGCCCTGCTCGCCGGTGAGTGCGGCCGTACCGGGGCGGGGAGGGTTTGGGGGGGGGGTCCCGTCTCCCACCCCCCACGTCGGGTCGTGGTGCTTTAACCGCTGATTGGGGGGGGGAGTCGGGAAGTTGAAGGGAGGGGGTGTGTATGGGTAGCTCGTCGTCCGTCCTCCCTCTCCCCCAGCCCCACCACGGGGCAGGGGGGTAAACCCCCAGCCTCACCCCCCACCCTGCTCCCTACTCCCAGGAAACTTCTGCAGGGTGGGGGGCAGCGCCCTGAGTGGGGGGGGGGTGTCCGTGTCCCCCCCTGAACATCCCCCTGTCCCCCACTAAACATCCCCCCAGCCCCCACCCCCCAGGGTACCCACACCCCCAGCACTTGGGGGGGCTGGTTGGGGCTGAAACTGCCCCGTTTTGGGCAGTGCCATGTCACCCCACTCCTCAGCAAGGGGGGGACGGACGGACTGAGATGGGTGATGCTGGGGTGGGGTCAGGAGTGTGTGTGTGGGGTGGGGAGGGGGCCAGCCATCCTGCCCTATGGCTGGGGGGGGCAGAGGGCACCCGTCCTGGCCCCACACCTGGGTGCTGTGCTGAGCCAGGCACCCACCTTGGCTGCAGCACCCTCAGCCAGGCCGTGGGTCCTGGGGACAGGGGGCTGTAGCAAACCCAGCCTTTGAGGGTGGACGTGCCCCCCACCGAGGTGACCCATCCGCCTGGCTCCCAGCCTGGAAAATCCCCGTGTCCTGGGCAAGCAGCAGCTCTTTGAACCCCGGGCTTTGGGGGACTCTCCGTTTACCTTTCCACCCAGGGAAAAAACCTCTCCATAACCAGCCTGCCTCACGCTCTCCCCGCGCCCCAGGCTCCAGCCATCACACCCCCCCCCACCCTTATTGGGGGGGTACCCGCATCCTGGGGAAGCATCGGTGGGACTTATTTTGGGGGGGGGTGAGGTGGGTGGTTGGGGTGGGGGGGTGGAGGTGGTGGCGGCACCGCTGTGGGCGAGGTGACGTGGAGATGTGTGGTGGCCCCCCCTCAATAAGGGGGGCTGTGTTTTGGGGAGCCGGCGTGGGGTGCTGGCCCCGCCGGCGGGACGGGGGGGGTGGGGGGGAGCCTGGCTGGTGGAGGAAGTCTGTGGCGCCTGGGGAAGAAGCTGCTCTTCTTCGCTCTGCCCTGGCCCCGGCAGTGACTCAGTGCAGTGGCGCAGGATGCGAGGAGGTTAATTATAACCCTGCCTGCCAACGGGCTTTGGGAAGGGAAGGGAAAGGTGCCTGGGTGCTGCTTGCACAACCCCCCCCCCCCTCCTGCTTTCCCCGAGGCCCGTGGGGTGGCAGCGGCTCCGCGGGAAGCCGGGCGGACGTGTCCCATGGGTGCACAGGGTGACACGTGGCCTCTGGGCATGGCGTTGAGGGTAGGGCCCTCCTGCCCCTCCTTGCACCCCAAATTGTGACAGCTTTGCTTGCCTGGACCTCCTCCCCCACCACCCCCCACCACCTTTCCCCCAGCCCCTGTGTTGTGCCGAGGTCCCACTGGCTCCCGTACATGGTGTTACCCCTCTGGGGGAGCTTGTGGGGTCCTGCTTGGGGTGTGTGTGGGGGAGGCCAGCCTGTCCTGGGGGGCAGCTCCCTCCTGCTCTGGCCGCTCGTTGAAGTAGCTGTGTGGGTGACTCAGCAGGGTCAAGGGGGGGCTGGGGCCTCACACCCACATCCAGGGGGAAACTGAGGCACGGGGGGCGATGGGGCTTGTCCTGCTGCACCTTTTGGGGGGCGGTAGGTAGGAAGGCCCCCAGAGCACGACCCGCCGGTGGCCCTTCCTTCCCTGGCAATTAGGCTCTTCCCAAACGTCCGGAGGATGTTTGCTGGTGGCTCCCAGCCAGCTCGGGGTGGGTGGAGGCGCAGGAGCTGGGCCCCACAGCACGGCTCAGGGCAGCCCCCAAATCCCCCCAGCCAGCACAGGCACAGACCCCTCCAGTGCAGCTCCCAGCTGTGCCATCCCCACCTGGCACAGGGAGATGCCTTGGCTCCATCCTGCTCGGTGCTGGGGTGCATGGAGCAAGTGTGGGGGTGCAGCCTGCTGTGCTGTCCCACCAGTGCACATCCCATGGGTGACTGGGGTGGGGGGACTGGGCAGCGCTGTGCTGGGACCCCCAGCCCTGGGTGATCCCCCTGGCTGTGCCAGCTCCATGGTATCCGGGTAGAAGCGATGGGTGAGGGTGTCAGCCCCCTCCCTGGTGTTGTGGTGTCCCTCAAACTGGGGGACACGACCCAGGGTGAGGTGAGGACACAGCCCCTTGTAGCTGAGCCCCACATCAGGAGGTGATGGGGTGCTTGGGGTCGCGGGGACAGACAGACAGACAGACCCTGGCCAGCCCTGGGTGCTGCAGGGGGGCTGCTGGGTGCCAGTGGGCACGTGGGCTGTGGGCAGCTGCCTCCTGCGGTCAGGTGCTTTTTATAAACTGAAGGGAAATAAAGGAGAGGGGGAAAAAATAGAAAAAAAGAAAAAAAACCCAAACCCCAAAAGCCAGGGCTGTCTCCAAGAGCAGAAGCTCCTGCTTCCTCCCCCAGGCACGCAGGGGGATGGGAGGCACAGCACCCGCTGCCCCCATCGCCCTGTGACCGAGCCCTTGGCAAAGCCCTTGGTGAGGTGGGTGATGCTGTGGGGGCTCTGCAAGGGGTCCCTGCACGCCCCTGGGGCTCACACTGCTGGGGGGGTGGGGAGTCCCATGGGGGGGCACTTTATTGGGGATATATCACTCCTGCAAGCTGCAGTTTAACCCTTTGCCACCTCCACACCCCGGGTGCTGCAGGGTGTTGGGGTCCCCATGGGGGCTGGGGGCAGTATTTGGGCAGCCTGTGGTGCATACCATCACAGTGCCGAGCTGGGCACTGGAAAGAATACAGCAGCTCCAGGGATTTGCTGGCGTGATGACAGCGAGCATCCGGAGCTGGACTTGGGGTGGGGGTGGGGGGGATGCACATGGACACCCCGGTGCTGAGCCTGGGGTCCCCCAGCGCTGTCACAGCCCCTTGCAATGTGCTGCCCCCAGCCTTAGCCTGTGGGTGCTGGGGAAGGGGTGGCACTGAGCACCCCATCCCCAAAGCCATGGGGTTCCCTGTGCTGGTGTGTGAGCTGCTGGGCTTTCCCAGGCTGGCAGCCGTGGCACCCTCTGGCACGCATCCCGGTGCCCTCCCGGGGCAGCCCCTGCAGCATCCCTGGGGAGCAGGGCTCTGCCACTGGCAGGAGCAGGATTCATTTTCCATCAAAACAGGATACAGCAGGGGAACCAGTGGAGCTGCTCCCGTTTTCCGGAAAGAGGGGCTGGGAACTGGGAACGTGCTGGTGGCTGCTGTCCCGCCACAGCCAGCCCTGGGGCTCCCCGACCTGAATTTTGGGGTGGGGAGACCCTCTGTGACCAGGTTGTGTTTGCTTCTCTCTAGTTTGCAGCTGGTGGGTGCAGAGCCAGGGGTCCTGGGTGCAGTGTGACACCCAGGGGACCCTGTTTGTGTTCCCTCAGCCCTGGGGACCCTGAGTGGGGGCTGTTAGTGGGGAGGGGGACCTGGCTGTGGGGAAGGGGCTTGGTGGAGGTAACGGATCTTGTGCAGGTAGCTGGGCTGCTGGGGAATTAAGAGCTCTGCTAATTAATCCCAAGTGGCTTTAGGGCTCCGGTGGTTGTGCCCATCAGGGTGTGGGCAGTGGGGCTGGTGCTGGGGGTCCCCATTACCCCCATGCATCACCGGGTTGGGGGTGGGACCCCACAGCCGCCTTTCCCACACTTCCCTGGCCACGTTTCAAGGAGAGACACCCCCACCCCCCACCCCGTGCCAGCTCTTCAGAGCCACCCCCACCTTGGTCACCTTCCCCAGGGGTCCCCAACTGCCCTCTGGCATGGAGAGATCTCTAGGGGACACTAAGGCTGGTGTGAGGGGACCCCAGCACGGCTCACCCAGCTCCCCAGCCATTCATCCTCCCGCTGGCTCCTTAACGCCGTTAATATCTCAAGTGGTGCTGGCAGTGGGTGAGCTCCCCAGCAGCCTGGGAGCTGGGCTGGCTGCTCCCGACTCCCCTGGGAAAGGGGGATGTGTCGGGATGGAGGTTAGGGATGGGGGTCCAATGGGGGGATGCTTGGCGTGGCATCGTGGGGCGATGGGTGCCCCTCGGCGTGGGTACCACAGTGCGTTGCCCACCTGGCTCCTCGTGGGCAGGGTGGGTGTGGGGAGGAGGGTTTTCCTTTGCCATGGGGTTGTTCTCCCCGCTGCCTCTCTCCCCACAGGCCAGACTGGTTTTTCCCCACTCTCAGCATGGCGGGGAACTGGTTTCCTCCCACTGCACAGGACGGGGCACCCACACGCCGCCGGCACCGCACGGCACGCCCCGGTGCAGCCGGCTCTGGCTGGCTTCCCCCATCCGTGGGTGATCCCAAACCGGGCTGTGCTGTGCCAGGGGGGCTGTTCCCAGCCCCTCTCACCCTCAGCATCCCCCCCGCCTCCTTTTTTTCCACCCTTAAGCTGGTTGAAGCTGTAGTGAGCTCTGGCTGCCCTGCCAGGAGCTTACCCGGTGCTGCCTTGAGGAGGGGTGGAGGGGCTGGCAGGAGGGTCCCATGGGTGCTGGCTCGGCTCTGGGGTGCAGTGGGGTGCTCTGCGTTTGCAGGCAGCTTCTGCCATCCCTTCCCGGTGCTGTGGGCACCCTGGGGCTGCTGTCACTGGGCTGCCAGCTCCGTGCCAGCCCCTGCCTGGGAGTGATGTCCCTGCTGATGTGACGTTGTGGGTCACACTGGTGGTCCCCACAATGCCCCCTACCATGGGTCTTGGGCAGACCCCAGCCCTGGTGATGCCAGCAGCCGGTTGCCTCCGTGCCACCAGCACCCAGAGGGTGACCACAGCTGGGATGGGGACATGATGGGGGCTCATTCACCCCGAGCACCCAACGGACGTGGTGCCAGGGTGTTGTGGGCTGTGGGGTCAGTGCTGGTAGCTGATGGGGCTGGGGGGGTGCTGGCTGGCTCCCACGTAACCCGCAGCAGCCGCTCGCCCCCGCAGCGCCCAGGCTGGCTCAGGAAGGGGAATAGTTGCTCCATGAGGTCATGGTGTGCCGAAACGTGGCCAGCAACCCCCGGCAGCCTGCGGGAGGTGATAGCTCCTGGGCTCACCCTGGAGAGGTGGCTGGTGGTCCCCGTTTTTCACCCCTCACCCCGTGCCCACCCAACCTGTGCTGGGGTCTTGCCTGTGCTCACCCAGGGGAGGGACCCTGGCTGGGGTTGGGGGGCTGGTGTTGGCCCTGAGAGGTGCTATGTGGGGCAGGCAGGGTGGTGCATCCCTTCCCCCCCCCCCCTCCCAGCACCCTCTGAGGGTCCCCTGCTGCCCCCGGGGTGTGAGGCTGCTCACAGGGTGGGGGTGCTGTGCTGAATGGCCCCCCTGGCCACCATCCCTTGCCCTTTGTTCCCCTCCCAGCCCCACATTGTGGGAGGGGGTTGCCCTCTTGGTCCCTACTCCCTCATCTCCTTCCCAAGTGGGGTGTTGAGGTTGGCATGTCCTTCCCCTGGCTGGGCAGAGCTGGGGTCCCCTCCCCAGGCTACCCAGAGGGGGTCCCCCTCCCCAGAGCAGCCTGCTGGGGGAGTAGGAGGAACGCACCCCTCTTGTCCCTCTGTCCCCTCAGCTGCAGACACCCTGGGGCTGCCCAGAGTGGGGGCACAGTTAAATCCAAAGCTGCTATGCTGTGCAGACCCCCCCACCCAGCTTCCCCAGCCGTGAGGCTCGGTGCCCATCACCGTGGCCTCGTGGCTGCAGGCTGTTCCCTGCCATGGCTGCATGTGCTGGTGTCTGTCACAGCTTGCCTGGCCTGTGCGTGCAGCCCATGGGAACACCGTGTCCCTGGCCATGGGGGCAGCTGCCTCAGGGTGGGGGTGGGTGGGGGGGTCCCTGGTGTGGGGTCCCCCATCCCCGTGGGGCGCTGGCTGAGCCCCGCTCCCTGCCCAGCCCCTCTGCCTGTCTCACGCCTGCACACACCACCAGCTGTAATTTAGGTCTAAAAATAAACTGGGAGGGGGAAGGCGATGGGGGGGCTGGGGCAGGGCTGGGCGCAGGTGAGGGGTGGTGCCAGCCGTGGGTGGGGGTCCCAGCCTGGCTCTGGGGGTCCCCACAAACCTCAGCATGGTCTTTGTGGGTGGGTTTAGCTCATGGCTCTCATCCCCTTCCCCCCCCCCCAACATATTTGGGACCCCCCTATGCCACTTGTGTGGGTCACTGGGACTGACCCAGCTGGGCCCCTGCCTATGTCCCCCAATTCTCACTGGCACCTCTGGAGGGGGAGTTGAGCCAGTGGGACCACCCATCATTTTGGGGTACCTCTCATTTTCAGGCCACCCCTCACCTGTGCTTCCAGCTTACCCCATGGTGCAGATTGGGGGTGCCACCCTGGGGGACCCCCAGTGTTGATGGGGGGGGATGTAGCCTGTCGGGTTGTGGTACCCCCAGCCTGGGGGACCCCCAGTGTTGATGGGGGGGGGATGTAGCCTGTTGGGTTGTGGTACCCCCAGCCTGGGGGACCCCCAGTGTTGATGGGGGGGGGATGTAGCCTGTTGGGTTGTGGTACCCCCAGCCTGGGGGACCCCCAGTGTTGATGGGGGGGGGATGTAGCCTGTTGGGTTGTGGTACCCCCAGCCTGGGGGACCCCCAGTGTTGATGGGGGGGGATGTAGCCTGTTGGGTTGTGGTACCCCCAGCCTGGGGGACCCCCAGTGTTGATGGGGGGGGGATGTAGCCTGTTGGGTTGTGGTACCCCCAGCCTGGGGGACCCCCAGTGTTGATGGGGGGGGGATGTAGCCTGTTGGGTTGTGGTACCCCCAGCCTGGGGGACCCCCAGTGTTGATGGGGGGGGGATGTAGCCTGTTGGGTTGTGGTACCCCCAGCCTGGGGGACCCCCAGTGTTGATGGGGGGGGGATGTAGCCTGTTGGGTTGTGGTACCCCCAGCCTGGGGGACCCCCAGTGTTGATGGGGGGGGGATGTAGCCTGTTGGGTTGTGGTACCCCCAGCCTGGGGGACCCCCAGTGTTGATGGGGGGGGATGTAGCCTGTTGGGTTGTGGTACCCCCAGCCTGGGGGACCCCCAGTGTTGATGGGGGGGGATGTAGCCTGTTGGGTTGTGGTACCCCCAGCCTGGGGGACCCCCAGTGTTGATGGGGGGGGGATGTAGCCTGTTGGGTTGTGGTACCCCCAGCCTGGGGGACCCCCAGTGTTGATGGGGGGGGGATGTAGCCTGTTGGGTTGTGGTACCCCCAGCCTGGGGGACCCCCAGTGTTGATGGGGGGGGGATGTAGCCTGTTGGGTTGTGGTACCCCCAGCCTGGGGGACCCCCAGTGTTGATGGGGGGGGGATGTAGCCTGTTGGGTTGTGGTACCCCCAGCCTGGGGGACCCCCAGTGTTGATGGGGGGGGGATGTAGCCTGTTGGGTTGTGGTACCCCCAGCCTGGGGGACCCCCAGTGTTGATGGGGGGGATGTAGCCTGTTGGGCCATGGTACCCTCACCGTGGGGGTTAACCCTGCCTGGACCTCTGCCCCCCCAGCCTGCCTCTTCCGCTTCAACGTCCTCTCCCTGGTGTACCTGCTCTTCCTGCTGCTCCTGCCATGGTTCCCAGGACCCACCCAGCGCTCTGCTGCAGGTAAGGGGGGGACAGCAGGGTAGGGGGGCTTGAGGGGGGCTTTGTGTGCTGCTCTCCAGCAGGTACCTGCCATCCTTGCCCTGTGGTTTCCCCCCTGACCCCGGTTGGGCAGCGTGGCTCCGTGTGGCATCTCCTCTCTGTTAATTATAGCCCAGGGTGCCTATTAATAGATGTCCCGCTCCGAAATGGCCAGGTTTGAGCCCCAACCTCATTAACCAGAAACCTCAGGAGCTGGGCTCTGCCCGCTGGCTGGGCAGGGATGGACCACAAGCAGCCCCTCCACCCTGCCAGGGCAACGTGGGGCATGTCCCCCCCGCTGTGGGCATGTGTGGAGGGGCGCAGGGGATGCATCCCCCTCCCCAAATCAGGGTGGGCACTAAGGGCCTGGTAGCCCTGCTTGGTTCCCTGCCTTGTGTGTGGTGGCGCAGGCTGGCAGCGCCTGGCACGGCCCTGGGTTAAAAGCTCTGCCCTCTGAATATTTCATGGGCTCCTCCAGCCCCAAAGGCTGGGTGATTTCAGCTGGATTTACAGGAAAAATCCAGTGGAGGGGGAGGTTTTGGCTGGGGGATGCCCCAGCACCCTGCTGTGCCCATGGTGCAGGGGATGGGGCCACGGATTCAGCTGGTGGGAGGGTTGATGCAGGGTTTGTGGTGTGAGGGGGAACTGTGCCTCAGTTTCCCCAGGAGCATGGCAGGAAAAGGATGTTTTTGGGTGTGTGGTGAGACGTGTGCAGGGTCCTGGTGGGACTGTGGCTCTGGGACAGGCCTCTGGGCATGGCCATGGCACACCCCATCCCAGGGATGCCGGGTCCCATCCTGGGGTCACCTTGGGTGATGGGTAAGGGGGTGCCTGTGTCTAGCAGGTCACGCTGGCCGCCTCCTCAAGGCTCTGCTGGGGACCAGCATCCTCTTCCTCCTCGCCCACTTTGTCTTCCAAATATGCCTGTACACGCTGCCTGTCCTGGACCAGCTGCTGGGGCCCAGCTGTGAGTATGGGGTGCCAGGGTGCCCTGCCCTGGGGGTCCCCACACTGCCCTTGCCCCCTGCACCTCTGCTCTCCCAGGCTTCACCCCTTCCTTGTGCTGCACCCCCAAGGTGGTGATGGGTGGGTGTGGGGATCCCATCCTTCCAGGTGCTGGGGGTCCCAGCCACGTGCCTGGCAGGTGGGGGGGGTGGGGGCACGCCGTGCTGGGGTGCCTGTTTGGTGGCTGCAGCACAGGGTGTGGACCCCATCCGGGGGTCCCCACACCCCCTTTGGGGGGGCCGCCAGACTCAGCACCTCCCCGCTTCCCCACAGGCAGTACCTGGGAGGTCCTCGCCCGGCACATCGGGGTCACCAGGTAAAGGTGGGGCTGGGGGCTGGCCGTGAGGGGTGCTGGGGGTGGGGGAGCGCCCCTGAGCCCTCCCCCTGCCCTGCTGTCCCACCCCAGGCTGGACCTGAGCGACATCCCCAACTCGGTGCGGCTGGTGGCGCCCGATGCTGGGATCCTGCTGGTCTCATCCCTCTGCCTCTGCCTGTGCCGCCGCCTCGTCCCCAAGGCTGGAGCTGCCCCCCGCAGCCAGAGACCCGAATCTCTGGAGTCCCTTGAGCGGGTGAGAACCGCCCCCCCCCGACCCCCCCACCCCCGGCAGCGTCACACCCGCCCTGGTGCCCCCCGTCGCCCCCCCAGCAGCATCCCACCCGCCCTGGTTCCCCCCGTAGTCTCGGCCCCCTCCCCCCCCCCAACAGCATCCCACCCGCCCTGGTCCCCCCCCGATCCCCCCTCCCCCCCAGCAGCATCCCACCCGCCGTGGTGTGTGTCCATCCGTGTCCCCCCTGTCCCCTTCCCCCCTCCTCCCCCCAGCAGCATCCCACCCTTCCTGGTCCCCGTTTCCCCCCCAGCAGCATCCTACCTGCCTTGGTGTCCCGTCCCCCCGCCCCCTTCCCCAGCAGCATCCCACCCGCCCTGGTCCGTCCCCAACCCCCCTCAGCAGCATCCCACCCGTCATGGTGTGTGTCCCTCCCCGTCCCCCCGGGGTCCCCATCCCCCCTCCCCGTCCCCAGCAGCATCCCCCCTCCCTGGTCCCCGTTTCCCCCCCCAGCATCCCCCCTCCCTGGTCCCCGTTTCCCCCCCCAGCATCCCCCCATCCCTGGTCCCCGTTTCCCCCCCCAGCATCCCACCCGCCCTGGTCCCCGTTTCCCCCCCCAGCATCCCCCCTCCCTGGTCCCCGTTTCCCCCCCCAGCATCCCCCCCGCCCTGGTCCCCGTTTCCCCCCCCAGCAGCATCCCCCCATCCCTGGTCCCCGTTTCCCCCCAGCAGCATCCCCCCATCCCTGGTCCCCGTTTCCCCCCCTAGCATCCCCCCATCCCTGGTCCCCGTTTCCCCCCCCAGCATCCCACCCATCCCTGGTCCCCGTTTCCCCCCCCCAGCAGCATCCCACCCTCCCTGGTCCCCGTTTCCCCCCCCCAGCAGCATCCCACCCGCCCTGGTCCCCGTTTCCCCCCCAGCATCCCACCCGCCCTGGTCCCCCCGCCCCCTGCCCTGGGGTACCACGGCCGGGCGGGTGTCCCGGGACATGGTGGGGGTTGGCGTGGGGATGTGATCGGGGACACGCGGTTTCGGCAGCGGGGGGAGGGCTGGGTCCGCGTCCCGGCACCTGCCCGGGGCCAGGGTGACTCAGCCAGGGGCGGGGGAGCGCCCGTGTTTGCTCCCGCGTTGCTATAGGGATCCTGCCAAACAGCCCTGCCCCTCGGCATGGGGGGGGTGCCCGTGGCGGTGGGGAGCATACCACCCGCCGTGGTTCCCCCCCCACCCCGGTGCAGGCACCCCCCAGGCTCTGGGAGGCTCTGCCACCCCAAAACCCCCTGGGGCAGGAAGGAGTGGGGGGATGCAGGGTGCCCTGCCTGGCACCGGGGTCACCCAGGCATCACCGCCCCTAAACCGATGGCTCCCCCATCTCGGCGAATCCCCCCTTCCCCCCCCCCCGCCGTTTTGGGGTGCCCCCCCCCCCCAGAGATCAGGAGCATCACGGTGGGCACCCCACCCCCCCTGCCCGCCCCCGGCCAGGCTGTAACCGGAGCGTGTGCTGCCGCGGGGCCGGGGCCGGGAGGCAGCCTGGAAACCAGCTCCGTGCTTGGGAACCCGAGCGCCAGCGCCAAGAAAAACAGCCGCCTCTGGAAGGAGCTGTCCGAGCAGCTGACAGAGCGACGGACAAACACGGCCAGGTGCCGGGCTGCGCGCCCGCCCGGCCGCCCGTGCTCTCCCTCGAGCGGGGAAACTGAGGCACGGCCACTCGCAGCCTGGGCCTGGCGGGCGGCCTGGGTCAGGGGGTTCATGATGTGCACCCCTTGCTTGGCAGGGGGAAGAGGAGGAGGTGGCCCTGCCCAGCAGTGTGGCTGACCAGCCGCTGAGCGCCAGGCTGAGGGTGACGGCTCACTGGCTGCTCTGGGCGGCTGGGAAGGCGCTGGCCATCCTGCTGCTGGCCTTGGCTGGTGGGTATGGGGCTGGGGGGCTTGCAGGGGGCTTGCGGGGGGCTGGGGGGCTTGGTGGCCGTGCTGCTGGGAGGAATGCTCAGTCCGATGGGGGAGGGATGCTGAGTCTGGGGGATGCTCGGTTCAGGGGAAGGATGCTGGGTCCAGGTAGGGATGCTGAGTCTGGAGGATGCTCAGTCCAGGGGGAGGGATGCTCGGTCCGGGGAAAGGATGCTCGGTCCAGGGGAGGGATGCTGAGTCTGGAGGATGCTCAGTCTGGGGCAGGGATGCTCGGTCCAGGTAGGGGTGCTGAGTCTGGGGGATGCTGGTCGGGGGATGCTCGGAGGGGGAGGGATGCTGAGTCTGGAGGATGCTCGGTCTGGGGGCAGGATGCTCGGTCCGGGTAGGGATGCTGAGTCTGGGGGATGCTCGGTCCAGGGGAGGGATGCTCAGTCTGGAGGATGCTCAGTCTGGGAAGGGATGCTCAGCCCTGGGGCAGGGCGCTCAGCAGGCGGAGGGATGCTCAGTCTGGGGCAGGGATGCTCGGTCCAGGGTGATGCTCGGGCGGGAGCTGCGTGGCCAGAGGCTGCTGAGCCGGGCGCTGACCGCCTGCGGGGCGCTGCTCCCCAGGGATCACCCTGCCCTCCGCCTCCTCCAGCGTCTACTACCTGCTCTTCGTGGGGCTGTGCACATGGTGGGCCTGCCACCTCCCCACCAGCCGCCTGGCCTTCCACATCCTCTGCGCCTTCGTCGGGGTCTACGCCGGCAGCCACCTCCTCTGCCTCTACGCCTACCAGACGCCCTTTGTGCAGGGGGTCTTCCCGCCCCCCACCATCTGGGCACGGTGAGTCCCTGTGCCACTGCAGCTGGGGGGGCAGCCCAGCACCTTGCTCAGCTCTGCTACAGCACATCACTGTAGAGTGGTGGCCAGAGGCTGCCTGCTGAAGCCGTGTGCTGTACCAGTGCTGGGGTGGGATGCTGGCTGGTGGTGGGCATCCCATTTTGGGGTGGGGGGGAAGGGGGGATAATACCACCTGCTCCATCCCCACAGGGTGTTTGGCTTCAAGGACATCATCCTGTACCGCAACTGCTCCCAGCCCAACGCCCTCGTGCTCAACACCAGCCACCCCTGGCCTGTCTATGCCAACCCTGGCATCCTGCTCCTGCTCTACTACACCGTGGTCACGCTGGTGAAGCTGCGCTGGCTGGATGCCAGGGTGAGGGGCTGCAGGGCCCAGCCAGACCCTTTGCTGGTGCCCTGCTGCTCTGACTGCCCCAGCTGTGGTCTCACGGGCGCCTGCTGGAAGGGAGGTGGGGGGCAGTGGGGTGCCTCTGGTTTGGGGGTGCCCTGACCTGTCTCCTGCTCCCTACAGAGACCCATGGCGCCGGCACAGCCGCCGGTGAGGTGCCCAGCGAGGGAGCTGGTGGAGCTGGAGAGCTGGCCCAAGGACACCGATGGCGTGACTGAGGACACCAAGGTGGGTTGAGGGGGTGCTGTGACCCCCTAAGTGATGCCTGAGCTGTGGGAAGCAGGTGTGGGGGTGCTCCGGGGGGTGCTGGGGTGGGCTCTGAGCCCTCTCTGCCCCCCAGCCCATGCTGTCCCCCAGCACCGGGAAGCCAGGCAGCAGCGCCGACAACTGCACCATCCACGTCATGGGCGACTCGCCGCAGCCCGGTGAGCCCCTCCCCGCCGCATCCCCCTCCCCACTCCCTGCCCATGGCACCGGGCGGGGGGGTGGTACCTCACCATCCCCATCTCCACGGCCAGGCAGGAGGCGTCCAGCAGAGCGGCTGCCCCTGCACACCATGGGCCACGTCATCATGAGCCAGAGCTACGTCTGCGCCCTCATCGCCATGATGGTAAGTGGGGCTGGGGGGGGCTGGACACCCACATACTGGTTTGGTTTGGTGAACATCTTTATCGATGGCCTGGGTGAAGGGATCGGATGTTCCCCTAGTAAATTAACTGGTGGTGCTGAGCTGGGAGGACGTGTGGGTCTGCCTGAGGGTGGGCAGGCTCTTCAGAGGGGTCTGGCCAGGCTGGAGCCATGGGCTGAGACCAACGGGATGAGGTTCAACAAGGCCAAGGGCAGAGTCCTGCCCATGGGACAGAACAACCCTGAGCAGAGACACAGGCTGGGGGAGACTGGCTGGAGAGCTGCTGGTGGAGAAGGACCTGGGGGTGTTGGGTGACTGTGACTGACCATGTGTGCCCAGGGGGCCAGGAAAGCCAAGGGCATCCTGGCTTGTGTCAGCAATAGTGTGGCCAGTAGGTCTGGGGAGGGGATTGTGCCCCTGGACTGGGCACTGGGGAGGCTGCAGCTGGAGTGCTGGGTCCAGTTCTGGGCTCCTCACCATCAGAAGGACATGGAGGGCCTGGAGCGAGTGCAGAGAAGGGCAACCAGGCTGGGGAAGGGGCTGGAGGGCAAATCCTCTGAGGAGCAGCTGAGGGAGCTGGGGGTGTTGAGCCTGGAGAAGAGGAGGCTGAGGGGAGACCTTCTCCCCACCTGCCCTGCCCTGCCAGGAGGGTGCAGAGAGGTGGGCGCTGGTCTCTTCAGCCAGGGGCCAGGAGCTGGGACAAGGGGCACTGGGCTCAAGCTGGGCCAGGGCAGGCTCAGCTCAGCTGGGAGGGCAAAGTTCTTCCCTGGCAGAGTTGTGGGGCTGTGGCACAGGCTGCCCAGGGAGGGGCTGAGTCACCCCCTGGGTGTGTTGAACAGAGGGGAGATGAGGTGCTCAGGGATCTGGTTTAGCTTAGGATGGGAATGGTTGGACTTGAGCATCCTAAAGGGCTTTTCTAACCCAGTGATGCTGTGACTCTGTGTGGGTGGGCAGGAGGGGCTGGGACACCTCCTGGGGCAGAGCCTGGGTGAGCTGCCTCACCCTTGCCCCCCTCCCCCTCCCAGGTGTGGAGCATCACCTACCACAGCTGGCTGACCTTCGTGCTGCTGCTCTGGGCCTGCTTCATCTGGACAGTGCGGAACCGGCAGCACTTCGCCATGCTCTGCTCGCCCTTCCTCCTCCTCTACGGCCTGGCTCTCTGCAGCCTGCAGTACATCTGGGCCATGGACCTGACCCCCGAGCTGCCCACCCGTGTCAGCTCCATGAGCCTCGAGCAGCTGGGGCTGGTGCACCCCAAATACCCCTGCTTGGTCCTGGGGGCTAAGGTGGGTCTGGGGTTGGGTGGGTCTGGGGTCGGGCGGGTGTCCCCCTCATCCTCCTCCTGCTGCCATCCCCACTGGCTCCCGGCTGTCCCCACTCACCCCCTGTCCCCCACAGCTCCTGCTCACCCTCACCTTCTGGCTGCTGCTGCGGCAGTTCGTTAAGGAGAAGCTGCTAACGAGGAGGTGCCCGACCACCCCTCTCCTGGAGGTGACCGTCTCGGATGCAGGTGAGGGGCTGGGGACCCTGCCCCGGGCTGAGCATCCCGGGGTGCGGGAGCTGGGGACACACAGAGCATCCCCTGCCCAGCTGCCTGGCCCCCCTGCCCCAGGGCTGAGCATCCCTGGGGTGCAGGGAGCTGGAGTCAGGCAGCAGGAGGCATCCCCCTGCCCAGCTGCCTGTAGCCCCTCACTGCCCTGGGGCTGAGCATCCCCAGGGTGCAGGAGCTGGGGTTGGGGGACACACACACAGGCACATCCCCTGCCCATAGCCCCTCCCTGCCCCGGGCTGAGCATCCCAGGTGCAGGGAGCTGGGGTTAGGGAGGGAGGGGGCATCCCCCTGCCCAGCTGCCTGTAGCCCCCTCCCTGCCCTGGGGCTGAGCATCCCTGGGGTGCAGGGAGCTGGGGGACACACACAGGAGCATCCCCCTGCCCAGCTGCCTGTAGCCCCCTCCCTGCCTCAGGGCTGAGCATCCCCAGGGTGCAGGGAGCTGGGCTTGGGGAGGGAGGGGGCATCCCCCTGCCCAGCTGCCCGCAGCCCCCTCCCTGCCCCGCAGAGCCCAGCCGGCAGCAGGACGTGCTGAAGGCGCTGGGGGCGCTGGTGCGGGATTTCTATGCCAAGTACTGGATCTGTGTCTGCGCCGGGATGTTCATCGTGGTGAGCTTCGCCGGGCGCCTCGTCGTCTACAAGATCGTCTACATGTTCCTCTTCCTCCTCTGCCTCACCCTCTTCCAGGTAAGGGGGTGCTCGGGTCCCCAGGGCCCCCCTCCCTGGCCCCAGCCCCAGGGGTGGTCCAGGCTCGGGGTCCCCATCCCCAGGGGTGGTCCTGACTTCAGCATCCCTCTCCCCCATCCCCTCTCCCCCATCCCCTCTCCCCCATCCCCTCTCCCCCATCCCCTCTCCCCCATCCCCTCTCCCCCCAGGTGTACTACAGCCTGTGGCGCAAGGTGCTGAAGGGCTTCTGGTGGCTGGTGGTGGCCTACACCATGCTGGTGCTCATCGCCATCTACACCTTCCAGTTTGAGGACTTCCCCATGTACTGGAGGAACTTGACGGGTCTCACCGATGAGCAGTGAGTGGCCCTGACCTGCTGTGGGGTCCCTGCCACCGCCAGCCCCGTGGTGGCACCAGGGCACGGCCAAGGGATGCGTTGCACCTGGGGAAACTGAGGCACGGGGGTTGAACCCTGGTGAGCCGGCTTGGCGCCCGTGCGGGGTGGGCTGGATGTGGCCCCATGCTGACCCTCCCCTCCCTTCCCAGGCTGGGTGACCTGGGCCTGGAGCAGTTCAGCGTCTCCGAGCTCTTCTCCAGCACCCTCATCCCGGGCTTCTTCCTCCTGGCCTGCATCCTCCAGCTCCACTACTTCCACCGCCCCTTCATGCACATCACCGACCTGGAGCACGTTCCCTCTGCCACCCCGCCGCGCTGCCACATCCCCAGGTAGGGCCCCGTGCTGGGCTGACCCCCACCTGCACCCAGACCCCCCCGTACCCCCAGGCCTGCCCTGTCCCCTCCTCCCCACAGGCCTGAGGAGCTGCATGGCAGTCGGCTGCTGCGGGGTGCAGCCACTGCTGAGAGTGCTGGGACTGGTGACTCTGACACCGCATCACAGGGTACTGGGGGTACTGGGGTGGGATGGGGTGTCCTCCGTGCCAGGGAGGGGCTGGGAAGAGGGTGTGGAGATGGATTTGGGGTGTCCTCTCGGTTTGGGGGGTGGGGATGGGTTGGGGTGTGGAGATGGTTTGGGGTGTCCTTCAAATGGAGATGGATTTGGGGTGCCCTCTGGGTTTGGGGGGATGAGGATGGGTTGGGGTGTGCCTTCAAATGGAGATGGATTTGGGGTGTCCTCTGAGTCTGGAGAGATGGGGATGGTTTGGGGTGTCCTTCAAATGGAGATGGATTTGGGGTTTCCTCTGAGTCTGGGGAGATGGGGATGAGTTGGGGTGTCCTTCAAATGGAGATGGATTTGGGGTGCCCTCTGAGTCTGGGGAGATGGGGATGAGTTGGGGTGTCTTTCAAATGGAGATGGATTTGGGGTGCCTTCTGGGTTTGAGGAGATGGGGATGAGTTGGGGTGTCCTTCAAATGGAGATGGATTTGGGGTGCCTTCTGGGTTTGAGGAGATGGAGATGAGTTGGGGTGTCTTTCAAATGGAGATGGATTTGGGGGGTCGTCTGAGTCTGGGGAGATGGGGATGGGTTGGGGTGTTCTTCAAATGGAGATGGATTTGGGGGGTCGTCTGAGTCTGGGGGTGTGGGGATGGGTTGGGGTGTCCTTCAAACCAGGATGATGCCTGGACGGTGCTGGGATGGGTCGGAGCATCCTCTGAGCCAGGAAAGGGCTGGGGGAGCGCAAGGGATGGGTTGGGGCACCCTGAGAGTGTGGGAGGGGAAGGGATGGGGTGTCCTCCAAGCGAGGGAGGTTGTGGGGATGGATTGGGGTGATCTCCATGTGTGGGGGTGCCCGTGACGTTCCGTGTCCCCACAGCACCCACCAAATGGGGGCTGGTGCTGGAGCGCCTGATCGTGCTGGGCTGGACCTTCTCGGACACGCTGACCCGTGGGCAGGTCTTCCTGGGGCGTCTGCTGGAGCTCCACATCCTCAAGCTGGTGGCCCTCTACACCGTCTGGGTGGCCTTGCAGGAGGTACCAGCCCCGGGTCCTCGGGAGGTGGGTGGGTGGGGGGCACCCCGAGGGTGCTGACGCTGCCCCGCTCCCCCAGGTATCGCTGATGAACTTCTTGCTGGTGCTGCTGTGGGCTCTGGCCATGCCCTACTGCCGCTTCCGCCACATGGCCTCCTGCCTCTCCACCGTCTGGACCTGCATCATCATCGTCTGCAAGATGCTCTACCAGCTCAAGATCGTCGACCCCCACGAGTACTCCAGCAACTGCACCCAGGTGGGCGCCTGGGTGGCTGTGCTGGGGGCAATGGGGGTCAGGGAGGGGGTGGGGGGGGATACCTGGTTCTTGGGGGGTTCCCCAGGTGGAGGTGGGGTGTGGAGGTGGAGTTGAGGGGTGTTGATGCCTGTTGGTGGTTCCTATTGCAGCCCCAACTCAACAGCACCAACCTGAGCCCGGAAGAACTCGGCAACTCCACCCTGTACCGGGGCCCCGTGGACCCTGCCCACTGGTTCGGCATCCGCAAGGGGTACCCCAACCTGGGCTACATCCAGGTGGGCAGGGGGACCGTGGGGGTGGGATGCTCGGTCACATGCTGTGGTCCTGAGTGTCCCATGGGGATGGGATGCTCGGTGACATGCCGTGGTCCTGAGTGTCCCACGGGGATGGGATGCTCGGTGACATGCCGTGGTCCTGAGTGTCCCACGGGGATGGGATGCTCAGCAGTGTGCCGTGGTCCTGAGCACCCTGTGGGGATGGGATGCTCAGCAGTGTGCCGTGGTCCTGAGCACCCTGTGGGGATGGGATGCTCAGCAGTGTGCCGTGGTCCTGAGCACCCTGTGGGGATGGGATGCTCAGCAGTGTGCCGTGGTCCTGAGTGTCCCACAGGAATGGGATGCTCAGCAGTGTGCCGTGGTCCTGAGCACCCTGTGGGGATGGGATGCTCGATGACAGGCCATGGTCCTGAGTGTCCCATGGCGGTGGGATGCTTGATGACGTGCTGTGGTCCTGAGCACCCCATCCCTTCCCCCAGAACCATCTCCTGGTGCTGCTGCTGCTGGTGCTGGAGGCGGTGGTGTACCGGCGCCAGCAGTACTACCGCAAGCAGCACCAGCTGGTGGCGCCTGTCACCGAGACCATCTTCGAGGACATCTCCCACCAGCACCTGGACAGCGGCCTCGCCCCCTGCGCCAAATACTTCCTCAACTACTTCTACTACAAGTTCGGCTTGGAGGTGGGGAGCAGGCGCTGGGGGAATGAGGGGGTTGGGCTGGAAGGGGGGTCCCAGTTTTGGTGCTGAGCTTCTGTGTCCTCCCCTCACCCCCAGATCTGCTTCCTGATGATGGTGAACGTGATCGGGCAGCGGATGAACTTCCTGGTGATCCTGCACGGCTGCTGGCTGGTGGTCATCCTGACCCGGCGCCGGCGGGCTGCCATCTCCCGCCTCTGGCCCAAGTACTGCCTCTTCCTCGTCATCTTCCTCCTCTACCAGTACCTGCTCTGCGTGGGCATGCCACCCGCCCTCTGCGTGGGTAAGGGGGGCTGAGGGGGGTGTCCGTCCTTTGAGGGGTGTCAGGGAGGTGGGGGATACTGTGAGCGGGCTGGCTGTCCTGGGTGAGGGGCTGGAGGGGGCTGTGGGAGGCCATGGGGGTCACCTGTCCTTTGAGGGGTGTCAGGAGGTGGGGGGTACCATGTGGGTAGGCTGGCTGCCCCATGGTGAGGGGCTGGGGGGGCATGGGGGTCACCCGTCCTTTGAGGGGTGCTGGGGAGGTGGGGGATACCGCGTGGGCAGGCTGGCTGCCCTGGGTGAGCGGATGGGGGGTCACCTATCCTTTGAGGGGTGTCAGGGAGGTGGGGGATACTGTGTGGGCAGGCTGGCTGCCCTGGATGAGGGCTGGGGGGTCACCCATGCTTTGAGGGGTGTCGGGGAGGTGGGGATACCATGTGGGCAGGCTGGCTGCCCTGGGTGAGGGGCTGGGGGATCTGGGGCTGGGGGGCGGGCCATGGGAGGCTGGGGGTCACCTATCCATTGAGGGATATTGGGGAGGTGGGGGATACTGTGTGGGCAGGCTGGCTGCCCCTGGTGAGGGGCTGGGGGGTTTGGCATCCAGCATCCCTGCTGCCCCCCAGACTACCCGTGGCGCTGGAGCCGGGCCCTGCCCATCAACTCAGCGCTCATCAAGTGGCTCTACTTGCCAGACTTCTTCGTGGCCCCCAAATCCACCAACCTCATCAGTGAGTAGCCCCCAGCTCTGAGCATCCCCCTGCCCGTGGGGTACCCCAGCTCTGAGCATCCCCCTGCCCCTGCCCATGGGGTACCCCAGCTCTGAGCATCCCCTGCAACCCCCCGCCCATGGGGTGCTCCAGCTCTGAGCATCCCCCTGCCCGTGGGGTACCCCAGCTCTGAGCATCCCCCTGCCCCTCACAGCCCCCTGCGCATGGGGTACCCCAGCTCTGAGCATCCCCCTGCCCGTGGGGTACCCCAGCTCTGAGCATCCCCCTGTCCCTCACAGCCCCCTGCCCGTGGGGTACCCCAGCTCTGAGCATCCCTTGGCCCCTCACAGCCCCCTGCCCGTGGGGTACCCCAGCTCTGAGCATCCCCCTGCGTGTGGGGTACCCCAGCTCTGAGCATCCCCCTGCCCCTCGCAGTCCCCTGCCCGTGGGGTACCCCAGCTCTGAGCATCCCCCTGCCCGTGGGGTACCCCAGCTCTGAGCAGCCCCTTGCCCTCAGCATCCCCCTGCCCGTGGGGTACCCCAGCTCTGAGCATCCCCCTGCCCCTCAGCAGCTCCCTGCCCGTGGGGTACCCCAGCTCTGAGCATCCCCCTGCCCCTCGCAGCCCCCTGCCCGTGGGGTACCCCAGCTCTGAGCATCCCCCTGCCCGTGGGGTACCCCAGCTCTGAGCATCCCTGTGCTCCTGACAGCCCCCTGCCCGTGGGGTACCCCAGCTCTGAGCATCCCCCTGCCCGTGGGGTACCCCAGCTCTGAGCAGCCCCTTGCCCTCAGCATCCCCCTGCCCGTGGGGTACCCCAGCTCTGAGCAGCTCCCTGCCCGTGGGGTACCCCAGCTCTGAGCATCCCCCTGCCCGTGGGGTACCCCAGAAAGGAAGAGCACTGGGGGGAGGGGGAGCGCTTGGTGAAGGCTACACCCCCAAAGAAGAGAGCCTTGTCGGGGGGCCCCCCACATCCCCTTTTGAGCGAGGGTCCATGGCATCCCCGTGCCCCCCCTGTGGTGAGCCCTGTGCCCGCAGATGACTTCGTGCTGCTGCTGTGTGCAGCCCAGCAGTGGCGGGTGTTCGAGGCCGAGCGCACCGAGGAGTGGCTGCGGGCAGCGGGGGACAACGCCGACCGCCCGGACCTGGCCCGGGACCCCCACAACCCCACACCCAACTTCATCCACTGCCGGTGGGTGCCCGTCACCCGGGGCTGGCGGTGGGCTGGGAATACCTGGGGGCCGTGAGGGTGGGACCCCCTCCGCATCCTGGGATGGACCCCTTGGGGTATGGGGCAGGGTGGGGACGCCCAGGCAGTGGGACTGGGATCCCTGAGGATGGGACCACACCAGCACTGGGACCCCTTTGGGCCAGGGAAGCCCATCAGGGCACCACCAGAGCTGGGTCAGGACCCCCTGCCACTCGCATGGTACCCCCAAGACTCGGACAGGGGCACCCTGAGGTGGTGCTGGGACCCCTGGGGAGATGCAGCAGTCCAGGACACCCCTGGTGATGGTGCAGCACCCCACCCCAAGCACCAGCACCCCATAGATTTGACCTGCGTAGACTGAGCCAAGCCATTTGACACCCAGGATATGGCTGACTCAGGGACTGGGACCATACTGGTTTGACTGGGGGGGTGTGTGGGGAGAGGAGGGGGTGTGTAGCACCTTGCTGCACCCCAAAACCAATCGGTGCCAAGCGTGGGTAGTGGAAAGGGGAACAGGAACCCTGCTCTGAGCTCCCCCATCTCCCAGGTCCTACCTGGACATGGTGAAGGTGGTGGTCTTCCGCTACCTCTTCTGGTTCGTGCTGGTGGTGGTCTTCATCACCGGGGCCACCCGCATCAGCCTCTTCGGCCTGGGCTACCTGCTGGCCTGCTTCTACCTGCTGCTCTTCGGCACTGCCATGCTGCGCAAGCCGGCCCGGGCCCGCCTGGTGCTCTGGGACTGCCTCATCCTCTACAACATCACCGTCATCATCTCCAAGAACATGCTGTCGGTGAGGGGCTGCCGGGGCCCTGGCCCAGCCCCGGGCTCCCCGGGGGGCTGCTCCGTGGGGAAGGGGCTGGACCCCACCTTGCCCTGTCCCCCTGGCGAACCCTGGGCTCTGCCCTCTCCTTCCACAGCTCCTCTCGTGCGTCTTCGTGCAGCAGATGCAGAGCAACTTCTGCTGGGTGATCCAGCTCTTCAGCCTGGTCTGCACCGTCAAGGGATACTACGACCGTGAGTCGCCAGCCTGGGGGGAGGAGGAGGAAGAGGAGGGGCTGCAGGGGAGGGGGGCTTCCCTGCCTGAGCTGGTAGGGTTGAGGAGATGGGGGGGAGGGGTCTGGTTTGGACTTCTGCTTGACCTGCCTGCATCTCTGCCTGCCAGCCAAGGAGATGGGCAAGGACCAGGACTGCTCGCTGCCCGTGGAGGAGGCGGGCATCATGTGGGACAGCATCTGCTTCTTCTTCCTCCTGCTCCAGCGCCGCATCTTCCTCAGCTACTACTACTTGCACGTCATGCTGGACCTCCAGGCCTCTGCCCTGCAGGCTTCCAGGTGGGGATGGGGTGCTGGAGGGTCCCCGTGGGTGTTTGGGGGGTGGTGCATCCCCCTCACCCTCCCCCTGTGCCCGCAGGGGGGTCGCTCTGTTCAAGGCCAGCACCCTGAAGAGCATACGGTCCCACCAGCAGGCAGAGAAGAAGTCTCTGGCTCAGCTGAAGCGGCAGTGAGTGGGTTTTGGGGGGCCCCCCCCGTGTGTGGGTGGGATGGAGGGGTGGGGGGTGGTGTGGTGAGGTGGGGGGAGCGGGTGTGCAGCGTCCTCTGCCTGGCAGGATGGAGCGGATCCGAGCCAAGCAGGAGAAGTACCACCAGGAGCGGCAGCCCCGCAGCCACGGCCAGGGGCAGGATGAGGCCAGGCAAGGTTAGAGCTGGGGAGGGGGTCACGGGGGTCCCATCCTGCCCAGTCCTTCCCCCCTACCCCTCTCTGGGCACAGCAGGGTGGCTGTGACCCATCGCTGCTGCTCGTCACAGTGGAGCCCCAGGGTGTGTTGCGGTGAACCCCCTTCCCTGTCCCTCTGGCTCCCCCCCAAACCCCAGGGGAGGGTGCACCGAGCGCAGCCGTTCTCAGCCCGTCTCCATCTGCTGTTCCACAGCGCCCAGCAGCCCAGCAGACCCTTCCCAGCTGAGGGAGCGGTGGTGGAGGCCATGGTTAGACCACGCCTCAGGTACAGCCCCAGCACGGGGTGCAGCCCCTCAGCAGGGTCCCTCCAGACCACTAACACCCGTGGGGAGCGGTGGTGATGGCGCTTTAGGCGAGGTGACACCCTGCATGTCCCTTGTCCCCATCCCCAGGGCACTAACCAGGGCTTCTCCTCTTCCCAACGCCAACGGGGCTGGGTTGGCATCACTGGCACCGGTCGCTTCCCATCACCAGTGCTGGGGGAACTGGCCTGCAATGTGAGGGGTGGGGGGGTTGAGCCGCTGACCCCTGATGTCCCTAGCGGGGATCCCCATGGGTGTCCTCAGCATCACCGAAGGGCAGTGGGGAGGTGGCAGTGGCTTGGCCATGCGCCTGGGGCACCCTGTGGTGCCTGGGCTCTGGCCATGCTGGGGCACCCCTGTTGCTCTGGCTCTGGCTGTGCCGGGGGCACCCCATGCCAGGGATCTGGCTGTGCTGGGGCACCCTGTGGTGCCCTGGCTCTGGCCGTGCGCCTGGGGCATCCCTGTTACCCTGGCTCTGGCTGTGCCAGGATGCCCCATGCCAGGGATCTGGCTGTGCCTGGGGCACCCCATGGTGCCATGGTGCCCTGGCTCTGGCTATGCCAGGACACCCCATGCCAGGGATCTGGCCATGCCTGGGGCACCCCTGTTGCTCTGGCTGTGGCTGTGCCAGGACACCCCATGCCAGGGATCTGGCCATGCCTGGGGCACCCCTGTTGCCCTGGCTATGGCTGTGCCTGGGGCACCCCATGCCAGGGCTCTGGCTGTGCCCGGGGCACCCCATGCCAGGGCTCTGGCTGTGCTGGGGCACCCTGTTGCCCTGGCTCTGGCCATGCCTGGGGCACCCTGTGCCAGGGCTCTGGCCGTGCTGGGACACCCGTTGCCCTGGCAGTGCTGCACTCTGGGGAGTACTTCCTCTTTGAGTCGGACAGCGAGGAGGAAGAGGAGGCAGCGGTGCCAGAGGAGCCACGGCCGGGCGGGCAGAGTGCCTTCCAGGTGGGCACGGTTGGGGTGCTGGGGAAGAGGGGTGTGTGTGTGTGTGTGTGTGGGGGGTCTCACAGCACCTACGTGGTGCTGACAGCCTCTCCCTGCCCCCCATCACCCCCCAGCTCGCCTACCAAGCCTGGGTGACCAACACCAGGACAGCGCTGCGGCGGCAGGAGCAGCTGGGGTCACCCGGGGCTGAGCCCGCTGCAGGTGGGTCTGGGTCACCCCAAAACGTGGAGGGGGGGCACACAGCCTTACCCCACCCCCACTGTTGGCAGTGGCATCCCATAATGGGGCATTGCCCCGTTGGGGTCCTAGGGAGGGGGTGTGTAGTGGGGGGGTGGGGGGTGGTTCTCTGATGGCTGAGATTGGGTTGGGCACCCATGGTGGGTTTAAGGTGATGGGAGGTGGTGAGACCCCTTGGGGGAGATAACCCCCATGGCGGGGGCTGACTGGGCACCCATGGTGGGTTTAAGGTGATGGGGTGGGAGACCCCACATGGGCACCAGAAATAACCCCATGGGGGGGGCTGACTGGGTACCCATGGTGGGTTTAAGGTGATGGGGGGTGGTGAGACCCCTCTGTGGGGGCCAGAAACAACCCCAATGGGGGGGCTGGCTGGGCACCCATCGTGGGTTTAAGGTGATGGGGGGGGGCAGAAATAACCCCCATGGAAGGGGGGGCTGGCTGGGCACCCATGGTGGGTTTAAGGTGATGGGGGGTGATGAGACCCCTTTGGGGGGCAGAAATAACCCCAATATGGGTGGGGGGAGGCTGACTGGGTACCCATGGTGGGTTTAAGGTGATGGGGGGTGATGAGACCCCACTGTGGGCACCAGAAATAACCCCCATGGGGGGGTGCTGACCAGGCACCCATGGTGGGTTTAAGGTGATGGGGGGTGATGAGACCCCTTTGGGGGGGCAGAGATAACCCCCATGGAAGGGGGTGCTGACCAGGCACCCATGGTGGGTTTAAGGTGACGGGGGGTGATGAGACCCCTTTGGGGGGGCAGAAATAACCCCAATATGGGGGGGACACCCCTGACCCTTTTCAGGGGCCGGTGGAGGAAGGGCAGAGGAGGTGGCAGCACCCGAAGGGGCCGAAGGCCAGGCGGAGGCAGAGGAGGAGGAGGAAGGCTCTGGTAGGCGGGTGCTGATGGATGGGGGGGGGGGATTGTTGCTGTTGTTGGCGAGGGCCGGGTGTGCAGTGCCCCCCCCGGGGTGTGTGTGTGTTTGCCCCCCGCAGGGCGGGTCCGCGCGCTGGAGCGGGCGCTGGGCACGCTGCGGTTCCTGGGGGTGCTGGGCTGCGCCGCGCTCGACGGGCTCACCCAGTGGCTGGGCGCCTGCACCCGGCAGCACGCCGACATGGCCTCGGTCCTGCGCCTGGAGAGACACGTCCTCACCCGCCGCCTGGCCGCGGTCAGACCCCGGGGGGGCCACAGGCACTGGGGAGGGGGGACGGGCTGGGGGCACCTTCCCCTCCCTCCCTCTTCCCCTTCCCCTCCCTCCCCTTCCCCTTCCCTCCCTCCCTCTTCCCCCTTCCCCTCCCTCCCTCTTCCCCCTTCCCCTCCCTCCCTCTTCCCCCTTCCCCTTCCCCTCCCTCTCTCTTCCCCTTCCCCTCCCTCCCTCTTCCCCCTTCCCCTCCCTCCCTCTTCCCCCTTCCCCTCCCTCCCTCTTCCCCCTTCCCCTCCCTCCCTCTTCCCCCTTCCCCTCCCTCCCTCTTCCCCCTTCCCCTTCCCCTCCCTCTTCCCCCTTCCCCTTCCCCTCCCTCTTCCCCTTCCCCTTCCCCTCCCTCTTCCCCTTCCCCTTCCCCTCCCTCTTCCCCCTTCCCCTTCCCCTCCCTCTTCCCCTTTCCCCCTTCCCCTCCCTCTTCCCCCTTCCCCCGTCCCCTCCCTCTTCCCCCTCCCCCGTCCCCTCCCTCTTCCCCCTCCCCCGTCCCCTCCCTCTTGCTCCCTTTCCCCCTTGGTGGCAGCCCCCTCCCCCCCCCCCAAGCTCCCCTTCCCCCGAGGTGGCAGCCCCCGCCACCAAGCTCCCCTTCCCCTCCTCTCCCCTTCCCCCCTGCCCACTGTAGTAAGAGGACACGGTGACAGCCCCCTCAACACCACTAAACCACACCCCCCCCCCCAAACACCACTAAAGCCCCCCCTCAACTCTGCCCACTGCAGGGAAAGGATGTATGGGGTGGGGGCAGCCCCACCTAAGCTCCCCTTAACCTCCCCCCCGCCCCCAACCCATCATAGGGAGAGGATGTGATGGCAGCCCCCAAAGCCCCCCTAAACCACACCCCCCCCCAAACCACCCCCCCAACCCTTCCCACAGTAGAGATAGGATGTGGTGGCAGTACCCCCAAACCCCACTAAACCCCCCCAGCCCTGCCCATCACAGAGATAGGATGTGGTGGCAGCCCCCCCAAGCCCCCTAACCTCCCCCCAGCCCTGCCCACAGTAGAGATAGGATGTGGTGGTAGCCCCCCCAAACCCCACTAACCCCTGCCCCCAGCCCTGCCCATCACAGGGACAGGATGTGGTGACAGCCCCCAAAACCCCCTAAACCACCCCCCCAGCCCTGCCCACAGTAGAGATAGGACGTGGTGGTAGCCCCCCAAAACCCCACTAAACCCCCCCCAGCCCTGCCCATCACAGGGACAGGATGTGGTGAGAGCCCCCAAAACCCCCTAAACCACCCCCCAGCCCTGCCCACAGTAGAGATAGGACGTGGTGGTAGCCCCCCAAAACCCCACTAAACCCCCCCCCAGCCCTGCCCATCACAGGGACAGGATGTGGTGGCAGCCCCCCCAAACCCCACTAACCTCCCCCCCGCCCATGGCAGGGGGAGGACGTGCACCGCGGGCTGCTGGATGAGCTGTACCTGCCCCCGTCGGATGAGCCCCCCGAGGAGCTGAGCCCACAGGGGGGCAGGGGCTCAGGGCCCCCCAACGGCGTCGCTTCCAGGCAGGTGCATAGAGACCCCCGCCCCGAGGGGGGCTGGGGGGCTGCGGGCGGGGGCTGATGGGCACGGGGGGCTCACATCCCCTCCCCCTCTTCCCTTCCCCATGCCATCCTCAGGGGGAAGAAGGAGCCGCCCCCGCTGTGGAGGGATGCCCCCTGCCCGCTGGCAGCCAGGAGCCTGTGCCGGGCTGGGGGTCCCAGGAGGACGTGGATGGGTCCCAGGAGCTGCTGGCGCTGCCCCAGAACCGGAGCCGGACGGCCAGCGAGCTGCTCCTGAGCAGGTACAGGGATGGGGGGCTGGGGGGGCTTGGGGGGTCACAGGGCTGGCTGCTCCTCAGCAGGTACAGGGATGGGGGGCTGGGGGGGGCTTGGGGGGGTCACAGGGCTGGCTGCTCCTCAGCAGGTACAGGGATGGGGGGCTGGGGGAGGGCTTGGGGGGGTCACAGGGCTGGCTGCTCCTCAGCAGGTACAGGGATGGGGGGCTTGGGGGGGCTCAGGGCTGGCTGCTCCTCAGCAGGTACAGGCATGGGGGGCTTGGGGGGGGGCTTGAGGGGGGCTCAGGGCTGGCTGCTCCTCAGCAGGTACAGGGATGGGGGGTTGGGGGGGGGCTTGAGGGGGTCTGAGGGCTGGCTGCTCCTCAGCAGGTACAGGGATGGGGGGCTTGGGGGGTCACAGGGCTGGCTGCTCCTCAGCAGGTACAGGCATGGGGGGCTGGGGGGGGCTTGGGGGGGCTCAGGGCTGGCTGCTCCTCAGCAGGTACAGGCATGGGGGGCTGGGGGGGCTGAGGGCTGGCTGCTCCTCAGCAGGTACAGGCATGGGGGGCTTGGGGGGGGCTTGGGGGGGCTCAGGGCTGGCTGCTCCTCAGCAGGTACAGGCATGGGGGGCTTGGGGGGGCTGAGGGGGGCTCAGGGCTGGCTGCTCCTCAGCAGGTACAGGCATGGGGGGCTTGGGGGGCTTGGGGGGGTCACAGGGCTGGCTGCTCCTCAGCAGGTACAGGGATGGGGGGCTGGGAGGGGGCTTGGGGGGGCTCAGGGCTGGCTGCTCCTGAGCAGGTTACAGGGCTGGGGGGTCTCAGGGCTGGCTCCTCAGCAGGTACAGGGATGGGGGTGGGTGAGCTTTGGGGGACTCTGAGGGCTGGCTCACCCCCTGCACCCCCCAGGCGCCTGTACTTTGCCGAGCTGGAGGTCTCAGAGCAGTTCTACCAGTCCCACAACCGGCTCCTGAAGCTGCTGCTGGCCACCTACGGCTGCGTGGCCGCCCACTCCGAGCTGCTCTGCTACTTCGTCATCATCCTCAACAACATGGTCACCGCCTCCGTCCTGTCCCTCTTCCTCCCCATCCTCGTCTTCCTCTGGGCCATGCTCTCCATCCCCCGGCCCACCAAACGCTTCTGGATGACTGCCATCATCTTCACCGAGGTGGGCAAGGGGGGTTGGGGTGGGGTGGGTTGGGTGGCCAAGGGGGATGATGCCACCCTTGGTTGCCACCCGCTGACCTCCCCCCACCCCCCCAAATGTCCTTGCAGGTCACGTTGGTGGTGAAATACCTCTTCCAGTTTGGGTTCTTCCCCTGGAATGGCTACGCCATGCTGGTGCGCAACGAGGGCAAGCCCTTCTTCCCACCCCGCATCCTGGGCCTGGAGAAGACCGAGCGCTACATCAAGTATGACCTGGTCCAGCTCCTGGCCCTGTTCTTCCACCGCTCCCTGCTGCTGGTGAGCACTGGGAGGGGGCACGGGCAGCGGATGGGGGGTGTCAGTGGGAGCTGGAGGTGATGGGGGGCTCTCCCGGAGGGTGCTTGGGGAGCTTGGGTTTGGGTTCTACCCATTGCTGGGTGGATGCAGGATGAGGAGGGGGTGAGGGCAGGCACTCATTGCTGGGTGGATGTGGGATGGTGGGGTGAGGAGGGGGTGAGGTAAGGCACCCATTGCTGAATGGATGTGGGATGAGGAGGGGAGGAAGTAAGGCACCCATTGCTGGGTGGATGTGGGATGATGGGGTGAGGAGGGGGTGAGGTAAGGCACCCATTGCTGGATGGATGTGGGATGAGGAGGGGAGGAAGTAAGGCACCCATTGCTGGGTGGATGCAGGATGAGGAGGGGGTGAGGGCAGGCACCCATTGCTGGGTGGATGTGGGATGATGGGGTGAGGAGGGGGTGAGGTAAGGCACCCATTGCTGGGTGGATGTGGGATGGTTGGGTGAGGAGGGGGTGAAGGCAGGCACCCATCGCTGGGTGGATGTGGGATGGTTGGGTGAGGAGGGGATGAACTAAGGCACCCATTGCTGGGTGGATGCAGGATGATGGGGTGAGGAGGGGAGGAAGTAGGGCACCCATTGCTGGGTGGGTGCAACGGGAGCTCATGGCGCAGGATGATGGGGGTGTGCATGGGGGTGAGGTGTGTGGTTGGGGGCGTGTAAGGACCTCCCCATCCTCCCTGACCGCTCTCCTCTCCAGTCCTATGGTCTGTGGGACCACGAGGAAGACCCCTTCCCCAAGAAGAAGGCAGAGGTAGAGCAGGCGGAGGATGAGGAAGAGGAGGAGAGGCGGGAGGAAGCAGCTCCCTCACCGCCAGCAGTGGGTGAGGAAGGGACGGAGGCAGCGCTGGCAGAGCCAGGGGCACCGGGTGCAGCCACGGAGCCCCAGGGGGATGTCACGGGGCAGGAAGAGGGGCCCAGCACCACCCAGCTCCGCTTCAGGAGGAAGAGGAGGCGGGGGATGAAGCAGCCGGAGGCGGTTGTAGAGGAAGGTGAGTGATGGTCCCCAGCCCTTGTTACCCTGGCAAGGGGTGAGGCTGGTGTCCCTCGGGGAAGGATGAGGAGCCTCAGGTCAGGATGCACCCCCATGGGGCAGGAAGAGGGCCCTCAGGGCAGGATGCACCCCCACGGGGCAGGGTGAGGACTCCCATGGGGCAGGATGCACCCCCATGGGGCAGGAGGAGGGCTCTTGGGGCAGGATGAACTCCCACAGGGCAGGGTGAGGACTCCCATGGGGCAGGATGCACCCTCACGGGGCAGGATGAGGACCCCCTCAGGGCAGGAGGATGAGGCGCCTTGGGGCAGGATGAGGCGCCTCGGGGCAGGATGCAGCCCCTGGGGGCAGGATGCATCCCTGCAGCACCCTGGTCTGTCTTCCATTCCAGAGGTCGGGGAGGAAGAAGAGGCGGAGGAGGAAGAGGATGGGGAGGAGGAAGAGGCGACGCAGAGCCACGCTCAGAAGAAGCTGAAGGCGCTCGGGCTGCGCCTCAAGCTGCTCTTCCTCACCACGTGAGTGTGCCCCGCGGGGGTTGGGGGGCTGCACCCCTCAGCCTCTCCTCACCCCCATCCCCACACATCCCAGGGTGCAGGACACGTACCGGCCGGTGCGCGGGTTCTTCCGCGCCATCCTGCACACCCAGCACCGCGCGGCCACCGACGTCTACGCCTTCATGTTCCTGGCCGACGTGGTTGACTTCATCATCAGCATCTTCGGCTTCTGGGCCTTCGGGGTGAGCAGGGTGGGGGGGGCAAAGCGGGGGTGCCCCTCGGGGTGCTGGCCAGCTGGCTCCCTGAGCAGGCTCAGGCTGGGCTCCCTGAGATCGACGCTGTAACTGGGAGGTCACACAGTAGGGGTGTTCACTGCACACAGGCGCACGGGGGGTCTCTCCTCCACAGGCATCCTTAGGCAGCACACCCACCTGACACTTATACAATAGATCAATGAATATTCAATCAACACCTACACATATTAAGTACCTGACCCCCCTGCTCTCACTGCTCATGCTAATTAGCTGATCAGTCCTTGGCGCTTGCGCAGATCCTTGTGGGCAGGGGTCTCTGGGAGGAAGGCTGTATGTCTTCCTCCTGCTGTACTTCCACCTGGAATGCGAGGGCCTGGCAAGCCTGCAGTGCCTCTGTCAGTCTGTGCTGGTTGATGTCCCTGTGAGGGCCCCATGGCGGGGTGTATTTCAGCCCTCTGTCTCTCTGGGTCGGAGACACACGGCGCGCCTCGGCTCTGCTCGCCCGCGGGAGCCGCCATGGGGTGACCCCATCCTGGCCTCAGATTCTTGCTGCCTTGTGCCTTTTTCCTCCAGTTAGCATGAAGTGATCACAGGGCCCTCTGCTAGGAGAGAGAAACAGACTTGTCATCCCTCCCCCCATCCCCCCATTCCCCCCACTAGACCATTTCCACACCACCATCTAGCTAAATTCCAAGCTCCATGCTATACCTGCTCCTGTACCCGCACAGCAGGGTGACCTCTCCTCTCCTCCTCCTCCATCCCCAGAAACACTCTGCAGCCGCTGATATCACCTCCTCCCTCTCGGATGACCAAGTGCCTGAGGCCTTCCTGGTGATGCTGCTCATCCAGTTCACCACCATGGTCATCGACCGCGCTCTCTACCTCCGCAAGACCGTGCTGGGCAAGCTCATCTTCCAGGTCATCCTGGTCTTCAGCATCCACTTCTGGATGTTCTTCATCCTGCCCGCCGTCACCGAGAGGTACCCAGCGTCCCTCCCCCTCCTGAGGATGCCCAGGAAGGGAGTGGCCTGGCCTGGCCTTTGGGGTGGTCCCTTGGTGTCCCCCAGTGCCTGTGGGGTGGCCGGAGGGGTGACAGCTCCCTCCCCACAGGCTCTTCAGCCTCAACACGGTGGCCCAGCTCTGGTACTTCATCAAGTGCATCTACTTCTCGCTCTCGGCGTACCCGCTGCGGGTACCCCACCCGCATCCTGGGCAACTTCCTCACCAAGAAATACAACCACCTCAACCTCTTCCTCTTCCAAGGGTACAGCTCGGGGCCAAGCGGACCCCCACCCCTCCCTGCAGACCCCTCCCCGGTCCCTCCCGGGGTGCCCAGGGCCAAGGGGACCCCCCTTTCCCCTCCTAGGGCACCTGGTGCCACGCAGACCCTCATCCCCCTGTACAGACCCACCTCCCATCCCCTCCTGGGGCGCCCGGGGCCAAGCAGACCCCCATCCCCCTGTGCAGACCCCGCCTGGAGCCAAGGGGACCCCCTCCTCCCCTCCCAGGGCACCTGGGGCCAAGCAGACCCCCATCCCCCTGTGCAGACGCCCCCCATTCCCTCCTGGAGTGCCCAGGGCCAAGCAGACCCCCATCCCCCTATGCAGACCCCCCTTACCCTCCCAGGGTGCCTGGGGCCAAGCAGGACCCCCACCCCCATCCCCTCCCGGGGCACTTGGGGCCAAGCAGACCCCCATCCCCCTGTGCAGACACCCCCTCCCCTCCTGGGGTGCCCAGGGCCAAGCAGACACCCCCCCCCCCCCAACTCCCCTCCCTTCCCAGGGCCAAGCAGAAACACACACACACCCCCCCCCATCCCATCCCGGGGTGCCCAGGGCCAAGCAGACCCCCCTCCTCTCCAGGGTTCTCTGGGGCCAAGCAGACCCCCATCCCCCCGTGCAGACCCCCCCACCCCTCCCAGGGCACCGAGGGTCAAGCAGACCCCCCCTCCCACCTCCCAGGGTGCCCAGGGCCAAGCAGACCCCTCCCCCTCCCCTCCTGGGGTGCCCAGGGCCAAGCAGACCCCCACCCCCCCATGCAGAACCCCCTCCCCTCCCGTCCTGGGGCCAAGCAGACCCCCATCCCCCCCATGCAGAACCCTCCTCCCCTCCTGGGGCCAAGCAGACCCCCACCCTGTCCCCCCCAGGATGCCCAGGGCCAAGCAGACCGCCACCCCACACCCCCCATCCCCCTGTGCAGACTCCCCCTCCCCTCCCGGGGTGCCCAGCGGGTGCCATACCAACCCCTTCTCCTTGTCCCCATCCCCCCTTTCCCCACCCCCCGCTCCAGGTTTCGGCTGGTGCCCTTCCTGGTGGAGCTTCGTGCCGTCATGGATTGGGTGTGGACAGACACCACCCTGTCCCTCTCCAACTGGATGTGTGTGGAGGACATCTACGCCAACATCTTCATCATCAAGTGCAGCCGCGAGACGGAGAAGGTACAGCCCTCTCCCCACCCCCCCACACCTCCCAGTAACCCCCTTGGGCCCTGGGGTCCCCCCAGAGCCCACCTGGCCCCCTTGCCTTACCCCTCCCCCTCCCCTTCCTCCAGAAATACCCGCAGCCCCGGGGGCAGAAGAAGAAGAAGATCGTGAAGTACGGCATGGGGGGGCTCATCATCCTCTTCCTCGTGGCCATCATCTGGTTCCCCCTGCTCTTCATGTCGCTGGTGCGCTCCGTGGTGGGTGTTGTCAACCACCCCATCGACGTCACCGTCACCCTCAAGCTGGGGGGTACGAGGTGAGGGTGCTGGGATGGGGGGAAGGGTGCTGAGGTGCCCAGCCTGGATGCTGGGGGTGGGGAAGGGGATGCTGGGGTGAAGGGGATGCTGAGGGTGGGGAAGGGGATGCTGAGGTGCCCAGCCTGGATGCTGGGGGTGGGGAAGGGGATGCTGAGGGTGGGGAAGGGGATGCTGAGGTGCCCAGCCTGGATGCTGGGGGTGGGGAAGGGGATGCTGGGGGTGGGGGAGGGTGGGGAGGGGATGCAGAGGTGCCCAGCCTGGATGCTGAGGGTGGGGAAGGGGATGCTGAGGGTGGGGAGGGGGATGCTGAGGTGCCCAGCCTGGATGCTGGGGGTGGGGAGGGATGCTGGGAGTGGGGAGGAGGGGATGCTGAGGGTGGGGAAGGGGATGCTGAGGTGCCCAGCCTGGATGCTGGGGGTGGGGAGGGGATGCTGGGAGTGGATGCTGGGGGTGGGGAGGAGGGGTGGGGAGGGGGATGCTGAGGTGCCCAGCCTGGATGCTGGAGGGTGGGGAAGGGGATGCTGAGGGTGGGGAGGGGGATGCAGAGGTGCCCAGCCTGGATGCTGGGGGTGGGGAGGAGGGGGATGCTGAGGGGTGGGGAGGGGGATGCTGAGGTGCCCAGCCTGGATGCTGGGGGTGGGGAGGGGGATGCTGGGAGTGGGGAGGAGGGGGATGCTGAGGGTGGGGAGGGGGGATGCTGAGGTGCCCAGCCCGGTTGCTGGGGGTGGGGAGGGGGATGCTGAGGTGCCCAGCCTGGATGCTGGGGGTGGGGAGGGGGATGCTGGGAGTGGGGAGGGGGATGCTGAGGTGCCCAGCCTGGATGCTGGGGGTGGGGAGGGGGATGCTGGGAGTGGGGAGGGGGATGCTGAGGGTGGGGAGGGGGGATGCTGAGGTGCCCAGCCCGGTTGCTGGGGGTGGGGAGGGGGATGCTGAGGTGCCCAGCCTGGATGCTGGGGGTTGGCAGGAGGAGGGGAGGGGGGGATGTGTGTGCCCCCTGCCCTGCTAACAGCTCCCCCCACCCCGCAGCCGCTGTTCACCATGAGCGCCCAGCAGCAATCCATCCAGCCCTTCACCCCCCAGGACTATGAGGCCCTCACCAAGCAGTTTGAGAGGCAGCCGGTAATCCCCCCCTCACCACCTCCCCATCCCCCTGGGTCCCCAGGGCTGTCATGGCCAGGGGTGCCCTGAGCTGGGGCTACCCCAATCTGAGGGTGCCCTGAGTTGGGGCTGCCCTGAGCTGGGTCTACCCCAATCTGGGGATGCCCTGAATTGGGGATGCCCTATTCTGAGGGTGCCCTGAGCTGGGGCTACCCCAATCTGAGAGTGCCCTGAGTTGGGGATGCCCCATTCTGACAGTACCCTGAGTTGGGGGTGCTCTGAGTTGGGGCTGCCCCAATCTGAGGGTGTCCCAAGCTGAGGGTGTCCTGAGTTGGGGATGGCCCGAGCTGGGGCTACCTCAATCTGAGGGTGCCCTGAACTGGGGATGCCCCATTCTGAGAGTGCCCTGAGCTGGGGCTACCCCAATCTGAGGGTACCCTGAGCTGGGGATGCCCCATTCTGACAGTACCCTGAGTTGGGGGTGCTCTGAGTTGGGGCTGCCCCAATCTGAGGGTGTCCCAATCTGAGGGTGCCCTGAACTAGGGGTGCCCTGAGCTGGGGCTACCTCAATCTGAGGGTGCCCTGAATTGGGGATGCCCCATTCTGAGAGGTGCCCTGAGCTGGGGCTACCCCAATCTGAGGGTACCCTGAGCTGGGGATGCCCCATTCTGACAGTACCCTGAGTTGGGGGTGCCCTGAGCTGGGGCTACCCCAATCTGAGGGTGCCCTGAGTTGGGGATGCCCCGATTCTGAATGTGCCCTGAGCTGGGGCTACCCCAATCTGAGGGTACCCTGAGCCGGGGTTACCCAGAGCTGTGGGTGCCCGGTGCTGGGTGCTGAGACCCGTCCCCCCGGCTCCCTCCCCAGGTCGCCATGCAGTTCATCACGCTGTACGGCTACGAGGACATCGTGACTGCGCGCATCGAGGGCAGCTCGGGCTCGCTCTGGAGCATCAGCCCCCCAGCCGGCAGCAGATGCGGCGGGAGCTGCAGAACGGCTCCTCCGCCATCACCCTGCGCCTCACCTGGACCTTCCAGAGGTACCCCTGGCTCCGGCACGGGGAGGGTACTGCTGTATCCCCCCTTCCCTCATCCCCTTCCCTCATCCTCATCCTCATCCCCTTCCCTCATCCTCATCCCCATCCCCTTCCCTCATCCTCATCCCCTTCCCTCATCCTCATCCCCTTCCCTCATCCTCATCCCCTTCCCTCATCCTCATCCCCTTCCCTCATCCCCTTCCCTCATCCTCATCCCCTTCCCTCATCCCCTTCCCTCATCCCCATCCCCTTCCCTCATCCTCATCCCCTTCCCTCATCCTCATCCCCTTCCCTCATCCTCATCCCCATCCCTCATCCCCTTCCCTCATCCCTCATCCCCATCCCTCATCCCCTTCCCTCATCCTCATCCCCTTCCCTCATCCTCATCCCCATCCCCTTCCCTCATCCCCATCCCCTTCCCTCATCCCCATCCCCTTCCCTCATCCCCTTCCCCCATCCCCTTCCCTCATCCCCTTCCCTCATCCCCTTCCCTCATCCCCTTCCCTCATCCCCTTCCCTCATCCCCATCCCTCATCCCCTTCCCTCATCCCCCTATCCCCCCATCCCCCCCATCCTCACGCCCCCTCCCCCCGCCCTGTGCGCGCAGGGACCTGGGCCGGGGTGGCACGGTGGAGCACACCTTCGACAAGCACACCAGCACCCTGCAGCCGGGCGCACCCCAGCGCCTGGAGCTGGCGCAGCTGCTGCAGGGCACCCGGGACACCCCGGTGTGAGTAGCCCTGGGGGGGCGGGCACCTCCCTCCCCTCCCCCTACCCTTCCCAGGCACATCCGGGTGGGGTATGGATGTGAACCCCCCTCCCCTCCCGGAATCACCCTGCTCTCTCCTCACCCAGCCAAGTGCCCAAACTCTTCCCCAAATACATCCGTGCGCCCAACGGCCCTGAAGCCAACCCTGTGAAGCAGCTGCTGCCAGGTGGGTGCCCCCCCCACACACCCCAAAATAAAAGCCATTGATCCAGGTTGGGGTACCCCAGCATCCTTCCTGTGCCCTGATGGGGCTGTTACCCCCCCACCCCAAAATAAAAGCCATTAATCTACGTTGGGGGCACAGCATCCCTCCTGTGCCCTGATGGGGCTGTTATCCCTCCCCCACTCCAAAATAAAAGCCATGAATCCATGTTGGGGTGCCCCCAGCATCCCTCCTGTGCCCTGATGGGGCTGTTATCCCCCCCACCCCCAAAATAAAAGCCATTAGTCCATGTTGGGGTGCCCCCAGCATCCCTCCTGTGCCCTGATGGGGCTGTTATCCCCCCACCCCCAAAATAAAAGCCATTAACCCATGATGGGGGCACCCCAGCACCCCCTGTGCCCTGATGGGGTCGGTTATCCCCCCCCAAAATAAAAGCCATGAATCCATGCTGGGGGCACCCCAGAACCCCCCTGTGCCCTGATGGGGCTGTTCCTCCCCCCCCCCCAAAATAAAAGCCATTAGTCCAGGTTGGGGTGCCCCCAGCATCCTTCCCGCGCCCTGATGGGGCTGTTACACCCCACCCCACCCCCCCCCAAAATAAAAGCCATTAGTCCATATTGGGGTGCCCCAGCATCCTTCCTGTGCCCTGATGGGGTCGGTTATCCCCCCCAAAATAAAAGCCATGAATCCATGCTGGGGGCACCCCAGCATCCCCCCTGTGCCCTGATGGGGCTGTTCCTCTCCCCCCCCCAAAATAAAAGCCATTGATCCAGGTTGGGGTGCCCCCAGCATCCTTCCCGCGCCCTGATGGGGCTGTTACACCCCACCCCACCCCCCCCCAAAATAAAAGCCATTAGTCCATATTGGGGTGCCCCAGCATCCTTCCTGTGCCCTGATGGGGTCGGTTATCCCCCCCAAAATAAAAGCCATGAATCCATGCTGGGGGCACCCCAGAACCCCCCTGTGCCCTGATGGGGCTGTTCCTCCCCCCCCCAAAATAAAAGCCATTAGTCCAGGTTGGGGTGCCCCCAGCATCCTTCCCGTGCCCTGATGGGGCTGTTACACACCCCCCCCCCCAAAATAAAAGCCATTAGTCCATGTTGGGGTGCCCCCAGCATCCCTCCCGTGCCCTGATGGGGCTGTTATCACCCCCCTCAAATAAAAGCCATTAACCCATGATGGGGGCACCCCAGAACCCCCCTGTGCCCTGATGGGGCTGTTCCTCCCCCCCCCCCAAAATAAAAGCCATTAGTCCAGGTTGGGGTGCCCCCAGCATCCTTCCCGCGCCCTGATGGGGCTGTTACACCCCCCCCCCCCAAAATAAAAGCCATTAGTCCATATTGGGGTGCCCCAGCATCCTTCCCATGCCCTGATGGGGCTGTGTCGTCCCCCCCCCCCCCAGATGGGGAGGACAGCTACCTGGATGTGGAGGTGCAGCTGAAGCGGGAGCGGGTGCGCAGCGGCCGGGGGGCGAGAGCTTCCTGGAGTGGTGGGTGGTGAGGCTGAAGGACGCGCCCCCCCCGACGGCAGCATCCTCCCCATGGTCATCTTCAACGACAAAGTCAGCCCCCCAGCCTGGGCTTCCTGGCTGGTTATGGGTACGTGAAGGGGGCCTGGGGGGGTTTGGGGGGGCACTGACCACCCGGGGCTGTGAAGGGGGCCTGGGGGGGTTTGGGGGGGGCACTGACCACCCGGGGCTGTGAAGGGGGCCTGGGGGGGTTTGGGGGGGCACTGACCACCCGGGGCTGTGAAGGGGGCCTGGGGGGGTTTGGGGGGGGCACTGACCACCTGGGGCTGTGAAGGGGGCCTGGGGGGGTTTGGGGGGGGGTGTTTGGGGTCTGTGAAGGGGGCCTGGGGGGGTTTGGGGGGGGGGGTGTTTGGGGTCTGTGAAGGGGGCCTGGTGGGGTTGGGGGGCACTGACCACCCGGGGCTGTGAAGGGGGTCTGGGGGGGTTGGGGGGGGCACTGACCACCTGGGGCTGTGAAGGGGGTCTGGGGGGGTTTGGGGGGGGTGTTTGGGGTCTGTGAAGGGGGCCTGGGGGGGTTGGGGGGGCACTGACCACCCGGGGCTGTGAAGGGGGTCTGGGGGGGTTTGGGGGGGGGGTGTTTGGGGTCTGTGAAGGGGGCCTGGGGGGGTTTGGGGGGGGGGTGTTTGGGGTCTGTGAAGGGGGCCTGGGGGGGTTGGGGGGGCACTGACCACCCGGGGCTGTGAAAGGGGCCTGGAGGGGTTTGGGGGGGCACTGACCACCCGGGGCTGTGAAGGGGGCCTGGGGGGGTTTGGGGGGGGGTGTTTGGGGTCTGTGAAGGGGGCCTGGGGGGGTTGGGGGGGCACTGACCACCCGGGGCTGTGAAAGGGGCCTGGGGGGGTTTGGGGGGGGCACTGACCACCTGGGGCTGTGAAGGGGGTCTGGGGGTGTTTGGGGGGGGGTGTTTGGGGTCTGTGAAGGGGGTCTGGGGGGGTTTGGGGGGGGTGTGTTTGGGGTCTGTGAAGGGGGCCTGGGGGGGTTGGGGGGGGCACTGACCACCCGGGGCTGTGAAGGGGGTCTGGGGGGGTTTGGGGGGCACTGACCACCTGGGGCTGTGAAGGGGGTCTGGGGGTGTTTGGGGGGCACTGACCACCTGGGGCTGTGAAGGGGGTTTGGGGGTGTCTGGGGGGAGGGGGTGTTTGGGGGTCTATGAAGGGGTCCTGGGGGTATCTTGGGGGGGGGGGATGTTTGGGGTCTGTGAAGGGGGCCTGGGAGTGTTTGGGGGGAAGAGGGGGTTGTTTGGGGGTCTCTGCAGGGGTCCTGGGGGTGTTTGGGGGGGGGCTGTTTGGGGGTGTTTGGGGTCTATGAAGGGGTCCTGGGGGTGTTTGGTGGGGGGTGGTGTTTGAGGTCTCTGCAGGGGTCCTGGGGGTGGTTTTTTTTGGGGGGGGGGGGCTGTTTGGGGTCTGGGGGGGGGGGGTCCTGGGGCTGTTTGGGGAACACCGACCACCCGTGCGTACCCCACAAGGGCTCATGCAATGAAGGGGGGTGCAAGGTAGGGAATGCAGCTCCCCCTCCCTCTAATAACCCCTCCCTCCCCCTTTCCCTCTCCCTTCCCCCTTTCCCTCTCCCTCCCCCCTTCCCCCTCCCCCCTTTCCCCCTCCCCCTTTCCCCCTCCCCCTTTCCCCCTCCCCCCTTTCCCCCTCCCCCTTTCCCCCTCCCCCCCTTTCCCCCTCCCCCCTTTCCCCTCCCTCCCCCTTTCCCTCTCCCCCTTTCCCTCCCCCCTTTCCCTCTCCCCCTTTCCCTCTCCCCCTTTCCCTCTCCCCCCTTTCCCTCTCCCCCCTTTCCCTCTCCCCCCTTTCCCTCTCCCCCTTTCCCTCTCCCCCCTTTCCCTCTCCCTCCCCCTTTCCCCCTCCCTCCCCCTTTCCCCCTCCCCCCCTTTCCCTCTCCCTCCCCCCTTCCCCCTCTCCCCCCTTCCCCCTCTCCCCCCTTCCCCCTCTCCCCCCTTCCCCCTCTCCCCCCTTCCCCCTCTCCCCCCTTCCCCCTCTCCCCCCTTTCCCTCTCCCCCCTTTCCCTCTCCCCCTTTCCCTCTCCCCCCTTTCCCTCTCCCCTTTCCCTCTCCCTCCCCCCTTTCCCTCTCCCCCCCTTTCCCTCTCCCCCTTTCCCCCTCCCTCCCCCTTTCCCCCTCCCCCCACTGACCCCCCCTCCCCTCCCCCCCAGTATCCTGGGGCTGTACGTCTCCATCGTGCTGGTGGTGGGCAAGTTCGTGCGGGGTTTCTTCAGCGAGGTGTCGCACGCGCTGATGTTCGAGGAGCTGCCGCGGGTGGAGCGCGTGCTCAAGCTGTGCCAGGACATCTTCCTGGTGCGCGAGCGCGGGGAGCTGGCGCTGGAGGAGGAGCTCTTCGCCAAGCTGCTCTTCCTCTACCGCTCCCCGGAGACCATGATCAAGTGGACGCGGGAGAAGGACTAGAGGGGGGGGGGGAGAGGGGGTCACGGCGCCCGCTCGCCGCAACACGCGCCCCACACCGCCTTTCACCCCCCTCCCCTCTCTCCTCCCCCCTCCCCTCCCTCTCCTCTCCCCTCCCTCCCCCCTCTCCCTCTCCCCTCCCTCCCCCCTCTCCCTCTCCCCTCCCTCCCCCCTCTCCCTCTCCCCTCCCTCCCCCCTCTCCCTCTCCCCTCCCTCCCCCCTCTCCCTCTCCCCTCCCTCTCCCCTCCCTCTCCCCTCCCTCTCCCCCTTTCCCCTCCCTCTCCCCTTCCCTTTCCCCTCCCCTTCCCCTTCCCTCTCCCCCTTCCCTTTTCCCCTCCCCCTTCCCTTTTCCCCTCCCCCTTCCCTTTTCCCCTCCCCCTTCCCTTTTCCCCTCCCCCTTCCCTTTTCCCCTCCCCCTTCCCTTTTCCCCTCCCTCTCCCCTTTTCCCCTCCCTCTCCCCCTTCCCCTCCCTCTCCCCCTTCCCCTTTCCCCTCTCCCTTCCCCTCTCCCCACCTCTCTCTCCCCTCCCTCTCCCCTCTCCCCTCTCCTCCTTCCCCTTTCCCCCCTTCTCCCCCTTCCCCTCTTCCCCTCCCCTTTCCCTTCTCCCCTCCCTCTCCCCTCCCTCTCCCTCCCCTCCCTCTCCCCCTTTCCCTTTCCCCCCCTCCCCTTTCCCCTCCCTCCCCCTCCCTCTCCCCACCCCTCCCACCCCACTCTCCCCTCCCTTTCCCTCCCCTCTCCCCCTCTCCCTCCTCTCCCCTCCCCTTCCCCTCCCTCCCTTCCCTTTCCCCCTCCCCTTCCCCTCCTCTCCCCTTTCCCTCCCTCTCCCCCTTTCCCTCCCTCTCCCCTTTCCCCTCCCTCTCCCCCTTTCCCCTCCCTCTCCCCCTTTCCCCTCCCTCTCCCCCTTTCCCCTCCCTCTCCCCTTTCCCCTCCCCTCTCCCAGGGACATCACCGCCAATGCCTTAACCAGCCCACCTCTCCCCTCCTTGCCCCCCACACACCTCCCCCCCAATAAGATGCTGGGGCCCCATCCTGCCCCAGGGGCTGCAGGATGCTCAGCCCTGGTGTGGAGGGAGGGAGGGAGGGAGGGAGAAGGGGGGGGGTATTCCTGACGTTGCTTTGAAGCTGCCCCAACCTGAGGAGACCATGTCGTGCCTTCCTGGGGCTGGGGGGTGGGTGGCACCCCCTTCCCCTCCTCCCCCCACCCAATGGGCACCCCTTGGTGCCAAGCAAGGGGGGGAGAGTGTGTGTAGAGAGAGATGGAGGGAGGGGGTGACCAGATCCAGCCTGTGCCCCCCTCCCTGCTCTCCCCAGCCCTGCTCCAGAACCAGGTTGAACTCAAAAAGCAATAGCCCCCCCTCCCCCCAAGCCCCAGGATGGGGGCCCTGGGCTGTGGGGCCCCCCCCAGCTGGGGAGGGGGCTGGCAGCCCCAGCTGGACTCTAGACACTTGGGGTTTTGGGTTGGGTTTGTTTTTTTTTTAATTATTCTTAATTGAAATGGTTTATTTATACAGATATCTAATAAAAGGGAGCTGAGACCCCCACGGCTGGCACACCTTGGGGGGCGGGGGGGAAGGGGGAAGGGGAAGGGGGCAGGGCAGGATTTGGGACCCCCAGCCCCCACCAAATGTGGGCTGGGGGCTCCACCTGCCCCCAGCTGTGAGGGGAAAAGCAGCTCCCTGGGTGCTGGGGTGCTGGGGAGGGGGTTCTGGACCCTCTCCCAATCTGGTGGAAGGGGTGGGGGGCTGCCCCTGAGGAGGGGGGCTGTGTCCCCCCCCCGGCCCCAGCCCCTTCAGCTCCTGCTCTGCTCCTCATCCTCCCCTGGGATGTCCTGGCTCTGCTGCTCCATCTCTGCCCTGCAAGGGACGGGCGGTGGGGACAGTCAGGTGTGGCACTGGGGGGCCAGCCAGCAGGGAGGGGACCCCCACCCCCTCCCCATTCCCCCGGGGAGGGGACCCTCAATTCCCTTGGGGCTGAGACCCCCACATCTCCCCATTCCCCCAGGGAGGGGACCTCCAATTCCCTTGGGGATGAGACCCCCACATCCCCCCCCCATTCCCCCAGGGACGGGACCCCCAATCCCCCTGGGGATGAGACCCCCACATCTCCCCATTCCCCCAGGGAGGGGACCCCCAATTCCCTTGGGGATGAGACCCCCCCATTCCCCCTGGGGATGAGACCCCCCACATCCCCCCCATTCCCCCAGGGAGGGGACCCCCAATTCCCTTGGGGATGAGACCCCCACATCCCCCCCAATTCCCCCAGGGAGGGGACCCCCAATTCCCTTGGGGATGAGACCCCCACCCCCCCATTCCCCCAGGGAGGAGACCCCCAATTCCCTTGGGGATGAGACCCCCACATCCCCCAGGGAGGGGACCCCCAATTCCCTTGGGGATGAGACCCCCACATCCCCCCCACTCCCCTGGGGAGGGGACCCTCCCACTCCCCCTTACCCATGGATCCTGCGCTGGGCCTCGGCACGGATGTAGCGTGGCAGCGTGGCCAGGGGACCCTGCAAGGGAGGGGAGGGGAGCGGAGGTGTGGGGATGGGGACCCCCAATCCCCGAGGAGAGCCGCTGCACCCCCAAAAGCCGTACCAGCTCCTTGAAGGTGAGGCGGCAGCCGTAGCACAGCAGCGGGATGAAGGCAGCTCTGCTCAGGACCCTGTGGGGACAAGGACAGGCTGTGGTACTGGTGTGACTGGTATGGCATCCCCGGTGCTGGCAGGGCACCCCACAAGCTCAGCCCACCCCCCACAGGCTCACCCCACCCCCCCATGCTCACCCCACCGCTGAGGCACCCTGGCAGCACCCATTCTCCACCAGCTCCGGCTCCTCGGTGAGCAGCGTGGGCTCCAGTGCCAGCTCCTCCTCTGCAAGAACAGGGGTGCGACTGGGGGTGCATAACCAGCCCCCCAAACCCCTGGCACAATCCCCCCACCCCCCTGCCCCCCTTCCCCAACCCTCTCCCCTCCCCACTCACCCCCATCCAAGTCGAGGGCGCAGAGGCAGAGCAGGCAGCGCTGGGACTCGCTGCTCGCCTTGGCTGGAGCTGGGCTCAGCTTCTCACCCGTCCTGCAGCCAAATATTGGGGGGGGGGGTAAACGGATGCACCCCACTCTTTCCAACCTCCCACCCCCTCTCCCTGGGGACTCCATACCTGTACACGGTGCTGATGGTGGAGGGGAACTCCTCCTGCAGCCCCAGGAGGAAGCGCTCCATCAGGCGGTGGATGCTGGGCTTCTCCCGGCGCTGGGGGAGGGATGGGTGGGATTGGGGAGCAAAAGGGGGTGGGGGTGGTGGTGAGGGGGGGTCCCGTTCCTGCCAGGGTGGGAGGGGGGCAGGGGCTGCCCCTACCTTGGTGTGCAGCGGTGGTGTGATGACGGTGGGGACGCTGAAGAAGTGGTTGTAGAAGGCGATCTCCTTGGCCGTGTACTCCCGCATGGGACGCACCAGCACCACGTCGCCGTGGCGGTCATCCACGAAGCCCTGTGGTGAGGGGGGGGACACTCAGGGAGGGGCTGGGAAGCCACTGAGACCCCTTCACAACCCACACCGCCCCCCCCCCCAACCCAGCTCACCGTGTCGAGGGCCAGGAAGGCGCCGCGACCCAGCGCCAGGTTGGTGAGGAGCTTGGTGGCCACGCGGGTGCAGCTCTCGCCCGTCATCACTTTGGGGTAACCCCTGGTCCGGGCTGTCTGCAGGATGAGGTGGGTCCTGGGGGACAAGGTGCTGCTGGCTCAGAGCTCTACCAGGCAGGCCGTGGCTAGTGCCAGCACTGGGCAGGATCGGTCCCTCACCGTAACATCTGCAGCAGCTCCTCCCTCGCCGTCGGCGTCTCCACGGCCTCGAAGAGCCGCAGCAGCTCCCGGGTGAGGGCAGCTGGGGGCAGGCAGGGGGTGGCTGGGCACCCCGCTGGCTCATCCTGGGTGCTGGGGCTGGGCAGAGAGGTGGCCCCCAACCCATCCTGCCGCTGCTGCTGGATGAAGCCCTCCACGGCTTCCTTGTAGGAGGGGCTGGGCTTGCCAGACCCCCCGGCCCCGGCCGCAGGATGGACGCGGGCAGCTCCAGCGCCTGTGGGGCACACGGGGACGGTGTGGGGAGGGCATGTCCCCCCCACCTTGATGCGTTGTGTCCCGTCCCCCCCCGTTGCCCCCATACCTGCTCCAGGTGGGCCAGGTGGTAGGGGAAGCCGGTGGCCCGCAGCAGGGTCTCCATGCGGGCCAGGCTCTGCTCCCGCTGTGCCGCGCTCTGCCCGCGCACCGCTCCCTCTGCAAGGGAGGTGGGCAGCGCTGAGGAGGGGGGGCACCGACCTCCCACACCTCCCCTGGGTGACGGGGACACCCTGGGGTGCTGCAGCCTTGGTGGCAACCCCCTGCCCTGGCATGGCATGGATGGACACTGTGCTGGGAATGGGCAGTGGGGCAGGGGATATGGGCAGGGGACAGGCAGGGGATGGGCAGGGGATGGGCAGTGGGGCAGGGGATGGGCAGGGAATGGGCAGGGAATGGGCAGGGGAATGGGCAGTGGGGCAGGGGACGGGCAGGGAATGGGCAGTGGGCAGGGGATGGGCAGGGGAATGGGCAGGGATGGGCAGCAGGGCAGGGGAATGGGCAGGGGATGGGCAGATGGGGGGCAGGGATCAAGGATTGGGGAGGGGACGGGCAGGGGACAGGCAGGGGACGGGCAGGGGATGGGCAGGGGCCAGGCAGGGGCCAGGCAGGGTGCCAGCCCTTACCATCGACATAGAGGAGCCCGGGGGTGAAGCGGAGCCTCTTGGCCGTCTCCCGGCTGAGCCCCTGGCAGAGGTGCAGGGTGAGGGGGACGGGTGAGCTGTGCCCCCTCCCCAACTCCCCCTAACCCCCCCCCCTCACCTCCTGGACCTGCCGGAGCATGGCGCTGGACACCGGCCCCCCCGACAGCGCCAGCAGCACCTGTGGGGACACGAGGGACAGTCACCGCCCCAGTGCCACTGCCTGGGCCCCCCCAGGGCCCCCCCACCCCCCGGTACCTTCTCTCCCAGGCCTCCCCAGACCCCTGCCCCCCCCAGGTACCTTCCCTCCCAGGCCCCCCCCGGTCCCTGCACCCCCCCCCCCAGGTACCTTCTCTCCCAGGCCCCCACCCAGAGCCCTGCCCCCCTGGCACCTTCTCTCCTGGGACCCCCCAGGGCCATTCCCCCCTCCCCACCCCCCGCCAGGTACCTTCCCTCCCAGGCCCCCCAGGCCCCTGCCCCCCGGTACCTTCCCTCCCAGGCCCCCCAGGCCCCTGCCCCCCGGTACCTTCCCTCCCAGGCCCCCCCAGGCCCCTGCCACCCCATACCTTCTCTCCCGGGAAGATGAGGCGGTTCTTGCCCAGCATCGCACGGAACTTGTGCACGAAGTAACCATGGAAACAGCCACTGCCACGGGGACACGGGGACACGGCCCTGAGCCACGGACCACAGCCCCAGCGCCCCCAGACCCAGCATCCCTGAGACCCGGTGATGGCCCCAAGCTGGGACACTCCTGTGCCCTGATGTCCCCAGGTCCCAATGTCCCCAAGCCCTGACACCCCAAGTCCTGATGTCTCCCAGCCCTGAAGTCCCCAGGCCTGATGTCCCCAAGCCCTGTTGTCCCTAAAACCTGATGCCCCAAGTCCTGACATCTCCCAGTCCTGCTGTCCCCAAGCCCTGACACTCCAAGTCCTGATGTCTCCCAGCCCTGATGTCCCCAGGTCCCAATGTCCCCAAGTTCTGATGTCCCCTGGTCCCAATGTCCCCAAGTCCTGATGTCTCCCAGTCCTGCTGTCCCCAAGCCCTGCTGTCCCCTGGTCCCAATGTCCCCGAGCCCTGCTGTCTCAAAGCCTTGATGTCCCCAAGCCCTAACGCCCCAAGTCCTGATGTCTCCCAGCCCTGAAGTCCCCAGGCCTGATGTCCCCAAGCCCTGCTGTCTCCAAGCCCTGATGTCCCTAAACCCTGCTGTCCCCAAGCCCTGCTGTCCCCAAGCCCTGATGTCCCTAAACCCTGCTGTCCCCAAGCCTTGCTGTCCCCAAGCCCTGATGTCCCTAAACCCTGCTGTCCCCAAGCCCTGCTGTCCCCAAGCCCTGATGTCCCTAAACCCTGCTGTCCCCAAGCCCTGCTGTCCCCAAGCCCTGATGTCCCTAAACCCTGCTGTCCCCAAGCCTTGCTGTCCCCAAGCCCTGATGTCCCTAAACCCTGCTGTCCCCAAGCCCTGCTGTCCCCAAGCCCTGATGTCCCTAAACCCTGCTGTCCCCAAGCCCTGCTGTCCCCAAGCCCTGATGTCCCTAAACCCTGCTGTCCCCAAGCCCTGCTGTCCCCAAGCCCTGATGTCCCTAAACCCTGCTGTCCCCAAGCCCTGCTGTCCCCAAGCCCTGATGTCCCTAAACCCTGCTGTCCCCAAGCCTTGCTGTCCCCAAGCCCTGATGTCCCTAAACCCTGCTGTCCCCAAGCCCTGCTGTCCCCAAGCCCTGATGTCCCTAAACCCTGCTGTCCCCAAGCCCTGCTGTCCCCAAGCCCTGATGTCCCTAAACCCTGCTGTCCCCAAGCCCTGCTGTCCCCAAGCCCTGATGTCCCTAAACCCTGCTGTCCCCAAGCCCTGCTGTCCCCAAGCCCTGATGTCCCTAAACCCTGCTGTCCCCAAGCCCTGCTGTCCCCAAGCCCTGATGTCCCTAAACCCTGCTGTCCCCAAGCCCTGCTGTCCCCAAGCCCTGATGTCCCTAAACCCTGCTGTCCCCAAGCCTTGCTGTCCCCAAGCCCTGATGTCCCTAAACCCTGCTGTCCCCAAGCCCTGCTGTCCCCAAGCCCTGATGTCCCTAAACCCTGCTGTCCCCAAGCCCTGCTGTCCCCAAGCCCTGATGTCCCTAAACCCTGCTGTCCCCAAGCCCTGCTGTCCCCAAGCCCTGATGTCCCTAAACCCTGCTGTCCCCAAGCCCTGCTGTCCCCAAGCCCTGATGTCCCTAAACCCTGCTGTCCCCAAGCCCTGCTGTCCCCAAGCCCTGATGTCCCTAAACCCTGCTGTCCCCAAGCCTTGCTGTCCCCAAGCCCTGATGTCCCTAAACCCTGCTGTCCCCAAGCCCTGCTGTCCCCAAGCCCTGATGTCCCTAAACCCTGCTGTCCCCAAGCCCTGCTGTCCCCAAGCCCTGATGTCCCTAAACCCTGCTGTCCCCAAGCCCTGCTGTCCCCAAGCCCTGATGTCCCTAAACCCTGCTGTCCCCAAGCCCTGCTGTCCCCAAGCCCTGATGTCCCTAAACCCTGCTGTCCCCAAGCCCTGCTGTCCCCAAGCCCTGATGTCCCTAAACCCTGCTGTCCCCAAGCCTTGCTGTCCCCAAGCCCTGATGTCCCTAAACCCTGCTGTCCCCAAGCCCTGCTGTCCCCAAGCCCTGATGTCCCTAAACCCTGCTGTCCCCAAGCCCTGCTGTCCCCAAGCCCTGATGTCCCTAAACCCTGCTGTCCCCAAGCCCTGCTGTCCCCAAGCCCTGATGTCCCTAAACCCTGCTGTCCCCAAGCCCTGCTGTCCCCAAGCCCTGATGTCCCTAAACCCTGCTGTCCCCAAGCCCTGCTGTCCCCAAGCCCTGATGTCCCTAAACCCTGCTGTCCCCAAGCCTTGCTGTCCCCAAGCCCTGATGTCCCTAAACCCTGCTGTCCCCAAGCCCTGCTGTCCCCAAGCCCTGATGTCCCTAAACCCTGCTGTCCCCAAGCCCTGCTGTCCCCAAGCCCTGATGTCCCTAAACCCTGCTGTCCCCAAGCCCTGCTGTCCCCAAGCCTTGCTGTCCCCAAGCCCTGACACTCCAAGTCCTGATGTCTCCCAGCCCTGATGTCCCCAGGTCCCAATGTCCCCAAGTTCTGATGTCCCCAGGTCCCAGTGTCCCCAAGTTCTGATGTCCCCAGGTCCCAATGTCCCCAAGCCCTGCTGCCCCGTGTCCCCCCGGTGCCGGCCCCTCACCGGCAGAAGGCGTCCCCGCGGCGGATGAGGAGGGCGGCAGTGCCCTGCTGGCACTTCACGCAGGGCTGCGGGTGGCTGCGGGGACACGCTGAGGTCAGACACGGGACAGCACCGGGGACACCGGTCCCCAGCCCACCCCGGGGGGCACCGGGCAGGGGGGGCTGCAATCAGGGACCCCAGGACGGTAACGGGGGGAGAGGGGGGAGAGGAATGGAGGTAACACCGGGAGGGTATCAGAGGCGGCACCGGGGGCAGCACCGGGGGTACTGGAGGGGTACCGGGAGCGGTACCGGGGGCAGCACGGAGGGAGTAACTAGGGGTGCTGGGTGCGGTACCGGGAGGGATGCTGAGGGCAGTACCGGGGCGGTACCGGAGGGTGTACCGGGAGTGGTACCAGGGCTAGTAACGGAGGATGTAGCGGGGCGGTACGGGGGCGGTACCGGGGTGGTACCGGAGGATGAACCGGGGCGGTACGGGGGCAGTACCGGGGGATGTACCGGTGGCAGTACCGGGGGTCCCGGCGGGGATGCCGGGGGCGGTATCAGGGGTAGTAACGGAGGATGTAGCAGGGCAGTACCGGGGCGGTATGGGGACAGTACCGAGGGATGAACCGGGGCGGTACCGGAGGATGAACCGGGGCGGTACGGGGGCGGCACGGGGGCAGTACCGGCGGACGAACCGGTGGCGGTACGGGGGGTCCCGGCGGGGATGCCGGGGCCGTACCGGAGGCGATACCGGAGGATGTCCGGGGGCGGTACCGGGGGTCCCGGCGGGGATGCCGGGGCGGTACCGGGGGCGATACCGCGGCTCAGCCCGTGCCGAGCTCCCACCTGTGTGCCGGGGCGCGGCGGCGCCGTTCCGGTGCCCCTCCCGCCCCGCATCCTGCCCGCTGCCCGGCCGCCTCGCACATGCCGCCCCGCTCCGGCCCGGCCCGGCCCGCTCCGCTCCCGTCGCACGGCGATGACGCCGCGGCGCTCCGCTGACGTCAGGCGCCGCCCCCTCCGCCGCCGCCGCCGCCGCCGCCATGTTCCGGAGCCTGCTGGTGGCGGCGGCGCAGCGGCCTCAGGCCCCGGGCGGGTCTCCTCGGCCGCCGCCCGCCGCCGGCCCCGCCGCCGAGGCGCTGGAGGCGCAGTTCAGCTGCCCCATCTGCCTGGAGGTCTTCCACCGCGCCGTCGGCATCGCGGGCTGCGGACACACGTGAGCCGGGGCCCGGGCCGGGGGCGGCGGGGACCCCCCGGGCCTGTCAGACCCCCCGGGCCTGTCAGACCCCCTGGGCCTGTCGCGACCTCCCGGACCTGTCGCGACCCGCTCGGGCCTGTCGCTCGCTCCCACCCCGGGTCCGGCCCCGTCGCGTTCGCCGAGAGCCCGACGGGCCCCCTCCCGCCCCCGGGGCCGCTGTCCCGGGGCCGTTGCACCCGCTGCCCGCCCCGACCTCGGCCCCTTCACCAGCTTCGGCCCCGCGGTAGCACCGGCCGGGGTCTCGCCCGGCCGGGCCTGCTGCTCGGGGTCACCCGTGGGCGCTGTGCCTCGATCCCCCGGGAGAGGCTGCCCGGTGTTTTGGTGACCCCCAGCCCCCCGTCACGGCCACCTTGGCTCTCCTCGGAGCCCCAGTGCGGTGCAGCTCATCCCCCTGCCCCATCCCAGCTTATTTGGGGCTGGGGTCACTTCACAGGGGTGATGCCAGGGACCTGGGGCGAGGGGCACCGTGGCTCCCCCCACCCTAGTGCCTGCTGCCCTGCACCAGAGGCTTAGCAGTGTGTTGCGCCCCCCTGTGCTGGGTGACAGGGGCTGGGTGAGGTGACAGTTCACACTGCCTCACACCTGGGGCCTGCACATCCTCTGCCCAGATGTGCCTGGCATCCCTGCCCCCTCTCCCAGGCTCCCAGTTCTGCCCAGTTCCTCCCAGTGGGAATGCCAATCCCTGGGTTTTGGGGCTGCTGGCGCTGCTGCCTGGGGTGCACAAGAGTCCCCTAGAGCGGGTGTACCCCAGGCCTGGGGTCCTACTTCTCCCCCTTTTCTCCAGGCAGGGCTGAGCCACTGCTGCACCGCTCAGCGCTGCTCCTTGTGCCCCCAGGTTCTGTGGGGAGTGCCTGCAGCCCTGCCTCCAAGTGCCCTCCCCGCTCTGCCCGCTCTGCCGCATGCCCTTCGACCCCAAGAAGGTGGAGAAGGCTTCCAGCGTGGAGAAGCAGCTTTCCTCCTACAAGGCTCCCTGCAGAGGCTGCAGCAAGAAGGTAAAGCTCCTGGGGGAAGGCTGCCTGTCCCCATCCTGCGTGGGGAAGGCTGCCTGTCCCCATCCTGCGTGAGCGTGGGGAAGGCTGCCTGCCCCCATCCTAGGTGGGCACGGCTTCGTTCGGCTGCCAGGGGAGGGGGATCGCTGGCTGCACTTGGGTTTGCAGAGGCCCCCAGCTGTGCCCACGAGGTACAGTGTCCCCTGTGGTGGGAGGGATGAAGGTGCTCTCTCTCCACGCTGTCCTTGGCAGCAGCCTGGAGCTATTAGACCGTGGGGACCTTCAGAAGCGGGCTGAGGTTTCCCTGCAGCATGGGAGAGGCCGGGACAGGACAGCTCCACTGCTGTTCCTAATGGGCATAAGGATTTAGCTCTTGCTTAAGGTGCTGTGATCCTGATGGCTGTGGGGGAGCTGAACCAGCAGTATGACTTGGCTCAGCCTGGGGCAGTCTGGCCTTGGGGCTGGCCCTGAAGCTGTCACTCATGTCATTCAGCAGCTCCGTGCCTTCCAGCTTCCCTTAAATTTGGGGACTTTGTAACTCCCTGGCTGCAGCCCAGGAACGATCCTGTCCTGTGTCAAAGCAGGTTGGGGGTTCTACCCACCAGCAGTTCCTCTTCTGCAACGGAAAATGGGAGGTAGAGCTATGATAAGGCAGCCTGGGTGCTGTGTGTGTGGCCTCTGGGGGTGTGTGCAGCTCCAAATCCCCTGTCCCATGGAAAAGGATGGGCTGGAGCAGCGTTTCCACGCTGGTGTGGGTCATCCTGCACAGACTGGGATTTGCTTTAACATCAACTGGCTGAAATGGCTTCTCCCAGGCTGGAGTGGGGGCTGGGAGGTCTGGGAAGGGCTGGCGTTCCTGTAGCCTCCAGGAATGTTTCTTCTCCGGGGCTGGAGGGCAAATCCTCTGAGGAGCAGCTGAGGGAGCTGGGGGTGTTGAGCCTGGAGAAGAGGAGGCTGAGGGGAGACCTTCTCCCCACCTGCCCTGCCCTGCCAGGAGGGTGCAGAGAGGTGGGCGCTGGTCTCTTCAGCCAGGGGACAGGAGCTGGGACAAGGGGCAATGGGCTCAAGCTGGGCCAGGGCAGGCTCAGCTCAGCTGGGAGGGCAAAGTTCTTCCCTGGCAGAGTTGTGGGGCTGTGGCACAGGCTGCCCAGGGAGGGGCTGAGTCACCCCCTGGGTGTGTTGAACAGAGGGGAGATGAGGTGCTCAGGGATCTGGTTTAGCTTAGGATGGGAATGGTTGGACTTGATGATCTTACAGGGCTTTCCCAGCCTGGTGACCCTGTGGTTCTCTCCCTGTTCTCTAGGTGACCCTGGCCAAGATGCGCTCTCACGTCTCGTCCTGCGCGAAGGTGCAGGAGCAGATGGCCAACTGCCCCAAGTTCGTTCCAGTTGTCCCCACATCCCAGCCCATCCCCAGGTACTGTCCCCTCCCCCTGTGCTGTCCCCTCTGGCTTCCTTACAGCCCCCTAAGATTTCACTTTCCCTCCCTGGGCAATCCCAGCTGGAACCATCAGCACCTTTTCCCTCCTGCTCCCGGTGGGAAGAAGAACCCACCAAACCAGAGTGGTTCCAGCCTGGGCTGGTTTCCACTGTGGGTGGGTGGCACAGAGCCGAGCAGGGGTGGCTGGTTTGCTATGGAAGAAGCTGCTCCAGACCTTTCCTGGGATGTCTGAGCTCATCCTTGTTTTCTTTAGCAACATTCCCAATCGCTCAACGTTTGTTTGCCCCTACTGTGGGGCCAGGAACCTGGACCAGCAGGAGCTGGTGAAGCACTGCATGGAGAACCACCGCAACGACCCCAACAAAGTGGTGAGTGATGCTGGGGTGAGCTGTCAGGTGACTGGAAACCCAAATGCACCAGAGCTGAGGCTGCATCCGAGGCCCCCAGCACACAGAGCTGCTGCTGGGGTAGAACACAGCTGCGTTTCCAGGTGGTTTTGTTGCTTTTCCACCCTTCTGAAGGTGGGGGTTGGGGGGGGGAACCTGTTGCTGTTTGCTTGAGGCTCCCTGCAACGAGCTGCCTACATCCCCCCTGCTCCCATGACCTGGGTGGTGCAGGATTTCCTCTCCCATCCCTGCTGAGTTGACTCAGGTGGGGAACGTGGAGCTCTGGCATGGGCTTGGGAAGGGGCTTGTGCTTGGGAGTGGGGCTTGTGCTTGGGAGTGGGGCTTGTGCTTGGGAAGGGGCTTGTGCTTGGGAAGGGGTTGTGCACGTGTGAGTCACTTGTCTGGGGGCTAAAAGCAGCTTGGGCCACATGCTGGAGGCTCCATGCACCGAGGGAGGACCCCTTATTTAGCCCATCCTATTGCAGGAACACCCTCTGTGAGAGAAGGGGGCTGCCCATCACCTCTCCCTCACACTGTGGCTGCCTCAGTGTCCTGGGGAGCCCGAGGCAGTGTGCTCTGTGCCCCCCAAGTCACGCTTTCCTCTCACCCCTGCCTGCTGCAGGTGTGCCCGGTCTGCTCAGCCATGCCCTGGGGGGACCCCAGCTACAAGAGCGCCAACTTCCTCCAGCACCTTCTCCACAGGCACAAGTTCTCCTACGACACCTTCGTGGTGAGTACAGCCCTGAGCCCAAACACAGCCCTGTTCCCTGCATCCCATGCTGGGAGGTGAAACTGGTCCTTGCCTTCCCAAGCTGGGAGCAGCCTGTCTGGCTGTGGGGCCCCTGGGAAGGGGAAGGGGACGGGGACAGGGACGGTTCCTCCTTTGGGTTTTGTGGGAGGTGCGTGGCACGCATGTGACCCCGCTCAGGACACCCCCATGTGTGAGTTTTCAGGCTGGTGACTCATCAGACAAAATTTGGGGGGAGGAAAATGCATCTGAAAGAGGAGAGGGAAACATTCCTGCTCTCTGGACATGGGTTGTTGGCTCCACGTGCTCTGTGGAGCTCTTCCCATGGGCAATCCCAACACAAAACCCCTCTTGTTGGAGGCTTTGCAAGCGGCCCAGCCTCAGGGCTTTGGGGGTCTGGCTGCAGGGGTGTCCACAGCCCCCTTCTTGGGAGTTACTGACCCCTCCTGTGTGGGGGTAAGGGTGTGATCACCCAGCCTTGGCTGCAGGCACCGAGGGGAGGGGGTTGTTAGTGTCCTGCTTTTTTGTTCCTAGTTCTCAAGGGGAGGAACCTCCAGCTCTTCACAGAGAAATACCCTCGCTCTGGGGAAGCCTGTGATCTTGCTAGAAACCCTCCCCCTTTAGCTGTAGCTTCTTGCAGGGGAGTGTTTCATCCCTGCCAGGTCTCAGGGCAGGGCTGACTCCAGGTGTATTCCAGGCAGGAGAGGGACCAGAGGCACAAAGGACACCCCAAAAAGCGTGGCAGTCTGGGGACGCGTCTACCAGGGGAGATGGAGGCTCGTGGGGGGCGGGGGTTGAGGAGCAGGGGTTAAGCTCCTTGCCCTGGTGATGGAGGCTGTGTGGCCCCACTGCCCCAGCTCTCCTGACATCCCCTCTCTTCTTTTTAGGACTACAACATCGACGAGGAGGCGGCGTTGCAGGCAGCCCTGGCGCTCTCGCTCTCCGAGAACTGAAGGCGGCTGTTGGGGAACCCCCATCCTCCTCGTACCCCATCTCCTTTTGCACACTCAGCCTTCCTGCTGGGGAGGCAGGGAGCCTGGCAACCACCCCTGGCACCTTCAGAAACCTGCTGCCACCTCTCTCCCCCTTCCCTCAGTGGGCAAATCCCACCTCGTTCAGGAAGGCGGAGTCTCTTGGGCCGGTGAGTGAGCAGGGACGTCTGGCTGCTGGGAGGAGAGCTGAGTCGGTGCAGGAGGGCTGGGATCCTTCCTCAGTTGGGCATTTCATACCCCTCCACAGAGTATATCCCTGGATCCAGATCTATTTATTCCTTAGATGCTTCTTGGCACCATCTGTCTTCGTGCTCCCTGTCGCAACCGAATCGGTACGTAAGACTCTGTGTTTCCCACAGACAGACCCTGGGTTCAACCTCCAGCCTCCCACAGCCTTCCCAAAAAGCAAGAAAACAGCACTGAGCATCCTTTTCTTTTACCTCCAGAGACGTCTGTCTGTCCCATCCCTCCCTCCTTTGCCTGCTATTGCACAGGCCAGGCTGAATTACAGGGGGCAAGACGGTGGCCCTCACGTTCCCTGCGATGGCAGCGGGTTCAGAGGAGCATTGGGCATCCAGTGAAACTCTCACCTTCCTCCTTTTGTACCAGCTCTTGTGATACCAAGTTCTTGGTGGGGTTTTTTTCTACATTAATCAGCGTTTTCCACGTTTTATAGAGCAGGAATAGAAGCTGTTAACTCTTCACACTGCAATACCTGTCGCTGGGGACAAGAGTATTTTTATGGAACATTCTTAAGAAAGTCTATTTTTCAAAAACAAACCCAACAAACCAACATGCTGTGGATTTGAAACCCAGTGGGAGGCAAGAGATGGACCCCAAACCGGCCCGTGGAACTCTGCAGGGGCTGTGGGAAGCATGTGGGTGTCCTCATCGGATATATCCGGGCTGTTCCCTTCCCTGGTCGTGTTTCTTTGGGGCTGGATCAGAGCAGCACCTTGCTGGCTGGAGGAATGGGTGCTGAGCTGCCTTTTTGAGGAGCAGCAGCCCCACTTGTGTTCTCCAGAGGTGGTTGGACAGCGGTGTGGAGCAGCTGGGACCTCTCTGGGTGTGTGGAGCTGCTGGGACCTCTCTGGGTGTGAGGAGCTGCTGGGACCTCTCTGGGTGTGTGGAGCTGCTGGGACCTCTCTGGGTGTGAGGAGCTGCTGGGACCTCTCTGGGTGTGTGGAGCTGCTGGGACCTCTCTGGGTGTGTGGAGCTGCTGGGACCTCTCTGGGTGTGTGGAGCTGCTGGGACCTCTCTGGGTGTGAGGAGCTGCTGGGACCTCTCTGGGTGTGAGGAGCTGCTGGGACCTCTCTGGGTGTGAGGAGCTGCTGGGACCTCTCTGGGTGTGAGGAGCTGCTGGGACCTCTCTGGGTGTGAGGAGCTGCTGGGACCTCTCTGGGGTGCAGAGCTGCCAAACCTCTCCCAGTGTGTGGTCAGGCTCGCTGTGGCTTAACCCTGGCAGGCAGAGCAGCTCTGTGGTGGTGCTGGATGTGACCCTGGGCAGGGTGTAATCCAGAGAGGGGGCTTTCTGTCCACAGGTGTGTGGCATGGGAGTGGGCAGGTTAGCTGTGGCAGGTTGGATGTGCCAGAGGGACGCCTGGATGTGCCAGATCTCACCCCTGATGCTCAGCATCTTGAAAGAGGGGACTGCATCTCCCTTTCCCAGGGCTTGCTCTGGGAATAGGGCAGAATTCAATCTGAGAGATGCTCTGTAGCATCCCGTGGTATGTCCCAGCGTGTCCCTTCCCCCTCTGCCCTGCCTGCTGCTGATGGAGTTGGGCTGGGAGAGGGTGGAAGGGAGATGTAGGATCCTCTGCTGGGCACGGGCAGGATGCCACCTGCCTGAGCCCACACACACACAGCAGGAGCTGTGTCCCACCTCCAGGGTCTGGGCTTGGGGGAGAGGAGCTTTGTAGTGGGACACTGCGCCTTCTGTGGGGTCCCACCCACTCTGGGATCATCCCAAGGCTCCTGGGGAAGGAGCTGTGGGTGGGAGGTGATGCCCACTACCCGCAGACCCCTCGTGCTGCCTTCCAGCAAGGGTTTGCTGTGGAGAGCAAGTCCCTCCACGTGGCTCTGCTCAGAGGAGCATGGTTTATCCAAGATCTGGCTCCAGCTCTGCTCTAGCAATACCTTCTTGGTTTTTTACTTCTGATTTAAACCGTGCTGGGTGGGTTTTGGGGGGGCCATGAGCTCCCCCATGCCACTGTCAGTGTGCAGGGACCGTCCTCTCTCCGGGCAGAGGGCAGACCAAAGGCTGGTGCTGCTCTGCACCCCCCCTCAAGCCTGGTTCTGGAGGAGGGACGGGGTCTTCTCTTACCAGTTCGGCATTGCCAGCCACCTGCCTGGCACAGGGGCCCTTCCTGGTGGGACAGAGAGCACTGGAGTCTCCCAAAACACACCCAGGAGGGTTTCCCAGTCCCCTCCTCAGCTGGGACCCTCTCTTCCCGGAGCAGCCCTCATCAGAGCTCTCACAGGGAGCTCCTTGCCTCTGGGACAGACAGCACTATTAACCTCTCCTCCTCCTCCTCCTCCTCCTCCGTGCCCCACAACGCCAGACCAGGGGCAGCAACCGCTGCTTTTGTAAAGCACTTTAAGGTCCGGGCTGGGGGGCGCAGGTGGCGCTGCGCTGCGCTCCTGCCTCTCCCCGCTGTGCTCGGGAGCGCAGCCGGCTCTGCCCGGGCTGGGTTGGGGGGGGCCGGCCGTGGTACCCCCGGGGGGGTCCTGCCGTGCCCCCGGGGGTCTTGCTCGCCCTCGTTACCCGCGGCTTTTTGCGGAATTAGAACTTTTAACGAGACGTACTGGGTTTTTTTTTGGGGGGGGGGGGTGTTTGGTTGTTTTGGGTTTTTTTTTGGAGAAGAATAAAATGGATGAGGTATTTGTAGCAAACCATCTTTTCTCAATAAAGGCAGTTTCATCCAGGGGCAGCGGCGCTGTGCGGTCTCTGCCCTGGCTTTGGGGTGCAGGATGGGGCTTGGGGAGGGGGTCCCCAGCTTATCACAGTCTGCAGTTTCACCTTTATGGCTTTGTCCCCAAGGCATCTTTGAGCACAGCTTTTATCACCCCATTGAGAGCATCAGGACTCACTGTGCCAGGGATGGGTGTTGCCAAATCAGGTACATGCCACTGCAGGGGATCCCCCTGCACCCCTCCTGGCACCCCTCCCGGTAGCTGGGTCCTGGTTTTTTGGAGTGAGGGTGCTTGGCACCAGGCAGCATCCCCAGAACCAGGGAAACATGGTGGGTGTGTGTTCTCTGGGAGGTGTCCTGGCCCAGAGCCCCTGTGGGGCTGTTGGGGTTCCTGTGGGGTGTGGGCTGGCTCTGTGCAAGCTGCACCTGTGTCCCCCTCCTTTGGGGAGGTGTCCTCGTCCCCTTGGAGGGAGTGCAACACCCCGAAAAGGGATGTGAGCATTGGATGGATACAGCTTGTGTCAGACAGAACAACCCTGAGCAGAGACACAGGCTGGGGGAGACTGGCTGGAGAGCTGCTGGTGGAGAAGGACCTGGGGGTGTTGGGTGACTGACCATGAGCCAGCAGTGTGGCCAGGTGGCCAGGAAAGCCAAGGGCATCCTGGCTTGTGTCAGAAATAGTGTGGCCAGTAGGTCTGGGGAGGGGATTGTGCCCCTGGACTGCGCACTGGGGAGGCTGCAGCTGGAGTGCTGGGTCCAGTTCTGGGCTCCTCAGCATCAGAAGGACATGGAGGGCCTGGAGCGAGCCCAGAGAAGGGCAACCAGGCTGGGGAAGGGGCTGGAGGGCAAATCCTCTGAGCAGCAGCTGAGGGAGCTGGGGGTGTTGAGCCTGGAGAAGAGGAGGCTGAGGGGAGACCTTCTCCCCACCTGCCCTGCCCTGCCAGGAGGGTGCAGAGAGGTGGGCGCTGGTCTCTTCAGCCAGGGGCCAGGAGCTGGGACAAGGGGCACTGGGCTCAAGCTGGGCCAGGGCAGGCTCAGCTCAGCTGGGAGGGCAAAGTTCTTCCCTGGCAGAGCTGTGGGGCTGTGGCACAGGCTGCCCAGGGAGGGGCTGAGTCACCCCCTGGGTGTGTTGAACAGAGGGGAGATGAGGTGCTCAGGGATCTGGTTTAGCTTAGGATGGGAATGGTTGGACTTGAGGATCTTAAAGGGCTTTCCCAACCCGGGGATGCTGTGGCTCTGTGCCAGGGCAGCCACGCCTGCGGCAGCCGGTTACCGAAGCCCGCGGCTGCTCCCCTCGGCTCCGGGCCCAGGGCGCCGCGGTACCCGGCCCGCTCCGGGCTCTGGCCCGTGCCCGGCGCTCAGCAACGGCGCATGCGCAGCCCCTTCCCGACTCGAACATGGCGCCCCCGCGTGTCCGTCCCAGCGCCGGCGGGGGGCGGGGCCGCTCCGTGGTCCGATCGCTTTCATTGGGAGTTGGGCGCCGGGCGCTGTGGCGTCGGCCAATGGCGAGGCGGGGATTCACCACTGGCGACGGTCACGGGGGTGGTGCGGGGGGCGGGGCTTGAAGCCGCCGGCACCGAGCCGGGAGCGCGGCGGGAGCTGCGGCGGCGGCGGCGCGATGGCGGAGGAGCGGTCGCTCGCCATGGTGACCTGCACGGCGCCCGTCAACATCGCCGTCATCAAGTACTGTGAGTGCCGGCCGGGCGCGGCGGGTGGCGGCTGCCCCGGGGCCGGGACACGGCTCGGGGACCGTGCGGGGCGGAGACCTCGGGAGCGGGGCCGGGTTTGGAGCCTGCCGGGGGGCGGCGGTGGGCACGGGGCGGGCCCGGGCCGGGCTGACAGGCCGTGCTGTGCCGGGGAGGGGAGGGGAGGGAGAGGAGAAGGCTGTGGGGGGACCTCACTGCAGCCTGCCAGTCCCTGAAGGGAGCAGAGGAACAGGAGGGGAATCAGCTTGTTCAAGGGCAGAGCCTGGCAGGACAAGGGGGCTGGAGTGAAGCTGGAGGAGGGAAGGGGGAGAGGAGATCTCAGGGGGAAGTTCTTTGCAGAGAGAGTGGGGAGGGGCTGGCAGGGGCTGCCCAGAGAGGGGGTGGGTGCCCCGTCCCTGGGGGTGTTGAAGGCCAGGTTGGCTGGGGCCCTGGGCACCCTTGTGTAGCTCCAGGCCTGGAGGTTGGTGTCCCTGCCTGTGTCAGGGGGTTGGAGCTCTGTGACCCTTGGGGTCCCTCCCAACCCAGCCCAGGCTGGGATTCTATGATTCCATACCATACTGTGTGCCATACCATGCCATACTGTGCCGTGCCATGCCATGTCATACCATACTGTGTGCCATGCTGTACCATGCCATCCCATGCCATGCTCTGCCAAGCTGTGCCATGCCATGCTGTGCTATACCATGCCATAGCATAGCGTACCATACAATACCATGTGCCATGCTGTGCTATGCCATGCCATGCCATACTGAGTGCCATGCCGTACCATGCTCTGCCATGCTGTGCTGTGCCATGCCATGCTGTGCTACACTGTGCTATGCCATGCCAAACTGTGTGCCATGCAGTGCTATGCTGTACTGTGCTATGCTGTGCTATGCCATGCCGTGTCATGCCAAACTGTGTGCCATGCAGTGCCATGCCGTGCCATGCTGTACTGTGCTGTGCCATGCTGTACCATGTAGACTGTGCTGTGCCATACTGTGCTACGCTGTGCTACGCCATGCCAAACTGTGTGCCATGCAGTGCCATGCTGTGCCATGCTGTACCATGCTGTACCATGCTGTGCCATGCAGTGCCATGCTGTGCCATGCTGTGCCATGCTGTGCCATGCTGTACTGTGCTATGCTGTACTGTGCTATGCTGTGCTACGCCATGCCATGCCATGCCGTGCCAAACTGTGTGCCATGCTGTACCGTGCCATGCTGGGCCATGCCATGCTGTACCATACTGTGCTATGCCATGCCATACTGTGTGCCGTGCAGTGCCATGCTGTGCCATGCTGTACCGTGCCATACTGTGCTATGCCATGCCATACTGTGTGCTGTGCCATGCCATGCCCTGCCTTACCATGCTGTGCCATGCCCTGCTGTGCCACGCTGCGCCGTGCCATCCTGTGCCATGCCATCTCTTGCAGGGGGCAAGCGGGACAACGACCTGATCCTGCCCATCAACTCCTCCCTGAGTGTGACGCTGCACCAGGACCAGGTTGGTTGGGGACCCAGGCTCAGGCTGCACCCCTACCCCCATCCCCCCGCTGTACAGCGGGTGCCGAGCCCCCTCTCCCCACCCTCACCCCGCTCTCCCTGGCAGCTCAAGACCACCACCACGGCCGCCGCCAGCCGGGACTTCACCGAGGACCGGCTGTGGCTCAACGGGGAGGAGGCTGACGTGGGGCACCCGCGGCTGCAGGCCTGCCTGAAGGAGGGTGAGCGCCCCACACACCCCCGTGGGTGGGACTGGGGGGGCTGTGGGGGGTGTTTCCCCTGTACCCACCTGTCCCCCCCTGTCCCCTGGCAGTGCGGCGCCTGGCCCGCAAGCGCCGGGGCGGCAGCGCCGAGGACGCGGCAGCGCTCAGCCTCTCCTACAAGGTCCACATCGCCACCCAGAACAACTTCCCCACCGCCGCCGGGCTGGCATCCTCTGCTGCTGGCTATGCCTGCCTGGGTGGGTGAGCTGGGAGGGACCCCAAGGGACTGGCAGGCTGCAGTGAGGTCCCCCCACAGCCTTCTCTTCTCTCTTCTTCTCCTCTCCTCTCCTCTCCTCTCCTCTCCTCTCCTCTCCTCTCCTCTCCTCTCCTCTCCTCTCCTCTCCTCTCCTCTCCTCTCCTCTCCTCTCCTCTCCTCTCCTCTCCTCTCCTCTCCTCTCCTCTCCTCTCCTCTCCTCTCCTCTCCTCTCCTCTCCTCTCCTCTCCTCTCCTCTTCCCTTCCCCCTTCCCTTCCCCCTTCCCTTCCCCCTTCCCTTCCCTTCCCTTCCCTCCCTCCCCCTCCCCCTTCCCCTCCCCCTTCCCCTTCCCCATCCCTCCCCTCCCCATCCCTCCCCTTCCCTCCCCTTCCCTCCCCTCCCCTTCCCTCCCCTCCCCTTCCCTCCCCTCCCCTCCCCTCCCCTTCCCTCCCCTTCCCTCCCCTTCCCTCCCCTTCCCTCCCCTCCCCTTCCCTCCCCTCCCCTCCCCTCCCCTTCCCTCCCCTTCCCTCCCCTCCCCTCCCCTCCCCTCCCCTCCCCTCCCCTCCCCTCCCCTCCCCTCCCCTCCCTTCCCCTCCCCTCCCCTCCCCTCCCCATCCCTTCCCCTCCCGTCCCCCCGTCCCCCAGCCCGTCCCGCTGTCCCGCAGCCCCTGACCCCGCGCTGTGCCCGCAGTGTCGGCGCTGGCCGGGCTGTACGGCGTGCAGGGGGAGCTGTCGGGGGCGGCGCGGCGCGGCTCGGGCAGTGCGTGCCGCAGCATGCTGGGGGGCTTCGTGCAGTGGCAGCGGGGCCAGCGGCCGGACGGCAGGGACAGCCTGGCTCAGCAGGTGGCCCCCGAGACGCACTGGCCAGAGCTCAGGGTGCTCGTCCAAGATGGTGGTGAGGAGATGGGGGGGGGATTTGGGGGAGGGGGGCGGGGGTTGGGTGCTGGGAGCACCCCTGTGGGTGCAGACCCTGGGGCTGGGGGCTAAAGGGGGGTCTTGTCTCACAGGGATTTGAGGGGGGTGGGTGCTGATTGGGGGGCTGGAGGTTAAAGGGGGGGTCGTGTCCCATGGGGATTTGGGGGTGGGTGAGTGCTGGGAGCACCCATGTGGGTGCAGGTTGAGGGGCTGGGGGCTAAAAGGGGGGTCATGTCCCACAGGGATTTGAGGGGGTGGGTGCTGGGACCACCCGTGTGGGTGCTGACTGGGGGGCTGGGGGCTAAAGGGGGGGTCGTGCCCCATGGGGATTTGGGGGAGGGGGGCGGGGGTTGGGTGCTGGGAGCACCCCTGTGGGTGCAGACCCTGGGGCTGGGGGCTAAAGGGGGGCTTGTGTCCCATGAGGATTTGGGGGAAGGGGGTGGGTGGGTGCTGACCCTGGGGCTGGGGGCTAAAGGGGGGTCTTGTCTCACAGGGATTTGAGGGGGGTGGGTGCTGGGAGCACCCGTGTGGGTGCAGACCCTGGGGCTGGAGGCTAAAGGGGTGGTCGTGCCCCATGGGGATTTGGGGGAGGGGGTGGGTGGGTGCAGACCCTGGGGCTGGGGGCTAAAGGGGGGCTCGTGTCCCATGGGGATTTGGGGGAGGGGGTGTGTGTGCTGGGAACACCTATGTGGGTGCAGGTTGAGGGGATGTGGGCTAAAGGGGGGGTCATGTCCCATGTGGATATGGGGGGGGGTGGGTGGGTGCGGGGAGCACCCATGTGGGTGCAGACCCTGGGGCTGGGGGCTAAAGGGGGGCTTGTATCCCATGGGGATTTGAGGGGGGGGGTGCTGGGAGCATCTGTGTGGGTGCAGACTGGGGGGCTGGGGGCTAAAGGGGGGGTCATGTCCCACCTCTTGTGCCCCCCCTCAGGTCAGTGGGGAGAAGAAGGAGGTGGGCAGCACGGTGGGGATGCAGACCAGTGTGGACACCAGCCCCCTGCTGAAGGTACAGGGTGACATCCCCAGTCCTGCTGGGGGGTCCTGAGGGTCTGGGGTCCTGTTTGCCTTGGAGGGAGGGGTGTTTCTCCATATTAGAGGGGGAGGGGTGCAGGGGGGCTGTGCTCACGCTGCCCAAAGGGTCATGGTCCCATGGGTGTTCCTGAACCGGGGTGACCCTGACCCCCTCACCATGGCAGCACCAGTGTGGACACCAGCCCCCCGCTGAGGGTACAGGGTGACATCCCCAATCCTCCCTGGGGGGGTCCTGAGGGTCTGGGGTGCTGTTCCCTTTGGGGGAGGAGGGGTGTTTCTCCACGTTGGGGGTTGGGAGGGCTGCACTCAGGCTGCCCAAAGGCTCGGTGTCCCATGGGTGTTCCCGACCCGGGGTGACCCTGTCCCCTGTGGGTGCAGCACCGGGCAGAGGTGGTGGTGCCGGAGCGCCTGTCGCTGATGGAGCGGCACATCCGTGAGCGGGACTTCGAGGCCTTCGGGCAGCTGGCCATGCGGGACAGCAACCAGTTCCATGCCACCTGCCTCGACACCTTCCCCCCATCTTCTACCTCAACGACCTGTCCCGGCGCCTCATCGCCCTGGCACACCGCTACAACGCCCACCACGGCTGCACCAAGGTACCGCCGGCACCCTGCTGTGCTGGGCGGGACACAGGCTTGGCTGCCTGGCCACCCCTCCCCTCCTTGGGTGGCAGCAGGGACAGGGAGGGGATTGTCCCTCTCTGCTCTGCCCTGTGAGGCCCCAGCTGGAGTCCTGTGTCCAGAGCTGGGGCCCCAGGACAAGGAAGATGTGGGGCTGTTGGAGAGGGGTCAGAGGAGCCACAGAGATGCTCAGAGGGCTGGAGCAGCTCCCCTATGGAGAGAGGCTGAGGGAGCTGGGCTGGGTCAGCCTGGAGAAGAGAAGGCTGTGGGGGGACCTCACTGCAGCCTGCCAGTCCCTGAAGGGAGCAGAGGAACAGGAGGGGAATCAGCTTGTTCAAGGGCAGAGCCTGGCAGGACAAGGGGGCTGGAGTGAAGCTGGAGGAGGGAAGGGGGAGAGGAGATCTTGGGGGAAGTTCTTTGCAGAGAGAGTGGTGAGGGGCTGGCAGGGGCTGCCCAGAGAGGGGGTGGGTGCCCCGTCCCTGGGGGTGTTGAAGGCCAGGTTGGCTGGGGCCCTGGGCACCCTTGTGTAGCTCCAGGCCTGGAGGTTGGTGTCCCTGCCTGTGTCAGGGGGTTGGAGCTGTGTGCTCCTTGGGGTCCCTTCCAACCCGTGCCAGCCTGTGACTCCCCCACCCCACCACAGGTCGCCTACACCTTCGATGCCGGCCCCAACGCCGTCATCTTCACGCTGGCCGACACGGTGCCGGAGTTCGTGGAGGTGGTGAGGCGCAGCTTCCCCCGGCCACCAACGGGGACCAGTAAGGGGCAATCCCTCAAGGGGATGGGGGGGGGGGGTGGAGAGGCTGTGGGACGGGGGGGGGGCCGCAGGTTTTGGGGTGTGGGGGGGCTGGTGCGAGCGCTGGGCTGTGCCGCAGGTTCGTGCGGGGGCTGCCGGTGGGCCCGGCCTCGCTGCCCCAGGAGCTGCTCGCCGCCGTGGTGACCCAGCCCGTGCCGGGGGCCGTGCAGTACATGCTGCACACCAAGGTAGGGGGCTGGGGGAGCTGGGGGGAGCTGGGGAGGGGCAGGGGGGCGGGGGGAGTAATGGGGCAGGGGGGACCCGTCTGTCTGGCCTCTGCGGGGAGGGTCTGGCCCTGGCCCTGCCCAGAGGGTTGTGAGTGGGTCCCCAGCCCTGTCCCCAGCCCTGGGGGCATGTGTGGGACCCCAGCCCTGTCCCTGGGGGTGCACAGGACCCCGTCCCTTTCCCTGGGGGTGCACAGGACCCCATCCCAGTCCTCAGGGGTGCATAGGACCTTGTCCCTGTCCCTGGAGGTGCACAGGACCCCATCCCTTTCCCTGGGGGTGCACAGGACCCCGTCCCCATCCCTGGGGGTGCACAGGACCCCATCCCTGTCCCTGGGGGTGCATAGGATCTTGTCCCTGTCCCCAGGGAGACACAGGACCCCGTCCCCATCCCTGGGGGTGCACAGGACCCCATCCCTGTCCCTGGGGGTGCATAGGATCTTGTCCCTGTCCCCAGGGAGACACAGGACCCCGTCCCCATCCCTGGGGGTGCATAGGACCCTGTCCCTGTCCCTAGGGGTGCACAGGACCCCAGTCCTGTCCCTGGGCGTGCACAGGACCCTGTCCCTGTCCCCAGGGAGACACAGGACCCCATCCCTGTCCCTAGGGGTGCACAGGACCCTGTCCCTGTCCCTGGGGGTGCACAGGACCCTGTCCCCAGGGTTGCACAGGACCTCACCTCTGTCCCCATCCCCAGGGCTGTGTGTGGGCCCCCATCCCTGTCCCCAAGCTACGCAGGACCCCGTCCCTAGACACGTTCCATGTGTGACCCACGTGGCAGCCTTTTGCGGTGCGTGGGACCCCAGAGCCGCCCCACAGCCCCGGGGTGGGGGTCCCTGTGGGTAGCGGGGCTCCCCAGGTGCCCCTTAACCCCATGTCCTGCCCTGCAGCCTGGTCCTGGACCCCAGCTCGTGGATGACCCCAGCCAGCACCTCCTGGGAGCGGATGGGCTGCCCCGCTGAGGCTGCCAGGGACCGGCGTGATTTGGGGGGTGGGGGCTCCCCGGTGCCACCCGGGGGGTTCAGGACACCGAGCCCAGCCTGGGGGTAGGCTGTGTTCCCTCCCCTCCCCCCAGGGCTGGTTTTTACCCTTTTATAAGGAAATAAGAGTTTCTGTGGCTGCAGCGCTGTGTTGGGGGGTGGGGGCTGCGCCGGGCTGGGAGGGCAACACCAGGCAGAAGGTGGGGGGCAAGGTGTTTGGGGGAGGGGGAGTGTGTGCTTCCTCTGAACGTCTGTGCCTGGCCCTGCTGGGGCTCATCCTGCTCCCCCGATCCCCGCACGACCCCCCACGTCGTCCCCCAGCCCCACATGGCCCCCCCCATGTCGTCCTCCCCCGGCCTCATGTGGCCCCCCACGTGGCCCCACCAGCCCATGGTCCCCCCATATCCCCCCCCAGCCCCACATGAACCCCCACATGTCCCCCCAGCCCCACATGGCCCCCCACATCCCCCCCAGCCCCACATGGCCCCCCACCCCCACATGGCCCCCCCACGTCCCCCTCAGCCCCACATGGCCCCCCACCTCCCTCCCAGCCCCACATGGCCCCCCACATCTCCCCCCCAGCCCATAGTCCCCCACATGTCCCCCCAACCCCACATGGCCCCCCACCTCCCCCCAGCCCCACATGGCCTCCCCACATTCCCCCCAGCCCCACATGGCCCCCAGAGCCTGGCACATCCCCCGGCCGATGCAGGGCCCAGCCTGTCCCCCCGGGGCCGGATCCTGACACCCCCCAACCCCGGCAGCCTCCCCGGCCCCCCGCGTCCCCCGGGGGGGGGGGCGTGGCCTGGGTGGGGCGCGGCCTTAGGGGGCGTGGCTTTTGCATGGGCGCTGTCTATGGTGAGGGGCGTGGTCTGTTTGGGGAGGGGAGGGGCTTTAGTGGGCGCGGTGATGTGTATGGGCGTGGCTTGCGCGGAGGGCGTGGCCTGCCGGGAGCGGCGCGGCCAATTGGGAGGGGGAGTGGTCTCTGAAGGAGGCGTGGCTCTGCGGGGAGCGGTGGGTGGGGAAAGGGGCGTGGCGCGCGGGGGTGCGGCCAATGGAGGGGCAGGGCCTGTGCGGAAGGGGGCGTGGCTTGCTCGGAGGGTGGGGGCGTGTCAGGGGGGCGGGGTCACACTGCCGCGCCTCAGCCGCCTTCCGGGCCGAGCCGAGCCGAGCCGAGCGCATCCCCCCGCCCGGAGCCCAGCGCCCCCCCACCCCGAGCGCAGCCATGGGGCAGATCGAGTGGGCCATGTGGGCCAACGAGCAGGCGCTGGCGGCCGGGCTGAGTGAGGGGGGCCCGGGGAGGGGCCGGGGGGCTGGGGAGGGGGGCAAGGGGGGTTGGGGTGAGGAGGGAGGGAGGGATGGAGGGGCCGGGGCTGCCGGCACAGGGTGGGGGTGTGAGGGGGGTGATGCTGGCCCCGGGGGTGCTGGGGGCTTCCGGGGTGGCGCCAGCGGGAAGCGCAGGGGACGATCGGGAAGTTCTGGGGATGCCCTGGGTGCGAGCCGCTTCCTCCCTCCCTGCCCGCCTCCCTTCCCCTCCCCTTCCTCCTCTTCCCCCCCCCTCCGTCCCCTTCCTCCCCTTCCTCTCCCCCTTCTTCTCCCCTTCCTCCCTTCCCCTCCTCTTCCTTAATCCCCCCCACCCCCGCTTCCCGGTCCCTTCCTCCCCTCCATCCCCTTCCCTCCTCTTCCTCCCCTTCCTCCTCTTCCTCCCCTCCATCCCCTTCCCTCTTCTCCCTCCCCTCCCTCCCTTCCCTTCTCTTCCTCTTCCTCTTCCTCTTCCTCTTCCTCTTCCTCTTCCTCTTCCTCTTCCTCCCCCCATCCCTTTAGCCCCCTTCCTCCTCTTCCTCTTCATCCCTCTAAGTCCTCTTCTTCCTCTTCCTCCCCTCCTTCCTCTCCCTCCTCTGCCCAGGGGACCAAAGCTCATGGCAGGAGCACACGTGACCACGGCTCACCCCATCCCACCCCCTCCAAGCCTGAACCTCCCCCCACCGCCCCCCAGTTCCCTCCCCTGAGCTGGTCCCACACACAGCATCTCCCCAGCACCCTGCACACGGGCTGGGGGGGGTCCCTGGGGCTGTAACCCTAGGTTGAAGGGGGGGAAGGAGGGGTTGTATCCCAGGTGTAGGGTTTGGGGGGGGCCCTGCCCATGGAGGTGCCCCCCCCCAAGCCCCCCTCTCTCCCCAGTCATGCTGACCGGTGGGGTCGTGGCGGTGGCAGGGCAGTTCAAGGGTTGGTACTTCGCAGCCTACGCCATGTATCCTTCTGGAGAGGATGCCCAGGGATGGGGCTGTGAGGAACCCCTGCCCCGGGTGGGGGGTGGGTGGGAAGAAGCATCTCCCCCTCCCTGCTCTGTGCCCAGAGTGTCCCCAGGGACTCATCCTACCCCTGAGCCCCCCTTTCCTTGACACACCCCCCCCCCAGCGCTGCAGGCGTCTTGGTCTGCCTGCTTGAGTACCCCAGGAGCAAGAGGAAGAAGGGCTCCACCATGGAGAGGTGGTAAGTGGTGCCCCCCACCCCCCCACCTTCCAAACCCCCCAGGATTGGGGGCTGCACCCCCCACCCTCCCCAACACAGGCACTTGGAAGCAGTGGGATGGGAGCAGGGCTGGATCCCATGGGTGGGATCCCTGGGGTGCCCCATGCAGGGACAGCGTGGGGAAGGGGGGTGTGGGTGCCTCCCTTTGGTAAGGGGGGCAGGACACCCCTCCTGACCCCCCCAGCGTTGCTCTGCAGTGGCCAGAAGTACCTGACAGCGGTGCTGAAGGTGTTTGGGCCCCTCACCAGGAATTACTACGTCCGTGCTGTCCTGCACGCTGCGTAAGTGGGATGTGGGGTTGGGGATGGGGCGCAGCACCCCCCCCAAAGCCCCCCCCCCCACGAACCCCCTTTCACCCCCACAGCCTGGCTGTCCCTGCTGGATTCCTCCTCTCCACCATCCTGGGCACTGTCTGCTTGGGCATTGCCAGTGGCATCTACCTGCTGGTGAGTGGGGGGTTTGGGGGGGCTGGATGCCCTCCTGGAGTGGGGGTCCCCCACTCCTGGGATCCCCAAATCCGTCTTGACAGCCCCCCCATGGATTTGGGGGGCTGGATGCCTTCTTGGAGTGGGGAGGGCTCCCTCCTGACAGCCCCCCCATGGGTTTGGGGGGGCTGGATGCCTTCCTGGAGTGGGGGGCCCCTCCTGACAGCCCCCCTGGCTCTGCAGGCGGCGGTGCGTGGGGAGGAGTGGAGCCCCATCGAGCAGAAGCCCCGGGAGCGGCCGCACGTCGGGGTCACCATCAAGCAGCCCCCCAGCAACCCCCCCCCAGGCCCCCCGCCGACGCCCGCAAGAAGCAGCCGCCCGAGGTGGGGGGGCAGGTGAACCCCATTCCTGTGGAGGCTGAGTGAAGGGGGGACACACACAGGGGACACACCCCCCCATGCCTTCCTGCTGCTGCCACGCTGCTCCTGCTTCCCTGCTGCACCCTGGCTGCTTGGGGAGGGGGGAAAGTGGGGGGGTCCTGGCTCCTGGGGAGCCCCCAAGGATGCTCCAGCTCCTCAGGAGGGTCCCCAGCTCCTGGGATCCCCAAATCCATAGGGATGCTCAGCTCCTGGGGGCTTCCACAGCTCCTGGGATCCCCAAATTCCCCAGGGATGCTCAGCTTCCATGGGCTTCCCCAGCTTCTGGGATTCCCAGGGATGCTCCAGCTTCTTGGGAGGGTCCCCAGCTCCTGGGGATCCCCGAATCCCTAGGGATGCTCCAGCTCCTCGGGAGGGTCCCCAGCTCCTGGGATCCCCAAATCCATAGGGATGCTCAGCTTCTGGGGGCTTCCGCAGCTCCTGGGATCCCCAGGGATGCTCCAGCTCCTTGGGGGGGTCCTGGGGATCCCCAAATCCATAGGGATGTTCAGCTTCCATGGGCTTCCCCTGCTCCTGGGATCCCCAAATCCCCAGGGATGCTCCAGCTCCTCGGGAGGGTCCCCAGCTCCTGGGGATCCCCAAATCCCCAGGGATGCTCCAGCTCCTCAGGTGGGTCCCCAGCTCCTGGGATCCCCAAATTCCCCAGGGATGCTCAGCTTCCATGGGCTTCCCCAGCTCCTGGGATCCCCAGGGATGCTCCAGCTCCTCAGGAGGGTGCTCAACTCCTGGGGATCCCCAAATCCTCAGGGATGCTCAGCTTCCACGGGCTTCCCCTACTCCTGGGATCCCCAAATCCCCAGGGATGCTCCAGCTCCTTGGGAGGGTCCCCAGGTTCTGGGGATCCCCAAATCCATAGGGATGCTCAGCTTCCACGGGCTTCCCCTACTTTGGGGGATCCCCAGGGATGCTCACCTCCTCATGGGGGTCCCCAGCTCCTGGGGATCCCCAAGTTCATAGGGATGCTCAGCTCCTGGGGGCTTCCCCTACTCCTGGGATCCCCTAGGGATGCTCAGCTCCCTGAGGGGTTCCCAGCTCTGTGAAAGATCCCAATCTCCTGGAGACCCCCAAATCCCTTGGGGTGCTCAGCTCCCTGGGGTATCCCCAGTTCCCTGAGGGGGCTGGAGCCCCTCCATGGGGGGGTGGGGTGAGGGGGGTCCTGCTCCCTGCACTGGCTCTTGCTGGTTTTTTGTACTTTCTGCAGTTGCTGCTGCAATAAAGAGTGGGAAAAGCTCTGACCCCCCCAGCTTCCTGCTCTGGGGGGGCTGCAGCTGCTGGGCTGGGTTTGGGGGGACTGGGTCAGGACGAACAGCCAGGTTATGGGCAGCCCCTGGGGTGTGGCTGCAGATGGGGGGGGCGGTGTGCAGAGTGTTCCCCCTTGCCAGGGAGGGGACAGGGACACGTTTGGGGGGGGGGCGGGAATGGGGTGCCCACCCCCCTACACCGCTGTGTCCCCCTTGAATCTGTAGACCAGGGGTGGGGGTGAAGCCAGGGGTGTCCCATGGTCCCCGGGGGTGCACCTGCACAGTGAGACCCAGGGGAGTCCCCCCCCAAAGCCTGGGGTGACCCCCCTGCAGTGTGGGAGGGGGGCTGGGGGGGTATTTCCCCCACCCACTCGTGGGTGCTTGGGAGGGATGCGGTGCCAAACCCCTTCCCCACCCCCTCTCCTTGGGCATCAGCAGCTGCTCTGGGCCCCCCCAGCTAGGTGAGGGGTGCACCCCTGCACCCACTGGTGCTGCTGGGTTGAGGGGGAGCCCAGGGGGTGGTGTTGGGCCATGGGGTGCTGGGGGGAGTGTGAGAGGGGTGGAATAGGGGGCAGAGTTGTGGGATGATGGGGATGTGGGGCACCCCCCGACCATGCCACCCCCTCCAGCGCCTCCCAGTCCCTCCCACTGTGGCTGGGAGACCCCCACAGCCGAGCATCACCCCACGGGACCCCCCCACACCCCCATTCCCCCCCGAGGCAGAGAGGGGCTGTGCCTGAGGGTCAGTCTTTATTAAATAGCCCATAGAGGGGGGGACAATAAATAGCTTGGGGGGGCTTGGGGAGAATAAATAACCAGTGACCCCCCAGCAGCGCTCACAGGGTCTGGCTGTGGGGTGATGCTGGACCTTGAGCTGCAGTGGGGGGGTCGGGTCAGCAATAAATAGGGGTTAAAACCAGCCCCCCCCAGCACAAGGCTCATAAATAAGTGATAAATAGGGGAGGGGGGCTGGGAGGGGGGGGCACATCCTGCTGGGGGGGTGCAGGGGGCTGGGGGAGGGGTGCTCTAAAACAAGCACGGGGGGGATGTGTGGATGCAGTGACACGGTCACGCTATGGGGCTCCATGGGAGCGGGGATGGGGGGGATTTGGGAGGGGGGTGTTTAGGGTGGGGGGTGTCTCAGCGCCCGGTGAGGGGCAGGATGCAGGTGCACCCCACAGGCACCTCGATGTAGGCCACCTGGAAGGTGAGGAGGGTGGGGGTGTTTTGGGGGGGTTGGGGGCTATATTGAAGGTGGGAGGGGGGGTATATTGGGGGTGGGGGGGGGTCTCAGTGCCTGGTGTGGGGCAGGATACAGGTGCACCCCACGGGCACCTCAGTGTAGGCCACCTCGAAGGTGAGGGGGGGGGGTGTTTTGGGGTGGGGGTATATTGGGTGGGGGGGATGTTGGGGGGTGGGTGTTTTAGGGGGGTAGGGGGGTATATTGGGGTTGGGGGGGGGTCTCAGTGCCCGGTGCAGGGCAGGATACAGGTGCACCCCCTGGCACCTTTGTGTAGGCCATCTCAAAGGTGAGGAGGGGGGTTGGGGGTGTTTTGGGGGAGGATGTGGGGGATATATTGAGGTGGGGGGGGGGTCTCAGTGCCCGCCTCGAAGGTGAGGAGGCCGGGGGTGTTTATGGGGGGGGGGGGCATATTGAGGGGGAGGGGATGTTAGGGGTATGTGGGGGGTATATTGAGGAGCGGGTGGGGATGTTGGGGGTGGGAGGGTGTTTTAGGGGGGTGGGGGGGTATATTGAGGAGCGGGTGGGGATGTTGGGGGGAGGGGTGTTTTAGGGGGTGTGGGGGGTGTATATTGGGATTGGGGGGGGTCTCAGTGCCCGGTGTGGGGCAGGACACAGGTGCACCCCCTGGCACCTTGATGTAGGCCATCTTGAAGGTGAGGAGGGTGGGGGTGTTTAGGGGTGGTGGGGGGAGTATATTGGGGGGAGGGGATGTTAGGGGGATGTGGGGGGTATATTGATGAGCGGGTGGGGATGTTGGGGTGGGAGGGTGTTTTAGGGGGTGGGGGGGTATATTGAGGAGCGGGTGGGGATGTTGGGGGGGGGGGTGTTTTAGGGGGTGTGGGGGGGGTATATTGGGGTTTGGGGGGGGTCTCAGTGCCCGGTGTGGGGCAGGACACAGGTGCACCCCCTGGCACCTTGATGTAGGCCATCTTGAAGGTGAGGAGGGTGGGGGTGTTTAGGGGTGGTGGGGGGAGTATATTGGGGGGGAGGGGATGTTAGGGGGATGTGGGGGGTATATTGAGGAGCGGGTGGGGATGTTGGGGTGGGAGGGTGTTTTAGGGAGTGTGGGGGGGTATATTGAGGAGCGGGTGGGGATGTTGGGGGGGGGGTGTTTTAGGGGGTGTGGGGGGGGTATATTGGGGTTTGGGGGGGGGTCTCAGTGCCCGGTGTGGGGCAGGACACAGGTGCACCCCCTGGCACCTTGATGTAGGCCATCTTGAAGGTGAGGAGGGTGGGGGTGTTTAGGGGTGGTGGGGGGAGTATATTGGGGGGGAGGGGATGTTAGGGGGATGTGGGGGGTATATTGATGAGCGGGTGGGGATGTTGGGGTGGGAGGGTGTTTTAGGGGGTGGGGGGGTATATTGAGGAGCGGGTGGGGATGTTGGGGGGGAGGGTGTTTTAGGGGGGTGGGGGGTATATTGAGGAGCGGGTGGGGATGTTGGGGGGGAGGGTGTTTTAGGGGGTGTGGGGGGTGTATATTGGGATTGGGGGGTGTCTCAGCGCCCGGTGCGGGGCAGGACACAGGTGCACCCCACGGGCACCTCGATGTAGGCCATCTCGAAGGTGAGGAGGCCGGGGGGTGCGGGTGGGGGCAGGGCTTGCGGCGCAGCACCAGCATGGTCTGGTGGATGGGCACCGAGTTGAGGGCCGTGGTCTCCCGGCCGGTCTTGACGTCCAGGCAGCCGCTGCAGAGGCACTCGGCGAAGGCCAGCTTCCGCGGGTACCGCTCCTCGTCCTCATCAATGCTGGGGGGGAGAGGGGGGGGGGGCACATGGGGAGGAGATGGGGGTCAGCACCCTACACCTCAGCCCTTTCTCCACAAATGTGGGGATTGCACCCCCGCCCCGCTTTGGAGAGGGCTGCTCTTAAGGTGGGATGCTTGGGGAAACTGAGGCACGGTGCCTCAGCCAGCAGAGGGATGGTGGGGGAAGGACCCTGATTCTGGGCAGGGGGAAACTGAGTCATAGTGCCTCAGCCAGCACAGGGATGGTGGGGGAAGGACCCTGATTTTGGGGGCGGGGGAGGGCTGCAAAACAGCCAGCACAGGGCTGATGAGGGCAGGAGCCTGGTTTGGGGGCGGGGGGAACAGCCGGCAGAAGGCTGATGGGGACAGGACCCTGATTTTGGGGAGGGGGAAACTGAGTCACGGTGCATCAGTCAGCTCAGGGATGATGGGGGAAGGACCCTGATTTTGGGAAGGGGGAAACCGAGTCACAGTGCATCAGCCAGCAGAGGGCTGATGGGGCAGGGACCCTGATTTTGGGGAGGGGGAAACTGAGTCACGGTGCATCAGCCAGCTCAGGGCTGATGAGGGCAGGAGCCTGGTTTGGGGAGGGGGAACAGCCAGCACAAGGCTGATGGAGGCAGGACCCTGGTTTGGGGGAGTGGGGGGAAACTGAGTCACGGTGCCTCAGCCAGCACAGGGCTGATGGGGGCCCGTAGGACCCTGATTTTGGGGAGGGGAAACTGAGTCACGGTGCCTCAGCCGGCACAGGGATGGTGGGGGCAGGAGCCTGGTTTGGGGAGGGGGAAACTGAGTCACGGTGCCTCAGCCAGCACAGGGATGGTGGGGGCAGGACCCTGATTTTGGGGAGGGGGAAACTGAGTCACGGTGCCTCAGCCGGCACAGGGATGGTGGGGGCAGGAGCCTGGTTTGGGGGAGTGGGGGAAACTGAGTCACGGTGCCTCAGCCAGCACAGGGCTGATGGGGGCCCGTAGGACCCTGATTTTGGGGAGGGGGAAACTGAGTCACGGTGCCTCAGCCGGCACAGGGATGGTGGGGGCAGGAGCCTGGTTTGGGGGAGTGGGGGGAAACTGAGTCACGATGCCTCAGCCAGCACAGGGCTGATGGGGGCCCGTAGGACCCTGATTTTGGGGAGGGGGAAACTGAGTCACGGTGCCCCAGCCGGCACAGAGCTGATGGGGGCAGGAGCCTGGTTTGGGGGAGTGGGGGAAACTGAGTCACGGTGCCCCAGCCAGCACAGTGGTGGGGGCAGGACCCTGGTTTGGGGGTCACTCACCGGTAGCGCCAGGGGGAGATGGAGCGCTCGTTGGGCTCGCTGTGGAGGCCGGCGCGGAGCTGCAGCGCCGGGCAGGAGCGGTCGCGGTGCCGCCGGTGCCGCCGGGGGCCGGTCCCCTCCTGCAGCCGCTCCAGCTGCCGCACCAGCTGTACTGGGACGTACTGGTCCCAGCGCAGGCTGCGGCCCAGGAGGTGCGCGGGGGCCTCCCCGTCCCGCAGCTCCCCCGCGCTGTAGCAGCGGAGCGGGGGGCCGTGGGGGGCGCGGCGCAGGCTGCGGCACAGCGCCAGGGCGCTCAGCAGGGCCAGGGCACCCAGCCAGCCCTGCGGGACAGGGGGCAGGGCGGTCACCGCCAGCGCCCTGCTGCGCACCCGCGCTCACCCCCGGGCACACTGACCCCCCCTCCCGGGATAGAGTGACCCCCCTAGGACACGGTGACACCCCCCCCAACCTGGGACACACGGACCACCCCCTGGGACACAGGGACCCCTGGTGACCCCCCACCTGGGACACAGGGACCCCTGGTGACCCCCCCACCTGGGACACAGGGACCCCCCCACCCAGGACACACTGACCCCTGGTGACCCTCCCCACCTGGGACACAGGGACCCCCCACCCAGGACACACTGACCCCTGGTGAGCCCCCCCACCTGGGACACAGGGACCTCTGGTGACCCCCCTGCCCCGGGACACACTGACCCCCCACTCGGGATAGATTGACCCCCCCTGGGACACAGTGACCCCTGGTGACCCCCCGCCTGGGACACAGTAACCCCCCTATCTGGGACACACTGACCACCCCCTGGGACACAGTGACCCCTGGTGAACCCCCCACCTGGGACACACTGACCCCCCCACCTGGGACACACTGACCACCCCCCCACCTGGGACACAGGGACCCCTAGTGACCCCCCCACCTGGGACACACTGACCCCCCCCCACCTGGGACACACTGACCCCCGCCCCCCCACTTGGGACACACTGACCACCCCCTGGGACACAGTGACCCCTCCCACCTGGGACACACTTAACCCCCCCAGGACACACTGACCCCTGGTGACCCCCCACCTGGGACACAGTGACCCCTGGTGACCCCCCCACCTGGGACACAGTGACCCCTGGTGACCCCCCCCCCGACACACTGACCCCCCCCAGGCCTCCCTCAGGGTGGGCTCTCAGCATCCCCCTCCCCATCCCTGGGGGGTCCCTGATGCTCAGAGCTGGCACCCTCACCCCAAAAGCACCAGCACCCTCCCCAGAGCACCAGCACACACGGGGGGTGTGCACACCCAAAGCACCCACCCTGTGTGTGTGTGTGTGTGTGTGTGTGTCTGTGTGTCTGTGTGTGTGTGTCTGTGTGTGTGTCTGTCTGTGTGTGTGACTCTGTGTGTGTGTGTGTGTGTGACTGTGTCTGTGTGTGTGTCTGTGTGTATCTCTGTGTGTGTGTCTGCGTGTCTGTCTGTGTGTGTCTGTCTGTGTGTGTGACTCTGTGTGTGTGTGTCTGTGTGACTGTGTCTGTGTGTGTGTCTGTGTGTATCTCTGTGTGTGTGTCTGTGTGTCTGTCTGTGTGTGTCTGTCTGTGTGTGTGACTCTGTGTGTGTGTGTCTGTGTGACTGTGTCTGTGTGTGTGTCTGTGTGTATCTCTGTGTGTGTGTCTGTGTGTCTGTCTGTGTGTGTCTGTCTGTGTGTGTGACTCTGTGTGTGTGTGTCTGTGTGACTGTGTCTGTGTGTGTGTCTGTGTGTATCTCTGTGTGTGTGTCTGCGTGTCTGTCTGTGTGTGTGACTCTGTGTGTGTGTGTCTGTGTGACTGTGTCTGTGTGTGTGTCTGTGTGTATCTCTGTGTGTGTGTCTGTGTGTCTGTCTGTGTGTGTCTGTCTGTGTGTGTGACTCTGTGTGTGTGTGTCTGTGTGACTGTGTCTGTGTGTGTGTCTGTGTGTATCTCTGTGTGTGTGTCTGCGTGTCTGTCTGTGTGTGTGACTCTGTGTGTGTGTGTGTGTGTGACTGTGTGTGTGTGTGTGTGTGTGTATCTCTGTGTGTGTGTCTGCGTGTCTGTCTGTGTCTGTGTGTGTGTGCACACAACCAGCACATGTACACACAGCCTCACGGGGTGTGTGTGTGCACAGAGTGCACATGTGTGTGACCACGTGTGTGTGTGCACACCCTGAGGGTCCACACGTGTGTATGTACACATGGACTGCGTGTACATGGGTATCCAGGGGGTACCTACAGGTGTACACACACACAGGGGGTACACCCGTGGGTACACACACACACACACAGAGTACATGTGTGTGTGTATGTACACATGGAGTGTTTGTATGTGGGTATCCAGAGTGTGCATGTGTGTACACACACACAGGGGTACCCACGTGGGTACACACACACACAGGGGGTACCCAACCCCCCCAGGCACCCCCCATGCCAGCACATGTGTGTGCACACACAGGGCAGCAGCATGGGGGGGGGCACAGCTGTGTGCACAAGCACAGGTACACACGTGTGCACACACACACACACACACACACACACAGGGGGAGCAGCCTGTGTGCATCCCCCTGCCCAGAGGCAGCAGCAGACGAGCACACACACATGTGCAGGCATGTGTGTGCACACACAGATATGTACACATGTATGTACACACGTGTGCATGTACACACACATGTACACACATGTACACACACATGTACACACTTGTACACACATGTATGTACACAGATATGCACACATGTGCATGCACACACACATACACACACGTGTGCACACACATGTATACACATATGTACATATATGTACACACATGTATGTACACACATGTAGGCACACACCTGTATGTACACAGAGATGTACACATGTGCATGCACACACACATACACACACGTGTGCACACACATGTACACACATATGTACATATATGTACACACGTGTACACACATGTATGTACACACATGTAGGCACACACATGTATGTACACAGATATGCACACATGTGCATGCACACACACATACACACACGTGTGCATGTATGCACACATGTATACATATGTACACACATATAGGCACACACATATGTACACACATGTATGTACACACATGTAGGTTGTACACACATATGCACACATGTCTATGCACACACGTACACACATGCATGTATGCACACAAGTACACATATGTACACACACATACCCGTGTATGTGTATGCACACACATCTACGTACACACATGAATGTACACACATGTGGACACACATAAAATGTACACATATGTACACACATGTATGCATGCACACATGTACACATATGTACACACATGTATGCATGCACACATGTACACATATGTACACACACGTACACGTGTATGCACACACATCTACACACACATATGTACACACATATGTACACACAGACACATATGTACACACATGTAGACACACACATGTATGTACACACATGTAGGCACACATGTCTGTGCACACACATGTACACACATGTATGTATGCACACATGTATACATATGTACACACACGTATGTACACACACGTGTAGATGTGTATGCGCATACATCTACATACACACATGTATGTACACATATGTACACACATATAGGCACACACATATGTACACACATGTACACACACGTACACACATGTACACACATGTATGCACACATATGTACACACACATATGTACACACATGTACACACACGTACACACATGTACACACATGTATATGCATGTACACACACGTGTAGACGTGTATGCACATACATCTACATACACACATGTATGTACACATATGTACACACATATGTACACATATGTACACACACATATGTACACACATGTACACACACGTACACACATGTACACACATGTATGTACACACGTATGTAGACACATGCTCACACAGAACATGTACCTGTGTGTACCTGTGTGTACCTGTGTGCCTGCACAGCCCCTGCACACACCCCCTGCCCCCCCCACCCCCCTTCCACGTGCCCCCCCAGCCAGACACACTCGTGCTGTGCATGGAGCCACACACGTGCACACCCCCCCACACCCCCCCCTGCCAGATACACCCACACAGCTGGACACCCCCAATACCAACACCCCCCATCCCCCCCCCCCACGATCCCCCCTCCCCCCATCCCCCGTTACCATCAGCCAGGCTGTGCAGGGCTCGGGAAGGCGGCGAGTGGGGGGATAACGGGGGGGGGCTGGGGGGGTGAAGCTGATTTTGGGGTGGGGGTGGGGGGTGTGTGTCCCTTCCGAGCTGCTGCCCCGGGGATGCGGGAGGCCGAGTGGCAGCGCCGCCGCCGCCGCCGCCTTTATATAGCGCCGGGCAGGTGATGTGCTCACACCTGGAAACTCCAGCGCCGGCGGCCTTCCTCCTCGGCGCTCCTCTCCCTCCTCTGCCTCCGCTCCGCTCCTCGCCTCCCCGCCGCCAGCGACACTTCCTCCTCCTCCTCCTCCTCCTCAGCCCCACGTGCTCCAGCCTGAACCCGGCTCTTGACATCCCGAAAAAACCGGGATGGGATGGGATGGGGTGGGATGGGGTGGGATGGGGTGGGATGGGATGGGATGGGGTGGGATGGGGTGGGATAGAGTGGGATAGAGTGGGATGGGATGGGGTGGGATGGGGTGGGATAGAGTGGGATAGAGTGGGATGGGATGGGGTGGGATGGGGTGGGATAGAGTGGGATAGAGTGGGATGGGATGGGGTGGGATGGGGTGGGATGGGGTAGGATAGGGTGGGATAGAGTGGGATGGGATGGGGTGGGATGGGGTGGGATGGGATGGGATGGGATGGGGTGGGATAAGGTGGAATAGAGTGGGATGGGATGGGGTGGGATAGAGTGGGATGGGATGGGGTGGGATGGGGTGGGATGGGATGGGATGGGATGGGATGGGGTAGGATAGGGTGGGATAGAGTGGGATGGGATGGGATGGGGTGAGATGGGGTGGGGATGGGGATGGAATGGGGTAGGATAGGGTGGGATAGAGTGGGATGGGATGGGATGGGGTAGGATGGGGTGGGATAGAATGGAGTGGGGTGAGATGGGGTTTGGGATGGGGTGGGATGGGGTGAGAGAGGATGGGGATGGAGAGGGATGGAGATAGAGTGGGATGGGGAGAGGGATGGGATGGGGTGGGATGGGATGGGGATGGGATAGGGTGGGATGGAAGGGGGTGGGATGAGAGAGGATGGGGATAGGGTGGGACAGGGTGTAGGATAGGATGGGGTGGGATGGGGTTTGAGAGAGAGTGGGATGAGGTGAGAGGGAATGGGAATGGAGTGGGATGGGGATAGGGTGGGATGGGGTTTAGGATGGGATGAGGCTTGGGATGGGGTGGGATGGGGTATGGGATGGGATTTGGGATGGGTCTGGGGTGGGATGGGGTTTGGGATGGGGACCTGCACATCCACCAGTTTGGCCGCCCTGACGTGCTGGTGCCGGTGGGACTGTGCGCTCCGGGGGATGGTGGTACCCAGCACATCCCGCTGGCAGTGGGCACAGGATGCCCCCGGGGTACCCATGCACCCCCCCATGCACCCCCCAGGGGCCAGGCTCCCCTGCCCCAGGCCGTGGCCTCAGCCCTGACCCCGTTGCGTCAGCGCACTGGTGACGTCACCCTCACGGTCCGGGCAGAAATCCCAAATTGGGCAACTCTGGAAAGGGTTTGAATGGCTGAGGTTACACCCCCCCACACCCCCCTCACCTTCCACACCCCCCCCCAAATCCACCCAGGGGGTGGCCCCACTGTGGGGGGTCCCAGTCAGGATGCTGGTGCTGAGGAGAGGGAAGGATGTGGATTTGGGGAGGAGCCAGGGAGCAGCAGAGGGTTTGGGTGGGGGGTGGTTGTTCCTTCCCCCCTTTCCATATCCCAAATCCCAGCATGGAGCCCCATGGAGCCCCCCGCCCCTTGCACCCACATTCTGTTGTGGAGCCAGGCTCGTGCTCTCCCCCTCAGCAGGACCCCAGCACCATACACACCATGTGCTTGACCCCTTCAGTGTGCAGGGGAAGGATTTTGGGGTGTCAGGGTGTGTGTCCCAACCCCACCAGCATCCCAGTGCTCCCAGTATAGCAGGATGCACCTGGAAAAGCTGCAGGACCTGGCACCACCCTTTACTGAAGAGATGGGGTTCACACTGGCTTCAGCAGGGACTTCTTGGGGTGCTGTGCACCCCCAGCAGGGAGGGAACAAGACACACAGACCCCCCTGGGGAGCAGGGACCCCCTTCTTCACCCCCAAAATGCCTGGGGGAGCCTACAGGCACCCCCAGATTAGACCAGGTGAAGGCAGCTACAGCACAGGGTTAACACCAGTAGCATACTGGTTTAATACTGGGAGTCCCCCCTACTCTGGGGTGGAGGGGGAAAGGTGGAGGCTGAGGAGCCCCCAGGGAGGGGATAGGATGCTCCCCCCAGCAGAGCAGGCAAACTGGGGGAACAAGAGGGGAGAAGCGCCCCCCCCACCCCAACCCAAGGGAGGGGAGGGAGAGGGGGTGCAGAGAGAGGAGAGAAAGGAGGAGCTGGTTATCAAAATACTTTATTTCAGGGAGTTCCCTCCAAAAAAAAAAAAAAAATAAAGGGGGGGAAACCAAAAAAAAAAGGACCCCCCTTGTTAGACACCCCCCAGGACCTTCAGGGCTCCTCCAAACCCACCTGAGGGGGCTGGTGCTTCAAACAAAGGATCAAGGACAGGTCATTCTCCCACTCAGACTTTAGGCAAGAATATATATATATATTTTTGTTCCTGGGGGAATGGGGGGGCTCAGGGGGGGCAGAGGGGATGTCGCCAGTAGTTCACAGCAGTTTGGGGCTCTCTTGGTACACAGTATAGAGAACTGCATGGCTGAAGACACTCAACACACAGCAGGGCTAACTAGGAGGGTACAACTGGAGGCTAGCAGAGAGGAGAGGGAGAGGAGAGGAGAGGAGAGGAGGAGGAGGGAGTTCTCTGTGTGGAATTTACACTGAACCAGCGGCAGGGGAGGAAAGGGAGGAAGGGAGGAAAGGAAAGGGAGGAAGGGAGGAAAGGAAAGGGAGGAAGGGAGGAAAGGAAAGGGAGGAAGGGAGGAAAGGAAAGGGAGGAAGGGAGGAAAGGAAAGGGAGGAAGGGAGGAAAGGAAAGGGAGGAAGGGAGGAAAGGAAAGGGAGGAAGGGAGGAAAGGAAAGGGAGGAAGGGAGGAAAGGAAAGGGAGGAAGGGAGGAAAGGAAAGGGAGGAAGGGAGGAAAGGAAAGGGAGGAAGGGAGGAAAGGAAAGGAAAGGAAAGGAAAGGGAGGAAGGGAGGAAAGGAAAGGAAAGGAAAGGAAAGGGAGGAAGGGAGGAAAGGAAAGGAAAGGAAAGGAAAGGGAGGAAGGGAGGAAAGGAAAGGAAAGGAAAGGGAGGAAGGGAGGAAAGGAAAGGAAAGGAAAGGAAAGGAAAGGGAGGAAGGGAGGAAAGGAAAGGAAAGGAAAGGAAAGGAAAGGGAGGAAGGGAGGAAAGGAAAGGAAAGGAAAGGAAAGGGAGGAAGGGAGGAAAGGAAAGGAAAGGGAGGAAGGGAGGAAAGGAAAGGAAAGGGAGGAAGGGAGGAAAGGAAAGGAAAGGAAAGGAAAGGAAAGGAAAGGAAAGGAAAGGAAAGGAAAGGAAAGGAAAGGAAAGGAAAGGAAAGGAAAGGAAAGGAAAGGAAAGGAAAGGAAAGGAAAGGAAAGGAAAGGAAAGGAAAGGAAAGGAAAGGAAAGGAAAGGAAAGGAAAGGAAAGGAAAGGAAAGGAAAGGAAAGGGGGGTGACCCCACACTCCCTTCCCCCTTCAGGACCTGGAGCAAAGGGGGGTGTGTTGATGAGAAAATGTCACTTTTTAATGGGGTGGGGGGTGGTTTGGGGGTGTGTGTGTGTGTGTGTGTGGTGTGTGTGTGTGTGTGTATGTGTGTGTGTATGTGGGGGGGGGGTGTTTGTTTTTCTTCTGTTGTGGGTTTTTTTTGTTGTTTTTCAGTTTTCCTACAAAGACTGGCAGCCAAAAGGAGAGAGAACTGCAAAAGCCCCGAGCTGGCTGCGGGGAGGCTCTTTATAAAAACAAGAACAGTCACTAAAGGGCTCCAAGAAGGGGTGTGGGGGCTCTTCCCCCTCCCCCCCACTCCCCAACTATACTTTTCCTGGGATCTTGGCCCGTTTCCGAGCGATGGCATCTTCCACAGCCTTGAGCTGCTTCAGGAGCTCCTCCCGGCGGGACAGGGTGCTGGACTTGCCGGGCTTGGCACCCGCGGGACCCGGCTCGGAGCCTTTGCCTGGGATGCTCGTGACTTTGCTGGAGCTCTTGGATTGAGGAGAGAGCTGGCGTTTCCTGGGCAGGGAGAAAGGGGGAGGAAAGGGGAGGGGAGGGGAGGTGCTGTTAATGGGAACAGCTTGTTGGAGTAGAGTGGGGATCATAGAATCCCAGCCTGGGCTGGGTTGGGAGGGACCCCAAGGGTCACAGAGCTCCAACCCCCTGACACAGGCAGGGACACCAACCTCCAGGCCTGGAGCTACACAAGGGTGCCCAGGGCCCCAGCCAACCTGGCCTTCAACACCCCCAGGGACGGGGCACCCACCCCCTCTCTGGGCAGCCTGTTCCAGCCCCTCACCACTCTCTCTGCAAAGAACTTCCCCCTAAGATCTCCTCTCCCCCTTCCCTCCTCCAGCTTCACTCCAGCCCCCTTGTCCTGCCAGGCTCTGCCCTTGAACAAGCTGATTCCCCTCCTGTTCCTCTGCTCCCTTCAGGGACTGGCAGGCTGCAGTGAGGTCCCCCCACAGCCTTCTCTTCTCTTCTCCAGGCTGACCCAGCCCAGCTCCCTCAGCCTCTCTCCAGAGGGGAGCTGCTCCAGCCCTCTGATCACCTTAGAGGATGCACTAAGGGAGTGTGAGGAGACACGAGTGATGAAGAGAAGGTAAAGTGGGGGGCAGCCCTGAGACCCCCAAACACCCAGCCCTGCCCTTGGGTGCGGCTCTTTGCTGTGGGAGCGAAACAAACTGGGGAACACTGACTCCCCAGCACCAGGATGGGGCCACATCAGGCTGTGAGCAGGCTTGGAAGCAGGCAGCTTGTGGCTCTTCCCAATGGAAGCCACCACGTTCCCTTGGGCAGCAGGATGAGGATGACGGAGCCTGTTGTGAGCCCACCAAGGACACGGCCCTACCAGCAGGAAAAGAGGGGTGAGAACCGAGGATGGGGTCACCAACACCAGGTTGGGAAGGCTGAGGTTCCTCTTCAGTGCTAGAAAAGCAGCCCTGAGGGCCTAGAGAAGGATGGGGCAGTGGCAGCATGGGCTGGGGCGTGGAAGATCCTGACAGAGAGAAATTGAGGCTCACTTGTGCCCCAGGCTGGGGATAGGGGATGACATGAGGCCTGCTGCCAAGGAACATGGCAGCACGGGACAGGGCTGAGATGAGGGAGAGGTGACTGCAGGGAAAGGCAGAGCAGCACAGGTCGGCTGCAGGTGAGGATGGAGGAGGCTCTAGGTGTGCCACAGCAGGAGCTGCACACGCAGCCCCTGGAGCCACACAGCCAGTTCTGCAGGGGGATGTTCCCAGCGGGTGCAGACGGACAAGAAATGGGACGTGAGCTGGTCACCTGCCCCCAGCAGGGATGGAAAAGTGCAGAGCCAGGGCTGGGCACTGCTCTGCCTCACCCAGGGGCCATGGATTCAACAGCAGAGTGAAAGGCAGGCAGGCACCAGGAGCTCAGCAGTGTGGGGAAGGGGTGGTACCTTCTCTCTCATTAGCACTGAGCTAATGAAAGGCTGAGGCACTCACTGAGCTTGTGCCTAAATCACAGACTCACAGGGGTGGGAAGGGCCCTCCAGAGCCCATGGGGTCCAACCCCCTGCCAAAGCAGGGTCCCTAGGACAGGGCACACAGGGCGGTGTCCAGACGGGGCTGGAATCTCTCCAGAGAAGGAGACTCCATACCCCCTGGGCAGCCTGGCCCAGGGCTCCCTCACCCTCACTGGGAAGAAGTTCTTCCCCACAGTGGGGGGGACCTCCCTGTGCTCCAACTTGAGCCCATCACCCCTTGTCCTGTCCCCACAGACACTGAGCAGAGGCTGCCCATGTCCCCCTGGGTCCCACCCTTCAGCTCTTGATCCCCAGTGATCAGATCCCCTCTCAGTCTCTTCTCTCCAGGCTGAACAGCCCCAGCTCCCTCAGCCTTTCCTCACAGGGGAGATGCTCCAGGCCCTTCAGCAACTCCCTGTCCCTCCTCTGGACTCTCTCCAGGAGATCCCCAGCTTTTTGATATCAGTGAGGTCAGCACAGGACATCCAGTTGGCAGCTCTTACTGGGACTGGCCTCAAGAGATCCCCAGGCTCGGGCTCCTTCCTGAGCTGGAAGGGCTTAGCTGGGTGCTTCCCTGTGAACTTCAGAGCACCTCTGAGTCCTGCCCAGGGAGACTCAGATCCTTCCCCTTGCTGTGCCCTCATGGCAACTGGATACTGTGGCCAGAGAGCTTCAGAGCTGCCCCTGAGGAGGGACTGAACTGCTGAAGCAGGAGGAGCCCCAGGCAGAGACCCATGAGAACAGGCAGGCACTGACCTGTCTGTCTGGGCAGGAGAAGGTTTCGGGTTCTGGCCCCTCTGTCGCTCTTGTTTGGGTGAAGAGAGTCTCCCAGTTGCCTTCCTGTCACGAGAACCTGTTGGGGGAAGAAGAGCTGAGATCTTCTCTCATGTCACCACGGTCTGGGCCACTGCCCTGCCCACTGTACAGCCTCAGCAGCATGCAGATGCTCCCTCCAGGCCAGTCCCATCACACCAACACAAGGCCACATCCAGCAGCAGCCCAAAAAGGAACCTACTGTCGTGCACCCTGTCTTCAGGGGGAGCAGAAAAGCCACTTGAGGCTGTGCCCCACGGTCAGCTGTACAAAATATCCCCCATGGAGAGCCACAAGGGACATCTCCTCACCCTCCAGCTGCTGGCACAAAGCTCCAGCTCCTCCACCCTGCTCTCAGTGCCAGGTGAGTGCAGCTCTGCTGCTTTTGGGGCCGATCCAGAGACAGCAGCACTCCCATGGCTGTTCATCACAGACCCAACCATTGTGCCCTGTCCACCAGAGGTGGGAAACCCACCAAGGCCCCACAACAGTGTTACCCAGCTTTGCTGCAGTGGGTTCCCAACCACAGCTATCCCAGCACAGAGAGGCAAGGACAGCCGTGGGGTTACAGCGCAGGGGAGAGAGATTTGGGGCACAAACACCAACCAGCTTTGTGCTGGGACACCAGAGTGCAAGCTGCATGCTGGAGGGCGCCTCTTGTTCAGTCCCAGTTCAGTACATTGGGCACTGGGAGGTGAGGCTGAGCTGCCTTCAGGGTGGGCAGCCCATTTGGCACTGCTTAAAATAATTGAATCCCAGCCTGTTCTGGGTTGGGAGGGACCCCAAGGAGCACAGAGCTCCAACCCCCTGCCACAGGCAGGGACACCAACCTCCAGGCCTGGAGCTACACAAGGGTGCCCAGGGCCCCAGCCAACCTGGCCTTCAACACCCCCAGGGACGGGGCACCCACCCCCTCTCTGGGCAGCCCCTGCCAGCCCCTCCCCACTCTCTCTTCAAAGAACTTCCCCCTAAGATCTCCTCTCCCCCTTCCCTCCTCCAGCTTCACTCCAGCCCCCTTGTCCTGCCAGGCTCTGCCCTTGAACAAGCTGATTCCCCTCCTGTTCCTCTGCTCCCTTCAGGGACTGGCAGGCTGCAGTGAGGTCCCCCCACAGCCTTCTCTTCTCTTCTCCAGGCTGACCCAGCCCAGCTCCCTCAGCCTCTCTCCAGAGGGGAGCTGCTCCAGCCCTCTGAGCATCTTTCACAGCCCTAAATCACTTGGTCAGGTCATTACATCTACACCTCTGTGTGTACCCCAACCAGCACAGTTTGCCAGGGCAACCTGTCCGTTGGTCCTCAGCTCGAGCAGGAATTGTGAACTACATCCCAGTGACCTTCAACCTCACCCAGTCCCTTTTTCCACGCTGCCTTGGCAGGGATCGAATGCAAGCAGGTTATTAGCACAGAAATGTTTTCTGGCTGGCACCCAGAGTCAACAAGATCCACCTACAGCTGAGACAACAGGGAAAACAACATCACGTGGCAACACCGGCACGTACGTCAAACCCAAACACCTCTGGGTGACGATTCATCCCCCTCTGTTTTTCCAGGAGAGTGGCATTTGGGTCTTGTGGAGGTGCTGATAAGGCTGTGGAGGACTCAGGCACAGGAGCACACTTGGAAAGCCCGTGTCTTTCTAAACATACGGGGCAGAGCTGGTTGTGTCACCCAGGAGTGGGGAAATCGCCTGGGTTTTGCAGGATGGGTGACGTAGCTGGTGATTGCATCACTCCCAGAGCCCTTTCTAAGCACTGCCAGTGATCTACCTTCCCTCATGATGCCCTGGAAAGGCAATGTGGAGAAGACCCTGGGGTACAGGGAGGGAAAAGGCTGTGAATTCCAGACCTACAGCCAGTGATCTCACCAGGGAACGGGACAGGAGACGGCTGTGTTAGTACAGCAGAGAAGAACATGCCCTGTCTTCTGTGTGTGTGTACCCAGCAGACTTCCAGCAGAGCCAAGGCAGGACAGCTGCACGAGGCCTGACCTCACCTCACTTTCCTCCACAAACCAAAAGCATCTCCCCTCCACCATGTTCCTGCAGCAGGATGGGTGATACACCTGTGTTACCTGGTGCCAACAGCACACTCTGAGGTGGCTGTGGGGTTATTTCAATGTAATTAACCTCTCTGGAGAGCGAGACCTGTGGCAGCAGAGAGCTTCACGGGATGGCTGCAGCTTGAGCAGCACAGCAGGAACCCAGCCAGGGCAGGAACACCTTGGGGTGGGTGATGTCTCACCTCTGTCAGGAGAGAGGTTTGTCCGTTTGGCTGGAGGAGAGCTCGGCCTGTCTTTGTCTGCTGGCTCGTATCTCTTCCTGCTTCCTTTGTCAGCAGCCTACAACAGAATCAAACCAGACAACGGAGCTGAGCGGCCACTTCCCCTTCCCTGGGGAGGGAAACAGGCAGAGATGCTTCCCCGTGCCAGCTGCTCACACGTCTCCCATTAAACTCTCTGTGCATACCAGTCCCAACCATCATCCCCACTGGTTAATGTCCCTACAGCCATGAGCAAACAGCAGCATCCTCCAGCACCGGGGGGCTGTGTGTTTCACCCATCATTAGGAAAACAGCCCAAACCAGGAAAAAACAGGAGAGTTTTAAGAGAGAGGGGTTGTGTTTCAGAGGCACCAAAGACAGCACGTGTCAAGGAGGCGTGGGGAGCCGTGCCTTCTTCCAGGATCTGACCAAGGCAGGCAGTAGTTATGTGTAATTGCACCCTCCTCCCCACGGAGCGTGCTTCAGAGGCTCGATAAAGGCACCCCACACGTCATGGGGAAGTAGAGAGAACTGCAGCCTCAGACTGCAACGGGGAATTTGGACTGTCAGGGAAAAAAAAACCCCAACCACATAAAATAATTAACGCTTCAAAACCAGGAACCTCCCCACATGACTGGGGCCAACACCCTGCTCCAGCCCAAAGGCCCACGAGGCCAAACTCTCTCCCCCACACGGTGTGGCTTGTGATCTCAGCCCAAGGCACTGAGCTGGGGCATCAGGCTCAGTCACAAAAGGGGGAAAGAAAAGAGGCTTGCAGAAAGCGTGGCTGGTGGAGGGCACCCCAAGAGAAGTGAGGCAATCGGCACTTTTACCTCCCTGAGTCAGTTAATGACTCGTCAGCAGTTGGCTGCAGAGGGGGTGGTGGGAGGAGAGCTCAGGAGCGTGCAGAGAGGATGCTTTCAGTGGGCAAGGTCCCAGGGCGTGTGGGACCTTCACCTCCCTGCTCCTGGCTGCAGGAGCCTTCGATAAAGCTGGTGAAGAGCCCTTGAAGCTGCAAGCAGGAATGTGCCCCAGGGAAGCCGCCAACACAGTCCCAAACTGGAGCCACCGCAGGGTGTGTGCTGCCAGACTGGTTCTGTCTGCCGCCCTTCCAGCCCGGCTGCCGACCTACCCGGCTGAGCTCATCCCAACAGCACGGAGCCCGGAGCTCCCCCTCCTCTTCTCCATCAACCCTCAGCCCCAACATCCGTCCCATCCGCTCCCAGGATCTCCCACGAGTTGGGAATTGGAGCCAGGCCACCTCTCACCTTGTTCAAGAGGGTGAGTTTGATGTCTTTGTGAGCGCTGAAGCCCCCTTGCTGAGCCTGGGGGGCTGAGGGCTGCTGGGTCTGGAGGAGCTGCTGGGATTTGCTCCCCTGGCTGGGCTTGGCTGATTTCAGGAGCTGAGCAGACACATCCCGTTTCCGCTTCTCCTCTTTAGCACTATCTTCTTTTTTTGTCTTTCCTGTTGAAAAAACACACACCCAAAGGGAGCCCAATTGTGATGGATTCCTCTCACCTGCCCACCCTTTGGAGAGGGCAGGGCAAGAGGGTGCTGCTCCAGAGACTGAGGAAGCCCACACCAGCCAGCAAACTACGAGGTCCCAGGGGTGAAAAGATTTGGGAATCTTCACCAGAATTTCTGCAGAGAGGACACTGAATGTGAAAGACAAAGAATAAAAGGCTCTGTCACGGGTCTAGAAGAACAGAGGAAGAGCAAACACCATTCCAGAGTTGGCCAAAAGATTTAGCATCATCTCACAGCATCACCAGGTTGGAAAAGCCCTTTAAGATCCTCAAGTCCAACCATTCCCATCTTAAGCTAAACCAGATCCCTGAGCACCTCATCTACCCTTTTTTTAAACACACCCAAGGATGGTGACTCAACCTCCTCCCTGGGCAGCCTGTTCCTGGCAGGTGGTTGGGAAAAGACCAAGGAGAAAGAAGGGATGGATATCAGGCAGAGCTTCCAGGAAAGGAGGAAAAGGCCTCTTTACAGCCAAGGGCAAGTGGGTAAAGGATGCTAATGTGTGTTTGCTCTGTGGCCTTCCTCATCCATGGCCTCACCTTCCTCAGGTGAAGCCTCCATGCTTCCCCAGTCCCAAGCGCCTGCCCTTTAATTCAACAGTTCTCCTGGAGCTCACAGTATCCCTGAGTAGAGATCTCTCTCTTCCCACTTTTCTTTTCCCAAGACCCCTCAAGAGAAGGGAAGAAGAAGAAAAAAATAAAATCAAACCAAGTACCTCTACCTTTCTTCTGCTGCGCTGGGGTTGGGGATCTGGAGCTGGCTGAGGAAACGGGACTGGCCAAGTCCGCGTACATGTCTTCGGAGTCGGCGCTGCGTACAGAGCTGCTGCTAGAGGAGGCACTAGAGACAGAAGAAACGCTGCTCACGCTCAGGGACCTGCAAAGAGCCAACAGCCCGTTACAGTCATGAAGGCAACAAGAAGCAGGTGGTGATGAGACAAGGCACCTTTGTTTCAATCTCCCCCCACCCTGCGTGGCCGGGATGTCAGAAAGCTGCTAAGGCAGGTGATACCCAGCAAGAGACAAAGGCTGCTGGGTCTGCTGGGGCTTGGAGGAGATGAGAGGTCCCAAACATGTCAGATGGAAGCCTAGAAAGCGCTGTTTGTTTATAAACAGGATTAAGGCAACATGTAAACAGGTCACCGTTTCCACAGGTAAACAAAAAGTGAAAGCAAGGGCGTGCGCTATCACACGGGTCAGTGTTACAGCTCAGGTCAAGGGTTCCCTGGCAATGGTTTTGTTGCTTGGCACACAATTTATTCACAGAGGCTTTAAAAGCCCTGGAGTCCCACAGCTCCTGCCCAGCTCTGCAGGGTACACAGCAGAGGCCGGCTGCCTGCTCTGAGGACGAACGCGGTGCCGTGGCCGACAACAACAACAGGGAAGACGGCTGTGAGATGCCTATCGTCTAGTAGTGCCTGTAAGATGGCTATCCCCCACTGAGACATGGCATTAAAGATGTCAGATCATCACTGTATCTGGTCAAGGGAGACTTTCTGCCTTGACATGTCCTGGACAAAACCACGGGGCTATGAACTGGACTTCCCTTCAGGGACAGGCCCCAGCGGCTGCAAACAGGCTGGCATGGCAGCCGGCACTGCATGGGACTGGGAATATTCACTGTGTGAACATCTGGGGAGCTTCTCTGGCAGGTTCTGCAGGTCACACTGATTTTTGCTCTCCAGGGATCACCCTGCCAGCAAGGGCCACGGGCTCACTCACTACAAGCTGGCTTGAGCATGACTGAGCAGCAGCTGCAGCAAGGACAAGCCCCAGAATGAGCTGCAAAGTCATGGACCCTGCTGGTATCGCGACAGAGATGAGTTTGGAGAGGTCTCATTGATCGCTGCAACGGTCACTGGATGAGCCAGAAACTCATTCTCCAGGGAAACTCCAGGCTACAAGGCTGAGACAGCAAATCCAGTTTGGGCAGAGATTGTATTTCCTACGGTTCCTCCTTTTCCATGTGCCTGTGAAAGCAGCAAGCGTGGCCCGCAGTGCCACAGAGCAACACCCATGTTAAGTTCTCCCCATCTTCTCCTCCTGAGCCCCGTAAAGCAGAGCCAGCACGGAGCCATGACAGAGCCTGAGTGCTCTCTGAACCTCTTGCATCACCCCTGCCTGATTAGATGCATGCCACAAGCACGCAGTAAACAAGTTTGTATTTCTGGAAAGTAACACGGATGTTGGAGCTGGGGGTTTCAGAGCTGGGATATGTGAATTACCACCACTCAGAGCCAAGCCCTACTTCTTAATCCACTCGTTTTACACTACTGGTCTGGCTTTTAAATCCCAATCACAGGGAAGTGTCGTGTCTCCAGGCTGCTCAGAAGGCTTCAGGGATTCCTGTGCGCGAAGGGACGCAAAAAGCAGAGCGAAGGAGTTGAAAGAGGTTTGTTTCATGGCTCTATCACAGGGAGTTAGGTCTTTACAAACCCCACAGACTAAGAGCCAGGTAAGTATTCACGTGGGGCTGAGCATGGAGGGAACTGCTGAGCATGGAGAGAACTGCTGAGCACGGAGGGAACCGCCGAGCACGGAGGGAACTGCCATGCAACTTCACCAGTGGGGTGAAAAAATAATCAACCAAGCCTTTTAGGTGTTTTCTGACCTCCCTCTCCTGGCAGGCCAAGCATCTTCCCTAAGGACATTTGGTAATCAGAGGTAGTAGGGGTTTAGAAGAGCAAAGCTTCATAGCCCAGAACTGCCACCTCGTAAATGAATTAGGAAGTGAGATCACCCTGGCCATAAGATGTTTTGGTCATAATTTAGGTGAAGAAGGGGCAGTTGGGCACACATGGCAGATTATCTCCTGGAATAAGCCACAAGGACACTACCAACGTGGTGCTATCATCATGGATCAGGGCTTGGACCTTGGGACACCAAAGAAACAATCTTGTTTCACGTCCTAGTTACCTACAGCTTCTGATACTCGAAGCTAGAGAGAGCTTTGGCTGCAAGAAATCACAAGGGTTAAGAAGAGTTATAATCTCCTCCTACTTCAGCAAAGGTTATGGAAGAGTTGAGGCTGTACCTGGATTTCCTGGACCCAGACGGGGAGTGGGAGACTGAGGCAGACGATGATCTGGAATGAGATCTGGAGAGAGACCGAGACAAGGACCTAGATCGAGAACTGGAACCACTGTAGCTGCTGGCACTGCCGCTGATGCTGCCGCTGATAGTCCGCCTGCAAGACAGCAAAGGACATCCTCACCTCACCGCGCTGCGCCGTGGCACGGGGCTAGGGAGAAGCTCAGCAGGGACAGGGAGGGCACAACGCTGCCGCTCTGTACCGCACGCAAGGTGGGTGCTGGTGCTTTGCAAGCCTAATCGTGTCAGATGTCGTTCTCAACCTTTCCTTCCCGGTCCTGAGGAAGCGTCTGGGTTCTGAACAGTAGATGTTTTAGGCAAGACTGAGTAAATGGCTAACGAGAGGCAGGCAAAGAATGAGCTCAAGCACCTTGATCCTGCGCTGACACCAGGAGTAAACACATCCCACGAGGAAAGATCGCTAACGGCGTGATGCTGCCTCGTGTCTCAGGCTACACACACAACCACAGGCATCTTTTTCACGACTGACACGCCACTGTGAACACAACCAGAGCTGTTTTGTCATCTGCCCAGCAGGGAGAGCGCAGGGCAGTGGGGTTTGCAAGGGTACAAGCGTGGGGAAACACCCAAGGCTGGAATAAAGACCAATGGAGGTGCCTAACGCCATCCGAGATCATCATTCATCAAAGCGAGTGAAATGGGAACTGGGAGGGATGGAGTTTCTAGGGTAAAGAAACTGTTGTGATCAGGTTTCACCTCTGGAGATGTAACTGCTCAGCCCAGGCCTTTTCTTTAGCTCCTGTAATCCCATGCAAAATTAAGAACTGACTTGGGAAGCTTCTGGAAACCCGGATGGAAAACAGACTTACAGCTTGAAAACAAAAGCATCAGCCAGTGAGCCAAGAAAACCACGTATGCCTTGCTGCAGGGATCAAACAGTCCCAGCCCTCATCACACAGACACTTAGGTTAAACCCATTTCTTACACATCAAGCTACTGCTTCCTCAGGCTAGGCACAGGGGAGTTCTGGAATAGCAGTAAGAAGGACGTGTGATGAATTTCAGCCGTGCTTAGCTCCCTTTGTGTCCTTCCAAGAACAGGCCATGCTGCCTGCGTTTATCCCGTAACGTTTTTAAATACAACAGAAGAGATTAAGCCTGATAAACATATTTAATTACAGAGAAGTGCTCCAGCAAACCATCAGAAGTCTCTCTCATTTCAAAGGGAGGAGAAAAAGGCAGACAGCTAGAGGACAGATGGGACGAGTCACCCAAAACATTCCAACGAGTCCCACATGAAGCCAGGAGGGGAAAGCAGAGCATGGGAGCCAGCAAGTCACACACTGGGAAGAGTGAAAGTAGCAGGGTTTTTCCTCCTCTGCCCCAGCAGCACTGTTGGATGCTCCCAGGACCACAGGGAACTCCCTGCATACTGGGGTACATTGGGAGTAAGCAGGACCCAAACATGTTGCCACACAGCTTGAGCCTCCAACACATCAGATCTGCTCTCTGGACTGGACACACCTTCACTGCTGTGCTGCACAGCCCCTACAGCCAGAGCCTCTCTAAAACCCTTTTCTGGCACCACAGGCCTTGCCTTTCAATAAATTTACTGTCATCCCAGCTAATTCATCCCCCAACCAGCTTCTGGAGGCAGCAGCCGCTCACCGGTGACTTGGCTGCATCATCCACCCCCAACTCCTCCCCTTCTCTTCCCATCTCCTCCCAGCCCCAGTAAGCCAGATTTAACACTGGAAAGTCCGTGTAGTTGGTACATCCCAAGAGAACCCCAGGATTTCCTCTATCTTCCAGGGGATCAAGGCTCACTCCACCCCACAGCTTTACCTCCTGGGTGGAGTCCTTGTCTGACGTTCCTTCCTTCTGGCCTCACGATTATCCCCTGGTTTGGCTGGCTCTGGAGCAGCAGCTGTAATTTTAGTGAGGGGCTGAGGGACTGGAAGGGCAGTGAGCTTCTTCACAGATTTTTCACTACAAAAAAAACCAAAACACACCCAAACACAGACAGAAAAAGAGTAATTAAAATCAGAGACAGAACACAGATGTTCTCCAAAGCAATGAAACCAACTGTGTTCCCTGTTAAGGAAACACGATGTGGATGTAACCACTGTGGCTACAGATACTTGGCTGTTCCATCACAATACTGCCACACACCACAGATGCCCTTAAAGGAATCCATCTCCCACGCTGTAAACTGAGGCAGCCTTTCAGGGATGAGTTGCTACACACCAGGCAATTTTTGGAGATGATTTGTAAATTAAATGATGAAGCAAAATGCACAGACTCACAGAATCACAGGGGTTGGAAGAGACCTCCAGAGATTGAGTCCAAGCCCCTGCCAAAGCAGGGTCCCTAGGACAGGGCACACAGGGCGGTGTCCAGACGGGGCTGGAATCTCTCCAGAGAAGGAGACTCCACACCCCCTGGGCAGCCTGGCCCAGGGCTCCCTCACCCTCACTGGGAAGAAGTTCTTCCCCACACTGGGCTGGAACTCCCTGTGCTCCAACTTGAGCCCATCTCCCCTTGTCCTGTCCCCACAGACCCTGAGAAGAGGCTGCCCATGTCCCCCTGTGTCCCACCCTTCAGCTATTGATCCCCAGTGATCAGATCCCCTCTCAGTCTCTTCTCTCCAGGCTGAACAGCCCCAGGTCCCTCAGCCTTTCCTCACAGGGGAGATGCTCCAGGCCCTTCAGCATCTCCAGAGCCTCCTCTGGCCTCTCTCCAGGAGATCCCTGGCTGTTTTATCCCAGGGAGCCCAGCACTGGACACAACACTCCAGGTGGGGCAGAGCAGGGCAGAGCAGAGGGGGAGGATCCCCTCCTGTGACCTGCTGGCCAGGATCTCACTGGCCTTGGGGCACGCTGCTGGCTCATGGTCAACCTGTCACCCACCAGGACCCCCAGCTGGTTAGTGCTCAACTCTAGTCCCCTAGAGTGATGTCACACCTAATGTTAATTAACTGGGAAGGATTTGACTGGCTGCATATAGAAAAAAAAAAAAAAGAGACTGTTAATTCCTCCTCCTGTGTTGAAGAACACCTCCATCATCCCCTGAGGAACAGGAGATTAAAAGCACCCAAGTTAGGCAGCTAAAACAATCCCTGTGTGGTGGTGGCACATGTTACCAAGCCAGTGCTGGAAGGGTGTGAAGACACAGGCACAAACCGTGTCCTTAAAGGGTTCAACCCTCTGAGTCCAGAAGGGGAAGGAGAAAGAAAAAAAAGCAGGTCAGTAAGGGAAAAGTGTGGCAAAGGGGATGGTGCTGTGTTCTGGAGAATTCCGGGGGATTCCCACAGTGTCATTTATTTACAGGTCACCTTAGAAGAGGTGACATCACTGTGGTGTTGCATCACCTCCCAGCTGTAATTTACTACGTATCACAGGAGTTTGTCAAGGTTTAGAGGAGCAGGAGCACTGGCAGGATCTGCTAAGCCAACAGGTTCAGAGCTAGTTTAATTTCTATCAAATGATTTTAATTCCTAGTGTTTCCCAGCTGGTTTAATTCCCCTCCAGTAGGAAAGGTGGAGGAGGCTGAGTTGTTTCTTTCTTAAGCTACAGCAGAGGAATGAATTACGTTGTCTTACAGCTCCTGTATCCACCTATGTGCAAACACAGAGTGTTTGCCAAGTAAATCAGGCGTGTTTGAACACTCACGTACACATAACGGGGGCCCTGACGTGGCACTCGGGTCACGGCCTAGTGACAGGCCCAGCTGCCTCCAGTTAACGGTTGGACTCCATCTCAAGGGCCTTTTCCTAAGTAAAAGGGCCTTTTCCTTAACCTAAATCATGAGGGGCTGGAAGGGGCTGCCCAGAGAGGGGGTGGGTGCCCCATCCCTGGGGGTGTTGAAGGCCAGGTTGGCTGGGGCCCTGGGCACCCTTGTGTAGCTCCAGGCCTGGAGGTTGGTGTCCCTGCCTGTGTCAGGGGGTTGGAGCTCTGTGACCCTCGGGGTCCCTTCCAACCCAGACCAGTCTGTGATCCTATATAATCCTTAAGGACACCTGTACATTTTAACTTGAATTTAATAAGCAGAAGCATCATAATTTAAACATGGAAAGCTAAGCATTCTTCTAGGTGGCTCCTTTTTTTGCACCTTCTGGTTCTTTCTTAAGCTGTCAACCAGGTCAGAAGGGTCTGACTGTGGAATTCAGAGGCTGTTCAGAGCAAAGTGTTGTGGAAACAGAGAGGAGCCCTTACCCTTTGCCAGCAGGTGGTAACAAATCCCCTTTGGCCTTCGCGAGCGGCTTGTGCGGAGACGGTGTTGGAGAAGGAGAGGGTGAGGATGAGAAGGATCGTGATCTAGAAAGGAAGGAGACATGGCTCAGCTCTGTGGCTGGGACTGCAGAAGGGCTCCCATGCATTTATCCCTGCTCCCTCCTTTGGGTAGTGACCACATCCCAGGGACTATTCCCCGTGGGGCTAAGCTTAGCCTAGTTTCATATCCAGGCTGTGCCCAACAAAACCAAGTTCTGTCACCAGATCAGTGATAAAAGTAGAAAACAAAAGGACAAAACCCACTTGTTGGCTGCAGGAGGGGCACCCTCAGGTACTCCACACCAACATCCAAGGCCTTCTCAACATCCCCTGTGTTCTCTCCTTAGGGAGAGTAAGTCTACAGGAGGGAGAACTCTGCCTAGTGAGTTGAGTGTGATTTGTTACACTCTGCTTTATGTTCCTGTAACCCCCAGTACAGCCCACAATCCCATAAACAGCAGCAAAAAAACACCCCACACTACCTCCTGGGGGAAGAGAGACACAAAAAAGGACATCTAATGGGGTACCTGAGTTCTGGAGCACAAGGAGAAAAATTAAGCAGAGTAAAAGAAAGCCAACAGATCAAAAGGGAAGAGCTGTTTCCTAAGAGTGGGACTGTACAAGAGGTGAGCCAGTGACACAGCCCACCAGAGGCTGGCATTCAAGTGACTCAAGAGTCAAGTACCCTCCTCACAGCCTGGTACTTCAGAGCAGGGACTGGCTTTCTGAGGAACAGTTAGGTGCTTGGGTGTTGCTCCCCATCCCACCTTCAGAGAGGTGTGTTAATCCAAGGGTGTCACCTACACTTGGCATTGTCCCGCAAGGAACAGAGCCTGGAGCAGCAGGGGGAGGGGAAGGTCAGCCTGCTCCCCCAGAAACATGTGTTTGTGGAGGGCCTTTCCTAGGAGAAACCCCCTCTCCAAGAGAACACTAAGCATTTCCCATCAACAGCACGATCCACACTGGGTGTCTCTTCAGAGGCGCCTGCCTAGGGAGCCAGTTCTCCTACTATGCATATTCCAGACCTTGGGAACCTGTCTGCAGGGGCCAGGAAGCAGCAGAGTAATTAACCATGCCTCTGTTTAATCAGTGTGCAACCCCAGACTGCAACTCTGATGTACAGCTGATGTATCTGCTCCCTTCAACCACCAACCCAGCAGGCTGCCTCGCAGTCTGTCGTGCTTCCCTCGCTCCAGAAATGGAATGTTTGATTTCCAAGAGTTGGCTATTTGTTTTTAAGCAGCAGTGGAAGTGTTTGGGAAACACCCTACCATGATGTTCAAACCCAAGGAGCCATTACCTGGACCTGCTGCCTGAGAAAGAGCTGTGTCTTGAAGAGCGACTAGAGTAAGAGCTGTAAGATGATGACCTGGAACGAGACCGTGAGGAACCTGACCCAGAATAGGTGGATGAACGAGAAGAGGACCTGAAAGGAAGAGATTAAATTATATTAAATAATATTCAAATTCAGCACCTCTCAAGAAGTCCTTGGAGAACAAGGTTTCATTTCCAGTATGCTCAGTTTCCAAGTTCTCAAACACTGCTTCCAAAACTACCTGCCTTCTCTCTGGTGGTAGGTCAGTACTATACCCTCTCCTCAGTCCCCTTTCCCTCCCTTCTCTTTTGGGGAGGATCCTGCTGCTACCCACCCCAGCACCCTCAAATAGGTCTCCTTTAGCAGATGACTCTCTGAGAGCTCCTTCCACACCATCTCACCCCTTTTCACCCAACAATCCCCTGATATGCTGGGTGGGTCACACAGGCAGGAGAACACAGAGAAATCTCATGTGCAGTGATCCCAGCAAGAAAAGCCATCTCCTTCAGGAGGTTTTTAGATCCGTATCTTCCATTCACCATGTTCCTCATTCCTCTCCAACACTTCCCCCTTCTCTTCATGAGCTTCAAGCTCAAGGATTTAAGGAAAGGGATACAGCTTATGCCTCAGCTCTCCCAGATTCAGGGCTTTGCTTTCCTTCTGAAGAGCATGGGTTTTGTCCCTCTCATCTCCCCCGTGCTCACCTTGAAGAGCCAGAAGCAGATGCTGAAGAAGCAGAGGTTTTTCGGCGCCTGCGTGCACGGCTGGGAGAGACTGAGACACCCAGTTTCTTTTTGGGGGACTTGGATCGGCGCCAGGGATCCTTCCATTCATCTGCTCTCTTGGATTGAGTGGTGGTGATTGTGGTGGCCTCTTTCTCCTTCTTTGGTGGCTCAGGCTGACGGCTGGGAAAGAGAAGACAGAATTAACTGGGTTTGAGGTTTTCTTCTGTGTGGTAAGGTTCATAAAAACACAGGGGGAGGGAAAGATCTTGGAAATTCACCCCTCATCCCAGCTCTTAACCTCCACTGCAGGATGCTCAGCATCATTTTGGGGTGATGAAGTGCTAAGGACAGCTATTGTTTCACAGCTCAGTGCCTGGGAGCCCTTCACAGTGACTGTACCTCCAAGTTTTGTGAGCTACTCTGTTGCACTGACCAAGCTGTGACCTGCTGACTGATTTCAGCCTTGGCTTTTGGTCTCTGAGGATCAGAAAACAAGCATGTGCAAGAGGGAAGGGGAAAAACCCTCGTTCTTCCTATGCCAAGGAGCTGGAGCAACCCCAACCTGGCAGGCAGAGCCCCCCACTGCAACCACAGCGCTAAGGAGAGCTAGCCTAAGGACACAGTGTGCATCTGAAACACCTTCTCAGCACAGCAAACTGCTGGAAACAGCCATCAGGCACAGAGAGAAGCGATTCAGATGGACTTAGGAGAACATCATGTGGAACTGTGTCACCAGCCATGCCACGGCTCAGATGCACTGATCCATCTTCACCCTTACAGAGGGGATGGTGACCCCATCAGCTGAGGGGAGGGCAGTTCCTAACAGCTGGTTTATTACTCTCTAGGTGCTTATAAACCCCATGGAACACATGCTCTCCTACAGCCATGTAGATGAGTCCAGCTAGGCATCCTCCTGTGGTGGACAGCCATGTAGATGTGATGACTCCAGCTAAGCACCCTCCACCTCCTAGGCTCTACTTGCATCTCCCCTTTTTTCTTTGGTTCTCCAAGCTTCCCTTCTCCTCCACAACCCTCTGAAAGGAATTCAGTGCTACCTTTTCAGCATCCACACCAGATAGCTCCTTAAGTGCTGCAGACAGAGTTTTCTCCAGGCCAAGGTTTTACTACCTCTCTTATCTAGGGTGATTTAACCAGGGATTTTTCCTCACCTTTACTCTAACCTGCACACGACTGCTCCATGACCTGCTCTGCTCAGTGACCTGCTTGTAACCTTCTCCCTCAGGTTGTAGGCAAAGCTTGAACTTGCTTAAAGGTTTATGGAGTCTGTCCTGCTCTGAATTGCTGCTACAACAATGGACTCAATCCTTTTCTTCAAAGGAGTCCTCTCACTCCGAGGATTTGGGGGAGGGAAGGCATCCTCCTTCCCTGGGCTCAGCCAGTACCACCCCATTACTCACAGCACCAAAGCAACCACTGCCCACACAGCTTCCTCTGTGATAAAACAAAGCAACCTCTAAGTTTTCTAATTATTCCACAGACTGTTTCTTGCCATGATGCTTCATCAACCAACAACAGGACCATTAGAGCAATCCTCCCCCTCTGCCCTGCCCTGCTCTGCCCCACCTGGAGTGTTGTGTCCAGTGTTGGGCTCCCTGGGATAAAAAAACCAGGGATCTCCTGGAGAGAGGCCAGAGGAGGCTCTGGAGATGCTGAAGGGCCTGGAGCATCTCCCCTGTGAGGAAAGGCTGAGGGAGCTGGGGCTGTTCAGCCTGGGGAGAAGAGACTGAGAGGGGATCTGATCACTGGGGATCAATAGCTGAAGGGTGGGACACAGGGGACATGGGCAGCCTCTGCTCAGTGTCTGTGGGGACAGGACAAGGGGTGATGGGCTCAAGTTGGAGCACAGGGAGTTCCCCCCAATGTGGGGAAGAACTTCTTCCCAGTGAGGGTGAGGGAGCCCTGGGCCAGGCTGCCCAGGGGGTGTGGAGTCTCCTTCTCTGGAGAGATTCCAGCCCCGTCTGGACACCGCCCTGTGTGCCCTGTCCTAGGGACCCTGCTTTGGCAGGGGCTTGGACTCAATCTCTGGAGGTCTCTTCCAACCCCTGTGATTAAAGCTCTTTGTTAGCAGCCTGCTGTGCCCTTCAAAGGCTTCCCCAGTCCCTAAGAAGTCTCACCCCCACAACTTCCACAGAGGGACTTTAACACCCAGCACAGCCTCCACTCTGACCCTACACCTCTGCTGAGAGAACTAGAGCAGTTTTACAGTTTGGCCCACAGCTCCCCTGGCATATAGAGAATGTGACAGGAGGAGAAGCTCTTGGTTCAGGTTCACCACAGCTCCCACCCCAGCTTTAGAAGAGGACACTTATGTACTAGCCTGGTACAAGTCCTGAGCAGGGTTTATGGCTCAGCATCATTCACCAGCATCTTCATTTAGCACCATCACCCTTCCCTGTGCTGCTGACACGCTGTTTAACACAGGTCTGGTTTCCACGTTACACCCCCAACCATATCCCAGTATTTCATCAGGGAGGAAGACCAGGGCTCTGAATATGGGGCTGAGATAGACTGGACCTATTATTTACACTGATAACGTGAAATAGTCCTAGCTGGGGTCTAGCTCTTGCTCCAGCAGACAATACAAACTCATTTCAAAGCCATCTTGACCTCTGGAGTATCTTCAAAGTAGCTAAGTGCACAGCAAGAAGGAGAAGAAGGTTGGGAACAGCCTACACACCTCCCATCAAGCAGTGGGCTATGCAGCAGTGGAAAGGAGGAGGAGAACACCACATGAGGATGCTCCTGAGAACACTAGACCACTTCCTGCTGTGATGTCCCTTCCTGAGGGACCACAGTGTGGGTGCTTTGGGAGGTGCAGGGGTCCATCTGGTCCATCTCAAGACCTGGATAGCAGAGATAAGTCGACCTAGATGGCAGTGACAGGACAAAGGGGAATGGGTTTAAATTGGAAGGAGGGAGATTTAGATTGGGTATCAGGAAGAAATTCTTCACTCTGAGGGTGGGGAGGCCCTGGCACAGGGTGCCCAAGGAGGTGGTGGCTGCCCCCTCCCTGGAGATGTTCAAGGCCGGGTTGGATGGGGCCTTGAGCAGCCTGGTCCGGTCAGAAGTGTCCTGCCCATGGCAGGGGGTGGGACTTGATGATCTTTGAGGTCCCTCCCAGCCCAAACCATCCTATGATTCTACTGATTCTATAAAACCCACTGAGCAGCTTCTATAAAACCCACCGAGCAGTTTGTCCAAGGTGACAAACGTGGAAGTCAACAACTACCAAACGACCTTACCCATCGCCCAGCTCAACTCCCCCAAGCTTTCAGAGACAAAAACCTCCTAGAGAACTCTGTCTCTCTCCAAAAAACCCTCCCAACACTTGCCCACGCTGACATCCAACAGCAGCACATCCTGGGAGCAGGACCTCAGCTCCAAGCCCACACAGGAACAACTTACACTGAACCCCAACAACCTGGGTGCAAACCCAGAGCAAAGACGCCTACCAAAGCAGCTCTCACGACTTGCACCCATCCCCTGGTTTGATGCAATTCTCCCTGGATGAAGTCACTTTCTGGAGAAAAGGGTTGGTTGTTTTGTTGGGTTTTCTTTCCCCCAGGAAAACCACAACAGAAAGTCTCATTTCTGGATAGGCTCTTTGGCTTTTTGACTCAGCAGTAACCACGTTGCCATTGTATAGCCAAGAAAGGAAGGTGATGCTCGTGTCAGGGCATTTTCAAAGCTTTTCCTCCAGAGTTACCTGCATGCCCAACATGTAGCATCACCAAATAAACTTGTTCAACTTCATATGATGGGATTGGTATCTGATGCCACTTGGCTCATCTCTTCCAGGGAAATTCAGGAGTCGTTATTGAAAGTAAGAGACCACCAAGATCCTCACCGGCTGCCTTAGATGAGTATCACAGACTCAGAGGGTGGGAAGGGACCTCCAGAGCTCATGGGGTTCAACCCCCTGCCAAAGCAGCTCCCCAGCTCATACTGCACAGGTTGGCATCAAGGTGGGGCTGGAACCTCTCCAGAGAAGGAGACTCCACACCCCCTGGGCAGCCTGGCCCAGGGCTCCCTCACCCTCACTGGGGAAAAGTTCTTCCCCAGATTAGGGTAGAACTCCCTGTGCTCCAACTTGAGCCCATCACCCCTTGTCCTGTCCCCACAGACAGTGAAAAGGGGCTGGCTGATTCCCCCTACATCCCATGCTTAAGATATTGATAACCATTAATAAGGTCCCCCCTTAGTCTTCTCTTCTCAAGACTGAACAGCCCCAGCTCCCTCAGCCTTTCCTCCCAGGGGGTAGATCTCTCGCTGCCTGTATGAGCTTCACAGAAGAGATTATCAGAAGCCAGCAGCCCACAGTCAGTGTTCCAATTGGATCTACTCCTGCAGCCTGATACCATGTGGCTGGTGGGATGAGCGTGGAGGAAGCTGTAGGGCTCACAGAGGAAAGCCTGCTGAGAAGAGGCAGGTCCCAGCCCAGATCAGGCTGCCCAGAGCTACGCCAAATCCGGGATCTGCTCCTGGTGTAGCTGTACTTGAGAGATGTCAGTGCTCCTGAGAAGGGGGAAGGCTTTCTCCTTGCTTTCACTTTCAGGCCTGGGTCATTTTTCCCTTCCTGCCTTGTGCTGGAGCTTGTTGGAGCTCTCCTTGTGCCAAGCCAACACCTCCATCCAACACCAAAAGGAATAAGGGTAGAAGTAGTTTATCTCTGGGTCAGCGAGTCCAACCAGCCCACAGCTGGGTCTGAGCAACCACCAGAGCTGACCCACAGCAACCTGGGGAGGGAAGGAGACAAGGAGCTTGGCTGCTTCAAGGGTGGGTTGAGCCATGAGATCAGCTCTTTAGATGAGTTCATCCTCAGCCCAGTATGATTCCCCAGGCTGCTGCAGGCAAACCTAACATGCTCCAGTACAGAGGGGGCTGGCTGGAGTCCCACCTTACCCCAGAGCCCACCAAGGGGTGAGCCCTGGGCTCCTTCTCCCAGCAAATCCCAACTTTTAGGAAGCATTTTGCATCTTTGAGAATTAACACTCTCATTTAGCAAGCCCAAATGCCACAGGGTTTTAAAATAAAAAGAATAATAATAAAAATAAACAGATCACAGATAGAGCAAGAGATGGACAAGATGAACAGATCCATCAGCAGGGCAATTTCCTTCCAGAGCCCTGAGAAGCAGCATCCTGCATCACCAGGGCACGAGCAAGGTCAGCAGAGCTTGGCTATTTCCAAAGCTCATTTTAACCTTAAAATAACTAAATCCTTTCTTTTCCAGACCCAACACGTTAATGGGTATTTGGCTGGGATTTAATTACAGCAATCAAGAGGAGAACTGAAGCTGAACGGGGCTTTGGCAAGGAGAGGAGGAACCAAGGCAGCTCCAGCTGGCCAGGCAGACCACAGCGTAGGTCAGGCAGCTCCCAGAGATAACCCTGCTCCCAGCACCTCACCCGATGGGCACGGGGAGCTGCAGAAGGGGGGCTCAAGTTTTCCTCCTCCTGGGTTTATGCAAACGACACCAAAGCATGGCTAGTGTTGGAGGGGTAAATAAGGTTCCTGGGGAAAGCACTTCCTTTCTCCCTTCCTCCCCTTCCCTCCTTCTCCTTCCCTTGCTTTCCTCCCCTTCCCTCCTTCTCCTTCCCTTGCTTTCCTCCCCTTCCCTCCTTTCCCTTGCTTTCCTCCCCTTCCCTCCCTCCCCTCTTTTCCCTTCCCTTCCCTTTCCCTTCCCTTCCCTTTCCCTTCCCTTCCCTTTCCCTTCCCTTCCCTTTCCCTTCCCTTCCCTTTCCCTTCCCTTCCTTTCCCTTCCCTTTCCCTTCCCTTCCCTTCCCTTCCCTTCCCCTCCCTTCCCTTCCCTTCCCTTCCTTTCCCTTCCCTTCCCCTCCTTTCCCTTCCCTTCCCCTCCTTTCCCTTCCCTTCCCCTCCTTTCCCTTCCCTTCCCCTCCTTTCCCTTCCCTTCCCCTCCTTTCCCTTCCCTTCCCCTCCTTTCCCTTCCCTTCCCCTCCTTTCCCTTCCCTTCCCTCCTTCCCCTTCCCTTCCCTCCTTCCCCTTCCCTTCCCTCCTTCCCCTTCCCTTCCCTTTCCCTCCCCTTCCCTTCCCTTTCCCTCCCCTTCCCTCCTTTCCCTTCCCTTCCCTCCCTCCCTCCCCTTCCCCTCCTTCCCTCCCCGTGGGACACGGCTGGCTCCCACAGGTAATTCAAACCTTATCACCCAGCATCACCGGGTGACATCAGCCTGGCTCCAGGGCTACTGTTTTGGCTGGGAGTTACAGCCCAATTTTCTGAAGGAGCAAAGTCCAACAACCATTAAAAAAGCCTTTCTGGGTTTCTTGCAGGGAAGCCAACCTTCGGTGCATCAGCAGCACCAGCACCAGATTTCCTTCGGTGCCAGTGGAATTTTCCAGAGGAAGCGGACTCGAGGAATGACTGGAGCCACGTGCCAAGGCAGCTCTGAAGGGACCTGCCACAGATCCCAGCAGTGTGCAGGCAGACTGGAAGGGGTTTTTTTTTTAACTCTCTTGGTGCAATAAAGCCACTTGGGTGGCTGGAGAGGGACAACAGCTCCCCAAAAGCCACCTATGTAGAGCTATGATGGGAAACGCTGAGCCTTGGAGCTGCTGCTAATTGATCTTGGGGGATTATTAGCAAAGGATGTGCTTTTCCCCAGCTGGTTTGGTCTAAAGCAGGGTTATCAGTCACATTAAAAAAAAAAGAAAAGAAAATATTTCTTCAAAGCCTGATGGGGAGAGGCTTTGAAATTAAATAGTGGAGATACAATCTGAACCTACAGCATGAAATCATCACAGCAGGTAGCTAAACACATCTGAGATGGGATCTACCCTGAGGGCTGAGCATTTGACGCCTTGAGAGCCGCCTCCAAGGGAGAGGTACCACGTGTGTGCAGGGATTCTGCCCCTGTCTTCATGTTGGTTTAATAAAATCCAGTAAGGGAAGGCTCTCCAGTAAGGGAAGGCTCTCCAGTAAGGGAAGGCTCTCCAGTAAGGGAAGGCTCTCCAGTAAGGGAAGGCTCTCCAGTAAGGGAAGGCTCTCCAGAAATTCCTTCTCCAAAATGCCAAAGAAAACCACATTCCTTGAGATCCACATCTGAGTCACTGGATGCTCTTCATCAGCTTGATTTCTGGTTATGAAACCCTCCTCCTTTTCCTGTGGAAGCAGAGGTAGAGTCCCAAGAACCATGGAGTCTAAGGAAAACTCCAGGTGACAGGAATGCTTTGTGGAGAGCTTTGGAAAGCTTTGCTGATTTGGTTCATGGAGAGATTTTTATTATCACTAACTTCCCAAACGACCTGGGAGTGTAAATGAAGCTGAAGCTGTCTAGCCAGGTTCCCTTGCTCCAACTTGGAAGCTGCACCACAAGAAAGAGGGATGTAAACAAGTTATTATAATGTTTATCACCACAGCATTCCCATGCAGGGCACTCAACTGGGAGCCTGAAGAACCACAGAGCAGCATGGGGCATGTTCTGCAGGGAGGGAGAAGGGAAATCCTCTTCAGAGCAGTGCTGATGGCAGACCTGGCATGTGCAGGAGGAACAGAGGTCCAGCTCCAGCCAGTAAACCTTGTTTCAGTCTGGGAAACCCAACAGCCTGGGGCCATTTGCTTCTCTTGACTCACTGTGCTCCAAGAAGCTGCCCAGAGAAGGTGCTGGAGAGAGCATCTGTCTCCTGACTGAGGCTGCTTTACCCCTTCAGTAACTTCTCAGGGATGTTGAGACTCAATTGGAGTGCTCCAGGGTCTTGCTGATGCCCAATCCAGAACCAGGAGCAGCACACAGTTGTCTGTCCTGCCTGCTCTGCCTCCTGGGGCAGGACAAACAGGAACAAACTCAGGATTTCTTTTAAGACAGATGATATTTCCACAAGGAAGGCTGAGAGAACACAAAATCCACCAGCCTACAGCACCATCTGTGTACAAGTCACAGTGCTATTACCAAGCCCACCAGAACACCTAGCTCTACAAGCAGCAGCTTTCAGACCAAGTCCCTACACCCAAAAAGCAGGGAGCAGATCCAGCCAGCAGCACCAGGAGACCACCAGAAGCTGTTTGGGACCATGAAAACAACATGGGAACACTGAGAATTACAGCTTCATCTCCCCCTTCCCTCCTCCAGCTTCACTCCAGCCCCCTTGTCCTGCCAGGCTCTGCCCTTGAACAAGCTGATTCCCCTCCTGTTCCTCTGCTCCCTTCAGGGACTGGCAGGCTGCAGTGAGGTCCCCCCACAGCCTTCTCTTCTCTTCTCCAGGCTGACCCAGCCCAGCTCCCTCAGCCTCTCTCCAGAGGGGAGCTGCTCCAGCCCCCTGAGCATCTCTGGGGCTCCTCTGACCCCTCTCCAACAGCCCCACATCTCTCTTGTCCTGGGGCCCCAGCTCTGGACACAGGACTCCAGCTGGGGCCTCACAGGCCCTGACCCAAACTGTCTGCATGGAAATAGCTCTGGAGGTCAGATTCAGGACAAGCTTCCTGGAGAACCAGAGGTGACAAGTTCCTCATCTGTAGGTTTATTTTCCTACACTGCTTCTCAGTGGGGCCCACAGAGTTCCTGACAAGAGGAAACTCAGGTGGGAAAGGAACCAGGGCCCATGGCAGGGATGTGTGGCTCCTTCCTCCCCGCTACCCCAGCTAACGGGGCAGTGACACCAAGGCCACCACCCCCACCAGCAGATCCAGCTCCTCAGTGTCCCTCAGCGCTCTGGAACTACAACCACTAACAGGTCTGAGGGGACTAACTGCATGGCTTCATGTGCTGCTGAAACAACAGGAGTCGCTGGGCTGACTGATAAAGACCTGTGCAACAACAGGAGGATTAAAGCCAAGTGCTGTTTCTATGTGCAGAAAGAGCTGAAGGCCAGCAGCCTGGGTAAGAACATCTTGCAGCCCTCTAAGTCTCTTCAAAGAAAGAATTTCATGGCACTTCATCCCTGAGATGACTTGCACAACAGTCAGCTACACTGGCAAGATGGAGATACAAAGCTGGAAATCTTGTACTCAGCAAAATCAGGCACAGCCTGGGGCACCAGAACTCGTTCTGGAGATGGGGAGCACAGGGACAGCCAGCCAAGTTATCCCTCTAAATCACAGAGTGTCTGGGCTTGTTTCAAGTGTTCGATGCCTGAGGAGGCAGGAGAAGGAGGGGGAGGAACAGTTTTACCAGCACTGCAATCTCAGGTTATAAACTTCTCAGAGTGCTCGTCTTCAGCTTGGGGAGGAACCAACCCAAGCCAAAGCAGAAAGCACTCAGCTCACTGCTCAGCCTGCACACCAGAGTCCTGCTCAAAGCCCAGGCACCACAGCCTTTTCTTCTCCAAGGTTCAAGGAGACGCACTAGCCACTGACACCATCAGGGTTGACCACCCTCCTCATCTGAGCAAGCAGCAATGCCACAAGTCCTCCAGCTTCTCTGTGTTATGAGCCTTAACTGCTCTGCTGCTGCTCAGGGATCACATTAACCCTTCCCACTCTCAATATAATGGGAAGGGAATTTGTTTTCATGTTCCTGGCTATTAGTTTTCTGACTTCTCTTCCATCCCTTGTGACTCTGCGTTCTCCAAACATCAGTTTTCTCCTTCCTCCAGCCTCTACCTGAAGGAGCTCTTACACTGATGGACAAACCAGTGTCTGGTTTACACTGATGGACAAATGGCAGGACAAGGGGCTGGAGTGAAGCTGGAGGAGGGAAGGGGGAGAGGAGACCTTAGGGGGAAGTTCTTTGCAGAGAGAGTGGGGAGGGGCTGGAACAGGCTGCCCAGAGAGGGGGTGGGTGCCCCGTCCCTGGGGGTGTTGAAGGCCAGGTTGGCTGGGGCCCTGGGCACCCTTGTGTAGCTCCAGGCCTGGAGGTTGGTGTCCCTGCCTGTGTCAGGGGGTTGGAGCTCTGTGACCCTTGGGGTCCCTCCCAACCCACACCAGGCTGGGATTCTATGAAACCAGCAAGGACAGACATCCTCAGCTCTGCCTTTGGCAAAGCTCCTCAGCTGTTGCACAATCCCCATGGAGCAGTTTTCCCAATCTCCCCAGCTCATCAGCAGGGGAAGAGCAGTGCCCTGGGCTGGGGCTGGCAGCGGCACTGCCTTTGGTGCAGGAATGTTAACGGGCTGCCCGGCGCCTGGTGCCAGCCCCCAGTGACGCCTGGAAAGGCCGGACTTGCCAAAAGCTGGGATCAGGCAATTAGGGAAAGCCCAGAGTCTATAAATAGAGCAGCAGGTGAGTGCTACACCACCGAGGTGTATCCTGCTGCCCAGGAAGCATGAAGCCAACCATCAAGCATTGAAGAAGAGAGGCTGGGGGAGCTGGGCTGGGTCAGCCTGGAGAAGAGAAGAGAAGAGAAGGCTGTGGGGGGACCTCACTGCAGCCTGCCAGTCCCTGAAGGGAGCAGAGGAACAGGAGGGGAATCAGCTTGTTCAAGGGCAGAGCCTGGCAGGACAAGGGGATGGAGTGAAGCTGGAGGAGGGAAGGGGGAGAGGAGATCTTAGGGGGAAGTTCTTTGCAGAGAGAGTGGGGAGGGGCTGACAGGGGCTGCCCAGAGAGGGGGTGGGTGCCCCGTCCCTGGGGGTGTTGAAGGCCAGGTTGGCTGGGGCCCTGGGCACCCTTGTGTAGCTCCAGGCCTGGAGGTTGGTGTCCCTGCCTGTGTCAGGGGGTTGGAGCTCTGTGATCCCTGGGGTCCCTTCCAACCCAGACCAGTCTGGGATTCTATGATTCACTGAGCTAACTCAGGAGCTGTCTGATGCTGAGGTGCCAACCCTGACCCTCTGTGGCACGAAGGTATTTGGGGAAAAGGTGAGGCCTGCTCAAGCTGTGGCAGTGCCACAAGGAAGTCTGGAGCCTTGTCAAAAAGGTTATGTGGGACTGAACAGCACTGCCCAGAGCCAGGTCACACTGCCTGCAGGATAGAGGCTTCTGGGGAAGGCAGCACAGGGAAACACACACTGGGGGATGTGGGGTGTCTTATCACAGGGAAAACAAGTCCAACTGTGGTCCCACTTTGTCTTTTATAAAACTTATCTGAGCAGTTTTATTTCCCCTCTCAACATCCACACACCTCTAAGAGCTGTAGGCCAACAGTGTTCACATTCACATGGGTTTCAACAGCAAGAACATCTCATGAAGCTACATGGACAGCTGCCTTCCACAACACAGGGTGAGCATTCCCACTGATTCCACTCTCCTCTAGAAGGAGATGCTGGGTGTAGGTCCTAAACCATGATTATTATTTTTGAGATTTTAATGATTTTAGCTCCTTTAAGCAGTGCTTATGTCAGGAGGAAAGTGGGGAACCTGTATCCACAAAGCATGGAATGTCATGAACCCCATCAATGCCATCTCTGGGCTCACCCAGAGGGTTACACGGTGCAAGATGACTCTAAGATGGGTGATCACAGCCATAGCTCCTACCCAGCAACCCCCAGGCAGCACTTAGAGAGCACAGAACCCTGTCCCATGACCCAGCATGAGGGTCAAGGGAGGAAGGAGCCAGCTCCACATAGTGATCCTGGTCACGGTGACTGTAAGTGACTAATACCTCGAGCTGCCAATCAGCTGATGTCACTTTCTTCATCATCACCACCACCACCACTTGGTTCTGGGCTGCAAGATCTCTCCCATGGCTAACCCAACGAGAGCACAAACCATGAGGTAATGTGGTAATTAAGGAGCACAAATTAGGGTTGTAAGGGAAGAGCATAATTAAATGTAATACGTAATGAAACGTATTCCTATAACCACTCTGACACTGCTGCTGCACCAAAGTGCTCACAAGAGGCCTTCAAACTCTTCAGAAAGCATGATTTCCCCCTTGGAAAGAAGGCTCATCATCCATCAGAGATCAGCTTTCCTTCTAGCTACATAGATAAAAACTCTGGGCCAGACTCAAGGCTAAACCCATCTCCCACCCTGCAATCCCACGCAGCACCTTGTTCCAGGCCCTCTCAGCCCTGGTTCTCTGTTAAAACACACTCTTGTTCAAGCTCACAATGCTCTGCACCCTTCTCTAGTGCTTGAGAAACACCCCAGACATCAGGCAGAAGGAGAAGCTCCAATACATCTCAAGAAACAGCTTCCCTGCACCTCTCTTTGCCCCAACACACACACGTGTGCCTTGACACTCTGTCTGAAGACTCCATCAGCCACCAATGCTGCTGACCAGCTTTCCCAGAGATGTCCTTCAGCAGGACATGAGATACTCGTCTCTGATTCTGAACCCAAAGGCAATGTGACATTAGAAGTTCCCCTAAGACAAGTTCTATATTCAGCTGGGATATTTATACAGTGCTTTATTTATAGAGTGCCTAATGCAGAGCAGGCTGGTAAGCCACAGCACGTAAATAACTGTCAGAGAAACAAACCAGACCTTCACTTTTGAAATCCCTAGGCTTTTAATTCTAATTTTCTCTTTCACATGGTCAGAACCAGGATTTTTTCAGGGAAAAAAGTGGCAAAAATCCTGACCCCAGGCTGCAGCTGCCCTGTTCACACCGAGCAGGGACTCACACCAAGGCATTTGCCACCTTCACACCTTTTCTAGCCTCTTTCAGGACTGTAACTCAATAAATACACAGATACTTCTGATAGCCACAAGCTCCCAAACCAGCCCTGGTTCTTGTCAAAGGCCATCTGTCAGGGCCTCAAAGGGAATCGCCACCAGGTGTGGGGCTTGGCCAACCTCCCAAGACTCTAGCCTCCGGGGAACAGCGATGAGCTGAGCATCTCTACACACAGACCAGAGGAGAGATGCTCTCCTCCTTTGGCAGCCGGCTGATCCACAAGCAGGGCTCTCACTGATGATTTAGCTCCACTTAGTGGCCACAGAGACTTGTGTCTAAAGCGTTGCCTTCCTCTCAAAACCAGGGCTTCACTCAAGACTTGTGACAAGCAGGAACTCCATGTTCCCCATGCAGATAGAACCAGCGTGAGCTAAAGCATCAAGCCCGAACTCCAGCACACACTTACCTGGGCAGCAGCGGGGACCGAGGCTTTGGCTTTTCCTTCTCCTTCTCCCGGTCCCTGTCCCTGTCCCGGTCTCGGTCCCTGTCCCGGTCCCTGTGTTGTCTGTCTTTTTCATCTCTCTTCACTCGTTCTCTCTCCCTTTCCCACTCTTCTTTCCGCCGCTGCCGCTCCTTGTCGCGTTCCCGTTCCCTTTCCCGTTCGCGCTCCCGCTGGCGCCGCTCCCGCTCCCGTTCTCGCTCCCTCTCACGTTCCCTCTCTCGTTGCCTGTTCTCTCTTTCCCTTTCCCGTTCTCTCTCTCTTTCCTTTTAGAAAAAAAAATAAAGAGAAGAGAAATCATGACGACATTGCAGCGGCATCTCTGAAGAAAGCAGCGCGGTTGCAAAGTCTCAGACCACAAGCACACACGCTCTCCCCTGTCAGAGAAGCAGGGAGATAAATAATCTGGAGCTTGCTGGCTGTCAGTGGTTCCTGAGTGGGCTGAAATTGGAGGGGAACAAATCAGAGCATCATAGAGTCTCTGGGGTGGGAAGGGACCTCCAGAGATCATCAGTCCAACCCCCTGCCAAAGCAGGGTCCCTAGGACAGGGCACACAGGGCGGTGTCCAGACGGGGCTGGAATCTCTCCAGAGAAGGAGACTCCACACCCCCTGGGCAGCCTGGCCCAGGGCTCCCTCACCCTCACTGGGAAGAAGATCTTCCCCACATTGGGGGGAACTCCCTGTGCTCCAACTTGAGCCCATCGCCCCTTGTCCTGTCCCCACAGACACTGAGCAGAGGCTGCCCATGTCCCCCTGTGTCCCACCCTTCAGCTCTTGATCCCCAGTGATCAGATCCCCTCTCAGTCTCTTCTCTGCAGGCTGAACAGCCCCAGGTCCCTCAGCCTTTCCTCACAGGGGAGATGCTCCAGGCCCTTCAGCATCTCCAGAGCCTCCTCTGGACTCTCTCCAGGAGATCCCCCTGCATCCCATACTTCAGATATTTATAAACATTAATTTAAACATTATTAAATTCAATCGTGTTCATCACAGTTGTGATTTTCAAAGACAACGGTCAAAGATTAATCTGGCTTATTAAAAAAACCTGTATTGATGTTTACAAGTGTTTATTCTCATTGCTAAGTGTGTTTATAACAAGTTAATTAACTTTATGAAGAAGCACCATGGAAATAATTGATGGTGCATCATATCACAGCATCACCAGGTTGGGAAAGCCCTTTAAGATCCTCAAGTCCAACCATTCCCATCCTAAGCTAAAGCAGATCCCTGAGCACCTCATCTACCCTCTTCTACAAGAAGTGAGGCTGGGCTGCTGTTTGTGCACAGCTTCTGTAGGACAGCAAGGGCTCCTGCCAAAAGGAAAGGTGCTGTTCACAGGATGTGACAAACACCCACTGAAATGCTCCCCACCAAGTGGGATTTGGTGTTTTTGCCACCACTCTTGAGGCAAAAAGGAAGCAGAGGGAAAGGGTTCATTGCCTTGTTTCCATGAGCTTTACAGTGGGGGTTTAACAACAGGCTGGGTGCTTTCCTCATCTGGCTCCATCACCCAACGTGCCCCCCGCCTGGCTCCAGCACCCAACATGTGACTCCACCAGCAGCAGCTGGTCACGCTGGAGCCTCCATCAGTACACAAAGCACACCTGGCCCAATCTAATCCTTTCCATCTGACCCAGTAACTAACTGAGCAAATGGTTCCTCAGGTTATTTCCTGGAAACTCCCTCCCTCTCCAACATTTCCAAGCACAGCTGCAGACCACAGGCGCTCCCAGCAGCGCTGCACACTGGAGGAGCAGCCAGCACACGTGAGGAGGAGCCACGCTCCCACCTCGGATGTGCTTTCGCCTTCATCACACTGATACCCAACATCCCTGCAGCCAGAGCATGCTCCATGCACTAATTAAGTCAAGGTTTAACTAGTCCTAAGATTAAGCATCTTGAACATAGGTGGAAAGTCCCGTTTCAACCCCTGCAACTGGAACTGTGACATGCACCAGAAGTGCCTGGAAGAGAGCTGCAAGGAGAAGCGTGGGAAGGGGTATTACCTTACTTACTCTGTAGTTCCGGTATGGATCTGGGTCTGTGTACTGAACCCTGAAATTCTCATACTGCCCACCACGCCAGAACCGTTCTATGTCATAGTCATAATAGGGATCTGTATAGGGATCAAGCCTACAATGAAAAACAGGGAAGGTTAGAAAGGGAAATGTCACTTTGTCACCGTACAGCAACGCTACAGGTCTTAGTCACTGAGCACTGACAAGAAAAACCATGGTCAACAGAGGATGACTGTACAAAGAGGTTTATTTTCTACACATCCCAAACAGAAAGAGTCCTTTTTGTGGTTTTAAGTGAAGCTTATCAGAGAAAAGCACAAACCTTTCTTGATAAACGCAACGAAAAGAAGGTTCCCAACCCAATTCAGCCTTCAAATCAACGTGGTACAGACTGCAGGAGCGCCCACAGCTCTTTACAGCCACCCTCAGATGTACACAAACACAATGGAACATGTTTTGCCTCATTGATTTAGAGCTGTGCTGGCTGGCTGTGCACACACAGGGCATGTCAAACACATAGGAAGCGGAATGGATCATGATCTCCTACTCCCCTGCCAGTGGAGGTGATGGGTGCATCCCAGCGCTGAGGGATGCTGAGAGAAGCTAAGCTTCAGGGGCAGGGCAGCAAGGCTCTGCTCCTACATCTGGCATTCCTCAGTGCAATGGGGTTCCAGCAGAAAAAGAGGTGTCATCCCCCCCCCCCACACAGGGCACACTTTGCTCAACTGCAAATCCATAATTGCTTTTAGGGAGGAAAGGGATCTAAAGCCCACCCTCCTTAACCCTGCAGCCTTCCCTCCTGCTAACATTATTCAATGTTTTGAATTCACATAATGCTATCCCATCCCTGCCAGCAGCCTGGAACTGAAAATATCACATCTGCTGGAAAGATGGGGAGGTGGGTACAGGAAAACTTCCAGGGCCACAGAGGAGTCAGTGGCAGAACTATGGTTATAAAGCAAGTGCTCCCAAATTCCAGATTATCTGTGATGAGACACTGATGTGCAAGAGGAATAAGGGCTCACTTGTGAGTTTTAAGAAGTGCCAAATAACCTCCAACAAGCTAAGAAGTGCTGCCCTGCAAGTTGAGCAGCTACTTGTATTTCTTTCAGTGTTTTTAAATCCCTTATTTTTGGCTAAAACAATAAGCTGAGGGAAAGGGAACCCAGGAATTGTCAATACAGATGCTCAATCCGGCAGCAAACTCCTGATGCCAACCAGACAACAGTCTGGATTCAGCAACATCAGGTGTTCACACACACACACACAAGAATAATCCCAAGTTATGCCAAAAAAAGACAACAATTTGCTTTTTAACCCAGCCTCCAAGTCCAAATCTCCCCATTCCCATCCTGTGGACTTACTCAACTGACCAGGCAACACCGCTGTGTGCTTTGAGAATCCCTTAGGTGAGTAATTGGTATCTCCTCCCCCTCCCCAAAAATCAAGTATACCCCATCCAGTTAATAAATCACCCAGCACACTTGATGGGACAGCAGTCTGTGGCCTAGGAAGTTTTTAGAGTGGGATGGAGAGAGGAAAGGGGGTATTTTCTTACAGTTGGAACAGTACTGGAATCAAAGACCTGCTTACCCATAGTTAATGTTTTCTTTGATGTCCACCTCCCTATAGTTTTTCAAAAAAGAAAAAGGGATTCATGAACTATTTCAGACATCTCCATATGTCACAAGACAGTCAGTCCTGAAAGCATTTAGTAACATAAACCAGCTGCACCACACACACTTAAGCTTGCTGCAAGGTGTCCATCTGTGTGGCTAAGTGTGTGCACATGGGAGAAAAATCATCATTTTTCTAGTTTACAGCAGCAGCTTCCTTACTTTTGCCTTTACACACAATATAAAGATATTTTAATGCCACAACCTGGTTATATAGGTGCTTGAATTTTCAGGAATTCCATTTATTTGATTGTTTTATTTAATACTGGCTACATGCAACACAGTTTTTCCCTCACTATATGAAAGAAAATAAAGCCTTGCACCTAAAACAAGAGTTCTTACATCAGTGAGGCAGTGGCATGAAACTACTAGAATGCTGATGTCAGCTTTTGTAGATGATCATAAAATAAAGGTATTATATGGCCAACTCACACAGAATGTCCAAGGTGGAACTAAAAGCCTTCTCAGAGGAAGAGAAGACCAAGATACAGACAGATCTCCACAGGAAAAAATAAATCTGGGGCAACTGCTTTGTTACAGGTGTCTTTTTAAGATGGGGAAAGGAACTGTGCTCCAGAGCAAAGGCTACTGAACAGAAGCTTCACCTGCTCCTTTTCAGACCTGTTTTTGCTGTTTGTTCATTATAAAACAGAACCAAGCCTTGGCAACACTTCCTCTGGGAGCAGAAACAATCCACAGCCTGAGTGTAGGAAGAGCAGAGGATGTGTAAGCAAGAGGGAAACTGAGATTCACCTGTATTCCTGTGCAATACCAGCTCCTCTCTCAAAAACTGGTTTTCCATTCCATTTCTTAGCTGAAGAACTCAAGCAAGTCTCTCAGAGCTGACCTACCTATCCTTGCACCTCCATCTACCCACTCTCCAGCATGACAGGAGCGTGTCTGAGGTCTCCCAACAATTTATGGTTTACCTGCCTAAAAAAACCCAACCCCAAACACTTATCACACCTAGACACTTAGGCTTAGGGCGTTTGCTTTGGTTCAGGCTGTGCCCTGACAGCTAACAGGTTTGCTTGCTGACCAGTGTCTTACTAAATGGTTTATCTGAGACTGGTTAGAGTGTTTAAGAGCAGCTGCTGGGCCAAAGCCTTTGTAAATAAACCCTCAGGTGGTGGAGGGCAGGAGAGCGGCTGCCCTGGAGCTCTTGGATGTTGAGCATCCTCCAACTCCACAGCCTCAGATTTAGCAGCTTTCAAACCCTCATGGGTTGGAATAACAAGAGGGGAAGAAAAAAGTGGGAATAACGCTCTGGTGTGAGGTAGGCAATGGATAACTAGATGGTGTTCCTGAGGGACCCAATGGTTAAGGTGGAAAGGTTTAAAGAGAACTGTAAAGGAAGGTGGTGATGGGCTGGAGCGAGCAGAGGCAGCTCATGTTTAGAATCATAGCCTGGTCTGGGTTGGAAGGGACCCCAAGGAGCAGAGCTCCTACCCCCTGACACAGGCAGGGACACCAACCTCCAGGCCTGGAGCTACACAAGGGTGCCCAGGGCCCCAGCCAACCTGGCCTTCAACACCCCCAGGGACGGGGCACCCACCCCCTCTCTGGGCAGCCTGTTCCAGCCCCTCCCCACTCTCTCTGCAAAGAACTTCCCCCTAAGATCTCCTCTCCCCCTTCCCTCCTACAGCTTCACTCCAGCCCCCTTGTCCTGCCAGGCTCTGCCCTTGAACAAGCTGATTCCCCTCCTGTTCCTCTGCTCCCTTCAGGGACTGGCAGGCTGCAGTGAGGTCCCCCCACAGCCTTCTCTTCTCTTCTCCAGGCTGACCCAGCCCAGCTCCCTCAGCCTCTCTCCAGAGGGAAGCTGCTCCAGCCCTCTGAGCATCTCCATGGCTCCTCTGACCCCTCTCCAACAGCCCCACATCTCTCTTGTCCAGGGGCCCCAGCTCTGGACACAAGACTCCAGCTGGGGCCTCACAGGGCAGAGCAGAGAGGGACAACCACCTAGTAGAGAGGGACAATCACGTTTTTAACCAGTGGCCAACCTGCTTAGCAAAAGTTGCTTTTATTTCCTGGGGGAGCGTTGCTCCCATGTGGAAGAAGGAGTTAAGTGAAGACTGACACACCACAGGACATCTCCCACCCATCTAATGCCAGGTAGCAGAGCCAGGGCTGCATCTTACGCTGGATCTCTGACGTCTCTGGTGATGCGGTAATTCCAGTCGCGGAAAAACTCGTTTTCTTTGTCAAATTCCCTCTCATCTTCTCCAATGGTCACAGTGAACCTCTTCTCCTCAAAGTCAGGCTCCTGTTCTTTTCTCATTGTTGCTTTTTTTAATACCTGCAGCGACAGCAAAATAAAAACCATGGTGAAGGGGCACAGAGAAATTGGGAGCATTACACACCCTTCCCTGGGGAGACACGTGCTCCTGCAACTAAAGCTTCATCTTCTGCCCAAACCTCATACACACACAGGATACCAGAGTGTTCTAGACACAGAAACAGGTACTGAAGGGATCTGGATCAGCTTCAGAAGTTCTCACAGATTCACCAGGTTGGAAAAGCCCTTTAAGATCCTCAAGTCCAACCATTCCCATCCTAAGCTAAACCAGATCCCTGAGCACCTCATCTCCCCTCTGTTCAACACACCCAGGGGGTGACTCAGCCCCTCCCTGGGCAGCCTGTGCCACAGCCCCACAACTCTGCCAGGGAAGAACTTTGCCCTCCCAGCTGAGCTGAGCCTGCCCTGGCCCAGCTTAAGCCCATTGCCCCTTGTCCCAGCTCCTGTCCCCTGGCTGAAGAGACCAGCGCCCACCTCTCTGCACCCTCCTGGCAGGGCAGGGCAGGTGGGGAGAAGGTCTCCCCTCAGCCTCCTCTTCTCCAGGCTCAACACCCCCAGCTCCCTCAGCTGCTCCTCAGAGGATTTGCCCTCCAGCCCCTTCCCCAGCCTGGTTGCCCTTCTCTGCACTCGCTCCAGGCCCTCCATGTCCTTCTGATGGTGAGGAGCCCAGAACTGGACCCAGCACTCCAGCTGCAGCCTCCCCAGTGCCCAGTCCAGGGGCACAATCCCCTCCCCAGAACTACTGGCCACACTATTGCTGACACAAGCCAGGAATCTCCTTTGTGGAAGGCCTGACTTCAACACCCCCAAAGGGCTCAGTGCCACAGACCCCCCAACCAAGCTTGTGTTAACATCAAACACCAAATCTGGGTGCCAGCACCTCCAGAGCGTAGAAGAACCAGGCTATATCCCTGTGACCAGGGTGGCATTTACCTCTTTAGCATGCCGGAGGCCTCTCTCCCAGGCGCTTTCTGTTGGAGGGTCTGGAGGGGGTGGAGGTAAGATTTCATCAACGACTGGCCCTCCCTGTTTGGAAAGGAAGGAGACAGGCACTTGATGTTAGTTTTAAAGAGCAAACACATGTAAATAATGACCCCAGAGCACCTCCAGATACTCTAGAGATGTATCAGGACATGAGCTGGGACATACATGGAAAACTCTTCCCCTTTACCAGCAGCTTCAAGGCCACCTTCTAAAAAAATCTGAATATTGGATGGATGGACTGGATTTTGCTGAAGTGCTAAGTCAAATAAAGCCTTCACTTGTGGAGTGAGACACAAAACACTAAGCCCAGAAGCCATATATTCACCAAAAAGAGGTGCATACCCAAGGGTTGGCTGGCATCAGGGGGTGAGGGCCGATGGGAGGAGCACCATTTGGGGAGAAGGGCTCAGGCTTGGAGATCAAGGAGTAGTTGCCTTTGTCATTCACTCCAGGGTGAATAAATCGACAGTTCATGCCCCAAGTACAGTGACCTGTGGAAATACAGTTCTGTTAGACCCCTGTATGCCTACAGCAAACATCCTTTGAGCCCCACAACCATTTAAAGAACAATGTTGCTTGAGACACACACTCTTCCCCCTGGCTTTGTTGAGGTCTACATGGAACAACAGGGAGGACAAACAGATCCAAATGCAGATGGATGAATGTACAAGAACCTTATTACAGTGGGGAGAAGAGAGGGATGGATGAAGACACACCATCAAGCAGTGATAAGCCTAGGAGCTCTTCAAGTTGTATTAATGACAAACCAATTAGAAGCTTTACCTTGTACTGAAAACACCAGATATAACCTGAGAGCACCCAAAGCATCATAGTGTGTTGAAAATAGACAGCGCTCTGGCAAGGCATGAAGAACATCAAAAGCTTTTCTCTCCAACCCACTCTGCAGGCTTGCCAGCACAAAGCAGGGAAGGAGACATTGCTGCAGAGGGTGGCAGACAAATCTGAGGCTGCTCGTAGCTTCAGGTACCATCCCTGAAGAGATGGCTACACTCAGGAGCCTCTGCCAGGGTAGAAAGCTTATTCCCAACTTTAATTTAGCTTGCTTTAGAAATGTCCCCCCTCTTTTCTTTTCCTCCTCCTGGCAATACACTCAAGAGTCATTCTGCAGGTTTCCCAGTAGGTAACCACACTGCAAAGCCCTCACTGGGGCATCAGTACATTGAGTTTAGAGGGTATGGAGCAGTTCACACTGCTGTGGCCCAAGGAGGAATCCCTGACCTTGGCTGGCAGGGCAGCACGTCAGAAACCCACGCTGGCAATGGCCCTCATGAGACCCAGACAAACCATGAGCTGTGCTCTGTGACAGGTCTCAGGGTGCTCCTGTACTGCCCAGCACCACGAGGGCATCGATCCCTTCGCAGAGCAGCTCAGGAAGCGACACACAGCATCCCAGCCTGGGCTGGGTTGGGAGGGACCCCAAGGAGCACAGAGCTCCAACCCCCTGACACAGGCAGGGACACCAACCTCCAGGCCTGGAGCTACACAAGGGTGCCCAGGGCCCCAGCCAACCTGGCCTTCAACACCCCCAGGGACGGGGCACCCACCCCCTCTCTGGGCAGCCCCTGCCAGCCCCTCACCACTCTCTCTGCAAAGAACTTCCCCCTAAGATCTCCTCTCCCCCTTCCCTCCTCCAGCTTCACTCCAGCCCCCTTGTCCTGCCAGGCTCTGCCCTTGAACAAGCTGATTCCCCTCCTGTTCCTCTGCTCCCTTCAGGGACTGGCAGGCTGCAGTGAGGTCCCCCCACAGCCTTCTCTTCTCTTCTCCAGGCTGAACTGCCTGAGCATCGGTGTAGAGGTGCTAGGCACGGACACAAACACTATGCCTAATGAAGCATCAAGGGGAATAAACACCCTGGCAACGAAGGGCCCCACAAGCTCATCAGTCACACCACCAGACATGCCACAGCCCCCATCAGTGCTCCTCAAACCCAGCGAGGACGACAATCTGAATGGCTTGAAGGTGCCACGTGAGCAGCACCTGATCTCCCCGGTGGCATTAAAGCCTTTCAAGGAGTAAGGATGGCTGTCAGCGTTCTCTGAACCCAGGCCAAACCAAACCAACCCCAACTCCAGCAGGAGATTCTGCAGCCTGAACTTTGACCTTGGCAAATATTTCTACGCTGCCCAAGCACGTAGGTCACGCTCAGGATCCAGGAACAAACAGCTCCCCTTGCTGAGGGACTTCCCTGTTCCACCACCACCACCACGTTCCTGTCTCAGCACGGGCAGAGGATTTGATACCGGAAAGACTTTGAGGAAGCCAAGGATGTGATAGGTGCTGGTCATGGCTCCGGAAAGCCCCTAAGCAGTTGCCTACGCCGCTGACGCAAGGAGTGAGAGACTCCACCCTGGTTCTCCACCCTCCTTTTCATTTCAGATGTTCATAAATTGGCTCAAGGGTGATGGTAAATAAAACCCAGTTCACAAGCAAACACGAAATGAGAGGAAGCTGGAGGAAGAGGAAGAGAGCTACAGTCAGTTTAAATAAGGCAAACTTAGAAAGCTTACTCTCCCCACTAAAGTTAAAAATCACAGGATAGCCTAAAATACACAAAATTGGTGGCTGCATGAGCTTTGGGGAATGTTCTGTTAGTAAGAGTCAATTGTTCTGGGCTCCTCAGCATCAGAAGGACATGGAGGTCCTGGAGTGAGTGCAGAGAAGGGCAACCAGGCTGGGGAAGGGGCTGGAGGGCAAATCCTCTGAGCAGCAGCTGAGGGAGCTGGGGGTGTTGAGCCTGGAGCAGAGGAGGCTGAGGGGAGACCTTCTCCCCACCTGCCCTGCCCTGCCAGGAGGGTGCAGAGAGGTGGGCGCTGGTCTCTTCAGCCAGGGGACAGGAGCTGGGACAAGGGGCACTGGGCTCAAGCTGGGCCAGGGCAGGCTCAGCTCAGCTGGGAGGGCAAAGTGCTTCCCTGGCAGAGTTGTGGGGCTGTGGCACAGGCTGCCCAGGGAGGGGCTGAGTCACCCCCCTGGGTGTGTTTAACAGAGGGGAGATGAGGTGCTCAGGGATCTGGTTTAGCTTAGGATGGGAATGGTTGGACTCGATGATCTTAAAGGGCTTTTCCAACCTGGTGATGCTGTGTGAAAAAGAAATACAATCAGTTAACCTTCAAAGCTTCACGTCTTCGGTCTGTGGTTTCCTACCCTCACTCCTTCCATCCCAGTCTGACAGTCCCAAACATGTTTCCAGGACCATGGAAGCTGATACAGCACAGAGCAACCTTCCAGCTCCAGGAAAAAGCTGCTGTTGCCACCAGGATTAGTTTTTTTTTCCCCCAGCTGACCATTTCCTGAGCCCAGAGGAAACAGTGGCCAGTGGCATGTATCACCTGTCAGGTCCCAACGTCACCCCATGAGCACGTTGTCTCACTGGGGTTGCTTGTGAAAACAGCTCCACTGGAGCTGCAAACACCTGATGTCACCATGCAGGAACCTGGTCAGGAGATGTATCCGCAGGGGCTGCGGCGACTCAGCAGGCACCAAGATGATGTCACATGGGTATTTCTGACAGAGAAAAAGCATTTCCAGCCCTTCAGAGCTTCAGCAAACACCTTTTAATAAGCAGGGAATCACAGGGGTGGGAAGGGCCCTCCAGAGCCCATGGGGTCCAACCCCCTGCCAAAGCAGGGTCCCTAGGACAGGGCACACAGGGCGGTGTCCAGACGGGGCTGGAATCTCTCCAGAGAAGGAGACTCCACACCCCCTGGGCAGCCTGGCCCAGGGCTCCCTCACCCTCACTGGGAAGAAGTTCTTCCACAAGAAGAAGGGAAGCCAGATAGATGTGGGGTTACAGGAAACAGCCATGTTTCAGCAGGACACAAGTGTGGTAAGTAGTAATGAGTACTTCCCAGTTCTGTTTTCCAGGGAATTACCTCTAAGCAATATCTGGTTGTTAAATCCCTCCAAGAAGTTTTATCCTGTGCTGTTCTACCACCAGCAAGCTCTCCTTTAATTGCTTCCACCAGCTCACCACACTCAGGGAGGGTGAAGCCACCTTTGCATCTGGGTTTTACATAAATGGAGCAACCAACCACCAAGGGACAGGAAGGTGACACTGAGGACACCTAGGGCTGAGTTGATCATGTAGACAGCAGCTTTAGCAGGTACCAAGCCAAGCAAGAACCATCCCTGGGTTTTCCTTCCCCATTGCAGAGCTTCATTACCTTTCATGAAGAAGCGGCAGGTGGGACGTGGCCTCACTTTCCTGTCGCTGGGGTCTTTAACTTCTCCTTCTTCTAAGTCATCATCCTGGAACAGACAGACAAGCTGACATTTCCCCTGGTGCATTTTCTGCTGCGACTTGACATTTTCACAATAGGGTCAAATATCAGTCGCTGAAAACACACCCTGGAGCAAAACACAAGAGAAGGAGCAGGAAGAAGTTACAACACCCCCCATGGACTTCACAACCTGCTGCTACCAACAGGGAGATGTGTCCACATTGGTGTTTCAAAGGTGACTTCAAAACCCTTCAGGGATTATGGACACCTTGGTGCCAGCACCACACACTACTGCTTCACATGGCAGATACTGGATTGTCCCATGCTCAGCACTCATGCCATAGAATCATAGCATCCCAGCCTGGTCTGGGTTGGAAGGGACCCCAAGGAGCACAGAGCTCCAACCCCCTGACACAGGCAGGGACACCAACCTCCAGGCCTGGAGCTACACAAGGGTGCCCAGGGCCCCAGCCAACCTGGCCTTCAACACCCCCAGGGACGGGGCACCCACCCCCTCTCTGGGCAGCCCCTGCCAGCCCCTCACCACTCTCTCTGCAAAGAACTTCCCCCTAAGATCTCCTCTCCCCCTTCCCTCCTCCAGCTTCACTCCAGCCCCCTTGTCCTGCCAGGCTCTGCCCTTGAACAAGCTGATTCCCCTCCTGTTCCTCTGCTCCCTTCAGGGACTGGCAGGCTGCAGTGAGGTCCCCCCACAGCCTTCTCTTCTCTTCTCCAGGCTGACCCAGCCCAGATCCCTCAGCCTCTCTCCAGAGGGGAGCTGCTCCAGCCCTCTGGGCATCTCCATGGCTCCTCTGACCCCTCTCCAACAGTCCCACATCTTTCTTGTCCTGGGGCCCCAGCTCTGGACACAGGACTCCAGCTGGGGCCTCCCAGGGCAGAGCAGAGAGGGACAATCCCCTCCCTGTCCCTGCTGCCACCCCTCTGCTGATGGAGCCCAGGATCCCATCGCCCTTCCCAGCTGCACAAACACTCTACTGGCTCATGTGGAGTTCCTCATCCCCCAGGACACCCAGGTCCTTCTCAGCAGGGCAGCTCCCCAGGAGCTCTGCTCCCAGGCTCTATCTATGGCTGGGATTCCTCCAGCCCAAGTGCACCACCAACACTTCACAGCGTTGAACCTCACTAGGTTCACCCTTGTGTGTCATCCCTACTCAGCTCAAGCCAGTTCTTTGGGTTCATTGAGTTAAAACACATAGCAGTATTCCTGCAATCATTCAATAATTCCTGCATTATGCAATGATTAATAATAATTAACCCAAAACAGACATCACATGCCTGTATGTTGAGTTCTGAAGGACACTAATTATAATAAGCAATTATAAAATGCTTCCCCAAGCTTTTTTGGGGTGAAATAAAAGCCAGAGGTGTTTCTCCCCATCAACAACTCAACACCTTCCCTTCTACTCCTCAGCTCCACACAGAAGCAGTGAATCAGTTCTAAGAAAACCCCACAGTATCCTCAGGCTCAGCAGCTCCAAGAGAAATTCTGGGAGATGGAGGTTGCTTCAAAGATTAAGAACCACAGACGATGAGTGTGAAATAAGAGTCATGAAATGCTTCCAGAATCAAGTTGTTGAAGTTCTGAAGTACCAGCCTTTGCCTTTGTTCCCAGGAAAGAACAAAACCCCTTGACTGGCTTCATTATGCAGCACTTGCAGAGTCAAAAGGAGCTGAAGTGAAGTGGGGTTGCACGCAAAGGCATCCAGAGGATGCACTGTGTTGGAAGGGACCTTCAGAGCCCATCCAGTCCCACCCTGCAGTGAGCAGGGACACCTTCACTACAGCAGGTCACGAGCCCCATCCACCCTGACCTTGGATGTCCCCAGGGATGGGGCCTCCACCACCTCTCTGGGCACCCTGGGCCAGGGATCCACCACCCTCAGTGAAGAACTTCTTCCTCATACCCAACCTAAATCTCCCCTTTTCCAGTTTGAAACCATCATCCCTCACCCTGTCACTCCATGCCCTCAGGAACAGCTCTTCCCAGCTTCCTACAGGCACCTTCAGGGACTGGAAGGGGCTATAAGGTCCCCCTGGAGCCTTCTCTTCTCCAGGCTGAACACCACCAACTCTCTCAGCCTGGTTTCAATGGAGAGCTGCTCCAGGGGATCCTCGGATCATTTTTGTGGCCTCCTCTGAACCCTCTCCAACAGGTCCACATCCTCCTTGTGCTGAGGGCTCCAACACAACCAGGGAGCTGTCAGGACTATCTGGCAAGAAAATCAGTTATTCATCCTAAAAGGCACTCCAGCATTCCCTCACTCTGCCTCCATTCCCCTGCCATGGGGCTTTCAGCACATGAAACATCTCAAAGAGGGAGCATCTGGCAGAGACCTTCCCTGCCCATGGCAATCACAGACACCCTGCAGCAGTGACAGCAGTTGTCTCCATGGAAAAAAGATGAAGAAAGTTTTGTACTTTGATCATTTTAACAGCTGGAAAGGAGGGGAAAAAGAATAATCCACATCACTGGGGTGTAGATAAAGGATCTAGGAAGAGATGGGCTAACAGCCTCTTGTGCTACGTTCCTCTGAGGGCAAGGAGAGCTCTCCCAAATGAGAGTAGATTTTAAAGACTACCCATAAATCCAAATTAAAATCTGCATTAATATTCCATTTCCTCCAAGACAGAGCTCTGAAAGCAGACTAAAAGGCAGAGATTGAAGAGTTTCCCCCTCAAAGCCAGGGATGGCATTCAATGGTGTGTGAATGGTATAACCAGCTCAACTCTGCTTCTTTCAAAGGAGCCATGTGAAGCCTTTGCAAACCCTGTACTTGAACAAAAGGGGAAGTATTTATTTCTGGGAGGTCTCCTTGGAATCAGGCAGCTGGGAACCCTGTTATGAGTTAATGTATGAAAACTAGAGTACAGATTCATCTTGTGCTTTGTAAGGAGAGAGCTCACAAGAATGCCTTCAACTCCATTCATATTTTAATCAAGAAGCAGGCATGGAGTCAGGACTCCAGGAATTTTATTTCCCCGCCCCTCCTGCCTAGATTCTCCTACAACACACTGAAATTCTTTCTAATGGAATTAGAAATAAGCAAAACCTCTGGAAAATATAAAAAAAATACTCAGGGGGGAAAAAGTGTTCAAGAAAATCACCTGTTGGAATGGGCATGAAGAGGAAAAACAACATCACCTGTTTGTAAAGAAACAAAACTGGTCAAAGCACCATGAGAGTAGAAGCCACAGAGCTCTTGAGTGAAAAGGAAGTAGGGTCTCTCCAGTGAGGCCCCACCAGCTTCCCCAGCACGTGGCCAGGTCAGCTCACAGCAACGGGGACTGGAAGGCAACACCTTCTCCCAGGTCTGAACCCTCTCCACTGGTGATGCTCAGCCACAGCCCACTGCAAGTCTGGTACCAACAGCCAGGAGCTGAACTGGCCAAGTGCTTTGCAACAGCACCCCCTCTTTGCATTCCCACTATCTGGATTTAAGGAAGGTGTCCACCAGAGCAGGAGCCCACCAGAGGGTTTCTACTCTACCCCTAGAACTGTTCTGTCCTGTTTAGTTCTGCCTGAAAGAGGTACATGGGATTTAGGCTGTATTAAATACAGCAGCCATGCTGCAGTGCTTCCACCTAAAGACAAACCTGGATGAGGAGTGCTAATTGCCTTAATCACTACTGCAATTAAGCACAGAATCCCAGAATCTCCTGAGCTGGCAGGGACCCATAAGGACCATTGAGTCCCACTCCTGGCTCCACACAGGACCAGCCAAGTCAGAGCACTGAGGGCATCGCCCAGACGCTTCCTGCCCTCAGCCCAGCCCAGGGCTGTGCCCCCTTCCCTGGGGAGCCTGTGTCCCCCCATCCCTGGGGAGCCTGTGCCCCCCCATCCCTGGGGAGCCTGTGCCAGCGCCCGACCCCCCTCTCAGGGCAGAACCTCTTCCTGACACCCAACCTAACAATCTCCTGTCACAGCTTCATGCTGTTCCCTCAGGTTCTGTCCCTGGTCCCCAAAGAGAGGAGAGAGATCAGCACCTGCCCCTTTGCAGCTCTTGATTTCTCTTGACAGTCGTGCTCATTTTCGGCTGTGAATCAGCAGCTACTGGGACCCACATCCCTCTGCACAGCACCCAAACCATGCACGGGGGCTGCTGCAGCAGGCACCTTCCAGAAAGCCCAGCACCCTCCAGTCCTCTTCCAGGCACCCAGATGCTACTGGAGCCCAACACACAGCTTCAGCCTGGGGACTTCCCACACGCACCCAACACCTCAACCACAGCTCTCCAGCACTGGCCTCTCAGCCCACACTGATCAGACAGCTTATGAAGGTCTAACCCCCAGCTAAGTCCTTCACTGCCAGCATCATGCAAAAGCCCACCAAGAGCTGGGGCAGAGCAGTTTGTTAAAGCCCTGGAACCCTTCCACAGTGAATGGGAACAAAGGTTATTAGTGGTGGCTTGGATTCTGTTTGACACACAGTTTGTCTACAGTTGAGGACTTGGTCTTACCTCCAATGAGAAAGCGTGGTACTTGCATGGTGGGGATACAGTTAGCACAGATATTCACCTCAAAGAATAAAGAGGGCATGGCAGTCTAGAGCCAAACACTGAAAGAGGAGGACAGGTCTCTCCCTGCAGGACACTGCTCACCTCAGACCAGCTCCTACTTACATCGATTTCTCCATCATCAATTTCTCCATCATCTTCTTCTTTCTTCTTCTCCTTGAGGGGATCCTGGCCATCCTTCTCATCGTCACTTTTACTGCTGGATTTTTTCTCATCTTCATGGGCATCATCTCCTTTCTCCTCTTCCTCATCGTCCTCACCAGCAGCTTTCTCACCATCCTCCTCCACAGCAGCAACACTTGGTTCCTCAGGAACTTCCTCATCATAGTCCAACTCGTGCTCGTCTAGCTCACGGGTGACAGAGGATGCTTCATCACCAAGGTCATTTGCCCTGTCTTCCTCCTCTCCTTTGTGAGCTGGGGGACTCTTCAGCTCCCCACTCTGCTCGTTGTTCTCAGACTCCTGAGACTTGGTTTCGCTCAAGCGGTCCTCTTCATCCGAGTGGTTCTCCTCTTCACCATGACTCAGTCCCCGGGCTGGATCCTCATCCTCCTCTCCCAAGACGCTGCCTTGCCCACCCTCTCCATCAAGTTCCTGGTCTGAACCGCTCTCCTTCAAGACTTCTTCATCAGAAATCTGCTGGTCCTCTTCAGCAGGAGAGCAGGGGTTTCGCTCCAGGCTGTCGGAAACGTCCATCAGTACCTGATAGTCTGCAGAGGGATGAAAACAACACGTGTTACAGGGGATCAAGCTGGGAAATGGAGAAAGGTTCCCCCCCTTGCAGGATCTGTAGTCTTGTATTTTACCTTCTAAAGAAGAAAAGGTTGCTTGAATTCGTGGACATGGTTTATCACAGCTCCCTCAAGAAGGGAGTATGGAGTTTAAACTGCATCAAGAACTGATTCCACTCTTGTCCCAGAGCAGCTGAGAGCGTGCTCTCAGTGACAGAGGGTGGAATTTCATCTACAAGCTGGAATGGGTGAGGCTGCCCAAGCCCCCTGCCAAACCACTGCCAGGAATCCCAGGGCAGCCTCCTCACCCCAGGCACCATTTCCTCTGTGAATGAGTGAGAGGGCTTCAGGCCTGGGTTTTCAGGTGTGATTTCTAACTACAAGCCCACAGACCCTCAAAGGGGCACGAGAGGACAACACACAGTGATGCTGAGAAATCCCAATAGCCTGGGTAGTTACAGTACCTGTTACACTGCACCCAGGATAGGTGTGGAAGCAAGGACAGCAGTCAGCCATGAAAACTCTGGGATTTTTAATCAGGTTTAATGAACTGACATCTAATTTCCACCTTCTCGATACAGTAAAGATTCAAAATTGATTCCAAGAAGCAGCTCAACTCCCTGTCTGCACCATGTGCTTTTCCTAGAAGCTCAGTATGAACAGGTCCCTGGGATGAATGAGTTAAAAAATTAGGTATCTGCTAGAATAAGCACAATAAATGCAACAGAAAGGGACAAGAGGCAAAGGAGGAACCCTCCAACCCATACATCTATTTATTTTACTTCAGAAAACAAAACAAAAAAAAAACCAAAAAAAACCCCAACCCATGAATGACAGCAGAACTGTCTGACCCAAGGAACTGGTTGAGCCATCTCTTACTGGGAAGATTACAGGTTCATCTCCAAACCAAAGCTCATGGTGATTAAAAACTCACACCCTTTGGCTGTGGTCTCTTGCTGCAGCATGTCCTCAGCCCTATGAGCAATGAGAGTAACTCCTACCTCACTCCCCTCAGCAATAACCGACCCCTCAGAAGAGCCCAAGCTGAGGAAGGTATCTCAACAGGTTTTCCAGCTGCAACACTGAAAAATAAGAGCACCCAGCAGAGTTTTCTAGTGGTACTGGTGGTTCAAGAGAGGAATTGGCTCCTCTCAAAGTGGAATGAGAGGAACAAAAGTTATCTTTCCAGGGATTAATCCACCATTTCAGGATATTCCAGCTCCTCCTCCAAACCCAAAGGTCTGTATGGGAAAAGCTTGGACAGCTGTCAGAAATGAAAAGCTAACGACAAGGCCAAGGCTTACAGAAGCATGTCTGGGTCTAAATAAAAGCCAAGGGGTTATAAATCAACAGGGCTCCTTCATCTTAACAGCTATCCTGCTTTATTTCAGCTGCTCCTAGCTACAGCCTCCCTGCCAGCACGTTTACTGCTGGTGCAGCAACACCACACCATAAATGACCTGATTTTTACCTGTCATTTTTAAGATGCCCTGGAGCAGAAATGCTACAAGACCCTGGTAGCTCCTTCAAACACCACCAGCAATCCTTCCTGAAATAAAAGTCACTACCACCAGGCAGCTCTGTGCTAGCTGGCCTTTCCCTGACCTACCCTCTTCGCTCCTCTGACTGGTTCTGCTTAGTAAAGGTTATTATTTACTACAGGTTGTTCTTTCCCATCAAGGAGCAAGGCTGGGCAGGCAGAAGGCACGCTGCAGCATCCAAGCAGACTGCCATGTGCCACAAATGTGACCAAAACAAACCCAAGTTGTCTTCTCAGCATCCAAACCCCAAAATATTTTGGTACTGGGGGGATCCCAGTGCTGAAATGCAGCAGGAGGGGAAGCGTGGGGAGCCCACACCTGGAAATGTGGTGGTGGGTACCCCGTCCCTGGGGGTGTTGAAGGCCAGGTTGGCTGGGGCCCTGGGCAACCTTGTGTAGCTCCAGGCCTGGAGGTTGGTGTCCCTGCCTGTGGCAGGGGGTTGGAGCTCTGTGCTCCTTGGGGTCCCTCCCAGCCCAGACCAGGCTGGGATTCTATGAAACCAGGAAGGTGTTACAACCCTGTTACCCCTGCTACTCCGCTGCTGCTTCCCAAACTCTCCACAGCCAGGGCTGTCTCATTGGGGGTGGGACCTGATGATCTCCTGAGGTCCCTTCCAATCCCTACAATTCTGTGATTCACCTCTTGTTCACTGCCAGCTGCACCACCAGCACACCAGAGCCACTTCACTCTCCTTGATGTCTTCAAAGCTCCACACAAACCTCAGCTCCTTGACAAACTTGAGGATGCCCTAAACATTCAACAGGGCCCTGAGCAGCAGCAAAGTCAGATTCTGAGTCTCTCACCAGCACCTCTTGTTTCTCTGCACGTTTAAAGTTGGGAATTTATAGGGAAAAGTTAAAAGCCAAATTAAAAGACGACTCAGTCCCAGTGAGAGCAGCTCCAGGGGGTTAAATAGGATGTAATCTGAAACAAATTATATTCTTCCCAGGTATAGAAAGGTTGATGCTGAGTTCATAAATGCTCACACAAATCATTACTGGCTTTAAGAGCAATTTTATAGCAGGAGTTTTAATTGCCTGAGTGTTAGAGAAGTTAGGCTGTGAGTGCATGTAGAACAACGTGGCGTATTCCATCTGAAAGGTCAGCCTTAAGAGGCCAGAGGAAATAGAAAAGCTGTCAAGAGGAGACATACTCAGGAAATTTGTTCTCCTGATTTCTTGTAGCACCAAAGAAAAAGCATCAAAGGGAATGAGCTGCCTTCCTTCAGGGGGATGGGGGGAAACAAGTATGAATGCACTCTCACTGCCCACTAAGGTGGGGTATACATAAACCATTCATCTCCGCTGCTGGTTATTAGAGCTCCCAGAACAATCCAGTCTATCCACTAATTACAATGATTTCCTATTCATTTCCATCAGCAGAAATGATAAGCAACACAATAAATGATGTCCTAGAGTTGATGAAATCCAGGCAGGTTGGTTTTGGGGTGTGTTTCCCAAGAAAGAGCAAGTTTCCCTTTGGCATGGGGGCTTTCCATCCTCCAGTGATGCTGTGCCCAGAAAGCACTTCTAGGTCCCCCACTAATTCCTCTTACACCAAATTATTTTGGTGAGAGCTACAGTTCAGCCAGTCTCTGAGGGCTGCTGCTCCAGGTCCAGCAGTAGGCAGGAAAAGACAGCCCAAAACCAAGCACCCACCCAGATTTATGCTTCAACCTTATGTGGAACTGCAGGGAAACACCCCAAAGCAAACCCAAGGGGTAAAGACATGGGGAAATTCAGAAGCAGAAGGGGGAAAATGGGCAAGTGACATGGAAATGAAAGGAGAATTGTCAGGTTTTGCCTTCTTCACAGACTCACAGGGGTGGGAAGGGCCCTCCAGAGCCCCTGGGGTCCAACCCCCTGCCAAAGCAGGGTCCCTAGGACAGGGCACACAGGGCGGTGTCCAGACGGGGCTGGAATCTCTCCAGAGAAGGAGACTCCACACCCCCTGGGCAGCCTGGCCCAGGGCTCCCTCACCCTCACTGGGAAGAAGTTCTTCCCCATAGTAGAAATTTTATCTCCAGTTTAAAGTGCACATCCCAAGCACTGTCTGACAATAACCTGCAAATCACAGTTCATCCCAAACCTCTGGAACACTGCAAGGAGTATTCTGAGGTATGTTTTTGGGGGGTGGTGTGGGCTGTGGGGTTGGGTTTTTCTTGTTTATTTGGGTTTTTGTGTTTTCCTGTCTCCTTTAGTTACACACAGAGGCAAACAGGAGAAAAATCTAAGAAGAATGACTTGGTGGAAGTATCTCAAAGTGAGCAACACTGGTGTGAGTGGATTTTTGTCCTTTAAAACCAAGCCAGTTTCCAACTGTCTTCCAACAAGTTATAAAAGGAAAAAATTAACTTCTGAGCCACAGATAAAATTGTTTGACTTGTAGCTGAGGATGATGGGGCAAGGAGGAGGCATATAACAACACTTTGCATGTAGCAGTGATTTGTCTTCAGAGGTATCATCAAAGTTACAGGCAGTTCAGGGAAAACTGACTTTGGTCAAAGCTGCACAGCTCTTTCTATGACAAACCTGACTTCACTTGTGTCTAGAGTGCCAAATTTGCCTTTCCTGCATGTCTGAAGCAGCCTGGCTCACAATGGGTCCCTAAGCCTTTGGGATGAGGCTTACAGAACCCTCTCTTTGCCAGGCCAAACGAGTTGGTGCAGCCTTTCCATCCAGAGGCCTCAGAGCAACTGCAGCATTAGGGTGGCACTTGCAGCCAAAAGCATGTCTTTTCCAGTCTCCAGAGTGACTCGTGCTTGCCTCATCAGGCTGAAAGCCTCTTAGAAGCAGCTCACATATTCTCAGTAAAGAAATGAGAGTATTTGACAGCAAAACTCTGCAGCCATCCCACCTGCAGCAAGCACATCCCAGCCTCCTAGGTGGCACCTGCTGTTCACACAGGCAACACTCAGTTCAAGCAAGACTTTCATAGAATCCCAGCCTGGGCTGGGTTGGAAGGGACCCCAAGGAGCACAGAGCTCCAACCCCCTGCCACAGGCAGGGACACCAACCTCCAGGCCTGGAGCTACACAAGGTTGCCCAGGGCCACATCCAACCTGGCCATCCAACTTGGAGCTCTGTGATCCTTGGGGTCCCTTCCAACCCAGACCAGTCTATGATTCTATGATCTGGCTGCAACAACCTGTGGCTATTCCTCTGGTGCAAAGCCACCTTTGCTCCCTGCAGCCCCTCACCTTGCTCCCTAGACACACACAGGCTGCTGGAAGAGGCACAGACAGGGCTCAGCCTCCAAACTTGCCTCACAGGCGGCCGGTTCACAGGCACAATCGGGGCTGGTGGGAGAGAGCAGCTTTTAGTTACATGATACATAAGCAACAAGAGGCAGAGCTGGGGTTTCACAGACTGAGCTCTGGAAGTTTTCAAATTAGGGAACAAAGCATTAATTACTCATTAACTCTGTCAGCGTTTCATGGGCTCACACACAGTGGAACCTGGAGGTAACAAGGAATCAGGTGCCCAGCTCCTTCCCACTGAAGTCTCCCAGCCTTACCATTTAAAATGACACTGAGTCCCCCACCCCACCCCTCTCACACAGGTAAAACAGCACTTTACATTGAGGTGGTGTCAGGAAAACTTAAATTCCTCTCTTTCAACCACATAACAACCTCTTTTTTTCCAAAGCTTAATGACAGACAAGCCTTTCTTTTAAACTTAAAACACAGCACTGGGATTAAGAAGCCTTGACACAGCACTAAAGGCAGTAAGAGAAAAAACCCTCTGCTACTTAAATTGCTTTTTAAAAGCCAAATTTCAATATTGCCAGGTAATCCCAGGCCACACTTTAAACAGTCTTTTTAACCTTATGCTTTGGTTAGGTGATTTGCCCAAGGCAAGAGGGAGATGAGTCAGAGCGACTGAATTCTTAGCAGCAGGTCAAGATCAAACCCAACCTCTAGTGTCAAACCAGCAGCATCAAACTGCACTGAACTAGCAGGGACAGAAGGCAGCCAAGGCACAAACCTAGCAGGGAGAGAAGGCAGCCAAGGCACTGAACTAGCAGGGAGAGAAGGCAGCCAAGGCACTGAACTAGCAGGGAGAGAAGGCAGCCAAGGCACTGAACTAGCAGGGAGAGAAGGCAGCCAAGGCACTGAACTAGCAGGGAGAGAAGGCAGCCAAGGCACTGAACTAGCAGGGAGAGAAGGCAGCCAAGGCACTGAACTAGCAGGGAGAGAAGGCAGCCAAGGCACTGAACTAGCAGGGAGAGAAGGCAGCCAAGGCACTGAACTAGCAGGGAGAGAAGGCAGCCAAGGCACTGAACTAGCAGGGAGAGAAGGCAGCCAAGGCACTGAACTAGCAGGGAGAGAAGGCAGCCAAGGCACAAACCTAGCAGGGAGAGAAGGCAACCAAGGCACTAAACTAGCAGGGAGACAAGGCAGCCAAGGCACTAAACTAGCAGGGAGAGAAGGCAGCCAAGGCACTGAACTAGCAGGGAGAGAAGGCAGCCAAGGCACTAAACTAGAAGAGAAGGAAGAAAAGCCAACCAGATTTTACCCCATGGGCACACAGGAACCTTGGCCACTGCTCTCAGGCAGCACAGCGTTTCACTGACAGGCATTGTGGATCCATGGCTCTTGACAGTGCCCGTGGCTGGTAAGAGGCTCACATTCTGTTTCTTATTGCTCCATGCTGTGCTGTTTTTTAGTTAGAGATCACACAAAGGTTGAGAAGCATCTTCAATTAAGCCAAAGTTAAGCTTTGCCTCCAACTGGCTTGCTGCTACAGGTGGAAGAGATGAACTGGAAGGAGTATGGGAAGGACACAGCTTGCTCTAACCCAGTGCAGCACTCACAGGATAAAGCTGGGAGTTAAGTCGGATTTGAAACAGCCACCGAGTCAAAAATACTCCTGGCAAGCATTACTGCCATTCATGACATCCCTCCCACTGAGGGCAAAGCCTTTATAAGGTGCCACAATAAGCTATTTCCAGGTAAACAAGGAATACACAGACTCACAGGGGTGGGAAGGGCCCTCCAGAGCCCATGGGGTCCAACCCCCTGCCAAAGCAGGGTCCCTAGGACAGGGCACACAGGGCGGTGTCCAGACGGGGCTGGAATCTCTCCAGAGAAGGAGACTCCACACCCCCTGGGCAGCCTGGCCCAGGGCTCCCTCACCCTCACTGGGAAGAAGTTCTTCCCCACATTGGGGGGAACTCCCTGTGCTCCAACTTGAGCCCATCACCCTTTGTCCTGTCCCCACAGACCCTGAGAAGAGGCTGCCCATGTCCCCCTGTGTCCCACCCTTCAGCTCTTGATCCCCAGGGATCAGATCCCCTCTCAGTCTCTTCTCTCCAGGCTGAACAGCCCCAGCTCCCTCAGCCTTTCCTCACAGGGGAGATGCTCCAGGCCCTTCAGCATCTCTGTGTCCCTCCTCTGGACTCTCTCCAGGAGATCCCTGTCCCTTTTATCCCAGGGATCCCAGCACTGGATACAACACTCCAGGTGGGGCCTGAGTAGGGCAGAGCAGAGGGGGAGGAGGATGGTATATGAACCAAGAGCTCAGATGGTTCCAGCAGCTCTGGGAGCAGGAAGGCACTGAGTGCCCTGGAGAAAACCAGAGCTTGACAGAGCCACCAGCTTTGGTCTTGAAATCCTACAAATCATCACTCAGATGACAAGAACTGAATGCACAGGCAGCCTCTGTGCCCCCTACAAGGACCTCACAGCTCCTGGGGGGTCGTGGGAGGGATGTGAAGGAAAGAAGCAAGGAAAGTCTTTGCTTCAGGGAGGAATCTTTGGGATAGGAAGGAGGACAAAACCCAACCACTTTTAACAACCAAACAGCTTGATGGGAAATCCAAATGTTTGTGTTAATCAGACATGTGGAAAGCAGGGGTTAGTGAGAAGGGAAGTATTCTGGAGCATGGCTTAAGTCAAGGATGGGTGAAGACTGAAGGAGAATGAATGGGAAACAGTGCTGACAGGACAGGCAAGAGGAGAAACAGGCCTCAGAAAGACTCTGGGAATGAAGAAGAGGGAAACAGAAGCAACAGGCAGGAATGGCAGTAGGGAAAATCATGGAAGAGTAACCACAACAGGAGGAGAAAGAAACAAAATGCTTTGTGATCCAGGAAAGGAGCATCATGTGACATTGAAAAGATGAGCAGAACAAGTGCAAAGCCCTCAGTCCTTGGTTTCCAATTAAACCATGGCCATTAGCAGGGTTAATTAACTAAATACACCTTCATCTGCCATCCTTGGAGGAGAGCTGCCTTTGAAGATAGATGAAAAACCTCTGCCTTCTGACAGGTGGACCTGGGGACTGAAACTCAAAGGGAATCCTAGAATCCCAGCCTGGTCTGGGTTGGGAGGGACCCCAAGGGTCACAGAGCTCCAACCCCCTGGCACAGGCAGGGACACCAACCTCCAGGCCTGGAGCTACACAAGGGTGCCCAGGGCCCCAGCCAACCTGGCCTTGAACACCCCCAGGGACGGGGCACCCACCCCCTCTCTGGGCAGCCCCTGCCAGCCCCTCACCACTCTCTCTGCAAAGAACTTCCCCCTAAGATCTCCTCTCCCCCTTCCCTCCTCCAGCTTCACTCCAGCCCCCTTGTCCTGCCAGGCTCTGCCCTTGAACAAGCTGATTCCCCTCCTGTTCCTCTGCTCCCTTCAGGGACTGGCAGGCTGCAGGGAAACAGAGCTGAAAGCAACTGGAGTTTGTTTTCACAGCATAACTGATTTTCCTACAGCTGGAGCACTCACAGCTCTTCCTGCTGCTCCCTGACAGCAAAGGCTTATTATGAATTATCAGCACCACAGTCCCAGGGCAGAAAACACCACGATTGTTCCTGCTTTCTGTAAGAATCAGGAATAATCCTGCTCTAGAGTCTAATTTTGCTCAGAAGATTGGATCAGACCTCTTGCAAAGAGTTGTCTTCATCAGGCCATGACCTTTTTTTTCCTTGGTCTAGCCAAAGCTTAGGAAGGAGAAAGGGCCTCACACCTTGGAGGTGCTGCTCTTGCTCCAGCCAAAGCAACTGTGAGCAGCTGTTTCAGAAGAGCTGAGATACCAGTGGCAGGAAAAGGAAGTGTTGTTAGCATGGATGCTGAAAGGACAGCTCTGAGAGGAGACAGCCCTGCTGAAGCTGCTTGCAGGGGAATTTAAGTCGCCCACAGTTGCTAGAGTGCTTGCAAAGCCAAGGACAGCTCCCAACAGAGAGAAACACCTCACAGCTCCTGCTGTGTGGCCAGCACAGACCAGTGTCAGAACAGTGATGCACCCACCCATTGCAGGATGGGCCCCTACAAGCAGCTGGTGCTGCAAGGGGGTTCCTGGTCCTTCGCCCCGTGCCTCCCTTACCTCCCAGGGCCTCCTGCCAGGCTGAGGTGCTTCTGTTGCGACCCCCGGGCCGAGGCTGCTGGAGCTCTCCCTGTTCCCACCTGCCTGGGGAGGGGGAACAGTCAGAGCCGCCTGTGCTCCTGGGGTCTGACTGCCCTCCAGAAGGCAAGCTCTGCCCCCCACACCATCACCCCCCCCCCGCCCTGAGACCAACCCCGTCGGCTGGTGCTGCCCCGCCTCAGCATCCCCCCCAGAATAAGGCTCCATCCCCAAGCACCCCCACCAAATGGGGCAGCCCTCCCCAAAGGCCGCTGCCAACTACGGGCTCACCACCGAGCACCCCACGCCCCCCAGACCGTCCCTACGTGCCACTCCCTTCCCCAGATCCCCCTCCCCAAACCGGGACCCGCCGCCGGGCCCGCCCCGCCGTCCCCCAGCGAGAGCCGCCCCTCCCTCCCCAGCACCCCCACCGAGAACAACCTCCCGCCGGTGCCGCCGCCCCCCGGGATCTCCCGCCGGAGCCGCCACCCCGCCTCCCCCCACCCCCCGCTCCCGGGCCCGCCCTTCCCAGCGGCCGCTCTCCCCGGTTCCGCCGGCGCCCGGGCCCGCTCCCCCTCCCCGGCGCTAGGCCGCAGCCGGCGCCCGCCGAGCGCAGCGCCACGGGCAGCAGCTCACCTGGACGGGCGGAGGCGGCGAGCCGGGGCGGGCCGGGCCGGGCGGGCCGGGGGCAAGCGGAGGCGAAGGGGGCGGCAAAGCGGCGGCAGCGGCGGCGGCGGCGGCGGCGGCGGCGGAACGGGACCGGGCCTCTACTCGCGGCGGCGCAGGGCGGCCATGGCGTGACGTCATCCACGCGCGACGGCCGGCGAGCCGAGGGGAGGAGCGGTGGACCGACCGACGGACCGGCGGGCGCGCGAGCTCCCCTTCCCGCGCGCGCGGCACCACACCGCCCCGCCCGCGCCTTAAAGGGGACGCGCTCGCGCAGGGGTGGGCGGGGCCCTTGCGCGGCGGGGTGGGCGCGCGCGCGCAGCGAGGGGCGGGTCCCACGGGCGCGCGCGGAGGTCGGGTGTCGGGGCGGGGTGGGGTGGGGGAGGGAGGAAGAGTAAGGGGGCGCTCCCGCGCATGCGCGCCTGTGCCCGCGCGTGCCCTGCCCGGGCGAGGGCGGGTGGGGGGGCGACATGTGTGACCAGGGGAGCGGGCGTGTGGCTGTGCAGGGACACACGGGGTGAGGGCCGTGTGCAGGGACACTGGGGTACGGACACGTGTGGGGATAAACCGTGCCTGGGGGGCCCTACGTGTCCACACAGGCGTGTGCCACACACGTGGGGCCCTGTGTGTGGGTGAAGGGGGAAGGCAGCCCCCAGGCTGGCCCGCATGGCGCTCAGGGCCCCCAGCCTGGCTCTGCCCCACGCCCCGGCCCTCCCCACCAACGTTAATGTGCTGCCCTCCTTAGCACTGCCCGGCCCAGGCCTGCTCAGCACCTCTGTGGCTGCACGGCCTTAGCCTGGCTTTGCACCCTTAGCCATGGTGCCAAGCACTCGGGTGGCAGGGCGGCAGCAGCCCCCTGGCATCAGCAGCCGCCCGCTCTGCTGCAGCTCACCCTGGAGCCATGGCCACTGCCCCCTCTGGCCCCGGGCTCAGGCATCCCTGGGGCACAGAGCTCTGCAGCCCTGACCTCGGCTGTCGACGCCTGCCCTTCCCTGGGGTCACCTCTTTAACTTGGGCAGGGTGCAGGGGAGGTGTGCTGGGGTACCCAGTGTGCAGAAAGCTGCTTACTGGGGGCACTGGGGGCATTGGGAGGGTGTGTGCTGGGGCACTGGGAGGGCACTCATGGAGGGGGATTGCTGGCGTGCTGGGAGGGGGTTTTCTGGGGCCATTAGCAGGGGGCTTACTGGGGGCAACTGGTTTACTGAGGCCGTTGGGAGGGCAGTCACTGGGGGCACTGGAAGGGGGCTTGCAGGGCCCAGCCCGCAGGGGCAGTGGTCAGGATGCTGGAGGATGCTCCCCTGGGCCAGCCTCAGGGATGCAGCAGGGCTGGACTGGCCCCGCCCCTTGTGCCATCATGCAGGGAGGGGATTGGCTGAGACAGGGGGTGGGGCTGCATGGGTGGAGTCTTTGTGTGACATATATATATATATATAAGGTGAGGTTGGGGTGGGGGGAGTGATCTACTGCAGATTTGTTGGAGGTGGGGATGGGGATGGGGATGGGGATGGGGATGGGGATGGGGATGGGGTCCAGATCAGAGTGGGGCTGCATGGGTGGAGTCTTTGGGTGACACACACACATATATATATATATATATAAGCTGAGGTTGGGGGGGTGATCCACTGGAGATCTGTGGGAGGTGGGTGGGAATGGGGATGATGGGGATGGTCCAGGTTGGGCTGTGTGGGTGGAGTCTTTGGGTGACATACAGAGATAGAGATATATATATATATATATATAAAGTGAGGTTGGGGTGGGGGATTGATCCACTGGAGATCTGTGGGAGGTGGATGGGGATGGTCCAGGTCTGGGTCCAGGACTCTCCCAGCATGGATGTAGCTGCTCCACAGCCCCACCTTGCCAGACTCCCAGCTGGAGATACCCCCAGAGTGACAAAGTCAGGGCTGCCCCGCCGAGGGGCTGGGGTGAGGGTGCAGCCCCATGCCTGGGCCTCACCTTTGCTCCGGCGCTGGCTCAGCCCCGCGTGTCCCTTTGCGCAAGAGCCGTGTTGGCAGGCAGACTCTGCCCAGCCTGCTACCAGCCCGGCCCCGGCCAAAGGGCAGCACAGCCCCTCCATAAAGGCTGTCATGTCAGGGTGCTGGCTCACTGTGGTGCCAGAGCTGAGCGCAGGAGGTGCTGGTGGGAAGGGGTGTCCCAGGGCGGAGAGGAGCCAGAGACCACCCTTGCCCAGTGCTGAACCCTCCTGTCTCTGACAGGCCGGAGCTGTTCCTTGCTACGATGGATTATGCCAAGTCCCTGAGCCTGCGCCTGGCTGCGCCTGTCTCCAAGTAAGTGCTGGGGACCCCCTGTCCTGGTGTGGGGGGACGTCGGAGCCGTCCCTGTTTTGGCACCTCTTGAGTGTGTGTGCCACTCCTTGCTGAGTTTTTTGGGGGGTGGCAGTGCCTGGGGGCTGGCAGTGGGGCTCAGGACACCCCGATCCCTTTGTCGCTCCCCAGATGTGTCTCAGCAAGTGCTTCCATGACCCAGCAGCTGCTGTCGAGCCCAGCCCCACAGCCCCGACCCTTCCGCATCTGCAACTGGGACCGCAGCCTGCGTAAGGGCATCATGGCACACAGCCTTGCCAGCCTGCTGCACCAGGTGAGCTGGTGGGGGCTGTCCTTCTGGCTGGCTGTCCATCTGGGGACTGTCTACCCACCCAGGTGGGTGGTGGGCTGCCTGCCCCCTCCCTGCTCACCCCCAGCACCCTTTCAGGCTCAGAGCGCCCTGCACATCGTGGGTCCCATCTCGCTGGTGCTGGATGAGGATGGCACGGCGGTGGAGACAGAGGCTTTCTTCAGGACGCTGGAGGAGGGCACGGTGCTGATGGCCCTGAGCAAGGGGCAGACCTGGGATGCCTCCAAGGTGAGCACATCCCCAGGAGGGGTGGGTGGGAGCCCCGGTTCATCCCCTCTACATCCCACGCTGGGAGGTGATGATGCTGGGCGAGGAAGGAGCGGGAGGGTGGGTAACCCCAGTGCTGCCCTGCCCCAGACACCCGGGTACCAGCTCAGCCTGTCCTGTAAGCCCCGTCGGAGGATCGATGTCGCCTGTGTCACCTTCGACCTGTACAAGACCAACCCCCGGGACCTGGGCTGCCTCAATGTCAAAGCCACGCTCTATGGCACCTACAGCATGTCCTACGACCTGCGCTGCTACGGGGCACGGCGCCTGATGAAGTGAGTGCTGGGGACGGGACGGGACAGAGCTGACTCTGGGAGTGGGGATGCTGCAGGGGCTTGGGGGGGGGGCAGCCCCACTGCCCTTGTGCTCCGTGGGGTGCAAGGGAAGATGCTCACCCTTTTCCCCCCTGCCCAGGGAAGCCCTGCGTTGGACGCTCTTCACCATGCAAGCCACCGGCCACGTCCTGCTCGGCACCTCCAGCTACATGCAGCAGCTCCTGGATGCCACGGAGGAGCCCAAGGAGGTGGAGGGCACCCCGATGCTGCAGAGCATCCTGCCCTGCAGCCTGCCCCCCATACCCCGCAGGAAGACGCTGCAATGAGGGTTGGGCTGCCCTGCTGGCCCCTTTCCTCTGTCTAATCCCCCCTCCCCATCTATGGGGGTCCCAGCACCCCACTAGGTCAATACCCAGGGTGTGGGGGGGGTGCCCCTCTGTAATATCTACCCCTCTGTAAATATATTTATTAAAGTAAAGCTCTTGTGACCAGAGCTGGGGCTCCTCTCCTTGCTGCTGGGGGTGGGAGCTGGGGGGCTCAGCCACTTGCCCTACTTGGCTCCCTAGGGCTGTACTGGGTGGTGGTGCAAGAGTGTGCAAGAAGGGGTGGGGGGACCTGTTGCAAGCGCTTCCCCAGGGAGCTGCTGCCTTCATCCTCCTCCTCCTCCCTCTCACCCCAGTGCCCAAGCTGGCAGGGAGGGTCTGGCCCCCACCCCCTGGCACAGAGCTAGGGGGTGTTTCAGTCTCCAGCCCCAATCTTGCTCCAGGGGCAGGACCTGCCCCATGGGGACTGCGCTCTAGGATACCAGACTGGAAAACAGCCCAGAGACTGGGGTGACACTGGGTATACTGGTCTGGCAGCTGGGGGGTGGGCTGTCCCAAACTGGGATGGGGGGCTGGCTTGCCCAGCAAGGGTGTGCAAGCTGGGAGGGTGGGGAATGACCTGCTCCCCCCTGTGCTCTACTGGGAGGGGGAGATGTGCTGTGCCGTGGGGGTCCTTAGGGAGCCCCCCACCCCGTGTGCGCTGTCAGGGCTGTGGGACCCAAGCTGTGCTTACCTGGGGACCCCACTGCAGGGGCTGTGGCTCCAGGACCGAGGCTGCTGATGGGGCAGAACCCTGCCTCTGGCTCAGTGCAACACAGGGGCCTTCATTAGCCTGCTAATTAACTAATTAACAACCCTGCAGCCCAGCACCTGCTGGGGCCCAGCCTGGTGCCTCACCGCCCTGTGTGACAGTCACCAAGGGGTGCAGGGACGGCACGGGGCCACTGGGCTGTGCCGCAGGGTGCCCTGGACCCCCCATGTTTATGCATACCCCGTGTCCCCAGCCCGTCACCCTCAGCCCCAGGGGGTGCTGGTGGCTATGCAGCCCCCTAGCAGCACCCACCCCCCACGCAGGCGCCGGCGTGGCTTCATTAGATGTATTTATTTCTGTACACACTTATACACACAGCTCCCAGGGCAGCTCTGTCCTCGCCTTCACCACTGTCTTCTTGTGGGGGCCGCTCTGCAGCAAGGGGGGGGCACCCACACGCTTCCTAGGGTGCCTGGAGCCAAGCCTGTACCCCCCACTCCCCACCTCTGTAGTGTCTACCCAGGGGGCAGAGCCCCCTGCAGCCCCACCCCCTCCCCATCCAGGGCAGGGCTAGAGGTAGAGGCACCGCACACATCCTGAGCCCTCCCCCCCCGCCATGCAGGGTGGGGATGTGTAGGGGACATCCCCCCCCCCCCCCAAACCCAAGGCAAAGTTTGGGGCCACTGGAGGCACCTCCAGATGCTGACACCGCCCCAGCAGAACCTCCCCAGGCTGGGGTGGAGGGGGGGGTCCTCCATCACCCTGACCCCGACAAGGGGGTGGTGTCAGCCATCGGTCCCCCAGCCCCTGCAGCCCCCCTACCCCCCAGTGATGGTGGGGGGGCGTGGGGGGGCTTTACTTGACGTGCTCGGCGGCGTGCGAGGAGCAGTAATACTTCTTGTGGGCGATGAAGGTGGAGAGGCTGCTGAACTTGATGTTGCAGAGGCGACAGTACCTGTGGTTGCCATTGGGCACGGGGCCGGCCACAGCCTTGGCCGGGGGGTCTGCACACCCCTGTCCGTGTAGGTGGGGGGCGTGGGGGGCTGGCGGGGGGCTTCCCGCAGTCCCTCGGGGGCTCCGGGTGATGCTGGGGGGGCCGGGGCGAAGCGGGGGGTCGGGGGCTGCCGCTGCCATCCCGACTTTCCTTGTGGTTGAAGCTGTCCCGGCGGAGGCGGGGGGCGGGCGGGCGGGGGGGACGCCGTGGGCAGCGGGGGCTCGGGCGTCCTGCCGGCACCGGGTGCCGGGGTGTTGGGGACCCCCTGCCCGGCCGCCGCTGGCTTGGCCATGAAGAGCCCGTGGGCGTTACGGAAGTGCTCGAGGAGGTCGCCCTTGACGGCCCCGTTGAGGGGACAGTAGGGACAAGCAGAGAGGGGTCCCTTCACCCCCGGGGGGTGCAGGGCACCCTTAGGGTGACGCTGCAGCGTGTCCGCCCCGCATGCACCCGGGTAGGGGACGCTGGGGCTCCCAACCGGAGCCGCCCTCGCCCGAATGCCTTCCGAATCCTCCTCACCGGGGCTGCCGGGGCTGCGGTGACCCTTGAGGGGGGTGGGCACGGTCCCCTTCATCTTCTGGAGATGCTCGAGGGTGCGGGGCTGCAGCGGGGTGGCCGGGCACTGGTACTTCTTGTGGGCCAGGTAGCTGTCGAGGCTGTTGAAGCTGATGCGGCAGGCGGTGCACTCGTGGTAGTCTGCCAAGGGCAGCAGCGGCGCCGGTGCCGCCTCCCCTTGCCGCCGCGGCTTCTTGCTCAGGTCGATGGGACCATCGGCATCCGGGCTGGAGCGGGGCGAGGGGACGGTCCCCGGTGGGTCGGTGGGCTGCTGGGGGTCCGGAGCCGGTTCGGCGGGGCGGTTGGTGGCCCCGTGGATCTCGTAGAGCTTGCGGCGTTTGCGGGTGCGCAGGGGCTGGGGTAGGAAGGGGATTTTGGGGGCGGCGGGGCGGCGGAGCGGGGGGTCGTGGCGGGAGGCGCAGTAGAAGCGCTTGTGCACCATGTAGGTCTCGTGGCGGCTGAAGCGGATGTTGCACGCCTCGCACAGCGTCTTGCTGGGGTCCTCGTCCCCCTCGTCCCCTGCTGAGCTGCTGGGGCTCTGGCTGTCCTCGCTGCACCGCCCCGACCCCCCTTCCACCTCGGGGGACCCCGCTTTGCCTCCCCCTTCCTCCGCCTTCACCTCTGGAGGGGCAGCCGGCGGCGTGGTGTCCCGGCCGGCATCCCCATCCCCCGACGGTGTCACCTGCCCGTCGCCCGACGGGGGGACAGCAGCGTCCCCGGGGCGGAGGGACCTTTGGGTGCCCCAGGGGGGCTTTGAGCTTGCGTGCCCCGGGGGGGCTGTCCTCAGCGAGGTGTCGGCTGGAGCAGTAGAGCCTCTTGTGCACGTAGTAGTTGTTGATGTTGTTGAAGGTGATCTCGCACTCGAAGCATGTGGCACCCTTGGGCACCGGCGCGCCGCCGTAGACGGCGGGTGGCACCGCGCCGCCGTGGCCCTGCTTCAGCCGGCTGTGCACCAGCTCCGACATCTTCGCCAGGATCTCCGACGCCTGCGGCACCACCGCGGCTTCGTGGCCAAACACGTACTGGGGTAGGAAGACGGTGCCGCCGGCCGTGCCCATCCCCGGCTCGCTGGGCACCGGGCTGGAGCCCGGCGTGGGGCTGGCGAGCTCCGACTTGACCTTTGCCGAGGGCAGGCTACGGGGAGACGACGTCCGGGAGCAAGCGCCGGGGCTGCCAACCCCCTCCCCGGAGCCACCGCTTTTTGGCACCTCTGCCTCACTCGCCGGGCTGCCGACGGGCTCCTCCTTGATGTGGATGGATTCGCTGGCGGAGGAGGAAGAGGAGGAGGAGGAAGAAGAGGAGGAGATAGATGAGGATGCTGGACCTTCCCCGTTCTGCGGCTGGGCTGGTGGTGAGAGCTTGCCGGCCCTGGTATCCAGGGGCGATGTGGGCTGAGCCGGGGGGAGCGTGGCGTCGGAGCTGGGCGGTGGGCCGTGCAGCACCACGTGCTGTGGCAGGGCCGGCAGCCCCTCGGGCAGGAAGGTGGGAAGGCTGCACTTCCGCAGGGACGCGTTGTTCGTCTGGCTCAGCCCTGCCCAGGGGAGAGAGGCACCGCTGTTACCCCGGCACTGCCACGCTCACCCCGGTCCCCACCACCTCTCTCCCTGCATCCAGAGCCGTTCGGTGCTACAGCAACGACGTCAGGCTCCACACGGGATGCTGGTGGTCCCATATTCCCCCCTCGGCCCAGCCACAGGTCGCGGTACCCACCGGGGGTGAGCGGTTTGGTGGTGGGCAGGGCTGGCCCCGGCGAGTAGACCTCTCCCTTGGAGCCCGGCTGGCAGATCATATGGTTGGTGACCAGGTGGCTGTAGAGGATGTCCCTCGTGGTGGAGATGAAGCCACAGCTATGGCAGACGCCTGCGGGGAACGCGGTGCGGGGCTGAACGGGGCAGGATGGCAGCCGGAGGGGCAGGGGGGAGAGGCGTGGGGAGCGGGTCCCCATCCCTGGGCTGCGTGGGAGGGGACAGGGCTGTCCCCACGCTTACCGTTCAGGGTGTCTGTGTGCACCTTGAGGTGACGCTCGCAGTTGGCTTTCGTGGTGAAGGCGGACAGGCAGATCAGGCAGACGAACGGACGCTCTCCTGCAGGACAGAGGGACAGGGGGATGCTGAGGGAAGGGGGACGGGGACCACAGGGACACCGCGCTGGCCAGGAGGATGCCCCCAACCCCCCGCTCCATCTTCACAAGGCTGGGACAGAGGAAGACCTACACCAGTAGGACCTACACCCCAAATGGGCAGAGAACCTCATCTAACCGGCGCTGCAGCCTGGTAGCCTTCCAGCCCCTCCATCCCACCAGCTCCTGGGGTCCATGCGGGTGGCTCAGCACCCCTCAGGGTGCCGTGCCGTGCCGTGCCGTGCCGTACCACTGTGGCTCCGCATGTGGATCTCCAGGGAGCTGGCGCTGGGGCAGCTCTTCTTGCACTGCGGGAAGGGGCAGACACGCTCGTTGGGGTAGGTCTCCTTGGGCTTCTCCTCCAGAGCGGGCGAGCCGGTGCTCTGCCGGCTGGCACAGTAGTACATCAGGTGGGCTTGAAGGTTCCGCTCGCTCCGGTACCAGATCCCGCAGTCCTTGCACGGGAAGACATCCTCTGTGGAGGGGAAAGGACCAGCCATGGCACGGCCACAGCATCTGTGTGATGGACTGGAGACCCCACCCCACCCCCAGCACCACCCCATCCTCCCCACCACCCTGCCACGCCATCCCTGGGGGACTCACTGTTGACCACGGCGGTGGCCAGGATGGCGGCCATGCCGGCTTGCTGCGGCAGCAGCTGGATGTCGGAGTGCAGCGCCGCCGGGTAGGGCGAGTCGCCGGGCTCTGCCTTCACCGCGGGCTGGCTGGGGATGGCTGGGGGCTCTGCCACCACGAAGGCACACACGGCCTCCGCCTCTCGCAGGGCGCGCGTCGTCCGGCACCACAGGGCATCATCTTGGGGAGGGGGTTGTGGGGAAGGGGACAGGGGAGGGCACGGTCAGCACGGAGCCCGACGGACCCCCACTGCCCTGCGAGGCTCTGGGCACCGTGTAGGTCCTGCATTCCCCCTCCCCCCGCTCCCCTTACACACAGCCCGGGCAGTGGCTGAGCCCCAGCCTGCCTGGAGATGGCGATGTCTGCCTGCGCCCGGTGCGCGCATCGCGCCGGGGCTCCCAGACCCCCACCGGTCCCGGCACTGGTGTGAGCACCGAGTCCCGCGCCGAGTCCCGCAGCCACGTGTGCGGCGATGCTGGGGCTGCGCTGGGCACAGGGGCTTGTGCTGACACCCGCACTGATCCCAGCACTGACACCCGCACCAACACCCGCACCAACACCTGCACCGACACCGGTACTGATACCCGAACCAACACTGGCACCAACAACCACACTGACACCTGAACTGATACCCACACTGACACCCGCACCAACACCTGCACTGACACCAGCACCGACACCAGCACTGATACCCGAACCAACACCCACACCAACACTGGCACCAGCAGCTGCACCAACACCCACACTGACACTGGCGCTGACACCCACACTGACATCCACATAGACAGCCACACTGACACACACACCAAAACCTGCACTGACACCCTCACCAACACCCGCACCAACACCAGCACCGATACTGGCACCAACACCAGCACTGATACCTGCACCAACACCTGCACTAAAACCCACACCGAAACCCACGCCAACACCAGCACCAACACCCACACTGACACCAGTGCTGACACCTGCACCAACACCCGCACTGACAGCAGCACCAACACCCGTGCCAGCCCTCACAGTGTCTTACAGCGCCGTGTGCTCACGCCGGGCCTTGTGCCACGCCGTGCACCGACGCACGCGGCGCCGCTGGCACTCAGCCTGGCACAACCGCTCGTGCACAGCCGCTCGCACGCCGGTGGCATCCCGGCAGTGCCATCCCGGCAGTGCCGTGACACTCGTGGCAGGGTCTGTGCAAGGCTCTTGCACGCCCGCCTGCAGCAGCGCTGGCACGGGGTGCTGCCCTGAAGCCGGCACTGGTGCTGCGGGTGGTGATGCTGGTGCTGCGGGTGGTGATGCTCCCGCCGCTGCTTGCACCCATGTTTGCGTGCTGGGACCCTCCTCGTGCCCCCTGGCAGCCGGAGAGGGGAGGATGCCAGTGCAGGGGCTGGATGCAGGGATGGCCAACGGTGCATCACGGAGGAGCGGGCGCTGCCCCAGCAGACAGGGGGGCCGTGGGTGTGCAGGCACCAGCAGTGTGCTGGGACCCATCCCTCCATGGGATCCCAACACCCCTCTCCCCTCACCCCAGACCCCCTCCCCTGTCCCAGGGCCAACGCAGCCCCCCAGTACTGACCCTTCCTGTAGATCACGGCGTTGGCATCGGGCTCTCCGGGCACGAGTGGCAGCTGGGACAACCAGCAGCTCTCATCCCCCAGCACCAGCGTCACGGGCGGGCTCTGCCAAGGGCACAGAGAGGGGGGTCAGCACCGCTCCCCAAAACACACCAGGGTCGGGGTGGGGGGCTGGCAGCAGCGGGTCACGATGCTCCCTGATGCTCCCTGCTCAGCCCATGCCCGCCTCTGCCTTCCTGCCTATCTAATGAATATTAATGAGCAGAAAGGGGAGGAGGAGGGGAGGGGGGGAAATTAATCTGCCTGATCCCCCGATGGCTGCTGCCCTAACGATATGGAATCTAATTATTCCTCCCAATATTTCTAAACCCTCCGACTCAGCCCGGCAGTCGCAGCCCCGTTGGGGTCTTATCGCTGCTGGGAGCTGAGCCCTGGCAGGGTGATAACCCCCCCCACGTGTGCACCCACCCTCGTGTGCACACCCCTGAGGCTGCACCCACAGAGCCTGCACGCTGCTGCAGGGACACCCCCCACCCCCCTGCCTGCCCCTGGGGAGAGCAGGTAGGAAGGGGACTTCCCCACCCTCACCCCCCCCCACCCTAGCCCATCATGGGATGCAGGGATGGGCGCTGCTGGTGGCACGTGGTTTGGGGACCGGGGTGGCCCCTCCCTGTCCCACCCTAGGACAGGGTGGGAGATGAGGGTCTCTGCAGAGCTTCTGCAGCTTTGCTCCATAGATCCCCCCCCCAAAAAAAGGAAAGGAGGGTCCCACAGTGTCTAGGCACAGTGTCTAGGCACCCTGCAGCACCCCAGGGTGCTCCCAGCACCCCAGGGAGCCCATCCCAGCTCCCCTCAGCGGCCCCAGTCGCCACGTCGAGCTCTTCCTTGTTCTCCCTGGAACAAAGAGGTCGGTGTCTCTGCTCTGCACCGGCCTGATAACCATCAGAAACCCTATCTGCTCCGCATCCGCCGGGACCGGGCTATGGGGGGCGGCCCCGCGCCCTCACTGCCCCCCACACCCTGCCGGGGGGCATCACCCCAGGGCTGGGAGGCTGGGGAGGATGTGAGGCAGGGGTGGAGTTGGGGGGGACGACACAGAGGTAGGCTGAGCTGGCATGAGGGTTCCTTGGCACCCCTGGGCTGGGGATGCTGGTGGGTTTGCCCTCCCCAATCCCTGAGCAAGGCTGGTTTTGGGGACCCCCTGGGCTGGGGATGCTGGTGGGTTTGCCCTCCCCAATCCCTGAGCAAGGCTGGTTTTGGGGACCCCCTGGGCTGGGGATGCTGGTGGGTTTGCCCTCCCCAATCCCTGAGCAAGGCTGGTTTTGGGGACCCCTGGGATGGGGATGCTGGTGGGTTTGCCCTCCCCAATCTCTGATCAAGGCTGGTTCTGGGGATCCCTGGGATGGGGATGCTGGTGGATTTGCCCTCCCCAATCCCTGAGCCAGGCTGGTTTTGGGGACCTCCATGGGACCATCTCGGGGGCGAGGGAGGCAGGCATCTTCCTCCTCCTCCTCTTCATCAGTGCAGTGACGGGCACAGAGGCGCTCAAGCCACCCGGTGTCCCCATTTCCCACTAAAACCCCAAGATGGGACAATCCCCTGCACAGAGACAGAGAGCAGAGCTGGGTGGAGTTTGGGGGAGACCCCCCCTTGCTGCCAGCACCAGAGATGAAGGGACCTGAGGGCGACAGCCCCGTATCAGGGATGGGGCTGCGATTCCTTCCTCGCTTCCCCAGAGCAGAGATAGGGAGGGAGGCGAGCGGTGGAGGAGAGGCAGCAGGGCTGGGAATCATCAGCCAGGGGCTCGATAAGGGAGCTGCTGAAATGGGAGCAAAAATATTTAGACAATAAATGAAGTATCAGAAAAAAAGCCCCAGCATATCTTTAAGAAATCAATCATCCTGTACCGGGTGTCTGGACACACGGCGCCAACTGGGAGATAGGGAGCCAAACTGGGCAGATAAGGGTTAATCAAGGATTTAATTCGGCAAAGATAAACGGGCCTGAGCTAAAAAAAAGAAAAGGAGGAGGGGAAAAAAAGAGCAAGGGAGAGATGAGGAGGAGGAGGAGGAGGAGGATGGAGCCTGGGTGAGATTCTGCAGGCTTGAAGCCCCTAGGCTGGAGCTGCCTGTGTGTGATTTCTGGGGGGTGCAGGAGGAAGGAGGTGGTGGTGCCAGTTCTGGCAACACCCCCTGTGTGCACCCCAGCAAACACACAGCCAGGGATGCTCACCCCGCTCCTGCCACCAACAGCCCCCATTGTGCTGCTGCCTCTCCCACCCCATCACTGGGGGCTGCAGGGTCCTGGCACATCCCAGGCGCAACCAGAGACCCCAAGGAGCAAATCTGGGGTGGGGAACCCAGGCACCATCTCCCCTGAGAGGACACGGGTGCCAACGTCAGCCCTGTGGCCACGTGCAGGAGGGGACAGGAGGGGACAGCCAGCATCCCATCCCACCCCCTTGCCCACAGGGATGCAGTGGGTGGCATACAGCAGGGACACCTCCTGGGCACCCAAACCGGGCAATTCCCAGGTGTTGGGAGCTCTGGGAGGGGAAATCCTTCCCAAAGTGACTCCAAGAACTCCTTTCCTTGGGACTTTTCCTTCCAGGGTGGCTAGCACCCCGTGGTGGTCTCCTTACCTTGTCGCCGTGCCGCGGCGATGCCGGCTCGCTGTGGATGCTGCCCTGGAAAGGTCCCCAGGAGAAACCTTCAGGGAGGCTCCTGCGGGTCCGCACCTGCCTCTCCCCATCCTGCACGGCCAGATCCAGCTCATCTGTGGGGACACACAAAGCACAGTGTCACTGTGATGTGCCCCAGTGGCACCCCTGGCCTGTGGGGACCCTGGGGATGTGGGCACCCAACTCAGAGCCACCACTGCTGGGCGCCCTGGGATGGATCTGTGGGGACACACAAGGCACAGCATCACCATGATGTGCCCCAATGGCACCCCTGGCCCATGGGGAGTCCCAGGGACGTGGGCACCCACTCAGAGCTGAGAGCTGCTGCTGGGTGCCCTGGGATGGATCTGTGGGGAGACACAAAGCACAGCGTCATTGTGATGTGCCCCAATGGCACCCCTGGCCCGTGGGGACCCTGGGGACGTGGGGACCCTGGGGACGTGGGCACCCTCTCAGAGCCACCACTGCTGGGTGCCCTGGGATGGATCTGTGGGGAGACACAAAGCACAGTGTCACCATGATGTGCCCCAATGGCACCCCTGGCCCATGGTGACCCCGGGGATGTGGGCACCCTCTCGGAGCTGAGAGCTGCTGCTGGGTGCCCTGGGATGGATCTGTGGTGGGTGGGAGCTGGGTGCTCACCGGGGGGGGGGGGGGGCGTCCAGGCAGGGTGCAGTGGTGGAGCGGAAGGAGCATTTCCCATCCCCACACCCAAAGTCACAGCAGCTTCAGGGCTTTAATGGCTTTGATTATCTGATAAGCCCCTGGTTTAATGGGTTAGATAACATGTTAATACGCTATGAAGCCTGCCCTAAAATGGTTTAACTGTGCCTTTGTCTTTGGGAGCACAGATAAGATGGCAGGTAACCAATACACAGATGGATGTGCACCAGGCTGCCCCTCACCACACAGAGGGAAGGAACCCCCAGCCCTGCCCCCCCAAAAACCAAGATGCTCCCTAAGGAGCTGAACTCCGAGTCACCGGTGGGGCAGGGTGCTCAGGGCAGCTGGCTGCGTCCCAGAGGGCTCCCAGCACCCTGGGGTGCTCGGGGACAGCAGTGGGGGTGTCTCCTCGGGACACAGCCATCAGAAAGGGCCCCCTAAAGCCCCACATCCCGAGTCCCATCCTGGCAGAGGTGGCTGGTGCCGGGGGTCCTGCGGGCAGGGAAGAGGCTGAGCTGCTTGGAAGGTAAAATTGCTTTCTGAGCTGGAAGCACGGGGAGGATAAAGCAATCCCAGGGCTGCGGAGATTGAAATCTGATGTGTTTATTAGCCAGGCTGACATCTGGAGCCTCTCAGCGCTGGGGTGACTTAAGGTGAGCAACTGGAAGCGCTGGGTGGGGAGCGCAGGGTGGTGCCACTGTCACCCAGGGGTGCCCGCTGTCCAGCCAGGAAACCCTGTGCTGCCAGGGACGTGGCTCCAAGCACGTCCCAGGGGAGCAGCTGGTGCCCATCACCGAAACCTCGCCAGGATGTGGGGTGGAGGAAAGGTCTGTAGAGGTGTCAAACATCCCTGAGATCTTTGGGGGTCCCTGGGCTGGGGATAAGCCATGCTTATCATGTGCCACCATCCATCCATCCATCCATCCATCCATCCATCCATCCATCCATCCATCCATCCATCTCTCCCTCCCTCCCCACCATGGTGCAGCCTCCAATGGAGAGCGATGGGCCCTGCCTGCAATTCCTTTGCCCAGCTGGGGTGCTGGCAGTGCTGCCTGCCCTCCCCAAGGCATCCTCAGCACCCTCACAGAGCCACCTCAGGTGTGGGGATGCCAGCTCCCTTTGCAGCTGCGATTTCATCCCCAGCGAAGTGTGTGTGGGGGTGTTTTTTGATTGAAGGGGGTGGGGAGGGGGGGCAGGCAGGGACCAGCACCACCGCACAGGATGCAGCCTCAGGGCAGCCAGACCCTTGCACAGCACACATCCCTCTGTCCTTCCAACACCCAGATCCCCACCAACTCCCAACACGCTTCCAGGATCCCTCCACCACAGTCCCATCACCCCCAAGCCACCAGTCCTCACCCCCCCACACCCCAACCTACCCCAGCTCCAAGGGGAGGGGACACCAAACCCCTAAATCCCCCCCCCAGTGCTGGTGTCTCCCCTCTGTCTTTGCCACCCCAGCTGCTTAGGGGGGACAGACCCCCAACCGCCACCTCTCCCCCTTCATACCCCCCTCTTATTTTTTGTTCCCCCTTTTTTTTTTTGCCCCCCCTCCCCCTGTCTCACTGGTAATCAGCAGCGTTTGGGTCAGGAGACCATGTCTCCAAGATAAGAGCATTCTCCTGACACTTCCCATGTCAGAGCACTTCATCTTCTGTGTATCAATCCCCAGCAGAGAAAACACGCAGGGGCTGATAAAGAGAAAACCGTTCCAGACAGGGGGACAAAAATAGTGGTGCTGGAGCTGGCCCTGCTTCCCGCCAGCACCCGCTGGCCCCAGCATCACCCCATGGCCCAATCTCCAGCTGACACCCCGAAAATGGGGCGTGGGTGAGCCCCAGCCAGCGGTTCTTGGTGTGCTGAGCTGAGCTGGGGATGCTGCCCAAGCCCCTGTGGTGCCCAGCTACAGCCAGGGAAGGAAAGAGGAGGGAAAAGGTGGTTTCCAAGCTGACTGTGTGTGGCATCCCTTGGCATGGGGAGGGGGAGCCAGGATGGGGTGTGCCAGGGGGGTGCTGAGTGCTCACACACACACACACCCCCCACCCATGCTTGGGAGCAAAGCGAGCCAGCAAATCCCCATCCCCAAAGTGGGGGGGGGGCTGAATTGGGCCACCTCACCCTAACCTGCCCATAAGCTGGGGAGGTTGGGAAGAGCTGGTGGCACCTCGTGGGGTGCACTGGGTGACCCCCAGCAACCTCCTCAGGGAGCAGCCAGGAGCAAAGTCCGTGGGTGCAGGCCCCCTCCCTGTGGGATTGCCCCCCCCCACCCCCCACCCCCCCTTCATGGGCAGGTGAACACCACCCCGGGTATCTCCTCTGGCCATCGGTCCCTGGCCAGGCGGTGCCCCTGCTGTTATCTCAGGAGGCTTTATCTCCCAGATCATTAACCAAATTGGGCAGGGACCTGGCTGTTTGCTTTGGGCCACAAAGAAAAGCAGCAGAAAGGAAGGACAGACAGAAGGAAGGAAGGAGGGAAGGGGGAAGGTGGGGGAAAAAAAAAAGCCCCTGGTGAGCTAGGGTGCACCTGCTTGGCACGGCACAACCCCCCTGCTCTGGGATGGGGGATGTCAGGGTGGCTCTCCCTGCCCCCCTCACACCCCTCCCCAGTCCACCAGCGCCTGCTCACCCCGTGCTGTGCCTCAGCTTATCACCCCATCGAGAGATTTCAAAGAAATAGGCTGAGCTGTGCTGGAGAGCAAAGATTAATCCTGTCATCACACACAGGGGCACAGCGGGCACCTGAGGGCTTCATCCCTGCCCAGGGACCCCCCACCCCAAGGCCCACGGGCAAAGATTAATCCTGTCATCACACACAGGGGCACAGCGGGCACCTGAGGGCTTCATCCCTGCCCAGGGACCCCCCACCCCAAGGCCCACAGGCAGAGCCTTGGGGTGGGGGGTCCCTGGGCAGGGATGAAGCCCAGAGAAGGGGGTTGCAGGGTGCTGGTGAGGCATCACCATGATGAGACACCACCACATCATCCTCTGGCCCAGGGTGAACGCAGGGAGGATGCACAGCCAGGAGCTGCACCGAGCCCTGTTCTTGCTCTGGGATGCTCCCAGATGTGAGGCTGTACCCAATTGCACCCTAGAGCTGCACCCCATTGCACCCTGGAGTGGGTGGTCCAGGGAAACCCACCGTGGCCCTCATCCCAGCATCCCCTCATCCCAACCACATCTACATATAACCAAATCCAGAGGAACCAGCTCTGCCCCTGGGTGGGGATGTGGGCTTGGAGGTCCCAGGGTGTTTGCAGCTGCCTGGATACTATCTGGATAAATAGAGCTATCAGGGTGTCATGGGATCACATCCCAGCATCAGCCACAGCGCGTGCTGCTCCTATTAATACCACAGGGGATGCCAGCCCTGGGGTGGGGAGAGGGGGGCACGATGCTGGGTACAACCCCTACATGAGCCCCGGTGATGGAGAACCTGGGGGCAATGGGGATGAGGTATGCTATGTCCCAGGGACCCTGCTTTGGCAGGGGGTTGCACCTGATGATCTCTGGAGGTGCCTTCCAACCCCTATGACCGTGTGAGTCTGTGAAGTGGTGGTCCCTGCTCCTGTCCCAGCGCGTGCGGGATGTCCCCACGGGGATGTCCCAAGGAGGAAGGAGAGTGGCTTCATCCATCCATCCATCCATCCATCCATCCATCCATCCATCCATCCATCCATCCATCCATCCCTCCATCCCTCCATCCCTCCATCCCTCCCTCCATCCATCCATCGGTACCTGACCTCCTGGAGTTCCCCAGCTCCTGCCTGGGGAAAGCAGAGCCGGAGAAGCCCCAGCTCCCCCCAGCACCCCCAGTCTGGCCCCGCAGTGTGCAGAATGTCCCCACAGAGATGTCCCAAGGAGGAAGGAGAGTGGCTCACTCCATCCATCCATCCATCCATCCATCCATCCATCCATCCATCCATCCCTCCATCCCTCCATCCATCCATCCATCGGTATCTGACCTCCCGGAGTTCCCCAGCTCCTGCCTGGGAAAAGCAGAGCTGGAGAATTCCCAACTACCCCCAGCACCCCCAGTCTGGTCCCACCATGTGCAGGATGTCCCCACAGGGATGTCCCAAGGAGGAAGGAGAGTGGCTCACTCCATCCATCCATCCATCCATCCATCCATCCCTCCATCCCTCCATCCCTCCATCCATCGGTACCTGACCTCCCGGAGTTCCCCAGCTCCTGCCTGGGGGAAGCAGAGCTGGAGAAGCCCCAGCTCCCCCCAGCACCCCCTGCCTGGCCCCGCCGTGTGCCCCAGCTGCTGTTTTTAGAAGCGGCGGGCGCGCGGCGGAAGGAATAAATCCTGACAACTCAAGTAGCGCAGCGATGCGATGGCACTGCGCCGATAAGATGGAGGGAGCCGATTGGGAAGAGTCTTAAGCTGTGAACACGCAGCATCTCCACTCTTCACCTCCACTCACAAAGGGAAATCTCTCCAAAGGGGCTAAGGAGATTATCCCAGCTTTGCCATCCCGGGTGCTCGAGTAATCAGGGCAGCCTTGGGGACGACAAAGGAGCGAAGGAGGGTTTAAATTCGAGCCTTGCTGGGCTCAGCCTGCTTGGGCTCAGCCTGGGGTTGCTCAGGCTGAGCTGGCGTGGACTGAGGAGGAGGTGGGGGGATGCTCGTGGGAGACCTGTTGGTTTTACCCCCCTTCCCCAGCTTTGGGGTGCAGGGGGAGCTGAGGGGGGTGGGGGTCTGGGAGGTGGGAATGGAGAGGAGATTCCAGCCTTTATCGCTCCCACCCATCGCTGGCAATTTATTGATTGGGGTGGTTTTTTTCTCTGACAGAGTACAACAGCAAACCTTTATCAGGCTGAACCCTGCCCCCGGTAATGGAGGAGCGGTGACCTACCCAGAGAGCAGAGCAGGCACCTCCCAGCACCTAGGGGGGCCAGGGTGATGGCACCCAGGAGGTGCTGCACCCCAAAAGGGACAGGCACCCCCCTCCCTTCCCCGCTTGCCAGCTGTGCTGCACGGCTGGCAGGTGGCAGTGGGGAGGGTACCGGCTGTGCCACGCGTCACCTGGGGATGGCCCTGCCCTTCCTCCCCCACGGAAGCTGGGGTGCTGTGTCCCAGCAGGATGTGGCCCAATAAACCTCCCCGGGATGGTCACTGTGTCCTGCTGGGATGGGGTGCCAAGGGGGTCCCTGTCCCAAGGGAGTCCCCATCCTGGGAAATACATGGGAGCTGTGCCCAGGGCAGGAATAACCCCTGGGAATAACCCCAGAAAGACCTGAAGGGAGGGTGGGAAAGGGGAAACTCCCCAGTTCCCATGGAGCTGCCAGGGGTAGCCAACCCCCTGTGCCAGGGACCCCCTGTCCCCGCTCTGGGGGGCTGCCGGGACCCCCGGCTCTGCCCAGGCTGGTGCCAGGCAGTGGGTAGGGGTGTACTGGGGGGGGCAGGAAGCCAGAGGAGGAGAGGAAGGGGAGGGAAGGGGCCCCTGGAGCCGATGCAGAGGGGAGATATCCCCTCCGGAAAAGGGGAGGGGACCACAGGCAGGGATCGCTGTCGTGGCACCGGGCAGGGCCTGCGCCCTGGGGAGGGAGGGAGGGAAGGACCTCTGGGGGGTAGCACCCAGACTGGGGGGAAATGGGGCTGGGAAGGAGCTCGGCTTTGCACCAAGCCCAAAACCCACCGATCTGGAGACACAGCCCAGAGCCTGAGGGGCAAGGCGGCGGTGATTGACAGCTGTCAGTCAGCGTGAGGCAGGCAGCATTGCCCTCAGCTCTGGCTCCCAGCAGGGCAGCTGATCTGCCCTTCTCCAGGGGAAAATGGAGGGGGGATGGGGACAGGGATGGGATGGACACAGGGACAGAGACGGGGGGCGCTGTCTGCACATCCCAACACCCCCCAGCAGCCCCACAAGCCAGCAGTGTCCCCAGACCAGTCTGCACATCCCACCACCCCTCAGCAGGACCCCCCAGACCACACTGAGCATCCCTTCACCCCATCAGTGTCCCGTCCCCCCCAACATTGTCCTGCACACCCCTCCACCCCACAGCCTCCCCAGACAGTGACCAGAGCTGAGGGCAGGATGGTCCCTTCCACATCCCCAACCCAGGGCAGGTGCCACCGGTGCTGCTTGGGACCATCCCCATCCTGATGCCAAACATCCCACACGTGGCTTTGCCAGCGAGAAGCCAGGCATGAAACAGGGGGAGCAGGGGGAGGGGTCAGGACTCCCCCAAATCATGGTGGGGACACACACACTACAGCCCTGACCCCTCAAACTTCTCCCCACACCCCAACACAAAGGCACTGAGCCGCTGCTCAGCCCTGAGCTCCTGGTGATAAAGAGAAATAGCTGGAATAATTCTTCCCACCCACACATACCAGGGTGGAAAGGAAAAGGGGGGGGTGGTGATGGTGATGGGGTGTGGGGGGGACAGATCCATCCGGATCGAGCTGTCCCCTCCTCACCAGGGCCCCTGTTCACCCCGATAATAGACCTTGAGGTTTACAGACCAGCTCCAGGCAGAGGGAGATTATTCAGGCAGGAGTCAGGGAGCAGATAAACACAACTGAAGGCGAGCAGGAGGCGAAGGGGAAGGGGGAGGTGGGGGGGGGGGGAAAGGGGGGGATGGGGGGGAAAAAAGGAGCAAAGTTTGAAGTTTTAATTAGATGCACCCAAAAAAAGAAGAAAGAAGAAGAAGCTGCCCTGTCCCATCGTGATACCCAGCAGCAGAAACTGGTGGTGAGGCTGGATTCCTGGTCCTGGGGAAGAAGGACCTCAGCCACAGTCTATAATTAACCTGGAACCATCGTTACCACCCGGGAGTAATTAAATAAACTCCCAAATGACAAGCTGGCAGAGGGGGCTCGGGGCTCAGCCAGGGACCCAAAGAATGAAGCTGGTGTAGGAAAGGGGGTGAGGGACCCCCATCCCTGGGGAGAGACGGGTGTTGTTTTGGGGAGGCTGGTGGAACACGGCTCTGGGGGATGGCAATGGGGTAAAAGCCACCCTGGGCTCCATCCCATACCAAGCAGCACCCCAGCAATGTCCCCACAGGGACAGGAACAAAAAGCTTCACCCCACTTTGCAGAGACACAAGCGCTGGCCAGGCTTCCCAGGGGCTGCAGCTCCCAGTGGGGATTCTCCAGTGTCTTGTAGTGGGGTTGAGCCCATCCATCCCTTCACAAGGCTCTCCTCTCCTCCGCTGCCCCAGCCCAACACCACACTGGGGTATTTTTTAAACTTATCCTTCTGGGAAAACTGGCCTGACACGGTGAGGTGGGATGGGCAGGGATGGGGAGGGCTCTGGGCAGGGAGCCCAGAGGTGCTCTCCTAAGTCTCTGCTACCGACCCTGCTCTAGAGTAACAAAAATAAGTGGGGAAGATGGAAACCTGGGAGCACATCCCAGAGCTGCCAGCGGGGCCATGGGGAAAGTGCTGGGGGGATTTGGGGTGGTTTGAGGGTATTGGAGAGGGTGTCCATCCCCTCTCTGGCCCCATCACGGGGCAGTGTGGCCGGTGTGAGTGGACTCAAAGCATGGCCATGCTCCATGCCATGATCCCCCTGGGGAGCAGAACCGAGTGGGAGCATCCCAGCACCCCGGGCAGCACGTCTCTAAAGGCTCCCAAGCCTTCTGCTCCAGGGATTTACACATCAGCCAGACAAGTGGCAGCCATCCCCCCACACCCCTGCTCCCCCTACCCAGCCCCAGCCAACAAGATCATTGCAAAGATAAACCAAACCACTCTTGTGTCCCCCCCTTCCCTGGCACACAGGAGCCTCCCCATGGGGAGATCCCAGCCCGCTGCGTCCCCGCTCTGCCGATCCCCCAGCACTCCGGTGCAGCCAGCGGGCAGCACTTTGGGATACCCAGAGGCCAAAGCCACTGGGGGTTAAACCCCACATCCCCCCTCCCCCCCAAAAAAAGCAACCAAGCCAGGGGAAGGCAAGCCCCCACAGGGTGTGAACAAAAGCTCTCAGAGCAGCCTGCTTGTGTGTGTGTCCCCCCCCCCAACACACACCCCAACCCCCCCCCAAACCGCGCTGCATCTTCACAGCTGCCATTGCTGACACACGGCGGATCCTGCCAGATAAAGAAGAAAATTCAGGCTGCTCAGAGTTTCCCTTTTTGCCAGCTCCATCCCTGATAAGTGCAGAGCCTGCAGAGCGCCTGATAGACGGGCTATCGCGGCGGTTGGTGCGCAAGGAACACCCTATCGCTGCAGCATCGCCGGACCGCCATCAACTCCCAGCCACACAGAAATTAATACCACTCCAATTACCAGAATAGAGATGGGCTGGGAGAAGGCGATAATAAAATCTCTTTTACATAAAGAATGCAAATAACCCCCGCTCCGCAGAGGGAAGGGGGAAGGGGAGGCATGGGCAGAGATGAGGCTTCGTGGGCTCGTGGGATGTGGGGATGCACGGTGCTGTGATCCCCCCCACCACCACCACCACCACTTCCCTGCCCCATCATCCCCAGGGTAAGGGGACACTCATGGGTTTGGCACTGGGATGCCAGCACAGAAGCGGGGAGCCCGGCGGTGCCGGGGGCAAAGGGCCGGGGAGCAGATAAGGAGGAGCCGGGGGTGGCCTCACAGCTCCTTCCTGCCCGGCATGCAGGAAGGGCTGGGATATCAGCGGGGCCAGAGAGAGCTTCCCCTCGGATGGGGCGGGAAGGGGGAGCGGGGCCATGTCTCCCCACTGCTGGGCCGTGGGGATTTCGGCAGCTGCGGGAGCACGTGTGCTGGCAGCCGGCATTTCCCAGGGCTTCTCCATCACCCGGCCCAGGCGGGAGGCTGGTGGCTCCAGGGACGCGCTGGGGACCCTCCTGTCCCATCCATCACCAACGGGTGATCACCGTCCTGCGTCGGGGTCACCCCTTCCCTTCACAACCCGCTCGGAAACCACCGGCATCGCCCCACCCTTGGCGGGGGGTCTCAGCACCCCCTCCCTCGTCCCATCCCCGTCCGCTCGCCGGGCGCTGTCCCCCAGCTCACACGTGCCTGCAAACCCAATCTGCACAGAGAGGAGCCCCAAACATAACCCCATCAGCACGTCGGTTTGGAGATAGCGGGGTGATAGGGTGTGGGGTACCCACACGGTGTGCCTGGCCTCGCCGGGGCTGCCAGGGTGCCGATGGCCCGGAGATGCTGAGAGGGAGATAGACGCCTGTATTTGCTCCTTGGGGTTTTGATAACCATCACGAAACCGCCCCAGCGTCGCTCTTGTGGTTGTCAGGATGTTCACCAAGTGCCCTCGCGAGCGTGGGGTGACGCAGGATGGGGTCCCAACCCTCCCCACGCCGGGGAGCGGGATGCCAGCCGTGGTGCCAGCATCCACGCTGCTCCCAGATCATTTTTTTTTATGGTGTCAATGGGGGGGCTCAGGGTATCGGAGGGGGACACCCCAACCATCATCTCACACCTCCTCTCCCAGCAGAAGGGCTGGTATTTGCAGCTTACCCAGCCCCCAGTGCTCCCAGTCCTCCTCACACTGGTTTGACAAGAGGCCTGGGGGATGTTCTGGCTTCTCCCACCCCTGGTCCAGCGAGGATGGAGCGGGATGATCGGCCGCACACCGGGGACTCACCTGGCCCGTTCCAGGCATCCTGCTCCGGTGGGTTTTCTCCGGGATCCGGCTTGTCTGGCTCCTTTGGACTCTCCGGCGCCTCTCTGGACTCTGCAGCAGGACAGGGAAGGTGTCACCTCACACACCAGGAGTTGCAGAGGGAATTCCCATGGGGGTCGGGACCACCCACAGCGGCGACACCGCGGGGGCAGGTGATAGGTTCCCCTTTTAGAATCCCTCAGTCTGAAATTGCCCAACTCTGGGGTGCATTCCACCTCCGGAACGACACCCAAACCCACCCCGAAAGGCACTTCCCAAGCCCCCCCCCCCCAAAACCCCCTTTTCCCCATCCCCATCCCTGCATCTCCCCCCACCCCAGCCCAGACCCTCGCGTCAGCCGGTCCAGCCCCACGCCCGTCAGGGCTCTATTTGTGGCGTATTCATAGCAACTTGATAACAATTATTTTCTCCATTAACTGCTGCTGGAGATGGGGGCTGATAACACCTATCTGCATATGACAGTGGGGGGAAGATTAGCGCCCAAAGTACATGTTTGCCTTGGCGTCCCGGGCGGATAACCAGCGCGGAGCCCAATCGATCGGCGCCAGAGTGAACACCCAGGGGTGACGTCACCGGCATTGGAGATTATTAATACAGGTGATAAGCGGAATGATTAACATCAAATAAATCAATCACCGGGTATAAAAGTCCTATTATTTTTGGCTATAAATCAAAGTGCCTGGCATATCGATTTTTATCCATTGCGCTGAAAGCTTTAGTGGCCGTTATTGCTGCTCGGCCTTATCTCTGCTATCACCTTTTTATCAAGGCAGGCTAGTGCCAGGTGCAGCTCCGTGCCCAGGCTCCCGGCTCCCTCACCCCCAAGCCCGGCTCCCCCATCAGATAAGCACCAGCTCGCTGCTTCTCCTTTGCTGCTGAGCAAAGTTTGCTGGAGAGCCTTCCCCGAGCCAGCTCTTGGGGTGGATCCCACCCTTTTCTTCTTTCCTGGGGCATCGTGGGTTGCCTCATGGGGGGGTGTTTTTTTTAGGGGCACACACACACACACAGAGCCTGGTTGTGCTGGTGGATGAAGGCGGTGGGTGCTCGCTGGGGACCGGCCGGGCTCCATTAGCCGGCGCAGCCTTGCCCTGCCGCGGTTATCTCGAAGGGCACTGCAAACATTAACCGATTAGGATTTGCCCCCACCTCCACAGGAAGGAACTTAAAGGATATCTGGGGACTGTTTCGGCCCGGCCCTGAATCGCAGCCACCTCTGGGGTGGGGCACGGCGTGGCGGCGAGCAGGCGGCGTGGGCAGGAAGCAGCCAGCAACGGCCCTGGCTCCACATCCCCATCCCTGGCGCTGCCGGGTGCCAAGCACCTGCCCCGGTGGCTGCTTTGCTCCCTGGGGAAGGGGGTCACTTTGCATCCCTGGAGGGGGCAGAAGGGGGTCCCTTTGCGTCCCCTGAGAAGGGGGAAAGGAGGTCCCTTTGCACCCCTGGGATGGGGGAAAGGGGGCCCCTTTGCACTCCCTGGTAAGGGGGTCGCTTGGCACCCCTGAGAAGGGGAAAGGGTGTCACTTTGCATCCCTGGGGGGCTGGGAGGGGGTTACTTTGCATCCCTGGGAAGGGGGAAGGGAGTCACTTTGCATCCCTGGGAAGGGGGTCAATTTGCACCCCTGGTAAGGGGGAGAGGGGGTCAATTTGCATCCCTGGGGGGAGGGAAGTGGGTCACTTTGCACCCCTGGTAAGGGGAAAGGGGGTCCCTTTGCGCCCCTGGGAAAGGGAGAAGGGGGTCCCTTTGCACTCCCTGGAAATGGGGTCACTTGGCACCCCTGAGAAGGGGAAAGGGTGTCACTTTGCATCGCTGGGGAGTTGGAAGGGGGTCACTTTGCATCCCTGCTAAGGGAGGAAGGGGGTCAATTTGCACCCTGGGGAAGGGGGTCACTTTGCACCCCTGAGAAGGGGGAAAGGGGGTCCCTTTGCATCCCTGGGGGGAGGGAAGTGGGTCACTTTGCACCCCTGGTAAGGGGAAAGGGGGTCCCTTTGCACCCCTGGGGGTTGGGAAGGGGGAAAGGGGTCACTCTGCACCCCCACATCCCTTTGGCACCGCTGGCAGCTCAGCGCCGGGGCGGGTGAAAGGCGCTGAAACGGATACAGGGTGACGCCGGTCATTAGCAGCCATGGACACCAGCAGCTCGCCTCTGGTTTCCAGGAGCCCAGCTTCTGCCCCCCCCACCCTTCCCCAGCACGCTGCTACCCCCAGCCAAGCCGAGATTGCTCCTGCCTGTGCCAGCCCCACGAAGCTCCTACATTCCAGGCGCATCCCAGCTCTGAGGGCGGTTGCTCAGCATCACCCCAGGGCTGGGCTGCACCCAGTGGGTCCCAGAGGGATGGAGCACCCCAGGGAGATTGAGGGGGTGTGTGTGTGTGGGGGGTGTGTGTGTCCTTGCTTAACCAACAGCCCGATGGATGGATGGGTGGGTGGGATGCTGCGTTTGCTTAATTAACACCACAGAGCTGATGCCCCACAGTGGTCAGCCCCCACCATCATGCCCAGACTCACCTTCGCTGCTGGGGGGGCTGGGGGCATCGCCCTCGGCAGAGCCCTCGCGGTCCGAGGTGGCCCCCTCCCTCTCTGAGGGGCTCTTGTCCCCCGCCGCACTGTCCTCGCCTTCCTCCATGGCTGCCAGGGAACCTGCCGAAACACAGCGGGGTGGTTGGTGGGGGGAGAACTGGGGGGGGCAGGGGAAACCCCATGGGGGGGTTGGGAAGTGTAGGATGCCGGTACCTCAGAGCTGGCAAAGGGCCCTTCCCAGAGACGCCCTGTGGAAAACCCCATCCCCAGCCATTCCCATGGTCCGGCATCTCCCTGGGGGTCCCTCAGAGAGGGGTTCAGAGCCCTGGGGTGTCCCCAAGGGATGCCCCAGCTCCCCCAAGACACTGTGGGGAAGGAGCCCCATGCCTGCCTGGGGTGCGAGGGGTCCACGTATGCCAGGGCGCAGCATCCAGCACCCCTCACCACACTTCTCACCCAGACCCCCCTTCAGCGCCTGCCCTAGACAGGGCGAGAGACCCCAGAGACCCTTGCCCATGGTCCCCAGCACCCCCTAATTCACAGGGGACCCACGACACAGCCCCCCCACCATGTCCCTGGATAAAGGGGGATGCCACAGCGCGGACATGGGGTACAACCAGGCTGCCTGAGGATGCAAACAGGGCTCACCCCAGCATCCCCCCCAGAGCCCATCATCCCATGCTGATGTTTCCATGGCAACACAGCATCTCTCTTTCCCCCCATAACCAAGAAAGCCTTAAACAACATGTGGCTTGTGCCAGGCGAAGCCATGCCATGGGCTGCCCCGTGCCCCATCCGGCACTGAGCTGGTGAACCCAGCACCGGGATGGGGTAGGGGGAAACCAACACAGTGACGAACCCTCTGCAGACCTCAGCTGCTCTCTGTGACTCCAGGCATGTATATTTACAGCAGGAGAACAAAGAGCCCATAATCTATACAAAGCAGACAACAATGAGCGTGAATAAAGAGCCTGCCGGAGAAGGGAAGGCAATTTATTCTAATTCTGCTAATTTCAGTTCCAGCACAATTAAAAAGGCCCTGATAATATTCAGAAACAATCGCCAGCTAACAAATCGTTTCTCTCAGCTGTAAATGAAACATTGTTAGGCTAATTTCTTCCTTCACGCCTTCACGGCTCTCGGGCTTCTGATAAAGTTAACCCGACTCTTGCCTGCTCTGTGGTGCTTTGGCATCCCCAGCCTGGCCAGGAAGGGATGGACAGGGCTGGGATGACACGCAGCACCTACACAAAGGTGCTTGGACCACTTGTATCCTGCCCCAAAACACTGAGCCACTGCAGAGATGGGGATGCCATGTGTAAATGTGACTCTGTAAAACCTGGGGTTTGGGTACCACAGCATCACCCAGGGATGATGGGCGGCTGGCAGCATCCCCATCCCCACAGCACCACACAGTCCTTGGATGCATCCCAGCGCCCAGCCTGTCCCATCACAGCATCCCACACCCAACGCACCCATGCCCTGTCCCTGGGGGTGTTTAAGGCCAGGTTGGCTGGGGTCCTGGGCAACCTTGTGTAGCTCCAGGCCTGGAGGTTGGTGTCCCTGCCTGTGGCAGGGGGTTGGAGCTCTGTGCTCCTTGGGGTCCCTCCCAGCCCAGACCAGTCTGTGATTCTATGATTCCCTAAGGGATGCTCTACCGCTGCCGCCAGCTCCCCGGGTTAAACTACTGGAAAGCTTAAAAAAACTTTAAAAATGGGGGGAAAAAAAGGGGAATAAAGAAGGGATAATAAAAAAAAAAAAAGGAAGCAAGGGAGGGAGAGGGAGTGGGGAGCTGGGAGCAGAGCGTCACTTCTCCAGGATTGCTGGAAGCCCTGCACAGTTATCACCGCACACAGCCTCCCTCGGCTTGCCTGATCTGTCTATTCTTCATTAAGCAAATACGCTGCAATGGAAATGAAAACATAATAGCTATTTGATTTTCGGCGAGATATTTTGCATATTGGTTGGGTGCTGATAGCGGAATTTCATCAACTCCCTTTTTTCATGCTTTAAAAACTGAATTACTCAGGCTGGCTTTACAGAGAGGGGAAGAGCCCAAAAACCCGCTCCCTTCCAAGCCACTCCGCTCCGGCGATTAACTCTCCTCCCTCCCTCTTTTTTTGATAACAAGGAAAGAGTTTTTGGGTTTTTTTTTTTTCCCCTCTTTTTCTTCTTTTTATTTAATTTTAAAAAATTTTTCCATCTTTTTTTTTTTTTAGCATTTCACTGATTGTAACAACTCTCAGGGTGGTGATGCACCCTGCGTAGCACCCTGGAGTGACCCACCCCTAGCTGCTGGGGAACACAGTTTCCCAACAGATTTCAAGGGTCAGCATTCCTGGGAATGGGAAAACCCTTCCTTACCCTGTTGATTGGTTTGATGGCTTCACTCAAATTAAGGTTCTCCTCTTAACCCATCGTTACCCAGGTGATTGGTTTGGTGGCTTCACTCAAATTAAGGTTCTCCCCTGCACAGGGGCAATAAACCCTTTTTTTTTTTTCCCCTCTCCTCTCTGTTTCTTCTCTGAGAAATTGGATAAAAGGGGAAATAATCTAGAAAATAATTTAAAAATTTAAAAAGAAGGGAAAGAAGAGGAGGGAGGGATTCTCTGGGCTGCCAAGAGCGAGACCCTGGCCGCTCCGAAAGCCGGCACGCAGACAAGAGCAAAGTGATAAGAGGCCTTGATAGTGGATAGAAAATAGCAACAGCCCCAGACTTTCCCACCAGCTCCGGAGAGGGGAGGAGGAGGAGGAGGAGGAGGGAGGAAGAGGAGGAGTCCTCCGTGGTGGAAAGCAGGTCCTGGACTGAAAACACGTGGAGGTTGGGAGGGAGATTCGCTGCCCGGCGCAACATCATCCGGCTCTCAAAGTGGGAAGGTTGGGGAGGTGCTGAGCCTGAGGGACTGAGGGAGAGAGCCACACCTCACCCTCAGGGTGCAGAGAGGCCCTGGGGTGTCACCCCCTGCCCCAAAAAGGGTGGGACCCAGGGGACATCCCCAGTGCTGATGGGGGTGGTGTGGCCACACAGGGAGCGGGATGGAGGCTCTTTTCTTCATCCTGCCAGCTCCTCCTCATCCCCGTGCTGGCCATCAATCCCTCCTCCAATTAACAATAAGATAATAATAATAATAAATAATAAAATATTGACATAATCATCAACACCCACCACCCCAATATATCCCCCCAAGGCAAAGCCCCTCACCAGCACCACCACGATGCTCACCCAGCACATCCCGCTCGAGACCCCTGGGTCCAGCTGTCCCATTGCCCCCTCAGAGCGGCCCCGCTGCCCCTGAACCTCCTGATTCCCCCCTCCCCACCCCAAATTTTGCTGCCAGGAGCCTAGGGATGCAGCAGTAGGTAAAGGGGTGGGTGTCCCCCATGGAAAGCTGCCCTGGGAGAGGGATGTGGCCTTTCCTGATGCTCACATCAGCTGCAAATCCATCTCTAGGGGTTTCGGGGGGGGGTTTTGGCACAGCCTGGGGATTCCCCAGGGTCTCGTAGTGGGGTTGTGCCACGTTGGCCCCGCAGGAAGCAACACCCAGAGAGCAACCCAGGCTGCAAATCCAAAACCCACTGGTATCTGATGGGACACCAGCCCGCCTCTTCTCACCCAATTTTCCCCTGGTATGTATTAATGTTTGCTTTTACCAGCGACCTCGGGTGCCCCCAAGCCCGTTCCCCAAGGGATGGGGGATGCCAAGCACTGCAGCTGAGGGCAACTGAGGTTTTGGTGGCTGGGAAATGACACCACTCCTCAACAGCCATAGTATCCAGAGGGATTTTTTTCCCTTCCCCTTGGTCGATGCTGCTGGGATCCAGCATTAAATTGCAACACCCCTCTCCCAAGACCTGCATTTTGGAGGAAAAATGGACTTTTTGGAGCACAAATCAACCCTCCCCAACCCCCCTATCAGCCCAGCTGCAGCATCCCAGGGCCAGGCTCCCCCCACGGATATCAGCACATTAAATATCAGCCCTGTGCACGGAGCTGATAGCGGTTGGGGCCAGCCCCAGCCCCAGCTGTACCTATCTCTAATTTGGGGCCCTTCTCCATCGCCCCCAGATAAAACTCACCCCGACCCTTTGCACACTGCCCTGAGTTAAAAGGGCAAGAAAAAATAATACAGATTTGGCTAGCTGGTAGGTGGAGGGGGATTTATTATATATTTATACCCATTCATTAGTAAATTAAAGTGAATTTATCCAGGAGGGGGATGAAGGATAGTGGGGGGATGCTACAGTTCCTGGTGGGATGCTGGAATTGCTGGTGGGAAGAGATGCTGTGATTGCTCACGGGGCTGGGGGGGGGGATTTACAATAATTAATTATAAATTTTATAAAGTATTTAAGTCCTAATTTATCCAAGGAGGGAAGAAAGGATAGCAGGGGAACAGAGGTGGTGGGGGATGCTGTGAATGCTCATGGGGGAGGGGGATTTATAACACTTTATAATTAAATTTATTAAGTCGTTAGGCCTAATTTATCCAGGAGGGGAGTGAAGGTGTGTGTGTGTGGGGAGCTGTGATTTCTCATGGAGGTGTAGGGTGCTCTGAGTGTTACTGTTGGGGGGGCATCAGTAATGCTTGGAGCATCCTACCCCCAATGGGACAGAGATGTGTTCGCATCTGCAGCATCCTGACCATGGTGGCATCCCAAACACCATGGCATCCCAACCACCGCGGCATCCCAATCAACACAGCATCCCAACCACCACGGCATCCTGACCACCACAGCATCCTGACTACCATGGCACCTCAATCACCATGGCATCCTGACCACCATGGCACCTCAATTACCATGGCACCTCAATCACCATGGCACCTCAATCACCATGGCATCCTGACTGCTGCCGCATCTGAATCACCACAGCATCCCAACTACCTGACCATGGTGGCATCCCAATCACCATGGCATCCCAAACACCACAGCACCCTGACCACCGTGGAACCCCAACCACCACGGCACCTCGACCACTGTAGCACCTCGACCACCACGGCACCCCAACCACCACAGCACCTCGACCACTGTGGAACCCCAACCACCACGGCACCCCGACCACCACGGCACCTCGACCACTGTGGCACCTCAACCACCATGGCACCCCAACCACCACAGCACCCTAACCACTGTGGCACCTCAACCACCGTGGAACCCCAACCACCACAGCACCTCGACCACCGTGGAACCCCAACCACCACGGCACCCCAACCACCACGGCACCCCGACCACCACGGCACCTCGACCACTGTGGCACCTCAACCACCATGGCACCCCAACCACCACAGCACCCTAACCACTGTGGCACCTCAACCACCGTGGAACCCCAACCACCACAGCACCTCGACCACCGTGGAACCCCAACCACCACAGCACCTCGACCACCGTGGAACCCCAACCACCACGGCACCTCAACCACCCCGCATCAGCGCAGTCACAAAACCCCCCACCAACCCAACGCACCCACAGCACCCCAAATCACCCCTCCCAAATCCACCACCCCAGGGGAGCCCCAAGCCTCAACCATCAGGGAATAAAAGCCCCGGGGGAAGCAGCAGAGCCTGAGAAAAAGCAGCCCTGCTGATAGGGGAGAGATTGGTTTCAGCCGGAGCTGCTCCCCCTGCCAAGTCCATCTCCTATCTGCGCGGGGTGCAGTTACTTAACATTCATCACCGCCTGAACTCTGTAACTTTATCAGCGGGCGAGCATGGCGCCATCGCCGGGCCCAGCCAGCCCCGGCGCGCAGATAGGCCCGATAAACCGCTGATAGATTACAGGAGATTGGGTCACTTCAGGGGCCGCGATTACTGAGACTTAATAGCGAGGGAGCCCGCATCGCAGCCACCGGCGGCTGCAGGAGGGGGGTGTTTTTGGGGGGGGGGGGGGGGGGTGTGTGTGTGTCTGGGGGGGATGTATCTGGGGAGGGGTGTGTGTCTGGGGGGATGTATCTGGGGGGGTGTGTCTGGGGGGATGTATCTGGGGAGGGGTGTGTCTGGGGGGATGTATCTGGGGGGGCGTGTGTCTGGGGGGATGTATCTGGGGAGGGGTGTGTGTCTGGGGGGATGTATCTGGGGAGGGGTGTGTGTCTGGGGGGATGTATCTGGGGAGGAGTGTGTGTCTGGGGGGGATGTATCTGGGGAGGGGTGTGTGTCTGGGGGGATGTATCTGGGGAGGGGTGTGTGTCTGGGGGGATGTATCTGGGGAGGGGTGTGTGTCTGGGGGGATGTATCTGGGGAGGGGTGTGTGTCTGGGGGGATGTATCTGGGGAGGGGTGTGTGTCTGGGGGGATGTATCTGGGGGGTGTGTGTCTGGGGGGATGTATCTGGGGAGGGGTGTGCGTCTGGGGGGATGTATCTGGGGAGGGGTGTGTCTGGGGGGGATGTATCTGGGGAGGGGTGTGTGTCTGGGGGGGATGTATCTGGGGAGGGGTGTGTGTCTGGGGGGGATGTATCTGGGGGGGCGTGTGTCTGGGGGGATGTATCTGGGGAGGGGTGCGCCTGGGGGGGCTGTATCTGGGGGTGTGTGTGTCTGGGGGGCGTGTATCTGGGGGGGCTGTATCTGGGGGTGTGTGTGTCTGGGGGGGCGTGTGTCTGGGGGGGCTGTATCTGGGGGGTGTGTGTCTGGGGAGGGGTGTGCCTGGGGGGGATGTATCTGGGGGGCATGTGTCTGGGGGGGTGTGTGTGTCTGGGGGGATGTATCTGGGGGGGTGTGTGTTGGGGGGATGTAACTGGGAAGGGTGTGTGTCTGGGGGATGTGTGATGTATCTGGGGGTGCGTGTGTCTGGGGGGGTGATGTATCTGGGGGGAGTGTGTCTGGGGGATGTGTGTGTCTGGAGGGGAAGTATCTGGGGAGGGGTGTGTCTGGGGGGCATGTATCTGGGGAGGGGTGTGTCGGGGGGTAGGATTTATCTGGGGGGGGGGTGTGTCTGGAGGTATGTATCTGAGGGAGGGGTGTGTGTGTGTGTGTCTGGGGGGGTATATATCTGGAAAGGGGGTGTGTCTGGGGGGCTATGTATTGGGGGAGGGTGTCTGGGGGGGGGGCACAGGAAAATGAGAAAGAAAATCCAGGAACAATGCCAATGAAGTGGCTTTAGGTTTCAGATGGGGCCTGATAACACCCTGATAGATTTTTAGTTTTAAGAGAGGGGAGAGTCTCATAGAGCTGCTCCCCCCACACCCCAACAGCCCCCCTGGCACATCAGATTGCTCTGTGAGATGGGGATGCGATGCTTAACGTGGTCCTGCCTGCCTGGCGGGGTGAGGAGGAGCTGGTTAAAGCACAGGAGGGAAACTGAGGCAGGCAGTAGCCATCAGTCCTTAGCAGGGGTACACCCTCCATGCAAATCCCCATCCAAGAGCAGTTTGGGGTGTGTAATCTCACACCTACCCGGGCAGGATTTGGGCAGGTCAGTGGGAGGTCGGGGCTGGGGAGCAGCTGGATGCCCTGATAATATGGAAGGAAACTTCACAGGGTGCTGGGGGTGGCAGGGACCTCTGGAGATCACCCAGTGCCACCCTCCTCAGAGCAGGATCCCCTTGAGGAGGCTGCACAGGACAGTGCCCAGGATCACAAGGTTTCAATGTCTCCAGAGATGGAGACTCCCCAGCCTCTCTGGGCAGCCTGGCCCAGGGCTCTGCCCCCCTCCCAGCAGGGAAGTTCCTCCTCAGGCTCAGGGGGAACTTCCTCTGCTCCAGTTTGTGCCCATGGCCCCTTGTCCTGTCCCTGGGCACCCCTGAACACAGCCTGACCCATCCTCCTGAGCCACCCCTCAAGGATCTATCAGCACTGAGAAGATCCCCCTCAGCCTTCTCTTCTCCAGGCTGAACAGCCCCGAGTCCCTCAGAATGTTCCTCATCCCCTCAGCATCTCCATAGCCCTTTTCTGGACCCCCTCCAGCAGCCCCCTGACCCTTCACCCATGAAGATCAGGCTCCACACACCCACAAGCAGGCGAGGCAATTGGGGTGTGCAAGGCTCCTGCAGCTCTGCTGGCCTCAAGGAGTTTTTCTGGGTGAAAAGCCCTCAGTTTTGGTCTTCTCTCCCACCTGGAATAAAGCTGTTCCCGTCGGGAATGGCCTGGCCCCGTGGAGTCCATCAATACCAGGTGACAGTGAGGCCAGAGGTCAAGCTCTTTGCTAATCTAGCGACAAATTACCCCAGAGATGCAGCAGTGGAGCCACCCCCTCCCCGTGGGAAGCAGCTTCAGGTCCCACCGGGGCCATCCTGCTGCCAAAAGCTGCTGGGACAGGACTGGGGACGGATGCCAGCCCCCACCAGATGAGGACAAGGGATGGAGGGGCAAAGAGGCTGGTGGGCACCAGACCCATCACCAAAGATGCTCTGGCTGGGGTGCCCAGTGCCAGCTCCCAGCGCTGTCCTGGACTGATTCAGGGTCTCCAATTAACACTGCACCACCGAATAAAGGCTGGGGGGGGTGGGGCTGCTCCAGGAGCAAAAAAGGACCCTAAGAGGGTACAACACATTTGGGTGCCCAACTGCAAGCAGCAGCATGGGCTTCCAGCACCCACCCTGGCAGATGAAGGTTACAGGGACAACGCCATCCCCCAAAAACGCGCCGCTCCAGTTTCCCTCCCCCAACACCTCAGCCCTTGCTGGCCCAGGACCCACACCCACCATGATGCAGCCCCTTCATCACCAGCACCCCCAAACCCTCCTCTTCCTCCAGCTCCAAGCAGCATGGCCGTTCGTTCCCAGCTCCACAAGCGCCCTGTTTCCCTCCCTACACGTGCCCATGCTGCCTCTGTTCTGTGTTGGGGGGAGGTGAGGGGTTTTTTTGGGGGGTTTTTTTCTATTTCTTTTTTTTTTTTTTTTTTGTTCTTGGCATTTTGGTGGAGCAAGATAAGGGTAAAAAACAACAGAGCTGCTCAGAGAGTGAAAAAGGGAGATAGATAACGCAGATACCGACTCCTACACAAAACAGTCCTGGCTTTATCACTGCTTTTTATCACAGTTCCTCCAAGAAAAAAAAATAATAATAATAATAATAAAATAAAGAGAGCAGCCCAACTGGAATGGGGCAGCACATTTTAGAAAAAAAAAAAAAGAACTTTATACTGTTTGCTCTTTAGTTTTATATTTAGATGAAACAAACTTAAGATTCTGGAGGTTGAGATGGGTTTTTTTTTCTAGTTCAAGGAATCAACCAAAAAGTCTGGCAGCCCTGTTTGCTCCAGTGGGGATGAGCTGAGGGAACTCAAGAGTGATTTAGGAAAGTGGATGCCAAGGGAGGATGTCACCCAGCCTTGTTTGAAGCCATGGGGTGCGGTGGTTTGGGCATCTTTCAGCTTGGATGGGCTGGAGGGATGAGGCTGGTCCTGAAGCATCACACTGGACCAGACTGCATCCCCCAGCAGAGCCAGCCTGGCATAGGAAGGGAGATGCTTCCCAAGCATCAGCCAGCTGCTGGTCCCTGGGGATGGTCAGAACCCACATGAGATGTCGGGATGCTAGTGCATGCTGCAGCCACGTGGCATCACAGCAGCATCCCCACAGGTCCTCAGCATCTCAGGACAGCAGCTCCATCCCAGTGCGGGGACCTGACCGTGCGTGTGATGCTCCCTGTCCACATAGATCCCAAAAATCCTTTCCCCACCGCAACAACCCCCCTGTCCCTATCCCCAGGGCTCTGCCTTCCCAGTACCAACCCCAAGCACAGGCTGGGAAGGGTGTTTCCAAGCAGAAAACCACAGGGCCTGGCCAGAAAGAGGGAAAGGAGAACAAAAAAAAAAAAACCAACAAAAAAAAAGTCATAATAAAAATGGACTGGAGGTTTTTCCCTCCCCTCACACTCCCTTCCCTACCTTCTTTTTGAAAAACATAATTTATCTGTGTATTATCAAGAAATCCAGACACTTTAATCAGTGAGCTATGAAGTCAGTATTTCCATTCTTATCTAGCGGAGGAGTGGAAATGGAGAGCAGATAGGCAGCTCCGAGCCGGTCCGTGGTGGGGAATGTTAATGGGAGGAGCGGCAGAGCCATTGGCTACCGAGCTGCCGCTATCGCTGCCATTATCGGGCCGTTATCACGGCAACCATCGCAGCGCAGTAATGGGGCCAGTTCAACTTTCCGCATTATCATAGGAGCTGGAAGTAGCATGAGAGGCCTCAGCTGGGAGACGGAGAAGGGAGCGAGCAGCCAAACTTCCCAGCGGAGCAAAGGGAGGAAGGGAAAAGAAGCTTCTCCTCCCCCCCGCCCCCCGCCCTCCCCCTCCCCCCGTGGTCCCCTGGGGTGGTGGTGTGATGCTCTTCTGTTTCAGCATCCTCCTGCGCATCCTGGGTACTGATGCATCCCTAAAGGAACACGTGCCCTAGGTGCCAACCCCACTGAGCAGCCCCAAAAACCTGGGTATCAACCCCACTGAGCAGCCCCAAAAACCTGGGTATCAACCCCAAGGTGCATCCCCAAAATCCTGGGTATCAACCTTGCTGAGCATCCCTAAAAACCTGGGTATTGATCCCAAGGCGCATCCCCAAAGCCTCAAATACCAACCACACTGAGCATCCCCAAAACTCTGTATCTTGATCCCACCAAGCACCCCCAAAGCCCCATATACCGACCCCACTGAGCATCCCCAAAACCCGGGGTACCAACACCAAGGCACATCCCCAAAATCCTGTGTACCAACCTCACTGAGCATCCCTAAAACCCTGAGTATCAATCCCAAGGAGCATCCCCAATGCCTCAAATACCGACCCCGCTGAGCATCCCCAAAACTCTGAGCACTGATTGCAAGGCACATCCCCAAAGCCCCACATACTGATCCCACTGAGCATCCCTCAAACTCTGGGTACCAAGCCCAAGGTGCATCTCCCAAAGCTCTAAATACCAACCCAGCCAGGCATCCCCAAAACTCTGGATACTGATCCCACCAAGCATCACCAAAGCCCCACATACTGACCCCACCAAGCATCCCCAAAAGGCTGAGTACCAACCCCACGGCACATCCCAAAAATCCTGCGTACTGACCCCACCAAGCATCCCTAAAGCCCTGGATACCAACCCCAAAGTACATCTCCCAAATCCCCACATACAGACCCCACCAAGCATCCCCAAAACTTTTAGTACCAACCCTAAGTTGCATCCCAAAAATCCTGCATACCAACCTCACTGAGCATCCCCAAAACCCTGGGTACCAACCCCAAGGCACATCCCCAAAGCTCCACATACTGACCCCACCAAGCATGCCCAAAACCTTTAGTACCAACCCCAAGGTGCATCCCCAAAGCCCCACATACAGACCTCACCAAGCATCCCCAAAACGCTGGGTACCAACCCCAAGGCGCATCGCCAAAACTCTGGATACTGATCCCACCAAGCATCACCAAAGCCTCACATACAGACCCCACCAAGCATCCCCAAAACCCTGGATACCAACCCCAAGATGCATCCCCAAAACCCCACATACTGACCCCACCAAGCTTGCTCAAAACTTTTAGTACCAACCCCAAGGCACAACCCCAAAGCCTCACATACAGATCCCACTGAGCATCCCCAAAACCCTGGATACCAACCCCAGGGCGCATCCCCAAAACCCTGGATACCAACCCCACCAAGCTTGCTCAAAACCTTTAGTACTAACCCCAAGGTGCATCCCCAAAACCCTGGATATCAACCCCAGGGCGCATCCCCAAAGCCCCACATACAGACCTCAAGCATCCCCAAAACCCTGGATACCAACCCCAGGGCGCATCCCCAAAACCCTGGATACCAACCCCAGGGCGCATCCCCAAAGCCCCACATACAGACCTCGAGCATCCCCAAAACCCTGGATACCAACCCCAGGGCGCATCCCCAAAGCCCTGGATACCAACCCTAGGGCGCATCCCCAAAGCCCCACATACAGACCTCGAGCATCCCCAAAACCCTGGATACCAACCCCAGGGCGCATCCCCAAAGCCCTGGATACCAACCCCAGGGCGCATCCCCAAAGCCCCACATACAGACCTCGAGCATCCCCAAAACCCTGGATACCAACCCCAGGGCGCATCCCCAAAGCCCTGGATACCAACCCCAGGGCGCATCCCCAAAGCCCTGGATACCAACCCCAGGGCGCATCCCCAAAGCCCCACATACTGACCCCGCTGAGCATCCCCAAATCTCTGGGCCATGACCCGCGGCTCGTCAAGGACAAGAGAAAACAATGCATCTATATTTCATCAGATGAACAAATTAGAGGAGCACATTTCCTCCGCCGCGCTATCGAATGGGAGATGTCAAGAAAATATGTTGATGTGAGAAAGAGGAGATAAAGAATTATTTTGGAGGGAAAAAAGCCGTGGAAGGCTCTTATCTGGAGTGACTCATAGGCACACACTCCTTAACCCCACTGCAGCCCAAGGTCAGCAGTTACATTCCTTTCGGCATTTCATCCCTTCCAAAAAAACAGGGAGCTGCAGGAACAATGCGGAGCCTTTGCAGGGCAGCCATCGGAAGAGGGAACTGCATTACCCTCCCCCTATCCCAAACACTTGAACTTTCCTGATAAAATAAACAGTGGGACAGCAGCCTGGCCAAGGCAGAGAGTCCAAAAAGCCCTGAGTCAGGCAACAAAACCAGTCACGGGACGTGTCACTGAAAAAAAATACAAGGGAAAAGAAAAGATACCGGCCTCCTGCTCCTCGCTGATGGGGAGGAGATGATTCCTTCTTCCCCCCCGGAAGAAAAACCCCATGGCTTCAGCACAAGTGGTGGGGCTTGTGGAGCTGGAGCATGAGATGGGGCTGGCAGAGAGGTGTCCTCTGCTTTTTATTCTATATAAAGAAGGAAAAGCTGTCTTTAAAGACACCTTTAAAAACCACCAAGTTTCTTCGCTCCCTCCCTGAGTTGCTCCGAGCAGCCCCTTGCATCCCTCTCACCAGGCAGCCTTGGGTCCCACAGCCAGGCTCTGCTGCCGTGGAAAGCCTCAAACTAGGGGGGTTGGGGTTTTTTTGTTGTTTTTAGGGGTTTTTTTTCCAGCAGGATGGACATTGTGCATGGAAAACATCTTCTACCCTTCACCCAGAAGGGATGTATTTGACCCCAAACCCACCAACACCAAGCAGGGCAGAGCGGCTCCGTCCCCAGGCTGCACCCAGTTTGGGCAGCAACATCCCTCCCTTTCCCAGGGATGCGGGTAGCATCATCCCTGAGGCTGGGAGCATCACATGGCACAGGGTGCCACAGGGATGCCGGAAGACTTGACTCCCTGGTGACTTCACACCGGGATGCTGCCAAGGCTGGGTGGCTCCAATGGGTCCCCAAGAAAGGCCCGGGGCCGCCCCTCTGAGGGTGCCACGCATGTCCCGTGCCACCACGGTTCCATCTCCTTGCGCAATGGGCTGCAACACCCGTGGGGGCAGGATTGCTTTCTTCCCAAGCCCTGATTGCCGAGCTGGCCGGCTCGCAACTTGGCGAAAGGGGAACCTGCAGCTTGTTAGGTGGCCTCGTGATTCACGACGGAAAATAAGACCTTGCCCAACCACACAGGTTCAGAGCCAGAGCTGTAAATCCCAGCCTCGGGTGGCTTTCCCGCTCCGGCATGGGATATCAGTGACACATCCCTGCGATGTGGGCATCGCCTCGGCTCCGTGCCAGCTCAGGGTGCCCCGGGGAGGAGGAGGGGGACGACGGCATGGGGGTGTCCCCAGGGGGGAGATGGGAGGCGGAAGAGCGGCAGCAGACACAACCCAACCCAACCCCGGCGCCCACGGGCCCTGGAAGCGGCCGCCTGCCAAAGCTGCCGCAGCCTCCCTCGCCGGCGCGGCTGCCAGCACCGCCTTCCCACCCCGTGGCTGCCGGCAGGGATGCGCACCAGGGCTCATGGCAGAGCAGGTTGTGCTGTGCTGCCAGGTGCCCCATGCGTGGTCTTGGCCAGCCTGGCTCTGGCACTCACCCTCCGAGCATCCCATAAGCATCACCCCCCTGGCCTCTGCTTGATGTGAGGATGAGGATGGCTGGGGAGGGTCGCCCTAGGGGGAAAAAAGAATCAAAAAGCCAAGTGGAGCCTTGAAACCAGCTCAGAGGGTGTCCCAACACTGAGGGAAGCACCCGGATGGATCAGCTGCTGGGTGTCCCATGGCTGGTAGAGCACGAGGCCGGTGGCACAGGAAGCCCAGATCTCCACCGATGGGTGTATTACTCCAGAGACAGGCTGTCCCAGTTCACAGGGATGGTCACGCCTGGACCACTGGCCATGGAAAAGGAGGGAAACTTCCCCCAGCATCACCTGTGCCTGGTTCAAACCCCTCACCGAGCAGAAACGTGATTTCCCCGCGGCGCTGCCGAGTTACTGCCAGGAAACAGCCGGTGAGCCCACCACGGGGGGCAGCGAGCTCTGCCAGATGCATCCCACCAGCACTGCGGCATCATCAGCCCAGCCTAGGGCCACCCCCTGTCCCATAAGCACCACGATGGATCCTCACCTCAGTGAGCCCCCGATGGCACCCCCGGTGCATCCCAAAGCACCGGCAGCTTCTGGAATGGGGCAGAACCACTACAGAGGCAGATGTGCCATGGGGCTTTGCTGCCTGCACCCCTGCCAGCAGGACCTGCTGCTTTGGGTTGCCACTGAGTCAGGGCTGGCAAATGCCTGGGGGGGGTTTGCACAAGAGGGGAGGGGCTGGCAGGGGAGCAGGCAGCGCCCCTGGGAGCAGCAGACACATGGGACACGGAGATGCTACCCCTGGGATGCCAGAAGCAGAGCCAGGTGTGGGGAGAAGGAGCTGTGGGGGTGGGGGCTGCAACGCCGAGGCATCCCCCAGGGAAGCACAGCAAATACCGGTTTTGGGAGCAGAGGTGGGAGGCCCTGAAAGCACCCAGCTCATGCCCGGGGAGCAGGCAGCTAGCTTCCCCCCACGCAGCAGAGCAGCCCGGGGTAACACACCTCCTCAGACACCCCGACACCCACCCCGGAGCATGCCTTCCTCGGTAGGCGTGGATGGGGAAACTGAGGCAGGGAGGCTGGCAGTGATGGAAAGGCACAGCAGCAGCGTGGCAGCGGGGGAGCCAGCGGAGGCAGTTAGTCACCTGCACGGCCTGAAAGGAAGAGAGCAACTCAGCGAGCTAAGGCAGAGGGAGAGGAGCAGGCAGGAGGCGTGCCGGGAGCATCCCACGCCACCGGGAGCATCCCACGCCGCCGCTAAATATAGACACTGGGTTGGCCACTGTCATCTTTACAAGAAATGCCATTTTCCAAGCTCCCAGGAAGGATGGCTCCCACGGTCTGACTGCCACCGTGACACCCCCCCCCCCCTCCCCTTCTTCCTCCTTCCCCACCCCCAATCCGGCACAGTGAACCCTCACCCAGCATCACTGCAGAGCCCACCGGGGAGCTTGCAAAAGAGGAAAGGAGAGAAATATATATAAATATATATACACCTAAAACCCCAAACCCACAAGAAACCCGAACTACCCCCATCAAGAGGTGGCAGGGTTTAACAGCGCAGATCACACTCGCTATCTAACACCATCTAATAGCAATTAAAGAAGATCTACATGCAAAAATATGATGGTGCTTTCACCTCCCTCCCCACCCCAACCCCCTCCCCCCAAAAACTCCTCCCAACCCCCTCCCCAGCCCCGTGCATCTTGCAGAATGGGAGATAACGATCGAAAAAAGAAAGTCAAAGCTCTCATCAAAACTAATGCAACATCTGCAGTTGATAAGAGGCGCTGGGGAGAGCTCAGCTGAGCCATGGGGAGGGGGGGAAGGAAAAAAAGCCACCTTGAGAAATAAAAACACATATGCAGCTGCCAGTCTGTGTGTCTTGTGTCCCCCCCAGACACACACACACATCCCCCAACTCTTCCCCACCCCCATCAGATAATTAAAGCGCCTGCGTTAATCACATTTGCAATGGAACAAATTGCCGGAGCCCTTTCGCCCCTCTCTTGGCCGGGCTTGTTGTTGTAGCGCAGCCAGCGCCAGTCTGGTGGGGAGAGATAAGTGGTCCTTATCGGCGCTGGCGATCGCGATCAGGATGCGATCGGGGCCTCGGCGCTTATCGGCAACTCGGATCTGCTGTAGCCCAGAGCGGAATAGAGAGGAAAAAGAAAGAAAACAGAGAGAAAAAACCCAGTAATAACAAAAGAAAAGCCACAAACAGGCCCCTGCAAGGACTACAGAGGTGTTTGCTTCCAGTTAAGAGGAAAAAAAAACCCGCCCCATATATATATATATTAGAACAACAACAGAGGGAGAGGCGCATCAGGGAGATGAGATCAATCTCCCGCTTATCAGCTTCCCCCATCGAAGACCCGGCGCTGCTGAGTGCACGCAGAGGCAGCTGCCAGCATCAGCCGCCGTGCGCGCCCGGCGTTTGAAGTTAATAAATATAACGGGGCTATCTAGGCTGGGGATCGGCTCCCCCTGCTCTCCTATCAGCTCCTCACATCTATCTACCGGCAGAACAAAAGGCGAGACCCAAAAGGGAAAAAAAAAAAATTAAAAGAAAAAAAGAGAAAAAAGTAAATAAATATATATTTTTTAAAATTATAAAAATTTTAAAGAGAAAAAAAAAAACAAAAACCAAACACAACAACGTGCTAAACCCCCCCAAACCACCCCGACCAACCTCTGCACAGCAGCAGCTGCTGGTTTTACAGTCGCAGATGGAGCTGGGGAGGGGGGAGGAGGTAAAAAGCGACACCCCCCTCCCCGCCCCCCACACCCCAGGCAGGTATTGAATAAGAGAAATGAACTAAAGAAACGCTCTGGGTGTTTTCTCAGCTATAGGAAGTCAGCATCGAGACACAACCAGCCTTCAAAGCATCACCGCTGCGTGCCACCGGCACCCCCCGGGGAAGAGAGGGTGTCCCTAGGTGGGGTTTGGAGGGACCCCCCCCCCACGTTGCTGGCGTGGTCCCCCTGCTGCCCCCCATCCCCGTCCCCTTCCTTTGCTGCATCAGTCCAGCTCGAAAGGCAAAGAAGAAGAGGAGGAAGGTTAAAGCAGCTGGTTAAATATAGCCCGGTGTCTGATCTTTGTCTTATCGCTCTTGGCGATCGCCCGCTCTCCCGGCGATCTCCCCTGCGAGCCTATCTGCGCATCGCATCGGGCTTTGAACAACAACACCACACACACAGAGCAACAAAACACCCCAAAAGCCCAACAAAACCAGCCAAAAAAAACCCCATCCCAACTTCCCCCCTCCCCCCCAAGACAACTACACCATCACCACCACCCCCCTTCCCCAAACAAACCCAGAAGAGACGAAGCCGGAGCGAGAACATCGCGTCACCCAGGAGAAAGAACAGAACCCGGCAGATACCCATCTGGAGGAGGGTTTTTTTAATGCTCACGCTGAGATGATATAAAGGATAGACTTTGTGGAAACAGGTCCGGTCTGTACATGAGAGTCTGGTTACCGGAGCCCTGATTCATGCATACCTTCCCTCGGCGTTGGGGAGAGCCCGTCGGAGGCAGCGGCACGGCGCTCTCGCCGCGCTCGCCGCCTCTAATGACTGTTTTCATGTTGACACATACAGGAAGGGTTCCAAGCTTTCAGGCTTTTAATCAGTTTTGGCCATCGCCGGCGGCCTGAGATCAGCCTCCCACTTTATCATTTCTTCACATCTCTCGCAGGCAACAACAACAAAAAAAAAAACACCCAAGCGGCGGAGGAAGGAGATAGGAGAGACGCCTTCACCCCGGCCGAGCTGCCACGGCCTCATCCAGCCCCACATCGGTGGGTGCGGGATGAGCATCCCCACCGTCAGCACCTCTAGTCTGCTCTCCCCCCCCACACACACCCATACACCTTGTCCTTACTCCCACCCCGCGCAGGAGGCTGTCACCCCCACCACCCCCACGCGTCCTTATTTCGGCGGCTGCCAGGCTACTGCTTTGCTGCTGGTTTTAGCGAGCTGGAGTTAACCCAGGGTGGGATCACTGGGCTTTGTGCCGAAATAAACCCCCTCCAGTGGAAGTTGGGCAAAGCCAAAGGAGAAAACTAATCACCAGGAAAAAATATAAATTAAGAATAATAAAATAATATATATATATATAGGAGGCAGCTGGGACTATTTTTAACTCTCCCCGGGTAAAAGTCTAGCTGAGCTTTATCACCAGAGCAATCACCCCAGGCAGGGAAACAGGTAGGTGCAACTCAGCCTTGCAATTATTTCAAGAGAAAGATAAAGCCAGATTATCACATGGTGGCCAGCCTTCCCTATCCTCCATCTCTCTCTTATCACCAGCTTCCATCGACTCGAGGGGGAAAGGGAAAAAGACACCCCCCCACCCCCCTCTGCATCAAACCCCCCCTGCCCCACGCTGGGAGGAAGGGAGGGAAGCTGAGCTAAGCCCATCACCCAAAAACTTCCAGCACTTGGCAGAGTCGCTCAGCACACATCCCCACTGTACCGAAACCAGACCCCGGGCGATGGGCTGGATCGTGGGGAGCGTAACCCTCCGGAGACGGCGCGCTGGGTTTTGGGGGGTGGGGGGGCGGCTGGAGGCATGGATGGCAGCCAAAGTCCTGTGGGACCCCATTGGGGTCCCTCACGCTGACAGCCTGGGGTGTTATGGACCCGTCCCCTTCCAAGCTGGGGTGTGAAGAGGGTGGTTGAGGGAGGATCGGCTGGGGGGGGGGGGTGTGGGGTGTGAGGGGGGAGTGGGGGGGACATTGGGAAATGGGAAATGTGGAGGCCGGCGTGGTCAGCGGGACGATGTTGGTCAGCGGGGATGGCCACACGCCACCGCCCGCGGGGTCCCCGTGCGGGAAGGGGAGCCCCCGCCAAGGTGGAAGGGAGGTGTAACCAGCGTGAGGAGCTGCTGGCGAGGTCGGGGAGCCCTGGGGGGGTTTGGGGAGCCCCTCACCCCGGCTCTCGGCGCTGGATGGGAGGGAGGCGGCGGAGATAAGATCACAATTTCAGGCCGTCCCGACAGAGCGATGTTATCAGGCCGGGACTTGCAGAACGGAATATTTTAAAGCCTTATCGGGGCCCCCATCGGGAGCCGGTACCGGAGCCACCGCGCTGGCGGGGAGGGGAGGGTGGAGGGGAAGAAGGAGGCGGCGGGGACGGAGCCCAAAGCGGGCACCCGGTAGCGGGAGAGCGCACCCACCGCGGCCGTCCCGGGTGGGTACCGGGAGTGGGGCGGGGGGTGGGTGACGGGAGAAGGGGTACCGGGGAGCTGGGGGGTGCCGCGCTGTGCCGGGGGCAGGGGTGCTGCCTCCGCGGGAGCGGTACAGAAACATAAAGGCGGGGCTGGGGGGGGGGTTGTGGGGGGAAGCGGGGATACGGCGGCTCGTACCGAAGCGGGGGGAGGAGCGGCGGGGACTCACGTTTGATCTGCCGGGGGTTGCTCTGTTTCCTCCTGGACATCGCTCGGCGGGGGGCGAGCCCGGCGCCCCGGCTGGCGGCTGGGCGGGCGGCAGGTGGGTGGCGGCGGGCGGGCCCCCCGGCTGCTCGCATGCCCGCCCGCCCCCCCGCGCTGCCGGGCCGGGGCCGGGGCCGGGGCCGGGGCCGGCCGGGCCGTGAGCGGCGGAGCGGAGCCGCCGCCGCCGCCGCCGCCGCCACAGGGATTTTCTCAATGGGGCGCCGCGGCCGATCAAACCCGCGGAACGTTCCACGGGGGCGGGGCTTGGCCCCCGCCGCGGCCGCCCATAGGCCCCCGCCCCTCCGCCCGGCCACGCCTCTCTGATGACGTAGACGGCCGAGGGGCGGGGCCGGGAGGGCGCGCGGCGCGGCGGGAGGAGCCGCGGGGAGGGGCGGGGCTGGGCCGGAGGGCCCGATCCGGGAGGGGCTCCGGGATGCCCCCCCGCATCCCTCAGTCCCCCCGGGCTGGGCAAAGCCCCCCATGTTGTCCCCAACCCCCTGCCTTGGCACCCTTACCCCCGCCCCTCTGGGGTCCTCCCCCTCTTCGGGGTCCCCAACCCCTCTGGGGTGTCCCCAAAGCCCCCTTGGGGTCTCCAAGCCCCTCCTGTGGGATCCCAACCCCGGACTCCTGTCCCTTTGGGGACCCCAATCCCCCTTTGGGCTTCCAAACCCCACTTTGGGATCCTCGACCCCCCTGCTTGGGGTCCCCAGGCTCCTGTCTCTTGGGACCCCAACACCACCTTTGGGGTCCCCAGCCCCCCCACTATGTTCCCAGTCACCCTTGGCTCACACCCCCTCCAGAAGACCCCCAAATCCTGAAGAGCTACCAATCCCCTCCTTCTGGGACCACAGCCCCCCCACACACACATTGAGGTCCCAACCCACCCTTTGAGACCCTCAGACCCTCCCGTGGGACCCCCCAAACCTTTCGATGGGGTCTCCAGGGCCTCTCTACACCTCAAACCCCTCTGAAAATCCCAATGGATGGTCCAAAAAGTCCCACCCCTGGCTTCCAGGGTTACTGTGTCCCTGGGGCACAGTGGGGATAGCGTAGGGATACTGGGGTCCCCCTCAGCATCACCCCAGCTCTGCAGGCTGGTCCTTGCCTTGAGCATGCAGCCAGGTGGCAGTTTTGGGGCTAATTGTGGGGTAAACAGGAGCTCCTTATATTTTTGGGAATATCACCATTTCTGCCAAAGCTGCAGCCAGTCTTGGCTTTGGGGGGCTGAGGAAAGGGGAGGGACAAGAGGGGGGTTGCCATCAGCGATGCAATTTTTGGATCAGTGGGGGCACAGCTCAGTGTGGCACCATGTCCATGTCCCCTCTCCATCCATCCCTGGACACGCTGGAGGGGAAGAGGGGAGGGGGTGGTGTTGGGTTATTATTTTCCTTCTTTTCCTCCCCCCTCCTCTCTTTTTCATTTTTTAAAGGGTTTTTTAATTAACTTCCTGTTCCAAATGTGGGATAATGAGTTTTAGGCAGCACATGATTCCAGGAAGGAGGTCAAGCCAGCGATGGGGATGTCAGAAGAAATTAAGTTAGGAATTAAGAAGAGTTCCAGGGGAAAAATAATAAAAAAAGAGCCCACAACATTGAAGGGGGAGATGCTGCTGAGGACAAAGCTTTGCTCTCCCCCTGCTTGGACCATCTGCCCCCCCAAAATGATCCTGATGGTGTTTTTCACCTTGTTTAGCCCCAAAATCGCAGCGTCCCTGAAGGCATCACACCCTGGGGCCCATGGCTCTGCCACACGACACCCAGCTCCTGCCGGTGCTGAGGGTCCAGCACAAGGATGCTCTGCTGCTTTTTTATTTGGGGGGGGGGGCTGCATCCACTGTGCACCCACACAACTGTGGGTGTTTTGGGGTTGGGGTCCAGCACAGCACCGCAGAGCCAGCTCTGTGTCTCCTCCAGCGCACCCATGCCATCACAGCACTCCTGTTCTTTACCCAGCGTGTTCACTTTATGCTGAGACAATTAGGCAACTGTTTAATTAATCATGACACCAGTAATTGCAAGGACATGGGGTCGGGGGGCTGGGGGCCGGCAGATAGGAACATGGTGCCTGAATTTCCTCTCCCCAGGATGGAGCGGGGGGACGTTGGCTATTCCTGGCTCTTTGTGCTAGAGAATCACAGCCACAGCATCCCTGGAGGGGCTGAGGGAACGGCCCCCACTGCCTGTCACCCCCTCAGGGGGGAGAAGGGGCTGGGGGGGTGGGTGGGCTGCATCTCACCCCTGCCATAAGACACCTGGATGGAGCTGGTGGGTGCTGCGCACGGGCGTGCAGCCCTGCGCTGGGAGGAAACAGGTTGCAGTCCTTCCCCTCACACATTCCTTGCCAGCGTCCTTTTAATTAGATATTTGGCACCATTCCAAAGCTTCTTAGATTCTCCCCCCTCCTCCCCCTTGCTCCCCTTCCCAGGCCTGAGATGCAGTCACATCAAACAATGCCGGGCCAAGGGCTGCATCCCCTGCGTGGAGATGTCCCACCTGCTCCCCACCTCCTGCATCCCCTGTGTGGTGATGTCCCCATCTCCTGCATCCCCGGTGATGTCCCCATCTCCTGCAATGTCCCCATCTCCTGCATCCCCTGTGTGGTGATGTCCCCATCTCCTGCATCCCCGGTGATGTCCCCATCTCCTGCATCCCCTGTGTGGTGATGTCCCCATCTCCTGCATCCCCGGTGATGTCCCCATCTCCTGCATCCCCTGTGTGGTGATGTCCCCATCTCCTGCATCCCCTGTGATGTCCCCATCTCCTGCAATGTCCCCATCTCCTGCATCCCCTGTGTGGTGATGTCCCCATCTCCTGCATCCCCTGTGATGTCCCCATCTCCTGCATCCCCGGTGATGTCCCCATCTCCTGCATCCCCTGTGTGGTGATGTCCCCATCTCCTGCATCCCCTGTGATGTCCCCATCTCCTGCATTCCCTGTGCGGTGATGTCCCCATCTCCTGCATCCCCTGTGTGGTGATGTCCCCATCTCCTGCATCTCCTGCGATGTCCCCATCTCCTGCATCCCCTGTGATGTCCCCATCTCCTACATCCCCTGCGATGTCCCCATCTCCTGCATCCCCTGCGATGTCCCACACCCTCCCCATCTCCCACATCCTCTGCACCGCAATGTCCCCATCTCCCCATCCCATCACCCCACACATCCCACCCTACCATGCTGGCCATGGGTACCCCTGCGAGAGGACAACCATCTCAGTGCCGGTGCCAACAGCATGGCTGGGTGGGGGGTGGAGGTGGGTTTTCTTGCCCCCTCCCCAATCCCATGGTGTTTGCAGAGAGCTTGTTGGAGGGTAACGGAATAAATAGCGTGTTTTCCCGAGGAGTGAATTACACGCCTGCAGAGCAGAGATAATGCTGAGCAGCCGTCTCCCCCCATTGTGAGCGAGGTGACATCTCTTTACGGAGCTGTGTACATTTGTATTAGCACCAATTAATCTGGGGGGATATTATTAGAGGCACAGGGAGAGGAGGAGGAGGTGGTGCGGGAATGTAAATGGGAAGGAAAGCCAAGGCGATGCCATGTTTCAAGGATCTGGGGATGGTGATGCTGGGTGCTGCGCTGAGCACCCTGAGCTGGTTTGGGTGGCCAAGGGATGATGGGGACCGTCCCCGGGCAGGGCTTCCTCTGGGGCTGCAGAAATAGCGATTTCCAGCTGTAGAAAATCATGGTTTAGGTGTTTTTTTCACTTTTGCCCCAAGAGGGAGGAGTGGCAGCTCGGTGCCCATGGCTGAGGGCAGCACAGGACCCGCAGCGCTGGGTGCTGGGTGCGCTGCAGGGGGCCCCTGCCACCTACTGGCAGGAGAACCTGGCCCTGAGTGGCACTTGTCACATGCCTGCAGCTGGCTGCACCTCGGGGTCCTCTGCTGCTTAGGCACAGCTTGGGCATGGCTTGAGCATGACTTAGGCACAGCTAGGGTGTGATTTGGGGACAGCTTGGGCACAGCTTGGGCATGACTTGGGCACAGCTCGGGCACAACTCAGGCACATCTTGGGCATGACTTGTGCACACCTTGGGCATGACATGGGCATGATTTGGGGACAGCTTGGGCACAACTCGGGCACAACTCAGTCACAACTTGGGCATGCCCTGTGCAGCGCTGCTGCTGCAGGATTTGGGGCTCCTGAGAGCTGCAGTGGCAGCATGAAGGTTTCTGGAGTAAAACAAATGATGCCGAGTGAGGCTGGATGCTACTGAAGGCTGGTGGGAATGCGCAGATGCACGGCCCCCTCCGTGCCCCAAATTCAAGGCTGGGATTTCTCAGGGCTTATTCCACTCTCCCCATCCCACTATAAGGACAATGCTCTAACTCACCAAAGGAGTGATCTCCCCCCATCCCTGGGGGTCAGGCAGTGATGCTGGGCTGCAGCATCGCTGTTGGTGGGGATGGCAGGCCCTGGGTGGGTGCCTTGCATCCATCTTATCTCCCCCAAAAGCTGCTCTCCCTGCAGCCACCTGGTCTTCCAGGTTTCCCTACATCAGGGATGCAGGAGCCAGCCCCCACCCCCCAGTACGGGCAGGGGGAGGTGTGAGCCAGGGTTTAACCTCCTGCTGTGCAAGGACTGGTCAGATTTAACTCAAAAGCAAGGAAAAAAGTACATAAATCTTGAGTCCCTGCCAGCAGCCTGACAACCATGGTGGATCCCGTTATCCCCTGGGCTTTGCAGAGAGGCTTAAAGCACCTCCAGCTCAGGAACTTGGGGGTGTGGCTGAGAAGAAAGGCTTGGGAGGGGGGCTGCAGGGTCACCTCCACCCATGGAGGGTGTGAATTTAGGCTGAGGATGGTGCAAACCCACCACATGTCCTGGTGGGGTGCAGCCCCTGGGATCCCCACACTTGCTGGGTCCCATGGGTGCCCCCCCAGTGCCACCAGCACCCGCTGAGCAGTGAGTTAATCTGCAGCTGGGAGAAGCTGTCTGGCCTTGCTTTCCTTGCTGGAATTACGTTGATGGGGACCTGCAATCTTCCCAGTGTCAAGTGCTGCAGGATAATGCAGGACTCAGCAAACCTGGGGGCTCTCTGGAGCTGAGGGGAGCTGATGGATGTGGGGGGGGTGTGTCTCTGCTCAGCGGGCTCCGAGGCTGTGGAAGGGGGATGTGGGTGGGATGTGGGGGAAAAAAACCAACCCCTTTCACTTGGAGGGAGAAGGAAAGAATTAAATATTCCAGCCTTCAAAGCTGCAGGGATTGATGGTAACATCTCCCTGGGGAGTGGTGTTCAGGATGCAGCGGTACCCAAGGCGAGCATCACTCATGGCTAAGGCGGGGGCTGCTGTAGGACAGTGCCCCCACACCGTGCCCAAGGTTCTGGGGATGGATCCCATCCCCTGCTCCCAAGGGCTCCTAGAAAACTTCATTTCCAGGTTCCTTGGGTTATGAATCTGGAGGGGAGGGAGGGAGAGCTCCAGCAACAACCCAGCATAAAACACTCCTCTGCTGTGCAGGTTTGCAGCCCCAGTGAAATACAGTGGAGGGGAACCATAAAAGTCCCATTTCCAACCCCATAATATTTCCTGCCAAACCAAAGGAAAAATGTGCTGCCTTAAATTTCCTGCAAAATTCTTTTGAGGTTATTTTTTTCCCTAAATTAAGCCATACTAATTATTTTCAGCCACTTTATCTCCTCTCTGCAACACACCAGGAGGGTGCAGGCGGCGAGCATTTTAAGCCTCCATAAACAAAAGAGTAGTTTGGAAAATAATTCTATCAATTAATCAAATTAATCCTGCAGTTTTAGTTACAAGCCCCAAGTGGCAAGGATTCCAGCCCGCGGTGAGGAGCTATCTCTCGTTGACAGTGGTTAAATGTTATGATTGCAGCAGTAATTAAAGAATATAATATGCCTGGCTTTGTGTCAGCCTCCTACCTTCAGACCTCAGCGCTGCGTTGGCAGAGGTCAGCTTGAGGACAAAGTGGTGATGGCCAAACTAGGCTGTCACCATCATAGATTGGTGATGGACAAAGTGGCCGGGCAACGTCGCCAATCAGTGGGGACCAAACTGGTCTGGCACTATCACCAGTTGTGTTGGGATGTCAGCATTGCCATCACCAACTGGTGGTGACCAAACTGGGCCATCAACACCATCAATTGGTGATGATTAGACTGAGCCATCACCATTGCCAATCAATTATGGCCAAACTGGGCCATCATCACCATCAATTGGTGATGATTAGACTGAGCCATCACCATTGCCAATCAATTATGGCCAAACTGGGCCATCATCACCATCAATTGGTGATGATTAGACTGAGCCATCACCATTGCCAATCAATTATGGCCAAACTGGGCCATCACCATCACCAATTGGTGATGATCAATTTGGACCATCACCGTTGCCAATGAATGATGACCAAACTGGGCCACCACCATTGCCAACCAATGATGACCATCAACGCCATCAATTGGTGATGATCCATTTGGACCATCACCATTGCCAATCAATGATGACCAAACTGGGCCACCACCATTGCCAATGAATGATGACCAAACTGGGCCATCAACACCATTGACTGGTGATGACCAAACTGGGCCATCACCATTGCCAATCAATTATGACCAAACTGGGACAGCACCATCACCAATTGGTGATGATCAATTTGGACCATCACCGTTGCCAATCAATGATGACCAAACTGGGCCAGCACCATTGCCAACCAATTATGACAAAACTGGGCCAGCACCATTGCCAACCAGTGAAGACCAAAGTAAACCATCACCACCACCAGTTGATGATGACCAATCTGAACCATCATCATCACCATCACCATCATGACCATCACACTGGAGGTTTTTTTCCAACCCCTGGGCCAGCACACTCCTTCTGTAAGCAGCACTCAGGCAAGATGAAGTGTGGAAGAGGAGATGTAGGAGCATCTTCACCGCTGAGAAGCTCCACTCCTTTGCAAATGATTGACCATCCAACTCCAACCACTTGACTGCTTCAGAGGGCACCACCAAGGCCCGCTCTCCATTAGAAACACCATCGTTTGCTTAGGGATGCCTGCAAGAGGCGTTGACCTATGGGACACAGGCCACAACCAGGCAGGACCATCCCCCAAACACCACACAGACAGGGAATTTCTGTGAAAATATTGGAATATATTTGAAAAGATTACTCACTGTATGATTTTACAGTACCACCCCATATTTTCATCTCATACTTTATTTAACAATATTAAAGAGGCACTTTATAAAGCACACATACGACATCATAGAACAGCGTTTCCTGCTCGCTCTCTCTCTCTCTCTCTCTCTCTGCTTCTCTGACAACAAAAAAAAATATCAAAATAAAAACTTTGGACAGAACACATTGCACCCAAGGTAAAATACCTACAATATTTTTTTTTTTTATACAATACAAAGAATTGTAAAGATACATATTAACAGAATAAAGCCTCTTTTGTCTTAATTTTTTTTTTTTTTTGCCTTTTTAAAATCTAAAATAAACCTCCCCCCCCAAAAAAAAAAAAAAAAGCCACAACCCCACCCCCCTCCCCACACACCCCAAAAAAAATAATAACTGCAGGACAGACGCAAAGTACTCTGACTGTTCATATCACATCAGTGCATTACTTCACCTCCTTGACTTGGGAGTATTTCAATAGTATTTAGTTTATCTTCTATGTCCTCGTTTGCACCTGAGATTTCTTACCGGTTCAAGAGTTCGCTTGTACAACGTGACGGAACCTTTGGGATGCTGTGGAGTACCAGCATACAGGATTTTTTATTTTTTTTTGATGGTTTTAATCCCTAAAATTGGATTTTTTAAAACATTTTTTTTTCCTCTTATTTTTTTTTTGGCTCCCTCCCCCCATCCCTTTGCTTCCTTTCCTTTTACAGGTGGCGGCTACTTCCCTAATGGGTCCCTTTTATTGTCTCAATTGAGGAAGTCCATAGTTCACATTACAAAAGAAGAATAGCACCAGTAACTGCGTAGTAAGAAGCGGATACTTATATAGCTACTAACTCAATACAGTAAGAGAGTTTAGAAGTGATACCGTTGAGGGCACTCAGCCAGTACCGCTTGCGGTGGGGTCAATCGGCACAGTTTATCATTGAGCAACCAAAAAAAAATACCCACCCCAACAAACAACTTCCCCCCCCACACACACACTCACACAACACCCCAAAAAAAAAAAACCCTTTAAAAAAAAAATTAAAAGAAAAAATAAAAATCAGAGTTTGTCACAAGTGTCAAGGTGCAGTTTGCTCTCCTCCGCTTACATCGGCGGCTACAGTGGTCAACGAGCGGCAGCATCCTCTGAAGGGCTCCAACAGAGCTGGTTTGTTATTCTCTTGACAACGTAGCAATAAATTCCTAGGGATGGCTGGTGGAAATATAGGACACTTGGTTCTTAATTTCATTTTTTTTCTTTTTTTTTTTTTCCCTTTTTTTTTTTTTTTTTCCTTTTTTTTTTTTTTCCTTTTTTTTTTTCCTTTTTTTTTTCTAAAATCATATCATCTCTGAGGCCAACTCCCAATTAAATGAATCATACAGGATTATCTGTGCAAAACCCCCTTATTTTTGTCTCTTTCTCTTTTTTTTCTTTTTTTTTTTTAAAATAGAAAAAAAAAATAATTTCGCTTTTCTACAGTGTACTGCACCTCATGAATAAGATGTCTAAGGAATGAAGTTCATCTCTTCAAGTACTTTGTACAAAAGATAACACAGACACAGCCTCCAAAAGAGAAAAAAAAATATATAAAAAAAAAGGGGGGGGGGGCTGTCTGAGATTTGCAAGGATCCTTCTAACCTCAGCACTTCTGCAATAAAAGCAATTGCTCTCCACGATTCGCTCTGCCCAAAGCGATTACAATTTCAGTTCGTGAAAAAATCATCAGCAACATCAAAGTTCTACGCATTTGCATGATAAATCAGGTGAATTAAAGGAGATTAGGAGACACAAAGCCAACTATTTCACAGAGGCTGCAGTGCAAGTTCATTTAAGCTAGACAGAGAAATCATGCTACGCAAACGAATTTAAGGCTTTGATAATTTTTTCTTCTCCCCCCTCTCCCCCTGCTCCCCCCCACTCCCCACCCCTTGCAAACCCCATGAAAGCAGCTGAGGATCATCGTTAAGTCACTTCCATAAATTACTCTGAAGTATCTCTCCTTAAAGGAATTTTAAAGCTAGTTAGTTTTTGCCCAAAGAGTTGGCTTAGCAGGTTGTTCTGGGATTCGGCGGTGCGGTAGCTGGCTGAACCGGCTGGCTTGGCACCGCGGGTGACGCATGGGTTGTGCAAGGAACCGCGTGGGGATGGAGGTGGCCCTTTGGCCAACACTTGGTGGAGGCTCTTCCCCAGAATGGCCTTCCTGCGTTTCAGGTCGCTGTTGGCGTGACGGAGCTCTCCTTTCTTCTGGTTGTAAGTGTCCAGGACCATCTTCTTCAGTTGGCTGCCAGTTTTGGGCTTGGGGACCAGTTTGTTGCAGTGCGTCTCCCTCCTCCCTGGGGAGAGGGCAGATGCTTCGCCGTTGCTCCAGCTGGTGGGTTTGAGCTCGCTGGTGCTCTCGCTCCTCCCTGGGCATGGGGTTCGGGCTTTTTTCTTTTTCCCATCTCCTCCCATGTTCTCCCTGGAGCCGGAGCTGCTCCGGTGGCTCAAGGACTTGTGGTCTTTCCTCCTCTTGGGATGGAGCTTGCTGGTGGCTTTGCTTGGCTCCACGTGGCTATGTCTCACAGCGTTGCAGGCCGCCTCACCTCTGGGTTGGTGGCTGTTGGATTTGCTTGGGTTGACTCCTTGGTCCTTGGTGTTAGTGCTGCTGTCCTTGGCCTCGGGTGTGGCTTTCTCCCTCCCCAAGATGGGTTGCTGACCCTCATCAGTGCTGCTGCTGGGACTGTCTATGCCAGGAGCAGCCTCACTGCTGGGCTGACTATCTGTAGTCTTCTTCTGTGGGGCCGAATCTTTGGTGGCCTTGTTCAGCGTGGGTGAAGATGTCTTGTCCTTCAGGGGCTGGTGCTGGTGAGCAGCCTCTGGAGATGTGCTCTTAGATACACCTTCCCAAGAAGGGGCATCGCTGGCACTGGAGCTGCCCCATAGTGTCCTGTGGGTCTCCTTGGCCGTCGGAATCTCTGCCTGTGGGGAAGGGAGCTCTGAGACTTTCTTGGCAAGCTGGAGAAATGGAATCCCACCCGCAGTGCTGGTGGCCCCACTGGGATTTTCCATCACACCCACTATGTATTCATCTTTGTTGCTTGTTCTTTTCTGGTTGTCGATATAGCCACGTTTCTCGGTGAGGTGTGGAGGAGAGAGCTTTCGGTCTGTGGCCTGGTTACAGGCCAAACCAGCAAGGTCAATGGTAAACTCGGGCGAGTCCAGGAAAGGAAGTGGTTTGCCATCAAACGCTCCTTTCTCCAGTTCCTCAATAGACAGGGCAGTGATATGGCTGAGCTCTGGGCTGCTCGCCACCGCCTGCGGCAGAGATGGGGAGAGGCAGGGGGTGGAGGCAGGGTGTCAAACTGGGACTTCTCCATCTCTGCCAGGAGGTCGGAGAAGTCACCCACCAGGTCTTCCGTTTTCATGGAGGGTTGGGGTGCCCCTGAGTCACCAGGTGCTGTGGGGAAGGAGTCGGTGGTGGGGGGACCTTCAGCCTCTACCAGCTGAAGGTCACCAGCGTGGTCCAGGTGGACGGGTGAGCCACGTGGGAGCGAGCTGCCATGGTGAGCAACCTTCCTCTTCTTGCTCGGCGGCATGCCCTCTCGGAGAGAGCAGTCTTCTTTCACCTTCTCCCTGCCCTCCCTGGAGGCAACACCAGGCCTCATGACCCCTCTGAATTTGAAAGTCTTGTTGCTCCCCGCCAAGTGCTTCTCCATGTGCCGGTCATACTGCTCTTTCTTAGAGAAGGTGTAGTTGCACATGCTGCAGATGAAGGACTTCTTGATAACATGCATGACGTCTGCGCAGAGCTCACAGGCGTACAGGGTGGTGTGCTTGATCTCCTGCTCCTCAACTATCCCGTGCTCCTGGCTGAGGTGGTTTCGAAGCTCTTTGGTCTCTTGGTAGAACATTGGACACCTGTGGCACAAGTAAATCTTCTGTAAACTGTGCACAACTAAGTGCCGCTGGAGCTTGAAGGGCTTGGGAAACTGTTTGCCACAGTGATGACAGTCCCTGGAAGGATCCTTGCAGTCTGGATGCATGGGGACAGATTTTGAGGTACTTTCACTTTTAGCTGTATGCTCTGGAGATGGACTGGAGGATGCTTTAGAGGAACTGGGTGCTGGTGGCTTCACCCTGACGCTGCTTTCCAAGGGGTCTTTCATCACCTTGGCCTCCTGCTCCAGGGGCAGCTCCTTGGGGCTCTTGCTCTCTCTGCTGACCGCGTGCTTGCTGCTGGGTTCGGCGTGCCGGGAGGACCTGTTGGACTTCCGATACATGATGGTGTTGAGGAAGTGGGTGACAGCGGCGCTGTCCTCACCAAAACAGGCTGGCAGGCCCATCACCGACTTCTGTGCTTGCCCCTTGCGAGCGAACTGGGTGGCGTGCTCCCGGAGGTGCTCGTTGTACATCCAGACGTCAGAGATCTCCTTCAGGCACATCCCACAGGCCCACAGCCCGGCTTTGTTCTTAGCATGCTTCTCCTTCAGGTGGTCCCTCAGTTGCTCCCGGGAGCTGAATTTGCGCTGGACGCACATGTAGCAGGTAGGTGGAGGAGAAGGGTTATGGGAGAGCTTGTGGAAGTCCAGCTCCCCTAACGTCAGGAACCATTGGAAGCAGACCTTGCATTTGTACTGCTTGTCTTTGGCCTTGATGGTTATCTCACCACGGTTTTTCCCCAACTTCCCATCTTCTAGCTTACTTCTGTGCCTGCTGTGCTGGCCCGGCTTCGACTTGAAACTCACAGGGCTGTCCTCCCCATGGCCAGGGACATCTTCGCAAGGGCTGAAGAAGCACACGTCCCTCATCTTCAGCTTTGCGTTCAGCATCTCGATGTCGATAGTATGAAACTCAGGAGAGTCTGAATCTTCACCAGCCTTTCCATCGTAGGGCTCCTCCACCGCGTCGGGCAGCTTGGAGCTTGCTTCTCTGAGGGAGTGCTCATCCTCGAGGTCAATCAGAGGCTCAAACATGTCCTCGGCAGAAAGGCTTTCTCCTTCCTTCTCCAGGCTTCCCCAGATGTTCAAGCTGGGGACGTTGTCTACTTGGCTGTTCTGGCACAGGAAGGTTAGCATGTTGTCTTCCAGGTCGATGTCCTCCTTCCCGTGGTCGGTCTTCTCACAGTCCAACCTCAGCGCGATGCTTTTAGATTCGCCGGGAGCGGCGTCTCCGCTCTGCGCCTTGCTGCCGTGACACATGTTCAACATCAAGGCATCATCGACGGAGATGGTTTCATACTCGCAAGGGTCCTCCCTGGTGACACAGAAGGAGCTGGTTTCGCTGAGGTCAGAAGCTAATCGGATGGTGAAGAGGTCGATGGCACCCGCTGGGCGGAGGTTGACCTCAGTGATGGGCTTGGGCTTCTTGCTGCGCTTCCCGTACACCCGCGTGCACTTTCTCCGGATGAACTGGTCGTCGCGGGGGAAGAGCTGGGAGAACGTGGAGTCATCATCAAACAAGCTCTGGAGGTCTGAGACGGCCGTGCTCTCCACGCCATGCTCCCTGCCCAGCGGCATGTCTGACTTTGCCCATTGCTTTGGTTCCTCAGGAGGAGGGCTGGTCCCCAGCACGGTCTGCAGAGCACCTTGTCCCAGAGCTTTTTGGGTGGTTTCTGATTCACACCTCTCTAGTGGTGCCACCTCTTCAGCAGGAGCCACAGGACCCTGTGGAGCACCATCCTGGTTCCCAGTGACACTGCCTGCTGCAGGACTGCCTTCTGTCCCAGCATCCACCTTCTCCATGCCATCAGCACTGCCATGTCGCTCTTTGCCTACCTTGTCTAATCCCTTCTCCACTTGCTTCACAAATCCACTAACCCACTTCTTGCAAGCCTGCATGTCCTCTTCATTTGGACCTTCCATGTCCCCAGGACAGGTAACCGTGCCTGTTACTGACGCCTTGCTGGCTTTCTCCTTTGAAGACACCATCCTGTCATCCAGGTCCTCTGCGAGCTCGGCTGCACAAGGGGACTGTTCAGCTTTTGAGGGTGCTGGGATGAGTCGGGCCTGTTTTGTTCCTCTGCAGAGATGCAATCACCTGACTCATGCAAGCCCTCCATGATCCTGGGCAGAGCAGAGCTGAGGGGAGCAGGAGAAGGACCTGCATTCTTCTCCAGCTCAGACGGACCACTGGGCTCATTGCTGCTGGGAAACCCCTTTGCTTTCCTTCGTCTCACTTTCCTGTTCAGCTTCTTTTCAGAATTATCTTTCACCTCTTCAGGAATTTTGGTCTGGCTCCTCCTGCCCTTCTCTCCCTTTTTGGCTTGCTGTCCCAGGTCCAGCTTCTCAGCTGTCACCTCACCTACTCCCCTTGTCTCCGAGCGCAGCCCCTTTGGCTTCATCTCCCTCTGCAGAACACGTGTGTGGTGCAGCTCCTGGGACATCTCAAAGGAGATCACGCTGAGGTCACTGAGCACTCTGCTGACCACTTCCTGCATCTGAGAGCTGGGCTCTTTCTCCAGGTCGGGGCATGTTTTCTTGGGGATGGGGTCAGCGTTGGTGGTGGGCATCTGCGAGCTGCAGGTTTTCTCTTTGGCTGAAGTCTTCAGGCTCCTCCTGGGCACCTTTTGCGCTGCTTTCGATGTCCTGTCTGCAGGGATCAAAGTGGCCCTGGGAGTCTTGCTGGGCTGTGGTAGGCTGCTGTTCTTCACCTGGTGCTTGACAGCTTTGTGCCTGGTCAGGCCAGGCTTGGACCGGAAAGAAGCTGAACAGATGTCACAGGTCACTGGAAGCGCATTTGGCTTCTTTTCATTGGGAATTTCATTTTGGGAAGCTTTTGGAGTACTGCTACATGTGCTGCTCTCTCCTTGGCTCATAGTGCTTGACATGAAACTCCCAGATTCTCCAGCCCCATGGCTCTTGGCATTCTCCCCTTCTAAACCCTTTCTTCCACTCTCCATGGTTTTGGAAAGATCAAATCTCACCTCTGCTGCCTCTGAAAACTCACAGCCCTTTAATTCATCAGGGCCAAGATCTCCAGTCTGTGTAAGACCTCTACTGACAGCAGCTGCTGCCTGTTGAACCACAAAACCATCAGACAAAGACTCTGGTTCACTTTGATGCTTATTTCCATCATCTGAGCAGTTTTCAAGCTGGTTCTCTTGGTTCAGCTTTACCTCTCTTTCTCCAACTGGCAGAAGGTCCATCATGGGCTGGATTGGGTAATCTTGGGCTTCTGGAGGAATGGAGTCAACGACCGTATTTGTGACAGTGCCTGCTTGGGTTTCTTGAGAATGAGAACCTGACAGCACAGCACCAGTGCTTTCAGGAAGCTCTTGCCCACCACCCTTTTGGTTGAAAGGTGGTGAGCAGGGAAGTGAGCAGTCCTTCTTGTGTGGCTTCTGGGAACTATCCATCTCCAGGTCAGAGCCCACCGGACCATCACCGTGCAGCAGAGCGCAGGGTTTCGTGGTCCCTTCTCTTTCAGGTGGTCCGTACTGACCCAAAACACCATCAGGAAGGTGATGGTGACTGTCCTTGACCACCTCCATTGGGGCAGCCCTGCAGTGATGAAGCAAGGGAGGAAAGGTGGGTGTCCTTTTCCATGCCCCTTGCTCTACTGGGCCCACGGTGGGGTGATGGACGGGATGGCAGTTGGCCTCGGGAGGACAGCTCTTCATGATGAAGGAACTCGATGTGTTGAGCATGTCGTATTTCTTCTCATCTGAGGCCTGAGTGCTGAAGCCAGGGACCTCTCCTCGCTCGGCCCCACTGCTTTGCAAGCATTTGGGGTGAGAAAAATCAGTCGGCAAGGGCAAACTGTCTGGAGGTTCAGCCATGTAATGACAGCCATTGAGGGGCTTCATGCTGTTTCCTTCTCTGGGAACCTCTGCACTGACCGCACTGGCTTTCCTCTCTGGCGCCAAGTGATGATCCTGGTGGAGATCCTCCTTGGAGGGACTGGGGGGACTGGTGGGACTCCCAGGAGCACTATGCAAGGGCTGTACCCCCTGCCCCACCTGCCTCCTCTCCAGCCTCTCCCCGGCTGCGCTGCCCACTGCTTCTTTCTCGAACAAACTGCAGCTTAACCGGGATTGGTCGTGGTTGCCAAACACCGAGGTTGCGTTGTTGTTATCTCGCTCTTGCTCCTCCACGAGCTGATCAGCTTTCCTCCTCTGCCCTGGCAGCGGGGTCACCGCTGTGTTTGTGAGTGGTGAGAGGTCATTACGCTCTTGGGAAACACCATCTGCAGGGATATTAATGTCATCCGGCTCCATTTCTAACCGCTGCGGCTCCGTTACGTTATTTGGCAGCTCTGGCTTCCCAAGTGTGGGTTGTTTTGTGTGGTAGGAGCCCAACACACCAAGAGATTCCAGCTGCTCATGTCCACCAGAGAAAACCACAACCTCTTTTGCTGGGGCACCAATATTTTCTGTGTTGCCTCTAACGGAGATGTTCCCTTCCCCTTGGGCAGGGCAGTATGTCTGATTTCCCCCTTCCAAGGCACTGCTGCTCTCCTCCTTCTGCTCTGGCTGGAGAAGGGAGGTGGTAGAGGGGTGGCTGGGAGGAAGCAGCATGGGGAAGCATGGCATCAATAGTTCTTCCTCGTTGCTCTTCACTGTTCGGGCAACAAAGAGCTGGAGCTGCTGCAGAGGGTTGGCAGATGTCTCCTGGGATGCCACTATCTGTTCAGAGCCACAGTTGCTCTCTTTGGGCAGACTCAGCATCTTGAACAGCAGCACTTTTTGCTTGGTGCCTTTGTCACTGGGTCCAGGGGCTGGATAGGCAGTGGGGCTCTTCTTCTCCCCCATTTCTTCCGTCAATACAGACCCACCACTGTCGCCTTTGAGGTCCACAGCACTTTTCACCATTTTGGGTGACTCGGGCTTGCTTAAGGGTCTGTCTTCTGTATCTGGGACCTCTTTGATTTGAGGTGAGAAAGCGAGATCCAAGGCTGGGGTGGGACCCTGCTGAAAGCCAAATTCGGGTTTAGGGTTTGGATGATGGGTATCAAACTTCTCCAGCTCTGCAGCATCAGCAAAGCTTTCATCCACTTTCCTTGGCACCGAGAAGCTCTCGGCACCGTGCTGGTGTGGCAGGGATGGCAAGGGCTCTTTGGTCACTTCTGCTGCCTCCAGGGTCTTGGGGAACATGGACTCGGTGACAAGAGGGGGGCTTTTTGTCATGGGGTCTGCATAGACAGGAGCCTTTGTTTGGTCTGGCATGTGTGAGCCAGGTAGACTTTTGGAGGAAGATGCACTTTCTATCTTTCCAAGGTCTCTTTCCTCAGCAGCTGCAGTTTCCTGGAGCTGCTTGCTGCTGTCCTTGGAGCAGAAATGGTCCGTGGTGAGCGAGGCTGGCGTGCAAATCCCTACCTCCAACGAGCCCAGCTCCACTGGGCAGGGCCAGGGCTCCCTGGGTCTCTCGTAGTCCCCACGGGTGCTCCCAACAGCTGGCTTCTCACCTCCCAACCTCTCCCTGCCACAGAGGCTTGAACCACCCAGCTCATCTCCCAAAAACAGTCCTTTCTCACGGCCTGTCTCCTGCTCGACCGGCAGCGGTGGGAACTGCTCAGCTGCCGGTCCTCGCAGGTGGGCAGCAACGTGTTGCTCGGGTTTCTGAAGGGCAACGGGTGCCTCAGTATCCAACTTGCTGGTTTGCAGTTGGCTTTCCAACTCTGTGACCAGTCGCTTGATCTCCAGCTCATCATCTGACATATTGTTCATGAAAGTCACGTTGTAATCTGTTATCCTGTCCGGCAGTGACAGTTGGCTGGTGGGGACAGGTCCTTCCTCAGGGAATTTCTTGGCTAGTGGCTTCTCCACTGAAAGGCTGTGGAACTGAGTCATGTCTTCTGGCAGCATCGGAGCCACCTCCTCCATAAGGGACCAGTCTTTCTCCGGCATGAATGGTGGATATGATTGCTCAAAGGGCAGTGGCTTGCTGGGAGGATTGCCAGGGCAGGTGAACGTTGTCACATAACCATCCTTGCTTGTCGACACGCTCTCGTACAGAGGTGGATCGAACTCGGTGACGGGAAGCTCTCCAAATATTGAAGAGGAATCAAAGCTGAGAGGGGAGGAGACCTTTCCCTGTGACGTTTCTGTGGTGTAAGGGGAGATGCTGGCATGCTTCTGCTCAAAGGAGCCGGTGTTGATGTCATCCCGGCATAAGTACATGTCATCCATGTGCGAGGAGCCCAAGGCTGGGGGCTTTGCGAAGAGGTTGTCATCATAGTGACCAGGAAGGCCTTTGGGATCAAAGAACGTGTTGTTGCTGCTGACGTATGGATCGGGCGCCTTGGCGGTGAGCATCATCCCCACTGCATCCCCCCCGTACGGAGTGACTGGTGTGGGATAGTCCTTCTGACTGTCACAGAGCCCGTGTGCCTTCAAGTATTTGATGCCTGCTTCTGAGTAGGCAGCGCTCACGTTGCCAGGACCAGCTTCATTACCGCTGTGGGATGGAGCAATCAGCTCTTCTGTGTGGTACTTCATCGTGTCTCCTGCAAAAGGGGCAAGCTGATGCCTCTGGTTGACCATGGTGAGACTGGATGCATCTTGAGCCTCCAGGATGGGTTCTCCTGCCTCAACCGTGTGCTTTGCTGCTCCTTTGGGGTCTTCTGCCCCCTCTTTACAGAAGACCCTGATAGGGCTCCTGCCCGAGACAGCTGTGCTGGGCAGCTGCCTTTCCTGGGGTTGTGGTAAGGGCTCCTCCTTTGCACAGTCCATCACAGCAGCATCTGGTTCAGCACTTGGACGGGTCCTGGAGCTTGCCACCAAAGGTTTGGCTGAGCAGAACTGCCTGCTCCCCCTGGGAAGGTCCTCTTTGCTCTTCTGGCTCTTTTTTGGGCTCCTGTCCTCAGGAAGACTGAGCGGTATCCTTGGCACACGCGCCGGACTGCCCGAGCGCCTCCTCCTCTGCATGCCTCCCTTCTCACTGCTTGAACCAGCCCCATCAGTGTGGGGCAGGACACTGCCCATCTTGCTGGGCATGCTCTCACTGTGGTTGCTGCCAGTAGATGACTGGCTGCTCCGTCTTCGGACTCTGGTGGCACAATCCTCTCTCTCACCATCCACCTGGCTCGGCACCCCTCTGTGCTCCCGTGTCTCCCTTTTCTGACTGTTCCTTTGCCGGCTGTAGCTCCACACTGGATCTTTCTCCTTGGCTCTCTCACTCTTCCCTGGGCATTTCTTGCTAAAGCCATACTTGGTCCTCCCAACGAACCCTGTGCCTTGCTTCTTCCGCCCACGGAGCTTCCTACACTCTGCCCCTTCGTTGTCTGAGTCGGAGACATAGTCATACTCCCGAAACCTTCCCTCCTTGGCAGCTGGCATCAGCCTCTCAGCAGCCTCGGGGAGCTGTGCCTGCTTGCTGCTCTTCACCTGCAGTTTGTGGAGCTTGTTCTTCTGCTGAACAATCTTGTGAATGAGCTCCTTGCTCCACGTCCCACTTCGGGGCTTCCGCTTCTTCATCTCCTTCATGGAAAACCGGGGTGGTTTGGAGCTCTTGGTGGCAATGCCTGGCCCCACATCGCTTTTCGTTGGAGGCTCCTGGCTGAGCTTCTTGGGATGCTTTTGGCTGGAGGTGGACTTGGAGGAGGTTGTGGCTGGTGGGATGCTGTTCTTCCTGCCTGCTTGCAGTCTGGCCACCCTCTCTGTTCCTGCTGCCTCGGGGTCTGGCTCCTGGGCTGCCAACCTCCGTGCTGCCCTCCCTTTGTGAAGGTAGTGCTTTCCTGATCCTCTCTTTGCCTGCTCCTCACCTGGGTGGCCATCCTCAAAAAAGAATCAGCCTTGAGCTGGCCTGCTGCCTTCTCCTCCACTGCTGCCTGCTTTGATTTGCTCTCTGAGGCCAGGGCTTCCTTTGCCTTGTGGGACATCCCACCCCCGGCTGCCTTCACACCAGTCAGCTCCTCATCAGCAAACACATCTATGAAGCTGCTGTCGATCTCTGGGTTATCTGACTGGTACCCCAGGCCGTTGAGGGCTTCAGTAATCAGGCTGTCCAGCTTGGCATCATCGATGTCCAGGTCTGAGGCAGTGAGCGGCAGGGAGCTGGCGGCAAGGCCGTTGAAGAGGCCACCCTTCAGAGCATCTTCCTTGCCCTCACTTTTGCTCTCCCCATCCAGCAAGAAGTCATCACTCTTGTTTAATGCCAACAAATGTGTCTGGGGGTCTGGAGAGAGCCCCAGGCTGGGGGGCTTGTGGGGCTCAGGGGAGAGTGCTTTCTGCCCCTCGGCTGCCCGGGGAGCATCCTTGCCCTCACCCTGGGGAGCAGGATGGGAGGTGCAGAACTGGCGGTGCTGAAGGAAGGAGGAGAGGTTGCTGTAGTTCTGGTCGCACTGCTTGCAGGTCAGGAGCACGTCCAGCTGGTCCAGGCTGGCACTGCTGAGTGAGTTGGCCAGCAAGTGATGGGAGGAGTATGGAGGTGGAGGCTGCTCACCGTCCAGCCCATCCGAGCATCCTTTGGCCACATCCACACTGGGTTTGTGGAAGGGGCTTGCTGGGGTGCATTTCAGGAGGTTGTCATCTTTCAGGGCATCAGGAGGGAAGTGGAAGGACTTGACCGAGTCTGGGGGATGGTAATGAAGTGAGCTGGAGCTCAGGACGTCAGAGGGGTGGAAGGTTTTATTGCCATCCTTGGGATGGCAGGGATGCTGGAAGAAGGGAGAGGGGGTCAGAGCTCCAGACATCTGGCTGTCTTCAAAGCTGGGGTTAAGCGGGCTGCTGGACATGGGGGAAAGTGATGAGCAGGTGCTGCTGCAGGTGGGGTTGGGGACAGGGGACGGCAGCGGGGACTCGCAAGGGGAGGCAGCCACCAAGGCTGAGGGTGGCAGGACCAGCGCTGAGCCTGACGAGCTCCTGGAGGGAGGAGGAGGAGGACCTGTTTGACCCACGCTGTAGAAAAGGGCTTTGCTTCTCGAATCGCAGATGGGAGACCCTGGCTCCTTTCCACTTTCAAAAGAGAAAGCACCTGTTGAGTTGGGGTCTCCCCTCTGGACCCCGAGGCTCTCTCCTGGCAAGAGCTTTTTGCTGTGATACCCTGGAGAGTTATTTACAGGGGACCCTTTCTGGCCTTTCCCGCTCCCCTGCCACTCTGATGTTCCCAGGGGGAAGGGGAGCTTCTGGCTGGTGATCTGTCTCGACAGCTCCAGCCTGTTTTGACCGGGCATTGCAGCAGTGATGTGTATTTGCTGCCAAGGCATCCTGGAATTTTTCTGCCTGTGCTGCCTCTGCTCGGGGCCAGACTGGCACTCAAATGAGAACTGGTTTCCAACAGGGTTTGAATAAGGTGCTGAATTCTGGTCCATGGGAGAAAACGCCTTAGTGGCACCTTCCCAAGCTTGCACAAGCCTGGGGTGGGTGGGTGCCGTAGTGGGAATGCTTGTCTCAAAAGGCACGGATCCTGCGCTGGTGCTGCCCGAGGGGGAACTGCAATAGGCTTTGCTCAGAAAGTGCACTTGGGAGAGAGAGTTTGGTGGCATGTTCCTTCTCAGAGGGCTGCTCTGGACCAGCAGCCGTGGGCCGGGGACATTATCTTTTGCTGAGGCTTGCCTCCTCCCGACTGGCTTTGGCATACTGGGTGAGTGTAAACTAGATGGGAAAACAGCTTGGTTTTCTTGGAAAGTGCTTGGGTTTTGGTCGATAGCACCAGATGATGGGAGAGCACCATTGGGGTCGGCGGGATGCTCGCTCCTGCCCTTGCAGCACGGCAACGGGCCGTGGTGTGGGGCCGGCGGTGGGTGCAGGAACGGTGGTGGCGGTGCAGGCAAGCCATACAGCCTGCCCTCTGGGGACACGGTCTCATAGGAGCCACCACCACCGCCGCTCAGTGCCTCCTCTTGCCACTCTCTGGAGGAGGAGTGGAAGGTGAAGGTGCCGGGAGCCAGCTGGCCGGTGGCCAGCCCCATGTCCAGGTAGTCCTGGCTCCCCGCATCGCTGCAGTACGGCTCCTTCCCCGGGTTGTGCAGCAGCTGGAAGGGGTATTGGCATGGCAAAACCCCCAGACCATGGGCACCAGCTTTGCCGCCCTCGGGGAAAGAGTTGGGCTTCTGCACCGAGATCCCATAGCTAGCACCGGCAAAACTCTTCTCCGGGGAAGGCCAGGAGTCGGCCCCATTTGCCTGAAACTCTAAATAATGTAGCTGCCCATTGGTGCTGGGGCTCTTGAGGGGGATGCCGGTGGCGGGGGGCTGCCCTTTGGGGCCATGGCGGGGAGCAGGCTGTGAGGTATAGTTGGCGGAGGTACGGCTGACGGCAGCATCAGGGAAGCAGCGGCTGAAGCCGATGTCTTCTTGCTGGAGATCGGTCTCATGCTGGGGGATGCTGGGCATGTGGAAGCGGTAGCTGCCGGCTACGGGGCCGTGATTCACCTCTGGCTTCTTCGGGGGGGTCACCTTCTGCTGTGGGTAGGCAATGCCGATGGTGGGGTTTGGCCGGGTGCTGGTGATGCTGAGCCGGTACAGCTGATGGTTACCCCGTTCGCCCTTCCCCGAGCGCCGGCTGCGCTCACGGACTCGACCCTTCCCAGGGGGGACTGGGGGCTGCCCTTGACCTCTCCCCAGGTGCTGTCATTGCCAAACTTGGGTTTGTGGTGGAGGGACTTGAAGTCGATCTTCCCCGCTTGCTGCGGCCGGATCACGGCTTCCCGCTGGCTGTGGGGCTCCTTGTCCTTGGGGGTGGGGAAGGGGGACGTGCCCTCCCCGCCGAGCACCTTCCCATCCTTTTCCCCACAGCCTTCAAAGCCAAAGTCCTTGTCGGGGTCTTTGTGGCCAGCCTCAGTATCGCCAATGGTGTAAACATGCTGGGTCTCTCCAGTCATGATACCGAGGTTGGGGGGGTGGGGGGTCAAGGCTAGAAAGCCCCGTTTTCCTGTCCCACTGTGAGCTGCCGTCCCTCTGTCATGGGCATGGTCCTCTGCTGATGGGCACCGGGGTGGTGTGAGGGGCAGTGGCTCCCCGGGGCCAGTGTGGCGTGGGGTCCCGAGCACTGGCGGGGCTCTGCTGCATCCTTTCAGACCTGGAGAGGAGAGAAGAGAGAAAGGGTGGTTGTCAGCTTGGGAGACAGAGGGGTCTGCAAAGGGAGGAGAGGCATTTTGGTCCCTTGATGCTGTGTTGGGGAGGTGGACGGAGGAAGAAACAGTGCAACCTCCCGCCCCCAAGCATCACCGGGGTGAAGCCCTCCAGCGTTTGGTTCTTCAAAGGATGCTCCGAGCATTTCACCTTTGGCAAAAATGCTGAGGGATGCACTTGTTTCCTCCCAGGGAAGCTATTTCTGGGTTACTTCTGAGCAACATAAGCAGAAAAAAGATGACAGAAGAGCTCCACCTACGGATTAGCAGGAAGGCCTGTCGGGAGAGGCATCCTGAGCAGGACTCTCCTGTCCCATTATCTCCATACCCCCCACCCCCCACCGTCTCCCCATATCCCTGCGTCCTTGTGCTCCTGCTCCCATGGATAGACACATGACAAGATTGGGATGTGCAGTGAAAAGCTGTCGCTCCACCTCGATTCCCCTCACCCTCATCCCTTCGACCCCACTGCCCCTCCACCAACCCATCGCTCTGAAACCCCTGGAGAAAGGACCTGAGGTCCTGCTGCCCCTGCCTTTAGCACCACCCCTTGCAATTTTAGATGCTGTGACGTAGGTGAAAAGAATAAAAGCCAAGTCCCAAATCCACCAGCTGATTTCAGGACCTCGGGGCATTAGACATGGAGAACAATCCCAGCCTTCTAAAAGGTGCCACCAGGAAGGATTTCAGCCTCAGACATGAGGTTATATTAAAAAGAAGAGCAAACCCCTCTTTAAAAGAGTCTCTTAAAAAAGTCCACTGGAACCACAAAGAGTTTCCTTTGCTAGAAATGCCTCTTTCCTGTCTACTGCAGGGGCAAAGGTACATGCTGCTGGGAGCCAGAGAGGGGGTGACCTGGCTGCAAATTCACACTGAATTCAGTTTATTGCTGCTCTCAGGGTCTGCAGCCTCGCCAGCCCTACCAGCAGCGACCCAAGCAGAGAAACGAGGAGAAAGGGGATGCCCTGCATCTATCTGGGGTCTCCTCAGTGTGCACAGCTCACCTCTTGGGTCACATTTGATGCTCTGTGAGTGCACAAGAGGTGGGGTGAGCACCCAGTGCTCTGCGATGCCGCTGTGGCACTTCTGCATCAGTATTTCTGTGTGTATGGAGGGACAGCTGCATCCCCACTGCTCCACCTGCACAGACGCTGTGAGACCTTGTAGGGAGGGGAAGGCAGCTCGGGGATGTGAAAGGGGAGGGTTCTCCCTGGGGTCCCCTCTCTGAATCAAGCTGCCAGGCTCCAATTCCTCCACAATTTCACACCCTGCTAAGTGAAATGAATCCTGGGCTGATATGGCCGAACCCTATCGTGCTTGACCCCCACACCCCGGCCAAAGCTCAAGCGTGGCCCTTTGGAACACAAGGGTTTTGCTTGCAAAACAACGCACCCTCGTGCCACTTCCAGCCAGGGCTGCGGGGCCTGTGTGTTGCTGTTTAAATTTGCAAAGGCTCCTTGCCAAGATAAAATACCCAAGGCCAGTGCTCACTGCGTTATCACAGCTAGGCTCTTTCAGCCACATAAAGGAGGCCTTTTCTGTTTCTTTTTCGTTTTTTTTTTTTTTTAGGGAAAGGCTCAATAGTGCACCCAGGAAGCTGCAGGCCTTGCGCGGCCTAGGCTGGAGTTTGCTGGTGCATTAAGCCCTGAGTGCCAGGGAAACGAACACTGCACTCCCTGCACTGGCAGAGCAATGGAGACAGGGAATCATAGACTGGTCTGGGTTGGAAGGGACCCCAAGGGTCACAGAGCTCCAACCCCCTGACACAGGCAGGGACACCAACCTCCAGGCCTGGAGCTACACAAGGTTGCCCAGGGCCCCAGCCAACCTGGCCTTCAACACCCCCAGGGACAGGGCACCCACCCCCTCTCTGGGCAGCCCCTGCCAGCCCCTCCCCACTCTCTCTGCAAAGAGCTTCCCCCTAATATCCAATTTAAACCTTCCCTCCTCCAGCTTCACTCCATCCCCTTGTCCTGCCAGTCTCTGCCCTTTTGAAAAGCTGATTCCCCTCCTGTTCCTCTGCTCCCTTCAGGGACTGGCAGGCTGCAGTGAGGTCCCCCCACAGCCTTCTCTTCTCTTCTCCAGGCTGACCCAGCCCAGCTCCCTCAGCCTCTCTCCAGAGGGGAGCTGCTCCAGCCCTCTGAGCATCTCCATGGCTCCTCTGACCCCTCTCCAACAGCCCCACATCTCTCTTGTCCAGGGGCCCCAGCTCTGGACACAGGACTCCAGCTGGGGCCTCAGGAGGGCAAAGCAGAGAGGGACAATCCCCTCCCTGTCCCTGCTGCCACCCTATTCTGATGGAGCCCAGGATCCCATTGCCCTTCCCAGCTGCAAGAGCACACTGCTGGAGGAAGGCAGAGCGTGCAGGACTGTCCCACCACTGAAGGGCATCCGTGTACCATGATGGGATGGCAGAGCCCGGGCAGGAGATGGGCACAGGTTTATCCCACGCAAACAACAGATGGAGCAGGGGGATGAGGGCACAGTGCAAGTTAGGGTTTAATTCCCCAAAAACCCAGGTGCTTGTCTCTACCCTGGGGTTTGGGGGTGTCCCCCGTGCCCGTGTTGGGGTCCTTCCCACTGGCTGCAAACCCAGCAGTGGGGTGCACTGGCTCAGCAGCCTGGGGAGCAGCGCGGTGCAGAAATCCAGGGCCTCTTGGTGAGGCTCAGCCAGCACTGCTGCTGATGGGGTGCTCGATAAGGAGGGCTGGGTGCACTGATTTAAAGCGATATTCCCCAGGCAGCTGCCTGCATCCATCACCAGAGGGTTTACAGATCCAGCCCAACCACAGCTTGCCCTTCGCGGGATGGGAAACCCTGAATAAAAAGAAAATAGAAAAGGCAATTTCATCTTCTTTCTATTCCTCCCCTCACCCTCCCACACTCTCAGCCTGCTCCTTAACCTGTTCCCAGGACCAGGCTCCTCTTCGCATTACTGCTGGCATCGCATCTTGGGATCCTTTATGTTTCAGCTCTTGGAAGAGGAGGTGGGATGGGAGCAAAGAAAGGTTCTGCTTTATAAAAAACCATGGGCTGTTAATTAACAGCCTGCCTCGCTGCAGGGAAAACTCTTTCCACCTGTGATCGTGTGCTGGGTGCTCAGCCCTTTCTCCCATCCCCAGAGCTGATGTTGGGGCCACCTGCAGCCCCACTGGAGCTTAGGGACATGGGGACAAGCCAAGCAGTGACAGCAGGAGCCTGGCTGGCAAGGCAGAGCCCAGCCTGCCACTGTGTGGGGCAGGTCCCATCCTGCCAGGAGCCCCAACATGCCAGGCAGGTTGTGATTCACCACCCCGGCTCTTCAGCACCTGGAGCCAAGTGGCTCAACTCCTTGCACCCCAAAAGCCAGTTGCACTCAAGGGACAGAGACAAGGGTCCCCTGGGGCTGCCTGTGCTCCCCATCCCTTTTGCACTTCTTCCTGCAGACACACATGTCCCAGGGTGCTGTGTCACCCCCAGCCCGATGGGGCTGTGAATCCCACCAGGAGGATGCTGAAGCTTCGCATCTCAGCTGGGACACCACATGGGGACCACACCGTGATGAGGGAGGGGAGCAGGGAGAGCATCATCTGGTGAAGCATCTCTGAAGGAAACGAAATGATTGTCAAACAGCAAAAAGACCCCCCAAAACCAAAGCACCCCAACACCCAACAAGAAACCCCATCATCTGCTGCAGCAAAGCACAAAGGAAGAGCTGAGACAGCAGAGAGGCAGGTTCAGCCCCACTGCCCGGCACCTGCCTGGGTTCAGGGGAGCATTGCTCTGGGTAGAAGGAAAAAACCCTCCTTCCCCATGGCAGGGAGCGGAGGGATGGCCTCGCTGGGGGACTTGGGAGAGCTGGGTTCAGCGCTCAGCTCGGCCTCTCCCTTGCATGACCTTGGGTGAGTCGGTTAATCAGGGTGACTCAGCCCTCCATCTGTAAATCAAGCCTGATAATGCTTCCCCGGGTCTATCTGCTCTTTGTATCGTCTATCGAGATTAGCAAGGCAGGGACTGTTCTCCTCACATGTGCAGTGCCCAGGCCAGGCGATGGGGCTGGGAGATGTTCTGGGCTGGGGGAAGAAAAAGGAGCTCTGGTTTCAGGTAGGGGTCCTAAGGCTGTGGGTCTAAGTAGGGGGAGAGGTCACAGGCTGCTTCTGCAAGGAGAATAAACAACCATCCCAGGATGGGGCTGCTCTTATCTGGGTGGGTATCGTGGCTGGAGGCACTGCGGTTTTGGCAACGGCGGCTCAGAGACGGGTGTGGGGGTGGGTGGAAGGAGAGGAAAAAACCCCAAAAAGAGTAGAATAAAACCAAGAAATCAGTTGGGTGGCATCACCCAGGCAAAAGGCTCTTAGCTGCGGCTGGTGGGAGGGACATGGGGGACAGGGGGCACATAGGGGCCCCAAAATGAAACCCCTTAGCTCCACGAGACGTGGGGAGGGGGTGACTCTGAATACACTTTGGGCTTTCAGTCCTCAAAATGGGGTGTTTAACCACTGCTTAAAGGTTTTACACCTGACCCAGGTGGGTCCCCCTAACTCTGGCACGGCTGGGGCTCCGAAAAATCCTGTCAGGCCCCTTCTCAAAGCGCTGGCACCTCTTTAAACATCCTTCTTCTCACAGCCAGGGTGCTGTGGGGCCAGAAAAGCAAGCGGGGAGGGAGGTCTCTGAGCATCCCCACAGCCAGGGTTTGAGGAAGGAGGAAGGAGCAGGGCGGGGGGTCAGGGGCATTCCCTGAGTTGGGCTCCCAAAAATAGCATCTGACCCTGTGCTGTCAGCTGGTCCGTACCTTGGCACCCTCGGCTGCTTGGCTACTGCTGGGACTCGCTGTCACCTCCCAGGAAATCTGGGTTTCTTGGCTGCAAAGGAGAGAGAAAAGTATGTCAGGAATCTGTGTCTGGCTGGGCTGCCGGCACCGCGGTGTGTGGGGATCACTCAGCTGCCCAAAGGAAGGGTTTCCATCCCAAAAACGCCCTGTCATGGGCACCCCCAGCTAGCTCACCCTTGGGTGGGTGGTTTAGCCAGGGTGTGGGGTCATAGGGTGCTGTGAGAGTGGGGAAACTGAGGCATGGAGGGAGATGGAGGCTTGCCTTGCCCCTCCCTGCATCCCAGCTCCATCTCCTGTATCCTGGCCACAGCCTCTGCCTGTCAGGGTCCTGTGGACCTGAAGCCTCACAGGGGCTCAGTGCCACCTTGGTCAGGATGTGGCCCTGAGATGCAGGAAATGGCTTTGCTGGAATGAGGAGGAGGATGAGGAGTAAGGGGAGGCCGAGCACAATCAAAACCCAAATCACAGCCCTGGGTGCCAGTGAGACCTGATCCTGCACCCAGTGATGAGCCCAGGTCCCACCCTAAAGCCATCCCCCATCCACAGTGCCACTCCCATCCATGTGGAGACGTGCCAGTCCCGGTGATGCCCAGCCCTGAGCAGGCAGGTGGTGAGGAGAAGAGGGTCTCCATCACATACCATGCTGGATCCAGCCACGCTCCTGCAACAGCACCTTGGGAGTGAGTTGGGAAAAGAGTGATTTTTGCCAAGTTAGGGAAAAAGAAGGGATTTTAAGGGATTGCCATGCCTTCCCTGCCAGCCCCAGATCCAGCCTGGAGTTACCCCATGGTTCGCTGCGCCCCAAGAGTGTGTGGGTCACGTCCAGACACATCAAACCCTGTCCTGACATTGATAAATATTAATAATCAAATAGAAAACTAGGATGAGGGGGTCTGGTGCCTGCCCACAGCGGGTGGGAGCATCTCAAGAGGAGGGCTGTGACACCTCCCAGTCCCTGCTTGTCCCTGAGGAGGGAGGCTGGGATGGGGACCAGGACCAGAGGCTTTTTCTGAGAAAGGCTGGAGGGAGACTGGAGCATCCCTTGGGCAGAAACCTCGGTGGGAAGGACCCAACAGCTTGAAAAGGACCTGGGGGTTCTGGGAAAGGTGCTGGGGGCATGGACACACACTCCTGGAAGGTCTGGTCTGGCTGTGTTGGGGCAAGGAGTGTGGTGAGAAGTTGTTTCCAGCAGGTTTTTCTGGCCCAAGGAGAATTTGGAAGGTCATTCAGAAAGTTTGTTTCTCACTCACAATGATCCCAAATTGATTTGCTGGATCAGAGCAGGTTTAGGATTTCCAAGCTGGTGGGAATCCAACTTTCTCTTGGGATCTGGATTTGGCACGCAGTCCTACTCCTTCCTCAGCTGATGATGCACAAGAGTGGAGGAGGGCAGGTCCCTGGGCGGGCAGGGCTGAGCCTGGCAGCTCCCTCAGCACCCCATGAGTGAGATGTGGGGGTGTTGCAAGCCGGCGTCTCGGCGCCGTGCCCGGGGTCCCTCCCCAATCTTCGCGCCGCCCGACCCGGAGGCGCTGGGGGAGGAGGTTGCACGTCTGGGATGCTCCACAGACAGAGAGGAGGTGGATGAGGTGGGAGGAGAAGAGGAGAAGACACAGGGTACGGCTGGAGGTCACCCCAATGCCTGGGTGGAAAGGGATGGATGGATCAGAGCGGTGACCTGGGAAAGCAAATCCTGCGATTCCGTAGCTGGGTGGTCGTGGGAGCTGGGTGTCACCTATGACCACTCGCTCTAGTCCCACCCTAAGCTGCAGCCAACTGCATCCGAGAGTTTTCCAAGGGAAAGGAGATGGCTGGTGAGGCTGTCCCCAGCTTCCCATCCATCACAAAGCGGGAAAAGGCAACTGGAATGCGCTGAGCTGCACTGGGAGCTGCTGGGGGAATAGGGATGAGTTGGAGCGAGGTCAGGACCAGCTCTCAAATTGTGTGTGTCCCCCCAAACAAGGGGCTGGACTGCCTCTGGTGCGTTTTGGCACAGGCAAGCAGAGCCCTTCAAAGCATCCCCTTCCCTAAAAAAACCCAGAGGCATCAGACATCTGAGACCTCCTCCCTTCCTGCTCCCTGAGCCCCCCGGGACCATGAGGGGTTTAATCTCCTGGGGGATTCAGCAGAGGGGCTGGGCCTGAAGCAGCATCTTTATGGAGCCATAATAAAGAATGACTTATTTTGACATTTTATTTAAGAAATATTAATCTTTCACTTTTTCCTTCTAAATGCTCCTGTTTGCTGAGGAACTATCTGTTACCTAAGTGCTCTGATAAATCTTCTAAGGTAAAATTACATGTTAGATGCTGCCAGAAGGGTACATTTAAGAATACTTCCTAAATTATCTACTGCATTAATCTTAATTACTTGGGGAAAAGTAGAGTCTGGCATTAGGGTGAACTAAATTGAACGGGTGTTTGTTTGTCTTTATCATATCACATATTTGAGATCATTTAACAGGACGCAGATAAAAGGCGTGTGGGGCAGCGAGGGACAGAGCAGCTGCCTGATGAAAAGGATGGCTCTGGGTGACAAAGTGCAGGCAGGAGGGGACTGCAGGCACCCCTGGGGTCCCCTGATGTGGAGCAGGGGCGGTACCCGGCAAAAGAAAGTTGAAATAAATGAAATAATGAACTCCCTGGATAAAAGTTGGGGGGATTAAAGCAGAAGATTGGGAGGATAAAAGCAGGATGCTGGGGGAGGAGATGGGGTCTGGGTACCAGTGCATCACCCTGCGGGCGCCACGGCAACCAGCCTGCGTCCTGCCAAGGTACAATGGGACAGAGTGGGATTGACTACAGCCCATCCTCAAGTTTTTAACTGAAATTTGGCTGCTGTCTGGCTCATGTGGAGGAGCCCAGAGCACCCGAGTGGGCCCCGTCTCCCTTCATTGAGACGAGAGCATCGCTCGGTGTTTCAAGGCACAGAAATGAAACGAAGCGTGGGATTAAGCGCTCTCTTTCATGGGGGCCTTGGAGGGGTATTAAATATTGCTGGGATGAAATCTTGCCATCTCCCCAGGTCTGCGTGACCTGGGCAGCTTCATTATCCAAGTGCAGTCAATTTGCATGAGCCAAACGGGAGGATTTTCCCTCTTGTTTTAAATTTAACAAAAAGCAATTTGTCCATCGACACCCCTGTGTGTGGGATGCTGGAGGGAGAAATGAGTCTGCTTGCTGTCAGAGATCATAGAATCAAAGTATCCCAGGATGGTCTGGGTTGGGAGGGACCCCAAGGGTCACAGAGCTCCAACCCCCTGACACAGGCAGGGACACCAACCTCCAGGCCTGGAGCTACACAAGGGTGCCCAGGGCCCCAGCCAACCTGGCCTTCAACACCCCCAGGGATGGGGCACCCACCCCCTCTCTGGGCAGCCTGTTCCAGCCCCTCACCACTCTCTCTGCAAAGAACTTCCCCCTAAGATCTCCTCTCCCCCTTCCCTCCTCCAGCTTCACTCCAGCCCCCTTGTCCTGCCATTATCTACCCTTTGAACAAGTTGATGCAGGTAAAGGATGGATCTGGGGGATGGGCAGCAGCACTGTGACTGTCCCCAGCGCCATCTGACCCCTCAGGCACAGCACACCAGCATCCCACATCACCATATCCCCTTTGCCCCACTTCCCTGAGGTACAGCCCCACTCTGCATTGCCCTCTTAGCCTCCAGTGACCCCCCTGCAAAAACAAAAAAGGAAGACAAAAGGGAGAAGCAAAAAAGCAGAAAGCCAGAGCAGTGACACCATCCCCAGGTCAGTCATCATGTTTCCTTCCTCCCGGCAGAGCCTGGGTCAGCTCCAAGCTGCCTTTCCCTTCGCTCCAGCTCCCAGCCCTGGTCAACTGGGGACAGGAAACCTGAGAGCCATGAGCACATCACTGGGATTTTCACCCGAGCCTCATTTAGCTTGTTGTCCTTTCAGCATCCTTCTCCTCCCCTTCGCTGGGCGGCGTGGCTGCTGGGGCGGTGATGGGGGTCTTGGGGTGGGGGAGATGGGACAGGGCAGATCAGAATCCATCCCACATTCATGTGGCCAGTTCTGCCTTTGGGCAGACACACACACTCATCTCTGAGTGAAATTAATTGCCTTGCCGCAATTAACACAGCCACAGACTTCAAATGAGGTTTTGCTGGATGCACGGCAGTGAGTGCAGGGATCCAGCCCTCACCCATTGGGGTCCCACGAGCCCTCCAGCTACAGGAGAACAAGCAGGGAAAGCCACTTCCCTGTGGGTCTCATCCCTCCTATATCTGCAGCACTGCCCAGCCAGGCCAGCTTTGGCGAGCCATTGTGGACAGACTGGGGCTGGTCTCTGTGAGAACAGCAAAGTCCTGTTATTCCTCCCCAAACTGCAGAGAAACCCCATTATTCCTCCCTGAACTGCAGCAAAATCCCATTATTCCTTCCCAAACTGCAGAGAAACCCCATTATACCTCCCCAAACTGCAGAGAAATCCCATTTTCCTCCCCGAACTGCAGCAAAATCCCATTATTCCTTCCCAAACTGCAGAGAAATCCCATTATTCCTCCCCAGACTGCTCTTCCCTAAAGGCTCAGTGGCTCTGAACACGCACACACAGCCAGGATTGGGCAGAGACAGCAGCATTTCATGCTGAGGCTCAGAACCACGAGCAGGATGAGGACCATGGGCAGCACAAGGAGCATCACCAGCAGCCCCAGTGTGGATGCTCTGAGAGCACCCACCAAGCCGGTCCTGATGGTCTCATCACCCCCTGTACATCTCACCAAGCAGGAGGGATGACCCTCAGTGGGAGCCCTTCCAAACCCATCCCTGGTCACACAGACCCCTCATCCCCCATCACCCACCCTGGCACCATCCTTGGTGGTACCCAAAGGCCACAGCAGCCAGCCCAGCCCAGAGAGCAGAGCTGCTCCCACCCAGCCTGAACTAGTTCCCCATGATCTGATAGGAGGAGACTCCTGCTAGATTTGGGAGCTTTTAAGCTGTCAACTTTCCTATAATTATTAGCAATGTTTTAAATAAGCTCTCTTCTGAAATTTGCTTCTGAAAGACAAGATTAATGAGCATTTCCTTTGGGGATTTATTGCACTGTTAATTATTCTCTTCCAGAAATTTGGTTCAGAATATTATCAGCTTTTTTTTTTTCAATTAAAAGTGATTATAATTTGCTCTGAATAAAAGAAAAGTGGATTTTTTTTTTAAAATAAAATTATAATATCCCCCTTTCCTGATTAAGTATAATAGTCAAGTGATGGAGATAAGAGTAGCCAGTGGCTCTGGCAGGCCACATCGTGCAGTCCCCCATCCCGCAGCATCTCCATCCCTGGTGGGGGTCCAGCTCTTGGGATGAAGGGATGCGCAGAGCCTGGCTTGCAATTTATGGAGATTTCCTGCAGAGGGAAGCAAAGGTGTCCGCAAGCAGCCGCCCGGCGCGACCGACTTGGGACCGGGGGGAGGGTTTGGGGAAGGGAAGAATGGGGATGGTGAGACCCGGCGATGCTGGTCCAGCATGTACCTCCTTCTAAATAATGTCTGGTTACAATTTTGGGGCGCAAGGTAGAGGCCGGGAGATGCTCCATTGGAGACCCATCTTGGCAGTGGGAAGGTGTTGGTACAAACAGTGGTTTCTGGTTTTCATTGAGAAAAAATGAGGGGTTGAAGGTAGGATAGCCCTGGAGGAGGGGGTCAGGCCCCCAAAACGCAGCACCAGTGCCCCAGCAGCTCCCCTGCCCTTTGCACCCCCCAGCAGACACTCCTCGTGTGGCTCCCAAATGCAAAACATTCAGAGAATGCCCTGAAAACACAACTGTGTCCTTGGTGGGGGCTGGATCTGGGCATGGGGGAGCAGCACCCCCCAGACTGCAACAAGAACCCGAGCCCATGTCTGCTGTGAGCTTGGTGCCAGCCCCTCACTGTCCCCCTGCAATCCCTGCTGCTTGGAAAGCAGACACAGTGTTGAGCCCAGATGCCCAGGTGAGTGGCACACATGGGTAGAGTGGGATCAGAGGAGCGTGCAGCCCATCCCAGCTCACCTTCCCTCTGCCAACCCCACCACAGCCAGCCAGACCTCCACCTCCAATCCCTCCTCATCCAGCCCCCAGGATCTGCTTTGCATCATCCCCTGTGAGCTCACGTGTGCACCAGCAACATCCCTGCTGCTCTCAGGAGTGATGCCAGCTCCATCCCCTCAGCTTGCAGATGGCTTTGGGCAGCCATCCTTGGCTCCCTGCACCCACAGCCGTGGCACAGGCACTGCTGCAAAACCCCCCATGGCTGCATCCCTCCCTGTTGTTGCCAGAGAGGAGGGGACCCCACCGAGCCAGAGAGGATTTTAATACCATCCATTTAATTTACTACCCATTTACTCCTCCCTGCATGCAATGTCCTCTGCTTGGCTACAGAAAAACCAACTGGGAGCAGGTCCTTGTTGCCCAGCCCAGTTTAAGTCTGGTTCAGAGCATCATCCCATCACTCAGCCGGTGGTGTGGGTCAGCCCCACGCCGAAGGGGAAGCAGATGGCTCATGGGTCTGGGGGAAGGAGAACACCTGCAAGGAGGGAATTGCATCCCAGAGAGCAGGGAAGGCAGCTCAAGAGTTTTGGGGGCTGTCACCCACCTTCAGGCTCCCTCTCCCACCTGTGGGGTTGGGATGAACCTGTGGGTACTGCATCACCGTGAGGAGCAGCACCCCCTGATTTCACTGGAGAATGACCCACTTTAGCTTCTTCTGGATGGGGCTGCTGCCTGGAGCCACTTTGCCATCACCTCCAGCACCTTGCACAGAGTTTTCCCAGGATTCCCAGCCCTTCAGAGGCAGGAGGTATGTGCCATGTGGGAAACCACACCAGAGGATCCAGGATTTAGGAAAGGGCTTGATGCTCAGGCTTCAGCATCCTGGCAGCTCCTTACCAGGACGGTCCCTGAGCTCCATCATGCCTGAGCTGCAAAACACACTGACTGCATGGTGTTGAGCTGTGAGCCTGTGCTGGGGCACAGGAACACCAGGAACGTTGTATTTCAGGTAGCAGGACCCCAAAACTGAGCTGCCCCAGTGCAGCCCCCTTCCTGCCTTGGCTGGCTGCAGACACCGGTGCTGAGAGATGCTCTCTGTCCTCAATGGGAGCAAAACCTGCTCGGGGCCATGAGAAATGTGTGGAGCTATAAAAAAGGCTGGTGAACAGAAGGACATTCATGGGTGAACTTCAATTGGCTGCTTCTCAAAGGTGCTGGTGGCAGTTGGGTGGGTTACATGAGCCCTGGCAGCCCCAGCCCAGGGTGGTGATGAGAATCACAGAATCCCAGCCTGGTCTGGGTTGGAAGGGACCCCAAGGAGCACAGAGCTCCAACCCCCTGTCACAGGCAGGGACACCAACCTCCAGGCCTGGAGCTACACAAGGTTGCCCAGGGCCCCAGCCAACCTGGCCTTGAACACCCCCAGGGACGGGGCACCCACCCCCTCTCTGGGCAGCCCCTTCCAGCCCCTCACCACTCTCTCTGTGGTGGGGTGGGATGTGGATGTGTCGGAGCATCACTGACATAAGAGCAAGGTGGATTTAGCCAGCGCATCCCTGGTTTGTAGGGTGAGGAGGAGCTGGACCAAAACTCAGTCATGTTTTTTGTCATTCCTCTTGGGTATTCAGACCCCTCTCCAGGAGGGTGACAACAGTCTGTGGGTGCAGGGACCCTCCCACACCGTGAAACATCAAAGCTGGTCAGCTGCTGTAGCCCAGTTTGTTTGCAGGTGTCGAACACGAGCCCAGCACATGCCTGAAACTTCAAAGGGAGAGTGATGAAAAGCATTTTGCCGATGGGTCTCCAGGCACACGAGGCCCTTCCTGAGCTGCTGGGTGGCAGATGTGGGGACACATCCCCATGCCCCAGCCATGGCAGGAGAAGGCAACAAGGCAGGTGACACCAAGGTGGAGAAAACCCATCAAAAGGCTCTGTGATATTTCTTCTGCTGGAGTTTTTTTCCCCCTTTTTTTCCTTTCTCACCAGTCCATGAGCACATGCAGTTGAGTAACACTGATATTCATGCATGGACAAGCCTGGGATCTGCTTGCTCAGAGGGACATTCTCTCCAGAGACACGCTGAGTGACCAAATCCCCTTCCTCATGCTGGAGTATTTTACTTTCATGGGTCAAAAACCTTAGCAGAGGATGTTTCAGAGGGCTGGAGAATGGCATCCTGCAAATATTCCCCTTTTACTGGTGCTGTGTGAAGCAGAAAAGCTCTTGACTTCCAAGTCTGTCCTTGCTTTGCTGGTCCAAGGCAACATCCCACCTTGGCATGTGCTGGGATGCGAAGGGAGGAGTGGGAATATCCCTTCTGCTTCAGGGTTTTCAGGAAGAGCAGGGAGATTTTAAGCTGTGGTCTCCAGAAAATCAGGTATGAGGAGAAGATGCTGCCACCCTTCTTGCAGGGAAAATGGTGTGATGTTATGTTGGAAGCCAGAAGTGGCTGGAAAGGATGGGAGTGGGGTTGGGGGGGTGTCTGGCTGTTGCCCCCCCAGCACCCATCACTGGGGACAAGGCTCAGTGCTTTCCTGTGCATCTCATCCCTTTCCTCATCTTCAGCCACTGAAGGAGGAACGAGAACAAAACCCCCACCCTGATGCTCTGGGAGTCTGGAAAAAAAAATGTGTATTTTTATATCCTGGCTGGAAAATTGAATTCTTCCAAACAGGGACTTTGGGCTTGGGGTTGGGTTTTTCCCCCCTTTTCTCCCCCCAAAACCTCACTCCTGAAAAAGGACTGAGACCCACTCACTAGTGATCTCCCTCCAGATGCGGGCAGGAGAGGGAAGGGGGTCAGGGCATCACTCCCCATCCGATGGGTCCCAGCTCATCCCGGGATTACTTTTCCTTGCCCACAGAAAGCATCCCAGACAATACCTAATCCGATGGACACCGGAAACTATTTATTTCCCTCAGCTATTTAGCAACGACCCAACCGCCACTAACGTAGTATTACCAAACCCTGCATAGTTTCACAGTGAATTCACACACCGAGAGGTTTTGGGAGGGGGTTTCCTCCCCCCACCCCCCCTTTCCTCTTCACCTGGAGTCTTGACGCTGCTGGGAGCAGGGAGGAGATATTAGCAGGGGGGAATTGGGGTGGGGTATTCTCACCGGTGTGGGGATGGGGCTGCAGAGCAAATAGCTTCCTGCATCCCTCCTTTGCCATGCTCCTCTTTCTTGGGGTTTTGGGGGTGGGGGTTGGTTTTATTCCCCCCCTCCCCCCCCTCCAGTAAAACATTGCAACTAATAATTTTCACACATGGTGCAAGAGCTGCTGTGAAGCGGCTGCTTATTTCATTAGCAGCTGCTGGCTGCTATCGGGTTTAGGGAAAGGGGGGGTGTTGGAGAAAGGCCGCCCCTGCCCCGTGGGGTATCGCTTTACCCCGCCGCTTCCTGCCCAGGTGAACCCACACAAACCAGCCTGTGTGATGGAAAACGCTCGGGACCCCAGACATGTTTCCAGCTGAAAAACACAGGCGGCGATTCAGCTTCCCTCCCCTGCCTTCCAAGGCGTCCTCCTTTTCACACAGAAAGTGGCATTTATCTCAGGATTCCTCAAAGCCACCATATACAAACTATATAAATATATATATATACACACACACACATATATATATAAGAATTAAATATAGGTCTGGGAGTCTGCCTGAGCCCCACTGTGCCCACACTGCCCATCTCCTGCCTACATCACACCTTCCATCCCAAGGCAATCGGTACCCCTCATGTTTGGGGGATGCTGGAGGAGGGATGCTCCTAAAACAAGTCACCCCGCACAAGCAACCCTACAATAAGCCATTGCTGGGATTGGATGGAGGGAAATGGGTTCACCACCCTGGGGTCCTCCTGGAAAAAAAAACAACAGAACAAGAGCCAAACCAAGGGGGAGATGGAGGCAAAGTGAGATGACAACTCCCTTGTGTCCACTCATCACACAGCATCCTGAGAGCCAGCCTGCCTTCTCCCCGAGCCACCCTTTAATCTTCCTCGCTGTGTGTTTCTAAACTGAGTTATGATGAGCGACCAGAGGAGGACTTTGTTGTTTGTCTGGTTGGGTGTTTTTAAAGCTGGCTTGCAAAAATAGGAAAGAAAGGGGGGGGAAAAAAAGAAAAAAAAAAAAAAGGAGGATGTGCTGCCTGCCTCTGCCCCAGGGTCAGCAAGCACGGCGAGGGGACGCGAGGACTTTGCCTGCCATGCCTCAGCAGGGCTGAGCCCAGGCACAGCTTGGGGGCTACGTTTCCCTTTCGTTGGGTGCCAGGTTTCAGCCCAGGAGTTATACGGTCACATCCCAAATCCCTGGAAGGCAGGGCTTGGCGCGGTGGGAGCACAGATGCTGCCTTTACTCTGCTGCTGTAATTACGCCACCAAACTTAGAAAGCAGGCGGAAGAGCCGTATGTAGCGCTACAATTAGGAGGCTGTTTAATTACACTGCGACCACAGATTGTTTTTCCTCTCCCTGGCTCCAGTTGCCAACAAGCAGCTGAGCATTGGGAACCACGCTGCAAACCCAGGCGACAACAGTTCCCCAGCGCTCCCTGCTCACGCATCATCTCAGCATCACTGCCATGGGGATGCAGGCAGCTGGACAGCTCTGGGGGTGACCTGTTTGGCACCCTAAAGGTGACCCATCACATGTGTCGCGTCAAGAGGCATATGGGTAGACCTGTCTGGAACATCCAAGCAGGGATGGAGCCACCAAAATATGCATCTGCTTGATTCAAGATGCTTTGTTCAAGCAACAGACATGGTTCCCCTCTTGTGGGGACTCCCCCAGTCTATGGCTGGCTGGCCTCAGAGCAGCCAGGAATGATTTCTCCCTGTCAGCCCAGAAATTAAAATGGATATATGCCTGGAACCAGCAGCAGCGATGGAGATGACATGGGTGAGCAGCTGATTTATATCGTGTTGCCCCCCGCAAACGCTGCGCATCAATCCGCTGCTTTTCCAGGCAAAGCGTGGATCGGAATCGCTCTGCTTGGTTTTATCTCCTCGCTGCGTGGCTCGTCCTCAGAGCATGGAGTTGGGCTTCCCAGGGAAGAGAGATGGATGTCCGTGGCTGTGGACTGGCTTTGCAGCAGGGATTTCGCAGGGCCTGGCAGGAGCAGTGCCCACACCTTCACTGTGTATGAAGACAATGAGGGTCCAAGAGAAAAAGAGGGGTTGTTTTGGGCAGAGCCAGCTTGGGTCCCCTGCTCATGCCTGCAGATGTTGCCACATCCCTAGGGTTTCAGCTGGAGCAAAGCCCCCTGAGGTGCTCCACAGCCCTGTGATGCTTCCATGGACTCATCCAGCTGGGGCACCAGGAGGAGGGATGCACGGAGCACATCCCCAGTGCTGGCAGCACAGCCGGGGTAACACGGCTCCAACAGAGGTGGAAAACACAAGCAGGGCCTGGCATCTCCCACGGGACAGCTCTTGGCTGATGTCACTGCCAAAGGGAGGGACAGTAATGCTCAAACATCAGGTTTGAAGTGTTGTGAAAGCAAGAGCAGGTCTGGGGAGAAACTGGGGCAGCTCTGCACTCCCACCGGGACTGGGGGCTCCTCTGAGCTTCTCCCCAGCCGCTCTTGGGCAAAGCCCTTTAAAGTGAGCAGTCCCGGTGACTTAATTCTCCCACTTCATTCTTTCAGTCCTAGAAGCAGCCCGAACGTTCAACAGCTGGCAAACAGGGCTGGGCATCCTCCTGTCACAAAGGCTGGGATGCCAAGAGCACCCAGTGCTGTGAGTCCTCTGCTCCCCACGCTGCCGTGGTGGCAGGGCCTTTGCTGGCGGAGCTGGATGCATCTCCTGCTCCTCTTGTTTCCACAGCTACGTCAGGTCCAGGGAGCTACAACCAAGGAAGAACCACGGCAGAGGGACATCCAGCAGCTGTAGCTGCTGCTACCTGTGCCTGGGCTTGTCTTGGACCCGCAGCGACATGGAGGCTCCTGGATCTGCAGCACGAGGGTGTGCAGAGGAAGTTTTCCAGGGATGACCTGCTGCTCCAAAGCTCTGCATGCTCAGGAGCCTGGGAAGAACGGCAGCATTGCCAGGTGATGCTCTAGGCAAGGCATCAATGTGGAGAGCCATGGAGAGTCTTGCAAAGCATCTCAGAAGCAGGATTGCTTGGTGGAAGGTGCTGGGGGAATGTAGAGGACCAGCCAGGTGCTGGTCTCATCCCTGTGATGTCCTTGGTGCTCCTCACCCTGGGCAAAGTTCGTGGACGTGCAACCATCCCAGGCCTTGGTGGCAGCAAGGATGCTGCTCAGGGAGAAAAATCTGGCTTCAGAGAGACATCAGAGTGTCCCTTCTGCTCCCCCTTCCATAATGTGCTCTCAATAAAGAAACAAGCCAAAGGAAATAGATATATATATACACACACACATGCAGACTGTCTGAGAGTCCCTCCGTTGCACCCTGCTGCTGAACGCTTCCCAAAAGGCTGTGGAGCACTTGGCCGAGCCCAACACATGCCTGTCCCCAGCAGCCAGTGTCACAGCACAGCTGCCATCAGCTTGTCCCCCTCTGCAAAAACAACAGGCGAAGAAAGAGCACTTTTGTTTCTTCCTCCTCTATTGACACAGCTGGGAGGGCTGGAGCCGGGGGAGGTTCCTGCTCCAGAGGGCCAAGAGCCTCTGCACATCGGCTTTGTAGCTCAGGCGGCGCTGGAAGAGGCAAAGCTCCCTCGCCCACCGAGCGTGGGCTGGTTGTGCGCAGCCAGAGCATCCTCCGGCCCCATGGGAGGGAGGTGACAATGGGGAGAGATGTCCTTCCCCCGCAGGGTCCTCTCCGAGCTGGGAGCTCTGGGATGAATTGTTCCTGGGAGGACAGTGATGTGCAACCCCGGAGCTGCGGCTGCCGGCACCACGCTGGGCAAACTGAGTCCAGGTGAGGTACCAGATGCTCTTCCTGCACCCAAGCCAGGGGTGCAGGAAGTGCTTCTCCAATCCCAGGGGGTTTGTACCACAGGCTGTGCAGTGCCAAGCTCCGTGCAGGAACGAGCCACTGGCCTTCATCGTCCCCCGCCCCATGGCATCTTCCCAGCTCAGGCATGGTACTGGCTCAGCTGCGGCCGGTGGTGCCCCTGGGCAAGCCCAGCTCCTCGGCCAACTTGGGGTCAATCTGCATTTAACACAAGGGCTCCAGCTCCCAATTCTGCGGGAGAATCCACTGCAGATGCCCAGCATGGCAGCCTTACTGCCATTTATTCTGAGCACCCCAATCAGCACTGTAATGACACAGGGAAGGGATTAATTAACAAACCACAGAGAGGAGCTGTGTGTTTCCCTGTAAAAAACTACTCAGGTGTTGCCATGCATGTGTTGGCAAAGCACCATGGCCAGCTGGGATTTGGGGAGGGGGTGTGGGCAAGGGGACCCAGTTCAACCCCTTAGGGCAGAATGTGCCCTCCAAACCAAACCTGGGGCCTCATTCAGCCGATATCTAAGAACATCCTGCTCCACACCCTATGAGCATCACCTCCGAGCATCCCACCTCTAAGCATCACCCTCCCAGAATCATGTCGTTGATTTGCAGGGAGCCGGGGCTGAATCTGGCCAACATCTAAGAGAGTCCCACACCACCTCTGAGCATCCCACCTCCAAGCATCCCCCACCTGGAATAGTGCCATTAACTTGCACAGAGCCAGGACTGAATCCAGCCAACATCTAAGACCATCCTGATGCACAGCACCCCACAAGCATCACCTCTGAGCATCCCACCTCCGAGCATCCCCCTCCCCAGATCATGCCATTGACTTGCACAGAGCTGGGGCCAAATCCAGCCAACACCTAAGACCATCCTACTCCACAGCACCCCATGAGCATCACCTCCAAGCATCCCCATCCCTGGATCATGCCATTGATTTGCACGGAGCCAGAACTGAATCCAAACAACATCTAAGAGCATCCCACCCCACCCCACCTTCGAGCATCCCCCTCCTGGGACTGTGCCATTGACTTGCATGGAGCTAGGGCTGAATCCAGCCAACATCTAAGAGCATCCCACCTCCAAGCATCCCCCTCCCTGGATCATGCCATTGACTTGCACAGATCCAGGACCAAATCCAGCCAACATCTGAGAGTGTCCTGCTTCACAGCACCCTGCGAGCATCACCTCTGATCAGCCCACTTCTGAGCACCCCCTCCCTGGATCATGCCATTGACTTGCATGGATCTGGGGCCAAATCCAGCCACCCAGCCATTGCAGGATCAGCAGGTTTTCTTCTCTTTGCCTGGGAGGCAAGAGACAAATGCAAAGCATTCCTTTATCTCCCTTCCTCTACCGAACCAGCGACAGGCAAAGCAATAAAATGCGTTTTTTTATAGAGCTGTAAATTTAATTTCCTTTTAAACCATTTGCTTCCACTTATAACTCAATGGAAATCCTGCGCCGCTGGCAAAGCCGCAGCCTCCCTGTCCTGCCATCAACGTATAGAAGCAGAGGGCTGCAATTTTTTTGGATGAGCTTAAAAGTTGATGGAAGGGAAGATGGGGTGGGGAAAGAGAGAGGAAAATTCTTAGGGCATGAAGGGGGTATTTTTCATCTTCCTCAAGGGAAGAGCTTGAGCTGCTTTAGAGGGGCATCAATTAAAGTCACTTCTGTCCATGGGACAAAAGTTCAGCCCCAGATTACATGGCAAAGCTGAAATGCTGGCTGGGAGGGGGAGAGAAAGAATGGATTTCTGTCCTGGAAAGCCCCCTGGGGAGTTAGATTTGGTGCTAGGAAGCAAGAAGGAATGGTGTGGGCTCACACACGTGTCCAGCATCCTTATACCATCAGGGAACCAGAGGGGTCGGGATCACCCACTGTTGGCATGGGATAAACTTGGGTAGAGGATGTCAACCTGGGGGTGAAGCGATGGCCAGTGGGTGTTGGGGTCGATCCTCCTGAGCAGATCCTTCCTTCAGCAGGACACAGATCAGGCAGAGCCCACTGCTCAGCCACCCCTCCTAGGAGCTCCTCATTAGCGGGTTCAGTGACAAAGCCAATGGGAAGCAAACGACTGACTGTGGTGTGACAGCCCCTGGCAAGGGATATTCAGTGGCCTTGGAAACCTGGGGCACCTGTCACTCACTCAGCTGCAGGGCTATCATGCCAGGGACCCCGATCACATCCCTGCTCTGAACCCTCCCCAGCCTTTGCACGGGAGGCAGATGCAGGCTGCTGTCCTGGGAAGGAACGAGACTGACAGACACTGCTTGATGCTATACAAGGATGCCCAACCCACACGCCTCACCCCAGGGCTGTGAGCATCCTCCTCCAGCACCCATTTCATGCTCCAGCCCAAAGAAGGTGGTGCACCCAAGGACCTGGCACCCAAGGACTCTCTCGGTATTACTTGGGCTCCTGGTGAGCTCTGGACACATGGAGCTCCCTGGCATAGCAGATCCCAAAGGCTGGAGAGGCCATTCCCAGTTGCCCTGGGCAAGGCAAATCCTCTTATGCCCGTGCTTGTCCTGTGCCACTCAAAGGCAACAGGCTGCTTACCAGGCACTGGATCTGCAGGAGAAGGGAGCAACCCATCTGAGCAGGGCAGGGCAGCGTGGGGATGCTAGAGATGGGCTCCACACCACCGCAGCAGGGCCATCATCCTACCACCCCAGTCCAAAGTAGGGAGCAATCTGAGAGCAGCTCTGATGGAGAGGCTCTTCCAGAAAGCCAGCAAAGGGATTTTGGAAGAGTCCCCCTGCTTCAGCCCAGTCAGAGGGGGATGCTGTGGTGGTTTTCACAGGGATGGAGGTGTCCCACCAAAGCTCCACTGTGCCAAACCCAGCACCCTTGAGGGGACTGCAAGGTGAAAGCAAGCACCTGCTCATGCTGCAGTCCCTGCAGCCTGCTCCAACTGCCAAAACCCAAGAGGTGTCCCATGCCAAGGGGCACAGGATGCTTCCTTCTTGCCTTACAGCCTACTTGAGCTCTACTTTTACCCTGCATTTTAACTTAGTGATGAGGATGAAGAGGCTCAAGACAAATGCACAGGGGCTCTCACTGTACCTGCCACTGACTGTACCAGACTTCACATCCAAGTTCTCCTCTCCAGCCCATCACCTCCCCCAGGGATACTCACCAGGCTGGCAGAGCTCTCTGGCCATACTTCAGGACACCAGCACCCTCCTTACCCCATACTGGGGGAAGAGCTGCTTGCAAACACCTGCAAACACTTTTAAACCCCTCCTCCCTGCCCTCTGAACCTGCTAATATTCAGGCTGGTTTGGGGGACAGAAGCCAACCCCCTCCTTACACAGCACTCCAGCATGCCAGACCATCAAAAAATATAAGTATAAACCCAGCAATAACAGTTAAACTTTAAGCCCAGCTTAAGGCTTTGCAAGGATCAAGCTTGATGTCCTGGGAGGCGGCTGCATGACCCACAGCTCATGGGTGCTGCTCATTAGCAATGTGGGGCTTGATTGCAAATGAAACCCAGCCCACCCACATCCCCACTAATACAGGTGGGCAGAGCTCCCATCATGGGCTGCTCGAGGCCAGTCCTGTCCCACAGAGTCACTCACTGCTGCTGCTTTGGGTGGGTGTGGGCACAAATTCCCCTGGTATTGGAGGAGCATCCCTGGTTTGGGTGTGGGAGGAGGTGCTACTTCTCCCAGGTGGATCCACAGCACCTCCTTTTTGGGGTTAAATGTTGGGAAGGCAGACACAGGAGCAAAGTAGGAGGGATTTTTACAATGACCCAGACAAGCACAACCCTGAAAACATCATCCCAATGTCCACGCCACGTGGCTCCTCTGAAATCAGGCTGTGACCCATTTCCACCGCCCCAGGTCAGAGGGACAAGGCCAGATGTTCAAAACAGCAGAGGAGCCCCCAAATCTTACCCAGGCCACTGTCCTGGGCTCCCTGGAGCATTAAACCTCCCACTCGTGGGCTGCGAGCTTGGATCTTGTCTCTTCTGCAAGATCCCAGCCTGGGGTGTGAGCGATCCCACTGATCCCTTTGCCATCCCTTGATGGCCGTGCTCCTTGGATCTGAAGTCAGGGTGATCCATACCCAAGCTGCCCCCCAGTGCCAAAGGTTTAAAATCCCCAGAAGTTAAAAGCACGACGTGAAGCCCACTTCAAAGAGCTACAGCTTCCTACTTGATACCATCAGGAGCCTGGATCAAAGGCTGCGTCCTAGGAAGTCCAGCAAGGGAAGGAAAAATAAAATCGCTTCCTCCAGAGCATTCCTCACTGTTGAAAGTCAGCTGCTGGCTTAGGACACTTAGACCATCACATTAAAATGACAGAGGATGCTGAAGTGTGCTTCTTGTGGCCTTGGGAGCTTCACAAGTGCTTTGCTAGCAGAGGGGAGGGTGGCAGAGGGTCTCCAGTGCAGTTTGAACCCAGCCTCGTGCATCATCAAGGTACAGCCAGCTATGCTCAGTACACAGCTCCCAGCCTCTCCCACCCCAGCGGGGATGGGAGCGCAGGGTCAGGCACAGCCTGGGATGAAGCAGGCAGCTGGGGACAGAGGGATGCTCCACCCATGCACTGGGACCCACAACCCAGCATGGGATATCCCTGGGAGGTCTCAGCTTCGGGAGCATCCCATGCTCCCAGTGCCTCTTGCCAGCTGGAGGCAGATATCCCTCTCTTATGGCTGCTGCCACGCCCCCGGCACGGCTGCGAGCTCTGCATCCCTCCCCACTCTCCAGTGTTCCCAGTTGGCCGGTTCCTGCTGGGTTTGATATCACCGCTCTGGTATGCCGGCACTGGGATCTGGACTTTGCTGGAAGCCACCCTGGAGAACAGCCTCATCTCATCCTCCAGCTCCAACACCAAGGTGAGAACGAACAAACCTCACCCAGCTGGGAATTCCCAAACCCCAGGCACCCTGCAAGACCCAGGTCTCTGGGCTGGGGATGCCCAAAAAGCCACCGCTGCACCCGGATAGGGAATGAGCTGTCACCCAAGATGTCCCCACAGGATAATATAGCATGCCAGGAACTGACCATGGCTTCTCCAAAAGCACTTGGTCCTGCACGGCTACCGAGGGGAAGGGGCATGGTGCCGCCTCCTCTGTGGCTCTGGTGTGGCCAGCCTGGCATTTCCTAACGCATTTTGCAGGCCGGTAAGTGTCTCAGATGGATGGGGACCTCAGAGTTCCAAGGTACAGCAGCAAAACAGCCTTGTGCAATCAAAAGGCAAAGTCACCCAAGGCGAGGAGAAGCCGTGGGTGGCACCGGTGTCCTGTGCCAGCGCTGGGGGGAAGTTTTCCTCCTGGATTTGCCCAGAGTCGGGGTAAAGGCAAGCTCTGAGCATGCCACATCAGAATAATCCTGTTTCACCCACCAGCAAACCCCCAAAGACCCTGCTGAAGCCCACAGATGCCCCGCACTGGGTGCTTCCGAGCCCTGTGCAGACCCCTGCTGTGGCAACCAAGAGCAGCTCCGGAGGTGTTTGGGATGCTCACGGCCACCCTGTGCCACCCTGTGCTGCCAAGGGGCAGGGAGAAAGGGTGCTGGGGATAATATAGGGGGGTTGTGCACCGCAAAAGCACGTGCCATGTGCACGTACCGTCAATCATCGGCGAGATACCATCAATCACCAGTGAAATGCCTCCTGCAAAGCCATCCTCTCCTCCACCTTGACGTGCATGTGGCAGATCCTTGTCCCCAAACACGGGCAGGGGCCGCAGCAGTGCCTGGATCCGGGTGGGCTACGGCTCCTCCTCACCCTCCTGCCCCTCATTTCGCATCACGCAGCACGCAGGGACAGCAGATCCTTTCTCTGCCCTCCGCCTCCGCAATGATTAGTGCCTTTCAGGAACTCTTTTTTATTTTTTTCCTCTGGCTAGCCGGCCCCAGATGAATAGCTCTGGGCAGAAGCGAGCAGACAGCATCCCCTGTATTCCACCCTTCATATGAGAACCAGATGCCACGAGTACGGTTACAAATCAAAGCTGACAGGGGGACGAGAGGTTTACTTAAGAATTGAGAGAGGGCACGAAACCTTTCGATGGGGGCTACTGTGCAGCTCCCCCCAGACCCTGACACACAAACCCCGAATGGGACCAACCCTCCCTCTGCCCTGTGCCTGAAAAATGCCGCTAACCATCCTCTTTTCCCATTATTCCTGCTTTCCTTTGGCTTTTCTAGAGAGGTTAACTGCCTAAGGAGCTGTTAGCCTTTTATTTCTGTGTTAGTTTTAACTCCTCACTGCTTGAATTGATGGAGCTGGTTGGGATGGTGTGGGGCACAGCCAGGCCTGGGGGGAAAGCTGTGGGGCATGGCTGGGCCTGGGAGGAAAGCTGTGGGGCACAGGCAGGCCTGGGGGGAAAGCTGTGGGGCATGGCTGGGCCTGGGAGGAAAGCTGTGGGGCACAGGCAGGCCTGGGGGGAAAGCTGTGGGTCACGGGCAGGCCTGGGGGGAAAGCTGTGGGGCACGGGTAGGCCTGGGGGGAAAGCCATGGGGCATGGTTGAGCCTGGGAGGAAAGCTGTGGGGCATGGGCAGGCCTGGGAGGAAAGCTGTGGGGCACAGGCAGGCCTGGGGGGAAAGCCGTGGGGCATGGGCAGGCCTGGGAGGAAAGCCATGGGGCACAGACAGGCCTGGGGGGAAAGCCGTGAGGCCATGGGCAGGCCTGGGAGGAAAGCCGTGGGGCACGGCTGGGTCTGTGAGGAAAGCCATGCTCGGAGGCCGAGGGGGTGGCAGGGTATTGGGCTCTAATGACCTGTCAGCTTGCGGAGGGAGAGCTGATGAAACAGCCGGGCTAATGTTCAGCGACAGCCGCGATTTACTAATCCGCCCGAGCAATAAATAGGAGCCGCGCGGAATAACAGGGGAGTTCGAGCCCGGCCCTCGGCGGGGCCTGTGCAATGAAATGAAATGTCAGGGTTTATAAATGACCTTTTCATGTAAGTCCCTGGCGAGCCCTGGGAGGAAACGGGGGGCGGCTGCCCCTGGGAATCGCTCCGAAAGCTGCAAAGTCAGGGGGAAAGCCGGTGCTGGATGCAGCCGGAGTCATGGTGGGGTGGGATCAGGGCTGGGAGGAGCGGTGGGAAGATGAGGACCAACACACCAGGGTGAGCATCTCCTGCAGAATGCATGGGCTGGGGGATGCATCTCCTGCAGCAAGCATGGCGGGGCATCTCCTGCATCCACAGCATGCAGCGGGGTGTGCAGCTCCTGTTTAACCCCAGAGCTGCAGAAACTAAAGTCCTGGCTTACACTTATCAAGGGCAAGACCTCCATTTCCCATGCTGAGCAACACTCAGACATCCCATTCCGTGTGCTGAGGCTGCTCCAAGAAGCCATCCCGGCCGGCATGCAGGGCTGACACATCCTCTGCAGCCGAGCCCTCAAATCGCTGGGGCTGCCTGTGCAAAAGTGTGGTGGCCTTTGCTGCTGTGAAACCTCCCAGCTTTCCCCTCCCATGAGCCGGGGCTGCCAGCAGCGACACCCTGACAGTCGTGGGAGGGATGTTATATTGCAAAATCCATCGGGACGCAGACTGGATCCGTGCTGTGCAAACCCTGTAACCATCCCAAGGACCTTGCCGTGAACTCCGGGTTGTGAAACTCTCCCCGGCTGACATTCCCATCCGGGGAGCTCCATCTGTCTGGCTTGTGCATCTCCCAGGAAGGATTTCTCTCTCCTGGAAGCTGAGATATTTCAGAGCGACCTGCCCTCTGCTTCCCAACAGCCCTCGGAGCGTCACAGCCCAGGGACCGGCTCAGCACGGGTAGTTGAAAGGATTGCTGCAACCAGCTGGCAGCGAGGACTGCTCGGACTGTGGAAATGCTTCAGGATGAGAAGTATGTGATAAATTAAGATTACTACTCTCCCCTCTGATCAGCCAGTCACTGGTTTCCAGCACGGTGCTGGCCAGAAAAGTCTCACCGAGGGATTCTGGCCCTGCCCCGAGAGCTTGCGGTTGAATGAAAGCAGATATTTTACACCAGCGTCCAGAGCCTGCTCCGGGCTCTCGAAGTGACAGAGAATTCACCGCAGCTTTCGTAATCTCTTCCAAAAATTAATTATTCCCCACTTCTCCAAACCTTCCTGCTCGGATTACTGAGGCTGCAGCTTCGGCGGGGGAGCCAGGGATGCTGCAGTGTGTGTGATGGGAGAACTTCTGCCATCAGGTCCCTTCCCTCTGGGGTTACGGTGGGTATAATCACCCCCGTTCCAGCCCGCTCCTCCACAAGCCGAACAGATCCAACTGGGTTGGTGTCTTTTTTTCCACTCAAACTGTTGTTCCAGCTCATCCCTAAGCTCTCAACATCAGGGCATCCTGCTCCCATGGGAATGCTGTGACAAGTCCTGGGTTCATAAGGAGGGGGCTGGAGAGCAGCAAACCTTCCGAGGGGCGGTTGAGGGAGCTGGGGGTGTTCAGCCTGGAGAAGAGGAGGCTGAGGGAAGACCTTCTCACCACCTACACTGCTCTGACAGGAGGGTGCAGAGAGGTGGGCGATGGTCTCTTCAGCCAGGTGACAGGAGGGGGGACACTATGGAAGAAGGTGTGAGGATGCAGGTGTGAGGTGCTGGAGCGATTCTGTGATGTCAGCTGAGAAAACGGATAAAAAAACCCCAAAGTTTCCATCTTGAGAGCAGTGCCTCCACCATGACATCGAGCTTTCTTTTGGGGTTACATCTCCAAGAGAATGCCAATGGGATGGATGACATGGAGACCCTGTGCATGGAGGTATCGCTGCTGGTTCCTGCACTGGCAGCATCTCATGCCTGTCCCACCCCTTCTCCCCACACCCTTCGGAGCCAGCCAGGGTTGCAGCACCAAGGATGGGCTCCACGGCACCTCCTGGCAGCACAACACCCCGGTGTTGGGCAGTTTTGCTGGAGAGATGTGGGAATCCTCCCTGTCACCATCTCCCTCCCACACCTCTGAACACCAGCCAAGGAAAACACCATTGTGTTGGGAGCAGACAAGGAGCCAGTGCCAGCAAGGTCCGAACAGCCGGCTCATTGTGTCCCTCCGGCTGCCGGCTTAGCTTGGGGTTAGGTCAGCCTAAGTGTGCAGCTTTTCACTTTGAGCCTTCATTAATGTATAGAGGAAATGAGAAACATTACACGCTGCGGCCGGTTTGCATGGAAGGCCAATGTGGAGAAGGAAAACAACAACCTTCCTTTTCCTCCACACGATGATCCAGTGCAGAGCAGCAGCTCCAAACAGGAGCGAAACGCAGAGGTCAGAGGGATGGGAGCGATGCTGTGGCCAGCCCACTGCTTCCCCAGTCCAGCTCCATCCCCTTCATCCAGCATCCCGGTTCCCAGGTTGCTGGGATGCACAGGGCAGGGTTTGGGGTGCTCCCACTCCAGTGTGCTCCTTCCCTTTTATCAATTAATTTGCTGAAGAAGAGGCATCCCACACTGGGCAACCAATCCAGGCCTTCTGATGTGTCCTCTGGGGGCTTTTCCAGCTTTAGAAGGGGAGAAGGGACACCCGAGGTGGGGACTGGGACTCTGGGACTGCGGCAGGTGACAGCAGAGGGGACAGCCCCCCAACAGACTCCCCTTTCGGCTTCATCTCATGTCCCCTGAAATGGGGTCATATCAGTCCAGCTACTCAGGGCTGTATGAACTCCCCCAAACCTCTTCCACCACCCTCAGAAGCTTTTCCAGCCCCAGCTGCCACCTGGGACTTTCCTGAAGGTTTTAGAAGGTCCTTTTGTGAGGTGCGAGCGCGCTCATCCTCAGCACCCTCACATCCCTCTCCTGGCAGGTCCAGGACACCAGGGCTTTAGTGAAACCCACAGTCCAGAGGTCTGAAGCACCCACCTCTCCCTTCTCCCACCCGCAGCCACTCTCTGGTGGCTTCTCCGAGCTGCCCGAATTCCCGCTCAGGGTGACAGTAGCTTGTCCCGTCCCTGATCTAGTCAAACACCTCCCAGCCCTGCTATGTGCAGCATCCTTTCCCCATTTTCCCCGGCAGCTGTCACAGCCCCCAGCCCCTCCGCACAGGCACCGGCGCTTCTCCCATCCCTCCCATCCCCATCTCCCAAGCAGGAGATGGGAATGGTAGCATAGGTGTGGGCAGCAGGAGTGGGGTGTTATCACACACACGTGCGAGCGGCAGGCTGTCAGCAAGCAGCATCGCTCTCTCTGCTCCAAGAACTTCCCGGGTGCTTTGGTTTCAGGGAAGATAAAACATCAACATTTTTAGGCACCGAGGGACGGCCGGATAAGCCTGACCTGTCAACATCCAGAATGGAAAACACGCTCGTCAAGTCCTCAGGATGAGGTTCTAATTACTCCCCACATACCAGCCTGCATAAATACAGCGGAGTGGTCCAAGAAAAGCATGCTTCTGACACAGAGAGCTTTTCCTGGAGTTAAACGCAGTCTCCTTTGCCCCAGGAGCTGGGTTTTGTCTCTCATAGGTAGCAATTTGCTCCCGCTGGGCTTGTAGGGCTTTACGGAGGAGTCCCGGCTCAGGAAGCATTTCTCCACACCCTTCACGGTGCTGGGAATGGGGGGATGCTGAGGGACACAGCACGGGGGGATGGATCTGTGGGCCTTGGGGACAGTGGCCATACCGGTCCCAAAACACTGGAGGAGGAGGCTGTGGGATGCTGTTGACATCCCACTGCACTTCCCTCGTCTTCATCAGCAGCTTCCAGGCTCCCACATGCCCAGCAAGGGCAGGCAAAGAGATACCACCCAGGTGTCTCTTCACCCAGGAATATACATCACATTTGCTTGAAGGAAATCCTCAGCATCCAGCCTCACACCCCAGCTCCTCAGAGATGGGGGTTCTGCTTCCTCACAGTAAGAAACACCCTCTCCAAAACTCCCACCTTGACTTTGGACCACCTGCCCTCTCCAGGCTGGCTCCAGGCTCAGGGGAGGCAGCCCCACAGTAAATTAATGCCTCCTGCCTTCCCAAGCATGGCTGGGGCGCTGCTGGGGGAGGGCAGGGAAGGGATGAGGATGCTCTGAGCCAGGGCACAGCAGTGCTGTGTGGTGGCTTTGTGTTTGGCTCCCTTGCCCACTCCTCTTGCCCGCTCTGTATCCCCGTTGCCAACAGGCAAGAGAGAAAATAAACTCAGTGGATGCTCTGAGGGAAGTTCAAGGGAGCAGAGCTCCCTGTTTTCAAGTGAAAAAGAGCCTGAACTAGAGCTGGCCCAGCCATCAGCTCTGAGGACACTTGACCACGAGCAGCACCAAGGTGGTGCTGAAGGACCAGGAGACTCTTCAGAAGCCAGAAGGGTCCCAGCAGACAGACCAGGAGGACACTCAGACCTCAGTTTCCCCCCAGCCTTTTTTTCCCTGCTGTGGATATTCCAGATATAACTTCCCAGGTGATAAACCACCCACCTCCCAAACAGCACGTGAGGCCCTGGGGGGTGTCAGCTCAGGTGGGCATCTCCCCACGCTCCCCAAACATCCTTCCAAGGGTGCAAGCTTTCCCATCTCCCAGTGTGCAACACCCATGAGGAAAAAAATACCAACCCCAACCAACCCCAGAGAAGGACAACAGGGCTGCAGCTTCACCCAAAACACAGGCCCCTGTTTCAGGAGGGTCTCAGGGGACCGGCAGGGGTTGCAGGCAGCAGTGCTGACTGGGCTGTTTGAAGCCCCACGTGGGGGACCTGCCCCTCTGCAATCCATTTAGCACTTGGCAGGGCTCAGAGGGCTATTTTTAAAAGGTATGCAACTGTCCCAGCAACCCCCCTTTGAAGTGTGGTTCAAGGCTTTGTTGTTGGGAAAAGAAAGGGCTTTTTCCCCCTCCCCTCCTACATTTGTAATTAAATGCAAACACAAGTGGGTTCTTGGACCGGAGCCGGCCCAGGCAGGTCAGCTCTGCTCCATCCATCGGGTCCGGATGCTGCCTGGTTTCACAGCACGCCTGACAGACAGACAGCCTTCTCTCCACTCCATACAGCACTGTGGTTCGGTGGCAATTAGGAAAATTTGTTTCCTGGCCACTGATTAAGTACAGGGCTCCTCCCCATCCTCTATAGCCCAGCCTGCCTCTTCCTCCTCTTCCTCCCAAGAGCTCAAGGTGGAAAAGGGTCGGTGCTTTTGGCCAACTCTCTGCATTGGCTGGTGATGCCTGATCCAGGGAGACATCAGATCTGCCTGGAGAGGCAACACCAGCCAACCAGTGCCACAGGAACCCAGCAGCATGGTTCAAACTGGTGGGAGATATTGGTTGGAGCGGTTTCGGATGCATCAGGCAGAGCTGCTTTAATTTATCATCACCCCACAGCTGTAGGGCACCAGAGAGCGACCCATCCTCCTCACAGGGCTACCGAATCCTCAGCCAGTCCTTCACCTGGGGATGTCACCCCACGGTTCAGCGGAGAAAGAACAAGGCTGGAAGAAACACAGGGGTCCCCTTAGACTTCCCACCCAGGGAGGTATTTTGGAGGTGTTGCTGAGTGGGAAGCCCCCAGGGTCAGTACCTGCTGTTATTGCAGCCTGGCTTTAACCCTGTCTGGGGCGGGAGGGTGCTAATTAAACAGGACAGATTGACAGGAAGGGGCGTTAAGTAATTTCTGCCACCCTGTTTGCCTGGGCATCTCCTTTGGGAGGGGCCAGGTGGTCCCCTTTAATTAAAAAGCAGCAGATTCAAAGCAAAAATAGACCAGGCTCTTTTTTAAGGGGGACACCGATGGTCGCCGGCGGGTGCATTTTTCGCATGCCTTCTGAAGGAGATCTCCATGGATGCTCAGGGAGGATGAGCTGGTTTGCATCCTGCAGCTCCCCTGTGCATTGAGCCTGGGGACATGATCCATGCCTGGCTCCTTCCCGTGGGGTCCCCACGCACAGGGGGCTGGGTAATGCAGGGATGGAAAGACCATGCCAGCGGGCAAAGCCACGAGAAGGGAAGGAGGAGTGGGTGCCAGGCGGCTTTCGGAGCTCTGCCCGGAAGGCAGGTGGGCAGGCAGCAAGGCTTGGCACGGGGGATGCTGGGCTTGCAAAGAGGCCAAAACGCAGTGCAAACACCCACCTGCTGCCCTGCCAGCGCCCGGCACGCGTGTGCCGTGGTCCTGACCCCACTCCCCACCAGCTTGGCCCTGCCTGGTCAGGAATGGGCAGCTCTTAAACGTGTTTAAACCCAAAGATTAAAAAAGAAACGGATTAAAATCCAAAGGAAAACCCAAGGGACAGCCTGAGCGCTGTTTGGATTGCATCCCTGTGTCTGCAGGACTCTGGAGGAGGGAGGAACATGCATCATCATCAGAGCTCCTGCATCCTGCTGTAGGGTGGAGAGGGGTGATTGCTGACAGCAGCGACCCTGTGAGCACGGGAATGGTGAGAAGGGGTCAGACCTGAGGCCATTGTGTCTTTCTGTGTGGCTCTGAGAGCATCCCATGGTGAAGGATGGGTGGACAGCCCCAAGCAGGACCCTGTCCATGGGGATGCCGGCTCGGGCCATCATTATCTACAGTCCTAAAACTCCAGGTTGAACATTCCCTTCTGAACCAGAGCTGTAATAAATCCAGATGGTTTTCGTTGATATAAAATCCCCCTCCTTTTCTGAGACTCATCAAGTTCTTGGTTTCAGCCTCTTCCATCTGTGGCTTCATCCACAGGCTCTTTGCTCCCAGGACTTTGAGGGCTGTCCATAGGTAGAGACGTTTCATCCCAGTATCCTCAGGAGATAAGTAAGCAGAGACGCTGCATCCCAGTACCCTCAGGTGATGCTCCAAAGGAAGACCCTGGCTCTGACAGGTGTTACCTGGGAAAGCCATATGTGCAGGAGGGTGGGAGTGCCCCAGCCACCCCGAGGTGCAGAGGAGCAGACCCATCTTCCCCCTTCCCCCAGCCACTGGATTGGCTTTACTGGGATCCTGGCTCAGATTCAGCAAACCTACAGGTTGGACATTCCTTCTTCCTGCTCCCTCAGGGCACTGGGGTGGCACAGGGATTCCTGGTGCCCTGGGGGATGTTGGGCTTCGATGGGGGTGTTGAGGCTTTCCCACAAGCAGCACATCAGCAATGACTGCTGTAGGGGTTCCGGCCAGGCAGGATTTGTAGGGGACCAGGCAAACCCCAAACAACTCCATGGGGTCTCCTGGGATGCATCCATGGCCACGATGTGATTTCCCTTGTGCAGCGCACAGGGCATCGGGCTTCGCTTTGTTTGTGGGAACAGAAAGGCAGTGGAAGACTTGGACTTCCCAGGAAGCCACATCCATGTGAGTTAAGCGATGAGGAACACCATCATCATCCTCTCTCCGTGAGCTGGATAACTCCCCTGCAGCAGGAGGGTGAGGAGACTCCCTTCCCATGCCCGAGTGGGAATTCAAATTGGGAAATCCTTCAACTTGATCCCAAGAGGACGATGGAGAGCTGGAGGCTGGTGCAAACGCGTCTGTAAGCTGAGGCCACGCTCCCTCCCCAGTTCTTCCAGGGGAAACCCAACTCTGATCTCGCTGCGTGTGTGGTAACGAGCCCCAGCCTCACCGGGGCCGACGACGCTGTCGCTCCCCACACGCCAGCGGGTCGGGACTGAGGAATGAAAAGCTGGATCACAGCCTGAGGTGAGCTTCTGCCAGATGAATGCCCAGCACTCAGGCGCAGATACCTTCCCGGGTTGATTCCCAGCTGCATTAAGGCCCCTTTATGCTCCTCCAGCCACGTAAAGAGGTCTCTAAGTGAGTGTAAATTAAATTTAAGTTACTTGTGCTTTCTTTTTAAGGCCCCTTTATGCTTCGGGTGAGGGGTAAAGGAGCCTTAGTGGGATTGTGAGGCAGGCAGGCAGGCAGGCCAGAGCTCAGCATCTCTATGCGGTGCAGGGTCCAGCTGCGCTGGACTGGGGTGTGATGGGTGGGGGGTGTCTCTGGGCAGGGGCACAACATGCCAGCAGGGACCACATGAAGGCATCCCATGGCCAAGACCTCCTTTCCAAGGATGGGATAGGTTGGGATGTAAGGTTTAAAAGCCCAGGAGCCTTTTTTCACCGCAGACCCTGACCGACTGACAACACAGGTATTGTGCCAGAGAGCGCTTTCCCTGCACCAGCCTGGTTAAGATGCCCCTCTCCACCTCTCCATTGGCTGGTGGTGATGGGTAGCCAGGTTTTTTTGCATCTATCCCAAACCATAACTGTGTTTTTACAGTGCCAAAAGCAACGCCTGCCATCACTGCTCGTACGGCATCTGCTGACCGCGGGAGCGATGCCGCAGGGTCTGGGGTGGGAGAGCACAGGTGTGATGCGCTGCCATGCCGGCGCAAACCACATCCTCACCCTCCCCTCCCAAGTGCTTGGACCACCAGTACATCCCAACCCTCTGCACAACCCCAGAATCATAGAATCATAGAATGGCATGGGCTGGAAGGGACCCCAAGTATCACAGAGCTCCAACCCCCTGCCACAGGCAGGGACACCAACCTCCAGGCCTGGAGCTACACAAGGTTGCCCAGGGCCCCAGCCAACCTGGCCTTCAACACCCCCACACCCTCTCTGGGCAGCCCCTGCCAGCCCCTCACCACTCTCTCTGCAAAGAACTTCCCCCTAAGATCTATCAGAAGTTGCTCTTAGACCTTGATCCTGCAAAGCCACCCACTAACAGCTGTGAGAAAGATGCTCATCCCATCTGTCCCCAGGCATCTCTCCAGCAGCACACCTTGTGCAGGGGAACCCCCAACCCAATGAGGTCCCTGTTAGGGAAACCACCTCTCCCAAGTGCCTGGTTCCCACAAACCTCTCTCCTTATGGGGTTCTGGGCTCATCATACACAGCCAGGCCCAGGTTTCCAAAGCCACTCAGCCCCGAAGGAGTTAACGGAGCGGAGCACAACTCGGACTCCTCCACCTAACCCTCCACAGTCCCCGTTTAACCAGACTTGGCACTTGGAGAAAGCTCCACAAATCCAGAGGCTAAAACACGCTGCCTTCCGTTCGTCAAGAGAAGGCAAGTCCCAGCTAATTGAGGAAACAGAGCCTTCCCCCAGCCCCCTTCCAGGCTGCTTATTTATTTAGGGGCTTCTCCCCTCCCCAAATCTTTTTTTCCTCTTTTTCTTCCCCTTTTTTCCCTGTTCTTCCCAAACCTTAGGAAAAGAAAAGTGCAAATTAATTTGCTGGGGCACAGCTGCAATTTATGATGCTCTCCAGCTGATGAGGGCCCTTAACCCCATCACTGCCCGGTGTGGGTGCATGTGGGGCACCCCCGTTACCCCCAGGGGAGGGTGCAGCATCCTCCCGACACCACTCCCCATGTCCCCCACTCCCGGAGCAGAGAACAGGAGCTGGGAAGCAAAGGGAATTGGTAGCAGATGACTTTTTCTATTCCTAAAAATGTAAATTTTTCCCCCTTTTTTCCCCCTTTTTTTCCCCTTTCCCCCTTTTTTCCCCTTTCCCCCCTTTTTCCCCTTCCCCCCTTTTTCCCCCCTTTTTCCCCCTTTTTTCCCCCTTTTTTCCCCTTTCCCCCCCTTTTTCCCCCTTTTTTCCCCTTTCCCCCCTTTTTCCCCCTTTTTCCCCCTTCCCCCCCACATCTCACTGATGCTTTCCTGAGTACACAGTATTTTGGTTGGTTGGTTGGTTTTTAAACACCACCACCCCCCCTCGCCCCCCAGTAGTGCACACAATTCAAAGGAAATCTGGGAAACTCAATTCTCAGCTCTCCAAAGCAGCAAATGGAAAGTCGCTTAAAGGGACTCCGGCCTTAAAGCGACAGAAGCGCTTTTCACCGCCCGGGAAGAAAAGGGGTTAAACAACCCCCCCTCCCCACCACTCATCACTTCCCCCCCAATTAGTTAATTAAATGCCGCTACACAGCCGGGTTCAGCGCCCCGCACCGCGCGGGGATGCTCCGGGGTCGGGGTCGTGGAGGGGGGTGAGAGGGTGTCGGGCCACCCCCGGTGACAGCTCGGTCGCGACCCCGCTCCTCTGGCCATCCCCGAGGTGTCGTGTCGGGTGCGTTCCCCCGCCCCCGGGGATGAACGCACATCCCAGGGAGGTGCGGGGGTGGGGGGGATGTGGGGACAGGGAGCAAAGGGATGGGGAGGTGGCAGCACCCCAAGGTGTCCCTGAGTGTCCGCGACCCTTCGCCACCCACACCATAGTCCCGGAGCAGGGGGAGGGGGGGATGGGGGCTCCGTTAAATCCATCCGGGAGGCAGCGAGCACCGGCAGAAGGGTTAAGGGGGGGTGGGGGGAGGGAATAAAAAAGAGGAGAAGGAGGAAAGGAAGGACCGACATCAAAGGCAACTTCTCTGCTCAGCAGATGAGCAGATCTCTCCTCACTTCATATTTTTTGCAGCTGAAGTCGGAGGGGGGGGTTGGGGGGGAGCTGAGGGGGGGGGGGGGGGGCGCTGGGTTAACTCTTTGTCTCCCGGGGGTCACCCCGCGGGGACAGAGGCGACACGTTCCCGGGAGAGGTGGGAACATCGCAGCTCATGACAGGAGGGAAGCAGAGCCTGGTTCTATGGGGAGGGGGTTACCGGGAGCAGCCCCCAGCCCCGGGCATCATCAGCTGCAAACCGGGGGAGAGGGGGCAGCTTTAGCCTCGGGGAGGAGGAGGAGAAGGAGGAGGGGTGTGGGGGGGAAGGGGGTGGCAATGATTTTCCTCTAAGAAGTTCTGAGATGACACAAATTACCCGAATACTTCGCAGCAGCCGAGCATCATTTTATAACTCTGACAAACCCCGTTGAGTCATTGAATGAGCAAGAAAAGGATGGGGGGGGGGGGGAAGAAAAGTTGTGTTAAAGGGACTTTGCAGAGCAAAACCTCAGGAACCTTCAGCAAGTCGCATTACAGAGGTGACCAAACCCTGGGAAACCACTGAAAGGGAGGTATTAACCCCCCCAAAAAAAGCCTGACATGTGGCAAACAGCACATTCTCTTTCCCCCCCCCTCCAAACTCCATCCTTCAACAAACAAAACTAATATTCCCATGACATCAGGGAACAAGCCTGGAAAGGAGAGAAAAAGGAGTTTCCTCACCTCATTCTCTGTCGGCGGGAGGGGAAAGCTGCATTCTCCTCGGGAGGGCTGAAAAATGGGAAGAAAAGTGGGGAAATGAAGAGCTGCTGCCCAGCCCTGGGCTGTTCCTCCGTAATCTGTGTGTATAAAAAGAGAAGTCTTCATTACTGACCACAGGCACAGAGCTCTGAGCTGCTCACGCCCCCTCCGTGCCGCACCAGCCAGTAGCGCACAGAAGTTGGGCTATGGGAGATGGAGACAAGCTGAGAGGAGACTTGGAAATGATTTATCTGCACCTCTGGTATTGGGGAGGGGGGGGGGGAAAAAGGCACCAGAAAAAAATAAAGGGGGAAAAAAAAAGTGGGGAGGGGGAAAGGAAAAAAAAAATAAGGGGGGAGGGGGAGAAGGGGAAAAAAAAAAAAAAAAAGATAAAAAAGAAAAGGGAAGGAAAAAATAAATAAAAAAAGAAAGGCTTTGCTCTGAAAAATGACCCAGGAGGGAAAGTGAGTCTTGTAGTTGCAGAAGGGTGACAGGCGCTGGGATGTGCCAAGTCCCTAAGGACAAAAGACCCCCACACCTCTTTAATCAGCCCTTTGGCCAAAGCCTTAATTAAAAAAGCTGCTACAAAATATCAGATAATGGATTGCATTTTCAGGCCTCTCTGGAAAACCAGCTCATATGGCAATGTTTCTAAACTCCTGCCAGAGCAGGGAAAGCTGCCAGTTTTAGGTTACAATATCAAAGGCACACATCCTCCCCACCAGCAGCCAGCTCCCAGTTACACCGGAGTAAATCCAGAGCCTCTGAGGCAGCTGGGGATGATTTGGAGTGGAGCAGGATCAGGCCCTGCCCTGGCAAAGTGTTGGGCTGCTCCTGCCTCCAGCATCGCTGGTGGAAGGAGGATTTGGTCCATATTCTCCACCTCACCCTGAATCGGTGATTGGGTCTGCTCATGTCTTGTGGTAAAATAATAAAAAGGGGGGAAGGGGGAGGGGGGAAGGGAAAAAAAAAAAAGGAAAAAAAAGAAAAAGGAAAAAAGGGGGGAAAAGGGGTGAAAAAAGAAAATAAAAGGGGAAAATGGGGAAAAAAGAAAATAAAGGGGGGAAATGGGGAAAAAAGAAAAAGGGGAAAATGGGGAAAAAAGAAAAAAGGGGGGAAAATGGGGGAAAAGAAAAAGGGGGGAAATGAGGGAAAAGAAAAAGGGGAAAAAGAGGAAAGGGAAAAAAGGGGAGAAAATAAAAAAGGGGGAAAAGGGAAAAAGGGGGAAACAAGGGAAGGGGAAAAGGGAAAAAGGGGGAAACAAGGGAAGGGGAAAAGGAAAGGAGAAAAAAGGGGAAAAAGAAAAAGGGGGAAAAAGGGGGAAATAGAGAAAGGGGGGAAGAAAGATGGAAAAAGAAAAAAAGGGGGTAAAGAAAAAGGGAAAAAGGGGGAAATAAAAAGAAAAAATAAGGGGGAAAAAGGGGGAAAAAAGAAAAAGAAGGGGGGAAAAAGAAAAAGAAAAAAGGGGGGAAATGGTGCATTCTCCCAGTTTGAAGGATGTAAGAGGATTATCTGCTGGTGGGTGTGACACCTCACACCTGGCTCTGAGGTCAGTGCGACTCCCCCCCACTTGCCATTTCCCAGCCCTTTATTCCTGAGGCTCCCTGAGCGCAGCGAATGAGTTGTCATCTAATCTCGGCAATCAAGGGGAATTGCAATAAAACCCCTGGACTGGATGCTGGCCAAGCAGCTCGGAACTGGAAGAGCACATGCTTATTAACAGTTAACGACTCCAAACTGCCTCCGAGAAGTCAACCGGGCTTCTGCCTGGGCTACGCCGGCTCTGGGCATCGCTCCTGATGAAGTTTGGAATTCCTCATATTTATTTTTTCTTCCTTTCCCCCCCCCCCCTTCCCCCCACCTTTCCTCCTTTTCCCCCTCTCTTTTCCCAGCCCCAGGAGTGAACAAACACTTTTTGGCATCGCTGGGTTGTTTCAGGACAACCTCCCACCCAGGGTTTTGCTCTCACGCAGCCTGATAACCTATGGAAACATGGGATATAATAACAGCCCCCCCAAGTTTGGATCAAAAAGCTCTCCAGCAAAGGCCTATTTTGATGAAAACCAGAATTAAGGGGCTGGAAAATGCCACTTTTGCCTGGTTTGCTTCCAGACTGCCTAGCCCAGCTCATCCCTGGAGCCTTGTCCCGGTCCAGGCTGATGGGGATGCTCTGCCCAGTGCTGCCCGCTTGCACCCAGCATCCCAGCTTCCCTCCCAGTGCCACCAAGGCTCAGGGACAGGCTTGGCTTTTGCTTTTTGAAGCCTATGTGTGGTTTTTCCCTAATTTTCTCCCCTTTCCCCCCACCCCAAGCCATCCTCTGTGGTGCAGGTCACTTCACTGCATCCCTGGTGTGCTTTATTCCAGCAAGGAGGAATAAAGGATACCAGCCTCCAGCAGCCGTTCAGCAAATAGCATGTTACACACAGCCCCTAATAGAGCCTGTGCATCCAGGGGGAGGGATGTAGGAGGAAAAAAAAGCTCATATGAGCTAATGAGGTAAATCCAGAGGAACTTTCCCAAAGCCAAAGGAGCTACTCCAGGCTGAACTGGGTCTGGCAGCAAGCTGGCTCTGCCGCCCAGGCAGGGATTTTTTGGTACAAGACTCATTCACAGGGCAAAACAATGAATTTTAGGACAAATGCTGCATCCTCAGAGTTGTTCTAACCCCCCACCCCCTCCTCCCCCAACATGACACCACATATGTAACTGTCACAGAGGGCACAGCTCCTCATGCACAGTAAGAGCATCATTTCGTTTTGGTCCCATTCCCACCCCCCCCCAGCCCCCAGTTCTGTGCTTCTTTTCCCTTGGCCAAGACGTTTCTCACGTAACATAAATCAAACCCAGGTGCATCCCTCTGCACGAAGCACTTCACTAGCAAACCTTGCTTAAAATACATATATGACTGCATTAAAATAAACCCCAGCCCATCATTTAGAGACCTCAGAATTCCCTTTCTTACCCAGGAATAGTGAGGGGTGGGTTTTACCCTCAGTGTTTTACCCCCACCAGCATTTGGGGCACTAAACCATCAGGATGGAAGCGCCCTGATCTTCCTCACGCTGGGTTTCATCCGTGGTACCCAACTCCCAGGCCATTTTGCTAAAAATGGGGTGGGCCCAAAGCTGTTCTCATCTTATACACTCAAAATTGGATGTTTTCAGCCACATACAGCTGGCCTCATGTGTATTCTAATGGCACCAGATTCTACACTGTGAGCGTGCTGTGGTGTGAGTTCCCCCAGAAGACATCTCCCATGCCTTGCTCCAGTTCAGCCAGAGCCCTTCAGCATCCCCCCGTTGCAGCCCAGGGTTGCCTCAGTGCCCTGCTGCGATGGGCTGGGTCAGGATCTGGCTTTGTAGCTCCTCAGCTCCACCCGGACACGGCGCCAGCCACCCCACACCTGCAGACCCCATGTTTGCACGAGAGACGGGGGTGAAACCAGACCTCAGTCTGACCAGGCATCGGGGATGGCTGATCCCAACCTGGATCCACAACTCAGATCTGCACAGCTCTGGAGTGTGTGGGCTGGCCAAGATGCCAGCATGAGGCGGTCCCAATGAAGGTGCTTGAGGACCCAACCTTGGAGAGAAGCCAGAAGCTGATTTATGGCTGGGAACGTTGCAGGCAGCATTGCTTGTCTCTGCTGTCTGCTTGTTCTTCATTTCAGGCTCCTCAAAACCCCAATCCAAGTGATGACAGGCTAGAAATCAGAGACCAAGCCGGGGGAGACTGTCCCTACACCAACACCATTGGGAGTGCCAATGGGAAACCACACTGAGGACCCAGCTCTGAGGACTAGATGATCTCCAGAGGTCCCTTCCAACCCCTGCCATTCTGTGAGCCTGAGATTTGTGGGACAGTTCTGAATGGCAGCTCTGGACCGGGCAATCCAGGCAGGCAGCAGCAAAGCACACGGGCTGCTTAACACGAAGAGGAGGTTGAGTAGCCACCAACGCTTTTGATTTCAAGTCAGATGAGGTTTGCAAGGCAGATTTCAAACCCCCAGCCCACAGTAGGTCCCATATATTAAAAATGTACTTGTGAGGATGCACTGTGTATGGGATGGAAGGAGCCAACACCATTCCCACCACACCTGGGCTGGCAGGAGACAAGCCAAGCCATGGAGCATCCATGGGGTCCTGGGTACCAGAAGGGCTCACTACTGCTAGCAAAGAGACTGCACCTCTCCAACCCCCTTTTCTACCTGGGGGCTCATCACCTGGGGTTCCCACTTCAAACCCTCATATTCGCATCCTTCCACAAAGAGAAGAGAGCCACTGGCATAAGATGAAGGGAATGAGTGGTCCAAAGGCAGCCAGGACCATGAGAACCAGGGATGGCACCTCTGGCTGGCCTTGAAGGGCCTTGATCAATCACGATGCATTGCCCAGGACTCAGAGCTACTTGTGAGGCCTCCAAGGATGGCAACTGGAGATAGAAATCAGTGATGAGGAAACTTAAATCCACCCCAGGTGAGTCCTTGTTACTAAGAGAATAATTGCAAAGGGCCAAAATGCAGCTCAACATCACAGCATCACCAGGTTGGAAAAGCCCTTTAAGATCCTCAAGTCCAACCATTCCCATCCTAAGCTAAACCAGATCCCTGAGCACCTCATCTCCCCTCTGTTCAACACACCCAGGGGGTGACTCAGCCCCTCCCTGGGCAGCCTGTGCCACAGCCCCACAACTCTGCCAGGGAAGAACTTTGCCCTCCCAGCTGAGCTGAGCCTGCCCTGGCCCAGCTTGAGCCCATTGCCCCTTGTCCCAGCTCCTGTCCCCTGGCTGAAGAGACCAGCGCCCACCTCTCTGCACCCTCCTGGCAGGGCAGGGCAGGTGGGGAGAAGGTCTCCCCTCAGCCTCCTCTGCTCCAGGCTCAACACCCCCAGCTCCCTCAGCTGCTCCTCAGAGGATTTGCCCTCCAGCCCCTTCCCCAGCCTGGTTGCCCTTCTCTGCACTCGCTCCAGGACCTCGATGTCTTTCATCGCCGCGGATGATAGACGGTCAGCGCAAAGCTAACATTTTGCTCCCTGTTTCTATGGAAAAGCCAGTTCCTCTTCCACCAAAAAAACTCATTCAAAGTTAATTTGCTTCACCAGCTCCTCTGTAAAAGCCCCAGAACTGGGCCAGGCCCAGGGGCTGATCTCATCTGGAGGGTGGCAGAGGGGGCGGCGAAAGCCATGGCTGCTCCACCGCGGTGCCTCGCTCTTCCTTCCCAAAGCAAATTCCCTCATCGTGACCCTTCCCTGACCCCCTGTGTCCCAGCACGGATTTCCTAGAAACTCATTTTCTCTAATCTTGCTGGGGTGAAGCCTCGCTGAGCAGCTCAGCTCCCCGAGGAGAAGCTGCCAGCCACCGAAACTGCTTCCTGCCCAGATGGACCCGCTCCTGGCTGTCCTGTGCCTGTGATGGGATTCTTCAGCCCATCTCCTTCTTCCCAAAGATTTGGACTAGGGTCACCATATAAGACCAGAGTTGACACCCATCACTCCTTGCATGCTCACGTGGAGCACAAGGGCAGCCAAGCCCATGTAGCATAAGGCACGTGTGTGTTATCCTGTGCTTCAGTCCTGGTGTGCATCCTCGCAGCTCTGCCCTGGCTTGGACACAGCCAAATAAACACCAGAATTTCCCAAAATATCTTCTGATCCCAGGGTGGGCAGTGCCTGTCCCACCTGTGGCTTCCCCCACCAGCAAACACATAGCTGTGGTGGGTGGAAACAGGGTCTACTCAGGGAAACTGAGGCACGGGGCAGTCAAGGGAGGTGCTTAGTCTTCAGTTTATGGGAAGACTGGAGTAAGCAAACCCCAAACCCCCAAGTCTTTGGCTTTCTCACTCCACAGACCTCCTGGTAAACATCAGGATGGCGTGTGAGTGGGGCAGGTATTCGCTCAGCCCTTATGCTAATGGGGTTGTAGCATCTCTTCCCAGCCCTTTCGCAGCCATTCAATCTGGGAATCCTGCTAATGAAAGGAAAACAGAGAGGAGCTGCGGAGCAGAGGCCCAGGGTGTGGTAACTCTAGAAGGCAGCAGAGGAGGGATGAATGAAACCTTTCACTGTGGTCCAGGGGAGCCAGCGGCGCACACGGGCTTGAGGAATTCAAGAGCTCTGCGCACCAAAGCGGGCGGCGAACACGTTTCATGGGGACGTGGAGACACAGCTTCCCTTTAATTAGGCAGCAGGGAGGAGGATGGAGTTGCTGGGAGAAGGAAAGGGAGGGGGGGAACAGAATGGGGATGGGGACGGGATGGGGATGGGATGGGGACGGATGGACGCCGCGCCGTGCTGGACGCATACACCCCATGAGGGGACAATAATACAGGTATCAGCAGTCAGAAAGGGGATGGAGGAGGCTGGCTTCCCAAAAGCTGTCCTTATTTTTTCCTGTAACGCTGTCTCTAAGGGCTCCCCAAACATTGACATTCTTGTACGAGCCGTGCAGTTTACTCATGGCCCCGCACGGCAAAAGGCTCTGCTCATAAAGGGCCTTATTGATGCCCACACTTCTATACATTACACCACGGCCCTGCTCAGACAACCAGCCTATTTTAACCCTGCTCTATATATTGTGAACGGAACGATTCTCCTCTCTGGCATGGTGTGCTCCCCACCCAGCCACGCGCCCCGCTCGCCCCCAGCCGAGCCATGAATGGCTGCAGTGTACAGGGCGCCGCTGTGCTCCCCCTGCCCCTCAAAAACACTTGATGGGTGTTGGGGTGTGTGTGTGTGTGATGGGGTGGGGAAAAGGCAAAAAAAAAAAAAGGAAAAAAAAGAAGAAAAAAGGGTATAAAAATTCCTTCACACTCTGCTTGGGATTATTTCACCTCCCCAACTCCCCCCACCCGCTTCCAGCCCCTTTTCCCACTCCAAAAATAAATATCTAAGGAAAAAAAAATCCTCCAAACCCAGAGGAAATGATTCCTTAATGCTCCTGCACAAAAGCCCCGTGGCCTCACTCACTGTTGTCTTCCTCCTGAGGCCAGAACAAACTCTTTTCTCCTGCCCCTCATTCCGGGGGGGGGAGGGATTACTATGGGGAGATGTTTTCCCTCCCACACTCTCAGCTGGCTTGGAATTATTGATATAAAACTAATCTGGAAGCTTCTCCCCAGCCCGAGCTGTGCTGGGCACCTCCAGGACATGGGCAAGGCTGGAAAGAGCTGTATCCTGCTCCTGACATACATCCATGAAATGAGTTGGGGAGGTCTCAGTCCTCTCCAACGTGGCACGTGTCTGTGCCCTGAAACCACCCCGTGCTCTGGCAGGTTTGAGGGAGCTGGGCCATCACTGGCTCATCCCTGCACTGCAGGAATTAGCCCAGTCTGCTTTTCCCCCCTCACTTTTATGACTTTTTCTTACAGCCAAGGTCTTTTCTTTGACCTTTCCCTTAATTTCTTTTTCCCCTGCCTCCTTCCCTTTGCATCCCTGCCCACAGCCTCCGAGGCTGCCCGGGCACATGGAAGCATCCCGGCACGAGCATCGCTCTGCACCGCAACAACCCACATCCCAGCGAAGAGTTTCCCTCACCCCCCAAATCACTCTCCAAGGCAGAGAGAAGCATTTCTGGCAGATGTCAGTATCAGGATCCTTCCCAGCATCCCTGCTCCCAGCTGAGGACCGCTCCAAAGGCACATAGTACCCCTCTGTGCCTCCAGCACGCAGCGCCACGGACACATAGATGGCATTATACTTTGCTGGCCCCAGATCTTGGGCATAATATTTTTTTTAGCAGTGGACTAAATATTTTTAACATATGCAAACATGCATGACTGAGGCAGCTACAGAGCCGGGGAGCTGGGATGCTGACGGCCTTCCAGGGTAGAACAATGTCACCTTTCTACTCCCCAGCACTGCCTGTCCCTGAGATGATGACTGTACAGCTTGAGAGGGATGGGGAGAAGAGGGCAAAGCAAAATGGGGAAGCTTTTTTTACTTCTTTTGGGGGGAATTTTGCAGGGGTATTGCAGCAAAAGGGGATGGATTCCTCTGAGGCATGGAGCTGGGGATGCACAGAGCAGCGGTCTGTCTCTCGAAGCAAACATACCTGAGCCCAGCTTGGCTGAGAGGAAACGTTCCTGGCTTTAAGCAAACAGAAAGGTGCCGGGTCAAGTAAGTGGAGCAGAAAGTTCTGCAGTAGGTAAATAGGTCACTGTCAGCTCTGGGTTGAGCAGCGGGGCTGGGGACGTGTGATTTTGGCCACAGGATGCAGAAGGGATGCTGCAGCTGATGTCCTGGAAGGGTGGCTCAGCTCTGGCTAAAGGAATTTGGGTTCATAGCCTGAGTTTTTCCAGCAGCTTTGCTCCCTCTGTCTGTCCTCCTGCCACACTGTGCTCCCCACAAGCCACCTGGAAGGTCAGTGAAACTCTGGGTACCAGTGTGACGGGAGTGACGGGGAGTCCCAAACCTGCATCCTGCATCATGAGCAGCAGCTTTGCCAGCTCAGCCATGCAGGGATGTGAGGAACCCCTCTGGTTCTGTCACTTAACTCCTCTTTGCACCATCACAGGTCATCAAGTGTTGGCAAAGGGGGGTGGGAGTGGGGAAACTGAGGCAGGGAAAGGAGAGCTGGTCCATGGCCAGGAGAAGAATGGTGGCCAGAGTCCTGCCACACTGCATGGCAAACTGCAGAGCATCTCCTGTGCTTCCCTCCATGCTGTGGCCATCAGGCCAGGTCCCCTCACTATGGCTTTTGGGAGGCTTTGTGCAAGCTCACCCATTGGGCTTCAGCAGCTTTTGAATGGCAAAAGAGGCTCCTGAGGCACACAGTGGGTTTTTTCCAGGGAGGAGAGGGGCTGCAGGGATGGGGCTTTGCCCCATGGCAGCTCTCCCACCCGTGCTGGGTGCTCTCCCCACCCCATCACATCAATTTCTGGCTCCTTATCTCACTTCTCTGTAGCTCCTGTGTACAAGACACTCATCCCAGGGCTGCGTCACTGCTTCCAGGGGCCAGATGTGGACAGGCAGCATGTGCCATCTCCCTCCCAGGCTCTGGATCCTCCTTCTCTCCCTGCAAACAGGCGCTGCCACGAAGGGGCAGACTGGGGAAAGGTGACTCCAGAACATCTCTATCGACCAGTGACACCCCCCAAAACCTCCCTTACCCCTCAGATGGGGCTGGTAGCACCCTGCCTGGGTGCAGGGCTGGGGCACATGAGCCATCTCTGTATCTGAAGGCGGCGAGTGTGACCTCAGCCCAGCACATGGAAGTGATGGGGGGGCTGGGAGGGTTGGGGGGTGGTTTTGTCGCTTCCCAAAGCAAGAGCCAGATTAAACAGCAGCGTATTCCTGCTGCTCCTTCCAAGCCACCAGCCACCTGGAGCAGCTTGTGGTGACTGAAGGCACCAACCCAGGGCATCTCCTGGACCAGAACAACAGTGCTGTATCCCAAGCAGGGGATGTCCCCCTCAAAAGAGCTGGTGAAGGCAAACGGGGAACCCCAAGGTTGGATGAGATTGAAGCGTGGCAGGCTCAACCAGAAGCGTTACACAAGGTTCTGACATGCTGCTCTTTCCCCTAAAGGATCAGTGTGAGGTCAAACGTTGACCTCCATTTCTTATCTCCCTGCTCACTAAAGTCTGTTTGCACCCAGAGCTGCCCCGGTGCCTCTGGCTGGCCAGGGGAGAGATGCCCTTAGAGCAGCAAAGCCAAAAAGCTCTTTTTTAAAGCTGCCAAAGCTCTGCTGGCTCCAGCACGGGGCCAGGGCTGGACTGCTGGGTTCTCTGCAGCTGGGAGCTGAGCGGCCGACGTGAGGATTTTGCCGCTTGGCTGTGCTGGCACCGCTGCGACGTGTGGACTGGGCTGGGGATGCGTAGGAACGTCTGCTCTACAGCTTCCTTTTTAACTCTAAGAAAAACAACCAAAGCTTGCCTTGCCTCTTCTACCCAGCCAAAATAATACAACCTTGTGCCCTGGAGGGGAGCGGGCGAGAAATGAAGCCAAACCTGGCAATGGGCAGGAGTGAAATGTCACCCTGAGGAACTGGGGGCACTGGCTGAGCCAGAGGGGACCACTGTGGGATGGCACCAGGCTGGCATGGGTCCTGCAGCCCTGTCTTGCCGACTGACAGCTATACAGCTCTGTCCTAGGGCTGCCCCCACTCCCCCTCCAGTGCCAAGCCACAGGCGGGTTCATATTTGATTTGGAGAGACGTGTGATGCCTGCTAGAAGCGTGATGTTCCCTCTCCGATGCGATCCGGGACGCAAGTGCCAGCTCGGTGCCTGGGGAGCAGCCGAGGCAGCCGGTGCATCCTCCCGTTCCCAGCTCCTGGGCTGCCTCCCTGCTCCCTGCACAAACACACCGCTTATCCCAGGCTCCGGGGGAAAGTTTCAGCCCTGCAGATGTGAAACTGAAAGGCTCAATTTTCTGCCTATTTAGAAGCAGAAAGGTTGTGACTGCGCCAAAACCCGTATCTCGGAGGCGGCTGCGTGTCGCTAAACCCTTTCCTGTACCTGCTGCAGAGCATCCAGCCAGCATGGAGCTCAGCCAGAGCCAGGCTCCTGGTTCCCTGCCCCATCCCACCAGTGCCAGCCCTTGTGCACATCACAAGTGGCTGCTGGGATGCAGGATCCCGTGCCAGAGGTAGGATGGGGACCATCTGCCTCCAGCGCTGTGGCAGGAGCAGCATCGTGAGCCTGGTGAAGATAGGACAAGGGGCAATGGGCTCAAGCTGGGCCAGGGCAGGCTCAGCTCAGCTGGGAGGGCAAAGTTCTTCCCTGGCAGAGTTGTGGGGCTGTGGCACAGGCTGCCCAGGGAGGGGCTGAGTCACCCCCTGGGTGTGTTTAACAGAGGGGAGATGAGGTGCTCAGGGATCTGGTTTAGCACAGGAAAGGGATGGTTGGACTTGATCTTAAAGGTCTTTTCCAGCCTGGGGATTCTGTGATGACAATCCAGGTCTCCTCTGGGTTTAGCGTTGATGGTGGCCATGGCAGAGCTGTCCCTGCTGTGGCATTTCCATCTGCACAATGGGATCTCTGAGGTGGATCTCTATATAAGTGTCCTAAAAGAACTCCGAGCAACCCAGGAGTCAGGCAGCACCCTCCACAAGGCACTGCCATGGGGTGTCCCAGAGCCTGGGACCCAGCACCTGGCCACCATGGACGGTCACCTGCTCAGAGGGTTACCACGCCTGCTTGTCCTGGTTCTCCATGCTCTCTCATGGATGGTGCCCAGTGTCACCACGGGACTAATTTTCATTTTCCATTCGCAATCAACTGAGGGAGTCTCAGGTTTTCCTGTTTCAGAGTTTCAGGATTAAACTTCTGGGCATCACCTGCAAAGGCAGAACCATTAAGCCCATTCCTGCCTCCCAGCTGGCTGCCAACCCAGCCAGACTTTAATCCTCTTGCTTTTCTTTTTGAATCGATCAAGAATCACGAAGGATGGGATGCCATCTTCTCCCCATCTTCCACCCAGACATCTGCCATCCCCATAAGCATCATCCCAGAGTTACCATGCTGTGTCCAGATGGACACACGCTGGCTTCAGCCCTTCCCCAGCCAGAGACCCAGAGATGCAGGTCTTGACATGGGGGCACCGCATCTCACCCTGCTGCATCCTCCAATGCCACCACAGCCATAACCTTTGTTAACTGTCTCTCAACACCACCCAGGTGTTCCCCCTGCACCCCCACACACCCCTGCCAGGCGGCACAGACCCTCTGTAAAGCCTTAGCACAGCCTGAAATAAAAAGGAGCTTCATAGGGGGTTCAAGCAGCATGTGCATTAAAAAGAAGTCCTAAAAAGACAAGGCAGGGAGGAGGAGGAGGTCACTGGCCCAGTCTGCAGCCACCGGTCCCAGCGCCGGTGCCTCTGTGCTGGGCACAGAGAGCTGCAGTCTCACCCACCCCGAGGTGCTGCGGCAGCTCCCCTGCGTGTGGAGATGAAAGGACCCCTCACAATCGCTGCTTAAATGCTGCTGGGAAAGTGTTTGCCCTCAAAATGATGGGAGAGGAAATTCAATATTTTTTTAGGACTTGGCTTTGCATAGTAAGGACCAGCACAGGGAGAACAATGCCCTATTCAGGCTCAACACAAACAAGCACCTTCCAGCAACCTCACACCTCCTGCTCCAGCCCAGCCACGGGTCACCCACCCACCTGTCCCCAACCGTCACCCCCAGTGCCGCGGTGCCGGCACAAGGCTCCCATGGAGGTCCCCTCCCTGTCTCCTGTGGAAGGAAGAAGGGAGATGGTGTTGTGCTGTGTCCACCTATGGTTTAAGGGTGTCCCCTGAGGTGCTTCACAAGGCTGGGAGATCCATATATATGTGGGAGTTGGGGGAAGATCCATATATCTATGGGAGTTGGGGGAAGATCTCTATATATGAGAGTTGGGGGAAGATCCACATATATATATGGGAATTGGGGGAAGATCTCCCTATATGTATGGGAGTTGGGGGAAGATCCATATATATATGGGAGTTGGGGGAAGATCTCCCTATATGTATGGGAGTTGGAGGAAGATCCATATATATATGGGAGTTGGGGGAAGATCTCCCTATATGTATGGGAGTTGGAGGAAGATCCATATATATATATATACATGGGAGTTGGGGGAAGATCTATATATATATATATACACATGAGTTGAGGGAAGATCCATATATATAGGGAGTTGGGGGAAGATCTACATATATATATATATAGGAGTTGGGAGAAGAAAGAAGATATCCTCTGGGAAGATATCCCACCTTGGAGGAAGGGGCACAGCAGAACCATGGCAGCTTTGCCCAGAAATACTCAGACCTAAGCCTAGCAGAAATGTCAGGAGAGCCACCTGGAATGGGACATGGGCCAGAGTGGTTTAAAACCCATGGAGGACAAACCCAAACCACATCAAATGAATGAAGACAAGGTTGCTTCACCCACCCAGGAAGCTGGAAGTGGTGACCAGAAGCCCGTGGCCCCACATCACACCAGACCCCACTTTTGGGCATCACTCCCTAAAACATGTCTCACCATGTCTGAGCCCTGTCATGAACCTAACCTGCTCATGTCCTCCACCACCACCACCGTAGCATCCAGCTTGAGCTGTCCTGGACCAGCTCCAGAGGCTGAACCCCTTTTTCCACATGTTTCCAAAGAGGAGCGGGATACTCCAGCATCTCCCCACCTCCCGGAGGAGAAGGACCTCCATCAGTCAGCAGCTGGAGCCACAGCCACGTTAGGTCCCTGCTGAGGGCAGCCAAGGCACAGAGTGTTATTTACTCATTGATAAACACTGACACATCTTTTGGAGCAGAAGGCAGCTTTCAGAACACGCCGCAATGGGGAACACGAGCAGCAAGGTCACCAACCAGCGCTCTCAGGGAGGAAAGATGCTCAGGAGGGTGTAGGTAAGAGACTGGAGCTCCCATTCCTCATCTCACTTCTTCCTTCACCAACTCCTGGCTCTCCTTATCCCTGTCTTTTGCCAGTTATTCCCTCTGCTCCCCTGCAGCCTTTCCTGAGCAGCTGCCCTTTGCTAGTAAACAGCCCGCAGCCCCAGGGCCAGCTTTCCCAGCACTAAAAGCCACTTATTTCTGTTTGCCTTGACAAAACAGTAGCGGATTTGTGCTATAAATCCCCATTAATGGAACAATCTCTGTCGGCTTGTTCCCATCAGGAGAAGAGGTTCGTGTGGGTGCACACGCTTGTGAGCCAGCAGCCAAGGGCTCTCGACTCCAGACCCTCCCCTTAAACGCCAGTAGTCATGAGCAGGATCTAAATATTTCAAATCCTGACAAATTTAAATGCAGAGATGCCTTGAGTCATTCCCTAGAAGGATTCTTCCAGACATTTACACCATGCACATCCTGCTTGGGGAAACAGGGGGACCACATGTCCAAAGCATGTGGACTCACCTTATGCATTGTGTGGGCATGAAAAAGATCTGAATTGCATTTTATAGGCACGAAATGGCTTTTAGCATCAAGATGAAGGAGGGCAAACCCAATATATGCATGGGTCCTATTGCCAGATATCCTAAATATCCACCAAAAACCAATGAAACCCCCCGAAACACAACAAAACACCCCCCTCAAAACCAAGGCAGTGAGATGCACAAGCCCAGCGCCCTGATGCTCAGCCTGAGCTCTTCCTCAGCCTGCTCTTCCCCAAGGCATCTTCCAAAATAGAGACTTTTCCAGCAGAAGCAGCTGGTTTTGGGGAAGAAAGCCTGCACTTCACAGCAGGCTGACTCCAATGCGGCGCAGCGGGCAACTCGACTGCCTGCCCAGCCAGTCCCAGATGGGTATTTTGGGAAGGTGAAGCCCTCAACAGGGCTTTTTTTACTCCAGGAGAGTGAAAAACCCCTCAACAGCAGCTGAGCACTGCTTGCTCCAGAGTTTTCTAGCTGCCAGTGCCATCTTCCAATGACCTCCCAGGGGGATGCAGTGGCTGTATCAGCTGCAAGGTGGTGTGTGGGTACCATCCCAACCACACGCAGCTCTGCTGTGTCCTCGTCTTACAGACTAGGTCTTGGCCACATCAGGCTCCAAAGACCTATTTAAACCCCTTGATGTGGATGAGGGGGAAGAAAAACCACGCCAAGAGCCTGGCAGTGATGGTCTCTGGGGAATCATGCAGGGGCAGGTGTGAAAGCTGGAGGTCCCACAGTCTGGAGCAGACAAGGTTGGTACTAGCAGAGCAGCACACTCTATGGGCTGGGGATATCCCTGGCTCTGGCAGAAAAAACCAGCACTTAGTCCTCTTTTTCCATCCCCTCCTTGTCCTGGTTTTGGCTGCACAGCCTGGGCATGCTGCAGCTGGGAGCAGAGCTGCAGGGCTGCCTGATGAGCTGCATCCCAATGGGCTGCATCCCGATGGGCTGCATCCCGGTGTGGTTCATCTCGATGGGGTGCATCCCCCACCACGGGCTGCGTCCTGGTGGGATTTATCCTGCCGGGATTTATCCCGCTGTATCTTCGCCTATGGCAAACAGGTGGCGATGTTGTACTCCAGGACTTCAGTTTCCAGCCCCAAAAAGCCGGCTGCTGTCAGAAATCCACGCTCTGAGCGTCTCCCTGGCCCGTGTACCCCCCAGGAGCCCTTTGTGGACCCCCGAGAGAGATGCTGTGATGAGCCCAAGCTTTCTTCTCCACCGTAACTGAAACAGAAGCAAGCTGAAGCCTCTCCCTCCATTCCCTTCTCATCAAGGCAAGGGATATACAGTCCATCCTTTGCAGCAGGGAAGATAACCAAGTTGTTGGGGTTATCTTGTTTGCTGGCAGGAGCAGCCCCCCCAGAGCCAGCGGTCGGGGGTCTTGCAGGAGATGGACAGGGCTGTGCCTTACCTGAGCAATTCCCAATCCTGGAGGAAACCTAGTGCCTGCAGTGTGCTGGATGCTCTGTGTGTCCCCAAGGGATGCAGCACACCAGGGGCACAGAGGGGACCAGTGTCATGGGAGCGGAGGTGGCAGTGATGGGGTAGATGTTAGCACAGGAGTCTGTGGCCACCACTTGCCTTCTGCCCCTGGCTCTGTGCCCCCCAGAGCACCTGGAGTGATGTGCCCCAACACCTCCAGGGAAGCAGAAGCTGGCAGGGACTTTGTACTGCTGCGTCCTGCTTTTGCAGAGAAGCAAATCTGGAAAGTCACCGGAGTCCTTCTCTGATCCAAGGCCCCCTCCCCGCTCTGGATCCTGCCTCTCACACTCCCCATCCTTCAAAAGGGAAGGTGGAAGCTCGGGGAGAAGCTCCTCTGAGCCTTCTCCTTGTCGTGCTGCTGGTCAGGACATGCCCACACTCTGGGATGTGTTGAGCAAGCTGGAGAGCAGGTCCCAGCTTCCTGCAGACCGATGCCACTTCTCAGCCAAGCCCTCACACCGGGCTCGAGGGTCACTGGCAGATGATGGTGAGCGAGGGGAGGAAGGCTCCAGATGGTACCAGGATGATGATCTCCATCCCTGCAACAAGCATGGGCTGCTCAGAGGACGGTGAGCGCGCTACGGAAGCGGCAACCAACCAATTCCAAGGGATGCTCAGCGGGTCTTGGGGTGGCAGAGGCTGGAAACACCAGGGAGCATCCACAGGCACGGTGAAGAGTGGCAAGATGAAAAATGATGGCAATTTGTGGGTGAAGAAAGGGATTCCCAGGTGAGGTGAGACGGGCTCTGTGCTGTAGGATGTGTTCAAAAGCAGGCTGGGAAAAGCGTTCCTCTTCTTGTGTGGTTTCTCTTTCCCTGACTTTCTGCCTGTCCTTGGTGCCTCTCTGGTGAGGATCTGGATCCCACAACACACCACCCAAAGGACCCATCCCACAGAGGTGACAGGAGGAATCATCTCAGTTCATACCCAAACCGCAGCAGAGCTCAGGAGACAGACCCCCCTCTACCCACCCCAAATCCCATCCTCTCCTCTCCACAGCGACCAGCATCGATGAAACACCAGCATGACACAGCCCATGGGATGGCAAACCACCCAAGCAACGACCACCTGGCTCAAACACACACACTTTTCCTTGCAACAAGACCTACCAGCCTCAAACCCTGAGCATCACGTGCCAAAGGAGCTGGGGAACACCTCTGCAGGACAGACAGACACCTGCCCATGGAGATGGGCTGCCCATACGGTTATTTATATGGTGCCAGGACGCAATGGCTCAGAGCAAAGGAAAGCTACCTGTGTGTAGGGTTCCAGCCCTTCCCAGCATGGCCATCCTGGGAAAGCTGCCTTGGAAATGCTGTGCTGGATAAAACCACCTTTTTTTTTTTTTAATAAATTCAGGTGGTTTGCAGAGTAAATGTTAGTTTTGTGCACCCTTGGTATTGCCTTGAACCTCAGCAGTGGAACGGGCACCTCCAAAACTGGTTCCAGCAGAAGTCTCCCACCTTTGAGTGGAGCCCAGGCATCTCCCTGGGATCACTTAGGCAGTCGCTGTGGGGGGGACTTCACTGAAATATTCCCTGAGCAATTCCAATCTCGTGGATCTGCACAAAAGCCCAGCATCAAACACCACCAGGGTACCAGCCTTCCTCCCTCCATCCACTGAATTCCACAGAATCACCAGGTTGGAAAAGCCCTTTAAGATCCTCAAGTCCAACCATTCCCATCCTAAGCTAAACCAGATCCCTGAGCACCTCATCTACCCTTTTTTTAAACACATCCAGGGAAAGTGACTCAACCACCTCCCTCTCTCTCAGATGGTGCATGGTCAAGGCTTGACCCAAACTGCGCTGGGCTGAAAGCAGCATCCCCAAAATGCATCAAGAAAACACACACAGCACCCCAAACACCCCGTAACTGAGCATTAAAAAAGAAAAACCACCCAAAAAAACCCCAACCAACCCCATCCTCCCCTGAAATAACCCAACCCACCACACCCAACAAACCAGCCTTTAAGGAGAGGAGCCCGTAAATCCCAGCTTCTCACTCCCTCACGCTCCCCAGCAGCCAGAGAACTGTGTGTGATGTGAAGCTGCCATAAATATTCGGGGATGTCTAATCTCCAAGGGCCGGCTGATTTGATGTGTGGATGCTGTCATCTAGGAACGAGCAGCAGACATGCACTACTGACTCACGCCGCAGAGATGCTGGGAATCAGCTGCAGTTCCCCTGCTTTCATAATCACACATATTTTATTTGCTTTAAGGTTGTTGGTAACTGTTGCTTAGTAGTGAGTGGGCCACGGGCCCTTTAACACCTTTCTCCTCCAAGGACAGCCAGCCAAAGCGGGTGGTGGAGGAGCTGAGGGGTGTTTAAAGCCCACAGGACCGCCGCGGGATGAATTTTGGGTCCCTGAGTGCTACGATGCCTAAAAACCTGCAGCAAAAAGAGAATCAGAAGGATGCAACTAGTTTACTAGTTCATTTGTGCTTTGGAGGCACAACTGGCTGGTTACGGTGCAGCTCGAGCTCCAATGGGACACTGACTAAATCCACATCCTCAGTGGGATGAGGCGCATTCCAGGTTGAGAACCCCACTCCCATCTCCCTCTGAAGGCGGACAGAGCCAGATTGACAGCCAGGATTTGCCACCTGGACCCACTGCTGAGCATGGAGCAAAAATCCCACCAGAAAAAATAGTAAAATTGGCAATTTTCACTTGGTTTTGGGCGTTTCGGTGCAGCCACAAGCCCAGCTGGCAGCTTGCTGGGGAAGGGCATGCAAGGTGAATCTCTGCGCCAGTGCTTTAAAGGAGTTGGGGTGTTTTAAGGAAAAGTCACCCCAAGAACTCAGAGTGGAGAACTGGGCTTGGGGAAGGGGCACAGAAGTGGGTCACAGCACCCAGGAGACCTCGCCAAGGGTCACTGGGGCTTGGATGCCTCTGCCAGCACCCAAGGTACTTCTGCGGGTCCTCTGCTTGCACCCACCATGAGCAGGACACAAGATGCTGGGGATGACGGGCTGGAGTTAGGGATGTCCCCAGGGATGTCCCCAGGCTCAGCTGGGATGTGGAGCTGAGCCCGTGGTGGGGAGCTCACCAAGATGCTATCCCCGTGTGCAACACACGTGGATGAAGGTGCATTCCTACTGCAGAGAGAAAACACCCCCAAAGGGAAAACCCTCCCAGGACAGTGGTCCCATGGGTACAGTGAGGGGACACACACACACACTGACCCATCCTCCCTCCACCAGCCAGGGATGGGGGTTTGCAGGGGGCTGCTTTGGACCGGGATGTGCCCGAACGGAGAGATGCGGCTTTGGGAAGTGACTCTGGGGAAGATGTGGTGGCCGTAACGGGCTACGAAGGACCAAGATGCTTCTGCTGTAGGATTAAAAAGGTCGCCCATGTCACCGGGGATCCCTAGGCCCCCAAAATTCAGTTGATGGTGATATCATGTTAACTCTCTCAGGGATAAAAATCACGGGATTATTTTTACAGGCAGAGAGGAGCGGGGTGCAGCGGGAGTACCCACAAACCCAGGAGCTGGGGGTCTGGCGGTGTCACAGGCACGTCCGCTCCTTCCATAAGAAAATTAAAACCACAGTGAGGCAAAAAAAGGCAGAATTTGGGACACACACACACACACACTCCGAGACCTGAGGATCTAAGCTTGACACAGCGATGGAGTTTCTCAACCACCCCAACGCGATTAAACGTGCTCGTTTCATTCCTCATCTTGAACGGGTTAATCCCATCGCATCTGGTTGGGAGCAAAACCTCTTCTGCATATTTTTCTTTCCTTCACCATAAACACAAAATGCATGTTTTTTCCTGGGGTGACTTTTTATAAATTAAACAGCCCTGTCGAGTCATCAGCCCCCGGCGCGGATTTGCCTGAGTACAAGTTACTGGGTTTAGCCTTAATGCAACGGCTTAACTAAAACTTTCTCCTGTCCTAAGCACCTAAATTACTCCAAAAAAGCCATTTTTAAAAACAGCAATGGTAGGACACAAGCCTGCAAGATGCCCATACCTAATGCACACAGGCTCTAAGCGAAAGGACGATAAAACCTGGACACATTTTCCCTGAGGAGCCCCAGGAAAAGAGAACAATGTCTTCTTTTTTTTTTTTTTAATGCCATTAAAACTGCCCACGTATTTTTCACAGGGGGACCAGAGGGTGAGGACTAAAGGCAGCTGGGTTCTGCTTTACCAGCCAATCCCAGGAGCAGTTTTCCTGCCCTGCAACTCCTGGGAGAGGTCCGTACCTGGCGCAGGGGCCGGGCAGATCTCTCCGCGGTAATCGGCATCCCTGGATCCTGCTCAGCAAACTTTGGATTTCTTTGGCTGCAAAGCCAGCATAAAACACTTCTGTGTTTCCAGAAACATCCCCCCGCTCTCTTCCCCAAACCCCAACTCCCCCCTGCCCCCCTCCAGCATTTCCACAACCCAACCGCCGGCGCTAAGAGAAACCCGAGGGATTTTGGTTGCCAAGAGAATGCCCCTCACCTTGCCCGCGGAGCCGGGAGCTGCCCTTTGCTGGCTTTCTAGGCTCTCACTGCGCTATCTCCAGTCTTCCCGCAGCTCCGAGGGAATATGGAAATATCATTAAGCTCCAGTGAAGCAAAAGAAAAGGAGAGAAGAGGAAAAAAACCAAACCAAAACAAAAAAAAAACCCAGAAAAAAAGGAAAAAAGTCCCAAGGAAAGCGTTGCAATATCCAAAGGGAGGGGAGTGAAGCGGGACGGTCGCTCCCCGGGTCCCTGCGAGCCCCTGCTCCACCTGCATGCGCCTTGCTGGGATCCTGCGATACCCCTGTCCGGCGTGGAGCAGGCATGAATACTTCTCTGGTGTCTGCTGATGACTTCACTTCATTAGCATGCCCTGATAGTTCTCTCTGACTGTCTTTTTTACTGACTTTAAGGCTCTGCTAATCAAAATACTGTAGTGTTTAACTATTTCCTGGCTCTGGGGGTTTTGGAAAGACGAAGCTCCGCGGGGCAATAAAACCCAACCGGGAGCAGGAACGCGAGCTGCGGCGTGCTCCGATTCCCAGCTGCCATCCAAGAGCAATCCCTGCTGTAGGGGTTTGTGGGTCATGACCCCCGAGCATGTTTGGCTTTAATCTACTTAATGAGGGTGAAACTGCTCGTCTGCAGTGCGGGACCTTTTAGCGCAGGAGGATGCATGGAGGAAAGCACCCTTCCACCTTCGGGGATGAGGTTTCCCTGTGTTAATTGTTTTATTTAAAGGGCAGCTCAGGGTGAAGTGGTTCTCCCAGTTGGTAACCCCTCAACACCGCATCAGCCATCCCTTTGAGATAGTTGCGACCAAACTGGGTCCCCCGGGGTGATGCCACCCTCTGCAGAAGTGCCACCGCTGCTGCGTTCACCTCCTTGCGCCGTGCTCCGGGAGCAGAGCTGATTTTGGAAGGTGAGGAGAAGTTGAGGAAGCCCCTTGGGCTGGAAAAGGGGAAAGCAAGGTGCAGAGAAAGCAAGCAACTCCACCAAGAGCGTGTGGGCAGGGAGCGAGGTGCCAGCCTCCTGCTTTCTCCGGAGGGCTTCGGGGTGGTTTGGAGTCCATGTCAGGTTTTACTTCAACAAAGAAAAAACAGGAGTGGATTTTGCAACAGTGGGATAGGAAAAAAATGTAAAAAAAAAAAAAAAAAAAAGAGGAAAGACAGACTGCATGAAGTGTATGTGCAGCTTTCCCTGGGCGTGCAGGTCGGTACCTGGCCACACAGCCCTACACATCCTACCTATGGCCATGGGTGATGGCGTTTGGGCATGCACCCAACACGTGCCCACCTGTGTTTGCACACAGACAAGTGCTGGCGCTGCATCCTGGCATGCATGGGTACCACAGCGAAGCGAGCCTGGCCGTGCTGGCACTGGGGCTGTGCACACACCAAACACCGGGTTTAACTGTTCATATCCCAGCTCCATCACCAGGAAAAATAAGCCATGCCTACGCTCTTACCCAACAGACGCCCGATTTGCCATGGCTGAGAAAACTGGCCCCCAAAAAGCCTTCAATAAAGGACCCTTGAATAAATGGTCCAGGAAGCGTGGCCGAAGCTGCTGGAGCAGGAGCAGCTGTGGGGTCCGGCGGGCTGGACGCCTGATTCATACCCAGCAAAATGAGGTCAGGAGCAGATGAGTCTCTGAACGTTCATTGCTTCGCACAGGAGGTGACCCACATTTTTTACTCCTGATTCACAGCTCAGCTGCAGACACGGCTATCTTTAGCCCCAGAGAGAGACGCGAAGAGGCCGAGGGCCCCTCAGCAAAAGCCGTAAGGGCCAGGCTTCAGAGGGCTATGGCTATTTATAAGTATATATTTACCTCCCCCTCTGCTTTCTACGGCGTCTCTTGGAGGAGAGCGGGACAAGCTCCAAGCACAGGTTTGATGCACTAAGCAGGAGAAGTCCCACACAGGCTCCAGAAGCACAGGGATCTTCCCGGGATGCACCCGCTGGGTGCCCACCCAGCCAGAGCCTGTTGCAACCCATATTGGGACCCGCTGGGAACGGGGTGAGCTGCAGAGGGTCAGGAGGCAAGGAGAGAGGGGTTTCCAAAACCATCTTGCAGATGGTGATACGCGGGTGGGCAGGACCAAGGAGCCACCAACACCCATCCCACACCCACCCTCAAGATGCGAGCTGGTCTTTGCTCACCAAGCCCGCCCCAGAGGATGAGGGGGTGTGTGTGTGTGTGTGTGTGTTTATACTGATAAGGGCAGAGGATGCTAAACAAATCTGTTCCCTGCTCCAGCTGGTCCCAGCCAAACTCCCAGGCACTTTCCCGTGCCGTGGAAGCAACTTGAGGTCGTGGTTGTCTCCAGAGCATGGCTGCCCAAACGATAACATTTTAGCAATGTTTATCCAGCTCCTTCAGAGAGGGATTTTTTTTAAAATTTCATTCTTTTTTTTTTTTTAAAAATCTCTTTTCAGAGCCCTAAAGCACATGTTTACGTTCACAATGAGTAAAGTCTCCAGCGCTGGCGCAGGGGAGCCTCCAGCCCTGGTGTGAGGTTAAGGATGTGCTTAAAGGGTTTGGACTCAAACCCTTGTTTTTTTTAAAAACAAGGTCACAACACACCAAAAAACCAACCCCCAAACCCTATGCTTGGGATAGATACACACAAACGTTGTCCCCTTCCTTGGGCAGGGGCATGCGGAGAGAAATGGATGCTCAAGCTGGACCTAGAGCTGGATTCTGGTTTCCAACCTGTCACCCAAGGATGTTACTCAGCGTTCAGAGTCTCTACCCAGCTTTGTGCTTTTTTGGCACACCCTGCCCCTCTGAATCATAGCATCCCAGCCTGGTCTGGGTTGGAAGGGACCCCAAGGATCATACAGCTCCAACCCCCTGACACAGGCAGGGACACCAACCTCCAGGCCTGGAGCTACACAAGGTTGCCCAGGGCCCCAGCCAACCTGGCCTTCAACACCCCCAGGGACGGGGCACCCACCCCCTCTCTGGGCAGCCCCTTCCAGCCCCTCACCACTCTCTCTGCAAAGAACTTCCCCCTAAGATCTCCTCTCCCCCTTCCCTCCTCCAGCTTCACTCCATCCCCTTGTCCTGCCATTATCTAGCCTTTTAAAAAGTTGATTCCCTCCTGTTCCTCTGCTCCCTTCAGGGACTGAAAGGCTGCAGTGAGGTCCCCCCAACCACTGACCTTCTCAAGGACCAAGCAGTCACCAGGAGAACCGAGTTGGGCACCTGAACAGGGTTTGCTGGATCCCCCAAACACACATCAAGCTGTGTTCAGAAGGGATTAAGGAGCTAGGATGGGTCTCCCAGCATCCTGAGATCCTCTTCTACTGCCAAGCAGTGAAGGACCGCCACTGACAGCTTATTTCATCCTGCCAGGGTGGATGGGAGGAGAACATCCCCTCAGGGACCATGCTAGCAGCCTTCCTTAGGGCTTGATAACTCACAAATATCCCCTTCTCGCAGCAGCACGGGCTCTGCTGAGATCACCCTGCCAGGTATAGCTTCACTGAACCCCACAATTTCTCCCCTGGGTTTGGGTGGCCCCCAACGAGTCCCTTCCCAACGTCTAGAGACGGCGACTTAAAAGCCATAACCCCAATATCGCTTCAGCCAGCCATGGCAGGTCCTAACTGGGGGTGGAAAGCCATCCAGCTCACACCTCTAGAGCAACCACAGAAGAAAACAGAAGTGTAAATCTGGTGTTTGCTGGAGAGCTAACATGGATTTAGCAGAGAGAGTGAATTTAAAGCCCAGCAATTATTCCCAACTTGTGCCATGCATGGAGACACAAAGCTGATGCCCTGCCAGGTCCCCAGATTGGGCAGGTTGGCTCCATCCATCCATCCATCCGTCCGTCCGTCCGTCCGTCCATCCATCCATCCATCCATCCACCCCCCTTCATCCATCCATCCATCCATCCATCCGTCCATCCATCCATCCATCCATCCACCCACCCATCCATCCATCCATCCATCCATCCATCCATCCATCCATCCATCCACCCACCCACCCACCCACCCATCCCTCCCTTCCCCTCCTGGCCATACCATGGAATACAACTCAATTATTTCATAACAAACACAAGTTGGGAAAAGCAAGAAGACGAAAAAAAAAAATCTATAAAAAAACCCCCCAGCATCAGCAGCAGCAGATGCTTTCTTAAATAATAACCATATAAAAATGTTAATTAAATCATGCTTTTCAACTGAGACTGATGGGAAAATACTTTCACACAATGCTGAAACCGGCACAGCTTGCTTTTTGTAGTATTTTTTTTACATCTCCTTGCAGGGAAAGGGATGCAAAGACCAAGGAGAATGCGGGGTGCTCACTGTGCACATCAGAGAGAGCCACAGTCCTCTGCAGGAAAGCCTCTTCTGTGCTAACAGAGGGTGCCAAATGACTTCACGTGCCATGAACGCTGCTCTAAATGAGTCTGTGGTAAACAGAGATATGAGACCCAGATGTTTGATACTGGCCTCTGATTTTGTGTGTCCGCAACCTCCCCCGTTGTGCCTGCAAACCACAGTGGAGTAGCAAAAAGGTGGTTGGGGACTCCCACCTGGGAGCATCACCCCTCCCAGAGAGGTGAAAATTTGGGGGTAAGAGCTCCACAAACAGGCAACCTGGTTGGTCCCTTGCAGACATGTGAGCTCCAGCATGTGGGGGCAGTGGGGGAGGTCTGCAGGGGCTGAAACCCTTTCCAGCAATAGCAGGGGCTTGGTGCACATCCATTCCTTTCAGTAGCAAATGTCCATCAACCATGACATGTGCCCGCCTTGCAGAGGGGGCTGCACAGTCTCATCCCTTCTTCTGGATGCTTCCATTTCCCCCAGAGCTCTGCAAGGCTGCCAGGAGCAGCAGTTGAAAGATGGGCTCCTGCCACAGGAAGACATCACACAGCTTGGTAGCCTTACGTCTCCTTTCAGAACCTGGAGACCACGGGTTTCAAAACAGTTGGCTGCAGAGGAACTACGAGCCCAGGCTGCCTCTGCTCCTCTCTGCCCAAAACTGTGTCCCTCCTGGACACAACATCTGCCCCAGCCAGACCAGTAACCTAGTAGGCACAAGCAAACAAATTCCTCTGCAGCTGCTCACCACTTGCAATGACTTCATGGTCTCATTCCTGGGGCTCTCCTGGCCGCAGCGTTACTCATGCTGCTGCAAGCTGCTGGGCAGAGTTTTTGGTGTCAGGGTTCCATGTGTGACCATAACGTCCTACCTCCTCCTCTAGAAGAAGCCCCTGGTAGTGGATGTGCTACAAGTTGGGAGCACAGGGAGTTCCACGCCAATCTGGGGAAGAACTTCTTCCCAGTGAGGGTGAGGGAGCCCTGGGCCAGGCTGCCCAGGGGGTGTGGAGTCTCCTTCTCTGGAGAGATTCCAGCCCCGTCTGGACACCGCCCTGTGTGCCCTGTCCTAGGGACCCTGCTTTGGCAGGGGGTTGGACCCCATGGGCTCTGGAGGGCCCTTCCCACCCCTACAACTCTGTGATTTGATTCTGTGCTTCTCCTACAGCCTCAAAGGTCAAGTGTGGGTGCTTGGTGAGTACCAAGCCTTCCCCACCCCACTGAGTCTGTGCCAGCTATAAAACAGGGAGCAGCAAGCCGCTCGTCACCCACCTCCTGGTTTATAGCTGGTAGAGCCCTGGCAGGGTGGAGAAGGCTCAGCAGGCTTTGTATGGCTCCTCGTCGCCTCTCCAGCAGCTCTGCCCTCCCTAAAGTGTTTCTGGTGGCAACACCCCAGGGACATCCAGGGCATGGGCTGCGTTATTGGCTGTAAGCTCCCCCCAGCTGCTGCCTGGCCCTGCTTTGGGTTCAGGCTTTGCTAGTTAAAGTCTCAAGGGGGAAAAATAAAAGACCAACCAAAAACCCAGAGCAAGAGAGAGGGTGATGGAGGTGGAGGGGCACAGCCATGAGAGGAGCAGAACAGGGTCTGGCACCGTTAATTAACGCTTTCAGCAGCCACATGCAGCTGATTGCCTGGGACTCTCCTAATGCCTCCTCACAGCATCACCAGGCTGGAAAAGCCCTTTGAGATCATTGAGTCCAACCATTCCCATCCTAAGCTAAACCAGATCCCTGAGCACCTCATCTCCCCTCTGTTCAACACACCCAGGGGGTGACTCAGCCCCTCCCTGGGCAGCCTGTGCCACAGCCCCACAACTCTGCCAGGGAAGAACTTTGCCCTCCCAGCTGAGCTGAGCCTGCCCTGGCCCAGCTTGAGCCCATTGCCCCTTGTCCCAGCTCCTGTCCCCTGGCTGAAGAGACCAGCGCCCACCTCTCTGCACCCTCCTGGCAGGGCAGGGCAGGTGGGGAGAAGGTCTCCCCTCAGCCTCCTCTTCTCCAGGCTCAACACCCCCAGCTCCCTCAGCTGCTCCTCAGAGGATTTGCCCTCCAGCCCCTTCCCCAGCCTGGTTGCCCTTCTCTGGGCTCGCTCCAGGACCTCCATGTCCTTCTGATGGTGAGGAGCCCAGAACTGGACCCAGCACTCCAGGTGCAGCCTCCCCAGTGCCCAGTCCAGGGGCACAATCCCCTCCCCAGACCTACTGGCCACACTATTGCTGACACAAGCCAGGATGCCCTTGGCTTTCCTGGCCACACTGCTGGCTCATATTCAGTCTGCAGTCACCCAACACCCCAACCAACCTCCATCCTCAGTGCTTGCTGAGAGAACAGCCCTCGCTGAGCCAGCCTGGAAAGCAATGGGTGACTCCTTCAAAACCTGCTTATGAAGTTGCTGAGCAAGAGACTAGTGAGAAGCCATGGATAGGCTCCAGCCTGCACTGAAGGCAGAGTGGTGATGAAAACCAAAGGAGAAGGGACATAGAAGCAACAGGCTTCCTAGAAACCCCACAGCCACCGTGCACATGGCTCCTGTAGTGAGGAGGAGGCGGCATTTAGTGGCGTCCTTCTTGTAGGGAGATGCTTTGAGATGGTATTGAAGTGGCCTGAGCCAGACAAAAGCATTCTGACATTCATGTTCTGAGGCCAGAAATTAAATCTGAACAAGAAGCTGGAACTCTCCCAGCAGGGATAATACTGCATGTGCAAGAGCTCGACGACTCCCAGCTGTTTGGAGAAAGCCATCCTTGCCACCATCCCCAGAGCTTTTCCTCCACCCTCTTGTAGAAAGTTCATCCCAGTTCTCATCCTCTCAACCCCACCAACCGATGCTGTCATTCCAGAGCAGAAAGAGTCTGGCTCTGCTGGCTCCACCCCTTGTCTGTTGGTCCTAGGCTTTGAGTGAGGGCAAGATCCTCCTACACAATGCCATGGTGAGCTCTTGCAACACAGAGCTGCCTTCAGGAGCGTGGCTACAGCAGTCACAGTGATTTGTGCAGAGGGAGCCAGAGCCTTGAACGTGCTCAGGGAGCCCATCACCGAGATGCTGAGCTTTGCTTCTGCAAGAAAACTCCTGCTGAAGTGCACACCAAGAGTCCAAACGTGCATCTGAGCAGGGATGTGCTCCTCCAGCAGCGAGGCGCAGTTGGGGAAGGGTGGGTTGGAGCACCACACCACAAGCTCCTGTGTGAGCTCCTTGTATGAGGAACGGCTGAGGGAGCTGGGGGTGTTGAGCCTGGAGAAGAGGAGGCTGAGGGGAGCCCTTCTCCCCACCTGCCCTGCCCTGCCAGGAGGGTGCAGAGAGGTGGGCGCTGGTCTCTTCAGCCAGGGGACAGGAGCTGGGACAAGGGGCACTGGGCTCAAGCTGGGCCAGGGCAGGCTCAGCTCAGCTGGGAGGGCAAAGTTCTTCCCTGGCAGAGTTGTGGGGCTGTGGCACAGGCTGCCCAGGGAGGGGCTGAGTCACCCCCTGGGTGTGTTTAACAGAGGGGAGATGAGGTGCTCAGGGATCTGGTTTAGCTTAGGATGGGAATGGTTGGACTTGATGATCTCAAAGGGCTTTTCCAGCCTTGTGATTCTGTGTATCCCTGGACCTCTGTCCCAAAGATGGGAGCTCCAGAGCCCAGACCAGACCTCTGTTGCACAGTCCTTCTGCCCAGCCTCCCCCTCCCCATCTCTAGAGAGACCTTCTTGAGGGACATTTCTAGCCGCGTCCCCCTGCTCACCATACACAACAGAGCCCTGAGAAGGGGGTTCAGCCCCCGCTGCTGACCCCAGATTTGCAGTGGGTCTCCCAGGCAGCCCCACCATGCTTCCAAACCAACCCTCCCTGTGAAACACTTGTATCTCCAGCTACAAAGCAGGCACGAGCCAGAAGAACTGTCAACATCAAAGAGAAGATCCATCCATCCAGTAACTCAGGACAGCGGCGGGGGGAGAAACAGGCCCCAAAACTGGGCAGAAACCCATCCAGCTGCATTCTTGGGAGCCAAGTTTTGTTTCTGCCAAGGGGAGAGGGACGAGCGAAGGAGCAGAGGACACTGGGACAGTGTGGAGGGTCACCAGAAGAAAGGCAGATGCCATAAACAGCAGCTGGGCAAGCAAAGGACACGATGGGAACAGCTTCCAAACTGCTTCTGAAGTGAAGAGGCAGAGAAAAGCCCCACCAAGGGATGGATCCAGCCCCTTCCCAGTGCTGCTGCTTCCCTGAGCATTTCCAAATAGGGGTCAAGAAAAGAAAGCAATTTAACCAGGAACCAGCCAGCCAGAGTCACCTCTCCCAGCCCCTGTGACATACAGGCATTTCAGCAATCACACAACCATTTTATGCAGATTTTCCTCACCCTTTGGAAGCTGGAAAACTCTTTTTCTCCCCTCCCTGTTTCCCTTGCCAGGTTTGTTTTCTCCCATCAGCAGCTTGTAGCTGCAGGTTGGCTGGAAGTTCCTCAGCCTGTGATGGGGGGAACACTCAGGCAAGTTGTGCATTGTGTTTTGTGCAGGGCTGGACTGATATTTTTGGTAGGAAGAGCAATAAAACAACATTTTTGCCCCCCTATAGTTTCAAGGCAGGAGTAAATGGGCTCCACAAACACCTCCAGCCAGGTGATTTCCTTCCTGGAAAAGCAGAAGCAACCTCCTCTCCCATCCTGCTTATGAACCCACATCATGTCTTAGGCAAGAAAATACCATCTCAGAGGGGTGATGCAGGAGCTTTGCATGGCAGGAGAAGCTCCAGGACCCTGCACAAGCCCTGGGAGCCACCAAGGAGATGCTGATCCTCCAGCACAGCCTAATAAACCGATGGAGATTTGCTGCTCATGCAGATACCTGCTGAGAAGCCCCATTCCCATGGGGAAAGGTGGGGTTTTTTTTTCCCAGCATTCAGCACTTTGCCAACCCAAAAATCATCCCAAGTTCGGGTGGGGGTTAGAAAAATAAGCAATTGTTATTTATTTAATTTAATTTACTGCCAATTCCAAGGGAACCTGGAAGCTGGGGGTTGGCTCAGAGTGAAAACCTGGGGTTTCTTGGGCTGTGGGAAAAACCTGTCTCAGAGTATAGGATCATAGGATGACTTAGGTTGGAAGAGAGCTTTGAAATCATCAAGTCCAACCACAACCCTGCCCAGTCAACTTGTAGACCATGTCCTCAAGCACAACATCCACATGCCTTTTAAATACCTCCAGGGACAGTGACTCCACCACTTCCCTGGGAAAGTGGTGGAGTCACTGTAAGTACGTACCAGTAAGCACAGTACCTCATCCAGACCAAATCCAGGTTGGTTATCATGTCTGACTGGCCCTTCCAAAGGGAACTGAGGCTGCTCCCATTCCCAAATGGGAATCAGAACTATTTCAACATGTTCCAGGTATTGTTGGGATGCAATTCCCTTTGGTCCCTGAGGAGAAGCACAGCAGGATCTGCTGCTCCATCCTTCTTTTTACACAAAAACTGCTCTGGCCAAAATTTCCCTGCCACTTGCACTGCTTCCTTAAGGGACAGCCTGGATGTCCCAGGACTCTCCTCTTTCCCTTTGTTTTGTTTCCCAGGGATTTCTCCATCAGCTGCCTCCCTTGTCTTAGCTCCTGGTGTTCAGGACCAATAATAATCATATCCTCCAGGCAGCCAGAGAGATGAGAGCTTTAAAACTGAGCACTGAGAGCACCTCAAGTGTCATTGCTGGCCTCTGTGACACGTTCTCTTTGACATAAAAGGGACTCTGATGCCACACAGACCCAGCTTTGCAAAGCCCAGACATTGCACTAAACAGATTGCTTCCCGGACTCAGCAGAGGCAGTGATGGGCTTCCAGCACCTCAGGGAGCAGAGCAAGGCTCCAGCATCAGTATTTTGGGAAAAGCCACCTCTTTTGGCTCCTACACCCCAGGAAAGCTCCACACAGCATTAGCAACCATCACAACTCTTCCTAACCATGATGCCCTGGGAAATCAGCTGTTCTCCTAAGGAACCTGCTTTGGTTGGGGAGGGGTTGGTCTTGAATATCTCTAGAGGTCCCTTCCAACCCCTAAAATTCTGTGAATCTCCAAATCCACGGATGGAAAACGCCACCATCCAGGTGGATGCTACGGAGCTGGCTGTAGCCAAGGCATCCCTCCTGCATCTCAGCGCATCGTGTTGCTGTCTGATAGACAGGCTGAGGCCTTGGAGAAAAGCCACCTCTCCAGCACATTCAAAACCCCAGAGCTGTGCTAACCCTCCCCTTTCCCTTTCTTCCTGGCAGCTTTTTAATGAACACTTCTGTTAAAAAACAAAGGAAATTACATTAAAAGGGAGCGTGTTAAAATAGCTTTAAGGCCCTGAATTTAACTGACACCTACAGTCACAACAGGGTTTTGCCAGAGCGTGAATCATACACAGATTATCAGCCAACATGGGTGATTTCCATTATGCTGCCTGGAGTAGTTGGGAGTCTGCTGGGCTGTTTGTACAGAGCTTGGCACGACCCTCTTGGCTCGTCCCCCACTGATGGTATAATTTCATTTAAAAGCCTTCCACTCTTGTTGAAGCAAAGCAAGAGAAACCAAGGCAGGAGGAGGAGGAGGAGGAGGAGAAGGAGAAGGAGGAAGAGGAGGAGGAGGAGAAGGAGGAGGAGGAGGAGGAGGAGGGATGGGGAAGAAAAAAACCCCACAACCAAACTGCATTTTTCTTCTTGTGGCTGTGAAAAAGAAATATTCCAGCAGAAAGCAGGGAAAAGGCATCTTTAGAAGAGGTGCTTTTGGGCACACTGACCATCATGCCGGGGCTGGGGGGGTTATTTATTGGCTCATTAACCACTAAGGGGGAAGGAATTGGAGGAGTAGTCTGGGTGACCCTGCTCTGGCAAGGGTGGGGGGTCAGACTAGATGATCTTTCAAGGTCCCTTCCAACTCCAAACGTTCTGTGATCACAGTGGCATCCTGGCCCACTGAATTTAGGAGCCTTCACATTCATTTCAACCCCATGAAGAAGTCATTCCCCCCCTCTAAATAACTCTCCCCCCTCCCCAAAAATCTGCTTCAAACTTTGGCTTCTCCAAGCTTCCCAGGTCTTCTCCTTGCTCCGGCGCTCACCCACATCCCTACTTCTCCAGCAGATCCTCCCCACCTTCCTGCCAGTTTGGACCGAGCTCTCAGGAGTAAGCTGGCCAAAAAAAGCCATTTCTGGGATATTTTTTTAAAGGTTTGGTTTGGAATTTTTGCTCCCTTTTCACACATGCAAGAGCAACGCTGCCGAGGGGAAAAGTCGGTACTTGAGAACAGTCCTAGGTCAGAACATTTGATTTCTAATAAAAACATGGTTATTTTCTAATTTTACAAAGGAAATGAAAATTTAAAGTTTGGTCAGATGGGGTGTTTTCACTTACAAATCCCACCCAGCACTGCTTCAAGGGAAAACTCTGGGGGGTTTTGTGGGGTGGGAAGTAAGGGGGTCCATTCTCTCTCATGAGAAGAGGACATGTCCCACCATGGAGGGCAAAATCCCTCTAAAAAGCACCAAATTTAGATGGACTCTGGGTCCTATTGGAATTTTACATGCAGTTTTACATCCTCTGCTGCCTGGTTATTAATTCCTAATAAATATCCCCCCTCACACACACACACTGTCCTGAACCCTCCTCCCGTGCAAGAAGCTGCCTGCAATAAGGACCTGGTTGGTCCCAGGGACCCCCAGATCTAAAGCGACTCCTTGGCCAATGCAGCAGCCAAATCCCAGGGTGCTGCCCCAGTTTGCTTGTTTTTTTTTCCAGATATGAGGATTACTTTGAACCATACAAAAATGAGACATCCCACCCGAGCATCATCATCTCATTTGGGATGCTGCTCCTGTCGGCTGCATCTCCGCATGGGCATGGACCTCAGGCAGCTGGAAAATCCCACCCCCTCCTTTCTCCCCAGGGGGAAAAACAATCCCAGTCCCCACCAGAAAGACCACCTGGCAAATATTTTGGGGGAAAAACCCAACACATTTGTCTGCTAGGACATATGCCTGCCCCATCTGTGGACCAGGCAAAAGGGCTTCTGCGCTTCCGTGGATGAAGCTCTGGGCACGCAGCCCAAAAAGCCAATGTTGGGTCTTCATCAGCCCCCAGGTGAATGATGGCAAAGCCAAACAGGCAGGTACCTCCACAAAACTCAGGTGCCTCCAACAAAACTCAGGTACCTCCACAAAACTCAGGTGCCTCCAACAAAACTCAGGTACTTCCACCAAACTCGGGTACCTCCACCAAACTCTGGTACCTCCACCAAAACTCAGGTACCTCCATCAAAACTCAGGTACCTCCACCAAACTCTGGTATCTCCACCAAAACTCAGGTACCTCCACCAAACTCAGGTACCTCCACCAAACTCAGGTACCTCCACCAAACTCAGGTGCCTCCACCAAACTCAGGTACTTCTACCAAACTCAGGTGCCTCCACCAAACTCAGGTACTTCTACCAAACTCATGTACCTCTACCAAACTCAGGTGCCTCCACCAAACTCAGGTGCCTCCACCAAACTCAGGTGCCTCCACCAAACTCAGGTACTTCTACCAAACTCAGGTGCCTCCACCAAACTCAGGTACTTCTACCAAACTCAGGTACCTCTACCAAACTCAGGTACCTCCACCAAACTCAGGTACCTCCACCAAACTCAGGTACCTCCACCAAACTCAGGTACCTCCACCAAACTCAGGTACCTCCACCAAACTCAGGTACCTCCACCAAACTCAGGTACTTCTACCAAACTCAGGTACCTCTACCAAACTCATGTACCTCCACCAAACTCAGGTGCCTCCACCAAACTCGGGTGCCTCTACCAAACTCGGGTACCTCTACCAAACTCAGGTGCCTCCACCAAACTCACGAGCAGCTGTCAGCAGGGTGGCTGGTTGCCAAACCCCTCCTCTTTCTCAGTCTGCTACCGCTGAATTCCCTCACAGCCCGCGGCAGCTCCCTGGTTTCACATGAGCATCTTCTACCCCGACCACTGGTTCCAGTCCCCACCTGCTCCAGCTTCCCCCCATCACCCCCGAAGGCTTGGGAGACGAGTCGAGGCATGTGGGAATGGGTTGGTTTTTTTCCAAAGCAGCCTGACACACGCCAAACCTGAGAAAGGAGCTTGATAAACCCAAGGTCAGGAAGGAATTTTAACTCAGAATTTTAACTCAGCTTCACTGCAAGGAGGAGATTCAGACCTGTGATGTACCCAGACAGGCAGCACAGAGGGGTGAGACAGACCATGTGGGAGCGGATCTGTAATATAGGAGTTAATATAAAGGGATTAGCTTGAGGGGTGGGTGGGTTGGGGTTGGTTTTTTTTTTTTTTTTTGTTTGTGGTTTTTTTTTTGGAAATCACATGTTCTGCCAGGCTTTCTTGGAGGCAAACATTTTTGTACAGCAGCCAGCCCTGCCAGCCCCAAGTATGCAAAAATCCTGAGTCAGGTTTCGGAAGGCAAAGGCGATACCGACCGAAAAACAATTAAGGCTGAAAAAAAATTAACTTGAGTTTTCTATTCTGGTCTCTACCCCTCACTCTGGCAACAGTTTTTGGGGGGTTTCCAGTTACATCGTTTTTATTCTAAATGACCCCGTGAACCTCTGTGAATCTCCTGCCTCTGGAATCTCCTTCCCACAAGGAATTGGGGTACCCTTGGGAAGGCTGGGGGCTGATGTGTTTCTGTCATGGGGAGGGGTGTTTCTCTGTTCATTCCCCTTCTCTGCCCCTCTCCCCATCTTGGATCTGGATGCTGGCAGGGATGAGCTGCAGCGCCCGGCACTGCCGTACCTGCGGCTGGAGGGGAATCCTCCTTCAGAGAGGTCCAGCCAGCACCTATCACAACCACAGCTCCTGTGCCAAAGCCTACAAATGGGAATAAATCCCTTTCCCTGCTTTCAGCTGCTGGATCCAAGGCTTTGGCCAGAAATCTGGCCGGTGGGTTCGAGCCCATCGCGCCTGGGCCGCCGCCTCTCGCGCTGCCCTCCCTTCCAAGAAAAATGGAAACAGGAGATGAAGGAACTTTCCTACGCTGCCTCCAGCTCTGCCCGCTGCCAGATTATCATCATGATATTATATTAAGGCGCAGATCAGGATCGCTCGCAATAAGAAGAACAGAACACGCCCCGCCAGCGAGCTGCAAAGCTGGGAGCGCCTGAGCTCCATCCAGCTCAGCCTTTGGCAGGACCTAATGCACAAGCAAACCGCCACGGCGTCACCCAAAGGGTCCAGCTCAGCCCTGCCAGGGGTTTGCCCTCCAGAAAACTTTTTAGCAGCTGAGAACCTCCTCTCCCCCAGTGCCCGGTGGGGAGCTTTGCCCCAGGAGTCTCCTCGAGCTCCGCACGGGATGCGCCGTGCCAGGCATCAGCGTGTTGGGGTCGTTGGGGCTTTGCCCCAGCGACATGGGCTGGAAGGGAGATGTGAGGCAGGTCTGTGGGATTTGGTTTGGGGGGGATCAGGAACAAGCTGAGTCAGATTTTTCTTTTTTAAGACATGGTGATGTCCAAACTGATCCCTTTTAGAAAGCCAACATCAGGAGGCAGGTTTCCACCCATGAACCCTTCGGTTAAAGTGCTCATGGGGCTCAATCCTCTGACTTCAAGGCCTCCACATGAAAGCACCTGAAAGCAGAGAACGCTGCCTCACCACGTGCGTGTATTCAGGGCTTCCTACCCTCTGCCAATCCCCAAGCTCCAGAGCCTGATGCTGCTTTACAAGCCACTGAGGGTGCAGACCCACATGATCACACCCCTGGGGTTACCAAAGGTGCATTTAAAGCTGCAACAGCAAAGTTAGGAAATTCCAGAATTGCTGTTTCCTGGGCAACCACAAAAAAAAAGCCTCTTTGTGTCTTTGCATTTCCATACAAGCTCTTGCTGACAGCCCCCATGGCAAGCCCACTCTTGCCCGTGCACGCCCCAGCCATGGGCTCCCCCCCATCCCATCCTCCCCATCCCATGGCCAGTGCTCCTGGGACAGTCCAGGAGGCAGCTGGTACCCTAAAGGGATGGGTTATTTGGGGTGAAGAGCACTGGGGATGCTGGACCCCTGGTGTGAGGATGGAGAGGATGGTGGGAACGTGGCAGCTGCCTCCCAGCTCTGCTGTCCCCCAGTGTCCCAATAGGCATGAAGCAGCACAGTGGAGTCCCCACTGATGTAAAATGAAGATGCTGGGTGGATTTCTGTGGTTTGGAGGAGCAGTGGAACTGAAATTGGGTCTCAAACTGAGACTGCAGCTATTTTCCAGAGCTATTTTTCAAGCAGCATCAGTTCCACCCTGAAACACAATGTCTTTCCACAAATACCCCCACCCATGACTTGCCAAAAATGCCAGCTTATCTCCTGAAAGCATCTGCACAGATACACACAGGCTGGGGATGAACAGTGTGGACAAGACCAGATGCGAATCCAGATAAAAGTAGGAACAAAACCCCATCAGGACCATTTTGGACAAAGATCTGTTGCAGATCCTGTGCCTAAACTGATGCTCATTTCTATCCATCACATCACCACTGAACCTGAAGAGCTGGTACTTTGAAAAGTACTTGGGAAGCCAAAGATAAAAGCATGAAATCACTTTTGGGACCCACCTCAGGACCTTTGAGAAGAATCCCAGGATCCCAGAGCATCAGGAGCTGGAAGGGACCTCGAAAGCTCATCCAGTCCCACCCCCCGCCAGAGCAGCATCACCCAGACTAAATCCCACAGGAACACGTCCAGGTGGGTTTGAATGTCTCCAGAGCAGGAGACTCCCCATCCTCTCTGGGCAGCCTGTCCCAGGGCTCCAGCACCCTCACAGGGAGACAGTTCCTCCTGACCTTCCCATGGAGCTGCCTCTGCTCCAGCTGCACCCGCTGCCCCTTGTCCTGTCGCTGCCATCCCTGAGCAGAGCCTGGCTCCAGCCTCCTGACTCTCACCCTTTAGGTATTTACAGACATTAATGGGGTCACCCCTCAGTCTCCTCCAAGCTAAGGAGGCCCAGCTCCCTCAGCCTCTCCTCACAAGGAAGGGGTTCCACTCCCTCCATCACCTGGGCGTCCCTGCGCTGGGCTCTTCCCAGGAGTTCTGTGTCCTGCTTGAGCTGAGGGGCCCAGAACTGGGCACACTGTTCCAGGTGGGGTCTGACCAGGGCAGAGCAGAGGGGGAGAAGGACCTCTCCTGACCTACCAACCACCCCCCTCCCCCTTCCAGTAACCCCCAGGATGCCATCGGCCTTCTTGGCCACATTGCTGGTCATGGTCATCCTGCTGTCCCCCAGGACCCTCAGGTCCCTCTCCCCTATGCTGCTCCCCAACAGCCCAGTCCCCAACCTGTAGTGGTCCCTGGGGCTGTTCTTCCCCAGATGCCAGACCCTGCACTTGCCCTTGTTAAATCTCATTAAACTTCTCCCATCAAAACGTGGTGTGGGCACACCATGACGTGCCCTCTGGGTCCTGATGTCCCCAGGCAGGTGACACGTATCCGCGTGCGGGTGTCTTGGTTTCCCCCCGGCTGTGGGCCAAGATCCACGCAGCTGCCTGCTCCTTAAAGTAAAAGAGCAGGGGAAGAGGGAAAAAGGGGGGAACAAGGGAAGGGAAAAGGAAGGGGAAATAACTCCAAACCCAAGAAACTAAGAGGCCCGTGGGTTGGGATAAGGAGAGTTTACTGAGAGAACAGAAAGATCAAATATCCCAATGCTAACAGGACTTTAGAGCAAAAGAAGATGAAACTCTTGATCCCCAATGCAGTTTCTCCCCGACCCACACAACTCAGGTACCACCCAGAGCTGTCCCGGAACCCGACCGTCCCCCCAAGCAGCACGCGTCCCGCCACCGCCCCTCTTCTTCCTCCCCTCAGCCCCCCGTTCTCCTGGGCAGGACGTCATTGCCATGGAATACTCTCTTTGGCCCATCTGGGTCACCTGTCCTGGCTTCGCCCCTCCTTTCTCATGAAGAGAGAAATAGGAAGAAGCTGAGAAAGTCCTTGACTGTCTGACTGCAACTAAGAACATCAGGGTGTTCTCAGCACTGCTTTCTTTGTAACTCCCAAACACAGCATCCCATCAGCTGCTACAGATGGAGTTAACTCTATCCTGACTGAAACCAGGACAGCGGGTTAAGCCATCCACAGGGCCCTAGATCTGTGCAGTACACTCAGCCAAGTGCAGCGCCAACTTCCTTCAGCTCCTCAAGTCACAGCCCAAACGAGCTCCAGGAAAATCAAAACAAGGTAATTAAGAGCAGATCTGGCCCTTAGCACTTGCTGTATACAAAAAGGCTCTGGAAACTAATTAAACCCCCATCCAAGGCGATGCCGTTACGCATCCAGAATGCCACGAATGTCCTGGCGTGCGCTGCTGCCTGAGGAGGGGGAAAGCATCGATAATCCCAAACTGGGCGTGATGGAGCTGCCACATCTGACATCCCCAAGCATCTCACAGCCGGCCTTCGGAGCAAGCGCTGGATTTACGAGGTGTCAGGGAGAGGAGAGGGGATGTCACTCGCTAAGGATCATCCCTTTCCCAGGAACCACCAAGGGAAACATGGAACAGCTCAGAGCAGCGCGTTGCTACCAGGGAGGAAACAATGAGCCCAGGAGGCTGCAGGGCAGAGCTGCTGGGATATAATTTTATGCCCTCTTCCAGATGCCAGAGCTTCTCAAATTACAAAATATTTCATGTATTAGAAGTATTAGATGTAGTCGATGTATTTGTCCCTCCACACTCTGCCCTCCTGAGGCCCCAGCTGGAGTCCTGTGTCCAGAGCTGGGGCCCCAGCACAAGGAAGATGTGGGGCTGTTGGAGAGGGGTCAGAGGAGCCACAGAGATGCTCAGAGGGCTGGAGCAGCTCCCCTATGGAGAGAGGCTGAGGGAGCTGGGCTGGGTCAGCCTGGAGAAGAGAAGAGAAGGCTGTGGGGGGACCTCACTGCAGCCTGCCAGTCCCTGAAGGGAGCAGAGGAACAGGAGGGGAATCAGCTTGTTCAAGGGCAGAGCCTGGCAGGACAAGGGGGCTGGAGTGAAGCTGGAGGAGGGAAGGGGAAGAGGAGATCTTAGGGGGAAGTTCTTTGCAGAGAGAGTGGGGAGGGGCTGGAACGGGCTGCCCAGAGAGGGGGTGGGTGCCCCGTCCCTGGGGGTGTTGAAGGCCAGGTTGGCTGGGGCCCTGGGCACCCTTGTGTAGCTCCAGGCCTGGAGGTTGGTGTCCCTGCCTGTGTCAGGGGGTTGGAGCTCTGTGATCCTTGGGATCCCTTCCAACCCATGCCATTCTATGATTCTATAAGAGGGACAGGTGGCACAAACCTCTTCTGCAGGAGTGGGCTGCAAGCTGGAGCAAACTGGGGACTGCTCCGGGGTGCTACTGGCCCATCACTGATCCTCACATTTGTCCATGGTTTTATTTGAGTAATGGAAACAGGAAAATGTTCTTTTCCTGAAAAGCTTAGCAAAGCTGCCCTCAAATGGGAGGCAGCAAAAACTGAAGCTGTGGGGCAGGAGTTGGGCAGAGCACCCATCAAGGAGCAGAAAATGAGGAGATGCTGACTCAGCAGGATGGGGAGAGCTGGTGCAGCCCCCACGCTGGAGCTTTGCCAGAGCTCTCTGCACTGGGTTTTGCAAAAGCCAAGCTGCCCAGATGGAACAAAGTGTATTTTTATGCCATGATGCACGTCAAATGCATGGAAAACATCTCACCTACGTGCTGGTCCAAGATGTTCAGGAAGGAGGAGCAGCCTCTAGCCACCATCATCTCACCTCCATCCCTCCAAGCAGCCTGCAGCTACCTGCTGGGTCAGTCAGCAGCTCATTTCCCCTATTTATGGTGAGGAAAAGGCTCCTTCATTCCCATGCAAAGGCTTTCTTGGTGTTTTTGAGCTCTCTGGCATCCTGTCCATGGGATGGGCTGGCCTGCTCAGAGAGCAACAAATTGGTGGGACCAAATTTGTCCTGCTGGCAATGGCATCCTAGCAGCATCCCAATGGAGATGGATGGAGTGGTACCCTGAAATCCCCCTGGGCTGATGGGCAACACAGGGCTGCAAAGAGGAGTTATGAAACAGGAGCAAAATGATGCTCTCAGCTGGGATGTGTAAACAGGAGAACCAACAGAGGCAGAAGAGGTGTCAGGAAGAGCAGGGCCACATGCAGAGATCATTAGCAACACACAGGCAGATAATAATGGGGGTGGATGCTAATTTCTAGGGGAGCAGCGTGCCCCGTTCCTAGCCAAAAGGAAGCATTGCAGAGGGGATCTTCCCCAAAGAAGATCTTTTATATTTGTCCTCTAAGATCTTAGCATCCTCTTTCTGAGGCTGCCTGACACCCCAAAACTGCCCTGAGCCCATCTAAGAAGTGTTTCTTGGAGTTGCAGCCTCTCATGCTCAAAGTCTCTACAAATAGCTAGTTTAGATATAAAAATACAGGCAAAATACAGGGGGGATATAGGAGACAGAAACTTCCCATTTTTTCCCCCCAATAAATAAGTAAATTATTGGAGGGTGGAACTTTGCCTGCCCATATACTTCATTACTAATTCAAATGACATATTGATGCCTTGAGATGGGCCCCTCCCAGCCGCAGGGCATGAAGGAACCCAGCAGCATCCCAAAGCACTTGCTGCACCTCCTGTCTCCAGACAATACCAGATAGAAAAGCATAAAAATTGCAGGAAATTAAAAATGCATAGTATCTGTTACCACTTCTGCTCTGCTCCTTTAACCTTTTGCTTTTTTGCTCAGCAAGAAACAGGCAGAAACCAACTTCTGAGCCTCAGTGGAGCCTTTGGATTTCTTCATGGGAGGAATCCCAGTGAAGCCTGACCTTTCTCAAAGCACTTGTAAACCTTCCCTAATTTTCCCTGTTGCCTTAACATCCCAGGTTTTTATTGGGACCTGAATTTAGAGTTATTCTCCCTTATTTTCCTCCCCTTTTGATTTTCCTCCCCTTTTTTTTTTGGCCACTGAATCTATCAGCGAGCATCCCAGAGGAGGTGGGAGAGGGAGGGGGTGGGGGGGTGGGGGTGGGGGGAGTTTTCCACAACTGCTGGTAGCAAATTCTTTATGTTTTATTTTAGCCCTTTTGTGGCTTCAAAGAAAACAGCTTGAACTCCAGAAAGGGTCCGGATTGGCCAAGGAAATATGAAACATCGTAATATTTCTAATGTTAGAAGAATTTTTCAAAGGTTACATAGTGGAAAAACCAAATATGAAAACCTTGTGGAAGAAGCAAGGAGGTTCCTAGAATGCTCCTGCCAGCCCCCACCCCCTGCTACTGCAAAAAGGGTGAAGGGAAGGGGGAGGGAATGTAAAAAATACCCCTTAAAAGCAAATTTCACCAAACAGAAGGAAAAGCATTTTAAATCCTGCAAAGCAGAAAGCACTCCAGGCTTTCCACACTGCCTTTCCCATAGCTGACCTATTCTAATCACCATTTTCACTCTCCTTTTTTTCTGGCCCAAAGCTGCTGTGTGCACGTCCCTAAAGCTGCCTACGGATGCTCAAAACCTCTCTGAATGGAAATGAAGGAGTAATGGAAACATTCTGATTTCCTATTAGCTTCCCTAAAGCCTCTTTACTACAACCCCCCAAAACTTTGGGCTTAAACACACCTCTAATTCTGTTTGCTGCCAGTTTGCATCCCAATCCTGCATGTGATGCTTCAGGATGGCAGAAAACCCCAGCTACCCATCACTGCAAAGCCTCAGTGGGCAGGCTTTGGGTACAGGCAACAGCATTTCAGGGAGTATTTTATTTATGAGGAATAAAATAACGCTGAAGAAGCTGAGGAAGAAGCTGAGGTTTCAACCCTGCCCATCACAAGGAGCTCAAATCACTGCACAACCTGTGCTAGGGGTTTTTTTTTTTGGGCACATCGATGCTAAACAGCTCTAATGGAAACCAGGCACCAAGTTGATTTGCTTCTCCCTCTGGCTTATCAAATGAGGTGGATGTCACCACCGCCTTCCCCAGCCAAGAAAAGCTCCTTTTCTTTCTCTATTAGTATTTTTTTTTTCCTCAGCTGTTTTTTCACTTGAGGAATGAGGTGGTTTATGAGGATTTTCTTCACCAGGGGGGAAAAAAAAAACCAACAACCAAAAAACTCCAAACTATCAGCCCAGGCAGGCAGAGAATAAGCTGATTTTTTCAACACTTCAAAATTATGTCATAAAGGCCCAGAAAGAGACTTTGGCAAATGTATAAACACAGAATCCAATCGAAGTCACAGGGTGATTAACTAAAACCAGTGTTTCCAGAGGAATAACAGCTACACAAACAGCCACATGCTTTGTTTAGCTAAATCAGTAACAGCTCTCTGGCCACCACCAAGTGTCTTTTTTTAACCAAAAAGAAAGAAAAAGATTTGAGACAGATTGGGTCTTTCATAGAAAATGTAGCGTTGGGAGCAAAAGTTGTACCCAGTGTGGAGAAGTTTTACCTTTATGGGATGTGTTACTGGTACTTGGTTTGGGGTCTGTGCTTGGTGGGCTCGGTGCTAAATGCCCTCCTGTGCCCCTGCCTGCATGGCTTGCTCTGGCGCACAGGAGGATGGATGGATGCGGGATGGGATGCTGAGAGATGCGGTCCAAAGCTCACCTCTGGAAGGAGGGTGTGAAGGGAAGGGGGAGATCCTCGTTACCAGCACATTAATCATCACTGTGGTCCCACTGGGACTGAGAGATTTGCTGCCTGCTTCTCCAGTGCTGAAACACCAGCATCTCGTGTGTGTGTGTTGCACGTGGCTCTGGCACTGAGTGATGGCTTTGTGTGAGGCACCATGCTGGGCTTGGCCATGGAGGGGAGAGGGGGTGGGCAAAAATTGCTCATTTTTTACAGGTCAGCAGGTCCAAAGTGGACTTTAAGAGATATATTGCAATAAGAATATTGCCCTGCCTCTCCCAGGGCAGGATGAACCCTTTACAGACAACAGCCAGAGCCCTCACAGTGCCTGGAGAGGGGTGCTGAGAGCATCACACTCCCTCCCCATGGCTTTCCCAACCTTCCTGAGGGATGAGCCTCACAGCATGGAGCAGCCAGGGCCACTGCCCACATCCTCCTCCCTATTTTACCCTTCAGCTCCCCTCACCCACGCTCACATCACTTCACTCCTTCCCTGGGTGCTGGCTCCCTGCAGCACAGCAGCACCCAGCGCTTTGGCTGCAGGGGCAGCACCCTGCACGAAACGCCCCTCTCCCCTTCCAAAAGCGATGCTCTTCCCTCCATCACCTCCTTCCCCCACCCTGTGAGATGCTTGCCTGGGGCATGGATGGAGAGAGAGACCTATAGCTTGGAGACCCTGTGGCAGTGATTGCAGTGCTGAACCAGAGCAGTTTGTTTAGAGCTGGAGGGGGGAGAATATATATATAAAAAATATATATGAATAAATGAATGAATGAATAAATAAATAAATAAATAAATTGGATCCTCCCTTCTCTTAGTGGAGGAGCAGCCCCTGGATTGTGCAATCATGTAAAACTCAGACCAAATGCTGGGCCCTGGAGGAAAGTTTCCTATGGAAAGATGTATAGTGCTGAGGGGCTGGAAAGGCTCCCGCTGCCCGGGCGCAGGCAGCAGCCCTGTAAGGGGCTGTAACCAGACCCTGCCAGCTACGTGAATGGCTTTAGCAGGGCACTTCCCTTCGTACAGCATGTGCCTTTGGCCCCGAGTTGCCATGGTAAAGGGTGAATCTTTGAAGTAAATAGTCTGCACGGTGACGTCGTGGGTCAGGTTATAGACTTGCATCATCTGATTTGCATTTTATTCCCTTTCTCTCCCCCTCTCTTCCCCCCTCCCCTGCTGCCTCTTCTTCTAAGCATGGAAATCCTCACAGCAAAGACCCTGTGTATCGCTCTGCAGCACCAGCCCAGACTTGGGTTGGAAAGTTTTCCTGGAACTAAAGCAACCCAGGAATGGGAAAGGCAGGGAAAGGCAGGCAGGCACGGCAGAGCAGAGGTTAGGAAACAGGCTTTTAGCTTCAGCAGCCCCAGGATTCATAACCTCAACCCTCATCCAGGAGAATACGTGAGCGCTCAGCTGAAGTTCAGCAGATGCTTAAGCTCACCCCTACCCTTAAATATGTAAACATATCGTATGAGTCACCACACTGCCTGCACAGACACGGGGGAGACACGGAGGGGGCTCATGGCTGAGGAAGGTGTGGGATGGGACAGAAACTTCCCTGGCCAGGCAGTTCAGGCAAGCAGTGGCCATGAGTGGATTTTGGGTCCAAATCCAGAACTTATCCCTCGACAGCAGCCACAAACCAACTGGAAATAACTCCTGAACAAAACTTCTCCAGGAATAAACACGGCAGGAGGTGTGCAGGCTCTTATCACTTAAGATAACCATGAGTAGATGTGCGTCTTCCTTCCCTGCCTGCTCTCCTCCCTGGAGCTGGGGGTGCAAGGCAAGGGGATGGGAATAAGGTGGAGGATTCACAGGCTTGAAACCAGGAAAGCAGGGACTGTGTGAGAGAAAAGGCAGAAGCTTCCCTCAGAAGATGTTGAGAGGCAGGAAAGCTCTGGAGGAAACGCGGCCGCTGCCAGGAACGCAGAGGTGTGGAAATACGAAGCAATTAAGACAAATGGCAACTGTGAAACAAGAGCTTTCTGGACCTTGAGACGCTGCTTACAACAAATAAATAAACCCAGGGCCTGATTGCAAAGGCAGATATTCACAGGAGCCGCTTCTGCACCAGGACCTGGAGCCTTCGTGCAGCCAGCGATGACTCCACCAGCCCCAAGCCCTTTGCAAACCACCTCCCCTCCTTGGGAAGTGGTCCTTTTAATTAACAGGTTGTCATCAGATAGACAACAAAGAAATGAAGCCACAACCACGATGAAAGCAAATAACCTGATGGTGTGGGAAGAGGGGAAGAGCAGCAGCAGGTAGGAATATCTCCTTAGCACAGCAGCAATTAGGAGCTGCTCTGGTTTAATTGTACAACACCCTTAATCACAGCACAGCAGGCAATTCCCTACGCTTTTCCTTCTGGCACACACTTCTTCTTCCTCAAATTAGCTGCACAGAAGCAGCTCATTAATGCACCCATCAGCAAAGCTTTCCTAGGCCAGAAATAACGAGGTGCTATCTGCTTTGCTTACAGTTGTTATGGGTTGTTCTGGCTTTGGCCATCTCCAAGACTCAGACCTGAGTGCCAGACTATCACCCAGGACTACACAGCATCAGTGCCCAGGACCTGGCTCTTGCATGGGGAATTGCAATTGGGGAATTGTACAGGAGCTGCTGGCTCCCACCACAGCTGACACCGCTGGAACCAGCCACCTTCTTAAAGATAAGCAGAGCTTCACGTGTGTTACGGAAAACCGGAGCCCAAGCTGCTGCTGAGAAGCGGCATCACAGCCTGATTAAAGAGAAAGGAGGAAGAGGTTTAAACTAAGAAGCGTTCTTTAGATTAGAGCAGGTACCAGAGCTGGATTAGATCTGTGAGGAACAAAACCATTCAAGCAGCAAAATCCTTCCAGGAAAGATCTGCACAGCATAACAGAGCATCAACACCTAACACACGTGGGCAACTTCCTAAGAACTTCCCGGAGTCAGACAAGGGAATAGCAGAATTACTCCTCATTTTGGCAGACAAATAATCCCTGGGATAACAACGGCTTTGAAGGTACAAAGGAAGCACAGCAGGGCCTGCCCAATTGCCCTGTGCTAGATGGATGCTCAGATAAGCTGGGCTTGACATTATCTTTTCAGCACCGGCCCTGAGAAATGACTTGTCGGCGCTCGTCACTTTCTAACGAGCTTAATCGCTTCATGATGAACCAACAGCATTTCCACTTCCATATGCTTTTGATATTACTTAATAGACTTAATTAGAAAGCAGCCATCCTACTGGAAAAATAACATTTCGAGGGTTCCCTCCCCCTGGGAAGGGGACAGGCCACGTTACATAACTGGAGTTCTTTGCTGCTCTGTATTATCACAATTGGGTTAAATTCCACTATTCATTTCTACAGTACATGGTTAAACTAATAATCAGATAATTTTGCAAGTAGGTAATAAAATACCTGTCTGACCAAGTGTGCAGGTAATGCCTGAAAAGATCATAGAGTCATAGACTGGTCTGGGTTGGACCCCAAGGGTCACAGAGCTCCAACCCCCTGCCACAGGCAGGGACACCAACCTCCAGGCCTGGAGCTACACAAGGGTGCCCAGGGCCCCAGCCAACCTGGCCTTCAACACCCCCAGGGACGGGGCACCCACACCCTCTCTGGGCAGCCCCTGCCAGCCCCTCACCACTCTCTCTGCAAAGAACTTTCCCCCAAGATCTCCTCTCCCCCTTCCCTCCTCCAGCTTCACTCCAGCCCCCTTGTCCTGCCAGGCTCTGCCCTTGAACAAGCTGATTCCCCTCCTGTTCCTCTGCTCCCTTCAGGGACTGGAAGGCTGCAGTGAGGTCCCCCCACAGCCTTGCCTCTCCTTTCCAGGCTGACCCAGCCCAGCTCCCTCAGCCTCTCTCCATAGGTGAGGTGCCTCACCCCCCTGATGATCTTCACAGCTTCCTCTGACCCCTCTCCAACAGCCCCACATCTTCCTTGTCCTGGGGCCCCAGCTCTGGACACAGGACTCCAGCTGGGGCCTCAGGAGGGCAGAGCAGAGAGGGACAATCAACTCCCTGACGTTGGGTGTTATTAAAAAAAAAGATGTTCTGAGTCTGTGGCTTTTCCTACACGACTTGTGAATTAAAGCCATGAACATCCTGTGTGCAGGAGGGATGGAATAGAAGAGAAGGAAAGGGAGGAAAAGGGAAAAAAACCACCTCAGGGTAATCCGTGAAGGGGAGAGTGACGTTATCCTTAGGGATGCTGAGACAAAACCTGCCTGGATAAATTCTTCATGGCAATCAGAAGATCCTTCTTTGAGGTCTCTCCAACTTGAGTGGACCAAAGGTTGGGGTGCATATCTCTTCTGACCCACCTTGCATCCCTCTTCCCATCCATAGAGCCAGGCTGCTCAGCATCTGCATCCCTCACGCGCTCCGGTGATGGGCACCCTCCCCTCCCAGACGATTGGGACAGAAAGCAAAACCATCTGTACTGGTTGGAGGGAGGATGAAAACAACTAATATACATTTCACTCTTAATGTAAGGCACATTGCTGGTATTAGGGTGAGTTCTTGCCTGCAAATAAATCCTGTCATCCAACTGGGACGAGCCTGTGCCACGTGATGCACAGAAGCAGCACGGCTCACTCAGTTCAGCATCCACAGCACATCATGCAAGTTTGCACAGGGAGATACTGGAGCAATGGGATGTCTCTGGGAAAAGCCTGGGGCTTGCTGCTGCAAGAGCTGAGATGCCCTGCTCCTCGTGAGCTGTGTCCCCACAGGGATCTGCTCCCTGAGCTGAGATGCCCTGCTCCTCGTGAGCTGTGTCCCCACAGGGATCTGCTCCCTGAGCTGAGATGCCCTGCTCCTCGTGAGCTGTGTCCCCACAGGGATCTGCTCACATGCTATAGAGCGTTTGCTCTCTTGAGAAGCTGTTTCAGCAGACTGAAAACTGGACCAGCTTGAGAAGTTCCTCCCTGCTCTGGAGGTATTTCAGAGGCAATATCAACTTCAAGGCTTTTCTCCAATGTAGAAGATGAGTACACATGCTTAGGGCACCTGAAGGTGATCCACCTCTACCAGGATCTCTAGGTCTTTCCACCTGCAATGGGAAGTCATTGCACACAAGCAATGGGACAGTAAGAAAAGTCTCTGGGCTACAAATGGAAGACAAGTGGAGCAGAGCAAAGATTGGTTTTCAACCCTCAAAACTGATTTTTAAGACCAGTGATTTTCTTCCATCGTTGGTCTCACACACAACAGATTTCCAAGCTTTTTACAACGCTCCATGAGAAATGTGATTGATTCATGAGAAACACGACGACCTTGTGGTGGGTTTAGGAGCCTACATACCACCTGCACATTCTGCTTGGCCACTGAAGACGTTCTACCTCCATGTTTTATTACTGAAAACTTCTTGAATGCGACGGTTATCTGGTTTTCTCATTGCCTTTTCCCACCCATGAGCCTCTGGAAGCTCAGCAGCCAGAAACACACGTACCATTTAGGCAAATTGGTTTTTAAAATCTGAATTCCAGCGCTGAAATAACGAAGCAACAGACCTGGGGAGATGCCTGAATCGTGTGTTGGGGCCGAGCAAGAATCATCCGGTAAAGGGTGGGAAGATTATGAAAGGGAAGATGTCTCAGCGGTCATTTTTGGAAAGCAGGGGCGAAAACGAGATGGGTTATGTGTGCAGGAGGAGAGCTCAGAGCATCAAAGCAGGAGGAGGGAGGCTCTGGGATCATTTAGAAGGTGTGGACTTGCATTCAAAGACCTTTCAAGGGGCATTAAACAAAAAAGAGGCAGGAAAACATACTTGGGCATTTATTATTTTGTCTAAACCTGTGTATTTCTTGGGTTGGCCAAGGTTTCTTTAGAATCTTTGCAAAGTCTGGCTCTCTGTTTGCTCTATCACTTCTCCTAGACAAGGGGAATTACAAATATCACCATGATTTTTCCCCGTTCACAACGGATGAGGTTCAGCTGCTGAGAACTCTGAGGGGATTAGCCCTGGACACCCAGGTCTTCAGCAACTGGGGTGAGTGATGGTGACAAGATTCATGCCCAAGAGGTGAAAGAAGGGTGCTGTAACTAAACCAGAACAGAACCAGCTTGAAATGCTGAGCTCTGTGTAGCGGGACTCGGTCTGACGGAGGAGTTTCACCACAGCCCTGTGACATCCATTAAATGACATAACCTTCAAAGAAGTGCATACCAAGGACATGACCAGCAAAACCCCCTCTGCCTGAGCGGAACAGCAAACGAGCAGTGAAGATGATTTACGTCCATCTGCTGTTCCCCTTACAGCTTCGTGAATTCCTCCGGTAGCATCGATTAGGACAGCGTGCGCTGCTCTAATTCCAGTACCGAGCTTAGATCACATTCATCAGCACAGATCAGACTAGGAGGAGGGAAGGTAATGAGGTGTCACCCATGAAATATGCCGCGTCCACCCAGGGGTGCAAAATAAGACCCGTCCCCAGGAGAAACTTCAGCAATGCAGCCACGGGTCCTCTCTGTGACCAGGGACATCTCCTGGGTCACACCCTCAGTTACGGGTCTCCTCTAAGGCAAAGCTGGTGCTGGGACAGCACATGCTCCGATTGCACAGAGCAAAGACCTCGTACTGTCACTGCAGAGCACCCAAAGGACCTCGGGTGATTCCCTTAATCTTTTGCCACCCTTGGAAGCCGAATCTGTCGCAGACCCGATGCTCACAGCCATGGCTCTGGTCTCCTTGGGCAGCTCTCAGTCCTGCTACAGCCCAGCAACAACCAGCAGAGCTGAGAGGAGGAAGACAAGGGTTCTGGAGAAGCGATGCTTCACACAATTTGGGGGCTCATCAGAATACCTGGCTACAACAAAAGCAATCAAGGACAGCTCTTAACTCTGAACTTCTGGCAGCCAAGGAAGAACTATAATGTTGTTTTAATGTAACACCAAGTATTTAACTCGGGATCGCTGGCATGCTCGCACGGGGATATGACTGGGAGACAGGATGCACTAATATTTGCCAGTGAGACAGAACAGAAGACAAGAGATAAAGAACAGGATTACGCACAGCACAGTACATACACAATAAAGAGCATTATTTCATTGCTCTTGGGACCGTCATGCAAACTAATTAAAATGGTATTTCAGCATATTGAATTAATGACTCCACTGAGGGCAAGAAAGATCTTATCAACAGGCATTTTGAAACCTCATTTGCTTTAAAAAATGTACCAGATTGGTAACAATCTCAACAGTGAACTGGCAGAGTCAAGTAGAAACACACGTTTTTGTCAAGGTTGACGCGGGGATGAACGTCGATGCTTTGTAGCCCTGAAGATCATAGAATCATAGACTGGCATGAAGGGACCCCAAGGAGCACAGAGCTCCAACCCCCTGACACAGGCAGGGACACCAACCTCCAGGCCTGGAGCTACACAAGGGTGCCCAGGGCCCCAGCCAACCTGGCCTTCAACACCCCCAGGGACGGGGCACCCACCCCCTCTCTGGGCAGCCCCTGCCAGCCCCTCCCCACTCTCTCTGCAAAGAACTTCCCCCTAAGATCTCCTCTCCCCCTTCCCTCCTCCAGCTTCACTCCAGCCCCCTTGTCCTGCCAGGCTCTGCCCTTGAACAAGCTGATTCCCCTCCTGTTCCTCTGCTCCCTTCAGGGACTGGCAGGCTGCAGTGAGGTCCCCCCACAGCCTTCTCTTCTCTTCTCCAGGCTGACCCAGCCCAGCTCCCCCAGCCTCTCTCTGTAGGAGAGGTGATGCCAACAGCCAAGAGTGGGACACATCAGAACGAGCATCAAGCATCACTCTGAGCTTTCTGCTCTCTTCACGGGAACTCCCACCTTCTCTCTAGCTTAAAGCAAGGACTTCTGTCTGAAGAGAAAGGCTGCTGGGAGTAGGGTACTTTGCCTGATTGGCCTCTCATGAAGGACATGCTGTGTTGGCTCCTTGCAGCCACGTAAAACATCCCCCCACAACTCCCAGCACACAATCCCGGCTCTGCTTTGGGATGGTTTTTTACCCATTGCATTTCCTAGATGAAAGATGTTTCATTTAGGATTGACAGGGCCTCCAGCACCATCTGCTAATGCTGAAAACTCGGTTAGAGAGTCCTCTTCCCAGATACAACCAAGCTCCAGCCCAGAGCCAGCCAGGGTTTTGCCCTTACTTCTCCCACGAGAAGGACACGTGTGACTCATGGCCAAGTACTATGCCAAAGCATGGATTGGTGCATATAGAATAAAAAGAGAAATAAAATGCCTTGGCTTCCCTCCCTGCTCCTCCCCAGGCTGCCAGCAGCCTGGGTCAGACCCTTGCATGGTGCAGCCCACCATAGACGATGACATGGGCTTCACCGCCTACGTGGTCCTCAGGCAGCCCAGGGTCTGCAGGGTCTCTGCTCATACATATCGCTTCCCCATCGCAGCCATAAAGTCTTTCCCATGGTCCTGAAGTCAAGTCTCAGAGCAAGAATCAGTGCAAAACCAACAAAGTCCTGGAGAGCGTGAACAGATGCCAAAAAGATAGATGGGAAAAACTCACATTTCCAAGTGCCAGAGAGGACAATGAGACATAACAAACCTTTGTTTGGGAGAGACTTTTTCTTTAGGGAAGAGGGGAGAAAACTGGAGGGGGGTGTGTGTGTGGGGAATAATAGTCCACCCCACACCCAATCTGACAGTCAAATAATTCTATTGTGAAGCCAAAAATTTTTCATATCCAACCATCACATTTTGGTGCCAGAGAACTCCCTGTCCAGATAAGCTCCCTGGGAAGGGACGTGTCCTGGGTTGGTCTAGCCAGTTTTCCTTCCTTATTTTATATAAAGCCCACCACCCTTTGGTTCAGCAGATGTCTAGCAGGGCTGTTTGTCACGCACACGTGGCTGGCAACCATTCAGATTGGGTCTGATGGAGACTGGGATGGGCACAAAAGATCAGCTGGAGGCTGAGCATGTGCGTTGCAAGAGAGTTGGTCCTAAGGGAGAGGGTCAGGGAAGTGGGATGAGATGTCATCTCACCTAAGGTCTGAGAAATTAGAACTGCTGCCCATGGCTGGATGTTGCTGTGGGGATGTCAGCACAGTCGGTCCTCCCCCATGTACTCAGAGATCCCGACCAGCACTGACATGAAAACCTTTGCTAGCTTTTCAGCTGCTGACTTGGAGCGACTGGGAACTTAACCAGGAGCCTGATGGCCTTGCAGCAGGGCTCCCAAAAACCCAGCACAGGTGTCTGGGTGCTTTAAAGCAGCTCTGCTGTTGCACATCAAGAAAACACCCAGTTAGTGCTTGGAAGGCTTCAGGCTACGCAAGAGTCTCTCTTTAAGAGGGACTGGACTGTACACAAACCTTTGGCCTCTGCTTCTGAAGGAGGCAATACACCTATGAGTGGAGACTGGATGGAGCATGTGGCTTTCCCATGGTGACCTTCCCAATCTCCTACCCTGTGGTCTCAGGGCATGTGGCTTGCCTGGGCTCGGTCTAACAGCACAGCAGCGAGCCCCAACCTTCGAGCTACAATGCCTTGACCTCCTTCCATGAGGAGTGGAAGCCATTGCAGGAGCACCCACCATCCCCCAGAGTGGGATAAATCATCTGCCAAGCATCAGCTTGGTAGTCAGAGCAGAGCAAAGCCAAAGCATGTGCTCCAGGGTGATTTGAGGAAGAGGATGAGGACGTGGAGGCATAAAACCTCACGCTCAGCAGGCTGCTGATGTGAGTCCCCACTGACACTTGTTTCAGGACATGCCAGGTGCCTTTCTGCAGCTATGAAGGGGGCGATTAGAGCAGGCTTAGGTGTCTGAGCCGTAGGTGCCTGAGGTCAGGCAGGTGAATCCACGCTTCACCTGCTAAGGAGTTTCCACTCGGGAGCAAAGACTGAGCCAGAAAACTCCCTGTACGACAGCAAAAAAACCCCAAAGTAAATTAAAACAAGTGCCTGGAGTGCATTGCCCTCCCAGTGAACTGCACAGGGAGAAAAAATAACCTGTCAGTTTGGAGTAGCTGCTATCTCACCCATCACCACTGGTACCTGCCATGGCAGAGCGGACAGATCACACCTGACGGTGAGCACGGTGCTGTCATGGGGTATGAAGTGCTTTCCTCTACCAGCATTGTCACCAGCTGTCAACCGGGTTGCCTGGGGTGGGAGATGGGTGGGGGCTCCCAGGTAGAGCAGAGCTACCCAGAAACGAGCAGGGATTCTACAAAGCAACCCCACAAACCCCCAATGTTTGAGGTGGACCTGCATCTCCTCGCTTGGGTGGGGAGCTCGGAGACCACCGAGTGCTCTCCCTGCGGTCGTGGCACGAAGCTTTTCAGCAGCAGACCTCAAGAGGACAAACAGTCAGCAGCACACAGCAAATCCCAGGCAGAAAATTACAAACATCAACATATTTATGTTGGTTTTTTTTTTAAATGCTGTTTCCCATCCAGGAACAGAGCAACACGGAGCGCGCTGGGAACTGGGCCCAGGGAAGGGAAGAGGCCTGCGTGGAGCAGAGACTGCTCTTGCCTAATGGTTATTTGAATTTTTAAAATCTCCCTCCCTTATCAGCAGCTTGGTGTTGGGATTCTGGGAAAGCCTGACCACATTTCCTGGCTCGCTCTCACATTTTCCCACCTCTCCGTTTCTAGGAGGGGAAACGGCCGCGGTGAAGAGGTAAAGCAAAGTGCTTGACCTTACTCACAGCACATGAACCAGGGCTTCAGCCTTTGCAAAAACCTTTTGAAACACCCCCCTCTGCTGACTCAGAGACCCCTGGTTCACCCCAGCAAGCCTCGCTGAGACACGGCAGCAGGAGAAGGGTTGACACGCTGGCAGAAACGCTTTGGGATGCCAGCAGTGTGTGTTTTCCAGCCCTTTGGGTGCAAAGGTGCTCTGCCACCCTGGCCTTTGGGGAACCCAGCACCACAAATGGGGACGTACGGGTCCTTTACGCCTCCAAGGAGCAGCCAAGCTCTGTGCAGGGCAAGTCAGCTGCCTTTGTAAGAAAGAGCATCCTTTCCCTCCCAGCCCATAAGCCCTGTGGTTGCTATTATCCAATATTCCCAAATGTCTCTCTCTTGCACTGGCACCTTCTCTTAGCAGAACAAGCCCTAAGATGACTCAAATCATACAGTCGGAGCTCCCTGGATGGATGGACCTGGATCTCAAGAGACACGACAGCATTCAACCTCCTGGTGTCCACTCCCCACAACTCCTCTATCTCAGAGCAAAGCAGCACCAGCCTGTGTGCTGACACCTCCAGGTGCTCCCAAAACCCCCCCAAACCAGCAAAACAAAGGCAGCTCAATCATAGTTTCTATGGTGAAAAGCGGAAAGGGAATGATTTCAGCCCCAAAAGGTCTCCCTGTACCCGAGATCAAGATACAAGCTGCTGGAAGAACTTAACCCTGGATGCAGGGTTAAGGATGCTCCAACGCGCCCCCAGCCACCCGAGCCCTGCCATCGCCCCAGCAACCCACCCTGTTTGCATCGCTGTTTCGGGTCTGCTCTCCATCCTGCCAAGGGCAACGCTTTGGTTGCTACGATAACAGGGATCTGTTTTCCACCCGTCCCCCCAGTTCACACCTGATGCTGAAGGAGTTTGACCTTTCCTTCCCACCCCTCTGACAGCTCATTACGATCAGCAGGAGATGGCAAGGAGAATAAAGCCCGATGGCGGCGTGCGCTCCAGCAGAAGGAATTGGAGCTCAGCTTGAAAACACAGCTAATAAACTTGAAAGCCTGAGCCTATCTGAAGCCAGTTCCCTCAATTTTTATGATAACCCAAAGTGTCGTTTGAAAAAAGCTCAGCCTCTCCTCTGCCAGGACTGGCTTCCCTGGGGGCTCAGGGGCAGGAACATCTTTCTGCCAGGCAGAAGTGCTGTGTACACCTCCAAACCCACTGGCTGGACCAGTTTGCTTCAAGTCCACATCTATCTCTGCCCTCAAAACCTTGTGATGATAATTAACCATCTGAGCAGAGGCTGCTGAAGCCCATTAGGACCAGGCACATTTTCCTAGCATCTTTTATCCTCCCCATTTGTCCGACTGAACTTTGTGCTTCCCCCATAGCAGCAGGAATTTCCTGCTTCCTGAGACAGCAATAAATATTTAAATATGCTCAACGAGCTGCTGTGCTTCTACTCAGATTTTGAAGAATGGCTCCTTGGGCTCTGCCTGAGCTGTCCTGTGCTGCCCATCATCCACTGTACCACCTCTCCCAGCCCGATCTTGGTCCTCAACTTGGTGCTTTTTTAAGTCAACAAGCTACCAGCATTTTTCTGGTGCCAGCAAATACCAGCGTGGTGGTGAGAATTCCTAATTCAGCAGGATTTCAGGGTACCTCAAGAACAATTTTTGTTGGTTTTTCTTTTTTTTTTTTTTTTAAACAGAAATCTTTCTCCCTGGTGCTGCTCTACTTCTAATTCTTAATTGGATGAGGCAGGTTCTTTCCTATTTCCAACAGGGCTGTGCAAAATGATGAGATCCATTAGCTTTGCAAAGAGGAAAAAAAAAAATAATAAAAAGGCCTTCTCAAATGATTTTCAAATTGTTCCTTGGAACACATGTGCTCTGTGGCAAGGTAATTTTGTTTGGGGTAATTCGCTTGCACTAATTTCCTGTAAGTCTTGCAAGATCTATGACTCTATTTTTTGGTGATTTTCCACATATATTCAGCACTAATTTCCCCCAGAGCATTATTTATGTGTAAAATATCCCCAGACAGTGGAAGGTTGGGGTTTTTTTTTTGGTTGGTTGGTTGGTGGAACAGTGAAGCTGCCCCACACATCAGATCACCCCCTCGTTCAATTTGGCATTAATCAGAGCTGTTCTTCCACAATACATGATACGGCCTCAAACACAGCCTCAACTTTACCCAAGGTCCTGACCTCTTGGGACTGTAGTTTTAATTAGTCATTGTCATTTTAATTAGTCATTGTAGCTTTAATTAGTCATTGTGACTTCATTTCAGTAAACGGCTCTAACCGAAGGATGCTGTTTCTGGGAACCACAAGTTATCGTTGAGAGCAGGTTGAAATGAGGAGCTTGGTTACTCTGAACATGAAGAGTTGAGATATTTTAAAATCTTGAAGGTATGTGCTCAAAATGAATGAAAAGTGATGAGGAGGCTTGGTGCCCAGGAAGGAGGCAGATTGCCTGGAGATGCAGAAGCAGGAGCAAGGAAAAGCTTCAGCTGCCGAGCTCAAAAGAAACCTGTGCCTCAGGAGGGGAGACCCCTTAATTCAGATCCTCAGTCCTGGCCCCAAAAAGCTCCATGGTCTCCTCGTAATAGAGGCAGCAGGATGCAGAGAGGTGCTGGGAGAGATGCAGCCTGGTGTAGGAGCATCTCCTGCCGTGCACTGCCTTCCCATCACACAGGTTGGCTTTGCACTCTTCCACGTCACTTTCCTCTCAAATCCTGAGTTTTTTTCCTCAATATAACCTCGGTTTCTGGTTGATATGATGTTAAATATCCATTTCTTGTGGTTTCAGTTGAGCTGCTGATCTCAACAAGCCCCTTACAATTGGCTTTCACCTCCAGATGGAGCAGTTTGGTTGAGGTTGCAGGGCTGAGCCCTGCTCTCCTTCCTGGCTGAGGGGCCTCAACTGGACACCACACTGCAAAGGGGTGTGTGTGTGTGTGGGGGGGGAAACCCAGACAACCTCCCTTGCCCAAATCCTAAACTGCCACTGCTCTCTTTTGAGTCAACCACTTGCTGAGACAGACGGACAGTGGACAAGTGACGGCACCCAGGCTCGGTGCACGTGCAACGAGACCCACCACCACCACCAGCATCTCTTGATGGTGGCAGCAAGGATGTCCTGCAAAGGACTGGGTTTTGGGGATGTCCCAAGCAGGTGATGTGATGAAGGGATGCAGATCTCCAGCATCTTCCCTGTGGCAAGCATCGGCTCTCCCAGTGGCAGAAAGTTCTGGGTTTGTTGGAGAAAGCATCTTGTTCCAGGGTGGATTTTCACACTCCCAGAGACAGGACTGGAAAGTCAGTCACAAGCCAGGAAGGAAAAATTGCAAAACAGGAGTGGGGAGGAGGGGAGATCTGGATCAAACCCCACTCTGCTCACTTACAGGAAGGCAACTGGGAGAAAGCATGGTGTGGAAAGGAACCTCTCCAAATAAAGGCAATTTAACGCTAACCAAAACACCCAGGCACAGATGAACTTAATCATACTGAAGTGAGCAAAGGTCATTAAACAAACAGCAAAAGTCAAAGTGTTGAGACCAGGAATATATTTAGCTATCAGGTCTTAGGGAGAAAAAAAAATAAACAGCAAAAATTTATCTGAAGCGCTGAGACAAAGAGAAAACACCAAATATGAGGCTTTGCTGACACATAACACACATAATGGCTCTTTCAGAAGGTTGTGGGTTAGGAAGGTGATGCTGCAATGGCAGGGGGATTTCCAAGGCACTGTATATGCCTTTGCCTTCTCTGATTTCTTATTCTTCTGCACTGTGGTCCCAACGTCACCATAAAAACTCTGAATGTTGGCTGTGGTTGGTACAGGTCTCGATGGCCGCGGGCTGGTCCTTGGCTGCTGGCTGACCCTTCGTTTCATCTCCCATTATTGCAGCTCATTTCCCTAATTGCAAAGCACGGCAGCTCAGGCGTGTGTGGGTGTTCCTGTCAACCACTTGCCACTCTGTGGTATAAAATGGGATACACATCTTTAATACTCCACAGGTTTTCCTGTCTGTCAGCTTGGCAAGACTCCACGTTTTCAGAACAGATGATCCCAGAATCGCAGAATTTTCAGGGTTGGAAGGGACCTTGAGAGACCATCAGGTCCAACCCCCCTGCCAAACGATCTGGGGTTCAAGGTCTTGCTAATGAATTTCACGGCCGTTTTGCCTTTGCAAGAAAATCCACCCAAAAAAAGGCAGACAAGTCATTTCAGCCCTTGAGTAAACCTGAAACTGGGGAGAGAGGCTTTGCACAGAGGGATCCTCGTGCCGGGCTCAGTGATGGTGGTGCTGGTGGTGGTGACTTGCTGCGCTCGCCTGGCAGCCCTCTGCATGCAAAAGTGTCTGTAAAACTTGTGGGACCCATAAAATCAGAACTGGCCCGTTAGTCATCTGAAGCTTTTGACCTTGAACCGCTCTTCAGCCTCCTGATGGGGAGTCTCATTGGTTTTAAGAGGACACGTGCTGAATAAGGCACTTGAGCCAATCTTTTCTATCACACCTGCACTACAGAAACATCTCTGCAAAGAGGGGGAGCAGAAGAGTGATTTCCCTGAAGTGAGTAAGCAAGGGCCCTTTACACCTCAAAACACAGTGTTTAGTGGGGGGTTGGATGCCGAATTCCTGCAGAGCCCTTGCAGGAAAGAATGTTTGTGGAGGGAACATGTGGAAATGCAAGGGAATACATCTTCCTCTCTGAATCATAGAATTACAGAACCACCTGGGTTGGGAGAGACCTTTAGATCACCGAGTCCAACCCCAGCCTGACCCTACCCAGCCACCTCTAGCCCATGTCCTTCAGCGCTTCATCCACACGCCCCTTAAACCCTTCCAGGGATGGTGACCCCACCACCTCCCTGGGCAGCCTGTGCCAACACCTGACAGCCCTTTCAGTACAGAAATTCCTCCTGATATCCAACCTAAATCTCCTCTGGTGCAATTTCAAGCCATTCCCTCTCATCCTGTCACTTGTCACCCGAGAGAAGAGACCGACCCTGACATCTCTGCAACTGCCTTGCAGGTAGTTGTAGAGAGTGATAAGGTCTCCCCTTCAGCATCCTTTCCTCAAGACTAAAAAGCCCCAGCTCCCTCAGCCACTCCTCAGGGGACCTGTACTCCAGAAATCACATCCATACCAAAGAGATACCTGGGCTGCAAATGCACATGCTCAGCAAAAGCGAGTGAAAATCAGAGCTAAAAACTCACAGCTAAAATCACCCTGAGAGTCGCTGGGGCTGTGCATCTGACTCCTAGAGCTGCTTTCACAAGTATTAACTCAAGCTTTTAATGCCAACAAAACGTCTGCTGGGCCCTCTCGATTTCCCCAAGTCATTAGACGGTCAAGAAAACAGCAGGTCACTGGATGCTTTTCAAACTCCATAGCAGAAACCGATAAAGCCATTTATTCTATACAGGAATCAAACCCAGCACATACAAATTTCTGCTCCCAAAAACATTTCGATGATTAGCTTTGATTAATGGGGCTGCCAGAGGATCATTCATCAGTATTAACTAACAACATCTTTTTCCACACTATTTCCAACTCCCTAAAGGCTGGAAAGGGAACTATGCTTTGCTTTCTGGATGTTCTTTTTACCCTGTTCCCATCTGCATACTGGTTTCCTGGGGTTTTTAGGGTTGCCCACAAGAACTGCTCGAATAGAAGGACCAGCACACTCTGGTCCTCCATCAACAGGCTGTGGGCATCCTTCTTCCATTTGTTATTGAGGGGTTGCTTAGGTGAACCCTTTACTCAAAGGCTGCTCAGTGGTGCTGAGCTTCTATGGTGATTTTTCTCCCCCTCCCAACACCCCCCTTTTTTTAACCCCACAGAAGAAAATGGCTGTGAAGTCCTGAATTTGGAAACAACTCAGAGCACGTGATGCTGGTCTCACAAAGATACAGTGTAAGAAGGAATCAGACCCAATTTTGGGCTGCAGCAGCATCTCACCACCACTAAAGACAAAGGGAGGGCAGAGAGTGTCCCCCACCCATGTGGGACCTTGAGCCCAGCGCTCTCCTGGAGCATCGAGGATAACATGGAAACAAAATCCAGTGTCACACACACACACAATGGCCAAGATCTCTGTGCTGCTAGAGGTATTCCCTGCATCCCAAATTCGAGTGGGATTCGAGTGCTGGCCTTCACAGGCTGAGCATCTGGGTCTCTACAGAGGGGTTCTTCAAAACCTCACAAGCAAAGTCCTGCCCCCAGTCCCTGGGCACGACAGCACAGCAGAGAAAACATTCAGCACTGTGTTCAGTGATTTACCAGTTCAGGAGAAATAAAACCCAGTTTCCTTACCGTTGCTTGACCAGGTCTGTGCTCCAGCCAGCAGCAGTGCAGCCTACGATGGCCTCAGTGTTGTGTTCTCCCTCCTGCTCCAGTCCTGGCACCTCATCTGCTGCCAGACACCTTGGGGAAGAAGAGAAAAAGAAACCACCAAGAGGTTTTGTTAGTAAACAGAAAGATCTGTGTCACTGCTCCTCTGCTTTCTCACTTACTGCTATATCCAGGGTTCTTAGCAATAAAAACAGCAACTGAGGGAAAGCACCAAAGATATTTTAGAGGAAAAAGCTGCAAGGCAGAGCAGGCATCGTCTGCAGAGTGGGGCTAGTGCCTGCCCTCCAGGCATGGGGCTGGGAAGGACTTGCCAGCAAGCTAGACATCCTCCACCAGGATGCTGTGGGTAGAGTTAGGGCCCCTCGCAGCCCCCAAAACTTTGGTTCTTTACCCAAACACCTCCCAGCTTTTTGAGTTAGCAGCTAATTCCTCAGGAGAAGCTGTTCTCCGTGCTGGGCAAGATGGAGTCACCATCCCTGGATGTGTTTAAAAGATGGGTAGATGTGGTACTTAGAGATAGAGTTTAGCACAGGATGGGAATGGTTGGACTTGATCTTAAAGGTCTTTTCCAACCTCATGATTCTGTGATTCTGTGAACTGGTGGGGACCCAAACCCCAGTAACTGCTGGAGCAGGAAAGGCTGTTCCTCTTCAATGCTACCTTCCCAGCGCTGAATTTGGGCACTTCCAGGATTTCAGAGGAGGCATCAATAAACCTCAGGGAAAGGCAGGATTCCCGCCCTGCCTCCTCCTTCTTCCTCTCCAAACCCAAACAGGGGAGCAACCCGAGATCGCCTCGATGCCCCTCCTGTGGCAGGGTCTCCCCAGCCTCCCCCCACAGCAGACCTGCCCATGACAATAGACAGAGGGGTCGACTTGCCCCCCAGCTCCCACCGCAGCCTGCCGTGGGTCAAGCTTTCCACCAAGCTGCAGAGAGCAACCATCATTCTTCTGACAGCTCAGGGAGCGTTTCCAGACTGCTGGACTCACTTTCTGTCACTGCAGATAGGAAAAAATCTCCAGTCATCCAAAAATGGATTCCAGTGGGCCCTCCAGGTAATTCTTAAACCTTGAGACAGGCCTGGAGAGTGATCATTCCCCTCTTAATCCCCTAAAAACATCCACAGGAATAGCAAGGCGGCTTCCCCCATGTGTCTGCCCCTTCCCCCGTCGCCCCCTGTTCAGAGTTGGGCTGACAAAGGCTTTCCCAAGGGTTTAGTTTCAGGTCAATGAGTCTATGAAGAATAATTGCATCACAGGAATGGCACATGCCATCGCCGTGATGTGATGCTGCCTTCTGGTCCATGCTATTCCTAGGTTGCCTGGATGTTGCCCCATCCTGGAAACGTCAGGACCTCATCCAGGCTCTGGAAGCTCCCAGAAATGTGCTCAACTGGTGACCCAGAGAGAGTGGTGAGGGGCTGGCAGGGGCTGCCCAGAGAGGGGGTGGGTGCCCCGTCCCTGGGGGTGTTGAAGGCCAGGTTGGCTGGGGCCCTGGGCACCCTTGTGTAGCTCCAGGCCTGGAGGTTGGTGTCCCTGCCTGTGTCAGGGGGTTGGAGCTCTGTGACCCTTGGGGTCCCTTCCAACCCATGCCATTCTATGATTCTATGACCCTTCACTCCTTTTTTCCACCAATATGTGTTTGTATTTGTGTGTTACAACACATTGATACCATGTGTAAACACACTCCACAGGTTGTATGTACACTTTACATTAAGCTAATACTAATGCAGGTGCATTAACCATGTAGGTTGAGGTAGATAGTAGATAGACAGAGACTGCAATAGTAAGAAAAGCAAAGCTGAGTAGCTACTCCTTCAAGCAAGCACGCATACCTGCTCTGAGCAGCCTCAGATATGCTTCAGGAGCCACTTCCATCACAAACACACACCGTCCCCTCCCCAAAAATGAGCTGCTGGGTCAAACCATCTCCTACCAGGGCACCACCTCCCACTTTCCTTTTGGTGAGCGGGCAGTACCCCTGACTGAGGTGCATACATACACAGCCCACCCTCCATCCCTCGCTCACAGAACCTACTGGAGACCAACCAAAAAGAAGGCAGCACACCAGAGAAATCACAGCAAATGGGCAAACTAGCACCAGGGAAGGAATAACTGCTTGTGTCAGTACAGGCTGGGGGTGACCTGCTGGAGAGGAGCTCTGTGGAGAAGGACCTGGGGGTCCTGGTGGGTGACAGGGTGGCCATGAGCCAGCAGCGTGTCCTGGGGCTGAGAGAGACAATGGGATCCTGGGGGGCATCAGGAGGAGTGTGGCCAGCAGGTCACAGGAGGGGATCCTCCCCCTCTGCTCTGCCCTGCTCAGGCCCCACCTGGAGTGTTGTGTCCAGTGCTGGGCTCCCTGGGATAAAAGGGACAGGGATCTCCTGGAGAGAGTCCAGAGGAGGCTATGGAGATGCTGAAGGGCCTGGAGCATCTCCCCTGTGAGGAAAGGCTGAGGGAGCTGGGGCTGTTCAGCCTGGAGAGAAGAGACTGAGAGGGGATCTGATCACTGGGGATCAAGAGCTGAAGGGTGGGACACAGGGGGACATGGGCAGCCTCTTCTCAGGGTCTGTGGGGACAGGACAAGGGGTGATGGGCTCAAGTTGGAGCACAGGGAGTTCCAGCCCAGTGTGGGGAAGAACTTCTTCCCAGTGAGGGTGAGGGAGCCCCGGGCCAGGCTGCCCAGGGGGTGTGGAGTCTCCTTCTCTGGAGAGATTCCAGCCCCGTCTGGACACCGCCCTGTGTGCCCTGTCCTAGGGACCCTGCTTTGGCAGGGGGTTGGACCCCATGGGCTCTGGAGGGCCCTTCCCACTCCTAGAATTCTATGAAACCCAGAGACAGCTCTTTGTATATATGTGCTTTGGTTTTTTAGGGTTGGTTTTTTTGGCTAGGAAACGCTAGCAAATGAGGCTGCCTGTATCCAAACAGCCCTCGTTCAGCTTCAAGTGCTTCCCATTTTTAAAGCCTGTCTGCAGTTGTGTATCTAGCACTCTACAAATATTTCACTGAGCCCACAGCACGAGCCCTTGCCTCCGAGTTCATCCTTCCTCACTTCTTTTTTGTTGCTCTTCAAGGATGCTCAAGTAGGAGCTGCCTGGGGCTGACCCCATGGCTGTCAAACCAGGGAGGTAGAAGTGATGATAGCAGCTAATGGGATCACGTAGCTGTTAATTCCTAGAGTTAGGATCATCACAGCACACAGCCTATTCTGCTGGAAACCAAACTGTAAAAGTCTCTTCCCCCTCCCCTTTTTTTTTCTAATCATCAGCATGCTTGAATAATGGGAAGAAAGCATGATAGCCTCCCACCAAAACTGGGTATGGTGGTGTTTCTAGGGAATCTTGTGCTGAAAATGAAGATCACAGGACACAAGGAAAGAGAAACCAGGCGTCAGCCCTCCTCAGGCACCTCCTTAACTCTTGCTGCAACAAGTGTGGGAGCCACTTGAAACACCCCTTTTCCCTTAATGTTCGTGAAGGTCAAGCAATGGTTTAAAAGATGAAGGTTCCTCCTCCAAAAGCCTTTCTTGGTGACCACCACCATGCCCTACTCGCACTGCTTGGAGTCCTCAGCTTTAACTTGGTGGTTTCTATGCAGAATATTTCTCCTTTCCTCCATCCCTGAAGAACTTTGCTCTTCATTCACACTAATATTAAGCGAGCTCCTCCCAAGCCCCTCCTAAGATCAGCCCCTTGGTAGATCTAAGCCAGCTCCAAGGACCCTACATAGTTTGTCTGCTCCTGATCCCAAGGAAAAATAAAAGCAGGTCCTACATGAATGAAGCAAAAGAAAGGAGAGAAAGCATGACTCCAGCAATTTTTATGGTATTCAGCAGGGCTGGAAACAGTGATGGCAATAATTGCCTGTAGCCTCCCAAAAAGTGCTTGTCACAGATTTTCCAAACGCTGAAAAATAGAGGTATATGTTTGTAAGTAACCACCAGACTCAGTCAGCTCATCTTGACCAAATACTCCACAATGACATTATTCCAGAATGGCATAATCCTTAGAGAAAAACCACAGCATTCTTGGACCCCAAACAGAAACTCGACACATGTAATACCTAATACTAGAGTGTACTTTATACCCTGTTTTCCTATGAGTCATTTTCCATCCCACTGTCTGTAGAAAAATGCCTGCTCCTTTTTTTGTTGGGTTTTTTGGTTTTTTTTTTTTTTTATTTTTTTATTAAAGATTCTCTCAATGGTTTTATTGATGACAGAAGAAGGGAGCAAACGAGGCAGAGATTCGGCATCCCAGAGACCTGCCACCGAATCTGGTCTAACTAAAGCCATCTGCTTGGGACAGGAGCCACAGCCAGCAGACCTGCTGCCAAAATCCGATTTTAAAGGGACAGTGCTAGAGCTGGGCGGGCTGCAGACCAGGCTTTGGGTTTTTAAAGCAAAGTTGGGTTCCAAACTAACAAACAAACAACTAAATGAGTTTTAATTTCTGGGGGAGGGGGGCACAAGATGGGAGTGTGAAGTTGGTTTGTTTTGTTTGTACTGTCAAAGCCCAATTTTCTTGGCATAAATGGAAACATACCCCCCCCACACACACACACCCTGGGGCCTGTCTGGAAGAATCCACGCTGGGCAGCTTTTCAGACAGAGAAAATGGGCAAAAGAAACCAATGTACCCACCCCAAAAAGTGAAAACAGCTGATCTAGCCTGATAGGCCAAAGCACTGCTTGATTCAGCCCTTGCCTGAGCTATGTCCCTGCAACAGAACCCACTTTAAGCCAGCTGAGCACCAGCCCTGTGGGCACAAGGCAGAGGAAAGATAACCCCCCCATTTATTTAATAAATACATTTAATTGCGCTATTTGATCAATCTTCATCATCTCACCAGCTCAAGCCTGAGCTGTGGGGGTTTATTTTCCAACTACATCTCAGCAAGACCCATTTAAAGGCTGCAAAGTGAGTAGCAGCCTCTTGTGGGGATGCTGCTGGGAGCTGAAGGGTGCTGGATGGAGTCAGGGCTGCCGGGAGCTCGGACAAAGCTGGGTGAATACAGGGTGGGTACCCCAGCACTGACAGCAACAGCTCCCATCTTCAATAGATGTTTAACCAACTAAACCTCTTCATTTTGAGCTAGGGTGCTCAACTCTGCTGCCCCAGTCTGTTTTGGTGGCAATCTAAGAGGTCACTCAATCAGTGAAAGGCTGACTTTTCCCTTCCTGAAAAAAGAGCCCCAAGTCTGCTCACAGAGGTTACGCTGGGGTTTGGCTGGATGTTGGGACTTTCAGAAGGGAAAGAAGAAGAAAAGTCTCCAAGAAGGGGTGTCCAGGCATGCTTCAGCTCTGGTTAGCCAAATCCAGCTGATGGTTATGGAGAGGGACTCATCCTAGCTTGCTCCATCACGCTCGAGCTACAGAAGACTGATGGTCACCTACAGCCCAGCTATCAGAGATCACCAAACAATGCAACCTGCCCGTGGTAATGACCGATGAGACAAGCAACAGCATGTTCATGGTCTGCAGGAGATGAGATTAACCAGTGGGTGATGATCTGTGCAACGAATCAAAGGCCCTGCAGCGGGTAGGCTCACCTCCCCATGACAACCCTGGCGCTGCCATGAAGGGACACATTGTGTGGAGCTCTCAGCAGATGGTGGGACTGGCTGCTCTCATCAAAACTAACAATCACAGCCCTGCAATGACAACACTGGGAGTGCCCTTCCTTCAAACAGAGGTTCTGTCTTCTCCAGCTTCAGCCAAATAGAAAGAATGAACTCAAAAGCATGCCTTTATATACATGGATCATAAACACATGACACAAGCAAGACGGCCAAGTCAGCTCTCCTGACCTATCAGCAGTGCTGACAGGAGATCCCTGGTGCAAACGTTACACATTGGCCTTATATTCATTCTTAAACAAAATGTGCAAAGGTCAAAACTAAGTTCCTGTAGGAGGGCACATTTGCTGTCCAGATGGTAACAAAATATGAAGGCCTTTTCTGTGAGGAGAACGGACAAACAGACGCTCTGCAGCCCTAGCATCACGCTGACCTTCATGCTGTACAGTACACATATGCTTCTCCCCTTGGGCTTAAGCATCAGAGATGGAGTTTGGGACTAGCAAAGCAGAGTGCAAGGAGGGTACCGTCTTCATACGGTACCTGGTCTTGCATCACACCAAGCCCAGTGAAGCTCAAGCACCTTCATAAAGCCCTGATACAAAGGTCAACTTTGGGATGAAAAGCCTGTCTGCAGCACATGGGGTTTCCTCTTCAATGTTTGGCACAACCCTGAAATCACTCAAGTGGCCTCTAAAAATAGGAGAAGGCTGCTAGGGGAAAGAAAATAGACCCAGGGCTGGGATCAACTTCAGATTAACAATATTTCTCAGGATAACCGGGTTATAACTGGCTGGTTGCTAAAAAGCACACACACCCCAAACCCATCTCATGGTTTGTCTCTGTTGGGAAGAAGCACCAAGGCTCCGTGGAGCAGGGTGCCTTCAGAAGCAGCAGCTTCCCATTTTCAGCAAGATGCTTTAACTGGGGGTTCCTGGGTGGTGCACAGAGCCTGGAGAGCTTATGAAGAGTTGCAAGAGAAGGATCAAGGACCTAGGCAACAGCGTCACAACTTCTACCCTTTACCACTGGCACTGCAGTCGTGCCAAAGCCATACCTGGCCATGCAGGAGAAGACAAAGAGAAGCAGAGCTCCTTGAGCTTCCATCCTGCCATCAGCCAGCAGTTTGGTGACCGTGCTCTGGGTCCCACACCAGTGAAGATGCACCTTGCAGCTTCATCCAGGCTGCTGAGCAGAACTACCCCTCAGAAAGCACTGCCTGGGATCTCAAAGGGAAAAGAAAGAAGAAATAAAAAACTCAACCCAAAACCAACAGGGCCACAGCCCAGAGTGAAAGCGCCTGGGTCCGACAGTCCTGGAAGCAATACTGCAGACTGAAAGCTCCAACGAGTCCCAGTTGTTTCTGTTTTGTTTTCTTGGCCTAATTTCTTTCAGGCTGTCAATAGCTGCATGTCCTCTGCAGAGCCAAGCATAAATCTAGTCAAGTCCTGCCTTATCCCAGAGCAGAGAAACGTCCTGATTGTTATTCTAGCCAGAAAGGCGTGACTTTTTATTGGCCTGAGAAGAGCAATCAACACCCTCCAAGCAAAGGTACTGCCCACCTGCCACCTCCTCTCTCTCTTCATCCTACAAAAAGACCAAGCTCCTTGCAACTTGATTTTTCCCAGGCTGAGCTACCAGGTAAGAAGGAAGGTGTCCAGCAGCAGGAGAATCACCACCCTTCAGCTTTCCTATCTCACTCCAAACACTGAAGCTAATGCAATGTGAAAACTATTACCCAATGGCAGAAGAAAGCTAACTCTCCAGGACAGTCTGAAGCATGCAAATATAGCCATGATCTTTGCCATTTGAAACACAATGGAAAATTGCTAATAAAAGTTCCTATTGTGTCGGGGATGTAATGCTAACCGCATGGCATCGCTCTCTCCCTCCTCCCTTCCCTTCCCCTCCGCAGCCAAGCAGCTAAAAATGGCTTGAAACTTCCCAGCTCAAATGCTCGAGGTCAAACAGTGATGCTGAAGCTCCAGAATCAAGGGGCTGAAGACTGTCTACTGCACAGCCCATTGTTTCCTTCCAGGCTGAGGGGGTGCTCCGTGCTCAGAGCCCTGGAGCACTGCCTGCGACTCTCGCTCGAGGGTGGGCATCCCCAAAGGGGTTGGAGGACTCCCCTCTAGCCCCCACTTAATGCCACCCCACGCTCTCAGCACCATGCCATGGGGTAGGCAATGCGAAGGTGATGCCACAGCATCGTCCTTCCCACCCTGCTGCTGAGCCATGGCTCGCACTGCCTCTGTCCCACGCAGTGAGACTCTTTCCAACCTGTGTGGCTGGGAAGGCACCTTGCTTGGGACACAGCTCTCTCCTCCTGCCCCTAAAGGGAAAACACACACACACACAGATGCTGCGGTGATGTCTGCTGACACCCTGTCCCAGCCCCAGGAAAGGAAGCCCAGCCATAGGAATTAAAACCCGGGCCAGTATTTTTGTGGCTGGATGCCTAGAGAAGGGTTCCTTGATCCATCTTTCAGCACAGAGACACCAACCTGATGGCTTTACAACCCACGGGAGCACCTGCAGCTCTCCGCAGCCTCCTCAAAGAGGGGTCGGCGCTTGCAGGGATGCCAAAGGAGGATTGAAAACCTGACTCCAGGCTCCATGCTTTTGAGGGCTGTGAGCTTTCTCAAGTGTCCTTCTGACTCATTTCCTTCCTCCCAGGTCTCTTAGGCTTAAGCAATGAAGTGGCAGCAGCAGGACAGGGGTCAAGGGGAGAGGCAAGCGCAGCTCACACCCCCTGCCCTGCTTTGGAAGGGCACTTGTCTCTCCCATGTCATGCTTTGGCCACAGCATCCTTTCTCCTACCAACATCTCTTGCCCAAAGCATCAGTCTCTCTGGTCCAGCTTCTCCACTGGCCCTTCCATGGGGGGAAAGCAGAGGATTAAACCGTGGCTCACAGGAGATGCAAAACCCAACCCAGAACCTCAGATCTTGACAGAGGGTAGGAAAAACACCCGTTACAGGGCAGTCGGGGGCAATTAAGAGACTTCAGCTGAAACTAGTGGCTTCAGTGTTTCAGCAAGGCAGCCAAATGGCTTTATTTCTGTGTATTTGTTAATAATCTCATTATTTACAGGACCCATGTGCTCTCTATTACCTTCCATATTCCAATATTGAAGGGACATCTGAGGCTGGTTAGCCTGTTTGTAACGGGTCCATCTTCAGCTTTTTGGTATTTCCTGGTTGGCAGGTGACCAAATCAACACACTCCTCTTTCCACTTTAGAGAAAAAAAATAGTCCCTCCAAAGGACTGCACTGAGCAATTACCTTGTTCAGCAATTCCTAATGCACAAGCTGCTCTGGGAATTCAAAGGTTTTAAAGAAAAAAACCCAACCAAACCCCCTTAAAACTAAAAACCAACAACAAAACTCACAACCTCTTTGATTCCTGCAGCTGTCCACTGGTGAACACAGGTGAGGAAAAGAGTTTGGAGCTTGGGAACATTTCACATGAAGGGGTATGTCAGGGGTCTGTTTGGGATGGTGGTGATTTTTAGGAGGCTTGGAGGGTTAGTTAGCTGCAGATGTCAGCTGCATGTTCAAGCACAGGACACGCTGCCAGCACCTGAACCTCTTCCACTCAATCTCCCTCTTTATGTTGCATCTGATGGGGGTTCAGATGGAAGAAGCCATGTGAAGCAGCAGCATCCCTTCCTGGATGCTGAAGGCATCTGCTCCAGCTGATCTGAGAAGCAGCAGCCTGAAAACCCTGTGGTGTTCTTATCTGTCCCCTGTGCCTCATGAGTGTTACCACCCCAAGAGGTTTGGGATTGCTTTCCCTGCTGGCATTCCTCATTTCATGGTGCTAGCGTCCAGCAGATCTTTGCTTACAGCCTGCTTCTTTTGCCCTGGGGATCTCAGCCTGGCTCTAACATCTGGTACTTTCAAAGAGATGAAGTTTAGAGAGGTTTTCCAAGCTGTTGGGTTCAGACAGAGCAAGTGACTCACTGATGGCTTCAGCACTAGTTGGTGACCCATCCTCAGCCCCAAACAGGCACCCTCAGCTTGGCTTCCTTATGCCTGCCCCTACCCAGCACAAAACCTGGGCAGCAAACATGCTTCCTTCCCGACTTCACCATCCCCTCATGCTGGTCCCGTGGAGTAGCCCACCCTACCATCAACCAACCAAGTGGAAATCCTCTGATCACGACACAGACAGCTTAGGAGACTTATTTCTGCAAGACAAATTATGGGGCCAACATGCTGATGTCTCTTCTAAAGACATGCCTGTGCACACCCGCATGACGGTTTGGGTACCACTGCCCTGTCCCCTTGAGAGATAACACTAGAAGCCACCTTAGAAAACACAATCTCATATCCTTGAGATATATCCTGGAGACATCCAAGGTCAGGGTGGATGGGGCTCTGAGCGACCTGCTCTAGTGAAGATGTCCCTGCTCACTGCAGGAGGGGACTAGATGGGCTCTGAAGGTCCCTCCCAACCCAACGTGTTCTGTGATCCTATGATCTTACACATCAAGGAGGTTATGACTGCCAGAGAGAATCCAATTTAGCATGGGGTTTGGAGCTCTCTGATCCTTGGGGTCCCTTCCAACCCAGACCATCCTATGACTCCATGTGCCCATCGTCTGGAAGCAGAGGGGACCATCACAAGCCCCAGCTCGTGACCACCTTCCCTGCTGCCAGATCCCTCCGGCACAGCCAGCCAGGCAGATCTTCTGGCATTTCTAACTTCTCAGAGGTTCACGGGTGGCCCAGAATATGACAAAATCTTGAGCTGTTAGCAAAGCAAAGAGATTTGGGCTGGAGTTCCTGGCTAAAACTGCCAGATGTGTCACTTTTACTCAGCGCTGAATTGGCAGATCATCACCACTGGGGAAAAAAAGCTGGAGGGGAAGGAAAGAAAATCAATTTCCCAAGTCACCTGTTTCCTTCGTGCCAGAGCTGCCAGCCTGGGGCTGGAAAGTACAGCCTGAGGATTTAATTGATGCTAAACAGGATCCCTTTGCCACTCTCCTCCTCCTCCTCCCCGCTCCCCCTCCAGCATCCCTCGACTCTGGAGCCATTTCTAGGCATTTCACGCCTAATTATTTATCATCCCTAATGAACGTTCTCATGCATCCACCCCTTTTCCTCATCTGTAGCTGGTTTTAATCGGGCAGCTCCGTCCTCAGCCATGAGAAGTTGTGCAATCCTTCCCCCACATCTGCCACCAGCCCTGCTCCACCTCCACTGCTATTTATTTTAATCCCAAACAATGAGTCCTGAGGACTTTCTCTGCTCTCTCTATTCAGGGAGAAGTCTCAGTCACTGCAGAGGGAGAGAGGGACCATCCAGGCAGATGCTTAATCAACACGATGGCCTCATTAACAGCACAACCCAGATAACGCAATCCTCGCAGCGCTGGCATTCCTCCTTGCTGAGCAGGCACATCGTAAATCAAGAGGAGATTTGGTGGGAAAGAAAAGCCCTGGTCTGTTCCCATGTGCTCTGGTGGTACAGTCTTTGGCCCCAAAGCCCCCAAAACTTCTGCTGGCATGGAATAACCAGAGGTAATCAACATCTCCTGCAAACACCTCTCTGGTTCCCAATGGACCGGTCCACAGCTGGACCCCTCAGGCTCCCACCCGATGCAGATGAGCCTCCAATGTGGAGCTGGAAATCTGTGGCAGCCATCAGCAGAGATGCTACAACCAATTCTCCCAGAGTAAAACCAGCCCCTGACTGAGATGCCCCCAACACCAGTCAGCAGTTTTGGAAAGCCATGCTCTGCTTTTCCTTTCCATTACTTGGAGCTTCAAACCTGACATGGGACAAGGGAGGGTTTGGGGGTTTGGCCCATTTATTTTTTTCTTCTCTTTCTTGGGACTCTTTCTGCACACCCATGATGGCAATCCGAGCTCCTGCCTGGCAGGAGGCAGAGGAACAAGCAAGGTTAGCACTGCTCCCAAGCCAGCCTGCCCCACAGGAGCTCTCCTTGTACAGCTGGCTCAGCATGAGCCACGGTCCTAGGAGCGCATCCCTTCACTTGAAAGCCTAAATGGAAAGCCCTTTGAAAATGGTGGGAACAAAAAAAGTGCACAGATTGATCCTCAGTCCTGCAGAAGGGAGCTCTGCCTGGCAGCTGCCCATCTCACAGGGAAAAAAATAGCAATTCCACAAAGTCTGTTTATTTTTAATTCCTCCTCTCTAGGTAGCCTGTGCTGAGTGCTTGCCTTGGGAGGGAGCAACCAGACGAATTCAGGCATGTTATGGACTCCTTTCCTCATCCCACAAATGCTCACAGCCTCCTGATGCTGCTGGCATCCACTGAGCGTTAAGAGATGAACAACTGACCCAAGGCAGGGAATTGTCTTCTCCTCGTAGCCCCAGGTCTCCTGGAAATATCCCTGGGAGGATTATAGCTTGCGAGTATCCCAGCAGAGGTTGCATGCTGGAGAAGTTCAAGGGAGAGGGGTGGAGGGAAAGGCCAAGAGGCAATCCAAGAGCACAGCAAGTTTTCATTAAGCCTGACTTCAGATTTGGCTTTCATGCACGTCTCGGATCCAGGCTGCTTCGCATAAAAGGACAGTTTTTACCCCAGTGAACATCATGGTTTAGATTTACATCAAGGCTTTTGGTTTGAGCCTGTTTTGCCTGCTGCAGGAATTTCTGGGTAAATAGTTTCTCCTTAGGAGCTCTGGAGATGACAGAGCCCTTTTCCCAAGAACGCCAGCGTTTCCAAAAGCCAACATTTCTTGTTGGGATCTCACCTTGCGCTTGGCAGCTGGAGGAATTCCACTGCATCTACCTGACATCAGGGGAAAAAAAAAACCCACCCCATGTGGTTTGGGTTCAGAGGAACACTCCAGCATTTTGAAACTGGAGGACACAAATTGTCCCACAGACCAAAAACCACGAACATTCAAACAACCTCACATCAAATGCCTGGGTGCTGCTCTCATGTTCCTCAGCACAAGGCTCTGCTGAGTCTCTTGATCTATTTGAAGGCTTGCAGTGGCTCATGCAACTCCCTCAACAGACCCAGTCATTCATGGCTCTATAATTGGAGACAGGCCTCAACAAAGCCCCAGATCAGAGAACCTCCAAAGCTGGTAGAGGCAGGAAACTTCAAAATACAAACCCAACCCCAAGTTCTTGAACTTTTTAGTGGGGCTCAAGAAGAAATACACTTATGGATATTTGAAATCTGAACCGAACGGCACGTCAGGGCTTGAACCCATCTCTCCAGCTCCCTTTTCAGCTCCTCTTTTACCTGAGAAGCAGTAGTCTCCCTTCTGACTTCAGGGTAGCTATTTTTCCATTTATCCCAGAACAACAGGATTCCTCCTCCAAGGGTTACCCTAGAGGGTACCAGCACCTTGTGGAGAACATCTTAGCCCCTTGAAATGAAAACCTTCACGGTGGCTCTGCTGCAGAGGCTGAATGTGGTTTGCAGCTCTGCCTGAAAACAGGCAGACAGTGACTTAGGCAGATGATCTGGAAACGTGGGTCTTTCTTGAGCTGCCAGAGAGCTTCACCTCCATTTCCTCTGGGACTCTGGGACCTGCGTCATTCCAAAGCCCTTTTAAAATGTCATCACTTCAAGAGAGGCATGTTGGTGCTTGAGCCAGGGCTGGCCTGCTGGGGTGACGGAGCGATGAGACCAAAGCTTTGAACTTTGAACAGTCTAGAAAGCCTGGAGAAGCCAGAGCAGGAGCTTACATCACCCTATCTCAGAGGCAAGCAAGCATGGATTCTCCCCAAGCCTTTGCATTGTAGCCACTGTCGGAGAGTTATGGGAAGCCAGGATGATGCACGCGTGAGTCATTGCAGCTAGATGGTCTCCTGGGAGGGAGGAGCAAGAGTTTCCTCACAAGAAGTAGCTTTTTTCCACTGTAAATCTTCTAAGCACAGTGATGAGTCTGAAAGGTCACTGGGGCTTGGCACTGGTTTGGCAACTGAGAGCCAGATGGCTTTGATGGGAAAGAGGATAATGCTGTCTCCTGAATGCCTCTCTGCTAACAGGCTTCACCTACAGCTTGTCTGGTTCACTCTGGACCAGCTTTCTTCACCTCCTGGCTGCTCTAAGGCAGGCAGAGGCCAAATGTTGGCCTTCACATTGCTGGAAATCCTGGTCCTACCTAAGGCAAGGGGAAATTTATAAGGTCCTACCTAAGGCAAGGGAAGGATTTCCAATGGAGATCCCCATTTGTATTTTAAGAAGTGATCTCTAGCCAATAGTGAACTAGACCTGAATGTATTCTGAGGGATCTGAGTGGACACAAAGCTTCTGAATTTATGGTGAAGGTCCTAAACACACATACCATCAGTGCTTTGCCAGATCTCAGCTTTGCCTTTCAAATCAGAGGGGTTCCTGATAAGAGCCAGTTCCTTCCACAATAGCTTTTGCTCACTGAAGTCCCTTTTTCTTGCATTTGGGAGAGAAGCATCAACATTAAAGGGCACACAGATAGGAAAGCCTTCAACTGAGAGTGTGGAGAAGATTAGCAGTGCTCCATGATGGAGCTGACACCGCTGGCAGCAGTGGTACCCGAGGGGAGAGCACTCCAACGCTGGAGGCTTGAGCATCCTCAAGAGCAAGAGATAAAACCCTGTGAAAGCGACTGTGCACAGCTTTAGCCCAGCCAAGACTGACCTCTTCAGAAAGGCTGGTGGTACCACAGTCAGAGGAAAAGCCAGTTCAGAGCAGAAAGGTTCTCACAGGAAGGGTGGGAAGAAAAGCAGGATGATGGTGACAGCCAAAAACCCCCTCAGGCGTCCCTCAGCATGTCTGTACACTAAGGAAAAGACATAGGAACAGCCTGGTGACACAGTGTAATCATGGCTTTCCAAGGTCCACCTAGCCCCATGTTTTGTCACTAAAAGTGGCCAAAAGCAGATGCCTAGGGAAGGGTTTAAGAGTACAATAAATATGCTGTGATTTTCCCCAACCAGAATATTCCTTTGGGAGAGGGGAAAGGAGAGGGGAAAGGAGAGGGGAAAGGAGAGGGGAAAGGAGAGGGGAAAGGAGAGGGGAAAGGAGAGGGGAAAGGAGAGGGGAAAGGAGAGGGGAAAGGAGAGGGGAAAGGAGAGGGGAAAGGAGAGGGGAAAGGAGAGGGGAAAGGAGAGGGGAAAGGAGAGGGGAAAGGAGAGGGGAAAGGAGAGGGGAAAGGAGAGGGGAAAGGAGAGGGGAAAGGAGAGGGGAAAGGAGAGGGGAAAGGAGAGGGGAAAGGAGAGGGGAAAGGAGAGGGGAAAGGAGAGGGGAAAGGAGAGGGGAAAGGAGAGGGGAAAGGAGAGGGGAAAGGAGAGGGGAAAGGAGAGGGGAAAGGAGAGGGGAAAGGAGAGGGGAAAGGAGAGGGGAAAGGAGAGGGGAAAGGAGAGGGGAAAGGAGAGGGGAAAGGAGAGGGGAAAGGAGAGGGGAAAGGAGAGGGGAAAGGAGAGGGGAAAGGAGAGGGGAAAGGAGAGGGGAAAGGAGAGGGGAAAGGAGAGGGGAAAGGAGAGGGGAAAGGAGAGGATAAAAATAAAAAAGAGAAGGGAAAAAAATGAAGGAAGAAAAAAGCAAAGAAAAAAGCAGCTGAGGGATTTCCTGAGCTGAAGGAGGTGTTGTCTTTGTATTAAACAGGGCTTGGGGGATTTCCCTTCTACAAACCTCTCCATTGTCCCTGGGTTAATAACAACAGAAGAGAGAGAAACATCGATATTGATGATTAGGTGTCAGCCTAAAACTGAATTCATTCACCTGCACCCACAAGCCAGGCCAGAGAAAGCCCCGTTTCCCTTCCTCCTCTGACAAGGCAATCTTGGTTCCTTAACAGGGAATTCTTTCCCCTGACCTAACAGGACCACTCTGCCATCCTTGGAAGGATTATTTCATCCCTGAACCCGTTGGTTCATTAAGCAGTGAAGGTTGAGAAAACCCACCAGGGATTTCCTCCCCCAACCTTATTATTGCTCCTACAAAACGTCTCCCCTGATTTTCCAACCACCTGTGAGGGAGTCTTTGCTTTTAAAGCAAATGAAACCGGGACCCATCAGCACCCAACCCCATCTGTGGGGAAGTGTTAACGGGCCTTTTGGGGCAGCATTAGAGCTGGAGAATGGTATTTAAAGGCCTTTGACTAGGGGAGCTGGAGGGGGAGAGAAGTCCTTCCTCCTCACACATCTGGAAGCAGCTGCAGCTGTACATTTTACCACCCCCTCTCCCCAAAACCCCTCTTTTTATAAGGAGCTTGATGTTTGCTCCACGTCTTTCCCAGCGACTCACAACCTGGGCAAACAGGGATTCTCACACACAAAGCCATGACCCCTCTTCACACATCCCTCCCCGGATGGCATCCAAAGAATGCTGCTGGAGCTTTCTGCTCCGCTGCAGAAATCCCTGAGGATATTCAGAAGGACATGTCTGGGCAGAAGGCTTGGCCTGGAGGACCTGCCTTCCACTCATTTCTGAACCAGGAATTTCTGCCTGGCTTAAGTAAAGTTAATTTTCTTTGCCACTTGTAGTAAGCACTGTAGAAAACTCATCACTCTGAACGATTTCAACAACAACAACAACAACAATAATAATAATAATAATAATTCATTTAAATGATATAATAATAATAATTATTATTATTGCTCCTACAAAATGTCTTCCCTGATTTTCCAACCACCTGTGAGGGAGTCTTTTATATAATTATATAATAATTTTTATAATTATATGTAAAATTATATATAAATTTATATAATTTAAATATTTATTTAGATTATATAAATATTATTTATATAATTTAAATATTTAAATATTTTAATTTTTATTATTATAATTTATTTATAGTATTTAAATTTTAAAATTATTATAATATTAGATATTTAGATATAAGTATTCAAATTATATAAACAATAATATTTATATAAATAATAATCTCTATATAATGTGAATAAATATATTTAAATATATAAAATTATAATGGTAATTTAAGATAAATAGTATAAATAATAGAAATATAGGATAATATTTATATAATTTGAATTATTATTATTATCATCATAATCATCTCCTTTTCACTGGCTTGACACTGCTTCACGTTACCTTTCTTGAGCACCCTGACCATACCTTAAGGTACCAGAAATCTAAACTCCAGACCAGCTGCCACATCTTCACCACGCATCACAAACAGGCAGCTGACCCGTGGTGGGAAACAGATGCTCCTGTGGGATGCTCACACCTCAGTACCACTGATTTTTTTTTATTAGAGGTCACATCAAAATTGGGCCAAACAAAGAGTTATACGGCCTGGCAGCTCCTGGCTGGTGGTCCAGGTACCACCAGTGTCACGCAAAGCCACATGCAGGTGCAGTGCTGTCCCTGCTCAAGAGCAAATGCAGCTTGAGGGGGGAAAAAACCCAGACAAACACCTAGGAGACATTAAATATTTTCATTTTTGGTGGTTCTGAAGAAGCATCCCCTTGCAGAGGCACTGCCTTCTGGCCATTGCTGCTAGACAAATCTCAAATCTCAGGTTTTGTTTTTTTTTTTTTAAAAAAAAAAGCAGGGTGATGTCATAGTCATTCAACTAAAAAGTTTGAGACAGGCAGATCTGGTCCCCCACCTCAAGGCAGGGTGAACTGTCCCTCACGGCATGTCTGAGGGATGTCTGTCTCAATTATTCCTGATGTCTGGAGACAGGCAAGGCAGGAGATGCAACCAGGTCTAGAAACTGGTGTTTCTCATCTCCTGGCCAGTATTACCTAGGCAAGCCTGAAGATATCCATAACACCACAAGGGCAGAAAAGCAACTAAATAAACTTTGATAATTAATTATCAATTAATTGATAAATTAATTGATAATTAATCAATCAATTATCAATTAATTGATAAATAACTTTGATAATTTAAGAGATGCTTCCCAATTAACTTCCACACTGATGAGGCACCTCCAGACACCACTGGGTGGGATTTTTTTTTCTTTTTTTCTTTTTTTTTTCCTGGAAAACAGCAGAAAAAAAAAAAAAGAAAAGAGAAGCAACTGGAGGAATGTGTCCACCCTGAGCCTGGTTTCCACCCAAGCCCTTTAAACCAAACCAGGGTTGCAGTGCTGAGATCTCTGAGGACAACGCAGTGTGTGGAAGAGCGTGGAACCAAAATGAGTGATGGGAGGAGGGTTTTGGAAAAAGGAGGAGAAATGGCACCAAGTCAGCACAGTGGCAGGGTGAATGAAGAGAACAGGGAAAGCAGCTCTTCATCCCACAAAGCTGCCAAATTCCTGATTTCCTTGGCAAATACAAACACATCCTGCTATCTCCATGCCTTGGCTAGGTGGCCCTCAAGCCCAGGGCTTCCACATAGCCTCAGACTGGCTAATTGACATTTAAATCATTAGCAGCACACCAAATTAGTGTCAGGGCCTCCAATATCCTTAGGCTGCTGGCTTGTTTTTGTAGCCCTTGTCCCAGGGAGGAGGCCCTGCTCATTGTTAATGAGGCATTTCAGCACCTACTCAGGATCGTTATTGGTCTCTAATGAGGGCAAAGGTGTTTGTGGTATTTGACCACTTGCCTAATTAGTTTATAGCAGAAATGCTCCCTGCTGAGTAGAAGATTTATGAGCTTGAGTTTGTCCAGGAGAGCTGTACTGGGAAGGGAGCTGATGGCTGCAAGCACTGATGGTTTCTCAAAGCACAGCTCCCACCTGCACTGCTGAGACATCAAAAAACCTGGGGAGCTTCTGGGGAGCAACATCACCCTACAAGGGTACCACTTGTAGCCCCAACTCAGCCACATGAGTCTTCCCTTTGCACCTTACAAGCACTGGTGTTCAACCACCCCAAAGAACCTCAGGTGAGGTGTTTTTCCCCATGGCAATTCCAGTGTGCAGCAGAACAGGGTCAACTGCTAATGTGAATCCTCTTCCAACGCAGTCTCTGGCTTGCAGACCCCTCAAGCAGTCATGGCCTGCCCTACCAAAACACTGCACTGCAGACAGGAGCCTCTGGGTGTCACTGGACACCCCTTGCTGGTGTTGAGCAAGAGGCAAGGATGAAATCCTGCCTTTGGAGGAATATGTTCTTGCTGCCAGGTGGAAGCGCTGGGGTGCCAACACCATGAGTTGTACCACCATGGATAGAGATGGAGGGAAGACACCTCAGGTCTTCATTCTCCTCCCCAAAGCCACATTTGGGTCATCTACAAACTCGTTTTGCTTCAATTCTGCTGCACAACTCTGCCAGGAAGGTGTCACTTGAGGTGGGAGCCACCTCAATTCAACCTGGGCTTGCAACACCCCTCAGCCCCGACAACCAGCATCCCCACACACACACCAAGGATGATTCCCCATCCTCGATTTTGGCTCTTGCAGAGAGCACCCTGCTAATGGGAGAACAATTGGGGCAGAGCTTCAGAACCTCCTCACATTGACCAGGAAAAAGCCTCAGAAATCCAGAGCTTTGGCTGAATTGCATCTGAAACCTTTGGGGCTGGAAATGCCCCATGCAACTGCAGCACCAAGGGAAGAGCTACTACTTGTTGACAACCTCTTGATACCGTGCACTCAAAAATGTCCAGTGCCTGGAAATGATTTCCCTCAAAATTCCCAGCTAATTAGAAGATGTTATAAATGCATCTCACACTGCTAAAAATGGTTTGCTTGGCTTTCAGCTGTTAGATTCCTTCATATACATTTTGGAGTAAGATTTAGGAGAATTTCCAGTGAAGAAGAGTGGTTTCAACCACCCTAAGAATGCCTCCCTCACACAATCCAAAAGCTTTCACAGCTAAAAAAATCTGAGATTAAAGAAATTAAATTAAAAAAATAAACAAATAAAAAAAAGAAACAAGCCCAGCACATCCACACAAACAGCTCCACACACATCCACATCTTCTGTGCAGGATGAAAAAGAACATTTAACACAAAACACGTTGGGGAAGCTCAGCTTTGCCATGACCAAGCCAATGAACCCAGGGCTGAGCCCATGAGTTGCCCCCAAGCCCAGCGCTGTGGTCCCCCCCCTCAAGATGCTCTGCTCCTCGAGGTCAGGCACTGGCTTGGAGACATGAACCCCCCTCCCAACGACCTCCTTTCTGTTTGCCTCAGCTGGAAGAGTTGTTTGTTTGGTTTTTTAAGTCGCAGCAAATAGCTTAATGCAAAGCAGGAGCGAAGGAGCAGCGGGGCTTGCCAGGCACATCGCATCTTTCCTGCCTTTCCCCTCCAGCCACACCGGTTCCCTTTGCATTTTTGCTCCCCTCTAGTGTTTGGGTTGAGTTCATAAATCATTTCTGACAGTCCCAGTTGGTAACTGGGATGCCAGCCCATGTAGAGGACTGCAGAAACCAGCATTGCTGCTAATAGGATAGACCAGGGTAGCAATGCACCCTTGCCCCAAATAGTCTAGTGTCTCCATTCCCCTGTTTCCCCCCTCCTCTGCTCCCAAAGGACACTTACCCTTCGGGCACAGGGGTTAGAAACCCCTGGCTACTCTCCCAAATCCTCCTGCTACAGAAATAACCAACCCTTCAGGCCCCTTTCCCTCTATTTTTCCCCAATATTCATTCTCTAGTCCTTTGCAGGTGCCCGTGGGGGATGTCCAAAGGCTGCCCATGGCAGTGGCTCTCCCATGCATCACAGAATCCCAGCCTGGTCTGGGTTGGAAGGGACCCCAAGGATCACAGAGCTCCAACCCCCTGCCACAGGCAGGGACACCAACCTCCAGGCCTGGAGCTACACAAGGGTGCTCAGGGCCCCAGCCAACCTGGCCTTCAACACCCCCAGGGACGGGGCACCCACCCCCTCTCTGGGCAGCCCCTTCCAGCCCCTCACCACTCTCTCTGCAAAGAACTTCCCCCTAGTATCTAATTTAAACCTTCCTTCCTTTAGCTTTAATCCATCCTTTAGCACCCCCCATTCCTAGCCCAGTACACCCTACTCCTGCCCAGCATTGTGAGTTTGTCATCAGCATCAGCTTCTGGTGGTTGTGTGGATAGCTCAGGACAAGTGGAAAAATCCAAGCAGGAGGTAATGAGATGCAATTCTGTCTGTACAGGACAATAAATCACCTCTTAGACTATTCCAGCCTTCAAACACGTAGAGCAGAGAGCAAGGATGTGGCCAGTGAAGGAAGACTGGAAGGACTGAGGTTGCTTTTGCCAGAAGGAAAAGACAACAGCTGAAGAAAGATGCAGCCTTCAGATCTGCAGCAGAAAGGAAAGGAATAAAACACACTCCCCACATCCACTCTGTGTAAGACAAGACATGCTTGAAGATACTCAGCACCTAAAGAATGAATCATGCCTTGCAGACAACATCACGTTCCTGAAAAGTCTCAAGAAAGGCACATTTTGGACAACAACAAAGTAAACCCAAGCAAGGAGCCCTTGTTCCCCCATCACCCAGGGTCAGCACCTCTCACCAAAGCTTCTGTGCAACTCCTGGGGCTAGCTATAACTGTTTTATTCCTTAGCTAGAGATCACTTGGTGTTTATTAACAGCCTGGATGAAACTATGCAACAGTGTAGGAGAGGAGAAGGAAAAAATAGAGTAAATAATTGTCTTTGTTGGAAAATTTGGAGGGGGTTGGCAAGGAGGGACAACTGATGGAGTCTAATGAGGGGTATGTGCAGTCAGCCAGGGGCCAGAACTTTTACACAGTGAGGATGAGGGACAGGCTGCCCAGGGGGTGTGGAGTCTCCTTCTCTGGAGAGATTCCAGCCCCGTCTGGACACTGCCCTGTGTGCCCTGTCCTAGGGACCCTGCTTTGGCAGGGGGTTGGACCTCATGGGCTCTGGAGGGCCCTTCCCACCCCTATGATTCAACGGGGACATTCAGCCATCCCCTCTGCTGCTGGTCTCTGGGGTTATCATCTCAGTGGCGCTGAGCTCCCTGCCTCCACACCTGCAGAACGGGCACAACGCTACCACACAGCCAGGCCACACGTGGGGACGTAGGTGGTACTCATGGAGAAACAGGACCTAAAAACCAGGTGGCACTACTCTGTTTTCAGCTTAACCCTCCCCAAAAGGACAGAGGATTCCTGATTCTTTCTGACTCCTGATCCTGCCGCTTGAATGGCAAGAAGCTCAGCATCTCTCTCCTACCAGGCTTTCAATTTAAAAAGCATTACACAGATGTAATTGGATTCAATCACTACTACACATGGCATCTGGGGCTGCAGCCACCGAGTCATATTGGATATCAAAATGATTGGGTTTGGCACAGCCCCTAATGAGGCCAGCTGCAGCACGCCCTGGCCAAGGAACCGTCAAGAAATGACAATCAAAAATAATTATGGAGAAAGGAAAGGAAAAAGGGAAGGAAAAAGTAGAATTGCCATGAAAACAAGCAGGGGATGTGTGCACCTCATGCACCTTCAGAGGACAAGTGGGATGCTTGATATGCTCTGCTCTACATCAGGGTGAGGGTAATTGGTGGGGGAAGCAGCACAGAGCAGCTGCTGACAGCCAAAGCCCAAAGGTGTGAAGTCAATACATACTTTGCCTCCTCCACCAAAAAACTGCCCCAGCCACGCTGGTTGCCCTTGTACAGGTGGGAAGGGTGCATCTTTGGAGTCAACCTGCAGTGATAACAGTTCTCTGCCCTGTGACATCTCAGCGACAGCGTTCACTGAGGCTCTGGAAAAATCTCTTCCAAAGGAGAGGATCCTTCACCATGGGGAAGGATTGCAAACATGCACCACCAGCATGTGCTAAAGGGGGAGCACTTTGCCTAAAATATGAGAAAGTTCTCTGGAAGAGAGCCACCTTCTCCAACAAGAGGGCCACCTTCTCCAAAAAGCCTGGAGTTGTCTGCACAAAACACCTGCTATTGGGTCCTCTTCACTTCCAGCTGCTAAAAAAATCACTCCAACTTCTGCTGTGTTTATATCACACGGTCTCCTAACTTTGACTTGACAGGTAATAGCTTGCTGGGGCTTCCCAAGGAAAATCCTCAGTGCCAAAGTGTTGAGGAATGCAGGCCATGACCTCTTGTTGAAGCACACTCCTTGTCATCTTCTTGAATGAGACTGGGCAGAGATGACAGCTTTCCTTTTTTAAGGTTTTGAAATAAAACACATTAAAAATTCAGCAGTCAAGTCATTTAATAACTGAAGGAAATCTGAATGAAGCTCTGGGGTCACACTGGCATTACAGGCTTCCTCTCCAACCCCTTTTCCTGGAGAAATTCTTCCAGTGATGTGGGTTGGGTTTCAGCCTTTCTCTTGAGGTTACCAGCCCGTTTGGCAGTCACACCACTCGTGATAGCGGGTTCTGCTGCATTGGCATCTTTTCTACCATGTTGGCGACCAAACATCCACCCCCTTGGTTTCCATAAGTCACCAAACCCTCATCAACCATCCAGGCTCTCGGGTCGTGGGCTGGATGCTAACCATGAAAGACTCCATCTAGCACATTACCAACATCCCGAGCTGCTTCGTGTTCCCCAAAGCTGGGTATTAACTTCTCTCCATCATTTTGTGGTTTGTGGTGCTCTCAGAGGAGCCCAGTTGAGCTCTAACTGTCCCATCTGTGATTAAACACAGCAAGGGAGCAGATAAAGCTACGACTTTTTTGGACACAGCTCCAGAGAGACCCAGGGAACAGCATCTCCCTCCAAACCCCCAACTGCTTTACCTCTCCATTACCATGTAGCCGCCCCTTGTCCTTGGCATCCTGAGACACCGATGTTTCTATTGGGTGCTACTGTGCTCAGCTAAATGACACCCTGGGACTTTAAGGTCAGTAAATAAAACCACTGAGTGGATGTGATCTGGGTGCAAAATATAGAATGGGCTCAGCCACAAGGATCTTCATTAATGATGCTCCACAGCAGGGGACAACGTAACTTGCGTGCTGTTACAGCCTGAGCCGTGGCTATGCACTCCTGGTAGCGGTTCAGAGCTTGCAATCCAAGCATCCTAACATCCTGCTGGCAAGGGATAACGTAGAGGTAGGAGGCTCTGCTCTCTCTGCTACAGACATAACTTGGCTGACCGCAGGCAGCGTGCATGGCACGATACCCAGGGAAGGAAGAGAAGCAGAACGTTCATTTGAGTTCTCTGCTGCTTTGGAAGCCAAATGCTGCTTTTGTTTTCAGGGTCTCAGAAGGTCAAGATTCAAGATGGGTCCCAAACTGCAACATGCAGTTCCAAATCCAAATTTTCTCAGTGTGCAGGGGGTATGAGGATCCAAGGTTTTGGTTCAGCAGTGAAGTCTGGCCTTCAGTTTCTCTCAAGGTGAGGGATGCATGGGGTCGAAGTACAGCTCTGGTCCAGCTCTAGGGAGAATCATACCTGCCTGGAGCAGGCAGGGAACCTGACCCAATGTGCCTTGCACCAAAATCTTCACATAGGAGATACACGAGGGATGTGTTGGGTACCCCCAAAGCCAAGGGAACCCCAGAAGTTGCAGAAGTCCAGAGACGTAAGATGACGACTTGGGACTTGGAATCCCTCCTCCATCACCAACTTGATAAGCAACATATTAGTTTTCTTCTTTTTTTTTTTTAATCCTTTCTTTTCTTTGCCACATCTCCACTCCCTGTCCCTAAAACTGTGGCATCTCCCAGCCTGAGGATCACAGAAATAAATAAAGAGCCTGAGCGCCTTGGCTACTTGTGCACTGCAGCAGCCACAGCTCCTCACATGAAGAGCTGAAGATGTTACAAGTACCACCCTCCATACTTGATCTTTTCACCCCTCTCCTTATTTCCATTTCCTTACAACAGCTCACGAGCAAGCAGACCGTGATGTTTCCCATACTTTGTCTAAACTCAGAGAAGAACAAACATAAACATTCAAGCAACATCTACTGAGCCCAGTTTGCTAATTGGCAAATGAGGCAAAAAAAAACCCTCCTCCTCCACATTTTCTCCATATGTTTCTGAGTACATCAAGTGTTTATGATACCAACCACAATGCTGCATTAACTGTGCTCCTCACAAGACCCCTGTGCTTAGCTGGAAATCACAACCCCGTCCTCAGACTGAGAAAGACAACAAAACAACCAGGATTTAGATGATGAAGAATTATTAACAGCATCTAGCACTAATGAGCACTTCCCATAACATTTTACATCTCCCAAGTAATTATCCCCATAAGCAACATAAATGTCACACCACGGGCAATACTGTAGCATAAGGAATAACTTTGCAAACCATTTGTCACCCCAGTCTGCCCACTTTTCCCTGGAGAAGACAGCTGCCCATCAGGGAGGAGATGCAAAGCTCTGCACAGCCCTGCAAACCAAAGCAGCCAGAAGCACTGGGCCCATGAAGGCATCACCCAAATAGACAGCCCGGTGCCAACGCCCCTTCATGACAAAAGGGAACGGTAATCACATCTGAAAGAGGGGGTTTAACAGCTAAAGCTGGATCCATAAATAAGCCAAGATTAGGGATTGCAATTTATTTGGCTTTGTATAATAATATCCAGACCCAACTGTAAGAGGGAAGTTCTGCACCGCATTAGCATCCTGTGCAGGGACAGCAGCGCTCAGCTCTGGCTGCAGCAGGAGGATGCGCAGATGCTGTGCTCCTCAGGGATGCCAGCCTGCTGCCCTGCTGTGCTGATGGCATCGCTCTGCCAGGGAGCATCCCGCCGGGTGACAGTCACTGTCACAGCACGGGTTTAGCTGTGCCCACAAACAGTCCTACACTGGCCAAAAGAGCAGCAAGGAATGGGTAAAAGCGACTTAAACCAACTTTATGTGAGCCCAGAGGTAGTGAAATAAGGACCTGGAAAGGTTTCCAAGCAGAAGCACACACACACCAACCTTTCAAGCAAGACAGATGCCCTTCCTGCGGGCACACTCAGCTTCAGAGCTTGTGCAGAGGGGCTCTGGCTCACATCAGGAGCACCCACATGAAGGGTTCACACACTGGAAGGGTCTGTGCTGTCTTACCTGTGACAGTTTCTGGAGCTACACAAGGTTGCCCAGGACCCCAGCCAACCTGGCCTTCAACACCCCCAGGGACGGGGCACCCACCCCCTCTCTGGGCAGCCCCTTCCAGCCCCTCACCACTCTCTCTGCAAAGAACTTCCTCCTAATATCTAATTTAAACCTTCCTTCCTTTAGCTTCACTCCATCCCCCTTGCCCTGCCATTGTCTGCCCTTTTAACAAGCTGATTCCCCTACATAGGTAAGTCCACCTGGATCTCCATGCACTTTTTAAGGCATTTAAAAAAATGCCTTAATTTTCAGGGTTGCTGAAGGGCCCAAATTTCTGGTAAAGTCACCATGGGTACTCACCACCTCCAGAAATCACTGCCCTATCCAAAGGTCCAACTCAGTCAGCACATGAGAAGCATTAAAGCACTTGAGCAGCTCCACTTCAGACCAGCCACTCGCAGAGAGCCCAGAGGAAAACCTTCCATTCTCCCTAGACTCCCTCCACCAAGTTGGGCCCACGGGATCCCAAACACGGTCTGAGATGCTCGGTGCCAAGCTGAAACCTCATCCACGAGGTTTGGCAAGAGCCAGGCCAATCCCCCTGTCTGCCTGTCCCAAAGCCAACGATCACAAGGATGATTATTTAATATTTCGAGCGTGACGGTACCCAGAAGCTCCAGCACAGAGCAGGACTCCATCCTGGGATGCAAACAAAACTCTTTGAAGGTGATAGCTGCCTCTGCTCTGGGATGCTACGGGAGCTGCATCAGAAGCTTTCTGGGAGCTCTGTAAACCCAGGGAAAAGCTATAAACCATGAAGAACTAGGCAACAGAGACCGTGATAGAAGGAATTCCTCCATCTATAACCACCATAGCGCCATAAGGTTGTTTAAAATAGGGAACAGAGACTGTTTTCTTTGTGGAAATCCTATGTTTATTATTAGTTATGCCTCTGAGTATAAATAAATATGTAATGGATTGCATATTGGTTAATTCCCTTCATTGTGCACTTAATTGCTTCCTTGTTTGCTTTATACTTTCCACTCCGCTATAGCCTCATATTTCAGCATAAGCTCATCCCTTCCACGTTTGTTTATTGTGTCTACATTTCCAGAAACTGAAAGGTCAAGAGAAAATATGATTTGTTATGGAACTTCCTAATACTAACACAGCTTTAACATACAGCACAGGTCCCCGCCCTCCCTTGGCACGGGGATCAGCCCGGCTTCCCTCCCAGCTCAGACACCCACCAGCCCAAACACCAAGCAAGCCAGCTCAGTTCCAGCAAGGAGGCAGCTTCTCTGAAACATCCTCCCTTGTTCTCTTTCCCGGACAGCAGGCTTGTGTTCGAGCTCTCAGCTCACATCCCCAAAGGAGATGTTCTCCTAACCCACAGGACAGATGCTCCTGGGGTAGGGATGCTGCCAAAGCAGACGGCGCCCTGCCAGCACCTCCTCACCCTGGTTTCGTGGGGTCATCCTTGACTGAGAAATGAGCCTTTGGCCCTTTTGGCACCATCTGATGATGCTTCCCAGCAGGACTGGTGGTTTTTGCTACGTGGATGCCCCCACGCATGAGTCAAGGTCGCTGTGTGTTCCAGAGCACAGCAAACACCTTAAGGAGACTCACAGGTTGCTTGGCTGGAGCCTTCCTGGACCTGGAGCAGTGCCTTGCTCCACGTGATTTTGAACGGTGAAGGTCTCACCTAGCACTGACAGCCTCTAAACCTGCTCCCCAGCCCGCAGTGGGGCAAAGCCAGCTGCGCACGCCTCACCCACCAAAACCTCCACAACCCTCCTTCGAGTCCACCCTGATCTCCTTGCTTAAAAGATAGGAGGGAGGAAGCTGCAATCCTCCCTGCATACCGCACCAGAGTCTTCACAGGCAGTTCTGGATTCATGGGGAAGGCCTTTCTATTTGCATTTCATGGGCAACACATGGCTCCTGCTTCGCAGAGGGGTGGGTGGGTGGGAAGTGTGTGCTGGAGATGAGCGCATATTTCAAAGGTGAATGCATGAGGGAAGTCACTCTGAGTTCATTATTGGAAGGACAGAGAAACACGGGCTTCTTCCAATAAAATATTAGCTCAAGATGACATTTGCCTCAGTGTACAGATGCACCAGCTGCGGGCAGGGGGAAACGTGTCCCCCCAGGATACAGCTGTACAAGTAGGTGTGTTGCTGAGGGTATCTGTGATCCCTTAAAGCATCTTGGAGAGGCCAGACCCAGTGGCACTGCACAGGGGTATGCCTGGAATTGCACAGAGGTGGTTGAACCCTCTAGGAATGAGGTGCTGGGAGTTGCTGAGATCAGTTTGAACTCAGACTAACCTAAGGCAGTGGAAAGAAAGGAGAACGAGGAACTTTGAAGCTCCTGCGCCACGCTCCCAGCAAGCAAACTGCATCCTCCCTGCATCCATCCATCCATGCTTCTCTCCCAGCAAGAGGGCATCCCCCAGCTGCTTCCTCATTTACTGCTCTGAGGACCAGCAGTCCGTCCTGTGGCTGAGGTGAATCTGGCCATGTGCAATATCTCCCCACCCTGTCCCCACCTCCAGCCCCAAACGAGCACCCATTTTAATTTTATTATGTTTTTTTCCAAGCCTATCTTCAGACTATAAAGCCACCCAGAGATTCCAACTGCCTGCCAGGACTGCCGCCCTCAGTCCAGTCAGTCCTTGTGCTTCTCAAAAAAAAAAAAAAAGGGTTGGTTTTTGGTGAGCAACCAGAGGCTTAAAATTCCTAACTCAACCTTATTAGAGGTAAGGAGAAAAATATGCAGGGGCACGAAGCAAATTCCTGCCTAATTCCTCGGGAGACCCAATCAATGGAAGACTTCTCCTCTCTGTTTATTTTCTTCCCAGCAGAAGTCCCAGTCTGTCCTCTTCCTCTTCCAAAAACCCGACTGCGCTCCACACCCAGGAGCTGTGACATCAGAGGATTATTTTAGGAAGGCAAATTTGTCCCCAACCCAGGTTTGGTCTCATTCCCTTTCCCTCATGCAACCCCAGCCCAACCCCACAGCTTGCTGCAGAGGAAAATCAAAGCTGGCTACCGAATGCCAAACCTGGAGGTGAAGTGGGAATTTAAAAAAGAAGGAATTGTCTTTTCCAGTAATTTCCCCTTCAGAAGAAATAATATGCTTGGCTTGTCTCTCTGTTGATACAAGGGTGACTCATTAATCCAACAATGTGAGACTGTTTTAAGGTTAATGGCAGGCATCTAGAACTGGCATCATGTCAGTTGGCAGCTTGCAAGCTCAGCTAAAAAAATGCACTTTTATCGCTGTAATATATCCGGAATGCAGCCATACCTAAAGGTTTCCTTCTCAGACTCATTTGTTAAGTTTATTCTCAGAGCTGATTTGCTCCTGGCTCTGAGCTTTCCTTCAAAATTAGCCTTGCAAACCTTCCTTGTGCCCACCCTTGGCGTAGCATGGTAGAGCCTGGACACACCTCTGCATAGTCTTGTTTTCATAGAATCATAGACTGGGCTGGGTTGGAAGGGACCCCGAGGGTCACAGAGCTCCAACCCCCTGACACAGGCAGGGACACCAACCTCCAGGCCTGGAGCTACACAAGGGTGCCCAGGGCCCCAGCCAACCTGGCCTTCAACACCCCCAGGGACGGGGCACCCACCCCCTCTCTGGGCAGCCCCTGCCAGCCCCTCACCACTCTCTCTGCAAAGAACTTCCCCCTAAGATCTCCTCTCCCCCTTCCCTCCTCCAGCTTCACTCCAGCCCCCTTGTCCTGCCAGTCTCTGCCCTTGAACAAGCTGATTCCCCTCCTGTTCCTCTGCTCCCTTCAGGGACTGGCAGGCTGCAGTGAGGTCCCCCCACAGCCTTCTCTTCTCTTCTCCAGGCTGACCCAGCCCAGCTCCCCCAGCCTCTCTTCACAGGGGAGGTGTTCCAGCCCTCTGATCATCTTTGTGGCCCAGGTTTGGTCTAAGTTATCACTCTGCAGATGGTTATTGACTCAGTCAGCTCACTGCAGGAGCTGAGCACAGGCAGGAGTTTTATAACTCTCTCAAAACTCTCCATCCCTTGGAGAAGATCTGTGAGCAAATTCCAAAACGTCTATTGACCTCCACCTGGAGCTGAAAAAAAGCTCCCTTCCCTCAAGTTTACTAGTTTTTCATGATGTCCTCCAACAAAAACAACAACCAAACAGTGGTATTTCTGCTATGAGGGAAAAAAAAAAAGAAGGGGGGAAAGAAACAAGCTAAAATAACTACTTCCACCCTTCCTACATCATAAAATGAAAGGGGGGAAAAAAAAAAGCAAGAATATTCTCTCCATGCACGTCACCTCTGAATTTTCCTTTAACTTTTTAAAGATGTTTGCTTGGTTGGTTACAGCCATCCTGTGGACAAATGCCTACATCCTTACTCACAAACTGCTCAGGCAGAATTCCCAGGGAAAACGGTGGGCCAAGTCTTAAAACTGCTTCATCGAGTCCTACCAAAGCAGGGCTCCACTAGCCAGGGACATGCAGGGAGCTGGAAACTCAGCCCCCTCAAAGATGGTCAGGATGCCTTAAACAAGAGAGGGGAATGGGGAAAATAATCATCATCATCATGATTTCTCTTTTTCAGCATCAAAAGCCTCTCCTCCCACCTAAGACCATTGCTAGGGACTTGGAAATGCTCTCCTGCAGTGCTGCAGACAGGCAGAAGGGTGATGCAAGCTGGATGGACTGAGCACCAGAGTGGCCAGAGCAGGACCCAAGACCCATTCAATGCAGGGTTTGTTTCCAACAGTGGCCAAGAGCCATGGGAAGAGTATAAAACCCAGAAGCATAAAGCGATACTCCCCCAATATACTCCATCAGCCTCCAGCTTTTTTGCATCACCGAGATGTACCATGCCAGGTACTTTATCTTTGTAGTTATTAGCCCTTGGCTCAAGCTCTTGCCAAGGTCCATATGGGGCAAGTTCTCTGCTGGGTTTCCAAATCCCATAACCACGCGTAGCTTTGAGGCACGGCGTAACCCCGCTTGCGAAAGTGGCCCAGTGAGTTTAGTATTAGTCAGGTTAGGCCTCATTAAACATCTGCTCAGCATTTGTAGGCCCATGCCTCAGTGCTTAGGGTTGTTTTTTTCCAAAGATAATGATCCTTTTTTCCGTCAGATTCCCAGCGACAGCACAATACATCATTCTAACCGTGGGCAAAGCTCTCCAAACACAAACCTGCTGCAGCCCTTGCAGAAACGTGCACAATATTTTAATCAGGCCTAGAAGACCAAACTTACACACCTCTAAGCAGAAGAGACAAATCCCAGAGATTCAGGATTAGAAAACACATCTGCTGGAAGGCTTTTGGAAAACTGGCCTCCATTTAATAGGTTTGTGGAAGCTACAAAAAGCAAATAAACTGAGTTATCTCTGCTTTCCATCTCATGAAATTTTCCAGTGTTATTTGTCTTGAGGAATGGGCCACATCATATTCCTGGACTTGTCACACTGGGACATGTGTCCACCTGCCATAAGCCTTTATTTTACTGAACCCCATTAATAAAGGCTGCTCGATAACAGCCCATCTCCACAGTTCTCCATCCACTCACCCGTGGCTGAAGGAGGACCCCGTGGCAAACTCCCACCCTTGCTGGAAACATCCACTGAGGAGAAAGCTCAGTTCACTTTCTAGAGTAAAGTGGTTACGTCAGAGTGAATGGAGAAATAGGTTGCCAAGAGCCTGGAATTGCAGCCTCTGGGGAGGGCCACAGTCTGAGAAGGGACAGCACTGTGTCTGAGAGGGGACATCATCGCATATCCACTCACCCTCACAGAGAGATGGTGGTCTTTCTCCACCCCATGTAGCAAGAGTAGACACCAGGAAAGGTACCACCAGCACAACTGGGGCCCTTTCTGACAGGTGGCAATAGCCCACGTGCAGGAGATGGTGCCAAGGAGGCAGAGGTGGCCTCCAAGCCACAGCAGGAAAGGCAGTGGCTATCACGGTACAACACTTACCCCCAAGCAGTCAACACACACCTCAATATGTTCCATTCTTGGGGCTTCACCACCCTCTCTGCCCCTTTTCTCTGGTGCAATATTTAAAACATAGATGCTGAACCAGAACTCCTGGGTATACCTGCAGCAAAACCAAGCACTAAACGACTATGCAGCTACTCCAGAGTGGATAACGGTATCAGAATGGATGGGGAAGAACACAATAGCTCCAGTAACACCTCTGTGGTGTGTTAAATCATGTAAGAACAGACCAGTTATGGATGCAGTTCACGTGGTGAAGCATGTAAGAAAAGCATGCACCCATGCCCTCCATCACTTGTCACGTTGGAGACCACATCAGCAACCTGATGATGGTACCAGGTGTTTTCAAGCTCTACCACTGTGGGAAGCTGCCCAACCGTGGTCAGACATGACAGCTACTACCAATTACTGAACACATCACCCATTCGGAAGGCAACAGCACCGAGGGTCACAGGCAGAGCCACGCTGATGTGTGAGCACCTCACCCTCCCCACTGTCATTTTCCTGCACACAAAGGGAACCTCAGCTTTGCCACAACATCCAGTTGGGAAGGAAGACTGTTCTGCTCCAGAAACCCTTCTACTGCTGCAGCCCTGAGCTCCTGGAGCATCCGGGAGCGGAGCTGGCTGACGGCAGCAGAGGGCAGTGGTTGATTCACACTGGCCAGTCTGTCCTGACAGAAACATAGACACATGTTCCTCATAACTCTGCCCTAAACTACAGGCACATAAGGTCTTAGATCTACCAGGTGTAACCTTTCAGCTGAGACAGCAGGTGAGGCTAAAGGAGAGCACAGCCACCCTGCCCGGATTCGGGGACAGCAGCGGTGCAGGCACGGAGGTTACCCACCACTCCCACCAAGGCAGAGGTTGGTGCTGGGGGTTCCTTCCCTTTTTGTTACAGTTCTTACTCCAGGGATGCTGCTTCAGCCCAGGCAAAACAAAATGAGAAAGAAAATTTAAAAACAAAAAGGAAAGAAAAAGAAAGACACCCTCCAATGATGAGCTGGTTCTTACATGCTTCAAAAGTGAGGGTTTAAAAAAAAAACCCTACAGAATTACAAGGAAACCCAACATTTTCTGTCTTAGTCAAACATTCTGGCCAGTGACAACCCTAATGTCTTTTGCAATTACTCTTAATTACGCCTTAATTAGGGTAGGAGATCCAGAAGCTTCAAGCCCACCCCAAGCGTCTTTGATTCAGATCCAGGGTCTCCAAGCAAAAAGCCTCCCCAGCAATTGAAGGGTCTGCTCCTCCTAAAGCCCACCAACGCTCCCCCTTGGCCATCCTCTTCCTCTAGCACACACAAGGCTGAGATTATACAGCCATTTCCCTCTCTGTTTATGAATGGCTTTTATTTTTTAGTGCTGTTCCTCCCCAGGCCAGAGAGTCCTGAGAGGAACAGAAGTAGAAAAGGGACAATTAAAGGCTTTTTAGCAGCTCCGGAAAGCCAGGCCACCGACCATGCTAATCGCTAACAGCTTTCCTTGCTATCCCTCTCCTTTCCCTGCACGTGAAGGCAGCGTACTGAAAGCAGAGCTGACGGTGCAGGGGAGAGGCCGGCTGAGGAGGACCAGCTGCTCTGCCGGGTGTCCCACACCACCCTGCCAGAGCAACGTGGTCCAGATCCTTCATCATCCTCGTGCTCCTCCACTCCAGCCCAGAGGCTCTCGTCCACGCTGCCCGATTCTCGGCAAAGCCCAGACCTCCCACATCCAGCTACCCGGCCACGTGTGGCTTCCTCCAGCCTCACCGCCCCCCCTTCCCCTATGCTGTCTCCTCTTCCAGCCCCACGTCTCCCCATACACGCCAGCTGTTGTCCTCCAGCCCAAGGCATGCTCTTCTGTGTGTCACCCTGACATTTGAAGCCTCGGCTCCTAAGCAGACATCTCAGCCTTGACCTGCGGCACCCAGCGGACGAAGAACAGCTGTAAAACACTTCATCCCAGACAACAAACCTTTTTCTAGAATTTAAAAGGTCAGGAACCATATCCATCTTGTTGCACAGTGCATGACATCTCACCATGATCCATAGCCAGACCCTTCCACCACTGGCATTTCCACAGCATGACAAGAACACTTCAGAACAGGACGCTGCTCTAGAGGGATGCTCAAGACTTTTTGGAGGATGCTAACCCAAGTACCACACATCCCATGTTCTCAGAGCTCATTTTGGTGTGTACAATGGCTTTCCCTTTCACAATTTGGCCCCTTTTCCCTCCTGGCTGCTTGCCTGTAGCTGGCAGTTCAAGCATCCCAGTAGATCCATAAATAATTCAACAGCTTGCTAAAAAACGTGATCAATCATGTTTATGGTTCTGAAACATGCAGAAAACATAGGCAGAGTCAGAGACCCAGAGTACCAGAAATAAGTCAGGAGAATTTGGAGGGGGGTTATCGTAAGGCAAAGCATCAGAGAAGCCAGCTGCAACAGCACCGAGCTGTTCTAGGAGGAGGGAGGAAAAAACCATCCAACTTCTAATTAAATCTTCAACGAAATAAAAGAAAAAGAGAAAAAAAGAAAAAAAAGGAAAAAAAAAAAAAGGAAAAAAAGCTTTTCCATTTCCAGATGAGAACATTTCAGGCCCCTAAACATGGCAAGCTCCAGCTAGAGTAAAAGCCTTTTTAACACATCTTCCAGTAGCATATGCTTTAAAAATCACACAAGAGAAAAGCATGCGTTGCCTCTTGCTATCCGTGCCTATTTATTTCCCAGCACTAAGAGCAAAGTATGCCACAGAGACAGATTTCAGCCATCCTCACAGCTACTGCTCCTCTGCTGATATGCAAATACCCGCGCTCATTCGTTCTCTTTTTCAAGTTTATTAGCCCTCTTTCCACATCACTGTTGGTTTAGTAACACCATCCCGAACCAGAAATCGTCATTCCAGGGCCTGCACGCTGCAGATATTGGTGTAAAATTAAAAGACTATTTTCTTTTACAGAGATCTCCAAATCTTTCTGGCAGGGAAGATTGTCTGACAACCGGCTGGGCTCCAGCCCATGCTGCTGAGTGCTGGTTTCTTTTCAGTTTTCCCTCTCTTTGGCTGTTGAGCTGGATGTAGTGAAGAGAGACTGACTTTCTTATTTACATATCTCATTTATATGTAGAAGCAGGGTCTTATGTTAGCAGGAGGAGCACGCCAGCATTCCAGACCTGCTGGTCATGCACGCTGGAGCGGTCCCTCCCTGAGCATTGCTAGCAGAACCACCCACCTCCAACTTTCTGCAGCTATCCATCACTGGATTAAATGGTATTGAAGAGGATGATATGGGCAACGAAGAACTTTGGGATGGAAGAGATTTGATTTTATATTATTTTTTATTGTTTCATATTATTTTTAATGGTTGCAAGTGCAGGTATGTTCATGGTGAAGTGTCTCCTCCAGTTTTCAAGGGCTGGAGAGGGAGAATTCCTGCTGCTTTGTTGGGGAAGCTACATCAGGCCTTAAGAAAAATCTCCCTCTGATAAAACAAGGTAGCAAACCTAAGAGAGATTTTGAATGCTCAAGTACCTAATACAACTCCACCACTCACCCATGCTGCACAGCAAAGACAGTCCTCAGCCCTTTTCTGCCCTGTCCTCACAGTGTTGCTCTCCTGGCTGCTATGGAGTAAGAGAAGGGCTCTAAAGTAAGAAATCAGCTGGGAATACTCTGAGTTCCTTATGCAAAACCTCTTCCCTCTGAAGCAAATGATCCTAATGCAAAGTAAAATCAGCAAGAAGAGTGCAGCTGCTGGCCAATGCCAGGACTTCCTTCTTTGCATGGAAGTGGGCAAACAGCTGAGAGGAGCAGGACCAGCACTGAGGACACTTAAGATTACCCATGGCTACACACTGGTCTTGAAAGGAGTCTTTCAAACCAGAAACTTCATTTTACCTGGCTGCAAACAGGTAGAAATTTTTCCCCCCACAAAAACCTTCTAATTTTTTTTCCTGCTCCTTGTTCCACCTTTCTCACTTGATGCCCAGGATAAGCCTTTCTGATTCAACTCCATCACAACACTAGGAAGCTCACGGAAGCGTGGCTTGCAGTTTCCAGCTGTAAGAGACATTTCTGGCTTAATCACAGCTCTGACAAACCACACAGCAAGAGCCCATGTACAGCCACAACCTGCCCACGATGCATGGCTCTACATGGGTGCATGAAAAGAAAAGATTTCCATAAGGATGCAACTGCTTTTTAGTGCATTAGATTGCCAGGTCCTCAAGTGTCACCCTGCAGCCACTATGGTCCAGCAGCAGGGAACTGGTAGATTTGCAACCAAACAGGAACACACTGATGCTCCATGATGGTATTTCATGAGATCCTGGGGTAGCTGAGATCCCAGAGTTACCTCACAGCCAAGAAAACAACCAACCAACACAACAAAATCCAAACCCCAACCAACAGGTATAATATGGACAATTGGATAACCCCAGCCTTTGTTATCAGCACTGGAAAGATAAATACACAGGCAGCAAAATGAGGAAGGGGAAATCAGGGGTCTGCTGTGCAGCTCTCTGCAGGCTTTTGGGGAACTGCTTTGCTATGTATGGAGGTTCCCCCCATGGCCAGAAGCAGATGTATGGGGTTAGAGGAACACCCAGTTCCTCTTGTGCCCGTGGGAGAAGAGCTACAGAAGCACACTGACATCTCAGGGCAAGGACCGTAATGGTATCCCTGGGGTGAAACCTGAAATATCAACATGCCCTTGTCCCACCCAAGAACAGGACTGGCTTACAGGTCTGGCAAAAACAAAGGAAGAGAAGAGAAGGGAAGAGAAGAGAAAGAAGAGAGAAGAAGGGAAAGGAGAGGAAGGGAAGAAGGGAGAGGAAAACCAGCTGTGCTGGTGGAGACACAGCGCCTTCACCCAGTGCCTTGTGCCTGGGAGATGCGTGTTAGGTGAAGCAACAAAAGCACATAGCAGGAGATGGTGTCAAACCCATCTTCCTGGCCGTGAGGAGGGTGCCTGCTGTGGGCCACAGAGTGAAAAGCTGTTTCCAAGATGTAATTGCCTCTGGCACCTTTCGTGGGAGGGATGGGCGTTTGGAGGGTGCCTGTAATTCAATTGCCTCTGAAGGATGAAAGAGGCTTTTTTTCCTCCTTCAAAAACAAAACCCAAAACCAAAACAAGGGAGGGGGGAAGAAAAGGACAAAAAAAAAAAAAAAGAGAGAGAAAAGCATCCAGGTAAGAGTTTCCTTTGGGAACGCAGTCCTCCAAAACGTAGGTGGTAGCACAAACACATTGCTGGGGAATCTATATCGAGAGCTTGGCCACGGTGAGCTTCCATCCAAAACATGCCTTATTGCTGTTGGGCTTGGAGGGTAATTGCAAGTCCAAAGAAAAGAAAAAAAAACCCTCAATGGAACTGAGCTTTAAAGACAGTAACTTCCAAATGCTATTTGGACACTGGCAAGCACATGCTCCATTTCAAACTTGAGGAGAAGAGAAAACAAACATGCCACTACTGGGAACACACTGGAGGTCTTTAGCTAGGGATATAGAGAGGAAGCTCCCTCGCCAGCCCACACAAACACACAAGCTCACACAGTTGGATCAGTTGCTTAGAACAGAAGGAAATAGTAAGTGCTTTTGGAGGTGGATGCTAGCCTTGTATCTCTAGTGACCTGCCCCATCACATAGACTGCAGCTACTCCAGGGCATGGGAATTGCCATCCAGGAGAGCCAGGGAGCAGGTTCCCTGCCAGGGAGGAGGCTGCAGCACCTCTCCGAGCTGGACATCACCCAACGTGTGGTAAGGTATTTGCATCGTTGTGCGTCTGGTCCTAGATGGTGGCAAGCATGGAAGCATCACACGTGCTGCCAAGGAAGCTGCACATCACCTACCCACAGTATAAATGAGGATTAGTGACAGTTCACATGCTTTACAAACCCATGCAGCGCTCAGAAAACCCCATCACAGATGAGCAGAGTGAAGGAGGTGACTGGTGAATTAGACCTGCTCTCTTTTAGCTTGGCTGGGGAAACCTGAGAAGTAGGAGACCGAATTTCTGCAAGGACATAAGGGACCAGCATGGCCACCCACTCTGCCTTGAGCCATGTCTGAGATGTGTCCTGTTCTGTGCTAACCATCAGCCAGAAGTTAAGCTTTGCAGAAAACCTCTTCCATCCTTCCTGCCAGGTCCCACTGCTGCATCCTCCCCCTGGACCAGCCCGATGGCAGCACTCAGCACCCCTTTGATCTCTGCTGAGGGTGGGTCTTGGGGGAAGAAGAGGGGGGTGGGAGGCTGGATCCGAAGGTGGTATGTGGGGCAACAGCTCCCCCAAAGGGTTTATACATCCTTAACCCATCAGCAGGAGCTGGTAGGAGGCTGCCCGCCTCTGCTCACCGTCTGCTTGTAATTAGACCTGCGAGTGCACCTCTGGCAGGTCATTTTATTTCCCCCTCCTCCTCATATGTTTTTTATAGCCCCACTGGCAAAGCGTTTGACAGCTTCACAACTTTGAATGTGTTCAGCTGTGGGAGGGAGGGCAGCGCTGGCCTCTCCATTTCGCAGCAAGGGCAGAGGAAAGGGAGGGAAATCGCTGGGGAAACATGGGCCAAAGCAGAAAATGGACTTGGATCCCCCCAAATCTAACAAGCCACTCCGCTAAAACAAGGGATAATCTCCCTCTTGAAGCCCAGCTACCATTACCAGCAATTAAACAGCTTGAGTTTGTTGTTTGCAAGGCTCTGGCACAGAGGAAGCTGTGGAAAATGCTGTGCAGTGGTGGTGGGATCTCTGGATGCAGCTGGTATGCAGCTGGGGTATGGCTCTCCAGCACAGTGGTCATCACACCCTGACCCTGCCAAGTCATTCCTCCCAAGCCCGACTGCATCTTTGGCTGTTGTCAGCATTTCTGGGTTTGTTTTCCACAAGCATTGCAACACAACTGATAACGCTGCTGCTGCTACTTCACAGGGCATCCGACACGTACAGGGATGTCCACAGAGAAAGAAAAGGAAAAAGTAAGATTTATGGGATGCTTTACTCCTATAAGATGGTCAGTTCCCAGAATATCTTTAAAGGAAAAAAAAACCTTTCTTTACTTCTCAATAGGAGCAGACTGGGAGTGCGGGGCCCTGCCTCTGCAGAGCAAACAGGCCACTCTTCCCCTGCCACGGGGATGGGGAGCAAGGTAAGAGAAGGAAGAAGCAGACCCCTGAGAGTCAGCAGCATCAGAGACTTCTTTTGAAAAGAAAAGCAGGTGGGAACTCTTCATCACCTCCTTTGCCACACTCCCTGGGCCAAGCACAGCCCTCCACAGCTTCACTGCAGACCATGAGGATCTTTCCTTGCCCTCTCCCTGTAGCTTTATGTGGAAACACCAGCATTGGCACTTGCCCCTACCACCTCTCCAGAGGATGGACGTGATGAGCCATGGCTGTTTCATCAAATCTGGTCACCTGAAGGTGGCACTGAAAAGTGACGCTCCAAATAAACCCAGAGAGCTCCTCCAGGGACCTGCTGGGCTTATGTAGAGATGGACAGGTGACAATTATACAAGTGGGAAGGGTACAACAAATTAAGAAACCATAATTAAGCACTGCTATGCACAGCATGTTTGCTCCGAGATGTGCTGGAGAGCAGCAATCTCCTCCTTGCCCACCACCTTTCCCCATCAGTGCTGAGTCTGGCTCCCATGTCCAGGACCCTTCCCCCTCACCCATTCAAGGGGAGCACAGATCTGAGGCTGCTCTGCTCAAATAAAATAAAATGCTCCACGACTGACTGATCCTGCCTATAATACAAATGACTTGCTAGAGACCAGCAAGAGATTTTACTTCCTAAAACCATTCACAGCCATCCTAGGAAGGGTAATTCCCATTCGTCAACTTGAGTTTTTCCTGGCAGCACCTTCTCATCTCTTGGAACCGGTTTGTGAGTTCAAGCAAACAGATGTGTACGTTAGCAAATCCAACTCCTGCACGCAAGTCAGGTGTGAGAGCTGATCAAAAGCCTCCCAAGCAAATGTCAGGCCTGCATTTGGATGACAAATTAATTATTTTTGATTAATTTTTTTTTCCCCAAGTGATCCATTTCCCCAGAAGATATTAACCATTCACATCACAAAAGTTGGGAACACAGAGGTCTAGGCATTGCTCTGTCACATTCTGTTTTCTCCAGGAGAAAAAATCCAAGTCTTGCCTTGGGCAAAACTCTTTCTCTTTTACCTCTATTACAGCACTGCCCTGTCCCTGGCCCTGTTCAAGGCCAGGTTGGATGAGGCCCTGAAGGTTGGTGGCCCTGCTTGTGGCAGGGGGTTGGAGCTCTGTGATGCTTGGGGTCCCTTCCAACCCAGACCAGTCTATGATTCTATGATCACCTGCATATGTCACCACTAAACTGTCCTCTACAAAGCTGGAAGAAACAGAAGCAGCAGCGTTAAGGCTGAATTGTTTTAAATCCCCCTTTTCCCCAAGCGCTCCCCATAAACATCTTCTATTAACCTCATGCCAACATGTCATGTACCTGAAGAGGCCTACAAGGAAGCTGGGGAGGGACTTTTAGAAGGGCCTGGAGTGATAGGACAAGGGGGAATGGGTTTAAATTGGAAGGAGGGAGATCTAGATTTGATATTAGGGAGAAATTCTTCACTCTGAGGGTGGGGAGGCCCTGGCACAAGGTGCTCAGAGAGGTGGTACCTGCCCCCTCCCTGGAGGTGTTCAAGGCCGGGTTGGATGGAGCCTTGAGCAGCCTGGGCTGGTGAGAGGTGTCCCTGCCCATGGCAGCAGGGTGGGACTTCATGATCTTTGAGGTCCCTTCCTACCCAAACCATTCTGTGATTTTATGATGTCCATCTTAATGACACAGCCTGGGTGCAATATTGTGTTGTTTCAGCGACTGCCAGGTACCCTGGGAGAACTTTCCACCTCCTCCCAGTGCAGCAGAGACCCAAATAAACCTGGCCATAGCCTGATGGATGGGATGTGGAGGACAAGTCTAGGCCCCGTGCTGGCATCCATCCATGGCAGCAGAGCCCAGCACAGGCTGGTTTACAGGATCAGCTCCGTGTTGCTCCACTCCCAAGTTGGCATGGGGCAGCATCGCTCTGCCCGCTCATGTTCATGCACTGATGAGGATATTGGGCTCTGTGCTTCCCCCCTGGGGACCTCTGGAACAAGCTGTGGCATCAATACAACAGGAGGTGGGGATGTTTGGATGTGCAGGGTGGTACAGTGTCACCAACCCACGCCATCTCCACTTCTACTGAAGAGGAGGTTCCAGGGAGACCTGATGGCTCTCTACAACTACCTCCTATAAGGAGGGTGTAGGGTGGTGGGGTTGGTCCCTTCTGCCAAGTAACAAGAACAGGATGAGAGGAGATGGCGTCACACTGCATCAGGGGATGTTTAGGTTGGATATTAGGAAGAGATGCTTTCTCACTGAAAGCGTGGTCAGGATTGGACCAGGCTGCCCAGAGAGCTGGTGGAGTCACTGTCCCTGGAGGGGTTCAAAACATGTGTAGACATAGCACTGCAGGACATGGGTTAGTTGACATGGTGGTACTGGACAGACAGTTGGACTTGACGATCTTAGAGGTCTTTTCCAACCTTAAATATTCTCTGATCCACATCCATCAGACACATGCAGGATTAGGGACACACCACACAAACTCCTCCTCCTCACTGACTTCACTATTTTCTCCTCCGTACAACCCAGCCAAGCAGAGTTCTCTGTAATGGGGGAGGAGGGTGTTGTGTAAAGCCTGTGGCCCCAGGGGAGCCTCTGAATTCCCTATCAGCAGCCAAGTCCTTCGGACAAGCTTCTCCGCACGCAAAACTGCTGGGACCGAGGGCGTTTGTCAGCAGGATTTCCCTCCCCATAATTCAAGGCAGGCGGGTGTTCAGGGAGGCTACAGCTCGCCTCCCTACAATAAAACCCCATCAGAACAGGTCAACTTGTTAACACCCAGGTACACGGGGGCTGTGTGAGCCGTCACATACTCAGGCACCACAAAACGGTCGCCAAACTATGGACAAAAAACACCCAGAAGAGAAAAACAGGGAGTTTGGGAGAGGGTGGGCTGCTGCCAGCCCTGTGGTTTCCCATCTCCTGGGTCCCTCTCCTCCTGAGGCCACCGCAGGCGTGAAAGGGGAGCCAGATACCGTGCCTGGAAGGAGGATCCTCTCATCCTCTTGCTCTGAGAAGTGATGCTTTAAAGTGAGTGCCAAGCAGGCTGCAAACCTGTCTGAGCAGCTGAAGAGCCCGAAGGCAGAGCTCCTCCTCCTTCCAAGCAGTTGCCATCAGCTACACTTCATCTCTGCTGATGCAGTCACGGGTTGGAGGCACAACCTCACAGGTTCAGTGGCAATTCTGGCAGGAGATTCCTTCATTTGTTGGCAGGTTTTTTCCCAGTACGTTTGGGACACTGTGTTTGGATCTGTGCCACACAAATGCTGCCTCATTGCAAAGGCAATGAGCTTCAAAATGACTCCTTGATCCTACAGCTCGATGGCCTTCATCTCCAGGCTATGGAAACCCCTCCAGGGCTTCAAAAACATTTAGAAGGAGCAACTCTCCAGGACGTAGCTTTTGGATTGTGTGTGTAAAATACTAGGCCCTGGCATCTTCTACCCCACGATCCAAACAACAGGTTGATTTACTCAAGATGGGTTTTTTTACTCAAGTCACTCAAAAGACTCCCAACCACCTCTTTAACTGGGGATTTTACATCACCTGATCTATCAAGCAACAAGGTGTGTTACACTCTTCTGCTCACTGCCCAACACCCTGGACCTCAATTTCCTTTCCCCCTTTATTGGGAACCACCAAGGGGAAACCAGATGGTACAACACTTGAATCCAAAAAAAGCAATGAGACCACTTCAGAACACCAATAAAAGGTAATTTCTCTTCTCCCCAGGGTTCATGCACTCTACAGATCCATCCCATGGAGGCTTTAGAGCTGGAGGGGCAACAGTGAAAAATGGAACAGCAAGACAGGTCGATATTTCAAACATACTTATCTACCACTGAACAAATCTGGATGGGAAAAGATACAAGTTTTTGCCTGAACAGGGACTTCAGGATTTGGCCAACATTGCTTTCTGTTGAGAATACCAGAGGAATTGAGTCTTTAGGAAAGCTGGGCAGTTCCCCCCTTAAATCAGTTATCGCTGCAATCCAGAAACAGCTGAGACATGCAAGTCGAGTCACAACTGACATGCTAATGACTCAACACTCAATAAAAAACCCTAAAAAAGTCGGCAATGTTTTACCAGCTTGGGTGATACAAATAGTTTACTAAAAGTAAAAATAAAATTAAAAGGTTCTTCTGATAAGCTGCGAGCTTGCACAGCCAGCATCGTCCAACCTCACACCAGAAAAGGTTGGGAGAATGAATCTAGAAGGCCCAGACACCAAGTGTGTTTATAGGCTTAAGCTAAGCCTTGCTGATAGGGGAGGAATGCATGCAGTCACCATACTTCCATTGGCAGGGACTCCTCTAAAGCAAAATCAAAGGAACCTATGGAAAGATGGGTTTCCTTCCCTTTACTATTGTTTAGAATACTGGGAAACAGATAATGGTATTTAACTGTTGGCATTCAGGCTGCATTTTTACAGCATTTTTTGCCAGTGCTGTTACAGCCTGGAAATATTTATCTACTGAAAGACCACAGGAGCCATCAAGTATTTAGTGTGGGATCCATTTCAAAGGCAGCATCACTGGCAGGACCAGTATGTGGAACATCCTCTTGCAATGTTCAAATTACTCCTGCCTTTCCTTCAAGATACCTGAGCAGTCACCTGTAACCACTGACCCATCACTAGGTGAAGAGACACCTGCTCCACATGTACCCAACACCAGTGGGTACAAGACCTGAGGGCACATTTAAACCTGTCTTCTTCTGTCAGCCAGGACAGGGACATCCCAGGGAGCTAGCTTGGGGGTCTTCGCTCTATCTCACGACTTCTACATGGCCAGGGAAGTCTGATGATGAACCTGTTTCAATGCAGCAAGGCCTTTCTGAAACATGTTAGTTATCTGGCTTCACTTCCAAGCGCCTTTTGAAACTGGTGCACCAGCTCCTCTGCGCTTCATCCCCCAGGAACAGGGAAACGTGAGCCCCCATGAAGGAAGGACACGCCACTGAAGATGGCTCTAAAACCTCTGATGATGCTCAGATACTGCCAAAACAGAGCCACTCCCATCACTGATGCTCAGCAAGAGCCAGGAGCGCTGTCACCTCTCCGTGGCTCCTCAACACAGGATCACAACAGCATCGGAGTGTTTGCAGCATTGAGGACTCTTGGCATGCAGCCAGACATTTATCACATGCCCTACAGTTACTTCTAACTATGTAATCACCCAGACCTTTTAGCCAGGGCAGGGCAGAGGCCCACCAGGCATTTTTCCAAGTGGTTATGCTCTTTGGATGGGAGGCAATCAGAAATCCCCCCGAGACTTGCAAGAACGTTCTTAGGATTTATTGCATGCATGCAATGCAACTGAGCTCCTTAAAACAAAACACTCTTTGTGTGATCATCCAAAGAAGGTAGAAAGGAGGATATTAATGACAGGAAGAGGCTTCGTTCTGGTTTTATTCCAGTAAAAGTGAAATCTGGGTGACTGATTTATTCTTTAGAAACACAAATAAAACATGGTTTGGCTGCCTGCAAACAGCCTCTGATCCATGCCCAGGGTTGCAATCCTAATCCACCCTCACTTGCTGCAGTGGGAGGGTAAATTCAACCCCATGCTGAACACTCATCCCTACCCCAGGCTGTCCTCCTGAAGCCAACGGCATCACTGCATCTCTGCTTTCTACAACAGATGCTCAGCAGAGCTGGTGTAGGCATCATCTGGAGCTGTGCATGCAGATGAGCCTCCTGGGATGGCTGAGCCTCCTGGCAGCCAAGACAGCAAGTTTGAGAGCCCAGTTTCTTAATCTTCTGTTCACAACCCAACTCTGTTATGAGTAACACCAAAACCTCCCATTGTCCTTGACAGGAGCTGGTGGTGACACTGCTACCATTGAGACAACATCCTCTGCTCAGCACTCACCCCATAAGCCTTCCAAAGCACCCTCAGCACACGCTCCTCCTCCTCCCCCCAGTGTGGGGAAGTCTTCTCAAACCTGCCCGGTAGAAACCTCCAGGCTGATTCTCAGAATCTGTGGGTGACTTTGTGATGAGGCCAGTTGCTGTTCCAGGTGTTTAAAGGGCTGTGTGCTCTGTCACACCCTGCCATCGTGCACAGTGTGGCTCACACTGGAGGGCCATGAGGGAAGCAGATATGCCAAGCCGCACTAGGAACCCATCCAGATGCAGCCCACCTAACCAGACCCCAACATTTAGCTGCTTCTGGCTACCACAGCAAACTTAGAGAAACAGGAGCACCAGGACTTGCACTTCTCATCCTGTGCCAGATCTATCCACGTGGATTCGGTAAGAGTTTGACATAAGCAGACTAAAATGTTGCAAGAAGCTCTGGAAGAGGTGATGACTCTGTTGGGAGAACTGGGAGTCCTGGTTGTGGCTGTCTAGCCAACATCTCCCTCTCCCAGGCCTTACCGCTTCACCCCACGTTATTTCAAATACCTCTAAAGGTCTTGACCACTGTGCCAGTGTTTGAGATGCCATGAATCTCCATCAACACCAGAATCAGAGAATCACAGGGTTGGAAAAGCCCTTTAATATCATCAAGTCCAACCATTCCCATCCTAAGCTAAACCAGATCCCTAAGTACCTGATCTACCCTTTCTTTAAACACATCCAAATCAGGAATAACTAGAAACTGATTATACCTTAAAAACCCAAACCAGGCTTCCTCCTAAAGCAGTCCTCCAGCACGAGCAGAGGTTATCCTCAGGGATAATCCTCTGAGAGATGGGGAGAAACACAGAGTCACGGGAATTCCCTTCCCATGTCCCTTTGCTGGGTGACTCCTCGTGCTCTTTGCCAGCAAGCAACAAAGCACACGTGCAAAGGACAGAGATCTGAAGGCGGCAGCAACCGGCTTGTTTGTGTTTCTGCTCGACTGCAGCTGGATGTTGCTCAGAGGCAAAGTTGATGGGGACTTGATTTATTTGTTGGATGATGTACGCAACTCAAAAATATGGCACTGAACCCAGAGCTCTGCAGAGGCTTTTTAAAGGCAACCATAAATCAAACAGCACGGTGAAAAACACGATTCTTGGGACTCTTACCGCACGCCACCTCCACCTGTTGCCTTTACATTTGCCCCAAAACTCATCAAGAGCTGTCATTGTCCCAACTCCGCCAACTGCTCCTGCCTCGAGCTGCTGCTGGGGCTCAGCCCCACACCTCCCTTCCCACGTGGCTGGTGGGTTCCACCTCCCGCAGCACTTGCACAACCCCCTGTTCACACCATGCGGTGTGTGAAACGTGGTCTGACTCAGCCCCTACACCCATTGCAAACATCAAGGAAAACGGTAATGCACACCCTCAGTCTTTTTTCTTTCATTTTTTCTCTCCCTATGGATAATTTCCCAATTTTTTTTTGGCTTTCAGCTCCCACACATGATGCAGGAGTGGTGGGTTCTGCTTATGCTCACACCATGGTGTGTTAGACCAGGAGAAGGGAAAGCCACTTCAGAGGCTTTACTGCTGACATCAACTTAAACTTGACATCAACAGATCTCTTCCTTTTTAATAACATTGTCATTTCACCTATGTAAAATATGCATTAAAATTAACCCCCCTGAAGTTTGGGGTCTGTCTCTGGAGGTTAAGTAAACACCACTTCAATTTGCTGGTAGTCCTACAGCAGACATTCAAATTGTTCACATTATTCAGCCGACCCAGTTTTTATTGGGAAAGGGGAACCTACAGCAGAGCACCACAATCCGTGCTCAGAATACGCGGCTAGGCCGCGAGTCAAGGGCTGACACTGAAAATCACATTCCTAATCCCCCAAAACCCCATGCCACAGAATTCTAAGCTACTCAGACACAACATCTAACCTGCTGCAGCAGGTCTTTCACCTGGAGAGAGGTCTCTTGGTTCTGGGTACCTACCAGTTAGTCACCAAGAAATACAACCAACCCAAAGCCCAAAACTAAGTCCTGTCTAAGCTGGTCAGAAGATACAGTCCTACAAAACAATCACACAACTGGACCAGGCTCTGAAGCAGGTGAAGGATGCGCTAGAAGATCCAGTTCTCCCCCTCAGCTATGCAAACCGATCATCCCCTGATGTTTTTGCTGGCTGCATGGGGTCATTAAGAAGAACAGGCCCAAGGCAGCACGGTGCCACACACAGGTACTCACCTGGATAATCTGGGCTCAGTTGCTTCACCATCCTGAACCCAACACAGAAACCGTGATCTGGGGATTATGGCAGCGTTATGTAGAAAGGGCAGCAGGATGTTTGTAAGACTAGACACCTTTTGAAGTGGATACAAGCAGGAGCCTTTCCAAGGAAAAACACTACTTCCAACTTCTTACCTATGACAGAGGGGAGAGTCCCTCTCCTGCCGCCAAGGCTGAAATTTAAGACTAATCATGGATTAAGCCACAGAAGGAAATCCTTTGCCTGCACAAGGTTTAAAATCTGTGTGAACCTACAGCAGCTCTACGACAGCATAAAAAACAAGCCCCGTCCATCATTTCCTTCCAGAGAAAGCCCAAAGCAGCAAGTCAAGTCTTGCTCCCCCATAAATGAGCTGGAAACATAATAAATATTATTAAATTCCATTAGACACTACAAACTTGAAAGCCTTGTCTGGGGGAAGGGGTAATTTCTGACAGAGGGATGATTGATTTCCAGTAGAGCTAGGAATGCAATGCTTGCTTAATAGAAGTAAAATACATGTATTTAAGGCTTCTTCCTCATGAGGAGACTACAACACCACATGTGGGTCTGTCTCAGTGCTGTAACTCACTACAAGGAGCTACCAAAGAAGGGCTCCTCAGCAGTAGGGTAATAGGTAGGTCCTGACCAGCACCCATTCACAGCTTAGCATCTATCACTGCAACGTGACAGATGAGCCCTGGCAATTGCACATCTCCAAATGGAGAGGAAGAAGATGCACACCAAACCACACCATGATGCTAACACGCCAAAGGACCTCATGTGGTGTTACTCCTGTGCTCATGCTGAAAGCCACCTGCGTGTGCTTGCACAGAGGCAGGGTTTAATCGCTGCTGGGATATCCCTTAGCACTTTCACAACTGGATCCTCAGGCAGAGATCACTGGAAAAGCTCCACAGACAACAAAGTTAGCCTCAAGAGAGGACTGCCAAGGAATGCCCGAGAAGGGGATGCTCCGGGAACGTGATCCCTGCCGTTCCCAGTGCCGCGGCACACAGCTTGTTCTACACCCTTTGCTACGTGTTATTCTTATCTTGCTCCTTCTTGGCTGGTTCTCCCCAACAGCAGTGCTGAAAGTACAAATCCCTCTCCAAGGATGAAGCTGAAGTTCCATAACTGAACATGACACCAGGACTCCCACGCACTCCCCGGAGGCCAGTCGAGCCCAGCCCTTCCAGCCTGGCCACTTCCACCCGCCGCTTCCACGAGTCTAAGGTTTCTAAGAACCAGCCCCAGATGGTTGGAAGCTCAGGATGCTGCTAAAACAGCTCATGTGGCCTTTAGCCTGGAAGGGCTGAGGAGGACAGGAGAAACCAAGCTGGGGTCATTACACATCAAGCCCACGAATCTCCCACTGCAGCCCAGCTTACAGAACGCAGCTGTGGGGAAGCAACACGGGGGTGAACGCCCCTTCCCTGCTCTGCAGTGAAGCTCTGGGAAGGGAGGTACAAACGTGGAAAGCCTGGTGCTGTGGGCTTTGAAAGGCAGCTCTTGAGGTTAGAGCCAGGGACAAAGCCACTAAGGTCCTGCTTTCTACTTGGCCAAGGATCTGCTGTGCTTTCTTGGCCAACAAAATGCTTTGTCTCATCCAAGGAACAGAGATAACGGAGATGAAAGGTACAACATGCATGCAAACAACTTCTTATTACCTTGGCTCACAAGTTGGCAGGAAGACATGAAGGTCCTACCCTGGGCAGGGCAGAGGGCAGGCATGTATAGCCTGTTCTGTGTAATTTTTTCTTGGTCTGTAATTGTACTCTGTTGTCATTAATACTGTACATCTAATCTAAGGCTTTCCTGATGTTTGGAGCTCAGCCACAGCCTCCTTGTTGTGTACACAAGGTTTTCCTCGCTGTTCTCCATGGCTCAGCAAACTGAGCTGCCTGTCCTGGCAGCATGTTCCTCCCTGGGGAACGGAGATTCATCTGGCACTGAACTTCAAGCCGAAAACTTACGTCACGTTTGCAGGTTTGGTTGTTGGGACCCTAACTGGAGGCTGCTACAACAGCTTCAGGAGAGGTGTTTTGCAAAACAAAAAGCAGAAAGGATGGGGTGTTGAGTGAAGCAAGAGCACATCACACCAGAGCCAGGCAGGGGCGAGGTGCAAACCCACTTGTACATTAGTTTGAAGCACCACGTCTCAGAGACTACAGCAAAGCATCATTTCAGCATCGTTTAATTAACTGCATCAGGAGCTTTCTGCTTTCCCTGAACCACAACTGACCAAACATGGGTACATGCCACTGCCTCTGCGCTGGGGGATGTTTCTCCACCATTTCATGGTACAGAGAGAACACAACACCCATGTCCATCAACAGCACCTTCACCTACGTGAATAAATCCATTCCCATCCCAACATCTGAGCAGAAAAGGGCAAAATATCATTGGATCTAAACCAGCTCTTAACACCACAGGTTTTAAGGTCCCTGCTGCAGTACATCCCTACATGGCCCTTCAGGATTTTCTTTTCCTTGGTCCAATGTGATCAGCTCCTCCAAGAACCCCACTGTCCTTGTATGGTGATTAGGGACAAAGCCATTGCTATTCTTTTACCAGGCATCAGGAAACGGATTGGGTGACAAGGTTTGAAAGACAAAATACTCTCAGGTATCCTAGGCTGTAGGAGGTTTGTCACCACAGACAAACGGACCAGGGCCGAAAGCACCACAAGAACCACACAGAGCTTTGTGGAAGATCTGAACATCTCCAGCATGGGAGGAGCATGGAAGAACAGAAGGTAGAGGGGGAGAAGTGACATGACCCAGAAACAGATGGTTTTTCTGGCTTCTCTTCCAGGAACCAGACTAGGGATACAACACATACACGTTAGGGTTTTTTTTTCCAAATTAATATATCTAGACTTTGATTACACTAATCCAGGTAAATCACAGCATTTCAGCTACCACCTCTCTCCGAAAGCACAGCAATCTTTCTTCCCAGATTTCCTCCACTGGCCCAGCAGCAGGTTACTGTTAGCTTGTCCTGGGCTACGTCAGCAGAGGCTAAAAATAATTATCCTTAAAGGAAATCCAAACACTGCAATCTCCTCTTTCACTCACTACCTAATTAATAGTTTCCAGGTCACCCTGGCTTTCTGAGAACATCTGTTTGTTTTCACTACATTCAAGGAAAGTCAAAGCTGGCCTGAAAGAGGAGTAGGGAAGCACGTTCCATGTTTGCAGAGTCTCCCTTCCACAGGCGGATCTGGATGTTGGGCCCTTTGAATAAAGGGCCACAAAGGCAAATTGGTGACTGCAAGTCTACAGCCATCAATCTCTGTGGGAGCAGGTAGATTATCCACAGGTGATTTTGGGGATTGCTTTTCCAAAAGATATTCTATGCAATCACATAAACAGCAACCAATGAGCTGCCTTAAAGGCTTTGGTGGCATCATATGGGGAAGCTGCACTTGGTTTCTACATGAGGATGAGACTTGAGCCAGGACATACACACACAAAAAACATCCTTTATTTTTGATTAACATGATGTTTCCCAGTGTCCAGTGCTCACATTTATGGCCAAACAGGGCACATTCACCTCGCTTTGTAAGGACTCAGTGAGAGGCAGAATACTGTCCAGCTCCAGGTTTGCCACACTGGTTGATGGCACTACTCCTATGCAGAAACATCAGGGTGACACAGCACCCTGGCTTCCCTCTGCTCCTGATCCGCACAAACCAACATGCTAAGTTAGGAAGTACACACTGGAATGTGACAGCAGACGTTACTAAAGATGGAAAATCATGGACAAAGTTCTCCACGCAGCAAAGGCTGGAGATACAAGGAGTCAACTGCATGAGGATAAGCAGAAGAAAGCACAGGGAGATACAGCCCCCAAAAAGAGCTTCTAAACAATGAGCAATGGGTAATAAAATTAATGGTGGCAGGGAAAGAGCTGGAAGATGAAGGAGATACAAGCGTTCTGGCTTTCCATACATCCAGGGACAGAACCCGGCACCAGGAGCTCCCCTGGAGTCTGTCAGCACCTTCAACCCAGTCATCGCTTCACAGCACAGCCCCCCGATGCGACTCCCAGGCTGCAACGCAAACAACACGGCTCAGCTCCCAGCTCAGCTCCCAGCTCATCCCTAGCCGCAGCCAAGGATGCGCATTCCTGCGCGCTGCGTGCCAGAAGGCAGCACACGGGCCGGGTTGGGAGGCGCTGACAGAAATTAAGCAATCACTCATTAGTCTTCCTTGTCAGAGCGCTGTTCCACCCAAGAACACCAAGTCCTTGGGTGACACGCGCTGGAGGAACCTTTAGTCCTCGTGTGACATCAGCTGTACTCAGACAAGCAGAAGTGACAGGGCTTTGCGTGTCCCACTGCACCTTGCACCCACACGCTCCAGGGAGGATGGGTTTGCTCATGCCCTCCCTGCACAGGGGTGAAGCCAGCATTGTGGTCCAGTCCGTTACTGGCACTCACCAGGGCTACGTCATTCCCTCCTCCCTGCAGTGAATTTCCAAGCAAATCCAAGACACAAAGGCCAACTGCATGGCTTTGCTGCTTCCCTGGAACTGCTGACCCCTGCTTATGAGTTTACACATGGGCTACCCCATCCTTCCCTGCCCCACAGTTCCCCCGGTGCTGGGATGGTGAAGAAATTGCAAGAATAGACTTTGGGTTGCAAGAACCATCCTGCTCAGGCTCTGAGGTCCCGAGATGTGATGATACTTCAAGGCAGAAGCTCGTCTCAGGAGTAATTAGCAAAGTCTGGTGGGCTGACCATGAGTTTGGATGTCATTCTCTTTTTACTTTATTAAGTAGACAGCACAACCAACATTTTGCATTTAACCTCTTTTTATCCTCAGTTTTACGCTTTAACACCCATCTTTCCCCCCAGACACCCCAGTGCCTGGCTCTCATTTTTCCACCCCGCTGCTGGAGACAGGGCAAAACAAGCGTGGTGTCACCCAGAGCACCGCCCCTGGTATTCGCCCCATTTCAAGAGAAGCTATATTTAAAAGCCAAACCCAACGTGCCATTTCGTTTACCCTGGGCAGATGGAATAACACACGGCGCCTGGAGCTGCCCAGGCTGTGGGATGGAGCACGTGGTGGGTGCACAGAGGCAGGCTTCCACGATGGGTGCTGTGAATTGCAGTTGTAGTTGGCTACAAGGTCATTTGCTTGGCTGCACTCATTTTTCCACAGATTCTCCTCAAGAATCCAATAGTAACATTAACCAACAACGCAGCAACCCACCGACATCGTGAAACCTTCATTTGTTTTCCCTAGCACTGGTGAGACCACAGCTGAGCCTTACGCTTCCAATTCCAGCCCAGCCCATAGCAGCTCTTGTATCCTCAGCACACTGCCCGAACCTCAGCAGGGATCCTCTCCAACCACAAGAAATACTTTATCCTGGAAAATAAGGAGATCTTGTGGACACATTCAAACCGCTTGAAGTGTTGTGAATTCACAAAAGCACATCCTGATCCTCACATGCTGGCCATGGGCTTGCACCAGAGCACCTTCAGAAGAGGGGTGGCCAGCAGTGACAGGGAGGGGATTGTCCCTCTCTGCTCTACCCTGGGAGGCCCCAGCTGGAGTCCTGTGTCCAGAGCTGGGGCCCCAGGACAAGGAAGATGTGGGACTGTTGGAGAGGGGTCAGAGGAGCCACAAAGATGCTCAGAGGGCTGGAGCAGCTCCCCTCTGGAGAGAGGCTGAGGGAGCTGGGATGGGTCAGCCTGGAGAAGAGAAGGCTGTGGGGGGACCTCACTGCAGCCTTCCAGTCCCTGAAGGGAGCAGAGGAACAGGAGGGGAATCAGCTTGTTCAAGGGTAGAGACTGGCAGGACAAGGGGGCTGGAGTGAAGCTAAAGGAAGGAAGGTTTAAATTGGATATTAGGGGGAAGCTCTTTGCAGAGAGAGTGGTGAGGGGCTGGAAGGGGCTGCCCAGAGAGGGGTGGGTGCCCCATCCCTGGGGGTGTTCAAGGCCAGGTTGGCTGGGGCCCTGGGCGACCTTGTGTAGCTCCAGGCCTGGAGGTTGGTGTCCCTGCCTGTGGCAGGGGGTTGGAGCTCTGTGACCCTTGGGGTTCCTTCCAACCCAGACCAGTCTGTGATTCTATGATTCCTTGAGATCAGAATCCACCCCTCTTGCATTTTAAGAGCATTTAACCTATATGTGCTCAAGTTTAAGGGCAAGTGACCATGGACCTTGGTTAGCAAAGGATGGGGTCTTGTCTGGGGATGACTGCTCTTGGGAACAGGCATGGAATGAGCATCCGGGAAGCGCTGCTTCCCAAGATCAAAGCACTAATTAAGTACTAATTCATTCTCCTGATGAGAAACTATGGCTGAGAAAGCACCCATGAAGCAGAGATTGGAACTTGCAGCTCACAAGCAAGCAAAGGAGCAATGAGATCCGCCGGCTTATTCAAGGGGCAGAAGGAGGTTATATTTTCATTAGGAGTGGAAAGCTCTTGATTTGTTTTTTCCCCCCTCAGCAAAGGGAAAACAAAAATAATCCCTTAAGTTCAGGTCAATGGAAATGCATGACCAATCCCTTCGTTTTGGTTTGGTAGCCTAGATAATTTTTCCCTTTGACAAAAAGGATTACGACGCAGGCAAGTTATGAAACTAAATGGTACTTCAAAATAGGAGAACATGAATATTTAATCCTGAAAATGTGGAAATGAAACATAGCTGCCCTTTACAAAAAGATTAGCTCCCAGTGCCAATTCAGTAAATACTTTCAGTCAACCCCAAAATTGCATTTCTCGGCAAATAAACTATTCATCCTGAAAAGAGGGTGCCCAGATTGACTCTGACTCCAAAAACAAAGCGCTCCACTATTTGAGCTCAGAGCAAATCTCCAGCACCACAACCATGCTGCTCATGACTTGGATCCTCTCCGGACATTCCCAAGTCGTTATGTGGAAGCGTATTTTTAGGAACGGCTTCGATAGAAGCGATTTGGTGGCGCAAAGTTTTGCTCTTAGGAGGAAAACCAGAGAAATGATGGCATTTTGCTCCCTTATTCATGCAAAAAACAGGGGTGGGTGATGAGAACTTTGCTAGGCACCCATATCACACGCTTCAATACACTGATGTAAGCAGAGATACCGGTTCTGAATATGCATGACTCCATTACTGGGCTCTTAATATTTCTATATTGCTCCCCACTTTGCCAGCTCCTTTTGTGGGCCTTTGTAGTGGAAAGAACTGAGGGGTTGTACAGCAGTGGCTACACAGAAACAAGCCCCAGTAGATGCTAATGGCAGAACCATAATCCCACTTGGGTTTGGTTTGGGAGTTTTGTTTTGCTTTTAATAGTTTTCAGATCAAAATCCTTCCATCACCTTGCATCACAGCAAGTGGCCTCTAATAAAAGAGCAAACCCATGACCCTGCCAAAAAAAGTCCCCCAAACCAGGCACCTCAGCACCCTGCAAGTCTTCTCCTCTGTTCCCAGCACCACATCTGCTCCGTCAGAGTCCAAGAAGAGTGGAACCACCACCCAAACTTCACTTTGTACATGGGAAAATAAACACATACCTTCATCCCTGGCAAAGACCTGCTTCTACATGAAGGAAGCTCTCAAGAGATAACACACACACGGACATCAGGGATAACAGGAACTAATCTTGACCCTTCATAACAAACAACATCCAGAAATTAAAGCCAGCAGAAAGCAGCACACCTCTGAGTTCATGCCACCCAAAGATGTGGACTTGACCTGCATGGATCCAGCAATTTTTCATATGAAAATACTGCCCAAAGCAGCACAAGAAACAAAACATGGCAGAAAACTGAGGTTTGAAAAACTAATGATTAAACAAGGGTTGAAAAAGTTTATACCTGAGGCTTAGGTCTTCTGTCTATCAAGGAAGCTAGACTAAATATTACTGTTCCAGATGGGAAAATCTTAAATCAGGTACACAGCCAGCTCCTGACAGAGGCAGCAGGAACCACCCTCTATTCAAACCACCACCACAAATCTTCTACTTAAACTACTTTAGTCAACTGAACTAAATCATTTGTGCACATCTCTGATCAAAAGAGGGCTGAGAGATGGCAGAAGACAAGACTTCTATTCTGTTGGTGCCCCAACCCCAGTGAAAGGTTCTCTCAAGCATCTAATGCTGCCGTTTGCTTTACCAAAACCTTCTTGTCCCTAAGGAGGGCTCCCCATGCCGCACTGCCCAAGCTGTCTCAATCTCCTCTCTATCCTTTCTTGTCCCCCAGGACTTCCCTACTTCTCATCACTGGCATCAGCTTTCCCAACAAACTAAGAGGACTGAGGTTGTAACAAAAATAACCATCATTTGACATCACATTCCCCAGCAATGTGTCTCGGTAATCAGGGCAAATCCAGTCTCAGCTCCTGGCAAAGCTCTTCCTGGAAGAAGATGACCTCTCAGACTGGGTCATCATGAGATGGGAGTTCACTTGCTCCTCAAAACAGAAATGTAAAAAAAAAAAACCAAAACCAAACCCAAAACACGCAACCTAACAGAAAACTAGGGTCTTATTCTGTTCACATTTACAACTGGCTCCACGCTGGGGAAATCCAGCTGATTTCCTTGGAGCTGCTCACAGTTTACATCACCACGAGTGCAAGAAGAGTCGGGCCGTTCACTGTGCGTGCTTCACAGCGCTGGCTCGGGGCCATAATGATCTGATCTCAATCTACATTTTCATTAAGCTTGTGGGTGGTTCAGAGAGAGGGTTTTATTGGGCTCAGAGACAATAGGGTGCAGCTGTGAAGTTTGCATCCGGATCTGAACTTGCAAAGAGTTCAAATCCAGGGTTTTGGGTCAGATCCATCTCAAGCATTAATTTTCTCGATATCAAAATACCACCCTTGGGACTCGCAGAAGCAAGGCCAACTCTGGCCTACAACGATGTAACAGCATTGCCCTCCATGGAGTCTGTCCTGATTTACACTAGAGAGAGATCAAAATTCATGCCAGGGCAGCAGGGAAGTTGTGCTTTATGTTCATTGCCACGATTCCAGTGGACACAATAACATCTGCTTGCTCCAAAACCCAGGAAAATATCCTAATGTGCTTCCCATCCATTGGTTATTCCTGCCAGAAAGAACTCTAAGTGCATTTTGAGCTACTATTTTTGTTTTTTGGGAAAAGATCTGCACAACTCCTCTGCTTTCACATCCAAATGGTCTTTTTCATCCTCCTCCTCCTCCTCCTCCCCTTCTCCCTGGCAGCTGCTCGTGCTGCATCTGTGCCGGTTGTGTGAACCGTGCGAGCGGCGTGTTTTTATAGCTGGGAACTGGCAGCCGGGTGTCCTGGTACCTGCTGTGCTCTGGCTGCTGCTTCCCCTGCAGCTCTGAGAAGGTTTTAACCGAAGCTTCTTGGGTCTCCAAGCATCACGCACTCGAGGGAGGGTCGGGGCTTTCAGGGAGGGTGTTGTGAAAAGCTTCGTGGCCGGGGATTGAAAATAGGGGAGGGAGGAAATGCAACCTTGAGCTTAGATATTATTGAGCGTATCTTGGCCAAACTAAGGGGTGGATGAGCTGGGGACTGCTGTCCTGCAACACCTCATGGCAAGGCCACAGGGGTAAGCAAAGCCTGGGAGATCTTGTATGGAGCACGTGAGCTTCAACTCAACTTCTGAAGCGAAGGGGAATCAGCTTGTTAAAAGGGCAGAGCCTGGCAGGACAAGGGGGCTGGAGTGAAGCTGGAGGAGGGAAGGGGAAGAGGAGATCTTAGGGGGAAGTTCTTTGCAGAGAGAGTGGGGAGGGGCTGGAAGGGGCTGCCCAGAGAGGGGGTGGGTGCCCCGTCCCTGGGGGTGTTGAAGGCCAGGTTGGCTGGGGCCCTGGGCACCCTTGTGTAGCTCCAGGCCTGGAGGCTGGTGTCCCTGCCTGTGTCAGGGGGTTGGAGCTCTGTGCTCCTTGGGGTCCCTCCCAACCCAGACTAGTCTATGTTTCTACGATTGAGATCCACCAGTGCCACAAGTCTTTGGATCCAAGGGAGCAGGAGTCACTGCAGGAACGAGCCTGAGGCTGCCCTGCAGCAACTGCCCATGCCCACACCTTCAGCCCTTCACAAAGGGGAGGTTATTGGAAAGAGCATTAACAGCGGTTTACACGGCTCTAGACACACCGCAGTGTAACTGGTCACCTTGCCAGACCCAGCTTTCAAAGGCTTTAGGCACAGCAGGTGCAGGGCAGTCCCTAGCAGCCTTCCCAGCAGATTTTTCTGAGACTCAGATGTTTACTCCAATAAATATTATTTTAAAAAATCATGGTAGGTGCACGTCAGCATCTTCAAACACTCAGGATACTTCTGAAAATCAGCAATCTCACCATATCTAAACCTCCAACTTTACCTCTACCTTCAGAAATACCAGAGAAGTCCCTCAGACAACTCAGATTCTCTCCATTCACAGAACATTTGCCATTCTGAGGCACTGGGGGGCAACACTGTGCCCTGCTTCCCGTTGTGCCACCTCCCAGACATCACTGATGGGGTGCCCTGGCTTCTGCAGGGATAGTGTTCATTTTCTTCCCAGCAGCTGCTGTGGTGCTGTGTATGGGACTGGGGGTGAGAACAATGCTGACAACGCACTGATGGTTTAGTTGTTGCCAAGCAGTCAAGGACTTTTCAGCTTCTCCTACGAGGAGGTGGGGGATGCCCAAAAAGCTGGGAGCAGCCACAGCCAAGACAAGTTGACCCCAACTGGCCAGTGGGATATTCCATACCACATGACATCACACTCCATATATAACGTAACAGGGCAGCTGGCCAGGAGGTGATGTGGCTCAGGAACGGAGCACTGGCTCTGAGTGGTGAGCAATTACATATTCTTTTATCATTATAATTACAATTCTCTTCCTTTCCTGTCTCATTAATCTGTCCTTCTCTCAACCCAAGAGTTTTACCTTTTTCTTTTTTTACCTTTTTGCCTTTTCCTTTCCCTTTTTCAACAGCTGTGGGGTTATTTCAGCTGCCAGGCATATTAAACCATGGCATGGTGCCATCCATCAACTCTTTTGGGAAAGGAGTCCCTCAGGTCACACACCCCTGCCAGCTAGAACACCTTTAGTGTTTGCTAGCCAAAAAGTTTTACTTTTAAATGAAAAACTGCCACTTCCTCATATATCTCAAAACTTTGTTTGCTTCAAATTCAGACCTACTGAGAACCCAAAACCTTGAGAACTAAAAACATTCAGATTTTTGTTTCTGAAAAGCTGAAATAAAAAAAAATAAATCCCAGATCAGAAACCTGCTAAAGTTGGTCAATATTTGAGACAGCAAAAAGCACCTGCAAAATCTCCATAGCACTAAGGGAAACTGGTCTCATCTCAAGAAACTATAAGCAACCCAAAAGCTTCTGTTCCTGTACGTGCCCCAGTTTCAGAGTACAGACCCCCCTTTAGCAAGAGAGGGTTTGGATTCAGTCATTTCCAAAGAAGGGTTTTGTCTAGACCAAGATTTTCACTTCAAGTCGTACTAGTGACCATCCAGAAAACCCACAAGTCTCTCTCATAAGCAAGATGATGAGGTTTTGGGAGGGGGTGGGTTTCAGCCTACCTGGCTCTTCCAAACCTCTGTATAGGCTGATAGATGCTACAAATGGACTTATCCCACACAGAATAAAAGGCAGCTCCAAGCCCCACAGACAGCCTGACCTGAAAACCTCATATCACTGAAATCCAGAGGCAGAGAGAAGCTTCCAGCACTTCAGGCTTTTTGCATCTTATCCAGATGATGAAGGACCAAGAAACCTCAGAGCACCCAGCATCCCTATGCAACCAGCACGCTGGAGCTTAAGGAACCCATTTAAAACAAATAAATGCTTGAGCAAAGCCATTACTTCCACATTTAGCATGGAAGCATCTGTTATCTTTAAAAGAAACCTCCCAGCAGAGGCAGGGGCCTGATGGCTGACATTAGCTGTTATTTTTCTCCCATGGTGGTATTAGTGATGTTAACGACCACCTCTCAGCATGTGTCAGCTCTCACTGCACCCCAGCACCACTCCCCAGCTTGGGAAGGCTCGGTGACACCCCCGGGGTGCTGGCAGGGATTCTCCAGCACCGTGGCTGCGAGGGGAATTGGGCCCAGTATGTTTAAGTACATTCAGTTTAAAAGGTCAGGTTGAGAGCTGCGTGCACACTCCTTAGGGCTGGAAACAGGAGGTGAGAGCAGCCATTCAGCGTGGCTAAAATACATCTCAGCAAGAGATTCTTGGAAAGTCTCGGAGTCTCAAGTGTCCTCACCTTTGGCCAAGAGCAAAGAAAGGCTTGCTCCCACTTAGTCCATCTCAATCACAAACAGGGGGCCTTCTACAGCTGCATAAAGCTGATGCTGGTGGGAATTAACACTCACACAAATTCCTATGGAAAGCCAGTCCGTCCCCTCCTTGCTGCAGGGAAAACAGTGAGGATTTTTTTCATTTTTTAAATTTTGTTTAAATTTTAAACCAGCAGATACAGGTTCAGGAGTTGGAGAAGCAATCACATTGCTGCCTCCACCTTGAAGCTAGCAGGCAGAGCAAACCCCTGCCTGCATCTCCATCTCTCAGCATCCACTGTTGAAAACAGCTCTTCTCCCCCACTGCTATTTGCATTCCTTCTCCTGCACGGTCATCCCAGTTTAATCAGGTACCAGAAAACATGAAAATACACCAGATGAGATTATATACTTTGGCTATGCCATGTAACACCCCTGTGATTTCTCATCAAATTACTTGGGAACTGTATACTAATAGACAGTGAGACACAGGGAAAAAAATTGTGCATCAATTCTCTTGACAACTTGAAAGAAAAAATTACATTCACCAAATAAATTCTGTTACTATGACATTTCTAGTGAAGCCGGATGTAATTAAGGTGACGCTTGCTATCATGGACAGCAAAGGGATGCTTCAAAGCAAAGAAACCCCCACAAAGCCCTGGAATAGGAGAATCTGAAGTGCTTCTCCATACAACTAACAAAAAACCCACCAAAAGCAACAAAAACCAAGGCAAATGACAACCTACTGATCTCACTGCCACAGGATCTTAATAGAGGCCAAGAGGTAGCGGGATGCGGAAGCAATACGTACTTATCACAGAATCCCAGAATCTCCTGAGCTGGCAGGGACCCATAAGGACCACTGAGTCCCACTCCTGGCTCCACACAGGACCAGCCAAGTCAGAGCACTGAGGGCATCGCCCAGACGCTTCCTGCCCTCAGCCCAGCCCAGGGCTGTGACCCCTTCCCTGGGGAGCCTGTGTCCCCCCATCCCTGGGGAGCCTGTGCCCCCCCATCCCTGGGGAGCCTGTGCCCCCCCATCCCTGGGGAGCCTGTGCCCCCCCATCCCTGGGGAGCCTGTGCCAGCGCCCAACCCCCCTCTCAGGGCAGAACCTCTTCCTGACACCCAACCTAACAATCTCCTGTCACAGCTTCATGCTGTTCCCTCAGGTTCTGTCCCTGGTCCCCAAAGAGAAGGGAAAGATCGGTGCTCCCCCTTTGCTCCCCTCAGCAGGAAGCCACAGAGCCCCATGAGGTCTTCCCTCAGCCTCCTCTTCTCCAGGCTAAACAATCCCAGGGCCTTCAGCCTCTCTTCCTAAACCTTCCTCTCCAGACCCTTCCCCATCCTTGCTGCCCTCCTCTGGACACTCTCTGATATTTTTATGTCCATCTTGTCCTGCAGCACCCAAAGCAATTGATACATTGGGAGCTCTAGCATGACACACTGAGAGACCCTGGAGCTGGAGCCTCTTGCTCCAGAGCTTTTGGTAAGATTTAACTACAGAGAGTCAAACCCAAACCCCTCCTTCAGCAGGTTACCCCGCTGCTGAGAGATAAACGGCAGAAATAAGAAGTCACCCAAATAGAAAGAGCCAAACCAGACCGGGTGAGTCCCTTCCTCTCATCCATCCTCAGGGAACAGCAGCTGGCAAAGCCCAGCTGGCCCAACGCTGCCCACCTTGACCCCTGCTGACAACAAACCTTAAATCCCATCGCAGGGGCATCATGCCAGCTTTAAGAGCCAGAGCCAGCTCCAGGTAGGCAGAGAGTTAAGAGCACACACGTGGAGCTGAGCCGTCGCAGCCAACATCTGGCTTCACTTTACGCTTTCTCTTGATGCTACGCACGGGGATACGGAGCACCCACATCTTCCTCTGCGTTTATCTCCTCTCAGGATCCTCACTGCAGCCCCTTGCTTGCTTTCAACTGCTGTGCTTTGTTTGGTTTGCACTATAAAGTGGTCTTTAATTAAGCAGTCCTTTTTCTGGGTATGTTTCTGATTGTATCATATTTAAACCAGACCCCCTGAGTCCAGATCTACGTTTCTGACACAAACCAGAAAGCTTGCTGTAGAACAGTTTCCCAAAACTTAATTACTTTTCTTTATGTTATTGCCTTGGAGGCCAATACAGGGTCTTGGAGAGAGCCTGAAGCTTCAGTCTTAAAACTGCCCACAAAGCGAGGGCAACAGCAACACCCTGTGCCTGGCCCATCGCTTCGGCTGGGGCTGTTGAGGAAACATCAGTGTCTCCTATCTAGTTCAGCCCCTGACTTTGGGGCTGAAGGGGGAATCTGGGCTCAGACTTACTCACAATGTGGAGAATCGCTTAGAGCCTGCACTGTAACTGCACGGAAACCCTCTGCTCCTTCTCCCATCACTTCTGTTTTTACTGTTACCTTACTAGCTCCCCTGGAATATTTGAGCTGATGCAGAACTTTTACTGGGATGGATAGCAGGTGCAGAGTTAGGGGGATTTTACAGCCTGGATTTTGGGAATCCTAGCTGCAAAACGCATCAGACCAGAGTGCATGCTTGCCTCAAGGTGTTTCCAAAAGAAATGGCCAAGCCAAAGGCAAGGAGGCACCACAGCCTCAGCATGAGCAGCAAAAGCCCTGCAATGCAATTAAACAGCCGGCCTTCCAAAGCTAATTGTCTGCAGGCAAAGGGAGATGCCGTCCGGTGAAGGAAGTTGGAAGGATCAGAGAAAAGCTCAGGGAGTTCAGCAGGCTGCTGATGAGCAGATTATGTTACTGCTAGTTCAGAGACTTCCTTCCATAGGGACACTCACGTAGATTGAAGCCTGCATGGAAAAGCCACGCGCTTTTCAGGCTAGCCAGCAGTAAAGACAGCGGATCTAAAACTTAGGATAACGGACAGAAAGGCAGATGCAAAGTCCCGTTCAGCATCACCAAATGAGGGCTAATAAATCCTTCGTGGTGTTTGCAGGAGCCCTGTGCATCGCGATTGCATACCGGTGCTCCTCCTTCCAACACACATTGTCACTGCAGTGCCATAAGCTAGCACATACACCCCAAAACGTTGCACCTCTTGTCCAGCTCTTTGTTTCGCTCGACTCACCATAAACATGCAACTCCCACTCTCTTTGACTTCCACTGTCATTAATCTTTCTTCTTGGGAAAGTTTCAGTGGTCGGTCAGCCTAAACCTACAGCGATGAGGTCATGCTCGCGGAGCTGTCAGGGGGAACTGACTCAGAAGGGCAGTGACTCACCCGTCTGAAACAAGCTTGGAGATCTCCACACGCTCACTCCTGGATCAAGCTGGTCCAGAGGGCTGTTTTAAGACATTGGCCACTAAAACATTTCAAAGAGAGTTTAGCACGGATGCATCAGAGAATAAAATAGACTTGCAAGACCATTAACGTAGGTGAACACCCATCTTCAAGCTCACAGCTCTCTGCCAACGTGCCTCAAGTCAGGAGGCAAAGGTATGAATTTGTGTCATTGCAGCAATCTGGGAAGACTTGGGTTTTGTGCTCCTATTGCCACACTTCTGTTACAGACTGAGGCATAAGTTAGGAGGAAACCTAGACCAGAAGGGAGCTTCCAGAACCGCTCTTTGGCAGAGCTACCCAGGAGCAGACACTCAGCAAGGACAGTTTTGCTTGGCAACTTGTAGGAATATACACACACACACACACATATATATATTAATTCCTTTGGCAATGAAAGGATCGTAAAAAGAAAAGTTGGTTGGCCTTCCTGGCTGGGCAAAGAACACACTTCAGGGTAAAAAATAGGCTCTGAGCTGAAAAGAATGAAGCAAGGAAAGAATGAAAAACCCCCAAGTTGTATCTGCCTCTGAACCTGCCCTGAGTATCGCTGATGCCACAAATCAGTGTCAGGGTGAGAGCACGTTACTCATGGTGGATCAGCGAAGCAGAGGCGTGCCACACCTTTAGGGAAACGTATTAGAGACTAATATCTTTCCAATCAGGTCCAAAAAGCCATTTATTAATCTGCTCTCATGTTCTGGAATGAATTTCATTCCACGTAAATCACTAGGCTGACAATGCAAATGAGGCAAAAGAGCAACCACATGTTTCACTGCAGAGTTGGTCTCCTGTTTTTCCCCTTTCCCCTTCCCCTTTAATTGCCTGATGCTAACCCCAAAGCCTACAGACTTTCCTTTGCCCCCCAGCCTCTCACTAGCCTTGGGATCATATCAGTGCCATGACAATTCATTTCTCTCATACGGAGAAGGAAACTGCTCAGTGCAGGTCTTCTCTGAAGCACTTAGGCAACTCCAAAATGCTGCCCTAAAATGCATGTGTTTTACATGTGTGCCTAAGAAGCTGATTTCACACGGTAGGTGCATAAAATAAGTTACAGACTGTTAAAACGGTGTCACTTCTGTGTAAAATGCCCATAAAGGTAATTGGCCTGTCCCTTACATCATGTAAATCACTTCAAAAGTGCTCTGGGAGTCCAGCCACTGGCCAGAGCGAAGCAGCCCAAGAAAGAAAAGCAACTCCCACACATAAAGGATGTTTACAAACAAGATCTAGCAGGAGAAGGCTCCAAGCACATGGCCATCATGGATGTTCCAGCAGGACAAGGGAGCTAAGTTACAGTGAGCTCCACCAAACCAACCTGCACTTTTGAGGATACAACACGTGGACCCAACGTTGCAAGTGGTGATAGATTTCTGTGGGAACAGGGCTGGTGCTGCAGTCCTGGTCCAAACCAGGATGAGATACTGGGAATGGATCCACTGAGGACACTGGGCTTTAGACCAGGCACTGCTCAAACCTGGAGAGATACTTAGGACATTCCTATTCTTAGGTATCTGTGTGCTCTTTGGCACCCCATGGGGGGCCTGCCTGCTTGGCTTTTTCACAGAATCACAGACTTGTAGGGGTTGGAAGGGCCCTCCAGAGCTCATCAGGTCCAACCCCCTGCCAAAGCAGGGTCCCTAGGACAGGGCACACAGGGCGGTGTCCAGACGGGGCTGGAATCTCTCCAGAGAAGGAGACTCCACACCCCCCTGGGCAGCCTGTCCCAGGGCTCCCTCACTCTCACCGGGAAGAAGTTGTTCCCCAGATTGGGGTGGAACTCCCTGTGCTCCAACTTGAAGCCACTGCCAGTAGTAGTTTTGTCCCGTAATACTTGAGAAAATTAGTCCTAAACATGTTAATTAATGATGAGGTTAACAGCAGGAAGAACACGACCCTATGGCATTTGCCCCAGAACCTCCCAGAACACCAGCATCAGTCCTGCAAAATAGCTGTCTGTGAGAAGGCATTTGCTAAATGAACATCACATCCACATGCCAATCCGACAGCATTCCAAACACTCCAACACTCCCAGGCTTCCACACAGGTGGAAAAGCAGCACCAGAATGTGCCATCCTACCAGCAACCACAAGGTGTTGGCACATGTTACTGCACACCCTGGGCTCTCCATCCAAGGGCAGAGGCAGGTGGAAGCGATGCCGGTTCATTACCCTTTCCGTATCGTAAAATAAATGCATGCTGCGTTTTACAGCGTGTAAAACACACTACCTGAACCACAAAAATCTCTGCCTCAGGGAGCTTGAAATGTTAAACGCCCCTGCCACACTTTGGTACAGGTGCTGGCAAGACAGGGGAGGGTAGAGATGCTTTAACTGCCACATCAAGGCAGAGATGGAGAGCACACTGCAGCGGGCAGTCATGCTCCATCCTGAAGGCAACTCCAGACATATGTGGAGCAGATCAGCCTTAAATTAAATCACCTCTACTGAATTAAAATAAAATAGAGGTAGAAGGACTGAAAAGAAATAATAGAGGTGGAGAGCTGAAGTCCTGGGTGAATGCTCCAACCACAGAGACACAAGCTCCAGAGAAAAACGGACAAGTCAAGAGGAGAAGGTGCCTAGATAAGGGAGGTCTTAGCTGTCAAACTCTCTTTTGGACATCAGTACATCAGAGGGCAAAGGATCTCTGCCAGCCATCCAGCCAAATCTTATTTATCTGCACGCTGTCAAACCCAGGCAAGTCAGAAAATAACAGTGTTTTGGCATTTTGAGGTAAATTTTAGCACAAGATCCCACAAGAAGATCAAGTTACATTACAAAAAGCATGTCTGCTTATTGTCTTTTCATTTTCATCCCTCCAATAGAAGCCATAGTAAAATTATTAGAGAGCCATTCAGGGTTTCCCCATCCTAACTACCAACACCACCACCAAAACACCCAATCACAAACCAGCCAAAACACAAAGCTGTTCTCAGCTAAATACAAATAATTTACCAATTGTTTCCCTAAATCTTTCACCCCACGCTGGGAAACCCATCGCCTTCTTCAAGGACAGTGAAGTATCCATAAACCTTTATAAACCAGATCTTTTTTGTAAGCCAGACCTTTAAAGTCAGGGGACTCCTGTCCTCTGAGAGTAGCTGCAGGGTTAGGCAGTTTATACTTAGCTTTTTATTTTCATGTTTGACCACTCGTAGGTGGGAGAGCTCTGCATAGGCTTCTCTCAGCCTTCCCCTGTCCCATCATCCATCCTTGGCAGATCCAGCCAAGAATAGAGATGCTTCCAAGTCCACAGGGAAATACCGAGCGCTCACAGCACCATCCCCAGAGCCTCCAAAGTCTTGGCGTGGGGGGTCCAGCATGTGCTAAAGAGACTTCTCAAGCCAGCTGCAATGCTTTCATGCTTTAATACCTCTCCACCCAAGCCTCAAAACCACCACAAAAATGAAAAAATGTCAAAAATCATGAGAAACTGAGCAGAAATCAGAGCTGACCCTCCCCTCTCAGCTGCTCACCCATCCAGGCACGCACGCAAGTGGCCAATCTGCCGCAGCGCTGTGTCAGTGCACAATACGTTTGCTCCCCATTAACTGACTCATAAGCTGGAAATCCAGAAGCCATCACAAAAGCCTCAATGCATTTGCTGAGCTGATGGTCAGAACATTATATTCTAATAAACATGGGGCTAAGAGGGAGCCTCTAAATTCTGTTTGGAAATGGATGTTTTCGGTGGGAAAGGCGTGCCCTGGTCTTCCCTCCTTAGGGAAATGTCCCACCATGCACCCAAGCTCTCAAAATGCTTTCCAGGCCTGTTGATGACTCTTGCTTCCAGCATAGTGGAAAGAGAAGTGAGGAATGTCCATACCCTGGAAGTGCCTTGCTAGGAAGAGAGATTTGAGCTACCTCTGGGACAGAGAATAAAACATCTAACCAGACTTTTAACACCCCACCCAGCATCTCTGCATACGGCACACCAGCCACCATTCAACAAAATACTGGTCTGAGCATCCCAGAAAGCACTCCTGCAAACAGGACTGAGCCCAAGCCATTGTGCTAGGCAGAAGAAAAAGAAAAAAAGCCCAAAAATCCCCCCAAAAAACCCCTGCCCTTCCCTAGTCAACAGCCTTTCCAACTCAATTAAACAGCCTCTTAAGCCTGCGGATGTGACCTGAGCTGGCAAGTCTGGCAAGGCTCTGGCTGTCAGAAAAGAACACCACAAGGACTGACCTTTGTGCCACTGAGAAAACACAAAACTCAAAGCCCACCACACTTTTAGAGCTTTTGTCATCTTCCTGTCTGTTAGGACCGAGATACTGGTTGTTTGTATAAGCTTCTGGCACGGACCCAGCTCTCCGCAGTGTCAATACAGCCACAGAGCATCAGGCTGCTCAGAAGCTGTTCCTTCTGAGTGTGTTAATGTGGCTTTTCAGGCGGTGGGAGATGGAGAAAGCCAATCTTCAAGGAATCCTGTGTTAGTCTGTTTTATATAAAACGGTACCAAACAGCAGCCAAGTTTGTCTCCATTTCCAACACCAACTCAAACATTTACCGATCTCATTGGAAACCCATCGCCTGACGTCCTGACAAGGGGGGTTGTTGAAATTAGAGATGCTTGGGTCTTTTCTAAGGAGGTTTGCAGAGACAGATTCCCAAAGCTCACTTCGTGGTGGTCCTCTAGAGATTTGCCTGGCCATTCTCCCAAACACCACATGCCTGGAGGCTATCACCAAACTACATTAACATTTCCAAGGGAGATGGGTCTAAACCAGAGGATCGGATCCAAATGTCCTTAAAGTGGATATGAAATCCAATCCAAATAACTCAATTTAAGTTTCAGACTTGTCTATCTTTCCTCTTACAGGAAGAGAAGAAACTCCACCTTCTGACACCTCCAAAACTGGAAGTACTTTAACATCTAGGTCTGTCTGCTGCAGGCATCTAAGCCAGTATGTTAGAGATCTAACGTCTGAAGAAAATCAACCACGCTGCTAGAGATCTGGACTAGGACCCGGGAGGCTTGGAGTCAGTTCCATCCAGCTATCCAGGGTTAACCTCTCTCAATTTGCAAACACTGTATGCCCACACCAAGCTCAATTCTGGAACAGAGATATTCTTGTATCGCAAGCTGTCCAAGCCCAACAAACAGAGACCTATTCTTCAGAGGCAGCTGAGATGGGCCACAGACCAAGCTTCAATTTGGAAACCTGACAGCTTTTTGTCATGCAGGCATGCTCAGGTTTGGATCTGAAGTCAACAACTTTGGCTGATCCATAAATCCCACCCAAAACTCGCAAACACAAGAGGCTGACATTTGCGTAAGCTCTATGCAATCAAAGCATCAGACTCTTATCCAAAGCAAGCAATCTCCAAAGACTTCTCCATCAATCCTTTTTAATGCTTCATAATAAGCAAGCTTAGTAGTTTTGAAGCCATTAGGTTTGCAGTGAAGGAATATATCCCCTTAAGGCTGCCAAACGTTTCGGTACGCAGGACGGGAGTTGGAGTGAAGCGGCCAGGTTACACCTGGAGACATGAAACTCAATAGCAAGCTCTAACGCTCTTCCAGCGGCACTCACGTGTCTGCCTGAAGACTGTTTGATGGAGACTGTAGTTGAAGGCATCACCCTGACATTTTATCAAGCACCACCTACTCGGGACACTCTTCGGTTTAATCATTATAGGGTTTGTTGTCAGGTTTGGGCCAACCATGGCAGATTGTGGAAGCAAAGCTTCTCCTAGTTTGCTCCCAGCAGAGCAGTCCTGAGAGGTCAAAGAAAGGGAAACCAAAGTGCATTTACAGTGGCACGGTCTCATGTTTCTAACACATCTTTCACCTTGAACGATGATCAAGCCAAGCACTTCCCAAGCTACGCCTTGGAAGGTTTCACTGGACTCGTGCCCACGGCCGTCAGTCGCAGCTACACCGCACAAGGGTTGTGCAACAATTGGTACCGAAGGAACCAGGAGGCTGCTCTTGGAGCAGCAGTTGTTGTGCACCACACTTTAAGGCAAAGCAAGACGGTCCTTGACCCAGGAACTTTGCTAATTAAATAAAGAGATGACACAGGAGTCGTGGGACTCAAGGAAGCTATGGAACAGTACTGGGCAGCATGTTTGGCACTGCCCAAAACCTGGTTGCAGCCTGGCAATGAGAAAGAGGAAGATGAAGAGGCCTCAAAGGTGTTTGCAGAAGTTTTGTGCCAAGTTTGAGAGGCAGCAACAGCATGGGAAAACAAAGAAACAAACAAACAAAAAATGGCCAGAAGGGAACAAAGAAAATCTCCAAAGAAGCAGCTCTAAGGAGAGTTGGAGGAGGAACAAGAGACAGATGATGGTGACACAGACATTGATGAAGGACAAAGCTGCCACAACCAACAGTCCTGGAGGCCAGAGCCCCGATTCGGCACAGTCCATCACTGTCTGTAAGAGCCAGGTGAAGTCCAGGAAAAGGGATCAGTGGGGAGGAAACCCAAGCAGCAGCAGTGAGTGGCAGCTTCGGTGAGCCTGGAAGTGCAGAAAGGGGGAGAGACCACATGGAAACTCAGGAGGGGCTTAACGGCAGCGACCAAAGCATTTGCAATGAAACAGAATAACGTGCGTTCTGGGGAGAGAGCCAGGGGGCAGCGGGCAGACCAAAGGAAGGGGGAAGAAAGAGTTAGCGTTTTATGAGTTTTCCCTTGGAAAAAGCTCTTGCAGAAAGGGCAGCAGGGGCCAGCGAGGGAGAGGGAGAGTGTGGGGAGCCAGAGCAGCTCCTCTGCAGCGGGATTTCAGACCCCTGCCAGCAGCACCATGGAGGCTGCCTGCAAAAGCAACCTGCAAACGATGGGTGAAACACTCACCTCTCTGAAATCACCCTTCCTGGGAAGGAATCAGAGGCCCTTCGTGCTCCAGCCCTGAAGCATCGAGGTGGGCATTAAACAATGGATTTTCCTTCCTACCATGTGGAGTCAATATGGAAAAACAGGTGGAAAGTGGTTTACGGTTGCAAGTCAGGAGACTTCTCATCATGCCAGCTCTACAAATGACATCATTTCTCAGCAAATCTGCTGGAATTAATGCACAGAAATGCCCGGTTTAGTCATTAGAACATTTTGCAGAGTGTTCTAGTTTGGACACTATGCTTCCAGCAATGGACACCACCACACTTCTCACATGCCGCAGCCTGCAGCGGGATCCCTTCATAAAATAAGTTCTAGTAATGCAATAAATCCATGGTTCAAGGGGAACTTTTCAAGGTTCAAAAGCTCTGCCTTCAGTGAGAACCAACACCCACACCCCTCTTTGATGTTAAACTTTATCTATAAATCCCTGGCGAGGCGGGAGATTTCATCATATGGGACGAGCGAGCTTTAACCAGACAATAACTCCCCCAAAGTCCCCAAGACCGAGTCAGGCTCCATTTAATTTGAGATGGGCTCAACCACAGGCAAAGCCAATGAAGTCACTGGAGGCCTTGATACGCCAGAGCTGCGCCGTGGTGTTCCTCCCCAAATTCGGGACTTGGTTGTATTAAGACCGAAGCGGCAGCTCGTGGCTGCCTTGCCCTGGAAAGGCATTTCCCAACACCCATCCCAAAGTGGGGATGGAGAAAATGCAATAGGACATAGAAGTTAAAAAATCCAATGGGAAAAGTCTGGTCTGGTCTCTTCCCATTGTGTGGCAGGATGAATAGCACACTGGAACGGAGGGAGAGCAGCCGCTGCACACAGACTCAAACGTCTCCAGGGATGGGGCCTCCACCACCTCTCTGGGCACCGTGTGGCAGTGATCCACCACCCTCACAGTGAAGAATTTTTCCCAATACCAACCTAATTTTCCCCTTTTCTAGTTTAAAACCATCCTGTCACTCCACGCCCTCGGGAACAGCTCTCTCTCCGCACTCTTACATCCCCCAGCCTTCCCCACGGCTTTTCTTCCAGTAACTCCCCAGCCCGACCGATGCTCAGGCTCTGTAAGGATCACCATCCAAACCAGACACTTCTGACCATTCCAAACTCCAGAACCAGGCAGAATACACAAACCACCAAACACAGCTTCAACTTCCAAAAGCATCCCCCGTTCTTTTGCCCCCGTTTCCCTCCCTATAGTTTCCAAAGAAACAGAAACTTCTCTCTGATGTTTCCTCTCCTTCCCCTCCCTGGGGAAGACAAAAGAGAAGAGCCCATTGACTGCAGAATTGCCATGGGGCTTCCCATGGACCACGTTTTCCCCCCAACCCATCGCACTGCTCCCTGCCCCTCTGTGTTGCCTGTGCAGGGTCCCACACGTTCCTAGGGAACAAACACGTGTGCGACCAAGGAAGCCGCACGCAGCCCTGGCCAGGGTCATGTTGGTTCACAGACTTGGATGAAACAACCCAGCAGGCACCAATAACAACCTTTTTTAAATAGAGTAGCCCTGCTTTAAAGTACAAAGAACTCAAATAACTGCCTATAAATAATCCTCCTACTTTTACTGCAGAGAAAAACCTTTTAGAAGGTACAGAGCCCTTTGGTTATGTACGTAGAGAAGACATTAGATTTATCTCTCTCTTGCAGCTATTAATACAGCAAAACCAGCAGACGCATCCAGGATCCTCACAGTGCTTTAGAAACCCAGCAATATTTATGATCAGGCATCGGGTCTCTTCATATCTGAAGGGAGTACTGGAGGGAGAGACTGAAGAAGGCACTTTAAGAGGTTTACTTCCCTCCCGCTGGGAATTCAGTGTCTGAACCAGGAAACAAATTTTAAAAATGACACAATATTCCATAAAAGAAAAATATGGCACAAAATAGTTTGTGTGTACATAGAAATCATAGTTTTAATTAAAAGAAAAAACACAGAGGTCTTATCAGAGGGTTTGGCAAGAATTAAGTAATACACTCAGTGTTATACAACCAAAAACTACTGGAATATTTTTTTTCACTTCAGTTTTATGTACCCTGAGACACATTTCACAAGCAGGGAGTTATTGGAAGGGTCTTATTCTGGGTTTGCTCTAAAGAACGAAATGGCTAATTGGATTCACTGAGTGCATTTTAACCGTGGCCCTGCGGATCAGTCCCCTCGAGGTCACTGCCCTGAGACACTTGTGGGGGTGACCTGAAGAAATCCAGCTCACCCTCTGCAGAGCTTGGCTCCTTCTCCCGTTTTTGGCATTTGCCTAGCGCTTCAGCCAGTTTTGGTTTACATCCATTGCGATTCCAACTAAGTTCTCTTGGAAGCAAGCTCAATGACTCAAACGTAGCGTGGTCCAAGGCATCGACTTCTGCCTGGTTTTTGGTGGAAATCATATGACATTTTCCCTTCTTGGGCCTTTTGCACGGTTCCCACTGCCAAGCGTGAAATGACCTGAGCCCCTTCAAAGCACCAACTCGGGATGGGTCATGCTCCATTTAGACCCTAATTTGTTTTGTTTGGGTGAAATCCTTTTTCCAGCTAAAAGCAGCACATAGCCTGACCTCCCCTGAGAACTGACTGATGCTCTCAGAGGTCTCTCACTGAAAGCCACTGCTACTGACCAAGAGCATCGCATCAAGCAGGGACATGCATCCCTGCCCTGTCCCATCAATTAACATTCCCACTATTGCCTGGTGGAGTTCAAGCCCTTTGCAAACAACCCCTTGCAAAACCATCATACTTTTGTTGTCCCAGTTCACCCTGGCCATTCCAGTAGCCACCATCACCTCCAGCATCCCCGAAAGGGTGGGAGGCCACACATTGCCCATGGCTCTGCAAGGCAGCAATCCCACCTGCACCTTGAAAAACACAAAGAGGCCAACCAGTCCTCTGTACCCAGCACCAGTATATCTTGATTACACACCCCAATACTCCCAACCAGTGAGGCAAAGGGTATTCAAGCTAAGTCACCCCACAATTGCTTCATGCTGGGCTTTCCTTGCCCAGCTGTGCCCCTTGCAGCAAAGCTCAGCAGGGATCTGCTGTCTGATCCCACAGAATCACAGGACTCTCAGGATGACTCACGTCACACACACACCAGTCTGGGGCTTCTGGATTTTATTTTTACTTCAGCAAAATATTCAGCTTGCCCTGGAGCAAACCTATTAGTCACGCTCGCTTCTGGGAACGGTCAGAGTCCAAAAGGGATCAAGAGTTATATGTGGTTTCCCCTTTTTTGGGGTTTTTTTTTGGTTTTTTTTTTTTTTTATTATTTGGTTATTATTCATCAGGAGTGAAATTCCTTCCCCTGCAGAAGCCCTATCTATCACGTGTCTCCTACATGGAATATAGGTCACCTAATTTCACCCCTGAAGAAACAAACATTTGCTGAGGAAAAAATCCCTTTCAAATTCCTGAGAAACTTTCTGGAGCTGATGAAACGCTTGCTCCCCAGCCCCAAAACCCAACTCTCTGTCTCATTTTAGGGCAGAAATTACTGGTTAAAACACACAGCCTCCATCCTTTCAGAGGAGATATATCCAGAGAAAACAGAAACCATCCAAAACAGCAAGTCATATGAGCGCAGAGGTAGAATAAGACCCAGACAATGATTAAGGGCTTTAGTAGGACCCTCGGGACATTCCACATGGAGGAATTATTTGTTGTGTTTACTGCAATAGTGCTCTGTGATTCAAGGAGGATAAACCCATCTGCTACAACTTATAGCTATAGCTCAGCTATAACACGAATGTGGAAGCAAACACGTGCGGTCCTTGGGATGCTCTGTGGTATGCCATGACTAATTGCTCCAGGAGCAGACTGTGCACCACAGCATCTCCCTGAGCGAAGGGTCTCCAAGTTTCCTTCCAAACATGGAGAAGACCTGTCTCTCAGCTCTGCTCCTCCACACGCAGAACAGGCATTTAAGCGCTAGACGTAGCAAAAAGTAGATGCTTTTCTCATCTTTTCATAGAACAACATGTCCTAGGGGAGAGGGGTGGGGTGTTCTTATTAATAAAGCAAAGTTAAAAGAAAATAAATTCAACTCCAACCCGCTTCCAGCCATGGGTGCTTGTAGGGATCCTCCCTCAAAACCGCTCCATCCCACGTGCTACAATCATCTCTCTAAAGACCCTTCCCATTTCCTCCCCATCCAGGTGGGCAGTAAATCACTTGCCCTCGGAAGGTCAGCAGCTCTCCCCTAGAGCTGCTTGCCAGGAGAGGCTGGGACTGTGAACAGGATGGGATGTTTCATGCAAAAACACCGACACAGCTTTTTTTTTTTGTGGTGGAAGAATCGCTGTTTTAGAAAAAACACCCTTAAAAACACCGCTGTTTTGTACAAATTACTTTCACTGGGATGTAAAGAATGTGAGAAGTTTTCACAGTTTTAGTTGGACCGCAAGTACCTTTGCATTAGAAATATAAATAGCAACTTAATCCAAGCCAGACCTTTCCCCAAAGAGAGAGAATCCCTCAGACTTACTCCAACCCATCCAGATTTTATCTGACTTGCTGCTAATCCAGCTAACTTCTTCTGAGCTACTAGCAACAGCAAGGCACACACACACCAAAAAACCCAAAATAAAATAATAAATCACCGTGGGAATGCAACAGCTTGTTTTAAAACCTCTTAACTCAGAGTCCCTGCCTTCAGACACAACATCCAGTTAGGGAGATATACGGCATTTATCACTTCAAATGGCCCTTCTTGTCAGGGGTAGCAGGGAAACAGGGCTTGTGAAATTGGGAAAACATGGATAGGTCTCTTGGGGATTAAGCAGAGTCACATCTTTGCTGCATCTGCTTCCCAGCACCACACAAGCCCCGCTCCAAACAAGACACACTGGCGGCTCCCTGAGCTGGAAAGCTCAGCTGCATCGCTGACCCCACACCAGTCTGGTCCCTACCAGGTTGCTTCGGGTTTTAACCCCCATCCAAACTCCAAATTTCCCAGTTCCAACCAGTACCTCTGAGTAAAGCTCACAGCAGCGTTAGAGCACAAGGAGGCCAAGCGACTTGCAAGCCAATCGCTCCACAAAGTATATTTCTTACCCTATCTTATAGCCATTCCAGGCTACAAAATCAACTATTTCACCAGATTTACAGGTTTTATAGAGTTTTTTTCCCCTCCAAAAATGTTTTAAAGCCAGGATAGGTGCGATAATAGATCAGAGGACAAACCCAGCTCTTGTTTTCCCTAAGCCACAAGGAACCTTGAAGCTCATTACAGCAACACCGATGCCTCACGCGTGCTTCCCTCTGCTACAGACGTCTCTGAAGCATGGAGCCATGAGACACCAGGCAATATCAGGGCATGAAAAATGTAAGGATTAGTAAAAACAGCCACAAAACCCCCGAGGATTTTGAGTGGTCTAGCTTAGTGCAGAAAAGCTGACTAACGAGCAGGCAGTGAAGCAGGTGCAGAATCCCACAGATTTCAGTTCATGGGATGCAATCTGGGGCAGGAGATGTAGCTCAGTAGGGGACATGGGAAGAAACAAGGAAGCAAAATGCTGTAACAAAATCTGAGAGGAAAAGGAGCACGTGATTTAGCATTTTGATCTGTTCTAAAGCACTTCCAGAAATCTGCCTTTTGTTTTTCCCCATGCTGATCAATAACTCTGCATCTAATCACTTCGTTACAGCAGCAGATAGAAACATACTTCGAATTATTGATTTATTTATTTATTAAAAGCCTCAGCTAGACTTGCAAAGCATGCACACAATTGCCTCTCACAGCAAGGGCTATGAGCACAAGGGCCCTTTGATTCCACAACTCCCCCGAATACAAACAACCCCCCATCCTCCAGACAAGGCTCCAGCTGGAAACAGACAAACCACTAAGACCAAACAAACAAAGAAAACCCCAAAACAACAACAATAAACCTATCCAGAAGACTGCCAAACCCATCCAAACTCCCCCTCGCTGCCTGTTCCCTTCGGGAACAAGCTTGCAGATCCCTCCAGCTGATAGGAACAGGTCCAAGCCCCAGTGAGGTCTCACTCCCGGAGGAGGTAGGGGAGATGGGAGGAGTAGGTGTGATGGGGGAGCATGGGGCAAGGCAGAGGTGCAGCTCAGATCACCCCAGGGCAAACCCTGGGGTGCAGTATCCCAAGAGCACAGGGATCATTCCGACCTTCCTCCTCAGACTACGGTCCCAGCTGCAGGGGCTTCCAGCTGCCATGTGGGTGGCAGGGCTTGGTGGTCTGCAGCAAAGCTGTGGAAGACCCTCACCTTGAAGGTCAGTGGCTCCACGTTTCCTTACAGTTGCCTCCGGGTGATGGGATCCCATGGGATTCTCCTGCTTATCTTTCCCAGATTCCTCTCCAGGAACTCAGCAGCGACGCACCTTTGCTTTCAGCTGTAGATCCCAAGGCAGCATCTCCACTAAACTCACTATTTATTCCAGCATCCCTGTTCTTGGTTCCCTACTTATTCACCAAACAACATCTACGCAGCCGGCTGACGCAAGCGGTGGGTGATCCGGAAGCCAGCTCCAGCCCCTGGGATCGCTCCATCCTGCCCACTCATCCTTGCTGCAGAGAAATGGCCACGGCCACTGGCAAGAACAGGGACCTCCAGCTACATCTGCCGGAAGCTGCATCACTTCTGTGTGGTCCTCAGAGGGAGCCCAGCATTGCTGACAGCATCTCCACTCCCCCACTTCCCACCCCAGTCCAGCCTGCTCCAAGCACAGCGTAGAGCATCCTGAAGTTTAGCATCTATAAAACCTGTAGTGAGGTCGTTAACTGTCTCATCATATAAACGCTCCCTGGCAGTAAAGTGCTTCCCTGTTAAGTACATTCCCAGTGTCTGCAGAGGAAGAGAGATGTAGTCCACATCCCCTTCCACCGGTGGAAGGTTACACACCCAGTAGAGATGAGGTGAGAGAAGGAAAGGCAACCCAGGCTAGCCCAGCTTGCCACTCCTCTCCTCAGCTCTTCTTTCTAGTGCTGGGTGCTCAGTGCTGTTGTGACAGCGGGGTCATGCCATGCAGCTGCAATACCTTAATGCCAGCTCAGAAGATGGGTCAACAGACTCCAATGGGACCTCTGACATAATGCTTTACACCAGTCCTTTGTCACCACAACCTGAGTTATCTCCTCCTAAAAGCACTAACCAAATGCTTTATCCTCAGGGCAACAGGCTAACACCACCTGGAGAAGGAGGACCGTTTCTTGCCCAGGGAGGGGCCCGGGGAGCAGTCCCTCCCTGCTGAGGAGGATGGTGAGAAGACAAGCCTCAGTGTCCCTTTGCCACCAGCCTCATCCCCATAGCTTGGCACCCTTCCCAAAGTTCTCTGTGCATGCTCAGGTCCCTTCCCCACATCAGGATACCCAGAGGTGTACCCCTACCCTCTGCAGCTCCCCTATGCCTCTGATGCTTGCACCATGCAAACCACCTCCCATCAGGGTGAGGAGAGCCCCAGCTCCATGCCATCCTCCAACCACCACCCACATATCTGATCCCAAATGAGCTGAGCTCACGCCTCCTTGCAGCCCTGCACAGGTTGTGACACCCTCAGTGAAAGCACCCCTTGAAGAGACAAAGTGCTAATTCCCACTTAAACCTAAAAGAAGGAAAGGGGGGTATTTTCTCCCCCTTTAGTGTGCTCTGTGATCAGTAACCACAAGGCAAACCGTTACCATCTGCACAGACAGCCATCTCCCTGCAGGAAGGAGAGGGGGTGTGGAAAGTGCTCTCAGGAGAGGGCTCAGCTGTTGAGGATGTTCTGATGAAAGACAACTAAAGTCAGAGCTGCTTAAAAGAAGGTAGGTTGGTGTGTGTGTGTGTGTTCCTCTCTTTTTCTCCTCTCCTTACACAGAGCAGTGTTTGTTACTGGGGACAGGCCCTGCTTGCTCGCATGTCCCTCCTCCATATCCCACCAGCAAGAAGCCCTCACCTTCAACCCTCCCTCTCCCAAGAGTTATCACCTGTGGTATGGCAAGGGTGACCAGTGCGTGCAGGGCCACGGAGCAGGACCCATGACAGAGCCTGTGGGTCCCATTTTCCACCTTCTGTAAGAACCAGAAGAGGGGCTTTTTCCCTCCTGATGCAGCTTCCCTCTTGCTCCTCCCCAAGTACAAGGGGAAGGAAGGAAGGGGAGGGAAGGGCAAGGGAGGGGAGAGCAGGGCAAGGAAAAGGAGGGAAGGCTGAGGGAACATCAAAAGCTGCAAAGTGCTCAGCAGAACTTCTGTTTAATGTGTTTCCAGGGTGGTGGGTGCATGTTAAATTAAAGACATTAACACCACAGTGAATTTAATCCAAATCTAGACTACAACAGGGTCAGATGTTTGCTCTGGTGATGAGCTCAGAAGAACTTAAGTGCTCATTTACACCAGCTGGAAAATCAGCAGAATCATGGGATGCATCGGGTTGGGACCTTCAAAAGCCATCTAGTCCCACCCTGCAGTGAGCAGGGACACCTTCACTAGAGCAGGTCGCTCAGAGCTCCATCCACCCTGACCTTGATGTCTCCAGGGATGGGGCCTCCACCGCCTCTCTGGGCACCCTGGGCCAGTGTCCCACCACCCTCAGACTGAAGAACTTTTTCCTAATATCCAACCTACATCTCCCCTTCTCAAATTTAAAGCCATCACCCCTCATCCTATCGCTCTGTGCCCTTGGGAACAGCTCTTCCCCAAGAAAAGGGGAACCTCTGAGTTTCAAAGTGCTAAGAGAGATGTGCAGTACCAACAGTAAAGTCCTCTCACTTCAGATATGACCTCAAACACAGATTAAGACTGCAATTTGTCCAAGCACTGCTGTCAAAGGACGGACTTGGTTTGTGACTTGCCCCATAGACCACTACCACACATCCCTCTCAGAAGTGACAGTGATCATAAGATCCTCACTGCAGCCTGCCAGTCCCTGAAGGGAGCAGAGGAACAGGAGGGGAATCAGCTTGTTCAAGGGCAGAGCCTGGCAGGACAAGGGGGCTGGAGTGAAGCTGGAGGAGGGAAGGGGGAGAGGAGACCTTAGGGGGAAGTTCTTTGCAGAGAGAGTGGGGAGGGGCTGGCAGGGGCTGCCCAGAGAGGGGGTGGGTGCCCTGTCCCTGGGGGTGTTGAAGGCCAGGTTGGCTGGGGCCCTGGGCACCCTTGTGTAGCTCCAGGCCTGGAGGTTGGTGTCCCTGCCTGTGTCAGGGGGTTGGAGCTCTGTGCTCCTTGGGGTCCCTCCCAACCCAGACCAGTCTATGATTCTATGATGCTCTGCTGAAAAATGTAATGGGTAAACAAGAGCCCAGTCCTGGCAGGTTCATCTCCTTATGCTTGCTCCCATTATGACCAGACTCTGCACCAACAGCCCAGGACCACTATGGGACAGTTATAAACCTGCACATTACTTTCAGTTTCAAGCAAAGACAAATCCAGAGATGAAAGCCCAGGGGCTTTTTTTATTCCCCCACCTACATACCATTCATTCTCCACTAAAAGCACCACAACAGTTTCAAAAAAATACTGAATTATCCTTAAAAAAGGCAAGCATGCATTAAGGAGATGACTGGCACCTGTGAAAACATATTTTCCAACTCATTCTGGTGGAGGGAAAACCCTCATCCAAAGCAAATCTGAAAGCATCCCTAAAAGTGACACATGAGAATGATTTATGTTACACCCTGATTGACAGCCACATGCCCTATTATTGGGTACCTGGTCTATTTTTGCTGCTCTAACAAGGAATTTAGATGTTAGACAGAAATCCTTCCTAGGGAGTGGGGAGAGACTGCACAGCACAGGCTGCCCAGAGAAGATGGGGATGCCCCTGGATCCCTGGCAGGGTTCAAAGCCAGGTTGGATGGGGCTTTGGGCACCCTGGGGTGGTGGGGTTGTCCCTGCCCAGAGCATGGGTGGTGCGGGAAGACTCTGGGATGCTTCCCACCCAAACCAATCTGGAATAATATACATTTGTAATAGTATTTCTGTTCATTATACATTATGTTTTTTAATAATGGTCACACAGTTGAGAAGTTCAGATTTTTCTTGTGTGATTTCACTACAGAGGGAAGCAAGGAGCAGAGCAGGCTTCATCCACCATGGGATTAAACCAAACTGGAGCATGAAGGGCAGATTCATTTTTCCTCCCAGTTCTTCCTGCTGTACACTGAAGAACCCACCCCCAAAACCAATTCATAGGGAGCCTATCCATAACAGGGGGATGCACAGAGATTTCAAGTCATACTTAAGCACATGGCACGCTTTGGGTATCGTCAAGTCAGAGGTGATGAGACCATCACAGCCTTCAAAACTGGGCTCATACCCCATAAATCTCCTCTCCCAACACATCTGTCCAGATGTACTTCCTCTCTGCTCCGCAGATGCAACGTTTTGTTGGTCTCAGATTCACATTATGGACAAAACAATTAAAAAGGTGCTAAAATCTGACTGTGGCCACCTACTGCCAGAAGTAGAGGAAGACCACACTCGGTCCTGCAACCAAAACACCTAGATGGGCACTATCACAGCTTTTCTCAGCAGCATTTGCATCTGGGATTTTGGATAACTTGGATAATGGCATTTCCGTGCCCACAAATAGGTCTCTGAGATGCCATTGAACCAGGAGCAGTTTTATTGATAATATGTAGATGAAAGAGTTGTTTGTCCATGTGTTGCACTGTTCATAGGATGGCACAGGGTGGGAGGGACCCCAAGGAGCACAGAGCTCCAAGCCCCTGACACAGGCAGGGACACCAACCTCCAGGCATGGAGCTACACAAGGGTGCCCAGGGCCCCAGCCAACCTGGCCTTCAACACCCCCAGGGACGGGGCACCCACCCCCTCTCTGGGCAGCCCCTGCCAGCCCCTCACCACTCTCTCTGCAAAGAACTTCCCCCTAAGATCTCCTCTCACCCTTCCCTCCTTCAGCTTTAATCTACATCTATTCTGGGCTGTTTATTCCCTCAAAAAACTCAGGAACTCAGCACAAACATATTAGCTGGAAGAAGAGAGTAGCAACACACCTCCCTGCTTGGTTCTTTGCGAGGTAATTAGGATTATTATTTTATTATTATTGCACAAAGCTACACATTTTTATTTGGCCACAGCTTGCTAGGATGAGCAGACAGTTCAGAAAAATAAGAGTGGCCCACGCCCTGAAAAATCTTTTATCGCCAGCATTTCAACTGAAGACAGACATTTTTCTGAGGTTAGAAAACCCATTTCACTTCTGAGCTTGTAAACTTCTACCCCTCTCTGGGAATCCAGGAAATTAGAAAATACTCTAAAGAAAGAGGGTTTTCTGGGGAGCATTAATCCAGTCTTGAAACACAAGGAGGCTCCTCGTGCTGCAGAGATTTGGGATGCACACGTTCTCCTGGCTTGGGATATTCCTCACAGAGAGAGTGGTGAGGGGCTGGCAGGGGCTGCCCAGAGAGGGGGTGGGTGCCCCGTCCCTGGGGGTGTTGAAGGCCAGGTTGGCTGGGGCCCTGGGCACCCTTGTGTAGCTCCAGGCCTGGAGGTTGGTGTCCCTGCCTGTGTCAGGGGGTTGGAGCTCTGTGCTCCTCGGGGTCCCTCCCAACCCAGACCATCCTATGATTCTATGCCAACTCCAGCCCAAGTCATGCCCAGCCTCTTGCTCCCTATGGGGCTTGTGAGGTTTGGGAAACCACCCTAGCACTCTGCTCTGGGTCTACACAAAACCACATCCACACAGCACCAAGGGGGTCCCACTGCAAGAAGCAAGAGCCACCCTCCAAAAGCACTTGGTTCACTCACACAGTACAGACAGCACCACGCAGGGAAACCTGGCGAGATTTGAGCTCTATGAGGACGTGGAAGGAAACCTCAGTGAAACACCAGAGGCCCATGTCAAGAGCTCCAGTTCCTGCCCAACTCATGTCTGAGGGGTTTGCATGGATCTGCTCAGTAGCTTTGTGTTTCCCAAAGGACTCACAAGCACAGTCGCTACCAGGGAAGGTTCAGTGGTGTAGAGCTTTACATGAAAGTCTTGGGAAAAGACAGAGCCCTGCCTGTGTGAAGGATTAAGTGAAGGCACAGGGAAGCACAGCATGGTTCACCACCAGTACCCTTTCCTACCTTGGAATAACAGCTCATGTGTCCTCTGGGCTGAAACCACCGTGACCACGAGTCTTCTAAATTTGAATTATTGTATGAAAAGGTCCTGTTACAAGCCAGGGAGGTCTATCAGGGGGGTTGTAGTACCAGACATTTTATAGCCTTGCCGTTGCTCAGGCTTCAGTGTACAAAAGAGATCCCAGGAAAGTCTGCAAGAACAAGATATCCTTCCATAGCCTATAAATACTATCAAACCAAGCCCTGAGGTGCTTACGCTGGCAAGTTCTTTTTCTGTGTAAAGAAACTGGATCCCTCTGGCCATGACCGAATCCACTCTTGGTGGGGAAACTTGCTAAATAAGACAAAACACGAGCCTGCTTCCAAACTTACTCAGCTCAAGCTGAAGCTTGAATTATTAGCTCATTAGTGATGGGGAGATAAAGTATTTATTTTTAAAAAAATAAAAAACCAACCCCAAACCCTACGGGTGACAGCATCCAGATCAGGGACCAGCTGAAGAGGAGACTGAAGAAGTGAATGTTCAGTAACAGGGAGAAGAAGTTTTCCTAGACCGTGTGTATCAGGCTTCCTAACCTTTTACTACAAGGTTTTATGGGCTCTTTTTGTACACAGAACCTGAAAATTTCAAACCAGAGAAGATTTCCACTGAAAAGCTGTGGGTTTGGGTTTGATTTTTTTTCCCCCTTGTGGAAACATGTCAATATTAGTAAGAAGTTCACTGGATAAATCTGACAGCAGCTCTAAGTTGTTTTGTTGCCCTTCACATAGCTATTAACTTCCTACCTCAAGAGCCATCAATTAAGATTTAAATTTCTGACATTATCCAAGTTTAAAATTGCCCCCTTTCCAGTAATATCCTTCATAGATGCCACTCCACGTGGGGAAACTTAAGTGCATTGTTATTCACCCCAGATGGGACTTATTTTTTTCCCCCTCCATAAAATATAGGAACTTTCCAAGGCCAAAAGTTTTGGTTTTCAGCTATTTTTTGCAGTCATCATCCCAATGATGAGCCAACACTACAGAATAACTGGCTCTCAAGAACCAAAGACTCACCTAGGATCTTCTTTACAAGGATTTATTCTTTTTGTTTTAATGCTTAGAGGACGCATTCAACTTTATTAAAACTGATAAATATGATTTGGAAAAGGTCCTGTTTCTAATCAAAGATAGAGAGGAAAAAGGATGTAATTTGGAAAGGATGCAGCTGAACTGAAGGAAGGGGGGAAAGCTGAAGAAGAACAAGTGACAGCAACCTACTTCTTTTTTCACCTTCCAATCTGTTTTCACACTTAACTCGTTCTGAAAAAGGGGGAAGGATTCTGTGCAACCCAAAAAGAAAAAAGTAAGGGGAAAAATAGATGGAAAAAAAGAGAAAGAAAAAAGGAAAGGTTTACTTCTGTAAAGTCAGATTAAATTTCCTCAGTGGGAAGGCAGGGTGGGATGATGTCATCCCACCTCCTGCTTTCCATCAATTAGACACATTGAATGTGTATCACTAGTTACAGGGGGAAAGCCAGAGTGGCCATGTATCACAGATAGGTTAAAGAAAGGAAATAAGCTAATTTCCTATTCAAATGAAAAGAATTATGATGATCTTTTTGCATTCAGGTACCATTTCGCTCGTCCTCACAACCCCCAGGAAGCAGTGATGAATCATCCAATCATCATTTTCCAGGCAAGGAACCTGAGCCAAAACAGAGAACTCAAACCCAAAGTCAAACTCTTAATCGATCCTCAAGGCTTCCCCACAGCCCATCCCACAGAATGTCTTCTTCTAGAGCTGGATCCAGGCTCGAGTATCAGAGACTCACAAAAACTTGAAGGTTGGAAAAGACCTCCATGATCATCTAGTCCAACCATCCCCCTACCACCCATATTACTCACTAAACCACATCCCTGAGTACCTCATCCAACCTTTCCTTAAACACCCTGAGGGATGGTGACTCCACCACCTCCCTGGGCAACCCATTTCTGTTTTGATCTGAAAGATAACTTCCTTAAGGAAACGTCTGTCTTCCTTTCTTCAGCCTCCTCCCAGCTGGTCTGGATGGTTTGAGAGGCTGAAAGAGGGTGCTGAAGCCTTTGAAGGCATCTACTGTGCAGCATTTGTTGCTAGTGTTTCATTTCCCAGAGCCTTTGGTAGAAGCATCCTCAAATCACTGTGAGGAAACAAGTACTGGAGGATTAAAATGACTTACCCTACAGCAAGCATCAACACAGGGCAAGGCTCAAGGTAGAACCCCTCTTGCAAGGTGACTCACCATAGAAAGAATTTGGTGTTTCTCCAGGCTCTGCTAATGGTATATGGAGCAAACAGCCCGTTCAAACCCAACCCACATCAATGGGGCCCAAAGAGGCTATATTTTGAGGAGTTACAAGAAATGAGCAGGAGAGCCTTTGGGCAGCATGTTTGGCAGATGCCCATCCCAGGAAAGGGCCACCAACGCTGGCATCCCTCCTCAGCCGTTTTTGGCTGCCTTGATGAAGGATCTCACTAGCTGCAAGACCACCCGAGAGAACAGGAGCTATTTCAGTAACCATGATGCTCACACCACGGGCATTTTTGGGGACACCTGCGCTCAGGAGAAAGGGGCCACTCAAGCATTTGCCACCAGGCACCTCTCCCTGTGGCGTGTTCCAGACCACAAGCGGTCCCAGCCCCGGCTGCTCCCACGTTGCCGAGCACATCTGGGAGCCCAGCAAAGGAACAACCCAACAGAAAACAGCTGGATCAGGAAATCAAGGGGGAGGGGACAGGGATCAAAAATGCCACACCGAATCGCTCGGGCAGGCTGGATTCACAGAACACAAATAAAAACTGAAATCACTTTGTTTGCTGCACATTCCGAGACAAAACACATCTTAACCTTATCTGGAAGGATTGTGACAAACCCAAAGCCAGAGGCTGTGCCTTCCCAAGCAAACACAGGGTAGACCAAGAAAACAGAACCAGAGACAGTTCATCTCAGTCTTGGCTTTTCACAATTAAATCCGCGTGTGTGTGTGTGCTTGCACAGAGGAGCTCGCTGAAATTTAAGCAAATAGCAGCAAACCTCAAAGAACAGGAGAAATCTCACTGCATCCCCAAAGTATGCAGCAGAGGAGATGTTGCAAAGATGCCAACTGGCAGGAAATGAGGAGGGAACACAGTATTCCTAAGAAACCTCCTCATTTTTCCCATTGATGAGCCGAGCCAATTCAAAGGAGCAAGGGGAGGGGAGGGGGAGCTCAAACCTTTCCCCTGAATCAGGGTAAGAGAAAGAAAACACTATAATTTCAAAATGAGCAGACCACACAGTAAAAGGGAAATAAAAATAGTAACAGAGAAAGTAAGCTGCTTTGCCCTCAGTCCTTCCTTATTTGACTGTTTGCTTGGGACTAACCATACAAGATGGAACCATATGAGATAGAACCATGGGAGATGCACCAAATGTGAAGCCTGTATCAGTTTGCACCCACAGCCCATCCCTAAGGGTTGTGGTCCTCAGCACCAGTTCAGCTCACGTGAAGCCTCTGCACGCAGCCTGGGGACCTGACAGCTGCCAAGGCCAAAGTAAAGCAAGAGTCATAGAGGACAGGACATGTGGGGATGGCAAGGATAAGCAGGCTGCCATGGAAGCTCACCTCTTAACAAAACCCTTGAAGAGAAAAGGAAATCACAACTGGGTGGCCATGCTGCTCGCTGCAGAAAAGTGAGAGCAGCCACTATGGTGTATATCAGAAGTCTATAAAACTTTGGGAAAGCCAACTACATTGTCCTCCACAGAAAATAAAAAGGTTCAGGGTAAGCCATGGTCCTGCTAGGGACGAAGCCCAGGCTGGCCAGCAACTGAGCCTGCTGTCCTCAGCACGTCTTCTGCCCTTGCAGGATGGAGTGGAAAACCATGTATTTAGGTATTGCTTGCAAATATTAGAGGCAGGACCGAGGTGCCATCAGCTGGAGATGCAGTACCAGCAGATACTGCAATACCCCCAGATAGGGACTGAAGTCCCAGCAAGAGGTCAGTCTCCCAGAAGGTCCTAGGGAAGGGAGTAAGAGGATAAATGCCCTATCCTCAGCTGAAATCTTTGAGAGGACTCTTCTGGAGGACACAATCAGCTGCTGGGTCACCAGAGAGAAAGGACAGGCAGGTTTCTTCCAAACACACCGAGGATCAGCCACTCCAACAAACCAGCAAAACTCCCGCTCCTAAGGACAGCTGTGCTGGGCACAATAGGTGGAGACAGCTGAAGCCAAAAACCAAGGCTGTCCCCTCAGAAACTGAGAGGCTGGTTTGGATCACAAACAGCTTTGAGACTCAGTGGCTTTGTCAGCATTCCTGTCACCCGCTGGAGGGGTCCCGCAAGCTTATGGTGGCATTAGACACTGGAAAAGGCCACTGATGCAGCAAAGCAGCGCTGGTGGAGGGCAGAGACCTACTGGAAAGCATCAGCCTTCCTCACAGGGCACTGTGGAGAGCTCAGCCAGGGAATGACTTCTGCAGAACCCGTTTTGCACGTGGATGTTGCCCAAAACCTATGCTGTGGCCAAGCAGCTCCAAACTACTTACACAGGGTGGCAGCTGGTCCGTGCCACTGCTCTGAGGCTGGAAAATAGCCTCAGGTCTGGGCAAAATAGCTTCACTAAAGCAAGCTGCTGGAGGGTCTTCTTTCTCAAGGGAGCTTGGTCCCCACCCCAGGCAATACAGCCTTGCACACCAGGCCAGGCTGTAGCTGAGGAAGCTGCCATGGACAACAGGGGTTTCACCTCCTGCCATGTGTTACTGTCTCCCTGGCTGAGCCCCCATCACAGATCCACAGTCCCTGCTCACCAGCTGCAGGGCCAACTCAGTGAGAGCAGCTCCATCCTCATCAGAGGTGCTTGCAGCTAATTTACACTCCCAGCTCGGGGAGCAGTGACCTGCCACCATGCACGCAGGGACACTGGCACCTTAAACACCCACCGCTGCAGCGAGCATCCTTCTGCACCCTGCCTAAACACTCGCCTTGGTAATTTCTCCTCCTGAATGCCTTGCATGTTTCCTTCCTGCCAAAAAAGATCAGTTAAACTATTTCAGAGCTGTAAAAACCTTAAATAAATAAATAAAAGTCCAGGCTACAAGCTACTTATGAGGTATTTCCCTTGCAGCAGCCCCTGTGTCCCGCAGCCTGTACGCTGAGCCCCAGCACTACCAGAGATGCTCCTTGCACAGCTCGTGCTACCGTTTGCTCTAGGGCTGCTAGTACTGATTTAGGGGGACACACACACAGCTAGCTCCAGAGACAGCACTAGCTCCAGCAATTGGGCTGGGGAATTCTGGGGGGAACATCTACTCCCTCAGCCCCCAGGGTCAATTCAACTCCGCAGTATGGGTACAGCTTTTACTCTATGTAGAGGTGACTCTCTAATTTCTAGCAGCTCTGCCAGATGTTGCTTTCAAGAAGGCACCCATTCCAACTTGCCTGCCTGCCCAGTGATGCACCAGCTCCCAAAGAAGCCCCATGTCTGGCTGCTTTCTCTGTTTGCTCAGCCGTCTCAAGCCTCAGGGCGACCCAAGCAGCGCTGCCCAGAGAGCCACCGCAGCTGCCAGCGGGAGAGGGCACAAGCCAAAGCAGCCACATCAGCACAAAGCACCAGCCAGGATCAGCACCACATTTTCCCTGTCCAAGCTGGCAGCACTCAAAAAACCCAGCCATGGCTCCTCCATCAAGGAGCTAAGTCCATTTTTGGGGGCTGCTTACGCTTCTGCAGAGCCCCCCAAGCTCTCTGCAGCTGGTGGTTTTGTCTGTCTGCAGCATCCTTTTCAGACGTGTCTGCTGCTATAGGCAAACTGCAGCGGTTGAAAGCATCATGGGAGGTGTGGTGTGGTTTGGGAGGGGAGAAGAGCTCAAAGAATCCTTTCTGCAGAAACACAGGAGACTCTTACAAACAAACATTATAACAGATAGATTCCCCTTTGCTGCTGACTTGATGTTCATAACTTCCCCTGACCTCTGTGTACATAAGTGGTCTGAAAATTTCCCCAAGCCATTTATTTACAGCTGCAAACCACCACTTTATCTCACTTAGAGCCTCAGAGCACTGCCAGTGGTGCTGTTTTGCCATTCCCTAAGACCAAAACAGTTGCTGGGTGTCGGGAAGATCCAAGATCGCAAACTACAGACACCAGACAGGGCTGAGTTAAGCCCAGAATAAGGATGTCATCCTTTCTGCAGCTGCAGAAGTTGCAGGACACCAGAGCTATGGAAGCGCTGGAGCCTGGAGAAACGTGGTGTTGGATACCCTGAGCCATGCAGTGCTTTCTCCAGTGGTTCTGCCATCCCTTCTCACGCCAGCCAGCGCTCTCCTTTACCTCACTTGCACTCTCCCCTGCTCACACTCTGTTTCTTGTTCTGTGTAGGCACCACACTCAGCATGACAGATCCCAGCCAGGGCCTCCAGGCACTTCCGTGATAGTGCTAAATAATGCTTTTAATAACACAGAGATCATCCAAAGAGCCTCCACGGGAAGCTGTAGAGCTCCACATCCTAAGCAGTTTCCCCTCCACTATCTCACTCATCCAGAGCTGGAGATCCCTGAAAGCATCTTACTGGGGTTCACAGAGATGAAAAGACTAAGTGCCCAAGGCTCACATGGAAAGCCCTTCCTGGTTGAAAACCTTCTTAGCTCAGAAGGGATTATTCAGTGGAAAGTCAAGAGAAAGCTGGACAAGCCTGTACCAGGAGCAGACCACAACCTGACCCGCCCCCAGACCCCCTGCTTGCTACCTCCATCGCTTCTCTCCCTGCATGAGTCCCCCTTCCAAACACTCAGGCACATGAAGCAGACTTTCTAATCACCTCTGAACTACACAAATTCACATCTCCTCCCACTCACCTCTGTGATGTTGTGGATACAGCAATTTGGATACACCTTAAGTCCTTCCTGACCAGTTAGGTGCAGCCTAATTTCTCTCTCCTCACTTTTTTAAGCTATTCCAGATTGGGCCAGCTATCGTGCTTGCTCTGACCACAGCGGGTTGTGGGCTTGCATGGCAAGGTTCTGGTGGAGGGGAGATGCTGCAGTGGTGGCCTACAGCATACTGGCAATGGTGTGTCCAGGAGGACCAGGGCACTGACTGTCCCCTGTCCCAGGCACTGGTGAGGCTGCACCTCGAGTGCTGGGTTCAGGTTTGAGCTCCTGCTGTGATAAGGATGAGGTGCTAGAGTGGGTCCAGAGAAGGGCAACGAGGCCAGTGAGGAGACTGGAAGACAAGTGTTTGGAGAAACATCATAGGGAACTGGGGTGATTTAGTGTGGAGGAAGCTGAACGGAGACCTGCTCACTCTCTACAGCTACCTGAAGGGAGGGTGCAGGGACATGGGGGCTGACCTCCCTAGTGACAGGTGATAGGACAAGAGGAAATGGCCTCAAGTTGCATCAGAGGAGGTTTAGATTGGATATTAGGAAACATTTCTTCAGAAAAAGGCTGCCCAGGGTAGTAGTGAAGTCACCATCCCTGGAGGGATGTAAAAGATGGGTAGATGTGGTGCTGAGGGACATGGTCAGTGGTGGTAGTTGCAGGTTAGGTTGATGGTTGGACTTACCCCTTCCAACTAAGACAATTCCATGAGTCTAAGCTTGGGCTACCTTCCTAACAGGAGCTGCCAGAGGAGCACAAACCCTGGGTATTACAGGATAACAGCACACATACAGACACACCCAACCACACACGTGTATTTGCACTGCACAACCACCTAATGTATGTCATCCTCATGTACAGGAGAGCCCAGCTGTCCAACTGGTGCTTACTGAATAAGCATGTGTACTTCCCAGTGAAAAATTCACCCTTGGAAATTCCTCACTGCAGGACACAGAGACCTTTCTTTGACATGAAATATTCTGTGAGCGTGATGCTTGGCGCTCCCGTGGACAGGATGTGGCAAGTACATCTTCCCCCTCTCCTCCTCTGAGGATCTGGCTGCCTGTTCTGGCTTCCACTGCAACACCTTCATTACCCAAATGTCCTTTCCCAGACAGCAGCACTTCCTTACGTCACAGCTCAGACCACGGGGTGTTAATGTGATGGAAGAGCTTGCAAAGGTCAAGGAGATTATTAGATGCTCTCAGAATGTCTGGATTCCTTCAGGATTGCCCTTGCTTTCTCTATATATAGTAAAAAAGGGGGAGGATGAAGAAAGGGGGTGGGGGGGGAACCCACCCCAGCCTGCTGAATCCCCCCAGTATAAACAGGAGCGATCAGGTGGTCATGAGACATGGAGCTGCCGTAAGGAAGTTTCTCCACCGTGGTTTGAGGTTGTGACTTTCAACATTATTTTCCTCAAATCTTCCTTTTCTTTTCTTAAAAATAATCGGTTTGCTCAGATTCTTGTGGTGAAAAGCTTCCAGTAAGTTCCAGCATGGAATCTAGGCAGAGGGACAGATTATCTGCTTGCAGTAGGACACCTCACTTAGAGCAGCCTAATAACATAAAAATGATATATTTTAAGTCCTGCTCCCTCAATAATACCTTTTAATGTACTCAACTTATTTTAACATTATAAATAAAAGTGCTGGCACACACTGAGGTTTCTTTTGGAAGGGGGAGCAGCGTGCTCTCCAGCTCCTTAGGTTTGGTTGCCAACCTCAGAGCTGGAACTCCAAGTTACTTTAATAAGCAAAATATTCCATTTTCCATGTATTGTTGCTCTTCAGAATGGATCCAGTACTTGGGAGTGACGATGAAAAGCTGCAGATTTCTTCAGAGCAAAAGGCAAACCTCATCAAAACCGTATTACAGACCATCACAATGGGGCTCTGACTGTCGCCTGGACAGCCAGCTTCATATTTCTCCAGGAGAAGAGGACCGGCTCTGACTTGCTGTGCTGGTGTCTTATCTCCATCAGCTCCCAGGTCCCTCCTGCTGCTGAAGGTTTGGTCACTCTTACCACGCTAAGTCTCTACATGATGGGAGCCAAAAAGATTATTTCAAGCCCACATCCCTCTGGTGCTTCCAGTCCCAAAAGTCTGGAAAACTGCAAACCCAGACCCAAAACTTGGTACTTTGAGATCATCTTTTAATGTGGGAGGTTGGAAATAGCCCTGAAAAGATATTATCAGTGATGTTTTCCATAGCTTCATGAAAAAAACCCACCCTTTCTCTACTTTTTTGTTTTCAATAATTCCAGTGTAAATTGGAAGCTCCAGGGGATTTTTTCACATGTACTAATGCACAGCCTACATCCCCTTGGATGCAGGTCTGTTACTGTAGGGACAGCTCATGTGTCGCTGACAGCACCAAGCACCTCATTCTCCAGGAAAGAGGAGCTGAAAAGCCTTTTGCTGGAAGAGAAGAGAAAAGAAACTTTGAGACTTTGAGCTGATCGGAGGGGAACGAGGCAGAATCACCAGCACCCCTTATCCACAGATGGTTGAGAACACAAATACCTACGTACAACATGGCCCCAGAGGTAGCAGAAACTCCCTACTGCCTTCAGGCCTTCTGGAGGCAGGTTGGCTTCCTGGATACACGGTTTTGTTGCTTCCAATGACTTCATCACGAAGAAGGGTGGCCACTGGGCTTGGGGGGATTGCTGGCAGCCACGCAGAGCCGCTCTCCAATATTCCCTGGCTCAATCACCTCCCTGAGCACCATTATCTCCTGTCATGCACAGAGCTCATCTTGCCTCTCCATGTAGATTCCCCAGGCACCGGCTTCCATACGATGGGTTTTTCTTTTGCCAGAAAAACACTGAACAACATTGACCTCCACGTTCTGGCATCACCGCTTCTCATGGAACACGCGTCTGCTTTCACATCCAACTAGGATAACTGAGGTTGTTTTTGTTGTAATTCTGATACAGCTGCATGACTGAAGAGTCATAGATAGAGCTGTTATGGAGTAATTGACCTGGTCCGCTGCTCCCCAGAACGATGATCGCAAGCAGACCAGCTGAAGAGTGGGTGTGGAACTGGCAGAGCTAAACCAAGGGGTCCCCACCCCATCAACTTCTCCTTCCCCCAAGGGTCTCACATTAATAAGGAAGGGTGTGTCGGCATTACACCAAGAAACCAGAGCGGGGTTTCAGTTGCATAAAGCGGGTGAGATGCTGTCATCCTTCCAAGGGCTTGGGGTCCGATCCCAACGAGGGCAATGGAAAGATGCCCTGGGATGAAGCTCTTCCAGTATTGCACAGCAACACCGTTTCAAACAAGCCCATTCAGGTACCGTCCACCCTACACCACACCTCACCACCACCACACTCTTCCTTTCTCCAACTAGGTCCAGCACCCAAAGGGGTTCTACAGCACACAGGCGCTGGATGCTGAGAGCATACCCACCACTGAGGGAGTTGAGTTCACAGTCAGCATTCCTTGGTGTAACCATAATGCAAAAGCTACTCATAATATGTAGTGTCCACCCCTGGAGCTAAAACCAGGGACTTTTGGAACTGACTCAGCACAGCCGTCTGAATGGGTGCAGCTGCAAACCCTTGTAAGCTTCCCATCAGCGCTGGTGACAGCCAGCTGTGGGCTGCTCTGCTGAAGCTGGAGCCAAACAGAAGTCCAGGACTGCAGAGAAGGTAAGGTCCATGTTGGAAGCGGTTCAGATTTTGAACTGTGGTCTTAGATCAGGAAAAAACAAGCTGAAACTCTTGAGTTTTCAGGGGGAAAAAAGCAGCAAAGTCCAGGAGTGTGGGAATAATTCAATAAAACAGCTCATTTCAGGTTAACCAAAAGGCTCCATTTTGCTTTACACCCCATGTCTGTGCATAAGGTTTGGGTAAATTCCTTTAATTAAGGCTAAAAATCAAGTTAGCATACCATTAGAACATCCCACATTGCAACACACAAACATCATATTCTGAAAATATCTCCAACCAAGAAATCTCTCCTCATTTTTAGGCCCTTCCTCCCCCACAGCTACACACAGAAAGCAGCAGGTTCAGCTTCCCACTTTGCACCAAGGGCGAGTTACAGCCTCTCCATCTCAGCCAGCCCTCCCCGCTAACGAACACATCCTGATCCTATCAATCCTTGCAAAGCTTCTGGAAGGGTTTTTGTTTATAAAGGCAAGACCTACAGCAGGACACTCAAAATATTTCATATCGTGCTATGCTACACTACCTTCTTGACTGGCATGTTTGGAAACACTTGGAAAGAGATATGAACAGGATCAGAGCTCCCAAGCTGCCTCCTGTTGTTGGGAACTCACATGCAAAGCCCAGTAGTGATAAGGAAAGGAAGGCAGGATGATGAAGGGAAGGTATTCTCATGAAAGGGATCGGCACTGTCCAGAAATAAGACAACTTCCCTGTGGGAGCTGCACCCCGTTCCATAGGTGCATCCGAATTTAACACTTCATTGAAAGCTCTTTGCAGAAGCACTGAGCTCTATGGCAGAATATTAACATCAGTGGCCAACCTCAAGTGTCCTGGAAAAAGCTCCCAGCACCAGAATTTCTCCCCAGCGCTGCTCTTCACAGAATCACATGGTTGGAAAAGACCTTTGAGATCATCGAGTCCAAATGCTCATTCATCCCCACATATACTCTGATCATGCAAGTGCCTTCACCAACAAGAAGGGGAAGAGGAGAATGTTGGCAACTGCATTTCATCAACCTAATTCTACAGCTGGTGCCACCATCTACCCCTCTGCAGGACTTTTCCTTTGTCTATGTTAAACATCCAGCTCACATCTTTCCATAACACAAACTTCCACCAGACCCATGGGCAACCCAGTAAGAGCAACCACCTGCCTAGAGACTTCCATAGCATGATCCAACAAGCTTTCTACACCCTAAAGACAGACAATGCAGGAATCAGACCATCCTATCAGTCCCTGCTCAGACAAGCTTCAGCAATAAGCTGATGATTTCCACAAGTGACAGTGCCAATGTCGTTGGGAGGAAAGCCCAGAATAAATGGCTTTCTAAAAATTAAGCTGCATGGGCACACCACCAGCTGTTGGACTGCACATCTTCTGTTATTCGTCCCTCAGCTGCCACACAGTCTGTATAACCACCAGTAACATACTAGTATACACACACACACTGTGCTTTTCAAAAATAACTGCCTTTGGGAAAACATCTGCAGCTAAAGTCTTCTATCACACCATGCTCAGCAAAACAGATGGAGGGACCTCCAGGATAAGGAAGAGGTCTCCATGCGTAACCCACAGCAGTATCTAAATCAGCAGCCCATTTGCTCTTAGTGATCTCCTATAACTTTATCGCATTAGAAACCTAAAAACACAAATTCATGCCTACCTTGGGCTGAAATCAAGATCTGGAGTTGCCCATCTCTCCTCATTGACTACACAGGGTCTAGAGCCAAATGGGATGGAAGAAAGGTTTTGTTCTCCTGGATGGGGAACAGCCACCCAGAGTCTGCACACACTAAGCTCTGCCCTACACAGTTTTTTGCACAAATACCTCTCTGAAGCAGGCTGATAAGCACATTCCCCTTAACCAGGGGGCTGAGGAAAGGGCGAGGGCAGACTTGGGACTTCAGATCTTCAGGAAACGAATGGCAAGAAGAAAGGACTTTACAACCAAGGATTTTACTCTGCCCTGGTCAGACCCCACCTGGAACAGCGTGTCCAGTTCTGGGCCCCTCAGCTCAAGCAGGACACAGAACTCCTGGGAAGAGCCCAGCGCAGGGACACCCAGGTGATGGAGGGAGTGGAACCCCTTCCTTGTGAGGAGAGGCTGAGGGAGCTGGGCCTCCTTAGCTTGGAGGAGACTGAGGGGTGACCCCATTAATGTCTGTAAATACCTAAAGGGTGAGAGTCAGGAGGCTGGAGCCAGGCTCTGCTCAGGGGTGGCAGCGACAGGACAAGGGGCAGCGGGTGCAGCTGGAGCAGAGGCAGCTCCATGGGAAGGTCAGGAGGAACTGTCTCCCTGTGAGGGTGCTGGAGCCCTGGGACAGGCTGCCCAGAGAGGTTGGGGAGTCTCCTGCTCTGGAGACATTCAAACCCACCTGGATGTGTCCCTGTGGGATTTAGTCTGGGTGATGCTGCTCTGGCGGGGGGTGGGACTGGATGAGCTTTTGAGGTCCCTTCCAGCAACCTCTTGGCTGTGAACCAAGCAGCTCTTCCTCAGCCCTTCATTGCCACCAAGGCAGTGAAGGCACCTGACACAAGGCAAAGGTACCAGGACTAGATCAGAGCAAACTGGAGGTTGCCTTAGCACTGAACTGTGTATCAGCTAATTAGCTCTGCTAATTAGTACAGCTGATACAGCCAAACTACTGCTGGCACTCAGCATGATCTCTGATCTACCTTTTATCCCTGTGGGCATCTCTCAGGTGAGTGCAGAGAGGAGATAACATGGGAAAATTAAGAGAGACATCTACAGCTCCTGTCTCTATTTTCTCCTCTTCAAAAACCCCCAAAGAATTTCATTTCCAGATCAGGCTTAGAGGACAAAACCTTCTTCAACTTCAGGCTCACAAAACAACTTCAATCCTTAAGTCAGCTACTGAGTTTTAGGCAACATAACTCAGCTTTCCATAAAACAAAACTTCTGTGGAAAGATCCCTGAGTATTAAATCAACAGAGATACAGGAAAGACTTCTTAACACAAGTATTTTGTCTTACTGGGAATCTTGGAGCCTTACTGGGAATCTTGGAGCCCAAGAACCTCAAACTGAAGTTGCAGTTGAGCTAAGTAACTCAAGAGTAATGTAGAGCCTTCCTTGTTTGGCACATTTGCTTTGAAAAGGTAATGGTGAGTGTCAATAACTGGCCATAGTGATGGGTAAATGGTCAGCATGAGATCCCCCCTTCCTCTTCAAGGAAGTGAAGTGCCCAAGTGCAGGGTCAGCACAGCCCTGGCTCCAAGTCAAATGAGCTTCCAAGGCTGGCAGAACATAAGGCATAAACTAAGGAGATGAAGCCTAATAACAAAAGAGAAGGGAAAAGCACATAAAGTATAAGAACTGGTGAGCCATCATCCTACATTATGGGGGAAACATTTAAAGAAAACAATAAAAAACATACTTGCAGTCTCCAAGCCCAAAGTTTGATGAATTTATGAACCATCAACAGCACAACAGGTTGGAAGACCTGACTTCAGAAGTGATCAGCACCAGACTTTCAGGGGAAATTAAACCCTCCCCAGAATGTGCCCCGGCTTGGAGATCAGCATCACCAGGGACTTCTTCCTTGGCTCAGCAGAAGAGTATGATAAGGAAAGACTTGCTCACGTGCACATTTTTTGAGAGATCTCAGTGTGTTCAAACTTGGCTATACTTCGGCACTTAAATACACTCCAGACCTGGATGGCTCAAAGGGACAGCATTGTTTGAAATCTCCAGACCTCCAGGAAATAAATGGAAAACTTTTATAGCTAGCATGCAACAGGGGTCAAGGGCAGAGCATGTGTGTAGAGCACGTGTCGAGATGTACATTAAGGAAAACTGATTTGTGCATCTACTTTGGAAGGGTCTCAACCTGTTTAATCACTGGGGGATCATCTTCACCCCCATCACGGAGCAGGGAGGGGAATGGGGGAACTGTTATCTTCCATGTGTGGGCCAGGAAAACCAAAGTCATACGTTTGCCCTTTCCAATGCAAGTTGATGGATGCAGAGTGATGCATAAAGCCAGCACGGGATCACAGACTCACAGGGGTGGGAAGGGACCTCCAGAGCTCATGGAGTCCAACCCCCTGCCAAAGCAGGGTCCCTAGGACAGGGCACACAGGGCGATGTCCAGACGGGGCTGGAATCTCTCCAGAGAAGGAGACTCCACACCCCCTGGGCAGCCTGGCCCAGGGCTCCCTCACCCTCACTGGGAAGAAGTTCTTCCCCACATTGGGGGGAACTCCCTGTGCTCCAACTTGAGCCCATCGCCCCTTGTCCTTTCCCCACAGACACTGAGAAGAGGCTGCCCATGTCCCCTTGCAGGGGGAAGGGGGAAGTTGACTGATGCAGAAACATGCTGCCCCCTCTGCCATCTGCTCCTGGAACAGCACAATTGAATACCAACCATGCCACAGGACCTGGGGAAAAGTCACAACCTGATGCCAAGCCTCACTGGTTGGAGTTTCTCAAGACTATATTTAGCCCTTTTGGGAAGGAAAGGGGTGTTATTGGTTGTTATACTAGTACAAAAACATGTGATTCAGTCAGCAACAGCATTGGATTCCACCAGACCACAGTATCATGTGAGTCCTTGTAACAGCCATGGTTCCCCATTTCTAACTTCCCAAGCACACTGGAGTGCTATTTTTCTTATTTATTGCATGCTACACAACACATGGGGCAGAGAGAGACCTGCTGCACACTGAAATGTAGACCCACTCCATCCCATCCAGAGCAAAACAGCTCGGGATTGGGAAATAGAATCTGCTACACGACGTGATTTAACCCATAAATCTGTGATTTCACTGGCACAGCTGCTGTTTTGTAACATCAGACTAGACATCAAGGAGGAAAGAGTTTGCTGGCACTGTGAAAGCCTATCATGTGGCTCAGCTAATTAAAAACTGACCTAGACCACAATCATTAAATGTTGTAATCACATGCCTGCAAGTGATTAGATGTAGAAACAGACACCTCCCCTCTTCTTGTTCCCATAGATCAGCAGCAGAATCGGTCTAACCCAAGCACCCCGATGCTCAATCCTCTTCATAAACACCAGGATCCAGGAGTTTTGACCACTCATTGTTTCCTCCTGCTCCACCACCACGTTTTTGCCAGGCTTGGAGGAGCTGGCACTGGCTCCAGCCCCTCTGCTCTCACAGATACCCTGCTTCCCTCTTTCCCCACACACTTTCCACTCCAACTGGAGTGCAGCCAGGGTGCTAAGGCTAATATATCTCAAGCAGTGCTAGGAAGGTGATTTAGGGGGAGGTGATACCATCAGCTATCAGAGGACAAATCCCAGCCTTGGCACTCAATCCTTGACAGGTACATGAAGACAGAGAAATTGATTTTCAATTCTGTGGAAACTTTGCACTCCCTCTCACGTTAATCTGGGGAGTAGGCACGCTCAGCAGAATGGGAGAAGTTAATTAAGGGCAGATGAAAGATGATGGAAGCAGAAGAATGGCTAAGAGGGGACAGATAAGAGGCAGCACGTTCCTCAGAGGATGGAAAGGGGAGGTTGCGTCAAGAGCCTGTGGCTTATGGGATTCTTCACCCCCAAAAACCTGCCCTGGGCTCAAAGCCCTGATTCACAGAAGGAATCAAAGGTAAAAATACCTTTTCCTGAAACTGCTTGGATATGCTGGAGGGATACCACTGTATCTCTTGCACCGGCTTCACCTGCACACAAGGAGCATCTCTGCTTCAACTCACCACGTGAAGAGGAAGAAATTCCTCCAAATTGTGACAATAAACAGAAAAAACCCAAGCCACATAGGATCATTTATAAATTCCTTTGTCTTGATTAGTCAGATTCCTATTTTACTCCTGGATTTGTTTAGTTGTGGGTTTTGGGGTGGGGTTTTGATGGGTTTTTTGTTTAACCCTTATCTCAGTGGCAACCTGTGGAGCTCATGGTCACGGTATGTCTCCATGAGGTACACATCATCTCTGGATGATCCAGTTCACTGATTATTCAGTTTAACTGAGATGATCTTTGTAGCATACTCTGAGAAAGAGCATCTAAGTCACCTTATCCCCTCACTTCACAGTCCCCTCACTGGCTTTAAAATTCACTATGGGGAAACAGATCTAAAACCCTGAACCACCAACCCTTTTCACTTCTCCTGCCTCTGGATTCTTTCTTGTTTTGCTGCCTCCTTTATGAGATGAATTCACTAGAGTGGAAGACAACATTTCAGGCACAGGCATTCAGCCCATTTATATAATGGGCAAGATATTTTCCATCTGCTTTGTATGCCTCTTAACACTTCTGTTTGCTTTTTTGACCACTGTGGAGTATGGTGCCAATGGCTACATTGAGCAACCACAAAGAAGTTTAAGTACTTCTTCCTGATTAACATAATAATCTCAGAACAGAAATATTTTAGAAGCAGCTCCAATTATTTCTTCTACTCGAGCTTATTTGGCATTTGCCTGTAAAGAATTCATCTCTTCCTAGCTTCTTTCAGCTTCCTCTGAGCACCCACACAGTGCTCGCTTCCAGTGCCACGTCAAAGCTGAAGATGAGCCAACAGTGAAACCAGATGGTCAACAGGCTACTGCATCTTCCAGCCCTGCTGGTCTACTGATGGGAAGCAGGACCAAGGAGGAAATTAATGGCCCAGTTAGAAGCATCATAAAATACTGATCCAGAACTTGCTGGGTGTGAAAGAGGAAGGGAGAAGGAAGGAGTGATCCAGAACTTGCTGGGTGTGAAAGAGGAAGGGAGAAGGAAGGAGTCTCCTCCACCATGGGAAGGAGACACTGCATACACTCAGCAGTTTTCTGTAAGTGAAGCCTTGGACTACCAGTCAGCCCATTCGCCAGCAATACGCTGTGAATGGGGTTGTACAAGCAGTCATTTGAAGATGTCCCTTCTTCATAAGGGGGAACCCAAGTCCCTTCGAGTATTTCCCTGAAATCAAAACTCTGACCGCTCCAAACCAGCTCATAAGGAGCCATTTCATCAGCTAATAGAAATCCAGGTTGAAATCACATACAGGGGGATCAACCTCTGCATTGTTAGAGCACACCAGGAGGAAAGGCAGTGCTCAATCCTTCATACAGAGAGGAGCACCAAGAAAGGCAGAAACTGTGTATCTGCAGGTGTGTTGTGGATTCCTACAAATAGGTTTGCCTTAAAGCTATGCCTTCTTGTTCACCCTGGAGAAGAGAAGGCTGTGGGGGGACCTCATTGCAGCCTGCCAGTCCCTGAAGGGAGCAGAGGAACAGGAGGGGAATCAGCTTGTTCAAGGGCAGAGCCTGGCAGGACAAGGGGGCTGGAGTGAAGCTGGAGGAGGGAAGGGGGAGAGGAGATCTTAGGGGGAAGTTCTTTGCAGAGAGAGTGGGGAGGGGCTGGCAGGGGCTGCCCAGAGAGGGGGTGGGTGCCCTGTCCCTGGGGGTGTTCAAGGCCAGGTTGGCTGGGGCCCTGGGCACCCTTGTGTAGCTCCAGGCCTGGAGGTTGGTGTCCCTGCCTGTGCCAGGGGGTTGGAGCTCTGTGCTCCTTGGGGTCCCTTCCAACCCATGCCATTCTATGATTCCAAACTATCAGCTATGTTACTGAGTTTCCTTCAGTTTTAGCTAGAAGCCCACAGGTTTCTTAACAAGCACTGATACTCAGAACTAACATTTTAAAACTCTGGCACATGATGTCCTCAGTGGAGAGGTTTAGGGCAAAAAAAACAAGCAGCAGCTATTTGACTTGGGATGCATGGCTCTTGCCTCTGTTGGCTTGCTATGGAGAGTAGTGTCTTGGTAATCACATCTCCCTATGCCTGAAAACAGCAGAATAATCTCCACAGGTAAATGCAATTGCCCATCCAAACTAAGCCATGTTCGTCTCAACAGCCTGCTGCTGAAGGCTGCAGCTCTCATTCCTGTGCCAATGCGAATGACATTATTTCTTGGAAGGACAGACATACAGACTGGCATAAAGTCAGTAGTGAGGCCAGATCATAAGCACTTTGTATGTCAAAATTTCAGCCTGTCACTCCCTGGCAGCTCACCAAACTCCCAGAGCTTCTACTGAAAGATGTCACCTTATGCCAAGAGGCTACTTTTTGCCCCACCGTGTGCCAATCACAAGTGGAAATACTGCATCTTGCAGCTGAGAAGCATGGGTAGGAGGGTCAAGTTTCCCACCTCATTCTTGGATTGTTTATCTTCATGTATCTCTGGATACATTCCATTATTACTGTCTTGGCCATCCTTCCCCTCTTTTTACCCCATATCCAGCCTACAGTCCTTCCATCTCCAGCCTCCCAAATTCGTCTCTCTCCTGGGAAAAGACCTTCCTCTTCTACAACTCCAAGCCAAGGGGCATTTCAGGTTTCTTCACGTGACTGGTTAGTCACACACCTCCAACATTTGCCAAAAAGTCTCCTTCAAACCTCACCCAAGCAAAGCCTTTTCAATTTCCCTTTTGTGCTACTCCCTTGCACCACAAGCTACATAAAGTGACACCTCACTGTTCTTGCACACTTCTTTTTCCTCTAAACTGCAGTTCTTCCATCATTTGTAAAGCAGAAAAGCACTTTAATGGAAAGGCCAGCTCCCAAGAGGCTGCTGGATTTACTGAGCACTGACAGGGCTCTTGGTGCTCTGCTAATACAGCACAGAGAGAGGAGCTCCCTCTCCCTAACGCTCATGATCTAAACTAGAGATGACAGGATTATGGCTGTGTTAAGCAGTGATCTGGCTCTGCACAAGCCCCAGAAGATGACATGTTCCCAACTCTTAAGGCACTCGGAGGCCAAGTAGATGTACAGTACAAACCAAGCTCCAAAGGAAAGGTTTTGAGGAACTTTTGCCTTAGGTATTCAGGCTGCAGTTCAGCATATTACTTCAGCATGAGGCCAGTCTCACTGGACACAACAAGGGTAGTCCCATCCTTAGCCTAGGAATGTGCTTAGCTACACTGCTGAACTGTGACCTCTTGGATTTGTGTTGGGTCAAAACCCATGCTGGCCCCAGGGGAGACCAGTGAATCAGACAGATACAGGATGAACCAAGATCCAACCTCCCAGCTGTGCTGGGTGTTCATTATCATTTTACACTAATCTCATCACTGTATGGTGTCATACAAGACCTGAGAACCTTTGGGCAGCAGCCTCACTTGAAGGAAATGCAAATGTGTGGAACAAGGAACCAGTTTTCCTAAGCACTGGTTTTGCTGAGAACAGCAGCAGCCAGCTCCAGAAACCTTATTCTACCTGACTTGGGGGCATTAGAAACACCCAGGTTTGGTGTTGATTATGCAGATTCCCCTGTGTCCAATCCTACTTCACTGCCAAGGTCAGTGCTCCACAGTCTGCACATTAGGGACAGACCAAGTCAGCATTACATGAGAGTTGCATTAAGTGAGATTCAGCCCGTTGAGAACAAGTCAGAGTTGAGAAGGAAGATTCATGCATCCTTTTCACACTCAGCCTCTAGCACCAGCAGCTATACATCAGCCCAACAACATCTCATAAGACTTGTAACTTCAAATCCAGAACTATTACATCCCCCAGGCATCCCCTGGTGTGATAACCATGCTCTCCATGCTGTGAAGGCAGAGTAACTTCCTGAAGATACAGCAAGAACAGACACTTGGAGCTACTGACCTACTAAATATTTACTTATTTTGAAAAAAAGACCCTGAACAAGCATGATTCAGGTCCACCAATGGGTCCAGTCCTTCAGTACTCCACATAACCAGGTTGGAAATATGGTTAACACAGCCTCCACATTAAAGTTTACATGAGTTTGAGCCCTGGGGGTCTCAGACAGCACTAAAACCTCCCCTTATTGAAGAGGAAAAATCCTCCATTCCAATCTACTTCCATTTGCTCCTGGCCCAAGTCACTGTGTCTTATTTTTAAGCTATTTAAATTATTACATACCTACACAATGCTAATGCAAGCACACCCAGAATCCATACTGCTCCTGGGACTGGCAGGCAGGGAAGAGACCAGCCCTTTCCCCAGCTATGTTGTTCTCATGTTCTTCTAGCTCTGCAAACAGCAATGATGTTGCACAACACACAAACTAAGCATGCTTAGAAACTTTTATCTTAGAAAAGAATAAATGCTTTGGTCTCTGATAACATCAAAAAAAGCCTAAAGAATGGGAAAACTCTAGGAAAAACCTAAATACTATAAAATCCTGGAAAATAATGAAGAGATTTTTCTGTGCTTTCATAATAGCCTACACTTTGGTAACCATAAAAAGCAATTATTATAGTAATAAAAAAAGGATGAATAATTTATTATAAAAATCACAAACTGTTCCTTTCCAGGATTCTAAGATGACTACATACATAGGAAATTAATCTCCTAAATGTGGATGCTTGCTGCAGCCATTGGGACAGAAGATGCCTGCCATTCTTCAGAGTTTTATTGGTTTTCTTCTCTTTTCTAAAGATTTCCTAGGGAAGTGAGTTAAAATGGAAGGATAAACCTGATCATACCAGCACCCTGCTATATCTGTAAGGTTTTTAACATCTCCCCAGTTAGAACAGGGCTGAGTTTTGTCATCTGCTGCATTTCATCTCACACAGAGCAAGTTGGGGGGACCAATCTTGATACCCACCATACACCAGCTTGCAAGTGTTGTCTGCAACAGCAGCATCCATGATCACAAGCATCTTTTTTGTCTGGACCAACCACCACAGGGACCAGCAGCTCTTAAGAATCACAGAATAAACCAGTTGCTTGCAAGACAAGCACCACACTGAAGTGAGAGGGGAACTTCTCATTGCCAAGAGCTGAATAAACCTCACAACTTTCACAAACCACAGTGTTATTCAGATAGAGCACAAAGTCCTGTGGCTGCCTCACACACAAAAGGGCTGTTGTGGTCTGGTTACCCAGCCTTAGTGCAGCCTGAATCCCTCCTCCTCCAGCAGTAGCGAGTCCCATCCCAGCCATGGTCACCTCCAGTCCCAGGCTCCGTCACCACACTGTATCTACTAAAATGAGACCCTTTCACTGTCAGAAGTCTTCTCTTAATTCAGGCATGAAGCACCATACTCACATTTATTTAGCAAGAAATATTAAGTTCCCTAAGTTTCCCAAGTCTATTCAAACACTCCTGATGTATTTGAATAAGCAAACACAACCCCTGAGCATCTCCTTTCACACATCTCAAACTTCTACTTGGCTTTATCCCCACTTTAAGACATGGTCTTTTAAGAAACAGTCTTTTAGGCCATACCAGGGTCCCATGAGAGGTCTACACAAAAAAATGGCCATCTTCTGTTAAGCATCAGGTAGTCTGCACTCCTCTCAGAGAAGACTGCTCCTCTCTGACTTCTTAATTACACAATGGTGTCACATCTCAGCCTATGAGCACCAGCATGAAGCATCTTTCACATTGGGAAAGAGACCTTAGAAGTTCTTTGGGGGCCTCCACATGCAAAAGACTCCCATAACATCAAAATAGTAGGAAAAAAAGTATTAATTGAAAATAGGCTTTTCCTAGGTCACTCAATGGATCCATGGTCTCCATGACAAAGGGCAAAACATAAGACAGAAGGGGGAAGAGAACAGAGGAGAATCATTGAGAATTGTTGTAGAGAGGTGGTTGATGGTCTCTTCAGCCAGGGGACAGGAGCTGGGACAAGGGGCAATGGGCTCAAGCTGTGCCAGGGCAGGCTCAGCTCAGCTGGGAGGGCAAAGTTCTTCCCTGGCAGAGTTGTGGGGCTGTGGCACAGGCTGCCCAGGGAGGGGCTGAGTCACCCCCTGGGTGTGTTTAACAGAGGGGAGATGAGGTGCTCAGGGATCTGGTTTAGCTTAGGATGGGAATGGTTGGAGATGAGGATCTCAAAGGGTTTTTCCAACCTGGTGATTCTGTGAATGGGAGGAGGACCAGCAGTAAGTCAAGCTCTGAAGAGGAGGTGCAATGACACAGAAGTTACTAGTTTAGGGTGGATGCTCCTCATCACCCAAGCCATCCTCTCTCCATATCTCCACAGAAGCCCTGAGTACAGACAAGAGAAAAAAAAAATAAATAAGTGAAGCTCCTTCCAAAACAAACAGCCACGATTCAGTATTGGAGGCTTCACAAATTACCTATTAAAAATAGAAGACGCTAGATCTTAATAAAGCTTAACTGCCTGGTTTGGATTTCACAGATGTTAAAAGCTTTCCCAATCTGGAATTAAACTAGGCTAATCTAAACCATGAATAGGAGCCATCGTTTGGATTGTATCTGTAACCCTCCACTTCAATTCCCAACTCATTTTTCTGGAGTTCAACAAGTGACAAATAAACCTTGGAGAAAGAAAGAGAATGTTGTTAGTGTCCAGTGTAATCTGCTGTTAAATAAGTCCTTACACAAACCCTAATAAAATTCAATTTATTGGAGTTTGTAAAATGTGATTCCCCACCTTGATAATTAAAAAGATATTGTAATGAAAGTCTTTAGTCCTCATGTGCTCACATTTATTCTGATCTGATTTTTATCTGGACAGAGGGATTGATTGTAAGAACATGGGATGGCTGTTCCAGCCTTTGCGTGCAGGCACAGTCTTAGGGGAGACAGTTTTGGAGTTGCATCCATAACAGGCAGGAAATTTAGAGCTCCGAGCCCTCAGCAGCCACCTACACACTGTAGGACCAGCTCAGACCACCATGGACCAGTCCTGCGCTCTAACATGAACCTGGCCTCCCAGCAAGGACACAAGTGCATGCAAACCACTGGCTGGAGAGCTGTCAGGCAGAGAAGGACCTGGGGGTGTTGGATGACTGACCATGAGCCAGCAGTGTGCCCAAGAAAGCCAAGGGCATCCTGGCTTGTGTCAGAAATAGTGTGGCCAGTAGGTCTGGGGAGGGGATTGTGCCCCTGGACTGGGCACTGGGGAGGCTGCAGCTGGAGTGCTGGGTCCAGTTCTGGGCTCCTCACCATCAGAAGGACATGGAGGGCCTGGAGTGAGTGCAGAGAAGGGCAACCAGGCTGGGGAAGGGGCTGGAGGGCAAATCCTCTGAGGAGCAGCTGAGGGAGCTGGGGGTGTTGAGCCTGGAGCAGAGGAGGCTGAGGGGAGACCTCCTCCCCACCTCCCCTGCCCGGAGGGTGCAGAGAGGTGGGCGCTGGTCTCTTCAGCCAGGGGACAGGAGCTGGGACAAGGGGCAATGGGCTCAAGCTGGGCCAGGGCAGGCTCAGCTCAGCTGGGAGGGCAAAGTTCTTCCCTGGCAGAGTTGTGGGGCTGTGGCACAGGCTGCCCAGGGAAGGGGCTGAGTCACCACCCCGGGTGTGTTTAACAGAGGGGAGATGAGGTGCTCAGGGATCTGGTTTAGCTTAGGATGGGAATGGTTGGACTTGAGGATCTCAAAGGGCTTTTCCAACCTTGTGATTCTGTAACCATGCTGCCACATCCAAGGATGTCTACACCACTTCCAGTGTACCTGGTCTGAACAGTGGGATGAGCAATGCTCTTCTGCTTCAGATCCAAGTGCAGGCTCAGAGCAAAGGTGCTGTTAATTCAAGTAAAAAGCAGAAGAATCAAGAGATGCAGTACCCAGAACCTTCTTGCTCGGTTGCCAAGAGAAAGAGTCAGATAGCTTCCTGCTCAACTGAAAAATGTGCACACACAGTCATTTTCCCCTGACTCAAGCAGGAACAGAAGGCGAATTTCCCCTTGCAGCCATTTCCAAGCCTAGCATCATAACCAAGATGCCAAGAGAACAAGAGGTTTCTCTCTGCCTGAGAAACCTCTTGTTCTCTTGGCATCAACGTGGGGCACACCACCATCACTTCTGTGTGTGGATTTTCCTGGCCCACTTGCCACTTCTGACACACACAGACTTGCGCACCCACAAGCTGGTCAGGGTTCCAGCCCTGCACATCACCCCAAGTTAGTTTGGATTCAGGTCTTCTGCAAGGCTAGTGCTTTGAGAGGGGCTTTCTATTGTGCCAGTTACCATGGCAAGTAAGAGAGGTTGGATCATTTCCCCCACCAAGCTGGTGCTGTGAGCGGAGGAGCTACCAACCAGTGATCAAGACCTCCACTCTGGAAGCTCCATCCTCATAAGGAGTGACTGATGGAGGAAGTTAGGAAGCAAAAATGGGACCAGTGTTATTGACTGCAACTTGCAGCTCAACAGCAAGATCTGCACACCTCACACACAGCTCTACAACTGGAACCCTGCACTCCAAAGGCTCACCCACGTGGACAACAGCTCTGGCTTTATGCAATTCCACTCCCCTGATGACTTCCCTTGGCTGAATGCAGCATCCTGGACCTGAACACCAAGTCTCAGCTGCTGGAGTAAGCACAAAGGGAAATAGAAGTTCTTCATCCAAACGCATCACCCTTCCTAAAAATCAAAACACACCCAGTTCTAGAAAGTGCCCAAACTTAATGTTTATTTAACATGCATTCCTCCACCCCGTGAGAGATTAAACACATCTAGCTAGACACACACTCCCAAAACGCAGTACAGCAAACCCAAAACAAAGGCAAACATCTATTCTCCTTCTACAGCAGCACAGTTTGGAGGCACCAGAGAGACAGGGTTATAAGCTTCATAAAAGGTTTCAATTTTGCCCCTAGATTCATTATTTCTAAGTATTTTCAGAATGCAAGCACCCCCTCCCTGCTCACTGCAGCCTGCCAGTCCCTGAAGGGAGCAGAGGAACAGGAGGGGAATCAGCTTGTTCAAGGGCAGAGCCTGGCAGGACAAGGGGGCTGGAGTGAAGCTGAAGGAGGGAAGGGGGAGAGGAGATCTCAGGGGGAAGTTCTTTGCAGAGAGAGTGGGGAGGGGCTGGAACAGGCTGCCCAGAGAGGGGGTGGGTGCCCCGTCCCTGGGGGTGTTGAAGGCCAGGTTGGCTGGGGCCCTGGGCACCCTTGTGTAGCTCCAGGCCTGGAGGTTGGTGTCCCTGCCTGTGTCAGGGGGTTGGAGCTCTGTGCTCCTTGGGGTCCCTTCCAACCCAGACCAGGCTGGGATTCTATGACAACACTCTGCCCATTGCAGCTTGACACAACCACGTGCAGACACTTCCAATTCATCACATCCAAAGGACATTCACTTGTGGGTGCTGTTATTATAGTCAAAAAGCACAACAGCATTTCCAATCCATACACCTGCAGTTTAATTTATTTGCTCATACCCAGCCCTACATAAGAAGATCACCTGTCTGAAGCACCCAAGAGCTTTAGGCTGGGTAACTTCACTCAGATTAGCCTGTTAGCCATGACCATAGATGGAGGTAGAACACCACATGGACTGTTGCTACCATATGGCAAACCTGATTTCTTATACAGAGCCCAACCAGCAAAGTGATTGGGTTTTTGCATAGCAACAGCCCAGGACTAGAAGGAAGATCATGTTTAGAGAGCAGTACAGAAGACAGCACATTGGTTTCTCTCACTGATGAGATCTATGGCAAAGCAAGGGATTCCACTTCACTCTGCATTTGAAACAGTCCCATTGCAATGCCAACAAGTAATGATGCCAACCAACCAACCCACCCAAAAACCCAACAAACACCCACCAAAAAAAACCCAACAATGCATAATACACCTAGTAACATCGAATCTTTTCCTTCAGGGCCATTCTGAAATTGAGTTCTACACCTTCATCTCCAGTCTCCAGCACACCAGCCCAGTTGCTGCCACCTGCATGCACACCACTAGAAACTCTGCTGACTATGACACCAACATCAGTAAATAGGTGAGACCTTTATTCTATTGGGAGGGAAAAGCCTAGAGATACTCACCCAGTGTATTGAACTATGGAGTACACAAGAACTGCTCATTCATTTACATATTTGGAAGTATCAGTACACAGGAGCCTCTACAGCCATCACACCACATGGAACACAAGAGGGGAAGTAAGAGTGAAGCGACACATCATCTTTCATTCCATCCTAAGGCTCCAAAACTTGCACCTAACTGGGAAAAGGGTTTCTCCTTCCCAGTCCATCTCCGAGCTGCACACGAGAGGGCACTGTTCTGTAGGCTCCGGGGATAAGGCAGCACAGATTAATCATGTGCTGCAGATGAACGTTGTTGTGCTGGAGCCAAGCAATTAGCCCTTCTCTGGAGGATTAACTGTGCGGCCAGAAGCAAACCTGCCAATTAGATCAGCATCTTCAAACACCTTAGGTGATCCTTCACTTCAGTGACCAGATTTACCTTTGCCTCCTCCCAGAAAAAGCAGGAAAATATTAAATAAATATCAAGCCTGGAGCTTGACCATAGCTGACTCCAGCCAGGACAACAACTTTCTGCTGCAAGTATCTCTACTGCAGAAGCCAGGGATGACAGAGACTGCACATGGTGTGAAGACCTCAAAGATTCACGTGTCCAACACGAGCCACTCAAATTTAGCTGAGTATTTAAGGCTGAAGCAAACGAACCCCAAAATTCTCTGATTAAATCTCACAGTCAAGTAACTGGTTAGAAATCAGAGTGACCCTATAGCACCTCAGACTTGTAGGCAGAAGACAGTCATCAATGCTTTGGATCTACTAGAATTATAGAATCACCTGGGTTGGAAGAGACCTTTTAGATCACTGAGTCCAACCACAGCCTGACCCTGCCCAGCCCACTTCTAGCCCACGTCCTTCAGCACTTAATCTACACACCTTTAAAACCCCTCCAGGGATGGTGACCCCACCACCTCCCTGGGCAGCCTGTGCCAACACCTGACAGCCCTTTCAGAACAGAAATTCTTCCCAATATCCAACCTAAATCTCCTCTGGTGCAATTTTAAACTAACCACTACTACGTGGGTGCAGAAGAAGCAGGAGCAGCGTTCCAGGCAGGAAAGCCAACCACCAGGCAGGTGGGATGCAGGTTAGGAAGCACACGGAGCTGGAGCTGCTCAAGACTAGCTGCTGGTGAAGTTTATCCATTCCAGACTGACCTTGCCCTGGACCACATGGATTATGTTTTGCTTTTGCCCCTGGACTGACACCCTTTCATTACCAGCCGTGTATGTGACACGTTCTCTGCCCTCAGAGCACAAAAGCGTGTCATTCATTACAGCCTTCCTCCCCTCCTCCTGTAACCCACCCAAACAAAATTAACAGGAAAGGGCGTTTTATGATTTAAAACACAGGCACCCACCCCCTGTCAGACCCCAGCTTGAGGCTTCTGTATCCCTCTCACAGCACGTGTTGACAGACACCACATTCCTCATGCTGCCGTGAATTCCTGCAGCAGGGGGGAAGACAGAGGCAGGCTATGGCCCTGAAACATAAGCAGGGCAGGAAATTGCTATCTGTTCTCCTGGTATAAAAGGAACCGTATGCACAGCTCCCCTCAAGACAATAACGTTCCTACAGAGGAACCAGGGCCAACGCCTGCGTATCACTTTACCCACACACCAGAGTGTCTTATTCCCCCTCATTCACATTGTGGCTTTCAAAGCCTTACAGGTAAGTGGCCAAAGCCCGTATCAGTCTAGTCATCGTGTCTGGGTTCTGGGCATTTGTCTTCCTTCTGTGCTAGAGGATCAAGGGAGCACCGTTCACGGCACACAAGGATCTCAACACCCCCTCCCCACCACTGCCATCCCAGTGAGCGCAGAGGTGGGCCCATGCAAGCCTCGTGAGCCTCAACAAGGACAAGCATAAGGTCCTGCACCTGGGTCGGGCAATTCTCACTACCAGTACCAGCCACGGGTGATGGGACGGGGGGCAGCCCTGATGAAAAGGACTTGAGGGTACTGATGGATGCAAAGCTGGACGTGAGGCAATGGGCGCTCACAGCCCCCAAGGCCAACTGCATCCTGGGCTGCGCCACCAGAAGTGTGGCCAGCAGATGGAGAGGGGATTCTGCCCCTCTGCTCTGGGCTCTGGTGAGACCCCCTCAAGTGCTGTGTCCAGCTCTGGAGCCCTCAGCACAAGGAGGATATGGAGTGGGTCCAGAGGCAGCCACAAGGATAATCCAAGGGCTGGAGCACCTCTCCTGGGAAGCCAGGCTGAGAGACTTAGGCTGGTTCAGCCCGGAGAAGAGAAGGCTCCGGGGGGACCTTATAGCCCCTTCCAGTCCCTGAAGGGACCTGCAGCAACACTAGGAAAGGCTGTTTGTAAGGGCATGGAGCAATAGGACAAGGGGTGATGGTTTTAAACTAGAGCAGGGTAGGTTTAGATTAGACATTAGGAAAAACTTCTTCACTCTGAAGGCAGTGAGATGCTGGCCCAGGATGCCCAGAGAGGTGGGGGAGGCCCCATCCCTGGAGACATTCAAGGTCAGGGTGGATGGGGTTCTGAGTGACCTGATCTAGTTCAAGGTGTCCCTGCTCACTGCAGAGTGGGACTAGATGGCCTTTGAAGGTCCCTTCCAACCTAATGCAGTCTGTTTCAATGCCTTCACAGCAGAAGCAATGGATTAGAGGCATCCTGAAAGCACCAAGAGGATTGTTGAGCAGAGGGTTTTCTTAAATTCAATAACCTGAAGATGTTCTCAGTTCAGCAGTGTTGTGTGTTACCAAGGACAGAGAGAATGCCTGGAACAAGACTCCTTTGTCCTTAGGTAGCCTGTGAACTTCCTGAACTCATCCAAGCCTACGAATCAGGAGTTCATCTCGACATGCCACACTGAGGGATATTCATGTCTCCCTTGCCAATGCTCTGTATTACTATGGAGTCATTATATCATCATCTGTATTTCAGAAAGATGTTTCAAACATCTGGTTAGCTTTAAGTGCACAAAACCACATGCACGCACCAGGACTCTCCACGTTCATTCGCTTCTCCCATGGCTATGAGAACGCAAGAGCAGATGAACCTCAATGACTCCTGATTGATGATGGACTTGCTGTTTACATTTCAGCTGACAACACTAAGGTATTTCCTCTCCAGCTGCAGCCAAACAACAATAACAACCCAAAAAAATAGGAGAGAACATCACCAAAACCCCTAATCACGAGTCACAGACTCTGAGCCTACTGTCTCTGGGCCACATGAGCTACAGAGGTAATAACATCACAGCAACAGATATACAGCATCCTTCAGCCCTATTCCAGAGGGATGCAGATGGAGAGCATTATTTCACCTATTGCTTAGAGGCATTTACCTCTGATCTGGAAGCCATTTAACACAAGAGAGCCAATTAAACTTGCTTACTCAGTTTTACACTAAATAAAAGCAAAATGGAATTGGATCAAGAGGCAAGGTGGACACCTTGCAGCCTGAAAAAAAATTTAACACACACTAAAAACCATAAATAAAAACACTCTGCTATTTTCAGGAACTCCAGGGAGCAGAGCACCACTGGGGTCAATCCCACAGCTTCATCCCAACGTCAGGTATCACTAGGTTTGAACAAGAAATCATCCCAAGTCACATACCTGAGCTGGAAATATTCTTCCCTGGTTTTGCTACACTGAGCCTGAAATTCCTTTGTAAACATAAAGTATTTCTTTTGGTAAGGGAATAAATAGGTGGGGGATTTATCATCTCTGTGTCATCAGAACTACATCTTCTGACAGAACATGGAGCAATGTGACAAACAGAAGGGTACCTGCAGAGAAGTCTGGCAGATAGGAAAGAAAGGAAGGAAGGAAACCCTGAGTTTCCCCTGCCACATAACTCCAGAGTTTCAGAGTTCCTGGAACAAGCCATAAAACTGCCCTGGACTTAAAAATAAATTTATTCTCTAAAGACACCTCAAGATATCCAATAACCAACACTGCTACTTGACCAGCCTTTCATCTAAATATCATTTTCTTTGACCTCCAATGAGACAAGACCCCAAAGCCCATAAAGCTGGTCATGAGCATTAGCCCCAGGTTCCTTTGATGGGGAGATAAGGTGGGCTGAGCCAAGTGCTGCAACCCTCCAGCCAGCAAGGACATTACCAGGGTTGCAAGACTCAAACTCTCCTTTTAATCCCATGGAACACTAGTCCTTTCCACTGGGATAGAAGGGGATTGTCAAATGCATTTATTCATAAAGCTTTAAGTCCTGAAAAGATCACAATACTATCTATTCCAACCTCCTACATCACCTTGACCACTACATTTCACCCCCTCACCCAGCTGTATAAAGCCCAAGTAGTAAAACCCTGCAATTAAAGCTTCATTTGGGTCCTGGCTAAAGCATCCCTCCCGTGCACACAGGCTTGATTTAACAAGCACCAAGAGACAGTAAATCCTCTGTGGCATTCATTCACACTCAAACACGTGCTTTATATCTAGGTTTGAGTGTGTTGGGATTTAGCTTCCAGCTAGGATTCTCACTACATCTCTGCTGTTTGTTTCCAACGTTTTCCCTCTCAAATTAATCCCAGTGCACAAATACCAACTCGCTTTATTTCTGTTTTGTTTTCCTCCCAGAGATTCAGCAGATTAAGAGCTTTTAAACATCTTGCTTTCCCCAGCTTTCAAATCGTTTTCCTAGCCTTTCCTCCACATCGGCTTCTCCTTCACAGAATCACAAGGTTGGAAAAGACCTTTGAGATCACAGAGTCAAACCATACCTGTCCTCTACTAACCCATATCCCTGAGCACCTCATCTGCCCAGCTGTTAAACATATCCAAGGTGGGTGACTCAACCCCCCTCCTTGGGCAGCCTGTCCAGTGCCCCATAACCCTTTTGGTGAAGAATTTTTTCCTAGTTGGTAACAAAACCCAACCAAACCACCCCAAACCCACGTGGTTTGGCAGGGGGAACGCAAGGCTCCTCTGCACCCATCCCAGCACCACACTGGCCTTTCTTTGCCAGCCTGGTACACCGGGAGCAAATCCTGCCCTTTAAAGGCATTTATTTCCCTGCACGGCCAGTACCATGGGTACCACTTGCCAGCCTTGCTCCAAGATGTAGAGCTACATCTACCCCAAAGCATGTTCCACCTCCGTGGGCTGAATCTACCAAGCCTTCCAAGGCTTTGCCTCTTCAGCCATCACTCTCTGCTCTTCCCAGCCAAAGCATGAGCTGTATGAAAGCTTCACCAGCATTCATTTTATCACGACTTTAGGTGGCTGATGAGAGGATGGAATAACAGCATGCCAAGCTCCATATTTCATGAGGACTCCCTGACTCTGTCTTCAGATGTATCAGCCAATTCTTAACCCATCTGGTGTGTGCACTTTACGCTGCAAAATGCTAATTGCTCTCTTCAGATACACATCCAGCACCTCAGAAGAGCATCCAACTTTATTTCAGCTACCTTCATCAAGCCTGTCTTTAAAGAATGAGGCAACTGTCTTTGACAGTTGACCTCCATTTAAAAAGCATCCACCGAAGCCCACATTCATCCACAGAGCCACAACTGGAACAGTTTATTAGAGCTTTCTTCTCTGCTACAGGAAAACTCACAGGAAAACAGAGCAAGCAATCAAGCAGTGATGGTTTACCCTGTTGCAAAGCCCAATCTCTTCAAGCATCAAAGGCAACAGCTGCTTTTCCCACTGCTTTGCAAGGAGAGAAAGGAGAGAGGCAGAGATGCAGACAAGAGTATCCATCAGTGCAGGGCACTTGGAGCAGAGAATCTGGGACTCCCAAGAGGGAATCATCATTCAGCAAGAGCTCTCCAGAAGCACAGCCACTATTAACTGGTAATTGCTTCAAGAGCACTCAAAACTGAAAGGTAAATAGAATCATAGGGAAGGGACCTCCAGAGCCTATGGGGTCCAACCCCCTGCCAAAGCAGGGTCCCTAGGACAGGGCACACAGGACGGTGTCCAGACAGGGCTGGAATCTCTCCAGAGAAGGAGACTCCACACCCCCTGGGCAGCCTGGCCCAGGGCTCCCTCACCCTCACTGGGGAAAAGTTCTTCCCCATGTTGGTGCAGAGCTTCCTATGCTCTGACTTGCAGCCATTGCCCCATGTCCTGTCTCCACAGACACCAAAAAGGCGCTGGTCATTTCCCCTTGCATCCCATACTTCAGGTATTTGTAAACATTAATAAGGTCCCCCCTTAGTCTTCTAGGGAGATGTGAAGACTCTGATGTTGGTCAAATAACACTCGGTTCATTTACCCAACAAATCCAGCTCTTAGTTTAAGTCCTAACAGCCTATAAAACAGAATGTGATGCTTCCCCAAATTTCTCCAGCCTTTAGCTCTGATGAATTGCCTGAGCAGACAAACTGGGAGTTGCTACAGACAGGAACGAGTTGCTCCGAGTCCGGGCTACCGATGCCACTCAAATTAATCAACCCAAGCCAGATGCTTTCATTCCTATCCCAGACTCCACCATCAAAAAAAAAAAAAAGAAAAAAGCTTAGACAAATCACACATCTTCCCAACTCCTTTGCCAGTTGCCCACCAACCAGCTATAAACATTCAACAAGTGAGTAATGGGAAGGGAATTTGCAAGCGGCCGTGCGAGCGCTCTCGCCGCGGATTCTCTTGTGAATATTTACTCGCACAAGTATGCAACGTGCTGTTGCTTTCCCACAAGTGTTCCTGCCAACGCGGTTTTTCCTGCTCATCTAAAGCAGTTGGGGGAATAAACAAAGAAGTGTGGTCAAAAAAAAAACCCAACAAACCCAACACAACCCCGGTAAAGCAGTTCTGGATGGAAAAATGTGGAGAGGGGATGATCCTGACTGTGTGATGAGGGATGGCTCGGTGCCTGGGCACTACATCATCATCCCCACGTAGGGCAAGAGGGTAAGTTTGACTCACTTGCTTCTCCCCTCTCTATTTTCTCATTTAGAAGCGGAAATAGAGGTAACATATAGTAGTAAAGACCAATAAGGAAACATATGAAAACCATCATGTAAATGGGAGAAGTACTTCACTCAATTTAATCATACAGCCAGAGCTCAGCATCGCCTTGGGCTCTGTGGTCATCAGAGCATGTCATAACTTCTCCGCGATGAAAAGAGATCTGGGAGCAGTCTGACAAGAGCATGAAGGTATTTCAGACTCTTCAGAAATGTGGGATGTCTCAGGTCACACGTGGGGCTTTTCCTCCTGACATCTGTGATAAGAAACAGCTGGGAAGCTGATTGCTGTTCCCAGGCACGGTACGCATGGCTGTGTGGGACACCAAGGTCCTTTCTCCAGTCCCTATCTGCAAGGGCCCCATCACCCCTCAGCTTCCATCAGCAGAAGCATCTTCTTGCAATTAAAATGACACCAGTAGAAAGAGGGGAGGGTGGAGGGCAAAATATGGAGCCCAATATCCTGAAAACAAGATTAAAATCCAAACACAACACCTCTTAGGGCATAAACCCCCTTCTAAAGTGGCATCAAATGGAGACATAGCACAGACATGTAATGGAAGAAGAGAGTACCTGGTGCACGAGGACCGGAGATGAAGTCACAAGGGGCAGAACCAGCATGTTGAATCAATAATCCAGCCTGGAAAAAGAAAGGAAGTAGTTATTAATGCTTTTTCACAATTCAAAATAAAGATCTTCCACAGTTTAACAAAATAAAGATCTAACTCATTAAAACTTCCAACTCTAAGGACTCTTACTCATTAAGTAACCTGGGGTTTTGTTGGATTTTTTCTTCACACCACAAAACCTTTTCTGTCCTATAAAGGGACAGCTTCTAAGGTTTATAATTATTATTCAGCCTCTTTATTCTCCAAAAATATTTTATTCTAACAAATAAATGTTTGGAAGAAGAGTCTGAAATAGCCTTTAAATGATCCAGTAGTGCAGAGGTTTCATGGAAGGGCTTCTTCAGCAGTGGGCTCCCTCAGGTCAGCATGAAGTCCATGCAGTAAGTTCTTACAGTGTTAGCCACAACCATTTACTCCACAGCACTTAGGAAAAACCTTCATGAAAGACCACCTCTTTTTATTTCATTGTAATCATCTCAGCATTAAAAAAAATGATCAATCAAGCATTGAGTCTCTGACCCTGGAGGTGTTTAAAAGATGGTTAGATGTGGTGCTGAGGGACATGGTTTAATAGTGGATGGCAGGTTAGGGTGATGGTTGGACTTGATGATCTAAAGGGTCCCTTCCAACCAAGGCAGTCCTATGATTTAAACAAACCCCTGAGGCTGCATGAACATGGTTGCAATTGCCATTAAGTGTCCTCCTTAAGCATCAAGTGCCTTAACAACCAACCAGTCTCATTAGATCAGCAAGAAGGCTCAAAATCCAAACACAACTAAATGCCAGGTAAGGTCCTTACCCATTTGAGATGAAACTCATCTTTTCTACCTCTAAAATGAGCACAGACATAAAAGAGAGAGAGTCTCCTGGAAGACCTGATCATCAGCAGGACAAGGTGCACCCTCCCCAGAGCCCATCCTGCCAGCCTGCACTGTTTCATGCACAAAACTCCCCAAACACTTGATGCATCCTGAAAAGCCTCAGCACCTGAAGGCTGCTCCCAGGTCAGCAAGTATTCCAGCTACACCATTAGAATTAAAGAATAAATCCCACACCACTGGAGCCATGGAGAAACCCAGAACGCAAGGATTGATTTTACCCAGAGCCACAGCTGTTGAAAAGCAAGCTGAAATACCCCTGCATTTGTTTGTTTATTATAAATCTCACCAATTCTAACAACCCACTCACAGCTTCTAAAGTGCTGGGGGTTGGCAGCGCTGCAAATCCATCTCCACTCAAGAGTTTCACGGGGAAATCCCCAACTGGCCTTCACTCCCCACCCACTGGGGAAGCGCTGCTGCAAGAGGCAGCTCTGACCAGGTTCCTGAAGGCTGCTGGAAGGGAACGTGCCTCCCTTTGTCCATGAAGGGCCACCACAGGCTTCTTTGTCAGCGTATCTATGGCAAAGCCATTGCACAACAAACAGCATGAAGCGTCCTGTTCAAAGGCAGCCAGCGTTTTGAAACTGCACAAAGATAAATATTTATGGGGCTTGATGAACTGCAGCCCTGAGCTAATGAAATCAAGACTGAAGAAACACACTTGGACCATCCTTTTACTCGAAGTGAGGAAGGCTTTGGTGCAAGTATTGCTGTTCAAAGGAACGATTCACACACTGTGTCAGCGATGGAGTGAGGACGTGGTAGATCAAAGGCACACAGTGGAATCTGCCCACAGAGCTGCAGTGAGAAATACTAAGCTAACCACACTAATGCTTCCTCCTCCTCAGCATCAAGGTGTGCTGTTATCAGACACCCAAACAGTGGCTAATCCCAATGAACAGAGCATTTATTCCCCCTGGGTGGGATGCTGCCCAGGATGCAGAGGTGGAGGAGAACCCTTTGGAGAAGGTGAGATGATAACTGCAGAGATGTTTTAAGAGTCTAGGAAATCCTCCTGCATCCAGCAATCAGGGATCTCCCTCCCCATTCAAATCCACAACAATATTGCAACCACCTCAATGCCTTATTTTAAGGGTGGGGAGGCCAGCACCATTAGGCAGCTAAAAATCCTCTAATACTCTGAAAGCCCATCCAGATTTTGCAGCACAAGAGCTACAACCACGAAGCATCATCAGGATCTCAGCTCCTTCCCAGGGAGCCCTTGCTGCAGATTCACAGGCTGGAGTCTTTCACTGCCATCCTGCTTCTCCCACCCTGTAAAACACTATTCCAGAAATTCCATATAAACACCTTCCACATTGCATTATACTCCCCCAGCAAAAATAAGCCAGATAAGAAATGCCTGCCTGTGAGGGTTGTGATCATTCTTTTAACACATCTGAACTTCAGAGAGGAAGAAAAACCGCCCATCCCAGCAAATATTTGCTCCAGCCCCAACCTCCAGTGTCTTTCAGGTGCCTGATAATCAAGTCATGCCATAAAACACGTGCAAATTAATGGATTCCCCAACCATTCTTAGGGGGCTGATAAGCTGCTTAACACCACTGACCTTCTAAACCCCCAAAACGATCAGGGAGCAAGATTCAAACAGACAAAAAAACCCCAACAACCCAACCCACCACATGGCAGCACGTTTGAACACGAGGGTTTTGAAAGGAAATAAAACCTCTCTGTAGACTCCACATCCTCTAAATCCATCCTGTGAGCAGATAAAAGCCACATTGTAGTTGAGCCTCCACCTAAACAGTGAAAGCAAAAATCTAGGTCAGCGTGCTCTTGTAGGAGCTGATATATTAATCAGTGGTGCTTCCAAAGGGGTTTTTGACTAATGCAGTGGTTTTTATATCACAACTGGCAGCCACCACCTCTTGCAACTCAATACTTACTCAGAGAGGCAGGAGTTACACTCAAAAAGTGCTTTTAAATGGGTTGGAAAAGCCAGGTTTTGCTCTTATTCAAAGAGGAAAAGAAGAAGGTAGAACAAAAAGATTACACTCTGTGGGGGAGCAGCAGCTCCAACAGAAGAGGGGTGTCCTCTCCTTGCAGGAGAGGACAATCCACTTGCTCCTGCCATAAGCAGCTGTGGATGCAGGATGTCACCAGAGCAAGACTCCCATCTCCACCAAGAACAGCAAGCAGCCCAAGTTTGCACCCACCAGAACTATTTAAAATAGGAACAGGTCGGTTCAGGGAGTTTTCTGTGGCACTTGATTTAAGCAGGAGCATCCTTGCTGGCTGGAAATGAAGTTTCTCATCCCAGCTCTTTGGGATTAGGACTCAGGACACGGTTCCTCTTGGCTGCATTGAGCAAACGTAACATTTGCTGCCCAAAGATGTGTATTAACTCTGACAGGACTTGGTGGAAAAGAATCTGAGGCCCAGTGTGAGCCATTTGCTGCCTCCAGAGAGACACAGGGAAGCAAACTGGTGGGAGGGGGAGCCTTTTCTATCCAAACCCATATGTTTTGTCTCCATTCCATCCAGAAGAAGAAAAACAAAAGCCTTGTATGAACAGGTCTTATTTTCATTCCTTCATGGAGCTCAACCATGTTTCAATCCTCTGTGTTTGTCCAAAGATGATTTTTGGTTTCTGGTCCTTTCTAACCTTGACTCCATCACCAGCTCCCACTGCTGACACACAGGTGATGCCACAGGAGAAGACAACAAGGGGAGTCTCCAGCATGGGAAAACACAGACAGGAAGGCTTTGAGCCCCTGGCCCTCCAGCCAGGAGGGATGTGTTGCCTTATTTCCACGCGGACATCCAAATCTCTGACTAGAGAGGATTTTTCTTGTCTAAAACAACTCCTGGAGTTTTCTCCTCACCTCCATAAAGAGAAAAAACCTCCCACAAAAATCACAGGGTACCCTTCCAAAGGGGTTTTTGGAGAAAGCCCTGCAGCCTCACCTTACAAAACCAGGATCCACCTCATCAGAGCTTTCCACCTTCCTCCTTCTCCCCCAAACCCAGCCCCAAAACCTTTTGGCCCTGCAAGGTGCAGGTTTTGACCCTGGCTCAGCTCCTGCACGTACCCCAGCACAGCAGCTGTGAGAGCTGGGCCAGAGAAAGGCCACAAGCTGGGCATCGTGGGGTAAATGGGGATGTGGCCCCTGGATTTGAGCCATTTTACAGCAGCCAGGTGTGCAGATTTGGGTGCCAACTCTGCCACCCATGCCTCCCAGTGGCACTCCAGTTCTGCTAGGCAATGCCAACAGCACCCAGGGGTCTCCTTGGCCAACACTTCACTTGGGACATGCCAAGATGCACCTAAAACGCTTCCATCAGTGCACACCGATGCCCAAACCAAAGTGACCAGAGTCCCTGGTTAAGTGTCCCACAGGCAAAGCATCACAGCCACATCCAACCAGCCACCTTACCTAAAAACATAGAGTCCAAAAGGTCCCCAGCCACCTGCACTCAGCCCGCCAAAAGCAACGATGAAGCTGTTGCATCCAGCTTCCCATCCTGTGTTCAGCAGAGGGGTTGCTTTTCCCATTTGCACCAGTTTTCTGTCCATCTCACTGGTTTTATTACACATCCCTCCTCCATCCTTCGGAGCCACTATCTTCTCCAGAGCCTCCAGTCTCACTCTATGAGCTATTTATCTCAAAACCCAAATAAAGAACATTTTTAGGCTGTGCCACTGCATGGGAAAGATGCACTTTAACTTAACAGCTTGAATTAACAAGCCAGTAAAACTTAAAATGACCTGCTTTGTAATTCTTGGCATTAAAGGAAGCATCAAGTCTTCCTCCTCTGGGTTTGTTTTTTTTGTTAGGATGGCTGAAGATGGGTGAATAGAGCACTGCTTATGGTATCAAGTGTTCCAATTCATTTCTGCTCTCTAAAAAAATAGAGAAGACACCCCCAAGCCCCCTTTCCTTTCCTAAAAGGACTCCTCTCAGAGACAGGCTTTTACTGAATGATAAACAGCATAATTGTATTTTAACCCGGCTGCTCACAAAGAATCAGGATTCAAACAATCCCCTGCATCCTTCACAGCTGAAAAGGCTTTGCAGGGAGAATCAGGGGGAAAAAAAAAAATGGAGAAACTATTAAAGTCACATTTCAACAGCATTGTAGTGTTTCTCAGCACAAGGGCCATTAAAGGGAGATACTGATACCCCCACCTCCTGTCCAGACTCCTGCTCCTCTGTTTATGTAAAATGGGATGCTGATTTACTGGGACAGCGCTGCAATCTAACTCAGAAGCAGACTACACATTTCCTCCAGCCCAATGGCTTAAACTGAGTCGTCACACACACCCCCCCACACACACACCCAGTGCGTGCAAGATGCTGAGACAGCAGATGTGCTGCAGATGGATGCTGCTCCTGCATCCCCTCAGTGGGAAGCCTGGCGAGTGCCCACGCTCTCCCATCCGAGCCAGGGGGGCAGCCTGGATGTTTTGGTGAGTGCTCATGCAAATCCTACACGTGGTTTGGTCTCAGCATGGAGAAAGGGATCTCAACATCCAATTTTTGGGGCTGCCAGACTTTGCACCACATGTGGCCAGAGGTGCTGCTAGAGCCTGGTCCCCTCACCCATCCTGTTTCCCTTCCCAGCTCTCAACCCCCTCACTGCTGGTTTTCACTCAAAGATCTCCAAGCACTTTCAGCATTAGAGCCCTGGGCCAGGCTGCCCAGGGGGTGTGGAGTCTCCTTCTCTGGAGAGATTCCAGCCCCGTCTGGACACTGCCCTGTGTGCCCTGTCCTAGGGACCCTGCTTTGGCAGGGGGTTGGACCCAATCTCTGGAGGTCCCTTCCAACCCCTATGATTCTGTCATTAATAGATTAAGTCCTTGGGTGCCAACCCACGATGCAGGTACCATCAACAGAGACAAGGACAACATTAAACCCTGAAATAAGCATTTCACACCCTAACACCAAATCAAACAAGTGATGCAAACAGCACTAGTGAGCCCTAACATCCCTTCAGTGACAGGGCTGGTGCCAAGATGCATCCACATCCAGGCACGCTCACTAGCCAAGCCTGTCTGCTCTCCAGTGCCAGCAGCAACATCCTCCATCAGAAATGGGATTTTTAGTTTTTCCCTGAAAGTTTCTTTTATTTTTAGCCAGTTCCATTGTGAGGGAAACATCCCCTGGAGATGGAGCAGGAGAGGTGCAGCAACATTTCCAGTTGAAAAAAATAAAATAGAATTCAATCCACAAATCAAACCAGTCATTCCTGACCTCAGAAAGCACTTTCAGAGGACAACCGTACCACAGAGAGCTCCAGCTCACGCCCACGTTGCAGCAGAGCTCACACTTCCCCTGCCCAGGGCTCCCACAAACCTCAAGCACCCCCCACTCCTGCAGACACCCTGTGGTTTCAGGGCTGTCCAATTGCTAAGCCCCAGAGCCCACCTGCCTCCTGCTCTGCAGAGCAGCCCCTGAAGGAGCAGGAAACAACTTCTGCAGGTGTTTAGTGGAAAGGAACTCTGGAGGAAACAGCTTTTTTCTAGAACATACCCGAGCGTGAGGGAAGCACTTGCTGCAGAGGTTCAAGAGTGCAACCAGAAACACCAGGAACCCTAAATAATCTTGCTTTCAAAAGACCTTCAAGTACCTCACAGGCACAAACCCTACAACTAAATCTCCAGAGAGACTTCCAAAATAATTAAAAAAACAATCCCAGCTCAGCTGCTACTGAATCCTAGGAACATCCAGGCCCTACAGACACTATAAAACAGCTTCAAAGATTCCTAGGTATCCAATACTCTGCTTCCACCCAGGGAGCATGAATTTTACTCAGGAAGACTTTGCAATAACTCAGTGCTTTATTTCCAGGCTTAAGCAAGTCCTAACGACCTACACAGGTGATAGCCAGTGAATCAGGGGCTGGGTTGCACACAGCTGCAGAGCCTCATGCCCTCCTGCCAAAGATTAAACACAGACACATAGAAACTCATAAACGAGCCTGGTTGGGGGGTTGGGTCCATCTCCTCACCCCTGCTTGCTTTTTCTCTCCATGAAACGCTGGCAAGATTCACTTCGGAAGAGAAAGTCCAGATTCAGGACATCCTGATAACATGAAATGCTATGTGGCTTTTTATTTTTTCAGGCCAAAAAGGTGAAGGCATCTGTTTAGCCCACAGCCCAAGGGAGTGCAGGACTCGGCTCTCTAGGAGATGTTTAGTGGGGATGCTCTCAAGTGGTTGCAGCTGCAGCAAGACGACACTCAGCTGGGCAGGGGAGGCAGGAGGGACTTTTAAACAAGGCAAACATCTCAGCATCTACTCCAAAGGCCATTAAATCCATGGAAGTCTTTCAGACAGTTTCCAAAGACTTTGGATCAGCCCCAGAAGCTGCTTTTCATCCACAATTACTGTACTAGAGAGAACAAAAAGCCTTTCTGTTCCCATTTTCCAGATGCAAAGCAAGCTGATGCAGAGCAGGTTGCACCAGCAGAGCCTGGGACAGGCTCTCTCCAGCTCCCCACAAAAGATCCAGCAGCATGGAGAGATAACATCAAACCAAACCCATCTTCCACAACCAGCAGTGGGAGTCTGCACTGGTTTTCTTATTGCAACACACAAAACAGGTTTTAGCAAAGAAAATTGGTGCTCTGAGAGCAGGGGAGCAGAAGGTGACATGGTGCACACACATCACATAGTTATTTAAGGTTGCAGGGGGTCAGTGCCTGCAGTCAGGCTTACAGGTTCACAAGGAAAGCATCAGGAGAGGGAGTCACACAATCTGCCCCAGCAAAAGCAAGACCCTGGGCACATCCACCTGCCAACCTTGGAAAGCTACAGAAGAGGCACTTGCAACAGATAACACACAGACATACCTTCTGATGTCCCTGAAGAGCACAGGACCAAGAGGGATGAGGCTTTGAGAGAAGGAGAGGATTGCTGAGAGCTATTTTGCTACCAGGAATAACCCTCTGAAGCCAGAACAGCTTCGATATTCTGGGGCTTTGCAGCCCCAGGGCCAAAAGACTGGCACCAGCTACTGCCCAAAAGGAGGGGGTAGGAACAAGACGAGCTTTGCATTCGAGACAGCTATAATCACTCCTAAGTGAGAGCAGGCAGCACAGTAGCTTAACTGAACCAAGAGGGAGCTAAACCAAACCACAGCTCAGCCTCCCACACACACGCACACATCCCCCTCCCAGTAAATCACCAACCATTAACATCAAATGAAGGCAATTCAGGGACACAAAGACAAAAGACACATCACCAACCTGCTGAGCTCAGAGGCTGTTGCTCAGGAAGAGAAGAACCGTGCTAGAAGATGGTCAGTGTTCCTGCTGGGTCCCAGAAGAGGTGGCAAAACTTCTAAGGTCAGCATCAACTCAAGTATAACATCTCATAACCCAAAATCCAGGAGGTCAGGAAGGGGAGGATCACCACCTGTCCCGTCCCCCCTCAAGTCCCTCACTTGTCCCTAGAAAGCTTTTAATTGGGAAATAACACCCCAGCTCCAAGCAGCATCTTCAACTACCCCTCACCCTAGCACTTACGGGCAGCTTTGAGCCTGGTCCCAGGTGGGAAAGCTGGGCTGGGCTGGGCTCTCCCCTCCCCTCCCCTCCCCTCCCATCCCATCCCATTAATCTCTTTCAGCTGCCCACAGCCCCTGCATGTCACAGCTGGAGCTGGGGCAGCAGCAGAGCTCTGGGTGGGGAGGGCAGCAAGGGTTGGCACCCCCCACCCCACAGCACAGCTGAGCCTGGCCACTCTGATGCAGCACCTACTCCTAGGAGGTGTCTCATGGCACCTACTCCTTGGAGTAACGTCAGGACTTGTTTCTCAGCAGCGCTCCTGGTCTGCTCTTCTTAATTTCCTCCCCCATCATACCTGCTTTGCTCTGGCAGGCTGAGCAGCTCCTGCAGCCCCTTGCACACCACACCAAGCAAGAGTTTCCTACAAACACCTCTGTCTTCATGGCACGTGCTGCTAAAAGCTCCGCCAGCCCTCCCAGGGCACGTTGTGCATCCGTGTTCCAGAGCCCAGCGACAGACTGGGATGCAAGAGGCACAGAGCCATGCTTGGTGTTCTGGTTGTGGGCTAAAGGAGAGTGAGGTGGAGCTGGCACCTTACCTCCAGCCAGACCCACAGTGAGCATTGGTGCCCTGGGATGGTGCAAGTAGCTGCCCAAGGTTTAAGTTTCCACTGGGAAAGGGAGAGGAAAGCTCGGACACTGGAGAGTACCAAAAGGCTCCCACTGCATGACCCCATGTCCCGTGCTATCAGTGCTCCTCCCCAAGTCCAAGTGCTTTGAACCACAGGGATCCACAATAATTAACTTCTAGTAACTACTGTGTAAAACCCAGGACAAGTTTTTCTTTGCAGAGAGAGCTTCAGAATGACAGCAAAGTGCTTCTTAAAGGAAAACAACAGGAGGAGGTAGAGGAGGACAAAACCCTCACATTTATTAAACATGTGAGACCTCCCAACTTTGCAACCAGCCTTGGGAGGTTGGAAGCCAGGTCACAGCTTATGAAAAGCAAGGCCAGAGATGCTGGGAGCAGGAGCAACACCAGGCCACACCGAGTGTGACACCCAGCTACTGGATGTGGCTGTGTTAATGAATCCTTCACTTCTTAATTATCTTGCTTTTATGCTAATGGTGAGGCCAGACACGTTCCCCCATCAAAATGATCTCCAGCGACCAAAAGTTCCATCTGCTCACAGCCTAAATAAGCCACTTTTCCTCTTTTTCTTCCCCTTTTTTTAGTCTTTTCCCCACAAAATAAGGGTGCTGGAGAAAGCCTTGCCTGAGAGCCACACTGGTGCTGCCCCAGTGCTGAGCCCAGCCCGCATGGGAGACAACACTTGCCATCAGCACCTCCCAGGGAGCCAGGCCATGGCTCAGCAAGATGAAATGTTCCAGTTTTCTGGTTTGAGTGACAAGGGAGCTGTCTCTGAAACACTTCTCTCAGCAAAGGGCCGGTGCCAGAGGAGCTCAGCTGCTGCTCATCTGCAGCGAGGAGCCAAGCCCCGTTATCCACCTCCTGAACTGGTGACTTGTGCGATCGCCAGGGTCGATCCTGCAGATTCCTGCATGGGGAATAGGCAGGTTTCTCTTCTACTTTCCTCCACCTTCCTTCTTATCTTGTCCCAGGGTAAGCATGAAACCAGCTGCCTGTATTCCATGTCCCCAGGAGGGGAGCATCGTCCATGTGGAGGGTGATTGCTAAGGGAGCACGTTGCAGTGCTGAAGCTTGACCCTGACAGCAGAGGATGGGAGTTCCCAAAGGACCTGCCTTCCCCTTGTCCCAAACACAGCCTTTGAGCTCCTCAAAGCCGCTTACTCCCCAGCAAACTGAAATCCTGGACACCCATCTCCCGCAACATCATGGAAATACTACAGGGTGGAAGTGGCTGTGGGGTTCGGGATACCCCCTTCCCCTGAGGACTCTCTGCCCAACGTGATTCCCATCCCCAATCCTGAACACAGCACTGCACCAGCAGCTAGAAAGAAAATGAACTCTATCCCTGCTGAAACCAGGACACTGAGTCACTCCAATGGCTTGTCAAGTCACCAAGTGGCACCGGTGCCAGGATGCCTTGCAGGGATCTCAGTGGTGCTTAAATGGTGGGCAGCCACTCCAGCTGGGTCTGTTACTTTTGAGATGAACTTTCTGGTGTCCCCAAGGTGAGCCAGCCCCTATATTTCTATTTAATGAGGTATTTATACATCTGCAGGACTCGAGATGGCTCGGTTTGGCTTTAAAACTTAGCAGAAGTTTCCTCCAGCAAAGCTTCACTCCAGCCAGCCTGCTCTCCTGGCCACCTCCCTCACACCACCTTGTCCTTCCATCGTTTTACAGATGTGGGGAAGATGCAGAACTGGGGAAATGGGATTTCTGGAAGGCAGAGAGCGACCCTCTCCTCCAGCCTTGCATCTGCAGACTTAACTTAGGAGATGTAGCTCCTACAGAGAAACCTTTCACCACCCAGTAACGGTGCGGACTCCGCTTTTGGAAGAGCAAAAGAATTTCAAATGGCCAAGATTCCTAGTTCCCCAGCAAAATACAGCCAAAAGAAAGCCAGCTGTGACACCCCTACAAATATGCTGCATAGGAAGGCTGGAGGGCTGGATGGAAACTGGAGAGCACACCTCTGGTATTTGCAGTGTATGCATTTTTTTCCAAGACTGAAGCCCATTTTCACGGGGTTATAAATCAGCTCTAATAAAAATTAACTCTCAGCACAAAACACTGCCCAATAGTAAATTATATATATATGTATATATATCATTTTATAATAGTATATATAATAATTTAAATAATAGTAATTTTTTTGGGGTGTCACATTTTCACAGGTTCTACCCCTGAAGTCTTGCCCCATGCTGATGTGGTCATGCAGAGCAGGACCATGCTCTGAATTCCAAATGAAATGTCACAGAAAATGGGCTCAGATTCAATAGCCCAGGCTCAACCTACAGGAAAACAGCAAAGGGAATGAGTGCCCTTGGCAGGTCAGCTATAATCACACCACTAAACCCTGCAGAGTGTTTGCATACCACTGAGATAGGTGTGCTGGGTAAATACTCAGCAACAGCTATCCCTGTGAGTATGAATTGAATTTCCCAACCATTTCAGGCTTGGGCCTTGCAGAGAACCAATTTTCAAGACCCCTCAGGCAACCTGGGAGCACGAATTCCTGCAGGTCGGTGGAATCCATGTTCCTCCTCCCTTGGATGCTTTAAAATGACAGTTTTGGGAACTGGCACAGCACTTCATCTTCCTTTTCTCTGCTCAGAGACAGCAAACAAAGTCCCTGGATGTTGCTGGATGGGACCCTGGGCAACCTTGTGTAGCTCCAGGCCTGGAGGTTGGTGTCCCTGCCTGTGTCAGGGGGTTGGAGCTCTGGGATCCTTGGGGTCCCTCCCAACCCAGACCAGGCTGGGATTCTGCGATTCTATGACTGAAGAATAAAATTAAGCTGAGGAAGACTTCAAATTTCAGCGTTTCCATTGTCCCTTTTCCCATCTGCCCTTGAACAAAGACAGATAGTGAAATACCTCTGAAATACAGGGGAAATATTTAAAACGTGATCTCAAGGCTGTTAGCATGGGGCAGTAGCACCAGGTATTTTATCTCCCTCACCGGGACAAAAGGTTCATTAATCATGTTGCACTATTTTATGCACCGTATCTTATCTTCAGATTGCTCCCTGGACTCTCCACCACAGGACATCTGTGAGGAGAAGCGACAGCAGGAAAATATCGATGAATATAGTTTTATGTACTGAGGTTCTTTGCTGAAGTAGCTTTATTGCTTCAGGAGATGGGAAGGTGGGCGTTGCTTTGCCCCAAAAAACAGCCGCCTCTTGGGTGGGATGTGCCCACCAGCTGAGCCTTTAGGATGAGAAATGGGAAGTCCTCTGAAAGCAAGGGAAACCAGGAGGCTTTAAGGAAGATGGAACATAAGGGGAGTTAAGACAGAGGAACAACACAAAAGCTTTTCTCTCTTGGGAAAGTCCTAACAGACCTTTGGAGAACACAACTGGTGGGAGACCCTAATTCTACAGCAGATGAAGAAGAGATTTAATTGGTCATTTGCATATTTTACGTCTTGAAGAACAAGACTCCCCCAGTCTTCAATTGTTATGTGCTTTTATCACTTTTACTGCATCTATTGGCAGGAGTTTCCATTCTCTGACGGGTCAGAACTGGGGTCCACTTATGGCTGGGGGCTGAGAACAAGTGGGAAAAGCTGGGATCCTCAGGAGGGAACAGCCCAGATTCCTGTTATCCATCAGAGGACCAGCAGCAGGATGTGACCAGCAGCAGCCCAGCTGACACCAGCTTAGTGCCACGCACAGCCTGAAATGAAGGAGGAGATGCTGAGCTCTGGCCTTGGCTTTATCCCTGTTAACACCATCCCCCTAACAGGGCTTTAAACAACATCCTGGCTGGAAATCCAGCTTTCCCCTAACTCAGACCTCTAGCAGAAGAGCAGCATGGTGTGTGGCTGTCCCCAGAAGCGGGTCCATGCGGCAGGGTCACCTCCATGGGCTGCAAGTTGCAGCGTTGTCACACTGATGGACTCAAGAGATACTCTGCCCTCGTGAGTCCTGTGTCCAGAGCTGGGGCCACCAATACAAAAAAGATGTAGAACTGTTGGAGAGGGGTCAGAGGAGCCATGGAGATGATCAGAGGGTTGGAGCAGCTCCCCTATGGAGAGAGGCTGAGGGAGCTGGGCTGGGTCAGCCTGGGGAAGAGAAGAGAAGGCTGTGGGGGGACCTCACTGCAGCCTGCCAGTCCCTGAAGGGAGCAGAGGAACAGGAGGGGAATCAGCTTGTTCAAGGGCAGAGACTGGCAGGACAAGGGGATGGAGTGAAGCTGGAGGAGGGAAGGGGAAGAGGAGATCTTAGGGGGAAGCTCTTTGCAGAGAGAGTGGTGAGGGGCTGCCAGGGGCTGCCCGGAGAGGGGGTGGGTGCCCCGTCCCTGAGGGTGTTGAAGGCCAGGTTGGCTGGGGCCCTGGGCAACCTTGTGTAGCTCCAGGCCTGGAGGTTGGTGTCCCTGCCTGTGTCAGGGGGTTGGAGCTCTGTGATCCTTGGGGTCCCTTCCAACCCAGACCAGGCTGGGATTCTGTGAGCATCAGGGACGGGAATATTCTGCAGGGAAACACTGAGACTGCAGCCATAGGATCGGTGTCACCGCTCGGCTGGGAACACGCTCCTCTGGCAGGGCATGGCAGAGCTCTCCATGGACGACTTGTCCCATTTGAATTATGCAAAATAGGGGCTCAATGGAAAGAGAAACAGCGTGTTCATCAAGTAATGACCTTCAGAGAGGTGGAGACTTGTGAGTTATGAATCCATGGCTGCACCACCCCCCCAATGCTTCCCAGCTCATGTATAAACTTACGCAATGATTTATTTGCATCCTGCACGAAAACAAATGGCTGTTTTACATATTTATATCATAAGATAAACCGATATTTAAGCTGATCAAAGACAGCGGCAGATCTGGAGGCGATTACAGCAAGTGTTTTCTTAACTGAGGTCACGATGCACTTAGTGCGGGTGAGGCTGCGGATCTGCTCAGCACATGTTAGCGCAGGGCGAGGGGCAGCAGCTAGAGGTGCACGCTGGACAGCCCTGGCGTTCCAAGGGCACTGATGAAACCCAACCTGGCTCCCTGCATCAGGCCTTGGTAATTCCACCTATTGGTCAAGGGGGTAAATATTGTACCGTCTGGAAAATAAAATAAAAAGGAAATGGAGTTCTGATGGATCTTGAGGCCTTTTGTCCCTAAATGGAAACAGAGTGGCAATCCCATCCAAACGTTTCTGAAGTCTGTCTTGGGAGACAGACGGATTGCCAGTGTGCTGGGACTGTGATTTCATCAGCTCCCATCCATCAGCTGAGCCGCGGTAACGGGATGGACACATCCTCCTGAGCCACTGCAAGAGGAAAGAAGCACCGTGCAGCAGCACACAAGCTGTCTCCAGCCCAGCTGACAGGCTAACTCAGCAGCCTGCAGCTCCTCCATTGCTCGCAACTGGCTGGTGAGCGTGATGGATCTGAATGAAGGGCAGAAGAAGTAATTGCCAGATTCAGAGAGATGCCACGGCTCCTTCTGCTGTGGGACGATGCTTCTGCAGGCTTTTCAGGTGCGTGTTCAAAATCCTTGTAGCCAGGGCTCCGACTCGAAAAGCTGTGAGCTGTCTGCAGCAGGAGAGACAGATGCTCAATTCTGCAGCCCATGAAGGCTGGACATAAGGGGATTTTCCTCTTCAGCATCCCAGGTCAGGCACTTAACCACGCTACTGGTCAGGTCCTCTGTGTGGCTGGACAAAGGCCAAAATGGATCTAACACTTTCACCTGCAAAGCCTGGCCATGACAGTGATGGGCAGCAGCTTTGAGATCCTGGGATGACCCATGTACTCCAGCCTGGAGATGTGGAAATGCTCTTCCCCCACCCCACGAGCGGCGTGTCTCCCGAGGGGACACAGGCATGGGGACTTTTGTAACAGCCACCCCCATGGGAAGCCCAGAGTGATGCTGATGGAGAGGAGTCCGTGGCGTGTTCCTTGCCATTTAACCAAGTGTCATTGCAGTGTGGTTTATTTCTGCTTATTCCCTTTCAAACAGCAGCTTCCTTCTGTCACGCTGCAGCCCCTGAGCAAACTCACAGCCTCCCCAAGTCCAACACTGAGCCCCCCAAGCTGTCCCTGTAACAGGCACTCAGGAACTCGCCTTCTCCAGCCTTTGCCCCCCTTCCTGCTCAGCATAAACGACTGCACGGGCCCCGTGACAAAGAAGCCAGCTGGGATTTGCAATCCCTCCGAACAGCAGAGCTGCTCAGGGGTTTCACTCCCAGAGACATCTGGGTCCCGGCTGGCCTCTGTAGCACCCGACAGCAACGGCACGACGCAGAACCGCGAACAAGCTGCTGGGATGGCAACATTCCTCCTTCTGTATAATGTGAGGTTGAAATTAAAACCACATCGGTATCTTCCAGCCCCCTCGTCATCCCTGCAACTCATTTCCTTTGCCCTCGCTCTGTCTGGCACCTCAGTAGCATCTGCATCCCCAAGCAAGGCTGCGAGTACCATGGAGCCAGGGGATGAGGGGCTCGTGCTCCCTTTCGCTTGCTCCCTGCTGCAGCCTGAGCGTTCATCACCATCACTCCCATGTCAGCGGGTGTGATGATAACACACACACCAAGCCTGTTATCAGCCTGTCTTGGGCGGGATAGAAACATCAGCAGCTCTGAAGGGGAGATTTAACCACTGCTGGTGTGAGGTCTGCTTTTAGGCGTGGAAAAAAACCCCAAACCAGGCTCACTGCAGGAGGAAAACTCCCTGAGAGCCCGAGAGTTTGGAAACCACAGGAATTTTTTGCAAGTCTTTTCCTTAAGTACCAATGATGGGCATTGGTAGGGTTGTAGACTCAACGCTGGGACTGCTGGACAACTCAGGGATGCTCTTGGATGGATGAAGCCATGTGAAAGCAGAAAGCTTTGCTAAGAGCTGCCTCTGAAAATGTGTCCCTGGAAAATGATAGGAAAAGGATAGGCAAAGGATAGAAGCCTGAGGGTTTAATAGAAAAGCTACAGACTTGTCTTTTTAGCTCCTTTCACCATGAAGGGGTTGGAGCAATCTGTCTCCCTCAGTATGGGTTGTAGTCTCTCTACCACGGAAAAGTAATTATTTGGTCTATAAAGGGATTTTGATACAAAATACGTGAAAGAACCGAGACTTCCTGCAGCCAAATTCCTGCATAATACAGAAAAAGACAGAGACTCCAAACAGCATCTTTCAGTAGCCTTCCAGCGGCTAAATCAAGCACTGTGCTTTTAAAGAAACCAGGGGGGCTGCCTCACAGCGCCTCACAGCTTTTCTGGGGAGAAAGGCCACGTTTTGCATCACTTCCACTCACTAAGCAGGGCCACTGAAGGGATTTAAGGCAATTCAATGCTGGCAAACAGCCTGGGTGCAGCCACGACTGGGGTGCGGAGCTGCCACAGCCTCCACCCTGCTTGACCCTGAGCATATTCCTGACATGGGATGGGTAAGAGGGGAGCAACAGCCCCGTGAGGCATCATTGTACATCTCCTCCTGCACCCTAACAGCTCAGGAGAGCAAAGGTTCATGACTTCAGACAAGATGTAGCAGGGAAAAAAGCAAGACATGGCCTTCCTCTTGCAGTAAAATCTCAGTGTTGACTCTGCCTATGTCTGTATGTCCTTTTCTAACCTAAATCCTGTTTCAGGGGAAAACCCCACCTTGGTAAGTGCTCGAGTCAGACTCCATCACTCAAGCACACCTTGGCCTCTTTGCTGAGGCTTTTGGGAAGGGTGCATGTAAACACTGATGCTGTCGGTGGGGTTTCATGTGGCAGACGCTACCCCTGTCCGAGCTGGGTGGAGACCACCCCACACAGCTTCTCCTGAGCCAGGGAAAGCCCTCTCCAGGATCTGTCCTTGAGTTTCAAAGATCTGGACCACCAACATACATCGGCACAGCCTGTGTTTGACCCATCAGGCAGAAACAGTGCTCAACCACAGTCAAACTGGGATGGAAATAAGGAAACGGCCTAGAAATAAAGGGTTTTGCATCCATTTTCTCCAACCACCACAACCCCTCTGACATGTACTTGATCAGCCTCTGTGCTCTTGGCAAGTCTAGTCCTGACTTTCCATCTGCATCCCCCAAAACCTCCGCAAAGCCCTCAGAAGAGGACAGATTTCATCACTCTTATCTGAGCCTCGTAGACAACATTCATCTTCTCTGACAGAAATCAACTTGGTTTGGGAGTGAGAAGACAAATTAAAAGGCCACAAGCCCCGGGAGGGCCCTGATTGTTTGAGCTGGCACATTTGGAGTGGGGGGAGGAAGTCTTAGAGGTGACCACTACATGTGGTGCTCCAAGACCCTTCAACGCATCAGATGGACACTAAGCAGGGCCAAGCCATACACACGCAGAGCACAGATCTGGAACGGAGGGAAGCTGAGAAATATGATGTTTGCGAGAGGGGGCTGCGAGCCCATCCCATCCCACAGCCCCCCACCCTCCCCACACCGCTGTGGCTGTCCTGTAGCCACGTTGCTGTTGGCTCCTGTGCCGGCTGGGCTGCGGTACAGGGGATGAAATAATATTTGGACATGCTGAACGATAACAGCAAGGGTTCGCTCGCAGTAGCGCTGCGTGTCGGCAGGTCTCACAGGGTTTTAGGATGGAGATGAAAGGCTGTTTGTCCTGCTTCACGCCTGGAGAAATGGGTCATTGTGACCTGTAAGCCAGGGTGTTCTGGATAGGATCCCCCGCCATATGATGAGCGGTTCATGATGGGGAAAATCCACCGCGGTGATGGAGCGGATCCCGAAAGCCTCAAGCCTGCTGGGTGCACTGAAAGTCAAGAGGGGTTTCCACTGGGTTTCTGGCAAGCCTGGGCTGCCAGCAGCAGTCCCAAACTGAGCACTGAGGTAAGTGAACAAATCCCACGCTGGGCATCATAAGGTCCAGATGCATCCTTCAGCTGGGACACCGCAACGCGAGGCAGGATTCGGACCAGGATGAAGTCTCCCCGTTTATGGAGTCAGTGTGGCAGCTTCTCCAGGGACCACGAGTGAATCAAAGCAAATTCCCTGCCAGAGACAGAGGTCCTGGTTTTGCAGCAGGTCTAGGAAACGCTCTGAACTCCTGTGCCCTGGACAGGAGAGGGAAGAGACATCTGATGTGCTCCATTGGTTAACATCTGCATTTGCATCTTCTTGGTTTGCCCAGAGTCTGAGCTGCTTCCAGCAGCGCGAACAGACCCAACGCCCGGCTCAACCGAGGAGTCCATCGCTAACTCCATGATGTGCCAGAGATCTCCAGCCAGGCAAAGCAGCCCAGACTCAAAAAACAAAGTGTCCTGCCACGGGTAGGGTGTCTCCACTGACCTTCTGCTATCAAAGCTTCCAGGTTTTGTTTGCTTGAACTCTCAGTTCCTTCTTTATGGTTCCCTCGAGCTGACATACTCGTCATGGACTATGCTCTATAAATGACCCATGGCACCGAGATTAAATGGCCAGACAAGACTCTGCAGAGGCCAAGTCACAGAGCAGCTCAGCTGGTGCTCTGCAAAACAGGTCCTAGGAGGAGGCGAAACCAATTCATGAGGAAACAACTCAGAAGGCTGCTCTGGTTGTAAAAAGCCTCTCAGGACAAGTTTCCAAGCGTGTTATTTCACGTTGAACTGAGCCAGCTGAGCAGTGGAGGAGCCCAGGGATGGGTTTATGCCAACAGCAGGTGCAGTGACATGAACCACACAGCCCACCAGCCCACCAACTCAAGCTCCATGGAAAATCCTAGCTGCCATCAGGAAGAGATTGCTGCGAGATGCTGTTCCTCCCTGCTGCGAGTTGCTGTGCAGCTCAAGTCTAGAACGGGCCAAGGAGCCCAACCTCTACAGAGAGCTTCAAGCCAACAGGAGCATGGGTTCATTCTCCACACCCTTTGGAGACAACCAGCGCTTGCCACTTTTTTCACCTTGAAGCTGAGATACAAAAATCATCCACAAGTTGGAGCTGCAGCTTGAGGGACTGCCCTTTACAACACTTCCAGGGAGGTAACTCCAAGCAGCAGGAGAGCATCACCTCTGAAAGTCACATGATTAGAACCTGATTTAACTCCCCAAATTAAAAGCTGTTTCATTTAAAGAGGTGGCCTTCAATGACACGCCGAGTGCAGCGCACTGAGTCCATCACAGAGACAAGACTAGAGTCCAGCTCTTCTGGTCTGGGTTCCTCTCCCTGATGCTGCAAGCCCTTTTCTAATGTTTGGTCCCTTACACATCAATGTAGCAAGATGCCAGAGGCTCCACGAGCACTGACAAGCTCAGCCCACTTGTGTTCAGCCTTCCCACCCCACCTGCCCTTGAACCTCAAACAACTTTCACATCCCAGCCCTTGACTTCAGCCCCATGAAAATTCCCTTCAGGCCAGCCAGCAGTTTGACTTCTGGAGGGGCTTCCAGGGGCAGATCTGCAGAGAGGGAAGAAATCCACTGCTCCCCTGGAATAAAAGCTGCACAGGACAGAATAACCCAATACAAAACGCTGCAGTTGCCACCTGCCACTGCAGGAGCCAAATGAAAAGAAGGAACTCTCTCAGAGGCAGGGAATGATTGATGGTGACTGCAACTATGCAGAGGATGGGGCTGCGACTGAGGGACAGGAACCACCCTGAAGAACCAGTGGTCCCCTCCCTTGATCTTGATGACAAAGTCAGGTGGATGGACATTGCTATTTCCCATCAGACAGAAAATGGGAGGAGATATTGGAGTTAGTCCTCGATGGCAGCTGCACCCCTGGCAGACACTTGCCCAGTGATAGCAGGGAAAGTTGAGGGAGAAGGTTTGTTGGGATGTGCAGTGGCTCTGAGGAAGGAGCTGCGATCATGACTTGGTGGTCCAGCCGGATGTAGGCTACAGCTTTCCTGAATGCTCCTGGGAAGAGCAGCCCTGCGGCACTTCATGTGGAGCTGCCATCAATTCTAATGCTGGTTTTTTCAGAAATTCCCACTGAGGATGGGAACAAAACCCACATCCTTTCGTGGCAACATCCCTATCCATTAGAGCAGCAGGAAATGATGATGCACGCTCCTGAGGAACAGAGGCCCTCTTCACATAAAGGGCTGGGGAAGGATAGAGAGAATAATCATCACAGGGTTAGAGAAGAGACTTTGGGGTGTGCATTGGGACCATGGTATTGCTCCGGAACAGCGAAGCCAAGAGGGATACAGCTGCTCTGCAGGAAGGGAACGTGCATCACTTCCCACTCACTGTTCTCCAGTATTTTTTCAGGTGTGCTGGAGGTAAAAACATGAAGTGACACTGTGTGCCTATTCCTGTTCCTTACAAAGATTTCTGTTGAACGTATGATCACCAAAGCAACCACAGTCTGAGCCTGCCCCCCTGACCCAGCCTAAACCAAGAATCTCTTTGCATAAAAACTACCAAAAAACTATTTATCTTAAAAAATTTACCCCCTATCCAAAGTCCAACAGCATCACCAGCAACTTCAAGCCATTTCCATGACACTCCTTGTGTCTCCCCATCTCACCGCATCTGCTTGCTGGAGCTTACCTACACAACCTCAGCCTTCCTCCCTCTCACTCGCAGGATCCGCCTCCCAACTGCTTGATGGACCCAAAGGAGGAACAGAAGACACATTTCCTCCTTCCCTTCCCCAAGAACTTAACACCTGGAGCCAAAGAATAAAGCTGTGGCTTCTTTTTGGGTCAGCCTGGTCACCAATCACCCATTGCACCCAGCATTTCAATTGCACCAGCTCAGCCCAAGCCTTGAACCATTTCCAACCTCCCAGAGATGTAGTTAGGCCTTCTATAAAGGCAACAGAGGTGTGTGTTCACAAAGTTTTCCAGCGCTTGGGCTCTGACAAAGGGATGCCAAGGCTGAGGAGCGGGGACAACCCAGGACTTTGCCTTGCTTTTGCTTTTGAAGGGTTTTTCACACATTGTTTGAGATTCTGGGTTGTTTACCCATCTGTTTGTAATTCTGCTGAGGTTTGGGTGGTTTAGAGTTATCTAGAAATTGCTTTCTGCACCCCAAGCTATTACGAGTGGGAGCAAGGGTGGGGGTTCTTGGAAGCTGTTGCTACGGACAGCTGAGTAAAGCAGATTCCTACAAGGCCCTTTTTGAGTCACAGCACTGGGGTTCTCCTGGGACCTTCCAGAAGTCTCCACTCAGTGCAGATGCTGTTCCCATTTTCCCCGCTTCTTTCACTCAAAAAGCCCTTCTCTCCCACACAACATCCATCTCTCTCACCTCAGCCAGTTTCATTTACCCCATTGCCACTGGGCTGGGGATGCTTTCACGTCATGCACTACCCATCCCTCAGCTGCCTCAGGCTTGTTGCAGACCCCCAGAATGACCCAACACCAGACCCGTGCTAGTGGGAAAGCACAGAATTCATTCATTTTACTACAATACAAAAATTATTACTGGGCTTCAAGACGGGGTCACAGGAACGGAAAGATACCCTCAGCAACCCACACACTGGTTTGACTCCCTTTGGCTTCTCCTGCTGGACACTACCCAGCTCCAAATCTGTCTGGTAGCTCATGAACCTCTCAACGGAGTACTGGACCCCAGTCAAGTCCTTATCCTGGGTGTTGTATCAGCACAGACTGTCCTTTTCCAACCATTTTATCCCCACGGATCGCCTCCTGATTGAAATCTCACTGCCTGTGGTTTCCTCTGCTTCATAAGCTTGGTAGAGAATCAAGATATCAGCTTCTAACTGTTTGTTGAAGGATTAATTCCTCTCACTGCCTTGCCTCAGAGACGTTCATGCCCCTCGGTCATGGTTAGACTGAGTCACTTTCTGGCCAGACACAAGAAAAACTCTGCTGAATGGACAGGCAAAGCCAAAGGACCAGCTTGGTCCTCTACGGGCCTACAAACAAATCATTCATCCTCTGTGAGGGAAGGGTTCCCAACGGGGTCAGGGGAAAAGGTCCAGGCTTTGGGGTACAGCCCTTACACACTGGAAACTGTCCTTCCCACCAACACAAGCACTTCTGGTCATCACCTCCACGCTTTGCAGAGCCGTGTAAGACAGGAGGGACTCTGACCCGTTAGTTGCTCAGGGGAGAGGCTGGATGTGGCAGTCAGACAGGAGCTGTAGGTTGAATGACCTGGGATTTGGGGACTGAAAGGCCCTGGGATATTTTATTGCTTTAAAATCAGGCAAAAAGCTGGAATATAATCCATCAGGAGTAAATCCCTGGGAGGCTGGCTGGGTAGGATGCTGGTGGGTCTGAAACTCTCCCTTAGCATCTCCAGGGCCACTACCCCAAGGGTGAGGAAGAGGGGGATGGAGGAGGTGGCAACGGCTCTCCTTTGTCTTGGTGCACAACCAATGTGCCAACACAGTTAGGGGATCTGAGCAACAGAGCTGAAAGCTGAACATCCCAGAGCCAGTAACATGCTGAAGATCGTGACAGCACACCAAAGCTTTAGCAACGCTGCTGCAGGGCTGGGAGGGACTCTCTGCACATTGTGATGAGGGAATACCAACCTGGCTCCATTTCAGCCCCCACTTCTGCAGCTGGGAATACCAGGGGTATTACAGGAACACAGTGAATCGATAGCAGCAGCAGCAGGAAGAAAGCAAGAGGTGTGGGCTGAGAAGAACAGGGATGCTTTTGGCTGAGATCTGAGGGAGATAGGGAGATAAGGCAGATGGTGCTCCAGATGGCAGGAGCAGTGAAGAAGAAACCCTGGCATGTGCCATCACCTGCTGTCTGGCTCTTTTTGGAGTTAGTTGGGTTTTGTTTTGCCAAGAATGAATAGGACAAAAGTAAAACCCACAGCGATGCAGTGGTGAAGAAGTGCTTTGCCCCAGAAGTGGGGAGGAGACAAAGCTCTGGTATCTCCCTGCAGCCCAAGATCCTTGTCCTGTCCCAGCCCTCCCTGTACTCAACACTACTGCCATGATCACATACCAAGCAGACTGGTCAGCATGAAGGCAATCCATGGGTAATGCTCTGTTTGGAGAGTGGGGTGGGCTATGGTAAGGTTTGATATGATTGGCAGCTGTCACCACTGCGGATCCTCTCTCAACCTGCAGCCCCCAAAGAAGCCAAGGAGATGAAGGATTCATCCATCCCCAACTCACACAGAGCCTGCTCAGCAGCACCAGGGGTTTCTCCTCCAGAAGGTTCCCAGCAGACTGTTGGGAATTACTTTGAGGCAGTAATGGTGGGTGGAAGCCAGGGTGGGCTTGAGATGTTTCAGATACTATTTTTCATGGTGTTTTTTCCTAGGGTGTTGAAAGAAACCCTTCATTCTTCATGCTTCTGGGACTTCAAGAAATACAACAGGGTGCTGCTGGATCTCTGGAGCTAATTAAATCTGAACACCAAGCTGCAGCAGTTGGAGAAAGCTTGCTGAGCTTTATTACTTATGTCAGCACTGCGTAGGTGCCAGCTCAGCAGTCTTTTCCCATCCCACACCAAGTGCAGCAACACCCCCAGAGGGTCCATCCGTGGATATCAAGAAATCCAGAGCAGTAAACGCAATGGTTGGATCCAACCCCTGGTCTTCTGAGCCCTGGTCCTTCCCCAGGCAACTGTTCAGCCTCACACAGAATATGAGCACGTGGGAAACACGAGGCCGATTCCCAAACTGAACCCATCTGTGGGTGTCCCAGGGCACCCCATTCTATCTAACGGGTCTTAGCCACATTTCCACTGCACCAAGCAAACAGTTTCCCAGATGGCATAGAGAGGGGGAAGGAAACACTAGCTGGATGCCACGATGGAACCATGTGCTTCCCTTGACTTGCTCCTGTGGCCCCCTGGTCTGGTGATGGCTTTAGCAGGGGAGCAAGGACATCCACAGAGGGACCTCTGCGCCTGTGCAAGCGAGAGCGAGCGGCTTGAAGGGAAAAACAAGGTTAAGAACCCCCTTTTTCCCTGTTTGGACCCAGCTGAGGGAATTCGATATCAAAAGCCCGGAGAACGGAAGGAGAGGGAGAAGGCTCACTCTCCTGCCAGTTGTGTTGTTCAAATCCAGCTCGCTCTCAGCAAAAACAAACCCCAAAGCCAAGCCCATCCCTCCGCGGAGCTCCACGCTCCCAACCTCATCTGCATTCATCCAAAGGGTCACTTGCTTTGCGCTCTTGCATTGCGGTGCCAGTGAGCTGCAAGGCCCATGTGTGCTCAGCACCCACCCATCGGAGTCATCCTGACTCCCACAGGCAGCCACCCACCTGCCCCAGCCATCGGTGAGACCCCCATGCTCTCCCTGGACCATCACAGCTCTTGGTGAGTGTTGGTACCGCGAGGCAGGAGCTCACCAGCAGCGTCCGTGGCTTCTCATTGATTGTAATTAATGGGTTTTAATTGGATGCTGAAGAGGTGAGGCCGGCAGTGCTGTGGGTAACAGCTGTCTCTGATTAAATCCACATCGTGCAGTCATTTTCCTTTGGAAGCCCACAGCCAACTCTAAACTCCCTTTGGAAACCCACAGCCAACTCTAAACTCCTTTGGAAACCCACAGCCAACTCTAAACTCCCTTTGGAAGGCCTTGGTGCCATTGTGTGAGAGGAAAAAACAATTTAGGGAAAAAAAGAGGGGAAAAAAAGGAGGGGGGAAAGTAAAAATAAAATCTCAGGAGATGATTAATTCATGATCTGGTTCTTGCTCACGTGTGTCCAGAGGATGAACCCCTGTCACAAGACAGGGGAAAAACCAGTCATTGTAAAAGCCAAACTGGAGATTTCCTCAACCCCATAGGAAAAATATCTGCTAATCTCAGAGTCTCTGGGCCAGAACTGAATATCCATTAGACTGGGTCAAAGCCAAAAGTTCAACTCCAGTTCTTTGCTTTTCCTTTTTGTGTTGGTTCTTTGTTTGTTTTGCAGTCAATGGGTGAATGTGGTGACTCCCCACAGTGCCCAGCACGGGTCTCACTGACCCTCCCAAGCCAGCTCTCCACCGCTGCAGCAGGGCATGGGTTCCTCCTCTGTAGCACCATGGAGATGTCATTGCAGCCAGCGATGGTCCCTGCTGGTGTCTCTCCAGGAGGACCTCTACCCCATCAGAAGACATGTGCACACAATCCCTGTGCACACAACACAGGAGAAGGAGGATGGGGGGAATTCAACAGGGTGGGTTCTTCTTGTGCAAGTATATAAGCTTTGTGGCTTGACCCAGAGCTCAGACACAGCACACCATCCTGGCACAGCCACTGCTGCCACTTCTGTGCTCCAGCCAGGCACCCAATGTACCCATCCTGATGCTCCAAATCTGTCCCAGTGCTCCCTCCCCCTGGCCAGGGTTCCCAGGCTGCCCAGCTATGTGGTCAAAAACACATCAAAAAGCCATGAGGCCACCAAGATCTCTGTTGCTTGGGCCCAATGTTTACCAAGATGTCCAGAAGAAAGGAGCTGGCGATTAACCCCTCCAAAAGACATCTTCCCCAGCCCTCTGAGAGCCATGGAGATCTTCCAAAAAGAAATTCCCCAATGGAGCAGACCACACAGATGTAACCAGCTGGAAGAGTGGGCTTTCACTGTTTATTTTTTAATTGGTTTTTATGGTGTTACTCTAACCTGCAGGCAGTAATTTTAGGAGGGGCAGCTCATCTCCTCACTTCTCCTTCTACCCAGCCTTAAATAGCGTTCAGAGAGATAGAGAAAACACTACTGTGAGGACATCACTGTGGTGAATCCCAAACCTTCATGCCTACACCTCAGGACAGAGCCTGAAGCTAGAAGCAAAACAAGACAAAACCCCAAACCAAACAAACCAGCTATTTGCCTCTCCAAAGCCTCATCTGTCCAGCTGATGGCAGGCTCAGGGTTGCATTTAAAACCTCCATAAAGAAACCACAAAGGGCAACACAATGAGCCAAGACCCCTCTTCTCTTCTGACATCCCTTACGCAGGAGCCAGCTGGAGAGCAGATATTCACATCAGACCAATTTCACCACCAATCTGGTGTTACTTTCCTCAAACCTCAGGAGAATCTCTGGTAAATCAGGGAGGGAGGGCAACAGGGGGGCTGCTCCTCCCTCTTGCCACCATCACAACCCACAGAGTCCAAGGCGCGGAGCCCATAAACGTGACGGCTCCTTCACCCCCCTACACCACAAGGTAACCTCACTACACATCACAAAACCATTGTTTCTGTGCAAAGCTGGAGCTCATTTTCAGCACAGGAATTGCACAAACACTTTTTGCACGTGGGGCAGCGTGGAAGTTGGCCCCAGGTTTTCTTTGAAACAGCTAAAGTGTTGTTTTGCTCAGGGGAGGGTGGTTGGACACCCTGAAAAACCCAGATCTACACAAGCTTCAAATAAATCTTATTTTTTTGACTTGCAGACCAGAATTATTTGAGTTTAAATCACTGTTGGTTTTGGGAATAGCACCTGGGAGAAGGTTTAACCCTCTGAACACACATAAATTTAAAAAGAAGGAGCTTATTGGTTGTGTTCTTTGGAGGAACAGAGCTCCTGTATTATTAACAGCATCAGGGATTATTAAAAACTGGTGAAAGCAAATTAAAATCTAAATTTGTTCTCACCTTTTCCTCACCTTCTTGTGCTTTTCCTACCCTGAGGCATGAGATGCTGCAAAAGGCTGGAGGGTCGGATGGGGTGTACCATGGGAAGGGGTCTCCACGCAAGGTGAGGTGCCTGACTTCAAAGTGGCTTCTCCAGCACTGGAAACCAACTGGTATTTTCCATTTCTGCTGGTTTTTGCTTTCACGTCCATACACACTGGGGAGGAAAACAGCAGGAGTGCCCAGAGCCACAGCAAAAGGGGGTTGGATTTCCTCCCCCTGCAACCTCCTAACCTGCATTTGCACAAACAACAACTTCTGCTTCTTGCACTTTATAAAATATCTGCTGTAAAATCAGGAGAGAAGCCCCAAGCTCTCCTTTTCCAAATCCAGCCCTTGAGCGGGCAGAAAACCCAACACCAGGAAGAGACCTCAGCCCATTAACACGTTCCTGTTAGAGCAGAAGCCTGCAGCATCATTAACACCACATTTTAACCGCTGAATAATTAACACCCAGCTCCTTGCACCCTTCCACCAGTGCTTGTGTTCCCCCCCATTCCTTTAGGATCCATCCCACTCATGGAACTTACACCAGCCACCTGCAAAGCACCGATCCCTTGTCTTGCAAGATGCAAACAGGGCAACGCTCATCATCCAGCCAGAGTAGCAGAGAAGCAGTAAATAAAGGAGAAGGAGATCCCTCTGTTTACCTTGGCTTCTTTAAAACAGCCCTGTGGAGCCCTGTGAACACTCACATGAAGGTTGTATTTACTCCCACAGACAATTTCTTACACCATCACAATTCCAATGGGTTTTCTTTGTAAGAGGATGTGATATAAAATCAACTAACCTGGAGGGACTGTGGGCTGAGAGCTCAGGTCACGTTGCAGACCTCTCATTCACCAAGGAAACCTTTTTTTCCCAGTGGAAGAGCAAAATTGCCTGGTGAGAAGGATCAGAATCAGTTTATGTGTTAATGTGCTTTTTTTCTGGGCCATAGCTCAGTAAAATAAAATAAAATAAAGTAAAATAAAATAAAATAAAATAAAATAAAATAAAATAAAATAAAATAAAATAAAATAAGGAGGTGAAGACACAATTGGAAACAGCTGATTTTGACTCAATTCTATGGGATTTTTCTCAGGTCATTGTTTTCAAGGTCTCTCTGGGATGGGGAGCACGCGAGGAAAGATGCAAAGTTCATTCTCTCATGGATGTGTCTAAGCAGCCTCCTGGTCGTCCAGGGACATGATGGGGAGGACTCCATGTATGTGTGAACGCAGGTATTTGGCATCTCTCCAAAACCTTCAGTTAAATTCTTAGGGAAAAATCACTCTGTAGTAAAGCACAGTCCTTTCTGCCCCCCAGTTTTCCTGCCTTGGAATATTTGCAGCCTAAGATGCTATAGCTGGGGATTCTGGGCTTGTGTTCAGCTTGTCTAAAATCCTACAGAAAACCCTAAAAGCTGGTGGGAAGAAATATATAGTCTAATGTAGAAGTCATATTTGTTAAAAAAGGAGGGAGGGAAACAGGAGGGAGGAAGAAAGGAGGGAGGAAGAAAGGAGGGGGGAAGAAAGGAGGGGGGAAGAAAGGAGGGGGAAAGAAAGGAGGGGGGAAAAAAGGAGGGGGGAAAAAAGGAGGGAGGAAAAAAGGAGGGAGGAAAAAAGGAGGGAGGAAAAAAGGAGGGAGGAAAAAAGGAGGGAGGAAAAAAGAAAGGAGGTAGGAGAAAAGGAGGGAGGAAAAAAGGAGGAGAAAAAAGGAGGGAGGAAGAAAGGAGGGAGGAAAAAAGGAGGGAGGAAAAAAGGAGGGAGGAAAAAAGGAGGGAGGAAAAAAGGAGGGAGGAAAAAAGGAGGGAGGAAAAAAGGAGGGAGGAAAAAAGGAGGGAGGAAAAAAGGAGGGAGGAAAAAAGGAGGGAGGAAAAAAGGAGGGAGGAAAAAAGACAGGAGGTAGGAGAAAAGGAGGGAGGAGAAAAGGAGGGAGGAAAAAAGGAGGGAGGAAAAAAGGAGGGAGGAAAAAAGGAGGAGAAAAAAGGAAAAAGAGAAGGAAAAAGAAAAGGAAAAAGAGAAGGAAAAGAAAAAAAAGGAAGGAAAAAAAGGAGGATGAAAATAAGAAAGAAAAAGGAAACATCTTTTCCATGCATCTTTTCCTCTAATCCACACTGATGTCTCATCACTGTCTCCCCTGGTACTTCAGGGCAGCACTGCAGGAGCTAACAGGTTAGGAAGAGAGAATGTCCCAACACTTCCAGCCCCTCAGCCTGCTGCACTCACTGCAGTCAGCCCCTCTTGGAAACAAATTCCTCCCAGCAAGGCAGAGGGTGGCAGGGCAAGGAAACCACACCAACACGGCTTCTGCTGGGAAAGGCAAGATGGGGAAAAGCCAGTTAGGAGATGAGGAAAAGGGGCTGGGCCCTGTGGAACAGCTGGGGTGGGTAACAAACCCAGGTTTAAGTCACTTCTGTCAGCTTTTACATGCAAACTGAAAGGATTTTTGGGGTGTTTTAAAGGCAGCCCATGGAAAGCATCCAGGCTGGCATTTACTGCAGTGCATATCAGCTCTGTTTGCACTAACACTTTATGGGCTGGTTCTAGTGAAGCTGCAAGGAAAGCTCCATGAAACAGCACTGAAGTCACCGCTCTGCCCTGCACTGGAGTATGTCATGAAAAAGTCCCCTAAGCTAACTCTGTGAGAAGCAGAACTGGAGCTGAGTGAGAGCACTTGGGCACTAAGGAACATATATTTGGGTATTAGGATATGTTTTTGAATATTAGGATAAATTTCTTCACCAAAAGAGTTGTCAAGCTGCCCAGAGAGGTGCTGGAGTCACCATCCCTGGAGGCACTCAACAAAAGTGTAGATGTGGCATCTTGGGACATGGGTTAGTTGACATGGTGGTGTTGGGTTGACAGTTGGACTTGATGATCTTAGAGGTCCTTTCCAATCTTAAAGAAGCTGTGATAATAACAGATGGGACTTATTGCTCAGAGTCTAAGGTTAAGCTCATATATCCATGCCAGGGGAAGGACATGGGTGGGGTTAGGAGTAGGGCAAAACATCCCCAAGCTGATGGGGACAGACCAGAACGCAAGGACCATCCCAATGCTCCCCAACAATTCTTGGGGGTGATTTTCCTTGATTCACTCCATCTTTAGCCAAGACTGGGACCATACCCAGCCCCCAGGTCATAACAGCAAACACCTTCCTCCCCAAACACCTCAATGCTGGGGTTAGTCCTGGTCTCACACCTTCACCTTTATTTAGAAAATCTGTTCACCTCTCAATTGAGCAAAACCAACCACTGCCTAGAGAAGGGCCAACCCCCCAGCTGTCCCAGCGCTGTGACCCAGGGAGCTGGGGGCTGCCACAAGAGAAGATCTGCTTCCACACGCAGCCTTTGCAACAAGAGCTGTGGGGTGCCAAACACACGGCGCAATCAGGGTGCCCTTTGGGAAGGCAAAACTGGAGGGATGCTGAGAGAGCAGCCAGGGAGAAGCAGGGCTGGGAGCGCAGGAGACCACTGGGAAGAAAATAACCATTACTAAGTAGCCAAAGAAGCATTTTCCTTTCTGTTCTAGGCCTATAAAGTTTATGACAGACACAGCCCACAGGAGGTCAGAGTTAACCCAGGTCGCTTCTCGCCCTTGCTGGACACCCAGCCCATTAACTCACGCTTTGTGTGAAGTCTGACCCACTGAAGCTCCTTTGCCATGACCTTGGGGACAGATGAGAAGCAGCATCACCACATTCAGTGTTTGGAGGGTACAGACAGATGGGACAGTAACTGGCACCTCCACAGCTCCTTTTGTTTGAGGGCTCGGCCTGAATTACACCAGCACGAGTTAAAAATGAACTGGTTTCCATCTTCCCCAGTTCTCCTCCAGCTTTCTCCTCCATTCTGGTAATTGCCAGCAGTTACTCCTAACAACCTTTGCTGAAAGAAAGCTTTTAGCCACTGATGTGACTGTACCAAGGGACAAACTAGGGGAACAGAATAGCCCATCTGGCACGGAGCCTGTATCTCCTGACCCTCCCATCCATTTCCCCCTTCTTTCAGCACCCACATCACTGCGTGGTATCTGCTTTGATCATTTAGTTCTTTGCTGTGCAATCAGTGATAATCACTGCTGTGCACTAGGACTATTAGACATGCTCGTAAAGTGATTTCCTACCCCGAGAGGCTGTGCAATCGGATACCTCAAGTGCTAACCCTTGAATTTTATCTACTTCTACATACACAGGGGCCTGAGGCCTTGAGGAAATTAACAATCCAAACAAATTCTGCCAGGGTTTAAAAGATAAATTATTTTAATAAGGCTGAACTTCCATCGGATGCCGGTTTGGAGACAGAGCTTTGCAAAAGGGAGCAAAACCTCTCAAACAAAGAGGGGTTTGACCCAACTTCAGCTCAACTGTCACAAGGCTTTCCATCTCCTCTCCCTGCCTCGCTGATTAACAAGATGATTTACGTCTAAGCACAAGTTCAGTCTCTTTTCCTTATCCAGAAGCTCGTTTTTATCACGAGCTCCAGAGAGCAATGAAAGTTGGTGGATTAAAAATAGGAGGGGAAAAAGGAAGAAAAAAAAAAAAAAAGAAAAGGAATAAGTTGCTATCTCACATGATTTTCGCTTCTAGCACTTGGAGGGCTGTTCCTTGTTTGCTTTGCTTTATTTTCTTGCCTTTTTTGTCTCACTCTTCCCAACAGAGGTCAGACGCTATCACGATACATGCGCCTTCCGCAGCAAGAGCTGCTCTGCGGTACTTGGCAGGGAGAAGAACCAGACAGCTCCTTAAGCGAGGTCACAATCCAGCCTGGGTAAGCTCAGCAGTGTGTAAACAAGACCCGGGAAACCCTGAGTCACAGGCTGAGTGCAGGAGAGCAGACGCCTCTCCTCTACGGCTATCAGATGCAGGGTAAGCAGGGAAGGTGCACTTCAATGAATTAATTAAACAAAGAAATGGAGGTAATTGAGAAGGAGAGGGGAGTTTTATGTCTGGGCTCTGTGCAGAAGTAAGTTGTCACAGCGTTTGTGGGGTCAGGGTGAAGAGGTCCTTGCTGTGTCACAGAGGTAGAGAGGGAACGGTGAGGAAAGTAGCTTATGGGTGAGGAAGAAGCTTCTGAACCAAGAATAAGCTGCCCATGGTGCTTCTGTGGAAGACAAGGTTCAGCCATCATCGCTGGGGTCCTTCAGAGCTCCCAGCATGTTTCATCATAATGGATCCCAGCCCTTTTCCATGCAGCTGTGAATTTCTGCCACAGTGAGAGAGGAGCAACGGACTGAGCAAGGGGACGGGACAGCAGGACAGGGAATCTCAAGTTAAGGCTTTTATACCCCGTGCTCTTTCCTGACGTGACAGGACAGGGTGTAGTTCAGGACCCCACACGCTGTGGGTACACACACTAAAGTGAAGCCTGACCTGCAAGGAGCCACACTACAAGATGCCTGTTGGTCTTGGGCACGAAGGGGCTGCTGTGGGCTGACCCTGCAGCTTCTCAGGGGGATAGTAAAAGCACTCCAGACCTCCTGTTTACCTTTCCTAGCAATTCACTCGCATGTAGCAACATCAGGGTGCTGCCAGGCATCGCTGTGCATCAGTGATTCTTTTGTGGCAGAAGGTGGGTTTAGATCCAGTGATTCACTACCACCAATAAAAACTATTCAGTCTGTGACTTCAAGCAGCAGCATGACCCACAGCTTGAGCCCCTTTCCCCGTCACAGGGAACGAGCCTTTACTGGACCAGTACGGGTTTGTCTGCCATCAGCCACAGCAGCTCCAACCTGGTCCCTAAACTGGAAGCAGATGTCACTCCAGGCTGCCAGGCCACTCGGCTTCTCTGCTCAACTGTACTTCTACCCAAAAGCACCTTCCCCCTTCTCCAGGGCTCCCAAACAAAGTTCCAAAATCTAAAAGAAACCAGTTCCCTCTGCCCCAGGCTTCCCACCCTGCTCTCAGCCTGGCACGAATCCCACAGGAACAGTTTGGCTGCTTCTAGGAAAAGAAAAAAGCCATCACTGGCAGATCCAGTGATGAAGTTGTCCTCACCACTGTGTGCCAGACCCATAAGGTCTGAGTGAGATAACCTTGGCTCAGTCCCCTTTGGCTTGTCTGAATTTCAGCTTTTCTAGGAGAAAAGAAGAAAAAATGCTTCTTTCCAAAACCTGCACTGAGAAGTTCAACTGGGACAGACCAGTGTGGCACTGGGCTCTGCACCGGCCTGCACAGGACAGGAGAGGGACCAATTACATCTCTAAAATTTGGGGTCTGGTCCTGCACAGCAGTTCAGGATCTCTGCTTCCCATGCCTGTCTCCAGAAGACATCTCTGTGTGGCCCTTGCCATGGGAAAGGATCTTCAGTGACAGCTGAAATCCAAACTGTGGTGTTGATGGATTAGGATATGTACATGAAATGCTTTTTAATTTTGTTAATGAATGAAATGGGGTTGTGGAATGAAGAAGAAAGAGGATTCACCTGAATTCAGCCAGCTTGATATCTGAGTGGGAGCTTTCAGAGCTTGAAGAGAAAGGTTCATGTCTGGGAGCACCCAAAACTAAACCAACCAAGAAAAATCCAAAAGGGATTGCAGGAAGCAGCTCTACAATAACAAGAGAAGGGACTAGACCAGACCTAGACGATCTAGTAGTGATGAGAAGAGACACAATGATGGCACAGTGAAGGTGGGACACCTGCATTCAGTCCCTCATCCTTCTGAAGCAGCTAAAGAATGAGGCTCAAAACACCAGGAGGAGCGGGATGAGCACAGTTGGTCTTGGCTTCATCCCCCTGCCATAAAACAAGTGAATTTAAGACACAGGATAAAAAGAAGTAGCACCAAGTGCAAGAAAAAAATAGAAAAAGAGAAAAAAAGACAGTTTATGTACGTTAGCTGTTTACAGCAGTAGAGTGAGTCAGTCTGTCCCAGCAGTTTTCATTACGACCCAGATTAGGTCTTCAAGCAAATCCCCACCTTGACACTGGAAAAAGCCTCTGTACATGGTATATAAATAGAAATTTTTCCAGACACATGAGGACAAGTGCTCAGACTAACTGGACAGACATCGCCCCACAATGTAAAACTACCGTCAGGTTTTATTATTATTACTAAGAAACCGACATTATTTATGGCAAACGTTAAGAACTGAGATGATGGAAGAGAGGGAGAGGCCAGGAGTGTGTACGTACACCAGGGCTCTTCACTGTGTACACTGCAGTGGGGTGCTGGCTACTGAAAACTGCCTCGTCCCCCTCCCAGGAATCATGTAGCTGCATAAATTGAGCCCCCCTCTGTCGCAGGGGTGACTGTGTGATGTAGATCCCAACAGAATTACTAACCCAGGCAAGGATGAAAGCCAGGAGAGGTTGACTTGTTGCCCAGTGATGGTGATCACACAAGTCTGAGTCTCAGCTGCTCCCACACAAGCTTTGCTGGGCGCTGACATCTACCACTGCCCTCTATCCCAAGACTTGTGTCCCTTTCACACTCAGTCCAGCGACAGTCTGCGACTTCCAGGTTCCTTTAGTCCCTGTGGGACTATGGCTGACTTACCTAAAGGATTAATTCTTCCCTGAATGCACAAAAAACATCAGTGATGGAAAGAAGAGACAGCTGCTATCGCACACCAACCCCAAGCCAAGAGCAGAGATGCTTCCTGAACCGCTTGCAAAGGGACTTGTTATCCATTAAACTAAAGTTCATAAAATGCAGCTAAAGGAGCTCTGGGCTTTCCCTACAAAATACGTGGGATTCCTGGGGTGTCTCTGATCCCAAGCAAAGACCAGCAGCTGCCTACAGCTGCTCCGTGCTTCAGGAGGGTCACGCACGGACTGTTTGGAACAAGTTGGTGTGCTAGGAGGAGGCCTTATGCTAAACAACTCCCAAGAGCTGGGAGCAGATTTATAGGAGCCCCAAGTGCTCCAAACACAAGACAACACCTCGTGGCCTCGGGCAGCTTTGATCCATCTTTGGTTTGGGGTCTTTATATTTAGCTTCCTGGCTCTGTAAAACTCCTTTACCAGGAGTAAAAGGTTATCCTGAGGAAAACTGAGTAGCAAAAAGCCTCACCAGAGCTGTAATCCCCTAGAAATGAATCAAACACCAAGCTGGTGGAAGTAGAGGGCATTACTTCAGGGAAGGCTTCATCAGATCATGAGGTGGTGCTGCAATGGAAGCAGCTTTTAAAGCAGAGGTGCACACAAAGTGGTACTGAGCCAGCAACAGGGGCACAAAGCAAGGAGGGGAAACTGGGTTTGGTGCAGAAAGCTTTGTCTTACCCATGGTGCCTAGAGCTGGAGGAGACATGATCATGCTGAACCACAGAGCAAGGAAAAGAATTGAGAGGCTTGTTGCACTTGCAAGGAGAAACTCCACCTCTGCATAGACAAAATAACGATGAGAATACATGAAACAGAAACATTTTCCATTACCTACCAAGAGAGACATTTTGGGAGAGATGTCAGATGCCAGATGTATTTCTGTACTTGATGCATCACTGATGTTCTGGCAGATGCCCTTAAAAAAATAAAGCACATGTTTTGTGGGCATTCAACAGTCTCTTTGAGAGACACTTTCCTGAGCCTGTCACTTGGGCTCAGTTCAGCACCAGAGGTGTTTCACTGGAAAGTACAACATATTTCAGTCGGTGTATCCAGGAGGGTTCCAAAGTCTACAAAGCTGATGCTTACATCTGGGGAAAATGTGCAGGAAAAGGCATGGCAGAAAGCTCCAAGTCACTTTGGAAAGGGCTGGGGCTGCTAAGCTGAACCTGAATTCCCTGTACTGGAATTAAATCAAAGATACTGGGCAGAGAAGAGTTTGGCAAGATGCACCCAGCTGCCACAACAGACGTAGAGATTCAAGGATTTCCTGGAATGATGATGTGCAAACAATGCTGCCCTACTTCAGCTGCTCAAATTTAGCAACCTGAGAGGGCTACTGTACAGAAAGCTGTCCCAGGGAACAACGGATGCTGATCTTGATGGAGTACCCAGGGGAACTGAAGCAGCAAGGCTTCAGATCTTAGAAGCTGTGTGATAGACAGCTAGGTATCGGCACAGCCTCCATCACCAGCATGGGCCAACTGAAGATCTGTGCTGTGGTGTTCCTAGAGGTAGTATGCTCAAAAGGGATGGAGATTTTGGCTACAGCTCGTGGGTATGTGTTTAGAAGCAGAATTTCCTCCTTGAGGTGTTAGCTGTGATCAGCCACAGATCAGGAACGCGATTGGGATCCGCGACCGTCGCTGCTGCCGAAAAGATGCTGGCAAGGCACTGCTTCAAAACACAGCTCTGGCTATGAAGGCAGGACTTGCAAAGCAGATAAAAAACGTCTGGTGGTTGCAGAGACACTCTATGCTCCCCCCACTTATTGGTCACAGAATCACCAGGTTGGAAAAGCCCTTTAAGATCCTCAAGTCCAACCATTCCCATCCTGTGCTGCCCCAGATCCCTGAGCACCTCATCTCCCCTCTGGTAAACACACCCAGGGGGGTGACTCAGCCCCTCCCTGGGCAGCCTGTGCCACAGCCCCACAACTCTGCCAGGGAAGAACTTTGCCCTCCCAGCTGAGCTGAGCCTGCCCTGGCCCAGCTTGAGCCCAGTGCCCCTTGTCCCAGCTCCTGGTCCCTGGCTGAAGAGACCAGCGCCCACCTCTCTGCACCCTCCTGGCAGGGCAGGGCAGGTGGGGAGAAGGTCTCCCCTCAGCCTCCTCTTCTCCAGGCTCAACACCCCCAGCTTCCTCAGCCGCTCCTCAGAGGATTTGCCCTCCAGCCCCTTCCCCAGCCTGGTTGCCCTTCTCTGCACTTGCTCCTCAATGTCCTGTTACGTTGAGGAGCCTAGAACTGGACCCAGCACTCGAGGTGCTTGGTGGCTCTTGGTGGCTCACCAATGCCAAGTACAGGGCACTTATTCACCCCCAGAAGAACCTGCCCACCCAACACCCACATTACCCAAAACAGACCTACCACATTCGGGGATCTCCTGCTCTAGAAATACAAATAAACTGGATAAGCCTCATAGCCCAAATATTTGCAAAACACAACCCAGCCTGTGCATGTTCTTGGGGAAAAAAAACCCAGATCACAAATGCCAGATCTACTGCAGATGATGAGATCTCACAGGAAGGTGCTAGTGGAGGATCCAGCTAGTGGAGGATCCAGCTAGTGGAGGATCCAGCTAGGGCTGTTTAAAAGCAGCAGGATAATGGGAGAGGAATGTTTTACGCTAGCTGGAATGACCACACAGAAGCAGCAGCTCAGGAATGTCACATATGGCAAAACAAGTCAGACAGGAGGACAAAAACCAGAGATCTGAAGAACTTTCCACCAGAACAATGCAGGCACATTTCCACTGAGGAACCAGTGGGTGCTCCAGATTATTGAATCTCTTTCCATAACACAGCATGCTAGAAGATACGGCAGCTAATGGAGCTAATGGTGAATACTCCTTGGTGATGGCTACAGAAGTTGGTGTCCTACAGATGGCTAATCTGCAGTAACATTGGGGTCAGTTCTTATCACCAGTGCAACAGGTTGGTGTAAAATGAGGAGCTACTAAAAAAATCTTACAGACTATCATTTAGATGTTTGGATTTTGTGTTGGTGAGCAAAGGGGAACATGAGCAGGAACACCTTTCAGAGGCACATTCAAGCAGCAGTTGGATGTGGCTGTGGTGCTGCCCAGACGCTCGTGTCAAGGCAGAATGAAGCCCAGAACAAGTCTCTGCTCAGCTCCTTATTCTGCTGGGGCCTCTCAAAGTCAGAGGCTAGAAACCATCAGCCCTGGGACTGGCCTGATTTGGAAAATTCAGTAAAGCTGGTCCGATGCCAGTTTGTGTTAGAGGGAGTGTCACAGCCACGTGCCCATCCCAGGAGATGTGCAGAGACCTTGGTGTCCAGGGAGGTGCATACTGGTGGTGGACCTGTGGCCTCTCTGGCCTCACAGATGTTTTGTTGAAAAGGTCCTGGCAGACTCAAGTCGTCTGAAAGGTTTTATTTCAACAGATCAACAAGTTTGATCTGCTCTGCAGAGCAAACCTAAAAACCAGAAGGTTTCTCATCTGCAACCTCAAGACCTGGTTTTATTAACACGTGCCAACTCCAAGCTACTCAAGCTTAATCACTGTGAAATTATCACTTTAAAAAGACAGATAACAATGTTTAATGCATCAATGACCAAAGCCACCAAACTGATGACAAGAGAAACTCGTGAATGAATGACTGTTAGTATCCTATGAGTAGCTGTTGGGTTAGAAAGGATGGTCCAAGACTCAAAGAGACAGAAGGCCCATAAAGACAGGGAACATGTGGCAGACAAATAATAGTTGGGAATGATATTAACAGCATATTTAGGCCTGCTAGGCAGCAATTTTAGCATGCCAGCAACAGAGACAAGATTGTCATGACAGACAGAAAACACCAGAAGGGGCTAAAGGGAAGAAATAAAGGTTGTTTCCATGGGAAACTGTGTTCCTGTCAGGGGGAAGGGGCTGCACAGGGGAAGGAACAGATCTCAGATGAGGAACGGGAGGTAAGATGAGGACAGGCCAAGGAAGACCACAAAAGTACAGGCAATATTTGATGTGATAGAGAAGGAAAAGGGAAATTGGAGGAAGGTTCTGAATGGATATGATTTGGGCAAAAGTCAGCGTCCATCAAGGCCAAGGGAAAAGGATGTTGCGTTAATTGAGACATGATGAGGTAACAACTTGGACAAGAGAGTGAACTGTGAGGAAGAAAAGGTTGAGTACTTAGGGCTGAAAATACTTAGTACAGGATCAGGAAAACAAGATGATGTTTATTGGCCAGAAAAAGGAGGAAAAATCTCAATCCACCACCTGAATTGTATCAGCTGAGACAAGTCCTCCCAGGAGGCTTTCCTTCCCCTCCCACACTCTACGGCTTCCTCCTTTAATTCTGCTTCCCTTCCCAGCCTTCTGTTATCATTTGGATGTCTGTCTTTTCTTCTGCAAAAAGGACTTGACCAAGGAAAACAGAGAGCTTGTAAATCTGCCTGCCTGAATGTGGCTTTTTGATGTCTGGAGCATGCAGACACACTGTTGAAATTTATGGTTTCCAAGGAGGACTGAGAAAGGGAGAAATTTATGTTAGGAAAATGTGACTGTCATCGTCGTTTATCTCTTGGTTTTGTAATGGAAAACAGGCATTTTGCAAACACACACACACATACACACACACACACAAAGCCCAGCATGAAATGGTTTATGAACTCGAGCACACTAATCAAGACCCATCCCTGTAAAGGCTGCTGATAATAAAATTAATAATGCAATAAATCACACACCAGCTGTAACATCACATCACCGTCCACCTGGCAGGGGAGACAGCACCCTGCTGAGAAGCAAGGCAGCAGCTTCTCTCTCCTCCTCCATCCTTCATTCTGTCTGCATCAATCAGAAAGACTTTGGATCCTTCAAGAACAGCAAACTGACCACAAACAACCCACAGTCCTTACAGAAGCTGTTGTACATTACACGAGCTGCAAATAAAACACAGAGCTACTCCAGATCTACTAAGGATGCTTCAGGACAAGCCCATCCAGAACATGTGGGTTACCTGAAAGCTTCCAGCTCATTCCACAGAAGCAGGCAGATAACTAGAGCAACTCAAGCAATTAGCTGGAAGGAGTTAAGCCATTAAGAATTGCTCAAATCTGTGTACTAAACACCACAGACAGATTTGCATTCCCACTAAATGAGTGTGCTCTTCACCCTTGGCAGCTCAACTGGAGCTTTGAATTTACAGCAGGAAACAATATAGATTATGCTTCAGACAGCCAGGGTTTATTGCTTGAGACAATTTGCAAGGAAAGCTGAAATTTGGAGTAAGATTAAAAAAAAAAAAAGAGAGTTATCTGTTTGATCCAGTACCAAACAAACTGAATTCAGAGCTACCTCAATTCCTGAAGCCTGCACCAAGCCATTTCAAAGGATTTAAACCAGTTTGCAAGCGGTTAGAGAGGAAGCTTTTCTATACTCACCCTGGAGGAAGTGGTGGCATTACTGATCTATGTTCTGCACTACATTACGTGGGGCTGTGGAGCTACTTATGTGCTTTTCCTGACTTCTTTTGACACAGGAGTTGACTGCAGTGCTGGATGATTACGTCTGCATCTCTGAATCTGTCTTGCTCAGCTGGAAAGTCTCGAGTTCCAAGCTGGGATTCCCTCTCCACCCCCTTGGCGTGTGCTTAACCCTCCTTCTGCTGGAAGTGCCTAGGAAACACCCGTGAAAAAAACCCTCTTAGGTGCAGAAAACTGCAGAGGAGCAGTAAGGCAGCAATTTAAGAGGAAAATAATTAGTTTCTTAGATGCTCCCCCTCTTTATTAACTCTTGCACTATAAGAAAGCTCTTTTTAATTACAGTATTTTTAACTATGGACCCTCAGAAACCAACCAGTCCCAAAGCATTAGGGATTTCAAGTCTTTTTGGATTGTTTCTGTCTTCAATTCTTTTTCTCTTATGAACTTTACCATCCCACTCTCCTCCCTCAGTTCACAGACCACCTACAGACAGAAGTGCTGCTCATTAGTAACACTTCTGCTGTCGGCTACAAACAAGCATCTGTGCACAAGAACCTACAGCTTCTCTGTTTCAACGTAGAAGGCACTTCTAGCCCAACTCAACTGAAATAAAAAGAGCAGAGCTCAGGCTGCTCAGAAGGTTTTGAGCAAACCTGGCACATGCAGATGAGCACAGTCATTATAATCAAGACTTATGTGCTCTAATTTCCCTCAGCTCCTCAGAACCAGCATCCCTGATGTATCACGGGCTCCACTGCCACCGTGTATTTCTCCAGACAAAGCTAAGGACACAGAGAATGGAAACTAAAAAGCCATGTACCTGCCTGTGATGGAATGTGGGTTGGTAACTCAGACCCAGCAGCTGGCGGGTGCTGCTGGAGCCAGCCCACGGGCTGGGGCACTTGGGGCTGTTCCCATCTCCATGCTATTAGCTGCTCCAGAACTTCCCCATGGTGAGGATACCTGCTTTGTGTCTCTTGGACGCATGAAGCCTCTGGTATGCAGCTATTAAGATAAGGATGATTGATTACTCCAGATAGAACATTAAATTACACAAAGTGAAGTTCCCTTCCCATCCTTCCTCCCAGCATGTAAGCAAGTGGTAGACAACAGTGTCAGCCAGCGGCGTGCCTCGCTGTGCTCACCTGGCATCTCCACAGAGGTGTGTTTTCAGCTCTCCTTCCAAGTAGCTACAGGGGTTTCAAGTGCAGAGGGTGAAGGAACATCCTGGAGCGGCACAAGACACTCCTTGGCCAAACTCTTTCTCCAGGAGACCTCAACCAGGATGACCTACGGTAGCGCAGACAGAAGTAACAGCATAGGCATTGGGTGAGCTGTGGTTTGGGTTTGACCTCTGCTCGGTTGGTCGTGTGGAAGGTGTGAGGCTACACCAGGTTTATTTCAGCACGTTGACAAACTTTAGTTGGGAATTTGTTCTATTGGCAGCTGAGCCCTTTTCGTAAATCCAGATCAAGGGGATCGATCTAGTGATGGGTTTAGTGTTTCTGGGTGGTTTAATGCCAATCTTGCTTTTGCATAGCTGTAGCCTGGAAGCAGGAAAAATGAACAGAAACTCCTAAGATTTTCAGCTGATTAAGGCTGAAACTGTAGAGAATGGGTCTGGAAAAGCCCCATATACAGAAGTAAACACCAAGTCATAAGCCCAAGCACTGCTAACAACAGAGAAAGAGAGAAAATTCTCATCAGAGAGGAACGAGCTTTGGAGCAGGCTGGTGATGGCCATGAGAAAACCTGTTTCAAGGTAGAACAGGATAACCTCATGAATTACAGACTGCATGACGAAACAGAAAGCCCACCCCTGCTGCCATCAGGAGGGTTTGGTCTGCTCAGTTACTCGTTGCTGAGAGCAGGGTGAAGGTGAATCCGCTCAGAAGCTCAGGAAGCCCCATCAGTAGCACTCAAAGCTCAAGGCTCAGTTGAGCTGGTTACCTGAAAGGCTCAGAATTCGTGATGTCATGGGCGACTGCCACCACAGGAAATCAGGACATCAGCAAAGCCCTCAACCTCATATGCTTTTCACTTGTACATTATAATTTTAGGGCTTTTGGCTGCCCAGGAAGGAGCTGAGTTACCATTCCTGGGTGTGTTTAACAGATGGGGAGATGAAGTGCTCAAGGATATGGGTCAGCACAGGACAGGGACAGTTGGACTCGATGATCTTAAAGGTCTTTTCCAACCTGGTGATTCTGTGAATTTGACTGCCTTACAGTTCTTGCAATTCCCTCCCTGCCCAGACTGAAGATCTCTCCACTACCCAGTGTTACCTACTCAGGAGCAAAGCTCCAACCAAGGGCTTTTAAATCTTCCCCTGTGGTTGCCCAGATCTGCACACCGATTAAAGCTGCAAAGACTTAGAGAGTCTTGGAGAACAAAGACTGCAGTCAGGATGGACCCCAAGTCCAAGCACACGCTTCTCTGCCAGGCTCTGAGACCTCCACACCATGAACTGGATTAATGACACAGGTAAAACCAAATTCAGAGCAGAACCACATGTATAAAAAATCCTTCCTCAAAATACTGAGCCACTTACTATCTATGAAGCTTTCTCAGTCTCAAGTGTGCTTCATTTGCTCAAAGAAATGGCCTGGAAAACTGTTGATCCATGCAAAGACATTCATGGCGTTTCAAGGCCAGGTTGGCTGGGGCCCTGGGCAACCTTGTGTAGCTCCAGGCCTGGAGGTTGGTGTCCCTGCCTGTGTCAGGGGGTTGGAGCTCTGTGCTCCTTGGGGTCCCTTCCAACCCAGACCAGCCTATGATTCTATGATTCTATGGAAGTCAAGGATTCCTAATGTAAATATTCCTAAAAAAGCTGATTTTCTGGCAGGAAATCCTTCACCTTTTATAAAAACTAAAACAAAAGGGAAAAAACAATATTGTCATTAACACTGAGGCACATCCAGCCTTTCACAGCAGAGGAAAATTTCCATGAAGACGTAGGAAAATGTCAGGAGGTGGAGACTCTGGAGATGCATTAATTACCTGAAATGCTGAGAAGGTGCCAGAGACCCTCCTGGTTTCATTACAGTGGTTAATTGAACACAACTCAAAGGAATTTCAGGCAGAACCCAAAACAGCTGCAATTTCTACACCCCCCCCCACCCGAGCTGCTTAGAAATGATTTAAAAACATAGTAAGGTGTAAGCAAATTAAAAAAAAAATATACAAAATCAGACCCTTGAAACCTCTACCCTCCACTTCCCCCCACTGCCTACCTCCAAAGCCACCATCCTTTGGATAAAAGGAGGATATGCTTTGCTTTTAAGAAATGAAGAACTTCTCAGTGTGAGCCACCTCCACGGGCTGTGCTTTTAATTGCAGAACAAAAGGCAACCTGAAGGAAAGAAGAGGGAGGAAAGGGATTCAGAACCATTCAACAAACTGCTTCTCATCTTTTCCTCATCTTCTCCACTTTTACAAAGGTTTTGGCCTATTTTTTTTTGGTGAGATTTCTTTTTATTCTCCCTTGGTTTTGCTGAAGAGAGCAGGGAGCCCATTAGAGCAGGAGGATTAAGAAAGCTGAAGGAGGATTGAGTAATAAAATTGCTGTTAAATAACAGGAATTATGCAAGGCAGATGGCCCCAAGGAGAGAGCAGAGTGTTTCACACGAGCTGGGATGGGAAGCAGAACCGAGCCGGCTCAGCTTTACAAAGAACACATCGTTTGGGTTGGATTAAATCACACTAATCTGTGATTATTAGAGTAGGGCTGCCCCAAGAGCACATCATACAGGAGCTACAGGCAATGCCTGTAACTGGGTTTGGGTTTTTCCCCTGTTAAATGCAATTCTGAATCCAGCAGACAAGGGGGTTCTGATTTCTTGCTTTTTAATTAGAGGTGGCCAGCCCAGCTCCTCTGGTAAGATCAAGGCAGCAAAAAAGACTCAGGTTTTTCCTAAGATTAAAAATAAAAGCTGTAGAAATAGGAGAGTAAAAAAATATATCAATCCCAAGGGAGCAGGATGAGGGGAGAGGTGACTTCTAGGACAAAACGAGTAGGGGTGAGCACACTCCATGCAAACTCAAGCAACAAGACAGCCACATATAAATATATATATAAAAAATATATATAAACCCCCCACATTTTATATCTATATATTTTTATTTATATATATATTTATATATATATACACACACATCAAGCAAGCTGAAGTGTGCTTTTAACACCTAGTCGATGCTGCTGACCAGCTCCCCTTTTTCTGCTTTACCCAGCAAGCCAATGGCAAATTTAATACAGAGTTCCTCAATCAAAAATTGAATTATTTGAAATATCCACAGAGATTTGTTTTCTCTGTGCTAATAACAAAAACGTCCCCTTGATTTCAGGGCATCTTCTTAAATTCTCAGGTCTTGCTACGACGCACTCCAGTTTGACATGCAAACCCCAGTGCATCTTGAAAACACCAAAGATTCCTTACAAAAAGCAGGGAATCAGTGGGGAAAACAGTGAAATTTATTATTTTCAAATTAAATACCATAAATCTTGGCACAAAGAGGGACAATGAAGAGTTTGTCCTTGCAGCTGGCATCAGGGCGTAGCGTGGAGGGATGTCAGGCTAAACTCTGCTTTCCACCCAGGCTTTTCTTGACCTGTTTCACAACCAGATTAACTTTCCTTTTAACTAGTACAAAACAGCTGAAATAAACTATTTACTAGAAGATTATATAAACTACATCAACCCGAGGTGATGAAGGGAGATGAAACTGGAGAACTTAAATGTTCAAAACCACAGATTCACCTGAGGGACCAGAAGAACAGAACTTTTTTTTCCCAGACTACTGGTCAATTTAAAAGGATCCATGCTGATGAACAACATCCTAAAAACGTAATTTTCCACCCACAATATAAAGTTTTTATTAAATATCCTTTGTAAAAGTAGACTTTATAAAACTGGAGACAAACATGAGAGAACTTTCACAAGGAGAATTCACAAAAGCTTTTTAAAAAGCCAGCAAGGGAACCAACAGAGACATGTGCTCCTGACTTAAACTTCCTATGTGAAGCTAGAGATGAGGAAAAATGGGTTTTTACCCACTTCCATCCAATTTATCACAATGAAGAACCTGATTAAAAATCCCGTAACCCTTTGCCCTGGCCAAACTGCATGTGGGTAATCGCGTCCCATGGGCTTCCATCAGCAGAGGGTTGGCAGCAGGGATAGGGAGGGGATTGTCCCTCTCTGCTCTGCCCTGTGAGGCCCCAGCTGGAGTCCTGTGTCCAGAGCTGGGGCCCCAGGACAAGGAAGATGTGGGACTGTTGGAGAGGGGTCAGAGGAGCCACGGAGATGCTCAGAGGGCTGGAGCAGCCCCCCTATGGAGAGAGGCTGAGGGAGCTGGGCTGGGTCAGCCTGGGGAAGAGAAGAGAAGGCTGTGGGAGGACCTCACTGCAGCCTGCCAGTCCCTGAAGGGAGCAGAGGAACAGGAGGGGAATCAGCTTGTTAAAAGGGGAGATAATGTCAGGACAAGGGGGATGGATTAAAGCTAAAGGAAGGAAGGTTTAGATTAGAAATTAGGGGGAAGTTCTTTGCAGAGAGAGTGGTGAGGGGCTGGAAGGGGCTGCCCAGAGAGGGGGTGGGTGCCCCGTCCCTGGAGGTGTTGAAGGCCAGGTTGGCTGGGGCCCTGGGCACCCTTGTGTAGCTCCAGGCCTGGAGGTTGGTGTCCCTGCCTGTGTCAGGGGGTTGGAGCTCTGTGCTCCTTGGGGTCCCTTCCAACCCATGCCATTCTATGATTCATCTCTGGATGCCTCCTCTCACCACACAGTTAGCTGCTCCTGCTTTTGTAGGGTATAAAACAACCTCTAAATATGTCAAAACTTGTTTAGCAGAGAAATCAAGTACATCCATTCGTAGCAGAGCATTAAAGCAGGGATCTCTGTTTACCCCCCACCCCACCGCGCTGACTCAATGGCTGGATTATTCCCGGCTTCGTTCAAGGAAATGAGGTTTGACTGGTGAGTACTCACCTAAATCAGCAGAGCTTTACACAAGGGCCTGGGGATCGCAGCGACTGAAAGGAACACTCTTATTCCTGATAATGGGAAACAGTTTGTGTTGAATTATGGTTACGGCTCTCAATTTTCAGTCCTTAGGTAATTAGGAATTCAGAAGGAACACCAATTGCCAAGTTTGTGCAGAGTGAGATGATGGAGTGATTTTGGGGTGGGTTGTTTTGTTTTTTTTAAAAGATATTGGTTTCCTCACTGTATTTTCTAACATGAAACTCCCCAGGAGTTGGGTGAAGGGGATAATAAAGTACAGGGCCCAACAGAGCCCAGCCATACACATGCCAGGATCTCCATGATGGAGACAAGCGCTACAGCAAGATTTTGGCTGGCATCCCCTGCTTTATAGGCAAACTGTCAGTTCTGAAATGCCTAAAAATGCAGCTAATGAAGGCATTCCAGTTGATTTTGAGTCACAGAGGGGCGCCCATTTTTATAGGTTTGTTTTGCAAGACTAAATATGTAAAGCTAACGAGGAATGAAAGAAAGAAAAAAGAAAACCAGAAAAGAAATCCACACCCTTTGCTTCTTTTAGACCATTTTCTGGCTGTACAATCCATCAAATCATACTATTTTTAATTCGTTTTTACACTGGGACCACAGAAGCCCTTAGGAACTGATGAGATGGATGTTCTTTCAGATGGGTTTCAGGAGGACGCAATGTGAAAGGGCAGTGTAGCGGTACCATGCTGCCTGTCCAGCTGTAACTAAGTGTCAGGAATTTTAATACAACCACAAGAGAAATGGTGAAGTCCCAGCAATAGCAAAATTAATATAAAAAATATCCAATGGGGCCAAGTAATCAGTGTCTCTCCTCCCCCCAAACCTAAACGTTACTAACAAAACAAACTCAATCCCATGAAAACAGTATTTTGCAGGTTGTAGACAAACTACAACTAAACTATGCAGCTGGTCCTGGCTTAACCTTGTAAGAAATGTTCCCTGAATACTCTTGGTCATATGTTCTCAAGCTGCATCTCTTACACAAAAGCAGCATGAGGAAAAAAGAACAGTTAAAAATTGGACTTTAGAATGTTTGCTGAGGGAAAAGAACCTTATTATTTAAAAAAGCAGTGGGTTTGAGTCACAGGAGACGTAATGAGTTTCTTGTTGATCTACTGAAATGGTCAGTCTTCAAGGGCAGAACTACATCCATGGTGGAACAACCCCAATCTAACTGAAACAGAGCCTGGCAGAGCCCTCAGCACCCCCACAAGAATTATGTTCCTTGAGTTCTCTTATACTACTTTTAGGATTTCTTAGTGTTACGTTGATACATAACCTCTATAAGAATATACTCTTTCACAGTTGCACAGAACCTCACAGGCTCTTTGCAGTCACAAGTGTTTCCCAGAAAGGAATTAAATTCCTGAAATACTCCTCTGGGGAATGACTTCTTTGGATGTGACACACCTTGTGATGTCTAGAAAGCACGTAAAACATTCCTGAAGATATTTCCTCCCTGGACAAAGAGGTATATCCTCCAAGGACATAAAATCTACAGAAAAGGAATAGGGATTACTCATAGGAATAACTCAGTGTTGAAGTGTCTCCTCTTTGGAGTATAAACATCGTGTGACACACCTGAGGCTAAAGTAAACACTGACATAACTGGAAAAATTTCACATCTTGAGGAACATGCAAGTCAGCTGAATACACAGGAGGGTCTTCATGAGCTGCTCTCCTTACCCATGTCCTTTTTGATTTGGGTATTCTCTGTTCCACACCGCTGGGGTGGATTCTCATTCTCTTGCAATCTAGTGAATGCTATTGCACTGCCTTTACAATCACTTTTAGCAGGGAGACTTGAGCATGAAGCAGTCTAGTGGCTAAAGCAAATCTCTCAACCTCAATTTCACCTTGTACACGAGCTGAAAAACGCAGAGAGAACAGAATTCTTCATTGCACTGGAAAACAAAGGCAGACACCCTGCAGTTTAAAGATGTGTGTTCCCCCTGAAAGCAGAGGAAAAGCTAAATAAGAGCAAAACTTTGTGAAGAAAACCACTGTGACCAGTATGATCACCGCATGACCATGGCATGCAGTAGCACGTAGCAGCTTTGCCATCCCAGCTTTCTCATTGCAGTTTTCAAGTGATAAATTATTCTTCAACAGCCCCTCTAAAATGTACAGGCCTTGCTTTATTTTTAGGCTTCTATTTGGATGCTGAGCTCTTCCAACATCACCCACTCTGAGAAACAGGCTTAAAAAAGGAAACTGAAGAGTGGCCAAATTCTTGGCCTGTTGGAAGCCTTGTGTCCCACAGGCTGTGGTTGAGTTTGCATTGTGCTTGTGCGTCAAGAAATACCCTAAAGAGAAACTGGGATTTACAGAAAGTGTAACACTTACCAGGGACAACATTCCCAGAAATTGGGTGTGCTTAATCCCTCCTTTCATTAAAAAAAAAAAAAAAAAAGAATAAAATAGCATTATCCTGAATTCAATTGTGTAGAATTTGTGGCTGTGCCCAGTTCATGAATACTTTAAATGAGTTATGAGATGTATATTGACAATATGGTTGAATGGTTGGACTGGATGATCTTCTAGGTCTTTTCCAACCTTAAAAATTCTGTGATTCTGTGAATAACCACATCACAACCTGCCTGAAAAACAACACCACCTCCCTCAGTAAACTATTTTTCTACAACATGCCCCATTAGCAATTAGTGCTAATTAGGCTACAGCATTAGGCTATAGCTAATGTATCTCTTCCACTCAAACTCAGCAAATAAGAAATCATAGCTGTCTTGAAATCAGTATGACATTTCCCCTGAGACTCAGAGGAGAAAGGATTTCATCTTCTGCTGCAGGTTGGATAACAAGACAGGTATCAGACATCCACAGCCAGCTTTTTATGGGTGAATCCCACAAACAGGTGGACAAAGGAGGTAGGAGGAACTAAAGGAGAGCGCTAAGAAGAATCATTCATATTTTTAAAAAATAAATTCATAATTTTTTTGTATGAAATAATATTTGCAGACTCCAAAGTTTCACTATCACATTTTTCTTGCCCTGGAAGTTTAGATAACAACGTGATCTAAGGTAGATAACTTCCTTATAGACTTACATCTTCCTCCTCAGTTTCCCAGCAGAGCTTGCCCAACAGCCTCTGTCTTCCAATCCTCCCAAACTACACTCTTACAGCACAGTCCGGTCAAACCGTACCCATTCCTAAAGCAGAGAGCAACTTAGAGCTGCACTATTCATAAATACACATTTATTTTTCATTAGAAATGCATAATTACAGCATTTAAAAGCATTTTCCCCTAGAAAAGTAGTTAAGCAACAGTACAAACAAAATTGTTAGTCTTCTGCAAATACAGTTTTCATTACACTGAACAGAAAACACCAGCAAAAGGCTAATACTTGCACTTATGGGGTTTTTCTTTTTTTAAATATTTTCCATTTTTGTTATAAACACCATAGCAAATAAAAAAAAAGCTGTTTAAACAGTGAAAAATATTTGAGCTCTTGATCTTCTCTATGTGGTAAAGCAAGTATTGCAAAGCAGCAATACACTTCCTAAGATATCTGCAGACATTCAAATGGCGTTTTTCACAGAAGAAATGAACAGGATGAAACATGGATTTAGTCTCCCAGGCTTGATTCGTTAGGTTGCTTTCCCTCTTTCTGAAAGAATTGTTTCTGTTTAAGTGTACCTAAGGGCAGGCCATCTATTTATGATTTTTTTCTGAAGGCCAGGTCCTCAATTGATGCAGCGATGGAGCTTCTGCCTTAATAAAACAGGTCTGAATTTATTCCAGGAGAGGACAATCGGGTCCATCAGAACTTAGGTTGCAGGAGATGGTGGACGTGTGACCTTTAGTCTTAACAGGTATTTCCATTCTCCTGTTGTTGCATGAAGATGACAGTGCTGAACTTCAGACTGTGCTTCACCGACGTCACGGTTGACACAGCTTTTCCCAATCCTCTTACTGAATTTGGATGGCCCCGTGTTCTATCTGCATTTCTGGTTGGATGGCTGATTGAAGGGTATCAGTGCCCTGCGAAAGGAAAGGTGTCATCAGTAAATCAGTACAAGCGATTTCCATTGGTGGAGCCAAGGGAATGTGAATATTTTATACTGATATCAAGTTCCTGTATACACCAGTGCAGAATCTGCGTGGATACCACCTCGGTGACAGAGTAACTCGGACCAGTAGAGACAAGGCAGGGCTGTGAGACCCCACCTGGGGTGCTGGGTCCAGCTCTGGAGTCCCCAACACAAGAAGGACATGGAGATGTTGAAACACATCCAGAGGAGGCCACAAAGATGATTAGAGGGCTGGAGCACCTCTCCTATGAAGCCAGGCTGAGAGAGTTGGGGTTGTTCAGTCTGGAGAAGAGAAGGCTCTTGGGGGGACCTTATAGAGGCCTTCCAGTCCCTGAAGGGGCCTACAAGAAAGATGGGGAGGGACTTTTTAGAAGGGCCTGGAATGATAGGACAAGGGGGAATGGGTTTAAATTGGAAGGGGGTAGATTTAGATCAGATACTAGGAAGAAATTCTTCCCTCTGAGGGTGGTGAGGCCCTGGCACAGGCTGCTCAGGGAGGAGGTGGCTGCCCCCTCCCTGGAGATGTTCAAGGCCGGGTTGGATGGGGCCTGGAGCAGCCTGGGCTGGTGAGAGGTGTCCCTGCCCATGGCAGGGAGGTGGGACTAGATGATCTTTAAGGTCCCTTCCAACCCAAAGCATTCTGTGATTCTATGAATACACTTACAAAGGCACCAAAAATACCAGAAAGAGCCCACATGAAGCCTCAGTAGACTAATGCCCTTCAGGCTGGAAAGAGAAGGCCAAAATACTGAAACCCGGATAAGGATCTATAAAGTCATGAGTGGCACAAAGAGAGCAAATAGAGAACAACTAGTCCCTCTCTCTTCCCAAAAAAGAACCAGCTCTAAAAAAAGACAAAATAAACCCCGGGTCTGGCATGACCCATGTGGCAGCTGGGAAAGGACTTGTCCCAGCATGACACACGTACTGACAGCTCCAGGGTACAGAGCTGGGAGAGGTATGGAAGGAAAAGTCCATCAAGGGTGATCATGGAAAAGACAGTGGGAAGTCCTAGGGGTAAGGGGAGTTACCTGCTTGCCCTATGCTTGCCATTTCCCCAGCTGGTGCAGGATACAGTCTAAAGCTGCTGACTTTACCCACTGTAGTGTTCCTCCATTTTTGTGTAAAAGGAGAATAACACTAATACAGTGATTACTTTTTTCCCTCAAATAAAATTCTTCCTACAGGTCTGACTCCACTCACTTCCCAAGCAAAAAATCCTTCGTGAAAGAACTTTAAGTAAACACAACGGACTGAAGCTTTCAAAGGAAAGTCTCCTTAAAAATGAAATGACTGTCTACCAGTAGTCCAGCAACGCTGTGAAAGGATAATCCCATAGCAAACTGTCTTTTTAGCCAAGTTGGTTGGAGTAGGGAAAACTGGATTATGAAACAAGCTCCATCTTTAGAGCTATAAAATGAATGGCATTTAAGAACAGCTGTATTGGCTTGGATAAAGTCCCTCACACCCAATAAGCCTTCCCTTGATAGCAGCCAATCTCACAAACATAGATAAACTACAAGAAAAAGGGCAAGCATTTAATGATATTTTCCCTGTACACTCCCACAGATTCCAAAGATCTGCCCTTGAGGGATTTTCCTTCCATAAATTCATCTAATAGATGCTTTATGTAACGCCCTGGATACAGAATTATTTCTGTGAGGAAAAAGTCTTATTTGAAGCCTGGCTTTCTAGCTGCAAGATGATCCACAGAAGTGGAAGTTCAACTAGATTTCCCATCCTTTAGGTTCTACTACACATTTGCAGGTTCAAAATGAAAAAGTGTTGCTCCTAAATTAAGGTTTTGTGGTCAAATGATTTCTTCTCATCCCTCTGTCTGCTCCAGCTGATGTCAGAGAAGGGATTTATTTCAAACAGCCTCACTCCTGCTTTCAGCTTTGCCCGTGTCATTGTTTGCAAAGGCATGGCTTTCAAGAAAAAAAGGTCTGAAACTGGTTTCTTGTTTTCAGACCTTCAGTAAATTCATGGTTGTGATGTTTTGAACACAGAGTTTGTGTAGGGCACAGCATCCAACACAGCTGGATAACAAACTCCACTTTCATAAGCTTGGATGGAGAAAGAGACTCAAAATCCTTGAAAACATCTCAGTACCTCACAAAGCACCACATGAAAACAGGTAAAAGTGTCACAACAGCCTCACTTGGGGGGGGGTGGTCCCTTCAGATGAGATCCACGATGAGTAGGACTAGTCCATATTTTGAGGCAGAGAAGCCACTGGGCTGTCCATGTAACACAGAGTAACACAAACCTCACGTTGGTTTCTCCAATTCATCCTTTGCTTTTAGTTCCTGTAAACTGAGGAAATATTTATGGCAAACTTAGTTTTAGTCTTGTCTGGTTTTCCCTTTGGACTTTTCTGATTCCACATTCCTTTTCTGCTTCTCCTCAGCTTTGTATAATTCTCTGCAGATCACCACATCAAAACCTAACATGGTGCCAAGTGTCCCTGCAGAGAAGAGTAACACTCTGGTGGCTTCCAGTTGTGTGGGAGATGGTTGCTGATGTTCAGAACTGCTCTCTGTATCCTCCTGCCCATCAGAGGTGGGAGCTGAGAATGGAGGGAAGAGCAGCCAACAAAGAACCCACCCAGGAGAAAGTCTCTGGGAGGTAAATTTGAGGATTTCCCAGGTCTGAAGTGAGGAACGCCTCTCGCTACCTGATGCCTATGGACTTAATTGAGTGGGACCAGCAGCACTCAAGGATTTATAAGGAATGAGGCACAATCCCAGTAGCTCTTGTTGTCCAGCATATTATTATAAGTGACTATCAATAAAATACTGAGGAGTTTAGTGTAGAGACAAATCTAGAGAACAGGGAAAAATGACCCACGCTCATCTAAGGGAGCATTTTTTATGGAAGAGCACTTCAGAGCATCCAGGTGGGGATCAGCAAAAGGAGTTTAGAGCTCTGGTCTCCTCACCAGCCCCAGCCAGCATGGACAGCTCACAGGCAAGGTACAATACAGCTCAATCATTTGTCCGAGGCCCCTTTGCCAATTTAATTAGCTTCATACAGCAAATCTGCAGATTGTCTTCTCCATGGAAGAAGCACCGAGCGCTTGAGTTTAGTGCATGCAAAGCCTGGACAGGATTCTCCTCATTTCTCATGGGGGGGGAACCTCAAGAGACTCAATATCCAAATTTTTGTAGCCAGATCAGAATTCTCTGCAAAACCAAGCATGTATCAGACAAAATCCCACTCCAGTATCACTATGAATGGCACCGTTATGACCTGGCTCACAAGCTCATTTCTCAGCAGCACTTGTAACCATCTTCAGACAAACTTCCCGCAACTGTTTTCAGTCAACATTCTTGTCTTGTCACCAGTCACAGCTTCAAGCTGCTGAGAAGTTTCTTCGAGTCTCAGATATCTGACTCTTCAAACTGATTTTAAAAGGAAAACAAACCCCAATCCCTCCACCATAACCAAGGGGATCGGATCAGGATTGCTAACAGCCCAACTCCCGTGGGAAATCCAGGCTGTTGATCAACACAACTGGAAAACTGCTGTCAGAAAGGGAATAACATGTTTTAAGAGGAACCTCAGTTTGAAAAATAAAATTTTTTGGGTAGATTCCAAGCTAGTTTGGGGTTTTTTGCCATGTCCTTTAATACGGCTCTCAGCCTTCAGGGATGCAGAAAAACAATGATGACCAAAATAACCGTTCTCTAGAGGCACTGAGCAAGAACACAGAAGGAGGAATAGGCAAAGACCATTTATACCTTTGACAAAATGATGTTTCTTATTAGAGATGATTTAATTTGTTGGGTTTCTTTTACGGTTTGGAAGTGGGATCGTAAACTCATCGGGACTGCAGTATTTGTGGATAGATATATAGCTCATCAGGCAGATGTTTCGATTGAGTTAAACACATTCAAATGGCAAGAAGTTATATACATGTATTTACATACTTGATTAGTCGCAGAGTGGTCTGTCACTGGTGTCAGCTGCACGTACTGGACTTGGATGTCGCTCCCTTGGAGCGGGGATCCATCGACACCCCCTGACGCAGGCTCAGCCGAGGCCACAGCTATGAGCTGAGCTCCCTGCAGCACCTGTCAGGAAAGCAACAGAGACAGCGGCTTGTGAGCACCCACCACCAGTTAGAGGCATCTAACCAAAACCAGGCACCAACCCAAAGACCATTAAAAAAGGAAACGCAAGGAAACTCATCTGTTGGTAACAGTCGTTTTGAATCACACGGGGTTCTGAGAGGATGCAGGACACATGGAAGGTTCCCACAGGAGATGCACGCCCTTCTGAGACTGCTAATTCTGTTAATGATTATTGCAGTGGGCTGGGCAGGTGACACAGAGAGGGATGATGCCCACAGTGACATCCCAGAGCAATGCTTTTATCATCACACAAAAAACACATGGATCCAAGCTGCTCCTCTGCACAGCCACAGGCATTTAATTTGGACGATTTATTGGAGGAAGGCTTATAGAAGGTGTGGATTTAAGAATTACCACCAATGAACACTTCCTATCAACAGTCTAATGCAGGCATGTCCCCTAAAGGCTCCAAAACCCAAAGAACACTGGCCCATGTAAAAGTGCTTGCCTACAAACATTCTTGTGATTAGACATACTAATAAATATCTTATATATTATATGAGGATTAAGGTCAATTATATACAGTGTTAGTGCAATCCTGTAACTAGCATGAAACAGATGAAATAAATATTTATTAGAAGATTATAATAGTCTATTTTATAGAAAATAACATATGTTCTCCATATATTATAATATATATTTTATATATAGAACACATATATATGTTCATCTATATGTAGAGAGAACATATAATAACATATATATGTTCTCTATGTTATAGAATAGAATATAGAATTTGATATATTCTATATAGATTATAGCATATGCCTATATTATATAGAATATAATATAAGGTATATAGAATATATATGTTATTATATATAAAATATATATTATAAGATATATGGAACATATCTATCTATAATATAGATAGAACATATATATTATTGTGGTTAGACTAATTTTAATTCACTTTTGAATCACAAATCAGAATAAAATACACATATGTAATTAATGAAGGGTCCCTAATCTCGTTTTAAAAATTCATGTTAAAACAGTATGCTCATATTACACATCTAAGATATTTATATATAATAGAATTTAAAAATATATCTTATGTTAAAATATTAATTTTAAAATTCAGCTAAAACACACATACTCAGTTTTAATTTCTATATGCTGCAGATGATATATTTTTAAAGTATGTTATTTGAACCACAAGGAACAAAAGAGATCTTTCAAATGAAGGAGAGAGAACGAAGAACAAAAATAACATTCTTAACAAAGGTTTTTCAGAACAAAGTATGATTTCTCAGCTGATCTGCGGGTGGGTGGCCATGCAGCAGAGGGTAGACCAGAATTTCTCCAGGGAGTGTGGGAGGCAAGAAGAGGTGACCTCCATAAATGACCTTCGGGGGTGTTGTCAGGATTTTATAGGGATCTTGGGTGTTCTGAGATGCCATTGCCATCACACTGCAGAAGGATGCTACGTTGTGTTTTTACAGGAGTAAGCAAATCTCGCTGCCTACGGTGTTTGTTTTGGAACTCTACAGCACATACTGCCAGAAGGACGTCACCGTCTGTCCTGCTGATTACCTGCAGGGCTTACATGTATTTTGTCTCATTTCTTTCTGAGCTGCAAACCTCAGGATGGCTGCGAGCAGCTGGACAAGCCCATCGTTCTCACACACAAACTGCTTTACAGGAGAGAAGCCCAGACCTTACACAACAGTACCAGCTTCCCTGCTTTATGGTTGGACTTGATGGTTTTGAAGGTCTTTTCCAACCATGATGATTCTACGGTATGGTCTCAGCTGGAGATGCCCAAATAACTGTTATATATCATCTTATACCACATCTATCAGATTCCTAGTGATAATCTACCTTTACCAGCGTGGCTACAAAGAAGAAATGACCCAGCAATACTTGCACTGACTTCTTCCTGCTGTCAAACCTCACCTCCCTCTTGGCTTCACACACACAGTTATCTGCTTTTCCTGCTGGATAAACTCTTTGTAATTAAGCTTTCATTCACAAAGAAATGAGAAGCATTTTTATAGGACATAACCATGAAGCTGAGCTAGTTTTTCACACAGGACAGCACGCTGACATGAGCAGGGGTGGACAAACCCAGGTGCTTATGAGTTTCCACTGACAAGCTCACACAGTGATTGTTATCACTCTGTTCCCAACAAACCACATCAAACCCAACTCAGTTAAGTTTAAACATGCTTCTAACCCCAATTCATGTCCTCTAACCCCAATTCAAGACTAGGGCAGTGGTAGCTACATACACTGTGCTTGGTTTCCAGTTGGATAGTCTGAAAAAACAGATTGATAAATTGGAGACACCAAACCTTGTTGCCTCCAGACTACCACAGTACGTGGTGAAGGTAACTTACATTTTTGCTCTTTAATTTAGAAAAAGGTTCCCTAACACCTTCAGACAGAAACATAAAGGCATTTCCAGTAGTTTTGATTTTAAATGGTCCTAGAAATGCTAGCAGGAATAGAGGTTTGTTAGGGTGTTTACAACAAAGTGTGAACTGAACACAGAACCATAGTTTCTTTGTCCAAACACTTATTTTCCCTAAGGCTCAATAAGCTCTGGATGAGATACAGGAGCTGGCAGATCTGATAACACAAGCTAAGGGACGGACAGGTCCCTCCTACCCACTCGAAGCACCATCAATGCACCCATAGTCTTGATCAGAAGCACAGCCCCCTTCAGCAGCATCCCACTTCCTCAATCTTTGCCTTTCTCTTTGGTTTTGGGGTTTCTTTTCCCCCTTTTTTACCTCACCTCTCCACCTTTTTTCTTCTATCATTCTCTCTTCTAAGTCTTGATGATTCAGGACATGCACAGTATTAAGCCTGAGCATCTTGGATTTCTAGTTTTCGTCCCTTCTTCAGTGAGATGTTTGCCATATGAAGCATAATAATAAAGTAAGTATTAATAATGAAAACCAGCTACTTTCTCTGTTCCCTTCCCTTTCCTTTAAAAACCATTATAGCCCATAACTAATAGCTCCCATTTAACATTCAACTGCCAGGGCAGGAAATACAATTTTAAATTTTTTCTTTTAAATGTAATAGGTTTTCCTTCAGTTTCTTCCAAAAGTACTCAAGCACAGTTTCCATCCATGGTTCAATTCACATCCCATCCCTCTGCTGATTTAACTTATCACAAGAATAATTCTTCTAGAAGCCCATAAAACTTCAAACCTTTCTTGACCCCAGCCTTCAAAACCAGGTAACTCCTTTGGGCTAGCTGAAGTTTCTTTACCAAAACCACCCATTCCTCAGCCTGGTCTTTGCCAGACTGAGCCTTCTAAACCATTTCCTTGCTCCTGTTGCTGTGAGGTTTTTTTAATTAACCTATGTTTGCCTTCCTCTAAAAAGCTTGAAACCAAGATGCATTGGGATTTTGGTGTCTTTTTTTCTATCTTCCCATTTCTACTGCAGGAATGCAGTAAAAGATAGTGTTTCTTTTTTAAAAAAAAGAGTTTTGGAATCACTGAGAGTGGTTGTTTATATGAAGGTTCACGTCTGAAAATCCTGTAATGCTCTGAGCCAGCAAGTAAAGGTTGCAGCAAATGCTGCACAGAAGGAAGGAGCTGTGCATGGGATCTCAGGGATGTGCTCTAGCTAAAATGTTGATAAAAAAGGAGTTTTGTGCCCAACAGTGGGTGGTTATGGGTTTAAATGATTCCTAGAAAAAAAAATTAAGAAAATCATAGGATGCATTGGGTTGGAAGGGACCTTTAAAGGCCATCTAGTCCTACCCCCTGCAGTGAGCAGGGACATCTTGACTAGACCAGGTGTCTCAGAACCCCATCCACCCTGACCTTGAATGTCTCTATTTAGTACCAACAAAACATTTGTTTCATGGATTTACCTGGGGCACACAGATGCTATATTTGGGTGCAGAACTTAAAACCTTTTAGTATTAGAAATTACTAAGGTCCTTGAAAGCTCTGAGGCTCTGACTAATGAAGGTCTCCATCACATTGGCATTTACTAAGGAATCTGGAACAGACAATGCAAATGCCAAAAGAATGGAGCTGTACAGAAAAGCCCAAGATTTTCTTCCCCAAGACTGTCGTTTGTAGTTCTTAATTTCACTTGATGGAAGAGAGGAAGACCCAAGAGCAGAAAACAAGTGGAGTATGGAGGGAACTAAGGGAAAACCAGTAATGGGATCTGCGTTACCCTCCTACCTCTTTAAGCCATCGGTCCAATTTGACCAAGAAAAAGCCTACAGAGAAGCTCAGACCTGATAGCTGCTGATACAAAGTTCTGCTGGTTATTTGACAGTCCAGTTCCAGCACATTTAAAATATTAACGTGACAAAAAGGAGGGGCAGCAAGGGACAGACTGACCTAACTGTTCTCCAAGACACGGTCCTCTTCATGCTAAGATCAAGCAGCATTCATTGAAAGCCACCGTGACCCCTGCACTATACTTATCTATCCCATATGTATATAAAAGCACACATACAGCCTGATGATGTGTTACCTTTCCAGAGAAATCAATTGCCATTCAACCTGTAATTCCTCAGGACAAATACAGAGCTGACAGCACGGACTATGGATCATTCCACATTGCTGGATATTTTCTCTGCTGTACTTTAAAATTAAACAATAAGTATTTTGATCGAATTACAAGGCAGCTTTAAAGACTAAGTTTTCTCTTCCAAACTTTTCAAAACATTGAAAGCAATAAAAGACTGGAAGTTCCTCTTCCAAAAAGATAAGGAAGACAGATGGCTCGCAGGGTTGAGGAGAGTATCTGAAGCTCTTCTCTCAGTGACTGGTGATGAGAAGCATACAGAGGTGCGAGCAGCACATGGAAGATGTAACCCCGTCCTTTAGATCATTTATTGGCAATCCTTTTTTTCAGCAGAAGCCTCCAAACTATGAGGCCTCTCTTCTTTTTAAGGGGCATTTTTGTGGCTGCTGTACATCTGACTTCATGCTACTAAAACTGCACTAAAGAAAAAAAGCCTAAATAGATACCACTCACTGTTTTTTTCCAAAATAATTACATCTATTAATTTCTTATTTTTCAAGCTGAACTTGTTCTGATTACCATTGCATTATTACTAGCATCACTGCAAGAGAAAAGCCCCTTCTGGGCCGTAGTGTCGACTCCAATCATGTGTTTCAGATCCAGCCACCAGCCAATTTCCAGAAATTCCCAGGTTTTTCTATTTTACTCTTACAAAAGGCTGATCATTGTCTAGTTTGTCTTACATGGCATAAATTACAGACCCTTACACAAAGCAATTTCCATGAAAACCACAGCTGCTTTTTGAAGTGTAACATCTCTTTTAGAGGCCATCCCCTCTTTATTTTAAATACTTCAATTGACAGAATAGCGTGGAGCATCTTATGTACAGCCCTATCTTCTGGGTCTCCCTGCAGGAAAAGGTTTGGGAGGTGAAAGGCTCTACTGTGTCCTACCAGACAGGCCACCAAATGCTTAATGATATAGAAAAAAATAACTCTGGAATATTTTTTCCTTAGAAAAACACACCACTTTGCATCCAGAGTTATTAAAAGACTGGTTGAGTCAATAGTATCTAGTAATCTAGGTCAGTGTGTAAAAATGACCTGTTACTTTCATTACTTAGCATTTAATTACACTGCCATTTACATGTCACTAATTATTCATTTTCTTTCATATCTTTGATTAAAATACTGAATAGCACTGGTTAAAGATATTTATGGGAAAACATCAGAAAAAAAAATCTAAATCTGAAGGCTTAAAAATTGCTTTCTGCAATAAATAGATCAGCTAAACTCTAGAGTGAACTCAACACCAGGCTCAGGCACTTGCTGTAGGGCTAGGTTTTCAAATGATTGAACAGCATGTTGGAAATATAAAGCAAGTTAATATACTGTCAATCAAACTAACAAAACTGAGCCCATTTTTAATATAATAATGCTGATTGCATTAAACACACACTCCTCAGTGCCTGTGCCCACATCAAGACCCATGCTAAGGGAAAGATGCAGCTATTAAACTCCTTTTCCACTTGAGCAGGATACCAGGTTTGAGAGAAAAAATAAGGGGGATAAGAGACCCAGTGATCATGGAGCAGCTACCAAAGTCAGAGTCCCTTAATCCTGAATCCCATTGGCATTTTCCATCACCCAAAATCAAATTGCTCCACTCACCCATCCTCAAATATCACAGAGTTGTATGATTAAGGGTTTTGTAGAAAATTACAAGGCAAGAGCTTTGGTAACGCTGAGGAAACATATTCCCATTACCATCTCAATCCCTTTCTCTTAAAATAAAAGTCCATTTGATCTAAGGTGACTGGAGAGGGCATAAAAAGGATCTGCTCCTAAAAATTAGGTTATCAGTCTGAAGTTAAATCATCTAGTTCGTAAAGCTTTCCTCAGAGTCGCTCCTTAGCCCAGCAACAATCTGTACCTCAATTTGCTGTTTATTTCCTACATAAAACCCACCAATACCCAAATAAATTCAGTGTATATAAAAGTCTAATATAGAGCAGTTGAGAGAGAGAGGAACTCTCCCCGCTGCGTATTTCTAAGTGCGCTGAATCGAACCGTGCAAAATGTGACCTTAAATCTGTCAAAACTTCATTAACTAACACCCCTCCAGAGCCATAAAACTGAGAGCACCTCCTTTAAATTCCCCAAACTAAAAGGCATGGAAAGGGAAACTGATTTCAGCTCTACCAAGGGTGGAAAAATGAAGAGAATAATTCCAGAGTAGGTTTTTATCAGCGGCATTATTTCCTTGCATAACAAATAATAAAGCATCTCAGCTGCTTTCATTCTGAGCGTACACCACGGCGCAGATCTACTCCGTAATGTCTACTCTGAGATTCCCTGGATAAAACCCGGAGTAAGAGCTGGATACAAACTGCAGCTATTGTGGTTCCTTAAATAAACTTTAGGGAAACATCCGTCCTTCTGGCTACCGTGGCCGGATCGAGTTTGGGAAGAGAATTCTTTAATCATTTCTTATTAAAGAAATAAAATAATCAGATGCACAGAACTGCATGAAGCTTCAGAAGGGAAAGGGTGGCAGAGGTTCAAGGTCTTTATTTAACACTGCAGGTACAAGCTTCTTTTTTCTTTATTTTTCTTTTTTGTTGTTGTTGTTTTAATTATAAATAAATATTCTGGGGTGCTTGGAAAGTGCTCAGTTTTAATTTGGTGAATAAACTGGAAAAACAGTGGGGGGGGGGGGGAAGCTAATTAATACAATTCAAGTTGTCTTTTTTTTTTTTTATAAAACCCTCACCAAAACCCAAACACACACACACCACCCTCCCCATCCCTCTCCCCTGGCCCTTTCCTGTCTCCACATTAAGCATATCGTGCCTAAATTTAAGTGACCATCTAAAGACCAAAGTGGAGTTAAAAACATCTCCCAAAGCAAACCTGAGGGTGCCTCCACAGCTCCTTCGAGAAGCGGTTGGCACTGAACACAAAAGGTAATCAGTGGAATTAAAACTTTATCTGTGAACTATTAGGCTGGGTGAAAGAGATGGGAAGTTAATTATGAAGAAATAAAAGCCTAAATCAGGCTTTGTATTGTGTGATCTAAATGCAATGAGATGATATGAAATCCTGTACATGGAAGCAGTCCACGTTTACATCAGCAAGATTGGAGTTTAACTCGCTGTCGAGGGTAGACAGACAGTAAGGTGCCTGCCAGCACCTGGGATAACAAAGGAGGGGAAGAGGCATTGTCTCAAAGTGCTTTGAGGTCCCATCCCATGGAAGCCAAGAGAGGTCTTAGACTTCAAGTAGAGATGGGCTTGGGCCCTAAAAAGCAGTGCAAAATACACAGACATCCATTGAAAATACACTCTAAGCTAGCACACATGCATAACTTAATTATACTTAATTGGCAAAACAACTGCAGATGTAATTTCAGTAAAAATAACTTGGTTATGGAAAGAAGAGTTACCTCATCTAAATTCACCATCTCAAATTAAGGAGCCTAGCTGGGAGTACGAGCCTCGAAAGGACATCTGTACGTCCACCCGACTCATCTGCATGAAGCTGCTCCAAGCAAATCGCCCACCAAGGGAAGCGTCTCCCAACAGCTTTTCAGATGTTGCACTCCCCAAACCCCAGCGTAGGATTTCACAGAATCTTAGAGTGGTCTGGGTTGGAAGGGACCCCAAGGGTCACAGAGCTCCAACCCCCTGACACAGGCAGGGACACCAACCTCCAGGCCTGGAGCTACACAAGTTTGCCCTGGGGCCCCAGCCAACCTGGCCTTCAACACCCCCAGGGACGGGGCACCCACCCCCTCTCTGGGCAGCCCCTTCCAGCCCCTCACCACTCTCTCTGCAGAGAACTTCCCCCTAAGATCTCACCTAACCCTTCCCTCTTCCAGCTTCACTCCAGCCCCCTTGTCCTGCCATTGTCTACCCTTTGAACAAGTCGATTCCCCTCCTGTTTGAGGAGCTGAGTTGTTCCACGCAGGGTAGTTTGATGCATCTTGCACCTACACCTGCCCTACAGTTGAGGTACACATGTCCACCTTCTTGGAAGGAAAGGCTCTGCTTATCCAGCATCTTTTCTGTATCTCCCTCCCAGCGACCCCGCATTTTACAGCACGTGAGCTACACATACACACACAGAGATGTGACTGCTGGGTAAAGCAACCCCCCAAAAAGCATTTCATGTATCCCAAAAGAATCAAACCCAGAGATACATAACTCAGCATTTCCCCTCAGCTCAGCCTTCTGTTAGAGCTCAGCAAAATCTTTTGAGTTAATTCAATCTCCGAACAGTAAATATTATTCAAATCTACACAACTGCAAGCTCTGGCGATGAAATGCTTTACTGTTAGCGGTAGGTATGATAAAATACTTCCAAAAGAAAGGCTTTTCAAAAGCAGACAATTAAATCTCCCTACGATAATTCACTATTTTGAGCAATATTAAAGAAGCTTTTGGCTTAAATGTGGTTGGTTTTTTTTTTCCCCAACAGAATGTTATTTTTGGGTTTTATTCAACCTACAACCGAGTGCTATTAAGAAACGACTGGACAGTTCAGAGAAAAATCCTACAGTGTCAAAGAAATCTTACAAAGCTGGAGCTGCAGAGTGCAAAAGCTCCAGAAACAAGTGACACACGCGTGACCCAGACTCCCTCCGACTGCCCAGCACCGATAAAGGTTATTTGAGTGAGTAATAAACCGTGAGTCACTCAGCATCCGGCTGGTGGGAAACTTTTTGTTGTCATATAAGCAAGCCAAGAGGGAGGATAACTGAGTCCTAAAGGACCATCTTCCTTTATGTGACAAGCCCCTGCTAGCTGAATACGGGTAAACACGGCTTTAAGCATCACTCCCCTAGTCCCATCCACCCGTCTCCAATTCCTGATGGGATTAGCTATGCTGGAAACAAAAGGTCAAGAGAAATGCTGAAGTGCTCGCACTGAAGTCTTCGAGCAATTTCAGCTGAAAGTGCATTCAATCCTTTCATAAATAACTTAAAAACTAGGATTTGGACTCGTCGTGGTGATGAGAGGGTACATCTCCTCTGATGAGGTTAGTAGTAAATATGCCACTTACAAATAGTAAGACCAGATCACTGAGGATCTACCAAGATCACTCACATCTGTTATTCTGCTTAAAAACGTCTAAACCAATTTACCAGTTTCCCCTCAGCCCGGTGATTTTACTTTGATTCCAGAAAGAAAAGCCATGTGGGGGTAACTGCAAATGTTTACATCATAACTGGCAGTGATTTAATTATTATTATTCTTTTTTTTTTTTTAAATACTAGCAAAATAACATCTGAAAGTTTGGCTCTTGTTGCTACGGTAACAAAACACTGCTCCTACCGTATGCTGCAGGATCCTATTAACTTGGAGAAATATGGATGGGGGGAAAAAGGCAACGGCACAGAAGAACAGAACAGTCCTGGCACTGGGATGCTCGGAAAAAGACCTAAAGAAAAGGAATATGCCACCTCCCAGGCTTTAATTATGAAGTGAGGTAATCGGCTCGATTTCTATCAATCGGTCTCAGAAGTACGCTAACGGCTTGAGAAGAAAAGCAGAAGAATAGTGGGAACAACCACGGGAGGAGTTAACTGTAACTGTGCCTGCGCTATAAATCAGGAGCTGGAGAAAGTTCTGAGGCAGTACTTGTCAATTAAATAATACTTAACTAAGAAAGCAGCACTCCTGAGAGTTACCTGATTTACATTAATAGGTTTCCAACAGAAACTTGCACAAAAAGCCCCACACTGTAGACATAATTCAAGGGGAAAAAAGTCTCAGGAAGGACAAGAAAAGGTGCAAAGCGGCTGGAATGGAAAGAGCAGCTTCAAATGCTCAGGGTCGTCCCACTAACATAGCCAGGTCCTACAGGAAGATGCTCTCTGCTCTGGGAAGGAATCCACAACCTGGAAGCCTCTCTCCTCTTTAGCTTTGCTTTCCCCCCCACCCCTGGATCTGCAGTCAGACAGGGATGACAGACAGCTGGAAGATGTACAGACGTAAGGAGATCGATTGGTGCCATGGCAGGTATACATGTTCGTAAGGGGAACACGTTCTCCAGAAGTTAGGATGGAGATGGACACCTGAAATAGGTGGTTTAGGAAGAAAGTCATGCAACACCACCTAGACATCTCACAGCACCCGTAGGAAACACAGGGTATCGGTAGGAAGAGACGTAAAATAAGAGACATAAAATACTCAATTGAGTAGCTGATCTTGGCTTTTATCTACCAGGAAAATTAATGCAAAAAGAATCCAAAAAAAATGAGACTTTTATCTACTTCATTGAAATGATTCACACTGAAAACGGCAGCGTCGCTGCAGACTGCTCGGTGCGCTCCAGCGACGGCCGAAACAAAAAGCAGATGTAATGTATATTAGAAGCCATATATCACCTTCCACCTCAGAGAATCGTACGTCTCACGTCAAAACCATTTCCAGACGATAGTTCTCAACCAAAAGCAATCAGGAGAAATGATTGATTTCTTTCATTAAAGTGGATGTTTTACATCTATCCGCTGCCACTTTTAAAACCATCGACTTTGTGATAAATTTAATAACGCTGATGTAACACAAATCACCATCCTCTGATTCCCAGCGAAGTTCACAGGTAGGACATCAGCTACAATCACTTCTCCCCACGTGAAGCCGTGTCTTTCCTCCTCAGCCTCTCCATCAGCAGCCATGGGGTGATGTAAGCTCACAGGCGCTTTCCCTGCACTCAAGGTATTAAGTGGACAAACTTTTCTGATGCAGAATCACCAGGTTGGAAAAGACCTTTAAGATCAAGTCCAACTGTTCCTGTCCTATGCTAAACCATATCCCTAAGTACCTCATCTACTCTTTTTTTAAACACATCTAGGGATGGTGACTCAACCACCATACCCTGGAGAAGCAGCTGGGAATCGGTGCTTCTTTCACATCAGCCTTTGCAATGGGGCAAAGAGGCCTTTTTCCTAATTTACAGTCATAAAACGAAACCAGATCCTAACACAGCATCAGTTTAAGTCGTGTGCTATGTGTTACAGTACAGCAGATGATGCCATCTCAATTTTGCAAACAAATTCCTGATTACTGTATTTATTAATTTCCTCCTCTATTTATTTTTCTCAAGTTGGAGACATGAACTTGGCATTTAAGAATGATACAAGCACTGAAAAATGTGGATTTCCAGCTACTCTCTGCACTGACAACACAAAGAAAACCGTTCTCTTGGAGGGATTTCCAACTTTTCTTTTTTCTCTTGCATGGATTAGCCCATGGCACGAGGTTCTGCATGGGAAAGCATTTTCAGGGAAACTACAATTGCAGATGATAACCCAACCTCTGCAGTTTAACTTCTGAGCGGAGAAGCGTAAGAAGCTCTTGTTTATCCCCTTCGCTTCCTGCATCGCTTCGAAAACTGCATCGAGTCATTCTGAACACATTAGGTAACACAAACACCCTGTCCTGCTATAAATCATTAAAATCTCTTTAGTTTGGGGGTGGAAAACAATTGGCACAGGAGCATGAGTGCCTGTTCTCCCCTGTGAATTAAACTCCAACCATATGTCTATCGTCAGGGTGATTTTACCCTTGGAGAGCATCGCCCCAGCGGCTCTCCAAGGTTTTGTGCCCTCACCCATCAGTTATTCACTCATTCATTTTCCACTTCGGTGAAAACCACGGCAGGCAATTACTTTTGGGATGTAATTACAAGAGCCATCCATCAGGAACAGCGTCTCCAAACCCTCTACCACTTTGCTGTAGAGCCCAAAGTTTCACCTTCGCGGAGCTTCCAGGCATTGATGGCCCGAGGTTGAACTTAAACCGGCGTCTCCCATACAGCGATATATTCTGCTACCAGCTGAGCCTCCAGGCCAGCCAAAGGTCTTTACTTTCTGAAGCCACATCCAGATAGCATTTGCATACATGTTAAACTTTCCGATCATCATTTGGATTCTTTAAAAGGCATTTTTGAACAAGTCTCAATTTTATCTTTGCTTTTTTTTTTTTTTTTTAAATATTCTTCTCTCTTTCGGTGAGAAAAGGGAGAGGTATATGGAGTGTGAATTTGAAGCAGACTTCAATGAAAGCTCTGGACTCAAAACCTATTGTTTTCTTAGAGTACACATCTGGTTTTCCCCAACATACTGCCAGTTCTATAACTCCGTTTAATACCCAGCTGGGATAATGTAAAACTAGTATATAACCTAAAATAAATGCTAGAAGCACGTTTTTTCATTCAGTGATACTTGTACACGTTCAGTTCCGTTCAACCAACGTTCTAACCACGTAGTGAACAGCACTTTGCATCAACGAAGGGGGAAAAAGGTGGTGGGGTGAGGGAGAAAAATCTCACCCCAAACCAGGCACCGAGCGTGCGTGTGGCCACGCAAGTAGAAACTAGAACTAAAGCTCACCAGAGGAGCGTAAAATCTTGCTTAAAAAGGTTAAAATGACTTATTTTTACAATCAAAACACGAGTTTTGTAAAGCAAAGGCATTTTAAACTGTGGTTTTCTCACATCAGAAAGGAATTATCAAAGCAGCTCACAGCAGAGCGCTGGAGGAATGTTCCCCGGGCTGCTGACAACCTTCTCCCTGACCAACTTGAAACTTTCTTCCTTCTAGTCCGTGGGAAGGAAGCACAAAAATCTGGTAACAAAACTTTTTAATTCTTAGAAAACGGAGGGGCACAGAGGAAACCACCCAATGCAGTGAGCTGAAAGCTCTCAGAGAGAAAAAACCATCATCTTTTAGGAACTTTGATGGTTGAGGCATAAATCAGGAATTATTTTAATTCACATTACCAGGTTTTTATTCACATGGTAACTTTATATCCTACTGCCTGCGCTGGACTCAGACCGGCTGTTCTTAGAGAGACAAATAAAGGTTTAAAATGGATTCAGCGTTTTAGGAGGAAAAAAAAAAAAATAAAACCCCACCAAACCAAACATTTGGACTTGATCAAATCTGGTCCTGATACAAATTACAGCACTTACAAACCAGATTTGCAGCCCTCACATGGTTTCGGAGACTGCCTTGGGAGTGTGAAATGCCAAGATGCTATTAATATAAAGATTCCATACAGCATGTGCTCATAAAAGGCGTGGGGGGTTTTCATATCTAATACAGAACATGCTGCTTATTTCCCCCCACCCTTAAAAATTTAACATATTAGACCTCAGCGAAACAAGGTTTAAGACAGGCACCCTGAATGACCTTGCAGCAGCGTACCAACCGGTGGGACTACTTACACCTGCACTGTTACTCCAGCTGAGTAACACAGGCACTTGAATTCATGGGTAAGAGAATATTTCCTCTAAATTTGCTATTTTTTCTGAACACTAAGGTAACCTCAGTTCTCCTCCTGGTACCAGTTTTCCTCTAGAAAAATAAAAAAACCTTGGTTACACCTTGCTGGAACCACAACTGTCTCCCCAGGACTCCAAGCCGCCTACTACACAAGTTATTTCACAACCTCCATTAAATCCCAAGTTTCACACTTTTGGATGCTCTTAGGGGAGAAGTGGGGGAATGAGATTTAAGGAGAAGGAGATTAGTAAGTGGTACTTCAGCATTTGCCAACACGACAAGATAAAAGCATGGGAAAGGAGAAAGGGGTAAACCAGGCTCCCAAGGTTCTATCAGAGGGAAAATATTTATAAATATCTATATATTTATAGATATCTATATAATAGATAGAGGGAAAATATCTATAAATATATAGATCTCTATATTTATATTTATATAAATATAGATATATATTTATATGTATCTATATATTTATATCTATAGTAAATATCTATAAATATATAGATACATATAAATATATCTATATTTATATAAATATAGAGATCTATATATTTACTATAGATATTTACTATATCTATAGTAAATATCTATAAATATATAGATACATATAAATATATCTATATCTATATTTATATAAATAGAGATCTATATATTTACTATAGATATTTACTATATCTATAGTAAATATCTATAAATATATAGATACATATAAATATATCTATATCTATATTTATATAAATATAGAGATCTATATATTTATAGATATTTTCCCTCTGATAGAACCTTGGGAGCCTGATACTTTGCTTTTATTTACTTACCCATATGCACACTGCTTTTTCCCCACATATACGACTTAGAATTTGGATGAGACAAAGCACAAAGGAACCCCCATACAGTAAATAGGCCACAGAGAAGTGATGAACCAGCACCAGGAGAACACTCATTTAAAATTTTCTTTCCTATTCAAACACAGTCAGATTAAAAAATCCTTAGTAATTATCCATGATAGCATTTGAGATAAATAATAAACCACTGTATGCCACACAGCATGATTAGCTGGTGTTAGGAAAAAAAGAAATAATATGAAATAATTATGTTTTAAAGTTTTAAAGACAGTGAACAGGTGAAGTTTACTGACAGGCTGAGTGTCTCTGCTTTGGGAAAAATATTAATCTCCAAAAAACATGGCAATTAACAATTCTAGCTATTTTCATTGTAATGCCAAGGTCTATATGTGACTGACTGGGGGTTAATTTAAGAGTCCTGACAGACAGATAGAAAGAGGTGAAGATGACTATGAAATCTGGTCCTGCCCTCCCAGAGCACACAAGCTACACGTGGTGAACACGCAGCAGCTTGTGCTGGCACGTTCGGCATCCACAGATCACACCCAAGTCCATCTTGACAGTAGTTTCAGAGACCCAAAATTCTGCATTGTCCAGCAATGATCCTCCTCCTCCTAATTTTTTATTAGTAGGGCTCAAGGACCCAACTCTTGGCTTCTCTCTGCTAGTGGGGAGCAGACCTGCACCCACCAGTGAGTTTAGCTGTAGAACAACCAGCTAATCCAGCTTCAGAACAAACACGCTGCTGGTTTCCCCCTCAAGCCATATCACATACCCACGATCTTCTCAACCTCTTCTCCCCCAAAACCCTGGGCATCTTCTGAAGAGCAGCAGCAAATACCAGCGTTGCCGTGGCGAGAGACTGGGATTGCCAGGTTCGTGCCAGGCTTTGGGCTGAGAATTGTATTAACGTGACGCAAAATGTCAAGAGGCAACACAAAGGGTTTCTCTGGGTGAGGTCAGGTTGGTCAGAAGTAACCCTGACAATCAGAAGGCTGTAATTTGAACCCTTCACAACCTTTGGTATTTCTTCACTTGGTTCAAAATTTGTTACAGTGAGAATTTCTACCGCTGGAAAGCAGCCCTGTCATTTCATACCCAAACCACTGGTGACATTTACTGGGGTCTTTCCGGAGACCCACCCAGGCCAGTCCTGGCCCTATTACAGCATGACTTACAAAGAGCTCCTTTGAGAAGCACCAGCCAGCTTGGTACAGACTGATGTACGTCTTTAAACCATTATGGGTCTCATGACATAAACCATAACTGCAGTTGCTGACATCCATAAATGAATTTCAAATGCATTAAAGCGCAGGGAAATGGTCACGTTATCCAGTTCCCCTTGGTCTTTCCAGGTTCTCCAAGAAGCAGAAGATGGAGCAACACCATCACTCTGCCTGCACAGTACACGACACACTGGGTTGGGAAGGAACAACTCCACACCAGAGGTTGAGCACCCCTTTGTGTCTTTCCAATAACAAGCCAAACTATTCATCAGAGAGCTGATTAACATTACTACCAATCAACACTACTTCCTTGGACAAGTGCTGAGTGCCACAAAGGCAAATTAAATTAATTAAAAGATTAAATTAAATTTTAAAAATTCAGTTGAAAAAAGCCAACTGAAATCTCTTGGAGTGTTGCTAAGGAGGACAGTTTCTACTCTGCCCTGGTCAGGCCCCACCTGGAGTGTTGTGTCCAGTGCTGGGCTCCCTGGGATCAAACAGACAGGGATCTCCTGGAGAGAGTCCAGAGGAGGCTATGGAGATGCTGAAGGGCCTGGAGCATCTCCCCTGTGAGGAAAGGCTGAGGGAGCTGGGGCTGTTCAGCCTGGAGAGAAGACGACTAAGGGGGACCTGATTAATGTATATAAATATCTGAAGTATGGGATGCAGGGGGACATGGGCAGCCCCTTTTCAGTGTCTGTGGGGACAGGACAAGGGGCGATGGGCTCAAGTTGGAGCACAGGGAGTTCCCCCCAATGTGGGGAAGAACTTCTTCCCAGTGAGGGTGAGGGAGCCCTGGGACAGGCTGCCCAGGGGGTTTGGAGTCTCCTTCTCTGGAGAGATTCCAGCCCCGTCTGGACACCGACCTGTGTGCCCTGTCCTAGGGACCCTGCTTTGGCAGGGGGTTGGACCCCATGGGCTCTGGAGGGCCCTTCCCACCCCTTGAGTCTGTGATAGATAGTAGTACTCGGATGCTACAGAAGGTCCTGTGCTGGAGGGGAGAAGGGTGAGAGGGAAACACCCAACGTGGACAAACTACAGTGATGGAACAAGAACGAATCCGAAAATGTTTACATGTATCATGCAGGAAAAATGTATGGTGGTGCTCAGACACATTTTATCTGTCTGAAGGATCTGAGAGTTGCAAAAGAGCCAGAAATTTCACTGAAAAGGTTAAGGGAGTGGAGAGTTCAAGGTGAGCCCATCTGATTCACAACAGCTCTGCCTTTGGGGGAAAAATTCTGGTGGGACAGTGACAGCACTCCAGGAAAAAGCCCAATAATGCAGTGCCTGCTGCTGTTGGATACAAAACAGGATAAAAAGGTGTTACTGTAAGTTCAGATAAACATTTGTATCTTGACAAAGAGCAGAGGAAGTCTGTAGGCATTATGTTGATGAAGTACTAAGGTAATTTAGCAGCAGGTAGAAGTGCAGTTAATTAAGTTTGTTGTGCCAGATTCATTTTAAAAAAACCCTAATAAAAGAGGGAGGAGGAGTTTTGTATTGAGAAACAGTTTGCAGGAGTTAAAATCAGAGACACTGCATTTAGTTACTTAGGTTTAGAAGTATGTCCATCAGTGACAGACACACTTGCTATCAACCCCACAAGCTTCTATTCACAAGCCCTGAGCAGGAGCCAGCTGGGCTGTAGTATTTTAGATGTACAGATAACATTCATAAGGCATCATATGTATCACTGGGTGGAAAAACATAAATATATAAAAAAGGAGAAAGGGGTGGGAAGCAAACATCTGTCTTATTGTTTTTACTGGGGCTGGAAATTAGATTTGGGATTAAAAGGAAAGGACAAACAACACTCGGTCTCGGGTCTAAATGTCTTTGTTCACTGGTTGATAACTGGGGAAGGTTTCCTTCCAAGGAAAATAAAGCACTAAACCCAACCTAAAAAACCAAAAGGCTGAGAGAGGATTCAGTCTGTGTGATATTAAGGATACAAATCATCTGAAATTACATGCTAATAAAGAGACAGCTCTGAGCTTCACAGACCAGAAATTTCTCACGCTTATCCAATATTCTAAGTGTTTCTGGGCTTGATCTTTCTCTGGGCACAGCTGTTTCATAGTGAAGCACGAGCAGATTTTGGACACTGAGGCAGAGTAGCCAGGCCCAGGATTGGAGTCTTGGTACAGCGCTCCAGGTCCCCATCATCCCCATCCACAACACCCCTCCCTCTCATTTCTCTTCAGTTTTTAGACAAGTTATAAAACATCATCATCATCCCTGGGATGATGCAGGGGTTTTTTCCAGACACACAGACCAGGATGGAAAAGACTGAAAGAAAAAAAAAAAAGGCTCTTAAGAGAAAAAGAAATTATAATTAAAAAAATATATGAATCTATAAAATCCTCATAAAGGGGATTTACTGATCATGCCAGGCACCATGGGAAGCTCAGCCAGTTATAATGTCATGATGACTGAGTATATTTAAAAGGAAAATGAAAGGGAGCATGATTTTGCTTCAGATTTTGATTAGATTAAAAAAAAAAAATCTATCCTAGACCTCAAAAGCAGAAACAAAAATGAGCCATGTGCTGCTCACCTCCTCTGCATCCCAAAATACCTGCAATAATATTGAGTTTCTATAGGTCACTTACGAGTAACACTGCTAAAAGCAGCAGATAACAAATTGGGGGAGATTACACAAATTTCCCTGACTTTGAGGGTTCTGCTATCAATTTCTTTAACAGTATTTTCTAAAGACAGACAAGAATTTCAAAGGAAGAAAATTTTAGGGGGGCTTAAGACCTACTCTGTTCCGTTTTGATTTACGGGGCAGCACCGGGACCAAAAATGTCTTTGCAAAGCTTCAGGGTTTTGAACTATCTGGTTAATGAGTAATTGTGGAGCAGCTTGATGACTTATGTCACCACTATCACAGGTAAATAGGAGTACAAAATGTACTCAGCAAAGTGTCCAAGAGTCTGGAAACTGGCTGAAGATGAGGCACGTGGTTTTGGAAACACGATGCAAAGGAAGGACTTGTGGAAGGACTCCTATGGGACAGGCTGTACTGAAGGAATGTTCAAAGGCTGTGGAAGATTTATTGTATGATGAAACCACCTGAATTTTTCTATGCAAAACACATCACATTTTAAATCTAGAGAGAGATACCTCATTGGTGGTGTCATCTTTTCTTCCGTCCAGGTTTGTGGTTGACCTGGGAAAGCCATGACAACAACAGCAAATGCTAAAATAATACAGTGAGAGGTCAGTAGAAAAGCCTTGACCAGATATTCTGAAGGATGGACCACTCAGCCCCATTCCCAGCATCACCTCTGTAAACAGGGAAAGCTTCACCATTAAAATTAAGCATTAAATGCTCCAGTTTCACCTGTAGCTGCAGTAACAGGTTTTGCCAGTATTTACCTTTATAACACATTATCACTCCTCACATGAGCAGAAATCCTTCCCCTCCCTAAACCACATCTTCCACTTCACCACCAAGAAGCCACAAGCCCTGTTTGACCCAGACGTGAGTTTAAGGGTAGAAAATGGCAGGACGAGGGGGAATGGACTAAAGCTAAAAGAAGGAAGGTTCAGATTAGATCTTAGGGGGAAGTTCTTTGCAGAGAGAGTGGTGAGGGGCTGGAAGGGGCTGCCCAGAGAGGGAGTGGGTGCCCCGTCCCTGGGGGTGTTGAAGGCCAGGTTGGCTGGGGCCCTGGGCTACCTTGTGTAGCTCCAGGCCTGGAGGTTGGTGTCCCTGCCTGTGGCAGGGGGTTGGAGCTCTTTGATCCTTGGGGTCCCTTCCAACCCATGCCATTCTGTGATTCTGTAACTAAGCTGGGCACACCAAGAAGAGCTTAACACAAGCCTGGAGCTTGAACTCCAGGTGGGTGCCCTGTTCTCACACCCTTTCTCAGGGCAGAACACAATGCTATCTCTCCATCTCACTCGTACTGCCAAGCCTTTTACAGGGCTAGAAATTTACTGCTCCGGGTTGTTTTATTGTGATCATAACCTTTTCATTAGCTTGTAAATTAATGATGTGGAAGAGTGAATAAAAAAAGAAGGGGGAGGATATTCCAAAGCTGTCATGAATATTTTTTTAATAAAAACATTTTGAAAACAAGCATTTATTTCAGCTGAAAACAGCCTCTGAGTCCCTTCACTGCTCTTACACGCAGCTGTAGGCAACTGCTGGGTGAGCAAAACACCCTGCAGCTACCTAACAAGAAATAAATATTCCAAGTAAAGACCTTAAAATTAAACCCAAGCTCATTAAAAGACACCAAGAGCTGACCTCGGGCTATTTCTGCCAACATTCGGTTAACACTCTAGAAGGGATGCAAAGAATCTGTGCACCAGTAGTGAAGTTTTTACACTTCAGTTGGTTATGAACAGGTTTTTCTCAAGGAAGTTCAAATTCACTGTATGGGTCCCTTAGACTTTCTTGTTTAATTTATTATTAAGGATTTAAATTAAGGATTTATTTTAATTTTTAAGGATTATCTTAATTTTTAAGGATTACACTCAACCCCCAATATTGAAAACCTATATTAAAAAATTATACACAATGGCAAATGGTGGGTTATTCCAGCTGTAAATGGAACACACAGAATCACAAGGTTGGAAAAGATCCTTGAGATCCCTGAGTCCAACCATCCCTGTACTCTACTAATGCGTATCTCTGAGCACCTCATCTCCCCATCTGTTAAACACATCCAGGGTTGGTGACTCAACCACCTCTCTGGGCAGCCTGTGCCACAGCCCCACAACTCTGCCAGGGAAGAACTTTGCCCTCACATCTGAGCTGACCCTGCCCTGGCACAGCTTGAGCCCATTGCCCCTCATCCCATCACCTGTCACTTGGGTGAACATAAGTCATGGAGTGCCAAATTTACTATCACCAGTGGAAATTTATACCCTGCCCTCATGGCTGGTGGCTCCATGAGATGAGAACTCTGATCTCCTGCTCCTCAGCTACACTGAGCCCAGAGCCCCGAGCTGGTGCAGGGCAAAGTTGTTATGAGCAGAGTAAAGCACAAAATTGGCACTTCCTCACCTCCTGAGCCTTGTTTTTATTTTAATTTCCTAGAAGTGTGTGCCTATATACAGAGAGCACTGAACTAACAAGTCACTTTGTCAACTAAACAAAACATTTCCTTAAGCCACTGCATTTGCAACGTAACAAAGGAGAATTCATTCATGTGGGAGGTAAGAAGGAAATCAATTCCATCCCAAAGATGTCAAACACGCCATGTCACAAAGATGCCAAGGTCTTCTGTCACCTGAGAATCACAAAGCACAGGGACAGAGCTGTTCATGGGAACTGCCCTGCAGCCCGCACCATGTATCAGAGAGCTCTGAAAATGGGAACACTCTAATGGGTTTTGACACTGCTAGGGGACTACAGACTTTGAATGAGTTTTTCCTATGTAATTCTGTCCCTTCTGCTAATTCACAACTAAAAATTGAAGAGTTTTCTGTTATTAGTCATAAGCTCTTCCATAAAGAAGTAAGGCTCAGGAGGGATCTCAAAGAAAGCAGAAAACAAGCAAAAAAAACTTCTTCAAGTTCTTCCTTGATAAAAACAGGACAAAAATCTATCACAAATCAGAGAAAACTCTCAAAGTGGTCAAGAAGAAATTCCAAGTTCATAATTTCTCAGTTGCCCACGAACCTGAGCGAGCCAGGGCAGGTCACTGCTTCCGCCTCTCCTCCGGTACCATCCCCGTGGTTTCCTCTTCCTCCCAGGGACATTTGGAAAACCGACTGACAGAAAGGCTTGAAAGATGAAAAACAAGGGTACACACTGCTTCTGGCAGCGACTCCGCTGTCACAGCTGCACTTAAAAACCCATTTAAAATGGGTAATAAATCTCTATCCCCCTCTGGACACAGGCAACCAAGTAAAATAGGAAATTTTATACAGGACGAGTTTCTGTCCCAGAATTTCCTCTGTCCTTTGTTTCTCTCAATCTTTTCTACAGGATCCTACATATCTGAGCTCCAGCTGACATTTCTCTGTGAGTATATGCTTTCTCCATTGATGGAAATAGTCACACAACCACGGTCAGGGATTTTTGTTTGTAATTAACCACGCAGCTAATTGTTACTTCAGCAGCCAAAACTTTGGGACTAAACAGAAGGTGCACCCCAATCTGACTATCTTTTCGTACAGGAACTCTGATTGCCCTTAAAGAGATGTACAGACATTCAACTTGCACGTGAACTTCAATTAAAAGACAACGTCCTTATTAATTCAAAGGCAACACCCTCATTAATTCACACACTTCTGCAATTACAGCTACATTAGGACCTTGCAATAACGCAGATTATCTGGGATCAGTCCCTTGAGATTCTTCCTGAGGGCTCTTAAAATGCAAAAGGTGGAGTAACAAGGCCCATCGTTAATGAGATACACTGTGATTACCGCCTATTTGTGAGTTTATGGATTTTAAATCCTGCATCACCCAGCACAACTAGTTCTGCTTTAAAACTGGCAGCACTGTACTCCTCACGCTATCTCAAACGCTGTTTCTTGCTCTGTTACAGAGGCAAGGAAGCTGTTCGGCTGGAGGCAGGCAAATTCTAACGTGCTAATTAGGATTAATTAGACAGCATTTCATTTGCAAGCGTAATGAAAAAAAGCAAATCAACACAAAACCTGAGCACACACACACACATATATGCACAGAAAAAGAGCTCTTCCACAGGTTCTTTCCTCTATCCCATTTGTTTCCTGACTGATGTGGTACATCGGCGTACACATGCCACGGTGTTCTCCTCAAGATCACTTCAAGAAAGATTCTACAGCTTTTAAATCTCAAAAGATCCGTTTTCTTTGTGGAATCTTTGCTGAACTGCACAAACCTGGTGGTCTAAAACCTCCCTTCTCATCCCCCCCGCTCTGCTCACAACACCCGGTCGGTGTAAATTTTTCTCTTTATTTTTAACCTTTTCTATCAATTTTCCATACTCAGAGGCTCTTCACAACTTTTTTTCCACAACATTTCTCCCAGAGCAGATATATCAAGGTTTATAACACATTTTTTTCTAGCCAACACCCAGTTTTTCTGTGTTCTACAGCAACACTCATCAAAATAAAAAAAGCCCCCAAACTTGTAAGAATAAAAGGGTTTTATCTTCTGCTTGATTTATCTCATGGATATTACTTTCCTTTTCATAGGTGACTTCCAAGAATAGCAAAGAGAAAGGGGAAAACTCCGGTCTGAGATGATCTTTGCGTGACAATAAAACCTGCTCCTCTCCCCTTCCCCTGAGTTCCAGCCTCGGGAGCGCTGCTTAGCACAGCTCCGACCCATGAAAAATTAGTAACAAATGGTTTTATTTGTCATAGAGTGAAAAGATTTCCAATGCTCTGGGTTTTTTATATGGCATATGTGTGTATATTATATATTTTTCTTACATACATATTTCACTAGCTTGGCCAATTAGGGAAAGTGGTTCAATATGCTCTTAATTTTTCTATTTTCTTATAAAATAATAATTTCTATGTCCTCACGTTGTCAGACTTTGGCCAATTTGAACCAATTTCTACCTCCTCCCAAAACCCAAGGGGGCATTTGACATGTATTTCGTTCCTGGACTCTCAATCCAGAGAGGATCTACAACAGACCGTGAAAGGGTTTTGCACGGGCGATTTGGGAAAGGCTTAAACTTTGAACCGATAAGGCAGAAAGATAACGGCCAGGAGTGTGATTGCAGGATTATATCAGCTGCAGAGGAAGACAGGAAAAGGTAGTCCACTTGTAATCTTATTTAGGTGAGATGTGTGTTGCTCCAAGTTGTAATGCAACACAAGGGGAATGTGTCATTTAGTAAAACACAACCCCGAGGAGCCGAGGTATCACGCAAGAACTAAATGCTGGATTCAAGTATTAACAACTACTGAGCCTACAGAGCAGAAAATATCAAGTAACTAAAATAATCAGACTTTTGTAGCTGGAGCCAAAAAGTTCAAGGTCTGATCCCAGGTCCTTGTCTAAATCGATGGCAAAATTCCCCATAGCCTGAAAAGTAAAAGCATGAAGAGTAGAAATACTGATGTTCACTCAGCTGAGAATATGAGTGACAGACACATGGAGCTGGGACACTTGAGATGAGCTGGGGAAACCCAAGATGCCCTCCCAAAAGCTGTTGGTACCGTGATGTAACCTCCAGAATGAAGGTTAACGCAGCGAGCTGTACCCTACCCAAGGCCAGCACGGCTTCTCCTGCAAATAGCTCACCTTAAACACCTCCCCTCTGCCTCCAGATTCCCCTGCTTTACACGGCGTTGTTAGGAAAGCTATACCCACAGAAGAGTTAAGACAAAATACACATAGATATATACAACCACACCCCCACGAAGTCACGGATAATTCCTTTCCCAAAGTGGGGCACGTCCTGCAAATCCTGAGTATATATATTATTTTGTTGCTCTTGCATCGACTGAACAATGAAGAAAATAGTGTGGTTGTTCTGCTCAGTTGGTGTTGCACCATCCTGGCTCAGAAAACCTGAAAACAACCATATAAGAGTGCCTATCTGTGACAGGACATGGGGAAAAAAACCCTAAGTAGATAAGCTAGCCTACATTAAACCCCTCAGCACACTCATTCATTATTCAAGTGACTTTCATTAAATTCAATCTAATTAGACTCAAAAGTGAATTAAGATATAAAAATTAAATCTGCTTGACTTCTGTAAAATAGTGTCCACACAGGGGCTTATTATGGTTTAAAATAATCCACTAAATGTGTATCTTTGGTTCATTTAGATAAGCTTTTTGAAGTATTCTTGTACAGAGAAGCCCAGAAGAACACAGGTTTGCCCTAAAGGATGAGTTCAGAAGAATTATCAAAGGCATTCTCATACGTCAATCTACACGTTCTGGATTACACACATTAAACATAATATCAAAATTAATCTGTTGCCATTTTTAACGCAGATTATCAGGCACAACCTGCTATAGGTGCTTACCCCTGGCAAGGTTTATTTATTGCAGGATTCCAGTGGAGGCTACAGAGCTACAGGCCTGGAGCATCTCCCCTGTGAGGAAAGGCTGAGGGAGCTGGGGCTGTTCAGCCTGGAGAGAAGAGACTGAGAGGGGATCTGATCCCTGGGGATCAAGAGCTGAAGGGTGGGACACAGGGGGACATGGGCAGCCTCTTCTCAGTGTCTGTGGGGACAGGACAAGGGGAGATGGGCTCAAGTTGGAGCACAGGGAGTTCCAGCCCACTGTGGGGAAGAACTTCTTCCCAGTGAGGGTGAGGGAGCCCTGGGCCAGGCTGTCCAGGGGGTGTGGAGTCTCCTTCTCTGGAGAGATTCCAGCCCCGTCTGGACACCGCCCTGTGTGCCCTGTCCTAGGGACCCTGCTTTGACAGGGGGTTGGACCCCATGGGCTCTGGAGGGCCCTTCCAACCCCTATGATTCTGTGAGTCTGTAACATCCATCCCATCAGCCTCCACTGAATACAGTCACCCTCACGTTTTCCCCTCCCTTACTGTTCGGGAAATGCCTTTTACTGTATGTTTTCATTGGTAACAAATCTGACCTTCCAGAACACCACCCTGAATGTTCTTACAATCACTGCCCACCACAGATATTTCTCTCTCTGGTGCAATTCTATTTCCCTTGTTATTAGAAGCTTTATTCCCCCTGTGAACTGGCTGTAACGCCCTGCATCACCTGTCCCCACAGAGAGCGTGCAGACACGGAATCCCTCCCACCTCTGGCCCATCCATGCCCACACCATGTCATGCTCAGAGACTTTGGAGCCCAGCCAGTTCCAGCTGTAAGTCTATTAGGAGCATATAGTACCTCTATCCAAACAAATCTCCGGGGGTATTCCCCTCGCTCCGGGAAGCCAATGCTCCTGGAATGTGGGGATTGATGCCAAAACCAAGTCCAGGTCTGGAGCAAGAACCAGCACCCTTTGATTTATGAGAAATAGACTGGAAATGTTCCTGAGGTCGTGCTGCAGGTGGACGATCCCCAGAACCTGCTGGGATGTCCTGCTTTCCTCCTCTGTCTGTCCCATCTCCCACACGTGAGGCTCAAGAAGAAAGCGAAGGGAAAGCCCTGTGGTATTCTGGAAAGATTAACATTCAAATCATAACTTCCAATCTTGATGATAGCTTTTAATTACCACAGAGTTTGGCCACGTCCTGCATCGCTTCATAAACCACAGGTAAACAGCTCGCTGCTCGCTAACTCACCGTGTGACAGGAGAGCCCAAGTCCTTACTTACATCACTATCTACATAGCACAAGGATCACAAATCTGCCCTTTAATTGCTACCATCTAGAGCACAATGCAGTGTGAAAAGCCAGAGAACCAAGAGCCCTGACATCTCACATGTGAGCAGTAACATACACTTGTGCTCTGTGAACACTGCTCACACTTTCTATCTGCTTACAATCCCTTTCCAAACGCTGCCAAAGCAAAAATCTTTTTTAAAAAAGCCCCAAAACCCCCTCTTCTCACTTACCCAGAAGCCTCCTACAGTGAATATCCTTCAAACACACCCATCAAACACATCTACATGTTTTCAACAGCCTGAGAAATTACTGAAAATTTTATTAATAGAGTCATTAAGTGTTTCGGGTTTCCCTTCCTCTGAGGAAGCTGATGTCTGTTCCTGATGAAGAATCACACGTCAGGTATTCCTGGGCTCTGTTTCTAGTTTCAATTACTCATAGCTAACAGCAGTAAGAAAGAACTCCATGAAAAATCCACACAAGAAAACTTCATTCAAATATAGTGGCTTCGTTCCACTCCGCTCTGTTACACAGAAAGTAGACCCATTTTAATACATCCACCTATAATTGATGTATATAATGAGACACATAAAATAATATAGAAACCCTGCTGTAATTTTAATACATTAATCTACAGCAACACGGGCACACGAGTAAAAAGGGGTAAAAATAAATAAATGGAAAGTTATTAATAAACAAATTATAATTAAAAAAAGGGTAAAAATTAGAAGTCACACGAGTAAAAAGGCGTAAAAAAACAAACCAAAAGAGAAGCAAGTTATATATTGCTGACTATCCTTTTATAGCTGGGTTCTGGGGGTTTTCACTGAACGTACAAGAGGGAAAGCCAAGCCCCTCGAAGCCCTGGATGGAGCGCCCAGGCTCTCACATTCCTCCTTCTCTCTCCAGAGCCCTTGCTGGACAAGGTCATTTTGCCTTTCCAGGCACGGGCTCAAAAATCGGAGTTAACTTTTACCTTTGAAGGGAAACTTTTGCTGTAGTCGCTAAGAGATTTTACAGGAGAGGCCTCAAAATGAGTTAAATACTCAGGGATTCGGAGCGCAAGGGCGACGAGAGCAATTCTGCGTGTGGCACTCATAAAAAGGCAGGACAGACAGAGCACAGTCGCCTGCTGAGATTGCTCTGAAAGAGGATATTTGTCCTGCTCTCGCTGTCCTGGGGCCTCTTTTGGCCACGCTTCACCTTTGCCAGACTCACAACTGATGTACAGTTGTTTCTGAGACTTTACTAGGGTGTTTCTTGGAACCAATAAACACCAAACCCATTTTCTTGACTCATTATGGCTTCAGTTTTATTTTCCACTAATTCTGGTAGGGATGGGTTTCCCATAAGGGATTCATTCCCTGTGCTACCTAGGCTCTCCAAGATTTCTGTTTGTGTTTTAGCATGCAAGACAAGAACATTTTTGCCTGAAAGAAACTCTGTCATTACAAGAGAAATAACAAATCACCCTGTATCCTGAGCTGGTATTATCCTGCTTCACGTGGCAAACTATTCCTGATAGTCCAATACTTCTGGGAGTTCCTACACAAAATGTTTTTCCTCATTTTTTTTCTTTTACTTTTTTTTCCATGCACACATAATATTAAATTGAACATTCCCATTTCTCCCCAGTCCTTTGTTTTCTGAGCTCTCCAAAGAATCACTTCACAGAAAAGAAAGATGTTCTTAGAATTTCTTTTTTTCTTTTTTTTTTTTTTTCTTTTTTGTTAAACAAATTTTAAAGAACACAAGGTTAAAGTTTAAAGATGCCACTGCTATTGTTGGCTGGCTCTTTGTGAGTTGTCTGAAGATATATATGGAGCAGCCTCTCTGTACAAACGGCCTTTCGTGGGGATAAGTGTAAGAGATATTTGCTTGGCAAGTGTTTTCACAGGAAAAAGCTTTACATACAAGAAGGTTTTTTTTTCCATAAAAAGACACAAACTGAAAGGAGAGATAGCAGGACACCAGTCTACACAGAGGAAAAAAACCACCTCAACAATTTTGAAAGTAGAAAATGAGAAGAAAATCTGCCACAGATAAATCTGAGTCCACTTAGAGCCCCTTTAGCCCTTCTTAAAAATACCTTTGAGGAGACACACTTGGGTTAGAGCTTCTTTAAAGCCTGAACCCAGGGACCTGGGTGACTCTGGATGTGGCAGAAAGCTCATCCTTTCATTTAATGCCAAGTTTTGAGCTGTTGATTCAGTAGACCAGACACACAAGGCCAGGAAATTTCTTTAGCTCTTTTCTGCTACTGTTACTGAGCCCTTCTAAATCCAGCTGCAACCAAAGCATTTTAAAAACCCCTGCAGACATGAGTTAATTAGGCCTTGAAATCTGGACGTGGAACTATGAAATTTTGGGAGCAGCTTGCATTGAGTTTCTGCAGAGATGCTGCAGGTGAGCTGATTCCTTTGGCATGTCACTTCCCTGGAGTTCAAAGTGCCTTGTGTTGAAAATGCAGAATTGGAAAAGGCTGGCAGGATGGGGCTTCAGCCAAAGGAACCCTCTAACTCCCCAAATCCTCCCCTCTTGTCAGAGCTCGAGTACAGCTTGAGGGGTTTAGGATCCAGAAATGGCCCACGGGGCAATCCTGGGTAACAAGGATGGGTTAAAGATACCGTCTGATCCCTCTCAGTATCCCCTTATCCCACCTATTCATCCCAGACCGTGCCCATACAGCACGGTCGCAGGCTTGTGGGCTCAGCAATGCATACGCAGCGAGGTTTGGAAGTGGGATTGCCTGGGGAAATCCTGGGAAACACTGCCCTGTGCTCGAGATGAGAATCCCTCCCTCGGAGCAGCCTGTTTGAGCCCCCGGTAATCCCCGATTGAATTCTCACGCTAGGGAAAAAAACCTGATCCCACAGGAGCTGGCAACACAAAGTATTTTGCAGGGATTCAGTTCTCATTCTGTACTGACAAACCCTTCAGGTTCAGCTGAATTCAAGAAACTGAATTTTCCTTCAAGTCTATGTTTATATAAACTGGATTAGGCAAGCAGTGTCTCCCTTTCCGTGTTCCTGTTTCAGTAAGAGCCCAGGAATACAAGCAGACACAAGCAGAACTTGGGTCTCCCGACTCTGAATTCTTCATCTTCACTAATTAGCTTTGTGCATCATCCACTCATTACTACCCACACAAAACTGAAATCACGCTGATAACCTATTTCTATCTGCAGAGAGATAAACGACCCTTAGAACAACGATTCTCCTCCAAACCCTCACAGCTAGAGCTACAAAAACACACTCCACCACACAGAACAAGCATCTCTGCATTTATACAACGACTTCTTTTCTTTCATTGCATTGGGGAGCCCAGGAGGAGGGAGGTTTACAGTCTGAGCTCTCTTTCAGTCAAAATCTACCCCCAGTTTGTAAATATCAAGCTCACTTATCCACAGGGCTTGCTCACAAGTGAGTGTCTGCCCGAGGTCTGCGATAGCGTGTTCGGTGTGAGATGAAGATTGGAGCAACAAAGCTGCTCGGGCGCTGGGTTGAGGCACAAAATGTCACTACCCAAATCTGCAGAGCCCTTGGGGATCTGCTTAAAAACACAAAGCTTTACCTTTCACAGCCTGCCCGGGGCAGCTGGCTGCTGAGTGTTTCTCGTTTAAGAGCGTTTAATGCAATTTAGACCGAACGATCTAGGCAGATGTATCTAATTCGCCTCAAGTGATTTTTACAAAATGAATTTGATTCCTCCTGAGCGTTTTGAATGACTTCCCCCCTCCACCCCCCAAAAAATGAGAGAAAAGCCAGAAATCTAGAACTTACACACAACTTAGAGGTAACAGACCGTATCTGTAAACAACTTAAAGGAGGGAAACAGTCCTCAATCCAGCCACAGTGTACTTACTAGTGAAAAAGAGGCGATGGTAAAGTAGCTCACAGTATTTTTACTCAAATTATGCTGCTTACAGAATGCTTTTCTTCTCAAATGTCCCTTAACAACAGTCTAAATACAACTTTTCAATTTATTAGTGAGTCAGATTACCTGCACCGGGCCATTACTTGGCTAAGAACTCTGTATCTCTCTCTTAATATTAGGGAAAACACTACAGAATTTGTAAATCATGAGGAGTGTTTAACCTTAACATTCAGGGAGGTGGATGGCAGCGTAACATGCACATCCTGGGAGCTGACAAGCCATTCTGACACCAGTAAGATAAACTCTAAGCAGAAACCCCTGCAACAGAGTCCAAACCAACTCAGTGCCACGTAAAAGCAGCGTAGCAGCAGGTGAAATATAATAACCCAACGAGTTAATGCCACACGGACTTACAAATTAACTTGGTACATTTGTAGAAAGAAACGTGGTTAAATAGAGGTTGTAATGTCAGGCTAAACAGATGTGGAAGCCAGGGGAAGAAGGAAATTAAAAATAGTATGTCATTTTGTTGAACAGCATGGAGAGCTTTGCCTTTAAGCACGCGCCCGATTTCAGCTTCTCAACCTTAGACAGAAACCAAAAAGAAAACAGAGAAAGGGACCCAGAGAAAAACAGCAGAAGAAATGGAGCCCTAGGAGCTGTTCCATGTGGATGGAGGTTGGAGGGCGTGAAGGTTACCCATGCAAACTGCTCCGCGCGCCGCTGCACCGCGGCGCTGCCTACAAATCTCTCCTTAAGCTTCACCAATTCAGCGTCACCAGACGCTCTTCAGGTTTGGAATTTGGGGGTTTTTTTGCAGCATTTTAAGCAGTTTCTGCATGCAAACAGACAGTTATTTCAGCTCTTGCAGCACTCTTGTTTTACCTAACCAATACCAGCACTTCTCAAAGGCTAATAAGTTCATGGTGGGGGCTGAAGAGCGTTTCGGGCTGAATCAGGTTCTCTTTAGCTCACTCTGCCGCACTGACATGTTGCTCAAGTGCCCTCGCTACTCCAACAGCACTACAAACCTCTGCCGGAACACCGAAACACAGCAGGGTGAGCTGAGGATAGAGAGGAGAAGAGCGCTGAGGGGAAAAAAGGTTGTTTGGATTAAAAGAGTGGAATATTCTTTAAACGAAGCCATATTTGAAACAAAAAGGCTTCCAAAACAGGCAATTTATTTTCTTCCTTGCTGTTGCAAATCAAGAAAAATTCCAAAGTGAAGCTGAGCAGCAGGAAAATTTATTATTTTTAAATGAAAGGCTTGATTGTAGAACTGAAAACCCCCATCTGTAACTTTAAGTTATGTATGACAAAGCTACTTGAAACGGATACTCCAGAGCACCCCATCTCTTTAGCAAGCGGATGCACAACGACAGCCGGAGCGACTAACAGTATTTATTAATTTGTGTCTATTAAACCCTGCTAACACAGATTTCACAGCCTGCCAGACAAATTCACTGCACCCCCTCACCAAAATAAAACCAAGCAGGAGACTAAAAGACAATTGCTAACGATCAGAGGAGGAAATTCTTACCAATTTCACGCGCTTCTCTATCTCAGGGCGCGACGGAGAATCTAAACCAAGCGTCAGGAAGAATTCCTCACTCTACAACGGAGCATCTTGAACATTCCCCCTGAAACTCGAGCACCCTCTCCACAGCAATAAGCTATCTGCTAGCTAAAATTCTCAGGATGTTCATTCCAAAAATATGTATTTCTTACTACTTCGCCCAACAGTTTAAACATTGTCAACTGAAATAAAGCAGATACAGCTGGAAAGGCAGCTCAAAGAAAACACAGACATTATATACTCAAGATTTAGTTCTTTTTAAGTTAATAGGGAGTCTCCTTGCCAAACAGGTACGGGAGAGAAAGCTGTGTTTTAATCGCTTTCTAAAATGGAAAGTTTAGAAAGCTTTCATGTTTAGTTTTTAAAAGATCCCCACCTTCATCTCATTCTCCCTATGTACTGTGAATTTTTACACAGACATCAAATTACTTCCCAAAAAGCCCATCACCTGCATGTTCTACAAACAAATAATCACCAAGGCAAGACATTAAAAAAAAAAAATTCCCCCCTTATCAGAGTAAAACCTGCAGAAAATAATTAAAAACCAATCTGTTTTCTTTCCCTACATCTGTTTGACATCAAGAAAATCACTTTTAAAAGTCCTCCAGCCTAGACATCGCAGTCCAAACAGTGGTAGTAAATTCAACAGTATTTTTATGTAAGCCCATGTATTTTACCAATAGAGTAAAATCCTACCTCCACCCTTATGGGTTTAAAAATTTTTATATAGGATACTACTAAACAGTAAAATACTAACAGAAAGCATGTAGTCAGTAGGGTATTTTTGCAATATTTCCTTTAATCCATTATTTCTGGCAAGTTTTTGGATCATTCTTCAAAATAAATAAATAAATTAAGAGTATGTTATCAATGAAGAATGTTGCCCAGAGAATAAATGACTTCAGGGAGCAGAAAACCATTTGTTATTCTATCATTCCTTAACACCAAAGAAATAAAAAGCATCCAACCTGTTCTCCTCTTTGGCAGGAATGTGTTAAAGCTTTGCAACAGTCAGCTTGAGTAACGGTATTCCCAAATGTTCCTTTTCCCTGCTTAGGCTGTAGGATATTTTCTCCCTGACACAATGGAGAGTTAACATGCAAAAATAAGCTTTTTCTTAGATCTTGTAATTTAACCGCGTCCTAAACACCAGTGGTATCTTTTACCAGGATACTCCTGATACCCAAGACCCTTCCACAGCTCTTCAGAGCCACAAGGTTGGAGAAGACCTTTAAGATCATTGAGTCCAACCATAAGAAGCTGGCCTGCAGGAAATCACACACAGGCAACAAATCCCAAACAATTCATTCCCTTGCAATAATTAAACCATCAATAATTTTCTTCTTTTACTACAAAGCAGTAATTTTCATTCTCAGCAGCAATGGTGCAAGGGGTGTCACAGCAGCGATGTTGGGGCTTCAGTTCTCGGATTAACTCCCCTCCCAAAATCAATTTATTGAATACACCTGTTGGATGAGCTTCCCGGCTGATTAAGAGATTCGTTTACAACATCACTAGACAGCTCCAGCAGACCACAAGCAGCCTTGCCAATGAGAGTCACTTAAAGGCTTTCCACGTTCCAAAGCACAGCAGGGCAGCTCTAGAGCTGGACACCAGAGGTTCACAGGAGTCATCTCCTGCTTGACGCAAGCAGACGGACTGACCGCGATGTGACCGCCGTGGTGAACACAGAGAGGCCAACGTGCAAATCGACCTAACAGCTCCTCCCCATCATCGGGGAGTAATTTGCCTATAAAGAAAATGAGCTGCTTGCAAGTCTGCTAGATGTCTAAACAAATGGCTTGGTCATTATTGACCTTTAAACCACTGGCACCAAACCGTATGCTTATTACTTAATTAATCCAGGCTTCTGGGTTTGAAGTCAGCGTAACTGACTTGTTCAAGAGAAGAGCTGCAAGGACTGAGTCCTTCAGTTAAAGTCAAGAGGACAAACATGAACTATTCCCACTTTGCTCCTGCAGAACATCTTGGAACTCTGACAGCTCCGGGATGTGCACAGCGACTCCTGCTTCTTCCAACTTGTTGGGGGGGAAAGAAAAGAAGAGAAGGTAAAAATATCTGAGTATTTCTTTATCTGCACAGCTGCATATTCTAATCTTGGGCTTCTACTGGGACAGTCACCAAGCACAAGCTGCTGAGGGCTGTTAGCAGTCTTGGAATAGACCCTATCACCGAATTGTTCTCATGTTTTACGATCCAGCTTGGTCATTACAACTGTTACTAAGATCCAAGGCCAGCATAATCCCAAGCAGCCGAACACACTGAAAGCATAGCTTGTATCCAAGTGTCTCCCTTAGGGTGAAATTCTTTATGCCTTGAAGAAACAATCAAGAAGGAACCCAAGGACCCATGCACTGATCTACACATCATCAGAAGAGGTTCCTCAACAAAGAGGCAGGTAACAGAAACCTGTTATATCTATTGGTAGTAAAAAACAATGCTGCCAGCAGGATTCATTGGGAAACTTCTCCAAAGATGTTGAGATTCTATGGCTTTTAATTACCACGGCCAACCAGGTTCACACCATAAGAACCTGTGGCTTCTATAAGCCTGTTACAAATTCTTTGATGATTTACTCTGTCCTACCGTCACTATGGTCAAGGATGACTCATTAGAGAACCCTGGTGGGTTCTCTAATGAACCAGCGAGGGATGGATAAAAGCATGGGAGGAAGATGTTGGGTTTTGTACTCTTGTATGCATCAGTTTCCTAACAGCTTTGTTGCTATCTTACTGCAGCCCTGACTACATTTTATGAGAGGAAGAGCATGTCTACCTCTGGAGCACAACCAGCCCTTTATCACATTGAATAGCATTCCCTTGTTTAGCATTGAAGAACTGCAGGAAGGCAAGCCACCCAAGAGTTCTTGGGCTTCTCAGGCTTTGGGGGGTGTCCTTGGCACCAGGATTTGAAGTTAGCATCATCAACTTGTTCAAGAGATTTGTATCTCATTGCTGCAGGTTGGGCAAGTGGAGTATCTGCAGACCCAGAGCTCCCTGGGACACAAGGCTCTCTCCAGATGACAAAAGGTGCTCGCAGCCTTGGCTTTTTCGTGTTCAAAGCAGTGATCTGAATCCATGAGACAACACTGAAGCCACTGTGGGCACCAGAAAATTGTTAATCCCAGCTTTAAAAGAATCTTAGAGGTCATCAGTGACAACTGGAAAACCTGATTTCATTGCCCAGATATAAAGAAGTACCTAAATGAAGAAGTGATGCAAACTGCAGAGAAACCTCAGTATGCTTTATCTTCCTATGAGGGGTGAAAAGAAGCAGATGTTGCCCTTTAAGCCCTCCGTGTGAGGCCCATGAAATGATAGAACTGATCCAAAACCCAACTCCCAGTTCAGGAGTATGAGGTGTATGAACAACCACATAGGAACGTACATACGGCTGGACTTCCATGACATTGAGAACAACATGTTTTACAAGGGACATGAAAACCAAAACTGCTGTACACCAGATTAAGCCAAATTAAGAAGGTATTTCAGTTTCAAGTCCGGGCACAAAATAAGAGGGGCTAAACATTCTTCAGGCACTAAAACTCAACTGTGTTTATTTCTTTTCTAGCACCATCAACCACATTCTTTTCCCTATAAATTAAGTCCAAATTTTAAAAGAAAAACATTCCAAAAATATTTGTGAAAGTAAATAGCCTAGAATGATTTGTGATACTAATTTAAGCATAGAAAGTTACCGATTTATAAAAAGCAACTCTTCTAGAACCCCACACAGTCTTTTTACCTTTGATTTAATAAAAACCAACACACCTATATCTGGAAGACTTGGCATGCAACCAAGCCTGTAAGAGTGACTAATCAAGAGACAGGGATGGAAGGATGGGAACTGGAATGCATGTGGATTGTATGAACTTCCTAACCCTGATCTGGATGGCTAAGGTTTGCTGACTCTGTTTGGTCTATCTCACCGGATGCTTTCCTTGGCATTGGTACAGGTGGAATGTTTTTGCAGTCAACTAGATCAAGTCTTCAACTGTAAAATTCTGAGCGGTCATTTTGATGTTAAAGAGGAGAGCTCTGACTGAAGCTTTGGCTGGGATATTAAATTCTAAATCATAAGAACCTAATAAAAGACAAAAATAGTCTTATAAATATTTATAATTTATTCTTATTACATTTTATTTATTACCACAGAAAGTATGAACCATGGAAAATTACACTGAAGCCATCAGGCTTAGTGTATTATAAGTGAAAGGCCATTTTTTTACATTCTGGAAGCAGATAAACAGAAAAGCTTCTAAATAAATCCCTTAAAACTCATAATCCAAAACAAACATGATGATGGTGATTGTAGAACACTCCTGCAGAGCGTTTGTTGGGTACGTTAATTGTTTCATGGGGTAGAAACAGCCCCTCTACTGATAGGGGAGCAGCTGTAGTTAAAAGCTAGAGAACATCTGGTTATTTTACACATACTAAACCCAGCTTCTTGTTCAGACACGCAATGACCACTAAAAAATAAAATAAAATGTGAAACCAACTATTTTCCCTGTTAAAATATTTTGACAATATTAACGCTGGAACTCTTGAGCTGTGCCCTTGCTTTTTTGCAGTGGAAGTAATGGTTTTTATTGGCCTGAGCTGCTACTACACCCTGTAGAATGATGGGGTTTTGCTGGGTCTCCTTTGCTGGCGGCTCTAGTGAATCTGAAGTTGCCATGAGCTGTATTTACCACAAAGATTAAAATTGGCAATTGGGGTGTCAGAACTGAGATATCAGGAGGTTCTTTTCATTACTATCTGTTGTTAGTAATGTAGAAACTAAGCCTAAACACACACAAGAAAGTTAATTGGTCTTAAGTCTCACCCAACAGATAAATTCCCCCTAAATTTACAGTGAAATTTGAATTATGGCCAAATTTCACCCCCCAACACCTTCTTGCACAGTAACCAACAACTGGTTTATGCTCTTGTTTTTTGAAGGAGAGAGAAATTTAGATCACAATGCTGTGTAGTGAAATACCCTTTTGATTTCAGTCAAAACAAGAGGCTTCTGTTTATTCTACTACCTAGAGTTCTTTGCCTACGGGCAACAGTGTCATCCAAAAATTCAGTCAGACTTTGAAGCTGTAGTAGTAAAACATGAGTGGACAGCAAACGAAACAATGAAAATTCAGTAAGGGAGAAAAGAACAAGCTCAGACTCATCCCCTAACTTCCAGGTATTTAACCTACATAGCACAGGAAGGAAGAGGCTGGATAACAAGATGATTGCCTCTTTTTTTTTTGTGGATCACCTTCATTCTGAACTTTTTGATCTCAGCCTTCTCATAACCTTGAAATCCAATAATGATAAAATTCCAGAGATACCATGGAGACCACAAGGGCACTTCACTGAAGCACTGTTACAGATATGACATTTAGAATCAGGCCTGGAGTTGGCTGGACAGATTCTCTAATACAATAAAAATAGCCTTTGCTTTCCCACATTTTACTATCTGTCTTTGTTTATTCAACCATTCAGCAAACCCAGCTGGATCACAGACATTGTCATCAAAGAAACATTCTAGGTCAGCCAGAAGTGGATGCCAATTGTCTAAAAATAAATAGAGGCTTTGTCACTGGAGTATAATTTTAAGGCCCTTGTAATGAATAACGGAATAGAAAAATCTTTCCAAACAAGTGGGATACACTGATTTCAAAGAGAAAGATTTCACAGTTAATCTGAAATTCACAGTTATTGTAAGCTCCAGACAGCTGAATTTTTGACTTCAATAAGAATGGTAACACAGAGGAGCTTATTAAAAGGTTTGGTATTGATGTTAAACACTTAAAGAGCTGCAGAATGCCTTGGAAGACAGATGAGACTAACATTTACCTAGCACGTGGATGAGAAAACTGAAGCGATGCGGTGAACCAATTTCCTATGGGTCACCAAGTGGCAGAACTGGGATCAGATTTCGCACGTTCTAGCTCTGATCCCTGATATAATGCACAAATTATTTCCTCTAAGCAAAGAGAAGAGACAAGATAAGAACACAGAGCTTTATCACTGTAGCCTAATTGCTAAAGATCTTAAAAGGAGCTCAAACAAGAAGCAGAGCACCTACAAGAGTCACAGATGTTATAACAGCTAGAGCTTGGCCTTGGAAAGATAATTTTCTTTAAATAAAAAATACTTATCTAAGAATAAATTCCTTCACAAAAGCTTTAAAAGCTGCTTCCTCAATGGATAAATACACAAGTTTTCCAACTGACATTTGTCCAAGTCTCACTGGCAGAGATGAGATTTTTGTCTCATGCGCCTGTCACTGAGGAGGTCAAAGATCACGTGGAAACTCACTGTGCATCTCTAAGGCAAACAGAACTTTTACTCCATTTTCTTTGATCTTCATTAATTCCTATATTGAATATTTGTCAGCTTCTTTACTCAGCTCAAGGTGCCCCAAAAATGGAATGGTTAAGGGAAGAGCTGTTAACGTTTCCTTCCGCCAAGTTGTGTTGTAACTGTGGTTTCTGAGTTGGGCAGCTTGAGATACCAAACAAAATCAGAGTAAACGTGTGAGCTGCACAGAGCAGCGATGCCCACACTCATAGCACAAATGAAAAGGAGTATCCAACGCTGGAGAGTATCCTTGGAGCTTAGTCTGCTCCAAGGATACTCTCCAGCGTTGGATACTCCTTTTCGCTATCGCAACAAAACCACCGGATAACCCTGTGGGGTTAAAGCGGTGCTAGACACTTTGGGAGAGGATAAAAAACACACTCAAAAAGAAGCAGCCTTTGGACCTATGATTTCCTGACTGCTACCTGTCAATCTGCCAATTCACCAAAGTTATAAGCACCAAGGAAGCCCAGAGATTTGGGGTACGCCAGCATCAGGGTCGTTTGCGCTGCCTTAGAAACATCATCCTCTCGAGTGTTTGGAAATGAAGGGGTTTGCTCCCGATTCCTTCAGCTTGCAAGAACAAATCCCTCAAAACAAATCCCATTAGGACAACTCTAATCATTTACAATTACACCACAATTTCAGAATCACTAAGCCAGATTCAAGGTACCTTTTTGTTCTCTCCTTTTCATGCACAGCAGAGGGGGAACGGGATGGGAAGCCTTTGATCTCCAGCTACACACGGGGCGCGGGCTGATGCGAACCCTCTCGCAGCGCTGGGATGGATTGAACACTGTATGATTTCATGCTTGGTATGGAAACTTTTTGGAGACTGGCTCAGTTCTTACAACCATAAAATTCTACATATTAAGAAGCTCTGTAATGCAGTAACAGCCACACATTTTTCATAAACTCCATACCAGTAGCAAAAGTACTTTTTTCTAAAGTTAACGCTTCGCAAAGGCAGGGATGGGATTTGAGAAGCAGCAGTTTTGGCTTTGTCCAGCACTCAATAGATTATACGACATTAAGGAATGGACTACATCCCCAAGAACCATAAATTCAAGTCCTAAAACAACACAGTATGTCAATATTTCTTTTAGGAATGGGAGTCACTACATTGATCTTCACCAAGCCCGGTTATGTTTCTCGCTTGCTCAGTATTTTGAAATCATTGAGATAAAACGTCCAAGGAATGACATAGTAACTGAGTAAGGTTCAAGTGAACATAACCCACTGCTGCTTGTAAAACCAGGGAATTACCAAGCACATCGCTGTACTTCTGGCAGCACCTCCATGAGATATAAGCTCTCTCATGCATTTGACATCTGACATCACTGTAAAATATATTAGAAATTACATTACATCTCTTCAGAAGGAAATCCAACCGGTTTCTAACCTTCCATGAGCTGCAGAAATTGTTTAAAATCTAAAGCAAACTATCCCAGACACAATTTTCTTTTCTAATTGGCTGGAACTCTATTGCTCCTTAAAAAAAACCCTCCCAACAAAATCCTCCTTTACAGCACTCTAATTCCATAAACGTTACAACTCACAAGTTCTTTAGGTTTCTCAAAGTGCTCGGTGCATTCATGATTAAAAATAGGCTGGAAAAACACATTTAAACAAGAGAAAAAAAAGAAAAGGAAGAAATGGTTTTGCACGTTTTTCTCATCAGGTTGGATTCTAATTTTCTATTAAAGTTATTCCAAGAAAGAAATGATTCACACTCCCCAAGTCTAAATGCTGAGAAATTTATTGTATCTTCCATCCTCACTCTGCCTGCTCCAAGCAGTGGGAATTAAAAGCCACAGCAATGACAGGAACGTGAAACCAATGCTTCCCAGCCTCTCAGGGAGAGCACGTCGGATACTTGCGACCGCGAACTTGCCTTTGTTTACTCTGTTGTGAAATACTTCATATTCTGATCAGTTCTGTGGCTGAAAGAGGCTTAATGAATAAAATCTGCTTTCGAGATAATAGACAGACTGTTGTGAAGACAATTCCCTGTAAACATTGATACACAAACACTACCATAAAGATGTAAAAGATAAAGGCTGTCTGAACTTGTGCTAAGAACAATCTCACAGCGTTAACTGACACAGAACAAGGGAACACGGTTATCGACACATCTAGCTCTTCAGAAGGAAGAACTGAAAGCTGCAAGGACTCAGCGAGCAGCGTTTGATCCTGCCGCTGCCATGCAGACAGGCAGCGCCCAAAGGGGAAGGTGGGGAGATAACACAGGTTGAGCTGCACGGGAAGAGTTTATTTCTCCTAAATTAGATGATCAACTCAAGAGGAAAACCTAAGGAGCTGGAACCAGCTGGCCTCACGTGGTGGTTTTGTGCTGAACCACTCGCTGGAGCGCGGCTTCACTGCGCCGTTCTTTCCAACTGGCCACGGCCAGGCAGAAAGTGTTTCACAACACCTTGCCCAGAGTCCAGGCCAGGGAAGCTCAGCTGTTAAAAGTCCCTAACATCATGTCCCCCTTCCAAGTCACAGCTCAGAAACACATTAAGAGATTTACAGACCGACATTAACATAACATGAAGTATTTACAGTCAACCTTGTGGTGAAGTTATTCATCGTTCAGTTAGGAAAACGCTTTTCTGTGCCAGTGCCTGAACCTCCTGGGCTCTCGGGAAGTTCTGGTACTGTGAAGGCAATGGGGCTTGCTCCCTGGTTCCTTGCCTTGGCATTCGTGGCCTCATCCTATAGACTCTGCCTGTTGGAAATGTTTACTGGCAAAATCTCTCTCTTTCCTCCTGGAATTCAAGCATCATATCTTCTGCACTGTAGACTCTGCCTATCAGGGTCAACTCTCACACAATCACAGACATCCCTGCTCTGTGCACCCATTCTTTCCCCCTTGCAGGCCCACACAGCATCATTTTTGTAAGACAAACCCAAACCCATTATTAGTACATCAGTCTTGGGAGATCTTCCAGCCCAAGTCTTTCAGACATCGCTTTCCACTCAAGCATAGGCATTTTTGTTTTCACTCTTCCATAAGAAAAAATTCTTCACCAAAAGGGTTGCCAAGCACTGGAACAGGCTGCCCAGGGGGGTGGTGGAGTCACCAGCCCTGGGGGCATTTAAAAAACGTGTGGACACAGTGCTTGGGGACATGGTTTAGTGGTGGACTTGGCAGTGCTGGGTTAATGGTTGGACTTGAGGATCTTAAAGATCTTTCCCAAACCAAATGACTCTATTAAGTAGACTGAACAATCATAGTGGGGGGTTTTTAACACTTATTTTGAACAAAACAATGAAAACCCTAGTTCACCATCTCACATCAAACCTCCTCTAGTCATTCCAAGGCCTGCTGAATCCACACACTGACACAGGAGATATCCTGCCTCAAGCCTCTTGCTATAATAGCTTTAACTATTTCCTGCAAGATCCCTCCTCTGTGGCAGCTTTAGTAACAGCAGGCCACATCGTGTCCGAATCCATCTGGACAGGCTCTGTAGTTGGTTTTGATGAAGTTGACATGTACTAAATTTAACTCTGGTCTCTGTTCCACTGTGCTTTTGGCAAAGGCTCTAGAAACAACGTCTGCAAACGTAAAACGTCTAATAGTTTTGGATTTCATTGGCTAATCATGTCATCTGGAGTCAAAAGAGCAATCTTTATATTCCAGTGGGATATCACCCATTTGCTCTCTTTGGCAATACCAGTTGGTGGCTGATGGTCAGCTGGCCTCTCAGAGCAGAGCCATGGAAACTTTACACACAGCTGTAGCAGAGCCAAAAACCTCCTCCTCTTTTTGACTGCACCCGGTGCATAATGAGGCTTTTTAGCAGCTACACATACCAGTTCCTGAACTTCAGTTCTGGTTACACAGAGGTGAAAACGTAACACATCAGAATTCCAGTCATTTCAGTAACGTCACAGCCCTGGGGTTTCGTATCTTGCGGGTTGGTTGGTGTTTTGGGTTTGGCTTGGGTTCTTTTCGGGGGCAAGGAGGGTGAATTTGGGGATTTACAATCACATTCATAAGTCATGTTTAGCCATCAGCATTCTTAGGCAGCTGATTCAGACAGCATCTCACCCAGCATCTCATCTCTGCATCTTCTCCTGCTCTAAGCAGCCCATCTTTAACAGGACCTCTCTGCATTCTCAGCTTCTCCCAGCGCACTACTTACATTACATGGATCCAATGCTCTTCACTGACATTTCTTTCTCATCTCTTTTTCAAACTCAGCTACACTGACTCTCCCACAATCACTGCTGCAGACACCCCAAAGCAGCTCCTCTCCTGCCACACTTACCAGCCCCGGATCTCTCCGTGCTGAGAAATCACACCATGGGCCATCTTCTGCCTCCTCCATGGGCTCTTTCCAGAACACAAGCTCTGTCAGACTTAACTCCAGCTTATTATTTATCATCTTTCCTCCCAGCTGAGTACATATCCAAATATAGTGACAGCGCTGACGAGACTCACAGGAGATTTTCTTAGCGTGGTTGCTGCAGCAGTACTCATACAAAAGCCAAACACTCCCACTGGACTGTCCTTTGGCCATCACTCCTCCATGCTATCAAAGCCATGCTGTAATTTTCAACAGAGCATCCCTGGTGTAGAACCAAACTGAGAGGAGAATCTGAGAGAACTGCAAATAAGAGTATAACTATGCTTTTTCTGGGCTCATGTTATGGTCCCTCCTGTCCTCTCGAGGAGGAGGGTGGCTTTGCCTGCTGGGTTAAACAGAACATTGCTGTGGGACTTGAGCCCTACAGTTCACACTGTAGAGCTTGTGGCCATAGGTCTCTCCTGCAGTGTTTTGCACTCCACAGCAGCAGGGCCTCATCCATAGTTTTTCAAGACAAACCAAGTAGTTCGCTTTGATGGACACACTTCTACTGCTTTGAAAAGCATTTTGGTTCCCAGGCTCTTCCCTCAGATGGCTCTCCCAATCCCATCACTCCTCACAGGAACAACTTTTTAAATCCTTCCCATTTGAAATAGTGGTTCTTGAGACTTTGAGCAGTCACAGGATTTTCTATGATTTCAGCCCCTTTTAGACCAATTTCTCTTTGAAGGTAAAAATCACACCTCTCCTTGTGTTTCAGACCTGAGTGCAGCACTGGTCCAATTTCTCCTACCTAATTTCACAGGCACCTTCCTCTGAAAGACTTGAAAGAAAACAGAGTCTCAAAGCATGTCAAAACCAGCTATTACTGTCCAAACACGTTCCTTTTGGCTGTACCCAGGCTATTCTTGTTTCAACTTTCCTGTACAACTAGGAAATTTCAACTCCAACACGTGTTTTACATCCTCTGCTCTCCCACCGAGGGTATCTCTTAATGCCTTGTACTACATGGATTTCCACACTCACGTGTGATTTGTCACAGACTGCATGTGCACACCGTATGACTTGGGGTTTTTAATGCTGTATCCTGTTCCAAGTTGGCTACACAAAACAATGATATAACCTTTGCAACCCTTTACATGGATTTTGTCACTGCACCTCGCTGGTGAGAGCACAATGACCTGGCACAGCGAAGTGAAAAGAGGATTTTAAGAGCTCTCACCATCACTACCAAGAAAGGTTGCAGAGGATGGAGAGACTATATCACAGCACATGACATTGACAGGGCTCATTTGTCATGAAAGATCATAGAGTCCCAGACTGGTCTGGGTTGGGAGGGACCCCGAGGATCACAGAGCTCCAACCCCCTGCCACAGGTAGGGCCACCAACCTCCAGGCCTGGAGATACACACGGTTGCCCTTGTGTAGGGCCATATCCACACATTACATCTCTCCCCTGATTTAAACCAGAGATTTCAGAATCATTGCCTGGTGTCCACCAACACACACAGAGACCAAGGGAAGAATTAATGCTGAAAAGTCTCAGTAACGGCAGTGTTGGCCATGCCTGGCATCAAAACCAAACCATCAATGCTGCAAACTTCAACAAAACAACAAATTTCTTTGCTCCCCAGATGACAGAGGTGCAATTCATACAACTATATTCTCTTATACCCTTATTTAAATGTATTTCAGTGCTGCACATTTCCTATATGCTTTCTGGTGGAGGGAGCACAATGATGAGTAATACAGGCTGAGCTCAACTCACAAGGTGAGAGCTTCATAACAATGCATTGGAGGCACGTGTTTCCAAAGACAGCGCACCCAGAATCACCCACTGAGCTGCATGAACATCTTGGGATGCTCCAGAGCACCACGCTGCTGTTACCTTTGCCCTATAGCTTTTTAAAATATTATTATTGCTCTGTACAACTTTGCTCACCGAAACAAAGCTGTTGCTTTTTCAGCAGTAGAATTCCTTCAGTCTGTGATGTCTGCTTGAGAAAACCCACTGCCACCAAATTATTCCTTGAAACTGCTCTTTGAATTCCTCACAGCATCAGAGAAAACAACACTAAGTCAGTTTGTAGCTTGTACTACTGCACTGGCTGTAACACCACCATTCCCCAGTGGAATACCAATAGAAGCATGTGGGAACTGGTCCTCCAATTAGGTTTTTTTTTCCCCCTTTTAAAGCACCTATTCTCAAAATAGGATTCTCAAATCCTCTTCTTTCCTACAGACTTAAATCTCTGTCCATAATAATTACAGATATGAAGGAAAAAGGGTAAAATTTACATCGTTTTCTCCAGGAATGTATCACAAACTTGATGGCATGGAGTCATACTGAGCACAGTCCCACCTCAGCAGTCACTGCTGTCCTCAGGGGATCTTTAATTCAACTCCCACAGCCCTTACAACAGGGCTACGTCGGCTACAAGCCTGAGAAAACCTGCCCATGCACCTAGTCTTGATTTCACAGGGAAAAGGACCACGTATGTTAGTAAAATTTAAGGCAGACAGCTCAAAACATGAGCTGCTCATACAGCCCAGCATCATCCTTCCTTCCAGGAACATGCTATCAGCAATATCATGTCCTATGAACCATAAAACATCAATTGAGCAGAAAGCAGAATACCTCACAGCCTCACAGGGACAGGTATCATTGTTATTACTGTGCCAGTTCATACTTTTCAGTGATTATTCCAAAGTAGATTAGATTTACTCTTTTTTTAAACACTATAACCAATTTTTCCTCTCTGTCCCCCTCCCAAAAACATTTTATCCCAACGTTTTCCTTCAAATACTGCAAATTTCCACTTCTTTTTGCATGAGTTTTCTTGTATTCCCCTACCTTCACTCATTATTATGCAGCTTTTCCTTACCAAAGCAAATACAGAAAGAACTTCCCAAATCAGGAAAGAGGAAAACTGGGGATTTTTTTTATCTTTTGATTTTTGCACTTGGTTAGCTTGGAAAAAAAAGCAAGGATTTTTCTTTCATTCAAACATTTTTTTGCACCGATTTCTGCTTTAATAATAATTACAGTAAAAATGCAAACAGATGACAAATCAATTTATCTTTTTAATAAAATGTTTTACTTGAAATGGAAAATGCAATTCTCAACAAATTCAACATTTGGAATTAATATGGCAATCGTAGGAATTGAGAAAAAAATTCAAAATAAATGTCAGTTCTTGTACTGTCATCAAGGCCTGTCTAATAAAAAACAAACCAATTAACCACAATGGCTAAAGTCTGTGACTTTTAAGTTCTTTTCTTGATCGTTAGTGTTTGCAAATGCTGGGAATCAGAGCTGCTGGATGCCATGTGCCATTACAGAACTGGCGCTGGGGAAAACCACCGAGTTGTCAGTTGTGTTTTCCTGGTCTAAGCAAAACAGATTTAAAGAGATACTGGTTGCTTTCAGGGGGTAATTTAAGTAGCACTGATTTGCTTTATGAACTATGCTTCCCTTTGCACTAGTCATAGACTCACAGGGGTTGGAAGGGACCTCCAGAGCCCCTGGGGTCCAACCCCCTGCCAAAGCAGGGTCCCCAGGACAGGGCACACAGGGCGGTGTCCAGACGGGGCTGGAATCTCTCCAGAGAAGGAGACTCCACACCCCCTGGGCAGCCTGGCCCAGGGCTCCCTCACCCTCACTGGGAAGAAGTTCTTCCCCACATTGGGGGGAACTCCCTGTGCTCCAACTTGCAGCCATTGCCCCTTGTCCTGTCCCCACAGACACTGCAAAGGGGCTGCCCATTTCCCCCTGCATCCCATACTTCAGATATTTATAAACATTAATCAGGTCCCCCCTTAGTCTTCTCTTCTCCAGGCTGAACACCCCCAGCTCCCTCAGCCTTTCCTCACAGGGGAGATGCTCCAGGCCCCTAATCATCTTTGTAGATGAGTACCCAGTTAAAAGCATGTGAGTTTTTCATGATGGGAATTTCTGAGAACAGATTTGTCTGGAAATGTCAAATAATTGAGGAGAGAAGCAGGGAAGAAGGTCCAAATCTCTAAATCAGACTTTCCCCACTCTGAGAAGCAGGACCACGCTGTTGTAACCATACAATTTCTGTAGATTTAGGTAGAGGTGAAAGGAAAAGCTTCCTTACTTAATATTTCATGCAAAGAAAAATCTATAATACTTACAGAAGAATCTGTCTTAGTCTGATGTAAAGGAAGAGGAAGTAAGTTTAAGACTAGGTTAAAACTGGGGAATGTCAGTGCTTCACTAGGGAAGTTCTTTGCAGAGAGAGTGGTGAGGGGCTGGAAGGGGCTGCCCAGAGAGGGGGTGGGTGCCCCGTCCCTGGGGGTGTTGAAGGCCAGGTTGGCTGGGGCCCTGGGCACCCTTGTGTAGCTCCAGGCCTGGAGGTTGGTGTCCCCGCCTGTGGCAGGGGGTTGGAGCTCTGTGATCCTCAGGGTCCCTTCCAACCCAGACCAGTCTATGATGCTATGAAGACAGCTTCCAAGGCACAGCTCCCAGAGCCATCAGACTTGACCACAGCTCACACGACTTCGCCAACCGTTCGTGCATGGCAAAGTGCTGCAGGAAACATGAGGCTGCTATGAATGCACTCGTGTTCCTGCAGCTGGAAAGGAGATGAAGAGCAGGAACGCTGTCCATCCAGGCAGTGATTTTGTAACATTCTAGGAATTCTTTCATTCCTCTGACTCTGTTGGTCTTGCTGAAAGTTTTCATCCAAGCTTTCCAGAAAATCAAGGGATAGTGAATTACTGCACGATGAGAACAGGTAATAGTGATGTTTAGCTGGGCTCCTGGTAGTGTTACAATCTATTAAATGAGTTGTGGTACTGTTAAAACAAGAAAAAAGGGAGATATTCGCTGAAGAGGACCCGATTCCAACCTCAGATGTTCTGACTTTGTAAGGGTGTCATTCCTTTTTCATTACCCAAGTCAGTCTCCATCTCACTGTCATCAGTGAGACAAAATTCTTCTCTTTCAAAGGTCAGCGAAAGATTTTTAAAAGATCAAGTTTGACAGCAGTCTCTCTCCAAATATATTCCACTATCTTCCCATAATAATGAAAAAAACATTATTCAGTTCATGGAGAAGTAAAGCATCTGTGTGTCTTCGCTAAAATAACTCCAGAAAGCCCCCGATACTGGTATGCCAACACTTGGCATTCTTCAAAGCAAGTGATCTAAATTCAATTTTCCCAAAGGAAAGGAGCATTTCTAATGAAGACATGGACCTAGTAAATGTCCTTAGGTGGTGTTTTCTAGAAGAACAGAAGAAAGTGTCCCCTGAATAGTTTTATCTGCTCATTTTCAGGTCAACCAGACAGAATCCTGGATTTTGTCAACTATCTACTGCAGATAACATACAAGAACCCATCTTAATTTGAAAAATCTCCATGGAAGAAGGAGCATCTGTTCCCTGTGTTTGGGGCTTCTCAGCATTTGCTGACATCTCCTGAAACTCCAGTGATTATTTTGTAGTTAGGAGTTCAGCCTTGGACTAAGTGGACTCCAAATAGTGGTAAAACTGTTAGCATTGCTTGGAAAAGAACGAGGCCAATGACAAATGTTTTTGACAGTTCCATTCCCATTACGCAAGTCTAAGTCCTGTTTGGTTTAACTGAGAACAGATGATTACTGCTCACTCCTTTCTTCAGGTTTCAGATAGCAACATATCACCATCGACAATGAAAAACACACCGAAAAGGGAAATCATTTGGTATTTTACCACAGGCATTTGTAGATCAGCATCCTGGGCTCTGAACAGATGGACAGACAGAATAGTCATTCCTTTAGGAGACTTGGAACTCTGGGTTCACACCAAAATGCTACCCGTTGGCATGTGGCTGTGTGAGACACACACAGGGTGACTACCATCAGCATGTCATCCTACCTCCGTATGCAAAGCTGGGATGTGATCCCTTTCCATACAGGCTTACAACCCACTTCTACCATCTGACAAGTTCTTGTTTATGCATCAACCTCTTATAAATCAAACAGTTCTTGAAGGAAAACGTGACCCCATCAAAGTCATCAACAAGAGGCACCGTGGAAACTATCTCATTCATTCCTCAGTTTGGTCCTTTTTATGACCTTCTCCTCTCTACACCCCACCTCCTCTCTTCACAGGCACAGCACAGATGTCCTATCCTTGAACCAGACACCACAGCCATCCCACTGCTATTTACACAACACACTGCAACACCTGCCTTCTGCTAAAAGCAAAACTCAACCCCCCAAAAAATCTCACAAGGCAGTTCTGGAATGTAAAAGTACCAAGGAGGATTTTTTCACTGCTACACGTTACATCTGCTCATTCAGTGGCGCCGCTGATTGAACTCGATGTCCTACAGCCACTCTGGTGATGCTCAGCACCTTTCCCAGTGTCACCCCTGAACCAACTTCGGTTTGGAGTCAACACCTTGCACCAACTCAGAAGGAAAACTGAGCAAGTCTTGGGACCCACACACAAACAACCTGCAAGATGGATTTGATGATGTCACTTCTTACCGTATACAATGCCCCTGGACTGGGCACTGGGGAGGCTGCACCTGGAGTGCTGGGTCCAGTTCTGGGCTCCTCACCATCAAAAGGACATGGAGGTCCTGGAGCGAGCCCAGAGAAGGGCAACCAGGCTGGGGAAGGGGCTGGAGGGCAAATCCTCTGAGGAGCAGCTGAGGGAGCTGGGGGTGTTGAGCCTGGAGAAGAGGAGACTGAGGGGAGCCCTTCTCCCCACCTGCCCTGCCCTGCCAGGAGGGTGCAGAGAGGTGGGCGCTGGTCTCTTCAGCCAGGGGACAGGAGCTGGGACAAGGGGCAATGGGCTCAAGCTGGGCCAGGGCAGGCTCAGCTCAGCTGGGAGGGCAAAGTTCTTCCCTGGCAGAGTTGTGGGGCTGTGGCACAGGCTGCCCAGGGAGGGGCTGAGTCACCCCCTGGGTGTGTTTAACAGAGGGGAGATGAGGTGCTCAGGGATCTGCTTTAGCTTAGGATGGGAATGGTTGGACTTGATGATCTTAAAGGGCTTTTCCAACCTGGTGATTCTGTGAAAACCAAGCAAGTCGTGGGACCCACACACAAACAACCTGCAAGATGGATTTGAAGATGTCACTTCTTCAGGTCATCACCTTGGGATGGAGACACCTCGTGTTGCATGTCATTACGAGCCCCATAACAAACCAGTTAACTTAGAAAATCACACCAACATGATAAATAACTCCATTCTAACACTTCCTCCTGGTGAACTCTGTAACACTTCTGCTCTTTAACACAAATATTTAGCAACATTCCAGAAGCAGGGAATGACATATTTGAGGAATAAAAACCAGTTGTAGAAAAATGAAGCTGTTTATAAACCAGATTCATTCATAGCTCAGCCCTGGTTGGAGCCCAGAGTTTCTATCAAAGAGAAAAGAATATCTGCGTGTAAAGCAATACTGCTTTTTGCTTCCAGATCAGTCAGGAACTGATAGTTCTAGCTGAATAATTGATGGAGCTGTCACACAACAATTAATCCCAGCAGACTGGGATCAAATAAAAACGAAGCAAGTTTATAATTTAAAATACATATTCCACTAAGAAGAATTCTGCTCACAGAACACTAAAGGAACAGCTGAGGCAAGCTACAGCGGGTGTTTTTCCAAACACGCTTCCAAATGCTACTCAGAGTAAGACAGGGATGTACTCGCAATAAAAGTGAATATATCTCAGATAATTCAAACAGCATCCGAGCTCAGAACTGGGAACCGTGCTGCTGATGTGGGATTTCAGTGTCTAAAAGCAGTGACAGAGCTGTCACCCTGCAGGTTTTTTTAATATGTGCACTTGAAATAGAAGCAGAGGTTCACTGCTAAAACCCCACAGAACTATGTGGCATCCTACACCCCTGGTGCCAATCAGCAAACAAGGCACAGAATCAGGCCCTGCGACTGGCCTCCTGCAATTTATTACATATTCACTTAGCCAGTTTGAAATGTTTTAAGGATTCTGGAAAATTGTCCAAATATGGCCAAAATCCCAATATTTGAACTCTGGGAAGGATCAAATCCATGAACATCAGCCATAAAAGTCAATCAACTGTTTTCATCTCACTGTGTTCAACATTATCTTGTTAAACCCTGGAAAACTGTAAAACACACTGGGTTTCTCCTGAAAAGATAAGCTTATTCTTCATTTGCAATCCCTGGTTTAATTTTTTAAAAGGACAACTTTTGTGATCACACTTGGCAAAAAGGAATTGTTTTACTGGAGGGGAGCTGCAAAAGGGGAGCTGCTTCCCACCTCCACATGCTCAAATCAGCCACAAGATTCCCAAAGTCACAAAGAGATTCCCAAAAATCCCATCAATCGCTTCACCTACACAGGCAACACAGAAATCCCAAAACAGAGTTAAGGCATCAAGATGTTAATGTTGTGCTTAATGTCCTAGAAAGATTAATTATGTTAATGGCCTGAACTCTACACTTGCTGTGTAGGGACTGGACACCACATACATGATACACACACTGGTTTTGTTTCATCGGGATGATGTCCTCCAGCTGGGTATCAACTCATTGTGGGCACCAGTAACCCAACTGTACCCCTTTTTGGGTGGGAATCTGGAATCACAGAATCTCAGGGGTTGGAAGGGCCCTCCAGAGCCCATGGGGTCCAACCCCCTGCCAAAGCAGGGTCCCTAGGACAGGGCACACAGGGCAGCGTCCAGACAGGGCTGGAATCTCTCCAGAGAAGGAGACTCCACACCCCCTGGGCAGCCTGGCCCAGGGCTCCCTCACCCTCACTGGGAAGAAGTTCTTCCCCACATTGGGGGGAACTCCCTGTGCTCCAACTTGAGCCCATCACCCCTTGTCCTGTCCCCACAGACACTGAGCAGAGGCTGCCCATGTCCCCCTGGGTCCCACCCTTCAGCTCTTGATCCCCAGTGATCAGATCCCCTCTCAGTCTCTTCTCTCCAGGCTGAGCAGCCCCAGCTCACTCAGCCTTTCCTCCCAGGGGAGATGCTCCAGGCCCCTAATCATCTGGGACTGTGATTTCTGAACACACACACACACACACACAGAGGATGCAGAGGCATCCCTCACGTTTAAAATAACTGAGCGTGGAGCTGTTAGAGCATACAAAGTGATGGGACAAGGGCAAATCTGCAGCAGAAAGGCAGGGCTCATATCACATGATGAGAAAAATCATAAATGAAGAGCACTAAAAAAAAATAAACAAAACAAAAAAGAAATGATTTCTCTAGATTAGCAAAGCAAGATAGCTTTGTGATGAGGGCTATTCTACAAGCAGAGATTTTTATTACCAAAATCTCTAATAAGAGACAGCTTAGACCTATGCCTTCTATGAAGGTGGAGAAAATTATTTTTCCTTATATTTAAAAGATTATCACTTCATATCTCATCTCTTCTTATTAAGTTTACAGCAATATTAAAACAAGATTTGGGTGAATAAAGAACATAATATACTCCAAAATAGAGAACATATTCTTTGGAGCATTATAAATCCTCCTGTCTGCTTGAATGGAATTTTAATGGAACAACCCACCCTCTTAGGAGAAGAATAAAAAAAAATAAAAAAAGGATGACAGAAAATATTATCCTTTTCCAAAGCCTTCATTAAACAGCCTTGCTTTACAACCACCACAGATCAGACTGATGCTCAGGGGCTGTATCAAAGTACCTATAAGAGATGAAGAAATCACCTTTATTAATTCTTTCCACCAGTCAGAACATTTTTACAACTGGAAAGAAGAATTTGCAAAGAAAAAACAACTCCAAATCCTTACAGGTACCAGTGTTATGATAATGGCTGGGTTAAACATCCCTCTGGTTCCTTCCACTACTGTTGAGCAGTGAGCCAAAGGAAAACAGCCCAGTTAGAGATGTGAAAAGGTAACAGCACGAAGCTCTGTGGGTTATGAGACACCCTTGAGATGGGACTTGGGACTTCTGAAGAAAAGATGAAAATAGTTAAGTGACCTAATGCCTAAATCTTGGGAAGCACTCGGGAGAAACTCTGTTTAACGCACAGGCATTATATCCTGTTCTTACAGCCAAGGATCTGCTGGAATTTACTGTTTGCTCCCAAAACAAATCTTTACCTGTGTCACAGAAGCGCAGCATGAAAGCAGAGTCAAGATTTGAACCCACTGGTAATAATGAGAAGCTATTTCTTAAAAATTACACTTTACCAAAAGCTGATGTGGCCAAAAAACTGCTGTAAATATGGGATTTTGCTCCTGGAGACTTTGTTTACTTTGCCTTCAGTAGAGGGTTTTGAGGTTGTTTTGGGTTTGGGTTTTTTTTTTTTAGTTTAGGTTGTGTTTATTACATAAATATAGGCTGGGTCCCAAATTAGAAAAGACAAATACAAACCCAAGGCAAAACAATGCGTGGCTGCCGATGTATGGTAATTAATGGGAATTAGGAGATGGGGAAAAGCTTCTTAAAGAAATTGTCTTGACAGATAACTGCTGCAGGAGACAAGGTATGATCACAATAAAACTAATGGCATCACACTGCAGCTGCCCACAAGAGAAAGTCACAGACTCACAGGGGTGGGAAGGGCCCTCCAGAGCCCATGGGGTCCAACCCCCTGCCAAAGCAGGGTCCCTAGGACAGGGCACACAGGGCGGTGTCCAGACGGGGCTGGAATCTCTCCAGAGAAGGAGACTCCACGACCCCCTAAAAGCCAAGCAAAGACCAGCAAACACCAATCTCCAAGTGGCTGACGAGGTATTCAAAGGAAAGTTGAGCATTCCTCAAGAAGCCCCACGGACTGCAGATGTGTGTCCTGTTACCCAAGGGTAACAGAGAAAGGCTCGATCCACCTCTGAGCAGCGCACGGACCTGACGGGGTTCAGTGGACACTGGTGGAGATGGGGAGCAGAGGGAAGATGTGCCCTGATTTCCTAAACTCATATTTTAAAATCAGGCACTGAACTGCAGATTAACAATTAATGAGCTTTGATAGACTACAGCATAGAAACACCTCTACACCAACCCTCCAGGGCATGAAAACGAACTAATATTTGAGTTACCTGCAAAGTAGCAATTCCTTCCTTCCACTCCTGATAAACTCAGTTAATTCCATTTGTTTCTTCCTTATTTCCTCCTTTTTCCACGTGTAAAATCTATTTGGATACAGTTCTCTGAAAGTATTCTTTCCACCCTGTTTTACTCTGATGTGAAAAACTTCACCACCCATCGGATCAGCTCAATTCTGCATTAAGGACACCACAGAGGTGTAGTAGTTACAGCTTGCAGCACCCCACACCTACACAGAGCTGTTGCCCTTTTTCCTCCCCCCTTGCACAAAGGCTGCTTTAAAGCTGAAAGAAGAAAACACAAACTTATTTTTCAGCGTCTTTTAATCAGTCCCTACTTGAGGTTGATTAAAAGAAACCCTTAGCTCAGTGTTCAGGATCAGTGAAAGGCTCTTTTCAAAGCTGGAGATGCCACAAGGTAAATTCATCTCAGTGATTTCATCTCAGGAGCACGACATTGGGATAGCCAATTTATTTAAGCACTGAAATGGCTGGGAAATGGTGCCACAACCAAACAAAACCCCCTAGAAAGCAGAGCTGTTTGCTTTCTGCATACACCAGGGCAGGGCACTAACTGTTTCACCTGTCCTTCCACTGATTTCACAGACACTTAGGTAACATGCCAGCTGGATGCTGGGAATTATTTAAGGTACTGTGCACCAGCTATTTTTTTCTTCCTCTATCTCCAAACTCCACCAATCTCTTCCAACTGCCCTTACACTAAAAATGGATCTCTAGAAAATGAATTGCTGTGAGACTCTACATACTGGTCTCACTCTAAGTTTGGCTGATGTAGGACAAGTGTTTTTAAATAGTGTGTTGTGAGCTAATTAAGAATCAATGGAGAACTTGAAATTTGATCCACATAATAATATGAACAGCCAAGATTGAGAAATTCCACTTTTTCCCCCCTACCTCATCTAAATGATCATTTATTTTACAAACCAGCATTCCTGGGGGAAAAGGTGGTGTCTTCCTCACAAATTAAGTATACAAATGGACTCAGCCACGTTAGAATTGTAGTGACAGCTTTTTGGTTTGGTTTGTTTCCTATCAGTGGAAAAGAAAAGGAACAATATCTGCTACATTCTATAATGACACTGTAACATTTTTCTCCATCTCTCTGACACTGCAAAAGTAAAGTAATCCTCTCATTTCTGTTGTTTTTTAACTTCTGCTTCAATTTTTATCCAATGAAAACTAAAAGGGGGATGGAGAAACATCATTACAAAAATTGCAGTCCTGTGCAACCCACTCTAGGTGACCCTGCTTCAGCAGAGGGTTGGGCTGGATGGTCTCCAGAGGTCCCTTCCCACCCCTATTCGTGCTTTCAGTCTGTCAAACACGTGAAGGAGAAGCTTGAAAAGTCCCTGCTAAACGGGTAAATATTTAGCATCATGAGGAAAGAAATAACGCTGAATTTTAAGAGGACTAAACTACTTTGAGGGAGTGCTAATGTATACCTGCTACATCCTGGAACAGAAGAGGCAGCAATAAACATGCCTTGGAGTGGAAGATGCTGAAGGATTGAGGAAATAACTGAAGGCAGGTGTAATAACACCTACATTTCTGAGACTGAGCTGTGCTGCTGTAAAGAAAAGGGTTTTCTCTTGACCCAATTCAGGACACTAGTCTCAGTGATCTATCAGACATGGACATGCTGGTTTTCTCTGTAAAATAAAGCAGTATCTTCTGGCACAAAATAAAGCAGAAAGCTACAAGTCTGTAAATTAAATGTCTGACCCAGTAACATCTGCAGGGACATGAGACCACTGGCTTGCTGGTACAAGACACACTTCTACTGCCTTCCCAGCATCACACAGTGCAAATGAGGATCAACCTGGAGACAGCACAAGGGGAAGAAAAACAACTTAAATCTCAACAAGGTGAAGGAGATTTGTGTAAATAGAGGGAACTAGGTGTCCTGCTTTGTACACTGCTCAGAATTGGCCAGGGTCACCCCTCTCACCCTTTTAAATAAAGCTTAGTTTAAGAAAAGAGTCACAATATCTCTTTAAGCAATAGAAAAAGTGATGAAAATTACTGGATGTGATCAGTGAAACTCTCAGCAAAATAAAAAAAAAAAGAGATGACTCCAGCCTTTTTTCTGTACCTAAAATCTAAAAAGAATAAAAAAAAAAGAATAAAACCCCTACTAATCACTTGTGGAGTAACAGAAGATTAAAAGAAAAATCCTAGTAAAACACTCAGGTTTTCCATTCTTTCAAGAAAACAAACTACTTTACACATACTGCATTTTTTAAACCATAAGAATAAAAATTGAAGCTGCTTCTCCATCGTGGTGGCTTTCAGTGTCTGCTAGAGCTTTCTGTACCCATCAGCAAACTTCCAGGCATCCAGTAACTCATTTCTGCAACTTAACATAATTAGCAGGCACATAAGCATAATTAGATGCAAAGAATTTTTATGTATTCCACTGCTGTAAAAACTGTGACACTCTGAGGCTCTCCAAGACAGCTGAAGGGTCCCCCAGATCAGTGGCAGAGACATGGGAAAACCCAGTTGTGTCACCACAACTGCATCAGACTTTAACTCCTAACGAAACTGCTCAGACTCGTTCATTGTTTTCCCAAAAAGTGGATAAATTATCTTGCAAAAGACATACAGCATGTTCAATTCACTATCAGAATTTGTTCTGTAATACAGAGAATTCATTTTCCCATCACCACCCCTCAAACAGCAGTTCCCCTTCCGTGGTATGTTTCCCAGTGGATGTTTCATTGACTGCCACTGATGGGTGGATTTCCCCTCCTCATATCAGGGGAGAAAAATGCTTTTTTTCAATCCTCAAATATAACAACTCAGAATAAACAATTTGCAGAGATTTGTTTCAGGAACCTTACACAGCCTGACAACAAGAACCACTGGAGATGAGCTGCTGTCCCCCCGGAGAGCATCATCCCCCTCCCTGCTTTTTTATGCTTACAAAGATGGTGCAAACCTTTGACAATCACATTTTAAATTCTGCAGTAAAACTCCACCTCCCACACCTTATTAGAGCTACTTTTTAAGTTACCTATACTTAATTACACAAATATTACAGTCTTTCTAATAATACTTATTTTTTCTCAAGATATTCTGTATATTATTGATTACCTAAAAAATCAGGGGGGTTCTCCAAACTTTTTATCCACACACATTAGTAAGTTTTAATACAATTAACTGCTTTAATATTAAATTTTTCCATTTTAATTTGCCAAAATACTACTTTCTCCAGCAAGCTAAGCTTCCACAACGCTGAAGTGTGGCAAGGGCTTTCGATGATCTGCTTTGAGGAGCAGTTAAAGCAGGGAACACCTCTGCAGAATGCCAAGTTAAAGAGCGAATGTGCACAAAGGGCTATGTTCAAGCAAAGAATAAGAAAAAAAAAAAAAAGGAGGAAAACCTTGTTGTTTAAATGCTCACACTAAAGTATTTGAAGTGATCTTACTTCAGCCATAAATATATTGTGTTTCTACAGTCAGTTTGCAACAAGCACGTTTCGTTTCTAAACCATCCTCTTCACTTTTTCTCCTAAAAATAGACAGACCTGCTAAAGACTCCAGTAAAACCCATCAGTGAAGAAGCATCAGCTATAAAATAATCATTTTATTTTTTTTTTCCAAGCCATACAAGCAGTTTGGAAGTTCCAGCTGAACTATATTGGGGGGGGGGGGGGAGGTAATTTTGTTGGTTTTCTTCTAACAATCCCGCTTGTTTCCCCGTGCACGTTACTCGAAGCAGATGTGCTGAAAGAAGGAAAATGCCTTTTCAATCTACTGGAGCAGCTGGCACAGAAGTCAGGGTCCTCTTCCCTCCTCTCCTTCGCACACAAGCACACACACAGCCCCCAGGTCAGCAATGCATGCAGAAAGACTCACGCTGCCAACGCGTCCCTGTCCCCGCGGTACCAGAGTTTACAAGGGTGATGGTGTAGCAGAGCATTTCTTGCACTGCAAATTTCCTCCTCCTTTTCTTCCAGCTTTCACCAAGAAAGTAACTGATGATCGACTTAATGCTACTGCCCTCTACTGCCATGAGGAGTAGGATGGGAAAGGCACTCTGCGTTGTAGTCATCCTCGCCCGAGTAAAGAATCTGCAATATTTTTAAGTCTAGAACTTTTTAATTAGACACTTTATATGAAAGCTAAGATCATTCTTTCCTCTGGCCTGGATGAACTCACACTAGGTTGTTGGAGACTGATGGAGACTGCAGTATCTATTCCAAAGGCTTGTTAGCGAAGGCAATTAAAATTCATATTCAGAAAATATATTAAACAGTTTCTTTCCCAATGAAATGACATCTGCAAAACACACAGAAGTGAGCTGAAGCTGAGTCAGCACATTTTTTTGTTTGTACACCTGAAAATTGTGCCTGAGTTATGGCTTGAATCGGACCTTTAAAAAAAGGGGGAGCCCTCACAGAAAGGCAAGGTGTGAGTATCTCAGGAGCGATCGAGGGGTAAAGATACAGAAACTAAATATTAAAGTGGTTGGCTTCAGCCTGTCCCGTAGGTTTACAATTAATTTCCTCCACAAACCATCCTATTTTCGTTTTAGCTTGTCACAAATAAGATTCACTGGGCATTATGTGGAATTACCAGAAGAGCTGTGGGGTTGTTTTTTTCTCCTTGAGCATTTGGAAGCCTTTCTCCCCCTTTTCCACTCCTGTGATTCACAGCTTGTCCTTCACTTCAGACTTCAGCAGAGCACAGCACTCAGACAGATGTTTCAAACATAGGTGATGAGGTCATATCTCTTTCAGAGCTGTATTACAGGGCGTGCTATGTATATTGCAAACAGATTTGAACAAGACATCAGATTCATACTCCTCCTGAGGACATTCAAGACAAGCTCTCACTGATCTAGTCCTCACACACATCCAGACCCTAACCTTTCAGGCCCAACAGCAGCTAGCTGCTACTTCTCAGTGCTCAAGTCTGCTGTATTTTCACCATCACTACAGCCATTTCACAGGACTATCTTTTCTGATCACATATTCATACCTTCTCATATGACCCTTACGCATATGAGGATGCTCTTCTATAGCTTCCTTGGTGTCTTACACCTCCAGAGTCCTGCATCTGAACCTTCCTAGACCTCAGCGCTGCCATAAAGCCCATAGAAGCAGAGTAAAAGTTCACAAAAAGATAATGCAATCACCACTCCTCCCAGATACCTCACTGAGCAGCAGAAAAACATGTTAGTAATGTGCTCCTGTATACACAGCTCAACAGCTACAGGAGAGTTTCACCCCACCACCTGGATCACAAACTCACCTGGAAGACACTGTGTCTACAGCCATGTAATATGCCAAGTTTTTTTCTTAAAAAACCCAATTCTGGAGGGTTTTTTCAGATGCACATGGCAAGATGACCAATAGTACAACAGCAAATTCCACCAGCTAGCTTCTTCTGCAGAACCTATCACACACATCGTTCCTCCTGGATTCTCTTCCAGCTTCTGACTTGCCTGCAGACACTGACTCAAAGCAAACTAAATCCTAACAACTCTGATGAGTTTTTTGTTTCACTCAGCAGAACACATTGTTGGCTCTCCAGGAATACATACAATCACTTTTAGATCTTAAAATGCATTAACTTTTTAATCTAAGAACTGAAGCTGGAAGTTGAAGAGCATTTGCCTGGTGTCACTTGCAATTTGGTTCTAAATTCGAGAAACTCTGGCTGTGAGGACTTAAAATTAATGCAGCTTCTAAAATGCAGACTCAAGGAATGCCAGACTACTGAGTAAACTGTTCCATTCTACCTCATCAGCATGTTATCTACATCAGTGTGTCTTGTGCAGGATGCACGTTGAACACCTGGGATGCAGGACACTCAGGCTCAAAGGAAGGGAAGGATGGAGTCAGGGACAAGGGTGGGCAGGTAATCAAAGGAAAGAATGACACTAATTAGAAAACTTCTGGTAATTCCTAAGTATAAAATGCAAAGTCCAAAAAATTTCCCACTGGTCAACAGCTTCAAGTGTTAGTTAATACAAAGTCTAATTATTTTTGCAGTTTGGTATTTTTATTAAACGTGCACTGAAATATGAAACATTCAGCTAATAGAACACATGTGTAGGTAGAAAGCGTTCTTTTTGGCATGATTTCATCAGTTCCATGAACAATGATGCCAGAAAAACACAATCTAAATTCAGAGCAACTACCAGGACAGACAATTCGGGGGGAAGAGGGGGAGAGTTAAAATCAACAACTGGCAGCATCCTGCAGAGAGGCCAGTACTTATTACTGGTGTTACAAGGCTTAAAACCCAACTATCACCTCGAAGGTTTACTGATACCATTTCACAGTTGCTTTATGCCATCGTTTGCTTCAGTCCATAGGAAGGGAACTGCACACTTTGCTTTGCAGTCTCAGCTTCTCACCAGCCTTTTATTCATGATTTGGAGGGAAAGGCTGCACCGGGAGGCAGCACTAAGCCTCATCTGACTAGGGAGGGTACCCACATCCACTGAGTGTACTGTAACGTGTGGCAAACAGAGGGAATATTTAGTTGCCAAGCTAAGATCTAATATCATCAGGAAGTATAAATTAGCTAAGAAGAGTCAGATATTACTGTTTCTGAAGTGTCACGTTAATTATTTCACTTATTGATATTGCTCAGCATCCCTGAAGTTCCCAACATGGAAGAAAAAGCCACTCTCCTCAAAAGCATCAGACTGGGGGGCAAGGGGGGAATGTCAGAAGTCTCTTTGCTCACAGGTCACATGGAGATGATAGCAAGCTACTGGCTTGTTCTGACTGCCATGAGCACTGACCCGTGTTCTGTGGCAGGGCTTGTGCTCCCATCCTCCCACCAGCGCCAAGGAAAACGGATCTGTTTCAACTTCCATCCTTAAACCACAAAGGCAGTTTAGTTTAAACTCTTTTTCCTTTGCAATTTTTATGAGCTAATAGCTCCACAAACGGTCACTTAACACAGATCAGCTGACGAGCAGAAGCCAGCTCAGCCACAGACCCCACCACCACCCCCTCGCCTAACACAGAGCTGTTGCAAGGAACCACGTGCATGCTACTCATCCACCTTGGTGCAAAACAGGGCTTAAAACTGCTGATGAAGGTTTCCAAATGCAGAATGAGATAAAAATCCCCTGAATATCTGCCTGCTCCTGGGCTTTGGTTCACTGGGAAACAGTTAAGCAGCAAAAATCTTTTGGAGGAGCTCAAGGGTTCCTGCGAACTTGTGACAATGCCTCAAGAGACAGCAGTGAACTCTCTAGCACCAAAATGCAGCTGAGTGCATGGAGGAAAGGGGCGGGGGGGGAGAACCCAAACTCAACCCAAACCGACAGCATTTCACCATTTGTTTTCAAAGGAAATCTAAAGCAGAGTGGAGCTAGCTGAAAAACCCAAAATCTGGATGCTAACCTGATTTCCTACACATACAGCCACAACCTCTTTGATAGATCCAAGATCATCCCAAATATGACATGCTACAAAATAGGACAGGTGCCTTTTCTTTCAAGATCCTGATGCTGATTTTACAGAAATACATTAAAAACCTATTAAATCATTATTTTCTTCCTACACATTTACAAACACATACTTTAAAGAACACCTTCAGCCCGCAGCATTATTCTTCACACACTAATGCAACTGCTCAGATGATCAGTGAGACCCCACTCATGAGCTTTTTGAGTTTGGGAGGTTTTTCTCCTAGTCTGGAGTTTACAGATTTTAACTCTGTGGCTATTTTAGCATGAGATGCAGCTGAGTGCTGCTGGTGTAGGAAAGCATTCACATCTCCCTGCCTAACACACAGGGCTTCAAGGAGATACCTTCATCCAAGCATCCCTTAAAAATAACATCAACTCCCAACTATGTCTTAAACTACCACGTTCAGCTCTATTTAAGAGAAAGAAAGATGGGATTCGTGGAATACTTGTTATGAATAAATATTTCAAGTGGGAAAATAATGGTACTAAATCATAATTAAAAAAGAAGTAATTTAATCTACATGCCACTCTTGAAGAAACATAGCACCACCCAACATCCACCTTTTAAGATGATGTCATATGGACAGCAGTGTTCCACAAAGGAAGAATAAAGAAGCCTAAGTACTAAAACAAAAGTTCCGACGTCTCCAAAAACTCACCTTTTCCAGTCCCACTTCTGATTAAATTCTCATAAAAAACACTTAAAGTGTTTTTTTTTAAAAATTATTTTGAATAAAGGTTCAAAAGGGTCAAAAGTTCAGCATACCAGCAGCTTCTCAAGGCCTTTGAGTTCAAGAACGTTCATGATCCGAGCCTCTCCAATTCCAGTTTGAGCCATATGTCTCAAGTTATTCATATTCAACAGGAACCAAAAAAATTCATAGCACATTTATTCAAGTGGCCTGGCTAGGAAGCTTCTTCCAGGAGTAGTGCCGTGCTGAGTATATTTTAATATAGCTCCACATTTAGTAAAGTGTGTCTGAGATTCAATGTTAGCAATTTTGCTGACACCTGACACAGAAATTCTGCTAATTTAATCGCTTATTGACTCATCACTCAGAGTAAAAGCTGCTATTTCTTACCTCATGTATGCATAAGCACCTAATAAAGCCATCTTATCAAAAAGAACAAAAGCAGATGTGAAAGATCTGTTTCTCCCAAGACAGCTATACAATGAAAAAACCAGCTCCTTAACTCTCAGCACTAAATGTTCATGGGTTTGCACGGGCTGCAGCAGGCCAGTGACAGCTGGTGACAGAGGAAACACCATACCCTAACATGATACAACCAAACCTAGAGCAAGGCAGCTGAAAGACAAGCAGCAGGTATAAAGCACAGGGATAAGGACAACTATATAATGACAAAAACAGCTCCTTAACTCTCAGCAATAAATGCTCGTGGGTTTGCACGGGCTGCAGGCCGCAGCAGGCCACAGTGGCAGCGGAAACAACATACCCTACATGATACAACCAACCCAAGAGCAAGGAGGCTGAAAACAAGCAGGTATAAAAGCACAGGGATAAAGGACCTTGCAGAGTAATGGAATAACCTCAGATACTTGGGACTCCAGACAAAACACTTAACTTCTGTTTTATCATTTTCCAAGTTGTTTATTTAAACAGAAAGACCAGAGCAGGTTTTGCTCTTTAACTAGTAAAGTGAGAGGTTCCAACAGCAACATTCATTTTAAAAACCAGAGGAAAAAATCAATTTGGTTCCTACCTGCCCATCTTGACCCACATGAACTTGATGTATCTGCAGGTTTCCCTGTAAAATAAAACCATGGACAATCAACACGACTTAGGAAGTTTTTTTGGAATGTAAAGAGTTGCTCTGTGCTGAAACAGGCCTTCTCATCTCATTAGTAAACAACTTTGATATTAAGGAAATCTATTAATTTAGGAAATTCTGCTGAGGAGTATTTTGGCAGTTCAGCCACAACTCCACGGTCAGCACTTTAACCACAGAGGATACACAGACTAAAAAGCAAGGAGGATTTTCAGCACCAGCACGGTTTGCTTCTTGAAAGTTGCTATAGAATGTGCAGTATTTGTAGGCAGAGTTTGTGTGTATGGCTTCTGAGGCAAGGCTTTTGTTTTTCCTTATTTATAAAGTGCTGCACATTTAAGTTAAACCCTCACTAAACTAGAATTAGCAGCTTAGCACTTTGAGCTGTATGGGGTGCTGCGTACTATTTCTTGTTACTGCCTGCCCTAACAGTTGGGTTCTTTTTAAATCAAAATTTGATACCAACATAGTTCCATTACAGGAATTACATCTATGACCAAAAAAATCTCAATATCCTAAGGTGCTATAAAGGAAACTGTAGCTAAAAAGGACTACAGACTCTGCAAAATGAAGTTTTTATTCGTGTGCTCAGAGGTGTCTTCAAAAATACACTTATATGAAGAAAAAACAGCTTCCCAAACATATAGACTGGCAGTGATATAGCAGAGTGCTGAGAGGGGGGAAAAAAAAGACCCAGTTCTTTTATTTGCATGTTTTCTACATTTTGTCTTACTGGCAGCACCTCCTCTTATTTGAAGCTGTGTACATCGTAATAAATTCTAAACCAGATGTTTTCATCTGTCACAGACAAATGTAATCCTTACAAGCTTTACATAGGGGAACTTCCGATGAAGCCAACGGACACGGGGTGTGCTTGAGCCTTGGGATTAAACTGCAGCTATCTGCTGAATCATTATTTTTTCAGTGGCTCTTTACCCAAGAACTGCTCCAGATTTGTTGTAACACACTATGGATTCCTTTGGACCCAGAACATTTTGATCCTGTCTTATTTCACTCTATGTCTGACAAGCTCTTCTAAAGGAGACAGCCTTTAATGATAATATTTATGTAATATTTACGATATTTATTCTGCAATAGCTCCCTGTGTTCACAGCAATCCTCCACACCCAAAGTGGTTTTACGAGATGTGATTTTAGGGTACTTTAGAAATGAATTAAAGTAACCCACAAACAGATATGCTTAACACAGAGTAAAAAAACCTCTATATGGAAACCAGACAGACTATACTGTACTCTGCCTTTATGTTTTAACTTGTTTAGATATTGCTTCTTCATGTAAACAAGTTAGGAGTCACTACTCATGTTAAACAACGTGAGTTACAGCACTCTCACACAGGTAAATTCAGCTGGCTTTAACAGCTATTGTGCCCAAGTGGGAAAGAAACACCCAAAATCAGAGGGTTCAGTATTGGATTTATCCATTTCCATTCCAGTGGGCTTCACTGCATGCTCAGCAGATCTCAGAGGAGCGGGTTTAGAATCAAGACCCCAAGTTTTAGTAACATCTACTCCACGGACACGGAAACTTTTGGCTCACCTCGCTGTCCTGTGTGATTTGGACTTGCTCGCCTTGAGGGACCTGGGCTATGTGGAGATGGCCCTGTGGGATCCGCAACAAAAGAAAACACCAAGGAGCATCAGAAGAAAATCATCACTAAAGGAAGAAACTACTACCTTGGATTCAATATAGCTTAATGTATGGAAGCAAAACGCTTATTCAATGAAAACCATTAAAGATAACATTAAAAAATTAATGGAGTGCATCTGTATTTCTCCATCTTTTAATGTAAAATTGAAGCAGAGCACCTTTGAAGAAACAATGAATGAAAGAAATCAGGCAGGATAATAAATAACATTTGTGTAATACATTTCTCTATAGACAAAGTCTCTGTATTTTTCACTGATATACAAAGCGTGGGACTAACTTGCTCTGGTAGATGAGCATCATGCTGGAAACATTCATACTATTTAAAGACCTTGGAAAATCAAGTCTTAAAGCAGATATGCCAAGACTTCCTACTCAACAAAGGGTAAGGTTTTAAAAGGTATATGTAAGCATCCAGACACCTTTGTACACTCTCATCGTTATGGTGAAGCACAGTAAAGGCTGTCTCTCTGCGTGCTCTAAACTGGCATTAGTGTGAGTGCAGGTACACTGGTTTACATTAGTGGAGCATCTAACAGCTTTAATACTATAAATACACTGTGCTGCTGACCACAGCCACCACTTCAGAATGGTATCAAGCCTCCCGTTCGATAAAAAGATGGATAAGAGTGGATGGAATTCCTTGTGCATCCTGACCAGCCCAGTGAAGTCTTCGCTACCGTGATTTACCTGAAGGGAGATTGGATTCTAAATAACCTACTTCAGGGTTTATAAGGCTTTGTGTTCATTTTAATATGCCTGCATGAGACAGAGATTAAAGATAATGATTTGGAATTCTGTCAAAGGCTCTTCTTATTTTATAACACAAGAACAATTGCATGTGATTTTCAAAGAAACACAGATCCCTCTATTTCAAACAGTTTCATTTCCTTTGGAAGGAAACTGTCTATTTATAGGGAGAAAAAACATACTGAAAGTATCACTCTGACAATAGGGACTGTATATAAAATTAGAGCACAGCCCAGTCCCTGTTGAGATTAGAATCACTTTCCCTCCTTAACATCAAGCTCTCAGGGCTCCCAGGAAAAAGCACTGAGCATTCAAAAGATCCATTTATAGCGATTTCAAATGTAAGCAATCCTTTTGGAGTAACAGGAGGGGGAGAGGGTCACTTGGTTCACCTTCAGATCGTGCAGCATTCCAAAAAAACAACTGCTTGCTCACCTTCTGCAGACACACAGCTGGCCCTCAAGGACAGTCCTTTCCATCTGTTCACTAGTTCAAGTCAGTACCGGTATTTATAATCATACACAGTATAATTAGCAGTTACTACCTTCCTAATGATTCTTCGCCTGATCTGTAGTCTATCATTCCCTAGAAGTGGAGAAGCAACACCATAGAATCACAGAATGGCATGGGTTGGAAGGGACCCCAAGGATCACAGAGCTCCAACCCCCTGACACAGGCAGGGACACCAACCTCCAGGCCTGGAGCTACACAAGGGTGCCCAGGGCCCCAGCCAACCTGGTCTTCAACACCCCCAGGGATGGGGCACCCACCCCCTCTCTGGGCAGCCTGTTCCAGCCCTTCACCCTGCAAAAATGGCTAATATTTTAAGCCATCCTCCTAAACAAGGCTTACAGCTCTGACAATTGCCTTCAACAATGGGCTGTGCATCTTCAAATTTTGTCCCAATTTCTATGACACTTTGCTCCTCCGTTTCTTCTACTGTTATTGCAGGAGCCCCCCAGCAGGTCTCACAGACATGTCTTCTTTTATAACACTCCAAACACATTCGTCCTTCACAGCCCTTTATTCTTCATGGTGTTTCTGAGCAAGTTCACCATTTCCACACTACTTGCAGCTCTACATGACCAGACTTGAGTATTCCCCATGTCAATTCTTCTTACTCTTTAGGTGTAAATTACTCAACAGAGCAGATTTGCTCCTCTCCTGCACTACCTCTCTGAACTGCAGAGAGAACACTACAAATATTTACCAAAGATGCTTCATTATCCTCCTTCAGACTCCTTGCAATGGTGTTGACTAAAACCTTTGCAACAGCCAGACCTCTGGCTACTACAGCTCATATTACTGACAAATCACTCTCAAGAATTCCTGTTTATCTGCCCATTTCCACCTGTGTTTCTTTAGCACACAGAGCGGGCACGTACATAGATGTGCACATGTTCTTCTGTTCTGTGCCTGGCACTGCTGAGTACAGGCCCATACTCAGACCTCTGGGTACCTTCAACACACTATTACTACCCATAAAAAAGCTTCTATGTTATACAACCAGACACAAACACTGTGAACTGCAAAGTCTCAAGTTTTTTTAAAAACTAAGAGCAGACAGATTTCACACATTAAATTTGCAGGCTTCTACCACAGAAGAATGAGCATGTAGATGGGACTGGCTGTTTCTGAACACCACACAATCCAGGATTTCATTTTCTTTTTCTTCTGAGTTTTTTTTTTTTCTAAAAGTTGAATTTAAAACAATCCTCACAGTCAAACTGTAGCCACAGGAACTACAGCCAAGGTGAGGGTTTTTTCAGAGTACACTAAAACCATACATAAAAATAATCACAGCCTGAGTTATGGTTGGAGTCTCAGGCTTTAAAAATGTCAATATTTATAACTTTTACTTATATACATGTAGCTAAATGAATACACATGTAAAGGATTCAGTGAACAGATGTTCAAAAATGCCTGAGAAGGCAGGGGTTGTTTGAAATGCAAATAAATAAATAAATGCATTCTTGTTTTGCAAGCCAGAGCTAGAACTACATCTGATATGTAAATCACACGCTTAGTAGGTCTGCTATTATTATGGCAAGAGTAAGCAGTCAGGTAGAGAGAAGTCAATTCTGTATACAGCAATGAAGGTGCATTCATCTACAACTGTTTGAGCAAATCCTGCATGAAGGCTTTTGCCAAACAACCCTGAATGTTTTTTTTTTCCATAGGCCTTTAATGTTTAGTTTCTGAAATTCATGCTTACAAAGTGAGGATAGGTCACTTACTTAAAATTAAACAATAAATGTCAAGTGAAACAAAGTTTGCAGAAATCTAGATTCTTTAAAGGTAATCATTTAAAAAAAGTTGAGTACATACTACTTGGACTTGTCCATCTTCTCCTATTTGGTGGATCTGAACCTGCTGGGCATTGGCTAGTGCGTAGTGTAGAGCTTGTGGCTGGTTCTGCTGGATCTCATTAGAAGCTGAAACTGAACCTTGCGATCCCTCTGAAAGAGAGACAAAAATCCAGCTTGTTATACGTGTGCATCTCATGCCTGTGGCCGTGCAGCATCATGTAGTCAAAACCCTCTGGAAAGGAAGCAGATGTAGCTCATGTAAGCGTTACAATGACAATGGTCGTTGCTCACCTGCAGACATACCACAAATCCCAAAGGAGTTCCAAGGGCTGTTTTGTCTCTTAGAAAGCATACATTTCAAAAGCATCTTTTGAACCTAAAGATCCTGCAGCTGCACAAGTCACACCGCAGCAAACCCACGTGAGATCCTGAGCTGTCCCATTTGTGCCCCTGTGCTGCTGAGAACTACCCTGCCATCGCCACAAGGGCACATTTAAAAACCCAGCCCATAAATTGAAATGATCATATATAAATAAATGATCTCTCTGACTTGGTTTTCAAGATCCATCATCTATAATTCACACTGACACACAAGCCTGGAAAATTATTTTTTTAGCCTCAAAAGAGCAGGTTGATTTCTTGACCTAGATGGATTTAAACCCTACTGCAAAGCATGGCCAACTGAGAACACCCCTAAAAAAGGAAGACACCCGGGCGTTATCTTCGCAACAGCCACCAAGCAAATCACCACATGCTTTCAAGAGGATGACAACTTGCATTACAGAATCACAAGGTTGGGAAAGCCCTTTAAGATCCTCAAGTCCAACCATTCCCATCCTAAGCTAAACCAGGTCCCTGAGCACCTCATCTCCCCTCTGTTAAACACACCCAGGGGGTGACTCAGCCCCTCCCTGGGCAGCCTGTGCCACAGCCCCACAACTCTGCCAGGGAAGAACTTTGCCCTCCCAGCTGAGCTGAGCTCTGCCCTGGCACAGCTTGAGCCCATTGCCCCTTGTCCCAGCTCCTGTCCCCTGGCTGAAGAGACCATTGCCCACCTCTCTACAACCTCCCTTCAGGTAGTTGGAGGCAGTAGCAGAAGAAGACATATCAGATTCATTTCTAGGTTTTCCAGCTGCAGGGAAAGGATTCTTATGAACGTAAGAGGCAAAAGGCACATACAAAGAACTAAAATTCCTTGGATTTTTTTGGCAGGTAAATGTATGGCTAGATACCGAATCTCCTCTTAGGAATCAGGCTAAAATACTTAGGGCTATCCATCGACTGCACTTTTGCAGCACACGGGACGAATTCAAGCCCACAATGCCAGGACAAACCTTAAAACATCCCAGCATCACATGAACTCCATATCAAGACTCAGCACCAGACAGAATATTCCTCCTTTTAACTTTTTTTGGAGACACTTTGGAGAACCACAGAGTCACAAAGGGCTGTTGGAATAATGTTTGAAGAAAGAATTTTTACATGCATTTCTCCTGTAAACAGCTTTAACAGTTTTCTCCTGCTATGCCCCAAAAACACACCAAATGAAATCTCTGAAGCCTTCAACGTTTTACAATTTTTCTAAGTCATTTATTGGTCTGATGATGCCTTTTATGCTATAACTTAATGTAAAACACATTAATGTCTAACATATCATAACATTCAATCCTACATGGCTTTCAAGCTGTCCAAGCACCGGAAACTATAAGGAAAATATTTAAGAAAGAGTGTCACTCTACTTCCATTGTAGATCATTTCCTTACAAGACTTTGTGTTTAAATTGTTTAAATAAGCACTAGATAGGGCTCGTCCTGCTTGGAGATGGCTGATGGACTTTGATTTTTTTTTTTAAAAGAAGGCTGGTTGGTTTTTAACACAGCAGGAAGCCACGTTTCATAACATTTTAATATCTCCACTTAATGATCCAAGATTTATACTGAAAAGAGACCGTTGGTTTTGCAAGAATGAGCTTTATCCCCTCGTACAACTGCTTTAATGGAAATGTTCTTTAATAAAATCCCTCATTTGGGGTTTTTTCATCCTGTCTGCAAACATGTGTGTAGGAAGATAATTTGAAGTCTAAACACGGGATTTGGAAAGTAACTCAAAACCACCAAGCTCATATTTACTTATTTGTTGAAGAGTTTAATTAGTTTCGTTGCTTAACAATTCAACTAGAGAGTTTGAATTATGTTAAAGATCTGCAAATACGTACCTACAACCAGAGCACTTACAGTAACATTACAAGTTGGTGGTTTTGCTGTCTGCTGGACACACATCTTTAATACCTGACACTGGACTGATAGGTAACTTCATCATTTCTTAGTTACAGCCCTGTTGCTTACTGGGCAGCTCCAGTACTTTCACAACAGAGGTTTGCCAGATGGGATTAACAAATCACAACTGGCAGAAGAGTCCTGTAATATGAGAAACCACACCACCAACCAAATAAAAACCTGATCTGTTGAGATTCTGATATTAGATTGTCCTTTCCACTGCCAGTGGCATTATCACAGTCACTGAAAGTAGCAGATATTCTAGAAAGATCATTTACCTACAGCTCTTTGCCACCTGTTCTCACATTTCCATTACTTCAGTCTGAAAAATATTTTATGGAATTTATTTTTTTGTAGTTTTTCCTTTGCAAATAGCATTTTGTTAGGATGCTGAATGGCTAAGGAAGCCCACTGTTACTCATCTTGCTTCATACAAGCTACCACTAATCTCTTCAGCTGGGGTCTTGTCTTTCCATCACGCTTCCCAGTTCCCTGCTACATAATTCAACAGCTGAGTTGAGTTACAACTCGACTTCCAGTCAAACCACACTGTCCAAACACATAATCCTTCATTTAGATGTGTGCATGCATACACACACACGGGTATGTACATAACTCCATGGATATGATAGATACTACACATATATATTTATGCTCTGTCTATATATAGTAACAGAGTAAATACACATACACAACAAGCAAATCTGGACATGGAACACAAGGGAGGTAAGATGTATTTCCCTTACAGGTTTAATAACCTAGCAGAACTTCCACAGCTTACACATGCCATTACACAAAGTGCAGTGCTGTGCTTCTGAGAGAACACGATTCGTAACCAGCATTTATTTTCTGATTAAGTTATGCACTGGAGCAGCTCCCCTACAGAGAGAGGCTGAGGGAGCTGGGCTGGGTCAGCCTGGAGAAGAGAAGAGAAGGCTGTGGGGGGACCTCACTGCAGCCTGCCAGTCCCTGAAGGGAGCAGAGGAACAGGAGGGGAATCAGCTTGTTCAAGGGCAGAGCCTGGCAGGACAAGGGGGATGGTTTAAAGCTGAAGGAAGGAAGATTTAAATTGGATATTAGGGGGAAGTTCTTTGCAGAGAGAGTGGTGAGGGGCTGGCAGGGGCTGCCCAGAGAGGGGGTGGGTGCCCCGTCCCTGGGGGTGTTCAAGGCCAGGTTGGCTGGGGCCCTGGGCAACCTTGTGTAGCTCCAGGCCTGGAGGTTGGTGTCCCTGCCTGTGTCAGGGGATTGGAGCTCTGTGACCCTTGGGGTCCCTCCCAACCCAGACCAGTCTATGATTCTAACAGTACCAAAGAAAGAAGAGCTGTGGCAGATAAAGATGTGTATTTAGACATACACTGTTAAATGCACATATTGAAATGCATTTTTAATGATAAAGTCCAAAAACTTTTCCTTATATACCATCCTTTACTTCACAGATGCCAGAAGTTATTATGCTTTTCAGAGGTGGGGACAGCCCGAACGTGATGGTACTGCACATCTCTTATGGTCACTTATAAATAGATTCCAGTTTGGCCCCACTGCAACCACAACAGTTGGGATTTCTTTCTTTTTTGACAGGATTTTAGTGGGGATTTTTCTTCTTCTTAGGAAGAAAGAAGAGAGAGGATTCAACAGTGTCTAAAAACAAAACATCCTTTATAAGTATTGTTTTTCCTCTCCAAATCTCTGACCAGACAAAAGTAATATTTATCCATTTTTAAACATTCCCCATCAAAAAACAAACACAAACATGAATAGCACACAGCTTGAAGAGAGGATATGTCAACAGTTATAAATCACTATCGCCTAAACTATCTAGCCTCACATTTACAACTTTGATATATAAGAGAAGCCCTGGCACTGAGCAGGGAGACAGCTGAACTCCTGCTTTGAAACCTTCCCCTGCACTAGCTACAAAAGGCTCCTTTGACACAGACTGAGGAGCTGACGTGGTGCTACTCCCAAGGCCAATTCCCCAACGCACCCTCCAATGGCTCTGGAACCACCCACAGAACAGAAGATGCTGTGCAGACTGTTCCACGGGTAATCAAGTTGTGGTACAGGGGGAAAAACCCAACTGCTGCAATACTCCTTCCTCTTAAGACCTTTTACATTTCTCATTGTTTACTGCACGTGCTGAGGAGTCAAAGAAAACTCGGCCTAAGTGAGTCTGGCTTCTCAGACGAATGTTCCAGCGTCGGCACATTCGCCCCCACTGAAGCACTTAGACACCACAGAGAAAGATCAGACTTGTCAGCCAAATGTAACTTATAACTGTTTGAAGAATACCTGTGTTTAATTCTCAACTGAGATCAATTTTAAAACTCCTCACTCCAAAGGCAAAACCTTTGGCATTTTCTAACTCTTTCCCATTCTACTGCACATGTATCAGTCAAGCATCTGCCTTCTGGTTTTGGAAGGGGATTTGGCAGACAGGATTCCTGCATAGTTCAGCCTAGAGAAGAGAAGGCTGTGGGGGGACCTCACTGCAGCCTTCCCGTCCCTGAAGGGAGCAGAGGAACAGGAGGGGAATCAGCTTGTTCAAGGGCAGAGCCTGGCAGGACAAGGGGGCTGGAGTGAAGCTGGAGGAGGGAAGGGGGAGAGGAGATCTTAGGGGCAAGTTCTTTGCAGAGAGAGTGGTGAGGGGCTGGAAGGGGCTGCCCAGAGAGGGGGTGGGTGCCCCATCCCTGGGGGTGTTGAAGGCCAGGTTGGCTGGGGCCCTGGGCAACCTTGTGTAGCTCCAGGCCTGGAGGTTGGTGTCCCTGCCTGCGTCAGGGGGTTGGAGCTCTGTGACCCTTGGGGTCCCTTCCAACCCAGACCAGGCTGGGATTCTATAGTCTCCTCCCTTGATATTCAAAATTGTTCTCCTAGCGTATAACCCCCCCAGCTTCACACTTCTGCTTACAAACTAGGACGGATATTCTTGCTTCCTTGATGTGGAAAGGTTAATGGCCAGATGTAGCAAAGCAGACCTCAAAGAAAAAGCAGGAAAAACACCTTTATGGAACAATTAATAGGAAGAAAACTGCAGTCTGTAAACCATTATCTCCACCTGACTCACCCAGTGCCTCCAATTCTGCAGAAGAGCTTTCAAGAGTGGGCTGCACATCCATTTTTGTGTGTGACATCTCGGCGCAGGCTGAGCACTTCAGCCTAAATCTATGTGTAAATCCCAAAGTCATAGAACTAATTAAAAATTCCAACATGGAAAACTGTGATAACAGCTTTAACAATCTTCAGAGAAATTAAAAGAAAGGGAGAAGGCACTCTTCAATTAATCCTCCTCCCAAAAAGCCTCATTTCCTACTGTCTTCCCTCCACAGACCACTAAGAGTATCTAGCTAAATTATCATGGCAGCCATGTGCACAGCTCATAGGGAAAAGAACATTAAGGAGCAAAGTGTTGGCTCTGAGAAGAGCAAACCACTGCACTTAATACCTCCATTCCAACAAAAGGCAACAGCTTCAAACAGAAGCACCAGATAAAATATGGAAAATCAACTTCTGCCTAAATAAGAGTCTGCTACAACAGCTTTATGCTACCCATAAATCTTGTGGTGACTGTAAAGCTGCACAGTCAATTAAATGGAGAATAATCTCAATTAATATCCTTGGGGGTGAAGGACAGGGGAGATAGAGTCATTCATGTTTTCCCAACAGCTTCCTCAGGCATGTTTTTGCCTGCAGATTGGTTCCTCCTGAACTTCTACCACTTGAACATCACCACAGAATTACAGTGTCAAAAGCCTGTAAGGATGCGTATGGACTGCGGGCTGAGCCTCCTGCTTTGCTCTGTCATTTGCATAGCTAATTTTTCCAAAGGATCAACAGAGCAGAGGTGAAATCTGTTATCATTTCCAACTGCACAACTCAAATCAAAGCCACGTGCTTCATGAACTGCTGTGCACAAGCAGGAAAAGCCTAAAAGTTATGTTCTTGTTGGAGAGGTCAAAAGAATGAAGCTCAAGAATAGAATCATAGAATCCCAGCCTGGTCTGGGTTGGAAGGGACCCCAAGGAGCACAGAGCTCCAACCCCCTGACACAGGCAGGGACACCAACCTCCAGGCCTGGAGCTACACAAGGTTGCCCAGGGCCCCAGCCAACCTGGCCTTCAACACCCCCAGGGATGGGGCACCCACTCCTTCTCTGGGCAGCCCCTGCCAGCCCCTCACCACTCTCTCTGCAAAGAACTTCCCCCTAAGATCTCATCTAACCCTTCTCTCCTTTAGCTTTAATCCATCCCCCTTGTCCTGACATTATCTACCCTTTGAAAAAGTTGAATCCCCTCCTGTTCCTCTGCTCCCTTCAGGGACTGGCAGGCTGCACTGAGGTCCCCCCACAGCCTTCTCTTCTCCAGGCTGACCCAGCCCAGCTCCCTCAGCCTCTCTCCAGAGGGGAGCTGCTCCAGCCCTCTGAGCATCTCCATGGCTCCTCTGACCCCTCTCCAACAGCCCCACATCTCTCTTGTCCTGGGGCCCCAGCTCTGGACACAGGACTCCAGCTGGGGCCTCACAGGGCAGAGCAGAGAGGGACAATCCCCTCCCTGTCCCTGCTGCCAGTCTCTTCTGATGGAGCCCAGGATCCCATCACCCCTCCCAGCTGCAAGAGCACACTGCTGGCTCATGTTAAGTTTCTCATCCACCATGACACCCAGGTCCTTCTCAGCAGGGCTGAGAGAACAACTGAGGTTGGAAGTGACCTCTGGAGATCATCTAGTCCAACGTCCCTCCTCACAGCATGGGCAACCAACACCAGACTGCGTGCAGGAGCATCGTGACCATCACCCGGGATGGTCTCTCTGCAGCTTCCCTGGGCAACCTCTTACTGCATTCAATCACCTTCAAGACTCCTCAGAGCCAGAGAAATAATCAGGCTCAGGTCATGGCAAACTGCTGCTTTTTTTTTTCTTTTTAATTGAGGAAAATTAAATGCTGCTAAAAAAGCAGCTCTGGAAAAATCCAATCCCCTAATTCATAGGGGAGGGTGTCCAGCAGGGCAGCGACCATGCTGATTTGAGACTATTTCAGGACTAACAAAAATATTATTTTTCATCATATTTAGAGATATTCAACAATTTTCACTGCCAAACAGAAAGCACTGAGTTATTCTAGACTCCTAGCACACCAACATTTAAGAAAATACTCTGTAACAGATAAAAGAACAGTGCTCCTTTGCAAGGCTGAAAGAACTGCCAATAAATTGCTGTTGATTGAAACATGTATTATTATACCAAGACATAACAGAAAGCTATCTTGCTATTCTCAGCCCCTAGAGATAGCTGATGAAAAATATCAGTTCAGGCCAAACACAACAGCTTTGGATTTGAGCCCTTTTCTTGTTGCACCTCTCAGTCACAGTTTCAACTTGCAATTGTAGTATTTCATATCTACAAGTGGAAAAACCTTACCAAGCTCTGGAGGGAGCTCATACAAGGAGAATGGTATCCACTCTTTCATGCTCAGGGCACTGAAATCATATTGAAACCTCCTAACAATGTTTTCAGAGCACTTAAGGCTCATGGCAGACTCTGTGGTCCTATGGGTCAACTCAAAGCATCTCTTGATGGCAACAGCCCATCTCAAAGTGTTTTCAGAAGACTACAGGAATATCTTCTAGAGTAAATCTTAAAACTTCCCAAGGAAATCATCACCATCTAGTTAAAAATCAGTGGGTTTAAGTACTTTCAGAAGCAGCTTAGGTCTGTCATAATCGAAAGGTAAAGGGGGTGAGGAATTTGAGTCACTCTTTTCTCCATGTGGCATAATGCAAAATGCTTGTTTACAGCAAGATGTGAACCTGCTTTCCTACTGCATGTGAAACATGACTGCAGTTCCTAATCCACAGCTCACACAGGGTCTGCAGTGACCTAACCTGGCTGGTCATGGAACCTCTGCTAAATTTCCAGATCAAACTAAATGATTCTCACTTCTTGGAACTCAACTCCTGCAGCCTTACACTGAGCGAGCAGAGCCGAGGCTGGAGCTTCCCAGAACAGCTCAGAGGATGTTCACAAGGACACGCCTGCACCCCTTACAGTGAAAACACGACATGGGTCCCACTCTCAACCTTTTAAAAGACTTTTTTTTTGCATTAGATCTTTTGTGAGAAGTTGCTAATACATCTCCCCCTACAGAGAACCAGCTCTAGTGCCTGTTGCACGTGAACCAGCATGGCACAACCTATTTACACAGTGAAACCAGGCTCAGGTGTTCTGCAGACAGCAGCAACCATGGCTGGGTGGAGACCTGACACAGAGCACCTAGAAGCTGATCTTAATAGCTATAACTAACAGTGGGAAAGACAGTTTCTCAAGTAGCTGAATTCCAGACCCTTCAAGGCTCACCTTAAATTGCCCCCTGAAACAAATGCTACCATAAAAACTGTCTGGGTTCATATGTAACACTTTAAAAAGCCGTATTTGACAGCTATGTTGTCATAACTGTGAAATACAGACCTCCTTTACTTCAGAGCTGTGAAATATTACTTCTCCTTCCTGTTAGCTGGCAGAAGGAATTCTGCTATATTCACTATACAGTGTGTATAATAAGGAACAGATGCCTGTGAATTATGATGCCGTAATTCCACTGAGGGGTTCCAGGGATGTCAAACCACAAAGGCAAAGTCTGAGCAGTCCATGAACTTACCTGAACAGAGAGGTGGAATTACAGCCCTGTCATCCAAAAGTTACCTTTCTAAACCTGTGTGACTCCGCGTGGTTTTCCTTTGCTGCTTTTCTTCTCTTTCTTTTCCCCATCTACTCATTAAGCCTCTCAACCTGCACTCCTGGTTTTCCTGCTTCAGGTGAAATCCCATTTCCCACCTGATTTTTGGAACTCAAATTAGTTTTTCACCACCCAATTCTGAAAAGAGGTTTGTTTTCCTAAGAGCTTTTCCACAGCGGGTGCGAACGCAGCGGTGAGTTCATCTAACATCCTTCCAGCCTCCCAGAAAACTATGCCAATGACGTGCTGAGTAAGAGCAGTATTTTAAAGAAAGTTACCAAAAGACTCTGAATCCAGGGGAACACTTTCATGTACTGTTACTAAAGGAAGATTTCAGTGTTGTTGGTGCTCTACTTTTGGCTGCAGCATCCTGCCAATGGCATGCCAATGTGCCTCGGCTCATGTTCACCACGTTCAGAACCAAAGAGATCTTTGTAAGGACAAACAGCCACCTCTTTGCTATCTAGGGGACTCAGGAGATGAGAGAGCCTGTGCAGCAGGAGCTCTGGGTGGTGTAAAACCTCCCAGGGAACTCTCAAGAGATCGCTGTGCCAAGGGCGGCAGCCAGCCAGGGCACACAGCCCAGCAACCCAAAAGTGGCTCAGGCAGAACCAGCTCTTGAGCATCTGCACCACTCTGCTCCCACCTTCCTCAGACAGCAGGAATCCCAGGAGCTCATGTCTTTGTACCCATGAGAACAACTCACCCACAAATCAGGTTAGAACTGGGAAGGGGAGGAAAAAAAAAAAAAGGCCTTGAGTTTTCAGCTGTACCACAACAAAAACAACCCACCCAAACTTACTGCCTTACCTTCTGAAGGCAAGAGGCTCCCTGAGCTCTGCTTCTCTACACTGGGCTTCCTAAATCTCCAAACCAGGAGATTAAAGATTGATATTTTTAATACTAAATCTCAACAACACTCAAGGAGTATGGTCTAATGAGCACAGGCCTGTAATAGCCACTTACTACTGCATTTCTACTCTAAAATACTGTTTGCTGAGAGACTGAAAATAAAAGTCCCATCAACATATATGGCTTATGGTTATCATTACGTTGATTAGTTGTTTTAATTTGAGAATTTTGGATATGATTCCCAGTTCCAGCACATAAAATTTTCCATTGAAAGCAGATTTTGGCGTTCTTTGCATGAGATACAGTGGTTAGTGTTAACATGCAACCAAAAATTTTATGCAGGCAAATAAACTTACTTCCTTTTCTTTGGGCTCACTTCCAAAGCCCTGGTTTTAATATATGATGTACAAATGTCCCATAACACTGCTTTATATTAAAAGCATGAGCCAGAAATGTCCTATGAGAACACTCCTTAGGTCAGTATTTCTCATTTGTTATTATTCATGCCTACATACCTATATGGAAATATAAAATCACCTACAATGTATTTCATTTCTTCAGAGGAAAAGACTTCAGGAACAAAATTTAGCATGTCCTACTAAATGGTGTGAAAACACCAAGAAAGATTTACTCACTTGACTCCTCTTATGAGCATCAGTTGCAGAAATGTTTTGACCTTCTACTCCAAAAATTGAACATGGTAAAAGAAGCCCCTATGATTGCACAAAGCTGTACGTGCTGCATTTTTTCAGCTAAGCCATGTGGATGGACATTCTCAAGCATCCCTGTGAAGCCAGGCATTCAGATAACGTGCAAATCCAGCCAATCTCTCCCACGTTGGAATACACTACACTTTCTTTGCTGGCAAATCTGTATTTTACTACTGTTTTAGAGACAGACTCCCTTCTTCATCTCACCCTTGTGAGCACATACACATCTCACAGAATCACAGGGGTTGGAAGGGCCCTCCAGAGCCCATGGGGTCCAACCCCCTGCCAAAGCAGGGTCCCTAGCACAGGGCACACAGGGCGGTGTCCAGACGGGGCTGGAATCTCTCCAGAGAAGGAGACTCCACACCCCCTGGGCAGCCTGTCCCAGGGCTCCCTCACCCTCACTGGGAAGAAGTTCTTCCCATATTGGTGCAGAACTCCCTGTGCTCCAATGTGAGGCCATTGCCCCTTGTCCTGTCCCCACAGAATCTCATGTCTTCTCTAGGATCATTAGAACACCCCAACCAGGAGTGTGACCACAATTTGCAGATCAAACGGGATTAGAAGCTCATCCTACCAGGCTGAGAAGGACTCTGAGGTGGTTGGTTTACACAGAAGGCCCACAATGCTTTAACTACAAGTGGTTGGCTTCACTTACTACCTGGATACACTCCTCGAGGAGCTCTAGAGATACATGTACACTGGAACAGAGAGGTCTGCCTGCCAATGGTAAGTGGTACTTAAAAAAAAGCAGGAATATAAAATCCACTCCAAAAACTGTGGGAAATGTGGGTTTCTCTGGTTGTCTTTTGTTACACAAAAACATTCATGTTCGTGGGTTCTACATGTACCTTTTGTCAATATAAGATCCAAATCATTTTCAGGTATATTGAAAAAAAAACAAACCATGATGGCATTATTACTGCAAGTGTCCATTTCTTGCTGGGGTTTGTTGGGTTTGGGGGGGATGGTTTGGTTTTATACCTGAGCCACTGTAGGATGATGATGAAGGTGTTCGCCTTGAAAAGCTTTTCACAGCAAGACTCTGCCCTCGCTGTTTCCGCCTCCAGGCTGTTCGGCATTTGGAGTCTATGCTTTGCTTGATTCGATACCAGTCAGATTCTGAGATTCCAAATTTGTAAAAGAGGTGACCTGCAGAGAAACAGAGGGATGAAAGTCAGCATAAATCCACGTACTAAAAGAAATACATAGCTGACACGCTGTCACAGACTCACAGGGGTGGGAAGGGCCCTCCAGAGCCCATGGGGTCCAACCCCCTGCCAAAGCAGGGTCCCTAGGACAGGGCACACAGGGTGGTGTCCAGACGGGGCTGGAATCTCTCCAGAGAAGGAGACTCCACACCCCCTGGGCAGCCTGGCCCAGGGCTCCCTCAACCTCACTGGGAAGAAGTTCTTCCCCACATTGGGGGGAACTCCCTGTGCTCCAACTTGAGGCCACTGCCCCTTGTCCTGTCCCCACAGACACCGAGCAGAGGCTGCCCATGTCCCCCTGTGTCCCACCCTTCAGCTCTTGATCCCCAGTGATCAGATCCCCTCTCAGTCTCTTCTCTCCAGGCTGAGTAACCCCAGCTTACTCAGCCTTTCCTCACAGGGGAGATGCTCCAGGCCCTTCATCATCTCTGTAGCCCTTCACTGGACTCTCTCCAGGAGATCCCTGTCCCTTTTATCCCAGGGAGCCCAGAACTGGAAACAATACTCCAGGTGGGGCCTGACTAGGGCAGAGCAGAGGGGGAGGATCACCTCCTGTGACCTGCTGGTCACGGTCCCTTTGATGCACCCCAGTGCACGTACACAAGGTGAACAAAGCAACTCCGAAAACTTTAGGCCTGCCCTCCTGCTTGACACTGCCTAAAGGGCTACAAAGACATTAGGAAAAGGCCAAAGCCATACAGTGGTGTGATTTCAACAGCTGTTCACAAAATGAAGCAATCCTACCTATGGACAGTTAAGGATTTTAAAATGTCAGCGGTCTACAAGATTTCATCATCTACACACTTCTGTCCATGGAAACTACACTGTTCCATCCAAGCTGTGCAATACTGACCGACTGAAGGATCCAGCACTCTGAAGCCAAAACGTTACTACTAGTATTAAGTCATCTAAAGAGCCACATTAAGCACTTCCCAGCAGTTGGTGCTAAATTGCCGAACTATTACATAAATACAACGTTGATTCGTGAGCTGAGCTGAGCATTTCAAGCAAAGCTCATCCAGATCGAGCCCTGCTGCCAACTCAAAACCAGGCTGAGCATCACGTGCCACCTCTGCACCCAAAGAGGGAGCCCAGTTACATAAGAAACAGAGGGAGCAAAAAGGACTATTCCAGGTATGACAATAAATACTTGTTCAACATCTGGACTCTAAAACTGGGAAGGAAACGCTGTGCATTGTCAGCTGTTTCAAGGTCCTCCTGATATTGCTGCATTCTTCTACCATTTCATTGTAAGCTTCCGAGTGGTTTAGATTTTGCTTAAAGCATCAACAGCTGAGAGCATCTGACAGTATGTTTAAGAGAAACCCATAATCCTTCAGGCTGCAGGAAAGAACATATGAAAAAGTAAACCCAAATGTTCAAAACCTGTGAATATAAACAGGGCTATCTGAACATTGAACATTCCCTAGAAGTTCAGTGCTTTCAAGCTTTCTAGATTTAGATGTGTGATATTGTAGTTAAAAAACAACCCAAAACTGCAATAGATACTTTTACCCAACACGTCTACACCCAAAGGATCTCTCAGATTCTTATTTCCCTTTTTGTATGGGATTGTTTTACTTTGCAGGGTATGAAATGCATCTTTTCAACCTACTGGGATTTCAATCCTACTCTCAAACAGGATCCTGATCCCGGGAAGTACTTAAGCTGCTGTACAGTCCTACGAACAGGATGTGGTCTGCTCCTGTAAGACAAATGAGTTGAAACCTACAGCTGCAAAACTCCAGGTCCACAAAAACGGAGAGCTTTGTGCTTTCCTCTGGATTACAGATGAGGCCAGAGTCCTCTGAAACTGAAATCCGCAGGTTACGGATCTGACATAGCCAGCTGCAGTTCTCTATCTCTTGACATCATCAGTTTTTAAACACACCCGTTTTCTGATGCTCTCAATTTTCTGATAGATCTGTTCGACAGGCAATCTGAAATAACACAGAGAGCATACAGGAGGAAAGCACAGGCACCAAACTCAAAAATGCTTTAGAGACCCCGAGATTTCTCGCTGCAAGGGACAGCAAACACGTAACATCAGCATCACTTTCCAACCCCTACATTATGTCTCCAAAAAGTGGGTGGGAGTAGGAAAGGAGGAAAAAAAAATCGACTGGAATTAATCTGCTGCTGTGCAAGAGTCTCCTTTCCATAGGTGTCAGCAAAAGGAAAGCACATTCTGTATTGTAAGTACCGAGCCCACATTTCTCAGTGTAATCTATTACTAACATGCACTGCGCAGAGAAATGGCTTTATAAATGTTTGCAGTGATGTCCAATAAAAATAGTTGTGCTTTAACTCTTTCTGTGGCTTCAGCTGTCAGTCTGTACAAAGGTACTTGTGTAGTCCCACATAAAACACTCATGTGCTCCGGGGTTATTCTGAAAAAAGCCCGTATTTCATCCCTAAGTACATTTTAATGACTTTCACGTTGTGTGCTGCTCTGCTCAGAGAGGGGACTGAATCCATTGTAGGTCACAGAAAACTGTGATGGAAAAGCAGTCTGGCTCGGGATTTTAACTATTACAGTGTAATCCACAGGATATTCCAGAGTGTCACTTAATTTTAAGAGGAATCAAAAGGAATATAAATTATTTGGAACAAGAGAGCCCTGGGTGCAGCGAGCTGTTCAGGTGAGGAGACCCAAGCGGAGCAGGACAAGAGCTTGGGGAAGATGAAGTGTGTCAGAGTTGTGACATAAAACATCCCTGCGGTGAGAGGAGACAGGAGAATACCTTCTGCTATTTACTGATCTCAAAAGCTAATGGTCAATCAGTGTGATAAGGACAGGCCACGAAATACCAGACAGGGAGACCACTACTGTGCTTTCCTCTGTAGTCGTGTTCTCTCCGAGAAGGAAAACAGATCACAAGCTAAACAGCGTGAGGTCAGAGAAGATGATTTTGGGCTGGAGAGACCAAAAGACACCAGGCACAGATTCTGAAAGCTAGATGTGCTTATTTCTGTGCCCTCAGTCATGAAATCCCTACCCAGCTGATCCGGTGAAGGTGTCACACTGGTACAGACGGAACGCCGGCTGTTTGCAGAGATTTTTACCGTAACTGCACACACAGTCACAGTAACTGCACGTGCCAATTGGGCATGAAAAATTAGCCTTTAAGTACAGAGATAGTTGATATAAAGGTTAAATGACTTTCAGATGTATAAATCTCCCCAGTTGTTCTACGAACAGGTCTTTAGCAACCGCATTTCATAACAGTCCACCCACGACTGAAGAAACATCTAATGCTAACGACAGCAGGGTATTTTTATTTTTTAAGTAGATAAAAAGTTCACTGTAACATTAGAAATTTGATTTACCTGTAGTGGTGAGATACATCTTGACAACATGTGCAAACAATATTAGAACACTCAAGCGTGCTGACTTGCTGTTCTCTACCCATAAATGATCGCATGCAGGAGAGCTTTCAGCTGTCTCATTCCCAGTATGTCAAATACCAAAAAAATAAAGAGTTAGGAAGGCAGCACTAAAGCAAGATACCACAAATGAGACTTTTCACCTGGGGAAGCACGTATTAGAGAAGACAGAAATACTTTGGTGAGAAGGGATTTGACTTTTTCGGAACGCTTGTTAGTCAAAAGCAGCATGAAGCATTGTAATCTGTAAGCAAGCACGGGATCTGCGAGCCACATAACAACCCTGCTAGAAACATAAAATACATTCAAGCAATATAATTCAGCACTTTGGCAAAAAGACAAGAGCATTTTGGAAGACAGATGCACTTCTATGAGGAAAGAAATGAAGGGTTTAGGTCGTCTCTGGCTGTGTTTTTAGCAATCTTTTTATTCAAATGGTTGCCGGTAACACTCAAAGGATGTGCTTGTTTTTAAACACTAAGGGTCCAAAGTTTGCTTGCTTTGGGAAACTCACTTCCTTAACAAAGCTTTCTATGAAAACACACCAGAGACTTAAAATAGTCCAGTTATTCAATAAATTGCAGGAGCTTGAGTGATTTCTATAGCCCAGATACACACCAGCAGCAGCTCAGGAGACAAAAAAGGTCTGCACAAAGAATTCCCGGAGACCTAAGCTGTTCTCTAAGGCACAAAGAGGAAACTGCTTTGGTTTGTGAGCAAGAGTCAGTGTTCAAATGTTAGGGAGCAAAGGCTTAGGAGGAATGTGAGCGTGCATCAGGGAAAATCAAAGGAATGGGCTTTAAAAGCCAACAGGTGCATCACGCTGAGCTCTGCCTTCCAGACCCTGGGTTAGAAACGCCGCATGTTTTTGCTGAAATTCCTATAAAACTGAAAAGATGACGAGCACAAGTTGGAGAGTTAAGTCTGGTGCACCACAAAAATAAATCTTCCTGTGGTTCAAAAAAAAAAAAGAGCGAGCTTGGGAATGTAGGGGAGATGATACGATACAAACATAAAGATCGTCGGCAGCGATGTCTGAAATGGCCACATAGACCCAAAACATCTTAGGCATTTGATGTACAAAACAGAGGGAGAAGCAGAGCTAATTAGGAATAAAGAAAACCCCTGGAAAACAGCGTTCCTGAGAAAGTAATCCTCTCTTTCTCAAAGGTCAGAAGTCAGTCAGCAGACAAAACAATCCACATAAAACATTAGATTGTAAAGAAATTTAATTAAGAACAAATTGAGGAGGAAGATAAGACATTTGCAATATCAAAACCAGACATGAAATATTCCATCTTGATATCGCATTCAGAATCAGCCTCCTAAAGAACAAACTTCACATCAATCGCTTGCATTCGGATACTGCTCGGTTGTGCTGCCTCCCATCCTCCAGAAATACCGGATTCCTCGAACAAGTAAAAGGTAAATCGTTATTTCCAGGGACTTGGCAGCGTTCCCTTTTGCTGCCCTTTATCCTGGGATGGCAGAGGCTCATCCCTCTGTCCCCATTACCTTTTGAAAGGCTGGGGAAAGTGTTCCCAGCAGGGAACTGAACAGCCACATGTATAAAATAAAGCTGTATTCACATGCAATCCCAAGAGATTCGGTTAACTCTCCTTTCCATTTTCAATTTTTAAATCGTTTTTAAAATCTCCAGGAAAAACAACAGGATGTCATTTTCAAAATTCAAATGAACAAACCAATTAACACAAGGCTTTTTTTTAATTGACAAGAATACGATGGAGGTTACGAAAAACAAGGGCTTCAGATTCATCCTGCACAAAATCATGAAGAGGGGTGGTTATTTGGGGGTTTGGCTAACAAAATGCATTTTTTCAAGTAAGGGTCATACATTTGGAGTTCTTTTCATTAAACGAAGAGCGTATGACAACAAGATCTGCTGCACTAAATATTGGAACAGAGGAGGAAAAGAAAAATGAAGCACCTCTGAAGTTCCTTCTTGCGCCTTCAGGCTTCAATTCTTCAAACGTAATCGTGGTCATGCAGTGACCATATTGAAACAATTTTTAAAAGAGTAATTGTTTACTCATTTGAGAGCTGGGGTGGGGGGGACATGATCTCCACAGCTGGGAGGCAGTTTCCCCATCCAAACGTCAGAAGCGTTTAGGGTTAGGCGAAAGGATGCTGGAGGGGAGAGGAACATCGTCCTCGGTCAAGGAAAGCTCGCCCCGGTGCAGTCGGGGTGGCAGAACCTTGGCAGCTTCTCCCAACATCAATCACGTCGCCAGATGATCACTTCCCATAACGCTGTTCTCATCTGCAGGCTAAACAAGGGCCAAGAAGAGATGGGGGGAGCCCTTAAAAACTTGGAGAGAGCAAGGAGGGAAGGAAAACTCAGCTACCAAGCAATTACTCTGTTTTCTATTCCACTTCTACAGCGCCTTCATTTAACTATTACATCCATATCTTCCTAACAGCTATACATTTATAGACTGCACAAGATCAGAGCTTGCAGACCTAACACCAGCTCTACTCAGCGGGTACCTGGAATCCTATTCTGCTGCACATACCTAAGGAAAGGTTGACTAAACCTGTATCAGTAATCAGAATATTTTAAACAGGGAAACATAAAATTAAGCACTATAAAATGTTCACAAAATCTGAGTGTTTTTGGGAAATGTTCGACTGTTGGCTTTTAGAGGAAAGAAATATCCGGTTTTCTTGGGTGCAGAAGATACAGTTAAAGAGGAATTCTGTAAATAAAATTCCACAGAAAGCAGGTTATTTCATTATCCTCTTCCACTAAGTTACAGTAATAAACAAACCTCAAAACTCCCCATTAATCAAATCCCTTTCTACTTGGACAGTAGGAACTCAGCTCTACTAGAGATCACAAGGAGTCACAGCTTAGGTAACTTTATAACCATTAATTTTACAACAAATACCTAGAGCTTTTTAACAAATAGTAGGAAAATTAAATCTGTGATCACCAGAGAGTAAGGAAATTCATAAATATCATTAAGAACACAACTGGAAGAGCCAGCCACATTTGAGGAAACCTTCCAGAAGGGAAAAAATGTGGGATGAAGTCAGCGGCCACGTCAGCATGTGATGGGACAGGTTAGGGAATAAGGACTAACTTCAGGGACATCAAAAACCTTCTCTCCAGGAGGGTATCACTCGTATCACAGAATTCTCCTGGCTTCCCACTACCATCATGATGCAGGTGTTATATAGATACACATAGAGCCACAGGGGCCATGCTGTGCACGTTGTGTTTTCACACCTTTTACAGGATAATCAGAGTAGAGTGAGACCGCAGACTGAACTGCCATCAGCCTGTCAGCATCCCAGTCCCACTCCCCAATATCCCTGTAACACAGGTCTTACAGTTACCAAGGCACCATCTGCCCAAACTACGACTACTACAAATTGCATGAGGGCAAGAACAGGATGGGTTATGGCAACATCCTACCATGCACTGCTTCCCTTTTAGAATGAAAACCTCCCTCCTAACACACACGACAGCGGGATGGGTTAGCTTTTTCAAGAAAATCAACAATCTAAACCAATGTTTTCTCATCTCAGCTCCCAAACCAAAGCCAAGAATCTGTCTGGTAGCAATACCTCTGGGATCAAAAGAGGGTATTTTGATGAACCAGCATCTAAAGGAAACACAAGCGTTAAAACTACAATCTATTTATAAACAGATAAATAAAACTACTAACTATTTATAAAATGTTAATTGTAGTGTTTAGACACTCTGCTGATTATAATTCTATGCAAACAGAACGCTGAACCGTTGGGAAGAACAGGCAGGGAGGTTTTCCTCCATACTGTCACAGATTATCATGTTGAGGAAACATTTCAGAAACAAACTTGTTTTAAGTATCTACCAAGCAGCACAAAAAGTGTTTGCACGTACAGGCAGCCACGAATCACTCCCTGCTTCAGCTGTTACAACGCGCTCCGTCAATCGAAGCCGCAGCCCCGATGGTTCAGGGGATGCAGACAGACGGCTGTAGCCACATTTACTGTTTGCATTTGTCCCAAGCAAAGGCCTCCTGCAAGAGACCATTCACCTTCTACAACTGATTGCTCCAAGTCCTTCTGCTCTAGGTAAAATACAGACTTTCTGTGTTTGTTAGCTGTTAAGAGAAAGCAGTACAACCCAGAAGGAGTGCAGTTGCTCCTTCTCTGTTCTTGCTCTCTGTAAAGCACAGATCGAAGATCTTGTGTTTGAAAAGATCTGAAACCAAATGTAACAGGAGAAAGTAAGTGCCTATTGATGCTTAATCACAGGTCTGGCTCAGATTTTCATTCTGGCAGTTTACTGTTAAAGAAATAATGACTAGCTTCCAACTGTCGGTATATTTAACAACTAATTGTATTAAAAGTTAATTTGTCTGACTATTTCATTAGTATTTCTTTAGAACATTTGCCAGAGCATTTCATTTTTAACCAGTCACAGAACCAGCGGAAACATGAAGTTAAGAATTGCTTTATGCATCTTTGTTGCACAAATTAAAAGGACCCACACGGGTCTACAGGACCCTACCAGAAGTTTTAGAATCAAAAGTAACATTACTTAGCCTCCAGAATCTCCAAATTCCACCAACAGATCCTCTTCCAAAGCAGAAGAGCTCCTACATTCAGACACACCTTTACCACCCTCCTGGAAAACCAGCCAGTCTATTTTTTAATCTATTTTTAAATATATTTTACCAGAACCTGTTTGGTTTTGACTCCTCCAGCCAGCCATCAGCATGCAAATAATGCCATCTAGTGGAACAGCAAATTTACCATTCCAGCATGAAACAGCAGCATTTTTATTCAGGGATGTGTACGTTTGCTCAACCTCAGAGGTCCCTGCAGCACACCCAAGCTCTCCAAAGGGTCAGCAGAACTGCAGAACCAGAGATACGCCGTGAAATGGAAGCGAGTGAATTAATCCTGATGGGAATAGAGTATTTGCCATGTTCCTGACTGAAGTGAGCTCCACAATGCAGCTGCAAGACATTCCCATAGGGATCTATTGATTGCTTTTCCCCGACGGCGATAGAAAAGCAACAGGCACATGGTTAATAACCAGAGCGTTAATTAGACACTTCTTGGTTCTCCTAAGTCATTAAATGGAATCAATCAACCCCACAAGAAAATAATCAGAAGGTTTACAAACCAAAACAGGCTTGCCTCAGTTCACAAATTACAAGGGATGTACTCCACCAGGATGATGCTGGACAAATGATGTTTGCTTCCAAGGTTTTTTCCCCCTAATTTTTTTTTTTTTTAAGTCTTTGCTTGCTCTAAAAAAAAAAACCAACAAACCCAGATTGCAAAAATCCAAAGAGACACGGTAAATAAACCAATACACTTCAAAAAACCCATGATCTATGTTTTGTTTCCTCCCAAAACATCCATATTCGTGCAACGTTCGGGTCTCAGGATGAAAGAAAAATCACATATTTCATAGAGCTCTAGCTGTACAGCTAAAAATTGCAATGGCAGCATTCCACATAAACTGCACAAGCAATTTCATCTGAAATAGCTTTTCATGAAGATTAGGACCTAAAGACTCCAATGCTCGTTTGACTCACCCGGCCACTAGCAATCTCCTTCCAAATCAAATACCTAATGCGCTCAAGATAACTACAACTCTCTTGCATAGTAAAAAGCAAAGGGGATACCCTGCTTTTGAGCCTTTAGCTACCTTTATCTCTTGGTTTTTGCACATTCAAAAGGTCAGAGCACAGAAGATCAGAGCAAGTGAGCAAAGATCCAGCTGCTTCTTTTGCTCTCCAGGTTTATCAGATGTCGCTCTGGATTTGGAACGGCCCATACCTGATATATCATAGAATCACAGGGGTGGGAAGGGACCTCCAGAACATATTGGGTCCAACCCCCTGCCAAAGCAGGGTCCCTAGGACAGGGCACACAGGGCGGTGTCCAGACGGGGCTGGAATCTCTCCAGAGAAGGAGACTCCACACCCCCTGGGCAGACTGGCCCAGGGCTCCCTCACCCTCACTGGGAAGAAGTTCTTCCCCACATTGGGCTGGAACTCCCTGTGCTCCAACTTGAGGCCATCACCCCTTGTCCCCACAGACACTGAAAAGGGGCTGCCCATTTCCCCCTGCATCCCACACTTGAGATATTTATAAACATTAACAAGGTCCCCCCTTAGTCTTCTTTTATCTAGGATGTGTTCATTGCCAAAGGATCAACTTAGTCCTTGAAATCAAAGCCTAAAACAAATGGAATCACCTAAATTGAAGCAATGACACTCGATCAAAACCAGCATTTCTGATTTTAAGGAGCTGCAGCCAACAACCACCCATCAGGTCACTTTTGCTAGCCACAATCGTACAGAGAAGTTTATTAAACAGCTAAAGTTTGTCTTTCCCCCAGCAGCACAGCGCGATCTGACAGAACCAGCAGCAGAACCCATGGAAAAAGGAGGGTTGTTGCTTTAACCACCCCCTTCCCGAGGCGCCCCGTTACATAAGCCCTCGCCGCAGTGCCTGGGGAGCCCATCTGGATGGCAAACGCCACCCCACGTGCCGCCAAGAAAAACTCACTGCTGAATCAACAAGGAGAATTTCTCCCCTTCCGAAGGAGCTTGTGGCTTTGGAAAGGACCAGCACGACAGAAGCCTGAACGCTGCGGGAATTTATTTACATTTTACTTGCAGTCAGCTTGAGGCATCTCCTCACTTGGCTTTTTAACCCTTGTGATGTGGAGGGAAAGCTCACAGCCCCGAAAGGAAAAGCGACACAGCTTTGGGGAATCCTGTTTATGAGATGCTGTGCAGTCACAGCTCCCTTTGAGCACAGCAATGCCTTTTCCAGGTGAAGGTAGATTATTCTCGCGCTGATCGATCTCTGTTTGGTGGCTGAGCTGCTCTCAGCATGTCAGGGATCAAATACTTTTAAGACTCTTCATGTCTTCTAAGAGCTACTGCAAAAGGTCAATTTTGTCCTCTACAGGTCCCTGATAGTAAAGAAAGTATTTGTCTGGAGTCCACTGGAAGCTCATTAGAGTATTTTATTTATGCAGGGACTGAGCCCAAGTGATTCTAGGTAAGCACCAGCCTCCTCTACAGCCAGTGAGAGTAAGCCGTGCCACACATCCTTCTCAATTAGGAACACCACTGCTGCACACTGGAGCAGCTACTCTGCAAACAGTCATAACACTGGAGAAGTTCCATGTGTGGAGGAATCAGCCCAAAGAAAACAGGGATTAGTACAACTGTGGCACAAAGGATCTTCTATTTCACTTGTAACTTCATAGCTAGGACCGATCTTTAGAAGCGATGAAGAGGATCTTTGGACATCACACAACACCTTGATTACAAATGGTCCAATACTTGTTCCTGACATCAGGGTTAGCAAATACATGACTGTGCAACGACTTCTGAAACCCACACAAGACTCAATTTTCATTACAAAAAACCCCACTCGTTCAACTAAACTATCATCCTGTACCAGTAGCTTTCCCAATGAGCACATCTTTCTTACAAACCACACCACCTGTCCCCTTTTTTCCTCATACACTCCTGAGGCAACACTGAAAGTCACTGAGAAACCTGCTCTTGTGCTCCCAGACTTACCCTCTCAGGGACCAGCTCACTTCAGCATGTACTTAAAGCAAGCCTGGCCAAAGATGGAAAAGCATTGACGGGAGAAAAGAACCATCCATCAGCTGGAAAGAGCTGGTCCAAGAAACCTAATGGATTAGTTCTCTTCTTTCTGTGGAGCCTACCAACTCTGAAATGCCCAACAGCACATCACACACAATCAAGTCACTTGCAGTCACAGTTGTGACTGACAGGCTAAGCAGCTGCTTACGTTCCAGGACAGAAAATTAAATTCCTCTCTTGTAGAATGCAAGAACAACAAGGGAAGTGTGAGAAGGAGAGAGAAAACACACTGCCAACTATTTATTTTATTTCATTTCCCAAAATTGCTGCCTTTCTTTCAGTTTATTAAATAATAACCAGCCAGGAAAGTAATTGAAATAAACATAAGTGCCCAGGAAAGAAGAAAACAACAGCCAGCGTTAAATTACAGTGCTTACATAAAGTCAGCAAGCAAGTGCCAGCATTGATGCCATTTATGAGAACTGCGGTGCTGAGATAAACTCAATGGGTTCTCATATTATCTCCTTGCCTAGCCTCAAAAGAGGTTATCACTTCCCTCCATGTGGCAGCATTTAATTGATTCACAAAGCAGCAGCTATTTGGAACCGAACTGGAGCTCTGAGGAAGACAACGTGTTTGCAAAGAGCAGCACTGCTGCATCCCAAGGCTCTTCCCCAGGGTGCTGTAGGAAGAGAATTAACACTTTTGGGAGAGAAGCACAACAGAAATGCTTTCCTTCACTTCTTGCTGATTAGAGATGTGCTTAACTCCCAGGCTTTGCTCCTCACTTCTTAAAACATGAGATAGTTCAGCACCTCCACAAGTCTCCCCTCCCTGAGGAGCCACCACTCTCAAAGCCTTCAGGGAGAAGCCCAATGCAGCTCTCCTCAAGCTGGCAGACAGGTTGGTCCACTTTATACAACACAGAGCATCTGAACAGCATGTAGCTCAGGAGAACCTGCTTCCACCCCCCACCTGCCACAGCCCTGACCCTGCAGTACTGGGAAAACGCTTCTCTTCTTACACTCAACCCCTTCCAAGCTCACATGAAGCCTGTCCCTACCTCAAAGCCATCATCTGGCAGTTGAGGAGAAATGCTCTACAGCATTTGATAACACCATAGTCCTCAAGGGAATAGGCCGAGGCCAATTTTTATTTCCAAAGAGCTATACTCCACGGTATTTATTACCAGGAAAAGAAAATGTTGGCAAAAAGCACTTCCAGGGGCCACAAGAGTAGCTCATCCATGCGGATACAAACCACACAGCTTCATTTTCAAACTGCTATAGCTTGGAAGATGAGTTAATGCCCTATGTAATGAAGAAACAGAAGCACAAGTTAAGCAGAAAACATCAGATATCCTCAACAAATGACTAGTTTGAGCACTGCCACTTACCCATTCCTCTTCCCCCTAAACCATCGGAGTACCCACAGCGTGCCCGATTGAGTTAGCTGCTCTGTGAGGGGATGGACTGAACCAACCATTAACAGTGTGGTTGTGACAATCCAAGTTGCAGGAATTCATCCTTTGAGTACTGATGAAATCTTTAAGAGATAGGAAGGAATGCCAATCTGAAAAACCGGGAACTTTCCTTGAAGTTATCCAACAGTCTCCTGATGGAATCCACGGTCTAGATACATGTCTGCTATTGCTGATAACCCAGGTTTGTAGCCATCTCTCCTGCACCTAGGTGTAACGCTGTTTTAAACCACTGACTGCATGTACCATACACTCTGATAGTTACTGACTTTGGTTAATACTCAGAAACGAGACACACAAAGCCCAGAATTATAAACAGGAAATGAAAGGACGACCAAGGGAGCACAGAAAGGTATACAAAGATTAGGAAGGAAAAAAGGAGATAAAGAGGAGAAATGGTTATAGTTTATAAATATGCAGCCATAAAAAAAGCCTTTTTTAAAGTGGAAGAATGAAAAAAAAAATTACTGAATCCATTCTGTGTTTGTAGAGTGTAACTGTAATGTTTGCTCCCATAAATCATTCCACACAACAGCACCAGTCTGCGGTGTCCCATACAACAGATCTGTGGGTGAGAAACATCAGAGCTAACAGTTTCTCTATAAGGAGCAAGTCACTACCCTTCCTCCAGTACTGAAAAGCACAGGAAAGCTTAGGAAAGCCAGCAGTGTGGTATATCCATTGTTTATCCTACACTGCTATTAACATCATTAAGAGCAAATAAGAAGCTGACCTGGGAGCGACTGGCAGCAATCCACAGGTTTCACAGGGCAAGTTAGGGGTTGCTTCAAGTGGCCCAACCTGCATGATGTCAGGGTTATGGGAGTGAGTACACACACACAGGTGGGTCTAACTGCTGTACGTTACACACCCGAGCAGGAGTCGAAAGTGTTTCCCATTAAACAAATGTGGGTGGTCAGCTTCTCCAGCAGTGTTGTGTCAATGAATTTGGGGAAGCAGTAGAGTGCTTATTTCCATCTGACCAGCCCTCTGACAAGGCCACAGCTATGTCTCACTCTTCTATCAAAGCGAATTAACATCTCTTGCAACTAATACAGAAGAAAAAAAGCAGCCCCATCTCTACTGGAAGCAATATTAGGATACAACAGAAGCACCATGCTTTGCTTACCAATTTCTATTCTACTTTTTTTATTGCATCCTAAAAAGTTAAAGTGCCTCTGGAAATGGAATAGACATCGTTTACCATACAGTTAAAAATCAGACTTTATCAGAAGCCATTTTCAGATAATATTTATTTCATCCCTGCCATTTAAATAAGATAGGAAAAAGTCTTGACTCCTGAATGGAAATGGGGGGAAAAAGTCACTCTACCAAGTAGCCTTGGAAGCAGATGGGATAACTCAGAGTAGGACTCAGCTGGCTACAATAGTACCCATACATCCTTCCCCCAGTGCCCTCCCCTCAGCAGGTGCTGGGGGAGCTTGGTGGGACTTTTTGTTCTTGATTTTGTACAGTTGTGAGAGTTATTTCAATATCCATAACCAGTTCCCTGAGCACAAGACAGCTGTATGGAGCTGAAGGGCATCTCTGGCGTCCAACATTACAACTAAACTAAGGGCACGGGTCCTCTTAACACAACTAGAGAACTTGTTTCTCCTTCCTCCACTTAATCCTTAGGTACTCATCCTCTGCTCCCTTGTCATAACCGGCCAAGGCTGACAAATATGTTAAAAAAAGACTGGTGAGAGTCAGCAAAAAGAGGGGAGCGGATGCAAGAGGCCTTCAGAGAAGTAACACACAGAGGAAATAACCAGTGTTAGTTTTTGTTTTCATTGTTTTAAAGAGTAAAGATCCACTGATAAGATTTTTATCAGCTTCAGAAATCCCCCCCTCCCAGTTTTTTTTTTTCCCCAGACAACATATAAAATCATCCCCTGTGTTACAAAGTTTCTTACAAACTCAACCCCCTGAAGCTGGGAATCTGTGTACTTCAACCCCATCTGTGGGGTCAGCTTTAAAAATCTCAAAGAGAGCTAAACCTGTATTTTCTGTCACACCGAGAAAATTACAACTGTGGATGTTCTTATATCGTATTTCACCAGAAAACGTCTACGTTTTTAGTAAGGCTGAAGTAACGAGCTACTTAGTGACATATAGTGTGTTTAAGTCTTTTTGGTCTCTTGCCCAAAAATTCCCCTCAATACCACTGCCACCCCACAGGCAAATTTCTACCGCAAGTGAAATTTATACTTCCAAAGATAAACTTTCATCTCTCTTGTGGTAAACCTTATGCAGTATACCAAGAATTTTTAATAAACATCCATCTCTTCATTTTCTATAGTTTGTGCACATTGCACAAAATAGTCCATTAAGCACAGATTTGGTTGGTGTTTTCTGTTTCTAGAAGCAAAAGAAAAGGAAGGGATAATTTTCCACTGAGAAACTCAAAACAAAAAAAAATCCTTTAGATTGGCTCAAGCTTTTCTAGCTATGATTGGCAAGTGCCAGGCTGATGATGTTTGATTTTTTTAATTAAGTTTAAAATAATCACAAAGTCATGAAGGTTGGAAAGATCTCCAAGATGATCCAGTCCAACTGTCCCCCTACCACGTCCCTGAGTACCTCACCCAACTTTTCCTTGAACACCCCAAGGGACAGTGACTCCACCACCTCCCTGGGCAACCTGTTCCAATGCCCAACTGCTTTTTCTGAGAAGAAATATCTCATCATTTCTAACCTGAACTTCTCCTGGTGCAACTTGCAGCCATTCCCTCTTGTCCTGTCGCTGGTTATCTGCAAGGTGAGGCTGAGCCCCAGCTCGCCACAACATCCTTGCAGGTAGTTGCAGAGAGCAATAAGGTCTCCCCTGAGCCTTCTCTTCTCCAGACTGAAGAGTCCCAGTACCTTCAGCCACTCATCAGACTTGTGTTCCAAGACTTAAGTTAAAGTATCACCACTCAGAGCAGAAGCAAATGGTATTGTTAGGAAAACCACCTCACTGAGTGCCCTTGCTAGCACTGCCCTCAGTTGTTAGTGGTGTTTATGGAAGAACACTTCACCAGTGTAAAAGAGACAGCCTGTGGTCTGGTAAAGCCAGTGTGGATATGGTGTAGTAAGGCTTTCCCAGCACCTCTGACAAGTATTGGGGATGATGTCACAGCACAGCTGAACTCAAGAGGAGTTCTGGCCCCACACAATGTGGCCAGAATCTCCTTCTCAGGAGTGATGAGTTATCCAAACGCTCACTCAGGTCACAGCAAATTCATAAACAGGCTACTGAAAGCAAATGTCATTGCAACTTAATTACTCACAGTGATGACATATTAGGTTATTAGGGGAAATCATCCTTTCTGGACCAGTGTCGTCACTATTAATTCTGCTGCTTCATCAAGTTTACATGCAGCTGTTGCCACCAGGTTCTGACATTGCCAACAGCAAATCTCAACAAGAATTAACATTTAGGTACCCAAAAGTGCACTCTGCTTGGGTTCACATGGGTTGTTTTTTTTTCCAGAAGACATGCACAATCCCTCCTTTGTTATGGACTGGTTCCCAAAAAAAGAGCAACAAACCACCAACATGAAGGAGAAATAAAGATAGTTCCATATACCTTGGATCCCAAACCTTCTGACCTTATGACACCACAGACAGGCAAGTGCTTTCTGTGCCCATCATTCAGAGAGCTGCTGCACTTTAAACGCACTGCTGTTACACATCTGCCTTTTCCAGCTGCAGGGATCACTTGATTCATCCCATTTCCTCATGGCTAGGATGCCTCACATAAATGACACAATCCCTGCCTTGAGCAGTCAGGCACATGAGCACATTCCTTCCCCATTCTCACATTCTCAAAAGCCTGTTCTTCCTACCCAAATAGTTCTAAACTCCTTTGATTTGGTCTCACAGGTTGAAGGGATGGGGAGAAAGGCAGTTAGTGACTTGCTTCAACACTGGAGCAAGGGAAGGTGGCTGTGCTTTTCTTCATGTTTCTAAAAACTATTGTCCAAACAAATCTCAGTTTTAAAACCACAATGGAACAAGGTAATTTACAGTGGTGAGAGCAATAGATGAAAAAGTCTTGAAGACCAAAATCGCTATGAATCACCATCTCCCTTACAAACATATTTAATGCATTTGCAGAAGCAGCATGAAGCCATCTGCTCCAGATATGTACCAAGACAAAACCTGGCCTAACAGTGCAGACTGAAGAGGTTAGTTGTGCCTATCAAGTTTCCCTGAGATAGCCAGAGAATCACTAGAAACAAAAGCAGGTTGGTAGGGCTGTATTTCCTCAGCTCAGCAGTCTCATCATCAAATATTCTTCACATTTTCCTCCCTGTAACTATCAAACACACTGCTCTAACAGAGGCATGAAAACAACACGTCAGATTCTTCAAACACTGCTCAAAATAAGCTCTCTCTGGCTATGTTCTTAAGCCTTAATTGGCATTTCAAATTGGCAACCGCATACAAAACACTCTCAAAATTATTCCCCCTCTACTAATCCACTGGTGACCTACATAAGATGTGACTATAAAGAATCTTTCAACAGTGAGTATGTTCAAATCTACTTCAATTAATAAAATTGGTCATTTTTAGACTCTCTCAATTCCATGTTAATGTTTCAATTTGCTCCCTCTCTGCACTAAGTGACTCAGGAGCAGTAACAGTCACATCAGACACCAGCTGTTTGAGCAGCCTGCACTGACCTCCTTCACAGGAAAGCATTTGCACCGTGGCACGTGGAGCAGGCTTGGCTGTCCTCAAGGTATTCACCAAGTAATCCTCTACTACAAGTCACTGGATCAGAGCAAGATGCACACACTCTGGCTCTTCTTCACTCAAAACTAGCAGCTAAGCCTGCTGTATTCTATATGTAAACCACATTTGATTCCTTTCAAATTGCCCAAACCTGCATCTTCAGTATAAGTGATATCTGTTTGATACAGCTTTAATAATCCAAAGAGTCATGCAGACAGAAGTACATTAGCATCACATGCACTCCTGTTGTAAATCCACACTTCACAATACTTACTCCTTTAGTACAGATTGCAAATTTCCACCATCTCAACATCAGCATCTTTTGATACACACAAAGGAGAAATAAGTAACAGATGCAAGACTACAATGTTTTGAATATTTGAGCAATATTTAGATATGCACAATTTGTTTTATTTGTTGTTCCATTACCTGAGAAAGTAATATTTCTTCAATATTTACTACACTTCATGTGCTCACAGCTGGCAGTTGCAAAGAAACCTGAATTCAGGCTTCCAGAGTGAGGAATTTCTGGTAAACACCCACAACAAGCTCAATTAAACCAGCCCAGTAGGATACTTTCATAAACACAAGGTAACAAAACGTGTCTGGCAACAATACACAGGCTGTTCCTGCAAAATACAGTTGGGACTGTTCCTGCTTTACCCACACTGTACAAACCCAGAAGTCTCAGTATTATACTCACAGCGAATTCCATAAATCATGAGAGGGTCAAGTTGCTTCTTCCCATGCTTCCCCTGGCCAGACAGGTTGGAGATGGCCTGAATTTCCCGATGGAAGAGATAATCAAGCAATGTCAGTGCCATCTTCTCGGCTGTGCGGCAGTTGGTGCTGATGTGCAGCATGTCAGCAGGGGTGATGGGGCAACGGACTCGCATCTCAGGATTGTTTTCATCTCCCAGCCACGTCCCGTTGGGGTAATCCTCTAAAAATAAAAGAGAGCAAAGAAGTTCTAATTGTGGCACAACATGGAACATGGTCAGGTTCAAGTCAGAGCCAACATTTCACAGAATCACGGGGTGGGAAGGGCCCTCCAGAGCTCATGGGGTCCAACCCCCTGCCAAAGCAGGGTCCCTAGGACAGGGCACACAGGGCGGTGTCCAGACGGGGCTGGAATCTCCCCAGAGAAGGAGACTCCACACCCCCTGGGCAGCCTGGCCCAGGGCTCCCTCACCCTCACTGGGAAGAAGTTCTTCCCCACATTGGGGGGCAACTCCCTGTGCTCCAACTTGAGCCCATCGCCCCTTGTCCTGTCCCCACAGACACTGAAAAGGGGCTGCCCATGTCCCCCTGCATCCCATACTTCAGATATTTATAAACATTAACAAGGTCCCCCCTTAGTCTTCTTCTCTCCAGGCTGAACAGCCCCAGCTCCCTCAGCCTTTCCTCACAGGGGAGATGCTCCAGGCCCTTCAGCATCTCTGTGTCCCTCCTCTGGACTCTCTCCAGGACTTAAGGTATTGTGAGCTCTACCAGTTTTCTTCATGGGCTCCACAGTTGTGCTACATTTTCAAGAAGTTTAACATGCCTACAAGGTTTGCTCCTTATAAATTATTCTCAAATCCCCAGGAATGGTGCCCAAAAGTTGTTGCCAGTCACAACCTGGCTCACATGAGGAACTGGTGCAATTAGTCCAGATGTCTAACTCCCTCTATGATTATTTTTAGATGTCTCATACTAGAGACCAAGAGCCAACAGAGCACACTATATTCAGCACTCTCACTCACCAAGACAGTCATCACCTAAGAACGAAGGTGACTAATTTTGGGCCCCTACCAGCTTTGAACCACATTTTTCCCCAAAAGATGAGATTAAAATGAGTCTAAGCAAGATTACAATTTTAAGTAGTTCTAACCAATAGTGAAAAGTAACTAAATTATTAATAACTCAAAGAATACTTCAAGCAATGACAATCACTCAAAGATTGGTCTTTTCTTCAAATCAACTGGCCAGCAGGCTACATTACTTCCTACACACACCGTTTACCAAGGAACAGGCCCAGCATAAAGATAATGAATCCATAATTATCTGCTACATGCATCTTCCCTTCTATTCAAGTATAAGGTCATTAGTCACAGAATCTGTTTTGTTACCCCCTGCCAGAGCTATAGCAGCTTCTCTTGTGGCACACATGCATTGTAGATGGAAAGTTTTTGGGGTTTGCCTCAGTCTCTCAGTTTAGCATAAAAAAAACCCCAAACCCCCATTCATTTCAAGATGATTACTAAGCCCTCCCTGAAAATTAATCTTTTTCAAATGCCAAAAGTTTGTGGTTCCAAGACTAACCAGAAACCAGACCAAGCTCGTAAGGATGACCGACCCCTACTGAAGTGGAGGATGCAACACAGACTGTAAACCCAAAATTTCCAGTACAAATTTTGACAACGCTAACAGGAATTGGACAGAACAACGTTCCAGTGCTATCTCAACGTTCACTGACGCAGATCATCTGGGCTGGTTTTCTGTTTGTGGAGTGAAGCAAAGCTTCCTGACTGTGATGTCACTCGTCCCTTCCCTACTGGGGCTCTGCGGCACTTCGCTCTTGTGTCCCTCACCTTCAGGAGTGTAAAAACAGTGAACCAAGTTACTCAGTTATCTTTCATTTAAAGCTTCTTAAAGGAGAGTCTCATGGTATATATGAAGTCACAAATTCCTGATTTCCATAGCCCTTCTGGTCACAAAAAGAGGACAGAGTGCAGAGGGATGGATGAGCACCTCCCTTTCATGTTGCACAGGACCCCGAGCAAGCAGCATCTCCAGTTCCCAGTGCCAGCACAGGTTAAGCAGCCTGCATCCCACCAGCCTGCATCCCACCAGCCTGCATCCCACCAGCCTGCATCCCACCAGCCTGCATCCCACCAGCCTGCATCCCAAACGTGTGCAATAAAAACAACCTGAAAGCAACTCCAACACTAAAAAGCACTTTTTCCAACACAACCTTTGGGTTGAGTCACACCACACGTCAGATGCAAGTTTCTTGCAATGAGTAAGGGCAGTCTGAAGGAAACATTAGATTAAGCACTATCAATATATCATTATAAATATCAGATTATCAAGGATGGTGATTTCTAAGGAAAAATATTTATTGCTGATGTATTCAGCAGATAGTTCCTCAAAGGCTTTTTTTCTGAAATCAGAACTTGGTGCTCTGGTCCAAATATATATTTTGGACACAATTTTTTATATATATTTTTTATTTGAACCTTACTTTTTATCTTGACCTACGTAACAGGGGACACTGGCTGTACCAGGTGCCATCTGAAAAATAAAGTGGCTCAGATTAATTACCACTTGTTTTGAATGCCACTGTGTCTGGCCTCCCCACATGTCTGGTTAACATTATCAGGGAAAACAACAGGCTGTTCCTGAAGATAAATTGACTGTTTTATAAAACTCTGGGCAGAGCTGGAAAAGGAAAAAACGTCTCTGGACAAATGTGTAGATTTCTCAAAGAAAATTCAGGAAGCCCAAGTAAATGATTCTACATCCTATGAAAACCTCACTGCCTTGCCAGTTCACAGAGCTACTATTAGAGTATTCCTATTTAGGGAACACCTTTCACCTGCAGGCTTGTTTCAAATTGCTATCAACCCACAGGAACCAAAAATTTATTATTTTTTTTTTTTCAATTTGCAAAATAATCTCTTTTTTTTTTATTACTGGCACCGAGTCTAGAACATACTGTTTTTACCACGTGCAACTGTTCTTTTATTGCTAACAGCCTGGAAAAAAAGACATTATCTTGTTATTCTGACCTCTGAACACATGCCCCACATTAAATTATCTCTTGCGTTTTCCTCCTGCTTTAAAACCTTCAGCAGAAAGGGAGTTTGCTATAATCATTTTTTGCATTAAGTGGAACTTGCATGACTGAAATTAAACGTGACTCTACTGTCTCACCACAGCTACTTGAGGGCACAAAAGCTAAACTATTCCTTATCATGTATAAAAATAATACCTCCTGGTCTGCCAGCACATCTGGCACTTTGCATAGAGCAAATATGGTGAGACTGGCACACACACACACAAAAATAACAGTGGAAAAAAGGAAGTACAGTACCAGTTATGAGGGAGGCAGAACTGTTACATGGGAGAAACACAGACTAAAAGAAAGGGAAAAAAACCCCCAACCTGGGAGATTGATGGAAATTCTCCCTGAACAATTAAGTACATCATGAGTATTGATCAAAGCTGCATCACTGAAAGCTCCTAGCACTCAAACATCCTTTTATGTTTACTGAAATGGTTCTTTATGTGTATTACCAGGCATTATAGGTAATATCAAGACAGAATCTAGATGAGTCAGGTTATTTATTACATAGATTGCAATAACAAGATACAGAGTCAGGACTGCACTAGGCACCATACAACTACACACAGCTGCTCCTATTCCTAACGTCTACCAAAAATCCTAACACATGAAGGGCTGGGTAGGAAGAATACAGTCAAAGAACACAAAGAACACACTTATCTTAAAATAACACGCACCCACTCATCTGTAACTCAGGGTTTTTTTGTTTCACCCTCAAGTATTTTTCTTTCAGCGATTTTCCTAACAGCCTGGCTGCACGTGGGATGTGCTTGAGTGCTATGGGGAAAGATACTTGCTGGAGTTTCTTTAGACCAAACACTATCAGCAGAGAAGTGGCTCTTGATCATTTCTTTTTCCAGTGTTAAAAGTCCTGCCATTTTTATCTGATTCCCTCCTCTGTACTCAGAAGCTCATTTCAATGACAGACTAATTTCTAGCTCCTCATCGGTATTTTCTGAGATCAGGAAAAATTGCCTTTATCTCCATTCTACTGAATCCAGAACTAGTTTGCTTTTCACTACTGCTTTCTATTGGGTTTTTACTGTATGAAGTCCATTTCTTTTATCTTACAGCACAACTGACCATCCCTCTGTTCCAGCAGGCACGTGCGAGAAGACAAGAGGCAGCTGGGGCTGGGAGGCAAAGAAGCATTTCTATGGGAACAGGATGAGTGAGCTTTAAGGTTAGCATCAAGAAAACCTGTGTCAAGAGAACAAAAACCAGACAGGAGTCACCACAGCTTTCAGACTTGCTCTTGACATGTGTATGCGTTTCCCTGCCCAGGGAGATGATGGACACTGAACTGTTGCTCACGTCTTTCCATCCGGATACACTCCCTAGTTGGAGATGTGAGCATTAGCGGTAAGGCAAGGAAGCAAAGCCTGGCTCTGCTCTCTGGCTTGGTGCTGTCAATCACTCCTTTAAAAAGGGGAAACAAAAGGAAACCCCTGCCCACATAAACACTTGAATTAACACGTTCTATTATTCCAAGTAGCTGTGTTTATTTTATTAACAAGGCTGGGTGCAAACCTGGCATTTGCGGCAGAGAAAAATGACTGGTAGCTGCAGTTCAAAGGCAGAAAGATGAATTAACCCCAAAAGAACCCAAAAAACCCCCACTCCTAACCTCCAGAAATAAACACCCATTTCCAGAGAAATTAAATAGTATCTTGGTTGACATGAAAAAGATTGAGCATCATCTTTTTAAATAACCTTCTGTCAATTAGCCCAAGTCCTTTGCCCCTGCAAGAGTTCAGAGGGGTGGTGATTAACCAACAAGACTACAGAGCACAAAGATTGTGCTAAAAGAACAGCTGAAGATCTAGCATTAAAACTGGTTTCACCAATACCTCATATCCCACCTCAAGAAGCAGTTAAGATGCTGGGAGTTAAAGGAAGTGTACAACACACACATATCCATGAACATCAGAAACCCTGGGTGCAGAACTGAGGGTTTTCACCCAACTATTCTCCTGGGAGAAAAAGGTTTAATTTCTATAGAAATATGAAACAAAGGCAGCTAAATCCTTTCTTCTGGCTAACAGAAACACAGTTCCAGTTAACTTCTAAACCCCTACGGTCAGAGGACTGGTATGCTTATCAGAGATATTTTAAAAGTAAATCCTGCACTCTCAGTTTCTTCAGCTGTCTGGTAACACACAGCACACAAAACAACATGTATGGGCATGGAAATACTATGGCATGTGCAGAAGTCTCAGCGTAACGTTAGTTTAATTATTTGTTTGTTAAAAGTAAGGCTTTGGTTTTAGTCCATGGCTAAATCCATGAGTGAAAGAGGAGATTCACTTACTTTATGTCTCATGGAAGGCCAGGGAATTTAGTCAACAGAAGTTGAAAGTGAGGACTATGCCATCATCTGTAATTTAAGATGATCAGCTAAAAAAAAAAATCCAGCTAAAATTGAGGAAATTAATGTCCTTGGACGTTTTAAGCCCCTAGAAAATGCGTTTCATGTCAGAAAATCAGTTTTCTAATTTATATTTTGCCTACTTTCTTGTTTATTGCCTTTGTTGTATTTGACTTCACAGAGAGGACCAGACTGTTCATTCCAAACATCACTGTGACAGATACCTGGAAGAAACCATTGTTCATCTGTTTGCTCCCAATTAAAAAAATAACATGCAAATATATGAGTATATCAAAGCCATTCAGTTCCTATAGCTTTCAAACAGCTTTAACAAGTCACTGAAGCTCTTGAAATCTCATCAGTATGCTCACACCAGCTACATATAACATTGTTTTAAGGTACAAAGAGTTTACTACTTAAAAGTTCATTCTTGCTGTCTGTGTCTGCTCATAAGGAGCTTGGCAGGAAAAGCCAAGTGCTGCGAATGATCATGTAACACGTGAGATTTGATCTTCCAGTGCACTGGAAAATCCTGTGGACAGATAAGCCTGGGCCACGTACAAGTAGCTGCTTGGATTCACGTTTGGAAAGTCAATTCTGAGCACTATTTAATACTATAGTAAAGTGAAGGTTGAAGAGACAATATACAACTAAATTTTCTTTGGAAAAATACTATTCATCCTTTAACTAACGTGCTCTGTAGACCAGTTTTCCCCTATCTTTTCCATAAAGCCACATGTTTACATTTCTAAATCTGTATTTTGGCTAGCCTTAACATGCAGTAAAAGGCAGGCAGAGAAAGCAGATCTGATACAAACCCATCACACACGGTGCCAAACATCTACGTCAGCGTATCAAGTGTAAAGTTCAGGGCACCAAACTCAAAATCAATGGAACTTGCCTTTTTATTTATATCACTTTAAAAAGGCCTTCACTGAGCTCTGTTCAAGAGCGTTTCGCATACTTGGGAGATACTGAGGACAGTGTGTTTCTTTCTTTGTCATTTCAAAGCCTTGGCTTGAGCGCAGATACTTTTTATAAAATAGCTGTTTTTAAAGCAGCAAAGTAATGCTGGATGGGATGTTCTTCCACCACAGAGCTGACAGGCTTTTTCAAAGGAAGGAAGGAGAGACAGGACAGAAACTCTATTGTGAGAGATTTAAAAGGATAACACAACACACGTTCGTGTTTTAGGAGCAGATGCTCCTCTTGTTTGGACAGCAAATCACAGATTAAGTATATTAAATATTACCATATACTGAACATGGGCAAGAATATTATTATTATAACAATAATCCTTACACCTTGAAGCCCCTTGTATCTTGAAAGCAATGAAGCAAAATAACACCCTCATCAGCTCCTAGAAGCGTGTGGGTTTAATCACAGTGCCTTCAGATAGCTTATTTGGTAGGCAAACAGCAAGGATTCAACATTTGTGCTTTTCTGAGCTAAACTGAAGCAGCTGCTTAAGTTATTTTTTCTGCACATAAGCTGCATTTTAGAAGTTGTTTTTACTGATATTCTAATGTGAAATTTTGAAGAGGAAGTCCTTGCAAAGTCTTTTAAAATAAAATTCGACACCTTCAGAGGAAACACAAAACTGTTTGATCACAGCAAAACTAATTCAGTAACTATATTTAGATATTACCTGTCTTTGCTTTCTCCTGTCTGAACCTGTTTCCTGGTAAAAATAGTACTTGAAATTCTGAATCTGCTGTTTATCATGAGCTCAAGACTGATCTGGAAGGGCTCTTTCTGAACTAAGCACAATCTTTTATATATGGATTCCACACAGTTTGCCAAAAAAATGAGCAATCACAAGGAAGCAACAGCCACATGTTTTGACTGTTTCCTATAAATTCAAAACTGTAACACTCCTAAGTCAGAACTAAGTGTTGAGTCAAGTATTACAGAAGTACAGGACACATACAATGCCCCTGCCCAGCAATTTTACATTTCAAGAATAAGGCAGGGGACAACAGGCAGATTACAGAAGCAGGTGACAACAGACATTGAGAGGGCAGACACCACCAAAATTAAGAGTATCTTGAAAGATAAATAGGAAAGGAAATCTGACCCCTATGGCTGAGGCAGTCAGGGCATCTCTAAACAGTGACTGGGTGATGGCAAAGGACCATTTTATCTAGGGTGCCATGGAGCAGGGGAAGGGACACAAGTGGGTGATGGTGCTAAGATGACAAGTTCAGAAAGCCATAGTTGTAGCAGCTTTCTGGAGATAAGGCCAGAGAGGCCTTACACTAGATACAACAGGAGGTAACTGCAGCCTGGACAATATAGTTATCACCTCAAACATTATCTATCAAGAACATAAAAGGTTCCTTTTAAGCACTGAACATTTGAACATCTACTCACCATTCCTACCAAAACTTCCTTGTTCATAGTTACTGCAAGTTTCTTTCTTCATCTAGTGCTAAAACCCTCAGTTAAAAAGTTTAGACAAATATATTTGAGACTGTCAGGATATTTTCTAACAGATTTGTGAGTGAGCATGAAAGTGCATACAGCTGCCAGGTTATAGCTTAGTCAATTGAAAACTGACCCTTGACAGGATTACAGCCACATACCAGTACAAGAGAATTCATTACAGGCTGAAAACAACATAGGTACTTAATATCATAGGTCTGAAACCTCTGTAATTTAAAACCAGGGTGGATCTAATGTTCTTCACAGTATTATTTTTTTTGCAGTGGAAGGCAAAATCCAAAAGAGCACAACAATGTGAGGGTGAAAGTTGTCATGAAGAGAGACTATACATGAGGCCTTACCACATATTCAATGAGATTAAGCTCATATCTTCAGAGATATGAGGATCTTGAGGATATGAGGATCTAAGAAATCCATTCACAAATTAAGTTCTGTGTAAACGGGACACTAAGCATCAGCTGAAGCATTTTAGATTGGTGAAGTCCAGTTTGGAGCCTACAGACCTTCATAATTGCAAAAGAACTCCCAAAAGAACAGAAAAATAATCTCCCCAAAATAACTTCATGATCTAACTTCTTCTCTTACCATCCTGAAAGTCTAAGTATTATGGTATCTGGAAACTGAAAACCCAATTGTGCCACTGTGTCATTTATCACAAACACTCCCATGCAGCTACTAAAGAAAAGAAATAAATTTCAGAATGTTTAGTATATAAAATTTAATGGCTGTCCCATTCCCAAACTGTATAAAAAATAAGGAATCTCTTCCTGAGCTATCTTTGCTTTGCATAATACACTGAACTGTACATGGAGGGTGACATTTCATAGAACACAGGGGTGGGAAGGGACCTCCAGAGCCCATGGGGTCCAACTCCCTGCCAAAGCAGGGTCCCTAGGACAGGGCACACAGGGCAGTGTCCAGACGGGGCTGGAATCTCTCCAGAGAAGGAGACTCCACACCCCCTGGGCAGCCTGGCCCAGGGCTCCCTCACCCTCACTGGGAAGAAGTTCTTCCCCACATTGGGGGGAACTCCCTGTGCTCCAACTTGAGCCCATCACCCCTTGTCCTGTCCCCACAGACACTGAAAAGGGGCTGCCCATGTCCCCCTGCATCCCATACTTCAGATATTGACAAACATTAATTAGGTCCCCCCTTAGTCTTCTTCTCTCCAGGCTGAACAGCCCCAGCTCCCTCAGCCTTTCCTCACAGGGGAGATGCTCCAGGCCCTTCATCCCCTCCGTAGCCTCCTCTGGACTCTCTCCAGGAGATCCCTGTCCTTTTGATCCCAGGGAGCCCAGCACTGGACACAACACTCCAGGTGGGGCCTGAGCAGGGCAGAGCAGAGGGGGAGGATCCCCTCCTGTGACCTGCTGCCCACGCTCCTCCTGATGCACCCCAGGATCCCATTGTCTCTCTCAGCCCCCAGGGCACACTGCTGGCTCATGGCCACCCTGTCATCTCCCAGCACCCCCAGGTCCTTCTCCACAGAGCTCCTCTCCAGCAGGTCATCCCCCAAGTCACACGACTCCGCACAACTTCAATACACCCAAGAGAAACACCGGCTCCACTCCCATCACAGCCAAACAGATGGATAGAAGTCGCTGTGTTAAACCACTTCCACATAGCAACTAAATCCTCACAAACACAAACACACAAGCAAGTTTTCTGTAGCAGTTCCTGAAGATCAACGGTTCATTACAAAAATAACATGGAGGCACAAGGCCTAAATGATGATGGTTTTAAAAAAAGTGTTCATTAATCAATTCTCATCATTTTTAAGCCTCATTAAAAAGTTCAAGGGGAAAAAGCACAACTTTGCTTAAATTCAGTGTGTGCTGTACTCCAAAACTACAGTAAAAACACTTTGTGTCAAAATTAACCCGCCTTTTAAAAGAGCAAAGCCACATCCATCAATTGTTGACATTTCCTTTAAACACTTCTTAGTGATAAATGTTTGTTTCTTACTCCACCAAAGGAGAAAGATGTGTAATCTATGCTGGGGATAAAAATAAAACTAACAAAACCCAAGGACAACGAAGAAGAGAAGTTCCTGATATTTTAAACACAGGTTGCCTCCAGATCAAAGAAAACAACCAGCTGTGTTCTCCTAAGGCACACATAAAACATTTCTTTCAATTTAGAGTCTTCATCTCCCAAAACCTTTCAGAAAACCAGCCTCTATCCAAATTCTTAGATACTCACACAGCAAAATGGTTTGTTTCTAAGTTTGACCATGATGCTATAACTCAGGCTTGGTGGTTTCTTTCCTCCGGAAAACATCTCTGCTAAAACAGACACATTCATGTATTTGGAGTAGCAGTACTATGGAAAAGACTTCTAAAGAACATGGGAGCTGGGTATACCCAATCCCTAAAAGCCATGCTTCCAAAAGGAATCCTTCCTATGAAAACAGAGCTGTGCTTGGCCACATTTCTACTACCACACAGGAGTTCTCTGTAGAGCTCTGATGTTTAAAATGACACAGAGAAAGAGAAGAGGTTCACCAGACATGAGATTTATTTCCTTGAGTGCACCGTATCACCACTGGCAAGGCAGTTCAATTCATCAGAGGAGCTCTCCAAAAGCTCTTCCAAATCAGAGCTTCTTAGCTAAGGTTGTAGCTAAGATAACGATGCAACAAGATCATCTCTGGTTTGAAATGAGGACTCATGGTTAAAGTTAGGATCTTCTAAAACATCGTTAATGCATCATGTTAAAATAAATTTTTAAAAGGAGGATTTTTTTCCCCTGAATCAGAGATGGGTGAAGATTAAATCAAGTATGCCTTGCAGACAACACTTCCAATTAACATTCCAACCTTGCTTGAGCAGTTTAAATGACCACACAGAGAAGCCTGGACACGGTTTTATTTGGCAGGTTGGGTGTTTGCTGTTTTAAGACCTTTCTGCTTTTTCACTTCTACTGCAGTGAGTTCAGTAGTGGGTCACACCTTGGCATCTTCATTTCTTGCTTCTGTAGAGTAAAAAAGGTTTCTATCTTTTTCCCTAGGATCTAAATAAAGGCTCCAGAGCTGAAGATGCATCAGCTGCATTTAATTCTTTCAAGTTGTTTCTAGAGGAAGATACCTTCTTCAAAGAAAAGTTTGGTAACAGAGAAATTTGAGCTTTAGTCTTATTATATCATCATCCATTTGTTGAAGTGTTTTTCTACATCTAAAGCATGTGGATACAAGCTCATGCTGCTGTTTATACATCCACAGCAACTGCTCTTCTCTGATTTCCCCAGAAAATCCATTTGGGCTGCAGTGAAGTTAGAGTGGAAGAGACACACACTAACCTACACACACAAAACAAGAGCAGACTAATCACTTTTGAACAGTCATTAATATCTATGGGGTAAAATTACAGGTTAGTTGGCTGAATAAGGATACACTTGATATTTTGTATGACATTAATATGTATTAAAAATAGTAACTCACCCACTGGTAAGCCTTATAGCCAAATTTAATTTGATTTTACACTGGTAATTCAGTACTGGCCAGTTCTATTTTTACAGGGGTTTATCTTCAAATGTGCAAGATGACCTCATGAACACCACTTTTAGAACTGCAGTCCAATCAATTCATCAGGTGTTGATATTTCTGTTGTCATCCCCACATGAAAGGACATTAATTATTCCAAAATTAAATTTGGGGGGAGGGAGGGGAGGGGATATTACAATATTACAGAACTGCACAAAACTTAAGAGAGTCAGTATTTCTAGATACTTTAGGTCCATAAATACTACATCTTAAAATCAACACTCTGCAGTTAAATCTTTAACTGCATCTGTAAGATGAATGAGCATTTTCAGTTTTATGAAGAGTAAAAGAACAAATGGAGTAACTGTTGCTCAAAGGAAAGACACAACAGGCCTTTCTGCACATGTAAAAGAATAATATACAACTGAAGATGGAATGAAGTCAGAGTTCAGTTGGCAAAACCCCCTTTATTCTAGGTCATTATTGGAACCACGCTGCGTGCTTCCATGCAATTATTTTTCAGGAATAAAGGCAATAGCACTAATATTTTTTAAACTACCATACATGATTAAATGTTCTTTGAAAACAGCCAGCAGAGAGCAAACAATGGCTTTATATAAATCTATTAATTCTGAAAATATCCAGGGGTCAATGCCATATCCAAAGTCAGCTAAAGCCCAACTATAAACACGGTTCAGTTTTGCTTTCTGGACACAGGACAGATGGGAGTTGTAGGGAAAACCTGTTGTTTAGTCTCATTTTGTAAGGGCTGAAGTACACCATTCTCACCCTCTTGTATTTTACAATCAATCGAGATTCCTTTGAGCAACTCAGAGTCCCTCAGAATTCTTTCACAGATGATGAAAGCAAGCTGATGGGTGCTATAACTGTTGCCTTTTACTGCTGAAGAAAACAAGCCTGCACAACAGACCTATTCTTCTTCATCACTTCCTTTATTAATGATTTCTGTGACATACTGCAGGCGTGTTCACTTAGCATTCCTCCTGTGCAAACGGTCCTCATCTTCCCGAGGGCAAGGAAAGGTAGGCGTGAGGGATTACTAATCTGATTCTCAAAGCATTCATCAATCTCAGAAAGATTTTTAATGGATGAGTGTTCTAAAGGTCTGAAGAAAAATCAGATCTGAAGACATTAATGGATTACCTGTTTCTGCAAAATTTACATATACAACAATGGCAGAAAAGGCCAACTCCACATTTGTCTGTGTGAATCTGTGCCAAACAGCCAAGTCCAAAAGGGCATTATGCAACAAATACCCTCTGGACGTTACACACTTAGCTCCTGGCACAGCTGACTCAGAGCTATATGAAATATTAACATACTCCCCATAGAGCACACTTTACAGGTATTTTCACATCAAAATATCAGCACTATTTTCAACCTAACTTTTTTTTTTTCTGAGAACTCCTCAGACAGTCCTGGTCTCCTTTAATTCCTAAATGACCCAAAATTAAACTCCCTTTGGAAGTAAGAGGACAGAAACTCTTTACAACATGCAGACGTTGTAGGAGTACCCATAAATTGAAAAATCTTAGGTTCAGATGTGTTAAAACAGCATTTTCAGAAACAATCTGTGGTGCTCGAGCCTTTCAGTACACTGACTCCTGAAGCTTTCCAGGTATCAATGATTTAAAGCATCTCATTGACTTGCGAGTCAGTTCTGAAACCTCAGAATGTGCTGGAACACTCGGTCTCAGGCTACCTTGAATTAACCCTTACCACTAATTGCATCCCGCCCTGTTCAGACCCAACACGCTTTTATCAGTGGCAGATCACTCAGAAGAAACTGAAGCACTCCTACATTAGACTTCTTCTGTTTCAATGTTAGACAGCAAAAAGACAATGCATTTACCTCTTTTATAAAGGCCACCTCCTAAGTGCATTCTGCTGCAAGACTAAGTAACTTATTCACCTCCAGTACCTCTAGTAAATGAACTGCCACATCCAGAATAGCACTTCAGTAATCATTCAATAAATGCAAGTTTTAAATTAATTAGAAAAAATATTAAAGTCTATGATTCAAATTACACTTGTATAAAAAATACTGATACTGTCAAACAAGCCATAAAACAATTTATCATATACTGTTTTCACTTAAGACTCAGTGTCCCTTACATCATCTTGTTTGTAGTTAAAATACAGCAACTGACATTAATTTCAGTATCTCCAACCACATAATACACAGTGTCTGTGTAAGGACAATCTAAAATTCTTAGGTTTCACTACATTTGATTTCAGTGTCTAAGATAGAATTTTCAGAAAAATCTGGCACTACACACTATCCTGTTAACACTGGTTTGAAAATGAATTTTCTTATAAAAATTGTTTACAGTTGCAAAGATCAGTATTTTACAGTCATAAGAATTATGCAGCTGGACTTTCATAACAAGTTACAGCAAGAGATGGACTAGTAGATTTTATTTCCCAGAGAAGACATTTATTTTCCTGAAACAATATTTCTATTTGCAATAGGAAATCCTGTAGGTTGCGTGTTAATTTAAAGGATTTAAAATATCAAGCTACACTGCTGCAGTGGGGCATGCTTTTTTAATTCTGCAAGTCATTTTAATTAGCTGTTCTGCCTGGAAAACTAGTAAAAATGAGGAAAAAAGCCCCAAGCAACCAAATGATTCGTTGTGATTCCTTCGCTCTTATCTGATGCTTGCTGTCCTGCCTAACAGTTCAACGTGGGATCCATGATATAATCTCTGAAGCTTCCAGTTGAATTCATTCCACCACCACATTTACTTTGCTCTAGTAGCCCTACATCAGCATACCTTCAGAGTTCAGTGTGATAAGGGTGACATTGTTCCCAATACTTTGGCTTCCTAATTGTCCACTGTTGGAAACTGAGTCACTGGCCTCTGAGCCACTCTCTCCATCTTCATTGTGGCTGTCGTCATGCCCAGGAACTTTGACCACTATGGTGTTCTGCCTACGTCCAGGAACAGCACTGTGAAAAAGAAAAGTGGGTAACTTTGGGGCAAAGCATCACTGTGAGGGAATTAAAACCACTAATTAATAATATTGAGTGTATTATAAAAGCATACTCCTTTAAACAAGGCAGTTCCTGATTGTAACTCAGAGCTGTCTGGTAAAATAAAGTGGAAGGAAAAGAGCAGAAGGAATAAAAAGTTCAGATGTACACTTCCTAAATTTGCATCAATAGAAAAGTTTAAGAGCAGTGTGCAAAACAAGCAAATATATAATTTTATACAAATATATTAATTGTTTGTATATATAATTTTTCTATCCAGAATTTCCAGTTCCACTTAACTTAAAATTTGGTTTAGATAGTACAAATTGCAACAAGCCTCCCTGGGCTGCTGCATATTGCTTCTTCAGTTAGTTACTTGGCATGTTCCCAAGTGATTGTGCATGTGTAAAAAATACATGGCTGTGGGTACTCTTTAACTGGCAACTAACACTGAACTAATCCCAGATCTTCTGAGATGCTCTCTCCCCAGAGCGAAGCTGTGCTCTGTAGCTTGCCTGATGACACAAGATTTCCACAACTGTCAGCCTGATAAACTGCTCCAGCACCAGTTCATTGTGTGTCCCCCCCACTATAACCTAGAACTTTCCTCATTTTTGCACTTCCAATTGCTACAGAGGCTGGTATTGATCTGCCGAGGGAGGGAAGGAGGGAAGGAGGGAAGGAGGGAAGGAGGGAAGGAGGGAGGGAGGGAGGGAGGGAGGGAGGGAGGGAGGGAGGGAGGGAGGGAGGGAGGGAGGGAGGGAGGGAGGGAGGGAGGGAGGGAGGGAGGGAGGGAGGGAGGGAGGGAGGGAGGGAGGGAAGGGAGGGAAGGAAGGAAGGAAGGAAGGAAGGAAGGAAGGAAGGAAGGAAGGAAGGAAGGAAGGGGAAGGAAGGAAGGAAGGAAGGAAGGAAGGAAGGAAGGAAGGAAGGAAGGAAGGAAGGAAGGAAGGAAGGAAGGAAGGAAGGAAGGAAGGAAGGAAGGAAGGAAGGAAGGAAGGAAGGAAGGAAGGAAGGAAGGAAGGAAGGAAGGAAGGAAGGAAGGAAGGAAGGAAGGAAGGAAGGAAGGAAGGAAGGAAGGAAGGAAGGAAGGAAGGAAGGAAGGAAGGAAGGAAGGGGAAGGAAGGAAGGAAGGAAGGAAGGAAGGAAGGAAGGAAGGAAGGAAGGAAGGAAGGAAGGAAGGAAGGAAGGAAGGAAGGGGAAGGAAGGGGAAGGAAGGAAGGAAGGAAGGAAGGAAGGAAGGAAGGAAGGAAGGAAGGAAGGAAGGAAGGAAGGAAGGAAGGAAGGAAGGAAGGAAGGAAGGAAGGAAGGAAGGAAGGAAGGAAGGAAGGAAGGAAGGAAGGAAGGAAGGAAGGAAGGAAGGAAGGAAGGAAGGAAGGAAGGAAGGAAGGAAGGAAGGAAGGAAGGAAGGAAGGAAGGAAGGAAGGAAGGAAGGAAAAGGAAGGAAGGAAGGGAAAGGATTCCCCTAACTGCTACTAACTTGCTAAGGATATTTTCCAGAGAATCCGCTGTTCTGCTGAGTGGCTCTTCCTGCCCAACCATCTTGGCTACAATTGAATTCTGCCGGTCGTTGTTCAGGATTACTGTGGTCTGAGGGACAACACTACAAGACAAAAATCAGAGAAGGTGTAATGTAAAGAAGCAAACCTTATAAATAATACATAAACAGAGTCTTACGGTTTACATAGTCCACTTAAAAATTGCCTCTGAGCCTAGCTCCTTCTCCCAGCATCGCTGTTATGGATCAAATGCTAAAGCTGGTAATCCATCTAATTTGACATCTGTACCATTTCAAGTGCTCAAAATTCTTTCAGAGGACGGATGGCTTCGATGGAATTATAGAAAAGTCCATGACCCCTGGCAAAGCGATAAAGAATTCATCAACTCAAGAGACACAGGAGGAGGTTTGTAAATCACAGCTCCAAAGAACCACCAAATGCTTCATTTGAGAAGTCAGAGTGTGAGCATCTTCAGAGCTGCTACAGCCAACTTCTGTGGTAATGCACCATTTTTAGTAAGATAATTCCTATGGGAAAAAGGCATGTAAGAGTATTGCAGATCTGGGTGATGAGCTTAGTTAGAAGCACTATTGTTTTCCAGGGCTGGGAGCTTTTGGAGGGCAGGGAGATGAGCGTGGTACTAGGAGCATCAGAGCAGAATAGGGACAGATTAAATTATAACAAGACCAAACTATTTCTTCTGTGCACACATACAACAGCAAAGCATTTAGTGTGTGAGAAACCAAAACACATTCTCTATCATGATGACAACATAGAAGGAAACAACTGGAAGTGTTGCACATAAACACTCCTGAAGTCCACACTTCATACTGACTTTTGTATTAAATAATAGTCTCCAGCATAATGTTTACCATTTAATTTGGTTTCAGAGGTTATTACTGTTATTCTCACACCGTTATTCAATCTTTTGAGGCATGGATTTCATGTTTAAGACTGTTCCCACTGTGCTGATGGTAAATGTAAAGAGACAGCTCAGAAGAAAATTGTGGTTTAGCAACAGAGAAGGCTTTCTTCTTTCTCTTTGCTTCCCACAGTAAACAGTCTGCTATTGTTTTTACTGGTCTAACATCTGAAACATGACTGATGGTCATTTATTTTTCCTAACTGTATTCCTTGGCTAATTGCTGAAAAGCAAATTAAACAAATCTGATGACAGCAACCCTCTGTTTATTTCAGCTATAAGGAAGCGCCTGCTTGCTTGAATATTCACGTGTGGAAGCACTGAAATATCCACCATAAAACCCTAAAGAAAAGATAAGCAACTGCCATAAGAGCTGACAATTAATGGAACTCAACTTCAGCACAGGATGGTTGACCAGAGGTTTTCTGGAATGAAAAAGCCCCAGGGCCTGATCTCTCCCTCTTACTGCAACTGCACTTGCTGCTAGCAACAACTGGGATTCCTCTTGGACTGCCAACGATCTGCTGGATTGCAAGCCTTGAGAAGCTCTGGAAGATGTTTTTCTCATCACAGACAAGTACAGACTGTGCTGGAGCTTTCCATGTGGATGTGAGGTTTGAATCTGTTTCCTCAATGCCAACACTGCACGTTTAAATAAAAAAAACACCAAATACTTCATAAAATACCCATCCATGGCAACATTGGCAGCCACCCCAGTCTGGCAGCAGTAAGTGTTCTTATTCTATTTCCCAAATTGTCCCAAACATTACATTTGGAGTTTTTACAGGGCAGTTTAAAACGTTCAGGAATTTGACACTTCCTTTTAGACACTGCTCTTTATCACCATCTTTCTTGCAATCGCTGCTCAACGCCTGTTTAAACCTCACTTACCAAAGCTTATTTTTAATGAACACACTGAATAATTAATTTCAGCTGTGGAGATAAATGCAATAAAATTACATTGATAAAGTCCTTGGGATTTTATTCCTATTAAGTTCATATTTGAAAAAGAGTCTTAGCACTAAAAATGGACATAAAATACTGAAGAGGTTGTGGAAAAACTTTTTAAATAATATGCATTTTTAAGGAGAATGATCTATAGAGTGAGACAGGTGGCATATAGCTAATTTAAGCAAAATTGGATTAAGGAAAAATACTTTTTGTGCAACCCACCAGCACAGATCTATCTCCTCCTCAGTGCATCAGTGTATGTTCAAGCTTCCTTGCTTCAATGCATAAACTTTTTTCAAATTTATCCCTATGCAAACTCCCATGAAAACTCTGGCTCTGAGAATTAATTTTTCCTGGTTAGTAAATTATAAGCAGGAAAAAAAAAAAGAAAACCTACCTTCACAGCAGTTTTGGGAGGAGCCACTAACTAAACACACCATTTTCCTGACACATGTTTTCCTGGCCATATACAAAAGCAAAACCAGATACCACATACACAAGAAAAAGCTCTGAAACAGCCACAACAACTGCCAAATTGTCCAACAATTGTTTTACACTTGGAAATGAACTGCCATCAAGTTGTATTCTTACAAAGAATCTATGAACGCAGTTTGGAGAGAAAAATCAAGTTACACAGCAAACAGCTAAAAACCACAGAATCACAGAAGTGTTTGGAAGTGTTCAACACAACAAAACCATAGCCACTAATTAACTTTTCCTAGCAATTAACCTGCCTGAGTAGGAACTCTACACCTAGTCTGAAAATAACTGAAGTGTTTTTGTCTATTACCAGGAATTGTTAGTGATGCCTAAAAGATTTTCTCTGTCTACTAACACAAAGCCTCCAGTAAAACTCACTCAATTATTTTTCAGACTTAAAGGAGAAGGAATTTCTTATGTTTAACACAACTCCAGAAGAAGGATGCTTTCAGAAGCAGTCTATGTGAGGAGGATGAGGTAACCTTTCCACTCACAACACCATAAGCTTTAACCAAGAAACTACAATTCTGGTCCTTGTTCTTGTAGGTTAATTTGCTGACAAATTCTGACAACAAGGTATGACAAGGAAAGAATTTTTCAGAGCTGATGCTGTGAAACTTGAGCAGATACTTATCTGTGAGAAAAAGAAATCAATACAAATACACAAAGGCACTGTTATGCCTGGGACTCCAATGTGTACACAGGACAGATATCCACAAGACTCCTTTCAGATATGGGAATGTGCTTCCTGGTAACTTCCCTATGAGCTGTCGTCTTCCCTGTTTTCAGATTTGTTAGGGACAAAAAAAGAAATATGCTGAATATACATGAAATTAAATAAAGAATTCCATGTAAAGTCAAAATATTGGGCCAGGATGACAACATCCATCAGAGGAAATCATTAAAACTTCTCATAGCCCAGGGTATCCTCATACTGGATTCTTCTAATTTTGCTTTTTTCAGTCTGTATGTCTCCAAGATGAATCAACTTTAATCATTACTTACCTACTAAAACACAGAAAAAACAAAAACCACAAAAAAGGAGGAAAGCTCCTGATATTCACTCAAGTCCCAAATGAACAAACTCTTTCTATGAGCGCTGCCAGCACTACACTCACAAAGATGGAAAGAAAATACTAAGAGGGGTCAGGAGGAGTGCTTTAGTGTTTTTGCATAGGCTTCAGTACTTTCCATTTGTGTTCACATATTCCTTTCCCCATAAGCACTGGAACTTGGAGAGGCTGGTTCTGCAATTTGCCTATTCTTGGACAGGATTTAGTACAAAGTTTGAAATGCACGCAACCCACAGATAGTATTATATTGGGGGATTTTTTTTAAATCCAGCTTTACCAAATAATCTGTTAAATGACAGGTGAAAATATTTCTAGAAACCATAAAGACACTAGATAATGATTTTCAAGCATCCATATTTAGCCTCGGGCTGGTTTTTTTTAAATACAAAGGACATTCTATATTTTGCATAAGAAAATTGCTGCCAGCAGTAATTTTCAGTATGGAAAACGTGTGAGTCATAGATATGATCATTAGTCTTAACTGTTAGTTTTTCATTGCCAATAACCTGTCGATCACACAAACATAAAAGAACTTTTGGCAATACCGGGACCATCATCTCCTCCTCTTCCAAGATGAGGTTTTCATGTAGACAGAAAAACAAAGCAAAAGGAACTAACTGACATTTCTACCTTCCACAAGGTAAGAGATCAAAGCCCTTTCTCCAAATGGATGAAAACTACTTGTGGAAAAACTCAGACTGAAATTTTCAGAGAAGAAGTTATTCTCCTTGTATTCCTGGACACACAAATATAGGCTGGTTAATGGAACAGTTATAGTGGTGCTCAACCAGTTCGAGATGAAAGAAAGAGGAGAGTCGTCTCTTAACTCATTTCTGAGTCCTTTTTGTACATGTGACCATATGTAAACAGGTAAATAAGAGCCCAGAGATGCTCCAGCTCAGCCCAGAGACTCTCCAGCTCGCCACATCCACATGAGCTGCTGTTCCCTGTCTGCATTATACACTGCGGTCACTACAACACCTACACAGTGCGTGCCGCTTATCTGTAAGGCAGGGCTCCCAAGGATCTCGTTCTCATCTTCCTCTGGCATACATATTAGGAGGAGATACAGCAAGAGAGGAGATCAGAAAGTGGAGTTGGAGTTGCTGCTGGCAGACTGCTTATACTAAAAGTCTCTAGCCAAACATAGCAAGCATTAAGGAAAGGAAGTTTGGGAAAGAGCCCTCAAACTCTCCTATTTTCCAGTTTACTGCTGGGGACTAACTTGAAGACTTAAATGGATGTGTGGGGGCTCTGGAAGAATATTCCATGAAGTAAATTAAATGTTTTTTAACCTATATAGAAAAATACCATTCAGAAATGCAGTGTTTTCCTCCTTTTCTTTTTTATCTTTCACTAACACTTGTGCTCATCTGGAAGAGCAGCCACTCTTCGGGTCCTTTCATCACTATTAGGAAGATAATGTTAAAATGCTCCTTCCTCTTGATGACCACCTGCTTCCTTTGCCTTCTGCACAAACAGTTAAGATTCCCTATCCAAACAGAAAGGAGAAAACTGACTTCTGAACCTTCACCACAGTATACATGAACAAAACCATGAACCAGCAAAGCACATACAAAATTACATTGGATTTATGCCCCAAAAGTGAATACACTCACCAACAACCAAATCATTCCCCATGAGGGCAACCAGTGGGACACTTGCTGTAGGGCAGAGCTGCATGGACACTTTAACAGTTGAAGGTTTTTATGTCCCTAAATGGTGCATTCACCTAGTCACAGCCAACTGACAGAAAAGCAGCAATGACATCCATCATTTTCAGTAAGAGTTCAGTCATCGAAAATTATCTCTGGATTCTTTGCATCTGGAACATCCCATAAAAGCAGACATCATAAAGATAGCACTAATGATTAGGTCTGTAAAAAGACAAGCCAAAGTACACCAGCCATCACTGGAGAAAGATTCATGGATCTGAAAACTGAGAAAGCTGCAATGAATTTATAATAAAGAAAATGCAGCATTTATTAAAACATACTGTTAACAGTTTAAGAACATCTAATGTCAAACGTTCAGCTCGAGTAAGAGCCAGAAATCTTCCAAGTTACAAAATAGATCTATTTAGTGCTTATTGTACCCAGCCTTACCTGCCCAGAGAGCCTCTGAATTGGCTGACAATCAGAAAGACATGAAATATTGTCTTGAAGACCGATTTCATCAGCCAGTTTTAAAAGCCGTTAAAATCTGTTGTGTATTGCTCTGAGAAAAGCGATAGACACTCCTACAACTGAGTGCAATCATTTACAAACAAGGAGGCCCATTTCCAACTAGTTCACCAACTACTCAACAGCCAGAAAATGCTACAAGTGACCTAAAAAGCCTCCTGCTTAAAAAGCCAAGCTTGTTACTTCAGGGATTTAACACCTGTATGTGTACTCAGGTGGTTTCATACCATTAAAACCCCCCAAAACATACAACCACCAACAAAAGCCATTTATCTTCTCTGAAACACAACTAAATCTCTGTAAATGTAACATTCTCCAAAGAACCTTTTGGCCTGAGCAGATACACAACAGCAGCTAAAATCCAGTATGTCCAAGCCACAAGCAAGTGACATAGCTAGGACTGAAAATCACTGTTAACAAAAATGGCATTAATTATTAGTCTATTAGACCAGAAAAGGACAGATTGGGACAGGTTACTACAAGGCTCTTTAAAGATATTTGGACTCAGGGAAATACAACTGCGAACACACTGCATTTTTTTCATACAGTACAAGAAAGAAATTCAGACAGATAAGTAGCAGCACTACTGGAGATTGTGTTAAAGGCTGATCTGTAAGAGAAGGACAGTTGTTTTCCACAACAAGGGATGTGGGCTTGACTGATCTTGAATACAGTTATGCCCAACGAAATGATCTACTGCAGCCTTAATGCTGAAATAGAAAATGGTACATGTTTAGAAAACACTACTTGAAACAGAAGTAAAGATTTGGAACTGACAGTCAACACAGGAGCAAAAAAACACAAGAAAAGGAAGAAAGAATAAGCTTTTAGCTGATTAAAAACACAGATACATGCTTAAATAAACAAAAAATACCTTCACAAATTCAGCCCAATATCTAGAATAATTTTAGGACTCTCTAAACCACAGCAAAGTGCACTCTCTAAATACAAGAACTTCTTCAATAATCTCCCGTGCCCGGTTAGGAGTAGAAAGGCTGGCAAAAGATAACACAAAGGCACATCAATAATTTATCAAGGTTGGTTACAGAAGTGCAGAATATTAGACTTATAAAAAGGAGATTGTTGTGGCTTAATGCTGTAGCAAAATGCTCTTTTTACTTAGTAAATACACCCCTGATCTATGACACCACCTGTGCTAGGTACACACTGCAGAGCCAAGAGCACTTTTTTCCTGCAACTTCAAATACTCACAAGCAGTGAATAACAACTTATCTAATAGATATTTTATAATCAAAATACCAAACACCAATATTAAAATGTTCTATCTCTAAAGACAAAAAAAAACTGTAGAGACAAAAGATTCACCCACGTGAATTATAGAAAACTCCTGAAATACTAACACAAAATGCAACAGGAGAGGTGTTAGCAAGGTTTAGTTGAAAGCATAAGACAGAAATGCCCCCTGAATATCCAAAAACTTGGCCATCCATCCAAAACACCAGATCATGCAAGAAAAATAATTTCAGACCCATTAGTTAAGGGAAGCTATGTAACAAACAGGACACTAAGTCCCCCAACTTTTATAAGCTATGAAAAAGCATGCATATTCTATGATCCAAAACCAAGTTCAAACAATGTAGGTATGATCCTTTATGATACAGTTCGCTACTTTTGGATTGATTTTCCAAATTTTATTATAAATTCTATCATCTGACATGAGCATAGGTCTGACTTATGCAGCACTAGAAGCTCAGGGGTGAGGGTAGCAGCATTATAAACTGGCTTCTAGGATGTGAATGACAGCAACTGAAGCCTCGATGGTCACCAGATAACAAACTGCAAATAAATACAACACTGAGTTCTGTTTGCAGAAACCTAAACACACAGCCCTCTGAGCCAGTTTGTAAATAATTTCCATCATGTGTATCTGCTGCTCTTGCTTTTCATAATTACCCAACCAGTTATGTACACTTGCCATCACACACGTTTTGTAATAGAAAGGCCAAGGATGCTGCGACTCTGAGCACTGGTACTGAATCTTTAATTTCCACCTGCCCCAAAGGGACGTTAAAGAAACATCACTCTTCACTTTGCACAAGGAACACAATTTTTAAAGTTATTAGGAGCAGATTTCCTGTCTCATACTCCACCCTTCAATATGGAACAAAGAGACGGAGCTAAAGATATGCAGAAATGTACAGTTCCACAAAAAGGAAAAAATCTGTTTGGAAAGACATTCAGATTCCAAACAGTGTGGTTTTTTATGTCTAGAAATGTATCAGTTAAATAGCATCTGCTGCCAAATCAAGCAGATGGAAGACTGGCTCTTTGCCATCTCACCAACCTTGCTGAGACCTTGCTGGATGTTCAGCTGCTTCATCCTTTTGAAGCTCCGAATCCATCTCTACCTCTTCTTCACCTTGCTCAAAGTAAAACTAGGATTCTCCAAGAGCACTGGAAGTTTCTTCTTTTAAAACTATACAGCTATCTGTTATCTTCTAAAAGTAGCAACCAGATATTCTTGCAATTTTTAAAAATAGTATTACAGGTACTTTTAACCTTGTGTCAACTCATATGCAAATTATTTTGAAACACAACTTAAATTCCTGTCACTTCCAAAGGAAGATGAGAACTCATCATCCCCCTTAACCACAAACTGAGTAGCTGCTCCCCTCATTCATTCATTAGGTTGTTCTTTCAGAATTATATACTTCAAACTTACAGAAGTTTCCAGGGAGGGAGTATTCTTAATAATGGATTTTCAAACTCCCAAGCATCTCCAGAGACTGTAACGTTAAGAAGATTTTAAATCCTCAAAACTGGAATCTAAAGGAATACATGAGGCTTTTCTGCCCCCTTCTGTTTATTGTATGGTTGATAAATCACTCCTTAAAATATATAGTAAGTAATGTTTCAAATATATGAGTGTACTGTTTCAAATATACTAAGATTTTTAGAATTTCACTAAAATATAATCTTAATCATTTTCATCCATTTTACAACATTCATGAGGTAAAAACTGTCCACTTCCATTAAACACAGTAATTCTTTTCAGCTCTTTATTTAGGAAAAAGGAAAACTATGAGCCACAAGAAGGCATTTATCCTGAACCACGTCTCAAGTCAGGCACCCTTCACATTTATTTCTTGAAAGCAACAGCCAGCTATGCTCCTGGAACCACAGAATTAAAGCAGATGATCTGTTTTCCCCAAAATTCATCCAGTGTGACTTTATGGGATTTGGCAGTGGGGCAGGTTAACCCACATTGTGATGCTACTACAGCGGTTTTCAGTGCTCTTCAACACTAATTACACTAGTAAATGTCCCCCTAATCCATGTATAAAACTCAAAGCCCTTTGGATCCCCATGTATGCCCCTCTCTCTCATTCTCAGATGCCCTTACAATTAAAGGATGCTGGCTTCCAAAATGTCTTGGCACAAGAAGCAAATTCTGTGTACAGTTGGTTCTCTCATTTCTCTCAGCTTACCATTTTGAACAGCAATATACTGCACCACAGGGGACTTCACACAGCTCCACTTGTGGGTTCAGTGCCATAACTTTCAAGATTTTTCTTTACAGGATGAAAATAAAAGGATTCACTAAGGTCTCTGCCACAGAACAAAGTTCCTGTGTACGGGCTAAGTGGGATTAAACAAACTGTTTGCCCACATGCAGTGCAGAGCAAGCACAAACTACTCCTGATGCTTTAAACCTTCTATGTAAAGGATTTCACATTTGTCAAGGGCTAAGAGTAACACCCAGGAAAACTTAGTGCATGATTACCTGGCACACAGAAAGCTATAGAGCCTTGTAACATATCTACAAGACTGAAATCTTTGTGTAAAACTTTAAGGTAATTTATTATCTACAATTTTTGGTGTATATTGCTGAAAATCTTAGCTAGGATTATGTTTAAGAATTCAAAATTATCTATTTCTAAAGGATTATTTTTAGCATTTTAAGCCTCACAGGCAAACTTTAAACACTGTCACCACCAAAAAAAAGAAAGTCCAAGCCACACATTTCATATCCATTTCTCAAGCATACGTTATCAGCTGTTACTTGCTCATCTGAATCACCAGACTATTATAAGCAATATTTCATCAGAAACCATTAACTTGAGAAAAATTGGACTTGGGAGAATGAATCAACACAGTTCAAATCTTGGTCAGTTTGAAAAATTGTATAGATTAAGTTCCATCCCATATATGCACAAGTTATTGAACTCTTCAAAAGACAGATGAAATGTTAGTATCAAATTGTTATTTTAATTCCCTAACTGACCTTGTCCTCTCAACCTAAATGCTATCTGGAAGTTATACGTTGTTCCTGAATTTATCAAATCCCAACAAGAAATTACTAAACACTTGGCTCCTCAGTATCTTAGTGCAACAATAATGGAATGCAAAATTCCAATGAGAACACTGCTGTACAAGCTTCCTAAATCCAAGATGCCATTTCTCCTTAGTCCTGAGTGAGTTTTAACTCCCAGCAGTGAAGGGAGTTAATGTAAATCTTCTCAAACTGATGGTCTGCTACAAAAGTCTCCAGATAAACAACAGGGCAAGCTTAATTTCAAAAAATCTAAGTCTCCAACATAAATGGCCAAAGCAAGAGATACTGCTGTTTGCAGCACTGCTGCTGTAGATCTCACAGGACACAGCAAGCAATGATAAAAGTCACAATCATGGGAGTTCTTCAACTATTTTCAATTAAAAAAGTTGTATTAATCCTAAACACAATGTATCATGGAAGCCCACTTAACTCCCTGAAGGCACTTCTACATGAAATGCATGTTTCAATACAGGGAAAATAAAAGGATCATTTATTACTCATGGCTATGAGGGACCAGAATCTATCTCAAGATGTTGAGGTTGACAAGTTCCTGTAACAAATCAGGAGACTTTGATTCCTTGAAAATTACAACGTTTTCCAAAGATGGCAAGTTGTGGTGTTTTGTTTTGGGGTTGGGTTTTTTTTTTTGCATACTGGAGCCAAAGAAACTAACACTGCAGCCCTGGAAAAAGAGAGAGGGGCTGACATCTAATCACAGAATTTTATTTGATTCCTTGGGTTTCATAAACTGAATTTTTTAATGTAAGACAGAACCAGAATCTCAGCTAAACATGCCTAACACACCTCAAGAAGGTATTTAGGTTTTTCATACATCTACCTATTACATAGTTCAAGCCACAACAATGCTCCCTGACTGAAATACAACTGATCACTTGCTGGTGTTAAAAGGTGATAGAGCACATGGGCCAGTGTGTGTGTTTACACAGGAATGGATGTGTAAAACCCCTTTATCACCTGCTCTGCGGCAGGGATTTTTAAAAAAAATAAATTAAAAGTCAGTGGCAGACAGTAGAGCTGAAAACAGAGATCCCAAAAGACAAGCAAAGTAACAACACTGAAGACCGATCGATGCAAATACGAATGGCAGTTCAAATTCTGACTCCCTCAGTCAAACCTGCCTTTAACCAGAATTACTTTATCAATATATCAAAATTTTATACTTATATACCCTTTACAAAAACTTGGAGCTTCTAAGCAAAATTTTTAAACTCATAAAAGGACTAAAATCCTCTAAAGCCATGAAGTGATAACTACAGTCTTTACACTTTGTTAATGTCGACTGTTCCTTCACTGTGAGTGCACCTGAAAGGACCCCACTGAAAACAGATCATGGGCAATTGTGCCTTTTCCTTCAACCCCTTCAATGCCCAGACATAAACAGGCTGGACTTGCATGAAAGGGCTATTCACACGAGGGCAGCACCATCACTCCTTCATGAAACAAACCCGTTCAATTTAAACAGCCCTTGTGCTGGCTCAAGCTACAGACTTGGAATTGGGAATTTAAATGTTTGCATGCAGTATCATTGACTGATGACAGAAAGTGAGAGGGAAAAGTCCTTAATTTATTGATACCACAGGGTCAGGTCCAAAACAATAACTAAAGTTCATCTGTTTGTGTCAGCCAGTCCCAGACTTAGTGGTTGGCACTCCAAACTGGCCGAGGCCCCAGGGAAAGGCTCTGCCCAGACACACAGGAGGAGAAATAAACCCGCCTTGCTTATAGCGAGTGAGAAGAACTTCTGAAAACCTGACCAACTCCAAAGCATTTCCAAATAAAACCTTTATATTGTGTTCTGATTAACACCCCAAATTGCTGACTGAATTTTCAAGACATTACCTCTACCACTCCAGCCCCTCTCACCCTCCCCAAAACACCACTTGATTTTACATCTTCCACCAAGCTGTCAGCTCAGTTGTCTCAAGGATTGAAATCTGCTTCCAGGGAAATATTTTTTCAAGCCTAGAGGTCAGTGCATGAGACCAGGTTCACAGCAGGCAGAGCAGTGTACTTGCAACTTGAAAATAAACCATTTTTCAGGACACTGTAACCCTCAAGACATGCTTTATTTCAAACTCAAGTAAGTCTTCCTGCAAATTGAAGGTCCTCAGCCCCAAAGAGGTTGTACTTCCAGAAGGAACAGTTAGCTCAGAGCTTCAGTTAAAGACAGGGACAATCTCAAAAGTTTACAGTGTTAATGAATTTATCCTTGAATTAAAAAAAGCCATGAATTAAACTTGAATAGCTGTTTACATCACGTAATGAGTTACAGTATCAATCGCAGCAAATGAAGGAAAGCTCTTAACTCTATACTCCAGAGACTCAGCTCCTACTATTTAGAGATAAGAAATGAAGAACTACTATTCTTTTTAAAAGCTGGGATTAGCATAGCAGAATAGTTTATTATAATCTATAAAAATCATTATATAAATGAAACAAAAACACTATTCCACACCTGATAACATTATGTGCAAGGGGTAACTCACTGAAAAGATATATTTACAAAATATATTTACAAAAATTAGCATTACAGCTATTTGGGGGGGTTATGCCAATACCTTGATTATATTTTGTTTGGTTTTGTTACCTAAAGGCTTCATTCAGAAGCATCATTGGTTCTGATAAATCTAGAACAGTCACCTTACAATTCCTACTGCCCCACATCCCCTCACTTTACAAACTCATTTAGAATCATCTCAGTTTTCCATTTCACATTATTTGACCACACAACCTCTTGTAAGCACAGAAACAATCACACACCAGAAACAGATCTGGAACTTGAGAAATCCAGAGCTGAAAGGCTTGCCAACTGGCACACAGCAAAGTGGGTGAACAAATCCCCTTCTTCAGAACCTGTTACATCCAGTTGATATAAAGCATATTAATGATCTACACCTACAAAAACAAAGCAAGTTTGTACATATCACATCCAGTACACAAATGCATCGAGCCTTCTTTTGCTTGTAAAACAAACTGCTTTCTACCTTAAGGTATAACAAACACTGTTCTCTGAAACCAGCTGATGGAACCTACCAGCGCCCCAATTAACCGCAGAGGAGACTATCTGAAGCAGCTCCACTGTAACAAGCTGATGTCTGACCCACTAACAAGGCTTGTTCAAGGATACTGTGTTAGGTTTTGCACAGCAACTGAATGCATTAAACTCTGCAGATCCATTTAACTCTCCAGTTCCCATTACAGACAGAAATACATGCAATTCTATCTCCACACTTAGCAGTCAGCATCGTTAATTGGTTAGCCACAAATGCATATGGTAAAGAATCAGATGTATGTAGTCTGGATTTCAACTTCACCATAGCAAAGGCACAAAAAAGCTCCAAAGAAAAGAAAAACTCCACTTACATATGCATTTCTATTTCAGAAACTCTCATTAAGTACAAAGAAAACACCAATTGATGTTTTAACTCCTCTCCAAAATTAATCCATTTTTTAAACTGCTCTCAATTACCTCCATTTACCCAAGAGAAACTTCCAAAATAACAAAGCAGAATTGTACAATGTGGCATTTGCAGAAAATACACATAAAAACAGATGATGGAGAGTTCTGTGAAACCAAAACAAATTCCTATGTTATCTGAAGCAATCAACCTTAACCATTTATATTTGGGCTTACCCACACAGCAAAATGATGAATGGAAAGACACTGACAAAAATAACACCGTTTCTGGGCTGAAATCTTTCAGATGAAATATTTTCTTTAAAGCATGGATAAAAGATTTTAGTCACACTGTCACACTGTGTGTTCATCAATTAATAAATCTCAAGACCTGGGCAACATGCTAAATTTCAAACTTATCATTTGAGGCTGCCATACTGACAGCCCATCAGGCATCACACCAATTCTCCTATCCAAGGAACGTTCGGCAGCTACTGGAATTTTTGACCAGCATGGTACCTCATAAAGAAAAGAATTAAGAGGGTTTTAATAGCCATACTGCCAGGAAGTGTTGCAGCCAGGGGAAGAGAGACAATCACATCCTGGATGGAAAAGCAGGGTTGTACTAATGCTGCACAAAGGCAGACAAAGCTCAGAACACCAGGACAATACACATAGTCCTGTTACTAATTTATTACATTATTTTGCTACTGTTCTTGGCTCATTTCAGGCTCCATATAGCTCAGTGTAACTTTGTGCACTGTCAGGACTTTTGCCATCCATTCTATTAGGTCAGAAAGCTTCTGACAGCATTTGTTCCAAGAAAGAAATTTTAAAAGCTGTACTATGTCTTTGTAGGTAATCCTGGCAACCACGTATTTTTAAGCAGCTGCCACTAAACACTGAGGAAATACTTTCTGAAGCTCTTCTTCAATTCCTTCTCCAATGATTTTTAACATCCTGTAGTTTCTCCAGTCTCATCTAATTGCACTCTCATGACCAAACCTGACAAAAACAAGGAGGCAGAGCTATGAAAGTCCTGTTAAAACCTGTGCCTGGGGTAAGGATAAGCCCAAATGTTAGACCCCAGTAACAAAGTCAGAAAGGTCTCGTCCATCACCCCACCACAGTAGCTCCAGCAGCCACTGTATCCTGCTGTCATGGGAACAGCATGGAAGGTTTCAGCATCCTGCAGCAGGGAGCATCATGGACCACACAGGAAATACAAGGCTTGTCCAGTGAAGAGGTAGAGGATGTAGAACTAAAACCTATGTGGAATTACACTGCTTAGTTCTGCTTTTCACCAATGACCTACTGAAACACAACAGCTACCAGCCTTTCCATATTGGTTGTGGTCTTTTGCAGTTTTCACCGAAACAGTTTACAACTCTCCAGCTCAGAGTGACTGCCTTGCAAAAGAAGTTCTCCCCTGTTAGTTTTAGCCTCAACTTCTGACTTGGAGATCTAAAAGCTACCCTGTTGTTCTTCTGTATCTTAACTGGTCACACAAATTAGTCGTTACACAGCACCATGTACTCTTAATTTTCTTATCTGCATTGCAATTAGCTAGTATATAACAAAGTTCCATAACAGCAGATCAGACAGTAAGAATGAAAGAACTGAGAACCCAATCCAGCTTTCATGAAGCTGTACTTAACACAAAACATCAAGAGCGGTAGAGAGCACCAGCATTTCTGAATTCAACAGTTTGTTGTTTTCAGAGAAACATCATCAAGCCTTCAAAACTCACATACTCAAAAAAGGATGCTGGAAGATGTCCACACATCCCATTCCTCATGTGTTTATTGGAGAGACACAGAAAGGAGATTAAAACTCTAAGATACACTGCATTTCTGTCCTGGGAGGTAGTAACATGGGGTGGTTCCTGATTTATGGCAAGTCCCCTTGAAAACTTCTGCTTCATTTCCCTCATTATAAATTTTTAAACTTGAAAACAACAGTTTGGCACAAAAATGTATGAGTTACCCCAATAAATCAGTGTGTCAAGTTTACTAGTAAAGACAACTTCTCATTGAGCATAGCTCTGACGAGTTACAACGTGAGGCTCCAGGCTCCCTAATGCAGGTTCTAATTTCATCTTTAAGCAGGCTGTGTACAGAGCATAGCATCCCACATTGTAGTCAAGGCAGGCCAGAGTGTGTAGCTGTGAATTTACCTGGTACACTAATTACACAATTCCACCACAAGATGACACAGAAGAAAGCTCCTCTGTCCAAGCTGTCCTTGTTTTCATCACATGATGACCAAAGCATGTGTCAAACTGACAAGTCTGGGGAATTAATCTCATTTTAGAAGTACAAAGAGCACAAAGCAGTTAAACTGTGGGAATTTATAATGCACAGTTCATACATTTTACTGTGCATGCTGCTGTAAAACAAATTTTTATTATGTTAAATCTGCACAAAACTAACACAAGAAACCAAGTTACCAGAAAAACTGTAAACAAAATTCACTATTGAGTGAGAGAGAAAAAAAACCCTGAAAGTATTTACTGAAGAGAGAACAAGAGTCTGCTTTACTGGCACCCTAGCACCATCTGGTTGACAGGCTTTTGCTAACCAGAGTGGCAAAGCTGGTGTTACTGCACTGGAGAACATGAAGGAGGTTGAAGAAACTCATTCAGATGCAGAATCTAAAAATCACGACCCAAAATACCAGCTCTTGCTGGCAGCTCTCCACTGCCATCTGCAATGGTAGGAGAAGGGGGAGCAGTAGAGTTGCTACAACAGAACAGTTCATGCAGGTTTTAATTGGAAATAATCAACAAGTGATAAAGGTTTTTATGAATGAGAGAGAGGGAATTCAGTGAAACGTTCCATCACTATGAAACTGCAATGCTGGTAACACCAAATAAAAACACATGCCAACACAACCCTTCTTTCTTTTGAGTCATGTAGGCCACAGACTGCTAAAAGAACAAAAAGCCCTCAGTGTTCCAGTGGCAAGATGCATTTGATAATGTCCAACTTCATACCAACACGGACAAATATCTGGGGCAGAGCATCTTAGAATCTTCAGGACTTTTAGCTAAATTATGTCCAGACTGTCTGAGAAGCTGTCATCATAAATCTGTACACTCAAGCCAATAGATTAAACACCAACCTCACCATTAACACACAGGACAGATTTCTGACGGTTACAGAGATTAAAAAAACAAAGCCTCAGGTCTGAGAAATCCCCTAAGAAACTCAAAATAGTACAATTTACAGAGGAAAGCATTCACAGAACATGACCTAATAGACTCCCAGAGGGGCCATGCATTTCTGAAAATGTTTTTAAAGTCTTTTGTGCACAAACTGCAGTAAGAAGTTCAGCTTATGCACAAGAACTTGAAGATCTCTAATATGACGACAGAAAATAATAAACTTAAAGACAATTCCTTGAGAAATAATTATTGATCAAGAGTATTTAGCAAAAACACCAATATAATATTCTAGCTACTGGCTCTATTATCTATTATTCCATGTGCTTTATTTAGTAAGGATTGACCTCTTCAGTGTAGGATTGGGAAGCCTTTAACAGCATGAGTTAATGTAGATGCAGCATCTATTTTAAAGAAAAATTAAAAGAGGAAAAAGGAGGATGTCCAATGGTCAGGATGTTTACCAACAGCATGAGAACACAGACCAGTGAAGGAATTCTGAACTGGGGCCCAAACACTGTATTTGGATATGTGAAATGGAAAGTTGTTCTGGAAAAGTCTGAGGACATCAACTGGTCCTAACTGGCCAGGTCCTGACTGGTCCTAACTGGCCTAACTACAGCAACAGGAGCAGAAAGTACTCAGGTTTGCACTGAAAATAAATAGGACACTGGAACTTTTAAAACAGATCAAAAACCACTTCTGGTTCTGTATCATTTTAGATTTTTACATACAGGCAGGGTATAGTTTAAAAAGATTAGCCTAGATTCAGAGGTAATCATGCTTAACGGAGAACTGAGGTAAGAGTCTGCCTCACACACCACGTACAGCTGTGGGCAGAGCATCCCTCTTAAGTAAAATCTCAGTCTCTGAACCCTCCCAGTAGTAATGGTATCCTTCATCCTGTTTCATAAACACATGAACTGAAAGATAGCACAGCAAAACGTGATTATGACCTCGAGGTACCTTTTTTTCATCTAACATAAGCTATTATAAAAATAGCAGTACTGAAAGGAAAAAACCAGAGCAAGGGGCAAGTAGTGGCCTAGCAGGAAAAGAGTAATGTCTGTGGTGGTCATGGGCTTGGTTTTTTCCCCCCCTTCCCTCACATGGAGGAGTCATACAACATATAGCAAAGAACTACTTTTTTTCTACAGAACTGCAGAGTAGAGCACCTGAAACACTGCACTGAGTATAACATATCAAAAATACATTCACAATAATTTTCAGATATTGATAAAGTTCAGAGAGAGCTATAAAAAGAGATCAGACGGTGGAAAAAGACTAACAAATGATGAATTTAGATAGCATATCTTGACTAGAATGGTATGACATATGAAAGTTGCCTCTACACCTTCACAATGGAGACTAAAAAGAAACTATTGAGAGAAGCATTAAATTCTTTTAACTGTAAAAATAGGAATGAGGTAGGAAGAGTTTGTTAGACAAGACAGTCTTTTGATAAGCATGTTTCTCTGGATAGAATCTAGCCTGAGGTAAATGGCAAGCATATCAAAATTTAGATATTCAAAACCATAGCAGGCAACTCATACATAAAGGTACCACAGGTCAGACCTGCTCTTCCACCAAAGTGAATGAGATTATTTTAGAATTTTCTATCTCAAACTTCTAAGACCAAAATGAGCATAGACATTATTCTAGCAAGAGTCTCTAGAAGAAACAATCACATAAAACAAACTCCATTTATTTTTGGTGAATAAAGGTAAAATGAGAAGTAATTAGAAAAATGAACTCATTAACTCAAAATAGCCACATAAATAAAAGTAAAGTGAGTCTAAAAATCCTGCCTGAAACAGCTGATGAGACTTTTCCAGAGGATGGATGAATCAGTCTGGTTTAAGTCAAAATGAAATGTGGAAATAGTTGCAAAGTGTCCAAGGACCAGCGTCTCGTTCTAAGTAACATCGTGAAACTGGTATAAAAATTACCTTCAAGATAAATTAATTCTACGTTCATACCCAGCACACCAAGCTCTCAAGAGCCATGCAGAAAGCTGCAGAGCAAAATGCCAAAGAAATGGATTTAGGTTGTTTTAAAAAGCACGTTGATGAGTAATCTGTTCTTTTCTTACCATCGTACTTTATTGCACGTCTGCGTAGCGCCAAGAGGAGAACCTGCCACCATGGGGACTTGGATGGGGCTGTGCTGTTTGTTCATGACAAGATCCAACTTCTCTTCCAGTGATTTACAGGTGGCCTCCAGTGCCAGCAACTTTGCCTCAATGCTATCCAACCGCAGGCATATTGTCTGATTAATGGAATACAGGAATGACTAGAAAGGGGAGAAGGCAAAAGAAACTGGTTTTAAAGACTCAGGCATTTATCTTCAGCAACATGCACGTAAGGAGGCTCCAGATAAATGTGACTGGGAAGCAATTCTAAAGGACAAAATTCCACCACGTACAAAACTGATGACATCCAGGAGCATTTTAGCATTCTCAAATTCTTCCAGATCTTTATTTAGAAGCCAAAAGCATCCCAGCCAAACACATTTTCACCTAAGCACTTTGTTAGTACGATTTCATAGACCGCAGTATCATTTAAAGTGACATGCCAAAGCTTTTCATTTGATACATGTGAAAACAAAAGGATTATAAATCTATGAATGCATCCTCCTGGATAAAGTTAAATAAGAGTTTTCCTGCACAAAATGAGAGATACAGATGATTACAGTGGAAATTATATCAACACAAGAAACCTCAGAGACAATTAAAGCTGCTCAGTTAAGTTTTCTCCTGAACAACAAATCAAGAGCAGCACATAAATAAAATCTGTTTTCCTAACCAACTTTATTCAAGGGAAAGCATATTCTACTCCGTGCCCCTGGGGAAAAACAGGCCACTAATGGGTAATGTTACACATGCTCTCCTTTGCAAACAGCAACTGTGCCATCTCGTGGCTCTCCCTTACCATTTACTCACTTAATGAAGCTGATGTACAGTGCTGCTCCCCCCAGCTCTTTGAATACAGAGCTTCTGTTTCTAGGACCGTTTTGAAAATACAGAATACTATTTAACATGTGTGGCAGTAAAATACTACTCATATCCTTATGCTCCAAGACAAAAACAGTACTTAAAACACACTAGCAAAAACAGCAGGGAAAGATCTGCAAGTACAAAAAAGCCTGAGCTACTGAGCCTGTACCAAACACAGCTTAACTCTTAGGAGAACACTGTTAGCTTAAAACAGTAATTTAAACCATGCTTAAAGTATCTACACATTGCAATATAAATACATGCTCAAGCTTTACTTTTAGGTCAACTTCTTGCACTTTATCAAAAAATGTGACAATAGCTCTGTCTGAGTCACTGGAATTAACTCTGATGACATTTTATATCACATGTAACATTCTTGCATCTGGTTTTAAAATCCATGCACAAAGATGAAAAACAGTTACAAGAAGGCCATGAATAATTCCAGATTTATGTATAAACAGCTTATTTTACATTCCTTTAATATAATTTCCCCAAGAAGGCTAACTTAATTGGTACTATGAATAAAACAAAGGCATTATCATAACCTTAATAGAGGGATCCTGGCAGTTAATTTCTATACGCTGACGTTTCAGAGCAGGTTCTACATCATCATCTGTCACTTCATGATTCTCCAACACAACTGCAAAGAAAAATAAGCACTGGTAGAGTTTATAATACAAGAGGAGAAGGCAGAAGTTAAAAATGCACTAAATGGATAAAAAAATCAGGTATTTCATTAACATATTCTATGGATTTTTACATTGATTTGTTTTTTTCTGAAATATATGACAATGATTTACTGCTTCTCAAACAAAATTATTTCTCCAAATGCAAGACTGCTTCAAAGGCATGGAGGATGTAACACTCAAGCATCATCTTTGATTTTTTTATTAGGAGCTTGCCATGAAGCAGCAGAGCTGCCATATTAGCTGTTCTGCTTTTGACAGGTTCTACAGGCTTCTGAGCCCTCATGTTTATAAAGAACATAGAAAGTACTCATTAAGTTTACCCACTACTCAGTGTAGTAGCAATTTCTTTTTGCCTAGAATAGATGAACAAAATCCTGCAAGCTTTCCAAAGTAAACACACACATATGCAGACCTAGGGGGTTCAGACAGCCTGTCCTTAGGAGGTACATGCTTGGAAGGAAACAGTAACAGAAAGGAACTTGAGAACTGGAAGGCCTGGCTGGTAAAATCCAGAGGTAGAGTCCTGAACAGCCCCAGGGTCAGAGCATCACCTGAGGCCACACCAGGTTACTGATCTAAGGAAGACTTGCTTAAGGTTGGCCATATCACAGCTGCCAATCCCAAACACCATGTTACCAGCTACACTTGGACAGGTCCCAGCTTTTTCAAGTTTTTTACTGAGAGTGGTGAGGGGCTGGAACAGGCTGCCCAGAGAGGGGGTGGGTGCCCCATCCCTGGGGGTGTTGAAGGCCAGGTTGGCTGGGGCCCTGGGCACCCTTGTGTAGCTCCAGGCCTGGAGGTTGGTGTCCCTGCCTGTGGCAGGGGGTTGGAGCTCTGTGCTCCTTGGGGTCCCTTCCAACCCAGACCAGTCTATGATTCTATGATTCTTCTCCAGCTTTTTGGGAGCATTTCTGAAGTAACTTTTTAATTCTGCATCAGAAAAAACCTATTTTGATAGGTGTTTCTGTTTTCCATGACTGTAGTTACTGCTCTTCCTATCACTTGGAGCAATGGCTAAAGTTGGTCTCAATACATTTCCTTTCAGTGGGTCAAGTTTCAAGCAAGGGATACTGCAAGTATTTTCTTTCAGAAGTGTTTTTCAACTTTAACTTTGTTGTACACACAAAGAATGTTAATAATGCATGAGAGAAAATATCCTACAAGTACAGCAATCTGTAATAGCTGGCTGATAGTTCCTGAAAGCCTTCAACATGTATTTGGCCTGGAGAAAAAAACCTATAAGATTGCAGGCCATATTTCATTCAAAGTTTTCAACACTTGTCTATCTCAGCACACAAAAAAACCCACCCAACCCAAGCCATAAAGCCTTTGAAAGAAAAGTACAATTTAAAATAATCATCTGATATAAAGGGTACTGAAGCTATAAAAATTAACCTGTTGAAAGCTTTGTATGCAGTCTTAACAAGCGGCTCAGAAAAAAAAAATCTGTGGTCTTGCTTTGTGTTTGTAGGAAAAGATTAACAGGGATTTGCACCTTGTTAATGGGCAATGCTGTAAGTGATGTTTCTCAGGCCATCTCTACTGTACCTGGGTTATCCGGAGTCAAGTCTTCAACAGCAATCTGAACAACATCTGCCAAATCCTGTTCTGACATCATTCAGAACCAGGCAGCAATATCCAGTCAAACACCAGTGCAGGCCCCCAAATCAGTAATTTTACAAGTCATGCAATCCTGAAAAACAGCAGCAAAAAGAGCATTAATACAGATACACTAGATATATCAACACTGCGTTTATTTTTCATTTCTTCCTCTGTAAACAGAGATGCAGTTCCTAGAAGTGACCCACCCACAACGTGATCACACAGTGGTACCAACTGCTACTTTATTCCACAGCTTCATCAAAGAGCCAAGGACTGAACTACCTGCATCACCTCTAGAAGTAACCTTTCTGTGCTAGGACTGGGACAAGAGCTCAGGCTTCCTTTTCTGATTCACCTTTCTATATTTTCCCAATGGATAAAGACAGCGTTTAGCTTCAGACATTTGGCAGCTCATGAGTATAAAACACAAAATAATTCTTTCTCTTTAAAATCGCTTTTTGTATTATAGAAATTTAAGAGCATAACGAGACCGTTTCTAAATTGCAGGGCTCGGATTTACAAATTACTACTTAGCTCTTGGAAGTGATGAGGCTTTAGCATTTAGTCGTGATGTTGCAGAAGTATACGAAGCTCCCAAGCCACCTTGGATCTGCAGTTACTACATTCTGTACTGATCTATATGCGCACACCACCCTTCTTAAACCTTCGTGAGCATTCAGGGAGAACAGGGAGCTTCCTCACAGCTAATTACAACTAGATTTGGAGCAAAACTTGACCTCTTTTTGTTTCTCAGCTATCGAACTTGCCTGGTTTTCTTCCTTCTGATACACCCTCTACATCAGATGTTTTTTCTACAGCTCAAATCTGATGAAACTGTTTTCCTGATTTTAAAGCAGAAATATTTTTCAGCCCTGCTCCCTTGGAATTCTCTGTCAAGGTTATTTATTAGTGGTTTTTAGACAAACCTTTAGCCTGTAAAATTGAATTAAAATCACTGGAACCATTCATATCTGTGCTTTCCCACAGTTTACAAAAGGATAGACAAGAGATCAGATGATTACTATTTTTTCCTTTTTAACCTGAAGCAAAAAGCACTGGAGACATAATCTAAGGTTTATTCACCCCTTAACACTGACACTGAATCAATTCCAAGTATATGCATCAAGATTTTCCTCTTTCCCTCTTCCACTTGAGCACCAGAAAGCCATTAAGCCAGACAGGTGGAATACAATTTTTTAAGAGACCACCACAACCTACAGAATTCTGAGACCAGCCCAAGCACCGGGTGTGAAAGCCCATCTCAGGAGGAGGACTCCCCACGTCTCAGAATTGTTTACTCAAAATACCAGCCCTGCCAATATTGAGTCATTTGAAATTGGGATCATGGTGAAAAAGCCTTGGGACAGCAGAGAGGGTGGCAGCACGCCCAAAAAAGCTGGCAATAGGTTAGTGCATATGGATGCCATTTTGGCAAATTGCATTTGCCATTTCTGAGAAATCCTGGTGAGGAGCCAGGCTCAGCACAATAAAACAGCTGTGCTGCAGTTACTGTTTCATAATGTCACAGACTGCTAGGAATACTAAGAACCCTGCCCTTCACTTAAATGAAGGCACCCACCACTCCCAATGCTACGAAAGGACAGACTAGAACAAAACCCAACTTTTAAAGACTTGGTCTGTTTACACAATTTGAGGTTTCACTGATGCTTCACTCATTACAGCTACAAAACAGTCCAAAGGGTTTGCAATGCTTTTGTTTAAATCCACTTTAAAACACCATGTGATTCACAAATTTAGCCTTGAAAAAAATTACTGAAAGCATACCAATCTTCAACAGAAATGAAGAGTGATTTCACACTCATCTGCTCTCTGAATCTCACAGGTCAGGGCCTGAAGATATTCAGCATCACATCAGAGAAGTACCACTGAAATCCTCTGTCATAGTCTTTAAACAAGGGCATAACACCCCAACTACGACTGGCAGAACAGCTCCTGCACATACACAGCAATGTGTCTTCACAATGCTAGCATTTCTTTCCATTTTAACAGATTTTATTACAATTTCAGTCAGACACAGCTCACAGGCAATTAGCCAACGTCCTGACAAAACACATTTTTGCCTTCTGAAGCAGCAGAACTAGACACTTCTGCTGTGACCTGACAGCTCCTGGATAGAAACATAAGGGGGAAAATGTATTGTTAATGCTAGATGTGTGGATTAGGAAGCAATACCCAAGCTATACCGCGTACTTCACCCACAACAGCTATCCCAACTTGGATACAGGATAGATAGCTAAAGGAGGGAAGGGGGAGAGGAGATCTTAGGGGGAAGTTCTTTGCAGAGAGAGTGGTGAGGGGCTGGAAGGGGCTGCCCAGAGAGGGGGTGGGTGCCCCGTCCCTGGGGGTGTTGAAGGCCAGGTTGGCTGGGGCCCTGGGCAACCTTGTGTAGCTCCAGGCCTGGAGGTTGGTGTCCCTGCCTGTGGCAGGGGGTTGGAGCTCTGTGATAATTGGGGTCCCTTCCAACCCACACCCGTCTGGGATTCTATGATCCTCATCCAAAACCAGAATTTCAACTTATAATAGAAAATTTTAGGAGTGGTCTAACCTTCCTTGCAGAACCAAGGATAAAAACCCGATTAAATCTAACAGGATTACGGTTAAATTAGTTTATCAGCTTTAAAAAGCCTCAGTCAACAAATTCAGAATCATATTTTTGCCAGTACCGTTTCCACATATTTCACTCCGTGTTGACCAGCATTTCCCCATGTAAAAACACTTCTTTTCTTGAAATTTGCTGTATTTTCCCAGACTTTTTCTTTCTTCTGGCTGAAACCCCAGTCCCCATCAATTCTAAATTAAGTATATGTACATTGGCATTAAGAAACCCATGCTGAAATATTACCTGGAACAAATATTGAACTATAAGAAAGAAATATTAGCAGAAAGCTGGGAAGCACAAGAAACATGCTGACTTTCTCTCCCCCAACCAGCATGTGGAAGTTGAATCAACAGAGAAATATTTTATAGTCAATTTGCCATTGTCCATGGGAAGACAGCTTATTCCAGACCATGGAAACTCTCTCATTAACACATACACTACAGGAAGCTTTGGCCAAACTCAAACCGACTCCAGCTGAGTTATTTCAGTGGATCTACGCTGTGCTCAGCCCTTCTCCCTGGGGGGCTTCTTGGGGGTTGGAAGAGCCTCCTTCAACTCGTACCCAACACAAGACCTGAAAAATGGGTTATGGGATGTACTGGAGGGATTTCCTCCCACCTCCATTCCCACTGCAGCCGTGGATGCCTTCAATTCTCAGTTACCACACGTTCCTAACCCTTCGGATCTCTTGCATTATGTAGCCAGTTCCCACATCAGCTCCTTTACTGCCCACCCTTTCCCTACTCCAGGCCAGACACTACCTAATAAACCCACCAGAAACCCATTCCTGTTGCATAAAGCAGCGATTAAGACCTGTCTCACATTTTAATTGCACACAGTACTGTATCAGTTCCTTCTTGCCTCCAAAAAGGAGGATTTTTTTCCCAAAATCTGAGAAAATAGCCTTAAGATTCCAAGACAAAAAGCAGCAATATGGAGTAACAGAACTAAATCTTCTAATAACAAACACAGGCCATTTCATCACCCATCAAACCTCACAAATATTTATGTATTATGAGTTGAAAGTAAAGACAAACACTCCTCTCTGTTCTTGGCTTTTCATGTTCAGAAACAAAGCCAAAAAGGAGAGCAAAAAGCCTCAAGCATTCCTACAGCCACTTGCTAGAAGGTGGCTCTAATACTGAAAACAGTCAGAAAAACTAATCAGAGACAACTAAAGGTATAAATTTCAAGCAGATTAAAGTGCACTGAATATCTCTACCAATACTCCTCCTCTGAATTGATACACTTAACACAGAACTACAGTAGCCTTTGTTTAATTAAGCAAATTAATATTTGTAAGCAACTAAATTAAATTCACCTGAATTCCAAATTAGTTTTTCCACACACAAGTTTACTGCCATTTAATTAATCTATTTTAAAACATTCATTCAGAATAATTCTTCCGAGCAGCCACTTGTAAACAAACCTATTTACTGAAATATCTGATGGCTTTACGAAGTCACGGGGCATCATTCCAAAGTGTATAATCAAAGCCATCCAAAACCTTGTTAACATATAAAAACAGGCACAAAACATAAATCTTCTCTCTCATATTAACTGACGAGGGTAAACATCATATTTTTAAAAAAAAAACACAAAGCATTTTCAAAGCTCTAGGCAGAGCATTTAGCTGAACTTCTCTTACTGAGCAACTCATCACTCCCTGGTTAATATTTCGTGGTACACCTGATAAAAAACCCACTCTCATACTTCAACTTGTGCTGTGACCAAAATTTACTTGTGACTGAGTGAAAAAAGCTGAAGGATACCATTTTACTTTGCTCAACCCAAAAGCCCCACATATTTTTCCTCCTTCTCATTTCACTTTTCCTTTAAATTAACTAAGGCAAATTTTCAAACATCTCCTTTCTGTTACAAATACACATTCTTCTTTACACAAGCCCGTTTTTCTGAGCCTAATATCTACCACAAACAGGACAAACAAAGGTCATTATCTTGCAAAGTCCTACAATTTGCTGATACAAAAGTTTTTCAGAACAGCAAGCCTAATGATAAGAACCTATGTGATACATGCCCACAAGTGTACTACACCTCTGTGAGGGCAACACCAGGCAGAAATAAAATGTAAAGGGATTATAGTATAAAAATCATCCACCCTCAGAAAGCGAAGGTCCATAGAGGACATAATACTACCTTGACTGCTGTTAATTCAGCTCAACTTCCCTGAGTACCTGTCCCTTCAGGGAACAGCCCGGAAGGACCACCGAGCTCTAAATCTCTGTGCAATGAATAATTCACACCAAGAATGCCTTTGTGCAGCTCAGTTTCACCCACTCCGGAAGCAAATGATGCAAAACCAGCAAAAAGTCACTCCAAGTGCAAACCAAAGCGTGTCAAGATACCTTAAGGAAAAATATCCAGCACAGTCAGGGTATAACCCTGGCTAAGGGGCACTGACAAGTGCATGGTGTCTTTAAGGAAACCATCTCTGTGAGCAGTCCCACTGAAAGAACTGGGAAGCTCTCACAGCCACTGATTGATACATGAAGTTACTCCAGGTTACTACAAGGTTCAGAACCTGGCAATACCCTTTCAAGTCTTGCACTGTGACTTAAAACATTTTTATAATTCCAAAGCCTGGCTTTTTCTCTAAGCTAAAATCACCCTAGGTGGCAGCAGGAACAGAGCCTTCCTACACTAACTATCCCCCAACAAGCCAAATCAGCACAAATGTTAATGCACCATAACAGATGAGGAATAACATACTAAGAAGCAGCAATTTAAGAGCATGCAGGGTTAAATGCACTGTAAATGCAAAAGCAACCAGTCTCCCTTATGCTCCAACCTTCTGAAGCTGCAGTCTATCAGAATATGAAGTTGAACATTATTTTCAGGGGGAGGTTGGGGGGGAAAATCAGAATTTACACTTCTTATTACTATTCAAATCTATAAAGGAGGAAATTCTCATCTTTGTTTAGCTTTCATTCTTATTTCCAATTCACCTTAAACAGCAAGTAAAAACATTGTGTTTTAAGTAAATTTTACAGTAAAACTACACAAGCATTTAATTTTAACGATTTGTTTTTAAATTAGCACAAAAATATACAGACATCTTTGGTTCAGCTAAAGATCTGGGGGGAGGTGGGATGTCTATCCTTCCAAAACAACAGCAGCATTCCTTATCTGTGAAAGCACAGATACCGGCCGTAACATTCTGGAGACAGATACACAGACTAAGTATCACTGTCTGAGATGCTATGCTGATGGACTCCAGTAAAAGTTCTCAAAACACAGACAGCAACAGAGAAAAACGTACAGCTGCTGCAGGAAAGAAGGATCTTGAAATTTTACTGGAATACAAAATCTTGCAGGGAGGCAGAAATTCTCAAATATCACTATATAACCTCACATCACTTATTATTATTTTATTGTTTTGCTTCTAGAAGTATTCCCCCCTCTTTTTTTTTTTCATTCCATGTGGTACACACCATAGTTTTGCTTGGATGCCTTTTTCTAACTCTTCTAATACACTGCCACCAGCCACAATCCTAACACAATGTAAAACAAACCCCACCATCCTACTTTCCCCAAGCAATCCTACCAGCTAAGCATGTTCTGGCACAAGGAATGACCAGGCTAAGCGTGTGCCCACATATACCTGAAACTCAAGCACAAATTCTCTATGGACCTTGTATAAATCCTCTTGCTTCTGCCGTGTGCCAACCCTTGGGCTGCCACATCTTTGATTCAGTTACTCCCAAGTGAGCTGGAAGGGTATGTTAACACCTGCTACAACTACACTTTCAGGTGCTTAGACAGGAAAAAAAGGCTGAATTTAATTTTACAGACATATAATCCCATTGAATTTAACAAGACTACCCACATGGGCTGGATGTACCTAAGTGTTTGCAGATTCAGTTGCCTTAAGGCAGAGGTCAGTTTTCTGCATCATGGTATAATTATTCCGGATGTAGGTCATTAATTAGACTCTATGATTCTAATGCTAGGCACATTTTGTACAGCTGAAAACCAGCAAATACCACACAAGAACTGCCTGGACAGCACAGTATGCAGAACCAGACATAGTCGTGTTGTCTTATTGTTTTCATCCACTAGATGGAGAATATTGATAACAGCTCAAAAAAAACCCACTAAAACCAAACAAACTGCAAATACTTAACAGATTTCCAGAGTTAGTTTTATGTTATAGATAAAAAAGCATCTCCCCAGACTCAAAGAACTACTTCTGCCTGTGATTAGACGGTTTCTGAGACAGGTAGTCCAGATGTCCTTTGAACTTTGGGTAACTGTACCCTCATTTGAAGTTACAAGTTATACTTTAATAACTTCTTAATCTATTTTTCTGTGATACTTCATATCAACTTCAGGAATTTCAAGCCACCAGAATTGGAATTATTTGGGGCATATCTTTTATCTTTACAAAATGCCTAACATCAATTGCAGCATTTTTCTTCTGTGTCTCAAACTCCAAAACATCCCACAGATGTTGGGAACGGATGTATTTTTGGTGAGATTATCAGCAGGGCTGGAACGCCTGCAGAGCGTACTGTAATTAATGAAGGCAGCTCCACAATGTCAGTTTCAAAACATGCCCCAAAATATCACACCCAAGTCAGCCTGTTGATGTCTTTACAGAGATGGTTGTACCCTTGGGCCCTCCTGCAACTAAAACTACCCTTAAAGTTTGGTCCTGTACATTTCCTACCCAGGAGTACTTTGGTATGCTCCTAGTAAGGTGACATTCCTGCTCACTGGGTAAAACCAAAAACTATACTATTTCTAGCTGAAACACAAACAAGAACAAGGAATGGAGCACAAATACAGCTGCACCCCAGTTCACTGTCACATTGTCCACAAGCAGAAAGCTCTTACCAGAACATTACACATATGAGAAAGTATTAACCTTCAAGCAGAGTTTCGCTCTGAAATGTAAGTGGATTACACAACAGCCAGAACATTGTATTTAAATATTGGAATTCTGAATGCTGTTTCCTGTTTTCCATCTCAAAACTCCAGTGACATTAAAACTTACCCTGCCACAACAGGTCTAACACAGTGTGTGCTACTGGTTCAGAAAGGCATCACCCCGCACTCTATTCAGGATTCAATTTTCCTATTTGGGAAAGAAAAAACCAACCTTCCTCCCCAAAAAGCCAAGGTGCAGCATCGCCCAACCCCTGAACAAAAGGTGGTATTTTAAAAGAGTTGGTATTATTCTTTCTGCAAGGGAAACTGAGGATTTTTAAACATCTCCTCAGGCCTTTACTGAGAAGTGTTTCAGAGCTGAGGTGGGAAGTAAGAGAGGAACTTTCTTTGAAAAGCCATTATTCCAGAAAATACTGATAGCCAAAGTACCCCCAGCTCTGAACTCAACCTAGTACTAACACGGAACAGACGTCACCCAAAGTTCCTGCACCAGGCTGTAATTTTTCACAAGCAGCAGGATAAAGTCACACAGGAACTGAGCTTCACCACTGCTCCTCAAAAGCTCTGCAGATGGCTAAGAAGCTGCTGAGAAAGGCTGTGAAGTAATCTTCCAGTCCTGGGGAACCAAACCCTTGGCAGAAGGGTACAAGCAGTACAACCATCAGGCATCAGAATGGAGTGTTTTTTCTGAAGACTCCTTTGCAGCAGAGGAATCTGCATTATACTCATGAAACGTGAGTTGACACGTTGACTGGAACAAGGTCTATCATCATCGAATCTTTGACCCTAAACTTGCACATGAGAAAAGATGTTGAAGACAAGTTGTTATTTAATTTTTCGGGGGTAGGTGGGAGGAGATGATGTACCAATAGTAAAACACTTTGAAATCCCAACAGCATAGACTGAAATAATTTGAGGCATTTTAACTCTAATTTCCTACATAAAGTGGACAGCAAAAAGCTGAAAAGCTCTTTAAGACTGTACATGATACACTAGTAGCTGCTTTCTGACTAACAACACTGTGTGCTGGCCAGGAAGTCCTTGAGATACTTTCTGTACAACTACTAGTTTAACTCAAAAGGATTTTTAAAGGAATATATGTATGAGGAAAGTAATAGATCTAGCTACCATCTATTTATTCAATACTTGAAACCCCTTTGGAAAGCGTAACTAAAGGCTTGCAACTAAAAATATCAGTTTTTAAAAGCTGTCAGATGCTACCAGGAAGAAGGAGGTGAAAAAAAAAAAATTAGTATTAGAACACTTGCTAAAACTTGCTGAATAAGTGACAGCTTCTGAATACTGACCACCTACATAATAATTTATACCTGATAAAAGCACTCTATGCATCTCTAACACAGCTTCACTGTTTCAATATTAACTAGTGATCCCATAAAGTCCCTTCCTGCTTAATACATTAATTCTGTTTTAGTCTTCAGTTGTTGGATATTTGTGAAAAACCTATGCAATCTATATTATTTTAAGCTGATTTTCCTTTTGCAAGACTGAAAGTATACAGTGAAGATCCAAAGATGGGAAATAAGGAGATTTTAAGGAAACACCAGAGTTTTCAACTTCTACCTCTGAAAGCACAAGCTTTATGCTGCCCAATTATTTCAGTATCACAATGTAGTTTTCCCCTCCTCATAAGAAAACAATTCTCTGTATTGAAGAAAGCCACTTAATGAGTAGTATCACAGATAGTGCTTTAAACAACCATCGAAATGGCAAGGTCATTAACTCAACACAATTATTTACTAAGAAATATTTACCTAAGAACGAATTTTAGTGTAGGTAAAATTTTCCATGCAGATTCCCTCTTTCAGAGGCCCTCACAACCACCAAGTGGGAAAAGGCACACCAATATGCCATGCAAGTTGCTGCCTCCATAGGAACACTCATCACCAGTTCTGACATCACGGACCACAAGGTAAAATTACATTACCAGAGTTACTGTGATTCTTCAAACCTTCCAAGGACATTTATTCCAGGTTTATAAAGAGACCCAGAAAAAAAGCTGAGTAAAGACTAAACAAGCAACTGTATCTATCTAGAAAAAAAATGACCCAGATAAAACTGGATTGTACTGAATTCCTAAAACATACCTTGTATTACTACCTCTGCCAGGGCAAATATTACTTCTTAGGCCAAACAATGCAATTTAGCTTAAAAGGAAAATTATTATTTCTAAATACGTTGCTAAAAAGTTTGTAATTGGGTGGAGGGGTGTTAAGTTTCTTCTTCATTAGAAGCTATCCAAAATGTGGAAAAAAGGTAATAACACAGTCTCAGTGTTTCTGAGGGGGAGGAAAAAAATCTCTTTTTTTAAATAATTATGTTATGATAGATAGAACTGGACTTATTAATTAAGAAAAATACCAAACAGTAATTATTCACTCAAACATCAGATTTAGGTTGGAGGCTCTTACTTGTTCTGAAGAGTTAAAGATATCACCAAATTCAGAGTACATTTCAGACTGATGTTATAGCAAGTATCATTGATGAAACTAAAACCTGGCTCCAACAGAGATCTCCCCACACAACATCCATGTTTTTCAATCAAAGAATCAGAATATTCTCTACTTAAAGCCAGGGAAAAGATCATTTAGAAACTCTAGTTAGTATGGAAAATTGCTTTTATGTGATTGTGGAAGCAAACACACTGCAGAAACAACCTGCCACGGTCTAAATAAAAATGAAAGCACTTATAGCTACACCCTGTATCTTGGGTAGCTGAGCTGTGTTCCTGAGTCCTGCACACTCTGAGAAATTCAAGCACAGCACCAACATCCCAACTACATCCCATTAACAACAGCACGCTTGGCTAGGACTCTGTGATGAAAATCCCCATCAGTCAAATTCCAACCAGAAGAGTCTGCTGAAAAGATTGTCATGCCCCATGCTGGTCTACAACCAAACAACACTGCTGCAAAGCCTCTTCCACCTGGCTAAGCTGCTCTCCATCCAAAGCCGCAAACCTTCCCAGCTCCAAGACATCATCGTGTGCCTGTCACGGGGCGCTTGCTCACAACACATCATTTGTCAGGCCTGCGTAGCAGATCACAGACACTGTGGCAAAGTTTCCCTCTGACCACCAGATTCCTTCACGATGCCAATACTTACTCTTCTAGAGAAACAAAGAGGCAGGCTGCAGGCATAAGACATATACTGAACCCGATGCCCTTCAGTGTGCTTTGCAGTGCACCCTTGCTTCGTGCACAGTGTTAATTGACAGAAGCAACTGAATTGCAAGTTGCAATATTAGAAAGTCTGAAGTACTCCTCTGCAGGAAACGGGCTTTGCCTCAGAGTTCTTCAGTCTGAACACAGCAGACATCCCAGGACCACTACACACTATGACAAGCACCTGCCTCAAGGTCAAGGGAAATTCGTACGCTTTTCATTTATACTTAAGCTTTTGGCTTACCTAAAGCAGAAAGGGAATAACTTATATTTCTATATAATATAATGTGCACTGCTAATCATCTGTACACTGGAAAAAAAAACTTCCTGACCTAGCAACTCCAAGAGGGGACAAGGACAGATCCCAGCATTGGCACAGGCTTGTCCTATCACAAACCATACCAGCCAACATAAAACACACACCAAGTAATCTGCTGACTCAGAAGGGTTCTAAGAGATTTACCTCCTGTAGCCACCTAGAAAAAGGAAATACTGTTTTAAAAAGCAGGGATAATATCAGTATTTTAAAATTCTTACCAAATAAACTTAGGAAAATAAAAGAAAGGGCATCGTTTCAGTAGAAAAACTTAGAGCAAGCAGTTCTTCACATTCTGAAATCATTTCATTAGTACAGTCTGATCCTGTTCTGTCATTCCCCTCCCTCTAGAAAAAATCCAAAGGAAGTAATCCAGCTGCAACCTTGCAAGGCTACATGCTCATAGGATGTTGGGGAGAGAGGTAAGCTCACATTTGTGTCCAAGGAGCAGGGAAGGAAGGGATGTTCAGCTTTACAGCTGCTAGGAATTCACTCCCAGGGAAGGAGAGATCCAGGCTTTTTTCATCATAAAACACAGGTGCTACAGTTTTCAGAGGAAAATTTTAACTTTTTCCCTAAGTCAGGGTTTCACAAACAGAAAGCAAGATAAAATAATTTTGTTCAACATTGCAAATTATTTTATTTAAAGACCCGAATTCAAAGGATTTTATCAAGTTAAACCTTCTGTGCACTTTTACTTAACGTCTTAACATGCAGTCTAACAAGCAGTTGACAAAACTAAGCACTTAACAGTAGCTTTAAAAACCTAAACCTGCAAGGAAACAAGTGTTTAACATGATTTTGAAGACATTTTATTATTTTTATTTTTTACTCAAAAGAAAACCTTATTTAGCCTTTTAATGAATATGTAAAAAAACCAAAACTACTTCAATGGTTAACAACTAAATAGTGAATTTCAAACTAAAGGAAATCAAACCTGTGAAAAAAACTTTTATTGACAAAGTTCAGTATACACAGATATTTTGTTGCTAATTCTACTTAACAGCTTTGCATTGACTCCTCCTACAAGTTGTTCTTGCTGGTCTGCTCAAGTCACATAAACAGTCTCTGGAGACCTCTGGGACAAGAGCTTCTGTGCACCAAGAGAAACACCCATCTCTTGCTTTGGAAAGGAATGTACTTAAAGTGTCCTTAAGTTACTGCCTAAGGAGCATGACAGCAATTTCAAGGCACTCTTCAATGAAAGATATGAAGGCATTCAAGTTTTGACAAAAGGAAGGCGTGTATTCTTCCTGCACAAACAATGCTGTACAGATTTTAGGGGAAAGCTCAAGATAAAGCCCAGAGACAACCTCAAGTCCTTGAAATATGAGCATATTGCTCTAATTAACGTGGGTCTGAATCCCAGCACTACTCCTTGCACAAATCAAGGGGAGCTTGTAGGCAGCACTTCTGGTTACATGGAGCTACAAATCTAAGCTCATCTTCACCTAATCAGTACAGACCAGTGAAAGACATGGATGTCATACTGCATTAAAAACAGCACAGGCAGGAAACAAGCCTTTTTCCAGCATGTTTAGCAGAACATGTGCTGATGGAACCCTTTCAGCTAAGAGCAACGGTAATTACGACCACATGCTTAATGTTATTATTCAATTACTCCAAGTGTTATTAATCAATTACTCCTTTAAAAGAACCTTAAAATGTAAAGCCTGTCCTGTAACCACACAACTTAAACACAGCTGGATAATTAAGATATTAAAATCAGTTACTGTTATTGTAAAAGAGATTATAAATTACAAAACAAAGGGAAAAAAAGTTACAAAGTATTTTCATCCTCTGAAGGAGTTGGAACATTTCTGAAATCCAAACTCAATCTTATTAGTCTCCCCTATAAATTAACTAGTCTTTCTCCAGAACAGCTTTTCATGTATTATTGAAAACTGAACTACTGCCAAGACGTCATTTAGCGTTGGGAGTTAAGGATCATACAGTTTCAGAATCAAATTCCTGTTATTCTGGTTGATTTCTACAGACATCCATTCTAAATGCCTATTAATACTTTCCAACAGAGAAAATCCATTGTTTCAAGAGGCACTGCTATAAAATTATTACAACAAAGGCTGGGCTTTTGTTTGGGTTTTTTGCTTGTTGTTTTAAGATCTTGCTTGAGTACTCAACATTCAACAAATCTTGTGTTTGCTTCTTGAACGACTGAGATCAACAGCATACTACATCTATAGTAACCTCACATAGAAGGCAAAAAGGGGGAAGGAAAAAAAGAAAAAAAACCGTTCCAAATTATCATTTTACAGCAATATGAAAGCTGCTTCCACTGAAGCAATCACACAGTTACTAAGACCTCCCCCCAAAGCTTGTTTAAAGGGGAAAAAAAAAACCAAACCCTTGAGAGCTCTAAAAATAAACGGACACAAACTGTATGCCCCACAGCAAGCTAGAATTACTGTATTTGGTTAAAGTACCCAACTTCCAACCGCACAAGGATTTTAAAAGAAAAATTTTAAGCAGCGAAGTTTGAGTCGTAATGGAAAAGGGAAGACTGAGTGTGTCTTCAAACAGATCGCTAGTAAGAAGAGGCTAGAAAATACCAAGCCCGTTATGGATGTGAAACCCCTTCACTGACTACAGACCCACACACGACAACCTGGCCCCCCAGGAACTCTCTCCCCCTGCACTAGCAGGCATGTGGAAAGCAGCCGCCCCTTTCCATTACCGCTACCTGCAAGCAGCGGAGAGAAAAGAGGCAGTACCGATGTCACCAGCCATTGACACTCTCCCACGAGAGGGAGGGAGGAAGGGAAAGAAGGCGGGAGGGAGGCAGGGAAGGAAGGAGCGCTCTCAGCTACACCCTTCCCCAAAACCTGCCTGCAGCGCAGTGTGTGCGCGATCCGAGGGGAGGGCTCATGCCGGCCCCGTCTGTCAGAACGGGAAGGCGCAACCCTCGGGGAGACGGGGGAGAGAGGGCACCGGTCTTCGGGGACACTGCCAAGGGAGGGATAGAGCGGAGCCTCCACCTCTAACGCCGCACGCCCCGCAGGGGTGACCGGCAGCCCCCGCAGCGACAGCAAGGAGCTGCAGCAACGAGGAGCCCCTGACACCCCTCCCGCGGGGCTGGGGCGCAGGGGAGCGAGGTGACGAAGAGCAGCCCCTCTCGGAGGGCCCAGCTCCGGCGTTCCCGCGGCGGGAGGAGGCGAGTCCCCCGGTCGCCCTCCCCCGCCCCGTCCGGGTGAGGGGGCGGGGGCCCACGGCCCCCCGCCTCGGCTCGGCCCCTCCCCGAAGCCGCCGCCTCGCGGCCCGGGTGCTCGGGCGGCGCTGTGAGGAACGGGAAGGCTGCGAGGGCCGGGGCTACGCGCCCGGCGCCAGGCCCCCCGGGAGCTCAGCCCCAGCCGTCCGGCCGCGGGGCGCCGCGGTTACCGTGTGCGGTGCCGAATTCTCGTGGTGTTTGTCGAGCGGCTGCGATAATGGCGTCCTTCCTCGCGAGAGATCTCCCTCTCCTCAGCGCGCAGGCGCCGCCGCCTTGCGCCCGCTCGGCCCCCACCCGCCCCGAACGCTCACGCAGGCGCACTGCAGGCGCGGCCCCGCGGCCGCCCTTCACCGACGCGCCGCCGGAAAGGGACTACAATTCCCAGAGGGCAGCGCGCCCGCCCTTCGGTACCGCCCCCGCCGAGCAGGCCGGGACCTGTAGTACCCGCGCGGGGAGCGGTGCACGCCGGGAGTTGTAGTCCGCCGCGCACCCCTCAGGCGGCTGCCCCATGGGGCACACGGAAGGCCCGCACACACGCACGAGCTCCCCGCTCACCCTGAGGCGCGCACCGGGCCTCACCTCATCCCTGAGGCCTCCACGAAACCTTCCTGCTCCGGCCGGGACGCCACGACAGGCTCCTGCCACGCTCCCCGGGGCCCTGAGGGACCTGCAGCCTTCCCCACACCACATGTTCGTGCTGTGGCGTCCCGCAGCCTGCACGGCTCTGCGATTCCTTCTCCGACAGCGTCCGGGGGCCACGGCAAACTCCAGGGTCACACCTCCGCGTAATTGCTGTGGATTTGAGCGGTTTTTTATAATTTATCCAGCGTTTCCAGACCTGCCGGAGGATTCAGCTGGAGATTAAAAGTCTGTCTGCACCTGGAGAGCCGCCTTCCTGAGCCATTCATGCACTGACACGTTCCCTTCCCCTACTCCTTCCCCCGGTCCTTCCATTAAATTTCTCCCTGCTCCAAATGGCTCCCGAGCGCTGGCATCCCTGAAATGGGATGATCTGGATGCGAGCTGTCATGTCGAGGAGAAAAAATGTCACAGTGCTCAGAACGCTTCTGAGGAACAGGCAGCAAGTGGGAATCTGCTAAATTAGCTCGTCAGACTGATGCTTCTGTTGCTGCGTTCCTACGTTCAGTGGGAGAACTGAATGACTGGGCGAAGGTGGAAAACCTTCTGTTAACTTTCTGGGAGTGATAAAAATACGCCAAACCACAGCAAGAAGTATGCAAGCAGCTCAGAAAGAAGAGAAAGATTAGATTATTTTCCTATATCCTTATGTATCACAGTGTTGACCAAAGCAGACCATTGTCAGATTTCCTTTTTCAGCTTCGGCATCGCCAGCAGTGACTTTCAGACTTTTGCATAAAAAATATTCCTTAAATAAGCTGCTTGATTCAGTTCTGCAGTGTCAGAACGTGCAATCAAATCCACAGTGGTTGAGTTGTAATTGGCTACCCCGACTTCTCTGTGGCTACCCGGAGCTGTTGAGCTAGTGTTATGAAACACTGTTCTCAAGAGTTTGAACTCCACTGCAGGTTTTCAGTACCTGGAACAAACTAAACAGTGCATGTCACAAAAGCGCTGATCTCTAAAGTGTTTCAGACCCCCAGGGAACCACTAATTCCTCCTGTTCATCTGTCTGGGAGTTACACAGCGAGCCCAAGAACAGGACTTTGAGGGGTTTCATGTCTCAGGCAGGGAAATTTACGCTGACAGAGGCTGATGCACCTTGCCTGTCTCCAAAAGCACTCGTAGTGACTCCTTAAGATGGTGTTAAAAAAATGTTGTGAGCTTGGGAATCAACAACCAGTGTGTTAGGAAAGCCCTTGCTTCTGCTGCTAGACTTGTAACTGTTCAGCTGAGTCTGTTAATTTATTTATTGTGTTCTCTTCCTTCAAGAGCAGATTAGGAAGTTCAAAGGTTAAACTACTTAAAAACTGACTTTTCACACAGGATTATTTCACGCTTTGCTGCACGGATTTGCCCTGCAACAGATTTGCCAAACACTTTCTGCTGCACTCAAGCAATTCAAGGTCCCAGCTAGAAAAAGCCTGACATAAATATCAGCATACTACCTGCTGTGGGAAGTTGCTATGGAAAGCCTTTGCCATTATAAACCAAATCCAATGTAAAAGCTGCCCTGTTTTCTCATCAGTACATTCCCTCACAGAGATTATTAATGCACTTTCTTCTGAGGATGTGAGATCCTGCTCCTCTCTGTATAGCCAGTAAATCATTTCTCAGATAAAACAACACAGAAAAACTTTTATTGTCACAGACCAATTATATTATCTGCCTACAGTCGTCAAATTAACTGCAGGAAACACTGGCGGGATCCAACTGATGTCTACATCTTTGATCAGAGATAGCAAGGTAATAAAATAATAATACAGCAATTTATCACTGAGAAAGGCCACAGCACTACCTTCTGCTAGCAAGCAACTCCACTCTGATCATTATGGGAATCTGGAATATACAATTAACTCAGCTCTTGTCAGGGTTTTTCCCCCTCTTAACCAGCAATAGGATTTTAATTTTTTCCCTTATCATTTCTTCCAACACGGGGGCATTTCCTTTTACAATCTGGAATTACACCAATAAATCACAAAGAGACTCTGCTATCACAGCCCAGCCCTTGCTCTCCTTGAGATTGACACAGCTGGGTAGGTCATACTCTTCACACAGCATAATGTATGACAGAAAACATTGCTCAACAGCAGAAGAAAGAGCATCTTTCATTCACAACCTCACAGCAGAGACCTCCTTTGTGCTTAAATAAGAAAGCCCAAATTTAGCTTCTAGTCTTTAATTCACAGTACCAACAGGTGAGTGACTCACCCAGGGCTGATTGTTTCCTGTGCTTCACCACCTCCTAAGCTTTATGAGCTTTCAAAAACACGCTCACCTGTCTGTTTCTGCAATAATGTAATGAAACTCAGGGTAAGTCCCCCTCTAGCGAACGAAGGCTTCCCTGTACCACAGGATAAGAGACTGCCAGTGAGCAAGCACCAGGAAGGAGCTGAGACTAAGTTACACTCTGATTTAAACCATGGTAACTTGCTCAAGCACCTACATTAAATCCATTCTTATTCTCCTTCCCCCTTATAAAAAAAAGAGTAACAACTGCAGTGTGCTAATATATCAGCTTCATTTTTTTAATTCTATAGAAAATATATCCTATTGTCCTGTTAGCCTGTTGTCAAAAAAAACCCCAAACCCCAAGATATTTCTTTATTGTCTTATTTCCTCACCATTTTCATCCTCTTTCTATTTTTAGTCCCTTTCTCTCTCTTGCATTTTCTGTATGTGCTAACTTTTCTCTCTCATGTTACGAAGAATCTGTTGGTTCCAGGAAATATCTAGCTTATTTTATGGTTGCATCAGCATTCATTTACTATTGTTTCCTAAGGAAGTTGCTGCTTTCACATGTTTTGTGTGGATCAAGAGAGATTGGTATCTCATTCAATGGTTTCCTCTTTTTTTTTTTTTCCTTTTTGTTAGGGAAAAAAACTTACCATAGCATCAAAGGTAAAAAATTAACACACTGTGCACACAATTTTGCAGCTGCATCAGCAGCAGGAAAACAAAGGTTGCCAAACAAAGCATTTGTTTAAACAAGTGACAGGCATTCATAATTATACTCACTGCTGAGCATGAGAATATAGAAACAAAGGCATGAAGAACACAGAAGATGTGATCAGGGCACAGAAGTAACTCCAGAGTACTGGCTGTAAGAACTCTGTAGGGATAATTTCCTTTCCTTGGATAAAATCCTCAATCACATCCTATACTACTATGAAGAAAAAGGAGTAGCTGAAGTTCCCCTGATTATTCTGTTTCTGTTTGAGTTACTTTATTAATTTTCTTTAGACTAACTCTCATAACTGGAGAGGGACACAGAGTCTTGTGAACACAGCACATACTATCTTGTGATACATAATTAGAAGTTATATATATACATTTTTTAATCAAAGGTAAATTAATGCTGTTTGTAAAGCTGCTGTAGCATTTCTCCTTCTATCAATAGAAAACTCTGCTGTTAAAATCTGTCCTTGGTTTTCCTCCTCTGAGTACCTACTTCCTCATCAGTTACTTTTCAGTCCTCAGAAGCATCCTTTGATCTCACTACAGAAAACAGATTAAGATCAAGCAGTTTTTGCTCCAGAACTTCATTCAGCTAGCTCTGTGACTTAGGGCAAGACACATTTTCTGTTCTAGCTGTGATTTCCTGGTTTATGCTGAATAAACTCCATTTCATTCAATGAAGATCCTTCTGATTTTCATGAATGAGGATGGAAGAAAAGGCCTTGAATTCCCCCAGCAGAGAAAAACATCATTACACATTTGGTCGTGTGGCTGGTCAAAGTCCACAGTCTTGTAAGGTCACTTTTGCTAGTCTGAGAAATAAGGTGAGACAGGTCAGGCATGATCTCAATGTTCTCTCATTTATTTACACACTGTTTCATCTCCCTGTATACATCAGGGAAAAAAAAGATGACAGGAGGCTATTCCCCTTCTCAGAAATCTGCCATTCTGACAGGCTCTGTATTTGCACTTTGCCTGACTGTGATCTTCCCAGGACCATGCTCCCAGCTGTCTGCTGCCCTTTTACCTCTAGTACACAGCTGATATCTTTGCTCAGTATTTGCTAGTTTGCCCAGCTTTGTTCAGGTTTGCTGCAGACCATGTTTACTTGGTCAGGTACCATTATCACCATCAGTCTTATTTTTAATCCACAAGGATTATCAAAAGCCTGAAGGGGACCTCATCACATTTACTGATTTTAGAGTATTTTATCCTTTTCTTGAGATTGAGGGTTGCCTGAGAACTCCTATTTCATTCACAGTGTAGTCCTTACCTTCATATATAGAGATATATATTCCAGAAATCCAGATAGAATATGTTACATAGCATCAAGTTATCATTAATGCTATTATTCTAAGCAGAATTTTACTATCTCCTAGTTCTGGACCTGCATCTGTTTAGACACCGTCAAAATTATTTGCAGTGTAACCTCATTATTTCAAGTGTGAGAGGGAAAATAAACTAAGTGTTAATCTTCATCAGTGCCCCCTCAGTAAGTCCATATAACACATTTGTCACAGGCAGGGCAGGACACCATTCCATTTGAAGTTAACCTGGACGTAAGCACTGGCAACCCTCTGGTGAGCATCAGGAAGAAAACAACTATTGATCTTCTCTCTCTAATCCAGAGGCACAGTAAAGGTCAGCAAGAAATTTCTAGATTTTTAGTTTAGCACACTTCCATTGCACACAGTCACACTCCACATAGGTAATTATAGAATCACAGAACCACAGAATGCTTTGGGTTGGAAGGGACCTCATAGATCATCTAGTTCCAACCCCTCTGCCACAGGCAGGGACACCCTCACTAGACCAGGTTGTCTGAATTCCCATCTAACCTGGCCTTGAATGCCTCCAGGGATGGGGCTTCCACAGCCTCTCTGGGCACCCTGTGCCAGGGCCTCACCACCCTCAGAGTAAAGAATTTCTTCCTAATGTCTAACCTAAACCTGCCTTCCTTCAGCTTGAAACCATTGCCCCTTGTTCTATCCCTGCACTCCCTGGTGACCAGTCCCTCTCCCCCTTTCCTGTAGGACCCCTTTAAGTATTTGGAACGCCACAATTAGGTCTCTTGGAGCCTTCTCCAAACTGAACATGCCCAACTCTCTCAGTCTGTCTTTATAGGAGAGATGCTCCAGCCTCTTGATCATCTTCGTGGGTGCCTCTGGACTCACTCCAACGTCTTTCCTGCACTTGGGGACCCCAGAGCTGGACACAGCACTCCAGGTGGGGTCTTAGGAGAGCAGAGTAGAGGGGCAGAATCACCTTCCTCAGACTGATGACCACAATTACGAGCAACAATAGAAGTTTTGATTTTGCAGTCCTTCAGGCAGCACCCCTAGTTGATAACAGTTTGCTCTTGAATACTCCAAAGCAGGCAGCTGAGGTATTAAATGACAAGCATTAAGAAAGACACTCCTAAATAGTAGGTTTTGGGGCAATAAATAGCAGATAAGCTTGCCACTTCAGGATACTAAAGAGGATTCCCTGAGCCTAAGCCTTGCACGTACACCCTGTGTGATAAGAAATTACAGACAAGCACGTATTTAATGAAAATATCATCAAGCAAATGCCTTTCTAATTTAAAATACCAAATTTTGTGATGTAAAAACAAACAACTATTGAAAAACATTTCAGGAGTAAATACATGGATGAAGAAAGGTGTGATTTTCCATAGCAGGTTACTAGCCTTATCATTTCTGCTTGCTCCATCCTTGACAGATTCTGCAGCTTTCCTAATATGCCCTCCTATGTACTTAAGGGAGGAAAACAATCACTTGGACTTTGCAGATACTCTCCAGATACTGGAGAATTACTAAAGGCCCCACAATACTTTTGTGCTTTCATACCCCTGAGGGCACTAACAAGCCTTGATGGCCTCACAAGCCTCACCTGCAGCCTCCACCCACTGCCCATGGTCAGGAGCCCGTTTAAGTCCAACCTTGGGGCCCTCAGGCTCTGTTGTTAGGGCATCTGCCCCTGGGTTTGTCTTTAGGAAGGACTTTGGACCCTTGTTGTTGCTTGTCTTTGGCCCAGTCTCCTCTTACTCCTGCCTGAGCTCTCTGGGTGGACCTTGGACCTGATTTTTCAACTTGCTATGTTTGGGGCTGCCATTGCCCCATGTTACCAGCAGCCACCTCAGCCTCTGTGGGGTGGCACCATGCTGGGGTGGGTGCTGCCTGTGCTGGAGTCATCCTTAGCTCCCCATTCCCCTGTCCTTGGGAAGAAGCTGGCCCTTGCTGCTTCCTGATGCGCCCAGGCATCCTCTTCTAAAGGCTTTCCATCTTTGTTCCTGTTTGTCCTGTTATGTTATGAGACCTCTTCAAAGGATGAATTGCTTCCCTGTGTTTCTGTGCTTGGCCTGAGAACCTACAATTCTAACTCAGAAGCTACTTGTGTCTCTGCCTCTTACATGGATTACAGATATGGAAGGGAGAGCAACTGCACTAGAAAGAATCTTTCATGTAAGATAACAAAGCTATTGGAACTGTTTCTGCAAATAAGAATGTCATTATTCATGCTTTCATCCCTAAGAAATATAGGTCAGAAAAACATCTCAATTTGTTCTCCCCACTGGGTCAAAGTGTTGTGTGAGCTGAAGTGAGAGGATGGGGTAATGATGGCTCTTTCTGTCTCTGTTGCTAGTCTATATAAAATTCTTCCACTTACTAGACTTCTGATACGTCAGAAGAACAAATTCCTCACCTTGAGCTTGCAATGGTTCCGTATTACGTGCTTGGAGGTAAAATGCTCTTCTGCAGGAGGCTGTTCCCTTCCTGCTCTCCTATATCTTTACTAGATTTCTGGGAAGGCACCGGTCCTCAGCATTGCAGCTGTTGATGATGGCAATTCTGAGCTATCAGTATTCACATAGACAGCTATTCAAATTCAAAGCATGCATGCATGAAGAAATGATAAGAAACCTCTCTTGCATACAAAAGAGGTTCTGCAACCCTTTGGTGTTCCTGGGGTCAGATGTGAGAGAACCTGGAAAGCACATGTAGAATAATCATCAACTAGCCAGCCCTCCAAGAAGACACAGAGCCAATGAAGAAGCTAGTCCTGGGACAAGTTGAAAATTAACTACCTGGTTAGCTCCACCTCTCCAACCAGGAAAGGGTGCTCTCCAATTTTTTCAATAAATAGGTCTGGAGACCCCTCTGTTACCTTGAAGCTGTATATTCATGGGATTTTATTCTCCCCTCTCTGCTCTGTGTTGATAGGGTCTGGAAAGCTCCTCTAGCTGCCTGAGGACTGAAGATTTCAAGTGCCAAGGTGACAGCAATGAACAGTGGGAAGGCAAATACCCTGGTGCATTTATACAAGCAGCTGAAAACTATCTGGAGTTCACCAGCACGACTCTGCAGCCTGGCCCCCTGCACTCGTAAAAACAGGAATGGTGCATGTAAGTATTTCAATTTAGCAAAATATTGCTGGCTCCCTGCCTGCCTGCAAGATGCAGTGCTGCACAGATGAGTGTAGTTAAATGTTGCTCATTCTTATTTATCAGCTAGCCAAAAAAGGGAAATTTGCTAACTGCACTCAAAGATGAGAGAAAGAGTGAATAGAATGAAAGAAAGCAGAGGTAGAAATGCTGTATTGAGTTGCATGGTTTATTTCCAGGCTCAGGATCTCTTCATCTCTGCTGTGTCAGTGTTGTAGTTTTCACTTGTTAACTACAGAAGAAAGACACCATGCAAAAATTCACTTTTAATTTTGCCCTCCTGGCAGTTTTCAGTGAAGACTGTATTTATAAGTGTAACTGAAAGCATTTTTAGTGCAAACTGATTTTGAGTGACTTTGAATAACAAACACTACAGTGTTTAATTAGAAAATGAGGCCTAACAGAAGTACAAACCACTAAAACCCTCCAGATGTGGTGTACAGGAGAACTACAATGAAATGGGTCCTGAGATGCAGGATACTACTGGAAGACTGAAAGATTTCTTTAAAATACCAATTAACTTATCTACAAATAAGATCAGACCAGCCAGAGACTGTGTATTCTTATTTGTGTGCAGATAATGTCAACTAGAACAATAGTAAAGAGTAATGTTTTTACATCTAGGAAATCCTTTTTGTTTCTATTTTGTCCTCTATAAATGTATTCAGCTTAGTAACTCTTCCCAAAGAACAGCCAGATGCTTCCTTGAACGCTGACATGTGATTCCTTTCTATTTCAATTATCAAACGACACTATTTTTTGTTTACTGAGCTAATGAGAAAACAGATGATTCTGTGACATTTAAAATGAAGAAGAATGGAGAGAAGCACAAGGCTTTGTTTACACTGAAAGCTAGAAGAAATATTCAGTGACTTTCAGCATTTAGTAGCTCTACACTTGTAATGTATGTTTGAAGACAATGCCAAAATAAGTTCTGCCACTGAGTGACTAGCATTGCAAAACACCTGGTAGATGAGCTGCCAAGTGCAATGTTGTATATATCCCTATATGTGGAAGCTTTATTTATGTAATACATAGCATGCATGCTTTCCTTGCACCAGAAGAGGCTATCAGAAATAACTCAGAGCAATTATTATAATGATGCAGTGTTTGTGATGTTTTTCAGAGCTCTGGGTCTAACTTTTCCCTTTTTTGCTACTCAGAAAATGTGAATTGTATTGTGAAGGCTGCAACAGGACGGGTACTTCAATGTGGTAGCATAACTTGTTAACACAGCAATTCACCTTCATCTTGAAAAGGTGCCTTTTAAATCTATACAAGATGCCTAATTGCAGATGGGAGATTAGCATCAAACGGTTTTACTAGTGAAATAAGCACAAGAAAGAGCCTGATTCCTAATGCAAAAGTTGAGTCACACATGCACCCATGACAGGATTTTTCCCTTTTCTGACTAGTGGAGAGCTTGCTTAGTGCAGTTCAAAAGCCTCTTCTAAACTTTTACTTCCTTCCCTACTGTTTTTTCTTTCCAAGCATGCTCAGGAACTTCGCTTTCCCATTAAAACAGAGAGACATTGTTTATGCAAAGAAAAGCACCACAGTAATGTTCACAAAAACAATGATTCAGCTTTATAAAACAGTAGGTTTTCTACCAAATTTATATTAATTAGGTATACTAATTAGGTGCATGTAATAATAGTTTTTCTACTTAATTTTAATTAAGTATGTTAATTAGTCTATACAACTCTAGGTGCACTCGCTCCACACAAGGATGTGTGCATATAAGAGAACATATTCTGCAAGTCACAAACAATGTCTGTATTGCTCCTTTATCTGCAGTTTCAGCAAACTATTTCAGTGTTGGAGATTCAACAGCTGAACCCAAAGCCTGTGCCAGTAAGTGTGATACTTGGGCTGGTCACATGCAGTGACATGAATTACTGCTTCAGAAGGGAAATCCAGAGAATCCACTGTAATTGTGGTTAAAAGTTCTGTGGTTTTATTCATTAATTTTATTATTTTTATATTTGAACACATAAACTAAGACAAGTGAATAGTCATTGCAAGTCCAATGACTTCCAGTTTCAGTAATCACACAGACAATATAAATCAACATCCTTCATTAAAAAAGTAATGAAAGCCATGAATCCCTCTGCACAGTTCTTAGTTCTTCTGCTTGTCAATTTTAATATGCTACAAAACTTTATGGGCTATAGAATTAAAAAGTGAAAGTATTATTCAAGGAAAATTATTTTGAAGTTATTCAGTGGAGTAAGACAGTAAACTGGAGAAAAGTTGAGCTCTCAGATTGCCATATGCCATGGAGAAAGTGATGATTTCATGGTTACCCATGAAAGGGACTGGTTTCCAGTAAGGGACTTTTAAATGATGCCATATTTTTTTTTCCTGTGGATATTTGTCCCTGGGGAACTGTACTGAGAAACTGAAACTCATTTCATGGTAACAAACATTCCAGGAAGAGATGATACAAGGCTGTTCCATCATAAGGCCATAACTGATCAAAATAATTATAGTTGCTATCTATTTCTTTTTACTCTTATTCCTCTCAAGACAGATGATATTTATTATTTAAATCTTGCTCTGCTCTATGACGTTCAAACAGGAAATGCCAAAACAAATTGATTCAGGAAAACGCTATCTTTGGTATGGCTGGTTTCAGCTGCCAGTGAATAGACACCAGCTCTGAGTAAGCCAGCCTGTGGTTTCCTCCATCTGGTGGCTAAACCCTCAGCAAAACAAGCATTCAAAGCAAAAAGCACAATTAAATTCCACTAGTCACGGCTGACAGTACAAGCAGCCCTTTCAGTGACAAAAGCTTAATCAAAGAAACAGTAAAATTGGACCATTAAGCCCTTAGGAAATGTCTTCAATGTGAAGTTCACAATTTTCCTGAACTCCACCTCTTGTCTCTCCCTGCACACAATAGTCTCTCACCAAGCTGGGTGGTTGATGCTTTCACTTGACAACTCAGACATTTGCTGTGAGGACGTAGGTTAAACCATTCAAAGGCTGACACTTCAAAGTGCATTTTCTGCCTTCCCTTTGTGTCCCCATAAGAAAAAAGTATTTTTCTGCAATTCATTGGGAAAGAACTATAGAAAAACTGCTGAGAATCAGGGCATATATGTAAAAATTTCTAGTGATGTGGATTACCACAGTGGATGCCTGTACTAAGCTCTGTGGCATCCTGTAACATTTGATGGAGGCTGTGGCTTCAGGCACCTTTTAATACAACAGAGGAGTTGCTGGAAGTGTTCTTCATAAGGATTTGGAGTCTAAGGAGTATACCCTCACCCTAGTAATCATTACCAGAACGAACCTGAATGGTTTTTTTTCTTATCCTTTCAGAAAAACAGAATCCTTCAAGTTGTTGGGTGGGTTTTTTCAAGAACTGTACAAGTACAGCAGTGACACACAATCCAGGTGTGCCATCTCCAGGACTGCACGTACAACTGCAGTAACTACACAAATTGTCCACAGGAGATCTTCTAAGCCCTTTCCATGCTGAGTTACTAAGCCTGCATGCATAATTTTAGCAAATGTTTTTATACAGAAAAGATAAAGCCTCTGTTTGCTTTACCATGCCAACTGGAATTACCTCCTCCTTATCTGGATTTAGCCTTAGCTGCTGCCTTCTCATCCAGGCTCCTATCTCAGCCAAACATTCTGGAAGCAGAGAAAAGCTCAGCATTTCACAATCTGCTGCTGCTTTCCTGTTGAGTTTAGAATACTCTGTCAGTCACATCCGTTTGGTAAAAAGCACTGGACTGTTTATCAATAAACTGGCCTACATCACAGTCCAAATCTGACACCAATTCAGCAGAACTTTCAACACCTTGTCACGATGGACCTCAGCCAGCCAGCCCTGTTATCCTCCAAAATCTTGATTCAAGCTAAAAAAGCTTCAAAGAAATCAACCTATCTTGGATTTCCTCTGTAATATTCAATCCAAGTGGCTGAAGCAGAGCCATGGTCCTTTAAAGTTTAAACGGTTCTATTGAGTTTCAGTAATATGTTTGTTTTTATTTTTCTAATATGGAATGTGTTGCTATGGAAAGCACCCCTGCTCAACTTAGGACAAAACCCTATTTCCTTCAAGTGGGTGAGCTTTCTCACCATGCTGTCCTCCCTGTTTTACTTCAGGGCTGGGTGAAGCTTGGTGTAAAGTCCCTGTGTAAACAAACCAAAGTACTTGATTTAACAGGTTTTTTTGGTTGGTTTCTATTTTTTTCTTTCTAAAGATTAAACCCATAAAGACTGAAATGCACTGAAGCTGAGTCATTTTACCCCTCATTCTTACTTGACATCCACCTGAATTAATTTTCAAACTTTTTATGTTTGTAAGCTGTATGTGTGAACTCTCTCTTCCCCAGGATACTTACAGGAAATTAAAAAATGAAACATTAAAAAATGTTTTATCTCTTTAAATCAAGTTTACAAGTGTAAATTGGCAGTAAATCCTTTCATTGAACTGAACTTATTTTGGATTTTCACCATAGAACTGTGGCTTTCAACATATTTTCTGGGAAACTGTGTTATAAATTATGATAATCCAGTAATATACACAACCTGCATTTTCATGTGGATGTTGACTCCCCCACCAAAGGCTTTGATGCTTGTATCAATGCTAGATTAACTTTTTAACAATTACTCCCAAAAGATCTGTTAAAGCATCAACAGCTGCAATTATTCATAGAAAAAAAAATTTGGACTATTTTGATGTCTCTATACATTTACTTCAGCTGGGAGAAGTAGGGGAAAAAAACAGTGCAAATGTAAAAAGCCTCCAAATACTATAAAATTAAATGGAGCATCACTGTGTCTGTCTGGAAGCTTTTTGAAAAATAAAATAAATCAAGCACATATTAGGTCTGTTTGTGGCAGATCCCTCTTCACAGATGACTCACATCTTGGTCATGCTTGTTTTGTTACCATATGTACTACAATTACTCTGACAATACCATAGATATGCATCTAACAATGGTAAACAGGAGACTAGACCCTCAGTGAGGTGATCAGGAGGCATGCCCAAAGCAAAGAGTGCAAACTGCATTTTATCTTGACACTCCTTTTATTTTTTTTCTTTTCACTTTACACATTTGAAAACAGATGTAGGAGATGAGGTTTCTATTTCTCTTTCCGCACAGGCTCTGTATCACTTTAATTCACTCAGTAGGCCAATTGCCAGATTTCTGTTTGTGGTGTGCCATATACACAGAAACCACTCTTGGTTCAGGAACATGAGAGCACATAGCTGAAACCTCCCAGATGCTCCAGAAACGTAACAAATTTAGGAAAACATGAGAACAACAGAGATCTCGTAAATCTGGCTGCTGCTGTTCTCTCCAGCTTGCTGCATGCGAGCCACGTCTGTCTTGTATAAACCACCATCCCAAGTTGGGATGTGGCCAAGGAGAAACTCTAATTTTGAAATGCACCAGAAAGGAAGATTTTGGCCACACTAGCCAAGTGCTGGGAATAAGGTTAAGGGTTTATGTTTTCTTTTGCAAGGGGTAGTTTGTGCCTTTCTGTCTGCAGTTTCCAAAACAAACTATCTCACTTGCCACCGAGCTCATGTTTTGAAAGGTTTTCTTTAACCCTCTAGAGAAGAAAAGTGGGTTTGTTTTAATTGAATGCTAAAGTTTTACTGAAACGCTCAGTAAGAAATAGCATATGGACATAAAACTCGATGCAGATTCTGTGAATGATTCAGAAGGAAAAGGTTTGTAGGTCAAAGTAATTTCTCTTCAGTTTTGCACCTGAACACCTGAACAGTCATTTCCGAAAGCCTACACCATAAGAACCTTCCTTTGGTTGTGCTGTTCAACCCACAAAAAATGACTCACTCTGTTGAGCTTAGTAGCTCTATAACAAACTTTATATTTTCAAAAACCTTGCCACATCAAATCCCTAAAAAGCTTCACAAACTTTGGTCAGCTTCAGCAACAGGCAAGTCTGATGTCTTAAACGTGGTTGCCTAACCATGATCATTAGGCTATTAAAGTGTGATTAAGCCTGAGCAAATAATGATTTTTATGGGCAGCAACTGTTCTCAATTTCATCTGGTACCTATCTCTTCAAGTAACAGGATGCTATATTTTAAGGATAGTAGGATCAGCCATCCTGGAAAACATTGGAAGTAAAACCAAGAATTCATTAGGTTTGCAACTGCATTCTAGCATACAAAAAAAAAAGACTGCACATTAAAGAAATGCATATCTTGGGGGTAGGAAGTAAAATTAAATTTAAACCCAGATTTAACATCCTAGGATCATATGCTGTTTGTACATCTCCTGAAGACCTGTTTTCTGATCATATAACCACTCAAAGCAAATGACCTGTGAGATTTCTACCTCCTCTTACTCAACTCAGGAGTACTTTAAGTGTTATGCTGTGAATGCACTAGAAACTTCTTCCACAGCATTGTAAACTACATCAAATGCTTCTTGGTTGGCTCAAACTGAGTATCTTCTATTTCAGTAAAACATTCTTAATGCTTTGTCAGGTTCCTTGTCTACTCATCCTAACAAGATTAAGAATCCCCAAAAGGTACATACAGATTTGCAAAATTATTTTAAGACAATAAGCAAAAAGTACAATTTGAAGGAGGTGGCAAGGCAAAGGCCAGGAACTGAGGTCCACTGTTCTGCTCCTGGTTGCCTAATGGGCCTGGCAGAAATGAGGACACTTACTTTATCTTTGCTTTCACTGGAACCACCAGCTGTCTATCAACATCCCTTTTTTGCTTCGTGTTCCCCACCAGCAGCTGTAACACAGAAAAGGTGTGGGGAGTAAGAAAGGTTTTAACCAGTTTCATGAAAGGCTTGCCTCAAGCAGTGTCAGGTGAACTGGTTGAATTTGCCCCTTTCATCATCCTAGGCTGGGCCTATTTGGGCCTCCAGGCTTTGGGACAGATGCAGTTGGGCAAAGTAGCCATAAAGTTAATTTTTCCTGACTTTTCTGTGTGTGGTTTGGGAGAGGGACCCTGCTATGCCAAGACTGCCTATCTCTTGAGGGAGAGGGGTCACGTCCAGCTCACCGTCAGCTGGAAGAAACCAAAACCTCTTAATTGAGCAAAACTGACTAGACAAGACAAACGCTAATCCCCTCAGTTTGTGCAAGCCAGCCCTGCTGCTGACACCCTGTGAGGAAATGCAGCTTTGGTGTGAGTCAGGCACAGGACTTCGCCTCATCAAGGGAAATGGCGAACCGTGGTGTCTTCCCTAACGTTGTCAGGGGATAAAACGCTGGTAGAAGCCAGCCTCAGCCTCCCGTGGGGGAGCAGTGCTGGCCGAGCCGAGACTGCCTTCACCGCGGTGAGAAGACCCGCCCGCGCCCCCAGGGAGCCATGGCGGCGGGGGGGCCGTGCCGGAAGGGGCCGTGCCGGCCTGGGCGGTGGCGCCCGGCGACTCCCCGGGCTTTTCCGCGATGCTGCCGCTGCTGCGTCGGGTTTGGGTGGTCGCTACCTCACGGCCGGGGATACGACGATGCAGCCTGGGCGCCTGCTGCTCCTATCGCCTGCGAAACGCCTGTGAGTGCTGCTGTTCTCCGCGCCGCTTCTCTCAGCGGGGTCCCGTTTACCTCAGGGGGCTCCGCCCGGGGACTGGCTCCCTCAGGCTGGGGCTGCCGCCTCCTCTCGAGGGGAGCAGGTCCCGCCGCCTGAGGAGAGCGGGTCACTGCCCCGAGCCCCCCTCACTCTACCCGCCCTGCTCATCGTACCCTTGCCCTGAGGGAGCCCCGCTGCCCTCCTCGCTGTGCCCCCCGCCCCCGGTCAGCTCGGGGCTTAGACAGCGCCCGCGTCCTTCCATCGCTTCCAGCCCCCCGGGCTGAGGGGGCTGCATCGCCTTGAAAGTTTGTGCAGAAGAGGTGGGGACCCCTAGTTCAGCCTGGCTTGTCCGTGACTTTGCTGAAACTTCAGGAAATGGCAGTAACAATAACAGCTGTGGCACGCTTTTGGAGAGCATTTTGCTCTCCAGCCTCTGGGTTACCTGTGTGCTGTGACCTTGTGCAGGCTGATAAAGTTTGCTCCTTGCTGAGGAATTCGAGGGGGAAGGTTGTTTAGCTTCTCCTCGTGTGAGTGGTTTGTTAAAGGATTTATTTTTTTTTTTAGTTTTCCCTTGTGAAAGACCAAAAGCAGTTCTGTCTACCAAAGTAGCTGGTAATACAGGGCTTCAGAGTGGCCCTGGCTTGTGTTTAGTGGATGGGCAGGCCACAAAAAACCTTTTGCACCAGTGCTCTCCAAGTCCACACAGATCTCCGTTCTCTTTTTTTGAAGCAGAATAAAATCCCATGCAAACTACTGATAGGTCTGCCCTGGTCGTGCCAGTTTGAGATGCCCAAGCTGCCCCCAAAATGGCTGACTGCCTAAGCTGGTCTTGGTCAGTACTGGTATGGGTGCTTCAGGAGCAGTGGTGTAACCCATAAGCACGTGCAGGTGAAAGATCAGCACCTGCAAGAAAATGTTTTTGCTCTATCCTGTGTCTGGTGCAATCTGATGTGAGGTGATGATACCGGGTGTGTGAGCAAAGCTGCAGCTGTGTGCCGAGACTGGCAAAGCTGTAAAACAGAAGCTACCTTAAAATCAATCAGCAAGAAAAGGAGAAAAAAAAAGAAAAGACAAGTAAGGGATATCATTCCTTAGTAAAGCATTCTGCAAACGTAGAAAGGTACCAACACAGTTCTAGGTTACTGCACTTCCCTGTGTGGCTTTGAGTCATGCAACTGGAATGTATTATTTTTTTACTTTCCTGTTCATCAGCTGACTTGAATTAGCCTTTGGAGCCACTATGCCAAAGTACCTTCTCTTGCCAAAAAGTTCTGAAATGTTTAGTTGGAAGTTCTGTATTGTGCATTAGAGCCTGACCTCTTTTCATCATCTTCCAGTGCATCCACTCTGGCAGAGTCCACTTACAATTCCTGGGGGCACCCGACAGTCTCCTATCAATATCCAGTGGAGAGACAGTGTTTATGACCCCTTTCTGAAGCCTCTGAAAATCAGCTATGACCCAACAACGTGTCTTCACATCTGGAACAATGGGTATTCATTCCTGGTTGAGTTTGATGATTCTACTGATAGATCAAGTAAGCAAAACTCAGACAAATCTATTTAATGTCTTACTAATGCTTAGAGAGGAGAAATATTTTCATGATGTAAAACTTCAGAACTAATGAAAATTACTGTGCAGTTAAAGAGCACTTTAGCTAAACGTGGGTTTATAGTGATGAGAGTTGTAATGCAGAAGTTCTATATAAGCCTCACTTTTACTGTGTATTTATTACCATAGACATTGTGCACAAATCCCTTGTTGCAGATTGAAACTTACTGCGTAAGCCTTAATGCCCTGACTTTTGCTTAGGTCACAGCTTTGTCTACATGAGTCAATCTTCAGTCATGTGTGTGTATCTACTTAATTTGAAATGAGATTCCATCATTATCCTTTAATAAAATAATCTGCCACTCATCTCTTTTGTGGTGTTAACATATATATCTGATGCATTTGAAATAATGAGCAGCGAAATGACTTTCACAGTTGGAATGCACACACAGTTATCTGGGTAAACTTCTGGAGAGTTAAATAATACTGAGCTGCTTCCATAGGGAGCAGGTGCGTGCATTCCTGTTGTTTCAGTGTAAGCAGGAGTACATGCACATGAAATTCAGTTGCACATTCCAGCAATTTAATGTTAAGAAACTGTCTGACCTGAGCAGCTAAACCTTAAATGCTCAGTGAAGCGATTTTAAAATGAAGGTACTGCTACCAAATTCCAGATTCTCTCTCTGTTATTCCCTTTAAAAGTTGGCTTTTCCAAAGGATATTGCTGATATGTATATAGAAGGCATTTCATGAAAGTAGGTAGTAGTTCATCAGGGATATTGCAGAGTACATTATTCATGTCAATTACTCAACTTGTCCTGGAGGGAAAAATTGAGAGACCCTGGGCATGTTTGAACCCGTTTGGTTAGAGTCATTTGTGTTTAACACAACCGTTTACTGTGGGAGATCCTAGAACTTTGCAAGAGCAGTAGTAATGCCCTTGGGAAGGACACTTTCAGCATGTTAATAACCAAAGGCCTTGTCTTCGAGACACCAGTATTTTTAGAGTTGATGTTTGGAAAGAGGCTGATAAAACAATGTGGCAAAACTGGTGGAATATATGGAGCTTTTAGGGGGTTGAGTGATGTTTGGGGTTTTGTTGTTGTTGTTTATAGCTGTTCACCCAGAATCTTTGTTTCCAACCAGGGAATGTTCTTGCCCTTGTTTGTTTGAGTGCTGTGATATGTAAGGAAGAAACTGGGTAGTGCCCTTCTATTTGCATGGTACAAACTGCTATTGTGTTAGTGAGGTGGAGTTGGAGAGGAGACGAAGGCATCAGAGCTCATCAGTGATTTTAACCTACCAACTTTAGATGGGTTTGCTTTTATTTTATCAGTCTCTTCATACAGCCATACACCATGATATGTTGAGGATGCTTTATTGAAAAGTGTAATAGTTTGCAGTTCCATGGGTAACAAAGTTGTGGATTTTTTTTTTCCTGGAAGAGTTGATGCAATGGAGAGGAACTGCCTGCAGGAAGTTAAGAAACACACAACACAAACACCCAGGGGCAGTTTTTTGTGACAGCAATAAGCACGGTGTCATCAGGACTGTCAATTAGAAGGGTCCTGGCCTTTCAGAGGCTGGCTGTTCAGAACACATTGCAGCTCAGAAAGATCTTACCTGCTCCACTTTAAAACTCCACTTGAGGTAAATGCTTCAGTGTGAGCATTCCCACTGCCTCTTTCTGGATGGCTGCCTTTCCATCATCATCTTCCTCAAATTAATTTAAATCAGTGAAGGGTGATGATGGCTAGAGGAGGATGGCCTTAAACTATCAGTGATGGGATTCTAAATTGACAGAGAAACAACATATCAGGGGATGTTGCTATATAAATACCCAGGTTTTCAAGTGCTCACCTCTGTCCTCCACCTTTCTCTCTTTACTGCTTTGATTTCTGCTTTTTCTTTGTGTCAGCTTTAGTCTAACAATAATCCAGAGAAGGAAGTTTATGAATGAATAAACTGAAAACGAAACTGAAACAGAAGATGAAAAAGACAAAATGAAACATGCATCCAGGATAGACTAAAACTCCTGAGATAAGGCAAAACAAGGCTTGAACAAAAGATGAAGGTAGTGCTGCCATGGGGTGTTTGCTTGTGAGCAGAGCAGGTGGGATGAAGGAGGAGGGTGTGGGGAAGGTATATACATAACATGGGTCTGAGTATGTGCATGAATGCCACCTGCTGCAAGGAAATGACACTGAAACAGAACTACAGCTATAAGAAAGAGCTGATGTGATTCTTTCCTGGCTTCTTGTTAGAGTTCCTTTCATCTTCTGTTTTGTTTTGCAATTATCAGGACTGGTAAACTGAGAGGAAATGAAATCCTTGTAAAGGGACTGTAAGTTCCCATTTGTTTCCAGTCACTTTCTAGTGTCCTCTACAGGAACCCGATTTTCTACACAGGTGAGCCTGTGGCTAACTTTACTTGCAAGGCAGATGTTCCAGTGAATGTGACTATTAAGATGAATGTGGTCACTTGTGGGTTTGCAGCATCACATAATCAGGAATGGATAGTGTTAGAGCACAGAAACTTCCATTCTGAAAGACTTGGCAGCATGGGCCACAACTTCATCCCATCCCTGAACGATGTGTTTCTCCATCATGTTTTCTTTAGCAGTGGTCAGTATTGCATTTATGCCAAGGGCTTAGTAGCAGTGGATGAAATTAATTAAATGTTGAAAGGACCTTATAAAGAGGATGGAAATCAACTTTTTAGAAGGGTAGATAATGGCAGGACAAGGGAGATGGATTAAAGCTGAAGAAGGGAAGGGTTAGAGGAGATCTTAGGGGGAAGTTCTTTGCAGAGAGAGTGGTGAGGGGCTGGAAGGGGCTGCCCAGAGAGGGGGTGGGTGCCCCATCCCTGGGGGTGTTGAAGGCCAGGTTGGCTGGGGCCCTGGGCAACCTTGTGTAGCTCCAGGCCTGGAGGTTGGTGTCCCTGCCTGTGGCAGGGGGTTGGAGCTCTGTGCTCCTTGGGGTCCCTTCCAACCCAGACCAGTCTGGGATTCTATGATTTGCATAGCTTGTCTTAGGTTACTCTTCAATCAGAAGCAGGCCCATCTAGTTAGAATTTCAAAACTGCTGGCTGGCTTTCAGGGAAAAGAAAAACTCTTAATCTCATTTTTTTCTCCTTAGCATTAAAGTGATTAACTTCTTTTCAGAAGTAGCGTTGGGATTATGTGCTTTATACAGCAGTTTGCTATAAAATCTGACCATGACATACAGTTAAATAAAAAATAAGCAAATGGGTCTCTACAGCTACACACTTGTTAACACTTTGGCAGGAATGATGGTTTCTCATTTACCAGATGCTGTGATGTAATAGCTGTCAAGAAGACTTTGTGGGGTGTTCCTGACTCAGTTAAAAGGAAATGAGTAAAAAGCAAGACTACAGAGAAACTAGACAGACTTCTTCATTTGCAAAATGATGAGACTCCTCCTAAAATCAGGAGAGCAGACTGAATGCTTACCTTTACTCATGGCTAAGAAGTGCACTAAAGCTTCCAGAAACTCAGAATCTTGCCCAGACTGTATCATAGAATCAAAGAATAGTCTGGGTTGGAAGGGACCCCAAGGAGCACAGAGCTCCAACCCCCTGCCACAGGCAGGGACACCAACCTCCAGGCCTGGAGCTACACAAGGTTGCCCAGGGCCCCAGCCAACCTGGCCTTCAACACCCCCAGGGACGGGGCACCCACCCCCTCTCTGGGCAGCCCCTGCCAGCCCCTCCCCACTCTCTCTGTAAATAACTTCCCCCTAATATCTCATCTAGCCCTTCCCTTCTTCAGCTTTAATCCATCTCCCTTGTCCTGCCATTGTCTACCCTTTGAAATGTATGTTTAGATGCTTTGGGAAATGTGGCTTGAACAATTCACAGTAGACACAGTATTAAGATATTTCTGGCTATGCAGGAAATGTTTTTTGCATTGGTTATGCAGTCTAAAAACTGGGTTGAAGCAGAACAGTACATTTAGGTTGTTATAATTTGAAAGAAAAAAAGCAGTGGAATTGGATGTTTGACACAATGTACTGATTTTTCTAGCAAAATTGGATTATTTTTTTTTTTTAAGTCTTGTATCATCATGGGAAAATACAAAGTTGCTCACAGATAGGGAGGTTTCACTGGGATGCTGTTCTGTAGCTGTATCCATTGCTTTGTCATGCTGCTGCTTCTGGTATAAGGCAGTTCTCATTCCTGCTCAAAGAAAGAGCACAGAACATAACGCGTCATCATTGTGACTTTGCCATGCTTGGTGTGGCTGGGAAAAAGAATATGCTTGAGGAGAGATGGCTGAGGAGACAGTTTAGCTCCTTGCCTTCAATTTTCAGACTGCAGATAAGAACAGCAACGTGTTAGCAACATAAACTGTAAAAGTAGCCAAGCAGTGGAGGACTGTTCAGTAAGGTGGTTGCTCCTGCTGATTTCTTCCTTGGGCAAACTTATTTCAAGCAGCATCTTGCTTTGTTACTTGTCTGGATGATTCTGCATCAAGTTTATTAGTATGTCTGTCTGGTTTTGTTTTTCAGTTATCGTTGGAGGTCCCTTGGAAAACCAGTACAGGTTAAAGCAGTTCCACTTCCATTGGGGAGCAATAAACGAGTGGGGTTCAGAGCACACCGTTGACAGTAAATTTTACCCAGCAGAGGTAAGAAACACTGCAGATGATGTGGGGACTGAAGGCTCGGTCTCAGTCTGTCTGTGATGGTATTGCATGCTAGAGAAGTCCTCAGTTTGAAGAACTGTAGCTTACTGTTAAGGATCAGACCTGGTAAGTGCCACAGCTTATCTAATGTTTTACTAGTGAGTTCATATTCACTGTGTTTTCTGGAGAAGAGCAGAGTCTTAAAATTGAACGTGTGCCCCCTTACTGAAAGTTTCAGTAATGTTTTCTTCTCCCTGCATGTCCCCAGGGGTAGCTGCTGGATAAGCCAGTGGCAGGCAGCGAAGAATCCCTGCTACTTCAGCTCCATCGGGATGGAATGGCACAACTCTGCCTGTCCTCCTTCCTTTTAAAGGGCAAAAGGATGAGACAGAGCAGACTGAGGGCACGGTCAGTTAGCAATAGACATCCAGGTCGCAGCTCATGTGGTGCAGACAGAAAATATTGAGGTAAATCCAGATTTGGGGGTTGGACTCGATGATCTCTTGAGGTCCCTTCCAACCCCTACAATTCTGTGAAATGTGCAAGCTCAGATCTCAATGAAAAGTAAAAAGCTGAGCTGCAGTAAGTGAAGAGTTCACATGAAGTGTAGGATCTGTTTTCTTGGGAGCATGGTGAATGCACTGTCTCTCAGCTGCTGTGTCTAGTGGACCTCTAAATCTCCTGATCCTTAACTGCTTTAAAGTCATGATTATTATATGCTTGCAGAGAATCAAAGCCCATAGTAAATACTCTTAAAATAGATATATTTGAAGAGAAAATGGAAGATTATTTAATTCCCACACCCATACCTGTAAACTGAAGAAGCCTGGTCTTGCCTACTTTGTATACAGTAACTGTCTTGTGTCTTTGACCCCAGAGCTTTGGCTAATGGTAGAAGGTTTATTTCAGTTAACAATGACTTTGTGTGTGTTTCTTGAGGTTGTTAGAATAATGAACAGCAGAGTTCTGTGGCAACACAGTGGTTATCAGGATCACTTTATTATCTGTTTCCACCTCAATCATTTACAAGGTGAAAACAGATAATAAAGTGATTGTTAAAGTAGCAAAACTCTTTTGTGATGAAGTAACTATCAAGGCAGAAGGAGAGTCAATAAAAAGGATGGAGCCAATGGGACAAAGAACAGATTAAGTTGCTCAGAGAGGCAGGTATGACAGGTATAAACATAGTTATATACCCAAATGGAGAATGTGAAAAATGATTATACCTTGTTTTTGAAAAGATGTTTATCTTCTGTTAATGTGTTCATAACAATGCCTGTCAGCTTGGCAAGGTGTTTATTAACAGCAAGACAGTGTGACTAAGTTTTGGGACTGGTGCTAGGTAATACACAAACCCCTTCAATGGAAGGCTTGTCTTGGACTGTAAGCAATGCAGAGGGAGCTGATGTGCAGGACAGTGTTCCTTACCAGAATAGCATGCTCTAGTTTTCCTGTTAGGAGATGGAAGAGTGTGTCAGTTCTAGCTACACTAAGCTATTTTTCTGCCTATAACTAGCATTCCTGTAATTCCACAGACAAAGTCCCTTTCCTATGTGTGAGATGTAGCTAATGGGTCTTTAGCTAGTGTTTATAAGAAGGCACACAAAAAAGGGAATACCATTATGTTCTGCTCTACGTGCTGGTGCAGCCTCATCTCAACTACTGGGTGCAGTTTTGGGTGCTACAGTACAAGAGGAACATAAAAATATCAGAGAGTGCCCAGAGGAGGGCAACAAGGACAGGGAAGGGTCTGGGAGGGGAGTCTTATGAGGAGAGGCTGAAGTCCCTGGGGTCCTTCTGCCTAGAGAAGAGGAGGCTGAGGGAAGACCTCATGGGGCTCTGTGGCTTCCTGCTGAGGGGAGCAAAGGGGGAGCACCGATCTTTCCCTTCTCTTTGGGGACCAGGGACAGAACCTGAGGGAACAGCATGAAGCTGTGACAGGAGATTGTTAGGTTGGGTGTCAGGAAGAGGTTCTGCCCTGAGAGGGGGGTTGGGCGCTGGCACAGGCTCCCCAGGGACGGGGTCACAGCCCCGAGCTGGGCTGAGGGCAGGAAGCGTCTGGGCGATGCCCTCAGTGCTCTGACTTGGCTGGTCCTTTGTGGAGCCAGGAGTGGGACTCAGTGGTCCTTATGGGTCCCTGCCAGCTCAGGAGATTCTGGGATTCTGTGATTCAGTAACATTTTGGTCCTCGTGTAGGTGGTATGTGATTTCTGAGGTAACCCTCTGCAGTGTCTCAAATTGCCAAGGTCCAAACATAGCAAAAATCAAAAGTCAGGTTTCTTGATCTCACTGCTGTGCTCTGTGTGTGTGTTGATATCTCTTTTTTCCTTTTCATTTATTTACATTCCAGCTGCATTTAGTACACTGGAATGCTGTGGTATACCCAACTTTTGAAGAAGCTGTAATGGAAGGTAACGGCTTAGCTGTTATTGGAGTGTTTTTAAAGGTAATTTCACTTTCTGTAACAAGCTGTATTGGTGCCTTATTATTTTAATTTTGTTATAAAACATTTAGGACAAAATACCTCTAGATTTTTGTTGTAGTTTTTCAAAAGAAAAACCTGATTAAGGTTGATACGTAGAATGTCAGCGTAATGATCCTTTAATTCCTACCTGTCTCCTGCAGCTAGGAGCACATCATGAAGGGCTTCAGACACTGGTTGATGCCTTGCCAGCAGTTAAACATAAGGTAAGCATTTCAAGTGTCCCACCAGTTATCACTCAGTGTAGCTAATGCAACTGTTCAACATAAAGAATACCCTGAAAATAGCTAAGCATTAATACATACATCCATTCTTAGGGGGCCTGATTGACACCTTGGGTCAATTGTTGATTATGCTGGAGGGGAATCGGATTTTTTTAAGTAGGAATTGCATGCTTTAAGCTTTCCAAACCTCTTGGTTTAAGAAATGATGCTCTTGAGGTTGTAACCCCTTAGAAGGGCGTGCATGTGTTTAATGCATGCCCTCACTGAAGGTGTCTCTTCCTCCTCTGGATGAGTGTTTGTGTTGTTTAACTGGAAGGAATTTCCTGTGTGGCGTAAAGTGGTAGTTTATTTCTCGTGGAATTAAAGGCTTCCAGATTTTTGCGTGGTCTTTGAGGTGGAGGTTATCCTTTGCTTTTTTTTCAGCACTGTAAATTTTCTGCAAGGGGAATGGGACTTTGTTCATAGCTGATTTCTGACTTCTGCCAGGAGAGGGAGTGCTGCATCTCTGATAGCGCTCAGAAACAGCTCATGCTCCTCCAGATGCCTAGTCCTATTTGAAAGTACACACACAAAGACAGCATCAATAATTTTGCTGACTTGTTAAGCACATCCAGTAGAAGTCATTATCCCATTATTTATCGCAGTAAGGATTTTTTAAATCCAAATAAAACAAATATATATGGCAGTGCCGTGAAAACTCTGCCAGATAAATGCCAAACAAGTCAGTTCAGTGCCAAAAAGATGTACAAGAATCTGTGAATGTACATCTATTATGAGAATGTAATATGAATTTGACAGAAACTAAAGTCAGGATCTTAAAAAAAAAAAGTAAAAATAGTATCAAACATTAGGCTCATTGAGCTGTGTGTGGGCTGCTCTGAAAGAGATCTCATTTCCAAAGGGTGTCAGTCACCCACCAACTCATCAGCACTTGATTTAAAACTTTGAAGACCTTTGTTGCCAGCAGTATCACTGACTTAAGCACCCAACACCGAGGAGCATCACCCTGGTGAGGAAGAGGAGGAAGGTCAGATTCTGATGTCCTTGCACCTTCCTCTCTCACATAGTGGGGAAAAGCTCCCATCTAGAATATCTTCTCTAACTCCCTAGTTTTGGAAAAGTCTTTACTCTAATGTTTCTCATTCTCAGTGGGGAACTGATAAGGCCTACTGAAGGAAAACCGGGATCTTCCTTCCCTGCATTGCCAGGATATCCTGGAAATACCCCAGGAGTGAAACGTTTGTGTAGGAAATAATGGGTTCTGAAGCTTCTACATGCTGCTGTTTTTCACTTGTGGGAGTGTGCATTCTGAAGACTTGAATACTTTATGTGATTTAAGAAAAATTGTAGCCCTCTTCCCTCTCTCAGCTGCCTAAAAATCACGTGGTGAAAATTAAAAGCACTATTGTTTGCAGTCTGTTAAGTTTATCTGGCAGAAATACCTGAACTTACTCCACACTTAGTCTTTCTTTTTCCTGTTTGCCTCTTGCTCCCACAAAGACCCAGTCAGTTGCTCCTTCTTGTTCCTCCTGCACTGAATTCCTAATGGCTTGAGAGGACACCAGAAATATTCACACTTTGTCTACTCACTAGCTGCTGCTTATGCCTCAAACCCAGCTTAGCAATTTTCTACAAATTTATAGGGTTTTAACTTATCACTTAATGTTGGTCGTTACTAATATTCACCATACCTGATTTTGCATGTGTATGCATAACACGTACCATGTTTCACCTTGTTATATTTAAATGTTCTCAAAACACAGTTTTTAAAAGTAAATTCTTTCTGGGCTTTAGGACACTGTTATTGAGTTTGATGTCTTTGATCCCTCCTGTTTGATCCCTTCATGCCCTGATTATTGGACCTATGCGGGCTCTTTGACTACTCCCCCACTTACTGAATCAGTCACATGGATTATTAAGAAGAAGCCAATAGAGGTTGATGAGAATCAGGTAAGTCTCATGTTCACCTTTCAAATCATAGCATGCCTGTTTGACTGCCTGCTGCCGTGGGGGGAAGGTGCATAGAAGTAGTTGCTTACCAGTAATTCTCTGAGATCAGTGGCTGCTTGACACTCAGTATTTGTTGGGGGAGGTACTCTGACATTAACACCTATAATTGAAAGACTTAAGATGTCTTCAGTAAGCATTTAAAGATGCTTTCTTTCAGCTCTCCTGTAGAGTTTTACCTTGATCTGTGATAAACAATGCCTTATGCTAGAAGCTGCACCTTGAAAGCTTCTCAGGTTTATGTGTTGGAACACTGTATAACTTCGCTCTCCTTACCAGGATGCAGCCCTTCTTGTGGGAGGAAGGGAGGAGAAAGGGCAGCTTTTGTGAAATTCCAAACTCTGACCTTTTGTGCATGTTCTTGATGGCCAAGTGCATTTGCACAGAGATCTTGCAGTCTCTGCAAGGATTATTTCTCTGTTCTTTCTCTTGGGCATTCTCCAAAGGTACAGAAGAGATGGTGGGTGGCTCTGAGTCCTTCATGTGCCGTTCTGATGGCAAGAGATAGAATGAGGCCCCACTGGAATTTTCTCCTTTGTAGGCATGTTTACTCTATATTTGGCTCTACTGTCCTTGAATTCCCTTTTTTATTCCCCTTTAAAAAAGGGGGAACAGACAACAAAAGTTTGCAACAAATATTTGTAATACAGAGGTTACTTGAAGTGGAGGAGTTTGTGCTCCTCCACTTGTGTCTGTTCTGACACCAACCCAGATTTGTCACCGTATGACTTCTGCTGCTTTGAATTTTAGTACTTCAATGTTTCAATGTGATATTCCTTGGTAGATATAGGGACAGGTAGAAAATGGTCAGAAGGTCTCCTCACTGGTTCATTGGCAGTTCTCAGGATTATTTTTATTGTCTGTTTAAAGAAGTGGAGTATTTGAGGGACATTACAGCATGGAACAAGTCTTGGAGATTGCTGCAAAGCCTGTAAAAACGGACAACCCCCCAAACCTACCATGTTTTCATGGTCTAGGAGGCACTGGGAGTTACCTGTGCATTGTCCCATGCTTTTTGAAGCTTTGATTAATAATGAAGTGCCAGTCTAATGAGGTGAAATACTGGTTTGGTGGGGTTTTTTACTACAGCTTCTGCCTGGAGCTAGTCCATCTCGAAAGTCATGCTGCAAGCAAACAGTACCTCTGAAGAATAGCCATGTATTTGATCTTAATGTTTTAGTTTACATAAAGGAACAGGACAGGAAGAACTGGAGATTGTTAATGGAGCAGAGAGAACTGAATTCATAGTGTGGCATTTTTTCCAACTGAAACTTTTTCTCCCCCCTTCCTTCTTGGCTCTTCACTCATTCTTTTATGGCACTGAAAGGCTCAGAGTTTACTTAACATTGTAATGCCCTTCTGAGCATTAAAGGCTGATCTGCTGCATACTTTACTTTAATCCCAAGTTACAAATCACTGAGAACAACTCTGTAGATTGTTGCTTGCTGAGGTGCCCTCTTTTCTGGGTGCCAGCATATGCAGGTCTGTGGAAGATAACAGAACTACAGGAAGGGTGCAAATTAAGAAGAGGTTTATTTAAAGATGGCATATGTTCTCTTACTTCAGTGGGAATCGGTTCTGTCTCAGATGTGCCACACTTGAGATTTAGTTTGCCTAAAGATGGCAGATGACTGACAGTTCATCTTCTGCATCGAGAGGGATAATAGTGTCATCTTTACCAGCAGGTGACAAAGAAGTGCTAGTAGTTCATGCTGAATTTTCTCAGACTACAAATTCAATAGTACATTTGATTAGTTCTTTTTTTCCAAGCATGAGTGGTTGTGTTTTGTCATGAAGTCCAGTAATTCTCCAGTTAGTAAAGTCACGAAATCGGACGTTTCTCATTCTCAGCTGGAGGCGTTTCGGATGCTGCTCTTCACTTCAGATGGTGAAGAAGAGAAGAGAATGGTAGACAACTTTCGCCCTCTTCAGCCACTAATGAATCGAACTGTCCGCTCGTCCTTCCAAAGCAGGCATCTCTTCAACACCGAAGTACAGCCCAAGGACCACGCTGAGCAGATCAGGCCGTAGATGGCCCATGAAATGCCAGTTCAAGCTGCACTACCTGGATGTAACCGATGATGCTTTTTATTTTTCCCTTTCCTGCAGTGTGTGTATGCCATACAGCTGGCCAGTTTTTGCTACACTAAGTGCCGTTTGACCATCTTAGAGAAGCTGTGGGTTTGGGTTTTTTCTTAGTTTTTTAAAGTAAATAATATTAACACTTAACAAATTGACTTGCTTCAATGCAAGGGGTCAGTAAGGAATTCTTTTGACAGTAAAAGGAAAAATAAGAGCAGGAGATCTCTTCCCCTGCCTCTATTCTGAATTATTCTGTGCCTCTTCAACTGCCCCTTCAGTGACTTGCATGAACTCAGAATCCCGACTGAGAACACACAAGCAAGAGATGTGAAGAAGTGAAAAGTATTAATACCAGTCAGGTCCTTTTGTGGAATTGTTTCAGAGGTTTGGGAAGAGATCTAGCATCTCTGCACACATACACATTCTTCTTCCTTTTTCCTTGGTACTTAGGATGACAAGAAGAGAGGGGAAAAAATGACTAACAGAGTTTAACCTCTTTCTGTTCGCTGCATGATCCATGTTTGTTATGGATGCTGCACAATGTTCCCTCTATCCAGAAGACTTTTTCTAAAACCTTGTAACAAGCACAGATGCTTTTAGCTTTGGCAGCTTTTACTTTTCTATATTAATATTGTGCCAGGAGAAGAGAGCAGAAGAGAATTCACCAGTATCTCAAGACTGGCAAGAGCAGCAAATTAGGCAAAAATTCCAATTGATCCCAGGAAATGGAGCACATCAAAGGAAAGCAAAATTAGAATAAACCCCAGCTAACCCCTCCCAGTGGGATTTGAGGGGGGACCAAACAAAACCCAACAGCTTCTGAAACCAAATCCAGTCCTAGGAGAGTATGGACAAAATGTAGCATTGGGATACTTGCAAGGTCTTGTCAATAACTCCCAGAGCACCAGTGCACTCTCTTCAAAGTTTTGTCTTAACATGCACTTTTTTTATCAGAAGAGTTACCCAGCTTCAGGAAACCAGGGACCAGATCGTGTTATAGTACCTTATGGTAATGGTGAAGTGGTGGTTGAAACTTATTTGTGGACCAGACAAAATTGTTGCATAAGCTGCCACCTTATCCTAGAATTACAGTCCAATTGCTACAAGTATAATCTACCTCTGAAGCACGCTACTACTAGCCATAATTTTCTCTCAAGCACCTTTCTTGCTGGCTTTTTAGGCTTTAACAGTGTGCCTGTGCATCACATTCATGTACCGACTGTACAGTCAGATTTTCCAAGGAGGAGCAGGTCTGTCTCTGAACTCGTGCTGTGATCTTGACTGATTGTATTTGAGGAGTTTTCTAGGAGAACAGATGTTACCTGGTCTGCCTCTGCCAGTGAGCAAAGTCACTGGTGGCTGGTGTGATTCAGCACAAGTGATGCCGAGGCACTAGTTCATCAATGCGAAATGCAGAACTTGAGAATTGATACTTTCTCCTTCCCTTTCCCTTTATCTGAGTGTTCAGTTTAAAAGCACTTTAACCCTTTCTGTTATGACCCTGATGATTTTAAGGCTTTTAAATATTCTCATTTAATCAATTGAGTGCCCAGGTTCTGCCTTTGCTCCCTTCATAGCTCTACCTCAGGTGTTTCAAACATTGTGCCTTTCTCCCTTGGCAATTTGAAATGTGCCCACTTAGCCTTAGAGTCATTCTACATGGGATATATGAGGAAATCTCCCTTCTCTCCCAGTGTAGTACACTTATTTTTTTTTTGGTGTAGTATATTTGACACAGAGGTGTATATCTCTTTGGCTTCATTACCTCTCACGAGTCCTTCCTAATCAGTTGAATTTTACGACCTCAGTTGAACTATGCCACCTTGATTGAACTAAGCATCAGCACCCAGATTGTTTTTAATACGTTTCTGGCTGCAGAACCACACCAGTGATGGCTCTGCCAGAGAATGACAGGTTCCAAAATAATATTGGAAGGGATATCTACAGATCTGGCAATAGGAAAAGAATTCTTTTACGTTCCTCTTTAATGTACCTGATCTAGTCATTGTTAAGCTTGAGGTGTTCATTCAGTGCTCTTCTTGCAAGCACATTTCTAAGGAGGATGCTGTAGGAAGATGACAGCAATTCAGAACTGGCATGTATCTTGTCTGTCTCTGAGATTTTTTGCTGTGTTATTAGCAGTTAGGAAAAACTGCACTATAAAGACATCTGAATGTTGCCTTTGCACTTAAAAATACAGGTGGCTCAGCAGCACTAAGCAGCTGTAGGTAGCCTGCATTAATAGAATAATTCTGGGCTTGTTCAGCCTGGAAAAGAGAAGAGAAGGTTGGGGGGACCTCACTGCAGCCTTCCAGTCCCTGAAGGGAGCAGAGGAACAAGAGGGGAATCAGCTTGTTCAAGGGCAGAGCCTGGCAGGACAAGGGGGCTGGAGTGAAGCTGGAGGAGGGAAGGGGGAGAGGAGATCTTAGGGGGAAGTTCTTTGCAGAGAGAGTGGTGAGGGGCTGGCAGGGGCTGCCCAGAGAGGGGGTGGGTGCCCCGTCCCTGGGGGTGTTGAAGGCCAGGTTGGCTGGGGCCCTGGGCAACCTTGTGTAGCTCCAGGCCTGGAGGTTGGTGTCCCTGCCTGTGTCAGGGGGTTGGAGCTGTATGATCCTTGGAGTCCCAGACTATTCTGTGAGTAATATCCCTGCCATGTATGAGTGGGTCTTGTAAAAAGCTTCACTCAGTTGCTCAAAGTTTAGTTGCCTTGGTAATTTTCACCAAGTTGCTGTGTGCCTCTGATCAGCTGAACTCATTTCAGTAGTTAGCAATTTCCTATCATAGGCAAATACAAAATATATACCTTGTTCTCAGAACTACAACAGTGTCAATATTTAATCTCTGGATGCTTTATAATACCATAGTAATGCTCATACCCAACTGAGTTTTCCATGGGTAGGTTTGCTCCACTGAACCAAACTTTCTTCCTAGGTGTGTAAATCTCCTCTTAACACACTCACCACTCTTCACCCATCAGGGTGATGCTGTGTATCTTCTATTTTTTGTGGTTTGTTTGAAATTCTCAGACATTTACCTACTTTGTTAAGGTATTGTCATGGAATTTTTGTTAGAGAATAGGTGTTTTATCCAGTCATAGTTATAAGGTGTTTATCCTTAGGTATTTAGGTAAAATCCTGTCTAAATGTACTGAAATAAAATTAACCCATTTCAGTACTGATTGTTTCAGATATCTGGAAACAGGGTCAAGGTAGAAAAAAACTACTACAAAAATAAGCTTTACAGGGATTTTCTGTTACAGTTATTTTACTAGTTTTTTTAGACTTGTCTTTTTGTGATTTAGCATCTCTAGTTAAGGCAGTATCTCAGTTGCAGGGTGAATTGCCATTGCAATTAGCAGTCTGGAAACAAATGGAAAGGGGGGTTTGGGGTTGGGTTTTTTTAATTTAATTTTAATGTTGTTACAATGACTACGTTGGCCTTGCAAAAGCAAACTTCAAGAATAATAATTCTGTCTGCCTGCAGGTGTATGTGAAGCAGGAGGTAAGATATAATTCTCTTTCTCCATTGCACTGAGGGGCAGATGATTTGTTTGTTGGACTAGAGCTCATATTTGTAATGATTTTGCACAACAAAATTAAACTCTGTTTGTAAGGTGTCTGCAATGGGTATCTTTAGGCTCTTCTTGCAGATGGTACAGTACAAAAGAGTCAGAGTTTGTATTTGTCCTTGCATAGCAGTTGCTTCTGATACTTCGTACTGCAGTGGGAGGCATTCCCGTGGCAATGAGTACTGAGAATAAGGGACAAATAATTTTGAGGACAGCTTACTGAAATGGGAGTAGAGGTTTTTGAGCATAGATCTGCATTCATGCCTGTCTGACTTCCAACTGCTCTGCTCGGAAGTCTTTTGGGGTGACATCATACAGAATGCCTTTGGTGTTTGAACATTTGGTATTTCATCCATATTCCTACATTCCAGCACTTTCACACTAGTGCCCCTCAGGTGTTCCTGACCAGTTCCATGTTGTCTTCTCTCATGGATGGCTTGTGTTGGTATCTTCACCGCGGCTCTGACAGGAGTGTGTCTTTTGCCTTCAAAAGCTGTAGAAATGGAGATTGCTTTGATCTCCTGAGCTTTAGAGTACTGGTATTCTACGTGGCTTGCTTTTGAGGAAGGGTCCCTCTTTCTGCTCAACTTCCTAGTCATTAATATTCACATTAAAATTTGAATGCCTTAATTTTGAATATCTCAACTTGTATTTCATGGCACATCTTGCTTTTTTTCCCTCTGTGCATTTTGGTTTTGTCTGAGTTACTGTGTATTTTAATGTATGTTATCTGCCTAATCATAATTTACTGAAATAATTGTCCTTGTGGACAACACATGTAACAGGGAACACCTTTTGTTCCCCTAGGATACAGGCCTTTTCCCTCAGTTTTTACCCAGTGCAGAGAAACTTCTATCTGCTGGATTTTAAACTGTTAAACTAGTGTGCAACTATGCAATAAAGGAACACAGAGAAACCCGTGTCTGTATCTCATTGTGTAATTAAGCTCCCCAAGTTTAAAAAGTAGGTTTTTTTTCTGTCAAGAAAATAATACAGTTCCTCCTTGCGAATGAACCGGTTCATTATGACTGGAGTCTAATCAGATGTCAGACATTCTGTGATACTTAAAAGCTATGAAAGACTCTGCTGAACTGTATTATAATTGGAATGAAAGAACAATGACCTCTCTGTTGCTGCTGTACTGATGGAGGGATATTTAATTATTTGTTACATTCAGCTAGGTGCAACATGCCATCTAAAATAGGATTCCAAATTTTGAGGCTCATTGCTAAGCTACTTCGTTTGCCACTTGATCATTAAACTGGACCTGTCGACTAAGCTCCCTTTTCCGTTGTGTAATTGGTCTTGATAAAACTGAGCATGGATCTGGTGTGTAAGTTAAGAGTTTTGTGTTTCGTGGTTTAGAATCTTACCAAATAACCTGCATAAAAACCCCAAAACTTTGAGTAAAATAGATTACTTCTTCTGATTTTAAAAAAATAGATTGGCTAATCAGGTGAGGTAAGGGTTAAGTTCTGTCTTGCTGCTTAGCCATGTCTAGATACCCTATGGATACATCACGCTTAGCTGATTTCATTCAAACAAGATTCCACTTATTTTGATGGGAAAAGTAGGAGATTACCTTCCTGGTTAAGGAATTCCTCCCTAAAATAACTAGGCAATACTTCTACCGTGCTGTTAGGTACCCTCTGTGATAGGCATGCCATTCCAGTCTGACTGAAGAGTGGTGTGGGTTTAAGAGTGAGGCCAGCTCCACTGTTACTCCTATTGAAGGCTTCTAGAAGCTCCCACTGCTTCCATTTACCCAACAAAAAGCTCCTAAGCTCTTGTGTTAGTGCAGCAGAGGTGTTTGCTAAAGAAATGGCTTCTTTGGTTCCAGCAGGCTGTCTTATTTTGATCAAGGCAGCTTTCCTGATAAATGGTTAAGAACATTCACGTTACTCTTAACAAATGGCCAATTTACTTCTGATATTGGTAATTATTTGTCTTTCTGACAAATCATTCTTTCCGTCTTGCTTTTTGATGTGACAAACCTGAAGTGCCTGAGTATTAGCATATGGAGAACTGATTGTATAATCAAATAGTCTTCAAAGATTCTGCAGAATAACTTGGGGGCCTGAAGAGAGTTAATGTTCATGGGCAAGACTGATGGTAATGCTTAGCATTTGAGAAGTGCTTTGAAGATATAAAGCACTCTGTGAACACACCCTCACACCGTGACTGCAAAGCAGGTATTTTCTCAGCAATACAAAGGGAGAAACAGTTGCAGAATTAACTCAGATTGATGAATTTGAAGGACAGTTGAGTATATGGTTGACTTTAAATAGAGCGGTTGGGTGGCTGCTGGTCCGCTGCTGCTTGATCCCAGGATTTCCAAATGGAAATGGTGTCAAAACTGAGACTGAAATCTGCAACTCTTCACTGTCATTTTATTAAATTCTCTTTTGGGAGAATTGGATGCAAAGAGGAAAAGGTAACTTGGACCTGTTCCTGTGAGAGTTAATGGAAATGGCTGTGTGTTGGGTTAATACTGGGTGTAAAATGCCAATCATTGGGCTGTTCACTTATTTGCATTTAGGTAAGAACTTAGCCGTGAGCACTGGTGAAGTGAATCCATCAATGAATGATTTTGTTGACCCAACTATACAATCAAGTTCAAGCATTCATCTTAAAATATGTCTGTCATACATCTTAATTCAATTCTAGTCCTCTCTGCTGGACCCTGATGCAATGAGGCCAGCACAGAGACAATCCTCTGTGTGTGTGGTAAGAACCATTTTTAGGTGTTTTTTCTGATTTTACAGTTCTGTGAACATTTTGCCTAGGCTAAAGTATGAAAAATGGTAACAAAATGTTGATAAATCTTATATTTGAGAAATAATCCATTTAGATTACAGCCATACAGCTTCTGCAGTTAATGCTGAAGAAAGGCTTTTGGGCTTTCTCAGGAAAGTTGTGCCAGAAGTATGTTTTTCTGTTTATTTTTAATTCTTTTTCATAGTCTTTGCAATCTCTTCAGGATCCCATTTCTCTCTGAAAACTAGAAAAACCTGCTTGATGCAAAGGTAATTTTTGTCTAAGCTTTCTTCCTCAATAAGGGTGGTTATACAGCCAGAGAAAGGTGAAGGCTGCTGGGAGGCTCTGTGGCTGATAGCCACTAGATGTCATGTTCTGACCAGGGCTGCTGGGGGTTCTAGTCATGGCTGGACTGGTCATGAAACCAATTACCAGTGTAATGAAAACGGTATTAAACTTTTACATCTCTCCCCAGAATGCAGATCTTGCGTTACTCAGAGGTATCTTGTAGAAAAACCTCCTGACCCACCTGACTGGCTGTACCTGCGGAGAGGAGGATGGTCCAGGGAGGAAGGAATCAGATTTCAGAGCTTGGGCAGGACTTCTGGTGTGACACCAATTAATAGCTTGCTGCGAAACAACTCCAAGGTACTGTTCCATCTCTCAACGGGAATGAATGATGTTGAGAATGGGGGTTTCCAGGCTTTGGCCTCTGAACTCATTTCCTATCCCAGGAGGACCAGAGGGAGTCTGGATTTCCTAAAGAACTGGCTCCTGTTGTGAAGTAGCCTGGTCAGTGTCCTTGGATGCCTTTGTTAGGCAGTGTGATGCAAGTTGCTCATTTTGCCTGTACTGCTGCCAGATCGGTAATTTATTTATTTCTCTTCTCTTTTTTTTTTGGCAAACAAGCCTTTTTGGTGCTGTTAGCATCCAAAAATGACAGGTGGATTTCTGCAGTGGCTCTGCATGTGATGCAGCAACGGGGCCTTGGCCTGTCCTTGCCTGTCTGTATCAGATGGAGGAGCACAGCACCAAAGCTCAATGGGGCTGAGGGAACGGGGAGACCCAGGTCTTGCTGCACATCAGACTTACACGCACAGACCCGTCTTCCTTTATAAAATCACACAGTCCGGTCCAGGCAGGAGCCCCTCCCGTGCACAGCCGGGGGGCCCTTGGTCCCCTTGTGCCCCCGCTTCCCGGCCCGCCCTCTGGTCTCTTGTGGCGCAAGAATGGCGGAGCGGGGTGGGGGGCGTGCGAGCTGCCGGCGCCTGGGAAGAGATCCGCCGGTAAGGGGCGGACAACGCCGGCGTTTCTCGGGGGCTGGCGGCCAACGGCTGCCCGTGCAAGCTGGGAACGGTGCAACTCCTCCCTCCTCCTCCTCCTCCTCCCGGAGGAGGCCAACTACGCGTTCCCCGCCTAAACGGGAGGCGCCCGGCGCGCCCCCCGCCCCCGTAACAAAAGGAGCGTCTGCATGGTGGTGGCGGAGCGCTCAGCCGCTCCGCGCCCCGCTCCGCGCCGGGCACCTCAACGCTCCGCGCCACCATGTCGGGCAGCAGCGGCGGCGGCGGCAGCAGCAGCAACAGCGCGGTGAAGAAGCGGAGCCCGGCGGGCTCGGCCTCCTCGCTGGCGCAGGAGGAGGAGAAGCAGGCGATGGAGAAGATGCTGGAGGCGGCGGGCGGCGGGGCGCAGGAGAACGGTTGTGCCCGTTCACCATCGCCCTGCGGCTCTGCCGAAGGGGTGACCCTGCAGCGCTCCATCACGCTGCTCAACGGCGTGGCCATCATCGTAGGCACCATCATCGGTTCCGGTATCTTCGTCACCCCCACCGGCGTGCTGCGGGAGGCCGGCTCGCCCGGGCTTTCGCTGGTGGTGTGGGCCGTTTGCGGGGCCTTCTCCATCGTGGGAGCCCTCTGCTACGCTGAGCTGGGCACCACCATCACCAAGTCTGGCGGGGACTACGCCTACATGCTGGAGGTGTACGGCTCCCTGCCTGCCTTCCTCAAGCTCTGGATAGAGCTGCTGATCATCAGGCCCTCCTCGCAGTACATCGTGGCTCTGGTCTTCGCTACCTACCTGCTCAAACCCATCTTCCCCACCTGCCCGGTGCCCGACGAGGCTGCCAAACTGGTGGCCTGTCTCTGTGTCCGTAAGTACCCGTAGAACCTCTCCAGGTTCCCACTATTCTGCTACCCCACGTGGCTCCCTGCTCACCGCAACCATGACCATAGTGTAAGCTGCCTTGAGCCCATCGCTTTGCAGGAGATGAACCATCTCTCCTGGCTGGATACTGGGTTTGGGGGGCTGGTTTGAACAGTGTGAGTAGGAAATGTGGGCCCATCAGAAATAAATTGAGGGGGGAAAAAAAAAGCCTCAGGCTGCCAGTTACAGGGTAGTGAGCCTCACTGATTCCCAGCAGCGCAGCGTGTGGTAAATGCAACGTGCTTTTTTGCCGTGCACTGGAATGGGGTTTCTCATGCCCTCTCGCAGAGGCGTGTTCGGGCAGGGTGAAGTGCCGAGATGGTGGGTGGGGTGGGCGTCATGTGCAGACACAGGTTCGGATAATGTGCGGCTGGGAAATTATCTGTCACGAGCAACTGGTGCTGAACGTGGCCTGTGCTGCAGTGCCTGGCTGTTTTCAGCACCAGCTTTGAGACCAGATGTTTTTTGGCTCTTGAAGCGCCCTTGCCATGCACAAAGCCTGGTGGGTTTTTGCTAGCAAACACTGCACCTGGTGGGAAAGGGCTTTGTAGAGAATTACGGTCGCTCTGTGATGAATTTGGGGCCACTGATGTCTGCCAGGACACACAGATCTCTCCCGCTGCAGTTTTTATCATCTTTGGTATTTCTAGGTCTGCGTTTTCGCTAGTGAAGCCTCTGGTGATTGCAAAGTCACCCCATCCAAACTCCTCATTCAGTAAATACAGGACCATTTTCTGCCTTTCCTCATTTCCTATTCAGTCTGTGCTCCTCTCCGCTGGTGGTGCTTGTGCAGTTGTGAAGGTGTGTGTTGGGAGAGGGTGTGATTTCTTATGAGGGCTTTATAAAGTGTTTATTTTATTCATTGTGAAGTTGTTTAGTCCACTTGTTTGTGCTGTCTGAAGGGCCATAGTGTTGGATTCCTCTACCCTCTGAGGATCCCAGGCATTCAGAATTGCAGCATATGGAAGATATATTGTAAACAGCTTGGTACCCAAACTGGCCAGGTACATCTCAGGACTAGCTAGCAAAAACAGTAAGACAAATAACAGGCTGACAAATTGTATTTTCTTTGGGCAAGATCTAATCTTACACCCTTGCTAAATTTTTAGGAACATGAGGGCAGCAAGTGTACAGGTGTGTGGACTTTCCATCCAAGTTTTTAACAAGGTTGAGTGCGTATGTCGTGCAAATGTGGTCACCCTACTAAGGAAGCTGTAGGGTTAGAAAAGAGTTCTGACACATTTCTTGCATCAAGTGGGGCCTTGGGAAATCCGTGGTTTGAGGGTTGTTCTGTCAGTCTGCGGGGTGGTTTCTCTTCTTTCAGGGACGAGGGGCATGTGTGCTTGTGGTGGTCACATTGTTTGCTCAGAAGCTCACAGAGAGTGGGTTAAATGGACTTTCTTAGAAGTTTACGTCAAAATTTTGCTGTGGAAGAACATACCATAGCCAACAAAACCTTTGAGAACGTGTCTCTAATGGCAAGTAACTCTTCATCTGTAGGATCTTTCCCAAAATAGGTGGGATGTGTTGGCTCTGTTCCCGTTGCACTGATGAGAAGATGAACACAGGGGTAAGGTAGCCTCTGCCACAGCGATGTCTGGTCAGTGATGGTGTGAGATTGCAGCATGAAGCTTCTTGATGTCAGGTCACATTCCCGCTTTCGCTTCTCCAATACGTGGCTCCAACTTTCTTTTGCCAGCACTTCAGTAATTTTCCTCAAGCAGAATTTGTTCTTCAACCTTTATCTTGAAATGCCAAGGAAAGAGTTGCTAGTTCTGCAAATCTGAGTCATTTCCATGTGTTTCTTCTTTAAACTTCACTCCCCCAGCACCGCTGGCTACTCTTGTTTATGCTTTGAGTTACATTTTTGTTTGTCTCCTTTGCTACAGAAGGTTAGTGCATCATGCATTGCCTTCAGCAAATTAGTTTTCTGTAACTTTGATTTTTGGAATTAGCTGTTCTACCGCCAAGTGCCAAAACCACATCACGAAGCAGGAACAATAAATGAAGGAAATCTGGTCCAAGGACTTAGGGAGTCATACAAAACCTCTTCGGACTAACAAGCAGCTTTGTTACACAGTTGTTCCAAACATCCCTCATCCCAGAGAGATACTGTTTTTTTTCCAAGAGCCCTAGGGTAGGAAAAATGGCCTATTTTCTGTGTGCACTGGAGAGCATACGTTCACAAGCTATCTCAAAGAGGGGAAGAAATGTTTAGGAAGCAATAGGGGGAATTTGGTGCCCTGGGCAGGAATACAGTTGACTTATTATGTAGCCAGAACCCGGCGGTCTAGAACAGTACCAGCTGTATTCTTTGCAAAGTTTGTATCTCACCATAAAATGCAATTGGCTGGATGGTTTCTAGTAAGAGGAGAACTAACAAAAGTTATTTGTTTCCCCTTTGAGTGTTACTGGTGTTGAATGGTTGAATAAATAGTGAGTTGTTCAGTATTTGCCACTGTGAAGTACAGAAATTGAATTCCCAGGCATTAAGATAATGTAAATAATTTGCAGCCTTGAAAGAAAGGAAAAAACCCTCAGCTGGAATAGGAATTTTTGTTCCCCTTAAGGTGCTGAAGAAAACAAGGTGGGTGGTAAGTAGAATTTGACTACAAATAGGTATTTTCTGCTATCAAGATTGTAATCTACAGACAGTTGGTATGCAAGGCTTACTCCTTCCATGAGACAACATGAATGCTTACTACGGCTGCCAAATGAAAATGTGGGAATTCACTACAGGGAAGTCTTCCTGAAGCAAGATGGGTCAAGCTGTTCATCATTAGCGTGGCTTATGTTCATCACAAAACCACCAGAGTTCCCCAATTATATGAATTTGCAGGCAGTTTGACATGGTGCTTTTCAGGCTGTGGGTTACTTGGGTAACTCCCAAGTGTTATTTTATCCGTAAGGTTGGGTGGGTGATACTTTTGGGGCTGATAAATCATAAAAGCAAATGCTAAGGGATAAAAAATACAAGGTCCACAAGCATTTTTTTGGTCAGAATGAGTTAAAGTTTATCAAACTAAGGATTTGTGCCTATGAGTGGTAATTTGAATTGCCCCCAGTATGATGGTGAAGGATTTAGAAGACAAATCTTATGAGAGGTGGCTGAGGGAGCTGGGATTGTTTTGTCTGGAGACTGAGGAGAGACCTCATGGCTCTCTACCTAAAATGTGGTTGTAGTGCGGTGGATGTTGGTCTCTTCTTTCTGGTAGCTAGTGACAGGACAAGGGTAAACGGTCTGAAGTTGCTCTTCAGGTGAAGTTTAGGTTGGATATTAGGAAAAAATTTGTTACTGAAAGGGTTGTCAGATACTGGAACAGGCTGCTCAGGGAGGCGGTTGAGTCACCATCCCTGGAGGTGTTTAAAAGAAGTGTAGATGTTGTACTTGGTGACATGGTCTAGTGTTGGGACCTGGTAGGGCTGGATAGATGGTTGAACTCAATCTTGAAGAATTCTATGATCTCATATAAACCAATCCTACCCCTTCTCCAGTGCGTGGAGGGACAGTCACCCGGTCCTGACTCTTCATACTTGATGATACTTACATTAGAGTATCTGTATTGAAAAAGGCAAAGAATTAAACTACTCAGGATTCTATACGTTGTGTTTCAGGTGCATGTGTGAGGCTTTGTAGAGAAATGAAAATTGTTTTATTTCTTGTTTAGCTCTTGTTGGTTCATCTTTTTTCACTGGTTTTTTTAAATTCCTCTGGAGAAGGTATCACAGTGGAGCACACAACCGAGCATGAGGAACATGTAAAACTGCTTAATCCTTTCTGTTGGGGTTTTTTGGCCATTGAAGAGGTGGTGCCCAGGTAAGGGCCTGAGCGGTGACGTGGAGCAGCATCCAGCTGAAGGTGCATCAGGTGTAGTGCTGGCTGCTGCTTGTTACCCCTTTCACATCTGAACTGATAAATCATAACAAAACCCATTAAAAATCCACAGAGTGCAACCTAATAATGCAATGAACATTCTAGGGCTGGCTCAAGGGTGGGAGGTTTTGAATGATCCAGTTAAAAGCCATGTGCATGTTCCTTATCTCTGCCTGTGAACATGCAGATTTTTCTATGTGTGAGAGGTCTTTAATTTGGGGTAAACTCCTGGTAGATGAGGGACATGAGGGATGATGCTGCTTCCACACCCAACCTGGTTCTTGCTTGGTGTTTCACGAGTGCCTGAGCAGTTCTTCCTCACCCCCCTGGCCCTGTGTGCTGCATAAACAGGTTATTCTATAATTTACTTATTTCATGACAGTAGAATCTCTTTCACAGAAGCTTTAACACTCCCTGCCAGTTTGGTAGAACTTTACTCAATGTCAGAGCAGTGATTTGATGGTTAGCCTTTTATCACTTGTTAATTATATATGCTAATCTGGCTCTAATAACCCAAATATTCCTGTAGCAATATCTGTGCCTTCCACAAACATGTTAATCTTCTTTAGCATGTCTTCAGCCTTCCTTTGCTGCTTCTGCAACGCTATTTTGGGCACTCCTCCTGCAAACGTGGAATTCTGATAAAACCATAGCATTTTTCCTAGGGACCCTGCTTTGGGAGGGGGTTGGACCCAATGAGCTCTTGAGGTCCCTTCCAACCCCTATGATTCTGTGTGTCTGTGATTTTTTTCCTTCATCTCTTCTGTTATTAGCAGCCTCATAGCAGAAGAATTAGTAGCAGTCAGTGCAGGGTTGAATCACATCTAACAGCGTGTGTCAGAGCGAAGCCTGAGTGTCTGACACCCCCTGAGTACACTGTGAGTTAGAGGAGGAGAATGGTATCGAGTCCAGGGGTTGGCAGAGGTGTATAAACACATGCCTCCAATGCTTGCCAGATTATACCCCTAGTCCATAAGCGAATACTCAGCATCCATGTTTCAACTAGAAATCATGTGTGTCAAAAGCAGGAGCGTCTTTCTTTAGTGTTAAGGTTTTCCCTGAGATCTGAAGGGGATCTCAGGGTAGATTCTGAACTCGTTGGGTGTTGGGTGGTAGGAAAGGCGAGCACAGAAAGCATCTTACACCTGTCTGTTTAAGATGGGTTTATTCTGTGGCGTTACTACTTGGAATTAATCTGCCAGGACGAGCAGGCTGTGAAGCTTTGAAGACTTTTTTAATTAATATTTTTTTTCCCCCATCACAATCTACAACCCAGACAAGACTTAATTTGGCAGAGGTTAAACCCCCTTGTGTTCCAACCGAACCTCAGATCGCTCTGGGTGGGTGAGGGATACGGTTCTGATGGTGATTGTTAAGGCATATTTCCAGTACCTTACACCCCCTCCTCCAGAAAGGTGGATTAAATAGCAAGGCTGTGCCAGCAAATGTGCACTTGTTTGATCAGCAAGGAGGGAAGGGGCCAGTGTCGAATCCCTGCTGTATGGCAGGTGTTGCAGGACTGAGCTTGCTTTTTTTTAAATCCCCTTTTAATTAGAGAGAGTAGCATTAATGAAAATAGCCTCTGACACTAGCAGGACTCTCCTGAAATGGATGAAGATTTGGAGGGCTCTTGAAACACAGCGAACAACTACTGCATTTCTTGGCACACCCCTCTCTTGGCTCTCTCAACAAATGTCCCATTAAATGTTATTGTATTTGAATGATTTACACTACCACTGAGATCCTTCAGAGTCTTTCTCTTCTGACCTGAACAAATTGGGAAGGCTTTTTCAGAGAAACTCGCTGTGGTCAGGGTAATTCAAAGCAACATCACTACGGATTCCAAATATCCCAGTAGCCTCAGAGTCCTGCTGTCAGATGTAGCCAGTAGATCAAACACAATGGATGAGAAACCAGTTTCTTGCCAGCCAGCAAGAGCTGAGCTCTGACCCTCTGCCTGGCATAGGTGGCATGATGCAGACTAAAACTTGTCTGGAGTTTTTCAGTGAGTTCATGACCCAGAGTCTAGCACGATGCTAAAATTCAGCCACCTTCCTGTGGGTTTGTGGAACCTAGTTTGTATTCCCAACTGTGGGAAGGGCTTTGTGTGTCGGTGTAAAGTCGTGGTGGGCCAGGTAGGACATTGTGTTTTGCAGGTCCAGTAGCTGAAAATCTGGCAAGGATGGTTCCATGTCTGTGAGGCTTCATGTGCACATAAAATATTCACAGAATTGTAGGGGTTGGAAGGGACCTCAAGAGATCGAGTCCAGCCCCCTGCCAAAGCAGGTTCCTTAGGACAGAAATTGAGTTGTGGTGTTTGCTGAGGTGGGAATGACATAAAGGATGTTTAGCTTGTGATAGTTGTGCAGTCCTTTTAAGTTTGCTGGGAATGGAAGAAATGCAGCTCTTTCTCCCATTCCCAAGTCTGTATTTTGTCTTCCTGTGGTGAAATTACCTGTTTTGTGAGACTGTTGCATCGTGTAACCTAGAAACTTGGACAGCAAACCCACAGACTTCTTTCTAAGCAGACAGGACAGTAACTCCTGCCACTAGCCAGGATTTCCCTCCTCAAGCATTCGTAAGTTCTACGTAGTTTTCCAGGTACCACACAGTTTGAATGCTGTAAACTGCATCAGTTACTCTGGTACCATGGTACCCAAGTGATGGGTGCATTTGTACAGGCTTAAGATCCAGGCTCTGCAGTATCCTCAAAAGGGGAAGGTCTTCACTGAGCTCTTCCTTCAGGCAGTCCTGGGGCTGCCCGTGGTCCTGTGCAGTGCTAGTGGGCACGGCTCTCAAGGGAAAGGTGGCATGGAAGTGCTTCTTAACTCATCCTTGCAGAATTCTGGAAGCCTGAGGGTGTGGATGCTCCAGGAAGCTGGGCTGTGCGATGCAATGCAAACATCACCCTGCTGTGCACTAGCAGCTCTGGCTCCCAGAGCTGTTTCAGCACCATGGGCTTCCAGGATTTGAGAGTCAATGGAGAGATGGAGCTGTGACGCATTGAGCATGTCTGCAGTCACCCAGAGCTTGTGGTGTTGGGTGGGCCTGGAGATGGTCCTTCCTCTTAAACCCTAAGGGTAGGGCAGCCTGGTCGCCGCCTCCCGCCTGTTGTCTGTGGATGTGCCCCTTCACCAATTCCTGTTCTGGGAAGAAAAATAAAGCAGGAACTGGGAACTGTTGCCAGATTTTTTTCATATTACAAGCAGATTTTAACACGTCGGGTCTGGGGCCAAGTGCTCCTTTCCTGTGCCACTAAGCCTCTCCCTTCTACAGACTGATTGCCCTGGCTGTGAAGTTGCCCTTGAAGAAATATCTGCAGAGGTTTTCCTGCTGCTTTTTCTCTTTACCACCATGCAGGGCACAAGTCTTTACTCATTATCTATCAGGTTGAAGTTTCCTTAACTGTTTTGGGTGCTTCTCCTTGCACACTTGTCCAATGGGAGGAGATTGTGCTATTAGAAATAGATGCTTGAGACTGCTGAAAGACCCTGTGACATCATGGCTATGTGAATATACAGTGGGGTTTTGGTGGCCTCAGTGAATACCTAGGATGTTGATGTCTCCATGCTTTAAGCTACTGCAGTCAGTATAGCATCATTCCTTGTTTGTGTGGTGTGGAGTCACTGGTTTTGATGTGGCTAACCTGTCATGGGCTGAGGCAGCAGGTCCCTTTAGTGATGGTGAGGAGAAAACCAACACCATCCCATGACAGATGGTAAATGGAAGCATCATCTTACAATTGTAAGGGCTAAGTGCTTTGGAAATGTGTGAGTTGCAGACAGGAATCATTGCACAATTTATCCTCTGTGTGCAGATGGTGTTTTGGTGCCCATTTTCCTGGTGGGGAAGGTGAGGTGAAGGATTTCCCTTTCTTCCTTTTTCTTTCCACATGTTCCCTTCTCTGCTGTGCATTTTCCTTCTGGGCTGTAATACCATGAGCAGGAATCCAAGGGTAACTTGCAGTGTTACAGAGGTGTGTATTGAATTATGTAGTGAGCATTACAGATCAAGATCAGGGAAACCTATAGAAGATGAAGTACAGGACAAAAGTGACTCATGCTTCATGGGAATGCAGCTCTGCTGGTACCTCACAGATTCCTACACCCCCTGCAGAAACGTGTCACTTGAAAAGCTGCTAAAGATCTTGGGCTGAACAAACTGTGATCTCCCCTTTGGGAAGTTACTGCCAGAACTGGATCCTTTTTTCCCTCTGTGAGGATGAGGGTGCAGGGCTGTGAATCAGCTGCTTGTTTCTTGGCCCTTTGGGGTTTCTCCTTTCCAAATGGAGCCCCCCAAGCACTGTCTCTGCTCCGTCTCTGATCCGTGGCCACTTTCCTTACCCAGGGAAGCCGCAGCCCTGCCTTTTTCTATAGGATACTTGCCAAGAGTGTTGCATCATAAATGTTACCTGCATTAGGGCTCCATTCACATACTGTTTGCTTTGGGCAGAACCACGTGCCCGCAGGGCAGCTTTACGACATCCTGCCTTCTCTTTGTAGACACAGGAGCTGTTGTTACATACAGCGTGTCCCTCATAGTCCTGTCCTATGCAGGCACTGGCATGATCCCTTTCTGTGTTGGATTTGTAAGGATTTATTCGTGTTTTAGGTTTGATAGGGATTTTGGGACTGGGAGAACAAAGGGATATGCCCACAGAATGTGATTTGGGGAGGTCCCATGTTGCATTAGAGAGTTTGTCCTTGGTTCCTGGGGAAATCGCCTGGCTCTGCAGGTGAGTGCCAGTGGAGCAGGTCCAGCAACGTGCCTGAAGCCAGCTGGGACCTCTTGGACAGAGTAAATAGTTGAACCCAACCTGCTGTTGTCATGACAAATTTCTCTTTGAAAGTCTCTGGCTTTCCCTGGGGCTGGAGTATCTTGGAATGAAGCTGACCTCCTCACCAGCAGAGATGAAGGGGCGAACACCACCTTGTGAGCATGTTCTCTCTGCAGCACTCAAACCCCAATGTCTTTCCTACGTCTGCCAGGAGTAGTAAGTTAAGAAATGAAAGCCCCCCTCTCACACTGGCAATCACTGCAGCTTTCTAGCTCCTATTATCCCAATTATGTAAAGCCTCTGGAGAGGGACTGCTGGATCAGACCATGTCATGTCAGGTCATGCTGAAATCTGTATTCCTAGAGTGATTCCCAAGAATGGCCCCCGTGGGTCACGCTGAAGGTCTGCCTGGTTGTGGGGCTGTAGCCCTAGGAGAGCTGCTGGAGAAATCAGGGCAGCACAGTCTGATCTTTATACTAAAGCTGTGGCCATGCAACTTTTCTCCCCCGTTGTTGGCGTGGAGCGGTTCATCCGAGGTGAAGGGAGCAACGCGAGGAGTCCCTCATCCCCCTCTTCCCCAGCTTTGCAGGGCAGCATCTCAGGTCAAAGGAATCAACCTTGCTGCTTTAAGAAACGCTGGCCCTCAGGTCTGCTGAGAAGCTGAGCAGCCACTGGAATGTGTCTCTGAGTCTCAGCGAGAAAGCACTGGCTCTGCCGATGCGTCTCAGTGTCCGTAGCAGTCTGTCTTGGTGGGTGAGACTGAGAATGTTGGGTTGTTCAGGGTTTTTTTTTAACCTTCCTCTGTTGGAAGCATTGAAGGAGGAACTCCACCATGCTTCTTTAGGAAAAACAAATGTTATTCCACGGCAGGAAAAGCAAAGCAGAAAGACTGTGGTTTGAAGGGCTCTGAAGCACGACTGGCGTGCAAGAAGCTCCCAGCGCTGCTCGGAGTCCCTGGCCCGAGGTGTCTCCTTGTTTTCCTAGGCCTGTTTAGCTGGCTCCCCTACATTTTAAGGGCTGAATACAGCTTCTTCATTGCTTTTCAGTCCTGGACTGCGTAGAAAGCTTTTGCCTTTTATGTCCCACTCCACCATCCCGCGGTCCGTCCGGCAGACTCCATACTGAACCAGAACATGAAGAACAGCCCTGAGAAAGTCTGTATTTCATGGGGGGGCTGAAGCAGCTATTGTCAAAGCAACAGCATGCCTAAATGGGGAAGGGAATGTCACTGTCACACCTCGAAGGGCTGTCTTCACTAACGGGAAAAGGGTGCTTTTAGATGTGTTAGCTCATCCTTTAAATATCCCTCTGTAAACAAGGAGAGTTTTATTTTTAGCCTAATCGCTGGTCGGAGTGAATCCTGGATCCTCTGTTCCCTCCCCGCTGGGATTCACTAGAGGTGCTTTCAGTGGATGAATTGTGATCTGTGCTTAGCAATACTCTGCTGTGTGTTCCTTTCCCCCTGGTAGCACAGACACGCTGTAAGCTGCCCTTGGTAACCTTTGCTTTCTCCTCCCTGTATATCTGGACACTGTCTCTTGTAGCACGCTGCTTGGAGCAAATACATGGCTGGCTTGCAAGGTGACGGAGCTGTGACCCTGCACAGCCTGATGCTGGTAAACCCACAGGTCTGGGCACGCAGCATCTTTCTGATTGTGTCGGTGTGTCCCCTGCCTGGCGCTGGGTGAAGGGACCCTGGCACAGGGGGTTATGTTTGGGGAGGTGTTGGGCAGGCTTGTTGGCACAGTTCCTCACTGTGCTGAAGCAGGTCAGCCAAAGCCCAGTTTGTGCTATCCTGTGACCAGCACGGGAGAGCACAGGAGTGTCCTTCCCAGTGAAAAGGCTCTGTGTCATTTTGGTCTCACCCCCTCCAAATGCCCAGACACCCTGAAAGGGGCTTGAATGCAAAAAAAAAAAAGCGAATCTCAAATTCCTTAATTACTTCTGGCTTCTGTTCTGTAGGATGTATTGGATTGCTTTTCTTTATGGAGACATCCGACTCCTTCATTTCTCCCAACTTCAACTGCTCTTGTATTGAAATGACTGGCTGGCTACCAGTCTGTAGGATGGAGGTCACCTCAATCCAGTTCTCCCTGTGCTGAGGGACTGGAGGCACTGAGTGCTGTAGTGGGGTAACCCATCCATCCATCCACTTACATTTCTGCCTCCCACCTTTGCCCATCGCTTTCTTCCCCCGTTTCTGTGTGGGTCAGCCCCATGGGGACAGGCTTGTGGCTTGCATCCCCACTGGATATCTGGAGAGTGTAGTGGCCTGATGGAGGTGCTGCTGATCCCCCTCATATCTCTGGGTAGTGGTGATTAAGGCTGAATGCTTGGGGCTTTAAACTGTAGATACAGCAGAGATACAGCCTGTCACCTCAGGAGAGGGTCGTCTGCATCTGAGCTAAATATTTTGGGGAGCAGCTGTTTGGCTGGGGTTGAGGCAGCGTGTCTGGGAAACACGCGCTGCAGGATGTGGGAAGGAGCCCTTGCACGAGGGCAGAGCCTGGGAAGGGAATGGGTGATGGGCAGCGGGAGGAGTGCAGGAGTCAGGTTTTATTCCAGGACATCCCATAACAGAACAGCAGTAGTTGCCTAACTCTGCCCAGCACCAGCATAAGGAAAACCTGTCTGGCTCCTGCCGAGTCAGAATATAAGCTGCAAGCGGAGCAGGAAGGGATCCCACAGGGAAAAGCCTCCAGCTCATAAAGAAGGGTTAAGATCTCCTCCCTGACCGGTCTGTCAGCTCCAGGGGCTGGTGACAAGCTGGCTTGGGGACAGTGCAGGAGGACATCCAGCACGTGGGGCATGGTGATGCTCTGCGTGACATTTCTCTGTCTCTATAACAAGCAACAGGCTCTGGGGAGCGAGCAGGGCACGAAAATAGTAAGTAATTTGGAAGAGTGGTAAAGGTTTTAGCCATTATTTTCTCGGAAGCTGGTGAAGCGCAGCTAGTCAGAGGCTTTGGACAAGCCCTAGTTCAGTCTGTCCTTCCTGGGCAGGAATACTGGCAGGAGTGGGTGATGCAAAGGAGGGTGATGGGGAAACAGGGGGAAAAAAGGTAGGAAATTTGGCTTTGTTAGTCTGATGGGGCACAGCTAAAGGACCTGGGGGTGGAGAAGGCTGAGGGGAGACCTGATGGCTCTTTGCAACTCCTTGGAAGAAGGGTGTAGGGAGGTGGGGTTGGTCCCTTCTCCCAAGTAACTAGCAATAGGACAAGAGGAAATGGCCTCAAGTTTTGCCAGGGGAGGTTTAGGTTGGATATTAGGAAGAGTTTTCTCACTGAAAGCGTGGTCAGGATTGGACCAAGCTGCCCAGAGAGCTGGTGGAATCACTGTCCCTGGAGGGTCTCAGAACACATGTGGACGTGGTGCTGCAGGATGTGGGTTAGTTGATATAGTGGTGTTGGACTTGATGATCTTCGAGGTCTTTTCCCACCTTAGAGAAACTCTGATCTCTGTTTCTTTGTGTTGACCTGAGCGACTTGTAGGCAGTGGGAGCTTCTGGACAAGCAAAATGCTGCCCAAGGAGGCAGCATAATCAGGTACCAGAGGAGCCACAGCACATCCCAGCTCTGTGCTGCCCTCTTCCATCACTGCAACGTGCAGCCCTATTGAGCATCCCAGCATGTCTGCAGGACCATCCCTGGCACCACTGGAAGCTCGTCCTGCTATTTCTACGGTGCTTCCAACACAAGTTGGATCAAGCTAACGAGGATTGCAGCCCAGCACTTCACTGCCAATGGCTGCAGCAGCTGGTTTCATTTCCGTGCCCTCAGAGGTGTACTTCCCAGCTTGGCGGGGCTGTTCCTCGTCCCTAGGAGTACAGTCTGAGCAGTACATGCTGATCAAACCACCTGTTGCCAAAGCAAAAGCCAGAATAGAGAAGCCCCTGGCTGCAGAGCCTTGCTTTTGCAAAGCCCCGTTTTAGGAAGAGGCTCTTGGTGTTGGATTAGGTTCTAGCAAAAAGTAAATGCGGATTTGTCCTCGTTTGGTTTTGGTGTGTGACATGTTGTGCTGGGAGTTGACGTGTCTCCTCTCTGTGTTTCCTGTAGTGCTCCTCACGGCGGTGAACTGCTACAGCGTGAAAGCTGCCACTCGTGTCCAGGATGCCTTCGCTGCGGCAAAGCTGCTGGCACTGGCTCTGATCATCATTCTTGGCTTCGTGCAGCTCGCAAAGGGTAAGTACATTTCCTTTTGCTTTTGAAGGAATTGGGGACAAAGCCCAGGAGCCCTAGCCCAGGCATTGCAGGGCTGGCAGAAGTGCTTCACAAGCATTTTCGTCCTCTGGCGTGCCTGGGTGATGTTTCCAGCTCATGCTCTGCAAAGGCCTGAGTGCCTTTGTGCATTTTGTCTGTGAGAGTGTGTATTTACCTTGCTGAAGGTAGGCTGGATCCCAGCATATTCCACCAAAGGCTTTTCCATTCAGGCAGCATACAACCTCTGGCTTTAGGATCGCAAAGCTGCTGGGTCAAAAAGGAATGAATGTTTTGGTCATCTAACTGGTGGCTGGTCATGGCCATTCACTAGGAGTGAATTATCTCTGTGTGCAAACCAACCCCTCATAATTCCCAGGCTTCCACAAACCCCCTGCGTGTTTCCCTGCTTCCTACCTCGGGTATGGAGGAGCTTGGACAAGTCCCTGGGGTCACACCAGGACGCCTGGGTCAGGCAAGGCTGCAGAAACCGCGTGGCAACCAGAGATACCAGGGCTCTCAGCTGACACTAGCATGCATGTCTGTCAACTGGCATCTAAAAAGGAAGATAAAAATGGGAAGATAAAGCACATTTTGCTGGTGGTTTTGCTCGTAATCTTCATGCACACTTAAAACCCTCTTGAACCTAGGGAGATGTTTTGTTCCAAACCCTTCTGATAGAGATAAGCTCTACTCTCTGCTTTTCTTGGTGTTAGTTTTGTGAGAATAAACTTTTCTTGGGGAACAGTTTGGGCCCTGCTTGTTCAATGTAGGTAAAAGTCTCTAGAGAGTTCCCCCTGCCTCTGTACTGGTGTGTGTGTGTGTGAGTACAGACAGGTCTTTTTAATTCCTGCCACAGCCATGGGAGCCAGTGCTGCCTTTGCAGAATTTCTTGCTTTATCAGAGGTTTTATTTTCTTCCAGCTCAGTGCTTACGCTCAACAGGAACATTGTTTGAGGCTTATCACAGAATATACCTCCTTCCTCTTCATAACTCCCCAGACTGCTCTGCTGAACTTTTTTTTCCTCCCTCTCAGAAGAAAAAGTAGACATAAATCTGTGATTTCTGTAACATTTTGCCAGTAAAAGGTCTTTACAGTTGCTTTTAGCTTGCAGGTAGTAATCTTAATTTACATCTTCAGTCTCACTTTCGTCCCTCTTGTTCTTTTGTCCTTGGTTGAGGGTGAATCCCTTTCTGCCCTGGTTCCTCAGGTATAACTACCAGATATTTCCATTGCCTTGTAACTGCAACCAGTCAGAGGTTTCAGTCTTGTGTACAAAGAAACCCCAAACCACCATCCTCTTTTGTCTTGGGAGGTTTTTACCTCCTACAAAGCCTATTACAGTTTGAAGGTCTTGGTAGGTCTGGAGAGGTACAACCATGTGACTCATGCATCTTCCAGTACAGCTCATTCCAGGTGACATTTAGTTTCCTGCTAAACCACCTGAGTGAAAGGTAACGACATCAAAAGCCATAGTTAGATGCTAACAGCTGAAGGCAAAGCCCTTTTCTTCCTGTCTCTGCACACACTGCTCAACGTAAAGCAAACTGGATCAGAGTAGGAACTTTGGGATCTGTGGGGGATGCTCCTCACCAAGCCCACGTTTACCCCTCATGGTAAGCAGCACACTGCTGCTTGTCCAAGTTTACAATGTACTGCCCAGGATTCTGCCTGTGGTCTAACGTGGATTTTATTAATCTCCTTAGGGAAGTTGCAGGCTCTTTGCTAAGTCCTTAAGAACATGCAAGCTCCTTTCATGTGCCCTTCCTTAGCTTCCACAGGCATTTCACAGCTTTCTCAGCTTTTCTTTAAATCTCACTGGGTTATAGCAGGGATACATCAAGAAACTGCCTTGTTGGGGTTTTTCCCCTTCTTTTTTTCACCAAGGAAAACATCCTAGCATCGCTCAAAGTCTGCTGAAGATGGGAAAGCACCGTGCTGTTCTCTGTCTTCATTGGGATGAGAAATCATCGAATCATAGACTGGTCTGGGTTGGAAGGGACCCCAAGGGTCACAGAGCTCCAACCCCCTGCCACAGGCAGGGACACCAACCTCCAGGCCTGGAGCTACACAAGGTTGCCCAGGGCCCCAGCCAACCTGGCCTTCAACACCCCCAGGGACGGGGCACCCACCCCCTCTCTGGGCAGCCCCTGCCAGCCCCTCCCCACTCTCTCTGCACAGAACTTCCCCCTAAGATCTCCTCTCCCCTTTCCCTCCTCCAGCTTTACTCCATCCCCCTTGTCCTGCCACTATCTACCCTTTTAACAAGTTGATTCCCCTCCTGTTTATAAGCTCCCTTCAGAAATGATGGGTGCAAGCTGTGAGGGAAGGGAAAATTAAATTAGCCATTAGAAAAACACACTTGACTGTAAAGCTAAGCTTGGGTAGATTGTCCAGGGAGGATGTCACGATGGAGATTTACAGGAACAAGTTAACAAATGCCTCTTGGGAATGGCTTGAGTTGAACCTGCCTTGGAGCAGGGGGCCAAAGCCACCCTGTCTGTGCACCCCAGGTCTGCACTGTGTGTTGGTGGTACCCTACAGAGGGGCAGAGTACTACAAACCCAACCTTGTAAAGTGCTGATGCCTCTAAATGCCTAACTTTTCCCAAAAGCCTGTTTAACCTCTGAGTAGGTGGGCATACACAACCCGGTGCCATGCCTTTGCTCCTCCGTGTACCTTTCATACCCGTTCCAACGCTCTTTGGGCAAAGAGGACTCTTAGCACTGTGAGGAAGTAAATTCAGTGCCAAGCCAGCAGCTATTCCTGGGCTGACAGAGGGGCCAAGTTGGTCTGTCTAGGGCTGGAGTTTCAGCAGCAAAGGGGTCCTGTGTTCCCACGACACTCTGGATAGCGCCTGAGCGGTGCCAGTTAATCCTCTTCAGTGGTCACTGTCCCACTGCTGGTTTAGGTTTACAGTATACATAAACAAAGAGGAGCAATACCACAGCTTCTTGCTCAAATGTGGAAACTTCTGGGACTTCACAGAAATGTTTCTTTCTCTATATTGACCTCCCAGCCTCCAGCTTTTGGCTTTAGGCCTTTTTAATCCTTCCATTGGGTATTTTCATTAGTTTCAGAGAAGCATCTCAAGACAAAGAAGTATGTGGCAATGTTACCACACAGAAAACAGCGTTTCCTTGCAAGCTCTCTGTGGACAGCTGGTTTACATCACTTCTTTCATGCAACTTCAAAAGGAGGGTAGAACTTGGTTTCCTCCTTAGACAGCCTTTCAACTACTTGAAAGTTGACTCAGTAGAGCTGACCCACTTGGGATGCAATTATTTCTCTTAATACAAAAGTTGGACTTTTAAAAGCCTTTTACAGGGTTGGAGTTGTGTTGCTTTAAAAGTCTCATGTCCTGGATTTGGTATATTGCTGTGTGAAACCTTACCTGTGGTATATTGCTGTGTGAAACCTTACCTGTGGTATATTGCTGTGTGAAACCTTACTATGACCCCCCCAACTGTCTGTAGCACTCCAATATTATAAATAACTTACAGCATAGGCAGGATCAGGATTTTTTCACACCACTGTTACAGGAACTGGGCTTATTTTTCATTCTGCTGGTTTACCAACTCTCACCAACTGCCTTCTGTCCAGCCAGTATTTTTTGACCATCTTCTTGAGTGGGATGCCTGGGACAGGATCATGTGGCCAGTTTGGGCCGTGGCTGTAGGTTTAAGGGTTGTTTTCTGCACTGGATGGGCCACAGCAGTCTGCAGATAGGGCTGGAGCTGAGTTCTTGGTACCTCATCTCCCTGCACCTCAAAAAAAAAACTTAGGCAAAACCCAAATGTGCTGATGCCAAGAAAATTCTTTAAAAAGCATATCCCAGGTATCATGTTTTCTGTGTTGATGTCCTAGTGCTTCTTCAGTGTCTGTCTGCCCTCAGACAGCTGGAGCAGCAGCGCGGTGCCGTCCTTGTGCTGGGCTCCAGCCCTTGCGGCAATTCCTCACCAGCAGCTCTGCTTAAAAAAAAACCCCATAAAAATAATTAAAAAGAATCTGACATTTGGGACTTAGGGAAATAGAATTTAGTGCTGGTTTTATTGAATTATTTCTATTGAACTTAGTGTCCTTTTTCCCTCTTAATGCCTGATCTCTGAGTTATATTCCTCGCCGCGGTGCCGCGAGTGCGTGTTCGAAGGCGGCAGCATTATTCTCCTGAGCTCCCTTCACCAGGCTTGGCACAGACATGCAGAGCTGCATCTGCTGAACAAGCACGAGGTGAAGTCAGGACAAAGTAGGCAGGTTTAACTCCATTCACTGTGGAGAACTTAGACCAGGCAGAGAGTTTGGGGTTTAACCTTGGGTTGGTTAGGGTTGGGGTGTTTTTTTTGTGAGATAGATGTGTGCAGCATCACCCCACCCTGGCATCACCTCCCCCTCCCCCCAGTATCATTCTCTCTTTGTACAGAGGTATTTAGAGGGGTGGTTGTGGCTGGCAGAGTCTGAACTGAACACCAGGAGGTTTCTGAGAGTACAGAAATAATTCAAACCTTCCGTCGTTAACGGGTGCTGTCTGTGAAGCCTCCTAAAAATACCGGCTGTGGGCCCCAGGTGCAGGCAGATCATGGTGCTGTGGGTGCACGTGCACATCTGGGTGCTGCTTTCATGTATCGAATCCCTTTGCCTTTTGCTAGAAAACACCTGTTTGATCTCTCCTCTGCTCTCCCAAGGTTGTTTTACTACTTCCCTGTCCAAACCTTTTCCTTTCCCTTTTAATTTTTCCCTGGAGAAGCCTGAGAATAAGAAAGACCCAAGGATGGGAAGGGTCACTGACTCTTTCCTCCCAGATTTTCTTCTCTGTGACATCCCAAAACAGCCCCTTGAGCCAGATCTGCAGTGAGCCCTGGGGCTGAACCCAGGCAAGGATGCAGCTAGAAGCATGGGCAGGGCAGGGCTGCTCTGGAGCGGAGCCCCACACAGCGGGAAATCTTGATTTCATGGCTGGTAATTAAAATCTCAGGCTCCCTCAAGTCTCAAAGCACAATGGCACACAGACACTAAGAGAAAACAAGAGTGGTGGTTGTCTGAATTGTCTTGGGTGTGTACCTATGTGTAATCACACTCTGCTGTGCAACCACTTAGCATAGCTAAAGAAACCTGCCACGAGTTTTCCTTTCACCTGGTCTCATCACCTGTCCTGTCTGTGGTGTGACCCTGATTGCAAGGTTGATGAGTTCCCTTTCAATTGATGAGTTCCCTTTCAATTGATTTTTGGTTGGTTTATTTTTTTACTGGTTTCCTGCCTCATGGGTTGTGACTCTTTTGCTCATGGTGGGTAGATGCAGCAGTGTCACTGTGGATCCCCTGGGTCATCATATGCAGCAGAGTAGATGGGGCACTGATGTCTCTGCATGGAGGGACCAGCTCACCCAGGGGACTTGACTCTAGGATGTGACCCCTGGGACACAAGACTCTGCTGATGGTGGAGCTGTTGGTGTCTGAGATGAGTTTAGAGCCCAAAGCCAAACCAGATGGGTGTTCACTCGTGACTAACTCTCCCTGTAGATCCTCTTTGGCAGGCAGGAAGCAAAGCCTATGGATAATAAATGTCCTTCAAGCTTCTCAGTGTGTCCCTGCAAGTTGGGACTGAGGCTTGTGCAGAAAAGATTGCAAGAAAAGTGTGCCCTGCAGCTGCCCGTGCTGGTTCTTGTTACACTGGCCTCGAGAAATGCCACTATAGCCTGATTTTCCAGCAGTAAGCTTTGAAGAGAAACTATTGTGCTTCTCTTACTCACCTTGCTAACAGAGCACATGGAGAGTGGAAGACTGTCCCAAAGGAGAGCGTGAACAAGGAAGCTGGGAAAGCTGCCAGCACCCTGCACCTCTAAATCACATCAACTGCGTGTCGGAGATTAATCATCCGCCTTAACTCTGCAGGGCTGATACAGGGCAATTATGTTTTATGGGCCTCTCATGCTCTCTAATCCTTGATTCCTCTTCCAGCCAAAGGTGGATGCAGAGGCTGGGCCAGGTGGGCATGGCAGGCTAGAGTGCTGAATTCTGCTCAGGCAATTATTTTCTTGCCCTCTCTGCCCAGAACATTTTTGGCAATTACAGATCCCAGGGTAAGGTTCAGCCCGATGGGGCTTTGGCATTTCACAAAGTTACCCATCCAAACATAAATAAAACACATCTAATACCAACAACAACCACCTGAACCCGCCCCAAAACACAGAAGCAGTTGGTCAGTGACCTGTGCTGGTCATTAAGATCACCGTGGGTCGGAGCCTTTAACGATGGTGGGACCTCTTGTGCGTTCGGCGTTGGCCATGGAGGCTCGTGGCTGTGCTAGTTCTTCAGGGTGGAAACATGCCTTGATGCCTGCAAAGCTGCTTTATCCAAGGAGCTGTGGGCCGTAGTGTGCTGCTCCTTTTCGGTGTGGTGAGTGAAATGCCAAGTGCTAAGCTGGATCGAGGTTGCATTGGAGCTGAGGGACACATCTTGGACTGGCTGTGACAGACCCTGCTCACTGCTGTCGTGGGGTGAGAGGGTTTTAAGGCAGCTGACATGAGAGGCTCCATCAGCTTCTCATTTGTCCTAGTGCAGCTATCCCAGCAACGCAGACATGTCTAACTAGAGAGCAGCTAATGCTTTGGTATTTGCTGCTTTGCATCTTTCTCTGGGTCTCCTCTGCCCTTCTAAAAGCTCTGGTTGCAGCAGCAGCAGTCGTTTGTGCCTAAGGTGTGTTGATACCTATTGATACGGCCAATACTTATCAATACAGCCAATAGTTCTGTGTCTGTGAGTGCTCTTGCTTGTGTTTTGTATTGATCCTTACCCAGAGCCTTCAGCTGCAGTCAGTGGCCTTGCCCACAGTGCTGGAGGGGTGGGCGATGGGCAGGAGGATCTGCCCCCCGCCCAGATGTTCTTAGCTTTCCTGCACGTCAGGCTGGCTGGCTGTGGTTCCCCCACACTTCTGAGCCAGCTCAGGTGGGTGTTCTTGTTTGGCGTTCTCAATTCCAAATCTGTGGAAATCATGTGGATTGAACCTGTTGTGTGGGTATAAAAATTAAACCCCCAAATAAACAGGGTTGTGGAAGGGACTGGAAACCCGATGGGTGGTTTGTTTCAGGTTTGCACCTTGCTGTCAGCCTGCCTGGATAGGACAGACATTTAGGGAACACCTTCCCATGCTGGGACTCAGAGGGGTCCTGCTCATCTAGGCTCTCTGAAGTCTCTGTGTGCTTTTTGACATGGTGTTGTGTGGTGCCATGTGGTGCCGTGCATCACTCCGGACGGGTGTGCCGCTGCATCTGGGTTGGCTGCTTTATTTCATGACAACAGCAGGCACAGAGGTTGTGAACATCAAGAGGTGTTTGCTTAGGAGGAGGAGGAAGGTGTGAAAGGGGGGTCAGTGGGATACAGAGGAGGTGGGGAAGGTTAAGGAGTAGTGTCCTCGTGGACTGTTGCAGAAGGAGGGGTTGTGAAGCTTGAGGAACCCGTGGGGCAGAGGGAATCCGGCAGCCCAGGCCCTTGGGTTCATGCTGGAGGAGAAATAAAGCTGCCTGAGCTTCCCGGCCCTGGGAGGAGAGAGGAGCTTTCGGTAAGCCAGAAGGAACCCTTGTAACACGGGGAAGTGCCATAGCCCATCATCCAGGGCTGGGCTGAGAGCCGGGACGTAACCCAGGAGCTCCAGCTCCTCCTCAGATGTCCTCTCCGCTGAGTCTGAGGCTTCTGGTGCTGTCTTTCAGATCCATAAACCGTTCTGCTACAGGACCCGGGTTTAATAGCTGCTGTTCAGAGCTGCTTAACACAAATCTGTCTGCAGAGTGGCAGCGATCAGAGAGGAGCAAACAGCTTCCGCGGCTGCCGAGCGTGCCTTTCGCAGGGCGCTGCCGCAGGGGTGCTCTCCTGACCCCAGCCCCTTGGGTGTTTCTGGCTGTCTTGTTTTTCTGACTCAGTCGATTGAACTTGCAGCTTTTTGTCAGGAAATGGCTCAACAGCTGAATGGATCTTCTCCTCTGGGGCTTTTCATATCTACAATACATTTCTCCCTGGCTCAGTTTCCTCCCTGAGCGAGACACGCTGAGGGGCCCCCCTCCACTCTTGATGGCTGCATTCCCTCTCCTCGCTGTTTAGGCAAGTTAAAAAGACATACTTAATTATCATTAAATGCTTTCTGCAAGAGAAGATTGCTGCGCTATTAAAACCGGAACGGGCATGACCAGGGAGCAAATGAACATTTTCAAAGGAAGGGTCTGAACATGCAGCGCACGGACCCGAAATAGGTCCCTGCCTCAGAAAGGCCCCGGGTGACCCGTCGCAATTACCCGAGTCTTGGCAGCAGGAGAGACCAGCAAATGGGGTTTATGTCAGAGCTTGTTACCTTAATTTGGTTAATTGTAGAGCAGAGTGCAGGCGGGCTGCCAGTTCAAACCAGGTTTTGGATCACCGGGGTGCCGGGCACGGGCAGGGCATTGCCTGGCGAGTGGCGTGGGCTGAGGAGGATGGTGCACGGGGAGGGTGGGCAGAGCACGCCTTCACCTGGGATGCTCGTGCTTGTGGACCTCTGGCTCTGTGGGAGAAGTTGAGGCCGTGCTTGGCAGCCTCACCTGCAGGTTTTGTAACCCTTGGTTTGATCTGAAATCTGTAATTCAAACCTCCAGAGTCCAGGGGTTTGAATTGCACAGGGTGTCTGGAACAGAGGTTCATACCTCTGTGGTGGAGGACATCTGGGATACCTTTCCAGCTCCACTCTGGGCACATGGCATCTTTGCCCTAAGATATACAACGTGGTGCAAAGGCATCGCTGGTGGGCACAAACCTGCACCGTGCTGCTGGCTGGCAGGGTAGGACAGAGCTTTGTGGTGGTGGCAGGAGGGGACAGCTGCTGTGCTGGGCTGTGACCTTTGGGTTGTGCTTGCTGAAGGAGCCCAGGCTCCTGCCATGCAGCCAGGGCAGAAGCAGCCAGCGTGGCAAAGGGGCATCCTGAGGATTTGCCCCTTGGCGCAGGGAGAGAGCGAGCTCAGCTCCTCTGGTTCCTTACCTGTGTTCTGACAGGCTGCTATCTCCATGACACTGTGGGAGCGTAGAGAAGTGAAGCTCAACAACTCACTGTGAGTTTTTGGAGAGCTAGACTTGCTAGGCGAGGCAGGGAGAGGGCAGAGTGGGGTCAGCCCCTTGAGAATTGGGGAGGATCAAAAAGCCCCTTCCATCTTACCCAACCTCCTCTCCCTGCTGACTTGCCACTCCTTTGCCCCTAGCTGCATTTGGATGCTCCAAAGAGATGGGTTAAGTGCCTGTGAAGAGGTGTGTGAGTAATTAGTTATGTCCCACCCATCCGTCCTTCCCCCTGCCCACCCACAGTGTAGTGAAATGCCAGCCTTGCTTTGAATTCCATTGCCTTGGTGTTGCTCCCATAGTGGTCACATGCTGCCTTTCCTTCCCCTTTGCTCATGTGTCTTGGAGAGCAGTGGTCCTGACATGTGGCCAGCATGTCTTTGCAGCCCAGGAGCCATGGAACTGGGCTGGGACTTTGCCCAGAGACTGAAGATACCCATGGTTCCCAAGCGGGTGGCACATCCTGCATCCAGGCCTGTGGTTTTGGGCTGGGGACCGCTGATGCTCACCTCCCTCCCTGACCAGTCAGGTGAGGGTGGGCCACTCAGCCCTTCCTCAGAGGCACCAACGTGATTTCTGGGTGAGGTTTGGGAGGGCATGGAGTAAAAACTTGCAGATGCTTCAGAAAAAGGAACATTTGGCCCAAGAGCTTTTTGCCTGGGACAAACAGAAAGAGGCTTTTGGTGGTAGCTGGTGTCCAGCTGTGGACAAGAAATGGGGGTGTGAACCCATGGGTGATGCTGCTTGTGCCCTGGCTCCTCTGGGATCAGAGCATTCTCCTGCTGTGGTGAAGGAGGTGGGTGATCCCTCCAGGTGAAGGTTCCTCAGCCTCAGGTGGGAGCAGGTCTACTGGCAGAGCCAGAGCAGACTTTTGAGAAGAGACATCCCAAGGGGCATTTAAAATCCCTGGAGAGCTCTTTCCTAGTCTGCTGTGTGTGCCTCCAGTAGCTAATTACGGTCACTGTTAACAAAGCATCTCTTATTCCCATAATAAAAGACCTGGAAAGAACCAGGCAGGTAATTATTCAGGAGGGGCAGAAAATAATCTTGGGAAAGCTGAGCCCAAGGGATGGAGCTGAATGTGATACCACACACACCCACCTCCTGCTCAGCTTTATCATTCACAGCCAGGCATTAATGCTAAATTAAGATGATATGACTGAACATATAAACCAGGACCTAGGGCTAAGTTTGCAGCATTATATAAGTATTTCCTGGCTTTCCTGTTGCTCTCTGTGCATCTTCTGACCTTGCTTTTGAAAAACAATTGGGTCATTTTGCTCAGGAGATTCCCTGGCTGAAGGGGCATTAAGTACAGGCAGCACATCCCAAGGTCCATTTGGAAGGGATGAGCTGGCAGAAGGGGATAAGGCAGCACCAGTGGGGAGCTGTGATCTGCAGCAGGATCCAGCCACAGAGAGCCTTGGGGAAGTGGGTGCTTCCCAGACCCCATTGCCAGGTGCATGAGCTGCAGCTGTGATCCCGGTTCTTTCCAGCATCCCCTTGGAGATGGGATGGCAACTAGGCAAGGAAGAAAGCAGAGGGATGCTGGTTTCCTGGGTGCTCTTGTGAGCAGAGACCATTTGCATGCTGTGTTAGGGAATATCTTTTTGCCCTGGTGAGGAGGCCAAGGGGGGAACGCCCAGAATGGATTGGATGGGGATAGAGCTGAGGGGTGCAGGTTGGGAGGGTGAAAGACAAGATGTAGCATCCTTCTCCTTGCCCCAGATGAACACCCTGGGTACCCTGTGCTGAGAGACAGAGGGTTAACGCCAGGCCCTGCTGACTGCCATGTGATGTGACTCCAGCAATCAGTAAAGATCTGTGCCCTAAGAGGAATCACATGAGCTTCCACTGTGCTCCCTGGATGCAAACGTGCCCTGTTGAATCCTGCCTCTGCTCCCCGCTTCCGTCCTCACCGAGGGGAGCGCTGGGTCTGTGGCTTTGCCCATCCCAGGCTTGCACCCAGGCTCCACATCAAAAGGCAGGGAACAAAACAACTGCAGAGCATTTTAAAGCAAAATAAATAAATCCTTGGTTGCTCCAGGAGAGTTCCTACCAAAGGTACAATCGAGCTGTCTATTTATGGCTTTTTCTTTCAAAAGCAGTTACGTAACAGGAACTTTCTGATATTCAAGCCCTAAAGAAGCTGACTTCTGATTATTCAGGTCCCAAAGAACCTGACTTCCCACAATCAAAGGGTGTGCCATAACCCTCTGCTTTATCAGGTGCCTGGTGGGAAGTGGAGGAAATCCTGGGTTTCTGCTTTACTGGGTGGCTGGTGGAAGTGGAGGAAATCCTGGGGTTTTATCGAATGCAAGCAGCTTTCAGTTGTGAGGACAACGTGACAATGTCTGTTTGCATAGCATCTCTCAGCAGGAAGGTCCCCAGAATGTTTTCTTTGCAGGGAGAAGATCTCTGGGAGATTATCTCTGTGATAGCACCCGATGATGTGAGAAAGTTGAGAGGACTTAGTAACGGACAGTTGCTTGGGACAAGTAGATTTGGGGCTGAACTAAGGTCTGTAAGGAAACAGCCCAATGGAAAGACATGCATGCCCTCTCCAGCATAACCTGCAATGCATCAGTGGGATAATTAAATATCCTATGGGTAGTTTTTGCCTCCAGGTGGTTGGTTTTTCTGTTTCAACCCCCACAGAGGCCTTGGGGTTCACAATCCATCTGCATTGACCCGTTCTTGGTTTGGTTTTTTGCAGGTGATGTGACAAACCTGACTCCTGAGCACTCCTTTGAAGGCACAAAAGTAGGTGTGGGGAATATCGTGCTGGCGCTGTACAGTGGTCTCTTTGCCTATGGAGGATGGTAAGATGCAGCCCTGTATTTCTTTTGAGTGTTGAGTATGTTCCTTTGTCCCCAGGTTGTGTTTGCAGGAAGAGTGTGGTCCAGCACTTCCCATCTTATTTTTGTAACCAGGGTGATGAGGCAGATGCTTTGGATTTGCCTGGTAATGTTAGTGGTCATACTTCACACCCCAGGATGTAGGACAAAGAATTGGTGGTGGTGATCATAGAATCATAGAATAGAATCTCCTGAGCTGGAGGGACCCATAAGGACCATCGAGTCCAACTCCTGGCTCCACACAGGACCAGCCAAGTCAGAGCATGGGACTGAGGGCATCATACAGATGCTTCTTGACCTCATTCCAGTTGATGGGATGTAGAAATGGCAGCTGCTGATGATGGGTTGCTTCGTGCAGCTCCTAAGTGGTGGTAAGAGAAAGCAGCAGGGTGGGTTTAGCTAGCAGAGACGTGTTATGCCCCAGCAGATTGCTTCAAACACTAAACTGAAGCTCCTGGAGAGCTGCTTCTTCAGGCCCTTTGAGCACCCGCAAGCACAAGGAGCCTGCTCAGTTTGCTGTGAACACAGACCAGTTGCAGACGTCCTCATTGTCTGGAGAGTGGCCCTGCTGCTGGTGGGTCCAGCTCCTCACCTGCAGTCACCCAGCTAGGAAGCAGGTAGAGCCGTGTGCCAGATCCACCAGCACCAGCCCAGGCTGGAGCTTTGCAGCTTGGTGCAGCGGGTCTTGGACTGGGCACCAGCCATCAGAAGTTCTACCCCAGGTTTCAGTCCTTTTACCACTCCTGAAATCCCCTTGCAGATGAGCACTGTGAAGGGCTACGCTGCTTCCATGGACTCAACCAGAATTAACTGCTGGTCTGCTTCCATTGCAGGAATTACTTGAATTTTGTTACAGAAGAGATGATCAATCCATACAGGTAGGTGTGTGTCCTGTGATGACATCCCAGGGGGAAGCCCCATCCTCACGCATGTAACAGGGTTCCTGATCAGCCCAGAAGCCAAGGACTTTTTCTAGGGAAACAGAAAACGAGGTAAATTAAATTGCTTCTTCCCAAACTAGGGGAATAATAGTCTCTGCATGAGAAAGGCTGTTGCTTTCGCTGCCTTCCTGTGCTGCTGATATTCTCCCTGAGTTGGGAAGTCCTGTTTCCTTGGCACGGCACCTCACTGGCAAGGAAGAAGCGCTTTATGCCTGTCTTGATGAACTCTCACTAGAGTATCTGTGTGTGCAGACGTTTGTCACGTGCTCTTCCTCTTCTCCTGAGCAGCAGCCGCTTTCTGTGCTGCTCGTGGGCTGCACCACAGCAGGATGTGACTGATAAAGCATTTTTACTCAGGGGGAAGGTGCCTACAGGGTGCTGTTGACAGGAACTTTAGGGTTGCTTGGGCAAGGACCTATTCCTTGCTGACCCTGGAAGGGATTAGTGGCTGCTGGGAAGTGTAAGACTTGATAAGCCTTTTTCTTGACAAACACAGTTAAAGAGGAGAAACAATAAACTGCAGCTTGTGATTATTTTCTTGTCCCCTGAATGCCACCAGAGTGTTTGACACTCTGTGGCTTTGAGCTCCACCAGACCCATGCCAGGTGGCATCAAGCAGGGTTCCCTTTTCTCAGTTTCCGTTCACTCAGGAAGTCAGACTATTTTGGAAAGATTTGTGCCAACACGTGCTCAGAGTGTGTCTGATCTCCTTTCCTGTGAGTTCCAGCAGCTCAGCAGCACAGACTCAGCCTGGCAACTGCCCACTAAGTGTCCCTGCTCTTCCCATCTTCCCTGAGAAACCCACTGGCACGAACACTGCTCTTTTGCCCCAAAGGGAATGGTGCTGGCTAGCAACAGGCACAAGGGGGTAATTTTAATTAATTGCCTTCACAATTGGATTACTGCTTGCCCAGACAGCCAGAGTCTTTCCATGCAAAAAGTCCTTTGTGCCACACACTGTCACTAAACATCCGGCAGTCTCTGTCCCATGCGGGGAGCAGCCTGTGGCTGAGAACCTGGATGTGCTGGAGAGCCAAGGAAGAGCAGAACAGCTCAACCCATCTTCAGGGGAGCATCAGAGGGCTGCAGCACGAGCCGCTGATCCCCGGCATCACCATCTCTCTTTCTGAACTCCAGCACTCTGACATGCTTTCTGTTTGCTTCCTAGAAACCTGCCTCTGGCTATCATCATCTCACTACCTGTAGTCACTTTGGTTTATGTGCTGACAAACTTGGCTTACTTCACCACTCTATCGACGGAGCAGATGCTGACGTCCGAAGCTGTGGCCGTGGTAAGATGGGAGCATCTCTCTGATGTGACTCATCTCTTCCCCAGGGCCGGTTAGGTCAGACTTCAAATCTCTCTGTACAGCTCAGAGTTTGTTCCACGCTGATCGTGGCTGCTTATTAATAACAAAAAAGGGAAAGCTGATGTTTGACAGGAGATAAAGAACAACTGTGATGGGAGCGAGGAGGAAGGAACAGCAGGATACGGGGTGGGAGGCAGTAGTGAGGGTGGGCGGACAGTTAACGCCGCTCTTAATGCGTAAATGTGTGAGGTTGCTGCTGGCCTCATGACTTCCCATCGGTTACCAGAGCATGGTATTTATTGGGAAAGGTCATTCAGCTAATCCCAAACTAGCTTATTCTCCCTCTGTATCTTCCTTGTTTTAATTAAAGGAGAAAAATAATGCTTCCATTAATTAAAATGCCACTGCGGTCTGAAGTCCTGGTTGCTTTAGGAGTGAGTGGCTGAGTAGCCAACCTGCACGTCAGCAGCACTGAGCTCTGGGGGATGCCAGCCTGTGCTGCCTTCCCCTGGTTGTGCCTCTGCAAGTCACCAAATCAGTACAATGATGTTGGCAGAAATCATGAGTGAAGCAGCGGTGCTGGTTTGTGATACAAAGCCTGGTGTCACCGCGGTTCTGCCAGCTGTGCCCAACTGGCAGGAGCTGTGTGGCTCAATCTCCTTGCAGTTTCCATTCAGCCTTGAACCTTTGGATAGCCATTGTGCTGGATGTCATGTCCTGGCTCTGAGGGAAGGGCTTCCTGCTGATGTTGTTTATTTCTGGCAATTCCACCATGCTTTTTCGAGCAGCAGCGAGCGGCAACATGGAAAACTCAGCTTCAACACTAAGCCATGGTGTTAGTTCAGCTTTCTACAGATATTCAGTCTTGTAGGCAGATGTTAAGGCTGTGAGGTTTTCAGACATTCTGGATGTGAAATGCCTGGTTTGTTACCCCCATTTAGGATTTTGGGAACTACCACCTTGGCGTCATGTCCTGGATCATACCCGTCTTCGTCGGCTTGTCGTGCTTTGGATCCGTTAATGGATCTCTCTTCACTTCTTCCAGGTAGGTTCCCTGCTTGATTTTGTTTACAAGTTGTGCTTCTTTAGAACCATACTCAGTTTAAAGGGAATCTCAGTGGTTTGAGTCTTCTGTTCCTCAGGCAAAATCCTGTTGAAGTTATTAGAATGTGAGCAAACACAGGCTCAGGGATGCTGCCTGAGAAAGTGGATTTAAAGAAAATAGCACAGGGAGTTCCACACCAGTATGTGGAAGAACTTCTGTGAGGGTGAGGGAGCCCTGGGACAGGCTGCCCAGGGGGTGTGGAGTCTCCTTCTCTGGAGAGATTCCAGCCCTGTCTGGACACCGCCCTGTGTGCCCTGTCCTAGGGACCCTGCTTTGGCAGGGGGTTGGACCTGATGATCTCTGGGGGTCCCTTCCAACCCCTGTGAGTCTGTGAGTCTCTGAAAAGCAGAACCCTAGGAAACTCGAGGGCTGAGAATCCCTCCAGAAAGGGAAGAAAGAAAACAAATCCCAATCCCGGGGCTGAAGGTTGCTGGGGTGATAACTGCTCTGTCTGCCCCACCTCAGGCTGTTCTTCGTGGGCTCTCGGGAAGGACACTTGCCTTCCATCCTGTCTATGATTCACCCCAGGCTTCTCACTCCCGTGCCATCCCTCATCTTTACGGTAAGGACCTGGATCCATGGTGATGTGCGTCCACTGGGTCAGGGGTAGGATCCCATGAGAGCGGTGGTGGGGAGGCTGTTTGGGCACCACCTCTGGACACAGCCTCCATACACCTGCCCAGAGGACAGCCCCTTCTCCTCCTCATCGTATCCTTGTAGTCCACTTTGTTTGGAAATTGCTCCAGGCACCAACTGAAAAGAGCTTAAATAAATAAAACCCAATCAGCATTGATTCTTTTCCTGGCAGATGCTTCTAGAACACCTGCATTTAGTGTTGTGACATCCGTGGTCTTGCCTCCTCCCTTTGCTCATGGTCTTTTGTTTCTGGTTGCAGTGCATCATGACCCTGCTCTATGCCTTCTCCAACAACATCTTCTCAGTCATCAACTTCTTCAGCTTCTTCAACTGGCTGTGCGTGGCTCTGGCCATCATCGGCATGATGTGGCTGCGTTACAAGAAGCCAGAGCTGGAAAGGCCCATCAAGGTGAGAAGGATGTGGGTCCTCCCTGAGCCCCTTCTTGGCACCAGGGATGGTTCAGTGACTGCAGCTGCTTGTCACATGTGGAAGAGGGATGGAGATTGTGGGGAAATGTTGTGTTGTAGCTAACACAGGCATCCCCATTGCATGGAAACCTTGGCACAGGAGGGCAAAGAGCTGGGGCCATCAGAGCCAAGGGGGCTCGGGGCGACAGCAATGCAGCATGTTCTGGTGGGGTGGCCCAGAGGGAAGCTCTCAGTGACTAACACATTCCCCAGGACAAATCATAGGCTGGGGTGCTGAGTGACATGCTCTGTACCGTGGTGGAATTCACTTTAAATAGTTTTTTAATAAAGCAGACAAACCCACGCCTGCAGAGATGAGAACTTTGTTCTCTTTGTCCTTGGCCAGCTTGGCAGTACCGTGTCCCATCTGGGAGGAGGCCAAGATCATGTCAGCCACAAGTGTGTCTGCCTTCCCTAAAGGCTCACTCACCCCCCAGGGCTCTGCCAGGGAACAGGCAGCTGGAGAGAAACGGGCCCACAGGCCTGTACCAGAGCCTCCCAAATAACCCTTTGCAGGGTGTTTCCTTCAGGGTTTGGGTTTTCTTCTCAAAACTGAGCTGCTCTCAGTGGGTGCCCTGCTTGGAGCAGCGTAGCTGATTACCCTGGGGAACTGCTGGGAAGGGGCTGTGGCGTGTGCTGCTGAATTGGGTGCTTTGGGTGTGGGTGCTTTTTGGGAGGAATCATTTGAGTGGGGAATTGGGGTCAAAAAAGGGTGCTGAGAAAGGCTCGTGATGCTCAGCAAGCCACGTCTCCATGCTTTGTTCTGCGGGTTGTGAATGTCCGTGTTCGGTGTTAGCCTGCAGCTGTTTTCTCCAGGGCTGCTGCTGAGCACTGCTGAAGCCCATACCTTAGGAGAAACTTCTCCAAAAGAGTGGTTGGGCATTGGAACAGGTTGCTCAGGGAGGTGGTGGAGTCACTGTCCCTCAGGGTGTTCAAGGAAAGTTTGGATAAGGTATTCAGGGATGTGGTTTAGTGAGTAATACAGGTGTTAGGGGGGATGGTTGGACAGGATGATCTTGGAGGTCTTTTCCAACCTTCATGATTCTGTGATTCCATGATTTCCATGGCAGTTCAAGGTCCTGGTCCCCTTGTTCAGGGAGCAGTGCCCATGTAGGGAAGACAAACTCCTTCCCTCCCTGAGCTGTACAGCTAGAGAAACGTCGCCTGCACCCTGTTCCCTGGTGCACCTCCTAACCTGTCCTTTGGGTCCTTGTTTAGGTGAACATCTGCCTGCCCATTTTCTTCATCCTGGCCTGCTTGTTTCTCATCGCCGTTTCCTTCTGGATGACGCCGAAGGAATGTGCGATTGGCTTTGCCATCATCTTCAGCGGGATCCCCATTTACTTCTTCGGGGTCTGGTGGCAAAACAAGCCCAAGTGGGTTCTCCAAGGCATCTGTAAGTATTTCCAGTGATGCACAAGGTTAGAACCTTGGCTTTTGCTCCGAAACCAGCAGCTTCCAAGTGAGCACGCTACAGCTAGTAGCACCAGCTCTCCTTTGTGTAGCGGAGCCTTCCCATGTCTTGGCTCTGACCAATTCTTCTTCAGCAGTAACAAGTTTTAGCTGGGTGGTTGCCTTACTTACTGAGCACCCAAAACGCACCCTGACTTGCAATAATTGCAAAGTTTGGGCCAAATACCACAAGTTGTCTTTGTTTTCTTTTCTTTTCACCTTATTTTGGGAAACAGGTGGTTGTTACACAGTGGGGTGTAATTTGCAGAGCACATTGCTGCCTTTCTTCTGCCTCCTGTAAAAGCTCAGGGCTGAGGGAGAATCCCTTTCTAGTGGGGTAGGAAGCAAAAAACCCATCAGCAGTGTAACAGCCTGAGCTCAGTTGGCATCAATTTGACTGCTGAAAATTCATAATTAGCCCAAATCCATCACCTAGCCGGTGCTAACACTTCTGATCCAGTCAAAGCTCTCCTTGGCATTGAAATGTAGCAGTGGAGTAGAGGGAGTGGAAAATCCCCCTGGATGTTTTCTCTTATGAGGTTTATTTTTAAGGTACCTTTGTATAAGGTTTTCCAACAGCTGACACTACAGCACGGTGTGTTTTGAAGGGATGGAGGGGCTGCGCTTTGGCACTTCCAACCTCTGGCTCAACAACTGAATCAAGAAAGTCAATCCCTGTTGTCCAAGTAACTGAACTCCACCATCTGTCTCCCAGCTCTCCTACGACAGGCTGACCTAGAAAAGCAGACAAGTAGAAATGCCCAGCCCCTCTGGATGCTTTTTATGAAGAAGAAAAAGCCTTTCAACAGCACTCAGTTCTTGTAATTCTTCTTTTTCCTCTCTCTCTCTCACCCTCACTTTTTTTTTTATTCTGAGTATTAGGCTCAGTTCCTGGAAAAGCCATTTTTGCAGTGCCTGGGTGGCAAATTACCATTTTAATTGTTTTCCACCACCAAAGGCTTATAAGGGGTTTTGATTCCAGCTTTTCAAGGCTTCGGTTTATACTCATGTATTTGCAGATCATTTCAGCACCTCCAACTGATCTGAGTTTGAGTGTGTTCAGAATTAGTGTTGGCTTTACCTGGCAATCTGGTCATCTCCCAAGGGAGGTGTGTTGGGGTACTGCTACAGTGGGTGGAAAACCCGAGTTCCTCCAGTTTAGTGCAGACCTGTGCCTGGAATCTGTTCTTCACCCACTCCACGCTCTGCCTGGGGTTCAGCACCCTGAGTTGGGTTTGTCCTGGGTGCCTCGAAGGAAGCTGTGTGCGCTGTGTGCCAAGGTTTGAACTGGGAATGAAAAGAGACAGTTCCTGTCTTCTGTGCCCATTCCTGCTTTGGGCCTGACTCAGCTTTGGCTGCTTGTCCTGGCATCCAGACCTAGTCACCATATCACCATGCAATTAGAAACTGGCGTCAAGAAGTCCCAGAGCCTTGCTTGGGGCTGTGCAGCATCCTTGCTGCGGGAGCAGAGGTCCCAGCGGTACCCAGTTAGATTTGGGGCAGGAGTAGAGAGCATCCCTGCTGCTCATTTGCTTTCAAGTCTTGAATTGTATTTGAATTAAGCTTGCTCAGAACCACAGTGGGAGGCAAGGGGCCAGCCCTTTCAGGGCAGGGTGTCATGAACCGAGCCCGGGGTGTATGTCAGACTGTGTGAGCCATCTCTGACCTATACTTCCCTTTCTTCCCCGCAGTCTCTGCAACAGTCCTGTGCCAGAAGCTGATGGAAGTGGTTCCCCAAGAATCATAAGCAGGGAGGAAGCAGAGACATTCAGCTCGAGGAAACGCACAATATTGTTCTAAGACGACACAAGGAGAAAGCGCTTCTGATCCCTCGTAAACGACCCCTCAGCACTGGAGCACCCCGCCGGAGCTGCTCGCTGTCTGACACCATGCCCTCAGCTCTGCCTTGCCTCCTCCAGCCCCTCCATCACCACCCTTCAGCCTGGCAGATGAGCGACCCTGCGATGAGAAGTTCTTGGTACGAACGTGGGCCAGGAGGCGGAATTCCTGCAGCTTCAAAGGGGTCCTGCCTGTCGGGCAGCAGCGAGTCCAGTCGGCACCTGTGTGTGTGTGTGTGTGTGTGTGTGTGATACCAAGGGCTGTGCTCCAGCACTGGGTAGGCTTGCTTTGTGTCTGGGATCCCCCAGCCCATGGTGGGTCTGCTCCTCAGCCCGGTTTGAGTGCTGCCAGCTGTGCAAACGTGCCTGGGGCTGTCACAGAGCTGCAGCGTGGTCCTGAGCCTGGTCCTCCTGCCTTACCTGGTCACTGTGGGGTGGTTGGGTGGCAGAGGTTGGCTGATGTTGGCACACACACACACACACCCCAGTATATGTGCTGCTGGGTGAGTTGGTCTATCCACTGGCAGTGTTTAGGTGAGACAAGGCAGAGCAGAATTAGTGTCAGAGAAATGACGTGGGGAGACCTTGTCTGACCTTCATTGCATTCCTGACAAGAGCACTTGGGGGGGTCCCCTGCCACTGCCTGGCTCTCAGCTCCCAGCTGTCTCCCTGCCATTGAGCCAGTCCGTGGGGATGCTTTTCAGCCCCCTGCCCCATGGCCTGTGCATTAGCAGAGGGGCAGTGCAGCCCAAGGGTGGAGTTCCCGTCCATGACCCAGGGAACTGCAGGTAGCAGAGGGCCAAGTCCTTGGCTTGCTCACTCCATGTTTTTTCCATAGATAGACTATTGTCCAGCATGGGACGAGCAACACCATGCTCTCCAAACAGCCCTGTTCACTGCCCTTGGTGTGATTTTATGTTTGCCCCAAAAACCATTTTCAAAGAGAAAATAAGAGTGGGGTTTCCTTGGCTCGTTCCCTGGGGTCTGCCTGTGCATTGCCTGTCACCATGCCCTTCCTTACGCTGTGTCTCTTCTATAACATGCAGTGGAGATGGGACCAACTGGGTCTGGGGGTGTCAAAGGGGCAGATGTCCTCAGGTGGCTGGAGCCTGGCTTTAATCTCAGTCTGTTGATGGTCTGTTTTGCTCTGAGGGGCAGGGCCTGGGCGCCTGGTCCTCCTCTCTGCATGACGGCAGCATCAGGTTTGGCTTGGTGAGAGCAACATCACCCCCCTCAGGGGGTGGTCTCTGAGCATAAACCACGTGGAATCTTGTCTTGCTGTTGCGGGCGGTGCAGTCGCACAGTCCCTGAGCCCACCCAACCTTCCTCTAGTTCCCAAGTAGTCACAGCTGTCCTCCTAGGAACGTGGTCCAAACTGTGCCTCTTCCCAGCGAACCTCCAGCAATTTGCTCCTAATGTCTCTGTGCTCCAGGTGAGGGTCAGTTGGAAATCCAAAGCATCTTCCTCCCCTGCCAGCGAGCTGCTCCACCCTCTGTTACAGATCCCCTCCCCCTTTGTGCTTTGGGTTGTTGAACTACTTCTCTTTTTGTTTGGAAGCTGTTTGGAAGCCGGGATCCTCCAAGAGCTAATGCTTTCTACTGGATTCTCCTCTTAGCAGAGAGTTATTTTGGATGAAGAGGCATTAAGGACACCAATGGTACTAGCTCATGCTTTGTCCTTTTAAGAAGTTCTTTAGCAAAAACCAGTGTGTTCTAGCAGGTGACAGCCTCTGTTCTAGTGTGTGTGACAGTGACCGTGCCTACGTCTACGTGCAGCTCTTCACTATTGCTTCGCCAACCACGTGTCTTTGTAGGAGGAATAGGTGAGACAATCATCACGCTGCAAACCTTTGCTGCCAGGGTGCTGCTTCTCCCACAGCAGCACAGTGTAGACATACCCAAACCAGCTCAGGTGCCGCTTCCCGTTTCTCCATGGGGAGCTCTCCTGGAATTAAGCTGACCCTTGGAGGGTTGCAGCTGGTTTGGGTGTATCTCCAGTGCAGAAGAACCCAAAGTTTCTGGCCAGTGTATGGCTGTTCAGGGACCTACGTGCAATGTATTGGAGCATCTCGGATGCGGTGCCTGTGGAGAGGTGTTTGCAGAAATAAGCTCATGAACCATAAAACCCCAACTCTTTTATTTTTTAATCCTCATCCAGCTGAAAGCTGAGATGTGTTTTGGTAGGGTAATGGGAAATTGCTGCTTATCCTGGACCTGTTTCATTGAGATAGAACCTCAGTCTGTCACCTTCCACTTGGTCTGTGGGGTTTTTCTGGTTGTAATGGTCTGAGGGCTGGGCCTGGGTTCAGTGTAGGGGCTCTCAGTGCTATCCCATACCAGCAGAATTACTCATCATGCAAAGGAAAGGGGTTTTATCTCTCAGCCACCTCAGTCCAGTGTAAATTAGCATTAAAGTCCAATCCACAGATTGCTTAGAAATGGGTCCAAATCTCCCAGAGGCGTAGGGTTTGCTTGGTTTGGACACATCTTTAGATGACTTTCATCAGTGGTGAAGACCATTGCTACACACTATCCTCTTGGTGAACCTCTCACGCTGGTTTTAAAGAGGAGATGTCACACTAAGTAATTTTTTTTATTATTAATTAAATCCTTAACTGGCTTGCTCTTGATGAATTCTCATGATTCTTCACTTGCTGCTAAAGATCCTTCTCTTGTACTAACCTGGCTCTGGCATTGATGCCGTGTGTTCCGTGGGGATCTCGCCAGCGTCTCCACGGAAATAGAGGCGTAGGAAGAAACAGCGTCAGGTACCAGCACAGAGTGACAGAGCTGTTGAATTTGGTCAGCCACAGCTCACATCTCAAAGTTTACCTTCCCAAAACCTGTTTTCTTTTATCCCTGATTCATTGACCTCTCCCCATCCCTCCATAGGTCCTCTCCACCAGAGCTTGGTGCCGGGTTAGTTTTGGGTAAAGGGGTAAAACTGCATTTTGCTGCATAAAGAAAACACAACTAAAGCAATTTTCACTGGAACTCTGATCAGAAACCAGGAAAGTCCACTGGTCTTGGGAGCTTCCTGTGTCCAGCTGGATTTTAGTATGGAAAAAGAGAGAACACTCCCCAAGAAAGACCTCTTGCTGCTTGTTTTCCTCAAAGGAGCTGGGTCACAGCGGGCAGGGAGAGCAGCAGAGCCTTCACAGAAAATTCCTCCTCATTCCCAGTGCTCAGTGTGGGATTTTCCTGTTGTTTCTCTGCTCCTTCCAGCCTGTGACCGGTCACGCCTGTTGCAACCCACCAAGGGAGCCCAACCCTTGGCACAAAGGGCACGTACAGCCGCAGTGACCGTGAATTTGCTTTCCCTAAACAGCAGCAGCCAGTTAAACAAGGTGCCACATGAATCTGTTCCATGTGATGGTGCTCTGCAGAGACAGCCAGAGAGCAGTTGGATCCATGGAATCGTAGGATTGAAAAAGACCTTTAAGATCATTGAGTCCAACCACGGAGCCGGGGTGGGTGATGGCTGAGCTGTGGTACCCCTCAGTCCTTGTACTGAACCCCCTCTTTCAATTATCGCTGCTCTTCACTTGGTTTGAAGTATTTAGAGTTGCAGGCAGCAGTCATTAGGGATGTTCATGGAATAGGATCCCTCAGGGACTGCAGGGTAGGGCAGGGAGTGCAGGAGTCAGCAGCCAGGTGCTTCCCCACTCGTTGGGTTCCTCTCTCCAAATAAAGAAACCACCTTCCCAACAGATGGGAACCAGCCCTGCAAAATGCTCCTGGGCAAAAACAGGGGGAGGGATGGGGGCTTAAATCAGCCTGGGTGGGGTTTTGTTGGTTTTTTTTTTTCTTTTTTTTTTTTCTTTTTTTTAAATTTCCTGCAGTATTTGCAGTGTTTTCCATCTCACATACCCTGTTCTGGTGATCATGGTTTTGTTTTTGATGGCCCCCCTCTGTGGATAATCCATTCAGAGGGACTCTGTCACTGTTGAACAAACTTTAAAGACCCTTCAACTGCATTGGAACTTGTGAGAAGTGGTTCTCAGAGCCCTCCCCTTGGGTGGCTCCTCCCTGGATCCCTCCAGGGTGGGTCTGCCCCGAGAGCAGAGCCCTTGAGGAGCAGCAGCGTTGCAGTCGAGCTCTTCCCTGACTTCCCAACTATGGAGAGAACTTCGAAGTGGCAGAGCCTTGGTCCAGCTGTGGGGGATCACGAGGAAGATCTCCTCTCAGTTCTCTTAGCCTTCCCCCAAGGCTATTTTAATAATAAACAAATAAACCCCGAAGGCAACAGCCAAATGTCATGACACAACAGTCTGGCTGCTCGGGGCTCTTCTCCTGGGATGCCAGCTTGTCCATCACCCGGTTGTGCAACTCTGTTCCTAATGACATCAAAAGGGAAGGTGGCCATTGAGAAAGGGCTGGAACAAAGCTGCTTCCTGGAGCTTGGGAAAGGGCAGTCCAGGGGTGAGACGGCTCCAGTCCCCCCTGGGGCTTGTGTTGAGGTCTGTCGACTGGCGCCGTGACCCCTGCGCATCCCCTCTCACTGAATAGCAGCCTTGTGCCAGCCCTGGGAGCCCGGAGAGCATCTCCGGCCGCGGGATGCGATGGGATGGCTGGAGCCGGCAGCGCTTGGCTGCCGACCAGGGCCCACAGCGCCCTGCGGTGATGGGAATCCGCTCCCGCGCCCCATCCCATCCCAGGGCATCCCACAGGACCTCAGCGTTCAGGGATGCTCGAGGGGCTCTGCATTTCTGGTGGCTTCTTGAGTTACAGCCAGTCAGCCTTCACGCTGGTTTTGCCAGGACTTGAGAAGTTTCTTCCCAGTTTACACAGTCCGAACTGGAACTAGCGGCTGGGGTGGGGCAGTGTGTGTGGGGGGCGGGGGGGTGTGATGCTGCTGGGCTTGGTGCAACCACGAGCTCCCAGTTTGGTGCAGATGCTCTCACCCATGAGGTGCAGGGGTAGGAAACGTGGCTGGGGTTAGGTTGCCTCTTAAGGAACCATTGTCCAGAGGAGTATTTCTTTGCTTTTAGCCCCCCGTTCCTTACCCAAGAAGGGGTGTTCCTTCCTCCAGCTGTGGAAGTGTTATCAAAGAAAAAAAAATTATATATAAATATTTTTTTAAATATTGAATTAATTTTTAAGTGGCCTAAAAGAGACTTTCTAGCTACACCTAGATTATTCCCTCTGGGTGACGTTCATCTCAGTGCAGTGACTCGGATGCTCCTCTGCATCCTAGCCAGCAGGATGTGGTGCTGTGGCACCCAGTGATGTCTCCTGGGATGAATTTCACATATAGGGATTGAAAAAAAAAGATCCATATTTGTTCAGGGGACAGAGCAGGGTCTGTGTCCCATCTAAATCCTCACAAAGGAAGAATTTGAAATGGTACCCAGACCTCGTGCTGGCCCACAGAACAAGTGGAGGGTGAAAGTCACTTCTAGTGAATAATCTGACTTTTCAGAGATATCTTTCTGCTAAAGTTCATATTTTTGTTGGGTTGTGGGTTTGTTTTGGGGTTTGTTTTTGTTTGTTTTTTTTTTTTTTAAAACCAGAATCTTAACATACAGGAAAAATCCTCTAGCTCAAATTGACAATTTTTTTTGTTGTATTTGGTTGCTTTAAAAATATTTTACTAATTTAAATGTTGCTGTAGATGACACTCTATTTATTTTAAGGGGTAAATATCTTTTAGTCTTAATACTTCTCCAGTAAGCGCTGTCTATTCACAATGTTTGTGTTCCTGTTGACACAGCTATTCCACAACCAGCCAAGGGCTGGTCAGCCAGTAGTAACTGAATCCAATTGCCTTGTAAAACAAGAGGTCTCCTGCAATGTATTTTTTTTTCTTAGTATTTCTTGATTCTTTTATGTCTGTGGATAACAAATCTGTTAAATGTTTGGGTTGTTCTATGTTTTGGGTTGTTTTGTTCTGTTTTTTTAACAAAGAAAGCTGAATTACATCTCTCTTGGTGCTGGTTTTTGCCTCCAACGCTTTTATTTTGCCAAAGGTTGTCTGGTTTATCTCCCACACACACCTGAGCCCCCAGGTCCTGAGCAGGAACCCTTGCAGACAGGTCTAGGAGGACAGTGAAGCAATAACAGCATCCAGTCCTCCATCACCATCCTCCTTTTAAACTTTTTGAGTGGTTAAAACATGGGTTTGGAGGTGTTAAAGCTAAAGGCATGGGAAAGTGGGTGAGCCTTGGGCAAGAGGTGGGAGCAGAAAGCAGATGTCTCAATTCTTAGGCTGTACCTGGGTGGTTATGTGACAGAGCTGCTGCTCATGCTGTCTGCAGCCAAAAGAAATGCCTGGCAGGAGGGAGGTACCAAACTTCACACAGGGAAAGCGATTCCCTGTGCAGTCCCTCTTCCCTGGGTCCTTCTGTGCTAGAGAGATGCCCCGTCTGCATCAGCCCTGGTGAGCTGGAGGGGATGCTCAGAGACTTGCCCTTTTGGGTATTGGTGGCAGAGCTCCAAAGTCTCTCCTTCCTAAAGGAGACTTGTTCAGCCTGGAGAAGAGAAGGCTGTGGGGGGACCTCACTGCAGCCTGCCAGTCCCTGAAGGGAGCAGAGGAACAGGAGGGGAATCAGCTTGTTCAAGGGCAGAGCCTGGCAGGACAAGGGGGCTGGAGTGAAGCTGGAGGAGGGAAGGGGAAGAGGAGATCTTAGGGGGAAGTTCTTTGCAGAGAGAGTGGTGAGGGGCTGGCAGGGGCTGCCCAGAGAGGGGGTGGGTGCCCCGTCCCTGGGGGTGTTGAAGGCCAGGTTGGCTGGGGCCCTGGGCAACCTTGTGTAGCTCCAGGCCTGGAGGTTGGTGTCCCTGCCTGTGTCAGGGGGTTGGAGCTCTGTGACCCTTGGGGTTCCTTCCAACCCAGACCAGGCTGGGATGCTGTGATTCAATGAGACAATGATTCTGAGACTGTTCTGTTGACACTCCCCATGAGGAAGAAATGGGTATGAAATGCTAATGGAGCTTATGAAGCTTGCAGAGAAAACCCAGGAGTAAAGGGAGACTTTCAGTGATGCCCACGTAGGCTGAACAGATGTCACACCCGAGTTTCACACTGAATTTTGGGTGCTGCAGTCAGCCACTTCTTCTCAAACAGTGAGAGAATCTGTGAGGAAGAGGAATTCATTTGCCCACCCCGAGCACAGGGGCTGCTTCAGAATGTACCACCAGAAAAGAGAACCCCCCAGGGTTCCGTGCTCAGCGTCCCCCTGCAACCAAACCCAGCCACCACGGCCACCTCTGGCTTTACATACATAGGTGTAACAGGGGGAGAGGTTAGAGGGGTGGAAGGGAGCCCACAGGTAACGCATGGGACAGGCCCAGGGGCTCTTCAACACGGCATGAGAGACTCTTAGTGAAGGAATTAAGAGTAATCTAAGAAAAACATCCCTACAAGCCAGCCTGGCTCGGCAGCAGAATAGCCTGTGCCACTGGGGATTTAAAAGCCATCGTTCAAAAAGTGACAGCTGTGGCCAAAGAAGGAAAACAGAGGAGGGAATCCACTCTGGCAAATTAAATAGAAAACCTCAATAAGACAAGGCAACAGCCCGTTCAGAAGCGGGACGCTGAGCTGGCGGCCCGAGGAGGAGGAGAAGGGCTGTGATGCCTGCAGGAAGCCTGCCAGAGAGGCAGCGGGGCCTGTGCTGTGCTGCAAAGCACTTCGACAGGCAGAGGAGGCAGCAGCACAGAAAGAAAAGGAGTTATTTGCATCCATGGTCGCTGCAGGCTTGGAGAAGTTCCCAAGCTGGAGCTTTTCTTCGCAAGGAGTGAGCTCAAGGAGTTGCTGCCAGATGAAAGCATAGTGTTCTGGAGCAAAGCTCCAGCTCTGGGGTTCAGAGGCCCTGAAGAGCTGCAAAGGGTCCCAGATCAGGCTGAAGATCTACCAGCAGATGTGTGCAACCACACAGGAGCGATGCCTGTGATATGGGAGGTGGGAAGCAGGGTGCTGGAACAGGTAACAGGCCCAGGAGTAGCTCAGACCAGTTGCAAGAAGCTGTTACCTTGATGATCTTGAAGGTCCAAGAACCAAAGCCATTCTATGACTGTGGAGGACACAGTGAGCAGAAATGGAGAAGAGCATCCTGGGGAGAAACACATACAGGGAGGTTTCTCATACAGGGAGGTCAGTCCTCAGTGGACCAGGGAGCTTCCAGTACTTTGTGCCTTTGGGTTCTCAGCAGGCTCAGGTCTCACTGAGCTTCCCATGGGCTTTGAGAGAATTCATTTCAGTGCTAGTTGTTTGGGGGAGCGAAAACACTGGTAAAAGTGGAGGGGGTGGTTTGCAGAGCTTCCCTCTGGATCTCCTCTTGGTTTGGGCTGGTTCAGCACACATAGTCTGGAGAAGGAGATGGACTGGGGTGGCAGAGTCTCCTGGAGAGTGAGCATTTTCCAGGCTCATTAAATATAAAGTTGATGGTAATGGGGGATCTCCAGACAGGGCAATAAAGCTGCAGAGGAGAAGAGCACTAGGAAGTGAGGGTGAAACAGAAAAATGGGAGCAGTACTGTGTAATGTCACTCCAGGGGCCTGTCCTGAGCTGGGGCCTGGGCTGCACAAGGGGGATGGGATGGGATGGGATGGGATGGGATGGGATGGGATGGGACAGGACTTGGGGTCTGGACAAGCACCAGGCAGATGGCCCCAAACAAAAGGCAGGAAGTGTTTGTTCACACCCAGGAGCATCCATCATGCGCTCGGTGTCAGGGGATGTTGTTCGAACAACTTTTCTCTGTGCATAAAAGTTCAGCAAGAGCTCCAAGGGGTTTGTTCCTGGCTGCAGCAGCCCCGGCGCAGCCTCAAGGAACACTGAACCTCCGTGGGTCCCAGGCTGGCAGGATAAACCTGTGATGGGATCAGACCTCGTGTTTCTCCCTGAAGGATCACTACTGATGGCTGCTGGAAGCACGGTCCTTCAGCCATGTGCTGGCTCCTGGCTCCCTCCAGTCGTCCTTCCCTCTGGTGCCCCCGCAGCAGCCGTGTCTTGGTGTCCAAAGGGTGAACGCAGATTCCTCCACGGTGGCAGAAGTCCCATGGTGGTAGAGGAAGCTTCATGCTGGGCTTTGCCTGGGGAAGGGCTTGCTGCATGGGAACCACATGTGGGCCCAGCACTGTCCCCAGGCAGCACTGAGCTGTCTAGACACATCTCCCCAGCTTCTGGGCTTTTCTCCTGACGGCTGGAGGTTGCAGTGCTGATGGGAGGGGGCAGGCATGGGAACACAGCTCTTCCAGAGGACACACAAGCAGTGAGGCTGATGTTTTTCCGCCCTTGAACCAAAACCAGGACATTTTTCTCCTCAAACCCAGGAGCATCAGTGTGTTTGAGTGGCACAGAGAGAGGCACAGGGCTCTGCCACCAAGGAAGGGTGAGCCCCAGAAGCAGCAGGTAGAGGCAAACTGGAGGTGAGCCCAGCAAAAAGCCATAAACCAGTTGGTTATTTGAAGATTTCTACAAAAGATGAAAGGCACTAAATCTATTTGGGTTGGGAGGAAGCCACTAAGGGTGGGGTGGGACATGGGCTGGGAACTGCTTCAAGGGTGCAAACATAAAAGACAACAAGGAGCCAATGAGGAACTGTGGAGAGAAGCAATAAAGGGATCCTCTGAGGCAGATAAATTAATGCCCCAAAATGAGATAGAGGTCTGAGGAAATTTAATAAGAGGAGAATTGATGTTGACAAACTTCCTAGCAGCAAAATGCATCTGACAACAAAACTGTCCCCTGGATACCAAAGCAATGGAAGGGTTTGTTTTAGAAGGAGCTGCTGACACTGACTTTGCTGCTCCTGTGGTACAAAGGATGTGAAGTAAAGGTGGCTCTTTGGAACGTGCCAGTCTGTCCTGATGCTGCTGGAGACCTGCTTAAGGTGTGAGAGCTCAGCAGCACAGGAGTTAGAGGAGAATGGGTGTTGTGGATCCTCTAACCCCCTCACTACCTGACCTTCAAAGGCAGCAGTGGGATTTTTACCCAGACCTATATGGGGTTTTTTCCCCATTTCCTATGTAATGAATTCGCAAGTTCTCTGCCTGTCTCACCCTGCCACATCCCCCACTGAGGATGGATGGCACAGGAGATGGAGGTGTGGTTTGGGGGGACCTGGAAATCTGGGCTCTCCTCCACTCACCTCCATGGTGCTGTGCCTCAGTTTCCCCAGCTGTGAAAGACCTTGCCCACCAGCTGAGAACAGGTAAAAAGTGCTGCCTGAATCAGGTGGGGCAAGAAGTGCTGGAAATCCCCCCACCCCAGACATCATCCAGGAAAGAGAAATCCCCATTTGAATCCCTACATTGAATTAGAGACCAGGGAAGTAAGAAAAGGCAATTCCTCTTGCCTGAGCCTCTCTTTCCTGGTTTAACTGAGTGGTCCTTCAGACACTGTCCTCCCAGGGCCACCATGCATGCTGGGCACCATGTGTGCACACCAAGAGCTCTGCCAGCACCGTGTCAGCTCGCAGTCAGGGTTCTTCTGGAGCAGAAATCGTACCTGTTGCCTTGAAAGAGGTGCCCTGGGGAGCCCCTCCCCAGCTCTGGGTGAGCTGAAAGCCCTTTCAGCACCATCCAGTTGCCCACCATGCACACTGGGAGCCACAGCAGAGCTGTTGGCTGGCACAGAGCTGAGCGACAGCTGGGTTTGGAAGGAGCTGGCAAGGCGCTGGGCAGAGGAAGGATGCTGGGCTGAGGGACAGTGCCTGACACAACGGAAACAGGCTGACAGATTACGACAGGCAGGATGACAGGTTATGTAAGGGCAAATAAGTCTTTCTTTGTATTAAAAGCTCTTCTCAACACCTCCTTTTGGAACTGACTCCCTGCTTCCCCCCTCCCTTTGCAGTCAAGGCAATAAGCACTGAAACCATTCCAGCTGGAGGATCCTATCCTGCTCCCCCAGCATCTCTGCCTGGGTTGCCATCATCACTTGTCTCTATGTCCATCAGTTGTAGACCACATCACCAGCAGCGGTAAGAACACGAACAGGTTGTGAATTGAAGCAGCTTTGGTGGGTAGGGATGTGTTTGTCCACAGCTGCCTGCCAGCAGACCAGGCAAAGGTCTTTGAACATGCTCTGTCTGTGCTCTGTGCTGCACAATTCAAAGCCAGCTTTGAGCTGGCCATCATCAAAGAGCTCTCCAGACTTCTGAAAGTGAGGTACTGTCTGTAAGGGCATGGAGTTGGAGTTATCAATCTCCTAGCCTCCAGAGCAGCCAACAGGATTAACACAAACAGGAGGAATAACATTGAGGCACAGGGCTTTGAGCACGCTCTGTGCCATAAGCAGGTTCGAAGGACGGGGCAGTGTGCCTGGACAAAGCCTACGAGCAGAGCTATGCAGTGGGAACACCAGCGTGTTCTCCTCTCTGGACCAGTTTTCTGGCTGATTTGGTCAACGTCTCCAGGAGCTTGGCTCCAGTTTTCTGTGAGGTCATTTCTGCTCTGACTTGCCCAGGAAAATCATGGGCTCTCCCTTCATCCTCGCCTGGTGTAACTGCTGCGTGCTGCAAGCCAGGGACAGCTCATCCCTCAGCCTTTGGCTTTGCAGAGCTCATAAATCAGGTCTGGGCATCTCAGGTATTCAAGAGGTTTTTGCGGTGTAAGGAGCTGCGTGGAGGTGCTGGTGCATGTTATACCTGCTGCAGAAACAGCTCAGTTAAAGGCAAAAACCCAAAGCAATGTCTGGAGGGGATGGGTAACCTCTGCCAGGAGAAGGGAGGATGGTGGAGTTCCTGCTCAGCCCATACAGACTAAATCCCTGCAAGTCTCTGTGCAATAAAGGATATGGAGAACACATTTGGGCCTGCAAGGACTTGAGATGAGCTTGCTGCTGGCCCTGGCTTTTGTTAAACGAGTCAGGAGACCAACTGCACATAGATGATAAAAGAAACCCACCCCAGTACACGTGATCCTTCTCCATGGAGCCTTGAGCAAACCAAGCTGAACGGTTTGGGGTTGTACCAACAACGGCTGGGGAAGTGGTGGTGTGGCCTTGGGGGTCTCTGGCCAGACAAAGGCACAACGAAGAGGAGGAGCTCAGCTCACAGATGTTACAGCAAGGACTGAAAAGGATGCCCAGCCCTGGCAGTCCACCCTGCCCTGCCCCTCTGCCAGGCACTGGCAGCCCTGAAAGCTGCTTGCAAGTCACTGGGACGTGGGCACTGCTGGGTGGGACGAGGAAAAAGCCACCATGTGCCACAGGGACCCAAAGGGAACAAGCTTTGGTGACCACAAACTGCCCAACACGATGGGCATCCCCTCCTCCTCACTGTTTCAATCCTTCTTGCATTATTGGCAGCCAGCTGGTGGGGCAGATCTTTCAAAGATCTTCCCAGCTGTCCCAATGAACTGGAGGAGTCGCAGGACTGGGAACGCTCAGGCCAGGCTGAGCTCCAGGCTCCTAACGCTTCTATTGCTGCCCATCTGTCTGTCTGTCTGTCTGCAGCCTTCCTCCTGCCAAGTGGTATTTGCCAACATTGTGTTTGCATCAGGCGGGGGGGGGGGGGGAACCCCCATCCAGGCACTGGGCACTGGCTTTCCGCAACATAAAGAGTTTAAGCTCTCACATGATGCACCGTGTTGTGCAATCACTGCAGCAATCCTGCTGGCTCTCCACAGCCTGCTCACAGGAACCAGGGAAAGTAGCTGGGCTGAGAAGCTGCTAATGGGACAGTCCTTCCTTGGGTTGAGAGAACAACCGCTTCAAAATAAACCCAGCAGCTCCCAGAACAAAGCCACTCAAGGCACAATAATCCCACCAGAGTAAATCAGACCCTCTGGGCAGCCAAAAACTGCTATTGCTGGTCACTTCTTTTTCTTTTAGAAGTAATGTTTGGGGATGGAAAGGTCCTTTTGGCACTTGGTGGTGTTTGTTTTCTTCATACGCCTCTAAGGGCTCTGGAGATGCTGAAGGGCCTGGAGCATCTCCCCTGTGAGGAAAGGCTGAGGGAGCTGGGGCTGTTCAGCCTGGAGAGAAGAGACTGAGAGGGGATCTGATCAATGGGGATCAATAGCTGAAGGGTGGGACACAGGGGGACATGGGCAGCCTCTGCTCAGGGTCTGTGGGGACAGGACAAGGGGCGATGGGCTCAAGTTGGAGCACAGGGAGTTCCACCCCAATGTGGGGAAGAACTTCTTCCCAGTGAGGGTGAGGGAGCCCTGGGCCAGGCTGCCCAGGGGGTGTGGAGTCTCCTTCTCTGGAGAGATTCCAGCCCCGTCTGGACACCGCCCTGTGTGCCCTGTCCTAGGGACCCTGCTTTGGCAGGGGGTTGGACCCCATGGGCTCTGGAGGGCCCTTCCCACCCCTATGAGTCTGTAAGAGCCCTTGCTGGTGTCTTGCATCAGCCACTGAGGAGGCTGCAAGGCTGTGGCCAGAATTAGGCAGGTATAACAGTGGGTTTGAAGGTTTATTTTTCTGTGCTGAGAGCAGGGAAGAAATCCAGCTGGTATTTGGCCCACGTGGTGAGAAGAAAATCCCATAGAAAATATTTTGCAAGATTTTTTGGGGGTTTATCTCGTTTGGCTTGGGTGCAGTAAGCTCCCTCCAAGTTGGTTACAGTGAGTAAGGGAGGCAAAAGCTGTTTAACCTTTGCTCAGAGGTGAGAGCACCTCTCCAGGGAGCAAAAAAGGCAGACTGCTTTTGCTTCAGTTTTCTGTGTTTTAATTTAAAGCAGTTGTTTTTAATTAAATATGGAAACTTCCAAAAGAACTGGAGATAAAGAGGGATACTGACCTGGATGAGAAAGGGATCTTGAGCCTGCATTAGATCAAAGACCAAAAGGCACGTTGGGAAGAGCTTCCCCCTGGTTTGGTGGTGGGGCAGGCATTGGAGCTGGCGATCCTCCTCTGTACAAAATAACCCCAGAGGGGTGGCAGGAGGAACTGGGCCAGGAGCTTTTGGTTCAGATTGCAGCACCTTGGAAAGTGAAGGGCTCTGGATACCGCTGCTCGAAGGCCAACCCAAACTCGCTGTGCTGTTCCCAGTGTCTTTAGACCGATGGAATTACCACCTGGAATGCAAGGCTTTTCCCTAGCTGGGCTTGGTGAGGTTCCTCTCATGGCCTGGGGTGCAGGGAGTGCTCGGCTCGCTGCCTCTCCCCATCACATCACCGCCAGCTTGCTCAAACCCCGCTGGGCCTCGAAGCGCGGCGGATAAAGGGAAGGGATTTGGTAGGAATGAGAAACACCAGCCCCAGCCCATGCCTGCCTCCAAGTGAGCCCTTCACCAGGCAAGTCTGTGCCTGGGGATCGCCGCCAGCCTCTCCTGGTAGCCACTCTGCAGTTCAGAGCATCTCCAGATCGCCTTGCTATGGGTTGGTTTGATACATACTGATTCCTGATGATAAAAAGCTCTACCATGGCTTGGGTGAGCTGACAGCAGAAGTGACCTTCCTGGCAGACCTCTCCACCCTATGTCCCACACCAGCAATGTGGTACAGAGGGACTTACTGCCCCTGATACAAGGAAGATGGGGAACTGTTGGAGAGGGGTCAGAGGAGCCACAGAGATGCTCAGAGGGCTGGAGCAGCTCCCCTCTGGAGAGAGGCTGAGGGAGCTGGGCTGGGTCAGCCTGGAGAAGAGAAGAGAAGGCTGTGGGGGGACCTCACTGCAGCCTGCCAGTCCCTGAAGGGAGCAGAGGAACAGGAGGGGAATCAGCTTGTTCAAGGGCAGAGCCTGGCAGGACAAGGGGGCTGGAGTGAAGCTGGAGGAGGGAAGGGGGAGAGGAGATCTTAGGGGGAAGTTCTTTGCAGAGAGAGTGGTGAGGTGCTGGCAGGGGCTGCCCAGAGAAGGGGTGGGTGCCCCGTCCCTGGGGGTGTTGAAGGCCAGGTTGGCTGGGGCCCTGGGCACCCTTGTGTAGCTCCAGGCCTGGAGGTTGGTGTCCCTGCCTGTGTCAGGGGGTTGGAGCTCTGTGCTCCTTGGGGTCCCTTCCAACCCACACCAGTCTGGGATTCTATGATTTATTTTGTGGTGCCTTGAAACACTCTTTTTAGTGGACCAGCATGACCCAGTGCCCCAGCAGAGGGGAGCGGGCAGCTTCTGACGCTGGTATTGCAAAAATACATCCCCTGTGTCGTCCTCTCCCTGGCACCTGTCCTGCTCTCTGGAGAGCAGGGAAGAGCAATTGTGTTCAATCAGAGCTGACCCTTTGCAGGGTGTAGAACCCACCACTGCCACTGGACATTGTGTGGGTGGCCTGAGCAGGAAGAATAGCCCCAGGACTGGCACCCTGCATCCCAGCAGACCCAGGCACAACCCCGTCCCTGCGGCTGGGCTGCTTCTCACCTCGGTCCTGTAATGTGACAGTTTATCTTGTGGGAAAGCGTGAAGCTGGCCCGAGTGTCAACAGCCACCCTAGAAACCCAGTTTGCACTCCTGCAGAGCAAGCAGCAGAGAGCTCAGCAAATATTGGTTTTCAAGAGCGAGCTGATTCCCATCTGCTTCATCAGCAGAGCGGATCATGTGTGCTGTGTCAGGTTGTCTGTCACATGGGTGTCTTTACAAGAAAGCTGTGCTTTCCATTCAAACAGCAGAGAAAAAAGAAGCCTCCAGATCTGGGTTTTGCTTTCCTGTGTGAGTCTTTCTTTTCTAGTAAGAGAAATGACATCACAGGACTAGGATTGCAACTTGAGGTTAAAATTCGACCTTTTCATTAAAAACAAGTCAGGGATAGATAGCCAGATATGTGGCCATGACCTATCACATTGTGTCTGTGAAAACACCCTGAAACATGTTCAGATAGTGGATGTGATGTCATCTTTTAAATACTGCTTCATACTAATTGCACACTAAATCTGTCCAAACACTCAGTGCATGAGAACAGGCTTGTGATAAGGTGGGGGGCTCTGTGGATGAAGCAAGGTGTTCTGCTGGAAGGACAAGAAGTTTTATCTACATGTCCTGCTCACTAAACCATCCTTAGAGGGTGTGCTGCCTTTTTAGGGGTTCACAGGGAAGAGTGAGAAAGAGGGGACTCAGTATAATTGCGACCATGGAGCACACGTCTCCCATCCCTGCTGCTCCACCCACAGTTTCTCATGCACACCACTGCCAAGACAATCAAACCAAAGCACAGCCCCAACCACAGCAGCTCCCCTGGGAAAGGCTAATGCTTTAGGAGAACATCTCTGCTCACTGGAGTGGTTAAAGTACCCACCTGTCCCTTTTAAGCCATTGAGAATGAGCAAATATTTTCTTTTCCTTTGCAAAACCACAAGGAATCTTGCCAGGGTTGTCATCTCCTGAGGGTAAATGTTTTGTGTGATAAGGGATGTAATGGAGCTATCTTTATAGAGGGGTCCAACAAGACCAGACTGAACTGGAGCAGAACATACCAAATCCTTCCAGAGTGCATTGCTGAGACTGGTAAAGCCCTGTCAAATCCAGGTGACAGCAGCAGGTACAGCAGTAAGGAGATAATCTGATCCCAATAGCTGTCACAGCACTACAGGCAAAGCAAATGCCAATCACCTGTGGAAAAACCTGCTCACCCATCAGGCCAGGGTCAGTGACCTTTTGTGAAGGTAGATCAGAAGTCATTTCATCAGTGTTGCTTTTATCAGCACTGAGGTAGGTGGAAATCAAACACTGCTTTACCTCCTCAGCTGTAAAAACTGTAAAGGTGAGGCATGGGAGAGCAGAAATGACCCACATCCACTCTTGCCACAAGGCAGGCTGACTCACTCCAGGCATCTTCTGCCAACAGCAGCTTCACAGGGTCTTGGATGTGTCAGGAAAATTCACAGCCACCCTAGAAGGTCTCTTCTCCTGCCTCACTAGCCTGGCAGTGAGTTTTTTCTAATGTCTAAATTCTTCTTCTGATAATACACAAACCAGCCTCCTCATCCTCACTACAAGGTCTCCCACCTTGAGAGCCAGCTGGGTGAGCCACTGAGAGCAGGTAGATACATTCCCTTAGGAAGGGAGGGAGGAAAATTGCTGCTTGTGAGTGCTTGAATGAGAGCATTGTATCTAGCCTGGTGACTGCAACAAAAGCCAGGAGAGAAACTAAAGGCTGTTCTGCCACAGCCTGAGATATTAAACAATGTTCTGCCACAGCCTGCCTTCATGGGAAGCATTTGTCCCCAATCGTCCTTCTCCATTAAAGTGAAAAACTCCTCTCTAAAATACTCTGAGGTCCTGTGATGAGGGGCTTGTCATGGGAACTGGGTGTTGGCTGGGTGTTACTGGTTATTTTTGAGTGAACTTGTATCTGCTGAAGGGAAACGGGACCCCTGGTCCTTTGTGCCCAAAGAGCAGCATCTGCAAGCCCATCACACACTCTGAGTCTGGAGGACGTCGATCTCAACACCCAAGTGGGTTCTGCTCCAGCATCCCATAGCAGAATGAGTGGCCCTGGGTGAAACAAACGTGCTAGGGCTTGTTCTTAGGCAAGCAAACCCACCGGATTAATACTGAGTTCCTGCTGGAACCGCTTTGTCTGTCACCTAATTCCTGCGGGTTTCAGAAGAGGGAGGCACTACCTGAACCAGTGGAAGCTGGACAAACTGACACACAGAGGATTTCTTCATCGAAGTAACCGCCGTTCGCTTGAGTACATCGTGCTCCTTTCTTCCTCGCAGCCTGAAGCCTGGCCCTGGGCTCGGTTATCCCCTTCCCAGCTGCTAGAGATGATGATGATGATGATGATGCAGCTCCTCAGATGATGCAACGCCTCAGCAATTCTTGCACCATGGTTGGGCGAGAGCCGGCTCAGGGCCCTTCTCTGCAGAGGAGCTGACATCTGCTGGGACGAGGAAGCCACTACAAGTCTTACTACATTCCTGGCTGGGTTGCATCAGACATAGAATTTAAATAATGAGGGTGGGGGGAAATGTTGTGTACATAGGGGCAGAGGGTTTAAGGTATTTTTAGCTGCTTTCCTCTGATGAGCAATGTGACCTTTCCTGGCTGGTGGCTCAGTTCTCACCCTGGGCTTTCTGAGTTTCCTTTTACTTATTTCTTTTCTACCTGGTTTACCCAATTATTTATACTCCTCTGTGGGAACTGCAAAGTGGATTTGAAGGTACCTGGTGTGCTGTGAATGGGGCTGAGCCCCATACTGTGCGCTTGGACCCGATGTCTCCCCAAAACCCTGACCCTGGGATGAGGTGAGCCAGGGATCTGGCATTTAGGAGGAGAGCCTCTGGTTGCCTTGGTACATAAACAAGGGGGGAAATGAGGGGTGCTCATAAATAAAATGGGAATAGAGCAAAACAAGCCTGATGATGGGTAAGGATAAAGCTCCAGCTGGTATCAGCCAGACTTCATCCCCGATACTGTGAGCCCTACTGCCTTACACAAAGATTAAGAAGCTTAGGTAGCCTAATTAATGGTTTGCTACCCTAATTAATGAAGATCCAGGGCAGACATAAAGGCAGTCCCAAGATTTCTGCTCTCTCATCGCTGTTGTGGGAGCTGGCACACTGACTCGAGCAGGCTGGCAGGGGTCAATGTCACAGAGAGACAGGACAATAGCTGGACAGAGACGTTCTGTACCGCTGCTGCTGGCGTGTTTCAGTCAGGAGCAGCTTCAAGGCTGGGCTGGTGAATGCTGCCATGGCTCAGCAACACTGTGGACACCCTCCACACTTGAAATATCATTGTGAAAACAGCCCTGATGAAATAGTGGAGGCAGAAGCCAGTCCTCACAGCAGCCTGTGGTGCCTGGAAAAGGACAAGCAAAGGAAAGGGGTGCCAAGTGCAGAAGAATTTGGCTGCTCTACGAGGAAGTTTGTGGAGCTTGATGTGGATAGCATGAAAGCTCCTCCACGAGTCCTGTCCTCCTGTGCTTGCTCACACATGCATGTACACACACGTCCTTGAGTTAAGTTAGTGACACCTTCCTTTGAGAAGAATTTCTGGATTCTGGTGCTTATCAGCCTGGTTGTACATTGGAAAGACGTGTTCAGTAACCAGCAGGAATGGACCTTTCTCCCGTGGCAGCTGTTCATGGTGAGCAGCTGAAATAACTTCAGCCTGGTGCTGCTCAGTGGAAGGGAAGGTGGTGTGTCCCATGAACAGGACCTGCATTCACCCCTCACAGTTTCAGCTGTTTCATGCAAATCAGAACGCATCTATTTGTCCCCATACACAGCCACCCTTCAAACACTGCTCGGTCTTATCACTGAGCTGGGTATTTTACTACTCTGAGAAGGCTCCTCTACTCCAGGCTAGAACCTCTGTGTGTGCAAAACATCCTTGTTTTCAGCTTTAGAGTGATCCTGCACGAAGGAGCCTGGCATGACACCAAAGGGCCAAATGTTGCAGCATGAAGTAACATAGGAATGCTTCCTGCTCTCTATCTCCACTTCTCATCCTGGAACTTTGTGAGTAAAATTCCTTAAAACCCCAGCCCAGCCAGGCTGGCAAGCTTCACCTGTGCAGAAATATGGCATGGAGAGACTCAGTCTGATGGTAAACCCAGACTTAGTATTTTAGGCATTGCCTGTTCATGTTGGTGCTGAAATGGAAGCATCTGCCCTTAAAACCAGAGCTCAGAGAGGGGAGGGGCATGCTTGCTTGCTCTGGTTGGGTGGAGGAGACATTCTTACTTATTTGCTGTAGATCAGTAGTGCATTCAGGTGAGAATTTATTTTACCATGTCTCTGGTTTGGCGTTTTTTTTCCCCACAGGTGTTTTTTATACATTAACTGGAGCTGCCATCTTCATTATCACTGGTACTGATGCTAATAATTATTGCTGTAACACCAGTGTGCTGTAAAATCCTCATCTAGAAAACGTAATGTTGCTGCACCATTATTAATGATCAGAAATGTGACTTTCTAAACCACTGTCCTGCTCTGTCTTGCTTTTAAATTCTTTCTCTGCAGGTTTTTTTTTAAAAACAATGTAGAAAATCCAATGAATTCCCACTGGAATAGCAAAAGTAAGGGCTTCTGCACATTCGCTGGGAGTTTGTGCCTTCCAGTGTGACAATTTGCTGATGGATTAAGATTGATGTCCCTTGGGATGTGTAGCTGAATAAAGCCACGCTTTGTACTTCCCTCCAGGGAAGCCTCTGCCTTCCTCTGCTTCCTCTGTTTTCAAGATATTAAAGCATCAATTCCTAAACAGAAAATTCAGGAAGCCAATTGAATGGCCACGAGATACTATCAGCTTCTGGTTATAAAGGAGCCTTGAACAGAGCAAAGTACCATTGCAGACTTGCTGCAGCAGCCACCTGCCTGGTCTGCATCCAGTTTCAGGTGCTACACGGTTTTCAGGTCAGTGAGCAGGGCCAGGATGAAACCCCAGACCTTCCAAGGTGAGGGACTTCTATCAAAGCAAGCCTTGGTTATGGACATGCCCCTGACCCTCGGTTGGATTTGCTTTTGGAGATTAATGTCTTTGAAACACTGTCACTAGAGACAGGGGGGTTATATCTTTTGAGGGTTTCTCGTCTCTATTTTACCTGTGAGGAGGAGGAAAGTTGCAACCTGAGCCTGGAGGAGATGGAGGGATCTGTTTTGTGACTCGTTACATGGAGCTTTCCTGCCTGAATTATACACCACACAGCAGTTAAAAGAAAATCTATTTTTCCCAGGCATCCTGACGTCTGCCAGGGCGTGTGTGGTGCTGATCTCCACCATGTTACACAGGCATGGATTTGTGTTCCCCTGCAGCGCTCTCCTCTTGCTCTGCAGGGCCTACACCAAACCTGTGACGATGGATCCTACCAGCATGGCTGAAGCGATCCCCACTCAGCTGCCCCACGGTTCAATCTGTTTGCAGGGCTTATCTTCACTCTCATCATTCTATACAGACAGGGTCAGAGTACTCCACACACCAGCTCTTTCTACAGTTGCATGTTTGGTTGATTTAGTTACTGTGCTGTCAGCATGTCCTCCCGCTTAATCTGTGGCATTAATTCCTTCCTTGCTACTGGCTTCAGAAAGCATTAACAAGGGAAAAATAAATCAAGTGTTAGAGCACAAAGAAGACTTGTGGGAAAAAGCTTTTGAGTCTTTTCTGAAGCTTTCATGCCTGTTATACTTTACTTTGCTGATACAGCTGGATTTACCATCCTGTTGAATGAGCATATTCCAGACTATAAAAAAAAAATAACAAAGTAAAACCACGTGCTCTTTGTATAGGTCAGAACTGGGGACAGGCTGCCAGATAAAACAGCGTAGGACAACTTCATAGCAGCAGAACGGAATATGCAGAGGCAGGCAAAGTGGAGTTTAGGCTGCGCTCCTCAAAACAAAGCAGAAACAAAACCTGAGATGTAACAGAAATTAGCATGAGGGTGTCTGTGTGGGGGACCTTGTGTGCATGTGCCCAAACTCAGACGTGTTTGGGAGAGCAAATCTGTCTGCCAGCTGTTTGAAGATGTTTGTGAGAGCGTGTAGGAGTACATCCATGCATGCTGTGTGGGAATATGGAGTCACCTTTCCCATTCAGGGTGAAGGGAAGCCTGGGAAAAGAGCTCACCTAACTCAGCTCTGGAGTCTTCAAGTGATGGCTGTTTGTGACATTGGTGCTTTCACGGCACAATCTTTAGTCTCATCTGTACAGTCAAGGTGTCCCTCAAGGTGTTCCTTCAAGGAAGAGGCATCTCTTAACAGTCACTGTCATTGTTACAGCAGGATTTCTACACCACAGTGGAGCAGGGGTGACTTTATCCCTGAGAAGCTCGTGCCCTGCTTCATGCTTACATTGTGCTTTGTATTTTCAACGTGCGGTGGAAAGTTTCCTTTATCCTTTCATCCTCTTTTTTTTTCCCCCACATAAATCATGAGAAACTAGACCATATCATTCAAGAGATCAGAGAACTCACTCCAAGAATGTTCTACCCCATGCAGTTTTCCCTACATGGTGGCTAGCTCCAAGTGACCCCAAACATCGGAAACTAGAGTCAGAAATATGGAAAACAGAGTTTTGAGAATGCTGTTTGAGCTCACAGAGCGGAGGCTCTCTAAACACTCCACAGTCATGGAAATAACTACAAATGATGCAGGACCAAAAAAGCTGATGCAAATAGGGCAGGTGGAGTGGGGTGTGCAGGAGGTGAGAGATTCCTTGCTTCCCCAGGAAACCGATGCCTGGCGAAGAATTCAAGATCCAGCTTCACAAAGAAGCGACCTTTTTAATTTTCAAAGTCCCTCTAAAAAGAGCTAGAAGAGGATCTGGCCCAAGAGAAATTGGTGACCAATCTCCTGCCGATAGCAGGAGGGAATGCGTTCTCACACACTGGTGTCTTTTTGAGGTTAAAGGCTAAGAAGCAGCAGGGAGACTTCCTAGCCTGTGTGCTGCGCCAGGGATCTCAGCAGAGCTCCCGCATCTTATGTTGGCTGAGAAATTGCCCCATTCACTTGACCTGGTCTCTCCATAGCTTTCTGTTTGCTTCCTGTGCATAAACATTGACACGCTGTAGCTTTAGCTGCAACCACAATATTTTCATAACGACCAGACAAACAGAACTCTGGTCAGGATGTACGTTGTCCCCAACCTCAAAATATTTTCCCAGCTCTTCCCTTTGTGCTCTGGGGTTGAGTTTCTAAGACCTGAGGTTCAAGTGTAGACAGATGTTCAGAGCCTGGGAGCCATCGTGTGATTTTCACAGCATGTACTGGATGTTTGGGTTAATTTGGTGGGCATTGATCTGCACCTTTGTTGGATATCCTTGCTGTTTTGGCGTTAGGTGGTGGGTCGGACGTAGATGAAAATTCCAGGCAATACAGGTTTTTGTAGGATTTCAGTGAAAAACATGATTGTACTCCTTCTCCAGGAGTAAGAAACAATCACAGATGTGATTTTGAAGTGCAGGGGGATGAAAGGAAACTCACAGCTTAAAGATGGATTTGAACTCATATTTACAGTGTACATGCTGGTCTTATGTTCAAAGTTGGCATTTCCCCAGAAATTTTACTTGGGCTCAGCATCCACGTGAAACACAATGAGAAAGGCCAAACTGCTGTTCTTGCTTCCCCACCACAAAGGGAGAAAAGCCGCTGCCCAGCATCACCTCACAGTGCCCAGCATTTCTGTCAGCTCCCCATCGCCCCAGGCCTCTGAGACCAGCCTGGATAAACCCCACTCCAAAGCCTTTAGCATCTGAAAACACAACCACGTGCACAGTCTTCCAACCCCCGAGGTTTTCAACCCACATCTCCTTTTTATTTCTGTGCAGGGCTTCCTCTGAGGCCTCGCTAAGGCCCTCGGGCAACCCGTGAGCCCTTTGCTTCCCTGGGAGGGGCCATTTTGTGTGAGGGGAGGGGGCCATTTTGTGGGTTCCACGTCTCCTCAGGGCATGAATAAAGGGGAACACGAGGGGAAAAGGGATCTGGATTCCGCGGGCGGGCGACAGGCAGTGCGCAGAGCGCAGAGCTGCGTTAAGGCCTCTCCCCGGCTCGGCTGGGCTCACTGGCCCAGGCCAGAGCGGCCCCTGCTCGTCGCACTCCTTCAGTCCCTGCCCGGAGCTAGGGAGCCGCGGGAAGGAAAGCGGCGGGCCGCCACCGGCTGCGCTGAGTCCTCCAGCCCTGCAGAGGGCCCCGGCGGCCACGCCACTCGGGCAGAAGGAGGGTCGCGGCCTGGAAGCGCCGGACCGAAGCGGGCGCCGCTACCCGACCCACGGTACGCCCGGGGCGGCCAACGCGGCTCGGCGAGCGCGGTGCTCCCCGCGCGGCCTAGCTCGGCCTTTCAGCCATGGGGAAGAAGGGGAAGCGAGAGAAAAAGGAAAGGGGGCCGAGAAGACGGCCGCGAAGATGGAGAAGAAGGTGTCCCGCAGAGCCAAGAAGGAAGAGGTGAGGGGCGGGAGCGAGTGGCTCCGGTAGCCCCGGCCCGCGAGGCCTGGGCCTCCCGGGGGTTGCTGCGGTACATTCTTGGACCCTTCGGTGGGTCTCGGGGAAGGAAAGCCGGCTGTGGGGGGACGGGGAGGGTGGAGGGGTGGGCTGGACACGGGGCTTGGAAGTATAGGAGGTGGAAGTATAGGAGTTTATCCCGCCGCAGGCGGTTACAAGTTGGTTAAGGCCCTTGGGCGTCCGCAGGTCATCAGCGGGGTGCGAGATGTGCAGGCGGAAGGGTTTTGGGGCCAGCGCACCTCCCGCGGAACTTTTAGGGTGAGTGATGGGGCCTCCTGGTGTCGGTGCGCAGGCCTGCGGGTCAGCGTGCTGCTAAGGGCTGCGGAGCCGTCAGCGCCCGTGTGCCAGGAGCTCAGAGGAGGGGGAAAGAGGACAAGGGAAGAAAGGATAAGGGGTTGAAAGAAACAGCTACCAGGAAGATGTTGCCGTATTCTGATAAGTGTGATGCGGCGTGTGACAGAAGATGTAAAATAACATGAAAATGCAGTTTTCTAAGGGTCCCGCTTGCCTTCCATCTCCCCCATCCTTCTGGTCTTAAAAGCAAAAGATAATGCTCGTTTCTCTCACTCCTGCAGTGCTTGTATTTAGGCTTTAAAGCAGCTACCTTTCTCAGATCAAAACTTGAGGCATGGAAAGTGCCAGTGTGGGTGTATACTGGCTGCGGGGAGAGCTGATGCTTCAGAGGCAAATCCCCAGATTTTGGAAATCTTGTGCTTTCCCAGAGATTGGAAATGTGCCTTTGAGCACAGCTTCAGAAAGGTTTGCTGAAGGGAGTTGGTGAGCAGTGGGGGTTATAGGAGAAAGTGTGGGTCAGAAACTCCCCATAGCTGCAATCCTGCTCCTGCAACTCAGTGTAATCATGTTTCAGAGGCAGATTTTATTTTTAAGTCATAGAAGTTGAATGGGAAAAACTGCAGGTACGGGTTTACCTCCAGCTTAAGTATGAACTGGGAATACAAAAGAATTTCCAGTTCTATTTAGGCATCTTTCCATTGCAGACAAAGAGGAAGACTAGCTAGATTTCAGCATCTAGTTGCTCATAATTTTGTTTAGGGCTTAAATTATTTCTGTTTATTGACTGATTCCTGCAGTGTTTCTACTGCAGGAGTAGCAGGTGTGTACTAAATGCACTTTGTGTCTCATCCTTTCAAGGCTGTGCTGAGTAACTTGTTAGTGTTTTGAGGAAACCAGTCTTCAAAACACATGTGTAAAGTACTCAGGATCCTTTTCATCTAGTTGAATGAAGAGGACCTGAGGAAACATTATTTAATTTTTTTTTTAAAGGGAAATCTTGAGGTTGGGTGGTTGTTTCTTGTGGTATGCAGATGACTCTGTACTCATGTCTGGCTTTTTATTTTCAGGAGGATCTAGAAGCCCTGATAGCTGAATTCCAGAGTTTAGATGCTAAAAAGACACAAGTAATTGAGACATCATGCCCACCCCCTCACCCAGGTAAGAGATCGTGTGAGGCTTTGGCTGTCACGTACACAGCAGTTGATGGTGCTTTTAATGATACTTATTTATGTGAAGTTCTTTCCTGAGAGTTGAAGGCTAGTATCTGGTATAGACAGTACCTGGAGTTATAAAATATCTGCTACATTGAGTCCCTGGTTAAAAAAGGGACCAAAGGTGCTTTTTGGCCTTAAACTCCACTTTTTAATCATCCCATAAGCACACTTAAAGGGGACAAAGCAGGGTTAGTTTACAGGGCTGAAGTTAAGAGAAAGTTTTGGATTTGTACTAGAAAGCTGAAAAAACTTTAGAGGCAAAAGGATATTTCATGAGATAGGACACTTTTCCAAGTGCACATACTTCTAGGTTCTGTGACTTTTCTCTGTGATACTTGTTTTCCTTTTTGTGTAGTGGGACAGGTCAGTACACAACTTAATCTCACAGGGGTGTTAACAGGTCGGTTAGTTCTTCTTTGGGAGTGGAAGGCATCTGTCTCTGCCTGGTGCAGAACACTTTGGTGGTTTGTAGGTGAGCAGGGACCAGTGGTGACTGCAGAACAGTGACGCAGAGAAGTTGATGTGCGACAGCCCAGTCGTGCCCCCATAAAACTAATTTCTGTTCTTGACACACCAGCATTAAAATTCAAGAGCTCACGTCAAAAGGCCTGTTAAATGACAGTGTAACGTGTGCTCCTAAAATAGGAGAAGATTTCAGACAGTGTCAAATTAATCTTGCTGGAAGTTGGCAAGAAGTTAAATTTCTTCGGAGAAGTTTTTAGCCTTGGGGTGAGGATTGCAGCCTAATCATTTGGCAGATGATGGAGAGACCTTTGTGGCTTACAGGGCAGGGGTGGTAGTGCTGAGTTAAAGGCTGCAAGTTTCTGAGTTTTACAAGGCTTTTGTACATCTACTGTTTTGGCCATCCCTCTTTGTTTTCCAGGCTGAATGGCTCCCTCTCTGCCCACCCTGAGAAAGACGAATTAATCCTTTTTGGAGGTGAATATTTCAATGGTCAAAAAGTAATGTATACTTCTATTTTTTTCCCCTTCTTTATTCTCCCCTCTCCCTGCCTTTTACTGTAATTTGCATGAGTCTCATTTGAAGTGAAATTCAAGGCAGCAGTCATAAAATATGTATTTGTCCCTGAATGAGAGCAAAATAGCCTTTTAATTCTGCCGTGATACTGTCTCATGCCTGAACAGTTGGCAGGAAGGAGACATGTTAGAACCCATTAAGGAGTCAGAGTGATTGTCTCAGCATCAATATTTCAGGGCTTCATGATTTCTCCAGACTTAATTGTAGCCATATCTGCCCCTCATTTTTGAAAACTATTGAAGAATCTCTATCTTCCACCTTTCAAAACAAGAAAGAAGAATCTCTGTCTTCCACCTTTCTGCGGTTTTGCTACTGGCATGGCTTTGTCTGCCTTGGAGATGTATACAGTAGCAAATATTTGCAAGTGGGCACACTTGTTACTGAATTTCTGCAAGTTCCAAATGATTTTTGTGCTCCTGGAGGCAAACTGGTCTTTATGACCCTGAGAAATTGTATATACCATAACTTGAAAACTCAAGCCCTCCAGTGGTATTTGACCACCTTAGGATCACTTAGTGTGAAGTGCTAAGCTCATTCTGCTGGTGTTACTACTTTAAGCTGTTTCTGGAGTTGAGCATCATTCTGGACAACTTTAACCTGCACATCTGTGCTAAGCTCCAGCTTCTCAAGTCCTCGGATCTCGAGCTATTTCAGCCTTAGCCAAGGGTTTGGGAGAGAATAGTCCACTTCAGTGGATCACTCTTGAAAAAGTTAGAGTCTCAGGCTAGTGGAGGAGACTATTGTCCTCCTTCCCTGCTGGATGAGGTGCTGTGCTCCTCCCTCAAACTCACAAGTAACCCTTGGGGTGCCTATGCTTGGACAGACTGACCCTGTGGTGATGTTTCCTCTTCCTCTCCAACAGACCTACCTGTATAACGACCTGTATATTTACAACATTCGGAAGAACAGCTGGTCTAAAGTAGAGATCCCCAACCCACCACCAAGGCGATGTGCTCACCAGGTAAAGTACTGGCTGCCTGAGCAGCAGTTGGAATTGTTCTAATTCTGAGCTAAAGGTGGATGGGAGTGGATTTGTTTGGGTTTTTTTTTTCTTTCCCCTGAGGGTTTCTGGCTTCTCTTCATTCTCCTTGTAATGGGCTGTGATCGGTGTCACTTCATCCCTTCTGCAGAGGGGGCATGTACAGGCCTGTCCAAGGTGCTTCTGCTCTCCCATCGCTGGGTGGCCTCTGGGGATGAAGTTTTGGGGTTGTATCTGTTGGGTTGACAGGAATCAAGCAGCTCTCATTTGAAGATGAACTCTCTTTGCTGCATTAGATAGGGACCAGCTGAACCTTTTGTAATCCCAGGACAGTAAAAATGCTGGTCAGGGAACAACTTTGAATTTGACCCAAGTGCTGTGAATGGCAGAGTTGCTCTGTGGGATTGTTTCCTTAAAGCCCACAGGTCCTGTGTCTTGTGGGTATTACAGATACTGCTGCTCCAGCAATGTGAATGACCCAGTACTGGAGGGTATCCTTGCTGACACGTGGCAGTTGGGCTTTGCCAAGTGTCCCAGCTGTACAACAGGAGGACTGCTGGCACTAGTGTCCTGCCTTTGGGTTGTGGTATTACTAATTTACTTTTTCTTTCCTTTGGTAGATGGGCTGTTTTAGCTCTGTGTGCAAAGGCAGTTGGCAAAGTCACCTAAACTTTCTCTGGGATATCGTGCCAGTCCCCTAGAATTCACCTCTCTGGTGTCTGTGTCAGTAAGGTCACTGGCTGGTTGTGATGATGAAGTATTTGGATTTGTTTACTTCATGTGAACACCTGGAGTTTAGAAACCAGACCAAAGACTTGTATTTTTTGCAGGTCTTTGGCCCTGCCAGTTGGCTGATGCACTATTACAGGTGGCTGGCTGACCAGTACATTTCAAAAGCTGCCATACAGGATGTGAATGTTATTTCCCTGCCCATGGCCAAAGCTCTTTAGAGCTTGCTGGTAAGATCTGGTACCCTGCTTAGGTTCATACACCCATATTACACTATGCCTAAATGCCTGTCTTGCTCTGAGCTGTGTAACCTTTCTTGAACTGACAGATTCTGACGTGCTTTTTGGGCTACCTTGTGGTACTTGAACTTGATTTCAGAGGGCAAATCCCACAAGAATTCTACTGTAAATTCAAACACTCGTTTCTTTGTGGGTGTGGAGTCAAGAGGTGCTTGTTCTGGTGCTGGTAGCCAGCAGGTGGCTGTCTAGCAGCTGAATCTGAACGGAGCAGGCAGGCTGTGCATCAGGGAGCAGCAGCTGGATTACAAGGGAAATAAAATGAGAAACCTGTCTGAGGAGTCCTGCTTCAACAATGTTTTCTGTCTGATAAGTAATTACAGTCACGCAGGAGACAGTTCAGCCTCATTAGTTGGCTGGTTTGTTGTCTTCATTGTGACTTTATTTTTAATGGATATTCTGTGTTAGCTCACAGGTAAACAGCAGCGTGTCTGTGGGTTTGTATGTGCATGTTTTCAGTCCTAGTTGTCACCTCTGGTCTCTGACACAGAATCTTCTGAGTTACAGTGGTTACAGAGCTGACATGGGAATAACTCTGGATGAATGCCATCAGTTTAAGGAAAAGGTTTGGCTATGTAATGAATTTGAAGCCAGCTCTTCAAAAGGTCACACACATGTATGAGCAGGCTGTTACATGTACCTTTTTTCTTAAGCTTTTAAGCACTAGATACACCTGATTTTCATGGTTATCACCCTTTATTTAGGTAACTTCATGTTCCCACAAAGACTGCTTGCAGACACACCCAATATTTTCTCATGTGCTTACCTGTTGCATGTACAGGCTGGTTATGTCCAGACATGGTCAGTATCTGATGCTAAAAATATTCTCTGCTCTTTGCTGGGAAAGGAAGGGCAGGTAATGAAGTCCTGAAGGAAAAGATTATTGTATCCATGTTAATCTGTGAGGGTTTCCCTGGAAAAAAATGAATGTGGAGGAATTTGTTCATAATACAAACACTCCAAGATCCCAGTTGAAGAGGAGGAAGAAATCTGCATAGTCACATAGTTTGCTTTTTGAGGTTCTTTCCTTTTTCCTTAGTCCTTGCACAGATAATTCTAAGGAAGCAGAGTCTTGCTCTTCTCTCCCTGCTATTACCTGCTTGCAACAGTGTTTTGGTGCTGCTCTGTGCTAAAAATGACCAAACAACCCCTTTGATACTCTCCTTTCGGCTACTTGCCCTAATCAAGTCAGTAAGTCTCCTCTTGTCCAAATGCTGCACATTTCCTTAAGTGTTTGGGGTTTGTTGTTGTTTGGGTTTTTGTTTTTTTGTGGGGTTTTTTTGGGTTTGTTTTTTCTTCAGAGGGAGCAGTAATGCTTCTCAGGTTTTGGGAAGCATCAGGTTTGGACTCGTGCTGCAGCTTGGCTTCTTTACTGTTTGCTGTTGTATAACCTATGAATGCTGCAAAGGGTCCAAAAGGCTTCTCCCTGCATTACTGTGCCTGCTGAGTGCTGGGATGTTAGATGTGTCTTGGATGCAGGAAGTGCCCCTGTTCCTCCCATGGCTCAGAGTTCATCAGCCCCAGTATGTCTTCTGCAGGATGCTATTTCTGTGACTAAAGGATGGGTGAAATGCTGTGGAGAGGTTTCCTTTCAGGGAAGGGAGAGACTGAAATGATTGTTGTTAAACTAAATCCCAATATGCTTCCTAAGGAGCCTTGAATTTGTAGAACTGGAACTCAGGATGCCAGGAGGTGGGAACAGCCCAGCTCCTTGGCCAACTTGCCTTTGCTACAGGGATGCTGTGGTAAACAGTGAGTAGCATTTAAAATTGGGCTGCCTTCAGCCCTGGTGAGCTGCTGTTGTCAAGCAAGGCAGCACCAGCCACTGCTGCTTGTCTGCTCTCTGGTATTTGTAGGCAGCTACATGTTTGACTGATAAAGTTCTCCTGTCTCTAGTATCTGAACCCTTGTCTGATCCAGCTCTTTCTTCTTCTCCTGGCAGGCAGCAGTGGTGCCCACAGCCGGTGGGCAGCTCTGGGTATTTGGTGGGGAGTTTGCATCTCCCAACGGGGAGCAGTTCTATCATTACAAGGATCTCTGGGTCCTGCATTTGGCTACCAAGACCTGGGAGCAGATCAAGTAAGTGATGTGTTCTGAAGTCAGTGATATTGACCTCATGAGGAACTGTGCCAGCACGATCTGAGTTTAGTGTAGTGCTCTGATTTCTCCACAGCCTGCTCATCTCTCCCTTGAGTGTAGAGGTGCCCATCCTAGCCAGAGTGGACAGCCTCCACAAAGAAGTGGAAATAAGAGATGTGTTCCAAGTCTACTGAGGCTAAAGTTGTTTTATTTAGTATGTGATTTTTGGAGCATGGATGTGCTTGGGTTTTACTTAACTGAAGGGAAGAGTGTCATGAACAGCACTCTGGCCTCACAACCATGGCCAGTGTTGATGTCCAAGCTGGTATTGGTTCCATCTGCTTGGCCTCCTGTCTGGGCTGTACAAGACAAGGATCTCCCAATTTTACTGTTGCTGGAGAACACAGCTTGTATCTCATACCTGTCCTCAAAGCCAACTTCACTCCTGGTAGCTGGCATTTGCTGCCTCAAGATTGCTCAGGATAAACAAGCCAATATTCAGACCTGTTGAAGTAAATAGGTGCCAAAAGCCCTGATAGTTTTTTGACAGGAGTTAAGGTGTCTAAATATCTTCTGAGGATCTGGCCTGAAGATGCTAATGCTTCTCAGTTTTGCTGCTCATGTTTATATTTGCCTGAGAATAGAAGAGGTCTGGTGGGTCAGCTAATGAACTGAGAGGCAGGAGATGTGGCTTTGTTTGTCACTTTGACATAAACTTTCTCTTGGAATGTGGGCTTGTGTTGATGGTGGGATCAGTGAAAGCAGAGCTTTGAGTGGCCTGGAACTCCCGTGCAACTGATCCCTGAGGTGGCACTGGGGAAAGCAGCAGCTTTTGAACACACTGATCTGCTGTTTGACCTGTGGAGCTCCTGGCTATGAGCTCTGTATCCTTCCTTTAGGGTAGCCCTAAATCTGCCTAGGTTGATTGCATTGCTCTCTGCTTACAGAGTGTGGGTGCCTGTTTGTGTCTGTCTCTTGCACGGTAACTGAGAAGGTGGTTTAGGACTGTGCTGTGCAGAGATGGATACCCTGGCTCTGCCTTGGCACATGCCTGAGGCCACACAGTGAGTCATCATGCCTGTCTGCCTTCCCCCCTCCCTGCAAAACCCTAACATTGATATTGCCTGACAAGGGGGAAATCTGGAGGTTTAGTTTTTACTAATGTTAATGTAGCACTGAAGGGACTCTGCTGGGGAAGGTGAAGGGGTGTGTATAAAGCCAAACTGCTAAAAATCCCAAGGAGTCCAAAACGGTCAGGGGTAGAAGGATGTTTCACAGCACAGGATCCTGGCAGCCCACTGCTCTGTGAGAATCCAGGGATGGTCCATTAGAGCTGCTCTGGGAGGCTGTGGTTCAGTTCCTAAGCGGCTGGTTCCTGTCCATCAGTGTAGTTCTTGGCTCCAGACCTGGCAGTGTTAATGTAATAACAGCTGTAATTTGTCATGTTACAGGAAGCCAGGTTTAATCTAGTGAGCCCTGCTTGTCTTTGAGATGTGGGGGTGAGAGAAACCCTCCAAAATGATGGAGGGCTCTTTAAGAGGTGCAGGGATTCAAAAGACCTGTCACTGTGCAGGCTGATCTGCCTATTGTTGTCAGGCAGAAGCTGACGTAATGACTGTGACTGTACCCCTCCCAGCTCCCCCAAAATAACTTCTGAATCCCTTGCTCAGTCTCAGCCAAATAAAGGGGATGAACTCAAATGCATTACGTCCCTCCCAGTTTCATGTAAGCAGGCAGGGGGAGGAAGTGATGCTCGCCACAGAGTCCCTGCTGAGAGAAAGGGTTGACATTTCAACCAAACTCTGGATGGAAAAAAATCCTCACTGGAGACCAGTGTTAGTACCCAGCTGCAGGGAGAGCGAGGGCGGGAGAAGGTTTTTTGTGAGCCATCAGAGAAGCCAGATGAGGCTTCGTTAGCTCCACCACTGATGGCGCAAATTGTTCTCTCGTGGGTTTGCAGATGTGTTGCTGTAGAGCTGATGGAGGGTTTTTCCACTGCCAGACCAAATGCTGCAGTACCTTACCTGCCTGGGTAGAGGAAGTGAGGTGGTTATGAGGCTCTACCCATCCCACATCTTATCCCATGTGGGAGAGCAGCCTGGGGGGTGTTGAATGTAACTTACAGCACAGAAACACCTGTTCCCTCCCTGGAGCTAAGCATGGCGTTTGCGTGTGCCATGAGTTACAGGATGCCCCTGGCACTCCCAGGCCCCAGGTGGGCCAGTGGCAGTCCCAGGCTAAAACCATGGCAAGAGATTTTGTTGTGATGGGTTGTTAGTGAGGAGGAAGCTGGATGGGCAAAGCAAGTTCCTAATCCCAACCAGAGAGCAAGTTCTAGGTGCTGCACTCTTCAGGCTGCCCAGAGCTACCCTCCATCCCTGGGTATAGGTTGTCAGATGTCAACTTGGCTGCCGTGTCACAGTGGGAGGCTGCATTTGGAGACTCCGATACTCAGTTGGTTCTTAGTAGATAAAAGGGTAGACTTTTTCTAAGTAAGCATCATAAATTACATGGGTGAAAGTGCCCTCAAGAGGTGATCTTTTCCTTCTCCCTGACCCGTGCAGGACCTACTCCATTTGAGCTTCCTGATGTGTTTGGGTGGACATCTGTATTTCAGCCTTGCTGGAATTTTGAAAACGCCTGTGCCCTGGTCCCAGTGTTCAAACAAAACAGAGTGCATCTCCTCCCCATCCTTGGGCAGAGCTCCAAGAGCTGCATTAATGAGGCATCTGGTGGAGGAGGCTGGGAGGGGATGTCTTTATTTTAATGCTAACCTTACTGAGTGGGGAAATCAAGTTTCTGCTGCCTCTTTGCTTTTCCATATGGCATCTTGATTACAGTCTGCTTGGAAAGGGGAAGAGGAAAGGGCAGAGATGATTGTTGAGTTGTATGAGGATTTTCTTTTCCTACTTCTTTTAAAACAATGATCATAATACGTGCTGCATGCTCACTTCCTTCAGTATTTTGCTTTTCCTGCCAGGGAACCCCATTGCTGCTGTTGTTTTTCCATGTTAGTTTCTCCTGTCTGTCTGAAGTCAAGCACATGCTTATTTTGGACCCTGAACCAGCTGGGTGGCTGGGTCATAATGAAGGTCAGCTTGGGGGCTAGTGGTTTTGGGGGAAGACTAAATGGAGAGGGTGGATTGTGTAGAGTGATGGTGGGCACCAGTCCTGGTACAACAAGCAGGCCAAGGAATCATTCCATGTGTCTGATGTGGCAACAGTGTTACCTGAATAAATACCTGGTGATGGACATATGGGGTGCAGGCTGGGATTGCCTAAACTCAGCTGGGTTTGGAAGATGTCATCTTAGTGCAAGTACCTGAGGAACATAATTCTTTGTTAAGAAATGTTTGGACAAGAGAGACGAAGTTTCCATTCCACGTGGGAAAAACCACATGCCTGGTTTCAGGTGGGTTTGAATGTAGTGGATTGGATAGCTGAGAACTTGCAGTTCTAGGAAATGTAGGTATTGCAGCCCCACAGCTTAGATTTCAGACAGTTATGTTGGGCTTCCTGGCCTCAGTTTATGCCACCGATGATCTTGGTGCTGTAAGAGGCTTCACTGTAAAACATTCTTGAAGAGAAAACCTTGAATAACTCACTGCTGTGAGTAAGATCCCTGTGCTGTGTCTGCAGAGGCCGCTGGGGAAGAGGATCTCTGTTACCTCCTAGCACAGAGCCAATCCACTTGTCAGAGTGTAAAATTGCTGTGTTTAACAATATTTAGCTAAATTTACTTGTGTTTTGCATGCACAAAGGTGGTCCAAGCACAATAAATCCCAGGCTGTTCGAGGACTTGCCAGCGACTGACTTTGACTTATTGGAACCACCTTACCATGTGTGTGATGCACAAGGTGGCCTCAGCACACGAACTGTTTGTTACTCTGCCTTAGAGCTAAGCAATATTTTAACCTAATTGCTTTATTCCTTCCTAGAGAGAACATTCTTAGTCAGCTCCATGTGGCCCAGTGTGCTCCCTCAAAGAGAGGCAGGGAGCATCACGCTTTAAAGCTGTGCTTGGGAACCAGGAGATCCTCCTCTGTGTAGTTCTTAGTCTTGTGTTTGAGCCTGTGTTGCTCCCTTCCTTTTACTACTGGAATGTTCATGATACTTCCCATAACAGTGTTGTGAGATGGGTTGCTATAAATATTTCAGGGTGGCGTTTCACAAGCTTGTGTTTAACTCTGTTTAGGGAGGGGACTGGAGCAGCCCTTGCAGCACAGTGTGCCTTGCAGCATAGGTTTGGTTCTCATTGATGGCTCCTCTTGCTCATGTGCCGTCACTGGAAAGGTCAGGTCCTGCAACATGACACAGAAAGGTGCATTGGTGCTTAAAGAAAAGGGTATTTCAGAGTAGTGGGGAGGGGGCTGCCTCTGTCAGCCCAAAAGTGAGCCTTGTGAGTTTATTCTTTGTTAGATTGGGATGCAAAGGTATGACTATTGATTGACTTTGCAAAGGACTGGAGTGTTTTGTGCCTTGCAGCAGTTGTGTATTCATTTGTGTGCTTCCTAAGAAGACAAACAGTGGATGCACTACCTGTGTGTGCCATTGAATGCATGCCTCTCTGTATTCATGTGTGTAAGACGTGAAGCTGAAGTCCTGGGCTTCAGTCCTTCCAGTGCTGGAGGATAGAAGTGCTTTGTCCTGAAATGCCTTTTGGTGGGATGCTCTATGCATCATCATCAGAAAAGAAGCCTGAGAGGGGATCTGATCAATGGGGATCAATAGCTGAAGGGTGGGACACAGGGGGACATGGGCAGCCTCTGCTCAGGGTCTGTGGGGACAGGACAAGGGGTGATGGGCTCAAGTTGGAGCACAGGGAGTTACCCCCCAATGTGGGGAAGAACTTCTTCCCAGTGAGGGTGAGGGAGCCCTGGGCCAGGCTGCCCAGGGGGTGTGGAGTCTCCTTCTCTGGAGAGATTCCAGCCCCGTCTGGACACCGCCCTGTGTGCCCTGTCCTAGGGACCCTGCTTTGACAGGGGGTTGGACCCCATGGGCTCTGGAGGGCCCTTCCCACCCCTGTGATTCTGTGAGTCTGTGATTCTGCGATCCCTTTTATTACTATGGGAAGGTTCCTAGACTCTCAGTTAGCTCGCTTATGCAGTCTGTAGCCACTGTGACATGCAAGTCTTTTTAATTCTTGAATCTGGGGGCTGAATTCAGGTCTGTTATGCTACTATAAGCCCCAGAGTAACTCCACAAGCAAAAGCAAATTCCTTATGGAGCAGTTCTGATCAGACTCATGCTGTTCATGTGTAGAGCCAGTCCTTATCCAGACTTATCTTTTAATCTATTTTTAAAAAAAGTCTGGAGAATTTACAGCTCCCTCCCACATGTCTGCTTTGTGGTGTCAACCCCATGAAGTAGAGTATTAATCATAAAGTCTGTGAAAGCGTTTCCAAAATGCTTGTTTTGGACCATGAGCAATGATACAGGTAAAAGGACACAGTTTGTGTTTGGAGCTCGCAGCAAGTACGGTCTGGAGTGGCAGTGTGGTTACACGTTGCTGCCAGTCCTGCTTGACTCTGCCATTTGGTTTGAGTGTTGTGTTTGGAAGCTTGGATCAAAGGACCTTGGCTGTATGATTAGCTCTATATAAAACTACTTTTGAAGAAGTTTGTAAGTTTAGAAGGGCATGTCCTTGCATCAGAGGCTATGAACTTCCCTTTATAGCTGATTGCCCTGTAACACTGAGGCCAAGGAAGTAGAAGAGATAGAACACAGTGCAGGGTGAGGCCTCCTGGAACCATATTTCAGCTTCAGTTCTTACAGCTTGTGTTATCTAATCTCAAAAAAGGGGAGAACAGCCTTGTGAGTGAGAACAAGTGGTGCTGAAGCCAGGGAGGCTTTTCCAAATTCAGATCAGGTTGCAGACTGGGTTTTTTTGTTTGTGACTGAGTTAATTGTACACTTGTAGGAACTTGTTTATTAAAGCACTCCCATCAATGAATAAACTTTCTGTTGTTGAGGATTGATTTTTCTTTGACTTGGAATAAACCTGTTGGAGAAGCAAGGCAGAGGATATTCTTTGAGAAGATGATTGTATTGCTAATGACTTATTTTTTCTTTAATTCCTTCTTTCCTAAAAAAAAACCCAAACATTTAAAGGGTGCCATCCTCTGGAATAGCACAGAAGAGAAAATAACGATTTCACATCTTGATGAAATTAATACTAGGGGTGCTATTCTGCAGGGTGGTACTTAAAAATCCAGTAAATGCCTAGAAAACCCTACTTTCTCTTAGGATAAAAAGTCCAAGCAATCAATATTAATTCAGCCTTACCCAAACGCTGCTGTTCTGCTTGGAGTTTTTCATTATGACCGGTGTGAGATCGTCATTTTTGATGGGGAATAAGGGCCCTCATTTTCTCTCTCCACAGAAATCTATCACCACACTTTATAGCTACCTGCTGCCAGTTGAAGTGTAGCAGTGGGGTTGTGGATTTAGGTTTTGCTGTTGTTTTCAGTGGTGAGCAGGCCTCTTACTGATTTAGGCCCTGATTCTGCAGCCACTTAACACATGTTAACGCTGCCTATTTGAGAAGCCTTGCTGGGTTCAGTGGTGCCAACTGTGCACTTTGGGAGACTCCTCAGGGAGAGGGGAGATGTGACAGATGAATCCATAGGGGCAGAGAACACACAAAACAAAACCCTGTTTTCTCTGTGCTTTGGCCTAAAGTTGCCTTTGTTTTGAGAGTTCTTGAAGTTGTTTTTGTTCTCATACGCTGCTCAGTCTGTGGGTGAACATGAAGGAAGGTGCATCTTCATTGCCTCCCAGGAATGTTGTTGCCAGCTGCCTGGCTTCCTGTGAAGTTTTTGGATGTGACAGATGGGGTGTTGTTGCTTGTTCCTGGAAATGGAAGTGGCACATTTAGCAGAAAGGTCAGGAAGGCTTGAAAGAGCAGAACAGTAATGCCTAGCTGCTTTTAAATGTGTAAGATAATAATGATGAATTGTTTTGCTGCAGTGCCTTTGTTCTTGAGGAAACCTAAGTAATTCCCACAGTCTTCTCACTAGTTTGATGTTCTATCCTAAATGCAGGTGGATGAGTGAAGACACTACTGGGTACATGATTTCCTAAGACATTGAAGGAGAGTGGATGTCAGAGCCAGTCTCTGACTCTGGGTACTTGGAGAAAACATCTCTCTCTGGAGTGGCTTTCTTGCAATTGTGGGAGTTAACTGCTATTCATTAAACTCTCCTGAAAAATTAGCTCCTGAGTCATAGCAGAAAAGACTTGAAGACTTTGGGTGCTGTTAGAGACTAGATGGCTTATCACTAGGAATAAAATTGTTACTGCAAAATGCCTGTGTAGCAAATACCAAGAGTTACAGGAAGAGCACACATACTGTTCTGGAGATAAGCATACATATGTATTAAGGCAACAAAGTTCCCCATGGTTTCCCATTCCTGAAGAACAGAATCTGAACTCAGCCAGCCCAGCTGTCTTCAATAAAAATGGACTGATGTACCAACAGTAAAAAGAATTTACTGATAAGTGGCATCTGTTTGCATTGCAGGGCATCAGGGGGTCCATCTGGGCGGAGTGGTCATCGAATGGTTGCTTGCAAAAGACAGCTGATCATCTTTGGAGGTTTCCATGAGAGTGCAAGGTGGGTTGCTGCAGGATGGCTGCTGCTATTGGAATCCTCTATTTAAAAAAAAAACCAAACCCAAAAAAACAAACAGAATTCCACCAGCTGAGCTTTAATTGAAGGATTATCCTCAGCAGTACTGTTACTGAAGTAGACTTTATGTTAGAAAGACAAGTGATCTTGATTTAAAGTCTTCAAGTGTTTGAGAAACCATTGTAACCACTTAGCTAACCACTGAAGTAGCTACTCATTCTTGTAGCTAAAGCTGAATATGTCACTTTTGGCCTCTGAGTCTTGTCAAAGAGCCTTGTCTTCCTAGAAACATCTTCTCCAGTAGGCTCTTGCATATTATGTGAGGTCACAGCCATGCTGTCATGGGGGCTGTGAAGAGAGCTGAGCTACATATTGTCTCAGAGGCAGCATAACTGCAGTCCCTGGGAGCACAATGTGAGTTGCAAAGCCCACCCTACATTTGGCTTTGTGAGAGTTTAACCTGTACAGAGTATTTTCCACTACCAGTGTGTGAGCTGGCTAGTAGAAAGAGAACATGGCATATGTGTATTTCCCCCACCCCTCCTAGACAATTAGAGCCCTAATCTGTTTAGATCTTTTGTGCTCTGGTTTAAGTTACCTTGGACTGTGTTAGCTGGAAGGAGCTGGTACAACCTCTGTTGTAGTATGCAGAAAAGAACCCAGAGAGGTCCTGCTTTAAAGGAGCTTTGTCAAAGGCAAGTTGTTGTACTGAAAGAGTAACCTTCACCCCAACAAATCTGTATGCTCTATGGCTACAGAAGAGAAAAGCCAGAAATGCAAGAAGTGATTGAGGTGTTGCACCTCTTCAGGGGCTCCCAGTGCCATTCCTGAAGTGATATTTTATCCTGTCCTAAGTGGTGACCATTGCAAAAACCTGTGATGTGCCAATTTACTCTCCCTAGAGATTACATCTATTACAACGATGTGTATGCCTTCAACCTGGACTCCTTCACCTGGAGCAAGCTGGCTCCTTCTGGGATTGGTCCAGCTCCAAGATCTGGGTGTCAAATGGCTACAAATCCTGAGGGCAACATAATCATCTACGGTGGCTACTCCAAACAGGTAGGAGAGGTTTTCTGGTAAGCAGGTGCAGTATTTTCTGGATTCTAAAGTGAATAGTTGATGGAAGAACTTGAGGGCTAAAGTGAAAACTAAAATGTGCCAACTTCCAGTTGCAGAAGTGGGGCTGATGCAGTGGCCTTGACCTGGACTGGCTGTGGAGTCCTGCCTGTGTTTTGGCTGCATGGAAAGGGCAGTGGGCTTAGAGCTTGAGAAGACAAAATTGAAGTCTCTGTACTACTGCTGCTGTGTGCTGTGTTGCACAAGCCTTGTCCCCAGTGCAAGATTGGTGACCTCATCACCCAACTGCCTGCTGCTCCAACTGATGACGTTTCTGCTTGTCAGGCAGCTGCCAGATGTCCAAAAAACATTGGTTGTGAGGGCTCATGTTAGCCTGTGGTTATGTCAGCTTGGAGTGAATGTGCAGTTGTGCCCTTGGACTGTTTGTGCACAGAATTGTTCAGGCTGCTGTGAACCAAAAGAGGCCTCTTGTCACCTAATCGTGCCTCTCTTCATGCAGTTGTGGTGATGGAGGAGCTCACCTCTGCTCAAATGAATTTTATATTTTCCCTGCTAATCTAATCCAGTCTAAGGAGGTGATGACACAGTGGTAGGAAAAAGCAACTTGGGAGGAATGACATTTTTTGGCAGCAGTGGTGGCTAGTGCCAGCTGAAAGTGTTCTCAGGCAGTGTTCATCCATGTTCCAGTGCTTACAGGTTAAAAGCAGCAGCTGCCAGGAGATGTACTATCACCTGGCATCAGTGAAAGGGTTAAAGGACCAGCACTAGTTAGCAAACTCAATAAGGCAAAGATGACTTCTGATGAGCACCAGGCTTCCTCTGCTCTGCTTCTTGCTTTGTTAATCATGGTAATTTATACTGGCTAGCCCTTTAGACCATATGTCCTCATTGACCAAGTATCCCTGTCTCTGTGCTGGGAGGGAGGAAGTAAATATTTCATTGAGTAAAAGGTTCCTGCAAAAGCTTTTAATGTTGGGAATGCAGACAGAAGACCCGGATCCTGCTGCTCCTGTCTCAGTGGAAAGGCATTGCTTCCAGCAGTGTGTCGCTGGGGGAGGAGGACGTGTTGTTCTTCTGATGTGAATAAATGAACAAAGAAGAAAAGCAGGGAAAGGGGAGAGAAGAGAGTCTGTCTATATATTTAGAAGCATTTGTGCCTCCTCACGGCCTGCGCTCAGGGCTCTATCTCATCAGATGTACATTTGATTAAATAGCAGTAACAATGTGGAGGCATTTTCTACCAGAGGGGACTTTGTCCTCTTCCTTTTTCTGTCCTGTTTCCTCACTCTTGAGGGTGGGAAGGGAGCGTGAGCCTGCATGCTATGCTAGATGTGAATCTCCCATGCCTACTGAAAGCACCTGGGTTTCAAGTGCACACTGAGCCCCACAGAAATATAAGACTTGATGGGTGTTTGCAGTTGGTTCTGTTCCACTTTATGAGGGTGGGCTCTGTCATACCATTCTGCATTCTTTTAAGTTAATAAAAATGAAGTAAAAGGGATGGGGCAGTGCAGAGCTGCCCTCAGCCTTTATGCAGGGTACTGAGCAAGGATAAGAGCTGGGTGCAGTTCCACTCCAGCTTGGAGAATGTCTTTTGAATTAAAATGACCACTCCCATTGAGAATTTGTTTCCTTTGTAATGTGGAGAGCCAAGTTTGCTTTACTCTGATGTGCTGTTCCTAACAGAGATGTGCTCATGTCAAGCACAAGTGAACTTTCAGGCAGAAAGGGTGCAGTGAGCTACAAACCAGCCAAAGCACTGGACAGAGTTTTCTCTGCAGCTTTCTTGAGATGCAAAGGCAGCAAACCTTCAGCATGCTCCTGAGAAATTAACTCAGCATGACTTAGCCCCTCTAGGAGAAACTTTTGGGAGAAAGAAGAGCTAGGCAGAGGAGGAAACAATACTTCACTGGAGCTGGGCAGACAGAGGAGAAGACCTACTCCTTGTGTTCAGGTGGAGGTAGATGCTGTGTTCAGATGCTATGAAGACATTTTTTTCATATGAAACCAGACATTTGTCCTGTCAAAGGGCCATTGACCATGTCATGTAGAATCTTCTCTGCCAATATGAGCCAGGACCACATGTGCTGTAAGAAAGGTGCACATTTGTATGGAGGCCTCCTGGGGCCAGAGGTGCTACTGAGCGTGGACATGGTGTGAATTGGCTTGGAGGGAAGAGGAGTGGAAATCCTTAATAGCTCCTCAGTTTCAGTACTGGCACGATGGAGTTGTCATGTTGCTGGAGGAGAGTTGTGGTGTAGCAAGGCTACTTTCTTGTGATGAACAGTTCTGATGCATTCTATCCTGTGGTCCCTTCAGCCCTTGTAAACCTGCTTTGAAGCACTGTACCAAAATAGCTGTGTGGTGTAATGCACGTTGCCTAGGGCAAAAGGAGATGGAAGTCCAGGAGATTCATGGTTATGGGTGGAATTGTAGGCATCTTTGTACCCAGCTGGTTGTTGGGGCTCTATAAAGCTGGAGCAGCACTATCAGCTTGCAGCCAGAGATGCTCCCCTGAGGGTGTGATGAATCTGCCTGTGCTCAGGCTGGTCAGCAGGTGTTGTGAGCTGGGAAGGCAGAAGCACAGAGATTTGGTCCCTGCATTAATTTGCTGGACTTGCATGCAGAACTGAGAGCAGAGGGTCAGTGTTGAGTGACGTCTGTCTGTCCAGGCTGTGTTGCTGAACTCCCTCCTTGTGACCCAAATAAGAAAGTGTCTTTCATGGCTGGGGAAATAGAGGCAGTAAAGATCAAGTGACTCACCTGAGGCACTCTGGATTGTCCACACACTTGTGGACAAAGCCAGAACAAGAACCTTGGTACCCAGAAACACCTTTGTCTGTGCCAGCTGCTAGATTTTGTCGAGGAAGTGATAAACACCCAGGATGCAGATGGTTAAAAAGGAGCTTTACAACCCTGAGTGTGACCAGCTTGAGATGTTGGTGCACAAATGGTCAAGACTGTTCCTCATGTTTTAAAATACATGATTCTTAGCCCAGTGGTGTCCCTGTTGTGTTCATCTGTTTCATCTCCAGTCTAGAAATCATAAAGGCGACTTCTGTGATCCCTCACAGAATAAAACGTTGTGGATATTGCCAGCTCTGCCTAAAATGTACCTCAGAATCCTCCAAGGAGCTCAGACTTGCTCTCCTGCTGATCTTAAAGATGTCCTCAACCCGTTTCTCATGCTGGGGATGGGGTTTGCTGCAGCAAGCTGCATTTTTGGCTGTATCAAGCAATGAGACCTCTCTATTGCTAGGCAACGTGAGCACACTGTGCCTGACTGGCACGGCAGATGCAGCCGGGAGCGATGCTCTACCTTGCAGGTGCAGGCAGCCTACAAGCTGGGGGGCTGGCATTCCATGTGTGCAAGGCTTTTGGATGCCAGAGAAGACTAATGGGGGGGGGGATTGGGAGTTTTGGGGGTGGTTTGGGTTGTTTTCAGTGGCAAGTTTTGCAAAGCTGGATTGGATTCTGCTGGGAGATTTGCTTGTGGCAGGGCTGAAGTGTTTGCCTGAATTGCTAAGTCTGGTGGGACTGGTTCCCTCTGTAGTTCTGCCTGCTAAGGGCTTCTGCTAATTGCATGTATTTTGCCACTGTAGATCTCTCTTTATCAGTCATGTTTAGCACGTTATACACAGGAATCCTGATTCCCTCTTTTCTCAAGAACAGCTCTCCAGGCCTCAGTTTCCTCATTCTTCAAAGCAAGATAAACAGGCACCTTGCTGCCTGTCAGTGAAGCTGAGGTTCTTGTGACTTCCTAATGTACGTGTGTGTGCAAACTATAGGCTGTGGATATCCAAGCCAGTTTTCTGCTTGCAAGGAAACACCTGGAACTTCAAGGCAAGTGGGGGAACAGGACCCTCCTGTGCCTGAAGGAATCATTTGCTCAGGGCAAGCAGGTGTCCTGGTGAGGGGATTGATCTCCGTGGTAGCAGAGTACAGCTGGCTGGTGAAGTGTCTGCTTTTGAGCCAGTGTGAGTTGGGGAAAACAGGCATCTCTTTGACAACAAATAACTAACTCCCACTCCACCTCATTGGGGTTTTCTCAGCCCAAGAAGCTTTGTCATGTTGCATACGCAGTGTGTTTACTACAGGGAACCATGTGGTTTTCAGGAGAGAAATAATGCACTTATTCTACACAGCTTGTACAACAGTGAAGCCAACTGCTCTCAGGATCTGCTGTTTCCTCTCCTTTCATGCAAGCAGTGAACATCTCACTGTGCTCCTGCACACTCCAGCCTGTGAGTCCCCTCTACATACAGATGTGTGCTCTGTCTGGCATTTAAGGACAAACTGCAGCCTACCTGGGACCCAGGAGGAAATACCCACCATTTCTGGTCTGTTACACTGGGGTGTGCCTCCCTGACGCTCTCCACTAGGGTGAGGCTTGGAGGGGTGTTTGATTAAGGTGAGGGACAGACTAAAAAGGCTGCTGTGTCTCAGTTGTCTGCAGTGTATTGGTGGCTTCTGTTGCTCCAGACCTGTGCGACAGAGACAGCGAAGTGTGACATTGCCAGAGGATGGCACTTGCTCAGCACAGTGACTCACAGCCCTTTGAACTTGAGAGCTACTGCTGTGGATCCCACAATACGTGCCCTGCCAGGCTAGGAATCTCTGTACTCTTACTCAACAGCACCTTTCCTAGAAGGCCTTTCCTTCCCCTCCTGCACTGGCAGCTCGCTCTCAAGGGTCTGCTCAAAGTGGACAGCGCCTCCAACCACATCTCCAACACCAGAGCTCCTCTGGCTGTGCTTCAGAACTGCTCACCAAGGCAAAAACTTGTCTTGATTGCTTTCCATGTGCTGGAGAACCAGCAGTGGCTGAAGGAGTCCTTGCTATACAACCTTTTAGTCAGAAAATAGGGACGGGACTGATGCTGGTTCCTCTGGGCTTCCTGTCCCTTGTGTGGAGGATGTTGTGTGGCTCAGGGGCAGTAGGTGGAATAGCCATTGACTTCATTGAAGTGTTGGCACAGAAGAGACTCTGTCCAGTGTAGACACCTTGTCTGGAAGAGTGTGTGTCTTTAGCTCACTGGTAGGTGCGCTCATGTGCATGTGGAGAGCCAGAAGACTTCTGAGCCATGACCCCAAACTAACACATTTCCCAGGACAGCCCCAAGGCAGACCCTGGTCCTTCAGTGAACTGAATCTTTCCTTTTGCTGCACTGCAAGCAGAGTTCTCCCATTTCCTCCAGCACTTCATTATCAGCCTTCCCCAGGGTTTCTCAGCATCATCCAAGTTACAGTGGTGTTGTGCAATGCCTATCACACCTTCTGCTCTTCTACCTGTTCAAGAATTCAATACCATTCTTGCAAGTTGGGTCCAGGGCCCAACAAAAAACCCATCAAGGGCAAGGCACAAGGTTGGGTCCAAATATGCAGCAAGAACAGGACAGCACCATGCTGTTGAGCTTTCAGCCCTGCTCCTCTTCTTGAGGACTGGACCTCCCCCTCCCAGCTTCTGCTGGGATCCACTGCCTGCATCCTGGAAGCAGTTACCCAACATAGCAATGCCATTGCCCCCAGGAGGAAGGGAGTCACAAGGAAGTAGGAGCTCTGCATGAAGGGATGGGTGGATAATGACATCAGTAAAAGACCACCTACAGTGGTGGTGCATGGTGCTGCTTTCACATGCTGCATGTTGCTGTGAGTGCTGGAGCACAGGGGTTTGCAGTGAGAGGAGCAAGGGGAAATCAAATTTAAAATAATGCATTTCATTTCCTCAGCTGAGGCTCCATCCTGCTCTTCCTGGTACTTCCTTTTAGTAGGGGTGGAAGTGGAGCTTCTGCTTCTCTTCAAGAGAAAAAATCCTGTTGCTCAAGACTAAAAATGACAGCTGCAGTTGGGCTGTGATGCAGAGGAGCGAGCTGTCACCTCTGCTTGTCTTGTAGTGGGATGGAGATGGGGGGGTGGCAGGGACTGAAAGTCTGCCTGCCAGTCACAGATCTGTACTTAAACTTGGGCCTTGCAAACGATGCAGCACAGACTGTCAACATTCAAAGGCAGAGTCCCAGAGGGCCTTGCAAGCCCTGTGGAAAGTTGCTGTGTGCCACTTCGGTCAGGTGGGTATCTGCTCTCTTTTACAGCTAGAGAAGCAGAGGCACAGATGTTAAATTGGTCCCTTGAGAGGACCTGATACCTTCTGTGTCAGAGAAGAAGGTAGGACCTCGGGTCTCCTGGTCCCTTGGTGCTGCCCCTCCTTCCATCCCTCCAGAGCAGCACATGCTGCCATTCTGGTGTGGGTGACTTCTGGGCCTTGAAGAGTTGAACCTCCTACATTTTGAAGCACTGCAACTGTTTTCACTGAGATTCTTGTCTTTCCCTTCTCTGCAGAGAATTAAGAAAGATGTTGACAAAGGCACCCTGCATACAGATATGTTCCAGCTGAAGGCTGAAGGTTCAGGCAAGGAGGAAGGTAAGCTGCTCCTGCAGCATGGAGAGCTGTGCTGGAAGTGATGCTGCAGGACTGTGAATGCAAATCTTCCCTTTTCCCTTGAATAACTGACTCAAAAACCCCAAGCCTAGAACAAAATTTCCCTTTTAAAGAAAAGCACTATGCCCCAGTGTTTGCTTTGGGGCTAAACACAGCAGATGAGTTGATATAAATGTTTCTCCCTCCCAGGAGCAGCAAAGTGCATTTGTGTGCTTAAAAAGAAAAGGGTTAGGGTGAAAGAAACAGCAGTTGCAGAGGGATGGTGGAGGAATTACATCCTCTGTTTGTGTGTGCTGGAGAAGGGAGATGGGCCATCACACACACAGGTAGAATTACTGCTTCACTGTGTGAAGGGAGATGGGAAGTAGCTGCTTGTTGCTGCACACTGCAGCGGCTCTGTCACCTTCTCATGCTCAATTTTAAAACCTGAGAAGATGAGACTCTGCTTTGCTGAGCAAATCCTTCTGGCTAGCTGAAGGCTGTAAGGAGTCGTGGCTCTCAGCACCAGGTGCCTCAGCTTTTGAGCTAATGTAAGTGGTGGATGTGAAACAGGGGGATTGGAGCTGGTGGAGAAGCTGGCAGAGCTCTGGGTGAAGGTTGGAGTGTACTTTTTGTCAGAGAATCGCTTCTAGCTCACAGCATCATCTATATTGACATCTCCCAGTTGGTCCTGGAATAGTCTGAGATGGAGTGGAGGGTCTCCAGGCTCCTTGCATAACTCTGTGAGAAGCTCAGGCCTGCACAGGCAGCTTCAGGAAAAACTACAAGAAACGATATTTTAGGGATTTTTTGGGTTTATGTGTGGGAGGGAATTAAACCAGCATTTTGAAATTCCTGTTCTCTGGGACATTTTGATCACTGCTCTGCTGTTCCACAACAGAAACAGGGATTTCAGAAGTCTCTACACTGGAAATTCATGTTTTGACAAACTGTTGTGTAGTGGTGGCTCACTCTTCTCACAGGTCAGGGAGAAGGTTGGGGTGTGATCTCATGTGATTACCTGGTGTGGAGGGGATGTTATCAAGGGGGATTGATTGGCTGGTTTGGCTGTGAATGACCCCAGGAATAGGACTTCCATCCCTTCCTTAGCAAAGAATGTATTTTGTCCTTGGCTCAGGGAATGGGACAGTTGTCTTTTGAGCTGAATTTCTAAAATGTAAAAATTGTGACTGTTTTCTTTAAACCTGTCCATCTTCAAGTGGGATTTGGGGAGGAGGTTGGTCACATGTATTGTCTGGATTCCAGACCTTGCTTGAATTATGTCCTGTTTATAGTTTATCTTGTTGGAATTGTGGTTCCTTGAGAAACACCATGCCCAGCCAGTGCACGTGCTTCTCCCAGCTGCATTTTAGGGGTTTTCTCTAAATCCAAAGTAGAAAGGATTGGAGTGAAAGCAGAGGCTTTAGAGCACAGGCCTTCTCCCACCACTGAGCCCTTCTTTAGAAGTGTGGTTGGGTTACAATGAACTTACTCTTGGGGCTCAGGCAGTGCTTGGCAGGTAAGATACTCCAGTAGAAGGGACCTTGGTAGGTGAAGGCTGGATATGATCAGTCCTTGTTTGAACTCCACCCTCCTCTAAAGTTGTATGCACCTTTTGAGAGGCTCCTTGCCCCAGAGAGCTCACCCTGGAGATAGCTCCTTGCCCCAGAGAGCTCACCCTGGAGATAGCTCCTTGCCCCAGAGAGCTCACCCTGGAGATAGCTCCTTGCCCCAGAGAGCTCACCCTGGAGATAGCTCCTTGCATTTGCTGTCATGGAAGACAGAATAGCTTTCTAAGGGCAGGAGGGACGTGTGAAATAGCTGTGTGATTGAAGTGAAAGTACAAGTGGGTTGTTGAAGGCATGCTGTACAGTTCTGAGACTGTCCAAAACAGGTTGTTGAGTTACTTGCTGCAGTACTGAAGTGAAAACCATGAGGATTCTCCTTTGCTGATGCTCCTCTTTTCTTTTCTCCATCACCAGACAAGTGGGCATGGAGCCGGCTCAACCCATCCGGAGTGAAACCCACTCCCAGGTCTGGCTTCTCCGTGGCAGTTGGTCCCAATAACCGTTCCCTTCTCTTTGGAGGCGTGCATGATGAAGAGGAGGAAGAGAGCATTGAAGGGGACTTCTTCAATGATCTTTATTTCTATGACATTGGGAAAAACCGCTGGTTTCCTGGACAGCTGAAGGTTTTAGTTTTAAAACTAATAGATACATACCCAGCTCATTCTCCTTGATCATCTGATACGTGTCCTTTGTGCCTTTTTATGGCTTCATATGACTTCCTCACAATGTGGAGCAAGCCTCTGCTTTTAATAACTCAGGATGCCCCAGAAGCTGAGCCACCAGGCCTGGCTGCTGCTTTGCTTTGTGGCCCCCTGACTGTGAAGAGGGGCAGAGCCTGTAGAAATGAAGCTGGGGATGTGCAACTCCAGCAGGTTTTTGCTGCCAGACCAACCAAATTCCCTTAATTTTATGCTACCCCTCTCCTTCACTGCACGTAGCTCCTTGTGCTCTGCATGCCCTGCTTCTGCAGTGTGGTGAGGACTGTCACCCTTCTAGGGAGAGATGAAGCCTGTGAGCCTCAGTGGTTGGGTGCAAATGGAGGGTGGATCAGGAGGCAGCCCCCCTATTCCCTGCTATTGTGTAATACAAAATTAACCAAAGGTGCATGGAAACTTAGCTGTGGTGTTTTACTGGAGCCCAACTCCAGGTCAGATGTGTAAGTCTGACATGAGATAGTTCATAAAAGCTACTGTGAAAAGATCTTGTGTTGCATTGAGATCAAAACCCCTCCCTCTTCTCCCCCAGTGTTGTTGAGCTACTAGAAGAGATGAAACATTAACCTTGCCTCATAAGAACCTGAGAAACGTGGCCCTCAGCTCAGATCTTTGATTTTGTTTGAACCACTTTCAAGGGGGGGGGGGGGAGTGAGGAGCAAATGACCTGGTTGAACTTCCTTCTTTCCACCCCTGCTGTTTCTAGCTTTGTTCTCAAAAAGGAGAAGTCAATCACATAATAATAGGCAAACATGCACTCAGGTGTTTGCTTCTGACTGTTTTCCAGCCTTTCATACTGTACTTGGAAGATCTGGAGTGCTCCCTGGTAATGCACTGTAATTTAGCACCCAGCAATTGTTTTGATTTCACAAAATGCTGGGTTATTTTCTCTTGCTGCTGGCACAGACCAGTGGACTCTGTGTGTGTTTGTGTGTACCTGCAAGGCCAGGAGCAAAAGAGCTGTTCTCTGTCTCTTCAGCACATGCTGCCGTTCACAGAGGAAGCAACTCCACACTAGTGGTTGTCAAGGAGTTGTGTTGCTCCTTGTTTCATGGCTGGTAGAAGCTCCTATTCAATAGGAGGTTGCACCAATTGCTTGAGACTTCCAATTCTAATGAAAAATAACTGAATCCTTCCTGCTGACACCCAGCAGCATCCTTAGTACTTGTATTAACTGCTGTAGATGCTGGTAGGGGCACACATTTCACACTCTGTTCCTTGTTTCTGCTAACAGGGACCAAAATCAGAGAAGAGGAAGCGAAGACGTGGCAAACAGGCTGAGACACAGGGTGCTGAAGATGAGGAGGTGGAGAAGCAGCATCCACAAGGCCCGGTAGAGATAGTCAAAGAGGTGGTGGCAGAAGATGGGACTGTCATGACAATCAAGCAGGTGATCTCTGGACCTGCAGAAGAGGAGGGCCCTGAATCAGAGGAGGAGGCAGAAGATGGAGCTGTGGTCCAGCAAGTGGAGCCATGCCCACGTTCCAATGCCATGCTGGCAGTGAAGCATGGAGTCCTCTATGTGTATGGGGGAATGTTTGAGGTGGGGGATCGCCAGTTCACCCTCAGCGACCTCTACAGCATCGACCTGCATAAGATGGAAGGGTGGAAGGTGCTAGTAGAGATGGACCCAGGTAAGTTCTGATGGTGGGATTGATCTCTGCCTTTAGTGTAGCAGCACTGCACTAGGGGAGAAACCCTGCAGCTGTGGAGCTTCCTCAAGGGCTGGTGATGAGCCTTTGAGTAGTGACTTTTCCTGGGCAGGGAAGAGCTTGGATGTACGTGATACAGGGGTGTTGTATGGTCACTGTCACTGCAAAAACCTGTCTGGTCCAGAGCTTTGTGATCATTGTAGAGAGTAAACTCCAGTCTGCTGGAGCATCTTGAAAAGCAGGATGTGTTAACAGAGGACAGAGGTGTGTGTTCTTGCCTGTCCTCCCTTCTCAGAGCAGTGAGGGTCATGGGTACTGCAAAGCATGTGGGCACTGGCTGGAGTTATCTCTTTGTACCTGACCTTGCCTTGGCATCCTCCAGAGCAGTTCTGGGTGTAGGAGTGGAAAACAACTTGTTACTTATTTATTCTATATTCTTTCTCATCAAAGAAACACAAGAATGGCTGGAGGAATCAGAGTCAGATGAAGAGGACGATGAAGTGGAAGGTGCAGAGGGAGGGGAAGAGGAAGAGGAGAGCTCTGAAGAGGAGAGTGAAGATGAGGAAGGTAATGATTAAGACGAACGTTGTCGTTGTGCTAATATAAAGTGGGTTTTAGTACAGTATTGCTGGCATCCAGGTGAGTTTTCCAGCAAAAGCAGATGATGCACTGCTCAGATAGAGGAGAAGCTCCTTTGCAGCTGCTTAGTTGTTAGGCTGCTAGGTTTAAACACATTAGCTGGAGAGTAGTCATGGCCAGGCTGACACATGGAAGAGCAGATTGCCTTCATGAGCTGGTTGTGACCTCTCTGTCTTCCTCCCATTGTGTACCAGGAGAGGAGCAGCACCCATCTGTTCAGCCTGAGGAGCAGCACACAGACTATCTCTCCAGGACGGAGCAGTACTGGGTTAAACTGGCCCGCAGCAACATGGGCCCGGATGCCAAGGAGAAGAAGGTGGTCAAAGTGGCACATGCCATGGCAAAGACTTTCTATGAAGATTCAGTCTAGATAGTGAGGAAACACACTGGGAGTAGTGGTGAGCTCTGCTAGCTCAGCCTGATGTGCCAGAAGGGATCCTGGTACTCCAGCTTCTGCCTGCTCTGTGAGTACCTCTGGGCTGGCAAGTCTCAATATCCCTGTGTGGTTAATGCTCTGGAGATGCTGTTACTGCCCTGGGGGTTGCAGGAAGGGCTTGAGGAATGGGATTGCTGTCCAGCCACTTGTTTTGCTGAGGCTGGTGTGTACAACAGTGTCATATTTTTGTTCAAAGGTTGTTTTCAGTCTGTCAAGACAAACTGTACATCACAATGGTTCACTGGTCCCAAATTCCCCACCCTGACTGGGGCCAGAACATGTCTCCAAGGGTTTCTACAATAAACTTGCTTGGTTTTCTCAATCCCATCCTAGCTTTTCTATTTCTTTTTCTCCTACTCTGGAAGAGGGATCACTGCAGCTAGTGGTTATAAGATGCACCAGCAGTGCTGAGATGTGGCTGGAGTAACCCAGAAATCCTTCCATACCTTACTGAGAGCTGCTGTGACCCCTGATGCACACAGCAGTAGAAGTCTCTTCCTTTTTGGTGGCAGCTGTGGCAGGTTTTGTCTTTGCTTGCTCAGTTCCTCATGTGATGTCCACCAAAGCAGTTGTCCTACACGTCACCTCGGTATGACCAGGGAAACCTCCTACCTTGAGACCTGATGGCCTGTTGAGAACAGGAGGGAGCTGGCTGACACTCTGAGAGGATTTCTCCCTCCCAACCCTGCTTCCTGACTCAGCCCCTCTCCTCAAGGCATCCCTTCCTTTCCAGCGGCTGTGCAGTGCTGTGCTCCGTAGGGACAACAGATGGGCTGCACGTGTGTCTGCTGCAGCAAACAAGTGGTGACTTGAGATGACACCAGAAGGCACTGGCTGTCCTTGTGCAGAGAAACCCAGGGTGCTGTGGGTATTGTTTTGGCAGGGGCATCACCAGGGAACCAGCTCTCAGGAGAGCAGCGCTCGGTTCCACACAGCTAATTAGAATGTAATAAAGATTAAATCAAGCAGGCTGCCACTGTGATTTAATTGTCAAGATAGAAACATGTTTGATGGGGAGATACCTCCTGTGTGAAATCACAGGTGAAAGGTGAAAGCAAACCATTTATTGATAACCTGGGAAAGGATTGGTGGTGCTCACTTGGTGAACCGTGCCAGTTGTCCTGTCCCTTGGGTACAATACCTAGATCTCCTTGACATTTGAGCCTTTGTCCCTGTATGGTGTCACTGGCTTTCTGTGCAGAGTTTTGGGGAATCTGTCACTCACTTGCATCAGCTGATTTAAAAACAATACATATTTGAAAAATAGTGGGTTTAAAACCATTTCTGCCCAGAACTTGATTCCAAAAGCCCAGCCAGAGAGGGGAACGCACACTTCTTGCCAGATGTACTTTATGTTTGGCTTCTGATTGTTCCAGATACAGATAGACACCCTGAAAGAATTCCCCCCCAAATTGAAGCTGAGTTCCAGTAGTGCCAAGGATGAAGGATAGCTCCATACAGTGCTGCTGCAGCCTCAGGAAAAGATTCTCTCTCCTCCTCCTCCTCCTCCTCCTCCAGTAGAGAGACTGTTGGATGAGGGAGCCAGATGCATCAGATGAGCTGGAGTGTGTGCAGTGATAATCTGGGGTTTTTCCTTTCATCTTTCCCTCATGGGCTCTGGAACTCAGTCCTTGTTGTGCTTTGTGCCAAGCTAAGTATGATGGGAGGAGGCATAGAGATGCTTCCAAGGAACCTGTGAGTCAGGATGGGCCAACTGTCCTGCTCCTGCGAGCAGCACAGCAGCTTGTGGGGCCTCCTGCAGTGAGCACACTGCCTGCTGAGGGAGAGGAGGATTTGGGGGTGGGTGGCAGGGGAGATGTTGGCTTCACAGGGCTGCCAGTGCTCTGCTGTGAGGTTGGGCTGACCTGGCTTTTGTTCCTTCTGGAGTAAGTGGCTGGGTTCAGGAGGCTCTGGTGGCCACCCTTTGGTTGTACGATGAGGGGACGCTGCCATGGCAAACTGGCCTGGCCTGGAAACTGAGGCTGAGCTGTCAGCTCTGATGAAACCAGGCTGGAACAGCCTGCATGGGAACCAGAACCCACACAGCCTCCCTGCTCACTAGAGCATTTGTGGCTGCTGGACTTGAGACAGGACTTGATTCTGGTGCATCTGCAGAGTGAGGAAGACAAATGCAGCCCTACAGCCAGCAACAGCCCAAGATCCCTCTGGACACCCCAACCCATCTCTTGCTGGTGTAACTCTGGCAGCCTGGGAAGCTGGCACGTGTTGCTTGAGCAAGTGAAACCTCTGAGAAAAGGTAAAATTTCTCACCTGAGCAGGGATGACTGATAATTACCACTGTGTTAATTGCCTGCAGAGGTCAGGATGTGATGGGCTGTGACACCACCTTATGAAATGCAAACTGTAATGGGACCTTACTCCTCAGAGCCTTGGCTGAAGGTCTGCTGAAGCCCATTCAGGGTTGCTGGATCAGATAACCTACTTTCCCAGAAGTGCTCTGAAGAGTAAGGTCAGTTTCACAGGCAGACACACACCAGTGAAGCAGCTAAACTGGGAACTACAGCCAAGAGAAGGGCCAAGCCTTGAACTTGATGGAAAACTAGGAACTGAGCAACTCCAGCAGGGTCTGTTGTAAGAGGAGTTGTTAACTGTCTGACATGTACAAAGAACAGTTTGTACTTTTTAATCTATGAAGTCCCAAATAAAACTCAATTATTCCTTTGGCATCAATCAGACTGTTGCTTTTGCCCATCTCATCATAAAGGGATGGATGTATAAATATTTACAGAGGAGAAAGAGACCTGGGGATATTATTGTATCTGGGAACAATCAGGATGTTGGGTTGTTGGGGTTTTTTCAGCAAAGACAAGGCTGAAAGTAACTTTGGGACTTGTTACTCTTTGGGGAAAATATATTTAGTAATCCCTTTACTTCTGGGCCACACAAAGGCTGTAATTGCATGGTAATTAACACAGAGAAACTGGATTTCCTCTATTAGTTTACATGCATGGTGAAGAAGGGGAGAAGAGGCTGAAGGAAAGTGCCCCCTCAAGTGTGTTTGACTTCAGGGGTTGCACAAAAGAAGGCCCCAGCAGCAGGTTTTGTGTCTAAACCCATGGGATTCATCTCCCCCACACCAGTGTGGTGTGGCTGGGATGTGGAAGCCATTGAACCTTGCTGTGCAGTTGGTTAATCAGACAGTAATTGGGCTGCCCTGGAAAGAGAAATGCTCTTTGTAGATGGGAAGATGGTTCCTAGTGTCTCTGCTCGTGGCATCTTGCTAAGAACAACGGCTCAGTTCAGTCACGTTGTGCTGCTGGTCTCCTCCCAGCACTGCCTCCCTGCTGGGGTGGCTTCTGGAGGTAACCCAGTCCCAAAGTCTTGGTTGTCAGGCTTGTGGTGCTCTGCACACGCTGGGTTGATCTTGTCCTTCCTCATTCATCTTGGAGGGAATCTGGGATTGTTCCCGGTCTGTTTTGTGTCAGCAAAACCAGTGCTTTCTTGCCACAGAGATCTCATAGGTGAGTCCAACCCGTGCTGAGCAGCCCTGAGCACTTGTGTCTGTCAGCAAGGCAGAAAGGCTGAAGACCAACTCATGTTGGTACAAACACAGGTCTCTGAGGGATGCAGAGTGGCAATGGGAGAGCACAAATGCTTTAGCTTCTGCTGGGAAGCAGCTGTTGGTCCAACAGCTGCAGCATCCCTCATCACTACCCCACAGTGCTTTCACCTGCCAGGTGAACAGGAAAAGAGCTGAAGGGGTTGGGGAGCAGAGGGATGCTGCCTGCAGCAGGGATTCTCACAGCTTTCCCTTCCAACAAGACCAAACATCCCATACCACAATGCAGCTGCTGCTGGGCTGGGGGCGGCTGCTATTACAGAGGGGTGTTGGTGGTCTTACCATGGAGTCTGTAACAGAGCCTGAGCCTCACTGGACTGTCAGTGCTGTTAGTAACATCCAGGTAAGTAGGCAGGTGATGAGCAGTGTGAGTCTGTTAGGTAGCAATGTGGTGGAGCAAGTGATACCTGTGCCTGAGTGTGAGTCTTGCTCAAGTTTCTCTTCCACTGAACCCTCCAGCTGGGCAGTGGACATCCCACCACAAGCATGTCTAAGCCACCCATCCAACAAGACTTTCTGACCAACACTCAGCAGCTCTCAATGTCTAGGAAGGGAATTCCATTTCGTCTGAGTCATGGAGCATGACCTCTGGGATGCCTTGGGGAAGGGACGCAGCTCACCATGTGTTTGAGGCACAAACTCAGACCTTCACGCACTGATGAGTAGCCACAGGACATCATCACCTGTCCAAGCTCCCCAGCTTGGCATGGTGATTAGTTAATTACATGTACCCTGGAAAAAAACAGGGTGCTGCAGCCCTGAAGCAAAGTGTCTGGGTTACTGTTAGTCAAAACAGACCAAGAAAGGGAACTTGGGGAGCTCAAAACACCTCTGAGGGCAGCGTGGGCTGGGTGGCTCTGCAACTCAAAGGCACAGCACCTAGGGCTCACTCTGCTCAGCGTGGGCTGCAGTGAGCTGGGAAGGTCGGTGATGGGCAACACCCTGAGGACTGCAATCGTTTAGGGGCTGTGTGAGGGGGTGACCTACACCAGGATAACCCATCACTGCCACTCTGCAAAGCATTAAGGAATTACCCAGGTGCAGCAAAGCTCTGTGGTGTGGGCAGGAGATCCAGCCCAGCCTCTGCTCTCTGCAGCCTTGCCACACATCTCTGGAGCCAACCTCACTCCAAGACAATTAAAATTCCTAGCTTTCTATCCTGCCTTAACTTCCCAAAGCCTGTCAGGACATGCAATTAGTCCTTAGGTTTAAATTAAGCCCTTCATCATCGATAGGACATTGTTTCTCCTCTCTCCCCTCCCCTTCTGTTGCAGTCTGGATTTTTGTTCCTTGTTTTCCCCCCCCCCTTTTTTTTTTTCCCAGCAGCACTGAGGCTTCCCAACTCCTCCCAAGGTAAAGAGATGCTGCAACAGCTCAGCATCCCTGAAAGATCAGGCCCTGGAGAGACCCAGCACGCTCGGAGAATCTAGGTCTGGGGTACAGGCAAACCAGCCGCCAGATGGGCTGGTGAGAAGCTGACGGGGCACAAACAAGGGGAAGCTTTTTGTGTTCCTTCCTTCTTGCCTTCCTCAAAGTGCCAAACCAGCCCATTCCTCTCACAGGTGGGGGCTGGCTAGAGGACCTGGGTGTCCCCAAGGAGGGGTGGGCTCTTCCCTGTGCCGGCAGGAGGTGGGCTGGTGGCCCCAGCTCCTCCTTGTGTTCCAGGTGCTGCTTTGTCCCACCATGGGAACGTAAAAATAACCACTGCAGCCTGGAAAAAACCAAATCATGATACAAACCTCCAGCTGTTCACATGGACCTGTCAGTGTGGACATAAACCAGTGGGTATGGATGATGGACACAGATTTAGACACCACGATGAGGGTTTCCCAGAGGAGCCATGGAGATGCTCAGAGGGCTGGAGCAGCTACCCTCTGGAGAGAGGCTGAGGGAGCTGGGCTGGGTCAGCCTGGAGAAGAGAAGAGAAGGCTGTGGGGGGACCTCACTGCAGCCTGCCAGTCCCTGAAGGGAGCAGAGGAACAGGAGGGGAATCAGCTTGTTCAAGGGCAGAGCCTGGCAGGACAAGGGGCTGGAGTGAAGCTGGAGGAGGGAAGGGGAAGAGGAGATCTTAGGGGGAAGTTCTTTGCAGAGAGAGTGGGGAGGGGCTGGCAGGGGCTGCCCAGAGAGGGGGTGGGTGCCCCGTCCCTGGGGGTGTTGAAGGCCAGGTTGGCTGGGGCCCTGGGCAACCTTGTGTATCACAGACTCGCAGAACTATAGAGGTTGGAAGGGCCCTCCAGAGCTCATGGGGTCCAACCCCCTGCCAAAGCAGGGTCCCTAGGACAGGGCACACAGGGCGGTGTCCAGACGGGGCTGGAATCTCTCCAGAGAAGGAGACTCCACACCCCCTGGGCAGCCTGGCCCAGGGCTCCCTCACCCTCACTGGGAAGAAGTTCTTCCCCACATTGGGGGGAACTCCCTGTGCTCCAACTTGAGCCCATCGCCCCTTGTCCTGTCCCCACAGACACTGAAAAGGGGCTGCCCATGTCCCCCTGCATCCCACACTTCAGATATTTATAAACATTAATCAGGTCCCCCCTTAGTCTTCTCTTCTCCAGGCTGAACAGCCCCAGCTCCCTCAGCCTTTCCTCACAGGGGAGATGCTCCAGGCCTGGAGGTTGGTGTCCCTGCCTGTGTCAGTGGGTTGGAGCTCTGTGATCCTTGGGATCCCTTCCAACCCAGACCAGTCTGGGATTATATGATTCTATGTTTGTGCCTTCAGTAGGGATGCATGACCCCAAGGGCTCCTAAAACAGGGCCATACACTGAATTGCCTCTCTCCCTGAGCTACTTCTCAAGAATATTTCTGGCCTTGGGCAAATGTGAAAAGCCCAGAGTGAAGATAAATTGCTCAGCTCCCTGTGATTAATAAAGGAATCATTATTTTTAACCATGTGGTTTGGGAGCCAATTAATATTAGTCTTCAGCTAGCTTTCCTGCTGAACAAACCTCAGCTCCATGGATGAAAGGAGGTGAAAAATCCATGTTGGGGCTGTGCTGGTAAGTAACTGGGCAAGGGTGGGGATAACTGGTCGGTCACCAGCATAAAAAGCTAGTGCTGGAATCAGGAGTGCTTTTATTTGATGGATAATGAGAGGTGGGTTTGTGCTGGGGGTATCTAAATGCACCTTAACTGCCCTGCTCCAGGTGGGACCTTTGTGCCAAGCACTTAAAATGGCCAAAAAAAAGTCTTTTCCAAAGAATTTTGACCAGGATTACAGAACAGGGGGGTGAGTTCCAGGGCTGCAGTCACCAGACAGCATTAGGTTGGTTCATCTCAAGTGTGCAGCAACCAGTGGAGAGGGGAGGGGGGCGAGGAAGAGAAATGATGACTAAGGAACCCAAAAGGAGAAGAAAAAAAAATATAACCCAACAAAAAACCCCAAAGTAAAAAAGGAAAAGGTGCAAAGATGATGGACAGTTGCTGTGGGAAATGAAATCAAGCTCCTGGGATCTCTTAAAGGTTATCCTTTCCCCTGTCCGCCCATCGCCCTCTGCCTGAAAAGGGAAAGGAAGCAAAAGAGGAAGAAAATCTGTGACAGGAGGGAATAAAACCATGTAAGGAAAAGAACTGAATTTAACTGGCACATGCTCTAATCCTTAGTTTATTTCTGGTTAAAAATATAGCAATCCAGTGCAGTGTAATAAGAAATCTGCTGAAAAGGTAGCAGAGAAACAGCTGAAACAGAAGCAAAGCAAAGCTGAGTCCACAAGTCAGGGCTGTACCCAACAACTCTGTCTGTGAAGCGTCGAGGAGGGTTTCCCCCTCCTTCCCCACCCCCCCAAATAGATCTGTAAAAGGGGGTTTCATCCCACCCTTGGGTTGCTGCCCCACTCGCCTCCCCCCCATCCCCCCTCCTCCCGTTGAACGGAGCCGCAGTGGGTCAGACTGAGGGTGGAATTTGGTCCCTTGGAGCTCCCAAATCCCAAACAAGCCATTCCAATGGTAGCGGGTGGGGATGGGGCGTGGGGGCAAAGCCCATCCCCGTGGTGCCCAGGGTGGGGAGGGGAGGGAACCAGTTCAGTGAGGGGACAACCAGGGGCATTTCCAAGCAGTTGGAGCTCAGACCACACTCCTTGTGATTGGGACCATGAACAGCTCAGAACAGGGATACGGCATCTTTAATGAGTTATGCATATTCTCAGTGGGGACAGGGGAGGGGACAAAATCAAGGCAGGCAGAGTACAAAGATGGTAGAAACGAACAAATCAGGTGACATAGAAAAAAAAAAAAGAAAAGAAAAAGAATACATCCTTAGAGGCTGCCATTGCCTCTTTGGGTTTTGGTTTTTTCTTTTTTTTTTTCTTCTTTTTTTCTTCTTTTTTTTCTTTTTTTTTCTTTTTTTTTGTTGTTTTTTTTTTTCCCCTTTGTTTGTTCGTTTGGTTTTTGTTTTTGTTTTTGTTTTTGTTTTTTTACAGGGACATGTTGGAAGCTGGAATATACATCCTGCATTACAAAGTGCAAAATACTACATGCTCAGAGCCCAAGCATGATGTCTGAAACAGTCCACAGCAAGATGTAAGAGACAAACCCACCACCCTCTCCCTCCCTCCCTCCCTCCCTCCCTCTCTCTGGGACATGCTCCAGTGCTCCTCCCCAGACGCCTTGGATATAAGCAGTTTGATCTTACTTTGCTTTTAGTTTGGTTTACAGGATCCAAAGTGGATCAGAAGGGAGCCCTCTCTCCCCAGTCCCTCCCCACCAGGCTGCTCCCCTGGCATCCCAGTGCACGTGTGGGTTGGGGATGGGATGCTCAACGCGCTGCTCCCCGCGTGCAGCACGAGGACCAGCACCTGCTCCATTCGTGTTGCTGAAGGTGCCTGAGAGTTTTGGGGTGGATTTCTTGGATATTTTTTTTTTGGGGGGGGGGGGGGGGGTGGGGGGCCGAATCTGGGTACGTGTTTTTACCCAGGAGAAGTCGGCTGTGAATTCAAAGTGGGTTTCCAGCCTTGCCGTGGCGGGGAGCAGCCTGGGGAGGAGGAGTGGAGGCAGGAGGGTGATGGGGCTGCTGCTCGTGCCCGTGTGGTCCCTTACCCCCACCCCCCACCCCAAGAACTTGAGCACAATACCAATTTGCTGCTTTGCTTTGGAAACAGGTAATAAAACGGGGCCCGTTGCCCTTCTCCCACCTTTCCCGTCCTGAGGGGGTTCGTGCCTTCCCCCTGCTCCGCTCCTCTGCACAGCAACAGCAACAGCAACGCTTCTCCTCTCACCACGGGGGAAGGAGGGAAGGAAGGAGGGAAGACGGGAAGGCGGGAAGGCAGGAAGGCAGGAAGGCGGGAAGGTGGGAAGGCGGGAAGGTGGGAAGGCGGGAAGGAAGGCGGGAAGGTGGGAAGGCAGGAAAGCGGGAAGGCAGGAAGGCAGGAAGGAGGGAAAGAAGGCAGGAAGGAGGGAAGGAAGGAAGGAGGGAAGGAAGGAAGAAAGGAAGGAAGGAAGGAAGGAAGGAAGGAAGGAAGGAAGGAAGGAAGGAAGGAAGGAAGGAAGGAAGGAAGGAAGGAAGGAAGGAAGGAAGGAAGGAAGGAAGGAAGGAAGGAGGGAAGGGAAGGGAAGGGAAGGGAAGGGAAGGGAGGGAGGGAGGGAGGGAGGGAGGAAGGAAGGAAGGAAGGAAGGAAGGAAGGAAGGAAGGAAGGAAGGAAGGAAGGAAGGAAGGAAGGAAGGAAGGAAGGAAGGGAGGGAGGAAGGGAGGGAAGGAAGGAAGGAAGGAAGGAAGGAAGGAAGGAAGGAAGGAAGGAAGGAAAAGAAGGGAAGGAAGGAAAAGAAGGGAAGGAAAGGAAGGAAAGGAAGGAAAGAAGGATTTTGCTTTCCTCCCCATTTGCTCCATCATTAAAGCTGTTGTGGATTCCTCAGCCTGGAGCATCCCAGGACCCATTCACCCATCAAACAGACTCTCCCCATGGTCCCCTCATCTCGTTTCCATTTTGGGGTTCACTGCTGTTGTCACAAATACATATCATTAATTATTTTGGGGAGGGGGGAGGAGGAGGAGGGGTGAGGGGGAGGGAACCAAGGGTTGGTTTGGTTTTTTGTTTTTATTTGTTGGGATTCCTTCTCATCCTTTCCAGTGTTGGGGGGGGCAGAGTGTTGATAGCATTTTGCCATGCCACACAGCATAGTGTTATACAAGCAAAGAATTTTGGCTAAAATCCAAAAAACATTACCCAGGAAAAAAAGGCAAACTGTGAGTGAGACTCAATCATTTGTTGTTCTTCTGTGAAAAGACTTGGAAATTGTCAGAGGACAGTTCAAGTTAGGATTTTTTTTTCTGTGTTGTTTTTTTTCCCTTTTTGCTGTTGTTGTTTGGTTTTCTTTTGTGGGTTTTGTTTTTGTTGTTATTGTTGTTTTTTTCTGGGTGTTTTTCTTCCCCCCATTTCATACATGGAGCTGTTATTTTTGCAAACAAGACAGTCTGGAGTTAGATGAAAAAGTTAATAAACAAAATGGCGACTCCAATATTTAGTAAGATCACCATGACTACCAGGATGGGAGCCGAGCCCTGCAAGAGAGAGAGAAGGAGAGGAGTTAGAAGATGGGCTGAAAATCTGCCTGGGGTTGCTGTGAGGCAGGGGCTGGGGCTGGGACACGGTGGGGCTGCAGGTCAGCAGACCCCAGGGATAGTTTACAGACCCCCAGCCTAGCCCAGCAGATCCCAGGGATGATTTACAGACCCCCAGACCAGAACAGCCAGCCCTGGGAGTGGTTTACAGACCCTGGGGGTGGTTTACAGACCCCAGGGGTGGTTTACAGACCCCAGACCAGCCCAGCAGACCCCAGGGATGATTTACGGACCCCCAGACCAGAACAGCCGACCCTGGGGGTGGTTTACAGACCCTGGGGGTGGTTTACAGACCCCAGGGGTGGTTTACAGACCCCAGACCAGATCAGCAGACCCCAGGGATGATTTATGGACCCCCAGACCAGAACAGCCAACCCTGGGGGTGCTTTACAGACCCCAGCCCAGCAGACCCCAGGGATGATTTATGGACCTCCCAGGCTAGCCCAGCAGACCCCACGGATGATTTATGGACCCCAAACCAGCAGATCCCAGGGATGTTTTACAGACCCCAACCCAGCCCAGCAGACCCTAGGGATGGTTTACAGACCCCCACAGACAAGACCAACAGACCCTGGGGTGATTTACAGACTCCAGGGGTGGTTTACAGACCCCAGACCAGACCAACAGACCCCAGGGATGATTTAGGGACCTCCCAGACCAAACCAGGAGATCCCAGGGATGATTTACAGACCCCAGACCAGCCCAGCAGACCCCAGACCAGCCCAGCAGACCCCAAGGATGATTTACAGACCCCAGCAATGATGCCCAGGAGCCTCAGGGCAGGGACTGGAGTCCCAGGATGAGCTCTGGACCCAGCATGCCCTAAACCCTCCCCCCAATGCACACACCCATGGGGCACACCAGTTTGGACAGTGGTTGCTCATGGATTTCACCATGTCTTGGGCAATCTGGCCTTAAAAGAGTAATTAAAATTAGCCCCTGGCCTGGGCTGGTTAATGAAAAGGAAACAAACCAAACCCAAAGGATGGTATTGGACTGGGCAGAGTTTTGTGGGGGATGTTCCCCTGTAAATTGCTCATACAGGTCTCCTGACAGCAGCACAGGTCAGGCTGGCACGTGTCTGCATTACAACATGGTTTGGGGGAAGCTCTAAAGACCTTTCCTGAGGTCTCACATTGCAGCCAGCCCGTGTCAGACACCCACCACTGCCAGAGCTGAAGCCCCCCCTGAATTCCACACACACCCCCACCCAAGCATAAGGGCAGCACTGACAACTGGTGTGGGACCCTGGGAGCAGCCCAGGAATGACAGAAAGAGACTGGCCGGCATCAGGACCGCAGACAACCCTCTGCTGCAGCATCCTTCTGTGGAACACAGGTCAGAAAAGCATCCCCCACCTCATACAACATTTGCTGTCCTGAAGCTCTAACGCATCAGGGGGAGTGAAGGTGCAGGTAGGTGGTAGCTATTTCTTGGAGTAGCTGGTATCCTCATCTATTCTTGCTGCAAAGGAGCTGTGCCAGCTTGAATCGCCTGGAATGGTGTAAATGGCTTTTCTGCCCTGGGAACAAAGCTCCCAACTGCTTTGGGTTGGTGTGGGGCAGGGGTGGGAGCCCTTTCCATGCAAGTTCTTGGACTGGGGTGGGGGGAAAAGCTCCTTGCTGGCCAGAGATGGTTTCTCTCCTGAGCTGATTCAGTTCGCATTTGGGAGTGGGTGGGAGGGAGGATGCTGGAGCTTGCTGGAAAGGCATGTTTGTAGCTTAGCAACAGGGTCAAAGGAAGCCAAGCAAAGGAGGGATTGCAGAGAGCCTCTCCCCGCAGCCAGGTATCCACGCCTGGCTGCTTCCAGCCAATCTCTCCACCTGCACCCTGCAAAGCCTTTCAAAGGCACAACCCCCCTCCCCGCCTATTGCCACCCCTCCACCCTCCCCGGCCTGGCTGGTGCCAAGTGCCACGGTGCAGAGTGGTATTTACGTTTTGGGGGGGATGTGGGGGGTGTGTTTAGCTTCATTTCAAAGGATTCTTGGGTTTTATGCTTTTTCAAGCCTGGTGTGAATGTAATGACAGCTTGCAAGTGACTATCACTGGCACTGTTGCTGTTGGCAGGGCACCACAGAGCCACAAAATGCTCCTGGTTCCCTCCAGCCCGCAGCCAGGGGAGGCCCGAGCTGCTCCTGCTCGTGCTTCCATCCCCCTTGGTCCTCTCACCACCTGCTTTCTGCCCCTGCTCTGCTCAGACTGGTACATCATCTGCACACCACAAAGGAGGCAGAGTGCACGGTGGCTGTCACAAGCCAAGGGTAAGCTGGAGGCTGCTTCCCCCTCCCCAACAAGAAGCACAGAGCTCATCCAGCTGCCTCTTGATTCCCCCCATGCTTCAGCTTTACCCACACAAACACAGATGCTTTGCCATGGACCAGTGGGGCTGAACTGAAACCACAACCCTTTGGTACTGGTGCTCAGAGGATGCTGATGGAACAGGGTCTGGAGAGGGAGCATGCCCTCCATCCGTACACCAGCACACCCAAGTCGTGCCCCCCTCTAGAAAAACAGGGTGACTGGACATCACAGCAGCAGCAGTTGGGCTGCCCGTGCAGGAATGTGTTGCTCAGCACCCCAGTTTGGTCTGTGCCTCTTTGCCTCTTGCAGCCCCACTTCAGCACAGAGGCAGGAGAAGAACCTTTGCTTTGCCACCGCGCCTGCGCCCTCCTCCCCATTTGCCACCAAGAGCCTCCCAGAAATAGGATGGATGAGTTGGGAGGGGTCTCTGCAAGCTGAGCAGCTCAAATCCGACTGTCTGACAACCTACAAATTCCGCTTCCTTTTTGCAGTTGTCTCTTTCCAACCCCCTCTTCCCCATGCTGACTCCAACACGGGCTCAGCACAGCGACTGCAGGTACTGCTGCTCCTCCCCGGTGAGGCGCCGGTGGTTCTCGGGGCTGGAGTCCTGCCTGCAGCAGCTGGTGGATAAGCAGCTTTGCCACTCTGAAGCTTCTGGTTTAGCTCCAATTAGGAATCGTGCTGCGCTTCGAAATGCTTATGTCTGGCTTATTTCTAACTTGTAAGGTCTTTGGGCCTTAACCTCTGCTCGGAGGACACGCTTGCCCTTCTCCCCTTTGATGGCAAAGATGTCCCAGGATACGTGTCATCCGTTTCTAAGAAGCGATTCCTGCGCCGTGCCCGGGCAGGAGATGAATCACTTTGGGCTTGGTGCTTTGGAAGAGCTGTTTTGCTGAGCCCAGCCTGGCAATGGGTCAGTGAACTCCCTCCGACCGCACGCAGCCACGGCCGGCCAGTGGGAACTGCCAGTGTTTACAGCTCTTCATGCCGCACGCCAGCTCTCCATGATGAGCCCTCCACTGTGAGCCCTCCATCTCATGCCCTCCATCACAAACCCTCCATCTCATGCCCTCAATCATGAGCCCTCCATCACAAGCCCTCCATCTCATGCTCTCCATCATGAGCCCTCCATCACCAGCCCTCCATTGCGATACCTCCATCATGAGCCTTCCATCATGAGCCCTCTATCACGAGCTCTTTATCATGAGCCCTCCATCTCCAGCCAGCCATCATGAGCCCTCCATCCCGAGCCCTCCATCACCAGCCCTCCATTGTGATCCCTCCATTGCAATTACCTCCACTGTGAGCCCTCCATCTCCGGCCTTCCATCACAAGCCCTCCATCATGAGCCCTCCATTGTGAGCCCTCCATCATGAGCCCACCATCATGATCCCTCCATCGCCAGCCCTCCATAACCAGCCCTCCATCGCCAGCCCTCCATCACAAACCTTCCATCTCAAGCCCTCCATCATGAGCCCTCCATCACCAGCACTCCATTGCAATCCCTCCATCATGAGCCCTCCATCACATGTCCTCCATCACATGTCCTCCATCACATGTCCTCCATCACATGCCCTCCATCACATGCCCTCCATCACAAGCCCTCCATCGCAAGCCATCCATCATGAGCCCTCCATCACAAGCAGCCCACTTTTAGACAGAAGAGCAACAGCCCCTCATTTGCAAACTCACACGTTGCTTTTCCTAGTTTCAGCAATTCTTTATCTCATCTTTGGCCTCCTAGAGACTTCAAAAAGCCAAAGAAATCCCTGAGGCCAGCGGTATCACGGTGCTAGAAAGCCAGAGGTCGAGTTGATGTGCCAAGCCTGGGGTTTGTGTGTCACAGGCAGCAAACAGCCCACAAAGATTTCCTTTTTTATTTGGGTTTTTGGGGTGATTTTGGTTTATTTTAAAGAAAAAAACCCAACCTACAACCCTCTCTTTAGCCCTGAAGCAGCAGTGCTGAAGCAGGCCATCAGGCTCTGCTGAGATGTCTTTAAACATCCCCGCCTGTCATTGAGGAGACAGGGCTCTGCTGCCTCCCAGCAAGTCCAGACCCTGCTTTACTGGGAAGCAGACGCCAGTTGGCAGCGTCCTCTCACCCAGTTGTAGCTGTCTAAACGTTAGACATCTAGTCTGCACTAACCATCTAGGCTGTCTGTAGAGCGAGTGATCCAAGATGAATCCCACCAGGAACGGTTACCAGCCTGGCTCCAGGAAAGGAAAAATTAAATCAAGCTCTGGTGTGCCCCAGCATCATCCAGTGTACAAGGTGATGGCAAATTTCATCAGCACTTCCAGGCAGCTCTGGGGCTGGGGCTTTTTTAGTTGTCTTTTTGATAATGAGATCCCTGGGCTCCTTGGCAGGAGGAGGAAAACATCTGCCAAGGATGGGCAGCGTACACTGGTGTGAGCCAGGTGAAAGGGGCCCCCTGCATCAACAGGGATTGTCCCCAAGGACTAAGACTTCCTCTAAAGAGAGCTGGAACATAGACCCAAGCCCAGAGAAGCACTAAAACGTGACTAAACCCTTGTAACAGCCCAGGGGTCAGCACAGGGATCGTAGCGGTCACAGAAAGGAGTGGAGGTCTCTCCCTGCCCGTGGTTTTGGGCACGCTGCAGCCGAGCATCACTGCTGCTGCCCCTCTGTCTTGTTTGTTTTTATCCTTTTAACTGTTGTGTAGCAACTCAAGAGCCTTACTGGGAATACAAGGGACAGCTGGTTTACAAATACAATTGTAGCATAATTAATTTAAGCATTAACAATCCGTTATTACCTGTTATCGCAGGGTACAAGCTCTGTCTCTCTGCCATGGAAACCATAGTGCAGGTTACCTAGGAATCCCTCTGGGATCTATTAAGTGTAATTACTAAGGACTTGGATCAGCAAAAAAATATATATACGTGTTGTTTTCCAGCCTCAGCACTGTGGAAAGTGCTGAAAACTTGGCATCTGTGTGACATCTGTGCTGAACTGTCCCATAATTGCCAGGAACGGGCTGCTGTGAAATGGCTAAGGAGCATTTCATAGAATCATAGAATCACAGACTGGGCTGGGTTGGAAGGGACCCCAAGGATCATACAGTTCCAACCCCCTGCCACAGGCAGGGACACCAACCTCCAGGCCTGGAGCTACACAAGGGTGCCCAGGGCCCCAGCCAACCTGGCCTTCAACACCCCCAGGGACGGGTCACCCACCCCCTCTCTGGGCAGCCTGTTCCAGCCCCTCATCACTCTCTCTGCAAAGAACTTCCCCTTAATATCTCATCTCACCCTTCCCTCCTCCAGCTTCACTCCATGCCCCATGGATCCATTTAGCAGAAGAAACGTGAGGGATTCACTTTGGTTTCTCCAGTGTGTCACAGCATCTCCTGTGACTCGAGGAAGGAGCCCAGGAGATGCCGAATGTGCCCATGTAAGAAGAACTGGCACCAGTGGGCATCTGAGTGAGGTGGAAGGGGGAAAAAAACACTTCTGCAGATGAAAACCAAGGTGGACACAGGGATTTGTCCCCAGATGGTGTCTTGTAATGAGCTGTTCTGGTTCAGACCCCGCGTTGCGGTGCCGGCAGTGAGCTGGTGGTTTGGGGCTCTAGTCTATTTTTAAGAGGTTTTTTTGCTTCTCGTGTGGTCAGAAGCCACTGTTTGACCCCCAACTTTTTGGAAGGAGAGGGGCTGTTGGGTTTAAAACCCTAAAATGAATCCGGGATGACAGGAGCCAAGCCAGTGATGTGCTCTCTCCAGGTACAGCAAAGGGCCCTGGGATTAAAAGGGTCTTTAAAGGACTCTGTCAAGTGGAGCACCGCATTTCTCCCCCATTATCCACCTTGTGTTGTTACAAGCAATGCCTGCAACACCTGCACGTGATGGAGCTTAGAGAAGAACAGCTTCTGATTATCACTCGTTAGAGACAACCCCCAAGCTGTTGGCTCTGGGTGGCGATGCCCAGACCAGGCTTGTCTCTGGGGTGGTGGGATGGCAACTGGGTGGCTGCAGGACCGACCCTCCTCCTGATTCCCATGTAATCAGAGCTTATACTTGCACAGACAGGTGTCTGTGCCATGGCCATTTGGGATTGGGGTTGAGATGAGAGGGATGAGAGAAACCCCGACACACCTCTGTGAGACCTGGGGAAGGCTCCTGATGGGGAAAAGAAAATGATGGAGAAACCTGATGTGGGGAGACCAAGAGGACTGCAGGGATAAGCCCCAGGGTTTCATCCCCAACCACAAGATAGTCCCCAGACCCCTTTCCCAGCAGAGTGGTCCAAAGGCAGAAAGATGGGAGCCTCTCTGCACGCAACCTGAAGACACAGGGGAGGCTTCACCACACACAGCGTGGGTGCCCGTTCAGGCAGGGATGACCCAAGCTGTTGGCTTTATCTCAGTTTACACCCCTGGGAGCTAAAGGCACCTAACTTTGGGAGAAAACACCCCACCCTTTGAGAACAACCTCACAGCAAAAGGGACCATCCATCACCTGCATGGGCAGGGATGTGCCATTTCTGGGGCAAGCTGCTGGGCTCTGGTCCCCCCACCCTATGCCCACTCCCTCACTCCTCCAAAGCCTGAGCTCCAAAGCCTGAGGATCCCAGGCAAGGGGCTCCCTTCCTCATCCCCCAGCTCTGGCTGCTCAGCGTGCTCCAGCACAGCCCTGCTCTGGCTGCAGATTGGCTGCCTCCTCCTCACTTTCCCCAGCGACAGCAAAACCTGCTCAGAATATCTTGATGGAAAATATGCCTCTCACACAGAAAAGCGGGCGAGGAAGATGCTGCAGCTGCTGGAATCCCTTCCCTGCCTTCCCAGTGGGTACCCAGAGGTGATGAGGGGGTCTCTTGGAGACCCCCTAACCCAGCAGATGCCTCCCTAACCCAGCAGACCCCCTAACCCAGCAGATGCCTCACAATCTCCATTTGCTGGGACTGCTTCCCTGGGAAAGAAGCTGGGACCACTGAGGTTTTATCTGACAGCATGTGATGATGGAAGAAAACGTCAGGGGTGGCTGGGGTGGGGCTTTATTTTTGGCTTCTGCCCTACCATGGTGCTTTCTCCATGAGATGAGACAGGGGGTGAACTTTAAAAGGCCAAGTCTCAAGCCTACTTGCAACCCCAGGGTGCCTGTAGCGAGACCACAATGTGTCCCTAGAAGTCTTCACCTAAACACCTGTGATTGCTCCTGCTAAACGAGGGCAGACAGACAAATCAGGCCCCATCCGTGCCTGAGCGCTGGCCCTTCTCGCAGGCATGCTGAGGAAGGACCTCTGTGCCTAAACCACCTCTTTCCCCTTTTAGAAGCTGCAGATGCTCAGCACCTGCAGAAACGGAGATGCATTATTCTTTACCCCCTCTCCCACCCTAACAACGTGGGTTTTGCTGACAGAAAGAAGGGTTGCTGGCATTTTACAAAGCCTCTTTCCCTTCCCAGTGCCTCAACAACTCCTTTTTTTTTTTTTTTTTTTTCTCTCCCATCTCAGATCTTCTCAAAGGCTCTAGGAACCCATGAAGCATTCAGGCACCAGCTCCAGCTTCGTGCTTCACGGGCCCGTAAGGCCAGAGAGGATGGTGATGGTCATCCAAGTCCCTTAACCTGACAGCGCCGACACGCAGCTGATGAGAGCTTGTCCCGTGTGTGCCAGGGTCAGCACACAGGGACACAAGAGAGATCGGGTGGCTCTAAATGTAACTTTAAAGCATTTAAATATATGGCTGTAGCACTGATGACCCTGAACCCCCCTGGGTCCCCTGACTGCAAACACCAAGCAGCGCTGGATTTCATCAATGTTATTGAGCAGCAGCCTCAAGAAATGACCTTTGTAAGAGCAATTTTCAATTACTGATGTGTGCCCCCAATGAAAGGGGGTTCTGGGAGCTTCCTTTGAAGGGACTGGTGAAAAATGACTGGAAAGAATAAAGTTCCTTTATCTCATCCAGCAACCAAGAGGTCCGACTCCTCTGCTGAGGTCTTCATCCCCGCTTTGTGAGCGGATGGACACCGAGGTGCTACCCCAACCCACCCAGCCACGCTTCTAAGACAGAAACCAAGAGGTGTGGGGAGAGAAACGATAACTTTAAGACTGTGTTTCTGCAAGATGAGTGGGTCACAGAGGCGTGTGCTCGCTCCCAAACCTGGGGCTGGTGCTTCCAAGGCAGAGCCAACCCACTGGGCTCATCGATAGCGTCCGTAGAGCTGGTTTAGGGCAGATGATTTTAAAAACGAGCTAACCTGTGAGGATGACCTCAGGTAGGGCAAGATACTCCAGGTAGGGCAAAAAATAGCCCTCCTCAGCTAAGAGCATCCTTCCTGATCGCTGACAGGCACCTTTCTGAAAGAGCCCAGCTGTCTGGGAGAGGAGAGATGCCCTTTTCAGTGAGCAGCTTCACAGATGGCAGCGCTGTGGATCCCAGGGAAGCGGGCTGTCGGGCAAGCCAAAGCAGCGTGTGGGCACACACACACAGGTGTGCACGCACACATGTGTATGCACAGGCTTGTGCACACCCGGCCTTGCCCCGGGAGCTGCGGGTCACCCTCATGCTGATGATGTGGATGTGGAGCATGAGCTGGACATGGTGGGTTTTGTGTGAGCGCCCCGTATCACTGAGCGTGCACCAAGGGAGGTGGACGTGGGGATGGTGGGATAAATCCTTTCCCCCTTAGCTTCCCCCTCCTCCTCCTCAGGGACTCACTGCTCTCACCCAAGTTTAAAATGCTTTGAGATCCTTGAAGGTGGGTGCTGGCGAGGTCACGGTGCTGGGCAGGAGGTTGGAACAAGGATCCCATCCCATTCCTCTCCTACACCTCCTTCCCCTGCCCGATGACCCCCATCCCTGCCAGGCCACAGGGAACAAACCCCTGCTAGCACGGCGCAGTTCTTGCTAGAACAAATTGTTGCTGGCATCGTAGGTTATTTAAATCCACATATTATCTCTTCCTCTGTATTACATTAGCTTCCTCCCAAACCTTCACCATCTGTTCCACCCTCGGTTATGAATGTGAGAAATCTGAACATGCTGCTTCACAGCTACAGCACTTAAAAAGTATGATGTGCATCCTAATGGCTCTCATGTGCGCCTTTCTGCGCAGGCTGTGCCCCTTCCTCACTGGGATTCACTTGAATTAGCCATTAATGTGCTGGTGCATCAGTGGCTCTTTACCTCCAGCTCTGATGTGTGGCCTGGGGTCTTGCCCACAAGGTGGGAGCTCTGTCTTGGGCTGGGATGGGGAGACAGCAGGGTGCTCATGCCAGAGATGTCCCTGAGGAACTCAGTGAGGAGAAGTGATGGTTTCATTCCTCCCCTGGGACCTGTGTGTCTCCCAGCTCCCTGCTGCCGTGCGAGGCCACGTTCTCAGCAGCGCTGGGGCCACCTGGGAGCCCCACAGACTTAGAATCACAGAATCTCAGACTGGTCTGGGTTGGAAGGGACCCCAAGGGTCACAGAGCTCCAACCCCCTGCCACAGGCAGGGACACCAACCTCCAGGCCTGGAGCTACACAAGGTTGCCCAGGGCCCCATCCAGCCTGGCCTTGAACACCCCCAGGGATGGGGCACCCACCACCTCTCTTCAACAGGGCTGATGTCCATGCAGCCACTGCTGCTGCTTTTCCCCTTGGAAAACCTTCTGAGTTCCTACTGCTGCCTGTCATTTCTCTGGTGCTTCACAAGTGTCTCAGGTAGCAGGGGAGGGAGGACAGCCCGCCTGGCCTCTGCACCCACTCACCTGCCCGGGATGTGGGCTCAGGGCCTCGCTTGCAGTCAGGGTTTTATTTGCTGGGCTGGCAGGATGTGTCCTATGGAAAAGTCCAGCAGCAAACCCAGCATGTGGGTGCTTTTGGACCTGTGAGATGAAGAGGAAACTACAGGCTACCTCTCTGGGCAGCCTGTCCCAGGGCTCCAGCACCCTCACAGGGAGACAGTTCCTCCTGACCTTCCCATGGAGCTGCCTCTGCTCCAGCTGCACCCGCTGCCCCTTGTCCTGTCGCTGCCATCCCTGAGCAGAGCCTGGCTCCAGCCTCCTGACTCTCACCCTTTAGGTATTTACAGACATTAATGGGGTCACCCCTCAGTCTCCTCCAAGCTAAGGAGGCCCAGCTCCCTCAGCCTCTCCTCACAAGGAAGGGGTTCCACTCCCTCCATCACCTGGGTGTCCCTGCGCTGGGCTCTTCCCAGGAGTTCTGTGTCCTGCTTGAGCTGAGGGGCCCAGAACTGGGCACACTGTTCCAGGTGGGGTCTGACCAGGGCAGAGCAGAGGGGGAAAGAACCAGGAAAACCTGTGCAGTGACCATGTCCTTTTGCCATGTCCCCTGCTCCATGACCATGGTTCTCTCCTCCACCTGTGTCAGGTCTCCAGTACAATGTGGTGACAAGTCCCCTGGTTCAGCAGGCAGTGCCATCGCATCGCAGCAGCGTGATGCAGAACTGCTGCAGGCTGATGCCCAGCGACCAGGATTTAAGCACTGATGCTGCAACAGGGTCCCTCCGCGCTCTCGTGCCACCGTGAAGTTCTGTTGCTGTAACCTAACCACGAGGAAGCATCACCAAAACCTTGCCTGCTCCTGCAGCTTAGCTTTCCCACCAGGAGAATGCCCAAAAGCCCAGCCCAAACATATTTTTACTACTGGCCCCGGGGCTGGGTTGCAAAACAAACCCCAAACTTGCTGCTCACGTCCTCCAGTGAAAAACCTGCTGTTCCCACCAAGAGAGTCTGCAGAGAAAGCCCCACACTGGCTTCCAGCGCATGCTATTAAACAGGAGGGGAGAAGTGAGGAGGATCCAAGGCACAACCCCATGGTAATTTGGGGTCCAACTCAGCTGGCCAAGCCACCTCCCTTCCACGACAGCTCTGCACCAGGGTTTCTCAGCCAGGTCTCCACACACAGTTTCACCTACTTACCGTGCTGGATTTGAGCGCATCCCCACTGTCCTCTTCAGATTCTAGTGCAACAGGTAAAGATTTCTGTGGCGGGGAGAAGGTTAAGTCCCACCTTAGTAGCCGAGGTTCAGCTTTGTCCCCGAATCTCAGGTTTTCCAGTTTCTGCACTGTGGGCTCAGCAGAGGAAGCTGGCCTGAAATTCTCTTTGTTCTGGGACTTAGACCTCAGTCTCTGAACCCCGAAGCCCCGGTCTTCCCCGCGGTGGTCATCAGCCATGCTCCGGCAGGGTCCCCCTTTGCTATAGTGTCTTTTTTGGGTGTGAATCTCTTGCATATAAGAATCCATCCTCATGAGGGGCTTCATCTCCATCTCGTAATTGCTCATCTTCTCCTCGTCTAGCTCAAGCAGTTTGGAGCTCCCTGAGCTGTGGTTGTGGGACCTGTGGTGGGAAGTCCATGAAACCGTGGCTGGGGAATCTGTCCACCTCTCTCTTTGCTTGTGGTTGGAGGCCGAGTGTTTGTGTCCTCCACTCCGACCTCTGTAGTCTTCAGGGACGGAGGCTGACCCCAGCTGACCGCTGCGCAGGGTCCCGCTTCTCATGCCGCGGGTCCCGCCGACCTTCTCTTCGCTCCAGCTGTTGGGTCGCAAGTAGTCCCCGCCACGTCCCTCCAGCAACATCTGGATCTCCCCACCCCTCTCTTCGTCCACCGAGACCTGCCTGGAGAAGTGAGCGCTCTTGTTCCTGCAAGAAGGACCCAGGGGCGGCGTGGAGGAGGGACTGGCAGGGAAGCTCTGCAGCGGGCTGTCGTCGGGAGTCAGGTCGGACGGCGTGGTCCCTTTGCGGTACAGCTCGGGGCTCTCTTGCTGGAGAGGTGTCCCGGTGGAGAGGACCTCAATGTCATCGCTCGAGTTCTGGCGCTTCGGTCTCTGGCATTCGAGTCCTTTTTTTCCCGTGGTCGTTAGGAGAAAAGAGAAGGGGAGAGAGAAACACCACAGGATTATTTCTATTCCACGGGCACCCACCAGGTTTTTCACAGCAAGGAACAGGGTTGAGGGTGTTGGATGGATGGCAGGGGACCCGTGGGGCACGGTCAGCACAGCAGCAGTGTAGCATGATATGCGGCTCCTGCTACTAGCCCAAGAGCAAAGGCATGGCTGGATTTACACCACCAAACCCACTTGTGTCATCAAGACAAAGGTTCTCTGTACTAGGGTTGTGTTTCTCTGCTGTGCAGACCCAAAAGTAACAGCCCACGTTTCTCCACGGCTCCATTCCTGCACCATACACACAGTTTCTCTACCCCCCCCCCCCCCCGCTAAGGGTGTTATGTCCTTGTCCCTGGATATTTTGGGGGGTCCACCTGACCATCTTTTTCTATTAGCTCCCAGTCTGCCAGCATGAGATGCAGCTGGGCACAGCCCACGGCTCGCCCAGTCCCCACACTCATGTCCACTGGGTGCTGCTGGCATCATCCTGTGCCCGACTCACCGCTGGCATCACCCTGTGCCCAGCTTGGTGCTGGCATTATCCTGTGCCCGACTCACTGCTGGCATAACCCTGTGCCCAACTCACTGCCAACAGCCTTCACACCTCTTCCTGGCCAGGGAAACACACCAGCTTTGCGGCTGCGAGGTGTAGAAGTGGGGGGTCTCACCTCTGAGAACTTGGAGATGCTCTCACCTGGGCAAGATGCATAAGCCTTCCATTAAGAAGAAACCCCACGAGCCATAGATTGGAGAGCTGTCCTGCCCCGTATGGACAAGGAGGACACAGATATTCCCCTGCTCAGCCCACCTTGCAGGACCTTACAGGGAGCACGTGGGTGCTTGTGCCTCCTGTGTTCAGTAGCATGGTAGGGACTATGTGAGTAGGTGAGTATCCCGTTGTCTTATCTGTAGCAGACAACAATGCCCAGGGGCCTGGGACTTGGGGACAGGGACTTTGAGAGGCTGAGTGTCTTCTGTGGGAGGTGGCCAGCTGGCAAGAAACACGTCGCTTCTCCCAGTGACTAGATAAAACCCCACAACTTATCCATCATGGATGAAACCCCAGATTACTTCCAGGGGGTGCAAACTAATGGTGGTTAATTCTCATTTTACCCTCTCAAGCCATAGTTGTTCCCAGCTGCAGCCACGCTAAGTTACGTGGATAATTAGATAAATATATTAATGGCCTAATGCCCCTGAAACGCATCTAATTGCAATTACTATGGCTGGGCAAGGGACGAGTCTCAAAAAGGCAGAACTCAATTTTGCACCACGGTTTAAAAAAGAAACGCTCTAATCTCTTCCCTTCTGCTGAGTAATTTTCTCTCTCACATCTTCCTGGGGAGCTGCTGCTGCAGCTGGGACATGCCTTCGCCCGCAGCCATCCCTGCGTCCTACCACGCCATGTTCCGGATACGAGCGGGGAGCGCCAGGAGCATGGGGATGGATGTCCCCACTGAAGGTAAATAGCAGCAAAGCTGCTTGGGAATTTCCTAGGGAAGCAATTTCTCAATGGGAAATCCATCTTCTAATGACAGACAATTTGGTTTTTGGTATTATTTGCCCCAGAAAATTCCGTTCGTGGCTCAGGACAGTGCTCAGTTGGGTTTTAGTTCATTCCCTGTTTGACTGTGGGAGAACGAGCATCCTGGGATTCATCTGGGGTGCTCCAGCAATCCTCAGACCTGTGAGAAATTGTGGTGAAGGAGGAAGGTGGAGGTCACTCCCTCCGTTTGCCTGCAGAGTGACAGCACAGACTGACTTGGTGGCTCTTGCTGCTCCAGTTCCAGCTGCCTTCCCATTTCTTGTCAGGCTGGAGGGGTGGAAACTTGAGAGCTTCCCACCAGCTCTGGTGACTCCAGAGCCGATCTCCAGCAGCACAACCAGCCACAGCCTCCCTACACCCGCTGCTCCTGCACCTCAGCTCCAACCTTGATCTTCCCTGGCCACCCCTAATGCTGGCTGGAGGTGAAAAAGCCCGATGATGCTCCAGCATCCTCATCCCCTCCCATCCTAAATCTTTCCCAACCAGGCCTGCGATGAGCTGAGCTAATTCTGCCTCTCTGTGCATTAATTCCCTGAGGTTTGCTTCCCCTGGTTGAGGCTCATGGATGAGGAGGGGGTGGTGATACTGGAGTTCAGCTGCCCCTCCAGCCTGGTGGGGATGCAGGCGTTTCCTTGCGGAGGAACTCGACAGATGCACGGTGCTGTCTTGCCGCCTTTCGACACCCGAGGATGTGCAACAATTATTCTGAGCTAAAATTAGTGGTGGAGCACGTGATGTTCCTGGAAGAACGGTTGTGAGAGCGCGAAGGAGGATGCAGAGCACCAAATCTGGATTTCCAGCAGGATGGAAGCAGCCGTGCCAGGCTGCAGCATCTTCAAAGCCAAACTCTTGTCCCCTGGCACCACGGTGCCCCTAAGGACCCACGTATGGGATTTTGGGAGCGGTGCTGAGCTCCTGCCTCTGCCACGAGCATGCCATTGTCACCCTGGGGATGTCACTCCACCAGCACCGTGTGGCCCATGGGCTGACCCCAGCCATGGCCAGGGGTGTCTGGCAGCGGGGGCACAACCGCAGCCAGGGTGATGGATGGGGAGATGGGAGATCTCACCAGCAGACAGAGATGGAAAACCACTGGGGAAGGGGGTGGGTGATGTAGGGTACCGGTCTGGAGTCTGTTCAAACTGGGACTGTGCCATAGGGATGCTCTGGGCCAGGATTCCCGTGGGGCTGAGGATGAGGTGGGCAGGAAAGGATGGTCTGGAGGTGGGTGGTGCATAACACCCACAACATTGTGTGAAGTGGGTGCATCCAGCACCCACGGGGCTGTGCAAAGCAGGTGGCACACAGCACCCACAACGCTGTGCAAGGTGGGTAGCACACAGCACCCACGATGCCCTGCAAGGGGGTCACATCCAGCACCCACCACACTGTGCAAGAGGGGTGGCATGCAGCAGTGTGCAAGGCAGGCCCTGCAGCCCCTGCAACACCATGCAGTGTGGTGGCAGCTCGCCCTGTCCCTGCTGCTGGTCCCCTCCACCCAGCTGCCCCCCCACCAGCCGTTCACAGCCTGGGGTAACAAGCTCTATGGGGTGGCACAGCCTTTCACAGCTGTTATCTGCCTGACTTGCTCCCAGGTTTTCCCCATCATGTCTTGGATGGTGTGTTTGTTTTTTAATGTGCTCTAAGTGGAAACTCCTTCCCCTCCCCACCCCCCTCACTTCACTCACACACAGCCCACCCAGACGTGAGCACCAGAAACACAAGCCCCAACACAAGTCAAGCACCGTGTCCCCGTTGAGGAGCTAGTAAAAAATGTATTACCTAAAAATATATTTTCAAGAGGTGGTTTAACCCAGCAAAGTCTCTTGGCAAGAGGAAATGGAGATGAGGAATATCTCAGGGCTGAGGAAGCCCCTGGGACCACGAAAAAGCTCAGCTCTCCGATATATGAATTGGACATCAGCAGGAGAAACGCTGATGGGTGTTTTAACAGGGCTGTGCCGCCTTCCAGCAAGCAGAGAGGTGTGTGATGCTCTGCACGCTCTGCCCCCCTCCAAAACACCCACCTGTGGTGTCTGGGGTGGGGGTCTTCTCTGCACAGCACCCCAGCTCAGGCTGGAGTCAGACCTCTAACCCTATTTGGCTCTGAGCCGTGGAGCCATGGGATGCCCCCAGCCGCCCCCACAGTCTCCACGCTGTGGTTAAGTGAGGACTCATGGGCCAGCTGACCCAGAAGATGCAGCCATCCCTTTTCCCTGGCTCTGGGCAGCGGCACCGCCGCCGTGAGTCACCGGCACCAGCCCCTGGAGCAATTAAGCCGAATGAGTAATCTTCAGTTAAGAGAGCTGGAACCGGGGAGAAAATAAATGATAGACACCTCCTAATGAGGAAAACCTCTGAATAAAACCATTCACATATATTAATTACTATGTTAATTGCTGCTGCAGGCATGTGGAGCTTCCCTCTCCCACTGGCGGCAGCCCTTCTTGCTCCTGGATAAGCACAGCCTTTGTGGGGTGAATCCTCCATGTGCCCCTCACTGGGCAGCAGCTCCGCTTAGGATTCCTCCTCCCCGAGCCTCTGCTGAGCCTGGGGCTCTGGTCCATGAGCACAAAGTTGGACAAACTAAGCTAAAAACCTCTGGAGGGATGGAAAAGCTGCCAGGAGAGACTCAAAGATGGGTTCCCCAACATCTCTGCGTGCTCGTGGGACTGATTTGCACATCCAAGTGAAGGGCTGGGTACCAACGTGTGCTGCCCCAGCCCTGTGAGCCCAGGTGTTCTAAAGAAGTCACAAACCTATATAGTTTTATAAAATATAGAAAAGAAAATATAAAAAAAAAAACCACCACAATAAAATAAGATATAAAACTAAACCTAAAATAAAATATTTTAAATAAAATTAAAGTATTAAAACTAAAATGAAAAATAGAATATAAAATAAATAATGCAAAATATGAAAAATAAAAATATATAAAATTAAATAAAAATATAATATAGAATATAAACATAAAATAAAGTAAAATAGAGTAAAATAAAATAAAATAAAATAAAATAAAATGCCACAGGGGTAAAATCAATGTCTGGCCCTGGGATCATTCCTGTTTGCATTCTGCTTCCAGAGCAGTCGCTGGGTTTTTGCTGCAGGACCATCTATGCATTTAAAAAAAAAAAAAAAGGGGGTGTTTTAGTGTGAGAAGAGGAGATCCCTGTAATGACAGGACTGCACAGGCTGGAAGTGTTGAATATTGAAAGCCTTGTGCTAAAACTCCCAAAACTGGTGTTACGGGGCAGTTTCCCACCCTGAGGGTCCCGGTGAGGCCTGGGAGCTGCAGGCACACACCGAGCCTTGGTACAGGGCTGGTTTTGGGGAGTTTTAGGTCTCTGCAGGGCTGAGTGGGGCAGAGAGCAGCACGGGGTGAAAGCTGCGTCCGTGGGTCTGTCCGGCGCGGTGGCACGCACTGACCGTTTTCCCTGTGCTGGAAGGAAGGCGAAAACTCTTTGGCAGTGATCCTGGCGATCCGCGCTTCCTCCTGAGCTTTCTGTGCCGCCGTCACAGCCGCCTCCGCCTTGGCCCGGGAGTGAGACGTCCTGCAAGGCAACCAGAGAGACAAGGGCCACGTTAGGCAGCTCCCTGCTGTAGGCCGAGGTGTGGAGAAACCTGCGTTGATCCTAAAACCCTTTAGGCCGCAACAGAGGAGCCGCTGGCAGGATGTGGGGCACTGTGGGGAGCAAGGTGGGGGAATGTTACAGAGATAACATGCTCATGAGCTGCTTCTCAGGCTGCAAGGCAATTTGGAAACCGGCACAGGATGCTTTGTTTCCCTCAGGGATGTGTCACTCCAAAGCAGGGTTGTCCCCTCCATCACACATCCCTCCATGGGGGGACCCTATCCCAGTGAGCGGCTGCAGCAGCCTCTATGAACATCTCCCATGAACCTCTGGAGCCAAAGGCCTGGATTTAAAGCCAGCCTTTCAGGGTTTATTTTTTAACCAAACCCACTTGCTTTCGGATGAAAAAGCGAAGCTTCCCACCCCCACCACCACACGTCTTGCGTAAAACCCTGGGTGTAAACACAAGCCGTTCGTCACCAAGAGCAGAGGTAGGAGCCAGGTTGGGGAGGGTGGGGGGATGCTTGTCATCAGTCCTGCCTCCAACAGCCCTTAATACACCTTTACTGGGGCATCTCTTGTCACTCTGGATGAGCGCCTGTCCCCTGCCCTCCTGCCTTACTGGTGATTCCCCAGACACTCATCTTTGATGGCATTTCATCCCCTCACTTGGGTTGCACACCCTGTTACACAGCCCCTCCACAGAGCATCCTCCCGAGGCTGCTTCACCCCTTCCCCTCAGCTGAATTACTAAGGCACTTCAAATCCCCCTCCCCAAACCCTCCTGTTCCTACTCACCCTTGTGCAGGCAGCATTATAAATAGCTTCACTGATTTCTTTTTCCTCCAAAATCAGCCCCTCCATCTCCTTTAATCATTTTTTTTTCCCCCTTTCCTCTCTCCCCTGCCGCTCTCTGAATTCCCTCTAATTTTTCCACATCTGCTTGGAGAGGAGTGCCATTTCTGACAGGCTCCTATAAATGGAAAACAGGGCCAGTGATGTGCCTGGCGTCGCATCGCGCAGCCCGAACCGGGGATACGAAACTGGGCGGCTGCGCGGCTGTTCACCGTCACCTCTTTGAGCCCTGGGTGAGACGCCTGGTCCCCCGCTCCCAGAGCCGACCTGTCACTTGTTTTGGAGTGCTGACAAGTTGTCTTTGCTCTAATAAGTGGTTTATTTATATAAATTGGCTGCTTTAGGAGTAGACAAGGGACGTGGGCACGACCTGTTCTCTCAGAGCTATCCAAGATGGTGGAGGGGCTGCGGTGATGCTGTTGCAGGTCCCACGGGTCCTTCATGATGGATGCAAGTGAAAATTGCTTTGAGATGCTTTTTTTTACCCACCCTGGGTCCAGTGCTCCCTCTGGTCAACCCTCACGCAGGTTTTGGAGGAGAGGACAAGCGTATTCCAGCCCCATCCCCTGGCAAGGATCCCAGTTCAGCTCTTTTAGGAGGAGGAGGGATGCTGGAAGCAGGAGGCTGCAGCAAACTGCTTGGTGAGGAGGCACAAACTGCTCCTGGTTTTGGCACAAACGTGGTCAGTGGGGAAGGCTGGGGTGTCAGACTGGGTTAAACCAACTCGGTGCCAAGGATGGTGCCACCCAAAGCTTGAAATTAAGGTGCTGACTCTCTGAGGATGTTAAAAAGGCTGGCATCTTCCATGGGAGCTTCTCAGTGGTCTGGATGTCAACTCCTGAAGATCCTCCACCCCTCTATCCCTTTGCTGTGTCCTCAGACTGGAAACTGTTCAGGGGAGGGACTGTCCCTCCCATACTGCAGCACATCCATGGAGCATGCTGCCAGTCTCTGCTGGCCTGATACAAAGGATTAATAACGTCTGATAGTGTCTGGACCAAACTCAGCAGGCAGGATTACACGCCGCCTCCTTAAACTCCTCCCTGGAGATGCCACTGGAGGCAGTGATCTGTCACTTCTTGCCAGGGAAGGAGGCTGGAAATGCTGAAAAGCAGCTTGTGCCACTTCCAAGGGTCCTGGGGACGCCCGAAGGTGTCTGCAGAGCAGGAGGTTACGCTGGAAGAGCAGATGTGGAGACACCACCCAAGCCACGCTCCCCACTTCAGTGTTCATCACCCCTCCTTTTTTCACCAAAATGGGTCAAAATGACTGTTCCTGGGGGAGGGAGGGAGGGATTTTTTGGGGGGGATGAATGGATGGATGGAGGGAGGGAGGGATGGATGGATGGATGGATGGATGGATTTCCTGGGGGAGGGAGGGAGGGATTTTCGGGGGGGGAGGGATGAATGGATGGATGGATGGGTGGATGGAGGGATGGCGGAGGGAGGAAGGGAGGGAGGGAGGGAGGGAGGGATGAATGGATGGATGGATGGATGGATGGATGGATGGATGGATGGATTTCCTGGGGGATGGATGGATGGATGGATGGATGGATGGATGGATGGATGGATGGATTTCCTGGGGGATGGATGGATGGATGGATGGATGGATGGATGGATGGATGGATTTCCTGGGGGATGGATGGATGGATGGATGGATGGATGGATGGATGGATGGATTTCCTGGGGGATGGATGGATGGATGGATGGATGGATGGATGGATGGATTTCCTGGGGGATGGATGGATGGATGGATGGATGGATGGATGGATGGATTTCCTGGGGGATGGATGGATGGATGGATGGATGGATGGATGGATGGATGGATTTCCTGGGGGATGGATGGATGGATGGATGGATGGATGGATGGATTTCCTGGGGGATGGATGGATAGATGGATAGTAGATAGATAGACTGATTGATTGATTGATTGATTGATTGATTGATTGATTTCCACCCCCAAAAAACTCGCTCCATCAACTTCCATACTAATCCCTTCCTGTGAACTCCCAGATCAGCCCGGGAAGAGCAGCAGCTCTGGTCTCTGGCCCAGACAGAGTTAAAAATCAATCACATTAACTAAGCCAGCTCCAATCTAAAAGACAACACTCGATACCCAGAGAGCGGATGCAGCGCCGAGCGCGGCGCAGAGGCGCAGGCAGCCTTAATTGTTTGTAATGCTCTCTGAGATGCTCGGAGGAGCGGCGCCGTCGGGGTGAAAAGCGGAATTACCATGATCTATACGTTGCATAATAAAATACATAAGTATTCCCAAAGAAATGCCAGTAATCCAGTTAGCGCTCGCATGACTTTGCCACGTACTAAATTTAACAGCTGTCTCCTTTATACACGCCTGCTGCTCGGAGCGTGCGCCAGATCTTAATCCCCCAGTTAATTGCTGGAGTTTATTTCCTTGCAAAGCAGGTCTTTCTCACAAGAATCACCAGGTTGGAAAAGCCCTTTAAGATCATCAAGTCCAACCATTCCCATCCTGTGCTGCCCCAGATCCCTGAGCACCTCATCTCCCCTCTGTTAAACACACCCAGGGGGGTGACTCAGCCCCTCCCTGGGCAGCCTGTGCCACAGCCCCACAGCTCTGCCAGGGAAGAACTTTGCCCTCCCAGCTGAGCTGAGCCTGCCCTGGCACAGCTTGAGCCCATTGCCCCTTGTCCCAGCTCCTGTCCCCTGGCTGAAGAGACCAGCGCCCACCTCTCTGCACCCTCCTGGCAGGGCAGGGGAGGTGGGGAGAAGGTCTCCCCTCAGCCTCCTCCAGGCTCAACACCCCCAGCTCCCTCAGCTGCTCCTCAGAGGATTTGCCCTCCAGCCCCTTCCCCAGCCTGGTTGCCCTTCTCTGTACTCGCTCCAGGACCTCAGTGTCCTTCTGATGGTGAGGAGCCCAGCACTGGACCCAGCACTCCAGGTGCAGCCTCCCCAGTGCCCAGTCCAGGGGCACAATCACCTGCAATGACACACGGATGGGCCCGGATTGAATCACTCTTCTCCTGCCCTAAGTGCTGCTATAAATCTTCCCTGGGCAGAGATACCATCCTGGAAACCATGGTCAGAATAAGTCTAGATCCTTCCCTATAGATTCACTGCAGCTGGAGGAGGAGGAGGAGGCTGGGGATGCTCAGGGGTGGGAGGAATTAAACAGATCCTCTTGCATCACTCCTTCATTACCATCCCCTAATGAGGCCGCTGGACTAAAGCTGCTGCTTGTGAGAGCACGGTGTCCCTCTCATCTTATCTGAGCTGATTCAACATTGTGCATCTGCTGGAAGGTGTTCATCTGGGTTTCTTCTGCCATGGGTGGGTGAGCCGAAGAGGAGCAGCAAGGCATCCCGGGGCGATGGGGATGGCTGGGACCTCTCTGAGCATCAGCAAAAGGATTTTTGAAGATAGCCTTAAATCACACTTTAGTGCACTTCATCATCCAAATTGGATTGTGTTTGGGCAAGGATGGGGCTGGGAACAGACAGAGGGGTGGTGGTTGGGGTGCTTTATAGCTCTTGAGACCCAAGGGTCTGATTTGGGTCAGGGCAGGGAGTCCATGCTGGGACTGGCTTGGGCTATTTTATTTATTAATTTTTTTTGCCAAGCTGACTCACTCTTCGTGGAGGATGAGTGGGCAAGTGGTCAAACTGGCAAGGAGAGCTGGCAGGAGGCAGGGAAAAAATCCCAACCAAACAGATTTCTGTGAATCTTTGCAGATCTCCTGTGATTTGGTGAGAACTGGGAAGGGAAGGGGTAGTGCCCATGAGTGCTTTGGAATGCCAAGTTTATCAGCACCAGCTAATCTATAAGAACCTGGATTAACCTGATTTTGGCTTTTTAGGAATGCCAACAGGGACTCTGGACAGGCTTTTCCATGAGAGAGGAGCTGATGCGAGCACTGCTGCTGCAGATCCGATGCTTGGGGAGGGTTTAGCCAAAAAAGGGGTGAGCTCTCACCAAATCTGCAGCACCCAATGGCTTCATGAAGGAGTGAAGCAAAGATTAAAACCAGGCAAGGCTTGAGAGGTGTTGAGGGGATGCTGTGGCAGGAGAACGAGTGGAACAACGCGCTTAAAAATTAGGCTTGAAATTAGAGCAGGTTTAGAGATGGGCAGAAATATTCCTGAGGGGGAGATGGGTGGGTTGAGGAGTCCTAAGAGTGATGCTGGTAACCACAGGGATGGCACCCAGTGCCACAAGAAACCTGCTGCATTTCCATATCCCTCATCTCCATCCAGCTTGCTCTGAGCACAGCCATGGCATGCAGGGAGAGCTGGAACTGGATGAGGGACTCTCCATCCTTGTTCCTTTAGTTTTTCTTGCATTTCTGGGTGAAAAAGGGGCTGTTCTTCAATAAAAACCAGGCAGCAGGCTCACTGAGTGAAAGGCTGGCTGGGGCCAAGGGAAGCTATGTGCTGGATGCAGGGGGAAATCCAAATTCTTTGTGGTTTAAATGTGAAAAAGCATCATGTGGGCAAGATTCCTGGGAAAGAAGGGCTGTTTCCCAAAATGCACATGGCAGGTCTTGCTGGGGGGATTTCCTTTCTTTTGCAAGCAAACTCCCCACTCTACTGATGTCCCCAGGACCCCAAAGCTCTGCAGAGGGGATCCCTTGCTTGGGAGGATTTAGGCTTGACAGAGGAGTATAAAAATTGCTGGTGTTTGTTGGGGTGTCTCCACAGGGATGGGCATCCCCAGCGCCCCCACATCCCATGCCAAGAGCTGATGGAAACCTTGCCTGGGCTCTCCAGAAAGTCCCAGCTCCTTGATGAGGGCACACATCAGTTTACCACAAACCCTTTTCTCAGCACTGAGCTGGTTTCAGCAGCACTACAAGGGGTTTAATCCTTTCTACCTTGCTTGTGTTATCTCCAAACATCCCAGTAACTATAAAGGGGTTCGCTGCTTTCTCCCCTTTGTTTTGCACTTCTTTAGATCAGATGGAGGGGCTGGAGTGATGCACAGACTGCCCAGAGCTTAGAAACAAAGTAGGAGACCTGAGATAAACAGAAAATGATTAAAAACTATTATTAAAGCCCTCTTCTGTGCAGCTTTTGAAACTCCTCCTGCCCTATAAAAGAAAACCTGTATTTTCATGGAAAATAAGCAAGCTCACCACGTGCCATCCTCACTGATGACTCTTCTTGGGCAGATGAGTGCTGCTGGCTCATAGGCACCTCCCAAGCATCAAGGATAGAGTTAAGCAGCCTGTGAGCTCATCCTGGGACATAACAAATGGCCTCGAGTTTTCCTAAGGGGCTGGGCTGGCTCCACTGGATTCACTTTGTCTCTCAGGTCAATATGTAATCAGGCAGCTTTTTGGGCTTGTTTTTTAAATGTGCCTTTATCTTCCAACAGGAGCAATGTTTCCTCCCTCCATTACAGAGGCTCATGTATTTTTCAAATGGCAAAACTCAATTAAAACATGTGCTAGCTGCAAGGAAATACTTGAGGAAATATTCCCAGAGAGCGTTTTCTGGGAGTTCCAGACTCTGCTTCTGCTCTCCCCTCCAGCCCCCCAGCTCTGTTTGCACCTGAAAAACAGCTGGGCTGGCTCAAGGGTGCACAGGGACACATTGGGATGCATTTCATCCTGGGAAGGGATGTATTTTATTCTGGGAATATATTTTATCCTGGGAAGGGATGCATTTCATCCTGGGAAGGCGTACATTTTATCCTGGGAAGGGATGCATTTCATCCTGGGAAGGGATGTATTTCATCCTTGGAAGGTGCAGCATCAAACCTGGAAGGGAGGGATTAATCCTAGAGGACTTCAAAGCCTACAATTATGGCAGGAAGGAATGCATTTTATCCTGGGGATACATTTTATCCTGGGAAGGGATGCATTTCATCCTTGGAAGGGATGCATTTTATCCTGGAAATGGATTTTATCCTGGGAAAGGATTAATTTTATCCTGGGAATGCATTTTATCCTGGGAAGGGATGCATTTCATCTTGGGGATGCATTTTATCCTGGGAAGGGATGCATTTCATCCTTGGAAGGGATGCATTTTATCCTGGGAATGGATTTTATCCTGGGAAGGGATGCATTTCATCTTGGGGATGCATTTTATCCTGGGAAGGGATGCATTTCATCCTGGGAAGGGATGGCTGGATGAGGTGAGGAAAAGAAGCTTCTCAGCCCAACCACCCCACATGCAACAACCAGGCTTGTGTGAGTCCCTCTAGCTGTTACTTGACACTCCCAATGGCCCAGGACCCAGCCCTAACTGCATCAAGCTGAGACACACAAAGCAAGTCACCAAGTGATGGACAGTGGTAACCAAGCCCCAGAGCTGAAGGGAGAGGGGCAGCGCTGGAGCATCCCTCTCCCCAGGCTATCAGATCACCCCACAGCCAAGGAGAGGCGTGGGAGGGATGAGGGGTGGAAAGAGGTCCCACTGGCTCAGGGCAGTATCTCCAAGCCTGCCTGTGAGGAGGGGAGGAGGGGGGTTGGCTGGTCTCTGAGCTCTCCTAGATGGGACAAATTGGGACTTGAATTATTAATAGCTGCTGCAGACTGTCTGGCTTCTACCTCTGCGGGAGCATCGCTGATTTAAGGGCTGAGCTGGGGAGAGCTGCAGAGTCCATCCTGCCTCCCTTTGCCCCCAAAATGGGCTTTGGCTCAGCACCCTTCAGCAGGCACAGCACCCTGCACCCAGAACCTCCCTGGTCCCCAGAGACCATGGCAATAACCCCATCACAAGGTGCGACCCAGGGCCAGGCTCTGTCTAGACATTTCCTTCAGGGAGTGGGGAGATGGCAGCAATTAGCAACCTGTTTGTTATTTTCCCTATCTGGCATTTATTGCCCTGATAAAACCCACTCTTAATTCCAGCTTGAACTCCTTCCACAGCTCTCCTTGGCTTGGTTACTGCACTCAGCTTGCCTTGAGTGATTTGTGAAGGCAGTAACACAGTGCTGGTACTCAGGGGGTGGAATATTAGACACACCAATTAGCTATCTGTGCATAAATTCCCCTTTACCTGCTCATCAGAAGCATATTTCCCTTGCCCACTTCCTCTGTCTGCTTTTTCCTCCACCACCACCACCGCTCCCCCTCTCCCCCCTTCCTCATCGCTGGAATTCTTAATCAAGAGGGAAAAAAAAGCAGCTTAATGTGACCTCTGACATGACGTAATGCAGCCCAAAACGTCTGCTCCTGGCTTTTTGCAGCCAGACAGAGAGCAGGTGCTGTGCATAGCAAAGAGAAAGCCTGGCTTCCTTGTGCCTGCTGCCAGACTGCCCGGCTCCAGGTGGAGATTTTGGGGGTGGGGGAGGATGGAGCACCCCTGCTCTGTGTATTCCAGTGGGGAGCAAGGAGCGATGGGCAGTGGGAAACCTCCCATCAGCAAGAGGGAGGTGGCTGGGATGGCATGGGGCAGAGGGGATGGTTACTGTGGGCTCTGAAAAAATTTCTCTGAAGGGCACATTTCATGAGGAAATTTCTTAATTAAAAATAAAATCCCCAAACAAACTAAAAACTGAATAGTCAGAATCTTTAATCCTGAAAAAAATACCTCCATGTGTTTGTTACTGCCCAAGAAAGTGAAATATAGAGAAGTGTGGAAGATGTTACCCTCAAAAGCCCAAACCAAGAGTTTCCCTGTGGAAATGTAAGGGTTTTGGGGGAAATCATTCCTAAGTCAGCCAGGAAACCTCATGGAGAGTGGGCACCTGAGTCCCAGCACAGCACGTGTGGGGTCACTGAAATTCATGGAAACAGGGATGGAGCCAGCTCCCAGTCAGCTCCTCGCTCCAGGAACCTGTGCCAGATCTTCTCTACCTTTATATTTTGGGGCTCACAAACAGGGACCAAGGCATCATGTGCCATTTCACACTGAAATACCATTTTTTTCAATCAAAGTAAGGGAAAAAATATCACCAGGTTGTGTCCTTCTGTCCCATGCCTTGCCTTTGAGTAGGCAAAGCGAGTTTCACTGGAGAACTGAACTCGGGAAGTGGGATGGTGCACAGGGACGATGACTTGGGGGGTGAGGATGGGCCCCAACCAAATGCCACATCCTCAAGATACTGGGAAAAACACATCTCCAACAGCAGGCCACAGCAGGCAGTGAGTCATACCACAATCATCTTGCCTTCTCCCATCCCCATACATCCCCAGGACCTTCTCCTGGTGGAGAGGGATGAGAGTGGCCATAACGCCACGATCCTCTCCACCTCTCCTTATTGACATCATCCCAAATGGGTCATGGGGCCTCTTGGGTTTATTCACTTCATCCCTGTCATCACTAACATAAAACACCAGGCCTGGCATGAGCAAATCAAACTTCCAAGGGCTGGGCCAGGGGGACCTGGCACCCAAAGGGACATCTGCCACCATGAGCTGCCAGCATCTCTCTCCAGCCAAGGGATGCACAGAATAAGCAGAGCCAGGCAGACCTGTGTGTTTCCCTCCCAGTGGGTTCCCATCCTTTTAATCCTTTGCCCCTCCTGCAAGGGCAAAGCTGATGGGTCTTTCACACCAGAGCCGATGCACAAGCTGCCCTGAGATGTTATTTACAGCTCACAAGGTAATTAACATCTGGAGAAGGAGTCTCATCTCCTGCCATCTGTCACTTGGAATGAAGCGATGGAGGATGCAGGTGAGCGACGTGGCCAGGCAGTACCTGCAGGCGCTTCGGTGCCCGCCAGCCCAGACCTGCACTCAGGAGACAGGCTTTGCCTTGGAAAGAAGGATGGCTTTGATGCCATCGTCCTCATCACTTGTCCTGGGAAGCAAGTTTGGCCTTGCTCTGGACCCAACACTTCGCTGGCTCCACAGAAAGAGCTCAACCACGGCAGCAGTGGGGCAGGGAGCTGCTCTGGACACAGCCAACCTCTCCCAAACCAGATGTGGAGGCAGCAAGAAGAAATTCCAGCTCCAAGGATGGAATTTCCCCTTTTCTTATAAACCCAGGAAGGTATGAGGTAATTGCAGCAATGCCAGGAGAGTCGTTATATTCTGGGAAGCGATGGGTGGTGATGCAAAACCTGCAGGAACCCCCTGGGAACAGGGTTTGGGAAGAGCTTAGCACCAAGGAAAGGAAAGGGGTGAGCAGAGTGGGGGGGATGCTGCCTTCTTGCCAGCTGCTACGCTTTGGATGGGGCAGGCTTCCATGATTTTACTGGGTAACTGTTGAGTACGTAATGGAAAATGGACATAATGGACCTGGACATAATGGAAATGGGAAGCGCTGACGTCCCCCTTCTTCATCCCCTGACAGCCCTCCACACACACACGTCCCCGAGGCACATCCCTGCCACAAACACTCCTCTAACCCTGTGCAAAAATAGCCCATTACAAACGAGCCTGCAGCTTCCAGGCAGGAGGTGAAGCAGGTTGGAAGAAATCCCTAACAACCCTTGGAAAAGAGGGGGGGGGAACCAAATCTATAAAAGAAGAGAGGGGAAAAAAACCCCTAAACCCCCCAAAACCCCCAAGAAAAAGCAAAGGAAGGTGGGAAAGCTCCAAGGAACCCCCAGCAGAGCTGGATCATGGGCACGTTGCAGATCTACACTGCCTGTAGTAAATGCTAGAAGGGCCCAGCAGAGAAGCCCTACATCGCTGCCGCATTCGGGTGGAGATTTTTAAATGCACACCAGGCCAAGCTACAGCTCCCAGAGCAGCCATAACTCAGCCTGCTTGGACATGCTGGGTTTGGCTGTACATGCTGCCGACTGTAATGACTTCAGGCTGGATCCTGCATTCCGGTTGCATCGCCCTGTCTCTGGGCAAGGCTGGCTCCACAACCGGCACCGCCGAACCCCTCCCGAGCCTGTCCCTGCTTGTTACACCAGGGGTCTTGATGGGAGGTTTGACCATGGTGGGTTTGGGTAGGTGTAGCTTTACTCATCCTCCTGGATTTATGGAGGAGAGGAGGGTGGAGAAGCGGCTGGGACATCACCTCCGGCCACAAATCCAGAGCAACCTCTGCAGGATGGATGGAGGCTGCTAGAAAAAGCTCAGCATGACCTGCAGGATACCTGCCATGAGAAGGTCAAAAGGAGGAGGATTTGGGGGACCAGCAGCACCCCACTCTGGCCTCCATCACCAGAAGACTCCTCAGAACATCCCATATCTCCCCGTTTCTCACTCTGACCTCATCGGTTGGCTGATGCCACGTACAGGATAAAGAGCTGGGTGGAAACCTGGATGCCAAAGGTGAGAAATGCAGCATGGAGAGAGAAACCCAAGCAGACCACGGACACAGGTAGCAGATGGAGCCTCTGGTTTGCCTCCAGGGAAGCTCCTCACTCCCTTCCAGGGGCCATCAGCACAGCACAGCCCTTTGGGAAGCCTTTCCCTACAGCCAAGGGACAAGTTCCCAGGATAAGAGAATGTGGGGACCCCAGACAAATAACTCCAGGTGAGGGAGGTGACACCAGGCAAGCAAAGCAGATCCGTTGATTTCATTTCAGCTTCACTTTGCTGCCTGAAAGGGAACAATTCCAACCAAATTCCAAAGCAAAACACCAGGGAACCACAAGGAAAAGTCGTTTTTCCTTCCCTGGCCCTTCACCCCATTTGGGTTTTTGGCTGAAACTGGCAGTTTCACAAGGTTTGGTCACCTCAAGAAAAAGAGGCATTTGGCAAAGGAACTTTCCAGGCAATTCCTTTTTTTTTCCTATTTTTTTCCCCTGCTGTTGGAGCCACAAAGGCTCAGAAGATGCAGCGTAAGGTTGAGCTCACAGTTCTCCTTTCCCCTGGTGATGGGCTGATGGATGGATGGGGATGGTCCATGATGTACCTCCAACTATGCACTATTCCAACTGTCCAACACCCAACAGCGAAACCCACCCCAGCTGAGAGGGAACTGAAGAAAACAACCCCATAACCAACCAAAACTCATCCAGAGTCAAAGACAAACTGGTTTAACTGAACTTAATATTTTAATTAGGGCATAGCTTGGACTCAGGCCAAGACATGGAGCTGAAATGGCCTCAGGAGCACTGATGGATGCTCTCCAGCTGTCAGAGGAGAGCTGGTTGATACTCTCTGGGACTTCTCCACCACCTCCAGCCCTGTGGGTTAGAAGAGATGGCTCTTTTCTGGGTGAGGTGATGGGGGTTCTAAGGGATTAGGTTAAAATCATCCTCTGAGTGATGGAAAAAGGTGTTTCCATGCCCAGGGCCCTAAGGGATGCTTGGTAAGTGAATACATCCATGTCTTGCTCCATGAAAATGCCATACCAGAACAAAAATGCTCCCCAAGGAAAGCATGCTGCAGAGAGCATCCTCTTAACCTCCTTGCTTAACACCACCCCAGAAGGTGCCAAGAGGGGATGAGGGCCATGCCTGGCTGTGCCCCAAACCCAGGGTACCACCATCCTTCCATGCAGAGGAGCCCTACACAGAGTTTTGGTTGGACATGGACAGAAATCTCAGCTGGAAATGGTACCCACCAAATCCACCCTACTAAAAACAACCTCAGATGCTAAATGGCTGCTGTCACCAGTCTCTGCAGGGCCAGTCCCCGTGGGGAGAGGCAGAGGGCACAGGAGGGTTGGGTGAAATTTCTCATCATTTTGAGCACTGCCTGGGGCTGATCCAGCCCTGTCCACACCTCACCCAGTCCCCCACATCCTCCACAACCCTAGTAGCTACAGGCTGGAGGGTGAGGGGCTGGGGATGCCTTGGGGGCTGCGGTCAGCCCATGGTGCCCAGGAGGAGGGAGCAGACCCCTCTGCTGAAGCCCTGCCAATGGAGGGGGAAATATAGCATCTGGGTTGCCACAGCAATGGGCAGCTCCTGCCTCCTTCAAACTTCAGAGCCCACCCAGAAGGAGCTGCTTTTCTCATCCCCACTGCCTGCATGGGCATCTCCTCCCTGTTGCCTGGGGGTTTAGAGCACCTGGGAGCCCAAAAGGCAGCCTGGACCCCTAAATGCCCCACTTCTCACGGGACATCTCCAAGAGGGAAGGCCACTCACGAGCTGCCGCGTCTGCAGCAGGGGTGGTCTGCACACCCCAAGCATCCCACGGGATCTCACGGGTGGGGTGCTGATGGCAGGGACCAGCCAGAGTGGAGGGTGCCCTTTCTGGTCCCCAAACACCGAGGTGCCCCGAGGTCTGTGGACAGCCCCAGGTTTGCAGATCTGTGCTGCCTCCAAGGCAAAGCCTCTGAAAATTTCCACTGGAGTCCCTTCCCTTTTCCTGGGAAGGGACTCAGAGCCCGGCTCTACCAGGAGGGAACCTGGGCTTTTCATTATTTCTTCTCCACCCCCATGCCCTGGCAATGAGAGACAGCTCAGACAGAGGGACACAGCCTGACAACAGAGAGCAGGCTGCAGCCTGTTTCCCCAGCGGAGCCATTTGTACGCTTCAGGTGAGCCAAGGGCTACCGACCCCTGTCTGAATCCCACCCCACACCTCTCCAACTGGAAAAACTCCTTCTTGCCAGCATCCCTTGGCTCTGCCACCTCTTTCCCAGAGGGTCTGTCCCATGCACATTCCCCTGGATTGAAGGAAAACCAGCAGTTCCCAAATAATGTGCCACGTCCCCAGAGGACAGGGGACAGGGTGGATTTGGGCTGGGTTGCAGTGAGGCTCTGCTGTCCCAGCTGGCAGCCAGCAGGCAGCAAAAGGGGTTGTGGGTGTGGGGTAAGAATGAAAGGAGGGTCTCACTGGACAGCAGGCTGAGCACCAGGCATGGCCACATCACTGCCACCATGGGATTTTAGGGCGCTCAGCACCCTGAAGAATTGGGGCCTTTCTTAGTCACAACTTTAACTGGATAATCAGTCAGATCCATGGGTTAAACCCCCTGGGATTTTCAGGGGGGAGTGTGTGTGTGTGAAATTCGCTTAGCAGGGTCTATGGTCAAATCCTTTAATTTCCTGGATTAGGAAGCCAGGACAGCTTGTCATTTGTCCTGCGTAGAGGCGACAGAAACCTCATTGCTCAAAGCTTTTCAAACCGACTGCAAGAGCACTGCAGGACTGGGGGGACCCCCCAGCACAGCTCCTGTGCTCCTCCCGTGGTGGTGCTGGTTCCCCCCCAGCATCCCAAAGGCTGGCTGTGGGAGGGAGCAATGCTCCTGAGCACCAGCAAGGAAAATAATCCTCAAAATTTTTGCCCAGCTCAGCATTTTCATCTTGTTTGCTCTCCTGATACTGATATTGCTTCTCCTCTCTCTGGGGAGGAAGGGGCTTTGGGAGGGGGTGAGTGGGACAGGGGAAGGGGGGGTGTTGGGACTGTTGCTGCAGGGAAGCAGGTGGGAGGGTGGCTGGGGTGGTAGCAGCGCAGCCAGTAGGAACGCATGCCAGAAACCCAGAAGAGGAGCTGGGAGAGGAAAAAAACCATGCAGGCCTGTCTCATGAGATAGGAAAGCTGCATGGGAACCCCAAACCTTCCCCTCAGCTCTTCAAAGCTATCAAAGCTTTGGGGGGGGGGGGTGGGGGGGGCAGCATCGCTGGGGGCAGCATCACCAGGATGCAGTGAGGGAGCTGCAGCTCCCACTGACACGATTTGGGAGGGGGAATTTGGGTGGTGGGACAGCCATCATCTCCCATTTTTACCCCTTGGGTTTGGCTGCAGATCTGTGTGTACCCACACCGGTACCCCAGCACCCCAGGGAGGGTGAGGATGAGGATGGAGGGGAGCGCTGGGGCTGCGAGCCAGCCCGCCTGGCAGGCAGCTGCACAGGCTGGGGGGAGGATCGCTCCCCTCCCAAAGATCACTGAGAAAAGCAACGCTGCAGTTTCTGCTCCTGGAACAGGAAAAGAAAGCAGCAGAAAGGAAAAACAGGGGCTAGCTTTTTTTTGCTGTTGGTGTAGGCTTTTTCCTTCCACCCCCCACGCCCCCCTCCCCCTCCTCTGATGAAGGGCTGCTCCACTGAAACGTGAAGAGGTTTCACCATCCTCTCCCTCAGCTCAGGAAGTCAGGGCAGGCAGGAGGGTGTTGTGTTAGTGGGGGTATCTCACATGGGTTGAGGGGGCTGAAATCATCCTGCACCTTCTCCAGAGAAGGGCTGATGCTGCAGTGGGACCAGACAGCGACGCTGGCCCCAAGCTGGTGAAAGGCTTGGCTAAGGAACCAGGTGGATGATCCAGGCTGTGATGGGCTGCTGCACAATGCTGGAGAGGAAGAGGAGGAGGAGGCAGCATCCCCTCTGGCCTGCCACACTGCCCCTCACCTCCTGCCCAGCTCTCCAGGGGAACCCCTTCCCGTGTAACAGCGGCTGCCAGGAGTGAATCACCCTCCTCCCACCCTTCCTGCCTTGCTGCTGGCCTGTGCCATCCCTGCCCGTTTCCATCTGGTCCCACTGCAAAGCCGACCGTGGAGCCAGCACCGGCACCTCACGCCCTGGCACCGGCACCTTGGGCTCCTGCCCCTGTGCAGCTCTCCCCATCCAGGCATTTCGCTTCCTCCTGCATCCCAAACCCTGTCTCCTGCTTCACTCCGTGCCAGAACCAGCCCATCAAGCTGCACTTTGCTGGGTCTGACAGGACCAGGGGGATTTCTGGGATCTTCCCCCCGTGAGCACGGGGAGGATGGGAGAGCAGGCAGGTACAACGGGATGTGAACGGGCATCACAACCTCACAGTACTGGAAATGACACCACGAATGCACATTGCACACCTGGGCCATGGAGATGGGGGGTTTACCTCATCTTCAGCTCACCCAGCAGCAAAGGCAGTGGGAGCCACCACGTCAGGAGCTGTGGTCATGGCCAAAGGATGTCAGAGCACTGAGGGGCTGGCAAACCCCACTCTGAGCCGCTCCTCTAGGAGCTAAAAAAGACCCTGGTGAGGTTTTTCCCCATCAGATTCCTTTGCAAAGCATCGTTCTCCAGCTCATTCCCATCTGGGTACGGATGCAGAGGCAGGCAGCGGGGTGGCAGCCGGGGACACGCGGAGCCGGCCCGATGCGAGCGTGCCAGCTAGCCCTGACTTTTGACACAGCCACAAAAGGGCTTAGTGCTGTAAGTCCTGTCTGAGCAGGAAGTTATTAAATTGGCATTGCAGGAGGGCTTAAACAGTGAGGGCACAGAGCGAGCCAGCGATGGGGCAAGGATGCCACGCTCCGGGATGCCACCCGACAGCTCGCTGTTCCTCGAGTGTGTCCTGGGCTTGAGGTGGAAATGGTGCTTGCTGTTGAGTCAGAGGTGCCCCTGTCACTGCAGGTGACAGCAGCACGAGAACAGGAGGAGTAACAGCCGATCCTAATCTCTGCTGCTGCAGTATCGCCTGACCCCTGTCAACATGCAGGAGCTGGGCAGAAGGAGGGGAGGGAGGCGGCAAGGGGAAGGAGCTGGAAGGGAGGAAAGCCAGCGTGCTCTGCTGCAGCTCAGCTCTCTGTCCATGGAGGTGCCAGCCCCGGGCTCCTCTCCTCTGCATTGCACAGGGGCTGGCCGGGGCAGAGAGGGCAGGGAAGCCTGCTGTAAAGAGAATTCCCTCCTGTCCCAGCTCGTCTCAGCCTTCGAGTCTCCTCCATCCATCCCCTCTGTGCTTTTCTCCTGGTTGCTCTGTTCTTTGCACCCCTCAAAGGAAGGAGATGGAGACTGGGAAGAGATGGAGGGGGCATGCTCTCCCGGCATGAGACCCAGCAGGTACTGGGTGATGCTGTCAGTGACCCCATCAATCCCCAACTAAGGGGTAGAGGTGACTCCGACACAGCCCCAAGCTCCAGCTGGGAAGCACCACGCCACAGGCAGCTGTAGATGCTGAATACTTGCATGGCCTCACCTGGGAAGGGGACAGCAGCACCTCTTCAGGGGGCCATAAGCAGAGGAAGCCACCCCCACCCAGGACCCAGAGTTGCCCAAAGAGGGGGTGGACAAGGTGCTGGAGTCCCTGACACACTTGGTCTGATCCCTGAAGCATTTGTTCAGCCCCATCCCTGCAGCTGGTTCGGCCGTGACCCATTTCAGCACCAGTCTGTACCCAGCTCATCCCTGCCACCCCAACGCAAGGAAGGGGACACAAAACTCTTCTGGGGCCACAGCCTTCCCCTTAACCCACGTCCTTCCTCCTCCCCCTTTCTCTATCCGCAGCGAAAGCCCCTCCAGCAGCACGAGGCGGGGATTAGGGCGAGACTAATGCGGGCGCCCCGCAGCCGCCTCCCCCAGGCACCAGAGAAGCCAGCAGAACCCTTAAATCAAAAGCAGCTCAGTACAATGGCAAAGCTGCAGGCACAGGCTGGGGAGAGCATTAAGCAGCATTATTATGGCTCAGCATACTGCCAGTAGTGATATTACCACAACTTAAAATGTTTGGGATCAGGACTGCAGAATCTATTCTCTCTCTTTTTTTTTTTTCTTTTTTTTCCCCCCTGTGGGTTTTGCCCAGGCTGTGTTTCCATTTTTATTTATTTTTATATGTATTTCCCCCTGAAGAAAATACCTGTTTGGCTCAAACAACCTTCTGTGCTTTGCTGTTCAGCTCTCCGGGGCTTTTCTTGCCTTCCTGCTCCCCATCCTACGTCAAACACGGACGGATGCTTCACCCTCACTGCAGCAGCCCCAAGAAGCATCCATGCTGAGCCCCAAACACGTTTTCCTTTACCCACCCTCACTGCCAGGTTGTCTGTATTCACTTCCTTTTCTTTTTAATCCCTCCAGTTCCCCTTTCTGAAGTTGAATGACACTGTGCTAATTTGTAGCCCGACTCCCCCTGAGACTATTGAGCTTAATTATAATTTTCTCATTGTTGGTGAATGCCTCAGCTATAATTATGCCTGGAAGTGCATTACTTAGGACTAACCTGAGAAGAGCATCCCCTCCAGGGTGCCGGGGCATTGGCTGCTCTGAGGAGTGGTTATTTAAGGTGCTGAACAGTGGGGCCCCACCAACCTTGTGCTGGAGAGGAGCCGCTTGCCAAACGCTGCCCATCTCTGCAGCTCACATCCCCAGCACCGCTGGTGGCCCTTCCTCTCATAAGCAGCCCAGCCACTAATTACAAAACCTTGAGCTGCAGTAGCAGAAGGAAACCCTGGAGAGAATTAGGGTTTAGCTGCCTTGCATTAAAACTACCATCATCATCATCATCCACTGAGTGAGAGCGGGAGTCAGTCCTGAGCTCCCCCCCAAGCATCCATCCTCCATGTCCAGTGGCTCTGCCAAAGGATGAGGATGAGTTTTCTGGCTCACCTCTCTTGCCTGGGTATTAGACTTGAGCTGACCATGACACATCAGTGCCTATGGACAATTTACCTTAGGTATCAACCTTATCACTACTGAGATGGGAGCCGGTGTCTCCAGTGCATCCTTCATCCTTCCAGGGTAGGAGCAGAAAGAGCCATGGCTCTTGGCTCGTGTGAGTAGGGAGGAATGAAGCACCCCATAGCACAAAGAAGCCACCCTGCACCTTCCTTTTAAACAGGCCAAAAATGGGGTGCCTTCTCTGTTTACCTCTGAAGCCCAACAGCTTTTTGGGAGCTTTTTTTTTGTGACCCCCTTCTCACCCATTGCCTCCACACAAACTATTTCAGCAAGCTGGGGATATAAGAGGAAAGGAAGCATTCCTTCATTTTCATTGCATCAAAGAGAATTTAGCAGAACCATCCACCAAACCTAAAGACTAGATCCTTAAATGAGCTGGCTTTCCCAGGTCATGGATAACGTTGTGCTCTGTTCAGACTACAACAACTTCAAGGAATCCAATTTCCTTGTCTTCAGCACGCTGTGTTTTTAGCCTACTTTCCTTAGGAAATGGGGCTTGCTTCTGTGATTGTGCTGTTTATATATCTCTATGCCATCACTCCCACACTAATAACTTTTGAACGTGTTGGCCAATTCCAACCAGAGCTGACAGAGTGGTAGAATTTTCAAAAATACTGAATTTCTTACAAATTTAATGAAATCCGTGGGTGGGCACATATTTTCTCCCCCACCAAGGGAAAGGCTGCAGAGTGAACTCAGCCATATTATTAGACAGAAGAGAATACACACACACACACACACACACACGTACACAGCCCAGTGGTCTTATACAATTCCCAGGTGTTGGTAAGCCAGAGCTCATGTTGGTGTTGGATAAGGGGGTACAGCACCCCTGGGACCCAAAGACACCAAAATGAGCATTGGGACTCCCCTGCCAATGCTCCCACTGCTGATTTAGTGTGTTCCTTTGCTTTTTGGGCTACGTGGTTGGGTGTGGGTGCTGCAGGAGAGTGTTTGGAAGCTTTAAAATCAACCCAAATAATTCCAGGAGAGTCTTTACAGCTGGTTCTACATTTGTAAGTCCTCCATCTCTTCTGGTCCTGCACACTGGGATGCAGCTGAGAACAGTGTCCATGCAAAAACCCTCATGGGAACATGGAGCTGAAGGATCAGGGGGTTCAGACAAAGCAGCTCTCCCCACTTGCATTTGGAGGTCCTTGGGCCTGTCCAGTGCGCAGCCGAATTGCAAACTCAGGAGAGATTCACAGAATGATTAGGGTGGGAAGGGACCTCTGGACATCACTCATTCCACCCCTGCCAGAGCAGGGTCCCCCCAAGCAGGCTGCACAGGGCAGCGCCCAGCATCACGGGGTTGGAATGCCTCTGGAGATGGAGGGAGACTCCCCAGCCTCTCTGGGCAGCCTGGCCCAGGGCTCTGCCCCCCTCCCAGCAGGGAAGTTCCTCCTCAGGCTCAGGGGGAACTTCCTCTGCTCCAGTTTGTGCCCATGGCCCCTTGTCCTGTCCCTGGGCACCCCTGAACACAGCCTGACCCATCCTCCTGAGCCACCCCTCAAGGATCTATCAGCACTGAGAAGATCCCCCTCAGTCTTCTCTTCTCCAGGCTGAACAGCCCCGAGTCCCTCAGCCTCTCCAGCAGAGAGATGTCCCATTCCCCTCAGCATCTCCATAGCCCCCCCACGTGACTTGGGGGCTGAGCCTGTACGCCCACCTAATCCCACCTTCCCTATGTCTCCAGCAAAGCCTAAATCCTGGTTTGGCTCTTTGTTGATGGGTTTTGGGGCCTCAGCATAAGCCATTAACAGTGGGCAGCAAACACTCCCAGGACATGTCATTCACGGTCGGTACTCCAGCGCTAATGCACAGCGTGTGTCACGTTGGAGCCCGTCTGTCCCCGGCTCGTGCAGCGAGGGGTGGCCTGTGCAGCAGATCAATAAAGGGCTTTTCAACCCCCAGCAGCCCTGGTGCAGCACTGGAGGCGATGGCCGTGCCATAACAAGAGCTGAGCCCCACGTTCCTGGGCTTTGCTTGCTTCCACCCGTGTCTAGGCGGGAGCACGCACCTTAAAACTGAGCACAAAGGATGGAGGGAACAGGACAGAGGATCCTCACAGAGCAGTTTCTGGTTCTCTGACAGAACATCCCTGGAGCAGTGCGTTCCCGTTCATTAATTTCTTTGTGGCATCGCTGAAGGGGTCCTCTGGGTGGTCCCCAAACCCCCCAGCTTTTCTCCTGCTCATGGTCGCAGCCTGCATCCTCCAGCCCAGCACTGCTGCTGCTCTTCAGCAGAGCTCAGGACTGCGTTAGCCTGGCCGGTGCAGGGGAGGAAGGTGTTCATCCCTGGGCATTGCTCCCTTCTCCTTCTTTCTCATAATTAGACAGTGGAACATTACACACCAAGGGCTCATTGAAGTATTTCCAACATGGGGGGGTCATATCCCCTCTAAATCCCGCTCTCATGGATTTCCAGGACCCTTACCACCTGGGGACAGAGGATGCTCAGCTTCTCAGAGCCTGTATCCCACCACGGCAGACAAGAGCTCCACATTTCCAGGATTCAGGCCTTTGGATTGAAGCATTCACACCCCCAGATCACAGGGAAAGATCTGGTCTCTCCGTGGCTCTGCAGGGTGTTTCCTACCTGGCAGTCTAGTGGGATTTTTTTTTTTCCTGGGTTTTTTTTTTTTTCCTGCCTCCAAAGCTTTGACAACAACTTGGTACAACATCAGCTCGAAAACATCATCAAGCCCAAATATGCTCCCAAAGCAGGCCTGGGAGTCTCATTCACATTGCAGATAAGTCATCAGCAGACATGCTGATAAAGATTTCAAGTGTGACTCTGCATACAAATCATCCAGCCCCAACAATTAATCCAGCACAGGCAACTCAGGATGTACCTGGGTTTTCCCCTTAACCCCAGCCCTTTTTCCCCAGCCTGGCTGCTATGCATGGTGCTCACTCAGAAACCAGAAAGGACTGATCTTTAATAAACCATCCCCCCACACACAAAAAAAGCCTCTGAATACATCAGAATTTCTTCCTCTGGCCTCGGTGCTTGGCTGCAAGTCATGAAGCTCCAAGGCGCTTGAGCTGGCCTTGCTTTGAGCTGGGAGTTGGACCCTAAGTAAGACAGGAACCACTTCTTCACCCCAGTCCAGCTAGTTTTGAGGTCGGTCAGGTCCCTCCTCTAAACCACTGAGCAGCTTCATGATGGTCACAGCCAGTCTGAGGAGTGGGGGTGGGGTTCTTGGGGCTCATAGGGATTACTTGGGCACCCAGATCTGCTGCTTTCTAGCAGAGCCTCGGGCAGGGCAAATCCTCCCAAAGCATCGGCTGCAGCCAGTGATCCGATCGGACTGCTTTCCCACTCCAAACCTCTTTTGGGAACAGAAATAGCTGGGAATCCTCCCAGCACAGGCCAGCCCTGGGATGGTTTCTCTTGGCTGCGTGTCAGAGAGAGGATACGGGGCAAAAGCATCTCAGGAGCGCTTGCACTAAGGGAATCATCATGCTTATTAAAGAGGCTAGGGAGAAACAGGGTAAAGCCCCCAGTACCTCCAAAGTGACAGCTATCAGCCTGGGGAGCCCCACACAGTGACCCCCAAGTGCAGTCCCACCGCGGTGCAGCCACCCGCTGCATAGCAAACGCACTTCTTGCCCCGCCTCCAGCAGCATCTCCCCTAACATACCCCTCTGAGCACCTATCACCGCAAAGAAAACCCATCACCCCACTTCCCCCACGGAACCGCATCCATCGGGGTGGGACCCGTGCCGAGGCGCCGCGTCGGGCCAAGGCACCACCTTACCTGGACGCGGCGATCTCCGCCTTCTGCTTGGCGATGGTGGCCGCTCGCTCAGCCGCCTCCACCGCCCGATCCACCTTCTCGCGGATCTTGCTGGCCCGCAGCGGGATGAGGTTCTTCCTCTTGCCGCTGACCAGGACGTTCTGCTTGTACTTGCCCTCCTCCTTGGTGCCGTCAGGGAAGGTCATGCAGCCGTAGCCGTGGCGCTTGTTGTTGGCCCACTCTCCCTCGTACTTCAGCCCATCCGAGCGCTGGCTCACCCCAAAGCCTGACCGCTTGTCGTTCTTCCACTCGCCCACGTAGATCTCGGTGGTGGTGGCGTCGATGTCGTCTTCGATGACGGAGAGCTCGGCTTCGCCCTCACCCAGGCTGATGGTGGAGTTGATGTCGCTGGCGGTAGAGCTGACCGTGCTCATCCCGGCTTCGCTCCGGAATGAGCTCTGCTTGCTCCGTTGGCTGGCCAAGGAGCTCTTGGACTCGGACTTACGGAGCTTGAGCCCGCTCAGCAGTGACCGCCGGAAGATGCCCTTCTTCTTGCTCTTGAGGATCTCGGCGTCGCTGTGGGCCATGAGGACGAAGCCTCCTCGGGAGACGGCGGGGCTGCCGGCCACCGCCGGCGAGGAGTCGGGGTGCAGCGCCGTGCCGTTGGTGTGCTCGCTGCGCAGGGAGTTGATGGACGTCCTCAGGGGTGACCTGATAACCGCAGCCATGCCATAGGGAACGCTCTGCCGGACGCCGTAACCCTGGCGCATCCCTCCGACCCACTGGCCCTGGTATGTGCCTGGGGAAAGGAGACAAAAGCAGAGAGGGGGGTGGGTGTCATAGCCTGGCATCCTGCGGACCGCTAACAGCATCAAACTCCTCAGAGATCCCCTTGTTAGGAGGAGCAGCAAAGTGCAGCTCTGGCTCCTTGTCCCATCTCCATGGCAAGGACAGCAATGTCGCGTTGTGGGAGGAAAACGATGCCATCTCGGTGGGATCAGGGACATGCACCCCAGCATTAGAAATCAGTCGAGGCACCAGCGTGCGGGGAGCGATGCTTGAACCCTGTAGAGCAACCCCCAGTTTGGAAGGGAAGGGGCAAGGAGGCAGGATAGGGGAACTGTTATCCAGGAGCAGACTCCATCCCATCCACGCTGCCAGCAGCGATCAAAGCGGATGGTATATTGCAATACACTTATTTATACACATAGCGCCTCTCATCCGGCACGTAGCGGAAGGGAGCGACTCTCTAGAAATAAAGGCTTCCCAGGGAGAGATCCATTTGGCTATTCTCCTTGGAAACGTGCCCCTGCTTGAACTCCCCCGTTTGCGTGGGCACTTACTGGAGTTGCTTAACTGGTCATTAGCAGGATGAAACGCGAAGGGGACCTGGCCATGGCGCTGGGAATGGAGGCACAAGAAACCCACCCAGCCTGGGAAGTGCAACTGGAGCACAGCACTCACCCTGTGCACCAAAATGAGCGGTGGTAATCTGCCCCAGGGTCTCTAATCCCTTCCCCTCCGGAGCCTGGTGACTGGCACGCTTCCTCATTTCATCCTGGCTGGTGGAACTGTGCACAGGGCTTGTTTTTTATTCTTAGGTCGGCTTAATCTTCTCTGGACTAGCGTGAGATGCAGTGATTCACCGCCCGCCTAAGCTCTCAGAGCCTGAGGACAGCTCTTCACCTGGTTCACTGGTGCTACTGGGATGCTGTGGCCGGTCACAGCTGCCCTGCTGCCTCCTATCCCTGGCTGGCGATGCAAAGGGCCCCACAGCGGGATGGGTGCAGGCAGTAGCATGCAGCACTGGGGTCTCCCTTCACACCAGCCCCACTCCCACATGCCCAGCGAGTCTTAAAATAGATTTGCTGAAATAGGGAACCCTGTGGGAATCAAACCTAAACGGCTCCGATGAAGCCGGCCCGGATGCTTGCCACAGGCTCAGGCTGACAGAGGTTTTCCATCCCCTCCTGCCCAAAACACTCCTTGCCCTTAGCAATCGCTCTATGATGTGCAGACGTGGGCAGCCCGCCGGGTCCACCTGAGCCAGCTCGTTTGCCTGCTAAAATATTGCTCCCTGAGACCCATCTGCCTTGCTGCAGCGTTTCCTCTCCCAATGTTTTCCACCAGCCCAGCAGACAGGATTATAAAACAGGCTGTGCTAGCCATCCCCACCCCAGGCAAACCCTGCGCTCACTGCCAGGAGCCACAAAACCATCACCCAGGAAGATTTTGGGGTCCTTCAGCTGTTTTACTGAACAGCTGCCAGCACTTTGCACAAATCCCCTGGGGCTCAAGCATCCTTCCTGGTGCTCCAGTGCAAGCAGCCCCCGAGGTGCTACACTATCTGGGTGACAGCCTTGTGTACCCCCAAACCATGCCAGCCCCAAGGTAGGGGACCCCTGAAGGCTGCCTCTGAGAAGGGACGTGGAGAGGCAAGGCCGGGCAGAGGAATTACCAGGGTTTATAAGATTAGCACTGGGGAGGGAGGCAGAGCTCTGGGATTACAGCAAGCACTGTCAGGGCAGGGCAAGGAGGTGGTTGCAGGGCTGGTGGGGAGAAGGATGGGGGACAGCTAGCAAGACAGCAGAGGAGACATCAGACATGTCCTGTGGTTGGGCTTGAGCAGAGAGTCTGGCTTGCCCTGCTGCAGACCACTTTGGTATCCCCAAGAACAGGCACCACTGTACCAGGCAACTGGTACCACGCACCCATGGAACTTCCTGTGCTCAGCAGCACCTGGAATGGGGCCTGTGGTAGGGGAGACCTTCCCAAGGCATCCATATAACCATCCATCCATCCATCCATCCATCCATCCATCCATCCATCTATCCATCTATCCTTTCCCTGTAGATCTGGCACCATCCTGCTCCCCTTTCTGGCTCCCTCCCAGAGCATCTCTGTAGGACAAACCTACAGGGGTGATGGGTGAGAGATTTCTTCCAACACCCCAAAGGCAGTCCCCCAAATGGCTCCTGGCACCATGCTTACCCTCTTGCTCCCCCTGGAGATGGATTCAATGGGTTTTGGGGAAAGATGCCAGCGTGGGCAAGGGGACAGTGAGAAAAGATCTGCCAGAACCTGCCCTGCCCACACCCTGGTCTCCCCCTCGGGTGAACCCTTTGACTTGCTCCCTGGCCCCAGGGCAGGTCCCTTGACCTCAGTGTCCCTTAGCAAATCCACAGCTGAGAAAAAAAACCAAACCAACCCCAAACCCCCAAAGGGATTAAACTGAAGCCCCAGGAAGCGAGCACAGCCCTTTGCTGGGCGGCAGCGAGCAGAACAAAGCGTGTTTGGAGCAGGCGTGACGGCGCGTCTCAGCCGGAGCAGAGGCGGCAAATTGGTCACAGCGGGTTCCAGCTGCAGCGAGCGGCTGTGCGTAGCTCCAGCGAGGCAGAGGTGCCCTGGAAGCTGTCATCCTCTCCCCGTGGCCTGAAAACCTACTCCTAGAATTGCACGGCTGCCAGGAGCGATCGCTGCAGCTCCTTGGCAAGGCTGGCTGTGCTAGGCGGAGGGTGCGCGGACTTGAGGAGCGGTCCCACCCAGCTAGCCCGCTCTGCTTCTCCTTTCCCAGCATCATGGAGCAGCTCCCAACAGAGAACGAGACTCACAGCCCCAGTCTGCTTTCACAGGGGCTGCTGCTTTCCAAGTTCCTCCCGCATTGAAGGCAGCAGCACGGGCTGCTTCTGGCGATGGCCTTCGGAGGGCACGGTCACCTCCTTGATGGCCAGCAAGACACCTGCCCACCTTCACAGCAGATCAAAGCAGTACCTTCCAAGGAGCTGGTTTCATCCGTTCTCCCTCACCCAAACCACGCTCCTTCCTTCATCTGATTCAATTATGGTTTAAACCCTTAAATATCCCAGGATTTGGCCACGAATGCTGGAAGGTCTCCGAGCCATCTGATCTGCATTGCTAAGCACTGTCACCTCCTCCCCTCGCGCTGCTCGGCTTAACCTCTGCCCCCTAACATTTGCAGATATATGCACAAAGCTTAATCTCACGAGGAGCCAGGAGACTCTTTCCTCCTGCAGAGGAAACAGGATTTCATGATTTTCCACTTTATGTGCCAGAACAGACCGGCTGTAGCTGTTTCAGAGCTCAGGAGGTGAACAGGGAGCAAGGTCCTGCTGTGGGGACCACGGGATGGGGCTGGGTGTAAGGGGATGAGCACGTCTTGATGCAAAAGTTCCCCAGCTTGACCCACCAGGGTGCCAAACAGAGATCCTTGAGGCCTTCAGTGCAAGCATAGAGAGCTGAGAACTTCCTGGGGGAGCAAATGCTCTCTTTAACTGTGGGTAAGAGGGGAGCATTCCTCCGTTGGGATAGGAATTGCACCCAGGGGAAGCATGGGGAGAGGAGAACAAGCCAACACCACTGCAATCCTGGCCATGGGTGGATTGCTTGGCCCAAGCCAGGGCATTATGGCAAAGAGGCAAAGCCACCGTGATGGAGGAGAACTGCTGGGGAGGTGAATGTGCTTTTTGAGGCTTCACCAGCCATGCAGGTCGCTCTTATGGATGACTCCAAGACACCACAAATATCCTCCCTACTTCTGTGTGGCCCTTTTGCACTGGGCAAACAGGACACAGGGCAGCCCAGAATGTCTTGGACATGGAAAGAAGCCCCCCCCCAGGCAGGTGCCCGGTGACTGACTATGGTAATACCACCAAAGCAGCAGCCATTCCTGGGTCACAGCTCCTTCCTTGCCATCAGGATTTCCAAAATGCTTCCAGAAGCATTAATTGCATGAGATTAATGGAGTGATTGCATCAGGGGGAAACACAGCATCCATTACGTGGTCAGGGCAGCGCCGTGCCGGCACCAGAGCTGTGCAGCCAGGGGTAGGAATGGGCAGAAATTGGGGACAGGAGCATGATAGGAGAGCGCTGGAAAGCTGAGCAAAGACTTCTCAGCCACAGATGCTGCCCTGCAGAGGAGAAGGCCTGGTCTTCCCCTGGGAATGGGGATTTCACCATCCATAATGGCAGCAAAACCAGAGCCCAAGGGAACAAGCAGGTTGTACTCTCCTGTGCTGCGGTTTTACCCCAGGAGAAGACTCCTTGACTCCTGGTGTCATCCCTCCAGCAGGATTTTGGCAAGATAAAAGCGATGCCACGAAGGGCGGGGATGTGGCCACACGTGTGGAGCCAGGATAAGGAGAGGGGATAACCCGTGGCTGGGAGGAGATCCCTGAAGTCATCCTGAAAGATGGATGGGTGAGAATATTCCTCTTTCAGAAAGAACATATGGGGCCCAAGGGAGGGAATGGGCTTGCAGGAAAGATGAGGAAAAACTGGGATGGGATGGAAACACAGAGGGAAGAACATGGGCAATGTGGCTGTTGGGCACTTGTGTTTTTTAGATGGGGGGTTTTGGGGGGGGTCTGGCTCCCCTTGGAGCAAGGCTGGGTTGTTTCCAAATGGCTTTTAAAACTCCTGCAGGGATTTCCATTGCCTTGAGGACCGTGCGGAGCCCTGTCCTTGGCTGGAGCCAGCCAGGCTGAAAGCAGAAAGCGGGAAGTCTCTGGCCTCCAAAGCATCACCCCTGATGCTCCAGCAGCAGATGATACCTTCTGAGAGATGACAGGCACCAAGGAGTAATCTGATGTGTTGCCGTTATTCAGTGCTTTCTCAGCATTTGGCATGGGAAGTTAACAGTCATTCTGGGAAGAGAGCAGAGTCTGCAGGGCTGCTCCTGTTAGCCCTGTAATGCCCAAATCCCTGAAAGCTGAGGTTCACCCTGCTTTGCACCTTGCAGAATCGAGGAGGCGAGTGGGACCCCCGTGCAAAGCAAAGCTGGTGGTGAGATGGGTGCAACCTCTGTGCCTCCCTGTTGGAAACAGGGATAACGCAGCAGCACTCCGGGTATTGGGAAAACTAATTAACTCCGGTGTGCAAAGTGCTCTGGGAGGATCTGAGGCATCACAGATGGGTTTCCATTCACTTCCTTGGTTTTGACAAGGAGTTTTGGGGTTTTTTCCTGGGGAGCAAGGAAGGAGGAGACCAAGCTCCAGCTCCGGCTCATCTCCCCTGTGCACAGCCTCTGCGGTGGGGCTCGTGTGGTCGCTCATGGGCCCAGGGAGCTGCTCACTCTTGCAGATGAGGCCTGCACCGTGGCTGGGGAGAGGAAACCAACACATGGCTTGCATGCTGGGCTGAAACCTCACAGGCAAGAGGAGTCACTGCATGGATGCCATTTGTCTCTGTACCGGCTGCCTTTGGCACACAAGGAAGCAATGGAGAGGGAAAGATGACCTGAAACATCTAGAAAACGGCCTGTCTGGCTCAGATGGGAGATGCTTACAGTGCTGCACTCAGCAATCCAAGATGAGAAGTGCTGGAGGCTGGAAAACGCCCGGCTTTGCTATCTGCTGCCCAGAGCCAAAGGGGCTGCCCAGCACCCACGGTCCTCTCCTGCTTACAGAGAGATGGTGACGACCACCAAGGATGCGTGGGGGAGTCCGACTTTCAGACAAATAAGCAGGCCCAGGAGTTCCCTCAGGGCACACTGGAGCAACAGGAGGAGTCTCAACATTATGGGGCAGGGGAAAGCCCTGAGGGAAGATGATGGGATGCTCACAGCCCAGCGGGGCTTCCCTTGGCCCAAGGTGGGATCGTGCACTTGGCTATAAAGTGGGTCCACCTTCCCCATGGCATCGGGAGGAGACAGAAGTTTGGATTTGTTTGGGTTGGAATGGCTGCATTGTCCCTCCCCCTCTCCTTGTACCCAAGGGTTTGGCATTTTGCAGGCTGCTGAGTCCTCTGGCCCTGCTCCAGGGACCCCATTAAGTACAAGTGTTAGGGACCCAAGGCTGCTCCCAGGCTATTCCCACACCGGGATGGCTGGGTCAGTGTCCCGTGGGATGAAGCCCTTGGCAAGCACACGGGGTAAAGCACACAGGAGGCTTGCACACACCTGCCCTGCCTCACTCTGCTTCCAGGAAATCCAGGTGGCTATTTAGGAGGTTGTGGGGATTTTATTAATGGTTATAAATATCTGAAGTGTGGGACACAAAGGGAAATGGCCAGCCTCTTTTCAATGGTCTGTGGGGACAGGACAAGGGGTGATGGGCTCAAGTTGGAGCACAGGGAGTTCCACCCCAATGTGGGGAAGAACTTCTTCCCAGTGAGGGTGAGGGAGCCCTGGGCCAGGCTGCCCAGGGGGTGTGGAGTCTCCTTCTCTGGAGAGATTCCAGCCCCGTCTGGACACCGCCCTGTGTGCCCTGTCCTAGGGACCCTGCTTTGGCAGGGGGTTGGACTCGGAGATGTCTTGAGGTCCCTTCCCACCCCTGTGAGTCTGTGATTCTGTGAAGAATTTTGAGGGCCATGGGCACATACACATTATTATCACTCCACCACCTCAGAAAAAATCAAATGCTTAGAGAAATATTCCTTACCCATCACTAACACCACGTCAAAAATCCCCCCTCTCACAGATCAACACAAGATATTTCCAGGTTAGCCCATGATTTTCATCAGTGATGCTGCCCAGGCTTTCATGGACCACGGGAGCAGCTCTCTTCAAAGGGGATGGGGGTTTCTCTACAGCCCCTGTCCCATCCTTGAAGCACGCCAGATCCACCTGTTAGGGTGACCGTGTTCAGTGACAGCACTGATCCAAACCTCCCAGCCCACAGCACTGGGGAACAGGGTCCAAGTTGCCTGAAGTGCCCATCCACGTTTCAGAACCCAGCAGAAGTCGTTAGACCTTGCACATCGCTCGTTTGCCTGGTAGAAGGATCCTTCCCGGTATGTTCACCTCCCCTCTTATCTCTAAACCCTGCAGCACTTTAATTAAAAGATGTCTGATGGCAATAATTAGGCCGGTCTCTTGAATTATGATACTGGGAGAGAATTTTACAGGTATCACTTTCCCACTAGGCGCTGTCAGAAAGGCCCCAGGGAGGATTCATGCTGAAATCCCATTCAGCATCTCAGAAATGCCTATCCCAAAGAGGACAGGGATGAGGGCAGAGTGGGGACCTGGGGATGCTAATTCAGCCTCCATCCTGATGGAGAGAGATAATGGAGACATCCTTGTCAGCCACCAGCCAGCAGTCAGGGGTTCTCGCTGGTAAAAAGAGACACCCCCCCCAAACATGCTACCTGCATGTGTGGGTCCTCCTGAGCAAGCACATGGGTGCATGTTTGCTGCCAAGACACCCCATGCTCTGCACTAGCACTCCCCACAGCAGGACAAGGCTGGGTGACTTCCATCCCCAGCCCTGGCTGCTGGATGGAGAGCAGCAATCGCCCCCCAGATGCCCACCTAAATCCCATGCTGGCAGGGCTAGGACTTGCCACCCATGTCACCCACCAGGAAAGGTGGGAATCAGTGATGGTACATGAGTGCAACAACTAATTATCCCCCTGCCCATCCCCACACCAGCCCTGCCAAGGCTCTCCGTGCCCCTGACCATCACGAAGGCATGCTAAAAGCACAGTCAGATGCTTCTGCTGTGGCTGCTAATTTGCCAAAAATATGCTCTGGTAACTGCTTACACAGGGGAAGAAATAAAGTATGGGGCTTTGAGTATGCAAATATGATCTGCAGGCAGGACCACGTGAGGGATGTTAGTCATATTGCTGGGTACGTCCATACGTGATGGGCACGGTGAGGCCTAGGCATCCTTGGAGGAGAGAAGGGAAGCGAGGCAGGAGAAGGGAGAAGAGCAGAGCAGAGCAGGGGGTGAGAGCAGAGCTGCCTCAGGCTGCTTTTGCTACTGCCTGGGTGCTGGGTAGTGTTAGGGCTGTTGCTGGGGAAAAGAGAAACCATCACAGGTCCGCAGCAGCTTGCACTTTGTAAAGGTAAATGGCAGGGAGGCTCCATCCCAAGGAAGAAACCAGCCAGATGATGATCTCCTACCACAGGAGATGGCTTTGCAAGCAGGCAGAGGTGGGTGCAGGGCTGGCAGGGGCTGGGAAGGGGGGCTGGCTGTGTACAGCAGCTCGGGAATCTGCCTCCTCCTCCTCCTCTCTGGATGCAAGTACCAGCGAGGAGTAACTCTGGCTGGGCAGCCCCACAACAGGGAATGCTCAGCCACTCTCCTCACAGAAAAAGCCATCAGAAAGGCAGGTTCAGGTCTGATGAGAACGCTCATCAAGGGGATGTGAGCCCTGTGCAAAACACAGGGAGCCCTTTGCACCCACACTGCCAGGATGCCTGCCCCAGAGACACTTTGCAACCAGGAGAGCAGCAGAGCGAAGCTGCCTCCCTCACTGGCAAACACTGCTGTGTGCCAGAGGGGAAACTGAGGCACGCTGTGATGAGCTCCTCCAACAAAATGCTGGCTTTGCACGGCCTACAGCAGAACTGCAGCAGGGCAGGGGATGGGGCAAAGCCCAAAGCTGGTGTCCTACCACAAAGATACACACCCCCCAGCTGCAGGGGCTAAGCCCTTTTCCACAGGGACCGGAGAGAAGCAGCTCCAGAACAATCACACATGGATATTCAGGAAGAGGAGCATCCCCCAGCCCCATGACTGAATCTGGGCTCTGAGGCACTTTGGCTGTTTGCTATTCAGGAAGAGGAGCATCCCCCAGCCCCACGACTGAATTTGGGCTCTGAGGCACTTTGGCTGTTTGCTTTGAGGGGGAAAAACTCGATTTGCTCTCTGCCACAGGCAGGAAAACACAAGCCTGTCCTGAGCATCCCCTCCCTGCACCTGCTCCTTGTCTCTGTACCACACTCTTCCTCAAGCCTTCATCAGTAATCACCTTCTCCAGCCAGCATTTGAAGAAATGCACCAAACCATTATAATGACAATCAAATCTCAGCATCGTTAATTGTGATGGAGCTCATCATGCATCTCAGGCCAGTCCTTAAAGCCCCAGGTCCTGGACTCAGGGGATATTTAGTTTTTCCAAAGGAACTAAAGAAATGTCTAGTCTTCCTGGGAGTGGGATGTGCTGGGATCACCAGAGCCAGGGAAAATCAGTCAGGGGGCATCATCCCCTGGTGAAACAGGACCAGTAGTTTTGTCCAGGGCAGCTGAATCCCTGAGGATTCAACCACTGACTGGTTCCAAGACTGGGATGAGGCTTTAGCAGGAGGGATGTGAAACACATTAACATATCACTCCTTTATTAGGGCTAATGTGCTCCTCTCACAAAGCAGAGTGAAATCGGGCTAATGCTTAGGCCCTTAATCCTCCAGCACTCTAATCCTCATCACAAACTCTCTGATCTCACCCCATTTCTCAGCAGAGCTCCTGGGAGGAAGGGCTGATTTGCCAGCACTCGCAAAAGACATTGTTTTTGGAGGGCTCCATCCCTTGTGAGGCGTGGGAGATGCTGGGCTGCATGGGATGAGACTGAGCTCCCCATGGATCGGGGATAGGAGGCTGCCCCAGGTGCTGGGATGGGATGGGATGGGATGGGATGGGATGGGATGGGATGGAATGAAGCAAGGGCAGGGTTTATTTATTTCCTGAAGAAATAAATGATGGATCACAGAATCACAGGGGTGGGAAGGGCCCTCCAGAGCCCATGGGGTCCAACCCCCTGTCAAAGCAGGGTCCCTAGGACAGGGCACACAGGGCGGTGTCCAGACGGGGCTGGAATCTCTCCAGAGAAGGAGACTCCACACCCCCTGGGCAGCCTGGCCCAGGGCTCCCTCACCCTCACTGGGAAGAAGTTCTTCCCCACATTAGGGGGGAACTCCCTGTGCTCCAACTTGAGCCCATCACCCCTTGTCCTGTCCCCACAGACACTGAAAAGGGGCTGCCCATGTCCCCCTGTGTCCCACCCTTCAGATATTGATAAACATTAATCAGGTCCCCCCTTAGTCTTCTTCTCTCCAGGCTGAACAGCCCCAGCTCCCTCAGCCTTTCCTCACAGGGGAGATGCTCCAGGCCCTGCAGCATCTCCCTAGCCTCCTCTGGACTCTCTCCAGGAGATCCCTGTCCCTTTGATCCCAGGGAGCCCAGCACTGGACACAACACTCCAGGTGGGGCCTGAGCAGGGCAGAGCAGAGGGGGAGGATCCCCTCCTGGGACCTGCTGCCCACACTCCTCCTGATGCCCCCCAGGATCCCATTGTCTCTCTCAGCCCCCAGGGCACACTGCTGGCTCACAGATCCCCAAGGAAACACCTCCCAGACCCAAAGTGATGCTGGAAATCCTCCTAGCCATCATCAGGGTGTGAATAGCCACAAGCTTAGGGATCATGCTCCAGCTGTTCACTCATTCATGAAAATTCGTGATGCTCTGCTGTATGCTCAGGGTAAGTGGCACCTCTTCAAGGAGTGAGTTTGGGAATGGCTGTTCTCAGGGAATGCTCAAGCACCCATTGCAATTTTTAGGGCTATTTCTCTTTTTTGGCTTCAAAGGCCAGAATCTGGCTGGGAAAAGCCAACACCAAACCCCAAAATATAAACACTTCCCATTCACATAGGGTTGGGATTTCTTCCCCCCTCCAAGCTCCCCTTTTTGCAATTAACAGTCAAATAAGCTAATTGTATGTTAAACAGCTGATTGCAGGGAGAACTCATATCCCGTCTCCAGTCACTATTACAAACTCTTGCAAGGAAAGAAATAATACAATAAACCCTTCCTTGGTCAGGATGTCAAAGCCAGACCCCAAACAGGCAAATATCTGCATAAAAACACCCCTCAGAGGACAGATGCCAAACTGCAGTGTTACCCCCTCTAACCCCATGCACTGACCCCATCCTGCCTGGCTCCTGTATCTTCAAGCCCTGCCCACGTGAATTCAGATCATTCATCTAACCTCAGCGTTGCCTGACTCACAGCATTCAAAATTAATGGGGTTCATTTTAAAATCGAGGTATTTTTAAGGAAGAGGCATTTTTAGCTCTTGTCTGCTGGTTTCCAAGCCTGTAAAGAAGCGAGTTTTCTGCCCCAGCCTGGGTGCAAGCCTTGCTTCAAAAACGAAGCTGGAAATGTTGCAGCATCACATGAGCCCACAAGCTGGAGCTCCCAGGGAAAAAAAATAAAAAATAAAGAGAAGAGATGTTCAGCTCCAGGAGCAGATGTCACCCGACCACGAGGAGCTCCATGGGATATCAAATCACGTGTGAACCTCCTGAGATTTGCATTAAAAGCTGTGAGAAACCCCCGGGGTAACCCAGCCCAGCATCCCCAGGGAGAGGGTATTAAAACTGTGCTTCAGGATTCAAGTCACCTGCTGTTATGGGTCGGGGGAAGGGGTTGGAATGATCCAAGATCGGGGTCCTACGCCTTCCCCTGGAGCATCACAGACCAGACAAAAACCCTTGAGAAGATGGAGCTGGGGGTCTAAGCCAGTCCAGCAATTTCTATCCCTCCCTACATCTCCCTGGGGTCAACCCCCTTCTTCCTCTGCCCTGAGCTGTACCTGAAACTAAGCAGCGTGTTCCAGTGAGATAAGTAATCACCATGACTTCATGCCATCTATTTTTAATGACACTGTTCAGGAGCTTCATTTACTATTTTGATTCATTTTCCCATGTTCAGCACGCCCCAGAATTTCACCTGCCCCTCTCCTGCGACCACCCTACCACTGCCAGCATCTTCTGTACCACATCTAAACAGCAAAGGTGCCTCACAAATGATGCTCCACAAATTAAGTCTGGGTTTTTTTTTTTTAATTAGCAGGTTCTTAGGGGGTTCTTAGGACCAGCCAGGGCTGCTTCTGGGGTCGTCAGGAACTGGGAGGATCAGGGATGGGGGCATGGTTGTATTCACTGGATGCCACCCACTATTTAAAGCGCATCAACAATTCCTTCCCTGCAGCAAAGTGAGGTGAGAGCTGATGGTTTGGAGGGATTCTGACATCGCATGGAAATTGGCCTTTGCAAAGTGGTTCCTGTAGAGGAACCTGTGGAAAACCCCTGTGTGGGCAGCCCTTGGTGATGCCACTGCCCTCGGAGGAACCAGCCAGTGGTGGTTCATCCAAACCCACTTCTTGGGTCGGGTGAGGAATCACAGACTCACAGGGATGGGAAGGGCCCTCCAGAGCCCATGGGGTCCAACCCCCTGCCAAAGCAGGGTCCCTAGGACAGGGCACACAGGGCGGTGTCCAGACGGGGCTGGAATCTCTCCAGAGAAGGAGACTCCACACCCCCTGGGCAGCCTGGCCCAGGGCTCCCTCACCCTCACTGGGAAGAAGTTCTTCCCCACATTGGGGTGGAACTCCCTGTGCTCCAACTTGAGCCCGTCACCCCTTGTCCTGTCTCCACAGACCATTGAAAAGAGGCTGGCCATTTCCCCTTGTGTCCCACACTTGAGATATTTATAACCATTAATCAGATCCCCTCTCAGTCTTCTTTTCTCAAGTCTGACCTGCAGCCCCTTCCTGGATAGGCAGGTCCCCCTGTGGCATCCCCCAGCCCATCCTCCCCTGGAGAGACCCATTACACAGGCAAAGGGCTTGCTCTCACAAAGTATTTCCCATTTTTCATCTCCTCAGCCACTCCAAAGCCATTTGCTTGGTGGCTCCTGGAGCACCTGCCGCTGGAAGTGTCACCAGTGCCACCACAGAGGTAGGGAAAGTGGGACACAGAGCTGCCACAGCTCCTGCCCAGGCAGGACGGGCTGCGCGAGAGCCCACGCCAACAGCTCCCACCGCGCCGCTTCCCTCTCCCCATCGTTTGCAAAGCACAAAAATTTCCCAGCCCGGGCCAAGAAAACCCACTTGCCTACTCACACGGTGCTAACAATGAAAACACTAATTATATTTCACTCACCTATCAAAGGGATGATTCATTTTAGGTGAGTGGGCACGGAGGATTACACAAGACGAGCGCCGCGGTGCGACCGCCCGTCCGTTTCGGGGTAGCCCTCCTGGGAACCAGGCTGCACGTGGTCACCTGGGATGGGGCAAGGGGGTGGCAGCAACGGGGAACCATCACGGCCTTGATGCACTGCAGACACCTCCGGCACGGGGATGCGCTGTGAGCTGCTCCCCAAGGGCTGGCCAGGCAGCGGGGACCCGAGCGAGGGGCTGGTCCCCTCCCCAAACCCCTACCTGTGCTCAGATCCCAAGTGCTCAGGTGGGGAGAGGTGGAAGGAGGAGGACAACAGCTTTGGCAGGGATGGAAAGGGCGGGAGCAGCTTTCTGCACTCACTCAGTGTCACCCGTGGCCATGGATTCAGGAGCTGGCTCCAACCCCGATGAACAGCCCTAGGACACCCCTGGCCACCCTGCTGCAACAGCTCGAACCACCCCCTGCCTTAAATCCCTGAGCATCTCCCAAGGGTCCAAGAAGTTTCAGAAAGGCAGGAACCAGCCGAGATGTCTCCTGGTGTCCAGACCCACTTGGGAGAAGGTCTCCAATGGGAGGAGGTGTCCAACCCCCTGCTCCAGAGAGGTGCCAGCAATGGCGATGGCTCCAGCTCATGTCGGCGCTGATCCAGTCGGATGCAGCTCCTGTCACCTCGAGTGAGGGTTGGAATCCTGCTCCAGCTCCGGAGCTGGGCTGAACCAGGCCCCAGCACCTGAGCGAAGCAATCCTCAGAGCCTGCTTTACGTAAGATCAGGGTTGCTGCTGGATGGGGGCAGGAGGTGGCAGGGATTTTTGGCAGACGGAGAAGGACCTGTCAACGGTGTCGGGGTTTGGGGGGTGTGTCCAAGTGAGAGCACACTCGCACAGGAGAGACGCGGTGATGTACGCGTGTGCCGCAGGTGCAGGGACACAGGTTGGGTGTGCAGGGGTGCCAGGTCGATTCAGCAAAGTGGGGGGGGGGGTGGGACAGCGAGGCCATATTTGGGTGCTGCACAGGGTGGGGTTGCACTGATGGGCACGGCCATGGGCGCGTGCATGGGTCAGAGCGGGCTGGGCTTGGGGGCAGCCCCCGCGCCGTGTGTGGGTATGCAAAGCGGAGGGGCGAAGCGGCGTCTGGGCGTGGGGAGGAGAGGCGTGTGTGCATGGCGATGAGTGTGTCCACGTGGGAGGTGCGAGAGCTGCAAGCTGCATGTGGGGGAAGCGTGCGTGCGTGCGTGGCAGGCGTGAGCACCCGGCGTGGGGCTGGGGGGGGGGGAGCGGGAAGAGGTGGCGGGGGGTGGACACGGTACCCATGGCAGCAAGCAGAGAGCCAGGATGGGGCTTGAGGGGTAGGGGTGGTGAGGTGGTGGCAACGCAGCCACCGCATGCCATACCCTACGTCCACACGTGTGCGCCCGCCACGCAAAGCGCCGCTCCCCAGCAGCGCTGCTGGAGTGTTGAGATTGGCCCTTCCCCGCTGTTGCGCCAGGCAAGGGTAAAATCAGAGCGCACAGCCCACGAATTCTGGGGCAGCTCCCTGCCTGAGCCTCGCTGAGCACTTAGGGACCCATCCCCTAGCCCTGGCTGACGTGCTGAAAAAAATAAATAAATTAAAAAATATAGATATGGAAGGGATGAATATTTATCTGTGGGTGGCAAGTGACAGATGCTGGGGCGAGGATTCTGGGATGCTTCAGTTTGATGAAGGTAATAACTCAAATAGATTAATGAGAAACATCCTTCCCAACGGTTGCCTCCCCTGTGCCATAGCTATGCCGCTGGCCTTGTGGCAGAGCTCCTGCATGCACCCACTTCTCATGCCCCAAGGCACAAAGTTCAGTAAGGCTGGGTATCCCAAAGGCTGGAGATGCCCAACAAGGGTGTTTTCCACCCAAAATGCAGACAGGCAACTGGGAAAGGGCTGTGACTGCTGGGTGCTTGCGACTGAGTTGGTGAAAAGTGGGATTTCAGCTGGGCTGGGCTGGGTTGGGTTGGGTTGGGTCATCCGTGGTGATGGCCCAACTGGAATGGAGGGGAGAGACAGTACAGAGGAGCCCAGGATGTCCCTGCTCCTGGCCTCAGGATGGACTTGGCCACAGGTACCATCGCACCGCGTGTTCCCAGCGTGGCCGTCCCCTCCTCCTAGGATGGTCTGCAGAGACCCCAGGGAAGGGGGACACCCTGTTTCGCTACCAACTCAGCCCTTCCCTCCCCCTGACCCTCTTCCCTCCTCCTAAAATGACAAACACATGAAATAGCTCCTTGATCCCCACGAAGCTGGGCTGGCCTGCCAAGGTGGAAGGAAAAGCTCTTTGCTTCTGGTAGGTTCTCCAGGAATGGTGAAACTGCCAGTAAACCACCCCCATTTGGGGATGCTCCCCAGGTTTCCCCGCAGTTGACAGGGGAAGCGTGCTGGGGTGTGGGCACGTGCGTGCCCCAGTGACGGGGGCTGGCCCTGCAACACCCAGCCCTCAGAGACCTGTAGTTTGTGGAGACTTCTGTCTGCTTCCTGCAAACCTCCCTGGCAGGGGCCGGGTGCCAGGAGGGGAGCAGGGTGACGGCGCTGGTATTGGGAGCATGCAGAACCTCCTCCCCACTTTGCCCCCCCATCCCCTCCTGACCGCTTTGAACAAGGGGAGGGGGGACCACGATTAATCTCTGCCCGAGCTTTATTCCCCATGGAAGGGCTGCTGGGATTGATCGATGGCTTGCACAACAGATTCCAGCTCAGACCCCAGCGTTACTCCAGCGAGCTGAAACAAAAGGTTGCAGCAGTATTTTCCACTTAGGAAAACGCCACCAGCACGGGATTGCCCTTAAAAATAATAACAATTAATAATAACCCAGAGATGGTTTGCACCTCTCCCGTGGGGAGCAGGTAATGCTGAATCTGAAGCCACAAAGCAGCAACCCAGGGTTTGTAGAGAAAGGTCTTGCAGCACCTCTCAGGAAGGCTGTGATGGAGCTCACCAACGCTGCAACGGCCTGAACGAGCCACTCCTGGAAAACCATAATGTCTTGTCTGCTTTTGTTTTTTTAAAATATATAAAAAGGAAAAAGAAATGCTGAGGAAATGAAAGAGCCTGCTGCAGGTGGACACGGCCGGCAGCCAAACAAGGGGGCTGCGCTGCCGAATGCCCCTGGCTGCTGGCAGGTAGGCCTGCCTTGTATTATGGTGGCAGTTCAGATGGAAGTAGCCACGAAACACGAGAGAGAGAGGATGATACAGCCACTTAACAGCACAGCACCAGCTGCTTCTGCTAGTTCAGCCTTAAAGCTTGTTAGTCTGGCAATTCCCTGTTTTTCTTTTTGGTTTTTGGGGTTTTTGAGGGCTCCAATTGGGCTTTCTTGTTTTTAATTTAATCCTGGTTTCCCCTCAACATCTCGTTAAGCCGCGTTGACGGCAGAGAATAGCTCTGGTGATCCCTCTGAGCCCCTACGTTAAGCATTAAGCCGCAAACTAGGAATGTAAGACTCTTGTCTGAATTAAAGTCTTTCGCCTGGCGTTACTGAGCCACGGGGCCGCGTTCAGAGGGGCTGCAGGGTGGGCAAAGATACCACTCCCCCCTCTCCCCAAGCCCCTCGCTGGAAGCATCTGCAGCACCATGGCTGCACCCATCTGCCCCGGATCCCTTCCCTCCCCCCACCCCCCCCCCCCCCCCAGCATGCTTTCCTCTCCTCTGCCCCGGTTTTGCTTCAACGCAAATCCTACAGGTTCCAGTGGTGCAGTCGGAACTGCGAACCCTGCGTGCAACTTAGCCCACCCTGTCCTCCCACAGCCCCCCCCCCCAACACCACCACCCCCCACTCTAGGCAAGAGCTAGGTATCCCCCCCACCAGCGCAACCAGCTCCCCTCCCCAAAAAGCCAGGTTGAGGAGAGCGGAGGGGAGGACCCTGTACAGCCCCAGAGACCCGCTGAACATACGGGGCTACCTGTGGCAAAGAGCCGGGCCGATGCCAGGCCAGGCTGGCTCCTTGACTCCCACGGGCTACGAGCATCCCTCGCTCCAAGCTAGCAGGTTGCAAACTCACAGACTCCAGCCCAAAGCCAGCGTCCCCATTCGGAGGCTCGTACCCACACACCACCACCCACTCCGGCCGCGAAGGTATCGCTGCAGCACCTACCTCCATCCGAGTAGGTCTCTGTCCCGTAGCCATCCTGTAATCCATTGCTCCAGGTGCCTTCGTACTTGGCCCCATTTCCAGTGCATTCTCGGACCCCGTATCGTCCCTTAAATCCATGGGTCCACTCTCCTTTGTACACCCACTTCCCCTTGCTCTCCATGCCAATGCCATGGCGCTTGCCCTGCGCCCAGGTGCCCTGGTAAGTGTTGCCGCTGGGCCAAGTGTAGACCCCCAGCACCTCAAAGCCGTGACTCCAGGAGCCTGAATATTCACCTTGACCCTTCGGGCCGGTACAGATTCCGTGGCCATGAGCCTTTCCGTCCTCCCAGCCTCCACAGTACGACCCTCCATCGTCAAAATTAAACCTTCCCCCACTGGACATGCATGTAATTCGGTTTGCAAATCCCCCAAAAGGTGAAAAAAAAAAAAAAGGGGAAAAAAAAAAAAAGAAAAAAAAAAAGAAGAAAAAAAAAAGGGGGGAAAAAAAAGGAAAAAAAAAAGGAAAAAAAAAAGGGAAAAAAAAAAAAAGGGGAAAAAAAGGGGAAAAAAAGGGGAAAAAAAGGGGAAAAAAAGGGGAAAAAAAGGGGAAAAAAAGGGGAAAAAAAGGGGAAAAAAAGGGGAAAAAAAGGGGGGAAAAAGGGGGAAAAAAAGGGGGGGAAAAAAGGGAAAAAAAAAAGGGGGAAAAAAAAAGGAAAAAAAAAAAGGGGGGGAGGGGTGGGGGTGGGGAAAAAACCCCGCAGGAAATAATAAAATGCAAACGATGACTTGGGGAAAAAAAAACCCCAAAAAAAATATATATATATAAATAGAATCAAATCAAATCGAACTCGATCGAAATCATGCACCAGATCCAGGCAGCTGCTTAAGCCAGTTTCTTGTGATTATTCATTCTCTGGGAGTATGTTCGGGATCAGTTCGCTCTTCCCCTGCTGTGGAAACAGGATCATTAAAAAAAAAAAAAAAGAAAAAAAAAAAGAGAAAAAAAAAAAAATAGCATCAAGAACAGCAGCAGCTATTGGGTTTTGGTGCAAACGACTCCACCTAAAAACCATCCAAGGCAGGGAACGGGGGTGGGGGAGAGGAGGGACGGGGGGGGAAGGAAAAGGGGAAAAAAAAAAAAAAAGAGAAAAGCCAAATGCCAAGAGAAGGAAAAAGGGAGATAAATAAAAGGCGTTCCGCGCTCCGCTCCGCTCCGCAGCGCGCCCGCGGCCGGCCGCTCAGAGCCCCCGCTGTGCCCTCCGGCGCGGGCTGCCCGGCCGCCCAGCCTGGCTCCGGCACAGCAGCAGCGGCAGCGGCGGCAGCAGCAGCAGCAGCAGCAGCAGCAGCGGGGCCGGGGGGAGCGGCGGGAGCGGCGGCATGGCGGGGCGGCGGCGGGCGGGCGGCTCACAGCAATGCGGTGCCTCTGCCGCCCTCCCGCTCGGCTCCCCCAGCCTCTCCCGCTCCGGCCCTCGCAACGCGCACGCACCCCGCGCCCTAAAAACCCGCCATCGCCTCCGTTATCCTCCTCCTCCTCCTTCTTCTTCTCCTCCTCCTCCCTCCACCCTCCCCCCCTCCCCACAACCTCCTCTCCTCCACCCCCTCCCCACCCCTCCCTTCCCCAACCCGCCCCCAGCAAACCTCACTCCCGGGGGTACCCGCTCGCCTCGCCCGGCGGATCCCACATCTCGGCCGGAGGATGCTCGGAGAGAGAGAGAGAGAGAGAGAGAGAGAGAGAGAGAGAGAGGTTGGATGCCGGGGTGAGGGGCTGGGGGGGGGTCGGGGGAAGGGGGAGGGGGGGGGCAGAGGGCCTCCTCTCGCCCCGCTCTCCCCACGGCCTCCCCCCACCTTCCCGGTTCCCCACGGGGATAAATCCTGCTTATTAAGGAGCAGAGATCCTGAGCTCTCCGCTCTGCCTCATCTCCCGGCTCGGGGTGGATTTAAAGAGACAGGAACTGCGTCGCCGTCGCCTCCCGCCCCAGCGGGGCCGCGGCCCCCGCAGCCCCCCGCAGCCCCCCGCCGCGGCTCAGGGATGCTCCCTGAGATTTAACGCTCCCTTCATATCCCCCCCCCCCCCCGCCCGGCTCCCAGCGCTCTCCCACCGTTTCCCCTGTGCGATGAGGGGCAGCCTGGACCCCCTCCAGACCCGGGGGAGGAGTGGGGGGGGGACGGGGTTGGGGGGGGTTCTCCATTTGCAGGTGGGGGAGGGGACGACACAGGGATGGACCCACACAAGGAGAAAGACACGCACGGCCCCGTTGGGCGCCTCCAGCGCCGCGTCTCCGGGCAGATTTAGCTGCCGGTCTGGTCCAGCACACTGCAACACCGATTATTTATTCATGAAGAGGCCGCGCTGTCGCTCAGGCAGCACCTCGGTCCCCTCCCTTCATCCCACGGGAATCCTTCCCATCCATCGCGAAGGGATCCAAACAGCAGCCACCCCCCTGGCCAGCCCCATCCCCAGGTTATATTATGATTGATTATTTCTTTTTCGGGGGAGTTTGGTTGGGGTTTGGTGGGGTTTTTTCCCTCCTCCATCCTCCTGGGATTGCTGACGATGTGAAAGCATCCCCAGGCAGTGGGGGCAGCTCGCTTGGTGCCTCTGGAAGCGGGCAGGGTCCTGGTCCTGCCATGCACCCCCTTGTTCCTAAGCATGCCAAATATTTGCAGTATTGGGGTGTCTCTGCGGGTCCATGTGCATCCACACACACACACATATATATATATATATATATTTGCATTAACACACAGGTGTATTAATACATGAGTATTAAAGGGGGAGCTCTGTTTAAAGAACATTAAAAAGATGCTCCACAAGTGCCTATGAAGCAAAACCTGGGCAGTGTGTGAGAACACGGCTCTTCCCAAGAATCTCCAGTGGGAGTGCCAGGCACACTGGCTCCTCTCTGCATCCCGCCATCGCCACCAGCATTGCTGGAGTGCTCCTTCATAGCTGAGGCTGTCACCTCCACTTCCAGACGTGGCTCAGCCAGGATTCCAAGGGAAAACAAACACCCACGAGCTGTGGGAACCCGGGTGATGGGAACCTGTGGGATTTAGTGCATCCCCACTGGAAGGGAGGTTGTAGAGAGGTGGGCGCTGGTCTCTTCAGCCAGGGGACAGGAGCTGGGACAAGGGGCACTGGGCTCAAGCTGGGCCAGGGCAGGCTCAGCTCAGCTGGGAGGGCAAAGTTCTTCCCTGGCAGAGTTGTGGGGCTGTGGCACAGGCTGCCCAGGGAGGGGCTGAGTCACCCCCTGGGTGTGTTTAACAGAGGGGAGATGAGGTGCTCAGGGATCTGGTTTAGCTTAGGATGGGAATGGTTGGACGTGATGATCTTAAAGGGCTTTTCCAACCCTGTGAGTCTGTGATTCTGTGACCATCTCTGTTATTAAAGGGTTTCAGATGGGTTTACGACCACCAAATAAACAGTGGTGGGAACACCAGGTGAAGGGGCTGGATGGACAATCACAGGCGTCAGGGTGACCGTGGTGGTGGCCAACCATGACACAGCCACGCTGCTGTACCTGAGCCTATCCCCAGATAAACCTGCTCTTCCCAGACTTTACCCAAAGGCCAGGATTTAATTTAAAAGAAACACTCACACCCCAATCATCTGCAGCCCTGACAGCCTTGGGGGAGTCCCTGTCAGGCCAGTTCACATTTCCTTGGTGTTCCTGATGTGTGGGGGGCTGAGGGAGAGGAAATTCCAGATTAGATTTCACACCAGTGGGTTTTTCCCTCTGGAAGATGCTCTTGCTGCTGGCAAGATGCTCTGGATGGAGCCAGGCTGCCCTCAAACCTCAGTGGGATTTCTCCAGTACATTTGGCTAACTATGGAGATGCTTCCTCAAAGGGTACAGGCAGCATTAGATAGGTGTAGAGTGGGGTTTGTTTAATAACCTGGTGCATGTGCAGGTGAGGGGATGTTTGGGATAAAAGAATAATGATGAAAAAATACATTAAAAAGCAAATCAGCTTATGATAAGTAACAGAGCGTGGATGGGGGAAGACAAAATAGCATTGGGCAGCAGGAGAGAGGCAAGATGTGGAGAATAAAATCAGCACCTCCCTATGTAGAACTGTTGGAGAGGGGTCAGAGGAGACATGGAGATGCTCAGAGGGCTGGAGCAGCTCCCCTATGGAGAGAGGCTGAGGGAGCTGGGCTGGGTCAGCCTGGGGAAGAGAAGAGAAGGCTGTGGGGGGACCTCACTGCAGCCTGCCAGTCCCTGAAGGGAGCAGAGGAACAGGAGGGGAATCAGCTTGTTCAAGGGCAGAGCCTGGCAGGACAAGGGGATGGAGTGAAGCTGGAGGAGGGAAGGTTGAGAGTGAGATATTAGGGGGAAGTTCTTTGCAGAGAGAGTGGGGAGGGGCTGGCAGGGGCTGCCCAGAGAGGGGGTGGGTGCCCCGTCCCTGGGGGTGTTGAAGGCCAGGTTGGCTGGGGCCCTGGGCACCCTTGTGTAGCTCCAGGCCTGGAGGTTGGTGTCCCTGCCTGTGTCAGGGGGTTGGAGCTCTGTGACCCTTGGGGTCCCTCCCAACTCAGACCAGGCTGGGATTCTATGATTCCCAGTGTGCCTCACAGACACAAACGCTGGCAGAGAGGTGCAGATCTCCATTGGATTACATCCTGCCCTTGTATGTGGAAACCTGCCTGGCCCTGTGAAGAGCAGGGCACAGCCCAAGGGAGCCAGTCAGGGAGGGATGGGGATGCAGACAACATGTTTTGATGTGCAAAGTAGTTCAGAAAGACAAGAGGAATCAACTGGGGAGACCCAGCCTTCACAGGAATCCTGCTGGAAGGTTTGGTTGTGCTTAAGGATGATAAAAACTGCCAGGGAGTGAAGGGAGAGAGAGGAGTAGCTGGAGGAATCCATGGTCCTACTGCATCCTTGGATGGATCTCTAAAAGTCTAGCTGCCTGGAAAAACATCTCCAGCATCCTGGGAAGTTGGGCAGCTTTTTCTGGGAATGTGATCCTGTGAAGTACAAGAGAAGATGGGGAGAGAAGGAGGATGAGAAGGAGGAGGGCTGGCATGCTGGCCTCTCCAAGCCCAGCCATGAGGTGCAGTTTGAAGTCTTCTCAACTCAGTGGGCGACCATCCACGGGGGAGGATGGATGGGTTTTGGCACCAGCAGCAGGGCCTCATAAATTGCAGGCTGCTCCTGGAGGTGCCCCAATGATGCTGGAGGGGAGGCTCATCAAAGGGATCTTTAAAACAAGTTTTTGAAATCACCTCTGTTTGATGGGGAAAGACAGGAAAAAGGCAGCTAAATGTGGAATTAAACACCAGGGTGTGTGAGGTCTGGAAGTCCATCTGTGGTGGAGCTGTAGAGCTCATCTGAGCTCCCATCTCAAAGGGAAAAGCTCCTGGGGTTACTCTGGCCTAAGTCCATCCATGGTGGAGCTGTACAGCTAGCTCATCTGAGTTCCCATCTCAAAGGGAAAAGCTCCTGGGGTTACTCTGGCCAGCCAAGCCAGGGCCATGTTAGCCTGGGGGTAGGAAGAATGGGGGCACCGGTCCACACTCACCCTGAAAATTAAAACAACACAACTGGGAAATCCCAGGATGCAAAGGGAAATCACTGCAGTGGTGCAACCCAGCAGCACAACGTGGGGTGGCTGAATACAGCTGGGAATATGGCAGGGCAGTGGGGTGAGTTCTCTGCAGCCTGTGCTAAAAACCACCCTCTCCATCCAATTTCCACTCAGGCTTGGCAGTCTCAATCTGCTGGTCCCGATCCACAGCCCACTGGGACTGGTTTGGGAGCAGATCATCTCCTTCTCCTGAGCACCAGCGGTCCCAGGTCAGCTCCAAGTGATTAGCGACATGGAAATAAATGATCCAGAGGGTTTCTAGATCAATATCCTGGAGAATAAAGTATGAAGCAGGAAGGGGTGGCAGGAGGGACTCGACACAATCTGCTTCTTTAAGCAGCCACGGCCATAACATCCAAGAAAAATCTTGTGATCACTGGAGACTCCAGGCAGAGCGATGGATGCTGGAGGTCTTGAGCTGCTGGTATTAAACATCCTTAGAAATTCAGAGTTGGGGAGGGGAAAGAAGATAATTTCCTACTGCAAAAAAAAACCCCAAAACTTCCTCCAACATGAGGGAATTCCACATTTGACCCCGTACTGGCAGGTGAAGATGAATTTCTCACTGTACTAGGCACAAGCAATCCCAGCTTGATTACATTTGTTCCACACAAACCAAGTCAAGCTCAGGGCAGCAATACCCAGACATCTGTGGTGCTCTGAAAGGTCCTGTTCTGCAAAGCACAAAACGATTACAAGTCAGAGATACTTGGAGGAACAAGGTCCATGAAAAAAAACCCCACATTGAAAAGGGAGAAGCCTTTTGGATTTTATATTTTTCACCCCAAAAAGCAGCAATGGAGAGAGGGATTGTTAGAGACACACTGGGGCAGCTTGGCAAGGAGGTAAAAGAGCTGCAAGACCAACACGTGGAATATAACCAGGCAAAAGGAGGAAAAGGGAGACTGGGAGTGATTAATAGACCTCAGAAGCCAGGGAAATTAAAGATAGAAGGATATTTTCCAAGATTTTTCATGAAAAGAAGCCTTTGCATTAGTGGTGGGCTGATGCTGCACAGAACTGGGAGGTTCACTGATAGCACAGAAGAGGCAGGAATGCTCAGTACAGGTCTCTTCCGTGTATCCAGTGGGGAATAAAGATGATGCACTGATGAAATGCTTTCCCAGAGTATGTAGGAATATGGTACGTTGATGGAGCCTGGTTCTTTTTAACCCAGAGGATCTGAATAACTTGTGAGAGTTGGACAGAAGGTTGGCCAAGGAGCTGTCCCGATAGTTAATGGGGATTTTCAGCAGGTCTTGGAACAGTCCTGGGAAGTGCAAGAGGACTGGGGAAACGCCAGTGCTGTGCCCACACGTGAAGGATTGAGGTGGATGAAGGTGATGTGAAGCTTTTAAGCCTGGGAGGGGTCTTGGACAATTAATTGGACCACTAACATGGAATTTGATGGGTAGAGAATGAAAATTTTCCCTGCTGAAAGAGCTGTGGGGCTGTGGCACAGGCTGCCCAGGGAGGGGCTGAGTCACCCCCCTGGGGGTGTTTAACAGAGGGGAGATGAGGTGCTCAGGGATCTGGTTTAGCTTAGGATGGGAATGGTTGGACTTGATGATCTTAAAGGGCTTTTCCAACCTCGTGATTCTGTGTGTGAAAAGAGGGTGATGTGAGGAATGGCAAACAGGAGTTTGAGGGGGAACAGGCAGCGGGGAGCCCACAGCCTTCTGCCGGCGAGGGAGGGGTAACGGTACCGATGCAACACCCACAGCTTCCTGCACGGCCCTTGGCTTGGTCCCACACCATGGGCTGATCAGGAAGAAACACAAAGCCATCAGGGCCCCCATTAAATTGGTTAAAACTTCTTGTGAGGATTGCTCATCTTGCATGGCTCTCCTGGCTTTGAGCAGGCAGTACAGCCACCACCTTGGCACCACCACCAAGCACATCAGCCAGAGTATTCCCAAGGTCTAATGCCATCAGCTTGGAACCCACAGCTTTGGAAACTGGGATGATTTTCATTTTTGCTTCCCATTCATTTCCTCCTCCAGTAAATTGAATTCCAGGAGCGCACAATCACCTGAGGTTGTCCTCAAGTTTTCTCTTATCTACTTGGTCTCTAGATAAATCACCCACAAAAACAATTACAGAACTGACTGATATTGCAAAATCACCCACAAAATCAATTAAAGAACCGATTGATCTTGCAAAATCACCCCCAAAATCAATTAAAGAACTGACTGATATTGCAAAATCACCCCCAAAACCAATTAAAGAACTGATTGATCTTGCAAAATCACCCCCAAAACAAATTAAAGAACTGATTGATATTGCAAAATCACCCCCAAAACCAATTAAAGAACCGACTGATATTGCAAAATCACCCCAAAAACAATTAAAGAACTGATTGATATTGCAAAATCACCCAAAAATCAATTAAAGAACTGATTGATATTGCAAAATCACCCCAAAACCAATTAAAGAACTTATTGATCTTACAAAATCACCCCCAAAACAAATTAAAGAACCAACTGATATTGCAGTGAGTGGGACTGCTGCTGATCTTCCAGTAGATTGTGGCTTATGAAGGTGATGGAAATGGTTGGGAATGACATTACTGGAAGGAGGTCAAGCCTTTGAGTTGTAAGCAGCGCTTTTCTTTTTTAATATGTGGCCTCTTCCAAGCTTAATAATCTCCCACAGGTCAACAAAAGTCAAGACCTGGGTTAACCAGAAAGAGAAACTCCCTCATGTCCTTGGGTTTAATGCCGGCTTGCGAAGAGCTTAGGAGAGGAGATGGACTGCTTCGTGTCCTGCAATCACCCTCCTTGTCTTGGAGGGGAAATGGGTCTGCAGTGAGAGGAAGGACGACTGATGGGCATGTTACAGGCATGTGTACAATAAATTACCTTGCTTGTCTTCTTCCGTGCTGGGCATGGGCTAAGTGCATTTACTGGTCACCCAGTGTATCGCATTAACCTGCTGCATACAGTATGGGGCTGTTTATCCTGCCAATTACTGCAAATCTAATCAGCTTTAGCTGGGTAAAAATAGAGCCAGTTTCCGTGTGGAAATCAAGAGGCACAAAAACAGCAGCAAAGAAGCTGATCCTGATCAGCCAAGCACATGGGAGGGGAGATTTGCAGTGCTGGGAGAGTGAAGTGTGTTGGGATGCTTCTTCCTTGGGGCCAGGTGGATCTGCTCCCTCAGGACTATCTTCTGGGGAGGTGGGGACCACTGGCAGGCACGCAGGGACTCCTCCTTTTGTGTGCTTCCAGGAGTGAAGGGACAGGGCAGCAATCAGCTGGGAGGGATGGATGCAGAGGTGTGCATGAGGGATTTTGCAGTAAGGGCAAAGGAAGATGGGCAGCTGATATGGGTCATTTGGCTTGGGGGGCGGGGGTGGTGATGGAAACAAATCATGTTGCTGCAGGTTTAGATAAATTGGGGGATGGATGATGACCAGGGTTGGGTTCCTACATGCTGCAGGTTCCCAAGTGTGTCCAGAGAAGGGCAACCAGGCTGGGGAAGGGGCTGGAGAGCAGCAAACCTTCTGAGGAGCGGCTGAGGTAGCTGAGGGTGTTGAGCCTGGAGAAGAGGAGGCTGAGGGGAGACCTTCTCCCCACCTCCCCTGCCCTGCCAGGAGGGTGCAGAGAGGTGGGCGCTGGTCTCTTCAGCCAGGGGACAGAAGCTGGGACAAGGGGCAATGGGCTCAAGCTGGGCCAGGGCAGGCTCAGCTCAGCTGGGAGGGCAAAGTTCTTCCCTGGCAGAGTTGTGGGGCTGTGGCACAGGCTGCCCAGGGAGGGGCTGAGTCACCCCCCTGGGTGTGTTTAACAGAGGGGAGATGAGGTGCTCAGGGATCTGAGTCAGCACAGGACAGGGATGGTGTGACTCAATGGTCCCAAAGGTCTTTTCCAACCTGGTGATTCTCTGACCACCCAGCAAGTGTATTAGGTAAAATCAACCTGCTATCCTGCGTGAGGGCCCTTGGAGCAAATATCCTACTGGGAGAAAAGGAGCAATACATGGCTCCACAGGAGGTGGAATCTCATCCTCCTTCATCCCTCCATCCCTCCATCCATCCATCCCTCTGTGATGCTTGCTAAAGGACAGAGGTAGCTTTTGCCTGCTGTGATCTTAGAAGCTAGAAAATAAAGCCAAACGATATGATTTCCCCCTCAAGATGTCTCATTTGCCCTTTTATTTCACTCCATCAACCTACCATAACCACATGTCGGGTCGTTTGATCACAATAAACCCCAGAGCCTTCTCAGGGCCCTGCTTTGCCCTTCTCACCCTGGGTGGCAAACCTCTGTGATCACCAATACAATAAAGCAATGTGTCTGAAGGGGCTCAGCTTCCCCCAGCTCACCCCTATCACCCTGGATTTTCCACCCTGCTAATCTGCTGGAGGTCTGGGACCCCAGGGTGAGGAATATCCCATAGCTGAAAGATGCTGGTCAATAAAACCAAGGTGGCTGGGCTCAACCAGAGGGATCAGGGCCTTCATTTGGAGCCTCTGAATTTTCTCTCTGAGAGCAAGGAGTGGGAATGCTGCTGGTAATTAAGGGACATCTGCCACCAGCCTGTTCCTGCTGGTTCCGTCAGGAAATGCGGCTGAGAGAAGAGAGGGGAAGAAAGGACTTGGCCTGCTGGTTCCCATCTTCATCATCCCTGCCACGTGCAAAGGCTGCTCCTGCCCGCTGGTGCTGGGAAGGGCTGGGAGAGCTGGCGCTGGGCTCCCTCAGCCTGCCCACCCTGGGCTGGGCTGTACCCCAAAGCTTTGCCAAAGCTCGGAGCAAAACCTGCGCCTGGTCCCTCTGGCTCACCTCAGGCTTGGGATGGGCTCCAGCCAGAGGGAGACTGGAAAGAAATAATCATGCAGAATGGGGGTTTTGTTGGTTTGGGGGGGTTTGGGGAGGGGGAGTTCTGGAAAGAGCTTGGGGTTTGTCCAGCTTTTTTTAACAGCCAAAGGCACCTTTTCTTTTTAATTCATAACACTCTTCTAAGAACTCCAGGACTTCTGGAGCTGAGGGCTGCAAGTATTGGCCAAACCAGCTTTTCTCCTTTCCTTTCCTTTCCTTTCCTTTCCTTTCCTTTCCTTTCCTTTCCTTTCCTTTCCTTTCCTTTCCTTTCCTTTCCTTTCCTTTCCTTTCCTTTCCTTTCCTTTCCTTTCCTTTCCTTTCCTTTCCTTTCCTTTCCTTTCCTTTCCTTTCCTTTCCTTTCCTTTCCTTTCCTTTCCTTTCCTTTCCTTTCCTTTCCTTTCCTTTCCTTTCCTTTCCTTTCCTTTCCTTTCCTTTCCTTTCCTTTCCTTTCCTTTCCTTTCCTTTCCTTTCCTTTCCTTTCCTTTCCTTTCCTTTCCTTTCCTTTCCTTTCCTTTCCTTTCCTTTCCTTTCCTTTCCTTTCCTTTCCTTTCCTTTCCTTTCCTTTCCTTTCCTTTCCCTTTCCTTTCCCTTTCCCTTTCCCTTTCCCTTTCCCTTTCCCTTCCCTTCCCTTCCCTTCCCTTCCCTTCCCTTCCCTTCCCTTCCCTTCCCTTTTTCCCTCAAGCTCCCAGCAGACTGAAAACCCCCACCTGACCTTGCCAATGGGGAAACTGAGGCAGGGACACACCCTGCAGAGGCTGCACAGAAAGGCAGTCCCACCGCTGCCACACGGTCACGGTGAGAAACACTCACTCCTCTGCTCTGCTCTTTTCCAAAAGATGCCAATTCCAAACCTTGGGATCAGGATTTCCTCTCAGGGGAAGAAATAAGGCCCTTTCCCAGTTTTCAGGAGAAGAGAAGGTTGTTGGTGCTCTGCAGCTCACCGTGCATCAGCTTGGCCTCTCCACAGCATCGCCTGCAGCTCTCCAGCCCCAGCAAAGCCAAACATGAGGCTTAAAACCCTGTCCTCTCAGGAACCCAGAGGGAAACGAAGCAGATTGGCACCTGATGAGATTCCATCCTCAGTTTAATGGAGATGCCAGCACATGAATTTCTGTGTGAATAATGAATGTTTGGGAAATGCTTTGGGCATTGGGAAGGGGAAGGTCAGGGCGTTGTTCAGCCTGGAGAAGAGAAGACTAAGGGGGGACCTTATTAATTTTTATCAATATCTGAAGGGTGGGATGCAGGGGGACATGGGCAGCCTCTGCTCAGGGTCTGTGGGGACAGGACAAGGGGTGATGGGCTCAAGTTGGAGCGCAGGGAGTTCCCCCCAATGTGGGGAAGAACTTCTTCCCAGTGAGGGTGAGGGAGCCCTGGGCCAGGCTGCCCAGGGGGTGTGGAGTCTCCTTCTCTGGAGAGATTCCAGCCCCTGTCCTAGGGACCCTGCTTTGGCAGGGGGTTGGACTGATGATCTCTGGAGGTCCCTTCCCACCCCTATGATTCTATGATTCTAATTCTGATTTCCCTGTGCTCAGAAAGTCAGTGGCAGTGATTCCCAGAACCATTCGGGCTCTGGCAACAGGGATTTATAATTCATTATAAAGAAACCTCTTCCACTGAAGGAAGAAGACACAGCCATGTAACGGGGTCACCATTACTCCTTTTTGGATGAAATAGTGTTCAAGGGTGTTCAAGGATTTATTGGCTTTTTTTTCAGAGCGGATAAACAGCTATGGAAGGATTTATCCCAGACCTGATGTAGTTTTTCAAACAAGGTTTCTTTTCTTGCAGCCTGTTTTTGCAGGGGATTTAGGCAGAAGGGCTCTGCAAGTCTGGAAGAGCGTGTCCAGGCTGTCTAAACCTAGGAAAATCCTTTGCTTCCTAAAAGCTGGAGTAGAAGGCTCTCTGACATGCTCCATGAGTTGTGTTTAAGAATAATAATTTAAAAAAAAAAAAAAAAAAAAAAAAGCCAAGCACAAAACAAACCTCCCCAAAACTCAAAGCCAGATTCACAGGGTTTCAAGATCTGCTTAAGGAATCAGCAAGCAGGATTCAGGAGTAGTTAACAACAGCCTGTATTACACGGTACCTATTAACATGGGATAATCCAGGAGGAAAAGAAAGGGCAAGGGATAAAGGAACGTTGCCCTAGAACAGCGAGGCGTTTAGAAATCAAGCCATGAGAATCCTAAACCACCAGATTAACTCAGCCATCACTGTCAAGAGGCACGGCAGGCACAAAGCACCGGAGGCTGCGGGATGGGGAAGGAAAGGGTGGTTGAATTTTCACTCCAGTGAAAGGCAAATCTTGGTCCTGCTGAAGCAGAGGATGCCAGGAGCACACAGTGCTGATAAACCCCAGCTGGGAAGTCTTCTGAAGGAGGAGGGGGTGGAAATTTGGGGTTGGACTGAAACTCCACGGCTTGTCCCAGGGGCAGTGAGGTGAACGGAGCTTCCTGAAAGGAGCAGAGCTGGATGCCACCTTCCCTGTCCTCTGCCTCCACCACTTCTTAACCAGTTTCAGTCTTAGCCAGGAATACAATCATCCTTGGGCTTCCATCTCCTCAAAATAGTCTTCTCACCTCCCCCCAGCCTCCTCCTTTATCCTCTGCTCATCTTTACCCGCATTACTTGACCCCTCCCTCCAAACTCCCTTTGTGATTAAAGTCACCAGGCTTTTCAAGAGCCTGGGAATTTGGGGGTTGTTCATTCTGGAGAAGGTCTCAGCTTGAAAGTCAGCACTAAAGCAATCCCTGCTGTGATGTCTCTCCTTGCTTGGGCATGCTGGGGCTTGCCATCTTCATGAGGAAGCTGAAGAGCATACAGGGGTCTGAGTTTTTAAAGGAAGGGGCCCAAGTCAACCTCCAGAATGAAAAGTCTCCAAGTTCTTCGTTGCAAGTGAAAATTTGGGGAAAAAAATAGTGGTTTTCAAGCCACCCAACTGTTTACCAGAGCTGCTGAGCACTCAGTTCTGCTCTGAATGTATCGATCCTCCGTGCCTGCACGTAGCTCTGGAGTGCTGCAGAGCATCCTTGGCTCCAGCTGGCACGCTGGCAGCACTCAGCCCCATACAGGATCCAGCCCTAAACGTTGTGTACAAACCTCCAAGAGCCTGTTTTCCCTGCTGGGCCTGAGACAGGGGAAATCACATGCTGGGAAAAAAACAGAGCCTTCCAAAATGAAATCCCAGCTGAAGTGGGCGAAGGTTTCGCCACGCGTTTGGACAGGGCTGGGATCTCCCTTTCTCTGCAACGAGCATCTGCTCTGGTGTCCCAGAAAGACCTCTTTAAACAAGAGCAGGCTGCCCATGGTTTCCATCAGTCTCAAGTATTTCCTATGTTTATTTTCTTGGCCAAGCCCCAGATGTGCCAGTTGCTGCACCGTGCGCTCAGCCGGCCTGCGCTCCCGACGATGGGCTCAGATGCCAAGAGTGTTTTCCCATCCCACCCTAAACTGCTGAGCTGTGCTGCTTCGCCCCAGGCATCCCACCCCATGCTCCTCCCCAAGTGGGTTTATATTTACTCCACAAAATGCTTTGGGATCGTTTTGGGAAGAAAGATGCTCCAGCAATGTAAGGTGACACCATCTTTCCGTGGCTCTTTCCATGAGGATGTGACTCCAGCCTGGCTGTGAAATCAGAGTGCTTCAGAGGTACAAGAGGGACCAGAGAACCAGGTGTGGGGTTTCTTCTTTGGCCACAGCAGCAAGGGAGACAAGCTGCCCATGGAAGGCTGCCCAAGCTCCACTGTGTGCGAACCAGTTTCCATCCTTGCAACACCAGGGAAACCACCGTGCCCAAAGGGATAGATAGCTTCAGCCAACACCAGCACCCAGCCAAGCATGGCTTTATTGCAAAGCTGCTGTCTTGGGCAAGTCACTTGCTCCTTTAACACTCCTGGTTTATTCATCTGTCAGCTAGAAATAATCGCCAGCACATGATGCTAAGTTTTGGGTTCAGAAGGACCAGGTTGCTCCCAGAACTAGGGAAAGAAAACCAGGCTGTGAGCTGACTGCTGGCAGTCCTCACCCACCTGGTCAAGACCCTGCTGCTCCTGCTTTACGCTGAAATCCTGGGCAGGAAAGCACAGGTCAGCCTCACTGGTGGGGCTCAGGGTTGGCCCTTCATCCCGTCTGCTCTGAATCACCCACTGTGGCTGGGGACAGGAGCAGACGGCTCCAAACCCGCAGCCGCGTTGGCCGAACTCCACAGGAAAAGCTGTCAGCGTGTGATGCAGAGCCAAGCAGCACTGGGCTTTGGGATCCAGGCACAGTACCTTTCCCTTCCCTTTGAGGGAGCTGGGGGTGTTGAGCCTGGAGAAGAGGAGGCTGAGGGGAGACCTTCTCCCCACCTGCCCTGCCCTGCCAGGAGGGTGCAGAGAGGTGGGCGCTGGTCTCTTCAGCCAGGGGACAGGAGCTGGGACAAGGGGCACTGGGCTCAAGCTGTGCCAGGGCAGGCTCAGCTCAGCTGGGAGGGCAAAGTTCTTCCCTGGCAGAGCTGTGGGGCTGTGGCACAGGCTGCCCAGGGAGGGGGTTGGATCCCCGACCATGGATGGATTTAAAAGCCGGGCAGATGAGGAGTTCAGGGATATGGGTTAGCATAGGTCAGGAACGGTTGGACTCGATGATCTCAAAGGTCTTTTTCAACCTCATGACTCTGTGATTCCCCTCATTGCAATTTACCTACCATTTTCCAGCCACCCACCCCAAGAAGTTTCATGTCCGCCAGAAAGCCACATGCTCCAGAAGAGCACTGGCAGATGGGGAAATCGAGGCACAGGGATGGATCTGCCCAGCATTGCACCACGAATCACTGTGGGGGCAGGACAAGGACAAAACTCTCTCCTTGTCCAAGGTTTCATCTCATTTTCCCCACGAGTTAGCAGCAGTGAGCCCCACTGCAGCTGCACCCACCATGAAGACAGGAACCAGCATCCCAAGCGTGGCCACCTCAGCTCCTTCCATCGGTGGCTGGCTGGAAGGGACCAACCCATCTGCATAGTCTCACTAACACTTCTCCCACAGAACTACACACCTTGGCATTGTTTTCCAAATGGTTCAAAGCCAACAAGGAGACTTTCACCCAGCTCTGCCATGCTCTTTCCCAACACCTCCATTTCTTTTCGAAAGCCCAAACTGGGAGGACTGGGTTACTTTCCCTTTCAAAAAATTCCTCTATTTATTTATTTATTTAAAGAGCTCATGCTGTTAAGACTGATGCCCTCATTTCTTTGGATTGCCATTTTTTTAACCCTCTGCTGGTTATTTCAGTGGGTTTTGGCAGGTTTTTTCTTTTCCAGGCTGACCAAAGGCAGCTCTGTGCACGTCCATCCTGTCATCACTACCAGGGATGATCTAAACTGGGGAACGCTGGACTTCACCCAAGTCTCCTCAGCACCACACGAAGCCCAGTAAAGACTTCTCCATCCCCAGTAATGTGAGGAGGGCTTCGTCCTGCTGAGTTTGCTGCAGGCTATCACTCTCCAATGTGGCATCCAACTCTTCCCTGTCCATGGCACTCAAGTTATACTGTAGTTGGGCAGCACAAGGATTAGATCACAGATCATAGGATCATAGAACCACAGAATCACAGGGGTGGGAAGGGACCTCCAGAGCCCATGGGGTCCAACCCCCTGCCAAAGCAGGGTCCCCAGGACAGGGCGCACAGGGCGGTGTCCAGACGGGGCTGGAATCTCTCCAGAGAAGGAGACTCCACACCCCCTGGGCAGCCTGGCCCAGGCCTCCCTCACCCTCACTGGGAAGAAGTTCTTCCCCACATTGGGGGGAACTCCCTGCGCTCCAACTTGAGCCCATCGCCCCTTGTCCTGTCCCCACAGACACTGAAAAGGGGCTGCCCATGTCCCCCTGTGTCCCACCCTTCAGCTCTTGATCCCCAGTGATCAGATCCCCTCTCAGTCTCTTCTCTCCAGGCTGAACAGCCCCAGCTCCCTCAGCCTTTCCTCACAGGGGAGATGCTCCAGGCCCTGCAGCATCTCCGTGTCCCTCCTCTGGACTCTCTCCAGGAGATCCCTGTCCCTTTGATCCCAGGGAGCCCAGCACTGGACACAACACTCCAGGTGGGGCCTGAGCAGGGCAGAGCAGAGGGGGAGGATCCCCTCCTGGGACCTGCTGCCCACACTCCTCCTGATGCCCCCCAGGATCCCATCAGCATTGTCCAAAACGAGCACGGGTTTGCCCAGTCCCAAAAATGTACAGGACAAAGTCACGTTTTCCATGATTCCCAAGCTCTGAGGCAACGGTAGGTTCCTGGCACCCTCTAATGGAAAAGATAAGTCACTGAACTGCCATCCCCTCCACTGGTGAGTCTCGGCTCCTGCGTTTCTATTTTTAATCTCATACCAGGGTAATAACTTCCAGCCAGGCACGATGCCCCCCGCGCCAGCACGGACCCAGAGAACGTGCTGAGCAAATGTCAAGGCTGCTCCAGGGACAGACAGACGGCCCAGCGCTGGTTCCCCCAGCCCTGGCAGCCAGCACATGCAGGGATTGCTGCTTTACTTATGGAAATGGGAGGCAACAGCTAATCAGCTCTGACATTTGTGCCTTGTTCACGAATTCAAGAGGCACGCTGGTGGGTTAGTCATGTTACACTGCCTCTCCTTCCCTTTCCCCCTGGAAAATCCCTATGGATGTGACCAAGGTTATTTTTTTCCACGTTCAGCAGCCTGGAAGCATCTCAAATCTCCACCCAGGTTAGACTGGGCTCTGGAGCTGGCTCATGAAGAGAGTTACTGCTGGAGTTATGAGGGGCTTTTTAAAGCTTAGCCCTTGCTAGAAAGTGACACCACAGAAGTCTTGCCTGCAGCCCTTTTGCTCCAAAGATTTGTCCCCCAGGGTGGTGGGGGACGCCTGACATTTAGAGGCACAGAAAAAGCCAGGGTGGTGGTAAGCACAGCGTGCCTGTGATGATCCAGCAGCCTCAGGCAGCCCCCGGCCAGGCAGAGCGGGTGTCACGCTCTTGGCTTTTGGCATCTCACACAGGAGGTTGGTTTTGGTCTGGGGATCCCTCAATGGACCCTGGGGAAGGACTGGTCTTTTCCTCCCCAGGTAGAACAGGACAACTCTGCTGAGCGTGAGCCTTCCCATTGCTGACTTACCAACAGAGGATGCAGGGTGGGAGCAGGACCCAGCCCTGGAATCACACCCCTGCCCTTCACACTCTACACCCAGAGATGAATAAAATCACTTCAATAACTGTTCAGTGCAGGAAAATCTCATTTCCAGGAAACACTCATCCACACCAACCTCACAGCTCCGAATTTACTGCAGTGTGAGGGATGTTTGCAAACTTAGCAGCGTGCAAGGGGGTATTGCACAGAATCCCAGGACCACTGGGGTGGAAAAAACCTTTGAGATCACTGAGTCCAACCATTCCTGTCCTATGCTAACCCATATCCCTGAGCAGCCTGTCTGCCTGGCTTTTAAACACATCCATGGTTGGAGACTCAGCCCCCTCCCTGGGCAGCCTGTGCCACAGCCCCACAACTCTGCCAGGGAAGAACTTTGCCCTCCCAGCTGAGCTGACCCTGCCCTGGCACAGCTTGAGCCCACTGCCCCTTGTCCCAGCTCCTGTCCCCTGGCTGAAGAGACCAGTGCCCACCTCTCTGCACTCTCCTGGCAGGGCAGGGGAGGTGGGGAGAAGGTCTCCCCTCAGCCTCCTCTTCTCCAGGCTGAACATCCCCTTGGGAAAAGGCTCCCAAATAGCAAATGGGGGAAAAAAAGGGCAAACTGCCCTGAGCTTGGCAAACATGCTGCTGCTGACACCAAGACTGTAACACCCCCATCCCTCCCTGAACATCTTTTGGCTCGCAAGAGAGAGCAAAACCCAGGCAGCAAAATGCCAGACCATAAAAGAACCCCAACCCCACAGAGGACCAGTATCCCCTGAGGGCTGGCTGAGATGCTCAGATGTATTTCCCAGTAAGTTTAAGGCACAGCTGAACGCAGACCTCTGGAAGTGAAAGCCAGTACTCAGCTTCAGCAGGTCCCTTCTAAAAATCCCTTTAAAACCATTTTACTTTTAGAATCCCAGTTTCCACAGCAACAAGACACACAGCTCTCTGCAGAGTTGAGGGCTATAAATAAACCCCAGATCCATAGTTGTGATATTAGCTATGAGGGCTTTAAAAAAGCCAAAATTGCATGTGGTGATGAAGGGAAAGGGCCGGTGCTGAAAGGAAACAAATATAATGGGGGGGTGTGTGTGGGGGGAAATATGGTTCCTGACTGGGTTTAGAGAGTAGCTTTGAACAAAGGAAACCTGATAAAACATGCTGCCTGGTAAGATCCTGCCTTTTCTAAGGCGCTGTATTGATTTCAGGGGAATTGTTGGAAATGGTGCTGTGCATGCTGTGCTTTACATGTGGTTAAACCCCGTGTTTAAATGGTCATCTTCAAAAATGAAGGAGAAATGGCCATCAAGCGTTGTTTTCCAGCCTTGCTGTTTCTGGGGAAGCAATTAAGGGCCAGATTTTAATAGCCTGATGCATATCGAACCTCGCCTGCCATCCCAGTGACTCCCCTGGCTCTGCTCTAGAGAGCATCCCTATTTAGAGAAGGACTTCTACATGGGCTAACTTTAAACACATCTTTTAATCCTGATTGCTTTTACTGAACCGGGACCGTTGGCTGCTGCTGGACTGCCTGCAAGGGAAGATGCTATTCCATGAGATGGAGTCAGAGGGCAGGAATTTGGTCTGCTGGATCTAACCAAGAGCTGTCCTTACCCCTTGACATCAGCGGATAAACAAAGATGCAGTCCCAGAAGGGAAGATAAATATTAGCTGTGGTAGAAGCAAAGAGGAAATGAAATAACTATCACGTGGCACAAAAACAGGGGAGAGAGAGAACTGGTGGCTTTGAGCTTGCAGAACAGATTTGTATACAGTAGTGAGGAGGAGGAGATGAGGAAGGAGAAGAAAGGAAACACAAATCAAAGAGTTATTTGGAGTTTCCTCTATTGCAGACAGAAGGTCCGTGTTATTCAAGCAGATGTACTGCATGTCACCAGTTTTCTGGTGTTTGTTATTTTAAGGATGGTCTTGGGAAGAAAATAAATTCCACTCTAAGGCTCCTTTATATCCATTTTAGGCAGTCCGTGGAGAGAAGCCCAAAGAGTGGGGCTGTGGAGATTCCTCCAGGCTGAGCCGGTGGTACGTCCTCTGGCATGCAATTACACCGGGAAGGAAACCCACCAGCAGCTCCACCTTGGTTGGGGCAGAAACCCACCGTCAGCACCCTGGAGCTGCATCGCTGCTGCTCTCCAAGGGTTTGAAAGAACCAGGAGGAAAATAAAGATGTTTGGTATGACATGACCCAGGCTAACCTCACACCTGTCTGTGAGCAAACGGGAAGCTGCCTCCTGGGCAGCAAGCTTCTGTGGAGTCCCCAGCGAAGACACCTCTGCCATGGGCTGGTGGAGGGCCAGAAGGGCTCTGCAGAGGGACTGGGGTAACTCATTTAAAAGTGACCCCTTCAAGTTCAATCTGGGATATCAGCGTCAGTCTGGGTGTTCCCTGACCTCATCACCAGCTGGAAAGATGATGTGGATGATGACCTGCAGTTGGGCCTCTCCAAATTAATTGGCTTGGCGACCCAGAGTAAAATCGGAAGCAGAATGACAGCTCAGACTCCCAGGAGCACCCCCAGAACCAGGTTTTGCTTCTCCTGAAGGTGTTGGTTTGACCATGGTGAGGAAAGCAAGACCTAAGGTGTGTGATTCGGGTGGTCTGGTGGAGGGATGTGTTCTAAATCTGGAAGTGGGACAAAGCAGTCTGCTGGTATGGTGAGCCTTACACGAGGCAACTCTGGCACAAGCACCCACACCCTTCTGAACCGGTGCCTTCTTCTACCCCTGCCACGTTCAGAGCCAAACTATGCTGCAGGAACTTTCTGGTGGGAAAGAAACATCACACAAACATCATACTTACACAGCAAGAAAAAAATCCACCCAAACAAGCCAACAAACCAGATGAAACTGCCAGCTCTGGGCTCAGAGTGCAAACATTTAATTGCTGCACCTTCTGCCCTGGTGACATTTCTGGATTGATTCATGTTTCCCAAAGGGTTTTCAAGCCTCTGTGCTTCTTGGTGCCACCTAGACTGGGTAAAAGCAAAGCCATAGGAAAAACCTTCCCCTTCAGAGAACACAGAGCACAAAACACCCACCCTGGGACTGAGGAGATGTTTGTTTTCCTGCGATTGATCCATCATGCAGGACAGTTTAGAAGCAGCCCGTTCAATAAGAGATGGGAAAAGTTGGAATCAATAAGTGATAGTAAAAAAAACCCCAAATTAATAAAAGATATTGCAGAGGAAGCAGGCCCCAGGCCATTCTCTGAAGGCTCTGTCCTGCTCCCACTGAAATCAAAAGGAGTTTCGGAGTTGGCTGCAGTGGGAACAGGAACAGTTCTTAAGGCACTAATTAGTACAGCTGGCTGAATAATGCATAACGAACAGTTCATTCAGCTAATTTCATCTCTTTCTCTATTCATGAATTGCCTGCGAACCGGTCCCAATTTTCTCATTTTGGTTGTCATTCAGAAGTTATTTGTGGGTTTCTCTGGGAATTCATCCCCAGCGTGTGACTCCAGCGCCCATCACAACAGGGAAATACGGGATGCGGAAGCAGTTGGATGACTGGGGCTGGAGGGTAGGGCCCCATAGTATCCCTCCTGCCTGAGATGATGTTTCTGCAACCAAGGGTACCATGTTGCAAAGAAACACTGAATTTGCATTCAGATCTGGTGGATTTGTGTCTGGTTCTGGGCTCCTCACCATCAGAAGGACATTGAGGTCCTGGAGCCAGTCCAGAGAAGGGCAACCAGGCTGGGGAAGGGGCTGGAGAGCAGCAAACCTTCTGAGGAGCAGCTGAGGGAGCTGGGGGTGTTGAGGCTGGAGCAGAGGAGGCTGAGGGGAGGCCTTCTCCCCACCTCCCCTGCCCTGCCAGGAGGGTGCAGAGAGGTGGGCGCTGGTCTCTTCAGCCAGGGGACAGGAGCTGGGACAAGGGGCAATGGGCTCAAGCTGGGCCAGGGCAGGCTCAGCTCAGCTGGGAGGGCAAAGTTCTTCCCTGGCAGAGTTGTGGGGCTGTGGCACAGGCTGCCCAGGGAGGGGCTGAGTCACCCCCTGGGTGTGTTTAACAGAGGGGAGATGAGGTGCTCAGGGATCTGGTTTAGCTTCGGATGGGAATGGTTGGACTTGATGATCTTAAAGGGCTTTTCCAACCCTGTGAGTCTGTGATACTTGAGCTTGGTCCTTTTTCCTCCTCGTGCCTTCTCCAGGAGCATTTCAAATGGATCGAGCCAGTGAGCCAAGGCAGAGAGAGGAGGGATGTGATCTGAAAACACCCCAAGGAATGTCACTGGAAGAGTCAAGTAAATACTTCCAGATTTTCCTTTCCAGCTGTAAAGTGATTTGGCTGCAGCAAAGAGTAAATTATTGTTGTATAATGGATGCGAGCTGGAAGCAGCCTGTGGATAGGAGGGGACAACTCCTGCACATCTCCCTAGGGTTTGCCTGCACAGGGCAAACGTTAGCTCTGTCTGGCAACCTGGCCCGTGATGTGACAAGCAGCTGTGGTAGCTCAAGCACAAGGGAACCAAAAATGATTGCAACATATTCTGGTTTTGTAAATAGTCACCCAAAAAACGTGATTCTCCTGGGGTGAGATTAAAGTAAGGAAGACTTCAGGGCAGGAATTGAAGGGAAATAACTGCCCCGTGACTGGGATGGTGGGGACAGGGAGGGTGTAGCTCTGGTAAAGGCTGAACCATCACTGTCCTTCCAGCCACAAAGACCAGGATGGGTGGGGGGGCACGACAGGCCAACACATGGGCAGGGAAGGGCACGGAAAACCAAGGGTGTCTCCTTTGCAGTGGTTTCCAAGCTGGATGCAAGGAGTAAAGGAAAAGAGCTGGAGGCGGGGAGAAGCGTTTTTTGGCAGTCAGGGACTGTGGATTTTTAGGCTGAAGCAAGCCCCACGGGGAAGCAGGCAAAGCCAGAAGGTCTGCTGGGCTTCTGGGGCTGAGCAGGGACGTGCCACAGCCATCCCGCAGGGGAAGGGATGCAGGACGCGATGCAAGGGAAGTTGATGGCATTTTTAGGTTTAAAAGGCGACAGATGGGGCAGGATGGTGATCTAGGAGGGGAACCTTGGCTCAGGGAGAGGCAAGCCTACCACTACGGAAATAAAAACCCTGGAAAATCCCTGTTTATCCGGAGTCTATCGGCAGAGGGCAACGACACACACACACACACACACACACACACACACACACACACACACTCATCACCACCAGCTTTAATCCCGCCTGATTTTGCTGCTCTCACTCCAGGACCCCTTCCACCAGCCCTGGACCCTTTCCACCAGCCCTACACAAAGCAAACGCTCTCGGTGTATCACTCCAAAGGCACAGGGTGCCTCAGGCCCAGCATCTGGTTTCTCTTTTTCTTCCTTTTCCTCTCTTTTTTTCTGTTGCCTTCTTCCAAAGCCCACGCGATACTTTTCTCTGTGCTCTGAAGCTGCTGGGGTTTGTTTGGGGTTTTTTTTTTCCAAACCCAAGAGCTTGGATTCCAGCATCTGTGTGAAACCTTACAGGAAATAACCCGTGTGCACAGAAGTAGTTGAGTCGAGTATGTGACAGCAGTATTTATTTATCTTTCCCGTTGTGGTGGTTTAGGCCTGGCTGAAGGCCAGACGCCCACCAAAGTAGGCCCATCACTCCCCTTTTCAGTTGGACAGGGGAGAAAATATATATTGAGAGGCTCAGGAGTCAAGATAAGGATAGGGAGAGATCATTCCACAATTAGTGTCATGGGCAAAACAGACTCAACACGGAATAAAGGAAAGAAAACTCTCTAATTTATTACACTACTTATAACAGCACAGACAGCACCGATGCTAGTGCTCCTGTCACTCACTGCATCCCAGCAGAAAAGGAGATGTTAGGGTAGGGCTACAGAATCAAAAGACTTTACCGAGGTTGTGGGGAAGGGCAACAGGAGAGGTGGATGTCAGGCAGGATGTTTTAAGCATAATAATGTATCAAAGTACTTTTTTTTCTCAGCATATTGTCCTGCAACACCATTCAATCCCCAAAAGGGAGGAGGGCTGGCTTTGGGTGGATGCCATGTGAGGGAGGGATGCCCATCACAGCTAACCCACACCCAGTGAGACCAAAACAGCAGCAGGTTTGTGGAAGTCCCTTTTGGAGAAAACTTTGAACTTCCCAGTCTGATTTCTGTCAGAAGCGCTGAGATTTAAGCTGCATTTAGGTCTAAAAATGCAAAATGTGCAAAAGAAAAAGCCTGCCTGCTTAATGGCAAGGGTTGAGGAGCCTACTGAAGGAAAGGAGGACTTCTTTTAAAAGGTGGTAGACAAAAGCTCTGGAAATGTCCCTGCAGAGAAGTGCTGGGGGCTGGGAGCACTGAGCATGAGAAAGATCTGGGTACCTCAACTGGCCGTTTAACCGCAGCCACCCACGGGAAGTTTCCCCTCTGGTTCCAGTGGTGGAGGATCTGGTCTCCCATTGAGTCTGTGGATGGATAAAAAAGTGAAGTAACTCCTTTTACACGGGCTTCATTTCCTCACTTCATGGCTGAATTACTGAGGTTCTTTTTTATACATGTTTAATGCACATTCCACGTTGCACTGAAGCAGACTGACATGGAGAAGGAATCATCCTGGTGGACTCGGCTACCTTTGCCCTGATGTGCTGCTTAAAGGAAAAGAAACACTTCAGCCAGGCTCCTCAGTTAAACAGGATCGAGGAAATCACAGAATCTCAGGGGCGGGAAGGGACCTCCAGAGCCCATGGGGTCCAACCCCCTGCCAAAGCAGGGTCCCTAGGACAGGGCACACAGGGCGGTGTCCAGACGGGGCTGGAATCTCTCCAGAGAAGGAGACTCCACACCCCCTGGGCAGCCTGGCCCAGGGCTCCCTCACCCTCACTGGGAAGAAGTTCTTCCCCACATTGGGGGGAACTCCCTGTGCTCCAACTTGAGCCCATCGCCCCTTGTCCTGTCCCCACAGACACTGAAAAGGGGCTGCCCATGTCCCCCTGTGTCCCACACTTCAGATATTTATAAACAGTAATCAGGTCCCCCCTTAGTCGTCTTCTCTCCAGGCTGAACAGCCCCAGCTCCCTCAGCCTTTCCTCACAGGGGAGATGCTCCAGGCCCTTCAGCATCTCCATAGCCTCCTCTGGACTCTCTCCAGGAGATCCCTGACCCTTTGATCCCAGGGAGCCCAGCACTGGACACAACACTCCAGGTGGGGCCTGAGCAGGGCAGAGCAGAGGGGGAGGATCCCCTCCTGGGACCTGCTGCCCACACTCCTCCTGATGCCCCCCAAGATCCCATTGTCTCTCTCAGCCCCAGGACACACTGCTGGCTCATGGCCACCCTGTCATCTACCAGCACCCCCAGGTCTTTCTCTGCAGAGCTCCTCTCCAGCAGTAGATCTATCCAGCATTGAAGAAAGGAACCCTCTCCCCTCGCCCAAAGCATTCAGAACAGCCCCTGCATGGCCTGAAAATGCAGAAAGAGGAAAATAACTGCCCTGTCCACTATTGTTTACTGATTACTCCAACAAGGAATCTTCCCCAGCTGTTGCCTCAAACGAGCACAAGGAGAATCTGGAGGAAGATGCAGGAAATAGGATGATGTGGGGATGAAATGAAGAGCCAGATTTGTCATCCTGAGGGCTGAGCTGTGCTCCTATAGGGAGCAAGGCTGCACAGGCAGCCCAGAACGACCTTCACTCACGGGTAACATGAGCTCTTGTGAAGTTGATTTATCTTGCTGAGGGCGGTTCCCACTGGCTAGCCAGGAATTCTTGGTGGCCTGTGACAGAATTGTATGACAGAATTATATGGCATGTTCCTTTTGGTTTCCTAGAGCGTCACCCAAAGCCACCTCTAATCAGAGGAAAGGTTTCCAGTTCAACTACTACACTTCAGATCAGAGTTCATCTTACTGTCTGGCATCAAAGATAAACAACTTCTGCTCTGGCTGTAAACCACAGACTCATTCCTCAGCAGCAAAATTCTCATTCAAACTTTCCTTGGGCTCAGGCTTAGACCTGGTTCTCAAGTAGAAAAGTTTAAACCTTCACCTTGCTACAGACCAGACCATCTCCAGATACCTGATGCAAACCTTTCCTAACAGAGACATCAAGTTCCTGGAGTGTGTCTGGTGAAGAGCAACCAGGCTGGGGAAGGGGCTGGAGAGCAGCAAACCTTCCAAGGAGCAGCTGAGGGAGCTGGGGGTGTTGAGCCTGGAGAAGAGGAGGCTGAGGGAAGATCTTCTCCCCACCTCCCCTGCCCTGCCAGGAGGGTGCAGAGAGGTGGGTGCTGGTCTCTTCAGCCAGGGGACAGGTGATGGGATGAGGGGAATGGGCTCAAGCTGCACCAGAGCAGGGTCAGATCAGATGTTGGGAAAAAGTTCTTCCCCAAAAGGGTTATTTGGCACTGGAACAGGCTGCCCAGGGAGGGTTTTGAGTCACTGACCCTGGATGTGTTTAAAAGACGGGCAGACAGGGTGCTCAGAGATATGGGTTAGTAGAGGACAGGTACAATTGGACTCAATGATCTCAAAGGTCTTTTTCAACCTAGTGATCCTGTGACTGGGAGCCCTTCCTCTGTTCTCTGCATAGCCCTTCCTCTGATGGCTGATCCTGGGCACGGCAGGAAGAGGAATCCTGTATGGCTTGCACTCCATGCCAGATCACTACAAGGAAAGGACACGGAGAGGCTGTGGGGTTTTCAAGGACCCTCTCACAGCAGGACTACAGAAGCAGAGCTGCATCACTTTACAATATGATATTATGATGCAACCCCAGTAAGGGTCCTTTGACTGCTTACTCTTGCATTTCAGTGGGACTTCAATAAATGGGCTTGATAGTCTGTGATACTCCCCAGGGAAATAAAAAAGGATAAACTACCAGCATTTGGAATTTTTGTGGTGCAGCAGTCCATCTTAGCAAGGTGTATAATGAGATTTCCAATAAACCCCCACCCAAAGGAATAAGCCTTTCTCTCTGATACAATACCAACCCAACTGTTCACACAACTCATGTGACAGCGACCAGCCCCTGCTTGGGCGTTGTGTGCATCCCATAAAGATCAACTAGGGACGGAATGCAACTGTGCTCATAAAACACATCAGCTCTTTTGTTTATCTTTATTTTCAAGGCTTCAGCGTTGCAGTGATATTGCACTTGCTAGAATCAAAGGCACAGTCCATCTTCCAAGAGGATTACGATCATAGAAAAATCAAGCCTGGAATCATCCTATGCCTGCCTGGGGCTGCAGTTAAAGATGTTATTCCTGGCCTGCTGTATCATTTACTCAGTGGGTACACAGTTTGGCTAGTGGGAAAAAACAGTATGAAAAAAAGAGGTTACACACTGGTCTCTAGGTTGCTGGGTGCCATTGGTGCCATCCGCTGGCAGATCTGAAGATGATGAAGCCACTTCAGAATGTCCACGGCCACATTGCTGCCAACCAGTTTGGGAGGGAGTTGGAATGGAGGGGTGGAAATTATCATTTTAAAAGGCCATTAGTGTCTCCTTTGGTTCTACACTGTGCTGAAAGATAATCAGAAGCCAACCACTGAACTGGCCCTGGCTGCAGAGCACGGCTTGGTTTGTCGAGACAGCTCAAATGCCAGCACCAAAAGCTTTAGATGTGAGGGAAAAGTTCTTTCTTGAAAGAGTTGTGGGTCTATGGAACAGGCTGCCCAGGGAGGGGGTTGAGTCACTGACCCTGGATATGTTTAACAGCCAGGTAGATGAGGTACTTAAAGATACAGTTTAGCAGAGGATGGGTACAGTTGGACTCAATGATCTTAAAGGTCTTTTCCAACCTGGTGATCCAGTGGTTTACCAGGATTTTGGCATTACATGCTCAGCAGGAGCTCACGCCATCCAGCACTCCTCTGCTCCCTCCCCAGGGCTCTTGGCCACCCCGAAACTGGACACAGGAAGTTCCCCCCAATGTGGGGAAGAACTTCTTCCCAGTGAGGGTGAGGGAGCCCTGGGCCAGGCTGCCCAGGGGGTGTGGAGTCTCCTTCTCTGGAGAGATTCCAGCCCCGTCTGGACACCGCCCTGTGTGCCCTGTCCTAGGGACCCTGCTTTGGCAGGGGGTTGGACTCAAGGAGCTCTCTAGGTCCCTTCCAACCCCTGTGATTCTATGGAACAGCAGCTCAGGACAGAAAGCACCGCAGCCATTCCCTCTCCAGCCCTTAACGCTCCGCCCGGCTGAAAGGAGGATGCTTCGGAGAGAAGAGTCAGGGAGGAAGGCACGGGTAGTGCTCTCCGAGACACTGGGAAAGGCCGGTCAGGCCAGCCCCTGAGGCAGCGCTCCGGGGTCTGCCCTCGCCCTGAAGGGAGTAACGGTGCCTCAAGCCCAAACGAGCCACCACAACCGCCCCGTGGGGTCAGCCCGGGGCGGGGCAAGGCGCAGCTCCGCCCTGAGGTGGGTCACTGCCCCGGGCCCGGCCCCCCAGGCGCCAGTAGCACCAAGACCACTCCAGCAGAACCCCAAAACCCTCACTGCCGCCGGCTGCACACAAAAGGCGGTAGATCCCGCCCCTCTCCTATTTAACTGCCCTCTCGGCCAACCAGCGTCAGGGGAGGGACTAAGGGGGGCGATTGACAAGCCCCCCGGACCCCGCTCCGGTACGCGAGAAAGGAGGCGGGTGGAGCGTGTTGGCGGCCAATCCTTAGGTGCGCGTAGACGGCTCGGCCAATCGGCAGGGCGGTGGGTGTGGCCCGCCGCGGGGTCAGGCCGGGAGTGAAGGCGCTCCATCGCTCCTTCCTCTCCTGTCTCTCCCCCCGCTCCGCTCCCGGCTGGGACTTCTCACCGCGGGATCCCTCCGCCGCCTGCCGGTTCGGCGCGCGCGGCCCCGTCCCCCTCCGCCTGCTCTCTGCCTTCCAGCAAGGGATTATTTCCCGCGGTTGTGGCGGCGGGGCGGCTCCGGCGGCGGCGGGGCCCAGGGCGGCGGGACGGGCTTGCGCTGAGGATGGAGGCGGCCGGCGCCCGGCTGCGAGAAGGAGCCGCCCCGTGAGGGAGGACGCGGGAGCGCAGAGGCCTGCTCGGGGCCGCCGGGCCCTGCCGGGCGGGGACCCCGCGGCCAGGCCGCGCCTCAGCGCTCGGGCCTGCTCCCCCGGCGCCGCCGACGGCCGCCCTCGGGGGGCCCGGCCCGGCCCTGCCCGCCGCCGGGGCTGCCCCCGCGCTCCTCGCCGCCGGGCCCCCTCGCCCCCCGGGGGGCGGGTTTGCCGGGGGGCGGGAGCGCGGAGGGGGCCGCTCGGGGGGTGTCGGGGCGCCGGCCTTGCGGGCCCCCCTCGGGGCGCTGCCGCCCGCCCTCGCCGCCGCTGCCCCCAGCAGGGCGTGCGCCCTCCGGGCCGGGGGTAGGCGAAGCACCATGGTGGAGAAGCGGTGCCCGCGGCTGCAGCGGGACGGCGTGTACCGCTGGTTCTCCGAGCTGCCCTCTCCGCAGCGTGTGGAGTTCCTTTGCGGCCTCCTGGACCTCTGCATCCCGCTGGAGCTGCGCTTCCTGGGCGCCTGCCTGGAGGACCTGGCCCGCAAGGACTACCACTCCCTGCGCGACTCCGAAATCAAGGCCAACAACCCCGCCGACCTGGGGAGCCTCACCAACCTGACGGACGAGGTGGTACGCAGCAAACTTTTGGTTTCCCTCGCCCTGCTCGGGTCTGCCCACCGAGAGGCGGCCGGGGTCCTCTTCCGTACCCTCACCCACATCGATTCGGTCATCAACAACTATGGGTTACAACTCAATGAGGGCCGCACAGGGGATGAGTTCCTGTTGCTCTTCACGATGGCATCCAACCACCCGGCTTTCAGCTTCCACCAGAAACAGGTGCTGAGGCAAGAGCTCACCCAGATCCAGAACATCATGGCCAGCACCAGCAAGAATCCCAGCACCTCTACCCTCAACACCATGGCAACCTATCCTGGCTGCCATAAGGTGGGTATCTGGCTTTTGCACACCCTGATGGCACACTGGATTGTATCTTCAGGAGGGATTTCAAACCTTTTAGTAGGTACATTACAGTACATTTGCCTGGTTGGGGGTGGTCAGATGGGGGGGTGAAAGGAGGGGATGTTTTGAGTTTTCATGGGCTCATGACATTGAAATGAGGAGGGGGTTCACAAGATGATCAGCAGGCAGCAGTATAAACCTTAACTGATTGCTTCTGGTAGTGCATCTGCCGAGGGGACAGTCCCGCCAGCTGCGTGGAAGACCAGTGATTTAGTAGGGGGGAACAGACGTGGTATCTCTAGATTCAGGAACAAGCCTTTGCTTAAAAGTTTCCCTGGAACAAGTTGGAAAGGAGGATCAGCTGTGGGAGTAGCTGTCCAGTGGCAAAGGCATGGTGGTGAGTTTGGGTTTTGTTGAGCTGTGATGGCAAACATCTTTGAGGTTCTGATAAGAAATGTTGTGGCGGCCTGTCACCCTGAATCTCTGGGGTATCGATCTTGGTGTCAGTGGTTCACCGTCATTAACTTGCAGTTTGTTCATTCAATTGCCAGCAATTAAGCTAGACTGTAACGTTTTAAGAAGTGGTGTTAGTAATTAGACATGTTACTGGCTGCTTAAGTGCTCTTAGCCTCCTACAAATTAGGGAGTCAAACTTGTCTCTCTGGCTGAATTTAACCTGCTTTAAAGTTCAAGCAACCACCTAAGTGGGAGCTGAGATTGGTTAAAGGGCTGTAGCCTTTGAGGATGTAGAACTTTGTCAGCAAATGTTACCCTTCTGTTGGGAAGGATAGTGCATACCTAAAGGCTATAAAAATCCCTATATTGGAGTTGTATCCTAAATAAAGCTCTTTCTGAGGGCTCAGTGCAGATTCCATTCAGTTGAGCCTTGAATTTCAGACCCAGACAGGAATCTATGCTCAGTCTTCCCCTGAATACAAATTTCCTTCCAATTTTGTGTTTCTTTGAATAACGCTGCTTGGATTGTAAAATTTAGATGAGTGTCATTAAACTTCCTATTTCTCCTGATCCTTCCCTTCCTGTGTCTTTAAACAGTGCTTGTTCCTGACATTTTCTTCAGGGTATGGAAATGCCTCTTTATTCAATTTCAACTTTGATATGAAAAAAAAAAATATAGATAGACTATTTCACACAGAATGCAGAAGGGTTTAATTAAAACCAGCAAAAGCTTCCTTTCAGATACTTCACTGCTTCCAACTTCCCATATTCAAAAGATGTGTGGACCCTTCCTTTGTAAGGGCTGACTGTAAATCACAGACAAGTTTTTTTTTTTCCCAAAATAAGATGAGTGAAAAAAGATAAAATTACTCAGGCAGGAAGATTTTTATTTTTATTTTTTTTAAAGCATGCTTTCAGAGCTTCACAAATAGCCCAGGATTTATGTAGCTGAAAAAACTCCCTCACTATTTCTGCCAATCTAAGATGGAGAATCCATCCTACCATTTTTTGTGCCAGCAATAAGGCATGCAGGACAGTTGCTTTAGTTTTTTATTCATTTTTAAACTCTGGGCTCACTGATGGGTTGTCTCTTAAAAATACTTACTTTTTAAACAAAATTGATGTTCAAGAATACTGATCTCTAAGTACAGAATAATTGGGAGGGAATAAAAAAGGTGACTTTGCTTTCACAGTCTCTTCAATATGCATTTTTGTTTCAACTGATGCAGATTTCCTTTTTTTAAGGTTGAAAGCTGGGTAATTTTGCTACTTTTAGAGTAAGCAGTTGGCTCGAAACAGGAGTTGGATGAAGCAAGTGGAAAAAACAATGTCTTTCTCCCTTCAGCCCTGTTTAAATATGCACAAATAAATTCCAACGCTGTGGACTTAGATCTTGTGATGTTCCCAAGTTATGTTGTGACAATACTTGTGTTGTAACATCACCTAGAAAAAAAAATAATGCAGATGTCAAGAGAAAGTGAGCTGAGTTGGGCTGCTGCCTGCCAAGAGTCCCAAGTTCTTCGTCCTCTTCAGAATTCTTCCTCAGAGCCAGCACTTTCTCATCACTCTTGTTGCTTTACTACAGCTTGAGCTGTGCTAAACTGGTACTTGAAGTCAGCACCGCGTCTTGAATTGCATGAATGCTGCTCCTAATTTCTCAAGCACAAACCTCTTTGAGCTCCTCCTTAGAAAATGAGCTGGAGAAGTGGTCACCATTTGAGGTCCTGAGAAACTCTTGGAAGCTGGAGTGGTGTGGATGTGTAATGGCATGCAAATAGGGAGCTCTTTGTGAACTGGGCTAGTTACCCTTCAGCATTTCCCTTGTGCTGAGTGTGGGAATAGGGACTAACACTTGTGTGACTACCTGTTTGTCTGTGTAACTAGGGGTCTGTTACAACTCCTGATGTTTTCCATTTAACTTGTTTATTCAGAGAGATGCAACAGAGGAGTTGAACAGCATTCTTTGTTCCCTGTGCAGAAACAAATGGAATCATGCTGCTTCTGTTGAGTCAGTCCTGTTAAATTACCACCCAACTTGATACTAGCTACAGGTTCCCCCCCCAAGAGGATTGGAGCTTGCAATCTTCTTTCCACCTCCTATTGCTTTCACCTCTTACAGTGAAATCTTAAAAGTAAATTGTGTATAATAGTGAAGAGGCTGATGCAGTTGATTACTGTAAATGTTTCACTATTCTTCAAGTTGATTTGGGGTAGGTGGATGCGTTAAAGCTGATTGTTGATGCAGACCACAGCTTTTCCCTATTATCTCTTACTGTCTGGTGCAGTTGCTGCCTACAATGAGGCTTCAAAACAGCTGCCAATATCAGTTTGCTTTAATTTGGGCTTTTTGAGATGATTCTTGGATTATATGAATCTTCCCTTTAGATGAAAAGGTGGCTGTGGCTGGCTTGAAGTAGGTCAGTAATTATTAGATACATGGTATCTACTTGATAGTTGGAAATGAACATAAAGTTTCTTTGCCCTGAGTAGGGAGAACACTGCCCTGGCTACAGCAGACTATTGCTTTAGTCTGTAAAGATAATACCTTCTGTCCTTTGGTCTGTATTTTCTTCCTGTTTTGAATGGTGCCAGCGCTTGGCAGGATTTCAGTTGTGAATTCTTCAAGCTTTCTAGTTGTAGGGATAAAATCTAAGGTGGTTGTAGGGTTTTTAAAAATCAGAACAGCCTGAATTGTCTCCACGTGAAGCCTAGGCATGTATCTGGAGAAAACAGGTCTTCAGAAACTTCTGTTCCTGGGATTGACTTCAGTGGGTTTGTTTTCAACTGGAAATGATGCAACTGAGTTTTCTGGCTGGTTTTGCACCTTAAGTTACCTGTTCAGCTGCCTTTTATACCTTTGCCACAATGGAGATAGAATGGTTTTCCAGCCAGCACTTCCAGGATAGCATCTGAAGGCTCATTTTGGTGTTGATGTATAGTGCTCAGCTGCAAACTGCTGCTCCCTTGGAGAACTGGAAGCATCAGGGCACATGTAAACCAGTAGGCAAATGTCTGCTGCTGTGCTTTACAGTCTGGGTGCTTTAATAGGCAAATTGCCACTGACCCAGGGAGAAGGGTCTCAAAACCATCTCCCAACATTGTGAACCATCCATTTGGGCTCTATCATGTGAGACTTGGAACAGTGAACATCTTTTAGCTATAGATGAAGACTTAATGTTTTTATTCATCCTTGGTTGCTTTGAGCCTGCAGTGATGATGTCTCCTCAGAAGCCCTTAGGCTTGTAGATAATGATGTACCAGCACCTACTTGGATACTGGAACTCCTCTAGGTACAGGAATACAAACCTCTGCCTTGGCTAACCTTCATCTGTCAGGAAGTCTACATGTGTTAGTAACACTGAAGATGCAACATCCAAAGCTAGAGGAGAAATTACTATGAATCTCTGTCATCTTGTATTTCTTGGAATTCATTGGAATGGTCATTGAGGACATTCTGTAAAAGCAGGCAAAGAAGACAGTGTTGTGGGTCCTTGGTGCCTGCTCTACTAGCTGACCAACAAGAACCCTTCAGTGCAGTAAATGCCATGATGTGGTGGGGGCTTCAGCTACACAACTGGGATTGTAAATAGCCAGTCTGACTGCAGTTTGTTTACTGCTGGAAGGAAATAAGTCTGACACTGTAGTTATGTGGCTGTTTCAGGTTGATGCCTTGTGAATGGGAGCAAGGGCTCTTGCCTAGTCAGCTTCCAAATACTGCACTGGTGGCTATTTCAAGTTTATAGCATAAGGTGCTATTTTTCACTCGTGCTAATTCCTCAGGCTCATGTAAAACATAGAAATAACTGTAGACTATGTATTGGGAGTGTGTAGAGCTTGTGTTCTGAGGGCCCCATTTCAAATACCTTCACCTTTCTGTGCTGTTTGCTACAGGTGATTGAAGTCAGTACTTCAGAGAGATTCAGAGATTTTTATTTCATCTGTGGGGTGATGAGTTGGAAAAAAACCCAGTACTTGTTGGATTGAAACTGAGTCCTTAAGTCCTCACAGAGTAAGCAATCTTGCTATTCAGTGATCTGTCAGCTGCCTTTATGGCTTTCACGCTAGCTTTGTAGGGACAGAATAAATCGTGAAAAGCCTAATTTTTGGCCTGCTAATGCACTGAAGGCTTTTATGGCTCTACTAGATCACCACGTTAATTGCTGTTGCTGGCTAGGATTAGAGGTGTTTGCTCACTGATACCTCAGAAATGATCTCATTTTCAAAACCACATGAAACTCAGGAGCTGTAGGGGCAGGGCTTGGAGTTTCCAGCTGGTGCCATGTGCCAAGCTTTGTGTGTCCTTTCAGTATTCTGTGTACCAGAGGCAATACGGATTACACGCTGATGTTCCAGTTAAGAAATGGGAGACTTCCAGTTCTGGCTCACTTATCACTGATAGTCCTGTTTGAAAGCTTTTATGATTCTGATAAAATGGTTCAGTCTTAAACTTGCTGTATTTTCAGAAATGAGCTCCACACATAAAGGAATCCTTGGAAGACAGCGGTCTCATGGAGTCACACTATTAATTACCACCAAATTCACTTTGCCTAGTTGTATGTTATGTGATGAACTTGAATTTAAGAACCTAAACTAGCTTGGGACGTGGCCTGTACATCCAAACATCAGGGACAGAGCAGCCAAAAAAGTTTGTGTCAAGCTACTAATGATGTTTTTTCCATGAACTCTTTTCCCTTTTTTTTTTTTTACAGGCTGAATAAAGTTTTTGTTTTAAGGGTGTGTTCTACTTTTAAAATTTACTCTTTGCTACTAATTACCTTGTAACCATTAGTTGTCAGTTAAGTAATGTTGAAGTAGCCTCATCTCTTCTGGAGTAAGAATGCCTGTATAAGGTGTTGGACATTTTGAACTGTACCAGACTTCAGACTGTTTTAATTGAGTCAGTGTACAAGCTCTATGCAGATCCTGCATGGAAAAGCAGAGCCAGCGGTAGTTAACCACACCTAACAAGCATTCCAGTGTTTAACTTCAAAGGTACTGAAACAGCATCCTTGTTTGAAAGTATTTAACCATTTGGTTTAGTGTGTTGGGGTTTTTTAAATCCTTGAATTGCCAAGACTGAGATCCTGCCATCTTTTAGCTGGATATTAGGCACAGCACTGCCTCTTTCTACCAGGGTAGAGCTCTGATTCTTCCATGGGCTTCAGTACCTGTGATGCTTTCCTCTTAACCATGTGCTGGTAAAAAGATATGTGTAGCTGTCTGCTATATACAAATGCAGCAGTGTCTCTATTAAAACTTGGTCTTTCTCCTAAAAGTACATAAATACAGGAATGTTATTCCCAAAAATACAGATAAAAGTTTCTGTGAATAGACAGAATCTTGCAGAAATGCTGGATCCAATTCCTCTGTTGAGATGGGAACCATTGTCACACTTAAACTAGAATTTGACTTTACCCTTTGGCAAAAGAATTGGAGGAAGTTGAATTGGAGTTGTTCCCTATTTAGATCTGAATTGGTATTAAATCCAGCAGGGAGATGCTGATATTCCAGATCTGTATTTCTTTGCATGGGTTTTGTAATGAGCAAACACATAAATTCCTTGCTCTCACCTCATGCTAACATAGAATTTTTCCTTTGGTCCTGTTGGTATGAATATCCAATCGGGGAGGGGATTGAACTTCTAACAGGTGCTCTGACAGGTATCCTGGGCATTAGGACTTTTGTAAATAGTAATCCACAAATAATAAGATCAGTTACCTCAGAGTAGGATCTTAATCATGATGATATATAGTGAAAGTGAACCTATTTCATGCACGTTATGAGTTCTTTTCCAGTGTCTTACTTTTCCCCCACTGTTAAGTAGCTTTATGACATTCAAGCTGTTAATTGGGGAAAAGGAGGGAGAAATACAGTTCAGTGAATTGGTGACTTCTGCCAGCCTTGTTAATTTGTAAACTATTACAAAAGAGACTGGAGTGGCAATGAACCTTTCTACCAGGGAAAGGTTTATGCTATCACTGCTTGGATTATAGTTCAGCAGAGTTTAGAATTGCTTGTTTGACCATCCTTTTACCTCCCAGATGTCTGTACTGACCCCATGGGGGCAATTTCCCCACCCATATGCTGGCTATGTAAGTACATAGCTCTAAAGTCAACATAATGTTTTAAAGGCAGATGTCATTAAGGGCTAAAGGCTTGTATAGCAGATAGGGCCGTGCTACACTTGGAATTCTCTTGGGGAGTTCACTGTGGTCTTCCCTCCTGATGGCTACACTTTTAGCTTTCCATAGCATTCAGGTGAAGGAGCAGGGATGTGCTTGTACATCAGTGCTGGGAGGTAGGGCAGTAGTACCTCTTCCAAGGTCAGTTTATAAGCAGTTATCTGTCTTGAGATATATATATATATATATTTAGGTGTTTTAAATGTTGGTTTGTAAAATTCACATTTGATTTCTGTTTTGAAGGGAAAAATAAAATATCTTTCTTATTAGCTGTCTTTTTTGAAATATGCCTGATGCATCAGGAGTCTAGAATTAATGCGCCTTGAATTAGCACAGTGAGAGTTAACTGGTTGCACTTGCAGTCTGCCCAGTAAGCTATAACAAATCATGCAACATCAGGTAGATGAAAAGGGCTGTTGCTTTGTAGCTTAATGTTTTAATACGTGTGTGTTTTCTGTTGCCTTTATAGAGTTTTCCCTTTAGAGTTCAAACTCAACTCAGTCTGTCTTTTCCGTGGGAAGTAAGTCCTCCATGCTCTGCCTGTTTGGCCAGCTCACATGGTTAACTGTTGGAGGCTGTAGTGATGGCAGAGAACACTGTGTTAGCTAACAGTAAAGAGTTACAGACTCACATAATGGTAGGGGTTGGAAGGGACCTCCAGAGCTCATCGGGTCCAAACCCCTGCCAAAGCAGGGTCCCTAGGACAGGGCACCCAGGTCGGCGTCCGGACAGGTCTGGAATATCTCCAGAGAAGGAGATATCCAAGCTCTGAAACTTCTTTGCAGAGCACAGCTTCACTTGCTTGGCTTACAGGGTGAGTGCACATCTCTGCACAAACTGGAGTTGCCAGCTGTTTTCAGATGTTCTTTTGGCTGTTTGTCCTGAATGGCAAACATGCAGCACTGTGTAATTAAAATCCAGTTACTATAGGGTAGGTTTATGTTCCAAGTATTAACGAAGTATTCATGTTTCTTTAAGCAAAGGACTCTTTGTGGAAATGACTTGGTCTGTAAAATACAGCCCAGACTTTTTTGGTCCATCTGCTCTACTGAATTTATAATGGAGCCTTGTAGCAGGTGTGATTGCCCCATCCTATTTAAGTACTGCATGCCTCATTTCATTCCAGAGCTATTAAGTCTCCCAGGACAAAAGCATCTGATCTATTATCTCATTTGGCTGTGAATTGCCTCTTCACCCTTCATGTTTAAAGATGGATACCTCTTTTACCAACTTCCCATGAGAATAGGTGTGGGACCTTTTGTGGCCTCTGAGAAACACCAGACTTGGTTGCACCTGGTGCTTACCATCTTTTTCTGGTAGGCCCTGGTTTTGGAACAAAGTCCTCCCAGTTGTGTTCATGTCCCAGTCTGAACAAAGGAAATCAGCACATGTAAGTGTTGAGGCCTTTGTCATGCATGTGAAAAGTTGTCTGTGTTTGAGTCTTCCTTAAACATCCTTGTGCAAGAGTCCAGATCTTCAAAAGGAGTAATTTTCAATTTTGTCCTTCTAGTGGGAGAACAGTCAGGCATTCATTCCCCTGTGTAAGTAAATGAAGAACTGGTGCCTGAGGCAAAGGTTTCACAAGCACCTGGGCAGACTAATAACTTACTAAGAGGAAGGTGTCTTGCTCAGCCTTGTTCCTTTGGGTTTTGTAGTCTCTGTAGATTTTAAGTTTGTAGGTTTTAGGTCCTTGCATTGGTTGCTTTTTGTTCAGTAGGCCAAGTCTGAACCAGGAACACCCCCTACTTTAGCAGACTGGCATCTAAGTGTTACCAGTGCATTAGGTTTTTTTGTCCCCCAAATGATTTGGGAACCCAAGTTATGTACCTGTGTTGGGAAGCAGCAGCATATCTCCCTGAGCAGGCAAGGGCTGTATCCTTGCCACCAAGCTTCTGCTGGAGCATTTTTGCAAACTGGATTGCAGTGTGTTAAAGACCTTGGTGTTAACCTCAAAATAAGCTGCTGTTAATACTCACTAATATGAAACTGGCAGGGGTGAAGGGACTTCACTACTCCAATTCCTGAGTGCACTCTTACACACTATCTGCATCAGCCTCAGGCACTGAGGGGCAGTTTGATCACAAAACCCCTTTTTTTAATGAAGACTTCCAAAGTAAGTGTTGACAGAAGCTTTTATCCATGGGACTATCATGGGCCACTTCTGGAAAACTGAATATCCTGTGAAAAAAACCCTGATCAGTGGGAGAACGTGTCCATGTGGCTCTGGGCAGCAGCCTTGTATCTCTCTTGACTGACTCAATGCTTTTATTTTCTTCACTTGTGTAATACATGACCTAAATTTCATACCTAACTAGGTATAGAAATTGGTATTTTATTCCCTTGCATCCTATATCATTGTTTCCTTAAATTATATGCCATGTTACTCTTTAGGTAGTAAGCTATGCTGATTTGTTAGTATTGGCTCCAGTTCAAACTAAGTCAGCAAATACTTTGCTATTAAACCATGTATTTTCTGTGTTATGTTTAGTTATTTTTAAAAGGAACATGTAATTGCTGTTTGGGTAAAATCCTTACCACATTAAGTTTGACTATCAGTCCTGTTATTTTTATGAAAGGCTTTGCTATATTAAATGTCAGGCATTGTCCCTGGGGAGCAAAGCTCACAGTCACAGAGCCTGGCTTTGCAGCTTTACCATTTTCCATATTGACTTCCACTGGCTTGGATAGTAGCAGAGCTGCTTCAGGTAGCAGCAGCTGGAAGAGAAACACCACCTGTTGAAGTAACTGCACCTGGTGACTTTGTTGTGTGATTATTTACTATTTTATCTTAATTTATGTTTTTTCTCTTCTTTTTTTGTTGGGTCAATGGGTTTGGAGAGCCTTCTAGAAGAATTTTTTCACTGCCCAAAGATGATCTAGGCCTGATCTCTGATGCTAAGGAGAAAATCACTTTGCTGTGCTAAAAATAATGTTACTGCTTGCTGGCAAGTGGGAAGGGAAAAATGTGCTAATGGCTAAAATCCTAGCAATGGCTTCTGACACCTTGGTTTGTCCTCAGCCTCTGAGGCAAAGCAATTGGTTCTTTTCCCAGTTAACTCCTGGGGGTGGAAGGTGATGTTCTGTGACCCTTCTTGTTGGGCAGGATGTGCTTTTTGATAGCAGCTTTGAGACTGTCTTTATTCCTCTAGAGAATGAGGCCTGAACCTCAGTTGGTCATGAGGTAGTAATGCATTTTCTTTCAGTTATGTCTGCTGCTTTTACTTGAAATCCAAGAGACAAGGTAGATTTTAATGTGCAAAATCAGAAGTCCATCTGTGAGCCAGATGCTTTGCTGTGGAGGGAGTAGATGCAATGCTAGAGTTGAGTAAAAATAGCTTAAGAATCTCTCGTGCACTGACTTGAGCAGCATCTTCTAGAGCTGCTGAATGAGCCCATGGGGTATTTTCCACTTTGATAGTAAAAAAGTTTACAGATAGTCTAAGAAAACTATGTGTAGGTGCTATAGAGAGCTTTCCTTCTCCCTGGCCCTCTACAAAATGCTGTGCTGAGGGTAAGAGTAGGTATTGTGAAGAATGTTTCTATTACTTTAGGTCTCTAGACTTGCTGTTAGTCTCTGTCTCATCAGTTTCTGCTGATATTCTCAAATAATTTCAGTTGAAAAACCCAAAGGTCTTCCTACTCAGATGCCTGATGCTGTGTCCTCTTAGACCTTGAGTGATTCATGAATTTTTCTGCATTCATTAAACTCCACTCCTGTGGTTTGTTACGATGTAAAGCCTGAACATTTCTGGCTTTTGTGATGCCAGTTTATCCACCTTTCCTGTGGCCTGTTACTGCTTGGGAAAACAGCCTTTAACAGTTCTTGAACAGCAGACACTTATTCTTTAATGGCATCTCAGCTTGCTTCAGAGATGTTACAGATCCTGAAAGGTCCAGAGCAATTTCTGTACTGCTTCTCAGAAGCTTCATCTCACCGGAATGCCTTGTTCTCTGTTCAGGATCTAGCAGCTACTTCCACTCATTCCTGCTGAGCCCAGCCTAGGGATTGCAGCACTGCTCAGGCACCAGGAACGTGCTTCCCAGAATTTACCTGACATTGAGCTTCCATGGTTAATTTTGAACAAGTCCTTCCTGGACATCTACCATTAAGCCTTTTGCCAGTGTTTCCCCTGACCTTCCCAGGACAGCATCTCCTGTGGTTTGGAGCTGAAGGGGGTTTTGTTCCTCTGTTTTCCTTGGCCTCAAATTTAAAAAAAAAAGAAAAAAAAAAAGAGAACTGTTACTATTTTGGAAATAAAACTTTGATTTGCAAAATATTTTCATTATTTTACTTTTCCTAAACAAATCCAAACCTTTGCAGTATTGGTATGTTTAAGTCAGTGGAAAAAATTATTTAAACTTTGGAATGAAAGCTTTAACAGAATCGTTGATTCTAACACCATTCAGCTCCCTAACAAAGCGCTCCATTTGGAACTAATCAGAGCTTTGTGATTTATTTTTTTTCTAGGCCAATTTGAAACCGTTTTGCTTTGATGTGCGACTAGAATCAGATAGTATATGAGCTCAGTCAGTCAAGACATATGGGCTAAATTAATCTTAGTACTGAGTATAGAAAAATTAAATCTTTATGGAAAGAATTGGAAGTTATGTAGAAACAAAATGCAAATTTTAAACTGCACGCAATGCTTAAGGGGAGGGAAGGGGGATATGAATTAGGAAGCAGTATTTTGTCACAAGCTGCTTGTTCAGAGACTCTTCTGAACGAACCCCTGGGCCTGGCTCTGGGGGTCGGAGGCTCTTCTGAACGAACCCCTGGGCCTGGCTCTGGGGGTCGGAGGCTCTTCTGAACGAACCCCTGGGCCTGGCTCTGGGGGTCGGAGGCTCTTCTGAACGAACCCCTGGGCCTGGCTCTGGGGGTCGGAGGCTCTTCTGAACGAACCCCTGGGCCTGGCTCTGGGGGTCGGGACTCTTTGAGCCCTGGGCCTGGCTCTGGAGTCGGAGGCTCTTTGAACCCCTGGGCCTGGCTCTGGGGGTCGGAGGCTCTTCTGAACGAACCCCTGGGCCTGGCTCTGGGGGTCGGAGGCTCTTCTGAACGAACCCCTGGGCCTGGCTCTGGGGGTCGGAGGCTCTGTGACCCCCTGGGCCTGGCTCTGGGGGAGAGCCTTGAACAAACCCTGGGCCTGGCTCTGGGGGTCGGAGGCTCTTGTGACCCCTGGCCTGGCTCTGGGGTCGGAGGCTCTTGCGACCCCCAGGCCTGGCTCTTACTCAGTGTCAGGCACTGTAAGTGTTTGTTTGCTGATCCTTCTGAATATTTGGAGCCTGGTTCTTCAGATTAACAGTCTTGCCTGAATCTAATTTTCTGTCTTGCCCCCTTAGATGCTGTTCTGAGATCTCCCATTGCCAGGAGGATGGAGTGACATTGCTCAGTCCACTGGAGCTTCCTCTCAGCAGCAATCCACTGGAGTGGGAGTTTAATGAGCTCCAGGAGAGAGATGCTGAGAGATAAGCTTTGGGGAACACTGACTTTGGCAAGGAGATTTAGATTATTCCCCACTTCCCCCCAAGCCTAGAGTTTAATGGCTAGCCTTCCTAATGTGGAACTTTGATATCAAGTTTTTGGTGGTAGTGAAAAGCTGTGCTGAAGAGGCACACAAGTGATATTTTTTTGTTTGTTTGTTTTGATCAAAAAGTAGACTAACAGTGCTGACAAAGAAAGCACATACTTGTAATCCTGCTGTCTTGACACTCAACTGTCTGTCTGGACTGATTTCTCTGCACATACAAGCCTTTTATGGCTGTCAGTACACCAGGTCTTCCACTTGTGTCACTGCCTTAAACTGCATATAAATCCTTAACTGTCAGTCTTCGAACTGGACTGACGCTGGGCAGTTGTGTAGAGGTGGGGATGTCAGAATCATAGACTGGTCTGGGTTGGGAAGGACCCCAAGGGTCACAGAGCTCCAACCCCCTGACACAGGCAGGGACACCAACCTCCAGGCCTGGAGCTACACAAGGTTGCCCAGGGCCCCAGCCAACCTGGCCTTCAACACCCCCAGGGACGGGGCACCCACCCCCTCTCTGGGCAGCCCCTTACCACTCTCTCTGCAAAGAACTTCCCCCTAAGATCTCCTCTCCCCTTTCCCTCCTCCAGCTTCACTCCATCCCCCTTGTCCTGCCAGTCTCTGCCCTTTAACAAGCCGATTCCCCTCCTGTTCCTCTGCTCCCTTCAGGGACTGGCAGGCTGCAGTGAGGTCCCCCCACAGCCTTCTCTTCTCTAGGCTGAACAAGCCTAGTTTTGATTTGCCCTGTGTATTTGGATTGATGTCAACATGTGAAGCTAACTGTAGAGTAAGCAAAAGATTATTTGAAGCATAAATTGTCCTAACTCATGGCACTGTCTCAAGTAATTGGGATTGGAGTGAGCCTTTCTCCTTACCTGTAGGCTCTGGTGTTAGTTACCATGAATAAAGCATAGCTGCATTTTCTTCTGTGATTTGTGAAAGGCTAAAATCCACATTAAATTCTAATTACAGGTCTCCAAAGCAGGATCTCACTTGGATTGGAAAGTTGGCAATTGAAATTCAACTAATGCATAGTTAGTATGAGTGCTTTTGTTAGCCTTAACTACCTCTTTAAAGCTCGCTTTCCTCTTTAAGATACTTAAAGCCTTGTGTTCAGTACTGCTAATGTAACTGCCCATCCACTTCTGCTTCTCATTACCTAGAAAACAAGAGAGTAATTGCCTGGCTTATGAGGCAGGCGTTGAATGTAGTACTACAAGCAATAGATGTTTTTATGGCTTACTACATAATTGTGAATGCTGTTGTGGGCAGCAGCTGAAGTGGGCACTGTTCAGCTCTGCTTTTTCTAATGACTTGTGTTTGTTTCTGTAGTTTTAAGTAACAGTGAAAATATGTTTTCTGACACTAACTGTGATTTTGAAGGTACATATTAGGCCATGAAGTCTGTTTTTGATGATGCAGCCTTCTGCTTGGGCTTTTTAGTGTGCAATTTTTCATTGAAATATGGTCATGATAGCAGGCTTTTAAATGGCAAAGGCAAGAAAATTAGGGTTTTGCTACATCAGAGTTCATTCCTTGTGGAAATACTTTGAAATGCCTTGAGTCTGCATCTGTGTGAAGAGGTGACATAACATTAAAATGGCATTTTCCAAGAGCCCTTTGTCCCTAGTTTTCCTGTTAAAAAGTTAAGAACTGCAGTGTGGAGAGGTTAAGGGTCCTCCAATATCTCCACAATTGACTGCTGTGTGACTATTGTTTAAAAAAGAATTATGCTTTAAGTAGCTTTATAGATTAGCCAAGATAATCTAGATTTGTGAATAGCTGCTGACTGAAACACTTCCCTGAACTGTTACTTGTGGAATATCAATAGTAACACCCCTTGGGTTTAAAAGAAACACACGTCTCCTTGCTGCCTTCTACTCACTCTGGAGGAAGGTGTGATGTTTATGCATTCCTCAGTTTATTTTATTGGATTTTTGTGGTGTTTTTTTTTCTTTCCAGGTCACTCCAAGGTCTGAGACCCCCATCAACAGTGTCAGTAACAGTTTGGAAAACGTACTACACACATCCACACATTCCATGGAGGAGTCATTACCCAAGAGGCCTTCGGGGAAACACTCCAAAGGTGTGTCCTTTTCCACATCCGTACTTCCAGAGGGGGAATGAAGCCGTGTCTCTTGATGGCAATTAGCATTACTTTTAATTGTGACTGGAGCCTGGATTTTTGCTGCTTTACTTCTGGCTTGGGTTGAGCAAAGGAAGCCATTGAAGGGGTTCTGTGTTCACGTATCGGTGAAACATGGTCAGCAAGAGGCAAGTATACTATATACTCTTCTGCTGGGAAGGAAGCAAGGATGTTCCTTACCAGTTGAAACACCAGTTTAGCTCATGAAATATTATATCCTTAAAAAGGAAGTATCTCTGACACTCCACCTCTCATCCTTGAAGCAGCAGGTTATTTCTTGGATGAAGCATATTGTGACAAGTAGTGTTTTACTGGGGAGAAAAGAAGGTATTTAAAACAGCAGTTAGGTTTCCACTTCCAGCTTTCTCCTGATTCCCAGGGATGTGTAGGGAAGAGGAGTGGAGGACAGGAGAGAGAGCTTGCACCTTTCTTGGCACACGTGTGCTCCCTGAATGTTGTTATAAAATAAATGTTATTTTTGTAATGTTACATTATATGCCTGGCTAAAAACGGCTTAGCAAAATTGAGTTAATAAGTATGAATTCCATTTCCACACTCCAGGCTGTGATTACAAATATTGAAATGTCTAGGTTCAAATGTGACTAACAGCATTTTTGCTTAATGTATACAGAAAGCAGTGTTAAGTGAGGAAAGTCTTTGAGCTGTGAGCTGTTATTTGTGTAGAAGAGCTTTTGTGACCTCTTTGTGGTATTAATAAAAGTAACTCTGTATGGCAGGACTAATGCAGGGGAAATAAGCCATCACATTAGCAGCACTAGTATATTGCCTTCAAACGTCATTAAAAATATTGTCCTCGACCACCTAGTTTACTTTTTTAATAGATCTTCAGAGTTCTGTTTCCTTCTCTGCCACTGGCTTGCTTCATGACTTTGTAAATACAGTTTATACCACCTAAATTGTGATTTAAGAATTTCAAAGCATGTCTTTGCTCAGAGGAACTGATAGAGCTTGGAACGGTTTAAATGTCCCACTGAAGTGTTCTTAGCTTGCCTCCACCAGACCTCCTTCTCTGACATACTCAACTCTAATCCCAGTAGCTGTAAGTAGCCATAATTTTTACAGCAGAATAGTGCTGTAAGTAGCTATTTCTCCAGCTGTAAAAGCTATTAGGGTAAAGGAAAATGCAATACTAAGCAGAAGCAGGGCTAGGTTTGTGGCTTTCATCTGATTGAAAATAGGACAGGGTTCAACACTGTTTTCATTTGTACTCAATGATTGCTATTCCAGTACCATATATGCCAAGATTAGTCATGGTACACTGCAAAAATTAATTAGGTTTTCCTCTGATCTGTTTTTCTCTTATAGAATACCTGCTTAGCTTTCAGCAAACTTAGTTTTTCAATTTATAGATTGCCTTAGTAAGAAAACTCTGTTCCACAACTCTTTTTACCAACTCCCACTAACTAATTTTCTGCTTTCCAAAGATTGTGTTGATTTCTCCTTGGTGTTCTGTCTGGTAGGGAGTTCCTCCACTTAAGGTTGGAGTAGCACTGAAGATTATTTGCCAGCCTGGAGCTCACTTACATCTCTGATTCCTGTAACAAACAACCACAACTCTTAATTTGTCTGGATCCACTAAGTTTTTAACCTAGGGCACAGGAAATTCAGTTACAAGAGCAGAGAGAGGATGGAGAAGTTGCTTGACCTAGTTGTGTAATTCCTGTGTTGATATTTTTCTAGTGAATCTTGTTTCAGACAGCTTGAGAGGACGGGATTTCTTCTTGCTTGTGGTCAGAAATAGTGAGCTGCCCAAGTTCATCGTTCCTCTCTTGGCAGGAAGAATCTCAGTTAAAAGGGCTGTAGCTGAAGCTGAAGAAAAAAGAGCAAGCTCAGGAAAGGTGCAGTATCCATTGTGCTTAGTTGGATTAGAGACAGTTTGTATTAATCCAGTGAATGGTTTTAATCCTGATTTGTAGAAAATGTCAGTAATACAACGTACTCTGTGGAGAGTTGAACAGTGAGTGGGTTTGTAGTAGGTTTGGACCTGAAAGCTATCAGTGGCTGCATTGTCCCTAATCCACACTTTGAAAGTAGCTTTTAGCACAAAATATTTCTTCATGGGAGAGACAGGAGATGTGGAGTGTGTTGCTGAATGCTCTTTAACAAACCCTGGAACAAAATCTGCATGCACTTCTGTTTGCATTAAGTGGTTGGAAACATTCACACACCCTTCATGTAGAGGCTTGTCAAGTGCTTATTTTCTGATGAATTTCACCATCCTGTCTGCACAGAATATTGCTGCCTTGGGAAATGAATGTATAAAATGAACATCAGCCTGAGGAGCCTGTAAACCTATCTTCTTACCTTGGAGGCCCAGCTAATGATGGGACAGCCGGCAGGGACTGGTGTGCTGGTTCCATGCTGTAATGCCTGTGTTGTTTGGAATGCTGACCAACTGGGGGCATTCATATGGTTATTTAGCAAAATTCACCCTTTTTTTTTTTCTCCTATGCCCTTCAGTCTTAGCTAAAACCCCTTGTCCCTGTATCAGCACAGGGTAAACTAGATGGACATTCTGCAGACTAAAAGAGGTGGGACACTAGATCCTGTAATTGTTGACATAAGCATCCTTATGAATGTTTATAAGTACAATGATAAGTACTTTTTATATATAAATATATATATATGTGCTTTATCTGGACTTTGCTTTTGTAAGATAAAACTCAAAAACACTGCCTATGTCTAGAAAAAGTATGGTTGAGTATTGAAGTAGGAGGGATCTGGACCTCTTCTGAAGTGTACCAGCTGTAGTAGCACACAGTATAAACTGTGCTTTTTACTAATTTTTTCTTTTATAGGGTTGTTCAGACCTGTTTTCACAGGTGTGGAGGGGATCTTAACTGGAAGTGGAGACTTCTCCTGTTCCCTGGGACTGGTTGTTGCCCTGCTAAGCTGCACGGGGCTGGGGGTGGGGGGTGGTGTTGCTGTTTGTGGGTTTTAAGATATTGCCAGATCACTCAGCTCAAGGAGAACAGAGGCAAATACATAGAACTGAAGTTCCAGGAGGGATGTGTTACTACATCTTTCTTTTCCCACTGTTTCTAGAATGTAAGTCAGGACATAAGTATGGTTTTAATACAGATCTGAACAAAATCAAATTCACATGAAGGTGGGGGGCGGGTTCTGCACTGTGTGAGTTGAGTGCCCCATTCTCATCCTGATGTTGCCCTGGGCTTTTTTCTGCAGTGCTACAAGAGCTGAAGCAGTGCAAAGACAGCTGCAGAGGGTGTCAGTGCCATAAATGTTTTTTCCAGTTGCAAGCATGAAAACTCATCTTTGAACATGCTTCCCTGATAGACACATGCTATAGCAACAATGCAGCCCTGTAGTACTGTCCCTTCCATGGGCAGGCTTTGTGTTTCCCAACACAACACCAACCAAGGCAGCAAACTTCCTTGGAGGGATTCTGATAACAAGGCACCGAGGGTGGTTGGTTTAAATTTAGGATTTCCCCCTATATTTTTGGGGGAACCACCTCAGAACCTTTCTCCAGTAGCAAAAGACCCAGGTGGTTAAAGAAAGTCACTGCTCAAACATAGTCTATTCACTAGGAAGTTTGTTTTGCAGGCAAGGGGAATTCAGTCCTTAATGCTGAAGTCCAGAAGGAGCAATCTGACCTCTGGGAAGTCCCATTCACAGGGCTAATTTGTAACAAGCCTGTGGCTGTAGAGTTGTTCTGACCTTGTGTGGCAATTCCCAAAAGGCAGCACTTACAGTTATCGAAGCTGAATGAAAAATCATCTTATTTTTTTAATCTATTTTTAAAGCAACAAGAATTTCCTGTAGACCAGAGATGTTATTAATTACACTTTCTGTAATGCTCCAAGCAGAACGACTTGGCCATCAGGTCAGTAGTACTGTAACCAAGTCCTACTCAGTGCATGTGACATGTTTTAGAAATGTATTAAACACAGTCAGCAACCACAGCATATTTTCCAAAAGCACAGTGGAATAAAGTACATTAGACCAGATGTTGAAGTGCAGAACAAAAGAATCTTTATAATAAAAGCAGTCTAAGTTGTAAAACGTTACAGTACAGTCTTCATACTGTAAAATTTTCATAATCTTGAGTAAAATTTTGATTTTCCACAGCCTCTCCTTTGAAATTTACTGCTGTGGAAGCTCTGTGTTGGTTTTTAGAAGATGTTTATTTGCTGCTGTGAGGCTTTGCAGGTGGCACTTAGCACTGTTTTCCTCCAGAAAGCAGTCTGGAAGATGGTTCCCTCAACTGAACAAGTCTCATTTTGTGCAAAGTGACAAAAACTCCCCCTATTCTTGTGTTTCCTGTGTATTTATCCTGCCTTTCTGCTGTTGCCACACAAAAACCTCAAAATTGTCTCCGTGCCAGTCTGATTTCAAATGAAGCAACTGTTGAAATAGGAACCTTATATAGTGAAGTTGAATCACGATTCTTGCAACATGAGCATCTAATGATAGGCACAGACTGCTTTCCATGGACAGAAGTAAAGCTTTTAGCTGTGAAGTGGATGCAGTAGGCTTTATTCCACAATCTCTACTCCATTTAGTATATTATAGTGTCTTGCTTAATTGAAGGTATGCCATTAGTCCACATATAAGGTCTTGCAAAGCCTCAACGGTGTCCCAGGCTAGGATAACTACACAACCTAGCAAGTGACTTGCTAGACTAAAGGAGCTGCAGTCTGTGGACATGAAGAAATACAAACTTCAGAGAAAACACATCTCAGTAATATATTGGTTTAATTTTAGGATGTAAAATACATCCTGGTTTGCAGTAAACCTGTTGACCTCAGGTAGGATATGAGTTGCAGGTAGGTTAAGCTGGAAGTTATGTGCAGGCTTTGGAATCTAAATTTTTTCATTACTATAGCCAGGAGAAAAGTGTGGTGTAAGCTATCCAGAACTTTTAACCACTATTTTTACTGCCCAATTTATTTTCCTTGGCAAGATGTATTTGTATAGTGTTGCACCTTTTCTTGTCTCCCACTTTCTTGACTCATCTGTTTTCCACAAGAAACTAGACTGAAGGAGCTCCCTTCCTTAAAGGCAATCAACAGTCTTGTGGAATGTTTGACACCAGTTGTTCAGTCTGTTACAGGCAGGGAGAAAACACAAAGAGAGGGGAAAAAAAAAACCCTCTGAAATCCTTTTGGTTCAGGGTCTGAGCTTTGTAGTGCCTTGTTCTGCATCGGTTGGGTAGCTGGATTATTCTATTTTTAAGTAAATACATCATCATGTCCCAACAATATTGGGTCAACTACCGTTAGGGTAGGGCTTAAAGAAATATTTAGGCTATGATAATCCTTCAGGAAAAAATCTCCCTCAGCCAGCTGTATATAATTTTTCAGCTGTTTGTATATGTCTTTGTTCATTTTATGTCTGAAGTGGAACTCTTGCTTCTGAACTCCAGCAGTGTTAGGTTGTTAGATCACACACAAGGCACTGCATTCCCGACTTACTGTGTCTAATACACTCATTGTTTTATGAGTAGGGAGTATTTAGAGTTAATTCTAGCAATCAAATCCAAGGATTAGTGTACTTAAAAACAATGTTTTGATATTGCATGTTTTCCCCTGTGCTAGAAGATTATTGTATGTTAAGAAATTTCTTGAAGCTTGTATGTTGTGCAAATCACACAGCTTGGTCTTCAGTAGTTGGAGTTCATCTAAGGTTGGAGGCTTAACTTCACAATGAAGACAACAGTCATGAGGGGTTTTGTTTAATTTTAAAAAAATCCAGCCCGTTACATTTCATCTCAAGTTTTTACTGAGTGTGCAGCTGGGCTCTGGGCTTTAGTAGACAGGTGTAGAAGCTGGTTTTTGGCCTGCAAAGCCAAGGCTGTGTTAAGGAGCTCAACCCTGGAGGCTGGGTCAGAGCTGGGAGTAGAGTTCCTAGCTCCTAAGGCTGCACTTGGACTCTGTCAAACTTAGTTGTTAAAGGTTAATAAGTTAGCTTGTGTACTCCAGAAGCTGGAGTATTTCTTTGCAGTCCTCCTTACCTCCCTTTCCACGTAACTTGTCAGGAGAGCTGGGATTGGGGATTGCTATGACAAGATACTCAGGGAGAGGAGGGGAGGGCGACATGAAGACTCTTCTAACTGAATGAAAAGTAGGTTCTGCTCTGCCTACTCATGTGAAAGTTGTCATAACCTTTTTGTGCAAGTACTTGAAGTTTGTAGTTCGTGGCCCAGATTCCTTTGAGCCCTTCGTGGTTCACAGGCACTTCATGTGCAGATTAAAAGGTCTGCCCCTTGGCTAAGAGCTTCACTGTGTTGGCTTCAGTCTTTAAGGTCCCTTCCAGCCTTAACCATTCTATGATTTTATAGAAGTCATGCTCTATATGTTTACCCATGGTTCTTGTTTGAGTTCATGGCAGGAGACTGTGTGTTCCCTAGAAGCTGTTTTAATGTCTGCCATGTGCCTTGTTCACGTATTCACCTGAAATAATGTATATATCAAACATATATCTATGGGTGTTACCTTGAATCTGCCGAGTGGTTCCTTTTCTTCAGTCTAGTTTGGGCTTCTTGGTTTTCCTCAATAAAGGTGATAGAACCACTCTGCACAGGCAGCTCTGTCAGTCCCTACCTTATCAACTGTTGACACCCTTGATTAAAGTAATTCAAATTTAACAGGGATATTGGGAGTCTTTTTCTACAGTAGCATCTGGATAGAAGAGCTTCACTCATGCTTCCATCAAGAGGAGAGGTAAGAACAGTTGAGCTTTTATCCTGTTTTGCCTACCCCAGCCACTCATTGTCTTTGTTTTTTCTGGACTAGAGGCAACATGTGCTGATGGTTGCACAGTTGGCAGTTCAAAAGAGTCCTGTACACATTGCTGTAGGGATGCAAGACTGAACTGGCATCCTGCAGGAGTACATGGGTGTGGGAGAAAGGCAGGTGTCTTGCAGTGGTAAGCATGCTGGGAGGAGGAAGGCAGCTGGTTATGTATGTTTATGGAATAAGTGGAAAAATTTTTTGGGAAAAAAAAAGTTGGACATGGTAGATATGGAAAGTAGTGGTGGTGTAGCTCTGTCCTAAGGGATGTGGGGCTGGAGGCTCTGCAAAAGGGAGAGGACAAATGGCACAGGTCCAGAAGGGCAAAAAAGGCTGCAGTTTGCTCCTTACTAACCAACATTGCTTTTATTTGTTCTTATAAAGTCTTGTTCTGAATTTCTGTAGCAGGCAATATAACTTTCTTATTGAACATTAGCAGATAACTAGCCTTCTGGTAAAGGTTTGATTTTTGAGTCCTCTGAAGCCCACTCGATCTGGTTTTAGTGGGAGTCGGTTGATACTTTCTGTTTATAATAAATTAGAATCAGACTACTCTGAAAAATAAGTAGCTAAACTATAGCATGCTGCTAAATTCATCCATGCTGAATATAATGAGGGGTTTACTTCACTGTAATGCATTCCTCAGGTAGATTCCTGACCTTAAATAATGACCAGGTAGTTGTCAATGTCTAATGTGAGATGAGAAATTCATATTTAATACTATTTGCCTTTTTTTCTGTGGCTCTTCAGAAGCACAGGAGGCAGTGCTTAGGCAGGTATGTTCCTAGAAGGACTCTCCTGTATTGCCAGTCCATGTCTGTGAAGCCCTGGAAGTGCCAGCTATGGCACATTAGTCATTAATGCAGATTAAATTAATAGCCATTACCTCAACAGCTGTGGAAGCAATAGCATGACCTTTTGCCAGTAATGGAAGCAACATAAGTGACTTGAGCTTTTGATTAAAATTGCATTAAAGGAGCAAAAACAGATCTATTTTTTTTCTAAAATCTTTAAGTAATGGCTTAATGCAGCACATCTTCTGGAAAAATAAATGTACCAGAGCCAGGAGGAGTAGTGAAAACACTGCCTGCTGTACATCTTGGTTGAACTAATGCTTAAACCTGCATAACATCTTCTAGAAAGGCAGGGGGGTGGTGGGAGAAGACATTTGAAATGTAAAAACCTACTGAAGGATAGAGAACACGTCATGCAGGGCTTCCAAGAACAAAGAAAGGTGAATATTAACTGCTGATTCTTGTCTCCTGGCAATTTCTGCTGCAGCCTGATGGCAAATAGCTCACTAGGACCGGATGCTGCCTGAAGACTGAGGGAGGGATGTGTGAAATGTTCAGAAATGCTCAGCTGTTCAGCATCCCTTTAGAATTCAACACCCTTTAACATCTGGAAATGTCAGTTTTGAAATAACTGGTTTCACTGCCACAGTACAGGGGGAGACAAGAGTTTAAAATAAATGGCTTATTGTATCTAGGCTTATGCTTTCCCTGAATTCAACTGGACAAAAAAAATACCATTTTGAAGGAAGAAAATAGGAGTGATACTCATGTATTCCTAGAAAACCATGATGTGTTTGCCTGTTCTTTTTTTTCAAGCTGTCACAAGTGTATACTGACTAAACAGCAATTTTCTTGTGGATGGCATGCTTAAGAAGCTTTTTTTTTTGCTGGTTAGCTGTTAGCTGGTGAATGTTCTTTCCCTTCCTTTATCAGTATATTGTTAAATCCCTCATTTTTTGTTTCCACATGTCAGAATTGATCTTTTCTCCAAAGGACTGGCTCCCCAAGGGTAACAGGCTTAAAGTACAATAATTTTATCAATGGAGGTTTTGCAGGTACTTGCACATACAAGCCAGAAATGTTGTCATCCCTCACAGATTTTGGGTCCAAATCTGAAAATTTATGGGAACATAAGTCTTTAATCTTCTTGGATGACTTTTGATGGCAGCATCAGGCTTGGCACACTGGGGCTTTTCTCTGCACACAGGGAAGGCTGGCAGTTTTTGAAAGAGTCAGACTACAGTAGGGAAAAGACACCAGACACTAGTAGTTGAGATTACATTAGGGAAACTGGTGATACTGGAAACAATAAACTAGTTTGGAGTAGGGCAGTAAATCACAGGAGATGTGTTACCCTTAGTGCTGAGCACTGACATGACATATTGGTCTGAAAACTGAGGAGGTGGGCAGAGAAGAAGGATGAGAACATCTGACAAAATACATTGTCTACTTTGCCAGCAATTTTCTTTGCTTCTCTTACTACTACAGCAAATATTTCTTTACTCTGCTTCCCTTCTTTCTAATCTGGAAGTGAACTTCCTTAGTAAATAGCAACATTTCTGAGTGATCAGGGTTTCTCACGTTGGGTATCAGGCACAAGGGAACAGATGGACTGCAGAGAAGAAATGATGAATGTAATAATATGCTGGTGAGAGGGACCTTTTGCAAATGGTAACTCATGAGTCTGACTGCAGGACGTGTGTGGTTACAGGGGAGGAAATTAGTTGTGATTTTTGAACATTTTTTTCTGCACTTTGGCTCTACCAGCTGCCACCAGCCTTGATTCACAGGTCAGGAGATGGTGGGTGATTTCATTATTTAGTTCTTTTTTGACTGCAGATTGAAACTCAGAAGGAATCTGTGCCCTCTGCTCTTTGAGGGTCACTGTGCCTGAGCTACTGATTCTTGTGTTCTGGGTATGGCTTTGCTTCTTGTTCACTGTGGAGACCTGTTTATGTATCCAGCAGGCTGGGGTACTTCTTACTTTACATCAGGGCTGGCTTAATGTTTGTAGAGCTCTCAAAAAACCTCAGATCTACATCAAAATGGTTAGTATTTTTCTCATCAGTGGTCAGAAGGGCTCTTTGGACTCTTTGTAGACAGAAGCAAGTTCCTTCCCAATGTTTTGTTGAAATAGTTACTATTTCTTAGATTATATGTGCCTTCATTAACTTGTATTTCCTTTACTAGTAGCCAAATAAGAAAATGGTACTATTAACATAGAGTTTGGTATAGCTAGAATAAAAACAAAGAGAAGATGAAGCTGAGAACAGTCAAAGCAGTGAAATTCTGTGGGTTAATTCCATTGTATTTGGGGGTTGTTTAAAGAAAGTTGGATTCTTCTGCTTAATGCAGCTTTCACAAACTGCATCTGTTGCAAAATGCCAGAGCTGAGCCAGATCCTGAGACCTGGATTAAGAGATGGGACAGCTGTGTGGGTAATGAAAGCATCTAGAGTTGTTCGTGGGTTGATGCTAAGAAGTAAGTTGAGAATAAAATCTTATTTGGACATCACAGTGGAAATTGGGAGAAGTTGAATCATAGGCTGGTCTGAGTTGGAAGGGACCCCAAGGGTCACAGAGCTCCAACCCCCTGACACAGGCAGGGACACCAACCTCCAGGCCTGGAGCTACACAAGGTTGCCCAGGGCCCCAGCCAACCTGGCCTTCAACACCCCCAGACATGGGGCACCCACCCCCTCTCTGGGCAGCCCCTTCCAGCCCCTCACCACTCTCTCTGCAAAGAACTTCCCCCTAACACCTAACTTAAACCTTCCCTCCTTCAGCTTTAATCCATCCCCCTTGTCCTGCCAGTCTACCCTTTTAAAAAGTTGATTCCTGTCCTGTTTCTCTGCTCCCTTCAGGTACTGGAAGGCTGCAGTGAACATATGAAGGGGTCATACTGTCCCAAACCTGCATGCAGCAGGACATCTTGTACTTCCCTTCAGCATCAGATGCTCATGCCATCAGATGTGTTCCTGCAACAGAGGAGCTGTGGCTCTGGACCATATGGTATATCTGTTACTGTGCACTGCACGGGTAGGGCAGGAGACAAGTAGTCAGCTTTGGCATGGTTGAGGTGCTTTGTCAGATTTCATTTCTAATTCCATTTTCTCCTGCTCTTTTATGCTGGGAAGTTGGAAGCTGTAATTATGTAGAACAACGGTTTTGATTAAACTAGATTTTTATTTCTTGGGTGCACAGAAAAGCTAAGCTGAAAGGTTAATGTTTCATTTGCTTTCTGACTTGTTCTTTTATCTCTCTGGGAAAAAAAAAGAAGCAGGGGACTTGCTGCATTACTTCACTGCCTGGAGTGGATGCATTTCATCAGTGTATGGTGCAGCTGCTATTTTTAGAGGTAACTCAAAGGGGTAGCCCTGCTAAAATTACATCATAAATATATACAACTGAAAGGAAATGGCAATAAAACACAACCAGTGCCTTAGAAGATTGTCTCTATTGTGTCTTCCACTTCTGTGGGTGAATTATTCAATGTTTAATTCAAGCAAAGATACAGTTGGACCATCGTATTTACAGGAAAACAGTCTGAATCCTTCGTAAGCAATCCCCTGGAAGAGTAGAAGTGGATTTTGTTTGCAAATCCAGTAGGGAGCTTGAGGTTTGTCTTCCTTCCCACCACTAAATAGTGCCTGGAGTTGCTAGATACCCTACTACTGCAAAATACAGTGGGAAACTTGAGCTTTAAACTCTGGTTTTGGTAGAAATGTGTATTTAGCTTGATTCTCTACTGCAGAATCCAGTGGCAAGCGTAGAGCTTGGAGCTGTCGAGCTTTTTAGTGGATGGGGTTTGGTTTTGTTTCTGTTCTTTTTACATTGGTTTCTGGGCATTCTTGCTGCCTTGGCAAATACTAATAAAATCTTCTTTGGTGTTCTCTTCCCTTTTGTATTTCCTTCATAGATGTGCTACAGAAACAGTTGTCTACTAGTTGCACAGTATCTCAAAATAAGCTTCAGAGCTCAATTAGATCTTTTTTTCCCCCCTGTGTCTTTGAATTACTGGTCAAATCTTGCCTGGGATCCAGACTGAAGGGACAATGATTTATAGAAAAAGCATAAAAGGGAATGAGAATATTAAAGCTTGAGACCAGAGACCTGAAAATGCTCAAGGGCATAATTGCCAGCAAAAGGAGAACCTCAGAGCAGTGGCTGTGCAGGGGGATATTTGTTTCTCATTGGACTAAGCACTTGAATGTGTTTGTGGCTCTTGGCAAGACTGTGTGTACTCAAGGTTTTGCCTATTCTGGATTAGTCCCTTAGTCTGGTGGTGTTACATCGTATGCTAACAGAATATTTTTTCCCTGCTGACAAGGTTTTCAAGCTGTAATTCTTTAGGGGGAAGAAAAAAATTGAAGCTGATGCAAAACCACTTTGTCCTCGCTGCTCATGCTTGTTGTTGCAGCCTTAGTCATGAGCTTCAGGATGCTGATACTGTTCTCAGAAAGGCAGAAAACCGCACGTGCTTATTTACATGAGCATCAAACTCTGCTGCTCTGGAGTAGCTGTCCTTCAGACAGGACTAGCTGCATGCACACATGTGCCTTGAAGTTTTGAAATGCCCATTTCTGCCTTTTTAGAGCTGGACTCTATAACTCCTTTAGGTAGCTGAAGAAATCCTTCTGCCAAGGTTGGAGCAGCCAGCCATCTGATCCCAGCACTCTGGGGTTTTATCACCAGATTGCCCTTCAAGCCAGGGCATGCTGGCTGAGCAGCTGCTGCCTTGCAGCCTCCCTGACAGGGCTCCATCTATGCCGATATATGGTTACGTGCTGCAACTCGCTATCTGTGTTTGGCTGGGCTGTAGAAAAACAAGATAACCATGTGTTTCTGTAATGTATAATTAATATATGTGTGTGGAATGGTCAGGTCCAGGCTTAGAATATACTCACAGAACATACTGAGTTGGGAGGGACCCATAAGGATCCTGGAGTCTGGCTCCTGACATGGTAATGCTCAGGCTTAAAGTGTTGCTGGGCAAATCCTCACTGGATGCAGTTGGGATTGATTTCAACTGTAATTTGTTTTTATGCAGTGGGGACTGTGTTTTTGTTATTTGATTTGTTTGTTGGCTTAATAGAGTAAGAGTGGATTGTAATTACTGAAGCAGGACCCAGAAGGCTTGAATAAAATCTTGGGTGATGAGGAAAAAACAGTGGGTAGCAAGCACCCTTACTCAGTCCCCAGTGCCTTCTTCCCCCACAAAAAAGGTGGTTTCCTGTTAGTTCAGACTGCATTTGAAGGTGGCTCTGGTGAGTGACTCGATTTGTCTGTCTGTACTTAGGACATTGCTCAAAGCTTCAGAGCAAACACCAGCTTGGATTCCCAGCTGTGGTGACTACCTGTGTGTGTCACATTTCCCCCTCTGGTTTCCTTTCAGGGTGCATCACCAAGGGTTGTGTTCTCTTTCTGAGCTTGGGGTGTGTGTCTGTTCCATGCAGACACAGGAACTTCAAAGGCTTAACTGAATTTGGTTTGGTTTTCCTCTGATTTGGGATTTAGCGAAGCCTGGGTTTTCTGTGTACACTGTAGTACAAAAACTGATCAGGGAAAGAAAGGGCCTATGTTACCAAGAGTGTTCTCCATGGAAAACTAACCTTGTGTTTTTAGTTTTATAGGTGAATATAGCATTCAGATTAGAACTAACCTGCCTCATCTCGGGTTTGAGGGTTCAGTGGATTGTGTGCCAGAGAAAATCCTTTCTAAGGAAGCATAAGTCTTCTCTAGGATGAGCAAACCTCCTTGTAAAAGAAAGGAACAAGCCAAGAATTTGTTTAAAAAGTCATCTAAGAACAGTAAATAAAATAATCACTCCATCAGATAAAACCAGGCTAAATATACAACCACGAGTTCCTTCCCCAGTAAGTAAAAGTATTTCTATACAAAGTTGGAGCCATCTCTCTTGATTGCAGAGATATATTTACTAGCATGGGCTGAGTAATTAGATAGGGGTAGCCTGCTTGTTTTAATTGCTTATACAAGAATTTATGGTAGTGGTTACTGAAGCTGCCTTCAACCTGAGCCTCTGGGTTTATATTATAGTTGCTTTTGCAAGGGTGCTTTTCAAAATGAGCTGTGCATTCCTCTGAGAAACCTACTCTAGTTAAATCAGAGAAGGAAGATGAGTCACTGGGCTGGATTTCTAAGGAAGTGAAGGACACAGCTGCATTCATAACTTACCCCTGCTTCTTCTCTCAGTTGTATGAAAATAGTTAATTAGCTGCACTTCTGTGTAGAATTAGCCAGCTTGGGGAATTAGGCAGTAAATATATTTTTACAAATTAAATTTTGAAGTCCTTTTAAAAAAACAAAAAGCAACCAACCAAGCAGTCCCCCAGCCCACAAGCAACAAACCCTGAACAGGCCTCTGAATTTGTTGGAGGATACCTTTAAGCTTCTGGTGTTGCAAGTGTTTACCTCAAATCCTTCTGGAAAATGAAGTGTTTCTGTGGGATTTTAAAAACACAGCTAAGGATTCCTCTTTGGATATGTTCCACCTGATGCTATGGAGAGACACGTGGTAAGAGCTGTTGGTTCAAAACTCAACTAAGGAGTATTTTTTTTGTACCTGTTGCTTGGTTGTCCATAATTAATGTCAAACTCTCACAGACTTTCTTGGCCCTGTATCATAACTCTCTCTGCCCAGAGTGTAATTCTTTATGTTCCCCCCACATACCCTGGGTAAGTATACATTTCAAAGCCCAGCACCTGTTTTGTGACATGTGTTGGTGCTCAGATTTACTCAGGCACTAGAGCTGTTACACAAACACGTCCAATACAGCAGCCCTTTCTGGATAATTTATTCTATAAAAGCTTTTTCTGGCATTAGAAAAGAAAAAACAGGCAACTTCTAAGGCAGTTGTCCATTCAGGGGCAGTGACAGGCAGCTCAGCAGCAGTAACACAAAAGTTAATGCTCTTGGCCTGAAGTATTTGGTAAGAAAACCCTTCAAATTAGTGTTTGAAGCTGTATCTTGATTATTTATTTTTTTTAATTTCTTTTTCTTTTGAAAGCAGCTGGCTGATTCTTCTGGGTTTTACATTTTCCTGTCCAGATGGGATTCTTCTCCAACCTTCCAGTGCAGACAGCTTTTTGTTTGAAGCTTTCCAACCCAGCGACGTTGCGAAACCCTCCTTTAGGTTGATTGGCTTTTGTGGCTCTCTTAATGTGCTGACAGGATTGTTCAGTGTTAATCAAAACAATGTATGAATTATCTTAAAAACGAAGATTTTCATTTATAGGTCTCTTTCTTTTTTGGAGAAACGTTAGAAGGTCGCTTAGTTGGCAAGTTCAAGTCAAAATAAGGAAATAGCAGGAACATGAGAATGACTAGTTTGGGGGTAGTGATACAATCCCAGTGTATTATTCCTTCCTATATGCTGCCAAAAGTAAGCTGATGGCCTTGATTTTTTTTTTAATGATATATTTTTTTTTTTAAAAGCTGTGTTGTTATTTCCTGTGGAAGATTGTGGTTCATAGTCTTAAATTTTACTTTTAAATTAAAGTAGGATTAACTCCTCCCTTAAACTCACGTTGTAAGTATGTGTTGGTTTTGATCTTAAATGTTCTCTAAATTGGAAGAACCCTTGTTTCTTACAAAGAAAAATGGCATTTCTGAAAGCAACTCTTCCTCTAATTTTTCATTATGTCCATCAGACTTTAATTTCCAGTGTTTTCCTGTGCATGTTTGTAGAGGCAACAGCCAGGCAGAAGACTTTCCTGCTGACTAGTGTAACAGCTCTGATGGGCTTTATGAGTTCTTTCCTAGCTGTAGCTTCTTTTTTAAGCAGACACTGGAAAAGCTGCTGTCTGCTCTTCTACTCTTGAGTGGTACCAGAAGGATGGTGAACCCTGTTTTGAGGCTGAACTGGGACCTAACAAGTCCAACGTACCTTAAACTTGAGTTCTGTTTTCTTTTTCTCCACAAAACCATCTGTCTTATGAAGAGACAGTGATTGATTTCAATTGATTTGGAACCACAAACTTAATCTGGCAAGAAGTGAAGGCCAACAAGTGGGAACGTGGGGAGCAGCGATACAAGGTTTTGGGTCACATACTGTGAGACCCTGCTTCTTCAGCTTCAGTCACAGGAAGGGGGAGAGGTAGAGGTCCCTCTTTTGTTCTCTGCTGAATTTTCCCTCCTTTGTTTTTCTAAATGAAAGCCATGACAGTAATTAGTTGTGCCTCCTGCATTTATGTTAGCCAGGCAGAAGTTCCAGCAGGATACTTGGTTTAAAGAGGCTGGTAACAGGGAAGTGTCTGCTCTGTTTGGAGTCTCAAATGAATGTGTGACTTATTTTGAATTCTTTTTGTAGTGCTGTGGTCACTGCTGACTTTTAAAGATAGTGGAAATGCAGTAGTCTTCTCCTGGGAATCCAGTCTTTGATTTGCTGGATGGGTCAGGCTTCATGGGGTCCTTTGAAGACACCTGATGTTGGAAGAACAGGCCAAGATCTTACTGTGCTTTTATGCCAACCTGCCATTTTTTGGAGGGGGGTGTAAGTTCTATGTAACTTAAGGCTCAGTTTAACTGTTTCTTAGCAAGCAGCAGCTTTATATCTGCACAGAGGTTTTGGGATCACTTCAGTGTCCCAGTTACACCTCTTCACACGGTGCTTTCTCAATCCATCACCACTGAATGATGTGAAAACAGGTTAATATCTTAATAAATTACCCTGCTGTGTCTGGGGAGTTCTGAGAATGAGATATCATTTCTTTTCACTCCTAATACAACAAGGAAAGGTCATTCTAACATGACAAATCAGTGTAGTGAGCTGTAGAGCAAATTGCTTCACCTTTTCCCATATTTTACTTTTTCTAGAAGTAGTAAAATAAGTATTTCTTTTTGAAAGCGATCTGATCTCTGCCTGTCTTCCCTCACTTTTAAAGAAATACTCTTTAAATAATCAGTTGATGCTCTCAAGTGGAAGCAATTCTTCTATCCAGTATAGCTATAGATAGACAAGCTCATAGATGCATGATGTGCTCTTGTCACCAAGTTACCTCTGATACTGATACACTTTCATTTTAAGAATATATTCTAAGATCTGCCTTTTCCTGTTCTTTACTCCCTGCCTGTTCTTTACTCCCTGGAGCAAAGCTTGTATAGCTATGAACATTATGTATCAGGGAGCATCTGTTGTTATTCCTTTATTTGGACTCTGGTCCATCAATAGTTTGATGCAGACTGGATATCTCTTACTTAAAAGGAATGGTTTGTGAGATAATGTGTTGTGAAACCATCCAAGGTGTGCTTTCAGTGGTTGTGGAATGGAGCAGAGTACAAGTTGAATGGTTTCAGTGTCATCCTCTTAATATTCAGTGATTCAGAGCCTGGTGGGTCCAAATTTGAATGTTGACCTGAAGTGAGGCCTTGGGGATGCTCTTCCAGCAAAATCTTCCCCTGAAGTGGTCTCAGGGGCAGATCACCAGTGCCAGCCTGTCTTTTGCTTTAACAACCAAACCATTCCAAGCTAACACTGTAATTGTTTGGTATGTTAAAAGAATGACAGTAAATAAACCTGAGATTAACTCAATGTGAGGTCCTGGGACTCATTAACACCAAACTCTCAGCAACCTGAAAGATGCTGATCAATATCAGAGTTACTTAGCTCTCAACTCTTACTAATTTCATCTTAATCTTACAGACTCGGGCCAACCATTTCAGTACATGCTTTGGAAAGCTACTAGTTGATTCTGCAAGTTTCCTTCAGGCCTCTGGTATTCCAGTTAATGACTCATTTAAATTTTGAGGAGGATGAGGCTAAGGAACTGAAATAAATGTAGTTGATTTGAAAACTTGGTCTTGTATGTTTGTGGCAGAAGAGGATCCATCTATTTGCTGGTAAGCAGACTGTGTTTTAGTTTGGTGGGGGGATTTATTCTCCATTATAGCTTAGATATGTTTGTTGAAAACAAAACAACCCCCAAACTTTAACTTCATGTGCTTTGTTGCCATAAATTTGCTTTGAAACCAGTAACTAAACTTACTCCCATTTCCCGTCACTCTTGCCTGTATGGGAATATAAATACTGTTGGGTTTGAGGGTTGAGCAGGGAGTTTTTGTGGGGTTTTCTTTCCAGTTTTGGTGTGGTCACTTGGAATCACCTTGGAATGGGCAGCAATAAGCAAGTAATGCTGCTTTTGAAGTATTTCTCCTAGAAAAACAAGAGATGGCATGTGAAAGTCTTGGTGTTGCGTTTTTTGGTTACCACTTCTGTGTAAACAAGGATGTGGAAAAGTATTGTTATTAATTCCTTGTTAGGTAGACCTTTTCAGCACAAATTCAATTGCTGGATTTGTGTTTTTAGTGCTTATTTCCATGAAGGCACAACTTCATGAATGAGAGTTAACAAAGCTTTAAAGCCAGAAGCATCCATTACAATTATGTACTTGGCCTCCTGCATGACACAAGCTAAATAATATTACTTTTGAGGTTTTGAAACAGGAAAAATAACCCTAAACTGTAGTATTTCTACTTTTTTTTTTTTTGGTCAAAGGGAAATAACTAGCTAGGTGTGGAGTAAAAATTGCTCTTTTGGACTTTGTAGTAAATTCTTCCTGGTAGTTTCAATGTCATTCACTTTCACCCAGTTGCTCAGCTCTTGTGATGTGCTGCTGGCTTGAAGGCTTCTCTGGAGTGTTCACCTGGTGTTGCACAAAAAAAAAACCCCAAAAAAACCCCCAAACCCCAAGCTGCTTTTGGTAAAGAAAACTGCTGAAAAGAAAAGCAAATCTGTAAAGCTGTTCATGAAATCAAAGGGAAAGCATGCTGGTAGAAATGATTTGTACAGGAAAACTGGTGGGATGGGTGTTGGATTTAATTGTGGAGTGCCTAAATATGGGGTATTATGGAAAAAGGGGCTAAACTTCAATTAACACTTGGGCCTATCTTGAATTTTTTACTCTTTCAGAGTAGCAGGAACATTGATCTATCCAGTTTTGTTACTGGTAACAGGGGCTTGAGCCAGAAGTTGAAAATAAGGAGGTTATAAAACCCATGACCTACAATGGGATATTAAGGTGGCTTCCAAAAGTTACATCTTTCCTGCTCTTGCCCACATGGAGCTGCCAGGAGTGGCTAATCCTGAAGTGTTTGAATTGGTATTTGATGTTATGTAGCTGCTGACTTGGTGGGAGGAGGAGGAGGTCTGAGATCCTGCTCTGTCACAGGGAGAGACAGTGGGTGGCATCAAGAAAGCCAGAGGCTTTAATACCTGGTTGGGAAGAGAGGGAAGGAGAACAAACTCACTCCACTGACCAGATGCCAAATGCATGGACATCAGAATGGGTAAAAATCCCAGGAATAGGAAAACAGACCTGGATAAAATGTCCTCAGCTTCACTGGGTCTGTTTTACCTGCGTGGTTTGGAACTGTGGGGGGAAATAACACCTTTGATTTGGGAAGGAGAGAAGATGAGTTAGAAATTGCACCTATTAGGGGAGCCAACCCTGCCTCTGCTGTCGTATTTCAAACCCAAGCTTCCATACTTGATACAATTCTACATGCAGTTGAAAGCTGTGTGAAGAATGGGGCAAATAAAGGCATAAAAACACTAGGGAATCTGATTACAAAAAAATCCTGAAGATGACTTTGTAGACTGAAGATGGTTTTGCATTGTCTGCCACCCTGTCAAAGTGGTGTTTAACAGGGGACAGGGGTTAAGCTATTTAAAAGCCTGATCCTCAGTAACTCCAAATGCACGCTCAGGGTTGTTCCTCTGCCCTTTCCTGAATGATGCCCAGGATGCTTGTAACACAGAGGGAGGCACAGCCTTCATGGAAGCACTGAAGTTCTACAGCCCTCCTTTTCTATGCCTTTGGTGATCTCCTCTCACTGTTTCTCTTACCTGCCTTAGTTCCCCAGATAATTACAGCTGAATCCCCATGGTGAAAAGTCTCCTGTGCCCCACTGCCAGTGCAGCTTAGAAAGCCTCACAATGAGGGGAGGCACAAACGCTTTTCTTGAATACTTTTACAGTGCTGGGAGTGAGGAGCAGCCAGAAAGGGACTGATTTGAGATCACCTCTTACTGCTTCTACCCTACCAAGCTGCTCCAATCTGTTCCTGTCCCAGGCACAACACCACAACCTAACAGGGAGACAGCTGGACTACTCCTGGATGAGCTCCCATTGATTAGTTCTACAGCTCAGATTTAAGGTAGCACAACTGTACCTATGTTGCCTCCCTGTCTGAAAAGACAACAGTATCTTACATCCTTAATGCCATGCAAAAGTTTTTCTGGGGTTTTTGTTTGTGCCCAAAGAGTTGAGGTAAATGGAGCTAAATCCAGCTGGAGGCCTGTCACAAGTGGTGTTCCCCAGGGCTCAGTCCTGGGGCTGCTCCTGTTCAATGTCTTTATCAATGACCTAGATGAAGGGATTGAATGCTCCCTCAGTAAGGTCATGGATGATGCTAAGCTGGGAGGAAGTGTCAGTCTGCCTGAGGGTAGGGAGGCTCTTCAGAGGGATCTGGACAGGCTGGATTGATGGGTTGAGACCAACGGGATGAGGTTCAACAAGGCCAAGAGCAGAGTCCTGCACATGGGACATAAGGACCCTGAGCAGAGAGACAGGCTGGGGCAGAGCGGCTGGAGAGCTGCTGGTGGAGAAGGACCTGGGGGTGTTGGGTGACTGTGACTGACCATGAGCCAGCAGTGTGCCTGGGGGCCAGGAAAGCAAATGGCATCCTGGCTTGTGTCAGACACAGTGTGGCCAGAGCAGGGATTATGCCCCTGTATTTGGCATTGGTGAGGCTGCACCTCAAGTGCTGGGTCCAGTTCTGGGCCCCTCACTCCAAGAAGGATATCGAGGTCCTGCAGCATGTTCAGAGAAGGGCAACCAGGCTGGGGAAGGGGCTGGAGGGCAAATCCTCTGAGGAGCAGCTGAGGGAGCTGGGGGTGTTGAGCCTGGAGAAGAGGAGGCTGAGGGGAGACCACCTCCCCACCTCCCCTGCCCTGCCAGGAGGGTGCAGAGAGATGGGCAATGGTCTCTTCAGCCAGGGGACAGGAGCTGGGACAAGGGGCAATGGGCTCAAGCTGGGCCAGGGCAGGCTCAGCTCAGCTGGGAGGGCAAAGTTCTTCCCTGGCAGAGTTGTGGGGCTGTGGCACAGGCTGCCCAGGGAGGGGCTGAGTCACCAACCCTGGATGTATTTAAAAGCCGGGCAGACAGGCTGCTCAGAGATATGGGTTAGTAGAGGACAGGTATGGTTGGACTTGATCATCTCAAAGGTCTTCTCCACCCGGTGATTCTGTGGTCATGGAGTCATTCATCATGATACTGGGTAGAGTCAGCACTTTGAGCAATTTCCCATGCTTTTGAGTGTAAATACAGTAAAAAATCCCCAACCAAACCTTTATAATTTGTTAGCAAATTTAATATCCACTCCCTGTGTCTTGGTAAATAACACCTTTTCCTTCCTGAGTTCTGTATCATTGACTAAAATTAAGCTTCATGGTAGGTTTAGGAAGGCTACTTTAATAAAACCAACCACAAGTTAAATAATGCAAACAGTACTTGAGGGGCTGTGTCCCAAAACAAGGCAAGTTAACTAATTCAGTGCCAGAGGTTTTTAAACAGATGATGTTTTTCATTGTATTGGGAGAAAACTGCTTGGAGAGCTTTATATGTCATCAGGAATTACCCAGTCTCTGGTCTCTAGAAGCATATTGCTGCTGCACGTGCTCTAGAACAGACTTACTGTTATGAGCTTGGCTTTAGGATCCTACCTAATGGTTCACTTTGCTAATTGCAGTCGTTTTGCAGAGGATAAGTTGGATGTTAACTGGATGGGTTCAGCCCAGAACTTTGCTGTGAAAAGGTCATGTAACTGTCAGCATAACAGTCATCTGTGAGGCAGTTGAAAGTTTGGTGTTAACCCATGTAGGAAACCAGAAATAGCTTCATTTTATATTGATAGGTAACCCTGCTGGGTTTGTGTTACCTTAGAGGGGTAATGAATAGATAAAAGGGATGGTGTTTGCCTACTATAGAAACACCAGCAGTAGGAACAGTTTCAGTGCCCTGACACTGGATTTGCTATGAGCAACAGATGTTAGGTGACACTTGGTATGTCCTTCTGGCTTTGTTTGTCCCACTCTGAAAACAGATGTTGCAGCAGTTGACAGGAGGCTTTCAACAAGTTATTTGCACATCCTTCAGCTGTTTCACCAACAGCATCCCCTGCATACCCACTTCACAAGTTCCTTCTAATTCTGAACTCAATCCAGCCAATATTCAGTGTGTTTCAACCACGACTACAATTAAGGCTGCCCAGAATTCACTTAACTAAAGCATTCTGAGGTAGGCTTTCCTTAAAATGCCATGAAAACCTCTGAACCATCTGCCTGTTTAAACCTTCATGCCACTCCAGACTGCCTGGATAGCTCCTCAACGTGTGATCTGCTCCTCTGGGGCTCAGCATGCATGGTGCTGCTCTAAAATTGTTTCAGAAGTGTGAAAGGGACCCACTCAAAACTTTTTAAGAGGATCAAGTCTCTACAAACAGCACAGTATACTGGAGAATGTAGTAAGTAATGAGTTCACATTATTCATAAGCCCAGGGATTTGTTAATTGTAATTGGGAATTGCATGGAAAAGGAAAGGTTGGGTTGATCATAAAAGCAATCTTAATTTGGTATTTTAAAGTCTGTAGATCTAGTTTAAAACTTGTCAGTTCTAAAAACTTTGACTGGGAATAAATAAGACTCAAAGATGTCTTTAAACCAGCCAAGACCTGCTGAACCAGCCAAAACCACTGCTGAATGTGCTGGACACAACCAAAATTGTTCAAGGGCTAGGAAAAAGGCTTCAGGTTGTGATTGTTGTAAGGCAGAGGAAAGCCCAGCTCCTGGCTGGTTAGTAGGGTGGCTTTGGCTGCTTCTCCCCAAGAGAGATAGGAGGCTGATGAAACAGGTTGCTTGTTGTGACACTCTCACCATGACTTCTGCACTGCAGGTGCTTTGTCCTGCAGTTGTGTTATGAGGAAGTTGTATGTCATACTCATTTGAGTTTGTGTAAATAAGTCTTGAATACAGGTCAGCATCTTCTAAGTGGTGATTCCCCAGAAACACAACGTTAGGGCTCTGGGTTTGCTTGTTCAAACCTCTAATTGCACACACAATATACACAGCACCCATCCCTTCAAGCACCTGTTGCTTGGAAGGAAAATCCCAGTGACTTTGATTTACCATAACTGCTTTTGAATTTTTAAAGCAATGTAGATTGCCTTTTTTAAAGAAAACTTCTCTGGGTGTATCCCCATACAGTCAGAAGGCAGGAGAGAGGTACAAGAGACAGTCAGTCCAGTTGTTTTCATAAAGTTTAGCATGGTGAAGTTTCTGATCAGTGTGTTTTGGGAAATGAGTCTCCAAGAATTCAGCATGTGACATGTCTGAGGTGTAAGATCATGTCTTTAAAGGCTGTGTAACTTATATAGAGGTGGGAGCAGTGACCTGGTCTGTTACTCAACCCTTTCCACAGTGAAATCCTGTTTTTACTTACACTTTACTCAAACTGCAGTAATTGAGGCTAAAATTTTCCGTGAAACTGCAGTCGAGGAGGAGTCATGATGTCAGTGCAGTGATAAAAGCACACTAAGCTCCTTGCAAAGCCAGCCCCTGGAAACACAAAGCCTTGTGCCCCTCTTCATTTCACTGTGCACCAGTTTGCCCTCAGAGGGATCCCATCTGCTACTTGTTAAGATAAATCCATGTGTGTTTGTGTCGCGTTCTGTTCGTACGCTGATGAGTGGGGGAAATAAAGACCTCTGCATTCAGCGTGGTGTTGGGACTCTGGTTCAAGCTAAGCCTTGAATTCATAGAGTTGGAAGGGACCCATAGAATCCCAGCGTGGGCTGGGTTGGAAGGGACCCCAAGGGTCACAGAGCTCCAACCCCCTGCCACAGGCAGGGACACCAACCTCCAGGCCTGGAGCTACACAAGGCTGCCCAGGGCCCCAGCCAACCTGGCCTTGAACACCTCCAGACGTGGGGCACCCACCCCTCTCTGGGCAGCCCCTTCCAGCCCCTCACCACTCTCTCTGTGAAGAAGAGACCATGAGGATCATCGAGTCACAGAGCAGTGGTACCAACCTTCTACCTGCTGAGCGAGGCAGCGCCGCGCATCATGGGATGCTCTCAAAGCATCACTACTGGTGCTGCTTCTGGGGTTACCCAAATTAATCCTTTTTGTGTGCATTTGAAGAATATCCTCCTCATTCTTCTTATCTCTTTGCTTTTTCCTAGTGAGTGTTGAAAAAGTGGAATTAAAGGGACTGGCACAGAAGAAGAATGAAAGAAACGTTGAATATTCCTTTGAGGTGAGTTTTGGTGATGGCTTTGGGGTTTTTTACTATGAAGGAAGTATAACACTTGAGGAGTTTAAAGAAGGTCTCAAACTTTATTGGTAATTCCAGGAATCATTCTTATGGAGCTCCTTAGAGATAGTATTTTATAATTAGTGATTTGAAAGAAGTGATGAACTGATGATGATGCAGAGCAGGACACAGGCAAAATAAGATGTATTTAGGGGAAAAATATCATGCCACATTTACACAGTGGGTATCTAGGTGCTGGAGTGCAGGAGCCAGGAAGAATTGAAGTCTGGACAAACAAGATAATTTAAGGCAAGCAGTGCCACACGTGTGGGAAAGGCTGGTCATTTATCTCTGCAGTCAGCGTTGAGGGAAGGTTGAGACTGGGGTGTGTGGTTCAGGCGTTACTGGTTTGAAAAGGGGAGGCTGGGGACTACAAAAAATAGCCATGGAAATTGCTCAAGGCTTGGGGAGAGTGCCATGTAGGGAGAGACTCAGAGAATTTGGCTCCAAGATGACCTGAGTATCATGTAAAAGTGCTTTCAAAGGGAGGAAGATGTTTTACAGTAAAGGGGACGTTAATCTAGCAGAAAAAGGCGTTACAGGAACCAGTGCCTGAAAATGGAAGCCAGGCTAATTTAAACTGGAAGTGAGAATAGTTTCTTTGGAATGAGAGTGGTTAGCCACAGGCTGCTTGGAGAAGTGGCTTCGCCCTGGGTTTTACGCAGCGTTTGGAGGTTTGGACATTGCTCATATCAGGGATCACTTCATTCTCTGAAGCCTTGTGTTAACAGCAGAGACTGGGTTCTGGGTGCTGCTGAGAGAGAACCACAAACCCCTTTTCTCCTATCTAGCTGGATTGATGTATTCCAAAATTCAGAACTCTAAGCCCAGAAAACATCTTTGGTTTGCTTCATGAGGCAACAGAGCCAAACAGTGGGTGAGAAAGGGAGAACCTGAAAGAAAATGGACAGTAGAATTGTAGAATTTCACTCATCCACCAGTTCTACCAAAAGAAAGAGGCTTTCCTTAAAGTTCCACCCCAGACAGAGCACGGTTCAGCATCTCCTTGTAGCACTGACAGCGTTACCCTCCCCACGACTTGATTCATGGATAACTTCTGAACCCCATGAGTGTTCCAAATGTCATCAATATTAGAAAGGATTTTTTTTCCAAAGAGTTTTAAAAACCTTTATGAATTATGCAGCTGTCTGGACTCCAGTTACTTATTACTACATTGTGAAACATCTTTTCCTATTATATTTTTTTATTCCTATAAATACCAGAAAGTGCTTTTACCAGTATTTCACTTGACAGCTTGTAACTGAACAGCCTGTAGTTTAGCCAAACTAATAAATTGCTATTTACTGGGTTAGAAACCCAACTATGACATGTTTTGTTTAGTAGCTTGGGAATAGAAGGTCAATAGATAGAGCAAGTTGAGTGTTTTCAGCATCACTTGGCAATGCTGCCCTTGAGGAAGTTAGCAGAACCTAAGTTGTAACAAATGTTGAGTTATTACAAAACTAGAAAGAGAAACTAATTTCTGAGATTGCTCATGCCTCTAAAAAAAATATACATTTCTCACAAACTTTAAAAAAAAAAACCCCTGCCCACACCACAGGCTTTGGAAAACCAGCAACTTTAAAAGGGTTTTTTTCTTCATTTCTTCCCCCTCTCTTTTTGTGTAACCACTCTGCAGAGAGGAAATGCCTCCATTATGTAATATATTTTGAAATACTCTCATCAGTCTTTTTGGCAGCATTCTGACAGCTGGAAAAACTTAGTGTATGTCTTCAGTTGTCATTGAAACCGGTGTCATGTGAGAAGGTGACCTCCTGATTCTTACACACATAAACCCAGCAGCTTCTCCAGTCACAGAATCACAGAACTATAGGGGTTGGAAGGGCCCTCCAGAGCCCATGGGGTCCAACCCCCTGCCAAAGCAGGGTCCCTAGCACAGGGCACACAGGGCGGTGTCCAGACGGGGCTGGAATCTCTCCAGAGAAGGAGACTCCACACCCCCTGGGCAGCCTGGCCCAGGGCTCCCTCACCCTCACTGGGAAGAAGTTCTTCCCCACATTGGGGGGAACTCCCTGTGCTCCAACTTGAGCCCATCACCCCTTGTCCTGTCCCCACAGACACTGAGCAGAGGCTGCCCATGTCCCCCTGTGTCCCACCCTTCAGCTATTGATCCCCATTGATCAGATCCCCTCTCAGTCTCTTCTCTCCAGGCTGAACAGCCCCAGCTCCCTCAGCCTTTCCTCACAGGGGAGATGCTCCAGGCCCTGCAGCATCTCCAGAGCCTCCTCTGGACTCTCTCCAGGAGATCCCTGTCCCTTTTATCCCAGGGAGCCCAGCACTGGACCCAACACTCCAGGTGGGGCCTGAGCAGGGCAGAGCAGAGGGGGAGGATCCCCTCCTGGGACCTGCTGCCCACACTCATAGATCTCCTGAAGATCCGTGTGCCTTCCAAACACCCTGAATAGATATCTGAAGGGACTTACCATGGCCAGACTCAAGCTGCTATTCTACATGCCAAGAATATGCCAACTTCAGGCTCAAACTAATCACCTACCAACTAATAAATGCCTCCATATCTGAGAATGTAATGACTTAATGCAGAAAGCATATGGGAAGAGATACCAAACCATTGCCTTTTTCTAGGGCAGCTGTGGGATGGTGGCTGAAGAACATAGCTAGAGTGGTAACAGCAAGTTCCATTTCTGAGGTTTTGCCTTTTATTTTTCCCCTGCAGTGGGGTGATTTGCTGCCATCCTCAACTTTGCATGGCATATGGAGGTGATTAATTATAAACAGGCAGCAGTGTGCCATGGTGGTGTTCGTATTGTCCACCAGATGCCATAAACCAGCTGCTTTCTTTAACAATAATAATAAAAGGAGGGGGGAAATTTCCATTACTTAGTAGTCTGGTCCTTAATACTGGATGTCTGCAGTGTGCAATGGCTGTGTAAACTATGAAGTGCTTTTTTTAAGCATTGGGAATAGTTGTTAAGTAGAATAACAGCAAGGCTCAGGCAGTGAGGGAGGAGTGAGTAATAGTTACTTGTGCACCAAAAAGAAAAGCTTTTCCTTGTTGGCATCACACAAACTTTTTCTTGCAGTCTGGGGGGAACATTTGATACCTATTGTTGAGCTTTTGGAACCAAATTTCAAGCCCTTTTAACTTAAACTGAATGCTTTTTTACTTCCTTAAGGTCCTGTGGTCTGATTCTTCAGTGACGTTGGTAACCAAATCTTCTGCTGAAGTGACTGAGTTTATTTCAAAGGTAAAGGCAACGTGAAAAATACTTGGAAACCAGAGAGATAGTGTGTCCCTCTGTGTAGTTTTACTCAGGGACATGTTTCAGAGTGTACTGAGATAATACAAATAGATCAAATTCCATAAAATGTTTGGCTTATAAATCACTGCACCTTGAATCTCACATGAGTAACAAGTCCTCTCTCCACTTGTTATTTATAATATCCTCTACCTTCAGCTATCTCAGCTGTATCCAGAAGAAAACTTGGAGAAATTCATTCCTTGCCTAGCTGGTCCAGATTCATTTTACCTGGAAAGGAACCACATGGACCTGGAATCGGACCTTAGGTATGCTGGGGTTTTCTGTTGGGGTGGATTTTTACCTTGACACTTGGTTCTTTTCACCAAGTGGAGAAAAGAACCAGGAACTAGAAGTATTTTATTCATATTCTAAGTTACTTTCAAGAAATTAGAGCCTGATCCTAAGCACTGTTTTTTGAGGTTCTGCTAATTCCAGCACACAAGTATTTTTCAGGAAATCTTCCTTCAGAAATACAGATGGTAATAATATTCCACATTAAGTTTTCTGGAGGCCTGACATTTCCTCATTCCCTGTTGAAAACAAATAGAGAATCATTGGCTTTGCAGAAGCTTGGTTTGAGCTCAAAAAATAGCCAAAATTGCTTTTAAAAAGAAAAAAAAAAAAAGAAAAAACTAGTTGCCTGAGCAGTCAGCCTTCTGTATTGAGGGATAGGATATGGGGATCCCCCCTACCCAGCCCTTTCACAGAGTCTTTATCATCTGGGTTGGTTTAGGTTGCTGTTGTGTTTATTTGACTTGGATTTACAAAATGTAGGTTTGTGTGTATAGGTAAAAGCATTATGTTTTGGAAAGCCATCCACAGCTAAGAAATTCTTGCAGCTTTAACTAGTCCCTCCTCACACTGTCACAAATCACCTAGCCATTATCTAATCTTCAAAGTCACCATCTGTGGCAGGGGACAGTGATTCTCTCTTGCTAAATACACAGAATCACCAGGTTGGAAAAGCCCTTCAGGATCATCAAATCCAACCATTCCCATCCTGTGCTGCCCCAGATCCCTGAGCACCTCATCTCCCCTCTGTTAAACACACCCAGGGGGTGACTCAGCCCCTCCCTGGGCAGCCTGTGCCACAGCCCCACAGCTCTGCCAGGGAAGAACTTTGCCCTCCCAGCTGAGCTGAGCCTGCCCTGGCCCAGCTTGAGCCCATTGCCCCTTGTCCCAGCTCCTGTCCCCTGGCTGAAGAGACCAGCGCCCACCTCTCTGCACCCTCCTGGCAGGGCAGGGGAGGTGGGGAGAAGGTCTCTCCTCCAAAGGTCTCTCCCTTCCTCCCTCAGAACTGAAATTGTTCTGCTAGGAAAATTTGCAGGACTTCAGGTATTTCCTGCTACTGCCATCCATATCTCTGCAGTGTATTAAATGATATTTTAAAATACTAGTGAACTCTTTGGTGGACCTTCCACTAGACACCTATTTTCCCTAGGTCAAGACAGGCTTTTCTCCACCTTTGGCAGGACCATGGGGATATTCTTTTTCCACACCAGAGCCAGCAGGTGTATCCCTAGATTATTTTTCCTAGCATGAATGTTTCAAACAGCCCTCTCTGTGCGTTGAGGATCCACAGCCCATCGATGAGAAGAGACAAGGGGTTGCTGCTGCCTCTGTGTAGCTAGCAACAGCCTCGGTGAATCTAGGTTAATAGAGCAGCAGTCTGCGTTTACACAGGGAGGGCTGGATCTCTGGAGCAGAGAGAGAAGCTGTGAAGGGCTGTGCATTGGAAAAAACCAATGCAGCGAGCTCTGATTTTCAGAGGTGGAAAGCACAGACTCACAGAACTATAGGGGTGGGAAGGGCCCTCCAGAGCCCATGGGGTCCAACCCCCTGCCAAAGCAGGGTCCCTAGGACAGGGCACACAGGGCGGTGTCCAGACGGGGCTGGAATCTCTCCAGAGAAGGAGACTCCACACCCCCTGGGCAGCCTGGCCCAGGGCTCCCTCACCCTCACTGGGAAGAAGCTCTTCCCCACATTGGGGGGAACTCCCTGTGCTCCAACTTGAGCCCATCACCCCTTGTCCTGTCCCCACAGACCCTGAAAAGGGGCTGCCCATGTCCCCCTGTGTCCCACCCTTCAGCTCTTGATCCCCATTGATCAGATCCCCTCTCAGTCTCTTCTCTCCAGGCTGAACAGCCCCAGCTCCCTCAGCCTTTCCTCACAGGGGAGATGCTCCAGGCCCTGCAGCATCTCCAGAGCCTCCTTTGGACTCTCTCCAGGAGATCCCTGTCCCTTTGATCCCAGGGAGCCCAGCACTGGACACAACACTCCAGGTGGGGCCTGAGCAGGGCAGAGCAGAGGGGGAGGATCCCCTCCTGGGACCTGCTGCCCACACTCCTCCTGATGCCCCCCCAGGATCCCATTGTCTCTCTCAGCCCCGAGGACACACTGCTGGCTCATGGCCACCCTGTTGTGCACCAGGACAGGCTGGAACAGGCTGCCCAGGGATGTGGTTGAGTCACCTTCCCTGGATGTGCTTAAAAAAAGGGTAGATGAGGTGCTCAGGGATCTGGTTTAGCTTAGGATGGGAATGGTTGGACTTGATGATTTTTAAAGGTCTTTTCCAACCTGGTGATTCTGTGACCCACGGGTCCTTCTCCACAGAAAGCACATTTTTGGGTCTATGTCCTTATTTTTTACTCAAAGCTTCTTAAAAATCACAAAGACACAGTCAGGACACTCTCTTTATTAACCAATTTTCTCCACCTTTTCAAATCCACAGAAGATTGGGCAGGAGGCAGGTGAGCTTGTATGGTGATGAGAAGTGTAGTCATCCTGGTGAATACACTTTATACAATACAAAGTTGTAGGAGATTGCCATTTTTTCCAAGAAGAGACACAGCAATCCCAGGGAAAATAGAACATAGGTTTTACAGCCTTTTCCCCTTACACTGCCAGACTCTGCATCTGCTGTTTATCTCAAAGAAGGGAAAATTAAATAACAGCTACATCTATATTTTATGGTCTGCAGGTTTGTGGATTTAAAAGGAAATTTTCAAGTTTGTATTTGAACATTTTCTGCCTAAGGAGCATTCAGCCTTCCTAAATTAAGCATCTGAAACCATAAATGGAGTGAAATCCACCCAAAAGTAACGTGTTTTAGGATTAAGGGATAAGAATATCCCTACATTTCAAGTCTACCTTGATTCAGAATTGCATGGTGTTAGTAGTTGTAGAGATCACTCAATGTTTTAGTCTCAAAATTTCAACTTCAGCTTCAAAATCTCATGTACAGCCTATGATCATGATTGCACAGGCAGCTGAGAATTGAATATAACTGAATTGGGGGGGGGTGTGATTTGTTTTTGATGAACCTGCAGGTATTTGGCACCCTTACCTTCCCATGTGGTGAAAAACGACCACGTTAGAAAGTTCTTCAGCACTTCATCTCCTTCACAGCAACTTCAGAGTTCAAGTAAGTGTAAATAAAAGCTTAAAACAGAATTACTACTTTTAAAATTTGATATACATGTCATAAACTGATGCTATTTGTTATTTCTGTTCCCTGTTTTTTTAGATCCTGGCAACCCCTCCCTTTATAAAGTAGGAACTACGCTGGGAACATCTGGAAGGTGAAGTATTTATTTTGTTTACATGCCTTCTGGTTAGTCACAAAACCCCATTAGAAAGGTGATTATCTGTCTCCCCATGGGGATTTCTTTGCATCTATACTTTCATATTTATTCTTAGGAGATTCATAGAAGGCAGGAAAACCTGTGAGCCCCTGATCTGAGTAGTGCTGCTCAGAGGTGTAAAGCTCTAACTAGTGATTGCCATCAGCACCCCAGTGCTGAGCTGTGGAGGTGGATGATTTCTTCATGGTCTCAGTCACGTGCTTTAAAGGAGTTATGATCAGCCAAAGTGTAGGCACAGATCTTGTCCTCCCTAGTGGAAATCTCCATGGGCAAGGGGACACTAGAGCATCTCTGCAAGGGTTGGGGTTTTTTTCCTCTACAGCATTTTAGAATGTTTCTGTGTACAGCAGGGGTTTTCCTTTCAGAGGGAGGAAGGAAACTTCTTCCAAAGAGTTTGGGATCAGCCTTGGCAAAAGAAGCAAAGATACTCTCTTGACTTTTAAGAGACAATTTTCATTTTCTCCAGCAAACAAACCCCAGGACCCTCCAAGGAGCCAGGACTGTGGGTTATTTTGTGTAAAAAAGAAATTCCACCAGGTTGTTTTGGGGTTCTTTTTAATAACACAAAGCTGAATTATCTCCTAACCTTTTGTTTGCTGCCAGAGAAGCAATAGAACATATATTACCTGTGATTATAGCAGGAAACCTCTGCTTCAACTGGAGACAAACTGCACTGCTTTTATTGCTCTGCTGATCAGTGTAGGTACAAACCTGTAGTACGGAGCAAACAGTGATTTTACCACAATCCTGGAAGCTGTAGTATGGCTGTAGTAGTAGAACTCTGTGCAACATGGATTTGGTGTCCTAAATCAAATGATGTCCTCCTTTTGCAGACCCATCTGTGGAGTGGCTGGCATTCAGTCTTCTCAGAACCACGTCCAGCACTCGGCCGCCGCTCCCGTTGCACTACCCCACTGTTCCCACGCGGGAGGGACCGGCTCGTCGCTGGCCTATCGCACCCAGATGGACACCTCTTCTTCACCCATGTTAATGTCTTCCAGTCCCCAGACCCCTCAGACACAGGAGCAAAACGGCATCTTAGACTGGCTCAGGAAACTACGGTTGCACAAATACTACCCTGTCTTCAAACAGCTCACGATGGAGAAGGTAGGGCAGGAGACTGGGACAAGGGGAACCAGCTTTTAAGTCATCCCCATACTCTAGTGCTGAGAGAGTCTGCAAACATCTGTGTGGAGAGTCCCAGAAGTGTCTGGCTCACGCTGCAGAGGATTGCACCCTCTCAAAGCAACAATATTTGGATGAAAACCACCTTCTTCCTATTTTCCATCTGTGTTGTGTCCGAATCCTGGGCCGGTCAACAGCTGCTGTCTGTTGCAGAGTTCTTCACTCAATGCTTTGGAGATCCTGTGTGCTGCCCTAGGAGCTCTGCTTTGGCTCCTTGGGCATCCCTTTGATCTGCAGCACATAACTAACATCTGTTGATTTCTTTTTTAAAAATTATTCATTTATTTCTCCTTCTAGATTCATTTTTCTCCCAAAACACTCAGCTATCCATCCATATCTTTAAAAAATCCTGATGGGAACATTTAGCACATGCACATATCTGCAAGTTGAGGGATTTGTTTCCTGAGGAAAACTAATCCCCTGTGTAGTAAGAACCACGAATGTGCTGGATTGGATGTAAATAGAAACCTTTCACAGCATTCACCCGGCTCCAGCTGTGAAGTTAGGATCCTCTCTCACTGTCTTTTAGCCTCGCACGCCCTCCTGTGGGCTCAGAGCTCGCCTTGAGCCGGGGCTGGACGGCTTTGTGCTGGTGATGGAATGTTGGATGAGTTTAATTTTCACCCTTACTGGAGTCTTCTGGCAGGGGAAATTATATAGAGTAGGGTTTTTCTTCAATAAAGTAGAAAAACTATGCAAATCCCGATGTGCTTGAAGACAGCATATTTTGCTGGCTTGGAATTTTGATTATATTATAAATTTTCCTGGTTTATTTTCATCCCCTATGTCTGTTTTATTATAAAATCTCATTTTGGGGTATATTTTCCAATGAGATGACTGCACATTGATTTCCATGTTAAGTGACATAATGAGGAAAAACCAGAGTGCTTTTTGTAAGAGGAACCAGATCCTTAAACTCATTTATGGCACAAAGTTCTGTTTTAATTTGTACACAGATTCCTTCACCTTCATTGTGAAGAGGTATTATAGACACACACCTCATTAAATTCAATCTGCAGGTGTTTTTTCATTCATCCCAATCCCCCACACTTTTATTCCACACTGACTGTGTAATTGAAAACTGGAGTAGAGAATTTATTTGAATTATCATGTGTTTAAAGGGGGGAAAAAAAGGCTTTTAAAGTTTCCTCTCAGAATTCTCTTACCTGAAAATACAAAGGGGAATATTTCATGCTGTAAAACTAAGCACATGGCTCTTTTTTTTTGTCACAAGTTTCTGAGTCTTACTGAGGAAGATCTCAACAAGTTTGAATCCCTCACCATGGGAGCAAAGAAGAAGCTCAAGACCCAGCTGGAGTTGGAGAAGTAAGTGGTGGGGGAAAAAACCTGTCATTTTAAGGTATTTAATGCAACTTTTACAATGGTCTCTGCTTTTAGAAGCTGAAGGAGCTGGGCTTGTTCAGCCTGGAGAAGAGAAGGATGTGGGGGGACCTCATTGCAGCCTGCCAGTCCCTGAAGGGAGCAGAGGAACAGGAGGGGAATCAGCTAGTTCAAGGGTAGATAATGGCAGGACAAGAGGGAATGGATTAAAGCTAAAGGAAGGAAGGTTCAGATTAGATATGAGGGGGAAGCTCTTTGCAGAGAGAGTGGTGAGGGGCTGGAAGGGGCTGCCCAGAGAGGGGGTGGGTGCCCCATGTCTGGGGGTGTTGAAGGCCAGGTTGGCTGGGGCCCTGGGCAACCTTGTGTAGCTCCAGGCCTGGAGGTTGGTGTCCCTGCCTGTGGCAGGGGGTTGGAGCTCTGTGACCCTTGGGGTCCCTTCCAAACCAGAACAGTCTGGCATTCTGTGATTTAGGTTTTGGGCTTACCACCTACCTGAGGTGCCTGGGGTAGGAGGGAATTGGGCAAGCAAGCTGCCGAGCTGTGGGGTTTGCAGGCTCAGGTGATGCTCACACAGACCCAGGATGCTCAGCAGGATTTTTGATTCCTAAGGTGTGACAGTTTTTGGCTCCCAGTCAGTGTGGACAGAACACAGCTACTTTGAGAGCCTCCTCCATGTCCTGCAGTGACCCGAGCCAGACGATACCTGAATGAGATCTGGACTTTGTGTGGGGACAAACCACTGAAAGTCAGTGTTGGTGCAGGTCACCCCAGTCTCAGGAAGATCACAGCTCTATTTGGTGGTGGTGACACAAAGGAGGCCAGCTCTCTGTGCAATATTAATCACCCTCTGGGGAAACCAATGCAACAGATTGTCCTATTTTGATATCTCTGCTTGGAGGGAAACGTTTATTCTGCGGCTACTGCAGTTACTTAAAAGCAATTAAAACAATCCAAAGCCATGCCTGTTTCTCAAAGCTCTTTGGTGCTTTTCCAGGGTCTTAGTTTTTCCATGAAAACTTTGGACTGCATTTGGCTTCACTTTGGGTCTGGCGTGCAGGGCTGGGTTTGGGATGTGCATACGTAACGCCTGGTGGGATTGAGTCACCATTTGGTGATGCTTTTCCTTGTACAAATAACTGTCTGGCCAAAAGGCTGAAGGTGAACTGCTGGCAAGAAGCCCTGGTCAAGAGTGTTGTCATTTCCCAATGTTCCCATTGGAAATTAGAGCGACTTTTATTATGGTGTCTGCTTCAGGTTCCTTCAGAAATTGATTGATCTGTTGTCCTTACACCAGTTTTTGTTTCTTCATAACCTTTCTCCTTCCCCCTCTAGAGAGAAATCAGAGAAACGGTGCCTGAACCCCACACCACCTTCTTCTGTTACCAGCAGCGGAGTGGCAAGGGTTCCCCCACCACCCACGTAGGGCCTATCCAGAGCATTCGGGGCAACCATGCTGCAGGTAAGGAGGAGGAGCAGAGGACACCCTTGTGCTCTGGAGGCTGAATACGTCCTTGCACAAGAGCCAGCTTGTTCTTACACCACTTTATCACTAACCTGCCATAAGCTTTATCTTCAGAAATGCCCTCAGCCTAACAGGGAGCGATGAAAAAGTCTGATTCCTGCATATATGGAGTGCAGTCAGAAGGAGTTGCCTCTTAGGCCTCCAGACTGCTGCTTCTCAGCTGATGTGTAGCTCTGTACATCACGAGCATCACTCTGTGTTAGATGTCAGATTCAGGCCTGTCAAGTGGGTGTTGCCACTTGTCTTTGCATCCCCTGACTGCTCACACACCCTTTCCCCGCAGAGCTGCGAGTGGATGTGGATCAGCCAGCCCACCCCTGCCCCGGGAGGGCAGCTCTTCCGAGTATTCCAGCTCTTCTTCCAGCCCCATGGGGATCCAGACGAGGGAAGAGAGCTCGGACAGCGCCGAGGAGAACGAGAGACGTAAGCAGAACCCACCCAAGAGGGTGCCTGCGGTGCCCAGCTTTGCCTAGCAAAGCCCCTGTGTTCAGAGCTGTTTCTCTCCCCAGGTTTAGAGATTCACTTGGACGGTTCGGAGAAGGAGAAGCCGGTGATGTTGCTGAATCATTTCACTTCCAGCTCTGCCAGGCCCACGGCTCAGGTCTTACCGGTGCAGAACGATGCAGGCTCCAACCCATCCAGCCACCACGCTCTGCCCATGCAAATGATGTCAGCGGGCTCCAGTCATATCACCCCCATCCGGATGCTGAATTCGGTGCATAAATCAGACCGTGGCAATGCAGACATGAAGCTGCTTTCATCGTCTATGCATTCACTGTTATCTTTAGAAGAAAGAAGTAAAGTTTCTCCTGGACCCAGAGGCAGCATCAAAATGGAGAAGAGCTTTGGAAACGCAGTGGTGGATGTCATGGCTGCAGCTTCTCCCCACCAGCCCTTGCAGGTGCTGTCGGGGGCTGCTGAGAACAGCTCCCCCACATCCACCATTAACTTCGGTCCTCGAACCAAAGTCATCCACGCTTCGACCCTGGACAGAGTGATAAAGACAGCTCAGCAGCCAGGACTGATCGTAGAAACGAGTACCGCTGCCACTGTCACATCCAGCACAGTCTTCCACGTGGCTCGTCCACCCATCAAACTCCTGGTGTCTTCGTCTCTTCCTACCGATTCTGCCATGGCTGGACAGACCTCCTGCTCCAGCAATATGCAAATAACGGTGTCCCCTGCAATAATCAACCCCCGGACTGCTCTGTACACAGCCAACACCAAAGTTGCCTTTTCTGCGATGAGCAGCGTGCCGGTGGCGCCGATGCAAGGCAGCTTCTGCGCCAACAGCAATGCAGCCTCCTCCAGCAGCCACCCCTCCACCTCGTTTGCCACCATGGCCAATCTCCCCAGCTGCCCCGCGCCCAGCTCCAGCCCCACGCTCTCATCCGTCACCGAGAACAACTTCTACAGCAGCAGCAGCAGTAGCAGCAGCAGGCACAGCAGCAGCACCGGATCCGCTGGGAGCATCCCGGTACCCAATCAGAACCATCATCACCATCACCACCAGCAGCAACAGCCGCAGCCGCCCGGGTGTATGGTGTGCAGCTCCTGCGGGTGTAGCGGGAACTGCGGTTCGAGCGGGATGACCGTCAGCTACGCCAACTATTTTCAGCACCCCTTTTCAGGACCTTCCATGTTTACTTTCCCATTTCTACCCTTCAACCCCCTGTGTAGCAACGGCTACATCAACACTCAGCAGTACAACAGCAGCACGACGTTCCCTGTGGTCCACACCGCCTACAACAGCGGTATAGCACCGGACTCCGTCATGACCGGACAGTCGACGTTTGCTGTACCGCCGATGCAGAACTTTATGGCAGGGACAGCTGGGGTGTATCAGGCACAGGGAATGATGGGGAATGGCAATGGTTCCAGCCACAAAAAAAATGGGAATCTCTCCTGTTACAACTGTGGGGCCAGTGGTCACAGAGCTCAGGACTGCAAACAGCCTCCCATGGATTTCAATCGACAAGGTAAAGGCAGGTGGAGGGGGTGGGGGCAGGATGTGGCTGACAGGTGGAGCTCTCACTCTTACATACAAAGCTGTTTCTACCTTGTATATGATTAAAAAAAGCCAACCAAGCCTTGGGTTCTTCAACACTGATGGTTTGGAGTCAAAAGTTGAAACTTCTGTGCAGACACAGCAGGAGGACGGGGCCCACGTAACACCCTGGGTCAGACCTGGGTGCCCTGTGGGGCTTCTGGGAAGGGGAGAAGCACCCAGGAAGGGAGGAAGGAGCTCCCCTGGACAGACTGCAGAGGAACTGCTGCTTTTATACCTTGTCATCCAGCTCATCCTTGGTTATAATTGCAGATGCCCTGGGAGGTTTACAAACATCTCCAGTCCTCCTTCCCCTGCCTCCCCAAAATAAGTGAGGAGTTACCATTGGAAACACAGAGGTCCCGTGTTTGCTGCTATACTGCCTTTGTAGGGCCCGTTCCCACCATGGTTACAGCACAGGCTTCTCCAGGAGACCTCTGAAATCCCACCTGGAGTGTTGTGTCCAGTGCTGGGCTCCCTGGGATCAAAAGGACAGGGATCTCCTGGAGAGAGTCCAGAGGAGGCTATGGAGATGCTGAAGGGCCTGGAGCATCTCCCCTGTGAGGAAAGGCTGAGGGAGCTGGGGCTGTTCAGCCTGGGGAGAAGAGACTGAGAGGGGATCTGATCACTGGGGATCAATAGCTGAAGGGTGGGACACAGGGGGACATGGGCAGCCCCTTTTCAGTGTCTGTGGGGACAGGACAAGGGGTGATGGGCTCAAGTTGGAGCACAGGGAGTTCCCCCCAATGTGGGGAAGAACTTCTTCCCAGTGAGGGTGAGGGAGCCCTGGGCCAGGCTGCCCAGGGGGTGTGGAGTCTACTTCTCTGGAGAGATTCCAGCCCCGTCTGGACACCGCCCTGTGTGCCCTGTCCTAGGGACCCTGCTTTGGCAGGGGGTTGGATTCAATCTCTGGAGGTCCCTTCCCACCCCTGTGATTCTGGGCAGGCAACAACTGAGGGAGAAATGCCAGCTTCCTGAGAGCACTTTCTAGTCCCTTATTTTTTGGTTAACATACTGTATAGACATAACTCTCACGTGCTGTTGGCTTAAAAAATGAAATACAAACTTCAGACTAGAGCAGCCAGCACTGAGGCTCAGTGGTTTGTGCTGTGGCCTGTCTGCACAGCATGTCCATCCTCATTTTTCTATGGAGCAGGCAAGGTCTCCTGTATAAATTAAGCAGTGAGGTTACTGGCATTACACCGTAATCCTGCCCTACGTGCCTAATAAAGCAGCAGGTTTGTTAAGGTGTTGGGCTGTGAGATGGGTGTGAAAAGGTGGGTGATGGTTTAACTCCTGTGTTTCCTCTGCCCCAGGTACGTTTCGGCTGAAGTACGCGCCTCCCTCCGAAAGTCTTGACTCCACAGACTGAGACTTTATCTGGCAAGGAAACACTGTAAAGCCATGGAGACACAAGGAGATCCAAACACAAAACTGAGACGTCCAGTTGCTGTTAAGCTTAAATGTATTTTTTAATCCAAAGGTGCTTTACTTTATTAGACTAGGTAGAAAATCTAGCTTAGGGGTGCATCGAACCCATTTTTGATTGCCAAATTCAAGCTTGGATCTTGTTGGAACTTCTGACCGTGTGTCACAGGCTGGATGGATGGTGGAGCTGGCCAGGCTGCATTTTCCGTTGCAAGTACAACATCTGATGTACTTTTTTATTATTATTATTTATTTTTTTATTCCTCTTCTTATTTTTTTTTGTGCTGGAGAACGTTGCCATACACAAACTTCCTGAGGTGAAAGGTCTAACTCCAGGGCAGCTACATTGGGAAGCAGAAGCTGGAGGCTGAAGGTAGGAGTGGCTGCTCACCAGAAGGACGTTGGCACCCCTGGGCTAGGTAAAATGTCTACTTTTTTTTTCTCTCAAAAGTGATCAGGCACTAATCTCTGGGATTTTTAAGGATTGCACTACAGAAGAATGTAAAACTCTCCAAGCTTTCTGCACTTTTAGCAGACAGTGTCACTCTGAGACCAGTGCAAGAGGCAAAGAAGTTCCAACTCTTTACAAATTGGCACCAGCAAAGGCTCTGTGACTTGAGTTACACCAGAAACATCTTAAGTAAGTCTCTCCTTTCCCTCTCAAAAAACCAACACACCCAGCAGTTTTGGTTCCTTCTGGAAACAAACTTGTGCTTCGTTGTCTCACTACTAAACAGTGCTGGGGGTTTCCCAGCACTGGAATAAACTTAGTTTCCAAGGGTCCAAGTCCCAGAGACTCCAGAGTCCAAAAAAGGCTTTGAGGATATTTTCCTGTACTACACAAAACAAACCTTTACGTCCTGTTCCTGTATATAGGTCTCTTTCACAGAAACCTTATTATTCTGCTTTTGTAAATGAATTTTAAACCATCCTAAGAAAAAAGGAGGAAAAAAGAAAAAAAAAAAAGAAAAAAAAAATAAATAAACCCAACCAAAACCCAACCACACCCCCAACTCTGGCAGCAGAGTTCCTAAGCTTTTTGCTTTCCTTTATATTAAAATAAACCAACCCCTCAACCAACCCTTTGACTCCTACCCCGAGGCTACAGGATCCAGAGGTGGTAGAAGTCAAAACACATCGTAAAAGGTAGTGAAACTTCATTATCATCAGGACTTTGAAGGGTTCCTCGTCAGCCTCCTTCGTTGCAATAGATTGTAGATGAGTAGCTTTGGTGTTAACTACTTTAGAGTACATAACTTGTGGGTGACAAATCTCAATTAGGACTCGAGAGAGAGAGGAAGCCAAACCCATCTCAGAACTGCTGATGGGGAAAACAGTTTGGTCCTGTCTGGTTTGAAAGAAGATCCGAATCCCTCGTGGCCCCGCTCCCAGCGCCGCACGGGTGAGGAGGCCTTCTCCTGGAAGTGTCTGGCCCGGAGGTGTTTGCCTGCTGTAATTCGGAGGATGCCTTGAATGCCTGAAGCTTTACACGTGGAGGTGTTTCTCACACCGGATTAAACCAACGCTGGGATGGGTAGTACGTAGAGAGTGTGGCTGGCTTTACAAAGAGGGGGACTCATATCCCAGGAGGAGGATTTTGGGAGCGGTGCTGAGCCGCCGTGAGGGAACAGCAGTGTGAGGGGGTGAGTAACGTGGTAGCTTTGATAGTCAAGACCTCTCTGGACTGTGGTAGGTAGGAAGGGAGCGTTCTGGGCCGTCCTTTGGTCCCTCTCTCAGGGATAACCAAGCATCACCGGAGAGAGGTGTGAACGTGCGGTGGTCCGGGCAGCGACGTGCAGCTCGCAGCGCATCGGGAAACCCAACTCAATCCGCATCCTCCGTTGGGTTTGAAAACAAGCTAACCCTTACTCCTATGCAACGTGAAAAAGCAAACCACCCCCACCCCAAAACCCCCCTGACACCCCCCAGCCAGATGCGTGTGCTCCCAGCCCCCCTCACACTTAACCCCCTGGTATTCCAGACGCTTCCACTGGCTCAGCCCGCGTCGGAGGCTGCATTCTCCTCAACAGCCTTCAGACCTACGACACTAAAAGCGATGACAACTGACAATGCAATTTACTTTGCCTTAATGAGCTTGAGACAATGGTAGGAACAATCTGTCCCTCTGCATTACTACACTGAAGGAAACAGGCAGTTTTCAGTGACCATGTTTACTCTTCACAGCTTCGAGGGTCTCTCCAGTGGCCTGGAACATGTGCTGAAAGCCAAACCTTAAGGTTTAGTTCCTTTATTTTTTTGTTTGTTTGTTTGTTTCCTTCACTTTTTCAAGAGGATATTTTAAAATGGAATTGTATTTCAAGAAACTGTATTTCCACACGTGTGTGAGTGTTGGAAACCCTCACAACAACAGCAAAAAACGACAGCAAAAAAAAAACCCCACCCAACCACAAAACAAGAAAATAATCCTTTCTCTCTGGGTTATGGTTTGGTTTTAAGGCCCAAAACTGGGCACAAAGTCTGGTCTAAAATTCCTCAGAGTCCAAATGGAAGGACTGTAAAACCGACCTGCCGTCCAGCGAGCTGCCTCAGCCCTTCCCTTGGGGTTGGTTCCCTTGTGTAAAGTTAAAGCTGCTGTTCCTTCAAGTTGGCTTCTGCGTGCTCAGAGGGGATGGTTCAGCCCGGTGAAGTCTGCTCGAGGAGGGAGTTTTGAGTTCTTGATCCCTTAAAGCAGCTTGAGCATCACACAGCAATGTGGGGTGAGGCAGCAGTGCCGTGCAGATCCCTCCCCAGGCTTCAGATCTGCTCCCCAGCGCTGTCCTCTTTGTACTGGCAACAACCAGGCTTGGTAAGTCCCAACAGAGCACTTTAGTTCCGTTAAAATCATCTTTAATCTGGTTTTAAAAGGCACAAACCCATCTTTCCCCCCTCTTCCTTTGCCCCCTCATCCCCAAATAGGAAGGCAGCTTGTTTTAGAACAGCAGATCCAGCTTTGCTGGCTGAAAGAACCAGTTCTGAGAACCTATTTTTATACACTGAGAGATGGAGATTGCAGAGAACACTATCTATTCTTCTCTTTGTTCTGGAAGTGTAAAAGGGATTAGTTCTCCAAATGGGTTTTGCTGTGGAGCAGAAACACTTTGGAGGGGGAAGAGGGAAGGGAATCCTGAGCCGGCTCCCTGAAGGGACTCCAGAGAAGTCAGAGCTGAGTCTTCCCTGGGGGGAAGCAAGTGATGGGGGTTGTGCAGTTTCCCAAGTGTTTTTTCCATTTTGGGAGCACTGGAATTGCTGGAAATAGGATGGAATTCCCAGCAAACTCCTCCTCACACTGGCAGTGTGCTAATTAAATGTTAATAAGTACGCTGGGCTCGATGCTGATGAGCAGGAGAGCTGAGAAGGGGGACCCTCCTTTAGCCTGTCTGAGGTATCAATTGGAATATCCATGGTGCTTCAACCTTTCCAACACCTTTAACCTTCTGCTTGTCATGAAACGTTCTCATTACTACAGTCATTAAATCCAGGTGAATTAAGCACCAGGCTTCCAAAAATTCAGGGTCTAACACCAGACCTCGAGCGTTACCCCAGATTCCCTTGCCACACTCTTCCTCACTGATGAGCTGCAGGGTGAAGGCACTCAAAGATTCCCCCACCACCACCTTCCATCACCCAAAATTCATCCACCAACTAAGAACCAACTCAGCACACATGGATTAAAGCGGCTGCTGGTTTCTTGGCGGTCAGGGACACCCAGAGCTGTGGGTTCAGGGCCGTTGAGTGAGATGGATTTGGGCAAATCCAAGTGGGAAAATCCACATCACCGAGCTTGTGCAGGAATCTGGAGACCATCATTTGCTGGATGAGACCCCCCAGTAGCTCTGCCCACAGCCACCTCGTGTGTTAAACCCTTGGAACTACCCGTTCCCTCTCATGGTTTTGGGGGTTTTTAACTTAAATTAAGCAAGAAACGTGTCGGTACCGAAGCAGAAAACAAATCCTGAGTGTTTTAACAGCTTCTCTTGGACATCACTTCCCACTAGGAATGAAGGAAACTCCTGCTCCCATTTGAGCCATTTCTTTTACTTCGGTCAATTCTAGTATTACAAATTGTGCATGTAACTTTATAAATATTTTAAATAGTTTTGTAAATATTTAATATTCAGCTAATTTGATTTTGAATTGTAAATGTCAAGTATTCTGGTATTGGGATTTTTATGTTTTATTATACTTTGTTAAAAGTAAAATTGTACATTTTTAGAATGTTTTTATCTGAGTAAATTTAATGTATGGAAAATAAAGAGTTAAACAGAATCCCTTGGTTGCTTGGTTGGGGTTGTGTTGTTGTTTGAAGGGGCTTTGTCCATGCAGGGGCTGCTCCAGGTTGGCAGGTACCAGGGACTTGGTTTGGTGGGTGGTTTAATTCCTTTTATTCCTGTTGTTACCTGCTCAGGAGTCGCAGCTCTGTCCCAGTGCTTCCAGTTCCCTGCTCTCCTCCAGCTCAGGAAGCTCAACTGCTCTGCAGGGGTTGGGGTTGGTTGTGTGTTGCCCAACTCTAGCTGCTGCCCCTGTGAGTCGGTACCCAGCACCCAGGGAAGGAAGGCGGCACCCAAACCCCTGGGCTGGGTATGTCAGGTAAGTGAAAGGAATCCCCAGCTGGCTGCTTCCCTAAACCTGTGGCTGGAGCTGGGGGTGTTCCTGAGTCACAGAACATGAGGTGTTGGAAGGGACCTCAAAAGCTCATCCAGTCCCACCCCCTGCCAGAGCAGGAGCACCCAGACTAAATCCCACAGGGACACATCCAGGTGGGTTTGAATGTCTCCAGAGCAGGAGACTCCCCATCCTCTCTGGGCAGCCTGTCCCAGGGCTCCAGCACCCTCACAGGGAGACAGTTCCTCCTGACCTTCCCATGGAGCTGCCTCTGCTCCAGCTGCACCCGCTGCCCCTTGTCCTGTCGCTGCCATCCCTGAGCAGAGCCTGGCTCCAGCCTCCTGACTCTCACCCTTTAGGTATTTACAGACATTAATGGGGTCACCCCTCAGTCTCCTCCAAGCTAAGGAGGCCCAGCTCCCTCAGCCTCTCCTCACAAGGAAGGGGTTCCACTCCCTCCATCACCTGGGCGTCCCTGCGCTGGGCTCTTCCCAGGAGTTCTGTGTCCTGCTTGAGCTGAGGGGCCCAGAACTGGGCACACTGTTCCAGGTGGGGTCTGACCAGGGCAGAGCAGAGGGGGAGAAGGACCTCTCCTGACCTACCAACCACCCCCCTTCTGATACACCCCAGGATGCCACTGGCCTCCTTGGCCAAGAGAGCACAGTGCCAGCGTGGAGGGGAGAGCTTGTGGTGCTGAGGGAGAGATGGAGCAGGAACGGAATCAAACAGGGATAAACCCATCCCACACAGAGAGCAAAGAGCTTTAGGGAGCGGGTACAGCTGGAATTCCTCCTCCAGCAGAGCAGCAGCTCCCTCCTGGCCCTCAGAGGTTTCAGCACTATCCTGCTCAGCACCTCCCACACCCCAAAGCAGCAAACAGCCCTCCAGGCCCTTTCCCAAGCCCTGAGGAAATAACCACAGGAGCCCTCGTTAAGTCGGGATGTAATCCATCCAGATCAGCACTGTATTAATTTTAAAAAAAGCAACATTTGTACAGGAATTATCAGCCAATCACATCATAATTCTGAGTTATGGTCAGTTCTTGAGTTCAACAGTTTCTTCCACGGACAAAACTAAACATAGAACAAGCTGCATTTCAAAGTTTTAACGTTGGAATAAAAACACAAAAGAATGGTTAAAACAAAAAAAACCCAACCCCAAACCAAACCAAACCCACCCCAAAACAAACCCAACCCTCCCCCCTCCCCAAATCTGAAGTAAGCATTGTGACTGAGATGCATGCAAAGAGGTGTAGGTAGGTACAAACTGTACACCTTGTTGAGCCAGAGTGCCAAGACGCAGTAGTATTGCTTCGTTTCCCCCCCTCCCCTTTCCCCTCCCCTCGTTATAGTCAATTAGCTTCCAGTAACAGGTGGAGTTAGTTCACAGACACAGAAGATACAGGAGAATCTCATTCTGCTACGCATCACTTAATGAGTCTATAGAGGAGAAACACACAGAGAACCCTACGTGGTGCCTTTCCTCTGCACAGGACAGCAGAACACCCAGAGCTTCCAAACCCCAGCGAGCAGGAGGCTTCAGCGATGGGAGAAACACCCCCCCACACACAACCCAACAGCTCCTTTGTTCGTCAGCTCCACAGCGACTCCTGGGCAGCAGCTGCTTCTCCAAGCGCTTCTCCCCAGCTTCCCCCTCGGTGGTGACACATGAAACACCCAAGTGACAGCCTGGTGAGGCAGGGCGGGTTGGTAATTCCAGCAGCACGGAGGTGGGTAGGACAAAGCCTCATCCCAGGGCTTCAACAAGCCCGCACCCACTGATGGGGGTGATCCCAAGACCACCATCCCAAGGATGGGAGGTGATCCTGAGGATGGGAAGTGATCCCAAGACCACGATCCCAAGGATGGGAGGTGATCGTGAGGATGGGAAGTGGTCCTGAGGATGGGAGGTGATCCCAAGGATGGGAGGGGATCCTGAGGATGGGAAGTGATCCCGAGGATGGGAGGTGATCCCGAGGATGGGAGGTGATCCCAAGGACGGGCAGTGATCCCAAGACCACAAGTGCTGCAGCACTGCTCATGCCTGCGATCACACCAGCCCCCGTCGCAGCCAGCTGCGCACCCCGAGCAGCCCCTGGGTGCTGGCAGAGGGGCCCTCAGTTCCCTTCAGCCACCAGACTTGCTGCTGGGAGAGGGAAGCACCAGGCTGGGGGTGCTGGGGGAGCTTTTGGAAGCGAGCTTTTACAAACAACAGTGTTTCACTGATCACCCAGGCGTTGGAAATTCATCCCAGACCGGAGTTTATTTCAGTGTTACCTGTCCAGGTGTGTATTTTACACTTAAACCCTCCCTACAAACTACAATAAAGCTGTGGTGTTTGGTACGAGTAGTTCAGGAACCAGCACCAGGCCTAAATTTGGTGGTGCCACAAAAAAAAAACAGAGACAAAAAGAGCTGTACTCCCCCCAACTCACCCCAAACACTTGCCTTAACTCACTGCAGCACCGACACGAGCCTCACTGAGCTGCAGAAGACAAAGGTTAAAATAAATTTTCTCTTCCAAGAAGCCTTCCCATTTAAAAACAAAACAACTCCCAACAAAACCCAACAACTTTTAAAGAATCACAGGGAGATTTGCTGGCAAACTGTCACATGAAACACTTTAGCTCCTCCCTGGTGCCTGTTAAGAAGTCAATCAAGTGTCCCACTCTCTGCAACCATCATGTGCAGGATGGGGTTCCACCCATAAGGTCCCGCAGTGGCAATGTGCCTGTGTGGAGTATGACAGCAGGTTGCCAAGGTTTTCAAAGCTGGAGGTGCTCGTCTGGACGGTTGAACAGTCACAAACAAGGCAAGGTGAGATGAGACACCTGCTAAAGCAAGACTATGCTACGGTACTGGGAGCACTGGTGACATCTGTTTCGTTCCCTGGGGGGGGGGTGTGTGTGGGGAAGAGCAGGGGTGACGGCCGAGGGTGAACCGGTATCCTCCAGGCTGGAAGCCGCTCGCCGTGCCCTAGACAGCAGGTGGCCCTCCGAACGTCTCCTGGGAGGCGTACACCATGTACAGGAAGCCATCCTCGTCCTTCTCGCTCTCGTACACCTCGGATATGGGTGTGGAGACGCTCACCATGCTGTGTCCGTTCACCAGCAGGAAGAACGCCTGGTTGGAGTTGAGCTGCAGGCGTCGCCTGTTGAGGGGGAGGGTGGGGAAGGAGGGTGACAAGGGGGTGACCCTGCGTTTCCACTCACCTTAAAGGTTTGAGGGCAGAAGACAAAACAAAGTCCTCCACCCCTGGCAGCAGTAGGATGCCCCCACCCAAAGCAGCCCTGCTGCTGGAGAAGGTGTTTGCTTCCCACCTCAAATTCACCTGCCAGGTGCACCCCCTGACCCGTATTTCCCCAGTGAAGCTACGCTCTGGGAGGGAAAAGGAAGAGGAACTGCTCTGCTCTGGAGAGACCTCACCTGCAGTGCTGTGTCCAGCTCTGGAGCCCTCAGCACAAGGAGGACGTGGACCTGTTGGAGCAGGTTCAGAGGAGGCCACAAAAATGATCCACAGCTCTGCTGTGAAGCCAGGCTGAGAGAGTTGGGGTTGTTCAGCCTGGAGAAGAGAAGGCTCTGGGGGGACCTTATAGCCCCTTCCAGTCCCTGAAGGTGCCTGTAGGAAGCTGGGAAGAGCTGTTCCTGAGGGCATGGAGCAATAGGACAAGGGGGAGAAGAAAAGGCTCTGGGGGGACCTTATAGCCCCTTCCAGTCCCTGAAGGTGCCTGTAGGAAGCTGGGAAGAGCTGTTCCTGAGGGCATGGAGCAATAGGACAAGGGGGAGAAGAAAAGGCTCTGGGGGACCTTACAGCCCCTTCCAGTCCCTGAAGGTGCCTGTAGGAAGCTGGGAAGAGCTGTTCCTGAGGGCATGGAGCCATAGGACAAGGGGGGATGGGTTTAAACTCAAAAAGGAGAGATTTAGGTTGGGTATTAGGAAAAAGTTCTTCGGTCTGAGGGTGGTGGGACACTGGCCCAGGGTGCCCAGAGAGGTGGTGGAGGCCCCATCCCTGGGGACATCCAAGGTCAGGGTGGATGGAGCTCTGAGCGACCTGCTCTAGTGAAGATGTCCCTGTCACTGCAGGGGTGGGACCAGAAGGTTTTTAAAGGTCCCTTCCAACCTAATGCATCCCATGGTTCTACTCTATTCCATTCCAGGACAGACTTCCCAGGCTGCCTGGCACAGTAAACATTCCCTCTGAGTAGGGGACATGGGTATTCCTGGTACCCAGCCTACTGGAAAGCACATCTGGAGAGGAGATCCCTTCCAGAGGAGCAGAAGCAGGAGGAACTCAGACGTGCAGAGGTGCAACCAAAGGCAGAAGGGAAGAACAACAGGTCCGAAGAGCTTCCTGCTGCTTCCACTCACTGCTAAGGGGTGGCAGCAGCTAGAAACAAGGATTCATTTTGCCTCCCAGCCACAGCCCTGGAAAAGGGCCCTTCCATAACCATGCTCTAGTTCCCCCAGAGACAGTAGGCTGGGGGGCAGCCGTGCTCTGCTATGCCTGAGGAGCTGCTGAGGACCAAGTCACTTATTAACAATAAAACCAGTGAAAAAAGGTAGAGAAAATCCTTCAGCTCACTGTTAACCTTGCTGCCTGGGGCCTTTCATGCTCAGGAGAAATTCTGAGAGACTTGAGCAATCTGGTTCCTGCTTCCAAAACCCAACTTGCCTCGTGTAAGAGCCAGGATAAGCTTGCAACAGTTTCTGCAGAAGCCCTGGAGGTAAGGAATTGTTGGGACACGTGGGACAACTCTCAGCTTTTACAGCTTGTGGCCTCCAAGAACCAGGTCCCTGCTAGACCGTGACCAACAAAAAGCAGACTCTGGTTCTCTGCTGACTGCAAAGTTTACAGCTTGAGAGCTCTCACTGACCCAGTATTCCTTCCTGGTGTTAAGCCAGGGGAAACATGCTTGCAGCAGGATTTCTGACCACACAACTTGCACTCTGTGGCTATTTCCCCTTTGCCTTTTCTTGTATGCAAAGCTCCAGCTCTGCTGCAGGGTGCTACTCAAGGCACAGGCTGTGGGAACAGCTGGGAGAGAAGGACACTGCTCTGAATGACTGGAGGGTTTTCAGGCCTCAGCCTGGTCATTTCAGGATCAAAGGATGCCAACATCAACCCAAAGCGACAGCTTAGAGCTCTGGCTGGGAGCCCAAACTCCCCTCCAGTGGCAGGGAAGAAGCAGGCACTCCAAGAGGGGCTCTGGAGCAGAACCCTGGGAAGGCATCCTGAAAGCTGAGCAGGAAGCACCGGGCCCTGGGGCCAGAAGCACCCATGTCTGACAGGGATTCACAGCCTCAGACTCCCTCCTACATCTCTGGGAACCAGTTATTTCTCTTGAAAGCAGCTCTGTTCAGAGGTTTGGGGCTTTCTTTTTCAGCAAAGCCAAAGGAAAAAGCACCTTCTTAGGAATTCCTCCTAGTGAAGACACTGAGTGTTAGATGAATTTTCCATTTAGAGTTCCCAAGTGTGGAACATCAAGTGGGGGATTAACAAAGAACCAGAGTCTTAAACTGATGCAGCTTACACTGCAATCACAGCACACTACCTGATAATTTTGATTAGCTCGCTCATGTTGACATGATCTGGCACCAGGAACTTGGTCTTATCCAAAACTGGAAGCTGCTTCTCTCCCTTGTACCTTTCAATGATCACCTGAAAAAAAAAAAAAGACACAAAAGGGAAAAAAGAAAGAGAGGAGCAGAAGATGTGAAAGGTGGAAACTGTGCCTGGTGCCCTCACCCCTTTTTCCTCCACTTTAAACACAAATACAAGCATTTATGCTAAATTCCATCTCCCTTCACCAGTGAATGCCATTAGGTCAGATCTGAAAAGGAACAACTGTAATTACAGTTACCTTCACCTGCCCCTCTTGTTCTGTTTGCAAGGGGGTAACACACAGGGATTTAGCAGCAAACATCCCCAGCTTTACAACAGTTCATTAGCTGGGATCAATGAAGCTAGCACTGAACTACCCAGCGACCAGGCAACCCCAGAAAAGACAAAGCACACCTCCCTCTGACACATGGCAGCAGCTGGCCAGGGGCTCAGGAGGCTACAGAGCCAGCACTCAAGTTTTCACTAGAATTTCTCCAATTTCATGCCATCTCTTTCCAACTACTCCACCTCCAGATTAGTCTGTTGTTCCATTCACCTTGCCCTGCTGCTCTCACTTTTGAAGGGTGTAAAGCCTCAAAGCAGAGAATTCCCTCCTCCTGCTTGGGAACCAGTAATTCTGTCAAGATTGTTATATAGTAACTGCTTAATTCCCTGGAAATTACAGATTTGCCAATGTAAGGAGCACCCTGCCCAGCAACTGTAGAGAGTTCCTGCTTTAAGAAATGATCTCAGAACTGGTGTGCTCCCATTTCCACAACCCCAGGTGGGTTTTGCTGGGTTTAAATCAGTGGTGGCTACATGATGCCATTCACTTTGGATCCCTTCCACGCTCCCAGCTCTGGCTGTGCTACACACACAAGCTGCAGAGGTGAAGAGGTATTGTTAAAATAACCATAGCCAGTAGATAGTATTTCCAAAAGCAAAATGAAGGAAGTTGACAGCACAAGGAGGGATTTATCATCTAGCATGATGCTAGATCATCTTATCTCATCCAGAACTGCTAATGATAATAACAAGGTGGTGACTCAAGCTGGGACATGGACAGGCAAACACAGTGAGCCTCTGCCATAGCCATGAGTCTGCACCCCTGGATCTCCAGCTGAGGTACCTCTGATTTCTTTTTTATCTCCTAATAATGTGTCTGCAGCTGACTACAAATGAGAGCTTTGCCATAAATCAGTGGCTGTGGTCACAGGGCTTGGGGACTACAGCTGAGGGATCTGTGAAAGGTGGGTGAAAAAGCAATCTCCTGTCAGGAAACAGATGTGTTGGGAAAGGGCCTTTTTGGGGAACTGCACATTCCAGGGAAGTGAGAAAATCAACACTACAAAGTATTAACTTGCTCTGACAGCACAGTGCAAGAGCAGCAGCTCCTAGTTCAAGGAAAAGCAAAAACCTTTCGGTTTCTGTTTGCTGTGAGGGCAACAACCGCTTCTGTTAACGAACTCCTGCTGGAGCTGCAGGCAGTCTGCTCACAGGAGAATCCTCCCTCATGGGGATCATCAGCTCTCATCACCCAGGACCAAAGGCTGAGGCATCAAATTAAGTTCCCCTTCCTACCCCCCCAAGATCTCCTGAGGCTTTCCCTGCTCCACCCAACAGCCCTAAAAGCGGCTGCAATTACTGCTCACTGCGCTGAGAGTCGGGACACAGAAGCCCACCGGTTGGGAAGAGCTCAGCAGCAGCAGACCACAATCCTCTTGCTTCCTACCATGCTTTGCTTTAAATTTATAACCTTGAGGATGCCATAGGTAAAAGAAAACAAAAACTCAGGCAGTATTTGAGGTGAGGAAAGCCACAACTGCCTCTTTATTACCGTGTGTTCTTCTTGGTTAGCCTCTGCAGACTCTTCTTTTTTGGAGAAGCAAACCACTGAGCTGTGAAGAGCTGAACAGGCAGGAGAACCTCAGAGTTCAGCTGGAAGTTACAACTCACCTTCAGTACACAGGAAACCCCATCTTCTCCAGTCCCCAGCTAGCGCCTTGCTTACCACACTGATGGTTACTCAGTTATTCATTAATGAATGTTTCTGAAATCCAGGCTTAACGACCCCAAACAGCCAAACTTTACTGTGGTGACGGCTCTTTAACAGGTTTCTAACTCCTAAAAAGAACATGAGGGTGGCAATTGAAGGGAGCAGAACCAGACTTACTGGTATCTTAGTCGGGTGCTGATCTCGAATCAGTCGTACATCTTCCACTCGTTGCTCTGCAAGAGATTAAGAAGAGTCAGTTCAAACATCCACTCTTAATTAATGCTGTTATTACCTTACTTCTCCACCCCTGAAGAGGGGGACTGCGTGTTAGTGAAAGCCACAAGAGCAAATCCAGGCAAAGCAGTTTTCAGACAGGACACCACTGTCACAAACAAAACCTGTCCCATGACAGGTGATACTCTGCCCTTTAACTGGTACTGCACGGGCAGCGTTTAGAGGGGGCAGCTTCCTCCCCACTCCCCCTCCCTCCCCCTCACTTTCTGCCCTCTAAAACAGGCATTTCACCTCATAAACTTCCAGCATCGAGTTACACCACCCTGAGTTAATGACTAAATATCCGGTGCTGTTTCTGTGAGGGAGGAGGAAGTTGTCACCAAGGAGCTGAGAACCAAGGCTGGCCGGAGCCCGGCAGCATCAGCTTACGCCGTGTGTCCCAGGGTTACCGGATTACAGTTGGCTGTTTTGATGATGCCTCTCACCCCTGGCTGCAGAAGCTGGCTCTCATGTACCTAGATGTTTTGCTGCCCCCCTGCCAGTTTTCAGAATAAAGTTCACCCCTCCTCAGACGTTAAGTATTAATAGCAGAGGTATTATGAGCCAGGCTGAAGTACACATCCCAGCCAAAGCAAACAGGCACAGTTGCTTTTAGAGGCGGTTGCATCTGCTTATACCCCTGGCTGCTTTCAGATTCAGTGAACTCAATTTTAACCTCTCTGGTTCTTTTCAGTGAGCTGGGGCTTTCCAGGCCATTTCCATCTTACAAAACCACCTCTCAGAGGGAAGATGTAGTGCTGTAACATAGCTTTAATAGACACCTGCCTAGGGAGAGGTGCTGCTGGAGGGAGAGGGAGGGCTCAGACCAGCACCCATCAGCCTAACTCACTGCTGGTATGCTAACACACAGGACACACTGCCTGTCCTGTCACTCAGCAGTAACATCACTCAGCTCTCCATTAGTCCAGGCTGTGTTTGTGTGTGTGGAATCCACGTGTGTGCCTTTTTATGAGCCCGGTGAGGAAATGCAACCCACGTGAATCACGGTTTTAAGCTGGAGGTGAATCAAGCAGAACTCAGGCAAGGAGTATGCAAAGCCTTCACCTGACGGCGAGACAGAGAGCCTGAAAGCTTCACATCCCACAGCCCAAGTCACGCTCTCACCCACCAGCATTAACACTTCAAGGGCAGAGATTACTAGCTAATTAAAATACTTTTTAAGATTACCCAGAAACATGAGAGATATGGCGAGCCAATGAGCCCAACCATCAACCTAGCAACTACAGAGAGGTTTGACTAACTTTCCAACTGACACAGGTTTATTCTTGGCAGTGTTACTCAGCAGAACTCCCTGGAGTAGAAGGAGCATAAACCAGGCAAATCATCAAGATTATTGTGTGTGGCGTGTTCAAAATCAGGCTTCAGTCAGCCACAGATAAACACTGTTCTCTGACGACATTAGTTGCAGTGGCAACTGCTTGGCTGCCATCCTAGCTGAACTTAATACCTGCAACAGAGGCTGCTGACAGGCGATGGGGTCAGCAACAGTTTTGGAAGATTGGAAGAAAAGGGGCAGCTTGAACACAGGCTCTGTTTGATCAAAATCCTCTCTGCTTCAATGCAAACAGCTTATGTTGAACAGAACAGCAAAGACAAGGGTGGGCACACCAGAAAGCTCCCTTAAGCAGCTTGACTTTAACCCAAAGGCAGAAGGAAAAGAAAATCTGGATCAATTACTTCCACCAATTCCATTTTATGTATGGGATTTTATAGTTCACTCAGAAATAGGTTATGCTGCCAGTTCTTGTTACCCTCAGAGCGCTTCAGCCTACCTCACCGACACACATGAACAGATACTGAGCTCTCTGATTGCTTCAGTCCCATCCAAAGCACAGAAAGAAGTGTTGGCACCGCTCTATCAAGGCTGGTCCTTCTAGAAAGAGACTAATCTCATTTCCCCAGCCATCATTACACAGCTCTTTTCGATGCCTTGCTAGTTTTCAATAACTCAACGGAGCCAGGAGGCATACATCCCAGTCCACCTGCAGCTCCCCCAGCAGAGAATTCCTCACCCCGTGCCAAGCACCCAACTGCAAGCAGGGCTTAAATTCTTCTCCTGTCAATAGCACGGATGAAGGCTGACACTGAGCAGGCCCACCGGGAGGGAAGGGCTGGCCCAGCTCCTGGCACACAACGCCAAGTGATGTTTCCAGGCTCCTGGGAATTCTGCAGTCCATAATGGATGATGTGGAAAGGCGATCTCCGGGACCAAGCCCCTCTCCCAAGGCAGCACCAGCCCTGCCACCCACCTCCACACCTCGCTCACCCCCCTGAACACCCAAAAATAACACACTCCCGGCCCAAAGTTCCAGGCTCTCGCCCCGCAGAGGAGAGGCTCGCCCGCCTTCCCAGGGTGGAACAAGCCCCACGGCTCCGCGCACGAAGGCGGAGACAGGCCCCGCGTTTGTTTTCACTGCAGCCCCGAGCAGGCGGCTACTCCCTTTCCGCCCCAGCAGCCGGGGACGACCGCGCAGCCCTCGGTCACCGGGGCAGGCCGGCCGGGCCCGCTCCGGCCGCAGAGGCCCGCTGTCAGCAGGAGCCGGCCGCGGCCTGGCCGGCCCGGGGATCTCCGCAGCTCCTCAGGGGATCTGCCCCCTCCCCGCCTCGACGATTTCTTACCCCCGCCACCCCGGCCTCCTCCTCGCCCCCGGCAGCGAGGGCAGCCGCCGCCGCCGCCCCGGCCCGACCCTCCCCGCCGCCGCCCCCGCAGCCCACCCGCCGAACGACGAGGCCCGGAGGGCAGCCGGCGAGCCGTGTCAGCGCCCCTACCCCTTCGCGTCCCTTCCCGGGGAGCTCACCGAAGGTGCGGCGCTGCTTGAAGCTCTTCTCCGAGGGCATGGCGGCGGCGGCTCGGCCTCAGCCCCGGCGGCGGCTCTGCGCGGAGGCAGCGGACAACTCCGAGTGCCGGCGCCCGCCCCCGCCGCCGCCACCGGCGACTCCGCCGTCAGCTGACGCCGCGCGTCACGGCGGGGCGGGCACCGCCGCGGCGACGCCGACATCTTGAGTGTGGCGGGGCGGGCTGGCCGCGGCCCCCCGAGGCGGGTGCTCAGCCGTGGCGGGCTCAAAGCGCCCGGCCGTGTCGCGACCCTCCTCGGCGACGCGGAGCCGTGGCCACCCTAGCGCACCGCCGGTGTACACCCTGAGTGACACAGCCATGGCTGCCTCAGAGCGCCCTGCTTCTTTCACCTCAGCTACGCACAGCCATGGCTGCCTTAGACTGCCATGCCAGTGGCCTCCCTCAGCCACAGCCAGCCATGGCCACATAGGGGCACCGTGCCAGTGGCCTCCTTCAGCGACGCACAGCCATGGCCTCCTCTGAGCGCCCTGTCATGTCGCCCCTCAGCAACACTCTGCTATGGTTGTCTTGGCACACCCTGTCATGCCCTCCTCGCAGCAACACAGCCATGGCCACCTCAGAATGCCCTGCCAACGTCCTCAGCAAAAGGCAGCCATGGCTGCCATGGGGTACTGTGTCAGTCTCCTCCTCTCAGAAACGCACAGTGTGGCCACCTCTGTGTGCCCTGCTGTGTTCCTCCTCAGTGAAAGACAGCCATGGCCACCTCGGGGCACCCTGACATGTCCTCCCCTAGCAACATACAGCCATGGCCGCCTCAGAGTGCCCTGCCATCTTCACCCTCAGCAACATATGTCCACAGCCGCCTGAGAGTACCCTGTCATTCACCCTGCAGCTACACACAGCTATGGCTGCCTCATAGAACCCTGCCAGTGTCCTCCGTCAGCAAAAGACACCCATGGCCACCCTACCATGTTCCCCCTCAGCACCACGCAGCCATGGCCGCCTCAGAGTAGCCCACCATTTTCCCCCTCTCAGCAACACGTGCTCCGAAAAGCGACTTCGCCTCCATTCCAAGGGGCGCGTTTAGTGCTTTGCCTTCAGCACACGTAGTCCTCAGTATGAGGAGACTGTGGCAGAGTTTCCATGTGGGGAACAAAATTTTAGGGGCAGGTGTTCCCATTCGCTTGGAAGCCCCGCTACCCGTCCTGGTGCGGTTTGTCAGGAATTGATTAGACCGCGAACAGTTTCAGTCGCGAGCCAAGTTTGCTCGCGTTCATCCTGCAGCTACCACGTCGCGATTAAAGCCACCCAACTGTTTCCTCCTTCAGCAGCTTTCTGACACAAGCTGTTGGCTGTAGACTTTCATCTGCCTGCCTTTCTCTTCCCCTCACATATGTTCCCGGCACCGTGTTTTGAAATACGAGAATGATTTTGCGGCAACGGGGCTACACAGTCTCACTGTACAATCCAACTTCTGCGGCTGAAGGGACGGGGAGTTGCAGGCGGCGGTGTCCGTATGGAAAGGAGAGTAGACAAAGAAGGAGCAGTTTCTAACCAGCTTAGAGATTATCAGGGCTTTTACATTTTTTGAGGTGTGTTGAAGTTAGAGTGATGCTGTGCTCGCACGCTGGAATGAGGTTTCGTCACCTAATTTTGTGATTCAGGGTCATACAGTTCCTGTGGCCGTATAATTATAGGATGATACCAGTGACTAAGCAAGGCAAGACAAACAAGCCTTAAGGTGTATGAATGTTAGACCCATCACATCACTGTCCATGGATGGCAGGTGAGACAATAGTGGACAATCATCAGAGGCTGATACACCTGAAACTTAAACTAGCATCCCCAAATTCCTGCTCCTGCAGAATCCTTTTGTATTTAAGTGACCGCCTTTTAAAAATCATTTTTCTGGATGGAGGAAATTCTGCCATGCTCACAGAATTGTTGTATCCCAGAGACTGCTGCTGGCTGCGGGGCTGCAGGCAGGAGGATGAGCTCCGGTGAAAGAGCATAGTGTTGTTTTTGGGGTGCACAGGTGGGTGCTGGTCGCAGGGCCGGCAATACTGAGCTGTGCAAGTCGTGTGGTTCTCATCCACGCTACCAACTGTTAGCAGGGCTGCAGCTCAGGCTGAAAGCATCCATATGGTGCTTAGGAAGAGCCACAATCAGAGTATCTGCTGACAGGCTGGGCTATCACATGTTACGGTCATGAATAATCTGCAGAGACTGTGAGAAGGAAAACTTAGATCCACACTGAGACTCGCTTGACCTTTCCCTCCTCATCTCAGCCTTCGCCTCTGTCTTCACGTCGACAGCACAGACAGTTGGTGGGTCTGGATTTGAGAAAGGTGTTAGGCGCAGTTGGAATGACAGCATGGACATAGCCTTTGGGACCAGCTCCGCCTCAGCATGATTCTCCATCCCTAGTGAGCAAATGCTGCTTTTGAAAACGCTTTTGCTTCAAACTTAGTGACTACACCGGGATGGAGCCCTTTAAAAATCTAGCCTGCAGAGCATTTTTATCCCCGTCTTCGAGCACTTTAGAAAGCATTTAGTCTGATGGAGAGAAAGGAGACATTACACCCTCTTCAAATATGCAAAAGGTTGCTGCAGAGCAGGAGGGAATTAGCTCCCATGCATGCAGTGAGTCTAGGACAAGAAATAATGAGCTTACATCTTGGAAAAGGAGAGAGAAATTAGCTGTTGGGTGAAGGGTAAGAACAGTTGAGCACCGCAACAAATTGCCTGGGAAAGCAGAATAGTCACCACTGGATATTTTTCTTTAACAAGAAATTAGTAAAACACCTGTTCTGAGGAGTTGAGGGAGAATCATTCTTATCTCAAGGAGAAGGATGGGGCAAATAATCTCTTCTGATACCTGTCAGCCTTTGTTTTTTGTGAAGCAAAAGAGATGCGATCCGACCAAACTTACAGAGCAGGCTAGAGCACAGGCTGGGTTTGGATGCCAGCTCAGACCCTCGTGTCTGTGCTCCATACAGGAAGATATATCAAATCTCAAGACTGAAGGAAAGAAAGAGCCAGGCTTTCCTCACTGTTAGATCTCCCAGAAGGCTGATTTGGGGTTGTTTGGTGGGGTTTTTTTCCATTAAAAAGACAGTATGAATGGTGACTCCAAACTCTGGCTGATACTTACAGCATTTCCCTGGGGAAAAACTCCCACTTACCCTTATCCCCAGAGAGAACCGAGTCCCCATATGAGCTGCCTCACAACGAAGTGAGTGTCCAAACCATCCCCTCATTTCTCTGCTAAAACAGTGCTGAAAAGGCTTTTTACAGTGAATAGATGAAGCTTTTCCTCTCCAGCGCTGCGCCGGTGCTAGAAGACAGCACTTTAGTGTCTGGGGCTATTAGCAGCTGTCAGCAGTATTAAATTCACCAGAAACATGGAGAGAAACCTCCCCCTAAAATAAAAGGAAGGACACTCTGCTGAGAGTAACTTGCATTTAGGCTTGAATCAAGATACCTTCCTTCAGTTATTTGCTCATGAATTGTTCTTATTGATCTAAAGATCAAAGTGGACTTTTTTTTTCCCCCTTTTTTTCCCCCCACAGTGTACAGCCCTTACCCAGCTACTGTGGGAGGTTTTCAGCCAGAATCAGAGAACCAGCGAATTGTTTGCAGTGCCTTAGAACAACTCTTCTGGGAAAGTTTTCACCTTAAATTTATCTTAAGGTGGTGGCGACCCCATGAAGCAATTCCCAAACTTCAGATCTCCCCGCGGAAGGCACCTTCTGAGTTAGGAGAACTCCAGCAAGATGTGATGAGAATGTAAAATCCCTCTCTTTTGTGGGGATATAAAAGTGTAATTTGACAAAAGGGAAACTAAAGAACTTTTTCCCTGTGTGGCTTTTCTCTGAGGTGTAACAACAGATGAGCCTGTCTAACGGTGTCTCTCTCCTCTGTCTGGCCACCTATTTCACAAGATTTTTGGAATATAACACTTTTGAGAGTATTAGGCAGATGCTTTATTGGATGGTAAAGCCAAGCTAACCCACAGACCTATGCAATGTCATCACAAAACCTTCATTTTCTTAGAATCTTTGGCTAAAAACCCTTTGCACTCCCCCTGTGAGAGTTATTGCCCAAGACATCATTGCCATGTACCATAACCCTGACATCGGTTACTGCTGCTTCTGCTGTTCCAGCAAACAATCCTTGGCTTCAGGATGAAGTTTTAAATGGGAGCCATCGGTTTTACAAGGAAACACAGTAAATCAGTGGGCGTAGGCAACAGTAACTTATGTTTATACACTACCTTTCACTCAGAAAGATCCATAACCTCTTGGCAAGCAGTAGGGACAGCGTGAGTGCAGGAGGCATAGCAGGGAAATTCTGGAATAACAAAGCATGCAAGAAAGCCCTCCACTAATTTTTAATACTCCTAGGATTTAAGCAACTCCATGCACAATCAAATATTAACCAAGTACCACTACGTAGCTCGTGGCTTTAGTAAACACCTTCCTTATTTACACCATGAGAAACTGAGGTGTGTAGAGGTTCAGCGCACTGCCTGTGATTGCACAACCATTGCTCAGCAGCTGACCCAGTAACAGCATCTCAAACACCTGACTGCCCGTCCCGTGATCTGTCCTGGATAGGGTAATAATGCTTCTTCAAACTGAGCTGCCAGAGGTGTTGGGCACAATGAAATTGCTCCTGCTGCACCGTGGCCACAGCTGAAAGAACAAAAGCTGCTTCTAGCAGAAGTGCTGTAAAGTCTTTGATAACCCCAAGCGCTCTTCACCTCAGCTGATCGACTAATACCACGTTGCAAGGGCAGGGTGGTGAAGAAAGGCCATGGGCTTTGGCATGAGGAGAGGGCACCGAGCTCGGATCTAAAGCAGAAGGAGTCAGCAGCAGTGCTTGCAGTGCTCTGGATTTTCTCTGAAGAGCTCAGCCCATCCGCTGATCAGTTTATCCTGCAAAATCTGGTGGGGTCGGTGTTCAGACAGAAAGGAAGACGTCGGGAAATACTAAAATCAAGACCAGAAGAGCTGTTTTCCAGCTTAAAATAGCAAGGAAAGAATATCTGAGATGAAAACGGGCAAGCCACAAAAATAAAACCCAAAACAAAGCAAAATTATGGGGTTTTCCTGCTGAAATACTCTCTCTTTGCAGTGTCCTCCCTCCAACAAAGCAGAAATCGCACTGCGGGCTCGTGCCAAAAAACCATGCTGCAGATACTTTGTGTGGCAAACAGGGCTTGCAGAGAGGGTTTGTTCATCTGTCTCAGCCTGCCTTGCCATACTTTTCTGTCCCTCTTTGCCAAATGGAAGAGAAATAATTCTCTCCTAGCTGCTCAGGTTATAATTGGCTGGGTATGCCATCAGCTGGCTCATCCCTGCTCCGAGGCTGGGAAGGCGTAAACACTTCCAGGATTACAGAAAATGAGGGCACTAACTTTGGGAGCAATCCAAAGCCCTTTAGAGCCAGCATGAAGACTAATTGACTAGAGCAGGAGCTGCATCAGCTCCTTAATTGCTGAAGGGAAATGAAACAATCAAATTTCCCCTTTCAGTACATCCTTTCTCGAGAGCTCTGTGGTGACGGCTGCGAGCTGCCTGCCTGAAACTGCCAGGCTGGAAAGCTCTGGGCTATTACTCTGGTGATATTTGTGGAGAAAGGTGCTCAGAGACTTGGTAGCGCCGCAGAGGATGGGGGTGGGAGATGAGGATAATGGTTTTCTCTCTCATCCCAAAGAAAGCTGGGAGATTCAGATAATGGATTCGGTAACGTCAGGGAGAAAGTGCCAGGTTTATAGCCTGATGACAGGGTGGTAAAGGCTGAAGTTGTAAGTTTTATGCAGTTACAAGTTCTGCACCAGCTCTCCACCTTCTGGGTCCCAGGGAGCTTGGCAGTGCTCAGCCTCCAAGCTCAAACTGTACGCAAAGAGCGCTGGAAACCTTTCCTGCCTGGGTCTTGGAGCTTGGAGTGGAGGTGATGATTGTTTCTCCTTTCTAAAGGCATGGGAGGTTGGGATTCCCCACCTCTGCTCCATGGGCAAGGGGAAATGTGGCCACCCCCAGCACTGAGAGCTTGTCACATTGCCTCCAACTTTGCTGGGCTTTCCTCCCTGCATCATGGAGGTGGGCTCTGCCTTTCATCCAGCCAGACTTTCCCCCTCCTTCCTGGAAGAAATGGGCATCCATGGGTGACGGAACTTTGTGGGAACTGGCATGACTTTTATGATGGGATGTCCTGCCTTCTGCTGAGTTGGATTGGAAAGGAGGTCAGTGGGCCAGGGGAAAGGTCTGATCGCTGAGGGGTGGAGGAGGAGGCAGTGACTTAGCATCCGTGGAGCCAAGGAGGTCGGGTAAGGTTATAGGGTTCAGGCAGGTTAGGGGAAGGGAGAGAAGGTTGTATGATTAGGCACAGCAGGAGCATTCAGAGGAAAAGGAGAAAGAAGAAAATCCAGATAAAAATAGAAAATGCAAAAGAGGGAAAAGCACGTGTGTGCTGTAGACCACTGAGTTTCTGCTTGAGGCAGTGTCACTGAGGACATCTTTTGTTTCATTCACACAGAAATCCTTGCCATCAGAAGTCCTTGCCACCGGTACTTTTCCCTGTCCTCTCCATGAATCCATCAGTCCCTAAACAAACAGACATGACAAGACCTTCTAGAGCTGTGTCAGAAACTCTGAGCACCAGCAGAGCGTAGTGGGGAACCCCACGTGATTCAGTGCAGGTGGAAAACAGCTAGGGACCAGCTTCCAAACAGCTGATGTATGGTTTAGGTGACAGGTTGTCCATGTGCCTCGTTTGAGATGCTTGGAGCAGATTTGCTTAATTTAAGTAGAATTGTGGGCACTGAACTCATCCGTCACCAGAGCCCCAGAGGATTGGCATACTATTAAAACCAACGTCCTCATCCTGCACGTGGGTAGTGCTGGAGGGAGGAATGCAGCTGGAGAACCCTTGTGTTGACTCATCCTGTGGTTAGGGCAATTTTGTTGACACCTCAAGGCTTGCAGCCTGGACTCATCACCGGATCACCCCGAACGCGTGGTCAGCCAGATCCTTGGAAATCAGCATATTGTCCCCCCTGACAGCAAGAGCTGCCCATTAGACCCTTGGTCAAATCCTCGGGCTGCCCAAGACAACCCAAGCATCTCTTCTTGTCTGAGGAGACCTATGTCCAAAGGTCTGTTCCTCCTTCATCTTCTGCCAGTTGCTTGCTCTGCAGGCAAACAGTTGCCCTACAGTGATTCTTGTGGGTGAGGTTTGGAGCCTTCTGCATAAAAAAGGCTGTTTTCCCTGTTTTCTTCCAATTTCAATACCTGTGCTTTGATTGTGATGGTGACCACTGCCTTGAGACCCTCCCTGAGGGTGCAATCTGTTGATCCAGATTCAGGACAGCACTTCTGCCGGCACCGCAGGGGACCCTCTTCTGCTGAGCACTTCAGTGAATGAATCACAGAATCACAGAGTGGTTTGGGTTGGAAGGGACCTCAAAGATCATCAAGTCCCACCCCTCTGCCATGAGCACGGACACCTCTCACCAGGCCAGGCTGCTCCAGGCCCCATCCAACCTGGCCTTGAACACCTCCAGGGAGGGGGCAGCCACCTCCTCCCTGAGCAGCCTGTGCCAGGGCCTCCCCACCCTCAGAGTGAAGAATTTCTTCCTAATATCCAATCTAAATCATCTCCCTTCCAATTTAAACCCATTCCCCCTTGTCCTATCACTACAGGCCCTTCTAAAAAGTCCCTCCCCAGCTTTCTTGTAGGCCCCTTCAGGGACTGCTCTAAGATTTCCCCCAGAGCCTTCTCTTCTCTGGGCTGAACAACCCCAACTCTCTCAGCTTGGCTTCATAAGAGAGGTGCTCCAGCCCTCTGATCTTCTTTGTGGCCTCCTCTGGACCCTCTGGAGTTCACTCATTCATGCACAGGGTTCGTTCCACCACAGGAACCTCAGTCCCTCATTGACTCCTTGCAGCAGAGGGGCAAACAAGGTTTCCCTTTCATTCTGTTATTACGTGGAAACAACTTGATTTCTGTATGAGCTTGTTGCCAGTGCAGCCCTTGCAGTCTGGAGCTGGATGAGGATGCTGAGGAACCCCCAGGACTCTTCAGGAATGCATCTGTTTTACATAGAGAAAAACCCAACAAAGGCCCCAAGGTCTCTCTTGCAGAACAGTGTGGAAAGGAGGAGCCAATTGCAAAAAAAATGTTAGGTCCATCTCGTGGAAAAACATGGGAAAAGGATGAATTTGGGAAAGAAACCCACCTAAACCAGGTGTCTCCAGCAGAGAAGGGACCATCTGCAGGGAAAGGAGGTTTCTGGGACAGCACCTGGGGGATGAGACCCCGGTGGCAGCACCGGAGGGACGGCACCCCAAGGGACGGCACCCCAAGGGACGGCACCCCAAAGGACGGCACCCAGGGATAGCACCGAGAGGGGCAGGGGGACTTTGGGACCCAGGAGAAGACCGGTGCGCGGGAGCGGGTGTATCGAGGAGCCTCGTTAGCGCAGTAGGTAGCGCGTCAGTCTCATAATCTGAAGGTCGTGAGTTCGATCCTCACACGGGGCAACAAGTGGTTTCCTCCTTTTGTTCCGGTGGTTGGGTTGGTCGTTTCTTTTTTGCTCGGCGCGGAGGTGCGGCGGGACCGCCCCGGCGGGGGAGCCGGCCCCACAGCCTGCGAACGGGCCGCACCGGAGGCCGTTACCGAGCACGGTCCGTTAGCGGGCGCTCGGTCCTCCCGTGCGCTAGGGGGCGAACCTCCCGCTGACGGCCGCGCCTTGGAGTGGGCGGGGCTAACGGCGGGGAGGCCCGACGTCCGCGGGGGCGTGGCGACCCAGCGGGAGAGGCGCTGATTGGCTGTGCCGCACAGCGGGCGGGTCCGGAGGCGCCGCCGCCCCGCCGCGTACCGGCGCGTCGGGCAGAGCGGCCGCAGCCATGGCGGTGTGTGCCCGGCTGTGCGGGGTGGGCCCGGCCCGCGGGTGCCGCCGGCGGGGGGCGGCGCGGGAGCAGCGACGCGGCGGAGCCGGTGACAGCGAGCCCGACACCGATACCGACCCCGAGGAGGCGGGCGGCGGCGGCGCCGTGGAGGACGAGGAGGCGGCGGAGCGCATCGAGGGCGAGCGGCCCGCGCCGCACCCCGCCGAGGCCGGCCCGGTGGGCAGGGCCCCGCTGTCCCTCCTGGAGCTGCCCCCCGAGCTGCTGGTGCAAATCTTCGGTTCCCTGCCCGGTACCGATCTCCCCAGCCTGGCCCGCGTCTGCACCACCTTCCGCCGCATCCTCCGCACCGACACGATCTGGCGGCGGCGCTGCCGCGAAGGTACCGCCCGCCCCGAGGTGGGGGGGCCGGGGAGGCCCTGAGGGGACGGCTCCCGCGGGGCGGGGGGCTCGGAGGGTGCAGAGAGGAGACGGGGCCGGCGGTGCGAGGCCAGGATGCGGGGACGGGGGGTATGAGGGGGAGATGGGGTCGGGGTTGCCCGCGGTGGGGCCTGGAGAGCTGCAGGGCTCCCTGTGGGGGGGTGGAGGAGAAGGCAGGTCTCGGGGCCTTGGGGACACGGCCTTGCCTTGGTGGCACTGGCTGTGAAAGGGCTGAGGCGTGAGCAGTTCCAGCAAAGGGCGTCGAGCTGGACTTGTTCCCCGGGGTGACAGCTGGAGGGGAGGCCTGGGGATGGGCCCAGGCCCTGGCAGATGATGACCCCGTGTAGGGTGTCCTTGGGTGAGACGTGAGGATGGAGTACTTGGGGCAGCGGGGAAAGGGGATGGTCAGCCCTTCCAGAATGGGGCTGCACTGGGGGAGGAAGGAGCTCTGTGGGCGTGCAGCTGGGGGTCTTGGAGCCGTGGAGGCCCAGGAGGTAAAGCAGGAGCAGGGAGCCTGCTGGGGCGGAGGACAGGCCTGGCTAAGGTCATCCATTTGTGTCCCATCTCAGGCAATACGGTGTTGTGTTCAGAGGGCTCCTGGTTTGTGTGTACATGCCCTGGGGAGTGTCTGCTGCAAGGATGCTGTGCTGCATTCATCCAAAGGCCTGGGAGCATTTTTTTTCTAGTGCCTCAGGTCTGTGTTGCCGTGGCCCTGCTCTGTTAGGCCAGGATTCTTACCCTTTACTCCTTACCCTTTTGCTCCCCTCAGCCTGGGTCTGTCCCCTGTTTGTTAACCCAGCCCCCGTCCCACCCTCCAAGGGCTGTTTTGCTGTGCTCATCCTCTCGCTTCGCAGCGTGACCCTGCCAGGTGCCTGTGCTGCCAGCACATGAAGTCATGTGGATTCTGTTGTGGTTTGTTTTCTGGTTTTAGTACCAGTGAGGGCATCAGGATGAAGAATTTGGGTATGTCAGAGCTGCTGCCTGCCACAGTGGGATCTGTTCAGATGTGTTAAACCTTGTCGGAACAAATTCATGCCATATCAGCATTACCCAAGGACCCTTGGGCAGCACAAAGCCTGTGCCTGGACAATGGAGACCAAAGTCTTGTTAGTTCCTTGTTCAGCATGGGATTGATTCCACTAGCCCAGTAACTTAACGTTGTTTTCTCAGACACAGGCTGTACAACGACATTCCTTCCTTCCTTGTAGTCCTCTGCTGACCTAGAGCCCTCATGGATATTCATGTATTTCATCAATGATCTGCAAAACCTCATTGATTAGTTATTTTGAGAGGTTATGGCCCTGACAAAATGTTGCCATAGAAATATGTGTGATTCTTAAATACAGGCTAGATTGGAAGGTAAAGGGACCACTAAATTAAGCCTGATGGGGAAATGAATTATAAAATAAATTATTATTAAAATTAATGGATTTTCTTGCCAGTAGATAAAGTGGTATTCAAAAACACAGCTGAAATTTAAAGAGACAGAAAGCCTTGTGTGGCTTAGGCTAAACTGCACAGGAAGGGAAGGTGTTAAGGGTCGAGCCCTGTCTCAAGGCCCTCACCAGTGACAGGGTGGGAGGTGTGTATAACCAAGTCTCTTCTCTTTTTGCATGCTGTATCTTATGTTTCCATTTGCTCTGAGCGCTGTCAGAGCGTACTGGTGAGCTGCTGGTGGTGGGATTGAGGTGGATCTTGTACCAGAGGTATGGTGTGTAAGCAGTGCTGGACAGGCAAAGGTTGGGATCCTGACTGAAAAGCTCACTACACCTGTGAAACCTCCTCTGCTGTCTGCTAACCAGCCATAGCTCTCTGAGTGGTTCCTAACTCAGACTTCTGGCATCATTCATAGCACTTTGCAGTGCTCTGCACATCAGTGTAAGTGATTACCAGCGTGGTAGCTCTGAGTGTTTGTAGACATGAGTGTGAAACTGGCCACCATTCTAAGGAGCTGCTCTGCACTGTGAATCCCTGCCTGTGTTTCAGTGATAGGCTGCACGTGCTCAGCTGCTGGGAGTGTGCAACTGTGTGGTGAGGATGTGTATGGACACCAGGTATTGGTATAGAAACACACAGAGACCGTCTGGAATCACAGCATCCCAGCCTGGGCTGGGTTGGGAGGGACCCCAAGGAGCACAGAGCTCCAACCCCCTGCCACAGGCAGGGACACCAACCTCCAGGCCTGGAGCTACACAAGGTTGCCCAGGGCCCCAGCCAACCTGGCCTTCAACACCCCCAGGGACGGGGCACCCACCCCCTCTCTGGGCAGCCCCTTCCAGCCCCTCACCACTCTCTCTGCAAAGAACTTCCCCCTAAGATCTCCTCTCCCCCTTCCCTCCTCCAGCTTCACTCCACCCCCCTTGTCCTGCCATTATCTACCCTTTTAAATAGCTGATTCCCCTCCTGTTCCTCTGCTCCCTTCAGGGACTGGCAGGCTGCAGTGAGGACCCCCACAGCCTTCTCTTCTCCAGGCTGACCCAGCCCAGCTCCCCCAGCCTCTGCTGCACTGCATTTCTGTACCAAAACAAGCTGCTTCTTTAAAAAAAAAAAAGCCATTTCCCAGCTGAAGACAGTTCTTAGGTGTGTGCTTATATATGCTCAGTTGATGCACGCTGTAGTAACGTGTCTTGGGAAGCTGCACATCCCAGAAACAGAGTGGAGTGGGTGGCTGCACTAGCATACTCCCTGTATCAGTAGCTTGTTCACCCTGAAGCCTACTGATGATGCTGCTGAGCTCTGTGAGGAGGTAACCTGTAGACTTCAACTTTGGGTCAGTTGTGTACACAAAACTCTCTGTGTTCTCAGAAGCATGTGGCATTAAAAAGACAAGAAAGAATTCTAAAGCCTTTGTTTTACCCATTTTCTCCCTTCACCTCACACAGGAGCAGTGCTGAACAGTAAGCACAAGCCTGGCTGTTGCCCGAGTCAGACAGGGAACTCGATCCCTTGGTATCCTGTGAGCATCCAGCAGGTCTGGCTTGAAAGCAGAGTGGGAGAGTGCTGGGATTAACCAGAAGCAGTTGTGTAACACCAGCCTGGCTGTTTGGACTGTTGTCCTTTTATCATTGCAACTGTTTGGGGTAAAGGATGTCTCTGAATTACTTCCTTGGCAAGAAGAGGGTTGCAGTGGCTTTCATGTTTTCTATAAATAGGAGATTGCTGATCTTTGCAGCAGGAGCAGAATTAAAGCCTGTTTCACCCTGGCTGGTGGCCTGACCTACCTTGAGTAACACCTGAGAGTCCATTTCAAAGGGGAACCACTTTCATCTTCAACTAAAACAGCACAAGTGCAGCACAACACCTGGAAACAGACCGCTAATTCAGAATTAGAATTTGGATGAAAAGGCTTTTATTTGCAAAAACAACCTTCAACAGCCTTTGGACCTGCTGAAGAAGGTTAGCCAGGCTGTTAAAGATGCTTCAGTGAGTTTTACAGCTTGCTTTATGCCCTCAGTGAGGGGGCTGTTGCCTGGAGTTCAGGTCTTGCAGGACTCAGGAGCGTGCTGTATGACTGCTCCCACGAGAGCAGCCGTGCCTGGTAGAGCTGCACCTTGACAAACATGAAGGGGGCTGTAAGAAGTCACACAGCTCTGCTTTTCCCTTTGTGGGAGGTGAAAGCAGTGTGGAGTGTCTTTGGTGAACCATCAGAGGCTTTTCTTCATCTCTGACACCATCCTCTTTGGCTTTCAGGCTGCAGCTTGCAGTGGTTAGCTGTCTCTCACTGCTAATGGCAGTTCCTCTGTTGCCATAGCCATCTGTCAGAGGTTTCCCTAGACCTCTTGGGAAGAGCTGAAGATACCCATCTTTTGCTGTAGGGATTCTGCCAACACTCTCATTTGTTGCAGAACAAACCTCCTTTTGCTCAGCTCCTTATTTACAGCTGCAGAACATCTTGGTGGTAACTAACTACACACCTTTCCCCTGGGGGAAGTGGTTGGGAAGGTATTTGGTGTGTTTCAGTCTGATAGTTCAACCTTTGGAAAGAAGAAGCTGGTTCTGGCCTTGGCCACCTGGTATTTGGGAGATGCTAGCCTTAGAAACCCCCAGGTTTGTGGTCTCTCAGATCATCCAGGAAGTTCCTGTTCTACATACAGCCATGTCAATGTGCGTTTCTGTATCTATCCAGGAACAATTAGAGGGCTCCATTAGTCAGAGCACAGTTGAAACGTAGCCATGGTGAGGGTGCCAAGCTCCACCAGACACCCTCATTTCCTCTGAGCTGCAGGTGTCCACATCCAGTGCCTGCAGCTGTGTATGTGCTGGGGAAGGGAAGGGAGGGAGGAAGGAAGGGAGGAAGGAAGGGAGGGAGGGAGGAAGGAAGGAAGGAAGGGAGGGAGGGAGGAAGGAAGGAAGGGAGGAAGGAAGGAAGGGAGGAAGGGAGGGAGGGAGGAAGGAAGGAAGGAAGGGAGGGAGGGAGGGAGGAAGGGAGGGAGGGAGGGAGGGAAGGGAGGGAGGGAGGGAGGGAGGGAAGGGAAGGGAGGGAGGGGAAGGGAAGGGAGGGAGGGAAGGGAGGGAGGGGAAGGGAAGGGAGGAAGGGAAGGGAAGGGAGGGAGGGAAGGGAAGGGAAGGGAAGGGAGGGAGGGAGGAAGGGAGGAAGGGAGGGAGGGAGGAAGGGAGGAAGGGAGGGAGGGAGGAAGGGAGGGAGGGAGGGAGGGAAGGGAGGGAGGGAGGGAGGGAGGGAGGAAGGGAAGGAGGGAGGGAGGGAGGAAGGGAGGGAGGGAGGGAGGGAAGGGAGGGAGGGAGGAAGGAAGGAAGGAAGGGAGGGAGGGAGGAAGGAAGGAAGGAAGGGAGGGAGGGAGGAAGGGAGGAAGGGAGGGAGGAAGGGAGGGAGGGAGGGAGGAAGGAAGGGAGGAAGGGAGGGAGGAAGGAAGGAAGGAAGGGAGGGAGGGAGGGAGGAGGAAGGGAAGGGAAGGGAGGGAGGGAGGGAGGGAGGAAGGGAAGGAGGGAGGGAGGAAGGGGAAGGGAAGGGAGGGAGTGAAGGAAGGGGAAGGGAGGGAGGAAGGAAGGGAGGAAGGGAGGGAGGGAGGAAGGAAGGAAGGGAGGGAGGGAGGAAGGAAGGAAGGGAGGAAGGGAGGGAGGGAGGAAGGAAGGAAGGAAGGGAGGGAGGAAGGAAGGGAGGGAGGGAGGAAGGAAGGAAGGGAGGAAGGAAGGAAGGGAGGGAGGGAGGAAGGAAGGAAGGAAGGGAGGGAGGAAGGAAGGGAGGGAGGGAGGGAGGAAGGGAGGGAGGGAGGGAGGGAAGGGAGGGGAAGGATGGAAGGGGAAAGGAAGGAAGGGAAATGGAAGGAAAGGAAAAGAGGAGCTGTAATTTGCTGTGAGTGCAGGCATTCTTCCTTCTCTGGCTTTGAAGAGCCTTGTTTGTTTGTTTTGGGTTTGTGTTTTTTCAGGCTTGTGTAGGCTGCGTGCAGGGAGGTGTAAGAAAGGAGAAGGGAAGGAGGCTTAGAAGAACAGATGGCAGGAGCAGGCCAGGGAAGGAATTCCACTCACAGAGGTACCAGAGCCTGCCTTGCCTTTACATTCCACTGCATGTGACCATGGAAACAGCTCTGTCTCCCTGCCTGTTTGGTAAATCTTTCAAGCACTCCTTATACACGTAATAAACCAGGCTTTCCAGCTGCTCAAGTAAGAAGTTGAAAACCAATTTCCATCCCTGCTTTGGAAGCAGGATTAAGTAGCCATTTTCCAACGGTATAAATTGCCTGTGGGGATGTCTGTGACTATTAACTCCTTAAAACACCCAATGAGATAGGTTTCCTTAAAATAGACTTCATTTCCCCCAAGTGGCATTTCCCAGGAAGCTTGAGCCCTTCAAAGCATTCTTGGAAAAGGCTTTCTGTTCTCCCTGATGCTCACTTTATGACCCTCTTGTCTTCTGGATTAAAAAGAGATGGCCAGCTTTCTGATGGTGTTTGGAGGCACTTTGAGCTGAGAGGCTGATTTATTCTCCCCTGCCATGCCACCCTCGTGGTGTTAACAGCTCGTGGGTCACAAGGGCTTAAGTGATGTGCTAACCCAGAGCTGTGCCATCACTCTGGGATTTTTGACTCTCTGGAGCTGTTTGCTGAACAAAACAGCAGAAGGAGTAGTTAGCATTCAATGGGATGAGTCTCAGAGCACACTGAAATGAGATTATTGTCTGTCTTGGTGATCCTCCCTCATAAACCTTGAATATCTGATGTCAGGCAGCACGTAGCAATATCAAAAATCTAAATTTTTCTCTTTTTCTTTTTAAGGAGCTTCCTATTACTTGGAAGAAATGAACCTTTCCAGGAAAGATTTGAACTACAAAACTTAGGAAACACATCTTTTAATAGTGATTTGGCTTTCTTAAAAGTTTCACTGCAGGTTATTGAGGGCACTTGCAGGATGCTGAGATAGAGCCTTAACATCAAATCCCTCCCCACCCTGTTGTTTCAAGGTACTGGTAGCACCTCTGTGGTGGAACTGCATTGAGACTGCACTCAAAGTGATTTACAGGTCTGCCAGGAGAAAAGAAAAAAGCTTTGTGGAAAAAAATCAGCAGCTTCTGGAGGAAAAGAGAACATCACCAGGCTAGGAACTGCTGTTAGGGAGCAACACAGGGAAATGCTGTTTGGAGCAGGAGCCTCCCTGTGTCTCCTCCCTTTCTGATGCAGTATAAATATCTTCAATGACACTGAACTTAATCTCACTGCAATGCCTGCTGTGCAGAGCGTGCTTCTCACTGATTCTGTGGCCAGGTGAGTGTTTGTTTACATGGAAAGAGTTGGCTGTTTCTGGACAGCAGGCTAGCACCACACTGCTTGTCCTCTTAGAAAGATCATGAACTTTCTGACCAGCCCAGGAAACATCCTGTTCTCTCCATCCCTTTGATGCAATCCCCAAACACTTAACCCTGCTTGTGTACATATGCAGCCCAGCCTCTGACAGGAGGGATGGACATGGGCTGACCTGCAGGGTGGGTCTGATTTTCCACCCTCCAGCCCAGCTCTGGTTTCACAGCCCTGCAGAAGGGCTGTGTGGGGTCAGCTGGCTGCAGCCCAGCACTAAATAGCTTGTTTGTGCTGGGCTGGATGTACCACCCTGCAAGCTTGTCTGTCTCTGCTCTCTGGCTGATTGTGTTTCCTCATCTCACCTCATGTTTGATAATGCTTAGAGCTTCCTCTGCTGCAGAAGTCAGCAGGAACTCTGGCACTGACCTTTGCATCTCTGAATGAAGGGCGATGTGTTTGCTGTGCCTTCTGCCTGCTCTTACCTTCCCTGGACTCACTGCTCACCCAAAGGGGAGCTACTCAGGCTGTGTTCTCCCTGTAGGTGGGCTGCCTGTAAGCTTTGCACATCCTTTATCATAGTGTATGTGTACCACGAGTGTATTTACAGGCAGGAGGAGGCTGAATTCATTCAGGGAAACTTCTACTTTACTCTTAGGTGACAAATGTATTCTCTGTTTGCAGCAGGTTACCAGCATTAGGTCACTCTGCCCTGTGAGGCCCCAGCTGGAGTCCTGTGTCCAGAGCTGGGGCCCCAGGACAAGGAAGATGTGGGGCTGTTGGAGAGGGGTCAGAGGAGCCACAAGGATGCTCAGAGGGCTGGAGCAGCTCCCCTATGGAGAGAGGCTGAGGGAGCTGGGCTGGGTCAGCCTGGAGAAGAGAAGAGAAGGCTGTGGGGGGACCTCACTGCAGCCTGCCAGTCCCTGAAGGGAGCAGAGGAACAGGAGGGGAATCAGCTTGTTCAAGGGCAGAGCCTGGCAGGACAAGGGGGATGGTTTAAAGCTGAAGGAAGGAAGATTTAAATTTGATTTTAGGGGGAAGTTCTTTGCAGAGAGAGTGGTGAGGGGCTGGCAGGGGCTGCCCAGAGAGGGGGTGGGTGCCCCGTCCCTGGGGGTGTTGAAGGCCAGGTTGGCTGGGGCCCTGGGCACCCTTGTGTAGCTCCAGGCCTGGAGGTTGGTGTCCCTGCCTGTGGCAGGGGGTTGGAGCTCTGTGACCCTTGGGGTCCCTTCCAACCCAGACCAGGCTGGGATTCTGTGATTAGGTAGTGGCATTTGGCAGCCATGGTAGGATGTTAATTCAAGGAAGCTCAGTGGAGGATAAGGTTCTTATTTAGTGATTTGATGAGGGTCTTCACAGATACAGTTTGCATCAAATACCTGGCAGATGTTCAGCATTGCTAAGGAGAGCTGGTGTTTGATCTGAGGTATAGATGTCTTTGATGTCAAGGAGAGTAGTTTTCCATACTGAGATCTATTGGGGTCACTACAGCAGGGTGGTTTTTTTGTTGCTGATGATTTTTTGGGATCTCCCTCCTCTCATTTCCTCTCTCTGGTCTTCTACTAATTTCTTGCATTGAGATGTTAGTACTTTTTTATTATTTTTTTTTCAAGTTTCTTAGAAGTTTGACACTGAGACTTCCTGAAAATGAAATGAGAGAATCTCATTTTCTGCTTCAAAGCTGCCTTGAAGATCTCTGGGTTGCTTTGTTTTCAGGGCATTCTGTGAGCAATCAAAGGCGTCTGAGCATACAACAGACCCATCCCAATCTGATCTGCTTTCAAGTGTAACCATATTTGTACATGCTGCTGCCTGTTTTATGTCTCCATTTCATTCTTCTTAAAAGCCTGTGACCTTTTCTTCAGGATCATAATCAGCAGTTTTCCCTGTTGGATACCTCAGTGGGAGTAGATAATTACTACACACAACCATGATTTGATCTAAATGGGCATACAATCCCAACTGGGAGGAGTATGTCTTCCACACTTCTCCCTCTTCCTGGCCTAGGTGTCAGCATCTGCAACGTGGCTGTGTTTGTACATTCCTTATGGTGTGTTTCTTGCAGGCAGCACTCCTAAATCATGTTAGATCCCCCCTCCCCTGCAATATAACAGCAGCTGGTTTTTTTGTTTCCTCTTCCAAGCAGCAAGAAGATTCTCAGACTAATGTGGTGCCTTGCAGGAATGTACCTGATAAATCTGTGTCTGGGCTCAAAGGAGGGAGGGAAACGCCTTTGTGCTGGAGGTGATGTTGTCTCCATGTCGTTGCAGAATATGGGGTGTGTGAGAACCTGAGGAAGCTGGAGATCACTGGAGTGTCCTGTCGAGACGTGTATGCCAAACGTGAGTGATACAGCTGCTACAGCTCTGCCTGTCCTTGCTTACTCCCACTTCTGAAAGCAGATACTCTCTGAATATTTATTAAACTTTGATGGCATAAGTTCTGCAGACATACTTGCTGATGGCAGGGCTGTGAAGCTGGTGTGTTTGGAGCTTCATTTAATGCTAAGCTGATGCCAACCATTGAGATATCTACATTCCCCAGCCCTTTGGTGGGCAAACAGTGTGTCATTTGACTTCATTATGAACTGTGCTGAGGGTTTTTCATCCTTTCCTGTGTTGCCATTTTCTTGCTGAAGAATTAACTGATACATCTTCACAGCCCTAATGTAGCTGAGTCTTGGCCTCAGTGAAAGGACACCGTTACATGCTGATGGTGGGAGAGTGCTGGAGGAAAAGGGATGAGTGACCCCTCTGCCAAGGTGCTGGTGTGTTTTAGGAAATGGGACCCCAACTCTTTAGCCCCAGTGTGTCTTCTGCAAGGCAGATGGACATCTTCTGTCTTAAAGTGGGGAGGGGGCATCATCATTAGAGTTACCAGGGCCAGGAACAGGCTGCCCAGGGAGGGGCTGAGTCACCTTCCCTGGATGTGTTTAAAAAAGGGTAGATGAGGTGCTCAGGGATCTGGTTTAGCTTAGGATGGGAATGGTTGGACTTGATCTTAAAGGGCTTTTCCAACCTGGTGATTCTGTGTGATAAGTGGAGAGGTGAAGGACTGAATGGAGGCCTGGATCCTTGGTGAGGCTGTCTTTCCAACCATTAATTTGTGCCCTTTGCAGTCATGAGCTCAGCTGCTTGCTCAGAGAACCTTATGAAGTCCCCTGGAGCTCCCATACCACCAGGTTGTTTTGTCATGGTTCTCCCACCACAAATTTTGTACAATTTTGTGGTCTGTAGGATGAAGAACAAGAAGTAACCTGCAGCACACAAAGAATGGCTTCTGGATGTTCAAATAAGGTCCTGCTTTACGAACCAAAAGCTGTTACTGTCCCAAGTTCCAGCCATGAGAGGTCTCCATAGGCTTTGCAGATCCAAAACCTGGCTTAGCATCTGCACATACTGTATTTGCTGAACCTTGAAGCAGTGATGACCTCAAGTATTGATTAATGCTGGAAAAAAGAACAGGTAGAAGGGTTTTAATCCCATCTGTGATAGACTTGCTGGACATCCACAGGGAAATTATTTCATCACTTAGTCTCCCTCTTTATTCATTTGTGTGCTAGGACTAGAACTGTCTGGTTTTCCTGGGTGGGAGGGCTGAGCAGTGCTGAGCCAGCAACTTAGATGTCCACAGAGAAGTCTCAGCAGCACTTGAGACCTCCTGTACTTGCCATTCAGCCTCATATCTCTGTGTGGCACCAGTGTGGGGACAGCCACCCTGGACCTTAATTCTGCAGTGCTGGTTTTAACTGGCAGAAGATCTCTGTGTGAGTTGTAGGCTTCTCCCACCCCAATAGTTCATGGTTCAGATTTGTTACAGGGACACTTGGTGCTTTCTAGACACAAGTTAGGGGTAAAAGTGGCCTTAGTGGCTTCAAACAGAGGTGTGTCTCTAGCCCAGCACCATATTTCAGTCATGGCTGTGAGCAGTCAGCCAGGGAAGACCCAGAGGAGGGAAGCCTGTGTGATCCCTCCCAAAGTACACTCCCAGTTTCTGACTGGTTTTGGGTTGGGGGTTTCCAGAATCTAACACAGTTTGCTGATTTAATTGCCCTCAACATATCAGTCTGACACGTAGATTTCCAGGCTTCCTTTGCACCAAATTAGCATCTGTGGGCAGGGAGACACACTTGATGTGAGGACCACCTCTGTGATGGACTTCACTGCACATCTGACTGTGCCTGTCTCCCTGCAGCAATCCCAACCAGCAGTGGTTAAAGTCAGAATGCTTGGCAGCTGTTTCTGGCTCTCAGGGATGCACCACCTTAGCTCTCTCACTCAGATTCAGCAGTTTGCCCTGTTGCTACTGTCCCATCAACTTCGTTAATTGCTGAAGAGTTAATTTGGGGCTGGTAGCAGGACTTGCACACGCTTTTCCATCCACTGAATGTGATTCTTTAAGTAGTGGTGTGGGAAATGGGGAACTGGAAGTGCTAGGAAGCATAGCTAATCCAAGGCCTGGGGTACCAGCCGTGGAGTTACTAAGTGGTGTTACTGAGCCAGCCGTACTGCTTACAGTCATGCTGCCCTCATTTGAGGGGGACCCCACTTTGAATTCAGTGGGTGCTGTTTGTAAACACTGCCCCTGGGAATCTTAAACACCCCAAAGCATGAGGAACCCTCCTAAAGTGGGGCCGATGGAAGCAACTTGGCGCTCCACAACTGGAAGCAACTTGGCGCTCCACAACTGGAAGCAACTTGGCGCTCCACAACTGGAAGCAAGGTCAGAAGAGAGTTTGACCTCCCTAGGTGGTCGCTCCAGATTCACAGCACTGTTAAGGTGTTGGTGACAGTTGGAGCAGAGTTCTCTGGTACTGACCCTGCTGTGTCTGTTCAGGTATAAACCCACGGGTGAAGTCGGGGCGTTTTATGAAAATCCTTCCCGACTACGAGCACATGGAGTACAGAGATGTTTACACCTGCCGTACGTACCTCCTGCTGCCTGATGCTTCCTTGCACTGAGCACACACAAGATGCTGCATGGAGTGTGACCTTGCTTTCAGCATATTATTTTGGGCTGGACCTGGGGGCAGCGTGGAGGGTGCTGGTTAGCCGGTTCTTTCTGTCGGGTGGAGTGTTGTGCCCCCTGAGAGGGATGATGTGAGATGGGCAGGCAGGGAGGTGTGTGGTGATCTCCTTTTGAAGGGCTTTGAGGTTGAAAATCGTTCCTGAGTTGGGTGGAAAAAGGAGGTTCTCTGGTCACAGTAGGGGAGCAGTCTGCTTTTCATACACTGCTCCTCTTCTAGTATTCACATACCCCATGAGGGCTCCCAAAAGCAAGTTTAGATAAGCTCTGGACTAGCAAAAAGGTTTTTCTTGATCCAGATGATCCACAGTGAAACAAGCAGAGGCTTCTCATACTGATTCCCTCCCAAGCAGAGGCTTCTCATAGGGATTCCCTCCCTGCACAGTGAATCCTTCTAACCACCATCTCTAGGAACCATTCTGCTGGTGTTTCAGAGATTGATGACATCAGTTAAGGAAGCCAGCTCTGTTTGGTGTTCAGAGGGGGTGTTGAGCTTTTTCCAACACACCTTTGGGTCTGCAGAGCGTTGCAGACTCCAGTAACTAATTCACTGGTGCTTGGGAATGGAGTTTTTTGCACGTGCAGTGTGGATGCTACAGGCTTACCTGAGCCTAAAGCAAGCAGTCGAGCATGGGCCACGCAGGGTAGATGGTGCCTTTCATGTGAGTCACAACAGATGAGCAGCAGCACTGCTGCAGCTGGAATCAGTAGAAAGTTCTAGGTTTGGAGTTCTGCTTTCAACACCAGCCTTGTTCTGGAGCTGGGTGGAAAGGAGAGGCACATCCCAGCTGTCCCACGGGATGAGGGATTCTTCTGCTCCCTGGGTGTTTGCTCCAAACGTGATGTTCTTGGTGCCTCTGGAGCAGCGGTTTGTGCTCTTCCCTTAGTTGTTTATTCAGCAGCAGCAGCCCCAAACTTCAGATATCTTTTCTCTAGGGCTGTGTTGAATTACTTGGGGAAAATCTGGTGTGGTTTCAGATGCAGTTGCCCGTTTTTCCCTTTTTTCCCCCCTCCTGTGCATTAAGACCAGGATTTATTGTGTGAGTGCTAACTCATGTGTGTGTAGCATAGCCAGGCCAGCTCAGATCCCTTTCCCCAGGGTTTTAACCTAGCCTGGCTGACTCCTGGCTCTTTCCACGCCAGTGAGTTATCACCAGCTGGAGGGCAGTAACACTTACATCCTTCCAACATCTTTTGCCTAGAGATACCTTGCTGCATCCCGAGAGTCCCAGAGAATTGAGGCTGTAGCTCACTTGGAGTGAGCTTTAGAAAAAGCTTGAAAGCTTTCCCTCTGCTTTTAAAGGCTGCACAAGAACTCCCATTAGGTTTTTTTTGTGTTGCTCTGTGTGTGCTGCCCAAGCTCAACACAGTTCATGAAATAAGATGTAGTTAAAACAGTAACATCTGAAAGCATCTGCTCTCCTCCTGCTTTAATAATCCCCTCTGGGGTTGTAACTTGACCATTCATACCTATGGTGTCTGTGATGCTTGAGTTGCTGTGTGTTTGCTCAGTGTCACTCGTCCTGTGCCTGACTCTAATGAAGAGCACAGGCATGAGACCTTTCCCAGGCAGCCTGCTGTTGGACTGGGCATTTGCTGCTTTTCCTGGCCTGTCTCCAGCTGCATTCAGGCAGCCTTTCCATCTGAAAAGGCTGCTTGTGGCAACCTGGGTAATATCTGGGCTGGGGGGTTGTCCTGAAGCATCCAGTGGATGTATTTTTGCTGCCTTTGGCAGGATGTGAGCTCAGAAGTTCAGATGAGCTAAAGGCTCCTTCAGGATCCAGAAAAGTAGGCAGTGTGAATAGCAAAGGAAAACCTTGGAGAAAGACCCAAGTGCTGTTTTCTTTTGAGGAGCAGGGAGGGAAACAACTGTCAGACCCATCCTGTGTGCTGCCAGGGAGAGCCAGAGCTGGGATTCATCAGATTTTCCCTGCAGAGAGTATAGCTGCTGGCTTGCTAGAGCCCAGAGACACCCCAGGCTTGGAAACAGAGCTGTGCTTTTGCTTTTGAGACTCATTTGGGCCTTTGGCTGAGTACCAGCATTTTCCCCAGCAACCTCCTTTCCTGCAAGAGCAGGAGGAGAAGTCAAGAGTCTGCAGCACCCTGGGCAAGTGTCTGTTAAGGTGTCCTTGCTGTGGGTGTCGGGTGTGCAGGGAGGCTGAGGCTCACCTTACAACCTGGTTCCCATCAGCTCATCTGGAGACTTCTGTGGTGTCAAACAGCTGGTTTTTTTCCAAAACTAAAAGAAAACAAGAAGAGCTGCCCACACAGTACAAGCTAAGCACAGAACCTGCCATCCAGTGGGTAGGATTCTTCTGGAGACGAATGGGATTCCTTTGGCCTCCTCCATCCTCTGCAGCCCCAAGTTTCCACGTGGTTGGGGCAGACCTGTGACTCAGCTGTGTTTCCTAAGCTGCCACAGCTCCTGACAAACAGCTCTTGACTCAAAGTGAGCACTCAATAGGTGCATGTGGTGGAGTGGAAGGGCTTGCCTTGTCAAGCAGGCACTTTCCCTGCTCTTGAAAAGTCAATTTGTGATAGCTCTGAGTCCTTCAGACAGGAGCTGAGGGAGGAGGGACATCCTAATCACCCTTGGATTGCTTAACAACATGTTTTCTGTCCTAAAAGTGAAAAAAAAAGAGCTGGGTTTTGTCAGCTCAGTGCCAGACAGGGCAACAGGCAGATAGCAGCTTGTGCACATACCATTTATTAATATGTAATTACTGCACAGAGACGAGGAGACTGGGAATGTGGTTTGCTTGCTTGCCTCAGTGCTGCTGTTTGTGCTGTTGCTCAGTTCACTGGGTGAAACCAGGCTGTCAGTCTGAAATTGTTTACTGCACAGGAAAAAGGCTCCTCCAGGCCAGTTGGCAGCAGCTCTGGACAGCCCTCCCCACAGCCCTGAACCTCTGTGGAAGTTCTCTGCGTTGGTATAATAAAACCACTCCTGTAATTCTTGTTATTTTAAGCAGTTAATGAAACAAAGCTGTTGGAACAGCTGCACCAAAATGCAATTCTTCCTCTAAACTGCTGCAAAGCAAAAACTCCCATCATTCAAGCCAGACCTGTAGGTTAAAATGGATTATTGTGGCCTTCTGAGTTGGCCAGGAGCATCATTTTAAGGAGAGTGTAGTGTCTTCTTGCTGTCTTCATAGGAATACTCTGTATCCTGTTGTTCCTGCCCAAAATGCCAGGTGATGGGTGATGGCTTCACGTCAAGGTTACCAGTCACATCAGGAAATTAAATGGGCAACAGCAGTGGCTGAGTGTGTCAGGACTGGAGGCAAGGAGCTTGCCAAGAGAGAGGAGGTTCCTGAAGGTGGTTCTGTGATGGGCATTTTCTCCTGTTTGCTGAAAACGTTCCTACTTCTCCTTCAACTCTGGTGGGATCCAAGGTGCACCTGGCTCTGAGATGAGAACGGAGAAGCCTCACCTGCTGCAGTAGGCTGTGAGGGGGGACTTGGAAGCAGCTTTTGGGCACTGCTGAAATGGAGCTGCTTATGTAGGCTTTGTACAGCCGTTACTGACCTGGTAACACCAGCAGATCTCCTGAGCTGGCATGGTCTGTGTGCTTTGCCTGACCCCCAGCCTGGCTGTTTTAAGGATGCTTAACTCTGGACACAAGTTTGTCTATACAAGACAGGGAAATTCTTTCAAAACACTCAAATTTCCCTGTTCCTTGCTGCTTTTCCACCCTTCCTTTTTTTCTTTCTGTTGCTTTGCAGTCTGAGACATCAAGTTCACTTTTGGAGATGCCAGATATTTTCTTCCCTTCTAGACACCTACTGTGTGATTTGCATTAACAGGATCATGTTGTAAAAGTTTTCCAGGGAATTCCTGGTGAGATACCTGGTCATGTGAAGTCCTGGAAGCTAACTCCTGCCCCTGCACCAGGCCAGGAGCTGTGGGCTGCAGAGAGCAGCATACATCAGTGTGAGCTTCTGGGAGAGGCCTCAGTTCACAGCTCCCAGCTCTGGGTGAAACCAGTTTTCTCTTCCTTAGTGCAGGCAGTTGTGGGTGGTCAATATTGTGTGCTGTCTGGTAGCAGTCTTCCTTTTTCTTTTCCCCATATCCCAGTTCCTTAGCTTGATGTGCTCACTTCAGTGTCTCCCTGTTCCCTAGTGCTGCACCGATACCGACACATCCTGGGACTGTGGCAGCCAGACATCGGGCCCTACGGGGGACTGCTGAACGTGGTGGTGAGTGACTACGTCATTCTGGGGGCTCTGGTGTCCAGATTACTGCCTCCTAGGCCTGGTTGCCATCTCCATGCTATACAGAAGTGTGAGTAGTTAACCTTCAAGCAAGTGATTGGGACCCAGAGGTTGCTCCTTGACTCTTCCCATCATCACCATCCTTCTCCAAACAATCGTTTCGCTTTTCAGCCGTGCTCCAGGCAGCAACAGGAGCACACAGCAAACATGAGCAACCTTTCAGGGGAAGGCTGGGTTCAGAACTTAACACTGATATTCCAGGGAGTAGCACAGGAGTCAAGTCCTTGTGGATCAAGTACAACAGAGGCTTTGGCACTGCCCTGTCACTGACTGTGTTACCTTGGCTTTCAGCTGAAGGTTTTGCAGAGGGTTTTGTGTGCATCTTGTAGTTTGCAGCACTGGTCACTAGCTGTGTCTAAGACTAATGCATGCAGGCACATGAGTGGTGCTTGACCTGTGGAGTCTTTGCTGGGCAGAGCAGTTCATGAACAACACTTGACTCTGCATTGGTGAGAGCTGGGCCAGAAGTTTGCCTCAAGTCCTTGTGCTCTGCACCGTGGCTCAATAGCTGAGGGGTTGAAGCATAACAAGTCATGAGGCCTTTAGGTTTGTGAGATTTGTCTTTCTAAAGACAAGTGTGCCTCTGTGGCTCTGCTCTGCTTTTGTCTTGGATCTCTGTTGAGAAAACAGCTTTTCTTTGGAATTGCAGGGCTTGAGGGGGAAGGAGTCTCTTAGGTGTGCAGGGAGGGAGCTGGCATTTGCAACTCAGCAGAGGAGATTGCTGCTTCCTGTGCTGTCTGTGAGTAATAGAGCTAAATAATTCCTTATCCAAACAGCATGGGTAATCATGGGAAGCAGAATTCCTCTCCTTGAGTAGCTGCCTGCATGAGTTCTCAAACCAATTAGCGTTTGACTAGCTGTGTGGCCTCCTCAGTGCAGCCTCTCCTTCTGCATCCTGCACACCAAGCATCCCTCACAAAGTCATTTGCAGCAATAAAGGCCTGATCATTTTCCAGTGGTGCAGAAAGCCTTGTAAAGAAACCCTCTCCCTCTTCACCAGGGGTGTGCTGTGAGTGTCTATGGTCTGGTTTAAGAGCTGGAAAGCTGTTTGGAAGCGCAGCGAGCTGTTCTGTGTGTGTGCAAGGCTGACCTTGTGTGCTCTGCCTCCCATCCCTCTGCAGGTAGATGGTTTGTTCATCATTGGGTGGATGTACTTGCCACCTCATGACCCTCATGTTGATGATCCCATGAGATTCAAACCTCTCTTCAGGATTCATCTCATGGAGAGGAAATGTGCCACGGTTGAGTGTATGTATGGTCATAAGGGACCTCACAACGGCCACATCCAGGTGAGCTCCTCCTAGTGCTTTGACCTGCTGTCCTGGGTGCAGTGTGTGTGTGTGTCTGTGTGCACGTTGGCTCTGGAAATGGATTCACCCAAAAATGATGAGAATTTTATTTAAGGGATGAGGCTTTCACCACTTTGTTGTATGTGTGGATGCCAGCTTTGCGCTCATTATGTGTCTGACAAGTTGTGTGGGCTGTTCTCAGCTCTGAATTTGTTCACTGGCAATAGTACAGCAAGGCTGTTATACTGTCTTCTGTTGGGCTGGAACAGGGAGTGAGGGTGGGAGCACCAGTATATGTAGAGGCTGGGAGAAATGATCCACAGAATGTCATTGGGCAGCTGGTGAAGGTGTCCAAGCAGACACACAGACCTGTTCTGTTTTACAGTGCTCTCCAAGACCTTGAGAAGGTGATGTAGCATCCATTCAGTGTTTGGATGCTTTGAAAAGCTTCCTGATAGATTGTTTCCTTTTCTTTGAGGAAGGAAGCTCAAATAGAGAAGCGACTTATAATTAGCATCTCTCATTAGAGTGCGTTGGGGTTTTATTGCTTTCATTTCTCTGTTCTGTGGCTGGTACACTCAGTGTCACTGAAGGATTTCTCTGTAATGTTGGTTGTGTAAAGCATTTCCTCTAAGCAGTTTTAATTACATCACCCTGAGCATCTCTAATTGGGTCTGTAACCTGCAGATTGTGAAGAAGGATGAGTTCTCCACGAAATGCAACCAGACAGATCACCACCGCATGTCAGGGGGAAGGCAAGAGGTAAGAGGGCTTGGCCAAGACTCTGCATTAAGGCTGGAGATATTCTGGAGATAAAAGATTTCTGTCTTACCTAAGCTCTTAGCTAATGTTGGGGTTGGGGGAGGTGGTCTTCTGCCTTCTGATTTCTCTGTATCTGAACACAGATGCAAACCCAGGCTGGTAGCTTCTGGCTGATCTACCGTGAGTAAAATATAAGTAAGTAAGTAGAATTGCTCTGTGACTGGAATCAAAACTGAAAGCAGCCACGCTTGTATAAATGCAAGATCCTGGGGAACCTCTTCTACTTTGCCACAGTGTTGTTTAAGGATCCAGTGTGTGGGATCACTTCAGGGTTACACCTGCAGGATGTCCTGTGGGAGCTGCGGTGCAGAGCAGTGTGTTGGAGCAGGCTGTTAGTCCATCCTGTCGTGCAAGAAGCTGGTTTAGGCAGTTCTTCAGGGCAAGGTGCTCTTTGAACCCTGGCACCCACTTCCATCCTGTGCTCTGACACCATTCCTGTTTGTTAGGAGCCTGCACAAAGAAAGGCAGCCACACGCCTTGTACACCATGAGACACTGATCTCTCTGGCATCGCTGTCTGTACCATTCAGGTCTTTCAGGCCCAGGCCTAATAGTTTGGACCAGTGACATTTGAATACCTGCTCATCACCTCTCTTGTCATCTTGGGTGAGGGATTAAAAGCTTCGTTTGGTTGTTTATCCTCTGTGCCAGCTACACCCAGCAAGGCAGCTTCCTGACTCGAGCTACGTGTGTTGAGGTATAAATATCAGGATGAAAACCTTCAGCTAATGCCCATGCCAGGCAGTGATGGTGTTTGCTGCCAGCTAGTTAAACATGACAGCTCTGATACTTCAGTTCCTTCTAACAAATGCTTTAAAATACCTGCCTGCTGATGGGAAACAGTTGGGAAAGGTGTAGTTAGTTCTGTAGCAGATGAGAAATGCCTTAATACTTTCAAAGCACCCCGTTAAGTGTGCGTGGTGTTATGGTAATTGGAGGATCTGGCTTTAGAAGATAAAGCCAGCAGGTTGGGAATATTGCTTGGTAGGCTGCTGTCTTAGTGTAGGCTGTTATCACACTAACTCCTGGTAAGGTATTAACTTGTCAGAGCTGGTGTAGAGACACTTCAGGAGATGTTTGCAAAGCACCCTTTGCATTTAGATGCATCAGTACTAAATCAGCAGGATTTAACCTCTTAAATCTTCAGGACTTTTCAAAAGCTTCCCCTTTTATGTTCAGCATGCTGGGATAGGGCACAGGAGGCAGCTTATGGGCACACAAATGAGTTGCTGCAAGGTAAAGCAGGACATAAAGAAGTAGTAGCTCAGCTACTGTGTGGTAACAAACGATGCTGATGCTCTTGTTCTTGGTTCTACCTGTAACTTCTTTGAAGGGAAGTGCGTTTATTGTGTGATATCTGGCAGGAATAGGGTGGCTACCATAGAATGGCATGGGTTGGAAGGGACCCCAAGGATCACAGAGCTCCAACCCCCTGCCACAGGCAGGGCCACCAACCTCCAGGCCTGGAGCTACACAAGGTTACCCAGGGCCCCAGCCAACCATAAAGCATATTTCCAAGCCAACACGTGCTTGTTCCCAAATCCAGCTGGGATCCTCTGCCTTTGGCAGAGCATTCACCTCTCCTGTGGCTCTGCCAGTGAATGGTGCTGGTGAAGTGAAGTTGGAGGATGTCACTGTGGCAATGAAATGGCTTTTATCATCCCCCTTTTCCCTCCTCTCTGAACTGCAGGAATTCCGGACGTGGCTGAGGGAAGAGTGGGGTCGGACTCTGGAAGACATCTTCCATGAACACATGCAAGAGCTCATCTTGATGAAGTTCATCTACACCAGCCAATATGAGTAAGGCCACCAGCTCCTTCTAGGTATTGAGGCTGCTGCAACACCAAGAGCACGTGGGATGGCTTGCTCCAAGCATGGGGTGCTTGCAGTGGGTGTCTCTGTGCAGAGACACCATGATGCAGGTGCTTTCCACTTGCACAGAGAGAATCATAGAATCATGTAATCACAGAATTCTAGGGGTTGGAAGGGCCCTCCAGAGCCCATGGGGTCCAACCCCCTGCCAAAGCAGGGTCCCTAGGACAGGGCACACAGGGCGGTGTCCAGACAGGGCTGGAATCTCTCCAGAGAAGGAGACTCCACACCCCCTGGGCAGCCTGTCCCAGGGCTCCCTCACCCTCTCTGGGAAGAAGTTCTTCCCCACATTGGGGTGGAACTCCCTGTGCTCCAACTTGAGCCCATCACCCCTTGTCCTGTCCCCACAGACACTGAAAAGGGGCTGCCCATGTCCCCCTGCATCCCACACTTCAGATATTTATAAACATTAATCAGGTCCCCCCTTAGTCTTCTCTTCTCCAGGCTGAACAGCCCCAGCTCCCTCAGCCTCTCCTCACAGGGGAGATGCTCCAGGCACTTCATCATCTTTGGAGTGATGAGACACACAGACAGCATTGATAATAACAAGGTTCCAAGTTCTTGACAACAACTACACACAGTGAGGTGGTTTTGAGTTGTTTAACTGTGTTTAATTTGAAGATGGAGCAAATACCCATGATCCCAGGGAGCTGTCTCCTAATTACCCACAGTAATAAGCAGCAGCTAGGCAGAAACCAAGCAGTCCCTGAGAACTGTCTTTGGGGTTGTTTTTTTTAACTGTTACTCCAAACTTCAAATAGCAGCCACCTCGCTGTAGCACATGTGTAACTATGCCTCCTTCTTCAGTTCTCCAGAAATCCCAGGGAGTGAGGAGGTGTGCAGTGACCTTGCTGCAGGAGCCTCTGGGTGTGCTAACCAAGGGCTGGGAGAGGGAGGGGAAAGGAAGGGATGCTTGCATAGGTGCAGAGTGAGAAGTGAAAAAACACAGATACCACCTCTCTTGGTGACATCCCAAAGCCACCCAGCAGAGCAGACTGCAAACATGTTCCTCACATCAAGGGATTCTCTTAACCTCTCTTCCCTTCCACTTTTTCACACAGCAACTGCTTGACGTACCGACGCATCTACCTCCCTCCCAGCAGCCCTGATGACCTTATAAAGCCAGGTCTCTTCAAGGGAACGTATGGGAGCCATGGGCTGGAGATTGTGATGTTGAGCTTTCATGGAAAGAAAGCAAAGGGGACTAAAATCACCGTGAGTGGTGTTTTCCTTTCTCTCACATCCTTGTTAAAAGGCTTCTTGATGCTGTAGATTCATAGGAGAGGTCTCTGGGAGGTTGTTGCTACCCCCAGGCCGTGTTCCTCGTGAGGATGTGGCATTGAATGAATCTTGACACGTGCAGAACAGCTACAGCCTGCTCTGCAAAGTTTCTCACGATGCCACCTGGCTCCCCCTTCCTTTCTTCTCCCTCCCAGCTGTTTTCTGTGAGCAGCTGGTAGCAGGTCGCTGGAGATGGCTCGTGTGTGTCTGAGGAGCAGGTACCAAATGTTGGCAGCTCTTCCCTGAAGCCAGGCCAGCAACCTCCTTCCTCCCTGCAGGGAGGGATGCTGACAAAACCTCCTTCCAAGCTTACAGCTTTGACTTTCTTTCACCCTTGCAAGCACAACCTGGGTCAGAGCTTTTGATTTCATATTCTGTTTCTGGGAGGGAGGAAACAGATGTGATGTACACAGCTCAGGGAACAATGAACAAGGTCCAAGGGTTTGTTTTGTTGCTTTTTTTTTGGGTTGCCAACTTGGTGATGGAGTAAAACAGGGTTAACTATGGAGAAATCAGATGATGGGCACGGGGAGGATACAGCTCTGACCTCTGTAGCACCCTGCCTGTGCAGCCATGCTGTTGTTTCCTGTCTCCAGGGAGATCCCAACATCCCAGCTGGGCAGCAGACTGTGGAGATCGACCTGGCACATCCCCTGCAGCTCCCCGACGTTGAGAACCTGCGTGACTTCAGCGAGCTCTCTCGCATCGTCCTGGAGGTCCAGGAGCAGGTGCGTCGGGAGGAGCAGGAGGAGGAGCACCGGCAAGAGCAAGAGGACTGCTCCCAGCAGGCTGCCTCCCAACCTTCTGCAAAGCCCCTGGGAGGAGGAGAAGGTGCTGAGGGGGAAGAGACTGCAGCTGGGGCGGAGGGGACGACCCAGGATAAGGCACCAGCTTCCCAGCCCTTTGTGCTGCCCATGGGAGTCATTTCAAGGAATGAAGATTATCCTCGGACCTGCCGAATTTGGTAACGGGGACCAGTGGCTTTACAGCCTAGGCTCACTTGGAAATGGAAGGGGGAAGGCTTGGAGGGGTGTCCTGTCTTTGCCTGCCTTATACCTGCAGGCAGATCTCCCAGCCCTGTGTGCAGAGATGTCCTGCTGCTGCTGCCCTACCTCCTACGCTCTAGTTTGTTCCCTTTCCTACCACACCATCATCTGCTGCCCCATGTCCATGCTAGGTTCTATCCTGTGACTTCTGACTCCAGCCTCTCCCATATCCACCCCTCCTTTTTTTTCTTTAGTGTTTCACTTCCCAGAGCTGCCCAGCGTGTGTATTTAAAGATCTGTCCAGCCACTTCCCATTTCTCTGTGTGTCACTTGTGTTCCTTGTGTGCTCCCTCCCACCCCTCCCTGCCCTCTGGTGCAACGGGGCCAGCTTGGGAAGGTGCTGAGCACCCTAAACGGTAGGTGCAAACACACAGAGAGCCTTGTTGAATGGGACCTGGAGTTGGAGAAGCAGCAGCTTACTAAATTAAGTGTGGCAAAAGAGCCCCAAAAGCTGAGGCTCAGGCAGGTGACCTTCAGCCAAACATCTGTGCTCATGGAAAAACCTGCCAGTAGCTGGTTAATCCCAGAAGGCTCCTGCTGTCACAATGAGTTGTTTGAATAAAACCCTGCTCCACCTGCTGCTTGCTCAGAGGTTAGGCTGACCTTTACTCCTGCCCAGCTTGTTAGATCTTTCTCAATTCTTTTTTTTTTCCTTGATTCTTCCTTCCTTTTATATTTTTTTAATTTTCCTTTCTCTCTTCCCCTGGGTTTTATCCCAAAGTTTGCCTCTCTGCTCCAGCTCTCAACGCTCCTTTCCTCTTTTGTGAGGATTATCTGGGCTTGGGTTGATCCTTAAGTTGCAGAAGTAAAATCTCAGATGGGTTTTACTGGGCTGAACTACAGGAAAATTCAGCTTTTGTGTGCAGGTGCTAATTAGAAGAGCTAAAAGCAGCAACCTCAAAGTAGTACTGGGTAGTTTCTTGTCTTAAAATGGTACAAACAGTGTGTTGTGCTGGGTGGTCAGAGCTGACTGACCCTAAATCAGGGAGTAGGGGGATATTCTTAAATTTCTTTTTATTAAATGTTAATTATGGCTGTTCTCACCTCTCTCTTTTTTTTTTGGGGGGGGGGGGGGAATTATGTATTCTTTTTCTCCCTGCAGCTTTTATGGAACAGGGCTTATTGCTGGCCATGGCTTCACCAGCCCCGAGCGAACACCGGGGGTGTTTGTTCTCTTTGATGATGATCGCTTTGGATTCATCTGGCTGGAGCTCAAGTCCTTCAGTCTCTACAGCAGGATCAAGGTCTCTTTCCAGAACGCTGAAGCTCCTTCCCGTGAGGCTTTTGATGAGATGCTGAAGAACATTCAGTCTCTGGCTACTTGATGGGTGATTTGTGGATGGACAAGGGCTAGGGGTTGCAAAGGCTGCTGTGCTCCCCAGCCAGGGCTGTGGTGGGGATTCCTGCTCTTGGTACCTCTGAAAAGCATGCACTTTTAATAAAGCCTTTTTACCCCAAATGTACACATCCCAGTTAAAACATCCCTGTGACTGCCCTCTCCTCCCTGCCACTCCACACTGCTCCCTGGCAGTCCTCCTTCCCCAGTCTGTAACATCGCTTTGTGCAGCTTGAAGGGATCCTGCAGAGGAGGAAACACACCATTCTTATCCCTGAAAGAATGTACTGGAACAAAGACAACCCCAGGCCAGAGCTGGATCAGAAGAACATCTAATTGACTGGATGGACAGAAGCCCTCTGCTCTGACCATTAACCTCCCGTGGAAAGAGCCCTTTTTCAGGGAAGGGACTCACTTAAGCCTTTGCTGTGCTCTAATCCTCCTGGAAGACTTGCTTAACCCTCTGGAAAACTCGCCTGGTCCCCTGCTGCAGCCTGCCTGGCTTAATGAGAAATTGCATCAGCAGTGACAAAGCGCCTCATCCTCTCCAGAAACCTTCCTCTGGGCTCAGCTCACCAGGAGAAGCTGGTGTCATACCTGCACCCATGGTTTAGTGGGTGGTTTCCTTCTGAGAAATCCCCTCAGCTTGGCAGCAAGGGGAAGGATTCTAGCTGTAAATGACAGCGTGTTTTGTGTTGCTGGAGCTTGGTGGATGTGCTGTGTACCTGGAGCTCCAGGTCTGGGTGTTTTCCCTGAGCATGGAGGAGATGATTCTTGCAGGAGATGGTGCCTGCAGAACTGGGTTTGTACCTGAAGGGTTCACCTCAACTCTCTTAAACTGGGCCTGAAAATGTAAAGGAAGGAGAAAAAAGATGTGAAATAAGCCCAAATGCAGCCTGCTGCCTCCTGTGACCCCAGTTAGGTGTCATCCTTGGTTCAAGTTTCTCTACCCAGTCTGAAGGAGCGATGAGGGATTCTCCTAATATTGCTGTGGCTTGTTCTGACTTGTTTCAGGGTGGGTGCTGACAGGTGGGTGCTGCTGCTCCGCTCACAGGACCCTTCTGTTCCCTTTCTAGGCGCTCTTACTTCATCCCAGATGATTGCTGCTTCCACAGAAAGCTCTAGGGCTTAATTTCTGTCCCTGTTCTAGCAGACCTGAGCCCTACTGGGACATGTGAGCTGCAGGGGAGGGAGCCAGATTCCCCATACTCTGTCCCAGGCAGGGAAATCAGGGCCAGTGCTAATCTTCTGTGAGCTGTGCTTAAAAACCATCTCAGCATTTGCAGCAGCAGGAGTTACTAATCCTGGGTAGGAAGAATCCATGGGGACCCTTGTGTGGAGAGAGTGGAGCCATCTCTAGGGATGCTCTTGGTCACAGGCAAAGCCCATCCTCTCTTCTGTTCCTCTCGCTGTGATTATCAGCTCCAGGTTTTCTTCTCTTCCTAGCAAGACTCTGCCTTGACATCTGCAGGTTTGGGTCTGTAAATGTGTCTGTAGGGGTGTTGTGCTGGGAGGATTTGGGGTTCTATGGAGAAGTTTCAGTCGCTGCCTAGTTCCCCTGAGTGTGAGCAGCTTTTCTTCTTCTCCTCACAAGGGCTTCTTGCTATTCCTGGCTCTCCAGCGTTCCCTCAAGCTGTGTGAGAACCTAGTCTCCAGCAGAGGCTTTGAGCAGAAGGTCACATCACTCACAGGATTAATTCCTGCCTCTTTGGACATCGTTTTAGAAACCTCTGGGAACTTGAAGGTGATGTGAGGTGCTTTGTTCTTTGCTTTCTATTGCTTAGTCAGCCTTGGTGGTAGAGGGGAAGCTCTGGAGGCTCTGGGGATAACCTATAAAAAGACCTTTGCTTCTGAGCAGCCCCTCAGTGTTCCCATCAGCATCATCAGCAGGAAGAGTTGATTTGGATCTCACCCCATCACTGGGGCTGGGACAGAGGAGGGGTGGCACCTCTCTGAGCCGTGGTGTGTGGGTGGAGGGGTGAACTGAGGCTAAAATTGAGCCCCTCAGCCTTTTGCCACAGCAGGACAGCTCACAGACACAGGCTTCCAGCTTGGTGATGCACGTTTCTAGGATGCCTAAAGACACTGGGTATCTGGGTGGCCAGTTTATCTCTGCACCTGCTGTTAGCCAGGCTGCTTTATATTCTCCCAAACAGCCTGAAGGGCCTTCAAACCTTCAGCTGCCAGTGTAACCATAGTCCTGGTGGTGGATTCCTCCTCCTTTCAGCATCCCCACTCACCCAAAGAAATGAAAACCCTGAAGTTTCACATAATTGACTTAATAGTTTTTGCTTCCTTGGGTTTGGGTTTTTTTTTTGAGGTGGAGAATCCTGCTGCAGGGAATGCACATGAGCACCTGCCACAGCCTCTGAAATACAGACACCAACTGTAGCCAGTCTCCTCCCTGTAACCTTCTACACTGGCTTGGCCAGGTGTGTAAAGGTGGTGTAGGTACGTTCCACTGCTGTGTCATAAAATGCTCTTAGTAGTTGTTAACTTGTAGCTTCAACTCCCCTGGAGATCAGGGCTCTGCTGGGGAGCACAACCCCATGGGTAGCAGTCAGGAGGAGTGTTTTGCCCAAATGAAGGTCTGCTTTGTCCCTTGGGTGAGGATAACTGTTGGTACAGGTTGCACTTTGGCTGTTCTCTGAGCTCAGACAGTTCTGCTTGTGGCTTGTCCCTTCTGAACCTTGTCTGAAGGCAAGACCTGCTTGGCTGGCTGGAGAGGGCTTTGCAGAGGCTTGGTGCCCAGCAGGAACTCTTCACAGCTCAGCTTTGCCTCTGGAGAAGCATCTTTCTGGTTTTTAGTGTACCTGGTTGGCCTCAAAACGTCACAAAACACTAGTCCTGATGAAAGGTAAAACTGCTGGTACACTGTGGCTTTATTCTGTCTAGAGCAAAGTCAGTGAAAATAGAAAATCTGATATTAATACTCCTCCTCTGCCCCCTCACCTTCTGCTCCTCCAAGCCTGGCAGGCTTTTGTGGCGTTTCAGAAGCAGATTCTGTGTGATTTGTACCACCTCCCTTTGCAGTACAGCTCAGAGCACACCCCAGTTTATATCCTGAACCTGTCACCCTCCAGCTTTTAGGGTGTTTCTGGGAGCTGTTGACAGGGATAAACAACATGTGGCAGTGCCTTGCAGATGGTGATTAATTCCTGGTGCTGATGTGTCCTCCTCTTGTTGGCTCTGTAGAAAATCTTGGGGACAACTGGCTTTATTTCTTGATTCCAGATGGGTGGAAAGTGCTGGGGAAGATGGAAAACAGCTTGTCAGGGGTAGGAATCTCCTCTTGGCAGAAGCCTCATTGCCCCAGTAGCTACTGCAGGACCTGAGGCTTAATTCTAGCTGGGGAGTGGTGAGGGAATGACTGGCTTGGGGTCATTCCCATTGAGGGAATGACAACGTTGCTTGGGCTGTGTTGTGTTCCTAGATCCTGCTTTCTGTCTTGTCAGAACACAGGGGCTTGGCCAGCTGGAAAACAGAGAGCATGGAAGATCCTCATCCAGCTGCTTGCTTTGTTTGCATTGGGCCTGATTTCATAGCTCTGAACCTCCTGTGATCAGGCAGTGTGGCTGGAGGAGGCTCTCCAGGGTGAGAATCAGTTGTAACTCAGGCTGTCAGCTTCCCTGGGGAGTGAATGGGCTGGGACAGGAGTGTGGGACAGCAGAGGTTGGATGGCCATGAGGAGATGCTTGTAGCAGGGAGAAAGCAAATCCATGTGGAAACATGCTTGGAGGGGAAGGATTTTAACCAAGGATGGTTTTTTAATTGCTTTTTATTCATTTCAAACTAGTGGAGCTTAACAGGAGCGTGGGGTGTTGTGTGGGAGTGGGTTGTGTGACCTCACCTTGCTCATTTAGGAACTGTATTAATTAGCTCTGTCTCCTAGCTGGTTGCTCACGTGGCGAATGATCTGTTGGGTTCAGCTGCCAGAGGATCACACTGCTGGGCAGACAGACAGACAGACAGGCAGTGTAACTCCTCAGATGGGCAGTGAGAGGTGTGATGGGGCTGTGGAGGGGATGATGAGTTACCAAACTGTGAGTGCCACTGGCTTGTGTGTGTGTGCTAAATTAACACGTATGGTTCTGGGTTTCATTGGGATTCTGGTCCTTTTAATTTTGGAGAAGAGTGCTAGGATCAGACCATGTTCATTAGCTTAATTAAAGCAATCTGCACTTTTATTTCCCCCCCATTGATTAATATTCCTGCTGTCCCTAAGCAGGTGTACCCTGTTTCTGTGTGTATTTTCCACTCACTGCTTTAATGTGACACTGAATAGATGAATCTGGGCATCTCCTGTGGGCTTTGAGTGTAACCAGGTCTCTGTAACCTGCCCTCTGGGACTTACAGGGGCAACACCAGCTCCTCACTCTGGGTAGCACAGAGGGGAGAGATGAGCTTTGCTTCCTGAAATGCCATCTGACATCAAACACCTCAGTTCTGTGCCTCAAATAACATGATAACTGTAGTTTTAACAACTCACCCAGGGAGTGGATGGGGTTTTGCCTGTCCCTTTTGTTGGTGGGTCTGAGAGGAATGGGCTGTGGAAAAGCCAGACCTGACTTGACAACACTTGGCCTGCTTCATCCCAGGTATCAGAAAGCTGAGCAAAACCCCTGTGTGACTTTTACACCTGATCATTGTTACCCAAGGAGCCTTTTCCAGTTTCAAACAATAAAAAGGAAAGTTTTGTGAACTTAATTCTGTTTGCTTCTGGTTTTTCCCTTGCTGTTCCCAAGGAAAGTGGCAGGTGAGTCCCACCCACCCACCTGATGTGCAGCAGCAGCCTGGCTTCCACCACATCTTCCTTTCTCCAGGTCCTTGGTGAGGAGTTAACCTGACTTCCTTCACCACAGCCCCTGGCTGAGGAGCAAGGACGTCCCTGTGACCTGGCAGAGGTGTTCCTCAGCAGGATGGTTCTTCCTCCAGCCTTGCTGATGGACAAACTCCTTTTTCCAGCTGCTGGGGGTAAAGCCCTGAGCATGACGGGCTTGTTACCTGTGAAACAGGCTGAGGGTTGTCCCTGTGGCTGTCAGCTTAGGAACTGAGTAAGTTTTTCCCTCCCTGGGAAGATGGTTGCTGTGAAGAGGCATGTCCCATGCTGTGTTTGCAGCTGGGGCTGTGCTCTGCCAAAGAGGCCACTGCTGCTGTTCTGTGGTGATGCTTCTTGCTTCTGTTTGGCTAGTTCCTAAAACCCACCAGGCTTTGGTGCCTTAATGTGGAGCGAGAGGTCTCTTGGTTCCAGCCAGGAAGGAAGCTGGGTCTCTCTTAAAGCTGTAAATATGTGCCTGAAAATCAATTCTTGTGTGAGCTCAACTCCTGGCAGCAGCTGGAGACCTTATCCCTGGGGGAAGGATGGGAGGTGAAAGCAATGTTGGGGTTCACCACTCCCTCTCCTTGCAACTCCTTTGCCTCTCTGCCTAACTTCATCTGTGCTGCTGGGCAGGGCTGGAGCCTCAGGCATCCTCACCGGCCTGGCAAGCCAAAAATGAGCTTGGTCCAGGTGTTGGGTAAGTTTATCTGGAGCATCAGCACCCTGGAGCTGTGTGAAACACCATCCTGCACCCTGTCTCCATCCACATCTCCTGGAACCAGCTCCAGCAGAGACAGGGTTTGTTGCTGCTTGGAAAGGCTGGAAGTCTTCAGATTTTTCCTTATCAGCCTCTTACCCTGAGCTGTTCCTCTCCGGTGTGGGGGGAGCATCCCCTCACCTGCCTTCCCCTGCTGCAGGAGGGGCCAGAGGGGGACGGCCCCACAGACAGAGGGGGCAGGGGCTGGGAGTCCTAGTGTTGAGTCATAGAATCCCAGCCTGGTCTGGGTTGGAAGGGACCCCAAGGAGCACAGAGCTCCAACCCCCTGCCACAGGCAGGGACACCAACCTCCAGGCCTGGAGCTACACAAGGTTGCCCAGGGCCCCAGCCAACCTGGCCTTCAACACCCCCAGGGACGGGGCACCCACCCCCTCTCTCTCAGTCCAGGGGAAGAGTGAGGAACCTCCCCACCACGCTCCTTGCTCCCAGGGCCGGTGCCTTCCCCCTTCCCAGCCCCCGGAGGCCCCGCACAGGCCTGTGCTCTGCCCCAGGCTCAGCCCGGCAGGACTCTCCCCCTCTCCCCCTCTCCCCCTCTCCCCCTCTCCCCCTCTCCCCCTCTCCCCTCTCCCCTCTCCCCTCTCCCCTCTCCCCTCTCCCCTCTCCCCTCTCCCCTCTCCCCTCTCCCCTCTCCCCCCCGTGGTAATTAAAGGCGCAGCTCCCCGGGGCTGTCAGCCTGTCCCCGCTCGCCGCTACCCGCCGGGCCCTCGGCTGGGGCCGGTGTCCGCTCCCGGGGCCTGGGCCGGACCGGGGCCTGGGCTGGGAGCGGGGCCGGGACACCGCGTATCCGCCAGGGGGCGCACCGAGACCGGACACGGACACCCAGGATACCCCCGCCCCCCCCCCATCACCCCCCCCAGCCCCGATACAGGGGGCACCCCTGCACCCCCACAGCCACCCTGAGACGGACACGGCCACCCGGGGGACCCCACACCCCTACTCCCATCCCGGACACCGGAGGCACCCCCTGCACCCCCATGGATATGGATACCCTGAGACACCCCCCCTCCCACGGGCACCCGGGGCATAGACATGGACACCCCGAAAGAGATCCCCATGGACACCTTGGGGCACCTCCACGGGCACCCAGGGGACCCCCGGCACCCCCATGAACACCCTGAGACCCACACGGACACAGACACCCGGGGCACCCCCTGCACCCCCATGGACATGGATGTCTGGGGGAATCCCTGCACCCCCACAGCCACCCCTGGGACTCCCTGCACCCCTACAGGCACAAACACCTGGGGACCCCCATGGACATGGACACCTCAGGGACACCTGTGGGGTCGTCCATTCCCATGGACATCCCTTAGCACCCCCACAGACACCCCTCGGCCTCCCTGCACCCCTATGGACGCAGACACCTAGGGGACCCTCATGGACATGGACACCAGTGGCACCCCTGCACTCCCACAGACACCCAGGAGACCCTTCAGTACCCCCATGGACATGGACACCCTGAAACCCCCACAGAGACCGACACCAGTGGGACCCCCCTGTATCCCCACTGACACCAGTGGGCCCCCCTGAACCCCAACAGACACCCATGAGACCCCATGTCCCAGCACCCTGAGACCATCACCTACGGGACTCAAGACCCCTGGGCCATCCCCCAGGTGGAGACACTTAGGGGTGGGGGCACCCACAGGACCTGTGCTCTGAGTACCCCAGAGGACTGGGTGGCAGCACCCTGGGGATGCTCTACCCCTGCCTTGTGCACCCTTCCCGTGGCAGTGTCACAGTGTTGTGTGGGGAGGGGCTCACAGGGGGACCCAGCAGCCATGCCTGGCCTGGGGAGATGGGGGGGACGGGGATTTCTCCCACCAAAACCCGCGTGGGAAGGGCTGAGCTGGAGAAGGATCCCCTGGGAACGCAGCGCGAGGGGAAACACAGGGCTGGGCAGGGAGATGACGTGTGTCTGTGGCCACCAGCCAGCGTCACCCTCTGAATTATTTAAGCAGCAGCTCGTTAGCCAACCTGACGAGCTTCCTTCCCTGCTTCCAGCTCCAGTGTCCCCTTGGGCAGGGTCCAGGCTGTGGGGGGGACTGGGGGTGTTCCTGCTGGGAGCCCTTGGGCTGCTCCGGGGTGGGAGAGGTACCCTCTGGTCCCCACCCACCCAGCCAGCTACACACCACCCAGCCCTGATTCTCATCAGCCTCTCCCTGTCACTGGGGTCCTGGGGGACACCCCAAACCCACCAAGGCACTGCAAGTGTTTTGTGCCAGGGAGGATGCTCCTGCTTTAAATCCATACGTGGAAGCTTCCCTTTCCCTTTCCCTTTCCCTTTCCCTTTCCCTTTCCCTTTCCCTTTCCCTTTCCCTTTCCCTTTCCCTTTCCCTTTCCCCTTCCCTTGTGTCTAGTTCTGGACTCCCCAGTACAAAAAAGCCAGGGATCTCCTGGAGAGCCCATGATGCTGAAGGGCCTGGAGCATCTCCCCTGTGAGGAAAGGCTGAGGGAGCTGGGGCTGTTCAGCCTGGAGAGAAGAGACTGAGAGGGGATCTGATCACTGGGGATCAAGAGCTGAAGGGTGGGACACAGGGGGACATGGGCAGCCTCTGCTCAGTGTCTGTGGGGACAGGACAAGGGGCGATGGGCTCAAGTTGGAGCCCAGGGAGTTCCCCCCAATGTGGGGAAGAACTTCTTCCCAGAGAGGGTGAGGGAGCCCTGGGACAGGCTGCCCAGGGGGTGTGGAGTCTCCTTCTCTGGAGAGATTCCAGCCCTGTCTGGACACCGCCCTGTGTGCCCTGTCCTAGGGACCCTGCTTTGGCAGGGTGTAAGAGCTGCTCCCAAGGTGTAAGAGCTGCTCCAGGGTGTAAGAGCCTCCTCCAAGGTGTAAGAGCTGCTCCAGGGTGTAATCATCTTACAGCACCTCCCTTGCTGTAAGGCTCCCCTCACTGGGACCCTTCCCAAAGGCTCCTGGGTTTCCCCCACGAGCCACATCTTGGCTCCTGCAGGCTCCAAGAAGGTGCCAAATTGGCCCTGTACCTCTATGCCTGATGGGGGGAGGGGGTGCTTCTCCTCTCCAAAACAAGCAGGTAACAGCAGTGATGGGGACGAAGAGCCAGCAGCCAGCCTGGCAGAGGCTGTACCCCAGCCCTTGCCACACTGTATGTACAATTCCCCCCCCTTTGTTCTCTCTAATTGGGCAGCCAGGCCTCCCAGGCACAGCCTGTTTCTTACCCAGGGCTGGTACAAAGCCCTGTGGAGTGGGGCTGGGACGTGCTGACCCAGGAGCAGGGAATTACGACCTTGGATGAGGGATTGAACTGGTTTGAGCTTCCCTGGGGGAGGGATGCTCTGGGCCATGATGGGGGCTCTCCTCTCCAGGAGCTTTGCTTTTGGGGAAGTGGGGTGTTAGAGCTGCTAGAGGGTGTTAGAGCCTCTCCCAGGGTGTTAGAGCTGCTCCAGGGTGTAAGAGCCTCTCCCAGGGTGTAAGAGCTGCTCCAGGGTGTAAGAGCCTCTCCCAGGGTGTAAGAGCTGCTTCAGGGTGTTAGAACTGCTAGAGGGTGTAAGAGCCTCCCCCAGGGCAGCGCTGCCATAGGGCAGAGCAGGATGGAGCATCCTCACCCCAGTTGCCCCAGCCAGGGGCATCCCCAACTCCCACCCCGGGGGTGGATGGAGACGTTGGGGCAGCACCACCCACAGCCAGAGCAGGGTCCACGCTGCGGGGCTCAGCAGATTTAAGGCTTTTCCTTCAGCCCCTGGGGTGGGACATGGGCTTCTCCCAGTGGGCACGGGCCCGATCCCCCTGCCACCCCCTTCTGCAGCCGTTCTGTGCCTGGGCTGTGTCAGCCCAGAGAGGGCTGAGGGCAGCGAGGTGGGATTAGGGCATTACAGGCAAAGCCTTAACAGGACCTTCCCTGGGTGGATGGCATTGTGCTGGGAGGGGTGAGAGGGAAGGGGGAGCAGGCCCAGAGCATGTTCTGCAGGGTGGGCTTCAAACAGAGGCACGCCTCAACTCAGGCTGTACTCCAGATCGCTTCATTCCCACTCCTAATGGCTCAACCCACAAACTCCCAGATTCCTAAATCCAAACAGGAGCTGGGATGACCTCTGGGCAGCTCTGCTACTGAGCCACGCTGGGCTCAGGGCTGATTATTGGCCCTGGGGTTCACTGAGCCCAAGGAGAGCTGATGCCATCAGCCCTGCCTGCCAGGGGCTGAGGGATTAGCTGAGTCAACCAGGAGAGAAGGAAAAAAATAAGCTGAGCTAATTTCTCCTGCTCTTTTCAGGACTGAAATGCACCCTGGATGTAATTTCACCCTCAATTACGGGTCCCACAGCTCTGCAGAAGGTAATTACCTGAGCTGTTCCTTCCCCCTGGGTTTGGTGTGTGGAGCTGGGCATCTGGGGGCAGCTCTGTGACTGGGGCTGGCTGATGAGATCCACCAAGGGGAGCCCCGTGGGGTGATAAACTGGGGGGATGTGTCCTCTCTGGCCAAGGGAAACGGGGAGTAGGGTGGAGAGCATCACAGATGTGTTGGCAGGAGGACCTGGTGGTCCCTCACCCCGCTCCCTTCCCCCTGTGGGGCTGTCACCAGATCAGCTGGGGCTTTTTTCTCCCCACATCCCCCTCCCCCAGAGGCAGAGAACCCACCACTTCCCACCCCAACACTCCCCCCCCCCAAAGTGCTGTTGGAAAGCCCAGCACAAAGTCCAGCTCTGCCCTTGGGTGCCCCCCTTTGGGAATCTCACACACCCCCCCGACCCAGGTGAGCATCCCCTGGGGCACCACCACCAGCCCCACACCCAGTGGTACCCCTTAGCTGGACCAGCACCACAACACCCCCAAACCAGTGCCCTCTCTCCCAGCACAACCTACAGAGCAGGGCAAAACACCTCCCAGGGAAGAAGCCCAACAAAGCCCTAAACCAAACCAGAATCCACAGCATTAACAAAACCCCACACCTCCAGTTCACCAGTTAAACCTTTTACTGGTTCCTTTGGATGCTGTGGAGGGGGGAGAAGGGGCTTTGTGGGGATCCCTCAGGGCTGTGGGGCTGGCTGCTTTCCCAGCCCGCTGTGAGGGACGGAGGGGCCAAAAATAGCAACTTTCCCAGGAGCAGGAGAGGAATAATGCTTTTCCTGAAGCTGTGCACCAGCCTTGAGCCTGCCAGCGCCCTGATAAGCTGTTGTTTGCTTCAGCTCCAGAGCCAGAGGCTTTTATCTCTTCCTTGTTCCAGCCCCAGAAGGGAAAAAGCCCGTCGGTTCTCCCTGCCCTGGGACCAGCAGGTCTGTACTTGGTTATCCCCCTGTCCCCCATCTGAGTGAGCCCCTGGGTTCCAAACCAGGAGGGGAGGTGCAAGGGAGCTGTGTGGAGGGGGTTTGGGGGTGGTTTGGTGGGGTTTTTTTGGGGGGGGTGTGGGCTGAGCAGGTCTGGTGGCTGGTTTAGTGGGTGTTGTGTCAGGTTTTGGGGAGCTGTGGGTGCTGGTGCCCAGCTGGGGTGCTCCCCGTGGAGCTGCTTGGAGGGGTGAAAGCAGCTGGTGGGTGGCACAGGGAGGAGGAGGAGGAAGAGGAGGAGGAGGAAACGTGTGCAGCTGCCTGTGCAAACAAGAGGCCCCGAGGAGGAAACACCATGACCCAGCCCTGGGGAAGAGCCCAGCCCCCCTGTACAGCCCCAGCTCCAGGAGGGGATTCAAAACCCCATTTCAAACTGGGATTCTCCCATTCTTCTCCCTCCAAACCTTTGCTCCTTTGTTTTTTTTTGGGGGGGGGGGGGGTGTGGACACACACAACTCCATGGGGAAGCCCTGAGCAGGGTGCTGGAGTGGCACTGGGATGGGTGGGATGGAGAAACCCTTCACAACACCCTCCTCAAGAGACTCAGGGTACACATCGAGCTGATCTTAGCCCTTTTATTAGCAAGCAGCCCTGGGTGAGGGTGTCTGCAGTGGTTTGGGGACCAGCACTTCCAGCACCAGCACTGCATAGGCTTCAGTGAGCTTTCCTTCCCCTTTACAAACCTCACCCTGCATCCCCTCCTTGGCTTCACATCTGCCCTGAGGCAGGAGGGATGGAGCCCAGAGGCTCTTCCCAGCTTCATCCCATCTCTGGGAAGGATGCCTGATCCTCAACTTGAAACCAATAGCTCTGTGCAGTCGAGTGAGGATGCTGGGATGCGTTTTCTTTTCCTAATGGCAGAGGCAGAGGGATTTGCAGCACCATTAATTCCTCCTTTCGCCTCCTGTGAGCTGGCAGCAGCTCCCTCCTCCCCTCCTCCTTCCCTCCCTCCTTGCCTAACAACGGGTTGGGTGCTCTGCTGTGATCCCAGCACCTTTTGTACCAGCTCAATGCTGAAAAAAACCAACCAGAGCATCCCAGGAAAAGCTACAGGCTGAAGCCAGGAGCTGCAGGTTTGCAGCAAGCTCTGGAGGAGCCAACCCAGCTCCAGCATCCTGGGGCTTCCCATGGTGTTTCCTTCTGCTTTGTGCCTTTTGAAACCCTTTTCTCTTTTTTTTTGGGGGGGGGAAGGGGGGTTCTTGCTGTGGAGGGTGAGGAGATGGGGTGGCTGTAGGGTGTTGAAGTGTTTCCAGCCTGGAGGAAGATCAGCCATGCTGTCAGCCCTCAGGGTGGGAAGCTGCTGCTCAAGAGGACAATAAAGGTTATTAAATGTCAGGGAGACATAAAGCTGCCTGGGGAGGGGGTTGGGGGGTGTTTTTTGGGAGAGGTTTTTCTCTTTTCCCTTTTTAATTCCCTGGCTGAACTGGTTTGCAGGCACTTTGCTGGGGACTGGGAGCAGCTGCCTCACAGCATCCCACCGAGCCTGGGATGGAGGGATGGAGTTGGGAGGGGGGGATGGTTACTCCTTGAGCACGTGCCAGGGGGTCCCGGCCACGGGTCAGGGAGCTGCAGACCCTTCTGCTGGGCTGTTTCCCCTTTGTGCTCCCCCTGCGGGTTTGGGCTCTGGGATGCAGGATGCTGCCCCAAGCACGGGGCTGCCGGTGGCAGGTGCTGGAGGTGGGGATGTCGACTTTGGTCTCTGCCACTCCTCTCCTCCCTCCTCCCCTGCCCTCCTGGCTCTGGTGCTGTGAGCACCAGCAGGTCTTTCCAGTCCCACCTCAGCCTGGGTGGCTCTCAGGGCAGGGCGGTACCCGGGGGAGGGAGAAGCTCTGGGTGTGCCACAGCTTTGCCTTCTCTACCTTCTATTTGAGGCAGCTGTGGCTTTAATTAATCACTGTGCACCCAGTAAACCCTTGCTAAACAGTCCCTGCATCCCCTCCGGGACGCAGCATCCCTTCTCACCCACTGGCAGGAGCAGCCCCAGGGAGCCAATACCCACAGCTTGAGTGCCCAAATCGGTGCTGAGGGGCTCCCTGGGCAGCCTGCTGGGGCTGGAGCAGCCCCTCAGGGCTTCCAGAAGATGGGCATCTGCTCATGGCATGGCTGATCCCACCTGGAGTCTGCTGGGAGTACATTCTGGGCGCTGGATGAGGTGAGGGGCAGCAGGAGTTGGGTAAATTCTCTGTGGTTTGGAAATCAGGAGGCTTTCCTGGAGCATGAGCTTCCCTTTCCCTTCCCTTTCCCTTCCCTTTCCCTTCCCTTTCCCTTCCCTTTCCCTTCCCTTTCCCTTCCCTTTCCCTTCCCTTTCCCTTCCCTTTCCCTTCCCTTTCCCTTCCCTTTCCCTTCCCTTTCCCTTCCCTTTCCCTTCCCTTTCCCTTCCCTTTCCCTTCCCTTTCCCTTCCCTTGTGTCTGGTTCTGGACTCCCCAGTACAAAAAAGCCAGGGATCTCCTGGAGAGCCCATGATGCTGCAGGGCCTGGAGCATCTCCCCTGTGAGGAAAGGCTGAGGGAGCTGGGGCTGTTCAGCCTGGAGAGAAGAGACTGAGAGGGGATCTGATCACTGGGGATCAAGAGCTGAAGGGTGGGACACAGGGGGACATGGGCAGCCTCTGCTCAGTGTCTGTGGGGACAGGACAAGGGGTGATGGGCTCAAGTTGGAGCACAGGGAGTTCCCCCCAATGTGGGGAAGAACTTCTTCCCAGTGAGAGTGAGGGAGCCCTGGGACAGGCTGCCCAGGGGGTGTGGAGTCTCCTTCTCTGGAGAGATTCCAGCCCTGTGTGCCCTGTCCTGGGGACCCTGCTTTGGCAGGGGGTTGGACCCCATGGGCTCTGGAGGGCCCTTCCCACCCCTGTGAGTCTGTGACCCCATGTTCTTCAGTCTAACATGCCAGATCACCGTGCTGTCGGGCTTGTCTGGTGTCAGGTGCCAGCTGGGCTGTACTGGGGCAGCCACAGGGCTTCATCCCCTCTGGCTCTTACACCCTGTCTGCTCACAGTGGGGAAATCCCTGTATTTTAAACCACATCAACACCCAGGGAAGGAGAAGCTGCTCGGCAGCACCCAGCCACATTCAGCTGTGGTACCCCTGGAGCAGAGGGATGCTTCCCACCCTCAGACCCATGGCTGTTCCAGTGCAGTGTGATGCTGGGAGTACAGGCACATCCCTGTCCTTAGATACCTTCTGTAAGGGAGGAGAAGGAAGCTCTGGTGACCTCTGCATCAGCAATTCACCCAGGAATAAGGAAGCAAGAGGATTTCCCCAAGCACTGTGCAAACAGGGGCGTTAGCCACCAGAGAGGGTCCCACAGTAATGCCATGAGCCAGATTGGATTAGGGAGGATTTGCAGAGGGCCAGTCTGGAAGAGCAGCTTATTTCAGGGCTTTTCACAGCTGTGTCACAACCCCAGGGGGTGTTTCAACACGCTGTTGAGCTGTATGTTCCTGTTGGGGGGTTGGGGTTTGAGGGGCTCGGTGAGGAACTGGGCTGGGCGCAGGGGAGATGGGGTGGGGTGGGTCTGGGATGTGGAGGGCAAGGTGCACACCAGCATCCTCATGTCTTCCTTCTCTTAGTCTGACCCACGTCCTGTAGCCCAGGGGGTGGTGGAGGGTGAGTGTCCTTTGGGGCTGGGGTGGTTTGGTACCCTGATGAGGGTTGTTGTGGGGGTTTTTTTTTAATGAAAACGAATTTCTTGTGTGAGCAGTTCTGTGGTGCCACGTGTTCCCCTTGTCCCTGTCCCTCTCCACCATGGGGCTCAGCTCTGGGGTCAGCCTGGCCTCTTGTGGGGTTAACTGGACCCCTTCATCTCATTTCTCCTGCTCCTCACAGCAGGATTTTGCATCACATCCTCCTGCCTTCAAAACCCATCCGGAGATGCTGGTGCCTTCTGGGGTGCCCAGCCCTGCATCCCTGGGGCTGCTTCCTTTCTTCAGGGCATTAAGTAAAAAACAGATTACCCAATGCTTTAGTAACTTCCACCAAGGAGGTGCTGCCCTTTGTAGCTGGGGAGTAGGGTGGGGATGTCACCCTCAGCCCAGCACTGGTCCCTCTCTCCTCTCCCACATCCAGCAGCCGTGGTTGGGGTGGGGAGCTGGGCTGTCTCAGGGTGCCTGCCCGCCGCTGGGGCCGTGCTGTGTTGGGATCCAGGAAGGAAAACAGGCCACTTAATGTGTGTGACAGACACAGCCACCCCTGGGGCCTTTGGCTGCAAAGATGGGAAGGGAGTGAGGAGCACCCACGTCAGTCCAGGGGCAGAGGCAGCTCTCCAAGGCAGCAGCTGGGGTGCCGCTGCGTGCCCATGGGCTCCCTGCACACACACTGGGTGCTCCTGGCTCTGGGTGAGGGGGTTGCTCTTTTTGGGAGGGGGAGAAGGGGGCACCACCACGGAGAGGTTTCCAGAAAGCTGCTTGGAAGGTCCTGGAGCGTCTCATAGATGTTAATAACCCAACCTGAGCCTTGGTGGAGAGGGGCTGTGCTGGTCCTCATGATGTGGGGATGCTCTCCCCGTGCCCTGGTGAGGAACCCAGGACCCCTCCACCCATCCTCACAGTCCATCATTCCTGGGGAGGGCTCTGAGATACCAAAGCAGGTGAAGCAGGGAACAAAACTGCCCGTTTCCCATCCCAGTGCTGGAGGCTGGGTTTGGTTTGGGGCCAGCACATCTCCAGGGCTTCCATCTCCTGTGCTTCCATGCAAACTCCAGGCCAACAGATAAAAACCCCCTTCACCTACAAATCTTGCTTTAAAGATGAGGCCCCCACATGGATACCCAACCAGCAGAAGCTGTCAAGAAGGCAATAAACACCCCCCCCATCCTGTTATATAAAAATTGGGGATGGGGGCCGTGTTTTTACATGTCACTTGGAGTTTCTGAAGCCTGGCTTAATTATAATAACCCCCTCAGCAGCCAGACAATTAGTAAGGCTCTTGGGTTTCTGCTGAGCTCCAACTTTGTGTCACAAACACATCATTTCCTCTGTGGGCTGCTGCTGCTGATGATGATGTATGTGTGTGTGTAGGGGGTGCAGGTGGCACCCCTCCCCTCCATGCAGGGCTGGAGGGGGTGCTGAGCAGTTTTGGGCTCACTGACGCCACGGCAGCTCTCTGGATGAGGATGCTCCATGATGGGAGTGACTCACCCATCTTTCTCACTCCTTTTGCAGCTCAAAGGGACAGAAAAGCCACACAGGGCTGGGAGTGGGGGGAGGGCTTTTGACTCCCTTCCAAGGGTGCCCTTGTGCAGCAGCATCTGGGTTTTGGGATGCTGTACTGGTCCCAGCAGTGTTTCCCCCACTCATGGAGCATCCCTTGTGGCATCTCCTGGTGGGAAGGGGGAGATGCTGAGCTAGGCATTTTTTTCTCTCCCAGAGCAGGACTGGCGGCTGCTGCTGGTCCTCAGGTTGGGTCCCTGCCCACTGAGGGATGCTCAGATACAGGAGCACGGGATGATGCTCCACTCCAGGTTGGGGTGATGCTGGAGCAGGGGGGGATAAGCAGGACAGGGGATGCCATGGGGGCTTCCAGCCTCCCATCGCTGTCACAGGGTGCATGCTGCTGCCCCCAAAGTACCCCCTTTTGAAGTGAGCCCGTTGGGTTCATGCTGGGGGGCTGGCCAGGCGACACAGTGCTTTGGGGAGGGCTGATGTACCCTGGCAGAGGCTGGCAGGGGTGGAGGTGTGGAGGGCTTGGTGACCTCCTCAGTGCCGTCTATGAATCCCTATCATCACATCCCAAACCAGCCACCCAGGCAGGTCACACCCCCTTGGGGACATCCCTCCCAGGGGGCTCTCCCTTTCCCTCTCCCCCATGGAGGTTGTTGCCCAGCTGGACCCATCGGCTCTGCCCTCTGAGCTGGCAGTCCCCAGGAGCACTGCCCTTGTCCCCTTGCCCTTGTCCCCCTGCACGCTGCACCAGCTGCTCTCACCCAGCTTCTCCTCCCCAGGGAGGTAATTATTCCCCCCTGGTAATTATCCTGGGAGGAGCAGATCAGGTAATTCACAATCCTCAGGGATCTGAGTGCTGGGGAGGCTTAAAAACCAGTTAAAGCTGATGGAATGGCAAGGGCTAGAGGCTTGCTCCATCCATCTGTGGGGACTCTGCATCATTCCCCTTAACATTTTGGCTAGAGGGGGCTCAGCCAGGCTGGGTTTGGGCAAAGCTTGGGGGTGTGATGAGCTTTGGCGTGGGAATCCCTCCTCTCAGGGGTTTCCTGCTGTCCCGGTGAGGCAGGAAAGGGGCCCGGCCCATCTTTGGGGAGCCCCTGGTGCTCTGCCAGCCGGGAAAATGAAATGACACCAGGAGGTTGTGTGGGGTTTTGGGTTGGTATTTTTTTCCTTCCCCTTTTCCTCCCGAGCCGAGGGAGCTGCAGCCAGCCGGGCTCTGCCTGGGCACCCGGGGGAAGGAGGAGGAGGAGGAGGAGGAGGAGGAAAGGAGGAGGAGGAAGAGGAGGAGGGGACACACACAAACACGATGCGCCTGAGCTCCGGAGGGAGGGATCGCATCGTCCCCGTGTCCCTTGCCATGGCTGCTGCTCAGCGTGCCGGCCACGCTGGACCCAACCGTGCTGGATGCTGCTGACCCACGGGTGCGCGGAGGGTCCTGGGTGCAGGTACCGGCAAAGGGGAGGGAGGGAGGGAGGGATGGAGGGAGGGAGGGATGGATGGATGGATGGAGGGAGGGAGGGAGGGATGGAGGGAGGGAGGGAGGGATGGATGGATGGATGGAGGGAGGGAGGGAGGGATGGAGGGAGGGAGGGAGGGATGGATGGATGGATGGAGGGAGGGAGGGATGGAGGGAGGGAGGGAGGGAGGGATGGATGGAGGGAGGGTGGGTGGTGGAGGAAGGATGCCAGCCCCGCTGTGACCCCGCTCAAGGACAGGCCTCAGCATGGCAGCACGGCTGCAGAGGGGTTTAATCCGTCCTCTTCTTCCCCACCCCCACCCCCACCCCCGCCCCCGTCTCACAGCGGGAGGGGAAACCGGGTGCGTTCATCCTCCCTGAGCAGGATGGAGGGTTCCCCAGGCTCCATCAGCCACGCTGCATCCTCACCCATGAACCCAGTGAGAGGGGGGAGGGAGGGGGAGAGCTGGAGGCAGCATCTTCCGTGGCAGACAGGGATGGGGGATGCTGAGTGGGGTTTGGGGTTGGGGGGAGACCCTCCCTCGCCTTTTGGGGAGCTCATTTCCAAAAGACAGCCCAGCTCCCGGGATCCCTTGGGGAAATTTTCCTGGGGGGGGGGGTGGGGAATGGGAATGGCATAGCTCGGTTTTGGGGCTCCTCGGGGGGGGTGGGGGGAAGGAGGGGGGCGGTGTGTGCCCGTGACGGTGGGGTTGGGGGTGGGGGGGTGAAAGCTGAAGGAGAAGCTGGTGCTGGGCACAAAAGCCAGTCTTAAGCAGCACAGGTCTCTCCCAGAGACATTTAATTCTCTCCTAAAGCCCAGGCGAGCGGGGAGCTGCCATCTGGTGTCTGCAGGGAGAAGGGGCTCCCCCCAAAAGTCGGGGGGGGGGGAGCTTGAGTCCAGCGAGCCGGCTTTGTGTGGGGTTCGGGCTGGCTTTGGGCAGGGGATGGGTCCTGCCCGTGGGTGCTGGACCCAGCGGGCACCAGAGCCCCCCAGAGCCGCGCTGGGGCTGGGAGAAGAGCTGGGGAGGTGACCCCGGGAACCCATGGTGTTCATGTTACCTGCCAAAAAATCCTGGCCCGGGGGCTGCCAGGGACCTGTCTGTAGGTTCTCACCCCACTCTCCATCTCTCCCTGTCCCTGCGCAGCGCTGGGTGATGATTCTGGCATGCACTGAGTGTGTGCGGCCTCTGCTCTGCCTGCACTAGCAGAGAGTCTGGCTTCACAACCTCCCTGGTATTCCCAGAATCACAGACTCACAGGGGTGAGAAGGGCCCTCCAGAGCCCATGGGGTCCAACCCCCTGCCACAGCAGGGTCCCTAGGACAGGGCACACAGGGCGGTGTCCAGACGGGGCTGGAATCTCTCCAGAGAAGGAGATCCAGGGGGTTATTTTTATTTAACTCCAGACCCAGGGGGTTATTTTTATTAAGTGACAGAGGCTGTAACTTCTCTACCTGGGAAGCTGCAGCTGATGTAGCATGGCTGTGCCTCAGCCAGGATTAAACAGGGAGCGTGGGGAGTGGGGCTGATGGGCAGCAGCAGTTTCCACTCAGTGCTGGGGTGGGGAGGAATTTCGTGTTCCCCACGTCCCAGAGCTTGGAGGTTTGTGTGTTTAAAAGTCCTCAGGGCAATTTGGGAAGAGGGGTAGTTATGGTACCTTCTGGGTTTGAGGGATCTGGCACCCAAAGGGTCCTGGTCCCTCAGCCGTGACCCTGCCTGCAGGGCTGTTGGGAACAAGACTGACCAGTTCCCCAGGAGGAAACAGGCTGTTCCTTTATGGCACAGGGAGCTTTTCTGGGCACAAACAAAGCTTTGCCCACGGGGCCTCTGCGGAGCCCTGCCAGGCTGGCTCGGTGCCCGCGCTCCTCACTGGGGCTGAGGTGCTTTGCTGGGACGGGTCTGTGGGTGCTGCCATGGCAGGGGGACGTGTGGTCCCCCTGGGAAGTGCCTGAGCCAGTGTGAGCGGTGGGCCAGCATCGGATCCCCCTCCCCTCAGCCCACCCCAGGTCTGTCTGCGTGGTGGGAGATGCCAGCCTAGGGGCTCGTGGGGATCTGGATGCTCATGGAGATCTGGGGGCTCGTGGGGATCTGGATGTTCATGGAGATCTGGGTGGTCATGGGGATCTGGATGTTCATGGAGATCTGGGTGGTCATGGGGATCTGGGTGGTCGTGGGGATCTGGGTGGTCGTGGGGATCTGGATGCTCGTGGGGATCTGGGTGGTCGTGGGGATCTGGGTGCTCGTGGGGATCTGGGTGCTGGTGGAGATCTGGGGGCTCGTGGGGATCTGGATGTTCATGGAGATCTGGGTGGTCATGGGGATCTGGGTGGTCGTGGGGATCTGGGTGGTCGTGGGGATCTGGATGCTCGTGGGGATCTGGGTGCTCGTGGGGATCTGGGTGCTCGTGGGGATCTGGGTGCTGGTGGAGATCTGGGGACTCGTGGGCATCTGGGGGCTCGTGGGGATCTGGGGGCTCGTGGGGATCTGGGGGCTCGTGGGGATCTGGATGCTTGTGGGCATCTGGGGGCTTGTGGGGATCTGGGGGCTCGTGGGGATCTGGGTGCTCGTGAGTGTGGGTGTTGTGCATGGGGCAGAGGAGGCCAAGTGTGGGTGTCTGTGGTGGAAAAGCACCAGCAGTGAGAAATGGGGCTTGGCCCTGGTCCTCCAGCAGCTCCCCGTATCCCCCTGCCCTGCACTTGGGGCCACATCCTCTCCGGAGCCTGGGACATGCAGAGGGAGGAGGTAGCAATGTACCATCCCCTTCCCACTGGATTGGAAGGATGTGACCCCTGACAGAGCTGGGAAATGGGGACGTGGGGCACGTTTAAATCACCTCTGGTGCAGAGCAAGACGGTGGCTGGGGCAGGATGCATCCCCACACCTTAGGGGAGCGTCTCTCCCATGGCTTCCCCAGCTCCTCCCAGCTCTGTGTGCAGCAGCAGGGACAAACACAGCCCTGGGCATGGCATGGCATGGCCAGAGCTCCTGGCTGTGTGAACGAGCAGCAGCAGGAGCAGAGCTGTCCCCTCTGGGCTGCCAGCAAGAACATTTCATGGGGTCCTTTCCCCTTCCCTGGAACAACATCTCAGGGTGCACGTGGGCTGTGTGTGCATCCCTGGGGGGGGTTGGAGCCTGTGTGCTGGGTGTTTACACCCAGGGAGCAGAGGGATGTCACTGTGGGAGGACAGCCAGAGGTTTTTTCCTTTTAATTACAGTTTTTAATCACCCCTGATGGCTCCAGGCTGGAGAACTGTCTCCACGAAGGGCGCAGATGAGGACGTGGGTTTGAGCCTTGTCACTGGGCAGGATGCTCAGCCCACGGCCCCAGCTGATAACCAGGGCTAGATGAGTTTGTCATCCAAGGAGACAGGGAGGGCAGGGCCTCACCGAGCACCAAGCCCCACGGCCAGGGTGCAAGGAGAGCTGGGCTGCAGTCTGTACCCTGCTCCTCACTGGGATTTTCCTCACAGCAAAACTGGGCTTGGATCCTGCTGCCCACCTGGGAGTCGCTGAGGTTCTGCAGCATCCCCAGCCTCAGCACCCCCTGCAAAAAAAGCCCCAAGGGGGGGAGCTCCATGCAGGCTTTTAGGGATGTTGGGAGATAGCATCCTGTCTTGAACCCCCTGGAAAAGGCAGGATGGACCAGGACACTCAGCAGCGTGGGAACACGGGCAGCTGGCGTAGTGGGAGAGCTGCTGGGGGAGTCCAGGTGGCTGCTGGCTTTGGGGGGGTGTGGGGGGGACTTTTGGGTTTACCTTGTCACCTTGGCCAGGCCGCCTATCTTGCAGGGTAATTACAGTCCCTGGGGTGAAGGTCCTTGACTGGGGGAGAGCATCCCACCCTCAGTGGGTTGCAGCAGTGGGCATGGAGGGTGCTGAAGGCCAAGCTCAAAGCTGGGGGTGTGCTGTGCCCTCTGTCATCACTGCTCCCTGCTCTGGGTGCCAGTTCAGCATCTCTCAGAGGGGCTCGGGGGGGGGGGAGGGGTGTGTGTGTAATATTTTTACCCCCCTGTGTCATTGCCCCAAGCTTTGTGAAGAGGAGGAACTCTGCTGCAAACCTCTGCTGGGTGGCCCTGTCCCTTGGGAAGGATGTGCTGGCATGGAGCTGGGAGCGGGATGGGGATGGGAGCGGGATGGGGATGGGAGGAAGATGGGGATGGGAGCGGGATGGGGATGGGAGGAAGATGGGGCTGGGAGCGGGATGGGGCTGGGAGCGGGATGGGGCTGGGAGCGGGTTGGGGCTGGGAGCAGGATGGGGCTGGGAGCGGGATGGGACTGGGAGCAGGATGGGACTGGGAGCAGGATGGGGATGGGAGCGGGATGGGGCTGGGAGCAGGATGGGACTGGGAGCGGGATGGGGATAGGAGCAGGATGGGGCTGGGAGCGGGATGGGACTGGGAGCAGGATGGGACTGGGAGCAGGATGGGGATGGGAGCGGGATGGGGCTGGGAGCGGGATGGGGATGGGAGGAGGATGGGGATGGGAGCGGGATGGCAAAGCTGCTCCATCCCCTGAAACAGGGGACTCTAAACACCCCCCAGCTCCATCCCTGATCCTTCATCCCACTTTCCTCTCCTGGCACCAGGTTTAAACACCCCATGGGTGCCTTCTGGGCTTGCACAGACCTGTCTGGGGGCATCTGCCACCCCTCCCCACCTAACTCCTTGGGGCACCGACCCTCCAGCAGCCCCATGGCTCTGAGCTGCACAAACCCACCTTGGTTTATTTATCTCCCAGTGCTGGCAGCACCGTTACCCCTGAGTACCTGGGTGCAGGGGGTCCTCCACCACCTACAGCTCACATGCTGAGGGTGGGGGCAGCAGGTTTTGCCCCCTTTGTAGGTAGCTGAGATGCCACAGGCAGTGATTGCAGGGGGGAGGAAGCAGCAAAACTGGGCAGCTGTGCACCAGAAATGCTGGATTCACAGGCAGGTGGTGGATGAAAGCTGCTTCCATGTGTACATGCACCCGTGGGTCCACCCTTCATGTCAACCTCTTCAGTGCAAACAGGCCTTTTCCAAACTTCTGGGGGCACCCCAGGCTTCCCATGGTGCTGGCAGGATGCTGGCAGCTGCCTGTCTGTCTGTCTGTGCGTGGCTCCAGCCAACTTCTGTGGTTGCTGATATTCCTGGGATGGGTTTCTCCAATGGGGAGACACAGGTTGGTTGTGCATCAGCTGCCTGTGGGGGATACAGATGTGCTGGAAGATGCTGGCTTGCAAGACCATAGTCAACCTGCATGCTGCCTCATCTCTCTGGTTGAGCTTCAAGGTTAAAGGCAGCCCAAGAGCTGCAGGACCTGAGGGATGCTGAAGCTCCCAAACATCCAAAAAGACCTTTTTTTTGTTGATTTCAGAGCCCTCATTTGCTCTCAAACTTGTCCCAGCAGTGGTGAGGCAGGAGTGGGACGTGGGCAGTGCTGGGTGGTGATGGGATGTGCTCCATGAGCCAGGCTGTGCTCCATGAGCCAGGCTGTTCTCCGTGAGCTGGGTGCTCAGGCTGTGAGAGCTGGGGCTCTTGGCTTGTGTTTTGGGGGTTCCTTGCCTGGATTTGTTCTGCTGGTGCAGCTGCTGGGTTGTGGAGTGGGAATGGGGCTGAGTCTGAGGCTCGGTTTGGTTTTGGGCTCTGTGCTGAGAACCTTGGAGGCTGCAGAGATGCCTGGGGAGCCTGGGCACCAACCACCAGCACCTTGAAGCTCATTTCATAGCCTTCATCCAAGGGCAGGGCTTTACCCTGGCCCTCAGTGAGGAGAAGGCTCCTGTGAACGCTGCCTGCAGCCCTGGCCAGGTCCCTGTTGAACCCACAACGCTCCTTTGTACCCTCTGTGAGTCTGGGGTCCCAGCTCAGCCCGGATGTTTCTGGGACAGGACAGACCTGCCCAGAGCCAGAGCTGAATCCCTGAGCTGTGCATCTCCTTTTGTAGGTGTGGAGCTCCCTGGGCTTGGCCATGGCTTGGTCCTGAAGCAGCATGTTGCTTGGGGCACCCACCACAAAGCTCCTTGGCTTGGCTGTGTGCAGGGTGGGTGGCAGTCCAAGGGCAGGCTGGACATGGGAAAAGGATGATCATCAGCTCTGGGATGGGCTGTTTCCCCCCTCTGTTGGCAAAGCACCGGTGCAGAAGCATCATCATCTCCATCTAGCAGAGGGATTTCTGCTGTTTCCTTGCAGGCTGCATGTGAAAGGGGACATCTGGGGTTGTCCTGTGCCAAGCAACGTGCAGCTCATGGGTTACCTGCACAAGGTCTTTCACACAGGGTGTTGCTGGGTGCTGTATCTGTGCATGGCTGTTATCTGGGATTCCTTAGCCCCACTGCTTCCCTTTCCCTTAAGTGCAGAACTGAGCTCAGTCTCAAAAACCTGTGTGCATCCTGCTAAAACACAGCCTGGGATGGATGGAGATGAGCTCGTGTTGCCAGGGAGGTGAGGAGGGGCAGCCCTGACCCCAAACCTGCAGGTGCTGAGGTGGGGGTGATGGAGGACCCACCCCCCGCTCCATCCCTGAAAAAAAGGGGCTTTGCAGCTGCTGGGGGGCAGGAAGGGCTGGGGGTGGGTGATGGGTGGGTGATGGGTGGGTGATGGGTGGATGGATGAAGCGCAGCGTGGTCCCTGCAGCTGGAGGGGCTGGCTGGAGGGGGAGGGGGGTCACACTCCCCGGGGCGGGGTGAGCTGGGTTGCAGCTGGCTGGCTCCCCGTGGGCATGCCGCCAGTCCCTCTGTGCCGCAGCAGCCTCTCCCTGCTCCTCTCCTTCCCAAGGATGCTCTCAGCAGCTCCCTGACTGCAGCAGGGTCCTTCCAGCTCCCCCAGGGATCCGGGTTAGGTGCGTGAGGGCAGGGGTCGGTGTGAAGGAGGGTGGGATAGCAGGGTGCCAGAGGAGGGGGAGGTGACTGCTCGGTGGTGGGTGCATGAGATGCATGAGTTTTGGCCACCTCAGGCCACTTCTATTTCAGTCCCTGCCTTGTTTCAGCCCTGGGGACCTGGGTGACAGGGGCTTGTCCCAGCCAGGGAGATGCTCGGGGAGGTTCTGTGGGTCCCAGCACCCCCAGCAGCTCCTGGGAAGGAGGGGGCACTGCTGGGAGAGCTGCTCCTCCTGCATCCAGGAGGTTTATTTTCCAGCCCCTGAGCTGGGATGTCGTGCTCCAGAACACTTGGGGTTTGGTTTCATCTTGAACTCCCTCATCTGATGAAGAGAACGGTGATCCTTTGGGGATAACCTTTGAGCTGAAAGAAACCTGGGGTTTGTTTTTCACTCTGGGGGTGGCTGCCTGTGTCCTGGGGTCAGTCCCCTGCAAGGCAGTGGGGCTGCAGCTGCCGTTGCGCTGCCCTGGGGATGTCACTGCTGTCCTCACTCCTGGGCTGGGATGCTTTGCCCCACGCTGGCCCCATACCAAGCTGCTGCAGTGGGGATGCTCGTATGGGGCTTGTTTCTCAGACAGCATCACCTCCCAGGGCACAAACACTCACCAAGGACATAAGTGACTCTGGGATGATGAGGCAGCTTCAGGGAAGCTCCTTCTTTGCCCCTTTTGGTTCCTTCTTTGCCCCTTTTGGTTCCTTCTTTGCCCCTTTGGCTCCTTCTTTGCCCCTTTTGGTTCCTTCTTTGCCCCTTTTGGCTCTTTCTTTGCCCCCTTTGGCTCCTTCTTTGCCCCTTTTGGCTCCTTCTTTGCCCCTTTTGGCTCCTTCTTTGCCCCTTTTGGCTCCTTCTTTGCCCCTTTTGGCTGCCCAGCTCCTGCTGCAGCACTGCCTGGGATGTGTGTGTGCCAGAGCATCCTGGTCCAGGGCCAGGCAGTGCTCCCTGTCTGCTGGTGGCTGCTTTGCAGGGCCTTTGCAGTCTGGGTTGGAGGCCAAAACCAATGAAGCTGATTGCAGCCCTGCATCCACAGCCCATCAGGGTTTCTGTTGCATTTGGCATCCCCTCCCCGTTCCCGTTTTAACTGGTGCATGTTTTAACACCAGGATGCTCCAGCCCAGAGATGGTCCCATTTCCAAAGGGGGTCAGGCAGACCCCTGAGCAGAGAGGGAAGGGGAGAGGAGGATGCTTCTCTGGGGCTGTCTTGGGAAGTCACTGGTGTGTTTGCCAGCTGCTGGCTCCCACCAGCCCGGTTTCACCCATCAGGCTGCGAGATGTCAGGTCCCAAGGGTGGCATATGGAGCTTGGGCTCAAATTGTCTCTTCTCTGGCCTGCAAGGTGAAAAGCAGGCTCGAAGGGCGCAGAACACACATGAGCACTGTGGGGTTTTGCTTCTTCACCTGGCTGGTGGAGAGGGGACAGCTCTGCCTGCCCGGTGCACCTGTGTCCTGTCCCTCCCCACTGCCGACAGGGACATCCTAGGTGGTCTCCTTTCCCAAGGTCCATGGTGGCTGTCCCCTGGGGTACTCACTCTTCTCCTTCCCCTGTCTTCCAGATGTCCTGCGGTAACCTGGCCGCCCGCAGAAGGACCTGCCTGCCTTAGCCAGCCCATCCTCCCAGGCACCTCACTGGCCATGGCCTCGATGCTCCAGTGAGGGGTGAAAGGACAACCCGGCACCCCCACATCCTCCCCCTTGGAGAGCCATGGAGGCCCCCCTGGACGTGCCCGTAGGGAACCTCATTGACTTTGACACCGACACGCCCGCCTCCATCCCCTCAGAGCCCTCTCCTCCCCTCGCCCCCAGCGGCAACGGGCACCTGGAGGACCCAGGAGAGGTGGCCGGGGAGGAGAGCGATGCCACCGAGTCGGCGGACAGCGAGAACGACATGGGGGGCTCCCCCAGGCACTGGGGTGGCTACCGGCGCTCCTCCTCCAACGAGTCCTTCTCCTCCAGCCAGAGCACCGAGCCGGCTCGGGACGGGGCGACGGCCGAGCGGCGGGACTTCATGCGGCACTACGTGGAGAAGATCTTCACCGGGGGGTAAGCGACCCTCCCTGAGCAGGATGGGAGCTTGGAGCATCCTGTCCTTCCCCGTGCTTGGCCAGCACAGCTTCCTGCTGTGAGCTCTGCAGGGGGTGGGTGTGTGTGTGTGTGTGTGTTGGGAGGGGGGATGCTAGCTCTGACTCGCCCCCTTGGGCACATTCCAGCTCCTCTTGCACCCCTCAACTTCCCTCCCTCCTTCTTTCTCCCCTTTCCCACGCTGGATGAGGTCTCCAGCTCCTCATCCCCCTGGGCACTGCTGCTCATGCAAACATCAGCACCATGCACACACCCCACAGCAGCCCCCTGGCTTCCCCCCACCCCAAACCCTGTATAGAATCATGGAATGGCACGGGTTGGAAGGGACCCCAAGGGTCACAGAGCTCCAACCCCCTGCCACAGGCAGGGACACCAACCTCCAGGCCTGGAGCTACACAAGGTTGCCCAGGGCCCCAGCCAACCTGGCCTTCAACACCCCCAGGGACGGGGCACCCACCCCCTCTCTGGGCAGCCCCTGCCAGCCCCTCCCCACTCTCTCTGCAACCCCCCCATCTCCCATCGCTGTGGTCTCCGTAAGGCTGCAGCACGGCGTGTCAGGCAGGATGGAGCAGGCTGTGTGTGATGAGCAGCAGCAGGGCTTGTTTTCCCTCTGGGGCACAGCGCCTGTCTCTGGAGCTCAGTTTCTGCTCTGGCTGACCTTGGCTCTTCCCTTCTCCCTCTGCCTTTGGTTTCCCCCACTCCTGCCAGGGAGGAACTAAAGAGCAGCATGAGCTGCAGGATGACCAAATAGGTGTTCTCCTCCCCCTCTCTTCCTCTGCCTTCCTCCTCAGCATCACAGCACCTGCCAAGGGGGTGGTGTGGGGGAGCTGGGCTGTGCTGGCTGGCTGGGGGATGCTGGCCACATCCTTAACTTTGATTTTATATTATTTTTGTCTTCTTCCCCCCTGTTTCAGAGAGGATTTGGACCAAGAAGAGAAGGCCAGGTTTGGGGAGCTCTGCAGTGGCGAGAATGGGAAGGGCAGGGAGTGGTTTGCCAGATACGTCAGCGCCCAGGTAAGGGGAGAGATGGGTGAAGGATCTGGAATCCTGTCCCAGGGCTGGGGAGCAGCCTGGGCAGGAGGCTCTGGCCATGGGAATTTAGCAATGACCCAAAGCAGAAGAGGTTTTAGGGGGGAACTCAGGGGAAGGGCAGAACTTTGGTGCAGATAGAGCATCCCCAGGCAGTTAGATGGGTGCTGGCTGCAGTGTGGGAGAGGAGGCACCTCTTTATCACCCAAAGGGAATCCCATCAGCGCTTGGAAACATCTTTCCAAGGAAAACCCAGCCTCTGAGAGGAAGGCTGCGCTCCCTGCCCACCTCCTGCGATGGGGGGGAGCCCAGGGGGGCTGTGGTTGCCCTTGGTGCTGGGCTAAACCTTGGGCTTTGTGCCCACAGCGCTGCAACTCCAAGTGCGTCTCGGAGCAGACCTTCTACCGCCTGATGCAGTCCTTCGCCCTCGTGCTCTTTGAGTAAGTTGGGGGGGTGAAGGGAAGGGGTGGGGGGTGGGAGGGGTGTTGGGGCTTCGTTACCACCACCCAAAGCCCCTGAGATCCCAGCCAGGGCTTGAGGAAGGGCAGCACCCATGAGGCTGCTTCGGTTTGGCACCCATGGGTGTCTTCATCTGCACCCTCCCTCCGTGTCAGGTGTCACCAGGTGGATGACTTCAGCCCTGCCAAGAACCTCATGACCATGTGTTTCACCTACTACTACGTGGGTAAGAGTTGCTCACACCCTGAGGCTTTGCTTGGGCTGGAGATGGGTGATGAGGTGCGCCCTGTGCATGGGAAGGGGTGATGGGTGGGTGCCCAAGCTGACTCAGGCTGGCCCCAATATTGAGCACAAAAGAAGCCTCCATGGCCCAAAAGCTGTCCAGAACTGCTGGAGACCCTCACTGAGGTGGTACCTCATGCTGATGCTGGTTTGTCACCGCTTCTAGCCAGGAATATTTGTATGTGGTGATCCCCAGATGTTCCCTTCACTGTGGGGATGTGATGTGAACCCCTCCAGTCCACAAGCACCTTGGCTCCTTGCTCAGGGTGTGGTGGTCACTCCTCTGTGGGGGGCTGGGCCTCCTCTATGGTGGTCTAGGGCTATCATGAATTGGGTGTTATCTCAGCCACGGGACTGCAGTCTCTTGCCTGGTCTCGTGGAGCATCTCATGGTCTGAGAGCCCTGTGTCTCCTGGCCATGGAGATGTGGCTCCAGGAGATCACAGAATTGTAGAATCACAGAATTCTGTGCAAAATGGGGGGAAGATAAAGACCTACAGGAATGGGGATGGGATAGGATGGGGCCCTGGGCTGTTTCTGTCTGTCTCCTGGTCCCTGTGGTGCATCTTGTAGCTTGGAGCAGGTCCTGCAAGACCTGGTAGCACCCAGGACCGTGGGGCAAACTGAGGTCCTGCCGCTTTTCCTGCAGGCAAGACCCACACGCTGCCCTCAGAGGCCAAGGAGAAGCCCACAGGCAGCATCGACTCGTACCTGAAGTCAGCCAACAGCTGGCTGGCTGAGAAGAAGGACATTGCAGAGAGGCTGCTGAAAAACACCTCAGCCAAGACAGAGAACGTCAAGGGCTTCTTTGGTGGCCTGGAGACCAAACTGAAGGGTCCTACCACGAAAAAGAGCGAGTGGGTATCACTCTGCTGAGTGGGCACGTGTTCCTAAGGTGGCCAAGCCAGAAACCTCCTGGGTCTAGGGCCACCATGAACCAGGGGTTATCATGGCCAAGGGACTGCTGTCTCTAGCCTGGTCTCATGGGGCATCTCATGGTCTGGGGGTCCTGTGTCCCCTGGCCATGGAGATGTGGTTCCAGGAGATCAAGGTACCATAGGGGTTGGAAGGGACCTCAAGAGATCAGCGGGTCCAACCCCCAACCAGATGATGGTGTCACTGCTTTAGGCTCTTCTGCATGTGGGGTGATCTCTGTGCTGGGTCTGAGGTGGACATCACAGTCTCTTAAGCCACTTCCCTGGCCCCAGGGACTGTGGTGTGGGAGCAGGGGGGCTTTCAAACCGAGGGGGACAGGGTTTGTGGGCTGTCAGGGGGTCAGGCTTCTTGGGACCTGACGCTGCTTTCTGTGCCACAGCGAAGGTGAGGACAAGCCCAAGGAGATGCCCAAGAAGATGGGTGAGTGGAGCCAGCGTTGCTGCAGCAGGCATGGTCGTGGCATCCCTGGGGAAGGGAGGGTTGGAAGTGGCACAAGGTGGCTGGTTTGGCCAGAGGTGTGCTGTGGGGAGAAGGACAGTCTCCTCTGAGCTCCAAAGGAGCCTTCACAGCTCCCTGATTTGGAGCCATCACAGCTCCTGTCCTGCAAGAACATCGTGTGGCCTCTTGTCCTGAGCAGCACCAGCTCACAGAGGTTTGGGGCACCCACCACCTCTGGCCTTTCCTGCCATTCCAGCTCTACCCCTGGCAGCTGTGTGCACTACCAAGCCAGCGGTCCAGTCCCTTGAGCATCCTCCTGGGACATCCATTCCTTGATCCAAGTTGGCATCAGCCAGAGCTCCCCATCATCCTGCTGGGGATGTGCTGGGGATGAGGGCTTGGCCATCCACCTTGACATCACAGATGCTGGGATGCCAGCTTGGGAAGGGGGGGCAGGGTGTCACAGAGTCTGTGTGTGGGTGGGAAGGAGGAGGGGGACATCCAGACCTCAGCATGTCACTGTGTGTCCCCACAGTCTCTGTGCAGAGCCCAGAGGAGGTGAAGAAAGGGGAGAAGATCTACCTGTACATGCACCTCAAGCAGCAGCCCATCTGGTACAGCCTGCCTGGGGGAGGGGGTCCTGCCCAGGGAGGGGGTTTGTCCTCCCTGCCCACATAGCCCCTAGAATTTCAGGAGTGCTTTTAACCTGCTGCTGTCCCTACAAGAGGTGACCACAGGTTTGGCCCTTCCCTGGGTGGGGGGTGGGGGCAGGGAAGAGGGGGTGTTTGCAGGAACTGCTCCAAAAAACGGCCTGATTTGCTTAGCCCCTTCCTTGAACCATCTCCAGGCCACCTGGGGAGCAGGGGGACCTTGTCCCCGTGGCCAGGCTGTGGGGAGATGAATGGGGTTGGTTGGCCATCCCCAACATCTCCCCTCCTTCCCTGCAGGCACAACCTGAGGTTCTGGAACGCTGCCTTCTTCGACGCCGTGCACTGCGAGCGCAGGAAGCGCTCCCCCACCACCCGGTAGGACATGTCCCCAAGGGAGAAGGACACCCTGGCTGTCCCCTCCCCAGCCCTCTCTGGAATTTCCCCTCTGCTCCCAAAGGCCCCAAACATTCCTGGTCACAGGGAGACCCTCTGCTTTCCCACCCCTGATTGCAAAGCTGCCGGTGCCATGGAGCGGTGGGGTGGGGAGGTGGGATCTGCACAGGGGGTGTGGAGCATTGGTTGGGGGGTGGGGGGGTTTGTTTGCTCATTTGTCATCAGTTTTGCAAGGACAAAGCCTAGGAGGTGTGCCCAGGCACCCCAGAGCAGGTTTGGGGTGCTTGTGCTAAGCAGCTCTGGGAAAAGCTGCTCGGTGCAGCCCTTTGGGGAGTTGTGGTGGTGGGGAAGGGGATGCCCTGGGTGCTGGCTGTCCCTGGGGAGGGCTGTGGCAGCATGGGGACCAGTGGCATGGTTGACCCTGAGGGCTGGGAGGATGGGGATCCACCCTGCAAAGGGAAAAGGCTGCTCCTTTTGGGGGTGGCTGGGTGTTTGAGACCCCCCACGGGGGGCAAGGGTGGGTGAGGTGCTCTCTGGGCTCATGCCCAACCACAGACCCGTCGTGGGGGCTCAAGCAATTCCCTCCTCTCTCCACTGCAGCGTCCTCCCTCCAGAGCTGGACCAGTTCTTGGAGGCTTTGAGGTCTCTCAGGGTGCATGTTGATGAGCTCAGAGCTTTGGAACAGACCCCCATGGCACTTCTGGAAGGAGCCAGCCCTCCTGCATTCCCCCCCACCCCAAAAACCTGAGCTAAGCCCTGGCAGCCCCAGTTCACGCTGCAGGATGCTCTGCCAGCCTCAGATCTCTGATCAATCAGCTTTCCCCTTGATCATAGAATCTCAGGGGTGGGAAGGGCCCTCCAGAGCCCATGGGGTCCAACCCCCTGCCAAAGCAGGGTCCCTAGGACAGGGCACACAGGGCGGTGTCCAGACGGGGCTGGAATCTCTCCAGAGAAGGAGACTCCACACCCCCTGGGCAGCCTGGCCCAGGGCTCCCTCACCCTCACTGGGAAGAAGTTCTTCCCCACATTGGGGTGGAACTCCCTGTGCTCCAACTTGAGCCCATCACCCCTTGTCCTGTCCCCACAGACACTGAGCAGAGGCTGCCCATGTCCCCCTGTGTCCCACCCTTCAGCTATTGATCCCCAGGGATCAGATCCCCTCTCAGTCTCTTCTCTCCAGGCTGAACAGCCCCAGCTCCCTCAGCCTTTCCTCACAGGGGAGATGCTCCAGGCCCTTCAGCATCTCCATAGCCTCCTCTGGACTCTCTCCAGGAGATCCCTGTCCTTTTGATCCCAGGGAGCCCAGAACTGGACACAACACTCCAGGTGGGGCCTGAGCAGGGCAGAGCAGAGGGGGAGGATCCCCTCCTGTGACCTGCTGCCCACACTCCTCCTGACGCCCCCAGGATCCCATTGTCTCTCTCAGCCCCAGGACACACTGCTGGCTCATGGCCACCCTGTCACCCACCAGCACCCCCAGGTCCTGCTTCTCTTGTTTTTCCAAACCAGCCCCTGAAAGCACCTATCAAACAGCCATGGAACCAGAACTGCATTTTGCTTTGATTGAGCCCCAAATTAGCAGCAGCAGCAAATGTCTCACAAGGACACAGGCTGTGGGCAGCTGCTCTCTGCCCCCGGTGCCTTTCCCAATGAATCCCATGGCTGAGGCTGCCTCTGCTGCAGAAAGGAGCCCAGCTAACACAGAGCTTCAGGAGCTGCAGCCTGGAGCCCTCTGAGTGTCTCAAGGGGGGAGAGGGGGTTGGAAGGTGGCGGTGACCCCCCTCATCCCCATCTCAGTCCTCTGGAGAGGATGCTGGAAGCCGCTGGGTGGGATGCTGCTTGTTGAGATGCTGCTTGTTGGGATGCTGCTTGTATGGATACTGCCTGTTGAGATGCTGCTTGTTGGGATGCTGCTTGTTGGGATGCTGCTTGTTGAGATGCTGCCTATTGGGATGCTGCTTGTTGAGATGCTGCTTGTTGGGATGCTGCTTGTTGGGATGCTGCTTGTTGGGATGCTGCTTGATGGGATGCTGCTGGGTGGGATGCTGCTTGTTCGGATGCTGCTTGTATGGATACTGCCTGTTGAGATGCTGCTTGTTGGGATGTTGCCTGTAGGGATGCTGCTTGTATGGATACTGCTTGTTGAGATGCTGCCTATTGGGATGCTGCTTGTATCGATGCTGCCTGTTTGGATGCTGCCTGTTTGGATGCTGCTTGTAGGGATGCTGCTTGTAGGGATGCTGCCTATTGGGATGCTGCTTGTTGAGATGCTGCTTGTTGGGATGCTGCTTGTTGGGATGCTGCTTGTTGGGATGCTGCTTGATGGGATGCTGCTTGATGGGATGCTGCTGGGTGGGATGCTGCTTGTTGAGATGCTGCTTGTTGGGATGCTGCTTGTTGGGATGCTGCTTATATGGATACTGCCTGTTGAGATGCTGCTTGTTGGGATGTTGCCTGTAGGGATGCTGCTTGTATGGATACTGCTTGTTGAGATGCTGCCTATTGGGATGCTGCTTGTATGGATGCTGCTTGTATGGATGCTGCCTGTTTGGATGCTGCTTGTAGGGATGCTGCTTGTAGGGATGCTGCCTATTGGGATGCTGCTTGTTGAGATGCTGCTTGTTGAGATGCTGCTTGTTGGGATGCTGCTTGTTGGGATGCTGCTTGTTGGGATGCTGCTTGATGGGATGCTGCTTGTTGGGATGCTGCTTGTTGGGATGCCACTTGCTGGACTGAGGATTAAAACCCCTGGCAGGAGGAGTTGGTTGGTGAGGGCTGGCAGGCCAGGGGGATGGATGGTTTTGGAATGCCAGGGGTGGTGCTTGACTGTGGCAGGTGTCTGCAGGGACCGTGGTGATGGGTTGGTGATGGTGCCCATCTCTCAGGGGTGGCTGTAGCATCGCTGGGGCTGATGGGCTGCATCCCCCTGGGGTTGCAGCAAGAGCTGGGGAGGGGTTTTGTTCTCTCTTCTCAGCGGGGAGGGCAGGGGCTGGGGCTGGGGGGTGGGAAACAGAACTAAACTCCTCTTTTTCTCCCTCTCTCTCTCTCTCTTTCTCTCTCTCTCTAACAACCTTCTCCCCTCTCTCCTTCTCTCCTTTCCCCTCCATCCCTCTGTCTTGCATGATCTCTCCCTCACCACTCTTGTCGGCCCTGTTTCTGCTGCTGCTCCAGAGGGAACGCTGGGGAGGAAGAGGAGAAGAGGTGTGTCTGTCCCCCTACTTTGGTGCTTTAGTGTCCAGAGGCCAAGGTTCAGTTCAGGTCCAAACCCTGCCCTGGGGATGGGGGGGAGAATGCTTTTTGGGGAGGTCCTAAAAGGCCCTTCCCCACTGGGGAAGGACCAGCTGCTGGAGGTTTGCCTTCGCCTGCATCCCGCTCTCAGGAAGGTCAGAGAGGTTTAGCTGGGCTCCTCTCACGGTGGTGCAAGCCAACTGGTTTCCAGTTGTGATGCTTTACTGGGAATCGGGCACTCAGCTGCTGGGGAAGCCAAGGGCTTGTGGCAGGAACCATTCCCTGGGCAGGTTTTGGACATGAACTGAGTCTCTTTGTGGAGGAAGCATCCATCCCTCCCCTTCTCTTATCCTTCCTGCTTGCTCCCAGCTTCTGCTGCCACACAGATGTGCCAAGGATCCTTTGCCAGCTGGATATGCTGGTCCTCCTATTCTTTTCCAACAGTCCCTTGTGCTGCCAGCCCTGGGTATAAATTAAAACACAGACAGGGCTGCACACTGTGATCCTGAGCCTGTCCTCTGGGTCCCCAAGCTCTGAGCATCCTCACCCACCCCCACTCTCCAAGCTGGGATTGGGGAGCAGGGAGAGTCATTACTCCCTTGCTGGAGCATGGGATGCTGGATCTCAGAGCAGATCACTGGGAGGGATGGTGTTAGCAAGAGGATGAGGGCTCTCTGAAGCTGGGCAGGAAAAGCCTCCCATAGTGGAGGACTGAGTAACTCAAAGGCTGCTCAGATGGAGCCTCACTGGGCTCAGGGTGGAACCCTGCAGCTGGAAGGGGAGCGGGTGAAGTCATGTCTCACCAGCACTTCTCACCAGCTCCAGGGCTTTCCTGGGTACCCTGAGATACAGGGCAAGGTGTTAGTGGGGTTCCACACCCCTGCCCCACCTCTTAATAAAGATTCAAGGGTTTGAGCAGAGCCACATCTGGGCTTTCCCCCTTCCCAGGCGTGTTGCTCCCAAATTACAAACCAGAAATTGGTCTTGGGCACTTTGATGAGGTTGAATTTTATTTTTTTTCTCCCTCCTTCCTCCCTCAAAAACATAAAAAGGCAGGAAAAAAAAAACCCTGCTTACAGGCATGCCTCCTGTGCAGTGAGAGGGCCAGTGAGGTTTTTCCTTCTAGATTTCCAAGCTCCTGGGTTTGATTCTTCTCCTTTCTTTTCAGCCTCCAGATTGAGACCTGTGGGGTTTTCTTTGCTGCAGTACATACACTTTATCTGGGAGAAATCAACACTTTTTATTATTTCTATGATTTTTTTGGTTTTGTTTTCCCCCTCCCAACCCCCTTGAACCATACTGGAGAAGTTTCCAGAGCCTTATTAAACCTGAGCAGCTCAGCCCTGGAGACCCGATGGCTCAGCTCAGCATCTTTCACATACCCAGGCTGGGCTGGGCTGGGCTGGGCTGGGCTAGGCTGGGCTGGGCTCAGCCTCATCCTTATCCAGTCCCACCACCACAAACACGCTCTGGGGCTGAGCAAACCTCACTGAATTTACTGGGAGGCACATTTCTTCCCAGCCACCCGTTTCCACCCAACACAGCTCATCCCATCCTGCTTGGTCTGCTCCCAGTGTTCTCCTCTTCCTTCTCCTCTGCAGAGCTGTTTTTCTTCTACCTCTCCCTGGTTTTTTTTTTCCTTGCTTTCCTTGGTTTTTGGTTTTTTTTTTTCCTTGCTTTTTTCTCCTCTCACCCTTGGCTGTACCCTCATGGTTCTGACTTCTTCATGGGATGGGGCTGGCTTCACCCCAGAGCTGTAGTTTCCTTGGTGTGCATGCACTGAGCACCCCCTGCCACCCCCTGAGTGTCACCCCAGTGACATAGGCTTTATACCCAAAGACATCCCCCCACCCCTAGCAAGCAGGACACCAGGATGGGGACTCCTGCCATTACCATGGGTTGGTTGTGACCATCTAGAGTGTAAAGCCTGCATCCTTTAAGGCTGTGTTTGCTGGGGAGATGGAGCAGGGTTGGAGCATCCTCAGGGCAGTGCTGTGATTTTGGGATTTCAGCCTCCCCCTCCCCCCTCACAGGGTGGTGGGGAGGAGTGTGTGCCCCTCCTTGTGCTGTCAGAGCAGGGAGATTTTGGGGTCCAGCTCGCTCAGAGAGTTGGAACCCTGCAGCAGCAGGGGGAAAGAGGTGCCTGGTACCCTCCTGGGACCCTTCTCAGGTTGGGGTGTGTGTGTGTGGGGATTTCAGCAGAGCCCTGCTGGGCTGGCCATCCCCAAGAGCTGCAAAGCCCCCCTGCTTCCTCACTCATCCCCCTTGCCAAAACCATGGCATGGGAGGTGAGATGCCACCTCGGGGCTGGAGGGGCTGATGCTGTTCCCTAGCTCTCCATCATCCCTTCAGGAGAGCGCCAGGGTGGCAGAGGACTTTCCCCTGGGGTGTCCCTTGCTTTGCCCCAGGGATGTGAGGATGGATGCAGGAGGCACACGAGCTCATCCAGCACCGTGTGGGCTGGCAGCCACGGGGCTCCGGGTACCCTCCCGTCCTCAGGCTCGGGGAGAAGGGGGTGGGTTTGCAGGCAGGGAGGGGCTCAGGGTGCCAGCAGAGCCAGACAGGCTTGTGCCTTGCAGGGAGAAGTGGTGCCACATGACGCAGGAGGAGCGCGACGACAGCCTCCGCTTCAACGAGAACATCACCTTCGGGCAGCTGGGGTGAGCATCCCTCCTGCTGCCAGGGGGTGTCCCTGCCAGCCGCGGGTGGGACACCGGGCAGGTGTTCCCCTACTGGGAACACATCCCTGCCCCGGGCAGAGGATGCTGGATGATGCTTCTGCCCCTGACATTGCAAATGTCGTGTGGCATGAGCAGCATCCACAGCTGAGCATCATCCCCGGTGCAAGGGGCTGCGGAGAGGAAGAGGCAGGTGGGGAGGGGGGGAAGAAAGGGCAGCCTGGCCTTTCCCTCACCTAGAGCATCTCTGCTTTCCCTCAGCACCTTCATTCACAACATGCTGGCGTTTGGCCTGAGCAAGAAGCTCTGCAGCGACTTCCTCAAGAAGCAGGCGACCATCGGCAATTTGGATGAAGGTAGGGGCCAACCCCCAAGGGGGAGGGCTCCCAGAGGGATGGAGCCCCGCCTTCCTGCCTGGGATGCTTTGGCACCCTCCAAGCACCCTTTTCTCTCTCCTCTGCAGAGCAATACAAGCTGCTCAGCGACCACATCGAGCAGATGGCCACCGAATAGCCACCCATGGCACACAGAGAGGGGACAGCCGGAGAGGGTGGGGAGGGGAGAGAGAAACCCACCCCCGGGGCTACCTGAAGCTGAAGCTGGGCTGCTTAAAAACAAGGAAGAAAACATAATCTCACACAAGCTGCAATAAAACCTGCATGATCATCCACCCACCAAACTTTAGAGCTGCACCCAGGCAGCCTGTAGAAATAGGAGCCCAACACCCCCCCGCCCCCTCCCTTGCCAGACCCTCTAGCATCTGTTTTCAGAGTAGACAGTCCCCAAAGTGTATTTTGTCAGTTAAAAACCCCAAAACTCCAAGAGGAAGGCAAAAAGAGTGAGTCTCCTCCTGCCTTTCCCTGCCAGCATCTGCTGGGTGAGTGTGATGGAGGCTGGAGCTGGACCAGGGATGCGGGAGGGGAGGGTGGGGGCCGCATCCAGCCACTGCTGGGGCAGGATGGGGGTGAGGAGCAGCAGACTTTGCCCTCTGGTTTGACCCATCTCGCTCTGTAGTGAAGCCCCAGGGGTTTGCAGCACGTGGCAGTGCAGGAGCTGCCCGCTGAGGGTGGCAGTGGTTGGAAGGCTCAGCCTGGATGTGGTGTGTACCCAGGGATGTCTCCACTGTGGCAGCGCTGGGGCTTGATGGGGCTGGCAGAGTGCTGCTGCCTTCCTCTGTGTCAGGCTCCTTGGGAGCTGGGGGGACTCCTTCCCTCAGGAGCCCTTCCCTGCACTTGCCCATGTGGTTTTGTACCTCTGGGCAGAGAGAAAGCACTGGTTTGCTCTGTATCCTCAGCCCAGATCAGCAGGGAACCAGCCATGGCCTTGGGTGGGATTGCTGGGAGAGCAGGCAGAGCAGCATCACCTGAATTGCTGGGAGAGGAGGCAGATCCCTCCCTGCTCCCACTCCCTGCTGCATAGCCAGTGTGGGGGCTTGTGGCATTTCCCAAAGCCTCCCAGGGTGTTGGATGGATCTCCCTCCTTCCCCAGGCTGCACCTCGCTGCCCTCTCCTTCCCCAGCCCCTTGGCTCCAGCTGATCACCACTCCAACCTGAAACAGCCCCACTGTGGGTACATCCCCTGCTCTGCTCCAGCCACCCACTGTGTAGGGCATCTCTTTTCCCCCCTCAGACCTTGGCATGGTGTTTCCAGAGAGGCTGGGACATGGGGACACTGCTGCTCCCTTCCACAATACGTGCTCCTTGAGCAAGAGGAAACCCCAACCCCATGCAGCCAAGGGTCCAGCACTCGCTCTCACCCCAGAAACATTGTCCAGGCTTCAAGGAACCATCGCTGTCAGCTGTATCTCATAAGGTGAGGAGCATCCCAGGGACTTTTCCATGTAGCTCCTAGTTTCTAGTGTCATTTCCTAGCATCAAAGTGATGCTTTTACCTAAGCTGGGCTTCCCTTGCTGCTGGGGCTGGGACTTTGCTCCATGGTGGGTCTTGTAGAAGGATCAGATCCAGCGCTGACTTTCCCTTGGAAACTCCCAAACCTGGGCAGAATGGGGTTTTTTTTTGGGAGGGGGATGCACATTAGTCCCCTTTAGCATCCCCTCACCCCAACAAACACCTTTCTGATGGAGAGGATGTGCTGGACCACAGCTATTGGGCAGCTCAGCACCATGACCTACATCCTGGAGCATCCCATCCCATCCCACCCCATGCCCCCAGCATGCCTGGGTCTGTTTCCACTTGGGTATCTCCCAAACCCTGCTTTGTTTCTTTATTATCATTATTTTTTCCAATATGACAAAAAGTTCAGCAGTGAAATATATAGTATCTGCATGTGTATTTTTCTAAAAAAAAAAAAAAAGATTTAAAAATTATATATATATAAATAAAAATATATTAAAATAAAATCAAAGGTGTCCATAAAACCTTCCAGATTGGGACTGAGTGAAGGATGGGCTGAGAGAGATTGGAATAAATAGCTTTAAAACTGACTTTCTTGCTCATTCCCATGTTTCAAGCAGACTGATCTTCTCCACGCTGCCTGCACAGCCTGTGGTGCCTTCCCCAGCTCAGCCCCTGCCAGCTTCTCCCTTTCAATAACCTGCTTTTTATTTTAATAGGGTGTGGTGGGTTTGGCCCTGGCCAGAGGCTAAATGCCCACCAAGCTGCTGGCTCACTCCCCCTTCAGCTGAGAAGGGGAGAAAATAGGTTTTTGGAGGCTCAGGCCCTGAGCTAAGGCCAGAGGGATCACTCTGCAGTTAGTGCAATGGGCAAAACAGACTGGGCACAGAATGAAGGAAAGAAAAGTGATTTATTCCAACTAGGACTGAGACACACACAGACACACAGACACAGACACAGACACACACACACAGACACAGACACACAGACACAGACACACACACACACACACACACACAGAGCATGAGTCTTCTCTTCTCCATCGGGGAGTCCTCTCCTCACCACAGGCCTCTCAGCAGGTCTCCCTTCCATCGGGGAGTCCTCTCCTCACCACAGGCCTCTCAGCAGGTCTCCCTTCCATCGGGGAGTCATCCCCTCACCACAGGCCTCTCAGCAGGACTCCCTTCCATCGGGGAGTCACCTCCTCACCACAGGCCTCTCAGCAGGACTCCCTTCCATCGGGGAGTCACCTCCTCACCACAGGCCTCTCAGCAGGTCTCCCTTCCATCGGGGAGTCATCCCCTCACCACAGGCCTCTCAGCAGGACTCCCTTCCATCGGGGAGTCACCTCCTCACCACAGGCCTCTCAGCAGGTCTCCCTTCCATCGGGGAGTCATCCCCTCACCACAGGCCTCTCAGCAGGTCTCCCTTCCATCGGGGAGTCATCCCCTCACCACAGGCCTCTCAGCAGGTCTCCCTTCCATCGGGGAGTCCTCTCCTCACCACAGGCCTCTCAGCAGGTCTCCCTTCCATCGGGGAGTCATCCCCTCACCACAGGCCTCTCAGCAGGACTCCCTTCCATCGGGGAGTCACCTCCTCACCACAGGCCTCTCAGCAGGACTCCCTTCCATCGGGGAGTCACCTCCTCACCACAGGCCTCTCAGCAGGTCTCCCTTCCATCGGGGAGTCATCCCCTCACCACAGGCCTCTCAGCAGGACTCCCTTCCATCGGGGAGTCACCTCCTCACCACAGGCCTCTCAGCAGGACTCCCTTCCATCAGGGAGTCATCTCCTCACCACTGGCCTCTCAGCAGGAGTTCTTCCATGGGTTCTGACATTTGGGCCCAGACTCCCCCCACCTGGCTCCCCACAAAGTCACAAGTCCCCCATCAAGCCTGCTGAGGCGTGGATCAATCTCTTCACAGGGTGTAGATGTCTCTGCTCCCCATCCTCATCCATGGGCTGTGAGGGGACATCCCACTTCACCATGGTCTTCTCCACAAGCTGCAGGGGAAAATGTCTCTCCACATTCCTTTCCCCCTCTCCTTCAGGGCCTGGCCTTGGCTATCACTGCAGCTGGTCACATCTTCCCACTCTGCGTTCCAGTGACAAAGTGCCCCAGCCAGGAGGTTTTTTTCTCCAATATGTGATTCCCAGAGGCACTATGAATCCATCTGGGATTGGTCAGAGATAACTCTGGCCTTGAATTGGCCAGTTCACTGTCTGGGTCTTGCAACGAACTGTACCTGCTGCTTTGCAAAAGCCATCTCAGCAGCACAGCTACAGCAAACTGTGACAGAGGGTAAAATTGCTGCACCTTTTAAAGACATGCTAGTGCCTGCCCTGGAGCCAGCTAGGCACACCAAGGGGATTTAAGCTTTATTTTCTTTTCCCCTGTGCGCTCAGTCTCTGCCAGTCACCAGCTGATCTGAGCTGGGCTCCTGCTCCTGCCTCAGGACGTTTGATTTCCCTGTATTTAAAAATCAATTACTCAGTGGTATCTTATTTTTTTTAAAAAAAAAATCATCCTAATGTGTTCCCTCAGATTCACAGGCTGGGAGCATCATCCTCCACCCCAGGCTTTGGGGACAGCATCCCTTGGGTCTCGGGATGGCCAAGCTGAGCTCATTCCCTGCCCTGTGGTGGTGGTTTCTCTCTGGATAGCCAAGGAATGGGGTTTCAGGGCCGTGTTTCTGGGAGCAGGAGCAGGGCAGCTCCTTCCTTTTCTTTTTAATTACTCCACAGCTTCACCCTTGTGGGATGGAAACCCCTCAGCTCCTGCTCAGGTGCTTCACCTGGGGTTTTACACTGGGTGGAGAACCAGAAGCCAGCATGCCCTGGGAGGGCTTTTGTTTCCTGCATCCAACCAATTACTCACCACCTTGCCTGATAAAACTGTGTGCAGGAAAAGGAGGTGCTTATTCCTTGGGTGTTTGCTCAGCCCTGGGTGCCCTTTGCCACGGGTGCACACACCCCCTGACACTGGTTTTGCCAGGTGGGTGCATCCTGAGCTTATGGAAGGGTACAGAGAGGTTACTCCCCTTCAGGAGGGATTAAAAGGGGAGGGCTTGTGTCCCACTCACCCCATCCTGCTCTTTGGGTGGGGGTCCTTGAGCCTGTTTAACCTCCCACCTGGGAGGAATGAGGTGCAAGGGGCAACTGAGGGATGGCATCCTGCTCAGGAGGGTCTTTGGCTGAGCAGAGACACCCCCCCCCCAGTCCTTAACATCATGGGTGGGTTAGATTTGGGTGGCTGCAGGAGGAGACCCCAGCCTAAGGGAAGAGTAGCGCTGGAGGGGGAAGGTGCCCTACATCCCAGATCCCACCTGTCTCCCCACCTCTCCCTGCAAGGTATTTATGGCACCCTCTGTGCAACAGCTCCCAGGAAGCCAATGCAGTCTTTAGGTGATGCCCCCCACCCAGTAAACTCACGGTGGCTGCTCCAGCTCCCATCCTGAGCGCAGCAAGCAGCTCTCAGCCCCCTCTCCCTCCTGGGAGGGATGGGAAGGACGTTTCCTTGCTGGGCTCTGGGGGGAACAGGGGGGTTTATTGTCTCTCTATTAAAGCTGTTCAAAATCTTTCTGCTGTAGTAGTGCCTGGGAGTGATAAGTATTCCTAACAGAGGGGATTCAAGATGGGCTTGGTTGTAAAAACACCTCTAAGCTGGCTGGATTTATGGCTGTTAAATCCTCCCTTGGCTCATCTGTCACAGCCTGTTCAGTGCTGAGCAGAGCTGGGGCCAGCATTCGTGCTGTGGGGTGAGGAGGGGGCTCCTCTCATATCAGTAACGAGCTCATCATTTACAAGGACCCTCTCTTCTTCTGGGTTGGTTTTTTTTTCCTTTCCCTTGAGCAAGGGGTGCTTTGCCTCTCCTTAGCTGCTCTCATCCACGCTGCTGCCAGCTTGAGCCAGGCAAAGGGCTGAGGGATTTTAGAGCCGTGCTGGAAGGATGGACAGCAGCGTTTGGGGAGCTCAGGGCTGGCCTTTGCCCACAGCAAGCTCTGCAATGCAGGGCTGTGCCTCTCATCACGCTCAGGATCTGCTTTGGGACAGCATTTCCCCATCCTTGGTGTTCAAGGCCAGGTTGGCTGGGGCCCTGGGCAACCTTGTGTAGCTCCAGGCCTGGAGGTTGGTGTCCCTGCCTGTGTCAGGGGTTGGAGCTCTGTGACCCTTGGGGTCCCTTCCAACCCAGACCAGGCTGGGATTCTATGATCCTCCCCTTGCTTTTGGGGTGAAACTCCATCCCATGGCTGCCTGCTGCAGCATCCTTATGTCAGGAGGAATAATACTTCATCAGTGCTTCTCAAGGCTGCAGCTGCTGGTTCTCCCTTTCCATTGCTCCTCAGGACATGGAAAACCTTCCTGGGGCAAAGCCTCTGGCTTTAACAGGCACTGGCAAGCCTCACTCAGCAGTGGGGTGGCCAGGAGGATCATAGAATCACAGACTCACAGGGGTGGGAAGGGACCTCCAGAGCCCATGGGGTCCAACCCCCTGCCAAAGCAGGGTCCCTAGGACAGGGCACACAGGGCGGTGTCCAGACAGGGCTGGAATCTCTCCAGAGAAGGAGACTCCACACCCCCTGGGAAGCCTGGCCCAGGGCTCCCTCACCCTCACTGGGAAGAAGTTCTTCCCCACATTGGGGGGAACTCCCTGTGCTCCAACTTGAGCCCACTGCCCCTTGTCCTGTCCCCACAGACACTGAAAAGGGGCTGCCCATGTCCCCCTGTGTCCCACCCTTCAGCTATTGATCCCCAGTGATCAGATGCCCTCTCAGTCTCTTCTCTCCAGGCTGAACAGCCCCAGCTCCCTCAGCCTTTCCTCACAGGGGAGATGCTCCAGGCCCTGCAGCATCTCCAGAGCCTCCTCTGGACTCTCTCCAGGAGATCCCTGTCCCTTTTATCCCAGGGAGCCCAGCACTGGACACAACACTCCAGGTGGGGCCTGAGCAGGGCAGAGCAGAGGGGGAGGATCCCCTCCTGTGACCTGCTGCCCACACTCCTCCTGATGCCCCCCAGGATCCCATTGTCTCTCTCAGCCCCAGGACACACTGCTGGCTCATGGCCACCCTGTCACCCCCCAGCACCCCCAGGTCCTTCTCCACAGAGCTCCTCTCCAGCAGCTCCCCCCAGCCTCTCCTGATCCCAGCAGTTCTTCCTTCCCAGGGGCCAGACTCTCCACCGGCTGTTGTTGAACCTCCTCTGGTCTCTCCCTGCCCAGCCCCAAGGTCGCAGCCAAACTGCCGGGTACCGGATGCCGCAGCCCCGGGTCCAGCATCCCGCCTGGGTACCGGCAGCTACTGCCCCGCCAGTCCGGTACCTGCAAAGAGGGACCCCAAAACGTCCCGCAGAGGCTGTTTTGCACCCCTTACCCCAGCCCGGTGTTTACCAGCTGCTCCGGTAATCGGTTTTTTAGCCCCATCAAGCGTCTGCCTAATGAACTGCACTGCTGGGTCCCTGGCCCCCGGTTGGGGCAGCGCTTGGCCCCCCTTCTCCCCCCCCCAATGTCGCACGCGGGATTTTAGGCAACCCCCCGGCTCTTGGTACCTCCAAAGCCAGGATTTGCCCGGGAAAAATTCCCGGCAGACTTGGCCCCATCTGCTCTCCAATTGGAATCACCCCCCACACACACCCCCCGGGTGTGAGGGAGGGGAAGGGGGGCTCTGTAGGAGTTGATTGGCTCCTGGGGGACCCTAAACATCACCCTACAATGTCCCTCGGCACCCAGACACGTCACTGCGGGGGGTGAGGGTGGCAGTGGGTACGTAGCGAAGTGGAGCGAGGAAAGGGCTGCTTGGGGGGGGGGTGATGGGAGGGGTGATGGGGAGGAGAAGGGTGCTGCCCAAGGCTTTGCAGACCTGCAGAGGTGATGTGCTGCACTCAGCTGGCTGCTGCAGTGCTCCTCACTTGAGATTCGCTGATGCCTAATATGGGGCAGCTCAGCCCTTCCTCAGGGCTCTGAGATTCCCTAGGGATGGTAGGAGGGGGAGCTGATGAAATCCCCTTACTCCTCCCTCTGGGCACAGAGTATCTCCAGGAGATGTTTCCTCTTGTCCTACAGTAAGTGTTGAAGAAAACCCAGGCACCCTTCCATCAGAATGGGGGTGACACTCTTAGCTTTCAAGTCCCTAAACTTAAAGTGATGGATCCCACCACTTCAGCACCTGGTTTTATCCTTCTCTGAACGATTTAAAGTTGAAATGGGAAGATTCCCATGGAGAAACATGACTTTGATTTATTTTCTGGAGGGTTGGTTTTTTTTTTCCCCCTTGGTGGAGCCTGAACACCCTGAGAGTCTGTTCCAGCATCTCAGGGATGCTGCTGGGAAGAGATGTGCCACACACACACACACAGCTCCTGTTTCAGAAGGGCTGGGAGGCCAGGCTGAGTCACCCTGTGCACAGACAGAGCTGCAGATAGGGCCTGGGACAGGAATGAAACACTGTCTGTCTGTCCTTTGCAGCCACATCCCAGCTGTGAGTCACATCCTCTGGCTCTGCACTTTCAACCCCACAGGCTGTGTTTTGGGCAAGGTCACTGCAGCTCCTTGCCCAGCCAGGGACAAGCATGGTGGTGGTGCCTTGGCTGAGTTGTTTTCACCAGGCTTTGACCTGAGCACTGATTTATCTTCACTGCTGGTTCCCCAAAGGGCATTGAGCCCGGCTGTGAGCTGCCTTTGCCATGGGCTCAGTCTGAGCCTCCCCTCCACAAGCAAAGCAGGATGTGCAGCTTTCTAAAGGCTGGGAAAATGGGGGAATCCCAGTCCTTTCCTGCCAGTATCCTTTTTTTTATCATGTCCCCACCCCCCCAGCAGATCCCTCAGGAGATGGTTGAGTAGGATGCTGGGGGATGCTTTCTTGGTGGGGAGGAGGCAGCGCTGACAGGCACCAAACCCACAAGGCAATTCCCCTCTCCCCTTGCCAGCAGCACAGCTGGTGCAGCAAATGCTCTGCTGGGGGTGGGATTTGCTGTGGGGTTTGGGTGTGGGTCCTGCTGGGGCTCCTTTGTGGGTCCACAGGATAAGGATGGCACCAGAGGGCTGCGGAGCGTTGGCGGGGCACATCCTCATGGGCAAGCAGCAGAGAGCATCAGCTCCAGAGCTGCTGCTCCCAGAGCTATTTCTGACCGTGTATTCCAGCCTTGGGGCTTTTCCACGTGTCTGGGATCTCCCACGGGGCTGGGGAAGAGGATACAGGCAGAACCTGGCTCAGCAGGCTGCCCTGGGGAGGTATCGGATGCCGGTACCTTCCACCAGCAAGCAATCCCAGCACTGAGCCTGGGAAAAATCTCTCCAAGGCCCAAAGCAGCAGAGTGTGTGTCCTAGCTGGGAATGCAAGTGGAGGTGGAAGGGTGATTTTTCCCTCTTACAAACAGGGTTGGAGGCACGGGCTGTTCCCCTGCAGCACCTTGAGGCTATCCAGCAGCCAACCTGCATCCAAACCCATCAGGACCTGCTGAAAGCACAAGCTTTGGGAGCCCTTTCAGCAGGTCCTGATGGGTTTGGAATCCTTAGGGGACAGGTGGGACTTGGGGTCTCTTTTGTCACCTCTGCACAAAGTCACTTGGCCCAGCTTTAAGCTATTCATCAGAGATAAATGCCTCCTCCTCCTCCTCTTCCTCCTCCTCCTCTTCCTCCTCCTCCTCAGGGGCTGGATGTTCAGGTTGTGAGAAGCCCTACAAATAAGGAATCCAGGGATGTGGCCCAAAAAGGAAAGGAAAAGCTTGAGGTCCCCATGGGTTTAGTGTGGGGCTGGCAGCCAGCAAAGCTGCTTCCTCACTGAAGGGAGGCAAAATGAAGCAGTTTTCCTTGGCTGGCCTTTTCTCCTCCCCCCACACACGCCAGGACAGGAGGGACAGGCAGGGCCAGCCTGGCTCACTGCCCACAGGTCTGAAATGACCCATCCCCACTGCTGCCCTGTGGGTCTGGTTGCTTTCACCCATGGCTTTTAGCATCCATCCTCTCCCAGTCCCTGCAAAAGTCCCTGCAACAGGGGATGCTTGGAGATGAGCCGGTCCCCAAAGCAGGCAGGGATAAGGATGCTTGAGGATGCTTCTCTGGGAGGCCAGGTTTCCCAAGATGGCACTGTGGTGTCTTTTTATAAGCTATCACAGCCAGCAGAAAGGAAGGGGGAGGGATAAATAAATAAATAAATACATACATAAATACAGCTCCTAAGGTGCTCCTGGTGCAACTGCACAGGGCAAATACTTGACGTGCTGAATCAATGAGCAGGAGTGAGAGGAGACGTCAGGCTCTTGCACCAGGGAGCTCTGACTCATGTTCAAGCAGCACTTCAGGCACCTTTCCCTGCAGACAGCTGCCAAATGTCCCTGTCCCTGAGCGTGGCACACAGAGGAGGGAGCGTGCCCACTCCTCCTCCGCTCCCAGCCGGGGATCCTTGAGCTGCCCTAGCACCCAGGAGTGCAATTAAATGCTGGGGGGAGGGCTGGGGCAGCCTGGTGGGTGGTGGTAAAGGTGGGGGTGTCTGGGTGGGTGCTCCTAGGGTGCACCCACTGGCTTGTGACCCACCTCCCCTCTGTTTCTTAGGGATGCTGAGCTCTGACCCAGTCATTTCCCAGCCTTAGCTGTGCTCAGGATGCTCTTACAGACCAAACTCCCCATCTGCTCTGCAGCCTCTGTGGTGGTTTCACCTCTGAGGCAGGTTTCAGGAGAAAATATGGGGTGATTCCCCCTTTCCCCCTGCTTCCCCATGGGCATGTTAAGCTTGTGCTAAAGCAGCAGTGTTTTTCTGGCTGGTTACTCATGGTGGCTGGGCTGGAAAGCTGAGTCCTGCAGTGAGAGGCTCAGCTGAGCACTGAGGTTTCTCTGCCTTTCTGGTCAGAGCTTTGGGGGAAAAGCAGAAGATCTGAGCCCAGCTCTTGTTTCCCATCAGAGCAGGGTCCAGCAGAGGCTCTGGAGATGCTGAAGGGCCTGGAGCATCTCCCCTGTGAGGAAAGGCTGAGGGACCTGGGGCTGTTCAGCCTGGAGAGAAGAGACTGAGAGGGCATCTGATCACTGGGGATCAATAGCTGAAGGGGGGGACACAGGGGGACATGGGCAGCCTCTGCTCAGTGTCTGTGGGGACAGGACAAGGGGTGATGGGCTCAAGTTGGAGCCCAGGGAATTCCCCCCCAATGTGGGGAAGAACTTCTTCCCAGTGAGGGTGAGGGAGCCCTGGGACAGGCTGCCCAGGGGGTGTGGAGTCTCCTTCTCTGGAGAGATTCCAGCCCCGTCTGGACACCGCCCTGTGTGCCCTGTCCTAGGGACCCTGCTTTGGCTGGGGGTTGGACCCCATGAGCTCTGGAGGGCCCTTCCAACCCCTACAGCTCTGTGATGCTGTGATTCTGTGTGTGCATGGGGTGGGAGGGAGACCTGCAACTCCATCCCCAGCACAAAAACCTCCACTTCAGGTACCATGCTGCCTTGGCTATGATGCTGCTTTGGGTACCATACTGCTTTGGGTATGATGCTGCTTTGGGTACCATGCTGCTTTGGGTACCATACTTCTTGGGGTAGGGTGCTGCTTTGGGTACCATGCTGCTTTGGGTATGATGCTGCCATAGGTATGATGCTGCCATGGGTACCATGCTGCTTTGGGTATGATGCTGCTTTGGATACCATACTCCTTTGGGTAGGATGCTGCTTTGGGTAGGATGCTGCCATGGGTATGATGCTGCTTTGGGTACCATGCTACTTGGGTACCCTGCTGCCTCGGATATGATGCTGCTTTGGGTGCCATACTTCTCTGGGGAGGATGCTGCTTTGGGTACTATGCTGCCTTGGGTATGATGCTGCTTTGGGTACCATGCTGCTTTGGGTACCATGCTGCCTCACGTCCTCCTGCCACAGCTGAGCCATGCTGGTGCTGCAGCAGGGACAGGCTGTCCCAGCCCAGTGCTCACTGCCTGCCTGGAGGAGGGACAGCTTGTGCCTCTGAGGACAGGCAGTATTTTATGATGTGCTTTGGCTTTGTTGGGGGGGAAGGGTGTTTTTAGCAGCCTGTGTGTGACTGTGAATCGTTCTCCCCCACCGATTCCACCCTGAGGTTTGTGGATATGAAAAGTCCACATGTCTCTTTCTTCCTTTTAATTGCCATAATTTGTCCAGCTCTTACCTGCAGTCAGGAGCATGGCTGGGCTTTCAGCTCCCTCCTTGGATTTATTTTGGATTCCATGCTGCATAGGGAAAAAACCACCCCCCACCACACACACACAACACCCCAACCAACCCCCAAACTGCTTGTGCTGTGTGCCCTGTACGTGCATCCCTCCCATGGGTAATTTTTTCCTTGCTGGAGTAATTTCCTTGCCCCTAGTGGGACTTCTCTGGTGAATAAAGCTATGTGGGGATCAGGAGTCTAAAAACCACAGCCTGGGAAATTTATGCAGAGGAGGGAAGGAGGGAGATTGCTCCTAGCAGGAGGAACAGCGGGGCTGATTGCTGTTCTCATTGCAGGCAGAGGGCTGGGCTGGTGCTAATTAGCAGGCACTGGATGGAGGGCAGAGTGCAATAGCTTATAAATTGCCTTGGAGCAGAGGTTGATGCCTCCTGCCCTGGCTGCTGGGCGCCTGAGGGGTTGGGAGTGCTTCCCTGCATGGGCGTGGGGTGTTTGGTTGGGGGTCCTGCCCCCCCGCCTCAGTTTTCCAGCATCTTGGAGCCTGGGATGCTTTTTCCTACCCTTGGGTAGCAGCAGCTGAGCTGGGGCTGCTCTGCTCACCCTGCCTCTGGGGTGGGAGGAGGAGGAGGGTAAGGCTGTGAAGACAAGGGCTTGAGCAAAGTGTGGGGGGTCAGAAAAGGGGATAGTTGAGGGAAATGCTTGGAGGAGGCTGGAATCTGAAGTGCTTGTGGCAGGAAAAGGTAAATGGGGGATGGTTTTCACTGGGAAAGCACTGGGAGCAGACTGGGCTGGCCTCTCAGCTGGGAGCAGAGGGCACAAAGCACCACAGACCTGGGCAAGGGATGAGGACTCATCCCACCCCCATCCTCCTCCCGCAATCACAGTGATGCCCCCATCCCTGGGGCACCCCTGGGACCTGCTCCCTACAGCCTCCTCCTGTGACCTGGGACATCCCCCCAGCACTGAGGAGCAGCTCCACCCCCCTCCAAACCCTGACACCCAGCCAGCACGCAGAGCCCCTGGGGACCTCCCTGCCAGCCTCCCCAACCCAGGTGGCCTTGGGTTTTTTGCTGGGGGGGAGGGCGGGGGAAGCCACCATCTTCTGAACCAAGAGCGTTTCTCATCTCCAGCTCCCTCCCCGTGCAATTAACTCGATTCCCTCCCCTCGTTTCCTGCAGAGGTTTAATTAAAATCCATTGTTCTCCTCGCCAATTATCTGCTCTGTCCCCCGGATAACCTCTGTGCAGTGACTGCCTTGGGGGGGCTTTTATTAGTGGGGGTTTTTTTTTCCCCCTCTCTTCTCTCTCTTTTGCTTTCCTCTGGTGGTTGAGGGGGTTTTCCTGCTTACTTTCCCCCCAAAAAAAATCCCCCTTGGCATCTCCTGCTGGGTTTACCTGGGGGAGCAGGATGGGGTGATGGGTAGTTGTGCATGTGAGCAAGGGGGTTGCAGCATCCCCACGGTGCTGGAGCAGGGGGAGGCTCATGGTGCTCTGTGGCCCCCTCCCCATCATCATCATCATCTCCTCCTCCTCGGAGCAGCTGAAACAACAAGACCTTGTTGCCTCTCCTCTTGAGCTCCCCAGCACTCAGCAGCTGCTGCTCCAGCAGGTGATAATTGAAACCGGGAGCAAACCTGGATGGCCTCAGGGGTTGAGATGCAGTTCAGGCTTCATCCTGCAGCCCCCTCCCCAAACCAAGCCTTTCCCAGCCACCACAGTGCAGTGGGGGGCTGCTGGGGGCTGGGGGTGATGCTCTGCTCCCAAAGGAGATGGGTGGTGGGACTGGGAGCTGCAGCACCGCAAGGTCATCCTTCCCTCCAGGAGGGATTTTGGGAGGATGGAGGGGTGGGGGTGGGGGAGGGGGTGGGAGTTCGGCTCTTTCTAAAAATAACCCCGGCACAGGGCTGAAATAACAAAGCTGCTCTCAACCGGCGCTGGGCTTGAACCCCGGCCAAGGCAGCTGCTGCCGGCGGCCCCTGGCTGTGCTGCGCAGCTGGCCGGGGCGGGGGGGGCACCCGCTGGTTGTGTGTGCGCCCCCCTCTTTCCTCCCTCCCTCCCTCCCTCCCTCAACGGGGGAGAGGAGGCGAGCTTGGGATGCAGGATGCCTTTGAGCCATGGGCAGCCCCGAGGTGCGTGACGGCAGGGGGGGGTTGAACCCACCCCACCCTCTCCCCCAGCCCCTCCGAGCTGGGTTTTGGGAGAGGGGCATGGCTGTGTGGGTCCAAACAGGTGAGGTTTGGAGGGCAGCAGGACCTGTGCCTTGCCTGGGGCTGTTGGGAGATGCTCACAGGGAGTCTCTGCAGGTGCCATCTCCTCCTGCAAGGTCTTGCTAACCCACACACACCCCCCACCCTGCTCTGCCCCTCTCCCAGCAGCTCTTCTTCCCCTGCTCCTGGCTCTGGCAAGTGTCATCTTCGTGGTGGTGCCACAAACTGGGCTTTGCTTGCTCACTGGGCTTGGGGGAGAGGTCTGGGCTCTGTGCAGCTCCAGGCTGCAAGCTCTGTCCCCATCCCCACAGGGCTTCCCTGGTCTTGGGGGTGTTTCACGTGTGACATGCCAGGGGATGGCACCTGTAGCGTCCCAGTCTGTGATGAGGTGCTGGGAGGTCCATCCCTACCTCTGGAGCAGCATCCTCTCCTCTTCCCTCCTGCAGCCCATGAAGGCAGCAGCTGGCTCCATCCCAGGATGCCTCATCACAGGCAGGGATGGGGCCAAGTGTCTGGCAGGGTTGGGCTCTGTGGGAGGTGGAGGTGGAGGAGGAGGAGGAGGAGGTGGCTTTGCACCTCTGGAGCTGTTGGAGAGGAGCCCAGGCTCTCTGGGCTCCAAGCTCCCCCTCCCCAGTTCACCCAGCATCCCCAGAGCAGGAGGGGCTGGGGAAAGGCTGTCTGGCTGAAGTCATCAGTGCCTTTGGTGGGGGGTTTGGGAAGGGGCTAGGGAGAAAAATGCCAGCCACTGTGCCATGCCCTCAGCTTTGGGACCACTGGTGCCAAATATTCCCCAGCCCTGTCAGTGAATGATCCCCCCAGGTGCTTTGGGAGACACCCACCCCCTCCCCATCACACTCCTATAGAGACATCCCTTAGCAAAAGGTGCAGGATCACATCCTCTCCTCCAGCTCCTGTCCTCCACTGCTGGAGCTAATTACTGCTTGGAGACAAGTCTCAGCCCCTGGGGTTGTTCTGGGAAATCAGCACCAGTTTGGTGCTTCATCCCAGGACCCACAGATGAAGTTCAGCTTCCTGATGCTGGAGGAGGGAGGGAATTGAGCCCAGCGTGGTGTTTCCCCCCTAGGGAATCTTCCTCTGGCAGCCTTGGGGAACCATCACAAGTACCAGCCAGCACAGCCAAACCCAGGCTCACCAGAAACTGGACTGGCTGCTGCAGTGGTTTGTGGCCCTGGAGTGATGGGGAGCTGTGGGTGTTCCTTGTAGGGCTGAGGTGGGGAGGGTGGGAGGAAGAAACCAGGAATAACCCCCAGAGTTGGTGGGGAGAGCTGGAGAGAAGGAAGGCCAGGCTGGTGTTTTCACGTTCTTTGGGGTGATGTGAGGAGTTAAGACTGCTCTCCCCATGGGTGGTGGGGTTTGTGGGCATCTACAAGGAGCTGGTGGTTTGGGAACCTCTGCTCTGTGAGGTTTCAGCCCAGCGACCTGGAGGAATCCTGAGGAGCCATCCCTGAGAGGTGTGGGCTGAAATTGCTCCTAAACTGTGGAGATGAGCTGCCCTTGGGGCTCTGGAGAAATCCACCCACCTAGGGCATCTGCTGGGGGCTGTGTTAGAGCCCAGCAGTGCTGAGCTCCCCTCTTCTCCCCACCCACCTTTCCCAGTTTGCTGATGAAACTCGGAGTGGTTTCCAGTCTAATTGCAGCCCTGGAGTGGGGTTAATGACTTAACCTCCTTGCAGGGCTGGGAATTCCTACTCCAAGGCTGGGAATTCCCAGCCTTGGAGTAGGAATTCCCAGCCCTGCAAGGAGGTTAAGTCCTTTTTTCTCTACCCCTCTGGAGCAGGGTACAGCAGTAGCCTTGGGTACCTTACACACACGAGCGAGCATCCTTCAAGGGAAGGGTCCAAACCTGCCCCACCACCAGCTTGAACCCACAGGACCTTCCCCATCCAGACCTACAGGGCTGATTTTTGGAGGAGGGGGTGAAGGAAAAAAGCTGAGCATCACTTCATGAGCTGTTGGCATTGAAGTTGGGCCAAGCCAATGCATGGTCCTCATGGTCCTGTGAGGTCTGGCCCCGTTCCACCCAGCCAGGCAGCAGAGAGTCCTTCTCTGGACCCAACATTTTACATTTTCTGCTGGGTTTTTTGGTGGTTTTTTTTAAGATTTTATTTTTTTAGGCTTAAAATCCATACTCCTGGCTGTTCCTGCCTTTATATGTATGTGCTTTATAATTGAAAACTCTCAGCTGTGCTCTTCTCCCATGCAAAGCGAAGGCTTCAGAGCAGCAGGGGGAAATTGAGCTGATATCTCTGCTGCTGAAGTGAGAATTTGAATGAAAACTTAATTTTTCTCCTGCAAAGCAGGGAACTAGGCTCCTGGGGGCCCCAGGCAAAAAATAAAAAAAAGCCTGCTGTGACTTTACCTTGGAGGGGCTGGTGGGAGCGAGCCCTGGTTCTGCAGGGAGATGGGGTGAAGGAGGAGGGCTTTCACAGAACCACAGCCTGGGCTGGGTTGGGAGGGACCCCAAGGAGCACAGAGCTCCAACCCCCTGCCACAGGCAGGGACACCAACCTCCAGGCCTGGAGCTACACAAGGGTGCCCAGGGCCCCAGCCAACCTGGCCTTCAACACCCCCAGGGACGGGGCACCCACCCCCTCTCTGGGCAGCCTGCTCCAGCCCCTCACCACTCTCTCTGCAAAGAACTTCCCCCTAAGATCTCCTCTCCCCCTTCCCTCCTCCAGCTTCACTCCAGCCCCTTGTCCTGCCAGGCTCTGCCCTTGAACAAGCTGATTCCCCTCCTGTTCCTCTGCTCCCTTCAGGGACTGGCAGGCTGCAGTGAGGTCCCCCCACAGCCTTCCCTTCCCTTCTCCCTTCCCTTCTCCCTTCCCTTCTCCCTTCCCTTCTCCCTTCCCTTCTCCCTTCCCTTCTCCCTTCCCTTCTCCCTTCCCTTCTCCCTTCCCTTCTCCCTTCCCTTCTCCCTTCCCTTCTCCCTTCCCTTCTCCCTTCCCTTCTCCAGGCTGACCCAGCCCAGCTCCCTCAGCCTCTCTCCAGAGGGGAGCTGCTCCAGCCCTCTGAGCACCTTTCTGGAGCATGTCCTAGGTTTCAGGTGCTGTTTAATGGCAGTGTGATCTCCTGATGGTTTCTTGGGGTGGGGAGAGGGGATTGAGCATCACCTGGGCTTCGGGCATCCCCAGGGATGCTCAGTCCCCTCCTGCAAGGAAGCTCAGCAGCCTGGGGGAGAGGCAGGAGCCCAGTGATGAGTGGAGTGATGCTCTGTGCTCAGCAGGGTCTGGGTGATTCCAGACACCCAGGTGTGCCCCAGCCAGGTGTTTTCCTGCAGCGTTGAGCTGTCCTCCATCCTCTTTGGCACCCTGCTCTTCTCTGGTGGCCCAGGACCTCGTGCTGGCTGCTGTTGTCACCTGCAGAAGGGAACGGTGACATTGGGGTGGAGCAGAAGCTAAACACATCATCATGAGCATCATGCTCCTGGGCTTGGGGCTTTTGGGGCACCCAAAGGCTTTTGGGGGGTGTGAAGGAGGGGTTCCATCACTGATGGTGTGGGGCAGGACTTGTCCATCCCTCCCCTTACCCTGGTTCAGGGTCCCCCTCAGAGGGACCAAGCCCATGAGATGCATGGAGAAGGCACCTGAGGGATGCTGCATGAGCCAGAGCCCTGCCACCACTGTGGAGTGTTGTCAGGGGGGAGGGGGCTCGGTGGGGGGTGGTGTGGCCCCGTGGGAGCCTTTCCTTGCATCCCACAGTGGGGTTGATGTCTCAGCCCAGGGCTCCCTTCCCCCTGAGCGAGGGAGCCCTGTGGGTTCCTCTCCTGTGGCATGGGTTTGGGTGGTGTGGTTTTAATTGCCAGACAAAAGGCCACGTGCGGGGGGTGGGGGGTGGGGGTGGGGTGGGGGGGGGGGGGGGTGGGGTGGGGGGAGGGGGAGGGGGTGAGCCTGCCTTTCCCAGCACTGCTTTTGTCTTCTGCCTTCATGGGAAGAGCAGAGAGAGAGATGAACAGGGTGATCCCTGAGGTGGTGGTGATGGGGAGGAGGGGGGGGGGGCACCCATTCCCTAACCCATCCCTGGGGCCACCATCCCCCCACCCCATTACCCATGGGAGAACCCAGACCCCCACGAGTACCAGCTGCCCCCCTCCCTGGGGAAGCAGGGCCAAGGGGGAGCAGCTGCTGGGTGTGGGTTTGCACCAGGGGCAGGTGTGCCTATGGTTTGTGCTCTCCTCAGCTTGCTTCTCTCTCTTTATAGGGGGGGGTCCCCCCTTTAATCCCCTCAAAACAAAGCAAACAAGGGCCAGCTGCACCCAGCAGAGCATCCACCCTGCAGCCAGCCCCTCACTCACCACATCTCAGCTTTGCAGGTGATTCCTTTCCCAAGCCCTTCTCCAACCCAACCCCTTTGGCTCACCCCAGGGAGGGGAAGGGGCTTCCAGGCTGGGGATTTTAGGGGAGGGAGGGGAGCAGCTCCCCCTGGGGCTGCCCAGCAAAGGGCTGGGTGGCTATTTATGGGCTGAAAAAGAAGGAAGACTGTCCCAGGGCTGCAATAAACACCTTCCCAGCCCAGGTCCCTGCCTGTTTTCTCTCTGGTTTGGCTCAGAGAGGAAGATTTATTTTGTTTGCTGCTTGCAATTTGTTTTCCTCTCTCTTTTTTTGTTTCTTTTTCTTGCTTGGTTCCTCTCTTCCTTGGGGAAATTTAAAGACAAAACACCCTCCTAACCCCCATACACCCCCCCACCCCAAGCCCAGCCTGGCTTCACCCCTCTCCCATGTGGCTCTGGGTCCCTGGATGTGCCACCTTTGAAGTAGAGCTTTTTTTTGGGGGGGAATTCAAAGCCCTCTTCCCCCCTACCCCCACCCCTTACAGACCTGCAAGGCTTTTGTACCCTCTGGATGAGCCTTGATGTTAAAAAGGTAAAAATTAATGAAGCAAAAAGCCCAAAAATTGAGCTGAGGAGGAGATTTCCCCACTGATGGGGCAGGTGGATGGATCCTTTCCCTATTTTAAGGAAGGAAACTGGTTGAAGCCCAGTTTGGGAGCCTCTGTGTTAGCTGTACTGTCCCTGGGTGCCCCTTTCCTCAGCCTGCAGACCTTCCCACCCACCCACCAGCTGCTGCATCTCATCACCCTGGGATGCAAAGTGCATCAAGCCAGAGAAACCAGGGGGAAGTGATGGGAGCATCCCAGTGAGGTGACAGTGAGGGACCTGCAGCATCCTGGAGTGGTGGTGACAGGGGGACACACACACAGACAGAGACACAGATGTTATTAGGAATTGAGACCCACATTTTGGGACAGCCCTTGCCCTGCACACACAGTGCAGCAGCTGTGGTGAAAGGACCACAAGCACCCAGAGCTGGTGGGACTGGGGGCAGCTCCTGGCTCTCCTCACAGCTGGAGTGGGATGCTCAGGGGGTCTGGCAGGGGGTGCAACCCCCTGTTTACTGATGGTAAAGCTGGGTTCACTCTCTTTGGAAGGACTTCTCTCTTTTATCTCCACAGCTTGTGCCAAGCACAGTGTGCTCCCCAGCCTGGGGACCAGGGTACAGTCAGACTGGGTCTCCCCTCACAACCAAGGTGCTCCCAAGGATGGGTTCTCCCCAGCCAGCTAGGGATCACCAAAGGCACTGGAGAAAGCCTGCCAACTGAACACAAGGCCTGTTTAATCACAGCCTGCAGCTTTACTGCCCAAATATTTGGTGTGAGAGACTTCAAAGCAGCCCTGGCCAGCTCCCTGGGAAGCTCTGCACCCCTCCAAGGTTTTAAAGCCACCTTTGAAGGGACCAGGAGCAGCATCAGTGTGCCATGCCGTGGGGTGGCGAGGTGTTGGGCAGGGTGGCAGTTGGTGCAGCCAGCTCTGGGCCCACAAAGCCACCTCCTGTGGCAGAGGGGGACCCTGGGGATGGGATTTCTCTTTCTTCCCTCTTCCCCCAGGAGCCAGGGCTGTGCCAGCTGGCATCTCCAGGCTCCCTTCCTGATGGAGGAGCAGCGTTTGCCCATCCATTCCCTGGCTCCAGGGCTGGTGCCAAGTGGCAGGGATGTCTGAGCTGGTGCATCCTTGAATTAACCACAGTCAGCCCCAGTGGGAGCTGATGGGCTGACTGCACCAGAGCAGGATGGGGCAGCAGCGTTTCTGCAGGGGCAGCACCTCCCTTGGGGTGCTGGGTGGGAGGGGATGGGGCACTGTACCCCTCACCCAGCCAGCGTTTCCCTGAAAGCCACCTGGGAGCCAGGGAGCTGCTCCTGGCCCCAGCAACCAGCTGGGCTCCCCACAACTGGGGAGCAACTGGGTTCAAGCTGTGCAATGAGGAAGCCAGGTCTCAGCACAGGGGCAGCCCTGGGGGGGCTCAGCAGGGGGGCTGTTCTGCTGGGCTGGCTGCACTCAGAGCTGCCCCTGCAGCAAGTGGGTACCTGCACTTGCCAAGGGTCAGGTGCTGCACTTGGGCCAAAGGGATCCCAGACACAGATCCAGCCTGGGAGAGGAGCTCCTGGGGAGCAGCCCTGCTGAGAAGGGCCTGGGGGTCCTGGGCGGTGAGAGACTCCACATTTGTGCAGCTGGGAAGAGTGATGGTATCCTGGGCTCCATCAGAAGAGACTGGCAGCAGGGACAGGGAGGGGATTGTCCCTCTCTGCTCTGCCCTGGGAGGCCCCAGCTGGAGTCCTGTGTCCAGAGCTGGGGCCCCAGGACAAGAGAGATGTGGGGCTGTTGGAGAGGGGTCAGAGGAGCCACAAGGATGCTCAGAGGGCTGGAGCAGCTCCCCTATGGAGAGAGGCTGAGGGAGCTGGGCTGGGTCAGCCTGGAGAAGAGAAGAGAAGGCTGTGGGGGGACCTCACTGCAGCCTGCCAGTCCCTGAAGGGAGCAGAGGAACAGGAGGGGAATCAGCTTGTTACAAGGGCAGAGACTGGCAGGACAAGGGGCTGGAGTGAAGCTGGAGGAGGGAAGGGGAAGAGGAGAGATTGGGGGGAAGTTCTTTGCAGAGAGAGTGGGGAGGGGCTGGCAGGGGCTGCCCAGAGAAGGGGTGGGTGCCCCATCCCTGGGGGTGTTGAAGGCCAGGTTGGCTGGGGCCCTGGGCACCCTTGTGTAGCTCCAGGCCTGGAGGTTGGTGTCCCTGCCTGTGTCAGGGGGTTGGAGCTCTGTGACCCTTGGGGTCCCTCCCAACCCAGCCCAGGCTGGGATTCTGTGTGATTCTGTGATATGGTGACCTACATCCACCCCCCACCCCTCCACCCAGCTCCTGGAGGCACCCAGCACAGCGAACTGCAGGCTGGATGGAGGTTCTGCTGCAGGAACAGCCCTTCCTTGGGCATCCCCAAGCTTTCCAGCACCTCTCCAGCGAGCCACAGCCTCCATGGGGGGAGCTGGTGCTGCCGGGAGCCAGCCAGACCTCAGAGCCCAGCCCAGGAGGCTGGGGAGGGTTTGCCTTGGCAGAGCAGCGAGGGGAACAGCTTGCAGCAGCCTCTCTCCCCCTCCGAGCTCCTGCTGGGGTGCGTTCCCTAACCTTTCCTGCCTCCGTTCCACTCCTGCGTTTCTCTTTCTCTCCTTCCCCCCCTCTCCCTCCCTCCCTCCCTCCCTCCTTTCCCCTAACTGTAAATGCGCCATAAAAATGGATCAAATTGCTTAAATCACTGTCATTAAATCAGTGTGAGTCCCCCCTCCACCCCTGTGCTCCAAGCCTGGCAGAGAACATTTGTTCCAAAGGCTGAACAGCCGTCTTATTGCTCTGAAAGCACATTTGCTGCTTGATGGAAGGAGGAGAGGGGTAGAAAAACAGCCTGTGAGGGAAGGAGGAGGGGGGAAACCACCAGAGGCTGTTTCTCCTTGGACAGAGGGTGATGGAGTGCTGGGGGGTGTGGGGGAAAGGAGAGGGGGGCTGTATCCTGCGTGCTGGGTGCTCCTGGCGTGGCAGGTGCTGGGGTGGTAGGGCTCAGGGTTTGGGTTGTGATGCTGGAGTGGGAATGGGGGGTGTGTGCTAAAGGGGATGGTGGAGGAGGGGGGGCAGCACAGACCCCAGATCTCACCCACCCACCCATCCATCCATCCATCCATCCATCCATCCCACATTCATCCCCCATGCATCCATCCCTCCATCCCTCCAGCCCTCCAGCCCTCCATCCCTTCAGCCCTCCATCCCTCCACCCATCCCTCCATCCATCCATCCATGCATCCCCCATCCATCCATCCATCCATCCCTCCATCCATCCCCCATCCATCCCATATTCATCCCTCCCTCCCTCCCTCCCTCCATCCCTCCCTCCCTCCCTCCATCCATCCCTCCATCCATCCATCCCCCATCCATCCATCCCCCATCCATCCATCCCTCCCTCCCTCCATCCCTCCATCCATCCCCCATCCATCCATCATCCATCCCTCCATCCATCCATCCATCCATCCCTCCATCCATCCCCCATCCATCCATCATCCATCCATCCATCCATCCATTCATCCCTCCCTCCCTCCCTCCCTCCCTCCCTCCCTCCCTCCACCCATCCATCCCTCCATCCATCCATCCATCCATCCATCCATCCATCCCCCATCCATCCATCCCCCATCCATCCATCCATCCCTCCATCCATCCATCCATCCATCCATCCATCCATCCATCCATCCATCCATCCCTCCATCCATCCATCCATCCATCCATCCCTCCATCCATCCCTCCATCCATCCATCCATCCACCCATCCATCCATCCCCCATCCATCCATCCATCCATCCATCCCATCCATCCATCCATCCATCCATCCATCCATCCCTCCATCCATCTCCATCCATCCATCCATCCATCCATCCATCCTTCCCTCCATCCATCCCCCCATCCCTCCATTCCCCCATCCACCCATCCCCAAGGATTCACATTCACTCCCCATCCAGCATCCTCCACCCTGCTGAGCTGGGGTGGCACCTCCTTGCCCTGGGACCTGTCTCCAGAGTGTCCATCTTCCAGGAGGATGGGGTCAGGGCTTGCCTCCAAGGCCAGACTATGACCCTGGGGATGCTGTGGGATGAAGAGGGGGCTGCTCATGGACCGTGGCAAGCTGGAGGATGGGTTGGTGGGTCCTAGTGTCCTGCTGCTGCTCTGATCTTTGCTCAGCATCCCAAGGAAAGGTGGGAAGGTTGGATGTGCTGGCACAGAGCCTGTGGGGACAGGCAGCCCCTGCTCCTGCCTCTGCCCTGGATGCAGTAGCTAAAAGCCAGCCAGACTGAAATGCAAAACAGCTCAGGGGGATGGAGAGCTGCCCGAATTTCCACAGTGCCAGATTAGAAACACACCAGCTTGCAAAGGCTGCCCGGAGGCTGGGAGGGAGGGGGTGGCACTGGGGGGAAGCTCAGCCTTCCCTGGCCATGGCACACTCTGGCTGCCCACTGAGATGGTCAGCATGGGGCTCAGCTCACCTCTGGGGGGTGCTTTTGGGGAGCCAAGGTGGCCCCTCCCTGTGCCCTTGAGGAGCCCAGATGTGGGGAGCCTTGGAGAGGGTGACAGAGCCGTTCCCTCCTCGGGGGCTTTGCAGATTAATTATTCCCAGGGTAAGAAGCTGCTTAATGACTCTCCCCCTCCTCCTCCCCCTCCCCTGCCCATGGGGAACTGCAGGGACAGCTTCTCCTTGTCCCTCGGGGGTGATCATAGAATCACAGACTCACAGGGGTGGGAAGGGCCCTCCAGAGCCCATGGGGTCCAACCCCCTGCCAAAGCAGGGTCCCTAGGACAGGGCACACAGGGCGGTGTCCAGACAGGGCTGGAATCTCTCCAGAGAAGGAGACTCCACACCCCCTGGGCAGCCTGGCCCAGGGCTCCCTCACCCTCACTGGGAAGAAGTTCTTCCCCACATTGGGGGGAACTCCCTGTGCTCCAACTTGAGCCCATCACCCCTTGTCCTGTCCCCACAGACCCTGAGCAGAGGCTGCCCATGTCCCCCTGTGTCCCACCCTTCAGCTCTTGATCCCCAGGGATCAGATCCCCTCTCAGTCTCTTCTCTCCAGGCTGAACAGCCCCAGCTCCCTCAGCCTTTCCTCACAGGGGAGATGCTCCAGGCCCTGCAGCATCATGGGCTCTCCAGGAGACCCCTCTCTTTCTTGTACCCTTGGTGGTGCTCCCAAGACATCACGCCTTCAAGCGCTGCCTCCCACCAGCACCCAAACCATGCAGCATCTTCTTGCTATTGCAAGAGCATCCCTCATCTCTGGAGGCAAAAGCATCTCCCAGACCTGACCCCAGCCCCCTCCCCAGCTTTCCTTCACCCTTAACTTGCTCTTCAGCTCTTACCACCTCTCCCTTATTGGTCCCAGTTCCCTCCTCCCGCTGGTCCCCAGGTCATCCAGGTGAATGAGCCTGACCCCCCCAGTTGCTCAGGGTGCTGCAGCCCACTGGGGAAAGAGCACAGCTTTATCTTTGGCAGAGGGTTGCTGAGGGTGGGGAAGTGAGGGGGGCATGACAGGGCACCAGCAGTTTACTGGAGCTCCAGGGTTCAACCTGCAGCCCACCAGCATGGTGCAATGGGGGAGGGAAGGAGACTTGAGGAGCAAGGATGGATGGATGGGTGATGGATGGATGATGGATGGATGGATGGATGGATGGATGGATGGATGGATGGTTGGATGGATGGGGGATGGATGGATGGATGGGGGATGGATGGATGGATGGATGGATGGATGGGGGATGGGTGGGAGATGGATGGATGGATGGATGGGGGATGGATGGATGGATGGATGGATGGATGGATGGATGGATGGTTGGATGGATGGATGGATGGATGGATGGATGGGGGATGGATGGATGGGGGATGGATGGGGGATGGATGGATGGGGGATGGATGGATGGATGGATGGATGGATGGATGGATGGATGGATGGATGGAGGGATATCACTGCTTGGGAAGCGAGTGGCCAAGGAGAACAGCAGTCCAGCCATTGGGGATGTGCAAAAGAAGGCTCCTTGCCTGTGTTGAGGAACATCACAGCTCAGGTTCCCACTGCAGACCAGTGTTGCTAGCGATGCCAGCCACCTGCCATGCCTGTTCTTCTAGGGACCCTGCTTTGGCAGGGGTTTGGACCTGATGATCTCTGGAGGCCCCTTCCAACCCCTACAGTTCTGTAGGGGTGGGGGGCTCCTTTCTCTCTCCCCTCCCCCTCCCCCTTCCCTCTCCTCTCCCTCTCCTCTCCTCTGAAAACCAGGAGGAGATGGGATCTGTTGGGATGGAGAGCTACTGTCTGGGGGTGGGTGGAGATGGGGGTGGGAGGCTGGGTGATCTTGGGAGCCTCGTGGTAGAGGAGGTTGGTTGCACCTCCCCTGGGATTGACTGAGATTTGAATTCATTCCTGGAGGTTGGATTTATTTCCAGCATGGGACCCGTCTCCCAGTTTGGCCCAGTGTCCCTGCAGACTCAGCCCACAGAGGACAGCAGTAAGGAAAAGCCCTGCGTGAGAGGGGACATCACTGGGGACCAGAAGGGCAAGGGGGATGGGACAACACCGGCGTGCTGAGGCGCTGGCGGCCTGGCTGAGCACCGGCGCACTCAGCGCACTTGTGACAGCAAGGAACAGCCCTGTCCCTCCTGCCAGCCGGGTTGCCGGGGGGCGGGGGAGGCGGGCTGTCCCCGCTCTCCCTGTCCCTGGACCAGCAGAGGGCAACAGTGACCTTTGCAACCGGCTGTCCCCAAAAGTCACCCCCCTGCGCGGGGGGAGGGGGGCGGGGGGCTGGTGCATCCCGGCTGCAGGGGCTGGGGGCTCGGGGGGCCGTGGCAGCGGGTGGGGGCGTTGGTTCTTCCCTGCAAAACATGGGGTTTGCTCATCATCAGTGGTGGGGTGCATGCTTGAGCTGGTGTGGGAACCCCATCGGTGGGGTCCAGGGTGGGGGCCACCACCCATCAATGGGCTCTGGAGTGGGGGGCATCACCCATCAGTAGGTGGGGGGCACCACCCATCAATGGGCTCCAAAATGGGGAGCATCACCCATCAATGCTCTCCAGGGTGGGGGGCACCACCCATCAATGGGCTCCAGGGTGCGGGGCATCAGCTATCAATGGGCTCCAGGATGGGGGGGCATCACCCATCAATGGGCTCGGGGGGGGGGCATCACCCATCAGTGGGCTCCAGGGTGGAATTGTGGTCCTATCGATGTGCTCCAAGGTGGGGATCACTAACCCACTGATGGGCTCCAAGGTGGGCTTCATCACCCCATCACCAAGCTCCCTGGGGGCTGTGCAGCAGGGAGAGATGCTCTATGCCCAAACCTTGGACCTCAGCAGGGCTTTGGACCTGAGCAGGGCTGGCTGAGGTCCTGGCTCTGCCTTGGACCATGAGGGTGGGGCTGTTAGCAGAGCTGCTGTGCTCCGTGCATCCTCCCAGGGATGGGCATCCTCTCCCAGGGATGGGTGGTGGGATGCGGGGGGTGACAGTGCAGCTCTCCCAGGGATGGGCAGTGGGATGTGGAGGGTGGTGGAGCAGCTCTCCCAGGGATGGGCAGTGGGATGTGGGGGGTGACAGTGCAGCTCTCCCAGGGATGGGCAGTGGGATGTGGGGGGTGGCAGAGCAGCTCTCCCAGGGATGGGCAGTGGGATGTGGGGGGTGGCAGAGCAGCTCTCCCAGGGATGGGCAGTGGGATGTGGAGGGTGGTGGAGCAGCTCTCCCAGGGATGGGCAGTGGGATGTGGAGGGTGGTGGAGCAGCTCTCCCAGGGATGGGTGGTGGGATGTGGAGCAGCTCTCCCAGGGATGGGCAGTGGGATGTGGAGCAGCTCTCCCAGGGATGGGCAGTGGGATGCAGCTGCAGGCAGACCCAGCCCAGCTGTATTTTAGAGGCTGAAGCAGGGTGAGCCCCAAGGAACCAGAACCCCAGAGTGGGTGTGAACTGGCAACCCCAGTTCTGGGTGGTGAAGCCCTCTGCCCCCACCCAGTCAGAGGGCTGAAGGTGCAATCTCCCTCCCAGAATAGCTGGGTACCTCAGCCCCCACCGAGGTCAAGCCCTGGTCCTTACCCATCCCACTGACTTCCCATTAACTGCTGGGAGGGAGAGCCTGGCAGCCTCCAGCCTCCCTGGCCGGTGTGAGGGGTGGGCGAGGAAGAGGGGGGATGTGACGGGGGCCCTTCCATCTCCCCAGGGACTCAGGAGTCCAATCCATTTGCTGGGATGAATGGGAACCGCTTGAAAGGCTGAACCTCAAATGAGCTATCGACTACCTGCCGCAGAGCAAGGCTGCTTCCCAGCCGGGGGGGATGCACAGGGACGGCTGTATCCCCCCTCCCCACCCAGGACAGGGGCTCACTGCACCTCAAAGGCACGCTGGAGCCGAGGGCGGGGGGGGGCTTGGTGCAGGGTTAGGCAGTGCCCCCCAGCCCCTCTTGCTGGGGAGCTGGAGCCCGGGGTGAGGCGCTGAGCTCTGCGCTGCAGCCCCAGTGTCACGCTCACGTTAACCCAGTCGATGCGCTGGGCTCTGACTGGAGGGGCTGGCGGGGCTTTAACCCTGCGCCTGCCGAGCTGCTGCAGCTGCAGGGGTGGCAGGGCCGGTTTGCACATCCTTATGGCCAGAGTGGGCTTGTTTGCCACACAATCCCCAGCTTTTTTCCCTTCTTTCTTTCATTTTTTCCTCTTTTTCTTTTTCCTTTCGTTTTTTCCTCTTTTTTCTTTAATTTCCCCCTCTTTTTTCCTTTTTTCTTTTTTCCATTTCTTTCCTTTTCCTTTCTTCTTTCATTTATTTCCTTTTTTCCTTTTTTTCATTCATTTTTTCCTTCTTTCATTTTTTCCTCCTTTCTCCTTTTTTCTTTTTTTTTTTTTTTTTTCCTCTTTTTTTTTTTTTACATTTTCCCCTTTTTCCTTTTTCCTTTCATTTTTTCTTTCATTTTTTCTTTTTTCTTCCTTTTTTCCTTTTTTCCTTTTTTCCTTTTTTCTTTTTTTTTCCTTTTTTCTTTTTTTTTTTTTCTTTTTTCTTTCCTTTTTTCCTCTTTTTCCTTTTTTCCTTTTTTATATTTTCCCCTTTTTCCTTTTTCTTTTTTTCCTTTTTCTTTTTTACATTCTTTCCCTCTTTTTCCTTTTTTCTTTCATTTTCCCTTTTTTCTTTTTTTTCATTTTTTCCTCTTTTTCCTTTTTTCTTTTTTTTTTCCTTTTTCCCTTTTTCCTTTTTCTTTCATTTTTTCCTTTTTTCTTTTTTACATTTTCCCCTCTTTTTCCTTTGTTTTTATTTTTCCTCTTTTCTCCTTTTTTATTTTTTCTTTCATTTTTTCCTTTTTTTTCATTTTTCCTCTTTTCTCCTTTTAATTTTTTCTTTCATTTCTTCCTTTTTCTTTCATTTTTTTCCTCTTTTTTCTCTCATTCTTTCCTCTTTTTCCCTTTTTTCCATTTTTTCCCTTTTTCATTTCCCCCTCTTTTTCCCCTTTCATTTTTTCCCTTTTTTTCCCCCTTTTTTTCTTTTCCCTTCCTCTTTTTTCCCTTCTTTCTTTTCCCTTCTTTCTTTCCTTGTCTCTTCTTCCTCTTTACCCCTCCAGACCCTCTCCCACCTCCTTCCCCGCTCACAAATTCTAAACCCCCCCAAGAAAACACGTTGGATTTTTTGGTTTGCTTGTTTTCCAAATTCAATTCCTTGCCCATCCCATGTTCCAGCTGCAAAACCCCAGCTGCCTGACCAACCCCAAAACTCCCCTGCAAGGAAAAGGCAGCCGTTCCATTGCACCCTCAGCACAGCACAGCCCCATCATGGGAGCTGGGTGCTGACTGCCCCTTTGGCCTCCCCTCCCCTTTTCATCTCTGCACTCAAAGGATTTGGGGGGTTTGATTCCCTTTTCTTTCCCCACCCAGCTGGGAATCTGCAACCAATTTGTGGTTGTTGGTTGGGAAGTGAACCCCAGGGAATAAAGGGCTGGATGCGGGGCGGCCGGGCTCCCCCAGCTCTGCTGTGCCGCCTCCTGGTTACACCAGCGCCCCCAAAACCATTACAAATACACAACTAAACCATCTCTTTTCCTTTTGCCCATCCCACTCAGCCTTTTTTTTTGGCCCATCTCTTCCCCTGCCCTGAAGGAGACGATGAGTTTCACATCTGCTGCTGCATCTGTTTTACCCATCGGGTCCGAGCGCGGTGCTACCTTCAGCTGGGAGCCCACAGGCAAGCCAGGACTTGGAGGGGGGAAAGAAGCTTCCTCAGAGAGTCCTTTGCTCTGGGAGGAATTAAGTGTGATGAAACGTGGGGTTATGTGAGCTGCTGGGGGTCCTGCTGGGGCTCCAACCCCTTCGGAGGTGATAAATCCCCCCAGGGATTTCAGGCGCTGAGGAGGGGATGGGGATGCTGGTAGCACTGAGCCAGGGTTGGGGTTCTTTTTGTTTTTCCAGAGCATGGATGGGTTTTTTGGATGGGGAACACTTGGTGAGGCTGCTGGGCTGCTTGGCTCATGAGGACGCTGTGATGTCACTGCAGATTGTGGCCCTGGGTTCATCCCTGGTACAAACCCATCATCTCCAGGCCTGGGCTCTGCCTTGGATGTGGCTCCTGCCCAAGGGGGATCCTACAGCAGTTAGCAGAAAGGCAAATTAACCCCTCAGCCCTGGGTTAAACCACGGAGCTCCCAGGTGAGTCCTGGGTTTGCATGGCTGGGGGTGGCTGGAGGCTGTCCCCGAGCTGTGGTGGCAGGGACTCTGTGTCCCAGGGGACTGCTGGCCATGGACCAGGACCTCCAAGGCAGCAGAACCAGCTCCCTTGCCTTCAGCAAGCCAGTTGCCCATGTGAACAAGTTGCAGTCAAGGTGGGAGGGCTGAGCATCTCCATGGCAGCCAGGAGCAGCGGGCAACATCCCCTCCAGCTGCCTCAGCACCCTGGGGTGACCATGAAACTAGGGTGGCTTTGGCTGGTCTCTCCAACGGTGTGATGCTTCCTTGTGCTTCTCCTCACCCCGCTGGGCTTCACCCCGTTCCTCCAGCCTCCTCAGCTCCAGGCTGGTCCTGCCCAGACCCTGCACCTCTCAGTGGGTTTCCAAGCTGTGCCCAGCACCCATCACACGCCTTTGGTTTCCCCTCAGAGGCTGCACCAGCCCTTCCTTTCCCTCTCCTCTGCGCGCCCTGCCTGTGCCATAAGCCTTTTCAGGAGAACATTAAAGCCTTTGTCTGGTGGGGAGCGAGGAGCAGACCATTTAGGAGGAATTAGTGGTTACATTGAAAGGGGAAAATAAGGGCTCCTGGGTTAAATGCACTTTAAATGTCTTAATAATTGCAATTGGCCAACTTGTTCCTCCCCGGAGCCAAAAGCCTGTAATATGGGAAGCTTTTCTCTAATCAAGAGCAGCACTGATACCTTATGTGGGAAGCCACATAGGATGGGGAGAATTATTTCTCAGAGCCCAGCGAGCAGAACTGCCTGTCTGCCACACACCACCCCCCCACACACACCTCACCCTCCCAACCCCCACCCCCAGCCAGTCCTTCTGAACCTACCAGAGGTTGGGATGGCTGCGTGCCACCTTCATCCCAGGTGATGTGTGTGTGTCCCCCCACCGTGGGACCCCCATCCAGCTAGGGGTACCCCTTCCCTCCCAGGTGTAACCCCCTCCCTCCATTGCTACCCCTCACCATCCCTTGGGCTTGTCCCCTTGCCTGGGAAGCACTGTGGAGTCCTGGCAGCCACCGTGTCCCTGGCAGGAAGCCTGTTTAGTGCCATCCAGGTGGCTGGTGGAGCCCCCCACCCCTCCCACCACCACCACCACCACCACCACCACCACGCCGTGCAGACACATCCCGGCTCCCTGGCTCCAGCCGCCTCGCAGCCACGTCATCCATCAGTGATGACAAGCTCCTTTGCAAGGAGCCTTTGTTGGCACCCTGGGCCGAGCCAGGGAAGGAGGGAGGGAGCTGGAGGAGGTGGGGAGGAGGATGGGGAGGGGGTGGGGGGGTGGAAAACCCAGGCTTGCTGGCTCACAGCAGACCTCCAAGTCGAGAGCATCAACCCCGGCAAGGAGCAGCCCCTTTCCTGCCCAGTGGCTCAGGGAAGGAGGTTAAAAGGTGCAGCTTGGAGGAGGTTAAAAGCAAAGCAGCTTTTAATTTATAACGTGGCCGAAAGAGATACTGTAGCCAAAAAAGATAAAGATGCTGGAATAGCTGGAATTCTCCAGCCGCTGCGACTCCGAAGGGGAAAGCCGCTGGAATGTGTGCGCCTTGGGGGGTGGGGGGGAGGTTCTTGCTCTCTGTGTGTCTGTCTGTGTTCCCCCGCCCCCTCCGGGTCTCCTCTGCATCCCCTCTGCAAGAGCAAGGGGCTGGCTGGGGGAGCAGCAGAGAGGCAGGAGGGATGGAGGCGGTGATGCCCCCCCGGGTGTGTGCAGCTCCATCAGGTGTGGGATTGCTGGGGTGCAAGCCCGCCCCAGCTTTTGGTGCTGAATGGGACCCCCGGGTGAAGGCAGCCTTGGAGGCGCTCACAGGGGGAAGGCTGGGGGCCAAAGCACCTCCCAGTTTGGGCTCAGAGCTTGGCCTGAGGTTTCCATGAAGCACAGGCAGGATTGAAGGGCTGCCCGAGGAGGATGGTCCAGGCTGCTCCTGCCCTGGAAAGCAGAGCAGCCTGCGCCCCAAGAAGGTGCAGCTGAAGGGCCCTAAGGATGGATCTGCCCTTTCTCAGGGTCTTCTGCATCTCCTGCTCCTCTGACCTGTGTAACCTTCAGGCCAGGTTGGCCTTCAGCACCTGGCTGCATGGTTCCAGAGGAGGAGCCCGCTCCCTCCCCATCTGCTCCCTTCCCTCTCCCCATCTGGTGACACCAGCCCGTTCACAAACCATCCCAGGTCATGGAAGATGGGAGGAAGGGAAAATCAACCCCTCGACCCCCCTATAGAAGGTGGGAAAACCCCCTCAGCAGAGGGTGGAAGCACCCCCATCCCCTCGCTGCCACGCTTGGGGGGGTGAAGCAAAACGGGGGTGGTTTGAGATGGAGCTGGTGCTGCCCGTGTCACCTCCCTGTGCTGTGCCATCTGCTCCGTGCTGGGAAAGCCGTCTGGAGCCTGTGCAGGGATTTGGGGACCAAAAGAGGGCAGATCCCCCCTCCCCCCTCCCCCCACCCTCAGCGCACCATGTCTGCACCCGTGTGCCCACGAGGATGCTCGGTGGGAGCTGTGTGTGCCCTGGCTCTATGCTGGAGGATCTGTAGGTGCCCTGGTCCTTAAGGGGGGTGGGGGACACGACTGGGTGGGGATTTATCTCCCAGCCACAGGCAGAACAAGGAGTCCCTGTCTGCTGCTGGCAGCGGGCAGCCGGGGTGGGCAGCTCAGCTGGAGACACGGCTTGTTTTTCCATGAGCGGCTCCAACCTCCTCTCCTGAGGTTGAACTGGGGAGGATGGCCCTGCTTGGACTGGTGGACCAAGGGCTGGGGCAGGTCCCAGCCTCCCTCCCCAGCCTGGCTGGCTCTGCGGGCACGGATGGATGCTCTGACCCAGTTACCAGCTCCTCGCCATGGAGAGCTCCAGCCAGGCATGAAAACCAGAGCTGGGGCTGCCCTCACAAGACACACAGGAGTTTTTGGGGGTTTGTTTTCCCACATGGGGCTGGAGCAGGGTCAGCTCCATAGCTGGAGGCAGAGCTGGTCCTCCCCAGCCTGTTCCCCTCCTGGGACAGTAGAAATCCATCCAGGGCATCCAGGGTGGTGCCTCCCTGCCCTGAACCGGTCTGTGCTGCTGCTGCTTATTTCAACTCCCTGATTCCCCCTTTTCACAGTTCATTTCCCTTCCCTTCATCCAGGAGACAGGACAAGAAGCTTCCTTGATTATCATTTTTTAAACTTATATATATGTTATTCTATTTTTTCCATGGTGTTTAACAGTGAATCCACATGATGGGAACGGCATCAAAGCAACCAATGGGGTTATTTGTCACTGTGCCCCCAGGATGCCCAACATCTCTTTCCCAGAGGGGTTGGAAGCAACATCCAGGGGTCAGCAGCCAAATTATCCATGCTTTTTTATTTGGGTGGTGATGGGCAGCAGCTCCCAGGGGATGGCACGACCCTGGGGTCGAGGAAGAGGAGCCCAGGATGCTGCCCTTTGGGATGCTGCCCTCTGGGATGCTGCCCTCTGGGATGCTGCCCTTTGGGATGCTGCCCTTTGGGATGCTGCCTTTTGGGATGCAGGTTTTGCAGGGGAAAAAAAAAGGGAAAATAGAGAAAAAAGAGCAAATGTTTCCTGCTTTATGCTCCAGTGTTTTGTTCCCAGTCTGGATACGGGGAGAGGTGCTGGGGAAATAAGGCAGCCCCTTGCTCCAGTGGGTGCTTAGGGAGCTGAGCAGAGCTTTCAGGTCTGGGGTGGCAGCACCCAAAAGGCACTTTTGTCCCTCAGGGAGGGACTGTGGTAGTCATTTGGCACTGTGGTTGGGTCTGAGAGCCCCTTTACACAGCATGTCAGAGCCCCTGGGGAGCAGGAGCCCCTGCTGTTGAATTCAGGGAGGGAGGGATGAGGTGATATTCCTCTCTAGGGAGACAAGTTCCCATTTGCCTGTGCCTACAGGGGTGTGTGACCGAGGGGAGGGGATGTATTTCTCCCCCACCCCACCACACTGGTGCAGATGCAGCTCCCAGCATCCTCCCATCTTCCCCTCCCCTCCAGATCAAAGCTGAGGTCTGCCTAGGCTGTGTTCATCCCAGGCCAGGCTTAAAACACAAATAAGATCATTGCTGGGAGCTAATGGGGCACGTGTGTCACGGCTTCCCTGCTCCTTCCCTAGGTGGTGATTTAGGGGGGAAGAGAAGGAAAACAAGGGCTGAGCCCTCCCCCATCACCACTGCTGTGTAATTAGTGTCACCCTCTAGTATCATGGCTGGGACAGGAACTCCTCCAGCCACTGGCCTGGGAAACAAAAGGGGCTTTGGGTGGGTGGTTCTTTTTGTTCCCCCCATGGCTTCATTGTTGTGGGAATATCCAGAGCTCCAGCTCAAAGCCCTGCCAAGCAGATGTCGCTGGGCTGCCTAGGTCCCTGCTCCTGAAATCCCATCCCTCTTGCTCCCAGGCTTCCCCAGTCTTCCTCTCCCCCACCACGGAGGGGTTTGCCTCTGGTTGGCAGGGTGAGGATGCAGCTCCTTCCCCCTCCCTCTTCCCTGCACCCAGCCCTAGCAGCTGCTGGTCCTCTGTAGCCTGAATCCCAGCAGACACCATGGATAAGGCAGGGAAGCAGTGATGGGGAGGGTTCCTTTCCCTGCTTGAGGCTTGTTTGGCTGCAGGAAAAAGCTGCTTTATTTTATCCAGGGTATGTAATGCCTGAGAGCTTTCCCACAGCCAAAAAACTCCAGCAGTACCGAACCGAGCAGGTCCAGCCCTGGGAGGGTGCCCGTGGCCCAGCACAGGGAGTTATTTCATGATGAAAAGTAAAACGACTCATCTCTGCTCTGTTTTTCAGCCCAAGACAGCTCCCAGGCACTGCTGAGCCTTTTTTTTTAAGCTCAAGCCTAAGCTTTGAACCAGCAGCGCTGTCCCCAGGCTGGGACACTGGGTAAAAATAATGCTGGGGACATGAAAAGGGTTGTGGGGGTTTTTTTTGCCATTTTTAGGTTAAACTGCTGGGAATTCTGCTTTTTTGGCATGTCCTCAGGGCATTGTATAAAGGGGCTTGTGTGGGGGGACCAGTTCCTGTCGTTGCCCCCAGTGTGGGCTGCTGGTTTCACTGCAGTGTAAGGCACCGTGTGCCTGGAGCTGCCCCAGCAAGAAGGAAAAGGCTCTGGCAGATGGGAATCGTGGTGTTCAGTGGCCAATTAAATAATTGGTGATCTGTAAGTTGTTAACAGATCAGGGCTCTGAGGTACAGGGGGAGACGATGCTCTGGGGTTGGGGATGTGGAACTGGCTGGGTACCACTCTGCTGAGCATCCCTTGTGCGCTGCAGCGTGCCCTCTCTGGGGCTCTGCTCCTCTGACTGCACCAAGCAAACCCAGCCATGGACTATCAGGGTGGCTGCAGGGAATATTGAGCCCCAAATCTGCCTGGATTGTGATTGTCTATCCTGAGCTTCCCTTCAATGGCCACAGGGGGGTTGGTTTTTATCACATGGGGATGGTATGGCTGCCCATGCCCCAGGAGTTACTCTGTGGCTTCAATCCCCACTGTCCTACAGCGGTGAGGAGTTCCCCAGGTTAACGCTCAGCTCTGGTTTTGGGGGGAAAAAAAAAGGGAAATAATTTGCTTTCTACTGAATATTTCCTCTTCTGGTGCCTCCTCATCCCACCCACCCCCCCAAAGGGGTTTCTTTCCCCTTTCCCTCCCTGCTCTTGCATCTCTGCGCCCGGCTGCATCACAGGAAGGAGCAGCAGGCAGCGTTGGGCAGCAGAGCTGCCTTCTCTGCCTGCTCCAGCCCCTCCTCCTCCTCCTCCTCCTCCTCCATCGCCTTCACTTCCTTTCTGGCTGTGCCTCTCACCGCTGGTGTGCAGCGAGCGGAGCGGTTCCCATTGATCCGGCTGCCACCGCGCTTAGATCTCCTTCCCGAGGGATTTCTCCTCCTTCCAAGCCCCAGCAGCGTGCAGGAATCGCTTGCTCCATCTTTTATGTGCCTTTCTCCATGCTGGAACTCATCTGCTGCTGGCTCACCCAAGGCCCTTCCCCAAAACCACCCCCTTTACCCTCCCACCCCCCACCCCCAAAACGTGCTCTGCGCCAGCCCCGCATCCCGCTCCTGATTCAACCTCAATCCCCCCCCTCCAGAGCTATTTGCAGCCCTCCCCATGTCGCTGACCTCCATGGAGGCTGTGGCAGCATCTGGCAGCGCTCTGCATCCTTTCCCCACCACCCCCTCTCCCCCCATCACCCCCAGTGCCCCCCTGCCACGCACCAGCTGTGGCATCTCCCTCCACGCACACATCCTGCTCAGCCCCTGGTGAGCTCTGGTGCCAGGAGCCCTTAGCAGGAACATCTTGCATCTGGGCTGCTGTGTGGGTGGTGGGGAGCAGGTTCAGATCCTTTCCCTTTTTTCTTGGGGGGGGAAGGGGTGTGGGAAAGGCTTTCCTGGGGGATTTTCAGCCTTCAAGCTATTTCTTTTCCATGGAGTCTCTGGTGCTGATGGAGCCTGGGGCATCCTGCTTGGGTAGCGATGGGGTCCCCAGAGCATCCCCCTTTCTGCTGCCACCCAAACACCCTATCCCAGCTAGATAGGGCTGAGGTCTGAAAATTGGGGTGGGGGAGCATGGGCAGCGTTTGCCCAGGCATTTCTAACCTGGGGAGAGTGTGTGGGTGCACCCCAGCCTCTCTCCCCTTCTCCTCCCCTCTCCTCCTTCTCCTCCCTCTGCTGGGGGGGATGCCAGTGATTCCCACCAGGGAGGGCTGCCTTGAGGTTTTGAGGGGTCCCTGGTTGGGGTGAAGTTGCTTGGGGAGCATCTGGGCTGATATTTATAGGAACTGGCTGTCTCAGAGCTGGTTTGGAACACCCCAAGTAGTGCTGGGCTGGCTCCCTGTTCTCTGGGACTTTCCCCTCCTTCATTTGTCAGTGTCAGCAGGAGTAATTCCATAAATATGCTGGGAGCAGGGGTGGGGACTTCACCCAGACTTTACGTCAGTGTAAACAGCCCTAATTGGTGCTGGAGCCTCATAATTCCAGGATTTCCCCCCTCCTTGCCCCTGTGCATCGAGGAAATCTGCAGTGCCAAGGCCAAGGGTGTTTTCATTCATAAATCCAGGGGGGAACACGAGGAGGGGGGTGGGGGGGCTGGGGAAAAAGCCAAGGGGAGCAGGGACTCGCTGGTGTTTCTTGCCTGGGGGTGCTTTTTATTTCCCCCCTCCCCTTCGCCTTCCTTTCACCCCAGTTTTCAACACCCCCCCCCCAAATCTGACTTCTCACTTCAAGTGGCAGTGGGGAGGCACACGTGTTGAATGGTGGGAGCACTGGGAAGAGAATACAGCCATTTACTGCTCACAGGCTGTGCTGGGGGGCTGCCTTAGCCCTTCCCCCCTCCCCCCCAAACCCCCTCACCACCCTGGGACCCTTCCTGCCCTCTTGCAGTTGGGTGGCTGTAACCATATGGTCCTTGGTGGGTGGGAGGCAAGCCGGCGTGTCTGCACCCAGTTTGGGGGCTGTGGGTTGGTCCCTGAGGGGGTGAGGAGCCCTGTTTTGCTTGCTGGGGAGGGGGGTTCAGCACAGGGAGGGTGGGGGATTTAATGCACCCAGTGCAGGGAACCGGTTGGTACACGGAAGGGGAAGTGGGTGGCTGCGTCTAGCTGGGGGTCACGGAGCTGGGGGCACCTGTCTCCTGCTGATACCCAAATCTCCGTGCCCTGGTGGGAAGGTGAAGCCCCCCTGGGTCATCTGCACCCATGCAGGGGCTTAGACACATGGGTGGTCAAGGCCACACATGGGTGTTCTCCTTGGAGGGCGCTGGCTGGCCGTGGATGATGCCATGCAGGAAGATGCTGGGCTCATCAGCAAGGGGGATGCTGCTGTCCCCCACCAAGCATCCTGTAGCATCTTCAAGCTCCTGAGCACCGAACTAGGCAAGCTGGGCAGGTCCTGGCCTGAGCTCAAGCAGACATCAGCCACCCCCTCTTCCTCCTCCTCTTCCTCCTCCTCTGTGTCTGGGGAGGGCGCAGGGATGCGATTTGCCTGTGATTCCTGTGGGATCTGTCTCTTTCCATGTGTGGGGGGGTGGGTGGTTTGGTTGGGGTTGGGGTTTGGGTTGGGGTGGGGTTTTTTTTTCCCAAAGGGCTTGGAGGAGGAACTGTTTGGCTGGGCAGTCTCCCCACTTGCTTTTCATGGGCTTCACCAGGCAGGATTTGCAACCTGGCTTGAGCTCCTGGCACCTGGGTGGGGGGGCTCAAAGCAGAGAAAGGGGCTGAGGGGCAACCAAAGAGGAGTCGTGTCCCCCCCAGCCTCAGGTTCCTAGGAGTCAGCTGCCAATCACCCACTGTTCCCTTCCTCCAGAATTAAGCTCATAAAAGCAAAAAGGAAAGCAAAAACCAGACCCCAAACCCCAAAACTGGCAGCACCCAGCGTGGAGTTCTCCTCAGCCACAGTCACACCCGGTGGCTGCCACATCCCCCCCCTCCCCAGACACACACGGTGAGGGTTGGTGAGCCTCAGGATGGGGCTTCAGTGTGATGCTGCTCTGGGCTGCTCTGCTGAACCCAGAGCCGGTGGGAGTGTGGTTTTTTGGGAGTCCCAGGGGCGGCAGCATCGCCCCCGCTTCTCCTTTTGAGGCCGGGAGACGGGCTCTGCAGGCACAGCGTGGTGGGTGGGAGGGATCTCAGGGCCTTTGCTCTGCTGCTGTTTCACTTCTCGTGCCCAGAAATAGACTTAAATCCTTCCCCCTGCACCCCTCCCTCCCCTTGCCATCCCAGAAATAGACTTAAATCCTTCCCCCTGCACCCCTCCCTCCCCTTGCCATCCCTCTCCCCCTCCCCGCTGCTCCCCTGTAGAGCTGAAGTGAAACCCAGGGGACATCAGCCAGCGCCACCACATCAGTGGCCCAGTGCTGGGGGCTGCTGCTGAGCCCCTCCATCCCCTGAGCTCCCAACACCGTTGCCCTCAGCACAGGGTGAGTGATGAGGATGTGGGGAGGGATGCTGGAGTAGGGGAGCACACCCCCAAACCCCACCTGTGAGGGTTTTACTCTGGCTGCACACCCAGCTTTCAGCATCTCTGGGTCCCCCCTCTCCATGCCAGGGAATGCAGCAGCTCCAAGAGGGAGCAAATCATCCCCCACCCCAGGGAGCTCTGGGTCTCCTGTAGGACACCACAGGGTCACCTTTCACCTCTGGGTGCCAAGAGGAGAAATGGTGGCTCTGCCAAGGGGTCCCTGAGTGGGACAAGGTGTTGATGGCACCACAGGAGCTGAAGATGCCAGCTCACAGGTCAGGTCCTGGCAGGGCTGCAGTGATGCTGTGTGAGAGGGATGAAGATGGGAGGTGACCGTGGGTTGGGACAGGAGCTCCCCCTGGTCTCCTGGGGACAGGCTTGTCCTTAGCTCTGTCCCCAGTGTGATGGGGCCAGACTGGGTGCAAGCTCAGGTCATAGCCAAGCCTTGTGTGAGGTGTTTGCATGCTCCATCTGCAGTGGAGGTGCCACTGGGGCATTGGCACAGCTGCCAGGCCCCACACTGGAAAACCAGCTCCTTTCCCATGGTGGGGTTTGTTATTTGCTTCCCAAGGGGGTGGCTGCCCTGGAGCCAGGAGTCCGTGCATCCTGCAGCTCCATCACTGAGGTGAAGCCACCCCCCTTGCCTCCCACATCCCAGTCCCTGGAAACTGGGGTGGATGGCAAAGCCGTGCGACCAAGGTGTGGAGGATCCCAGCTGTCCCTGGGGCTCTGTGTGGGGGTCAGACCCCTCCATTGGCAGCAGCTCACCCGGGAGGGGGAGGGTGCAGCCGGGACGGGTTCACCCTGCTCTCAACATCTGGGATGCTGCTGCGGGTGTTGGCTTTGGCTCGGCGGAGACGGAGCTGCGAGCAGGAGGGCTGCTGGGTACACCCCCCACCCACACTGCAGGCTTGCCAGGGTGAATCCAGCATTAAACAGAGCTGGGCTCCATCCTCCCTCCCTCCCTCCTTCCCCAGCTAGCTCAGGCAACCTGTTTCTTTCAAGCATGTTTTAGTACCTCTCCTCTCCAGGGAAAAAAAGCCCCGGGAAGGACAGGATCTGGGCATCCTGGAGCAGGACTCTGCTGCCAGCAGCCCTGCCCCAGCCAGGCGTGGGGACGTGATGGGGCTGGTGTCACCCTGCCCTGGGGCACACAGGCCTGTTTACGCCTTTGTCCCCCCTGGCTGACTTTGACAGATGGCAGATGTTCCCTTCTCAGGCCGGTCGGTGGAAGAGGAACGGCCTCGGCTGCATCGGAAGCCCCATAAATCACCACGATGGGCTTCTCAGAAGGGCTTCCAGCCAGGGCCATAAACATCTTGCCTTCAGCCAATCTGACATCCGTGGAGCTCCCTGGCTGTCCACCCGGCCGGCGTGCAGCTCAGCAGCTCTCTCACATCCAGCTAGCACTCAACAGCTGATAACTATTTTTTCTCCCCCCCCAACCCTTTTCATCCAAGAGTTGAGCTGTTCTTCAAACTCCAAAGCTCAGGAAGGGCCTCTGGCCAACACCTTAAACCCCAAGATGGAGGTTTTATGAGCTGGGTGGGTTTAGTGGTTACAAAACCTTGGTGTTCAGTTTGCTCTGGGACCCCCATTATGGGTCGAGTCCCCCTCCTTTCCTCCCCCCACCCCCAGCAGGATTACAGCCCTTCCCCAGGGAGCAAAAGGTCTGCTTAATGCTGGAAAAGGCACTTCATTTCTCCTGGCCACAACAACTCCCATTTTTTGGGGGGAAAAAGGTGAAAAAAAAGAGAGCAATCTGTGAGCACAATTCAATTTTTCAAACCATAGTCATCCCCTGCTGTTCTTCATGGTGTTTTTCCCACCAGGAATATTAGGGAATCCCTTTTTTGCATCACCTTGGCTGCCAGCCTTTGTGAGAGATGCTGGATTTCAGGCAAAAGAGCTGGCAGGGGGCTTCTGAACTCACCTCAGCAGGTGATGGATGCCCTGGGCATGTTGTGGGGTGTGAAGTCTTCTGCTGGGGAGAAGGGGCTGGTCCTGTTGCAGGGCCACTGTGTCCTTCAGGACCTTCAGGGAGAGGGGTTGCCCTTCCAAAAAGCTTACAGTGAAGGTGGGAAAGAGCAAATCAGGGTTTTTCATCTAAACCTGTCTCTGTTTAATCAGTGCAAACCTGGTGTTTCCATCCAAGGTTGCAGCAGCCTCAGCAGGATGGCTGGGGTCAGCATCAGGCTGGGACCACCATGGGAGCAGAAGGCTGTTCCAGCCTGGTTTTTTTTTGGGGTGGGGGGGAGTAAGGGGACTTTCTCTTAGCCCTGCTGGTTTTTGTAGCAGGCTCCAGCTGGGATTTCATCCTGACCACCCCAGTGGGGCTTCCCACATGTGTGGCTGCCTGGCATAAGCCCCAGCACGTCGCAGAGCCACCTGCCCTCGGCATGCTTGGGAGAGCCACGGCTTGGCCCCTGGACAGGTATTTGCTGCCCTTTAAAGGCAGGCTACTGCCATTGATGCTCCACCTCCTCCAGCTTCCCTGTGTGACCCTGGAAGGGTTCAGGGATCCCCAGGGTGGAGGGGGTCTGCCTGATGGGTGTTGCACGCAGCATCCTCACAGCCCGGCCCACGGCTGTGGGTGCAGGTGAGGTGCTGGCTGCAGAGCCAAGCCAGGAGCTGCTTCCCCCTCTCCTCCTCCTCCTCCTCCTCCTCCTCCCTCTTCTCCCCACGGAGCGTTTGGACAAATAAAGTTCGGAAAAAATCCGAGCTGGAGCTGCTGACTCCTTGTGCAAGCGGTTTAAAATAGGCCACGCTGTTCCAGGCCGGCGGCAGCCAGCTGGCCCCGCGGCCTTCCCCGCTGGAAAACAACCGGGAACAATAACACACGGGAGCCCCCGCGCCGAGCCCGGCCCCGCCGCACAGCCGGGCCGGGCCATGACCTGCTGCCACCCGGCCTCCCTGCCAGGCCTCTTGGCCCGAAAGAGGGGCTGCGGGGGCATCGAGGGGGGGCAGGGGGAGAAGGGGTGCTTGTGGTGATGGAAGGGGTTGGGGGGTGGCAGGGGGAGAAGGGGTGCTTGTGGTGATGGAAGGGGTTGGGGGGAGGCAGGGGGAGAAGAGGTGCTTGTGGTGATGGAAGGGGTTAGGGGGTCTCAGGGGGAGAAGGGGTGCTTGTGGTGATGGAAGGGGTTAGGGGGTCTCAGGGGGAGAAGGGGTGCTTGTGGTGATGGAAGGGGTTGGGGGTGGCCCACAGGAGGAGAAGGGGTGCTTGTGGTGATGGAAGGGGTTGGGGGGTGGCAGGGGGAGAAGAGGTGCTTGTGGTGATGGAAGGGGTTAGGGGGTCTCAGGGGGAGAAGGGGTGCTTGTGGTGATGGAAGGGGTTGGGGGTGGCCCACAGGAGGAGAAGGGGTGCTTGTGGTGATGGAAGGGGTTAGGGGGTGGCAGGGGGAGAAGGGGTGCTTGTGGGAGAAGGGGTGCTTGTGGGAGAAGGGGTGCTTGTGGTGGTGTTAGGGGTTGGGGGTGTCAGGAGGAGAAGGGGGCTTGTGGTGATGGAAGGGGTTGGGGGAGTGGGGGGGAGATGGGGGGCTGTGACTTGGTGACATTAATGATGTTTCCCTTTGCTGTGCAGCTGGGATGTCACCGGGAGGGGGGAATGGAGGCGCTGGCATCGGGGATCCGGGGTGTGCAGAGGAGCATCCCCTGTGGTAACGTCCCCCTGCATCTCCCCCATCCCCATGTCCCTTACCCCTGGCTGGGCTCCTGGGCCATGAACCCACTGCTCCTCTTTGTATTTTTAATACCAAATGGTGTGGCTGGCTGGGAGCCCAGATTGGGGGGGAAGCAGGCCCCAGGTGGGCTGGACAGGGAGGTGCCATGGGGTAGGACCAGGCCCCACCGGGCCCGGCCGGTGCCTTTCCCGTGCTCGGCGGCCCTTGGGGGACAGGAAGGGCTGCATTGTGAGATGGCCTTCCAGGATTTCCTCCAGCAGCCCTGGGAGCAGGATGCGGCCACACACACCGGCTTCCAGGGCAACCTGCAGGGATGCTGGGGTGGCCTGAGGACCCTCTGCTGCTCCTTTCCATGAAGAGTCCATGGGACGGTTCCCGCAGCGCGAGGGACGGCTGAGGGGCAGCACAGGGTCAGGAGCCAGGTCAGCCTGGCCTGATGATCCAGAGCTGGGAGGAGTGGCTGACACACAGGTCACTGCCCTGCCACCCAGAGAGACCTGGCCAGGCTGGAGAGCTGGGCAGGGAGAGACCAGAGGAGGTTCAACAACAGCCAGTGGAGAGTCTGGCCCCTGGGAAGGAAGAACTGCTGGGATCAGGACAGGCTGGGGGAGCTGCTGGAGAGGAGCTCTGTGGAGAAGGACCTGGGGGTGCTGGGGGGTGACAGGGTGGCCATGAGCCAGCAGTGTGTCCTGGGGCTGAGAGAGACAATGGGATCCTGGGGGCATCAGGAGGAGTGTGGGCAGCAGGTCCCAGGAGGGGATCCTCCCCCTCTGCTCTGCCCTGCTCAGGCCCCACCTGGAGTGTTGTGTCCAGTGCTGGGATAAAAGGGACAGGGATCTCCTGGAGAGAGTCCAGAGGAGGCTCTGGAGATGCTGAAGGGCCTGGAGCATCTCCCCTGTGAGGAAAGGCTGAGGGAGCTGGGGCTGTTCAGCCTGGAGAGAAGAGACTGAGAGGGCATCTGATCCCTGGGGATCAATAGCTGAAGGGTGGGACACAGGGGGACATGGGCAGCCTCTGCTCAGTGTCTGGGGACAGGACAAGGGGTGATGGGCTCAAGTTGGAGCACAGGGAGTTCCCCCCAATGTGGAGAAGAACTTCTTCCCAGTGAGGGTGAGGGAGCCCTGGGCCAGGCTGCCCAGTGGGTGTGGAGTCTCCTTCTCTGGAGAGATTCCAGCCCTGTCTGGACACCGCCCTGTGTGCCCTGTCCTAGGGACCCTGCTTTGGCAGGGGGTTGGACCCCATGGGCTCTGGAGGGCCCTTCCCACCCCTGTGAGTCTGTGATTCTATGACTCTATGACCCAGCACAGTCATCAGGCTCGTTCACCACCTGGGCACAGAAGGGTTGTCTGAAGAAGGAACAGGGTCCCCACTGTGGGCGGTTCAGCTCCTGAGGATGATCCTTGAGCATCCTTGGCAGCTTTATGGACCGGTGTGCCAGCCAGACACAGAGCAGGAGGAGCACACGTTCCTGTTGGGATAGATCCTGAACCACAGGCACTGCACTGCAGCAATGCATGGGGCTCCCAGGGGGCATCACCCCATCCCAAGTCTGTGTGCAAACACAGGGAGCACCCCATCCCTGCTCCTGGCCTGTTCCTGGCCACCGCTGCTGGCATCTGCTTTGCTTCCCCTCATCACCACGCTGGGATCTCTCATCTGCCTCCCACCATGGTCTGGGGGAGCAGGAAGGCAAAAGCATCCATCTGTGGGGATGCAGCAGCCAGAGCCAGCTGCTCCAGCAGCACCCCAGCAACCCAGAGCTGGGACATCAACCAAAAGCTGAGGAGTGCAGCATCCTTCCCTGGCCACTGGCGCTGGCTGTGCATGACATCAGCACTGCCACTCATCCTCTGTGCCTGCTCCCTCTGTACCAGTGGCCCCACGAAGGGCGATTCCCACCCCCCAACCCCTTCCATCACCACAAGCACCCCTTCTCCTCCTGACACCCCCTAACTCCTTCCATCACCACAAGCACCCCTTCTCCTCCTGACACTCCCCAATTCCTTGTAATTCCTTGAGGATTAATGGATGCGTGCAACTTGCCTTGAAGAGCTCAGCACCTTGGCTGGGGCGGGGAGAGAAGGAGGAGGAGGAGGATGATTTGGCAGCTGGGAGTAGGAGGATTAGCAGAGATTTGTTGGATCTCAAGGAGAGAGGTGCCAAGTTTTATTTGCTGGAGCAGAAGTCCTGTGGCAGGGGACCCTGAAGGATGCTGTGTGCCCCTATCACCTCATTGCAGGGGCCAGGCTCTGCTTAGAGGGCTTCTATATTTTTGGGGGGTGTGTTTCCTGTGTGCCAGTGCTGCAGGGAGATGCCATGAGGGCAGCTTTTGGCTTGCATGATGTTGAATAGGTACTTCATACTCCTCACCAGCATGGACGAGGCTACCGGGGATGGGGGATGTCTGTGTGCCCTCAGTCCCTGAGGAGTCACTGGGGAGGGGTGCACCTCTCCTTTGGGATGCACAGGGTGTTCACACCAGCTTGGGTTTGAGCTGATCATAGAATCATAGGATCACAGAATGGTCTGGGTTGGAAGGGACCCCAAGGAGCACAGAGCTCCAACCCCCTGCCACAGGCAGGGACACCAACCTCCAGGCCTGGAGCTACACAAGGTTGCCCAGGGCCCCAGCCAACCTGGCCTTCAACACCTCCAGACACAGGGCACCCACCCCCTCTCTGGGCAGCCTGTTCCAGCCCCTCCCCACTCTCTCTGTAAAAACACTTTTGGGAGCACAGCCCCTCACCATCAGGGAGCAGGGATGGGGGGCGAGCTCGTACCCCCAGCGCTTCACCAGGCACCTCTGCGTAACAAGGAGCCAGCATCAAAGGGAAATGCCTGAGCAAAGCAATAACCCACGCTAACAGCAACAGCAAACAACAACAAAAAACCACACCACACCCCCCACCCCCTCCCCTTTCACTTCCCTCCCTCCCCTCTTGACCTTGAAGAATGCTGGAAGGTGTCATGTCATCAGCATTTCCCAGCCGATGGGAGATTGGGGAAAGGAGGAGAAGGAGGAGGAGGAGGAGGAGGGAGGAGGAGGAGGAGGAGGGGGGGGATTTTTTTCTTCCTTCAAGGCACCCAGCCAAGAATAACAGCCGACTCCAGCAGGTCGGCACAGGAAGGGAACGGCTGGAACCTGATTTGCAGTCAGACGCTCCGAGAGCCAGAACGCGTTTTATTGAAGAGGTCTCTGGGGAGGCATAAACCTTCCCCCCCACCCCCCAGTCCTTCCCCCCCCCCCAAAAAAAAAAGCCTAAAGAAGGATAAAAAAAAGCCCTTTCCGATGAAGCTGTATTTTTTTTAATGTGTGTTTTAAAAAGGCTTTAAGATAAACTGGCTTTTAGGTCTTGTTGCTGGTCTTGATTTCCAGTGGGGGAGGAATGGGGAGAGGCTGGTGATGGGGATGCATCCTGATGGGAGGTTGGGTGTCCATTGGATGAAGGTTGGTGGGCTCAGCTGCCTCCAGCGCATCCCTTGGGAAGGAGGCATTTTAGCAGGGGTCAGAGGGAGACATGCTGGCACAATTCCTCCTGGAAATAAGCCCCCGTTGCCTCAGTTTCCCCAGGCATGATGGCTACATCCCGCGTCCAAAGGGATGTCTCCATCACGGAGTGCCACACAGGCAAGGTGAGCCCACAGTGCAGGGGGTGTGTGGCAGGCACCATGTGTCAGACCCTGCACAGGCTCTGCTTTCCATGGGCTCCTACCCACTTTAGCACCATCAAAACTCTTCCCAGCGCAGAAGTTTCTCTTCTCACCCCTTTTGGCTGCAGAAGGGACGACCCCTTCCTGATCCGCTCCAGCCTGCGTTTACCAACCTGCCCTCGGAAATGAAAGCAAACAATCCCCATCCATCCCTTGGCCACCCAAAAAGGCAGGGGAGAACCTCCCAAACAAGTACTTCCACCAATTCTTAGAGCGAAAGACACCGGCGACAGACCTTGATCCGCAGCCCCGGTGGCAAACCTGCTGAGCTTCCAGCCCTTGGGCTGCTAATCTCCTCCTGCAGCTCGCTAAATCCTGCAAGATGTTCCCAACAAAAGAGCATGGGCCGGGCTCCGTTTGTTTGCAGAGCTTCATCCTTGGGGACATCTGGTACCCTTGGCTTGCCTGAGCTTCAGATAAGCAGCAGTCGGGTTTTAGGGATGGGATGGGGCGGGGGGGGGGAGCAGAGAACAACGGGGGTGTGAACACCCCACTGAGACATCAGAGGGTGCCCGCAGGGTTGAGGTGATGGCGGTGACATCCGTGGGTGCTGGGATTCCTAGGGTGACAGCTCGGCTCTCCCCGCCCGATCCGCATCCCTCTTAGCGGGAATGAGGAGCAGGATGCTCCGAGCCGGGGCTGCGGGATGCGGTGAAGCCCTTGCAGCTCTCCAGCTCCCTTTTAATTCCTTTCCCAGCTGCGTTGCCTCATCACCATGACCAGCCTGTAACCGGAACGGGTCAGCGTTTTGCTGATGGAATGTTTTTCCATCGGGGAAATACCAATTTCTGTGGGAAACATCTCAATTTTGACCAAATTTTCTCCCTTTCCTTTTTTTCTTTATTTTTTTTTTTTTTTTTTTTTCCAGGGAGGGGTGGGGAGGGGACAATACTTCAACCCCAGGCCTTTCAAGGAGCTTTGACCTCCTCCTAACATTGCTTTTGAGGCGAGCACAAAAGGGTGGGCTGAGGAGCACGTGGGGTGTGTGCTGATGTGGGAGTAAAGTCAGGGCTAAGGAAAACCCCAGGTCTGCTTCAAAAACAGTCAGCTGGAAGATTTATAGATATATTTTTTGGAAGTCATAGTGGGGTAAATCGGTGTTAGCAACCTCAGGAAGGCTTTTGGCTTGGGGTTTTGGAGTCTTTGTTTATCTGCTGTGCTGTACAGATGCAGCTCGTGTTGCCTGTGGTGCTACTCGGGCATCCCTGGCACAGCCGCATCCCCTGGCACAGCCGCATCCCTGGCACAGCCGCATCCCCTGGCACAGCCGCATCCCTGGCACAGCCGCATCCCCTTGGGTTTGACATCCCAGGTATTGGTGGTATGAGGGGAGACACAACGCTGCAGGGGGATTTTTTTTTGGCTGGGCACAAGCTGTAACCTCCACCTGCTTCCCAGAGGAATGAGGGCACCTAAGTCCTTTAGGGTTTTTTCAGTGCTCCACCAGCCACTGATCCATCCCAGTCTCCCCGTGGCTGCCCGGCGGGGCAGATGGCATCTTCAACTGGTGAATAATGGGCTGGGAATAGAAAGCTGAAACCAGAGACCACGTCTTCCCAGTTGCATCTTCAGCATCATGTGAGAGGCTCCTTCCCTCCCTCCCGTTCCGCTCGGCAGAGGCCAGGCCATGCCTAGAAATAGCTCCTGGCACTCACACGGCAGGATCTCGACCTGCCCTGCTGCATGGGGGAGGACGGACACACGGACACACAGCCCCCAACACAGCTCCCTGCATCAGAGCTCTGGGGCGGGGGGGGGGCTCAGGAAACACTTTGGGCTTGGAAAACACTCCTCACAGAGGGGAGGGGAGGATGCCCAGTCGCTGGGCTGGGTTTGCACCCCAGGAAGGAGCGTGGAGACCCAGATTGCCACAAACACCCTGGGAGGGGGTGAGGTATCACTGTGGGGGCCTGGCTGCTGCTCACCAATTTTTACTGCTGTGCAAACTGTTACTATTTGCACTGACAAACTTTTCTTCCTATTTTTTTCTTCCCTCCCCCCCACCCCCCTTCCTCCCCATCCTCATCTCCACCCTTTTTTAATAGCAGCCTCTAACAGCCACACTCATTCTTCTTTGTTGACACGGCCCTTTGGCATCAGCACTTGGCATTTGCAGAGCAGCTCGTTCTGGAAAGGAGAAGAAGAAAAAAAACAAAACCCCAAAAACCCACAACCCCCCCCCAAAAAAAAACCCACCCACTTTTCAGAAAACAAAAAAAATAAAAAAGCAACCCTGCCCTGGTGCCTTGCAGGGGACATGGCTCCCTCCTGCCTCACAGGGCACGATGCCACAGGGTGAATCAGCGCCCGGGGCCGTGTGAGGTTAATGCCTCTGGATGCTGCGTGGGGACTGGGAGCAGGGTGCTGGGTCTTTGTTTTGGGTTGGAACTCAGAGCAGGGTGCTGGGTCTTTGGGTTGGGACTTGGAGCAGGGTGCTGGGTCTTCATTTTGGATTAGGACTCAGAGCAGGGTGCTGGGTGTTCATTTTGGGTTGGGACTGGGAGCAGGGTGCTGGGTCTTTGTGTTGGATTGGGACTGGGAGCAGGGTGGTGGGTCTTCATTTTGGATTAGGACTCAGAGCAGGGTGCTGGGTGTTTGTTTTGGGTTGGGACTGGGAGCAGGGTGCTGGGTGTTTGTTTTGGGTTGGGACTGGGAGCAGGGTGCTGGGTCTTTGGGTTGGGACTGGGAGCAGGGTGCTGGGTGTTCACTTTGGGTTGGGACTGGGAGCAGGGTGCTGGGTCTTTGTGTTGGATTGGGACTGGGAGCAGGGTGGTGGGTCTTCATTTTGGATTAGGACTCAGAGCAGGGTGCTGGGTGTTTGTTTTGGGTTGGGACTGGGAGCAGGGTGCTGGGTGTTTGTTTTGGGTTGGGACTGGGAGCAGGGTGCTGGGTCTTTGGGTTGGGACTGGGAGCAGGGTGCTGGGTGTTCACTTTGGGTTGGGACTCAGAGCAGGGTGCTGGATGTTCACTTTGGGTTGGGACTGGGAGCAGGGTGCTGGGTCTTCATTTTGGATTAGGACTCAGAGCAGGGTGCTGGGTCTTCATTTTGGGTTGGGACTGGGAGCAGGGTGCTGGGTGTTGGCTTTGGGTTGGGACTGGGAGCAGGGTGCTGGGTCTTCATTTTGGGTTGGGACTGGGAGCAGGGTGCTGGGTCTTCATTTTGGATTAGGACTCAGAGCAGGGTGCTGGGTGTTTGTTTTGGGTTGGGACTGGGAGCAGGGTGCTGGGTGTTCACTTTGGGTTGGGACTCAGAGCAGGGTGCTGGGTCTTCATTTTGGATTAAGACTCAGAGCAGGGTGCTGGGTCTTTGTTTTGGGTTGACTAGGAGCAGGGTGCTGGGTGTTGGCTTTGGGTTGAGCATACATTCACGCACCAACACGGTGTGCATCTCCACGCTGGTCCCAGGGGGACGTGGTTGGACCCAGCCATGGGTGGTGACCAGCGGTGGCTTTGTCCTCTGGCTGTCGCAGGAGCAGCATCTCCCAAAGTGCTTGGTGGAGCAGAGCGGCTCCAGCTCAGCCACAGCGTGTCCTTGCAGGGCTGTGTGTGGCCACCCCCTTCCTCTCCAGAGTCACCTTTCTCCCTCCTGCCTCGCAGGGACCGTCCCAGCAGCATCCCACCCTCCCAGACATGGACCACCCTGCATCCTCCCTCTCTGCAGACCCCGAGCTCCGGTGTACAGCTGTGGTTTCAGCACAAGACTGCTGCCCCCCCTTCCCCTCTGCTCCCCCCTGTCACCCACAAGCAGCTTTTCTTGGGTTGCTTTCTCCTTTTTTTCTTTCATTTCAGGCTCCAAGCAGCACAGAGGCAGATGTTCCTGCTCACACCAGCCACGATCTTGGCTGAGAGCATCCTCATCTCACCTGCAAGGCCACGCAAAGGACCAGGGGGAAGAGCTTACAAGCAAGAGAAAACCCAGCTGGGCTTTTCCAGCCCAAAAGTAATAGAAAGAAAAAGAATCAATTAAGAAAGTTAAAAAAAAAAGGGAAAAAAATTTCAAAGAAAGGTTAAAGCAGCAGATAAAGGATATATCCTGACTATATCTGGATACATCCCTATCCAGCACTACCTTTTCCATGTGAAAAAGCAGTGCCAGGCCCAGAGTTCAGCCAGTTTAAAAAAAAAAAAAGGCAAAAGAAAAAAGGTCAAAAGAAAAAAAGGCAAAAAAAAAGGCCAAAAAAAAAAAAAGGCCAAAAAACAGGCCAAAAAAAGGGCCAAAAAAAAAAAGGACCAAAAAAAAGCTTGCAGTGAAAATTACAGCTGTTGAATGCAGGGTTCAAGGTCATTGAACACCAGGCCAGTGCCCCCATGTCCCTCACCTGCCACGCTGCCAGCTCTGACCCTGGGCAGGTGACAGGGCAGTGTTCGGGCTGGCTGCCCCGTGCCTCAGTTTCCCTGGGTGTCAGAGTGCTGGTTGTCACCCGTCCCTGCGTGTGGCAGCATTTCTGTATGTCCCAGTTGGATTTTTGATGGAGGATGATGGTGTGCCTGGCGCAGTGCCCTTCCCCTCCTGGGATCTGCTCTCCAGCAGGATGCTGGGGAGCCCAGGGGGAGGAGGTGGGAACCCAGGGGTGGAGGTGGGAGCCTGGTCAGACACCACAGTGGGGCAGTGGCTGTTGTGCCTCCCTGGCTGGGAATTACCTCCTTGGAGAAATATTCCCTTTTCAAACACCAGACCCTGTGGAGGATTATCCGGAGGGGGTGGCTGGGGGAACAGTCACGCTGTCTCGAAGGCACTGTGTTGTTTGAAATGCTCTTTAAGGCACTTGATGACTCACAGCAACAGCTGGAAGGAATAAGCAGTTGGTAATTTCCATATTAACCTCCCGGTCCTGGGGATGGGTGGGGGGGTGTGGAAGGGGATTGGGGAGGGGGTGGATTTGCCACCCGTGCCCACTGGTGAGGGTGCAGCGGTACCTCACTAGCACGCTGCAAAGTGGGTGCTGCTGGGAGCTGCCCTGTAGCGCCCAAGGGACTGCAGGGATGGAGACAGGGATGGAGATGGGGATGGAGACAGGGATGAGGGTGGGGATGAAGATAGGGATGAGGGTGGGGATGAAGATAGGGATGACCCCAGAGCCAGGCAGGCTCCTTGTGTGTCCATCCTGAGGCCCTGCCTGGTGCAAGCTGGGGAGTGGGGGGAGCACCACAGGGAGAGGCTGCTGCCCCAGGGGCTGTTTGTACAGCACCTTGCACAACCAGCACCAAGCTCTGATGCAACCGGGTCACGCAGCAGCTGCCCGTCCCCTGCCTTGGAAGGGACATCTGTCCCCAGGGCAAGGGGACAGATTCGGCATGGCAGGCCAGCAAGGAGGTCTGTAAGATGGGCTCAGCGAAGGATGGACCCGCTCAGCTTCGCAGCGGGAGCGGGGACCCCATCCTCCACCGCATCCCGCTCCGCCTGCACGGCATCCAGCTATCTCCCCACCGGCGCTGGGCTCAGAAGAGCAGACCTGGCTGTCTCCATCCCCAGCCCCTCGGGTGGCTTTCAAGCGTGGGCTCCGGCGGGAGCCGCGGTGGAAAATCCTGTGCTGGCCTCGCCTGGATCCCCGCGCGCCCCGGGGGACCCGTTTGCTGCCAGGGCATATGTTTTCAGTTCTTGCCGAGGCCTGACTTGAGAAATTTTCTCTCCCTCCCAGCTTCTCTGTTGCAAACAGCAACCGCAGGGCCGGGGCGGCACAGGGTGATAAATGAGCCGCTCTGTCCCTACGCAGCCAAGGCCCGGGAAGGAAGCGGCTGGGAGAAGCAGGCTGCATCCCGGAGGGGCATGGGGGGGGTTGCCAGAGGGCTTGTAGCTCCCCTCTGGAGAGCAGCATGGAAGGTTGGTGTTAGGGGACAGGGTGGGGAGATGTAGGGGGGTGTGTGTGTGTGTGTGTGAGGGAGTGGTTATAAGGGGAGGTCTGGCCCTGCTGAGCTCTGGTCCTTGAGTGTGGCGCGTTGTTTCCTCGCCCATCTGGGGAGCAGGCGGGAGAGCATCTGTCGGCTGCGCTTGAGGGGTGGGCTGAGATCCGGATGGGCAGTCGGGGGGCAGCCCCCAGCCCCTTATCCCCCCCCCCATACTTCCCCCAGGGGAAAAGGAGTATGCGCGTCCGGGGTGAAGCGTTCCCTGCTCCATCGCTCCTGACCGCATGGCCCCTTCCCATTTTGGGAAAAGGGGGGGGGGGCTGGGAGGGGTGACACTGAGAGACCACGTGCACTGCCAAAGAACATCTGAGTCATGCCCACCCTGACACACTCCCAGCGCCCTCGGTGCATAGAGCAGCCGCCACATCAGGCCTATAAATAAATAAAATATAACCTAGCGAGGCCCTGCCGCCTCCTGGAACCCCCTGAAAACAGCCCCGGAGAGCCAGTTCTCCCAAGGTATCACCTTCCCCGCGTTGTGTGTCACCTCCCACCCCTCCTTTGCTTCTTTATTGCCGGAGCCATCTGCGTGGAAACTGGATCCGGGTCCCCAAAGAGCCCTCCTGCCCCCCTGCCCCGCGCTCCAGCTGATGTCACACAATCTGTTTGATCTCAGGGCCAGCTGCCCCAGGGGAGTGCCGGATGCTGTCACCCCGCGCTCTGGGTGGGAGATGACATCGAGGGCTGGTCGACCCAAGGGGGATGGATGCAGCTGGGGTGCTCCGAGGACCGTGCTCGCGCTGTATGTCTGTGGGGGGGTGATGAAGATGAAGAGTGGGGACAGCGTGACTTTCTCCATGATGTCTGGGTCAGGCGTTCAGCCCACAAGCCTGTCCCTCTGCCCTACCACAACCACCCTGGACGGGGGGTGGGGGCGGTTGATCCTGCACAGCACCCTCCCGCAGTGGGATGCGTGCTCAGGGCTTTGCAAGGACAGGACGCAGGATGCCGCAGCGACTTGCTGTGAACTCGAACCCCCACAGAACTGCTGGGTTCAGGCTTCCTCCTAAAAAATACTGCTTGAAAAATATCCTTAAGGATTGCTGATGTAGGGTTTGTTTATTTATTTATTTATTTATAATTTTATTTTATTTTATTTCATCAAGAGAGCCGTGCTGGGCTGGTGGGTTACGCTGCCTGGATGCTCGGGCGGTTAAATAAGTCAGGTTTAATTGTGGCTGGACCTCAGTACAGTTTGCACTTCCTCGGTGCCTATTGTCCAAGGACAGCAAAGTGCTTTCCAAGCATTAAATCTTATCACAAGCCTGCAAGGCAGGTAAGGATATACCGGGATTATTGCATGCGTCGCTGAAACGCAGCCAACTCCGGTTGGGAACACATCAGCTATTTACCAGCCAGTGGCAAAGCGATGCAGCATTTTAGGACCGAGAGGGAAATAGGATCTGGTATTGAACTGGAACGGCAGCGAGACTTTTAAAACGCGAAATAAATTACTGGGACCGGTTTGTTGGTCGGGGCGCTGAGTTAATGGTTGGTGGGTAGAGCCGTAAAGGGCAGGGGACGTGGCAAAACGCTGGGGGATCCTGCCCTGCCTGCCTGGACCTGGACACGGTGCTGTGCCGGGCTGGTTTGAGTTGTTGGTGGGGGGGCTGCACAAAGGGATGTGGCGTGGGGAAGGGGCTGCGGGTGAAGCAACGGTGATGGGCGGGGGGGAAAGGGGGGAAGGGAACAAGGCGCGTGAGGGCCGCCCCGAGTGTGGGGAAGGGCAAAAGAGGGGGGGCTGGTGGGTGAAACCCCGCGTGGGGTCGGTCATAAACCCCCTCCAAAAGACACACCCGTGGGGTCCCTCTGCACACACCACACCCCCCCCCCCCCACGCAGCGCTCCAAGCCGCCCGAGCCGGGCTGGCGGCAGGCGGGCGGGCGAGGCGAGCGAGGGGGGGGGGCGGTGGCTTTACGTTCCTCCCCCGGCTCCCCCATCGCGGGCAGGTCGCGGCGGGGGGAGCCGGGGAGGAGCCGGGCTGGGGGCGCCGGGGCCGGGAGGCGGCGGGCAGCCGCCCTTCCTCCGCGCCGCCAGCGGGACCCAAACTTTTCGCACCGAACTTTTATTCCGTGGGGGTTGTTGGGAGATTTTTTGGGGGGGTTGGTTTTTTTTTTTTGGGGGGGGGGGGTTGTTTTTGGGGTTTTTTTCCCCTTTCCCCTTGCCCCCGGTCGTTGTTTTGGGGACGTTTTTCGGTGCTGTGTTGGTTTAGTTTTCTCTTTCCCCCCCCCCCCCAACTCCCCCCTCCACCTCCTTTCTCCTTGCGCGGCGAGAGGAGGCGGGCGGCAGCGGCGGGGGGGGGTGGTGGTGGTGGTGGTGGTGGTGAGAAGGGAAAGGGGGGGGTGAAGAGGAGGAGGAGGAGGGGGGGGGGAAGAGCGCTCCGCAAACCCGCCCCCCGAGCCTGCGTGTCCGGCGGAGCCGCGGGATGAGCCGGGGGCGGCGATGAGCGCGGCGGGGCCGGGGGCGGCGGCGGCGGCGGCGGCGCCGCTCTCCCGCAAGCAGCGGCTGATGGCCGCGTTGGCGGCCGGCGAAGCGGCGGTAGCGGGCGGCCCCGGGACTCCTCAACCCCCGGCACCTCCGCTCTGCTGCTTCATCTGCGGCGGCGGCATCAGCCGCGGCAAAGAGCTAAAGCTTCAAGTACGACCCCCCGCGACCACCGACCCTTCTTCCCCTTCCTCCAGCACCAGGAACCGGCTCCCGGCGCCCGCGCCGTCTCGGCGGAGGGCTGCGCCTTGGTCTGCGCCGTCTGCCGCTGTTTCCTGGGCGAGCAGTGGGACTCCTTCGAGCGCAGCCGCACGCCGGTGGAGAAGCGCATGTACTGGCTCAAGCGGCCCCATCAGTGCGAAGCGGCGGTGGCGGCGGCGGCGGCGGCGGCGGCGGGGGGGGAACCGGACTGCGGAGGGGGGCGACGGGTTGGGACCCTACCGGGCCGCCGCGTCGCCCCGCCGGCCAGGAGGAGGAGGAGGAGGAGGAAGAGGAAGAAGAAGAGGAAGAGGAGGAGGAGGAGGAGGAGGAGGAAGGGCCGGGAGCCGGTTCCGAGCTCTCCGAGCTGTCCGACGCTGAGCCCCTTTCGGAACCCGAAGGGGCGGGCGACCCGGCGCGGCCCCCCACTTCTGCGGCGGGGAACCGGGGGCCGCCCTGCTGCTCCTCGGAAGACAGCGAGATCAACATCACCAGCGAGGAGGAAGAAGGGGGGAGGAAGGCAGCCAGCGGCCCGCTTGGGCGCCGGGCACCGCCTGCTACATCTGCGGCAGCCCCTTGTCGCCCACCGCCCAGCACCGCGTCCACGTGCAGAAGCAGGAGAAGACCTCTCCAGCACCCTTCTTCCCCTTCCTCTGGCTCCACAGCCCCCCGCCGGGCGCCCAGCCCCTCTCTCCGGCCGGCAGCACCTTGGTGTGTCCCTGCTGCTTCGCCTCCCTCATGCAGCAGTGGCAAAGCTTCGAGCTGGCCAACGTGCCCGTGCTCCAGCGGCTCTACGTGGTGCCCCTCAACGCGGGCGCCATGCCCGCCAAGGGCTGGCGGGGGCTGAAGGAGGATGGGGCCGGCATCCCGGCGGCACCGGAGGCCTGTTACCTGTGCGGGGAGGAGTGTGGCAAGGAGGCCAGGCCGGTGGCGGCCAAGATCACCAACGGCAACGCGAAGAGCACCATGCATTTCCCCTTCCTCAGCCTCCTGCCTTGCCCGCCCAGCGCCAAGGGGCTGAACAAGCACTGGGAGGTGAGCAGCTGCCGCAAGTGCTTCGGGGTCTTGCAGGACCTGTGGGCCATGTACAGGGCCTGCCACAACGAGGAGCTCATCACCTCGGTGCAGAGCTTCCTGGGGAGGTACCACCAGGTCTTCTCCGCCGGTGACCCCGGCGGTCTGGCCAGCCACCCTGCTGTCAAACCCGGTCCCACCTCCGTCTGCTACATCTGTGGGGCCGAGCTGGGAGCGGGCAAAGAGTTCCAGCTCAATGTCAACCCCCCGGGGCGATTTGGGGAGAAGGAACCCTTTTTCCCCTTCCTCACCGTCTACCCGCCCGCTCCAAGGGCCAGACCGGCCGACTCAACCGGGCTGGTGGCCACCTGCATCCTTTGCTACCACGACCTGCTGGGACAGTGGCTGCAGCACGAGGGCAGGAACTCCCATCACCCCAGCAGCGCCTGGTCCCGGCAGTACAAAGTGGAGACCTTCGTCTGCTTCTTCTGCCGTCAGGAGAAGAAGCGATGCCTTGGATTAAAAGCGGTTCAAGTGGCCAGGCTCCCTGTCTTCCTCTACACCCTCCGCGTGGCCAACAGCTTGCTGGTGGATGACGGGAAGCAGCTGACCATCGGCGCCTGTGCCGAGTGTAGTGCTGTGGTCCTGGCTGGGAAGAGCATCACCCCCCGGAGCTGCTGGCAGCGGCACCCCCAGCTCTGCTCCCCAAGGTAAGCTGGTTGGCACGGACCCTGTCCCTCCCACTCCTGGTGTTTTCCACTTCAAGGAGGAGGTGGAACGGTGACATAGATGGATGCTGGCCTTTCGGGTCTGACCCCCGGGGGCGAACGCTAATGGATGGGGTGCCTTTAGCAAGGAACTTTTGGAGCTGTCAAGCCGCAAAGGAACGGATAAAAATCCTTCCAAGAGGTGGGGAGAGCCAAGACCTGTCCTGTTGCAGAAGCCTCTCTCTGTGTTCCTGGCGCCTGCTTGCTTGCAGCCCTGCGAGGGAGGTTGGGGGCCCGCACAGAGGAAACCCCCACCCCATCAGGGGTGATTGGAGGTGCTGGAGGGGAGGGAGGGATGCCCAGCCTGTTTGCTGCAGCAGCATCCTCGGGAAGCTCGAAGGAGCACGCGGCCTCCACCGCAGTAGGAAACTTCCCAAGTTACCTCTGGTTGTCTAAGGTGCCTTCATCAAAGGGTTTCCCCCTCAGACCTTCCTAGGGGGCCAGTGTGGGGGCTTAGGGCCCTGTGCCCCCCACCCACCCACCTGTGCTGCTCTGGTTACCCTGAAGCAAGGGAATCCTCCTCCCAGGCTGCATCCTCCTGCACCGCTATGGAGCCCTGAAGGGTGTCAGGGGTGTCATCACCTGGGTGCTGCCACTTTGCTGGGTTGCTGTCTTCTTCTGCAGCTCCTGCTGGGGTGACGCCGGATGCTTTGGGGGCAGGATGGTTTGGGGGCCAGGATGGTGTGGGGGCAGATACTTTGGGGGCAGGATGCGTTGAGGGCAGGATGCTTTGGGAGCAGGATGTGTTGGGGGCAGGATGCTTTTGAGGGTAGGATGCTTTGGGGTAAGGATGCTTTGAGGGTAGGATGCTTTGGGGGCAGGATGCTTTGGGGGCAGATACTTTGGGGGCAGGATGCTTTGAGGGTAGGATGCTTTAGGGTAAGGATGCTTTGGGGGCAGGATGCTTTGGGGGCAGATACTTTGGGGGCAGGATGCTTTGAGGGTAGGATGCTTTGGGGGCAGGATGCTTTGAGGGTAGGATGCTTTGAGGGTAGGATGCTTTGGGGGAAGGATACTTTAGGGGAAGGATACTTTAGGGGAAGGATGCTTTGAGGTCATCACAGCAGAGCAAAGGTTTACTAGTCACAAGCTGGCCTTTCTCACAGGACAGGGAAATAACTGCTTTCACTCCCGAATTCCCAGCTCATAGGGCCATGCTGGAGAGCGGCTGCTCTGTATCTGCAAACCAAGCCCCAGGCTGGGCTCTGGGAAATGCCAACATCCTAAATCCCTGAGTTCATTTCAAAGCTTTTCGGCTCCTTTCGTAGCCAGAACCCTGCGGCTCTCTGAAGCGCTGGCATTTTCTTTAGCAATGTAAACCAGCCCCTCCAGGACAGTGCTCCTTTTCTCTCTCCTTTCCCTCTCCTTTCCCTCTCCTTTCCCTCTCCTTTCCCTCTCCTTTCCCTCTCCTTTCCCTCTCCTTTCCCTCTCCTTTCCCTCTCCTTTCCCTCTCCTTTCCCTCTCCTTTCCCTCTCCCTCCCTCTCCTCTCCCCTCTCCTCTCCTCTCCTCTCCTCTCCTTTCCTCTCCTTTCCTCTCCTTTCCCTCTCCTTTCCCTCTCCTTTCCCTCTCCTTTCCCCTCTCCTTTCCCCTCTCCTTTCCCCTCTCCTTTCCCCTCTCCTTTCCCCTCTCCTTTCCCCTCTCCTTTCCCCTCTCCTTTCCCCTCTCCTTTCCCCTCTCCTTTCCCCTCTCCTTTCCCCTCTCCTTTCCCCTCTCCTTTCCCCTCTCCTCTCCCTCTCCTCTCCCTCTCCTCTCCCTCTCCTCTCCTTTCCCTTTCCCTCTCCTTTCCCTCTCCTTTCCCTCTCCTTTCTCTCCAGTTGCTCTCCCTTACCTAGTTACAAATAGAGTTTTCCATCTGGCTGTGCTGGCTCCCAGGCCAGGGGGGATGCTGCTTTGGAGCCACCCGACAGGAGCTGCACACCAGAGGGTCAGCGTGTGTGGCACTGGCACAGGGAGAGAGCCAGGATGCTGGATGGTGCTGGGGGTTGGGTTGGCACTGGTGCAGGGAGCCCTCTGGAAGCCGTTGCTCTTGGGTGGTTTTCCCTGGCTTCCATGGGCTGGATGCTCCCAATGTCCTTGCAGGTCGTTTGTGGATGCAGATGATTTATCCTCAGGCTCGCCTGCATGGGAGCTGTGCTTCCAGCCAACACAGCTCTGCCGTGCACAGAGGGGTCTGAGTTTGGGGGAGATGTTCTGGATGTTGGAGGTGGTCCAGGGCTGCTTGTCTGTCTGTCCATCCCCTGGTCTGTTGGTGTTTGCAAGGGGCTGGAGCTCTCGCTGGGTGGTGGCTCTGGGTCAGCTGAGCACCCAGGTAGTGATACTGGGGTGATGCTCCAGTGGAGCACGGCTGGGTGCAGCTGATGAGGTGGGTGGCATCAGCATGGCCCCGCACCTCTGCCCTCTTAGTGTCCCCAGGCCATGGCATGGGGACATTAAGGACAGCAAATCCCAGCTCTGATGCTGGAGTTGGGTGCTCAGAGGCACTTCCCGTGGGGTTCCTTAGGGACCCTCCCCAAACCCAGCGTTTCTCAGGCACACCAGTGCTCATCCCCCCCACCCCCAGCCCCAAACTCCCACTGGGGTCCTGCCTGCAGCCCTGTCTCTGACCTGAGCAGCTCTGAAAAGCTTTTGTGTGGAGCTATGAAAGACAGAGGGGGAGGAGGAGGAGGAGGAGGACGTGGAGGGTGTCCGGGGGAAGGGATGCTATTCAGTTCCTCCCTCTTGTTCCTGGGTTTGCTAATGAGCAAATTAAGGGGCTGCTACAACAGGCAGGGTAGCAGGAGGCAAGGCAGAGCTGCCCAGGGAGGGCACGGATGCTCCAGGGACTGCTTCAGTGTGCCAGGCTCTGGTACGTGTCCCATGTCCTGGTGGGGACTCAGAAAGTCCCCTCACCTTCTCCCTCTCCATCTCCATGCGCTTCCCATCAGGCTGAGACCTCACAGATGCCAAGGTTATTTAGAACATGGCCTAACGCTTGGGTAGGGTGCTTGGCTGGTTGAACTGTACCCTTGTTTAGCTGTGCTGCCTGCTGGAAGTCACCCCAGATGAGCCACTCTCCCTCGTGTGGCACCCAGGTCCCTGCTCAGGTGAGACCAGGCAGGAGGGAATGAGCACCAGGGGTCATGGCTTTTTAGAAGGGCCTGGAGTGATAGGGCAAGGGGGGAATGGGTTTAAATTGGAAGGGAGGTGATTTAGATTGGATATTAGGAAGAAATTCTTCCCTCTGAGGGTGGTGAGGCCCTGGCACAGGCTGCCCAGGGAGGAGGTGGCTGCCCCCTCCCTGGAGGTGTTCAAGGCCGGGTTGGATGGGGCCTGGAGCAGCCTGGGCTGGTGAGAGGTGTCCCTGCCCATGGCAGGGGGTGGGACTTGATGATCTTTGAGGTCCCTTCCAACCCAAAGCGTTCTATGGTTCAAACCACCCCGCTGTTTCCTCCTTGCAGCTCCACAACTGGAGCTTTGATGTGCACAGAGTTGGAGGCAGCAGGTGAGCACACAAAATAACAGTCTGGAGGTGGTAACGAGGGAACCCTGGGGCTCATCAGCAGGGTGGGGGCCCTGCTAATTTGGGAGGGGTGGTGCCTTTACTGCTGGCTTGCTGTTGAGGAGCAGTGGGGTGAGAGATGCTCTGTGGAGGTCTGGTCCTGCCTGCTGCTGGGAGTGGGGGGTCTCCTGGAGGTAAGCTCTGCAGGCAGAGGGGCTGCTGCAGTGACCTGCTGGTGCTGACTCGTTGTGGGGTGGATTGGGCTGCTCTCACCTAGAAAAAACAGGAATGCTGAGTAAGGATGCCCTGGGGTGGGAGGCCTTTGGCTTGTCACCCCCCCAAGGTGTGCAGATGTGTGCTGTGGGGATGCAGATGTGTGCTGCTTGGGGTGGCTGTGGACCACCACATATGCTGTCTTGTCCTCCCAATCTGGAGAAACCACCCCCCACATCCCCCTGTGGAGCTGCTCAGTGTTGGGGGGACCCTGGACCCGTCTCCCTGGGGTGCTGTGGGACAGGCAGGTGCTGTGAGCAGAGCAGGTGTCGTGGTCAAATGCTTTGAATGAGCCATAAAACACCCAGCTTGGCCAGCACCCAGGGGTGATGCTGACCTGCATCCCCAGCCAGCGCCCTTCCTCGAGACCCCCCTGCCCTCTCCAAAGGGGTGAAAGAGCTGTGGTGCTGGCAGTCTCAGGTCAAGGGCAGCTTGTACTCAACCCAGCTGGGCTTTTCTGAGCTTCCATCCTTCCTCTGCCAGGAACAAGCTTCCCTTGCCCTCCTGACTTCTCCCACCTCCTCCTGTCACCACTCTCGCTGCAGTTACCTACCTGTCAAAGTGGGTCCCTTTACTTTGTTGGGGTTCCCCCTCTGCTCCGTGTGGCTTTTAGCAAAGCTCTCAAATCCCCCCATAACTTCAGCCAGTCTGTTTGAGTTTACTCAGGGTGCTGCATCCCACAGCTGGGGCCATCCCCACTCCTCAGGAGAACTCCAAACTTGCTGCTGTGCCTCCATCCCCGTCCTCAGGCTGGTTTTGGAGCATCACCCAGTGTTTTCCATGTCCCTTTCCTGCTTGGAGTGGGGGGGGTGTCACTCATGGGGCTGTGCCTGGCAGGGCTGAGGTTGCTGTGTTTATTGCTCAGTGCTGTTAGCTCAGCTGGGGATCTGACCCTGGATTTTTCAGGTTACCAGCTCCAAAGGTCACCAAACTCTTGTGTGGAGCTTACAGCCATCAGTGGGCATTTTCCTTTTGCCTCTGGAGACAGGGTTTTTTTTTTGGGGGTAAACACCAAGGAGTTCTTGTGGTTTTGTACTTGATGATCTTGAAAGGTCTTTTCCAGCCTTGTGATTCTGTGTTCTCAACTAAACCTTGTCCTCCTGATGCTGCGCTGCAGCTGAAGCTCCTGAGCGCTGCAGAAGCCACCCTGGGAGGTGGAAGGGTGATGCCTGGACCCTCCTTCCTTCATTACACAGACCCCAAATTCTCAGGGAGGCTGTGGAAAGGGTCCCCAGGTAGTGGCTAGGCAGGACCTCAGGCTTCTTTGTGTCTTCTTTCATGAATTCTGAAGGAAATCAAAAGCCCTTCTGGTGACTGGCAGTGGTGTGGGTGGCTGCGCTTCCCCTGCCAAGCTGGTGGCTCCTCTGAGCATCCCCAGCCTGGGCTTCACATGTGGGATGTTGAGGGGGTGGCACGGGGCTGTGCTGGGCTTCTCCTCATCCCTTTGGTGCAGGGGAGGAGCAGACCTGGGCTGGCTCCTCTCCATAGTTATTAATTCTTGGCCCCCAGCTTGGCTTGGCTTTGCCATCCCGAATTCCAGCGGATACAGAGCAAACTCAGGCCAAGGTGTTTTAAGCCAAGCTTGGAGGGATGACCCCGTCTTGTCTGCAGCTTGTGTCTCTGTAAAGATGCTTCCTAGCCCACCTCATGCTGCTTTTTTGGGCAAAGTGGCTCCTTCAGCACCCCCTGCTCTCAGCTAACACCAGCTGGGGCTGGCACCCTTCACGTGAGGGCTCGAATGCTGGCGTGGAGGTGGGGATATAATCGTGATGTGACTTCACATCTCAGGGCACGGCCCCCCTGGGATCGTGTTCCTGGGTGGCAGGCAGAAGGGGAGGAAAACATGCTGCTTGGTTGGGTTTTTTTTTTCCTGCCATTGAGGTCAGGGTGGGTTTTGGGGTGTTGGAAACTTGTGTCCCTCCCTCCCTCAACTCCTTAGCTTGTTTCAAAGTCACTCCGTGGGCTGGTGGCTTGTCACTCCTGGGGTCTCTGGCTGAGGGTGGGTGTCCTTCAGCTGTGGCAGAGGGGACAGGAAAGAAGCCTTTAGCTCTGGCTGGGCTGACCTTGCTGTACCAGCTGTCCAAAATACCAGGGCTCCCGCTCTGCTGCCAGCCACCGTGTCCTCCAGACCTTGTGCTGACTCCACAGCTCACCAGCTGGCTGCTATATATTTATTTTTTACCACCACTCCTCCCCCTACACCTCCCCCCACCCCTTGCCTTCTCTCTGCCTTTCCCAAAAGCAGCAGTGGGGGGACTGGCAGCCTGAGCACTGCCTCCTCTCTGCGGGCACCTGCCAAAAACACTGCCCTCAGATGTGTGCTACCCAGGAAAGCCTTGCCTGCCCCCCCACTGAAACATCCCCCCACCCCGAGGGAGAGGGTGTGGGGAAGGGAAGGAGTTTGGAGGGGGAGGAAGGGATGTCCCTCTCTGATCTCCTGCAGTGAAAATCCTGCTGGGAGCATCTTGCAGCTGCTGGAGCATCTCTCAGCAGCCTCCCCCTCCTTCCACCCCCCCCCCCCAACCCCATCTGCGCTTCGTGTGAAGCTGCAGCCAAGGCCAGAGGTGGGGTAAAGGGACAGACTGCTCTGGCTGCTGCGGACAGACAGATGTTTTGTCCAGACACTTGGCCTTGCCTCGGCCATCCGGGAAACGAGGTCGCAGAGGGCAGCCTGGGATGCTCTGCAGAGGGCAGCCTGGGATGCTCTGCAGAGGGCAGCCTGGGATGCTCTTCGGCCGCATCCCAGCGAGGAGCCAGCCCTCCCTGCAGTAGCCACACGGGTGCCTGATTTCACAGTGCCCCCTCCCCCGGGATGGCAGGAGGGAGGTGGCTTTTCACCGTCCTGTGCCACCCAAGGTTGCCAGCTGGGTCCTGTGCCAGCACCACCACCCCCCCACACTTCCATCCTCAGGGGCTGAGCCGGTGCTGAAGGGATCTCCATCTCCTGAGTGGGTTTTGGGGACCTGTGGAGTTTTGGGGACTGCCTGGGTGCAGAGCCCCAGCTGGTTTTTAGCCAGGAGCCTGTTTGTACCTCATTGGGTGCCTGTTGTACCCTAGGTCTGCTCCCACGTTGGGGGGAGGGAAACCTCCACCTGCTCCCCATTTGGCATGTGCCACTCAGAGTGGGGTGCTCCCCTGCTCCCCAGGAAGGGCTGATGGCCAAACGGCTCCTGCTGGTCCCCTGCTGCTGAGCAGCATCTGGCCAGATGTTTTGCCCTGCAGCAGAAGGTCTGTGCCATGTGCTGGCTCAGAGGGATGGCATGCAAGTGGGACACACACACACACACACACACACACACACACACACACACACGACACTGTTCTTCCTGGGGACAGCCAGGTCATGGGGAGGAAGTTTGCAGGAGGGGGTAGGGGGTCGAGCAGGAGCATCCCAGCAGCATAGGGAGCAGGGTGGGAGCTCAGGGAGGAGCTGCAGGAGCTCAGCTGGCAGTGCCAGGCTCCCAGCATCACCTCACACAGCTGGTGATGGGAGACCTTCCAGCACCCCTAGTCCTCCCAAGCCCCATCCCAGGGCTCTGACAGCTCCCATTCCACCCCCTCACCCCAACCCCACTGCCAAGGCAGGTGGCACGGGGTGCACCCAGTGTGCCTTGGCTCCTTGCAGCACCCATGCTGGCACAGCAGCAGCAGGGCTTCCCTGGGTGCAGTGCTGCTCCTTGCTTGCACCCCTCTTTCCACAGGGCTCTGTGGGAGCCTGGCTCCCCATCCCGTGGGGGTGGGAGGGGGACTCTCCAAAGCTGCCGTGGGCATGCCAGGGATTGTTCCTGCTGCTGAGTGAGCAGCTTCCCCAGCCTGATGCTGGCGGCCTGGGCGATCTCCTTTCCCCTCCGCAGCCGGCCCGGCACACGCGAGCCTTGCTGCAGTGTGGCTGGATAAACAGCCTCCTGCAGCTGGCCTGGCATCGCTGGGACCTTTTTTTTACCCCTTCTCTGCCCCAGATCCCCAGTAGCAGAGCAGAGAGGAATGGCCTGGCTCCTGCTCTTGCTCCAGCAAGGAGTTCTGGCTGGGCTGGGAGGAGCAGGCCGTTACCTGGGTGCGCTTTGGAGCCTGGCGTGAACGTGAGGCTCCTGATTTCCCTTGTTTTCCTCCCCCTTTCCTACGTCAGTGAGAGTGCTGCCGGGCTTTAGTAGCTCTTGGGAGACTGAAGTCATCTGTTTACCCGTGGAGCTGGCGTGCTCAGAGCAGCAGCTGCCCTGGCTTCCCTTCCCTAACCTGCCTGCCCGCGGCGAGGTGCCGGTGCCGAGCGTGCCGTGACCTGTGCCAGGGCAGGGCAAGCACCATGGCTTGCTCTGGGCTGCTTGGCACCACACACCAGTGGCACCTGCACAACGGGGGTTTTTATTTTGGGGGGAGTGGGGTGTGTCTGGGATGCAGGGGTAGGAGCATCCTCCAGCTGGAGGACTGCTGAGAGGCTGTGGTTGGGTGCCGGTGCTGGACAGGCTGTCCCCAGTTGTGGTGGCCATCTGGTGCAGGATTTACTGAGGGTTAGTCCATCAAATTTAGCAGTTGTCTGGGCTGGTGCTGCCTCTTCCCACCCCGTTGTACAGGGGTGGTCCTGCACACACCCACCCCCTTGAGGGATGGAGAGGGGTCTGCAGGGACCAGTGTGTGTACCCCATGCTCTCTCCTGGCTCCTTGAGGCTGATTTTTACAGCTTCTATTTATAGAGCTAAACCAAGGCTGAGAGGGGAGGGAAGGTCTGTGGGAAGGTCCATGGGGGAGATCGTAGGGATCCCACAGCCAGGAGCATCCTGGTGTTAGGGACGGCCAGCTGCCTGCTGTAGTCTGAGGGCAGGAGTGTGGTGGTGGTTTCCAGCCAGGAAGGATGCTGTGGCTGACGCAGCTCAGAGCCTGGGCTGTGTACCCCCCATGAACCCCTCAAGGCTGTCCTCAGCACCTGCTGCTTTTGGGGCTGGGAGCATCGTGCCCCTTCCTTGTCCCTATGCACAGCCCAGGCTCCTCTGCAGCCCTGAGCAAGGTAGTTTCCCCACGCTGACCCCCCAAAAATGGGTTCCATCATCCCCCTGACTTTGCCCCTCCTTGAAAGCGGGGGTGCACATCAGCTGGTGGCTTTGGGAGCTACCTTGGCTCCCTGGGGAGACGGGAGGATGCCACGGTCCAAGATGCTGCGAGCATCTTGGTGACAGCTGAGGCATCAGCCTCTGGCTCTGCGGTTTGCAGCAGCGGTGGGGTGGACAGACAGAGACCCAGGGAGGGATGGACAGGCAGACAGCTGGGGGGGCTGTGTGGGGGGGGGAGGGGGCGTTAGGGGCAAGAAGCAAATTGCCACCGTCACCTCCCATGTGGCTGCAACTGGAAGCAGGCTGACTGCAGTTGGCTGTGGAGCTGTTCAGAGAGGGATGATCTAGTGCTGGTGATTGTGCAGTTATTACCCTGGTGAGGAATAAACATATATATATATATAAATATATATATATAAAAAAATATCTATACATGTATGTCTCCTGCCCTCCTGCCTTGTCTTTGCTGCTGGAACAGCTGTGTTTTCCTCTCTCCATCTCTTCCCCCCTCACCAGCTCCTTGGAGCGAGTTATCCTGAAGCAATAACATGGTGCAAGACAAGGCCCTTCAGTTTTCCTGGGAGGCAGCAGTGCCAAGGTCAACCCAGTGTGGGGATGGGGCCCTGGCTACAGCCACCACCACCCCAGCTCTCAGGGCTTGGGTGACATCCCGGGGGGAGGCTTGGCATAGCCTGGCCATCCCTGGTGCTGAGGGCTCCCTGGGGAGCTGGGTGTGGGGTGAGACGGGGGGTGGGGAAGAAGCCAGCTCTCCTGCCTGCAGACAGAGTCCAGATGCCCTGGCTGTGGTGTCTGTGGAGGGGGGAGATGAATTCACTCCTGCAGTCTTCTGTTTTCAGTCCAGAACATCTGCACGGTAACTGGGAAATCTGGGCTTTCTCCTGCTTCTCAGCCAGGTCCTGTCAGCCCTTTCCTCTTCCAGAGAGGGCTTTTGCTCATTGTGCTCTTGGGTTTGGTTTCTCCCCCCTCTCTCCCTCCCCTTTCCCTCCCTTGCCTGTGCAGTGTAACCTGCTCCCTGCTGTGGGCCCTGCCCAGGTTGCCCCTGGGTTGCTCCATGCAGCTGCTCCAGAGTAGGGGTAGCTTTTCTGACCCACCCCCTTCCCCTCCTCTGTCTCAGCCACTCCCTGAGCAGCTGGCTGGGGACATGGACACCCCTGGGAGCAGGTTTTCTCCCTAGGATGGGTGGCTGGTGGCACGTTGGCATCACACAAGCTATTTATTTATTCCCATTACTCTTCCCTTGCCGATCCCCCATCCCTGTGCTCTCATCCTGCACACCCAGGGCATCTTGCAGCGTGCTTGGGGCCATACATCCCCTTTGCTGCCTGGGGGCTCTCTCCCAAGAGCTCACACTGGGAAGCATGCAGGGTGGGCACTATCCTGGTCCCAAACTCTCCCTCCCTCCCTCCCTCCCTCCCTCCCTCCCTCTCCCCGTTGTTTCCAGCAATGAGTGGCTTGGCAAGCCCAGCCCTGGGCTGGCTGGGGTGGCTCTGGGCTTGGCAGCATCCTCTGTGGGTGAGGCTTCTCTTCCAGCCTTGCTGCTGGCTCAGGCTCCTGGCAGGGCTGTGCTTGGGTGCTGGGCACTTCCAGCACCTCCTCTTCCTCACTGCTGCTTCCCTGGTACTGTGGTTCAGCCGTGTGTCACCCTTGTATTTACCACCTTTTGAGGAGGAATCTGTCTGCCTCTCACCTCCTTCCTCCCCTGCACCAGCAACCCTTGCTCTCAGCAGCCTGACCTTCCTGCACCCGGGCTGCTGGTGCCCAGTGAGGCCAAACCCCTCCTCATCCTTTATCATGCCCCTTCCTCCTTCGTGTGGAACATTTTCCTCCCTCTTTCCTCACCTCTTTGCTGTGTTTCCCCCCCCACCCTCCCCAGTTCCAGCCTCACTGCCCTATTACTGGCCACGCTGGCCCTGTGCCCTCTGCCCAGAGCAGAAGGAAGGGCTCTGGGAGAAGGAGGGCAAAGCTTGGCTTGTGCCAGCAGAGCTTTGACCCCAACTTGGAGACATGACTGGCTGGGCAGAGGGTATTTGGGGGCACAGGTGTCATGGGTGATGTGTCCCTTGTGCTGAGCTGGTGGCTGGGGTGCAGCCAGGGGGTGTCAGCACCCAAAGGGATGGTGTAGAGAGGGAGGTGCCACCCCCTTTTATTTATTTTGGGGGGGACACACACCCCTCTTGGGGTGAGCCCCTAGACACACAAGGGGCCCTTACATCCCTTTGGGTATCCCTGCTCACTCCTTGGAGGAGACAGCTGGGCAGGGTGGCTTGGGAGCTGGGCACCCCCGAGCATCCCTGGGTCCCCGGAGGTGACGTGCACCCGCTGTCCCCATCCCAGGGATGGCCTCAGGGCTCTGGCTTTGCAGCTGCTATTTCTGGCTGGCCCGTGGCCTCTGCTGTGGGTGCTGGGGCAGGCTGGGTCCTGCTGCCACCAGCCAGCTGCTGCCCTTTTCCTTTCTACTCCCTCGCAGCCATGGGATGGATGGGGCCAGGATGAGGAATCCCCCCCCTTTGCTTTCCCTCCCCTTTCCCATCTCCAGCAGCGATGGAGAAGCTCAAAAACCTCTTGGGATCTCCCTCCTGCAGCCTTATTTAAACCCCCAACCCTCTACATCTCTGTTTGGGGTAAAAACAGCGCTTGGTTTGAGTTAGGAGTGGGGGGGCTGGGAGGAGGGAGGGGTGGGGTGGTGGGGGGGCTGGGGTGCAGGGAGGTGGTGGTGTGGGGTGGTGGGGAGGTCCGGTTTCTCCCTTTTCCTGGAGGAATTAGGGAGGCCACATGCTGCCAAGGAGTGTTTGGCTGGTAGAGGCAAGCGGAGGCTCCGAGGAGGCGAGCAGGCGTCGGCGCAGATGGAAATTTGATCACCCAGGGCTCAACAGATTGTTTGATTTATTTTAAAATCAAGCAGATGGCTGCAACAGGAGTTTGTTTAAGTTCAGCTCCGAGCTGGGCCAACGGCCAGGATACTCTGGGAAGGGGGGTTTGGGGGGGGGAGGAAAGGAGAAGGAGGAGGGGGCGGGTAGGCGTGCCAAAAAACTGTTCAATGACTTTGGTCATCACCCACCTCTCCTCCTCCTCCTCCTCCTCCTCCTCCCTGCTCCCTCCAGTACACACCCCCCAGCTCCCCCTCTTATCACATCCTCACCTTCATCTCTTGGCTCTAGCATCTCTCTGTGCCTCTCCCTGGGGCGGGGGTGTGTGTGTGTGTGTGTGTCTTGCCCTCTGCTTTTCCTCCCTGTTGACTTGGGATTAACTCTTCCCCATCCATCCCCTCGCCCTCCTCTACTGAGGGGGGTGCAAGGAAGGCCCCCCTCCCCTCCCCATAAGGAGAGAGGGACCAGCCCCTTCTCTGGGCTTCCCTAACTTCTTCTCTGGGTCTGACTTGGGGTGCAGTGCTGGGGGGAATGGAGGGGTGGGGGTCCTGACTGGGTGCCCAGAGGGGATGTTCTGACCCATGCAGCCATCCCTCTGTAGTTGAGAGGGGGTGGGAGAGTCCTGCTGCTCCCCCCGCCCAACCCCTAACCTGTCCCAAATCTGTGGTGGCCTGAATGGAGATGGGGTCCCAGTGGTGTGTAATGCTGCTGGATGAGGGGGGAACATGGAATGCTTGGCCTGGGTCCCCTGTCTTGGGGTGTGAGGGGTGACCTGGGGATGGGGAGGAGCCCCTGGTGCAGCGTGTGGTGGCTCTGGACGTGTTTCTGCTCTCACTGCTGCATGGCTAGCAGGGAAAAGGCTGGAGGAGCCCTGCCAAAGGGCACCTGGGATGCTCTGTGTCACAAGGCCAAGGCCCTCTGCATCTCCTGGGGCCCAGGCGAGCAGGATGCGCTGGGGGCACTGAGCACCCTGCTCCTTGGTGGCCTCAGGATGTCCCTTTGCCCCACGCTGACACCTCCCAGCACGGCAGCAGAGCCCACACACGCCTGGTGCACCCTCTCCCTGGGAGGGTTTCCATGCTGGGAAATTACTCATCATCCCATTTTTCAGGAGCCAGGGAAGCCTTGTGTGGGGAGGGGGGAGGCTTTTCCCTGGCACCAGACCCCTCTCCACAATGGGGCTGGGGGTTAGGGGTGGGGGGTGGGGGTGTCCCACTGGGAAGAGGCGCCAGGGCTGGAAGGGGTTAAGGCAGGCAAAGCAAAAACAAGAGTGCTGCAGGGCCTGGGTGGCTGACAAGCCAAACAACTGTTTTTGACTCACTGTTGCTGCCTTGCCAAGTGCAATTGCTTCCACATTCCCAGCCCCTGGCTGGAGGGGGGCGAGGGGAGACGCTGGCTTCTCCTCTCTTCGCGGTTGGGAGGGGAAGGGGGATGCTGGGGGAGCAGCAGTGGGAAAGGCTGGCTCTGCAGCCCTTTTTCTCAGCTGCTTCTCTCTTTTATTCCCCTCCCAGACAAGCAGCAGGAGGGGGAGGGGGTGATGCTGCCAGGGGCAGGGGGTGATGCTGCCAGGGGAGTGATGCTGCTGGGAGGGGGAGGGATGATGATACCAGGGTCACTTGTGCCAGCTCTTGGTGGAGCATCCCTTGTGCTGAGCCCCAAAGATGGGGCAGGGAATGGGGGAGCTGAAATGCACCCCCAGGGTTGGAGCATCCCTTCTGCTGAGCCCCAAAGATGGGGCAGGGATTGGGGGAGCTGAAATGCACCCCCAGGGTTGGAGCATCCCTTCTGAGCCCCAAAGATGGGGCAGGGATTGGGGGAGCTGAAATGCACCCCCAGGGTTGGAGCATCCCTTCTGAGCCCCAAAGATGGGGCAGGGAATGAGGGGAGCTGAAATGCACCCCCAGGCTTGGAGCATCTCTTCTGAGCCCCAAAGATGGGGCAGGGATTGGGGAGAGCTGAAATGCACCCCCAGGCTTGGAGCATCCCTTCTGAGCCCCAAAGATGGGGCAGGGATTGGGGAGGGCTGAAATGCACCCCCAAGGTTGGAGTAACCCTTCTGCTGAGCCCCAAAGATGGGGCAGGGATTGGGGGAGCTGAAATGCACCCCCAAGGTTGGAGTAACCCTTCTGCTGAGCCCCAAATGTGGGGCAGGGAATTGGGGGGGTGTGTGTGTGAAATGCACCCCCCTCAGGGTTGGAGCATCCCTTCTGAACCCCAAAGATGGGGCAGGGAATGGGGGTGGTAGGGGAGTGAAATGCACCCCCAGGGTTGGGGCATCCCTTCTGCTGAGCCCTAAAGGTAGGGCAGGGAATTGGGGGGGGGGATATTGAATTGCACCCCTAGGGTTGGTCTGCTTTCCCTTCTCTTGCTGCTTGTGTGCAGGGGGGAGCACCCTGAAAGGCAGCTCCATCCCTGCCAGGGGGTGTCGATGGGTGTTGGGGGGGTGTGGAAGCATCCCTTTGCCCCCTCTCCCACCTCCTTGTCCCCCCTCTCCCACAGCAGCTGGGGATGGTCCCTATCCCCCCCACCCCCCTCCCCAATCCCACATGCAGGGATGGAGAGCCACCCTGCTGGCATTCTGCTCAGAGATGTGGGGGTCTCACATGGGGGCAGACCCCCCACTACACATGGCCAGGGCAGTGAACTGAGCATGTGGGGGGCAGAAATCTGCCAGTGGGGGGGTTGAGGGGCTGCTAATAAACCCCCCAGGCCTCTGAGCTCTGGTGCTGTTGTGTTGCAGGCAGCAAGAAATAAGCCCTTGGAGAAGCAGCTTGGTAGCTACAGCAGAGATTTGAGCTGCTCAGGGTTGCTGCTTTGTGGAGTTAATTATCTCTGGAGTCTGGGGTTTTTTGGTTGGGGTTTTTCTTTAATTATTTAAATTTTTTTATTGTTTTTGGTGGGTTTTTTTTGTTGTTCCTTGGGATTATTTCTTGGCAAAAGAGGCGTTGTTGTAAAGCACTGAGCTCTGCTCCCTCTGAACTCCTGGCTGCTAAGTGGGATGTAGGAGATCCTGCTCTTAAAACAAAAAAACCACCACCCAACACAACAACAACAAAAAAACACCCCCCAAAACCCCAACCAAAATGTCTACCCAAAAAAAAAAGCCCTGTTGTCTTTGCAGTGCAAGTGTGGGGTCTGGGGCAGCACAGGAGGGGGTTGTCTGTGTTCTTGGAGCTGTTTCCTTTGGGGGAGCTGGAGCAGCAAGTGGGGGGAGGATGTGGAGGTCCCATGGGATTTGGTCTGTGCCAGGTTAGGGGCTGTTTGGTGGGTGCCCCTGGGTTGTTTGGAGGGGAACCCATCAGCCTTTGGGAAGGGATGAGGATGTGCTGCAAGCTGCCCCGTGGGTGAGGAGGGGGTTTTATAAAGGCCAGCAGCAGCATCCCCAGTCGGGATGCTGTGGGGGTTTGGGTACCACTCCGGCATCGCATCCCCAGTTCACCCCGGCTCCTGGGGCTCTGCACCCGCCTCTCCCTGCTTTGCAGGGGTCGTTTGTCCCCTCCTGGCTGCGGCAGAGGCTTGTGCCTGGGGTAGAGGTGCAGGGGTGGCCTGGGTGCTGTCAGGGTAAGTGTGACAGGAGGGGAAGGCGGGGGCACTCCTGCTCTGCCCTGGGAGCTGCTCCCGCAGGATGCCAGGCTAGGCAGGAGAGGAGCCTCTCCAGCAGGTACCTGGTCCATCTCAGCCTTGAGTGCTGAAACCCTGAGGGAGCAGAGGCAGCAGAGCAGGAGCTGGCAGCCGTGGAGGTCGGGAGGGGAAGGTCCCTTCCCCGGTGGTGCTGCAGGGAACATCCTTCATCTGCTGGGGATGTGGGGAGCCAGCCACGCCACGCTGCTGGGATGGATACACACACCATCCATCATCCTTGCATGTGGGGAGGGCCACCTGGCCAAGCTCTGCCTCTACCCCATCCACACCTTCCCCTGCGCCCATCACCCTGGCGTCGCGGCACCAAACCCCCCCAAAGCTCCTGCAGCCAGAGGAGGACTACAGCCCTCCCGGCGCTCTCCAACCGCGAGCGGCAGGGGGATGCCTGCATCCCACCCCCTTGTCGGACACCTTGTCAGCTCCTAATCCGGACATGAGAAGGCAATTAGGGGCCGGGATCCCCTTTCGGAGGGAGCAGATGGGGCGCGGCGACGTGCCGGGGGGGGGAGCTGGGGGGCAGCAGCAGCGGAGAGGGGCCGGCTCTGCCTCCTAATGTGTTTGCAAATCCTCACCAGCTGAGGGGATTAAAGCCGGCATCTGGCTCGCTTTATAATATTAAAACAAAGGGAGTTGTAGGCGCCATGATCGGGGGCAGGCGAGGGAGGGAGTTTGGGGGGGGTCTGATGGGGGGGGAGCTCCTGCTCTGCTTGCTGTGCTGGGAAAATCTGCAGCATTAACCCCCCCTCTCCTCCTCTTCCCCACCTCTCCAAACCCTTCCCAGGAGGTTTTTCCCCAGGGAATAAACACAGTGAGGAGGGGGTGTCCTTACCCCCCCACGCCCCCCTACTCCATCCTCCCAAGCACCTCAAGCTGATTTCCAAGCTGGCAGCGCTGAGGATGCTGGAGATGGGGAGGTGGGCTTTGAGCTGGGGAGGGCTCTGTATGTGTGTGTGGGGGGGTGCTTTTTAAATAACAACTTATTTTTTGGAGGTGGGGGGGGGGTGTGTTGTTGGGGGGGGGTGTGTGTTCAGATCCTGCTCTCTTCTTTTTTTCCCCACCCCGTTGTGCTGCTCTGGAAGCAGCAAGGATTCAGGAAGCCGGGGCTCAGCCAGTGCCAAGTGAGGCTGTACTGCAGCCAAGCCCCTGCTTGTTTTCTCGTCTTGCTGGAGCCAGTAAGTGACCTTATTAGCTTAGGGGGCAGCTGCCTTATTAACACACATCTGGCGGCGAGGAGGCCACATAGGCCCTATATTGTCTCCCTGCCTGCTCCTAATCCGGCCGTACCTTGCTGGGGGGAGCTCTCTCTCCCTCTCTCCCTCTCTCTCCCTCTGCCTCCCTCTCTCTCTCCCAGTCCCACAGTGGGGCTGGCACCCCGGGTGGCTTTGCTCCCCCTCCTGTCCCCCTTCCCAGGGTGTAAAAACCCCAAGGTGGGGGTTGGGTTGGGGAGGAGCAGGATTAGGCAGATGGGGCTTTGGGGCTCCTGGGGATTATAATTTAATATTATAATCTGTGCAAGGTTATAATCTCTATGTGTGTGGGGGGTGTGTGTGGTGGGGGGTGTCTGTGAGGTGCCCCCCACCCCCAGCATGCTGCTTACATTCCCATGCATGCTGCCCCATCTCCCACAGCCTTTTTTCTTTCCTGGGGGGCAGGCTCTGCTTTTTGGGGGGCTCAGCATCAGCCCTCAACCTGAGGGATTACACTTCAGGTGCTGGACCACCCATGCAGCATCCTCACATCCCTGCCAGCAGCCGGGGTGGGCACTGGGATTTCCCTCTGGTGCGCAACTGGGATCAGCATCAGAGCATCCTGGAGTAAGGACAACCTCCAGAGCATTGGATTTGGGGGGTTTCCAATGGATCTGACCCTCCATGGGGGCAGGTTCCCAAGCTGGGAGGCTCCTGTTCCTTTGCCATGTGCTGGACTGTCCCAGTGGCTGTGCAGCCCCTCGTCCCCATGCAGGACCACCGCCAGCCCCCTGCCTGGCACCTGCCCTCACCCAGCACCACCTCTGCCTGGCTATAATTAGAGCTGAGCTAACGAGGTCTCCCCAGCAGTGTGCATCCCTGGGTGGTGGTGGGAGAACAAGGGAGGAACCCAGGGTGCTGGGTGCCCAACTCACTCCTCTGCCACGCAAGGGATGCCCTTTGTCCTTCTTGGCGTGTGGGGTGGAGGTGGGGGGGGGGAACTCAGCAGCTCTTGGCTTCTCCCTCCTGTTTTGGAAACTCAAAACATTTACAGGGCAGCCCACTTGCACCCTGCCTGCCACGGAGCGAGGCACTTGGCTGACTCCTCTGCTTTCCTTGGCTGCTTCTCCCTTGCCTTCACGCTCTGGGGGGTGGGGGCTTTTCTCCCCTCCCTCCCTCCCTCCCTCCCTCTCTCTCTTTTCCTTTATTTTCCCTTCTCTTTTTTTTCCCCCTCTTTCTATGGTATAAGCTTGGAAGGAAAAGCCACCAAGGGGGACAGGAGGCAGAGCCCAGGACAAGCAGGATGGTGCCAGTGCCGGATGGCCCCTTGGTGCTGACCTTGCTCTCCACTGGGAAGGGCGGCTGTGCTGGGCAGCTGAAGCAGCCCTGTGCTGTACCAGCTTTTAATGAGTTCTGCCTGAGCAGAAGGATTAATTAGCTGCTGGGAAAGGGGGGAGGAGGGGAGGGAGGGCATCCTGCTGCTGTGACTCGGGTGCAGCGGTGGAGCCTGGCATGGCACGGTGCCCTGGTGCTGCGGCACCGGTGGGGCTTTGCTCAGAGCTGGGGGGATGCTTGGAAAGGAGCTGTGTTTTTTTTCCTGGGACAAACACCATGGGAGAGGTGGGAAGAGGAAAAGCTGCCCTCCTTCTTCCTCTTTTCTTTCTTTTATTTTCCAAAAAGGGGCAGGGGGGAAAAAAAGCCCTGAGAAGGGTGGGTTTTTTCTCCCTTCAGGCTTGTTCCTGCGCTGTTGTCTGTCTGGGAATGGGACCTGGATGTGGCAGGAGCACTCAAATACATCCCGTGGGGTCCAGAATGGCCCTGACAGGGACAAGGGGGGCAGCTGGCCTGGAGCTGTGTATGGACAGGATCTGGCCACGTGCCAAGGGCTCAGCGCTGGTCCTGCTGGGGCCAGGCCAAAATTGAAAGGGAGCAAGGATGCTTGGGAGGGTTGTGCTGGGAGCTGTCCTTATCCTGTCCCTGGGTGGGGGGACACCTGATGTGGTTTGGGGCTTTGGGCATCACCTTTAGCTGTTGAGGGGGAAGCTGCTCTGCTCTGCGCCCCCTCCTCTCCCACCAGCCCAGGATGCAGTACACCCCCCCCACCTCCTTCAGCACAGGGGAGGGGGAATTTGGGGAGCTGGGGGAGGGACCCCAGAGAGATGAGGGGAGGAGGGTGGGGGGGAGACGACATGGTGTGGAGGCCAGGAAGGTCGTGAGGACGAGTAGCTTGAACTGGAATGAGATGGTAATTGCAACGTGCCTAATTACAGGGAAAGAGCAAATCACTCTGGTGCTTCAGAAAGTGTCTGACACGGAATAACGAGGATAATTAGCAATCAGACGGGGAGCTGCTCCCTCCCTGCTCGCCTGCTGTCCCCCAAAAGCCCCGGGGACCCTCCACCCCCCTACCTCCTGCCTCCCAAACCATCCCCCGTGAGGTGCTTGGGATGCTTTTACCCCTTCCTCCCACTCCCACATGGGACATCCGCCCTGCAAAGCCACCCGTGCAGGGGTGGGGGGGGGGCCGTGTCCCCATCCAAAGGGGTCCAGTGGCTGTGTTTTTCCCCCCTTCCTCCTCCTCCTCCCTCCTCCATCCCCGTGCCGGGGGGGATGGTCTGTCCTGCCCTGCGGTGCGTGTCCAGGCGCGCTGCGCAGCGGAGCCGGCAATGCATTAATGCTGGCTGACGCTAGAGCGCACCAGAAGCATGTCGTGACATCCTCCGGGGGACACGGCACCCGGCACGGCCACCCTGGGGTGGCCCCCTCACTCCCCCCGCCTCAGGAGGCTCCCCGGCTGCGGATCCCGGTTGGCTCCGGGGGATGTGGTTTAGGGGGGGTGGGGGGGTTGGGGGTTGAGGTTGATGCTGGTTTGATTGTGCCCGGGGGGGGGTGTTTGGGGGGGGTTTAACTCCCTTGGTGGGGCTGGTGGAGGGATGTGGCACCCCAAAAAACGCCCCAGCTGGCATCTGGGGAGCACCTGGCTGCAAATTAGCTGCGTCTCTTAATGATGCTGAGAGTTGGGTTAGGGAGTGCAGCCCCCTCGGGGATGCTGTGCTGGGGGGGGGAAGGGGAGGGGGCTCGCTCCAAACCTCCTGTCCCAAACCTCCTGTCCCCCCAACCTAGAGTAGGGGGGATAGAAAAGCACCTGCTGAGCAGCACTGCCCCAGGCAAGGGCTGATCCCACAGCCTCCAGCCACCTCCCCAGCACCCCTCACCTGCCTCCCACACCCCCCAGACATGTTCCTTCCTGCCACCCCTCAAGGACTTGCTGCAGGTGACTGAAGGCTGAGGAACAACCTCCCTCCTGGGCGTGGAGGGACCTTCCAGCCCCAGTATGCCCCAGTTAGGGAGTCCCAGGCTGCTTTGGTGACTCTGCTTCAGCACCCACTTTCCCCAGAGCTCCCTCAGCCGCCTTGCTCCTGTCCCCAGCCACTGCCCCCCTGGCACCACCCCTTCAGCCACCTTCCCAGCACCTCTAGCAGGTCCCAGCATGGGTTTTGGGAGCTGGTCCCACGGAAGGAATTGCAGAGAGGTCTGGCCACACCAGCAGCACCACAGAGACGGGTGTGTGAGTGTCCTTGGGGTGCTGGGCTGGGGGTCACGCTTCCCAACCCCTCCTCCTACGTGTGCATCCCCTTGCACATCTCTCCTCCTGTTGTGGGTTGGGGGGGTTGGGGTTGGTTTTTCTCCTTCCCCCCCCTTTTCTTTGAGCAGCTGTTCTCTAATAAGCTGTTAATGATGATACAGTAAGTAGGAGCGGAGAGTCCTGGGGGAGCTGCCACGATTTGTGTAATTGGTCTCAGAGGAGACAAAAGTATCTAATATTTACATGCCGGTATTAGTCCCCTGGGAGCACTGTCTGGGCTGGCACGGGGAAGGGGGAAGGCAGCAGCTCCCAGCCCCAACCTGTCTGCTCCCGGCTGATGGATCGTCAGATCTCTAATGTATGGAAATTGCTGCGCGGCGGCGGGGGAGAGGGGAAGGGGAAGGGGAGGGGGTGGTGGGGGTCTCGGTGCCATGCTATGGCCGGGCACAGGGAGGCTCCTGAGAGCTCAGGGATAGCTGAGCATCCTTGTGGCTTGCCCCCTCTTCCTCCTAACTTGGTTTGTGGGTTCGGTGGGGTTTGGCTGAGCCGCTTGCAGAGGGCAGAGGGAGGATGCTGCGGTGCGGGATGCAGGATCCTGGGGTAGGGGTGCCCACGGAGGGCTTTGGCAGTGCAGAGGTGGCCCCATGCTAGCTGTCCCATGCCTGGAGTGAGGAGCAGGTACCCAAGTGCCCTTTCCCCCGTGCCAGCGGGTGCGGTGGCTGTCCCGGGTCGGTGTTGGAGGAGCTGTGCCGTAGCTCCCGGCTGGGCAGGTTCAAAGGAGGCGCTGGCGTCCCGCTCCCAGCCAGCCGGCCGCGCTGTGGGGCTGAGCGCCTGCCAGGAAGAATGCCTCGGGGGTTCCTGCCTGCAGCCGGTAAGGCCTTCCTTCGTGGCAGGGGAAACTGAGGCACGGCCGGGTTGGGGAGCAGCCTGCCCTCCCTTCCCTCCCGGCAGCCCTCACCCCCCGCTGGGGTCTTGCCCCGGGCCCCATCCTGCGCTGTAGCATGGATGGGGCACAGCTTCCCCCTGAACCCCCAAATGCTGCGTATCCCCAAGGCGTTGGGACTGTCCCCTCTTGCTGGGGGGTCAGGCACAGCACTGGCTGGGTTTGTCTCAGTGTCACTGTCTCTCAGACACGCTGCCCCATGTCCCCAAGGCTTTGGGACTATCCCCTCTTGCTGGGGGGTCTGTCACAGTGTCCCTGTCCCTGAGACACACTGTGTTGGGATGCTGGGGCTGCGCTGGCACTTTTGTTCCTGCACCCCCCAAAACCTGGCAGCAGCCCCTGAGGGAGAGATGCCAGAGGAAGGGGGTGCCATGGAAGCACCCAGCCACGAGCAGAGGGGCCGGGCTGCCTGGGGGGCCAGGCTGCCTGGGGAAGTGGGTGCATCCTTCCTCCCTGTCTGGGGTGAGAAGATGGGGGGGATGCCACTGCATCCTGACCCACCCCCCTTACACGCCGTGACTCTGGAGGGGAGGGTCCCAGCACCATGCTGTGCCCCCGCAGACCACTTTTCTCCCCCCACAACCCCCCCTCCCCCCTTTTCCCACCCAGATTCCCGCTTCCCCATTGCCGTGGCAACCTCCGGCATGGCAACAGCGCCTTCTGCAAGGGGATGTCTCACATGTGCCCTCCCCATCCCTAGGGATCCCCCCTGGGGGGAGACAAGGCGGGGGAGGGAGGGGGAGGGGGGGGCTGGTGCCGGGGGCCGGAAGGGGGGTTGGGGGTTTAGTTTGCGGGGTGCCAAGCTGAGCATCGCCGTTTGCCCTCAGCCAGCCGGCCGGCCGCGGAATCAAAGGCGCAGTTGTTTTGCAACAGCTTGAAAGGAGAGCGGGGAGGTTTGTTTTGGAGGCTGCTGGCCTCATCCTGCCCTCTGGGGCCGGGCCGGGCGCCTCCAGGACCTGGCAGCTGCTGCTTGGGGTTATTTGGGGGCTCCAGGGTGGTGGTAAGGGTGGGGGTCGTAGGGGGCTGTCGTGGGAAATGGATACGAGGTGAAGGTCGCTGAGCCCTTGCTGAGCTCGTGGCAGGGATGGAATCTCGCTGGTGCACGGCTGGTGTCGCAGCGATGAGGAGCTGTGGGCTCCTGTCCATCCCTCCCTGCATCCCTCCCTCCCTGCGTTTTCCTCCCCGTTCCTCGGGCCGGGATGCTCCAGGCTCTCCGTCCCTGGCCTCCCGCCAGCCTTTTCCCACACTCCCTAATCCCAGCCGCCTCCCCAAGCCCTGGGAGCAGCTGCTTAAATATCCCAGAGCTGAGAAAGTGGGCCCTGGCCCCTGACCTCCCGGAGAAACTTGGGGGGGGGGGGGGTATGGTGTGTGTGTGTGGGGGGGTGGGCTGTGCCGGGGCCATACCGGTGGGTTTGGCATGGGGACAGCGCGCTGTCCCCAAGTCCCCTGCCTTGTCTGCCATCCCTTACCCAGGGCAGGATGGGGGGGGGGGGTTCGTGCTTCCAAAGGGTTTGGTGTGCGCTGGTCGCATCCTGCACCCTCCGGCACGGTGGGGATGCTGTGCGGTGCTGTGTGGGGTGCGGGGCAGCATCCCCGGGGAGCGGGGCAGCATCCCCGGGGAGCGGGGCAGCATCCCCGGGAGCAGGGCAGCATCCCCGGGGTGCGGGCAGCATCCCCGGGGTGCGGGGCAGCATCCCCGGGGAGCAGGGCAGCATCCCCGGGGAGCGGGGCAGCATCCCCGGGGTGGGGCAGCATCCCCGGGGAGCAGGGCAGCATCCCCGGGGAGCAGGGCAGCATCCCCGGGGTGCTCGCAGGCTCTCGTGGCTTGGAGAGGGGGTGTGTGTGTGGGGGTGTTTATTGCTCCTCATGCCCCTGCTGTGTGTGTGTGTTTGGGGGGGGAGGATCCCCCCCTCTTCCCCCCCCTCCGCCTCCCTCCCTCCCGCCTTATCTGTTAAATCTGCTAAGCAGGGGAATCGGTGCAGTCGCCATCTGTGAGCCTGCCAATAATGGGATTAACTCTTTCCTCTGGCCGGGGACGAGCCTGACGGCATTTCTGGCACCCCCTTCCCGGGGTACCACCCTCTACCCCTCCCAGCCCCCCCGCCTAACCCCTCTCCGGGGAGCCAGCCCGCCGGGAGGTGATGGTGATGATGCCCTGAGGTCGCAGGTCTCGCTGGGGACAGCCCCAGTCTGTCCCCACACCGATTTGGACCGCCAGCGTGGGCTCAGCGCCCGTTTGCCTCAGTTTCCCCCCCTTGCCTCAGTTTCCCCCCCAGCCTCAGTTTCCCTTTCCTGCCACGCGGGGTGGTTTTGGGCATTGCAAAGGGCTCTGTGCTCCTGGCAGCGGTTTGCCTGAGTAGGGAAGGGGGTTTTTTTGGGGGGCGGGGGGGGATGCTGAGATGTACCTCCGTGCACCGGGTCCGTGCGTGGGTACCGGTCCTCGAGGCGTTGGGAAGCAGAGATTCCTGCCCCCTTCCCCTTCTCCCCCCACCCCCCATCCCACTTCTCCCGAGGATGCTGGCTGCCCCCCTGCCTGGGGTTGGGGCAGAGGTGGGACCCCGCGGAGGGCGGGGGGGGGAGAGAAACACGATGTGGGCCATCCCCCAGCCCTGCAAGCTTTGGGGGGGGGGGGTGGGGGGAGGGCTGCGCCCCCGCTAATCCTCTTAGGCGCTGGCGGGGCTGCGCCCCGGAGCAGCTGGCGAGGCTGGATCCGGCCACTGCCCATCCTCCTCCTTCCCCCTCCTCCCAACAGGTGCCCCCCCCCCCCCCCAGGCCCTCTGTGATGCTGGGGCCGTGTGTCCCGTGTCCCCCCCGTGTCCCCCCCTCCCCTCTTCCCTTTCGGGGCTGGGCGCGGGGCGAAGGGCTCCCCGCAGCAGGCAGTCGTGTCCCCCCCCCCTCCCCTTTTCCCTCCCTCCCTCCCTCCCCCCGAGGCCGGCCCGGGAGCGCTCATTAATTATCTAATCTTCCCTTTATGTTTAATTTACAGCCCCGCGCGGCTCTGGCCATATGCTGCTTTTGTTGTGTCTGGCTCTTTGTTGTGGCAGGCAGCGGGGGCTGGCGAGACCCCCCCCCCCCCATCACCACCACCATCATCCCCCCCCCCCCCACCTCCCCCTTTACACACACCCCCACCAGGCTTTGATCCCCCCCCCCTCTCCATCCTCCCCAGCGCCACCCTCCAGCCACCCCCTCGGCACGGTGGCGAGCCCCGGGGAGGGGGTAAGTGCCTTTTTTCCCCCCGGTTATTAATTTCCCTAACGCCCCCCGCCCTCCCCATCACCGTGTCCTGGTTCTTTCTTTCCCCCCCCCCCCCCACGCCTCTCCCCATCCTCTGTCGCCGGCGGCTCGGGATTTGATGGTGCGTGTGCGTGTGCGCGGCGCTGCCTCCTCCCGCTCGCTACCGCCGGCGGGGCTGCGTGGGGTCACCGCTCCCTCCCGCACCCCGGCACCGAGCCCGCCGCTCCCGCACAGGTAGGTGCAGGGCACCCTTTTCCCCCTCCCCCCCCCCCCCTCCCACCTCAACTCATCCTCCTTCACACACACACACACACACACACACCCCTACCCCCACCCCCCCAGGGGTGGGGGTAGGGGCTGTGTGTGTGTGTGTGTGTGTAGGATGCTACCCCAGCACCCCACCCCCCCTCAACCCCTAAACTGCGAGGGGGGGGTCCTAAGCTTGGGCAGAGGGTGGCAGTGATGGAGAAGGGGGTGTGTGTTGCTGTGGGTGGGTGTGAGCACACGTGGTGGGGTTGGAGTGTGTGTGTGGGGGGGGATGAGCACCCCAATGTGCTGTTGGTACCAGTAGGGGTGTGTGTGTGTGTGTTGGGGGGGGGGTGTGGGGGTCCTGTGCAAGTTGCTGCAAACTTTGTGCAGCGCTGCCAGGCTCCCTCTGCTCCTGGAGGTTTGGATAAATATATATATATATATATATAATTTTTTTTAAGTAAAATGGTCTTTCTGCACCCCCAGCAGGCCCATACGCTGCTCTCCTGGGGTGCATGGGGTGGGAGGACACCCTAAATGAGGCCTCCCCCCCCCCCCATGATGCTGCAGCACATCCCAGGGGGGGTCGGGTTTGGCTTCCATGGGGAGGGTTTAGGAGGGGGCAATAGGGTTTGGTCCATGTGGCTGCTGCCAGCATGAGGTTCTGCTTGTGGATAATGGGGGGGGGGCAAACTTCCCCCCACTCCCCGGGGTGCTGAGGTTGGAGCTGAGGGATGCTCAGGGCTGGAAGGACCGGGCAGCATCCCTGCGCTGCCCTTGCGCCCTGGCTTTGCTGGGTTGGTGGGCAGGGGATGCCCAAAACCTCCGCCGCAGGGCTCAGGGCAGCGTGTGCAGGCATCTGTGCTCTTGCTGTCCATCTGTCTGTCTGTCTGTCTGTCCGTACCTCCTGCATCCCTGGCAGCCTTGGTTGGGCGTGCAGGGGGAAGGGAGGAAGGCGGATGTGCGGTGGGAGCAGGCAGCAGGCAGGGTGGGTGCCAAGCCACAGGCTGGCCTTGGCCATGGGCACCGTGTGCCGGGCCAAGCGCTGGGCTGGCAGCAGCATCACCCTGCAGCGACACGTAAGGTCAGCGTGACCGCCGGGAAGGTGGCCCTGCCAGGCCCTGCTGGCTCTGGCCCTGGCTCCTGCGTGCCGAGAGCCACGATGAGGTGACAGGGGCCAGCACCGGGGGCCACCGAGCCATTGGCCAGGTGAACAAGCCTCCTTTCATCCTTGTGGGAGGCAGATGGGTTGGCATACTGGGCATGCTGCTTGCCGGAGGGGGGTCATCTCTAGGCGCGGATGAGGGACTGCTTGGCCCCCCCTTGGGGAGGGGATGCTGAGGTCAGGGGAGCCCCATGTCCTGGGGTGGAACGTGGTACCCAGGGACAGTGCTGCCTGCCCGTGGCATCAGTCCTGGTTGACCCATGCACGTGTCTTGGCGCTGGGGTGGCATAGTGGGGGGACAGGGTGGATGCCACTCTGCTTGCACCCCACGTCCTTGCGCATGGGACCCCGTGCTGCCAGGCTGGCTGAGCCAGCCCTTTTCAGGGTTGTTTTCTGCCTGCTGGGTGTGGGGGGCAGAGGGAAGGGGGAGGTGGCTCTGCGCTGCTGCCGCGGTGGTTCGTGGCAGGTGGCCGCTGCTACCGCGGTCTCACCAGAGCCCATCTCCACACAAAGCCCCCCTCCGCCCCCAGCCCTCCCTCCCAGCCCCACGCCACAGGGCCGCTTGCCAAGCGAGGCGCCGGGGCTCCCGTGCCGTGGTGTTGGGGGGAAGCAGCTGAAACACAAGGCTGGGCTCCCATGTGCGCCCCCCACCCAGCATCCCTGCCGCTTGCTGGGTGCCGGGGAAACTGAGGCAGCGGGGCAGGAGGCAGCTTGCCTGAAGGAGCTGATGCCAGGGCTGGGGAGAGAAGAAGAGGATTCTTGGCACGGGCTGCCGTTGCCACGCTCTGCCCGCGGGCGAGGGTTGCTCTTTGCTGGGTGTTGCAGCCTGGCTCTCCCCGCCGGCGCCGTGGCGAGGCTGGCTGCTGCTCCTCAGCCCAGCTCTGCGTGGAGGAGATGGGGAGGGGGGACATGACACGACACCCTGGGGCCCGTGGCTCCATCCCCTCAGGTGGCAGCTCCCCCTTTGGCGCTGGTGAAAGGGGTGATTGTTCCCCTGGGGTGGCCAGCCCCCGGCGCTGTGTGTGGCGGGGCTGGTGTGGGCAGCGGGTTGGCCTTGGCCCCCTGCCCACTGCTCTGTGCCCTTTTCCAGAGGCAGCTGCCTGTGGGCACGGCTTGGCAGCCGTCCTGCCTGCGGGCTCGGCTAGGGGTAAGACCTGTGCTCCCTCTGCATGGGGTCGTGGCACCTGGGGATAGTGCCACAGCTGTCATGAGTTCGCAGGTCTCAGCCCAAGGGTGGTTTATCTCTGTCGTGCCTGGCTGGAAGGGATGGGGAGGATGAGCGAGGGAGCCAGTTCTCCCTCCCCTGCCAAAAAGTCCCTCTGGAGAGGTGCCTGGTGGCTTCACCCCTGCAGAAGTGATGTGTCAGCTCTGAAAACCCCCTGGTTTTCCATCCTGTGGGAGGGGGCCGTTCTGCTCCCCTTCCCCTTTCCAACACACTGGAGCTCCCGAGGGACCAGAGCATCTCTGCCAGGGGCTTTGTGGGCACCCCGCAAGGTGGTGAGATCTCCCAATCCACGCTCAGCTCTTCCCCCCCGTCCCCCCCTTCCACCTCCACGCTTCCCTCCCAGCTCGCTTGCCAGCTAATGGCGCGGCTTATTCCTATGGCTTTTTAAGTGTTTAATGGCGTGTGGGGCTAATGATGCGGCTCCCTCTGGTCCTGCCGCCCGGCTAGATGGATGGTGTCGGGGTGCGGCGCTGCCCGAAACCATCAGCGATGGGGACAGGGCTGAGAAGCAGCCCCAGCCGGGGCTGCCCCGTGGAGCTGGGGGCTGGAAGCGGGCGTCTGCCTGCCCGGCCTCCCTTCCCTCCCTCCCTCTACCCCCCCCAGTAATGTCACCGTAAAGGATATTTATCACGAGGTGATAAAAATCTATTTCCAGCGACCTCTTGGAAATGGCCCTCGTAAAACCAGGCAGCAGACGGAGGCAGGAGGCAGACAGCAGGGAGGGGGAACGGGCAGGGAAATGGCTGTAATCAGGCTGGGAGCAGGGGCCAGCTCTGCTGGGCAGCCCTTCCCGACCCTGGGAAATCGTTGGCGGCCACGGAGGTCCATGGGCTGCCTGGGAATGGCTGGGTGGCTCTTTGGGTGTCTTGTGGCCTGAGCATCCCGGGATGCAGCATCCAGGCCATGAAGGGAGGAGGATGAGAGTGATGCTTGTGTTTAAGGGAATGGGATGGAGGGGTGTGCATGCTGTGGTGGTATCCAGGGTGTTCCTGGTGACACCCAGAGGGACCCACCGACTTGGAGGTGCTGGGCCTGGTGACACCAGGGGGTGGACCGACCAACTCAGAGGTGCTGGGCCAGAGCTGGCACTGCAGCAGCAGGTTGGGGATGGGATGCTGAGTGAGCCAGCTTTTCACCCAGCACTCACAGCTGTGGGGATGAACACCTTGCTGGCAAGCACTACAGGGTCACTCGTTGCCCCCTGTATCCTGGGGGGCTGCTGTTGGTCCTGCAGCCCCCCCACCCCAGCTCCAAGCGGTGCGCTCCCCTTCCTCCAGCTCCATGCCTTTGGTGCTGATCGCTGGGTGCTGATTCAGCCATTTCCCTCCTGCCACTAATTACTCAGCCCCGTGGTGGAGTCCTGGCTGTAAATTCTCTGTCGGGAGCAGACCGGGAGGCAGAAGGGAAGGACGCCTTGGCTCCTTCCCCACTGACCTGAGCAGGGACTTGCCATCAGGTGTAATTCATCAGGGTGCTGAGTCGGCAGATGGCTGCCTCATCCTCCCCTGCTGGCTTTTGGGGTGCGCTGCCCCCCTACCAGCATCTCTTCTCCCTCTCGAGCGGTACCCGGCATCCTTCCCTCCTCTGTGTGACACTCAGCTTGGTTCTGTCTCCCCGTATCACTAAGGACAGCCTGGGTGGACCCTGTGCACCCTGGGGTGATGCTGCTGGCCTGGGGGCTTCACCGAGCTGGGGAGGGGGACTGAGGGGGGAGATGGGAGGTGCCTGGTCCATGTGTGGTGCTGGAGAGGTGGGACTTGTCCCTAAAAATGGGGACAGGGAAGGATCCTCCTCTGCTGTGTTGTCCCCCGGGGTGGAGGAGGGCTATGGGGGAAGGCAGCTTCCAACTGCAGCATCTAATCTCCAGTCCTAACGAAGAGACTTGTAATCACTTAAAGTAATTAATCCTCTGGGGCATTGGTTAGGCTATCCTGAGCCGCCTGGGGGTCCCCTTCCCCGTGGGGCAGGGGTGGGGGAGAGGAGGGGGGCACAGAGGCTTGTGGGGAGGGGTCTGCCGGGGGTGGGGGATGCACCTCCCATCATCAGCCAGAGATGGGTCCTCACAGTGTTTGGGACAGTGGGGATGCTGGGGTGGGGGGGGTTGTGTGTGTGCATCCAGGGTACCACTCACAAAGCCCCTTGAAATCACCCGGTGGGGGACACGGCATCACCGAGGGGGCACAGCATCACCAAGGGATGCCGTGACAATGGGGAGAGGGCCTTGGTGCCCACCCTCCTGGCATGCCCCGGGGGTGCACGGTGACACGTCAGAGCACACGCTGCAGGTATTAATCCTGCATTAGAAGTTTCCCCTTTGCAGATGGCGGGCGTTTAATCTGCGGCTTAACGAAGCCCCGGGCCTGGCTCTAAGTCTGTCTTTAGATGGCAGGCGGGAGCTGAGAACCGGTGTGCTAAGCTGCCTGGCTGGGTGAAGAAGGGGGACACGGGTTTTGGGGCTGGAGGGGGGTGTGGGGAGGGATTGGGGATGGAGGATTTAATGCTGCCACATCGCAAGCTGATTGCCCAGCCAGGGACCTGCCACGAGGTGGATGAAGGGATTCTGTGCCATGGGTGATGTACCCTCCCTTGATTTGGATGGGGTCCCTCAGCTTGGTCCCCTTGTGTGGTGTGTCGCCTTGGTCCCCAGAAGAGCCTTGAGCTGACCCAGCTGCTCCTCCCTGCCTCAGTTTACCCTTGAGCGTGCTGCAAGGGCTTTGCAGGTGTGGGAATGCCCCGAAAACGTGAGCTGCTGCTGTGGGGCAGGTGGGATTTTCCAGAGTGAAAAGCCCCTTGGGGAAAGCAGCCTCTCCCAGCAAGCAGGTATTTAGGGTGGTGGAGAGGGGACACGGGTATTTAGGGTGGCGGGGAGGGGACAGCAGCCACAGACTGCCTGGCAGCTCCGGAGCTGGAGGTGGGTGTGCCGAGCGCTGTGCTGGGACACTGTGTCCCTGAGATGGGCACAGGGAGCAGGGAGGGGGGATGGATGGAGCAGCATCACAGCCTGAGCGGCAGCACATCCCACGGGGTGTCTGCAGGATTTGGGTCCCTCCTCCCCTGAGCCCCATGGTCTCAGGGGGATGCAGGCAGAGGAGCTGGGGCTGTGGCGCAGTGGCAGAGGAGGTGGGAGCTGTGGGGATGGGGGATGCCGGGGGGATCACTGGTCCAGCTGGTGTGGTTTGTCTCGGTGTGGAATGGCACGATTTCAGCTGTTTACTCTGGAGTCTAATGATGGTGACGTGGGGAAATCCTTGTGGCTTTGAGAAGGCTGGTTGTTCCCTGCAGGGCCAGGCCGCCTTTCAGCACCAGGAGCGGAGGGGAGGTGCTGTGCCAGCCCCGTTGTCTCGGTGATGGATGGGGTGTTCACATCCTTCCCCGCCTCGGTTTCCCTTCCTTGAAAGCAGGGTGGAGAGAACATTTCCCAGCCTGGCAGGGACCAGCAGGTGTGAGCGAGATCTGCTTGTCCCCACGCTGGGACAGGGGCTGCTGTGGCACTGAGCAGAGTGTGGGTCCCATCCATCCCCAGCCTGGCTCTGGGACTGACGGGGTGGTGGGCTTTGGGGGTGCTCTCAGTGTGGGACAACAGCAAGACCGAGCACTGGGTGGGTGGGGGGAGGGGGAGGTGATGGGGTAAAGATGCCAGCACCTCCTAGGGCTTTGTGCACCCACCACCAGCCGTGGCTCACCCCACAACCAGGGGAAACCGAGGCACACGGGACGGGATGCTCTGCGGCTGAGACTGCTTGAAGCAAGGAGCAGCCTCCAATCCCTGCACCCAGAGCCCCCCGTTAGGGCTCGAGGAAAACCAGGAGCGAGCGGCTGGCTGCCCCCCAGCCCTCCCTCCACCCTCTCCCCCCTTCCCCTCCCCTCCCTCCATCACCTCCCCGACTCGCTGGCGAACAAATGTCTGTTCTTGCAAAAAAAGAAGTGACAGGGGTCGGCGCAGCGCTTTCCACATGACCTGCCCGGGAACAGAGGACGTCTTTGTTAATCCAGCGAGCTGTCAGTTCAGCCTCTTCACAAAAGGCATAAACCACTTATTGCTGCTCTCACCCCTGACCCCGGATCCGCCTGCGCGCCCTCCATTGTGCCGGCTCGAGGAAGCTGGCAAACAATTTGGCTCCCTTCCCTCCCCACCGGCCCCGGTTGGAAGGGTTAGTTCTCACCCCACCGGTATGGGGAGATGCTGGCGGGGGACCCCCACCGCCATCAGCACTGTCATCACCATCATCATCATCATCATCATCGTCGTCGTCATCCTCCCATCGCTTCCCACCCCCACACACCCCCCCCAACCCTACGCCTGGCTGCATCTGCGCGCACGCCGCCTCGCCTGGCAGCTGCTGCGAGGGGATGGGGGCTGCCACAAAGGGCCGGCGGCGGGACCACCACCCTCCCTCCCTCCCTCCCTCCTTCCCTCCCTCCTCCCTCCCTCCCTCCCTCCCTCCTTCCCGGGGCTGCCGGAGCAGCTGGCCAAAGCCCGCAGGCTGTATGGAGGGGGTGCTGGGTGCTGCACCCTGCGGCCCCCCAGCTGAAACCCCTTAATGAGAGGGGACAAAAGCTCCTTAGGGCCCCTGGCTGGGACGGGCTGGGACGGCAGCTTTACCCAAAGCTGCTTACGGCCCAGCACAAAGCCGATGAGAACAGCCCCGCTGCCCAGGGCCGCTGTGGGATGGGGGCGATGCTCGCACCCCGCCAGCCTTAGGGGGTCCGGTGGGGGGTCACACGGGGTGACAGCCAAGGGAAGGAAGGGGGATGGGGGGTGCGGTGCTGAGCACGTGCCGCCCACCCCGTCCCTCTGCGCTGAGCACCCGGACCCTGCGGCGAGGCCGGTGCGCTCCGGAGCAATTAGATGCAGTCACTTTGGGGCTATATATAACCCAAATTGCTGCCTGCAGCTCGTTAGCTGGCTGTCAGAGCCGCTGCGGCCGCGGCGGGTGAGATGGTGTCGCCAGGGGGGTGCGAGGGGGTGGGGGTGGGGAGCGGGAGGGCGATGTGGGGACCCACCGCGCCCCAGTTACCCGCTGCTCCCCAGGGACCCGCTGCTCCCCAGGGATGTGGGGTGCGATGCGGGGGACGTGACCGTGCCAGGGTTGGGTGCTGGATCAGGCTGGTGCTGGGGTGGGGGGGTGGGCTCCTGGGGGTGCTCCACCCCGAAAGCGGGGAGCGAGTGGGGTGGTGCTGCACCCGCTTCCGCTGGGTGCTTCCTCCGCCGTGCCGGTGGCGGGTGGCTGCAAACCTGCTTTGCTGGTGCGGTGCTGGGGGAGGGTGCTGAGGGGATGCAGAGGTCAGGATCAGCCCGATCCCCCGCCCTGTGCCGTGTCCCCCATGCTCACCGCACAGCCTGTGCGCCCCCACTCCCCTCCAGTCAGGCTGCTGGGATGCTGCTGCATCCCAAACTGGTGTCAGCGGGGTTTCCACCGTCGCCTCCCCATATGGCGCCCAGCCTGACCGCAGACTCCAGCGCTGCCTGTCCAGACCCTGCCATCCCTCCCTGCCCCGCACTCAGGTCCCCGCCTGGACTCGCCATGGCTCTGCTGCCCGTGTTACCAGCCCCCGCGCCGGGGAGAAGCGCGGCACCTCGGGCTGTCTGGGGGCAGCTGGGAGATGAGTGTGAACATATTGTGTGGGCTCCTGCGGCAGGCGTCACGGTGTCGCTGCTGGAGAGCGAGCAGGAACCACAGCCCCACGGTGACAAACGGCTCCGGCACAGCCGCAGCAGTGCCCACGCGGGGTGATGCCGCTTGTGCCACCATGGGGCACCCCTTCACTTGCACCAGCGCATGGAAAGGGGGAGCTGGGTGGGCTGCGAGGCCCGGAGCCACGGTGATGGGCTGACCCACCCCAGCTCATGGTGTCACTACCGGCTCCCTACCTCTGTGACGTGTCCCCGCAGCCATATTAATTTGCTGGGGCGGGTGACAGGACACCCTGGGTGCATCTGCAGTTTGGGAAGGGTTAACGGCACCGTGTGCGTGTGTCTCTCTCTCCGGAGCCTTTTGTTTCTTTCCCATTTTTTATCCTCCCCCCCCCCCCCGCCCCCTTCCCCTTTTTAATGAGGGGTTAGCACAGCTCTAATTGCAGGTTCCAACTTTCCACCAGCAAACACGGCTGAGAAACTTTAAACACAGTGTGTGTGTGTGGGGGGATATGCATGGATCCAGCCACCACCCCTCCTGTGGGCACCCACCAGGGTGGTGGGCACCCATTGTGCCACAGCGTGGTGCCACCATCAAGCCCCCCACTCGCTGCTGCGCCAAGTGTCGGGGTGCAGGCTGTGTTTGGGGGAAACCCCTCTGTTTTTAGGCTGCTGAGAGGAGGAGGAGGAGGAGGAGGAAGGTGAAGGCTTCCTGGAGCGGAGAGCAGCTGAAACCACCTGGGTGAACATGTGGCTGGAGCTGTGCCTGCGGTGGAGGTGGTGATAAAGCCCCAGTGTGAGCTGGGGGGGTCTCCATGGCTTCAGTGACAAAGGGACCCAGGGGGGAACTCACTGCCCGCAGTTCCAAATGCTCCCAAACCACCTTTTATTCTGAGCATTGCCTCACAGGCCTAGGAGAAGGTGGGGAATGGAGGGCAGTGGGGGGTTGTACCTCCTTGACCTCGCAGTGGGGTGCTGGGGCGCACTGTTCCCCCCTTGCTGAGACTCTGTGCATCCCTGGGGAGGTGTGGGATGTAGCCCCCCACCCCGTGCCGAGCATCCTCCCCACCTTGGCAGGGATGTATCCCCTACCCCGTGCCGAGCGAGCATCCTCCCCACCTTGGCAGCCCCCCCATGCTGAGCATCCTCCCCACCTTGGCAGCCCCTCCGTGCTGAGCATCCTCCCCACCTTGGCCCTCGCTGGCTCGTGGGAGCTTGCACGCAGGCTGTGCCAAAGCCTAGCGCCGGTGCAGCTGTGCCGGTGCTCACCGGGCTCCGTGCCCGCCGCCCCACCGTGGTGATGCCAGCCAAGAGGCGAAGCGCTGTGACTGCATCCACCCCCCCACCCCCAGGCTGCCAGGAACATGGGGGTTTTCCGGGCTGCTGCCACCTGGGAGGGTAGAAGTTGGGGTTGTGCGGGCGTAAGGCTGCCAGGGTGGAAGTGGTGATGGTGGTTGGGTGAATGGGGAGTAGAGGCGGGGGGAGGGGAGGGGGCTTTGCCATGCCTGTGGCACCCCGTGGGCGGCATCGCTGCTGCACACGCTGCAGCCTGCTCTGAGGTGCAGGGGAGGTGGAATGGGGAAGCTGTTTGCTGGTGTCCCAAAGGCACAGGAAACACGCCGGAGCAGCTGCCTGCAGGCCGGCTCCCTCACCCCAAACCTGCCCTGGCCCTTTGCTTTCCCACTCCATCACTGCTGTCCCAAAGCCAGGGCTGGAGGGGGAGGTCGAGGCAGGTATTTATCCCAGTGATGGGATGGGGGGGGATGGGGGGTGGGGGCAGAAGGAATGTGCCCTCCCTTAGCAGGGAGCCAACGATGCCACGTCACCTCTCCGCACACCTACCCCAGACCTCGGTGCTACCAGCTGGTCACCACCGGTGCTGTTAGGTGGCTGGTGCATGCTGCAGAGCTCTTGCAGGTGTCCCTGTGTCCGTCCGTCCCTCTGTTCATGCGCATGCTCCCTCCGTGAGAGCCACTCGTGCAATGAGCGGGCCGGCCTCAGCACCAGTCAATCCCCCTCTCTCAGCCCACCGGGACGTGCCTCTTGCCGAGGCCAGCACTGGGGATGGTGGGACGTGGTGGGGCTGCCAGCCCTCCCCTCCCCTCCGCATTCTGGTGGCAGCCCTCTTTTTCCCTCCCGGCCTCTGCCCTCAGCACCTCGGGGTGCTGCTTAGCAAATTAGCAGCACCAAATCAACCCGCTTGCCTCTAATTGGGGGTGAGTCTTTGAGGACGTGGTTGGGGAGGAAGGCTCCCCCCCCTTGCTACCACCACCACCACCCCCCTAGCCCTCCCTCCCGCCTCTGAGGGGCTGCTGCGATGCTTTATCTGGGTGGACAGATCCCTCCTAATTGAGCAGATACTCCGTGTTCGCAAACAGATGGCTCCTTTGCATCAATTATTCCTTATCTGTGTAACCCGGGATGATTCGCTGACAGATAGCGCCGGGTGAAGTTAAAGCAAGGAGGCGGGCGGTGCTCCAGTACTGGCTCCAGCTGCTGCCTGGGGGGTCCCAGGGTGGGGGGCACAGACAGTGAAAGGGAAACAGATCCTGGCTGCCCCTCAGGTAGGTTGGACCCATCTCCGGTGCTTGTGCATCTTGGCATCCCCCCTCATTGGCAGAATAATCAAAGGGGTGGGGGGGTTGCCCCCTGATATGGGAATGATGGGTGGGTTTGGGTCTGGGGTGCTGCAGTGGGAGGGTGGGGGTCAGCTCTGGCCTGGCAGTCGTGGCTGAAATCCATCTTCCATGTGGTGATGCCTGACCCCAGTGTGGTGCTCCCTGACTGCATCTCGCCCAACGCCGCTGTGACGCATGGCAGGGGATGGTTAATGTTAATTAATGACTAGTTGCTCCGGGTATCAAAGTGCGTCCCAGCCCTTTCCAGTGCCCACAGGTAGGGGATTGGTCCCTGCTGCCACCGGCAGCATCACCCTGGGGAGGAGGAGTGGTGCCGTAGCATCACCCCCAGGACCCTGAGGAGATGTCCCTGCCATCTCCAGGCATCCCACACTGAGTTTTCAGGGATGGGGACTGATCCCTGAGCTCGTCCCCTGCCTTCCGTGGAAAAGTCGCCTCCTGTTAATTAATCATTGGGAAAGAGAAGAGCATCCCGCCATGGCTGGGGCAGCCGGTGGCACCCCGCCAGCTGGAGCTGGGACGCGGTGGCACTCGAGGACTCGCAGGATGTGCCGAGCGCTGGCGGTGGTGTGGCACTGCCATATGGATTCCATAAATTAACCCTTCCCAGGAAGGGAAGGTGGATTTACCCACCTGCTCTTGTGTGTGGCTCCTTGAGGACAAGGGCTTCCCGGCAAAAAAAATTCCCCTACCATCCATCTCACTTCACTTTATAGGTGAGATCCGGAGAAAAACAGGACCCACACAAAATCCAGGGCCCCGACCTCCTGAGCACTGGAATAGGCTGCCCCAGGGGGGTGTGGAGTCTCCTTCTCTGGAGAGATTCCAGCCCCGTCTGGACACCGCCCTGTGTGCCCTGTCCTGGGGACCCTGCTTTGGCAGGGGGTTGGACTGATGAGCTCTGGAGGGCCCTTCCCACCCCTGTGAGTCTGTGAAATTGGGAGTGAAGTGTCCCTGATGGGTGGCTGTCCCCTGTGGCAGGGAAGGGGGGATGTTGCCCGCAGCCTGCTTAAGGTGGGCGCAGCATCCCCGGTGCCCATCCTAGCCCCTGGGGGGGCTGAGTTGTCCGTGTGTCTGTCGCAGGGCGTCATGGTGGTGCCGGGATGTGCGTGGCGTCGCTGGCTGTGGCTTTATTAAAGATAAACAGAAGCGGTGACAGCACAAGCTCTGTGTGCCTGACACGGGGTGTGTGTGTGTGTGTGGGGGGGGTGTTAGACAGCTACAACAAACGAGGGGCCGGGGTAGTGCCCTGGGGATGCTGGGGCAGGGGTGTCGAGGAAGGGGACCGTCCCCTAAACAACTGAGAAGCAGTGGCACCGCCGTCCCCGTCCCTGCGGCGCGTTTGCCTCTCCTGCCTGGCAGGAACAGGGTGATGGAGGTGGGGGGGGGGGTGTGTTGGTTGTTGATCTCGAGCAAACATCACCCAGTTGAGTAATCGGGAGCTGCCTAACCGGCCAGCTGCCGCCGGCGAGCAAGGGGACGCCGCTTTGATTCATGTCCTTCCCCCCTCCCTTTCCCCTCTTCTCCTCCAGCCTTTCTTGTCTGGCCACGCTGGGAGCCATCGGCCGGATCCAGCTGTAGCCCCACGGTGCAGGCTGGCGTGCAGCTCCCCGCGCCGGCCACGTGCACCAGCCAGCAGGAAAACAAAAGCATCCTGTGTCTCTGCACCCCTTCCCAACCCCAGCTCCCCACCACTCCGGTACCCCCCCTTCCTGTGCCAACGGTGCTCACGCCCTGCCATGCTCTGGGCCGGGGAAGGGAAAAGCGCTGAGTCTCTGTCTTGCTTCTCTTCCAGGCGTCCTCTTCATCCCTTGAGACAGCCACCGCCAAGCCTGCCACCGGCGAGCACCGGCACCGGGCAGCCAGCACCGGGGAGAGCCCGGGGACGGGTAGCAGCGCTGCCCCAGACATCAGCCATCACCGGACGGCTTTGGATGTGGAGGGCGTGGACGCTGGAGCCACAAGTAGGTGATGCTGGGGGGATGTTGGGGGCGTATGGGGATGGTGACCCCAAAGGCTGCCGTGGGGTGTGCTGCCAGCCCGGTGTGCCACGCTGGCTCAGGTCTCCCGGTGAAGGCTTGCAGTTTGGGGCTGGGGGCTCTAAAACCCTCAGCCCCACACCGACAAGGTGACCCTGTTGTCCCCAAGGCCATGAGTCAGGCCGTGGGCGCCAGGGAGAGCCGCAGCATTGGGCTGGCCGTTCTAGGATGCTGGGGAGCCCGGGGGGGAGGTGTCCTCTGGGGCTGGGCCGCACCGCAGCTCCCCGGGACTTGGCCACCCTGTCCATCAGGAGCAGCAGCATTTTTGGGAGAGGTATCACGCGTGCTTCCCGCCTGCCGCCTCCCCGGACAGGCTTGTTTGCCAGCCCTTCCCGGCGGGCGCGCCGTGCCGCGCGGTGCCGCGCCATGTGGTGTTGTGCCGTGCCACGCCAGGCTGCTTTGATCTGGCAGCAACCGCCGGTGCCGGTTCCTGGCTCTGGGCTGGGGAGAGCTGGGAACCGCAAGGTGCAGCGGGCAGGGCGTCGGGGCAGGCTGGAGCTGGGGCAGGCAGGAGGTGGGGTAGGAGCTGGGGCAGGCAGGAACTGGGGCAGGAGCTGGGGCAAGCTGGAGCTGGGGCAGGAGCTGGGACAGGCAGGGACCATGGGGCAAGCAGGAGATGAGGCAGGCAGGAGCTGGGGCAAGACCTGGGACAGGCAGGGACCATGGGGCATGCGGGAGATGGGGCAGGCAGGAGATGGGGCAGGCAGGTGATGGGGCAGGCAGAGAGACATGGGGCAGGCAGGAGATGGGGCAGGCAGGAGGTGGGGCAGGCAGAGACATGGGGCAGGCAGGAGATGGGGCAGGCAGGTGATGGGGCAGGCAGAGACATGGGGCAGGCAGGAGGTGGGGCAGGCAGAGACATGGGGCAGGTAGGAGATGGGGCAGGCAGGTGATGGGGCAGGCAGCACTGCCTCTGTGGGGCAAGGGGGCTACTTGGTGTGTCTGGGGGGGACTGTGACCTGCCGTGGCACTTCCCAGGGATGCCGTGCTCCACGCCAGCCATCAGTCCATCCCGTGGGGATTCCGCCCTGGTCTGGGGCTGTGTCCCGTGGGGCAGCCGGGACATATTTGCAAGCTGCTCACAGCCCAGCCGGCAGCAGCGCGGAGGCAAGCTGGGAGCCGTGGCCTGGAACGGGCCCGTCGGAGTCAGCTCGGGATTTATTACCCTGCCAGTGGCTGCCGGGCAAAGGTGACAGTGACTAATGGCTTGTTACACGCCTGCCACATCTCATCTGCGCGCCGCGGCCGGCTGCCGGCACTCCCAGCCCTGGTGTGCGGGCAGCCTGCGCCTGCCCTCCCTTCCCTGGGAGGGGATGGCATGACTCCCCCCATTCCCCCACCCCCCCGCCCCACGGGGACCTCAGCTGCAGTGGGTGACAGTGATGCCTGGCCACCTTGGCTTGGGAAACCATCCCCGTGCTGAAGATGGGGACCCGCTCCAGCAGCATCCCTGCAGCACTCGCTGCCTGTGCTATGGCCAGGCACAGCCGGGCTGGCATCCCTGGGGGGTACCGCTATATCCTGGGGCTTCCCAGCCGGCAGTAGCACGTCCCAGGATGTCCTGATGAGCCCTGTGTGACACACAGGACTTTCCAGCACTTGAAACTCCTTTGTGGTTGCAAAACCCTGAGCCATCCTTGCCAGTGCTCTGCCCAGCACCGTGGCAGTCCCATGCCAGGGTTGGGATGCAGAGGAGGGGGGATGTGGATGTGTGGATGGATGCTGACGAAGCCACAAATGCATTCACTAGGAAAATTAAAAAATTAACAGGCATTGGCTCACTCTAGATTAGTAAAGGCAGGGAGATAAAAGCGGCTCTTTATACCTTGTGAGAATTGCTGATAAGGGCATTTGTTCCTCCCTATTCTTTAAAAAGAATGCAATAAAAATTTAAAATAGAATGGGAGGAGAGAAATTGGGGGGTGGGGGGAGAAGCGGTGGTGCTGATGGGGAGGATGCAGAGGGCAACACTGGTGCTGTGGGCAGCACCGGTGTAGTGGGCAGCACTGGTGTAATGGGCAGCACTGGTGTAGTGGGCAGCGGGGCCCGTTGGAGGATGAGGAAGGGGATGGAGGGGAAGTTGAGGTGTGGGTGAGCCGAGGAGGAGCTCGGGTGGGTGCATGTGGTGGCGTGCTTGGGATCGCCCCAGCCATGGCCCAGGTGAGCTGCGAGCTCCTGGCTGGTAGCACCAGGACCCCAGTTCCCCGCCGAAGCGAGGGGAAGGTTGGGGTCCTGCCTGTCCGAGCCTGCCGAGCCTGCCCGGCACGTGGGGCAACCAGTGCGGCGTGTCACGGCCGGTAAATGACCCGGCAACTTCCTCTGCTTGAGACTGGGCTGAGCCCCACCCCGCTCGTTTCACTGGTGTCTCCAAACTGGGGTGCAGGCCGAGCCCACGGGGTGATGCTGGGATGGCACAGGGGGGACCACCACGGTCCCCAACCGGAGGAGATGGTGCTGACCCCGATCCCGCACCCGGGGCAGGTGGTGTACAGGGCATCGGGGTGCACGGGGAGGGATGTGGTGGGAGCACCCCTTATCCCCACCCACAGTGCCCAGACTCGGGGCCACCCCCGGTGCTCACCGTGATGGGTCAGGCAGTGGGTTGGGCTGGCACCCCTGAGCTCTGGGGTGTCCCAGAGCCTGCTTGGGGGGGTCCAAGCAGTTTTGGGGTGGGATGCCACCCCGACCTCCTGCCCCCATTGGGAGCACCTACGGTGCGCTCCTCACCCTCCCCCCATCACACCTCAGGAAGGGACACCAGTGCATTGGGGTCAGAGCTGTCACCCCCTTCCACCCTCCCCCAGCACCCTAATTCTTGGGGGCACCCTCCCCGATGCTGCACCCCGTGGTGGGGGGGAGGTTCATCCATCCCCGCCCCACTGTGACCCCTGGGTGTGTGTGTGGGGTATCGTCCCCCCTCTTCCCCAGCATCCCTTTTAGCGGACATCCCCCCCCCTCGCCACGCTCCCGGTGCCTCCCTTCCCCGGGGAGAAGGTGCCTGCCGCCCGCCCCCCTCCCCTCCGCCCCGTCGGGGCCCTGCCCTGCCCGGCCCGGCCCCCGGTGAGTCACGCTCCAGCCGTGCGGCTCCCGGGGCGGCGGGCGGGCGCCGAGGGAAGCAGGAAGCGGCAGGGGGAAGGCTCGGCTCGGCTCGGCTCGGCTCGGCTCGGCTCGGCTCGGCTCCCCCCCCCGGCTTCCCCCCCCTCAGCTCTGCCCATGGAGGAGCGCAGCCCCCGCTGGACGGTGCGGCCGACGGGTGAGTGCTGCCCCCTCCCCCCGCCCCGCGCCATCCCGTCCGGGCTCCCCCCTACTCAGCGCCGGGTAGGGGGGAAGGGAGAGGAACGGGGGCTCCCCCCTCCGCTGGGGGCTGCGGTGACCAGCTGCGCTGGAGGGGTGGGATGGGGCTGGGGAGGTCGTCGTCCTGTGTCTCCCCCCCAGCCTCATTGACTCTTCTGGTTGCGGGAGGGGGGCACGGGCATGGGTGACAGAGGTCACCCTGGGGCTGGGGATGGAGGTCACCCTGGGGCTGGGGGTGGAGGTCACCCTGGGCCTTGGGGACCCCGTGGTGTGGGGGACAGAGGTCACCCCGCAGTTAGGAGACCTCATGGCATGGGGGGTGAAGGTCACCCTGGGGTTGAGGGGACTCCGTTGTGTGGGGAACAGAGGTCGCCCCCGGAGGTGGGGCACCCCATGGCGTGGGGGGTGGAGGTTGCCCTGGGTGTGGGGTCACCGTTGTTTGGGGGATGGAGGTTACCCTGTGCTCAGGACAGCCCATGGTGTGGGGAGAAGCTCTCTTTGGGTTTGGGGGTGCAGCTTCTTCTGGGGGATGCTGCGGGGGAGATGGGACCCGCTGGATGCTGTGGACGCCAGGTCTGGTGTTGGCTGAGATGCTTGGGTTCCTTGTCCCACATTGCCACAGAGCCCTTCAGGGTCATTTCCCGTGTGGGGAGCCCGGCCTGTGGGCTGGCAGGACATGGGGGCACACGGGGCCGTGCCGGGGGCTCAGCTGGTGGCGCTGACCTTGGCACGTCTCCACGCTGTGCTGGCCATAGGTTTCCTGAGCCGAGTACACAGGGTGCTGCCGCGGGCTGTGCCTCAGTTTACCTAAACTCCGCACCACCTGAGCGGGCAACTCTTGTATTACCTGACTTAATGGAGACCTGAGACCACCGGGAGGCTCTGGGGGGGGGGGAAAGGGCACGCTGCCCAGCAAACCGCTGCCTGCTGCAGGGATCCCCTGCACCACAGGCTGTTGTTGGGGGTGATGCTGCGGCCCCGGCGTCTCGCCCAGCTCATCATCTGCTGCCGTGTTTATTGCTCCGCTCCATCCTCGCTCTTCCACCCCTCCCTGTGCCGCTTTGCCTTGCCCTTCGCCCCAAGGCCCAGTGGATCACCGCCGCTGTGCTCATGGCTGCGCCACGCTCACGCCCCCGACGTTGTGCCGCGTCCGAGTGACGACTTTCCAAGGTGGAGTGGGTACCCAGGTGCTGTGCCCAAACCCCGGGCAAGTGCTCCCTGTTAGCCCTTGGAGAAGCAGGATGAGACCCCAGTGCTCTTCCTCCTCCTCCTCCTCCAGCGCTGAGGGGTCAGGGGTCACAGAGCTGGGGGTACCGGGGTGCCGTGCCGGGTGCCGCATCGCCCCGCGAGTGGGACCCACGGAGAGGAGTTAATGGAGGGAGAAGGCAGCGGGGAAGCCGGTGCCTCTTCCTGCAAGGGCCCGTGCGAGCGTCGGGGTGAGCCCGTGTGGTTTGTGGGTGTGCCCGCGAGCGTGCGAGGCGAGCGTGCGCCGGGCTGCGTGTGTGCTTGGCAGCCTGTTTGTGTAACCTGGCGGGGAGGTGTTGGGTGTGACGATGGTGAGCGGTGGCAGGGCTGGCCGGCCAGGGCTGGCACAGGGGTGTGTGTGTGTGTGTGTGTTCAATTCTCTGTGCACACGCGTGTGCATGGGTTGCACGACTCGAGGGTACACCAGCTGGTACAAAGCAGTGTGCGCAGGGGTCTACGTGCTTCCCCCCACCCCAGCCCCAGCTTTGTTGTGCGTACACACGAGCGTGTGAGTGCTTGCCCCCTGTGTGTGTGTGCACGCCCCCTGTGTGTGCATGCCCCGTGTGTGTGCACATCTGTGCGCCTGTGCACGTGTGTGCATGCATCAGTGTGCATGCCTGGGGCCTGTTCGGTTGGGGAGGGGTGGGTGGGAGTGTGTGTGTGTGTGTGTGTGAGAACACACCTCATGTGTGTGTGCACGCCCCGTGTGTGTGCGCATCTGTGTGTGTGCACACCCGTGTGCCTGTGCACGTGTGTGCACGCACGAGTGTGCGCGCCTGGGGCCTGTTTGGTTGTGGGGGGGGGGGTGGTGGGTGGGAGTGTGTGTGTTGGCTGCAGGGCAGGGAGCATTACAGCGGAGACAGTGGCTTTGGCGGGGGGCCAGGCTGCCGGGGTGTGTGTGGAGGTGGGGGGGGGATGCGGGGTGGAGGGGGGGTAGGTGCTGCAGGACACAGGACTGGTTATTGCCTCCTGAAGTGCCAGCGCCCGGGATGGGGCTGCAGGTTGAGGAGGGGCTTTAATTTTCATCCCCCCTCTTTTCCTCCTCCTTCCTCCACACCCCCCGCCCCCCATCCCAGCCTGCTCCCCCCAGGCGCTGCCCCTCACCCTGGCGTCTGATAACGGCTGTGGGAGGTCGGGATCTGGGTGGGCTCTGGGTGGGCTATGCCGGGGGAGTTTCAGCCCGTGCCGGCCCTGCTCCAGCTGGGTGCTCCCAGCCGGTGTCGGGGTGGGGTGGGGGGCACGGTGCCATGGCTCACACCTCTGCCCCCAAGCCCTGGCACCGATGCCAAGCCCGGGTGCAAGGTTTGGTGTCACGGCCTGCGGTGCGTGCAGCGGGAAACGGCCTTTGCTGGCCTCTGTCTTCATGTCCCTGTGGGGAGACCCCTGTTACTCGGGGGGTGTGGGGGGCATCCCCGGAGAGGGGGTGGGCTGCAGGGCAGCACCACTGAGCTCCCCACCCCCCACCCCTAAGCTTCCATCTGGGAAGGGACAACCAGGACGGCGCTTGGCATGCCGCAGCCGCCCGGGCAGGCTGCCAGGGGGATTGCCCTTGAAATAGCCCTTGCCGTGCCTCGTGCCTCGGCTGCCCTGGCTTCTTGGCAGCATGGCCGCCTTATGAATGTGTATCCCCCCCCCACTCAACCTCACCCACTCCCCCCTCTCCAGCACACCCCATCCTGGCACCCCACTGCCTGCCGGCGGTTGCAACGCCACGCAGGAGGAAGCGCGCCCCGGCGCTCCCGCCACGATAACGGCGGCCGCCTTATCGCAGGGCCTTCTGTAAGGGCGGGCGGGCAGCACAGGCTCCCCCTCCAACCCCCCAACCCTTATCTGCCTCGGCCGTTGGCCCTGGCTCTGCTCGCAGCCCCCCTAACCCCCCCCCCCCCAGCCGCCCCCCTTTTTGGACTCCCCCAGCACCCGGCCTAGCGCCTGCGGGGTCGACCCTTCGGGGGCAGCCGCTTGGCAGCCTGCCCCTCTATCCTTTTTGAAGTTTAAAATCCATTTAAGTCAAGAGGAGGGAAAGTTATTGCCTCTAAAGCCCCTCGCGCTGAGCGGTAAATCCTCTTTGCTGTGCTGACGCCGCCTCTTAGCACCCGCGGGAGCAGGGGGTGACTCCTGGGGAACCGGGCTGGATGTGCCATCCCCCCCTCATCCCTGGGATTTCAAACTGGGAGGCAGCCCACTGTGCCCTCCTAAAGCATGGCTGGCGTGGGGTTGGGGTCTCTTTGAAGCCCACCCCCCAATCCTCACCTCGCATCGCCTCCTCCTTGCCCACACTAATTCAGCCCAAAATAGGGGGTTCTCCCCATGGAATCGATGCCCCAGCATCCCCCATGGGGGTGGCATCCCCACACCCCCCTGCTGCCGTGCAGGAGCGGGAGCTCAGTGGGTTACTGGCACGCTGGGTGGGTTTTATTTGATTTCCCTTCTCTGGAGCTGGCAATATTTAAATATTAATGCCTGCCTCTTAATTGCTGTGTCAGAGGAGCGGGTCGGCACGGGAGCGGGCGCAGGGGCAGCAGCACTGGCTAATTTTGTTGTCTCCAGGAGGATTTGCTGGGGAGCAATGTTTGTGTGTGCACACAGGGGTGGTTTTATCCCCTTGGGATTTGCTTGGCCCTGGCAGCAACATGCAGGAGTGATGGGGGATATGATACCACCAGGATTGGGGTGACCTCAGGGCCTGATCCCATTCCCCCCCAATTTTGCAGTGATGGGGTGTGTGTGATACCACCAGGATGGGGTGACCTCAGGGCCTGATCCCATTCCCCCTCCTAATTTTGCAGTGATGGGGGGCTGTGATATCACCAGGATGGGGTGACCTCAAGGTTGGATTCCACCCCCCTCCTAATTTTGCAGTGATGGGGGGCTTGTGGTACCACCAGGATGGGGTGACCTCAGAGCCTGATCCCATTCCCCCCAGTTTTGCAGTGATGGGGTGTGTGTGATACCACCAGGATGGGGTGACCTCAAGGTCTGATTCCACCCCCCTCCTAATTTTGCAGTGATGGGGTGTGTGTGATACCACCAGGCTGGGGTGACCTCAGGGCCTGATCCCATTCCCCTCCAGTGTTGCAGTGATGGGGGCGTGTGATACCACCAGGATGGGGTGACCTCAGGGCCTGATCCCATTCCCCCTCCTAATTTTGCAGTGATGGGGGTGCTGTGATACCACCAGGCTGGGGTGACCTCAGGGCCTGATCCCATTCCCCTCCAGTGTTGCAGTGATGGGGGGTGTGATACCACCAGGATGGGATGACCTCAGGGTCTGATCCCATTCCCCTTGCCCTCCCCAATTTTACAGTGGGGTTTGCACTGGGGCACCCCCTCTCTTGGGTTAGGAGGGCGAATGGGGTGGTGGTGGCGGTGGGGGGGGGGTTGTTTTGGTTTTATCTTTCCCTCCGTGCAGAGCGGCCTCAGATGCTTGCGTGCTCGCTTCCTGTAATAAAGCGACCGCCGGCGCGCTTGTCACCTGCTCTCTGTTGTGCTGCCAAGCAGCAGACATGCCGCTTCTTGCTGCGGGGCCCTGGCGCGCTCCCCGCTGCCGCCGCCGCTCCTCCTGCCCGCCCCGGGCGCTCGCCCCGTGCCAGCACGGCGTTAGCAGGTGTTTCGGGGAGGGTGCTCCGGTGCCTGTTGCCACACGTCCTGTGTAGGCGCGGGGGCCGTTAAACTGTTCCTCGCCGCGGACGTGTCCCCTTCACCGCCTTCACCCGGGGTGATGCCAGGGCTTGGCACGTGGGTGATGGCGGACAGGGCTCTGTGCTGCACTGGTTTCCCTGGGGACGCACTGCCCTGGGGGTGCTGTGTGTCCCCTCTCCCCGTGCAGCATCCGTGGTCCTGTTGTTCCCCGGAGTTTGGGGTGCAGAGCTGTGCCCAGGGTTGGCAAAGCCCCTTGGTAGAGCCAGACTGGCTGTGGGATGGTGTCTCTGGCTGTGGCCAGCTGTGCCATGCTGTGCCATGCAGTGCCATGCCATGCTGTGCCCTGCCATGCAATGCTGTGCCATCATGTGCCATGCAGTGCCATGCCACGCCATGCAGTACCATGCCGTGCCGTGCCATGCAGTGCCATGCCGTGCCCTGCCATGCCACGCAGTGCCATGCCATGCCACACCATGCAGTGCCATGCCGTGCCATGCAGTGCCATGCCATGCTGTACCATGCTGTGCCATGTCATGCCATGCCATGCCATGCCATGCCGTGCCACACAGGGGGATCAGAGAGCTCTGTGCAACATGTGCCATGCACAAGCCATGTGTGACACTTGGCACCACTGCTGCCCGCTGTGCCATGCCGTGCTGCCTTCTTGGACACACTGCCCTGGTGCCAGCATCTCCCCAGGCTTTTCCAGCCCCGTTGGGTGGATTTTCTCCATCGGGTTTATCTCTCCTTGCCCCGATGCCCTCCAGATCCCCAGTTGGTTTGCCAAACCCCCCTTTCACGCAGCCGTTGCTCCCTGCCCGCTCCCTCCAAGGCCCCCCCGGGCTGTGCAATCTCCTTCCTCCTGGCTTTGCAATCTCCTTCCTCCCACCCAGCACAGCACAGCGCGGCACAGCACGGCATCACCTCTGTCCCCACAAACCCAGCGGCCAGCTGTTACATTTGCCCGGGTCCTGCTCCCATTTACCCGGGTCCCGCTCCCAGTTTGCCCAGGTCTTGCTCCCAGTTTGCCCCGGTTCTGCTCCCATTAACCTTGGCTGCGTGGAATTTGCACCGCTGTAATAATCCAGCTGGGAGACTCATCGGAAGGAAGGAGCTGACCTTAGGTCTGCTCCCAAGGGACAGCCGGTGCTTCTCCCCAGCCACTTGTGAGCTGGGGGTGCAGTAGATGTGGGGAGAGCAGTTTTACACCCCAGTATCCCCGCTGAGGAGGGGGGTGGGTTATTCCTCCTTTCCCACCCACCTCCCACCCACCCCAGTCCGTCCCTGGCTCCCGGCACCGGCTTTGTTTCCGCCGTATAACAAGATGATGGGTTAGGGTCAAGCTGCAGGTTCATAACTTGTTGGAAGACTTTGCTGAACAATAAAGGTGTCTGGCTTTATATCTGCTCGTATTTTACCCATGCCACAAGCCTTTCCCCAGCGCCAGCCGGGATTTACAGCAGGGGGTGGGGGGGATATCTGAATGTGTCGAGCTAGAGAAGCTGAGGCCAACCCCCCCACACACGCTACTTTCTCCCCTCCCCTCTCCCCAGCTCCCCACGCCTTTGCATTCAGTGCCTGTGCGCTGAAATATTTACCTTCCAGCTCCTCTGACAGTTCAAGCCGTCTCGTGAAGCAAAGGTTATTGAACTGCGAATGTTATGACATTACATTTTTGTGTCTGCACTTTCAAGATGCGGGATGCAGCCTGAATGATAAGTGATCCCAGGGTTAAGGGCAGCTGGGGTTTGGGGTTTTTTTTTTTCCTTTGGTTTGGGGTTTTGTTTTTTGGTTTTTTTTTTTTTTTTGGTCTCCTTTCTCCTCCTTTTCCCCTCCCTCCTGCTCCCCTCCCACCCCAGCGCCCGGGCTGTTGGCTCTGCTGGGGCTTGATAACGCTCCCTTTTATTGCCCTGCCTTTGCATTCCTGCAGCTGGTCTCCCTGCTGTCGGTGTGGGTGCTGGGGAGGGGTTTAGGAGGGGTGAAAGGAGTGTTCTCAGCACAGATGCTAGCCGAGTGTGCGCGTGCCTCAGTTTCCCTAACCGTGTGCTCATCCCTTATGCTGGGGTGGGCACCCATGCCATCATCCCCTCTTGTTGGAGGATGCTGGTGCTGACCCTTCCAGCATCCCAGCATGGAGGGAAATGCAGCACCCCATATCCGGGGGAAGGGGAGGAGGGGGCAGGGGTTGATGTGTTGTGCTTGCTGTTGCTGGGCTGCATCCCGGTGCCATTCTTGCAGCCCCATTAATGGGGTTTTGGGGGGCCAGCGGGGCTCTGGGCTGGTGTGCCAAAGTGATGCTTCCTGGTACCCCGGCTCTCTGGGCTCTGAGCATCTCAGCAGCCATCCCTGCTCGAGACACGGCATCCTGCGTGACCAGGTGGCCTGGGGGATATGGGAGGGGGGAACAAGTGACAGCAGGGCCTGGCCCGGCCCGTACACACTAGAGGGCAGCAACAAACTGGGTCAGTGGGCTGTGTTTGGTCCCTGAGGGCCTTTGAGGAGGGGTCAGGCCCCCCAAATTTGCCCAGGCTCAGGGGGTTGGCAGCAAAGGAGGCTCAAAGGGGTGCTCAAACCACCCCGCTTGCAATCCGAACGCGGCAGGACGAGGCCCCTCGCACCAGCCCGACCCGTGGTGCCATGTCACCCCCCGGGAGCAAATTAATTAAGTCATTCCATAAATTCAGCCGCGTTTGCTGCTGGTGAATCCTATTTCCCCCACCCTCCCCTCCCCTCCAACCCTCCCCCTTTCCCTCCTTCCCCTCCATCCTTCCCAGGGTTCCCCCTCCCCTTCCCAGCTCCCTGCTAAAGTCAACATCTCACCCCGCAGCGCCTGGAGATTTCTATCGGCTCGGGGCTGGCCGAGCATCCCGAGCATCCCGGGTCGGGGCTGCCCGCCAGCACTAACAGAAACCATCTGGGCAAGCAGGGAAGGGAGGAGAGGGGCGGGGGGGGGCCCACCAGGGAAGGGGAGGGGGGAAAGAAGGGAAAAGAAAAAAAAAAAGAGGTCAGGGCCCGGGAAATTAAATGTTCATAAACGTAGGCCTGAGCGCTTAAAAAGTAGGGCAGTGCCATTAAATCTCATTAAAGTTTAATACCTATCAGTGCCACTTCAGGCAGCCCTTGGACATTGCTTTAATTTGATGGGTGTTAAGGGAGAATTATCAAATAATTGTGCTGGCTGGGGACTTGCTTTTATCATGTTACATGGAAAGCTCTCCCGGCTTTGTGCTGCACATCAAAACAGCGGCGGATAGGTATTGTTCTGGGGAGGGGATGGAGGGAAGGAGAGGGGCGGGGGGGGGGATGCTACTGCTGTGGGGAGGAGAGGGGTTCCTGCCATCCCTGTCGCCCTCAGCGGTGGCAGGAGGGATGAGGGACATGGGATCGGGTTGTTAGAGGGATTAGCCGTGGAGTGGATCTGCTTTTTTCTGCCCAACTGTAACCCAGCTTCCTAACTGGGGGGAGGGGGTGAAGGGGAAGTGTGTGGAATGTGTTGTCTGTGTGTGGCTCTGCTGCCCCCACTCAGCATCCTTTGGGGGTGGCATGGGGACAGCGAGCATCCTGCCATCATCCCCACAGGTCCTCCCAGTATCCCCACATCCCAGGAGGATCACGACCCACTCACAGCATCACAGTGGTTGGGAAGGACCTCAAGAGATCACCAGCTCCAACCCCCTGCCAAAGCAGGTTCCTTGCACTCACGGCCCCGGGATGCCAGCACAGAGCTGCAGACACTGCTAATTAACACCCATTTTTTTAGGGAAGCTCTGGGGACCAGAGGGAATTGCCAGTGGGACATGCTGAGTGTGCCGGGGATCACCGGGCTCCGTGCGAAGGCGAGCGCACGGACCTGAGTGTGTTTTAATAGGGTGCACCCAGGGGTTGGTTTTATTTCTTTCCATTTCCTCCCTCCTCCCCTCGCTGTAAAAGTCCCTCTTGATAAAGAATTAGTGCCAGGTCGTTAGTCCTGGGTTTTATGAGATAAACCCGGGTGCAAGGTGCTGCCGTGTAAACGCCGGGGCCAGGGGAGCACGGGGATGGGGAGAGCTGGAGCTGCTGCCATGAATTATTCAGCAGAGCCTGATTTCACATTATTCTCACTGATACTTTTACAACCTGTCAGTAAATAAAAAGATTCTACATTATTTATAGAAATGGACCCGAACTGGTTAGGAGAATTTACTGTTGCTATTATTAGGGGCTGCTCAGCACCGCGTTAATGAGAGCGGGGTGATGATGGTGAACCCTGCTTCCTGTGGGCTCGGTGTCCCCCTGCACCCTCACGGGCTGACACCTGGCTCCCCAAGGGTGGCTGTGTCCCCATGGCTGTCATCGCTGCCAGCTCCTTCAGCTGGGACCTGTTCCGCCTGCCTGGGCTGCCCAGGGCCAAGCACGTGTCACCAGCGGCCATGGGTTGGATGTGGAGGGGTGAGGGTCTGCCTGGCTTTGGGCTGCTTGAAAGGAGAGAGTCTTCCCAGGGATGTAACCTTCCTGTAGGCATCTCCTTCCTGGGATATCTCCTTCCTGGGATATCTACTTCCCATAGACATCTCCTTCCTGGGGACATCTCCTTCCTGGGACATCTCCTTCCTGGGACATCTCCTTCCTTGGGACATCTCTTTCGGGGGACATCTCCTTCCTATAGACATCTCCTTCCTGGGGACATCTCTTTCCGGGGACATCTTCTTCCCAAGGACATCTCCTTTCCCGGGGATGGCATCTTCCCAGGGATGACATGTTCCTGGGGACATCTCCTTCCCGGGGATAATATCTTCCCAGGGACATCTCCTTCCCAGAGACATCTGCTTCCTGGGGACATCTTCCTGGGAACACATCCTTCTCGGGGCCTACATCTTCCTAAGGACATGTCCTTCCTGGGATATCTCCCTCCAGGGACATCTGGTGCTTCCTGGGGACATCTTCCAAGATGCCAGCCTGGGACATGCCTCTGCCAGAGAGGGAGGGAATGCTTTCCATGCCTTTCTAGCCCCACAACAAAACAACATGCACATGCCCACAGGAGCCAGGGGGAGGTGTGTGTGTGTGTGGTGGGGAGGTGGGGGGAGGCTCCTCTTCCAGCCTCTCCCTGAGCAGGAACCATCCCACCCCCACGTACCCGCCTCAGATCCCATCCGGGCTTCCCGCATCCCTGATGTGACAGCTGCGGGGAGGTGGAAAAGCTTCGCATGGCACGGATATTAAATAAGAGGGATGGAAAACCCCTGGGGGAGGCTGGGAGGAGGCGGGGGAGAGGTGTGGGGGACAGAATGGGTTGGTTGTGGGTAAACCGAGGCACGGCAGCGATGTGCCGTACGGACAAACAGCCCAGCCGGGTGGAGAAACCAAGAGGAAACCCAAGAGCGTAATGGTTTGTCTGCGGTGTCCTAAGGTGGCTGCTCCCAGCCTGCCCGGTGACAGGTTTATTGGCAGGCAGGCCGGGCTGGAAGGATTGTCGGCTATTTACAGTGCTGGGGCCGTGACTTTGCGAGCAGACAGTTAACATAAATTCACATGATGGATCAGTTATCACTTCATTGAACTTGTGGCGGATCCATTGAAGGCTGTGCAGTAACATACTGTTTCCTGGCTCTGCGCAGCGCTGGGATACATTAAATACACTTTATTTATAGCTTACCATCGCTGCACTGTGGGCAGGAGAATGCAGCTTTTGCAACTATCATCTAATTTTATGATGAGCATTAAAGCAAGGCCTATAATTTGCACCTTTTTATTCATTAGACACTGGTGCAGCCATAAGTCAAGAATGCCCAGGGATTTAGATGCAGATCCAGGAGATAAACTATTGACAAGCCAGATGTATTTTTACATTAGTGTGCCTTTACAATAGTTTATGTTGAGAGCAGAATATAAATTGCATTATTAAATACGAACCACTCTCCTAACCACTGCTCTGCCCGGGAGCTGGATGAGGGGATGCAGAGCAAGGAGGCTTGAGCCTGCTGGTTCAAGCTTGGGGGATGTTAATTTGGGGAAGGGTTTGGGGAGGGTGGGGAGGGGTTGGGTTACTAATGAAGCAGGGCAATGGGGCTGGCCCAGGGAAGAGCTGGTGGCTCTGTGGGATGTCCCCATCCCTATCAAAGTCATCCCAGCCACGTGCTCCCTGGCTTGAGACCTCTGCTCAGCCCCCACCACCCCGGCCAGCAGTGAGTTAAATCCTTTTGTTTCCGAGGCAATACAGTTTATATTATGAGCATGAATAAAAGATGGTTGTGCTAGGGGTAGCTGTCAGGATCCTCGCTGCCTATAAAGGCTTCTACTGTAGCTTGACAGTAAAAGACTGTGTTCAGGGACTGATGTGGCTTCTCAAAGGAGCTAAATAAATAAGGGACGCTTATTTTTACACCAGTAAAGTCTGCTGGAAATTTAAAGCCCTGTTTATCTCGCTGAAATCGTGGTGTTTATTGTTATCTGGTGTAAGGGGGGTGTTGGGGGGGTGTGGAATTTGCATGTTCACTAATCATTAACCCAACCCGGCGCTTCTCCCTCCCGGTACGTGCGGCGGCCCCGGCGTTATCTGGGGGGAGGAAACTCTTTGCAAATCAAAATGCAAATATTGACCATGCCTGGGCCGGGCGTGATGTGATGGCCCCGTGCTCCCCGTACCCTGTCCCACGGCTGGTTCAAGGAGGGGTGGGGGTAGGACCGAGGAGCTGGGTGCTTTGTGTGATGTATTGGAGGGCTGGTGGGGAGCCGTCCCCACGACCACCCTGTCCCCATGGCCTTTCTGTCCTCATTTCTACCCTGTCCCCATTGTCACCCCGTCCCCACTGCCACCCCACGGCCACCCCATCCTCATTTCCACCCCATCACCATCCCCATCGTCACCCGTCCTTCTTACCGCCCCATTCCCATTGCCACCCCATCCTTATTTCCTCGCTGGCCCTGTTGCCACCCCATTTCCACCCCATCCCCATTTCCACCCCAGCTCTATTACCACCCCCTCCTCATTCCCACCCCATTTCCACCCATCATTACCCCAACCTTATTTACACTTTATCCCCATCATCACTCCAACCTTATTTCCATCCCATCCTCATTCCCACCCCATCCCCATCACCACCCCATCCTTATTCCCACCCCATCCCCATTCCCACCCCATCCCCATCACCACCCCATCCTTATTCCCACCCCATCCCCATTTTCACCCCATCCCCATCATCACCCCATCCTTACTTCCACCCCATCCCCATTCCCACCCCATCCCCATCATCACCCCATCCTTACTTCCACCCCATCCCCATTTCTGCCCCATCTCTATTACCATCCCCTCATTCCCACCCCATTCCCACCCCATCATCACCCCATCCTCATTTCCACCCCATCCTCCTTCCCACCCCACCCCATCCCCATTCCCACCCCATCCCCATCATCACCCCATCCTTATTCCCACCCCATCCCCATCGCCACCCCTTTGTGCCCGGCGCTAACAGGCGTCCCATCCCGGTAACCGGGTCCCCGCGCCACCAGATGCTGCCACTCCGTGTCACACCATCATGTCGCTAGCGGAGTGTAACGGGGAGAGCAGTCGGTGCCTTTGTTTCTCCTGCTCTCCGCACAGCTGTCACTTCCAGTGATCAGTAGAAAAATCATCACCCCACCGGATCATACATATGGAACGGTGTCTGTGCGGAATATTTATTGTAACATGTGTCGGGGCCACGCCGGTCACAAGCCCCGGGCTCCACTCGCCATGCACCAGCCCCACAAGGATGCTCTGGTCCCCTGGGCTCTGCCTGCTGGGATGTCACGGCGGCGGTGTCACTGTGGCGGTGTCCCTGTTGTGGATGGGGAACACCTGGGCTAATTGAGCTCGGTGGCCCGGGGCTGTGCAGCATCCTTTGCTGTGTAGGGGGGCAGTGGGAGAGCCTGCCCTATCCCAGTCTTGTTCCCAAAGGATGGCCCCGAGCCGGGCGCAGCAGCTGAGATGCAGGGGGTGTGTGGAGCCCCAGCTGGTGAAGCCAGCCTTCTTCTTTGGGGAGCAGCTCCTTCCTTGGGGAGCAGCAGCTCGGAGCCTCTCCCTTGCTGGCATCACCTATAGGCTGGCTTTTAGGGTTTTCAAGGGTAGGGTGGGGATGGCTCCCGGGAGCCTTGGCCCCATCAAGTGTCTCTGGGAGCTTTTCTCCCATCTCCAGAGCTGTCAGCCCGGCACCTTTCATGTGTGATGGGTAAACAGCGCGGCGCACCCGCCGGGGAAGGCTGTTGGATCCCTGCTGGTGCTAAAGCGGCGTCTGGCAGGGACGGGGAACGTGCCGTCGCCTGCGCGAGGCACGGCGGACGTGACGCCCCACCGGGGCTCCTCACGGCTTTCCCAATGGAGAGGACAGACCCTGAGCTGCCCCGGTGTTGGGCATGGGGCAAAGCCATGCGGGATGGGACCCACAGCATCCCCTGTAGGCACAGGTAACAGCATAGCCACCCCAGCAAAACCTCTCCCATCACCTCCCATGACCAAAAACCCCAGTACCCATGTCCCCATCCCTTTCACTGGTCGCTTCTTGGGGACACGGAGGCTTCCCCTATGCACCGGCATCATGTGTTTCCCCTCGCTGGGGCAGACAGATGCCATGTGGGCAACAGGGGGTCACCGGGTCCCCCCCAGCACATGGCTGGGGGAAGGTGTTGCCGGCGCCTTTTGGCACCCGCCACCACACGAGCGCGCTCCTCTGACAGCTTTATCAAGCCTCCAGACTTCCCAATTCCATTGTTCCTGACATCTGTTTCGGTAAGTGATTAATTGCAATTAGTGAACGGTTTGAAAGCCCGTGGAAGAATATTCAGCAGAAAACTCGTCAAGATTAATGAGTGGTGGCAGTTGTCAGAAGGGCTGCTGCCTCGCCGGGATGCTGCGGCGGCGGGGAGGTGCGGGAAGCTGGGGGAGCAAGGGTGCCCCCCTCCCTCCCCCCACCTTCCCAGCGCCTCTATTCCCCCCTCCTCTTCCCTTCTCCACCGTGTCCCCCTCCTGGAAAAATAACACGGGCTGATTTTTCATCCGAATGCATGAATTATCTGCTAATGCGCTATTAATAAAGCGCTGTGGAGTTTCACTGAGATTAGGTCCTAAATCATGCAGAATGAATTTTAATCAGTCCGGAAGACACCGGTGCTGGGCGCTCCCAGGGACCTGCAGGAAACAGGGCTGGATCCCGTGGGATCTGCTGCTGGAGAGGCAGCGCCTGCACCTTTGCTCCCATCCCAGGCCGTGCCGTGTGGGATGCGGAGCCTGGCTGCCTTTGTGCGGTGTGGGGCAGGGGGTTTGGCAGGGGATGGGAGGTGGGTGCTGCCGGTTTCCCAAATGCCATCGGGATGGCAGTGCGCCTTGCAGCAAGCACCCAGGGACCGTGGTGCACGTGGCAGCAGCGTGTTCATCATCCAGCTGTGTGGGCCAGCTGTGGCTGCGGGGTGCTGGGAGCGACCGGGGATCTCCTGTGCTGCTGCCCCGTGTACAAAGCCCCATCTCGAGGGGTGTCATTGCTGCAGTGAGTTTCCCAGGCCTTTGCTCTCGGCTTGGTTCCCCCCCCACACCCCAACCTTGCTCGGTGCAGGGGTCGAAGTGCTGAGCCCTGCAGGGAGGGAGGGTGTGACATCTGTTTGCCACGTCAAAGTCAGGGCAAGCTCGACACCCCCGGGTCCTGTGAGCAGATGGCTCCAGCACGCTCCCCGCCTGGGCTCCACGGGGCCGCACCCATGAAATTCCCCATTAACAGGCTGTGACCAGAGGGTGTGGGGAGGAGAAGCATCCTTCACCCCCCACTGTGCCGCTGTCAGCCTGGGAGTGTGCATGGGTCCCCTCTGAGAAGGGGGACACCCTCCCCCTGGCCATGCTAGCTGTGGTGAGCTGCAGAGCAGCTGGGGTTCATCACATGGGTGCAGGGGGTGCATCCATGTGCTGTTGGTGAAGGGACAGCCCATCTCCATCCCTGTCCCAATCCCCATCCCTGTCCCAATCCCCATCCTTGTCTCCATCCCTGTCCCTGTCCCTATCCCTGTCACCATCCTCATCCCTGTTCTCATCCCCATCCCCATATCCATCCCTGTCCCCATCCCCATCCCCATCCCCATCCCCATCCCCATCCCCATCCCCGTCCCCATCCCCGTCCCCATCCCCATCCCCATCCCCATTCTCCTGCCAGCCCGTCCCCGTCCCATCCTTTTGATTTATTGCTCTTTTAGCAGAGGGGCCGGCGGAGGGCGGGAGGAGGGGGTGACAGGGGTCAGCAGGGGCTGGCAGGGGTCAGGAGGTCCCACCGCCAGCCGCCTTTTGTTGGTGTCCAGCACAATGACCCGGCGCAGGCTGTTTGCTCGGCGCGGAGGGTAATTACCGTGCGGGAAGGGGGGGATGTGGGGGGTGGAGAGGATTGGGGAGAGGGAGGGGTGGGGGTCATGGATGGCGGATCTGCCGTGACCTGCCTCCGGCAAGGCCCTGCGTGGCAGCGGCTTGTCCTTCTTCCTCTGGCACCATCTGCTCGGAGGCGGCCGCTCTGAGCCGGCGGGGCTGCGGCTCCGGCGGCGGCGCTCAGACGGACGGACAGATGGTGGTGGGTTTGAAGAGGTAGAGTGTGTACTTTGTTCTGGAGAGCTCTGAGAGAAAGGAGAAGGGAGGGAAAAAAAAATACAAGGAGAAAAAGAAAGGGAGGGGACACGCTCCTGTCTATGTGTCTGTGACCCCCCCACCTTCGCCTGTCTCCGTGGGGGTTGTCACTGTGCCGGGGACGGGGCTGCAGATGCTGGCACTCGCCAAGGTTGAGACGATGGGGAGTTGGGGAAGGTCCTGGAGGCTGCTTGTGTGGGGTCACCGCCTGCCCTGGGTGTCCCTGAGGATGCAGGGGGGTCCCCATGGCTCCGTGCCAGCAATCACCGCTGCGCATCTCCCTCTGGCTCCGGTGTGCTGCCCGCCTCCTGCTTACCTGCATGCCGGCACGGCACGTACCTACCTGCAAGCTGTGCCAAGCTGGGCCAGGACTGATGCAAGCGGCGTTCCCGGGCAAGCCCAGCCGCTTCCCAACCGGCTGGGTCACCCTGGAGCGGGGAGAGGCGAGGGCGTGGGGTCCCTGCAGCGGTGCTGCGGACGCAGGATGGCAGGGTGCAGGTGGGGCGACGCGGCGGGTGCTCCACGGCTTTTAACCTTGGGGCTCTCCCTGACCCGCCGGACCCGCTCGGGGAGCGGCGGCGTGGGTTGGCGGCTTTGGCTCTGGTGCAAAAGGTGGGGCTGGCCACCCCCGCCGCCCCGCAGACGCCTTTTCCAGCGGCGCCTTGCCCTCCGCGTCCCGGCCTCGCCGCTCAGCGGGACTTCTCTTTGACGCCCATACAACGGTGCCTCCCCGGCGCCGGCGGCGAAGGCGGAACGCGCCGGCATCGCACCCAGTGCGCACGGGTCAGCACCCCCATGGGCTGTACCGGAGCACACAGGCGTTGTCCTGGCTGTGGGGGCTTGCAAAAGGGGTTTGCTGTGAGCAGGTGGGGCGTGAAGCTGCGGCGTGTGGGTTAGCAGCGTGGTGCTGGGGGGGATGATGCCACCACTCCCATGTTGGGGGCTCGCCAAGGAGGGATTCCCGGGGCAACCAGGGGTCTCCAGGCCTGCGTTCGGATTACCCGCTGGCAGCGTGGTGACTTCTGCCCAGAGACCCCTGCCCACTGCCTGCCCTTGCCCACAGCCGTTGTAATTCCGGCTTTGCCATCTCCTAATTACCACCCGCGCCAGGCCTGGCCCCGCGTTACACTTCATTACGCGATTGCGATCGGAGCTGCTCCTCCCTCCCTCCCTCCCTCCTTCCCATCCGACTGGGGCTGGATAATTAGGCGTGTTTTCTCCCGTGTGCAGACAGACACTCACTACGGCTTTAATCACCTGCTCCGGCAGCTCCCACCCACTGCCCTGCGCCCGCGCCGTTGCCCACAGACCGCGCGGGGCTGGGTAATGACAGGCTGCAGATGCCCCGTGCAGACGCCCAGCGCTATAAGGACGCCGGCCGCCAGCGAACGCCCTGTGCAAACACCCAGCACGGATGCGTGGTGTGAGCACCTGGGGCAGGTGCCCGGTGCAAACGCTCTGAGCCAGCCCCTGCTTGTCGATGCGCGGCGTGGATGCAGGTACCCGCTCCAAACACCCCGTGCCAATGCGTGGCGTGGGCTCGTGGTGCAAACACGCCGTGCCAATGCAGGATGTGGATTCAGGGTGCAAACGCCCCATGCAGATGTGTGGTGTGGATTCACAGGGCAAACACCCCGTGCAAATGCACAGTGTGGATTCATGATGCCAACACCCTGTGCAATTGCATGACATGGATTCCTGGTGCTAATGCCCCGTGCAAATGCATGGAGCAAATGCCTCATGCAAACACCCTGTGCAAATCCACAGCATGGATTCATGGTGCAAACACCCCATGCAAATATGCAGGACGTGGATTCATGGTGCAAATGCCCCATGTAAGTGCATGGACCATGGGGTTGGACCCAATGATCTCTCGAGGTCCCTTCCAACCCCTACAATTCTATGATTCTATGACCAGATACCCTGTGCAAACGCCCCGTGCTGATGTGTGGTGCAGAAACATCCATGCACATGCCTGGTGCAAGGACCCATGCAAATGCAGGACATGGATTCACAGTGCAATGCCCTGTGCAAATGCCTGGAGCAAATGCCCCATGCAAACACCCCGTGCAAATGCACGGTGTGGATTCATAGTGTAAATGCCCCAGGAAAATACATGGTGTGGATTCATGGTGCCAATGCCCTGTTCAAATGCACGGTGTGGATTCACAGTGCAAACACCCCGTGCAAATGCGTGACATGGATTCATGGTGCGTATGCCCTGTGCCAATGCCTGGAGCAGACACCCTGTGCAAATGCCCCGTGCTGATGTGTGGTGCAGAAACCCCTTTTCCAATGCCTGGAGCAAACACCCTGTGCAAATGCCCCGTGCTGATGTGTGGTGCAGAAACCCCCGTGCCAATGCCTGGAGCAAACACCCTGTGCAAATGCCTGGAGCAAATGCCCAGTGCGAGTGCATGATGAACATGCCCAGTGTAGATACCATCCAGGCTGGCACTCGGCTTGCAAAGGGGCATTACGGTGCTGGCAAGTGGCATTGCCCTGCTCACCGGCCAGCAGAGCCAGAGCAGAGCCAGAGCAGAGCCGGAGCAGAGCCGGAGCAGGCGGCCCGACGTCTCCTCGCAGGTGTAAGCACAGACTCTGCGGCGTTGGGAGCTTCTGTGCGGCGGGCGCGTGCCAGCACACTGCTGTGCCTTGCGAAGGTAGCAGCCATCTGCACTGTGATAAAAAGCCCTGAGGATGATAAATAGACAAGTAGCACTTTTATTGGATTGCCGTTTCGAAGCAGCCACTTTGGGTTTGGCACGGCGCTAACGACAGACTCGCCGCACGCTGCGCCCAGCCGCCCTGGCCGGGGGAAAGGGGCTGCCCGACGGCAAAGCCGGCACCAGGCTGGGTACCTTGGCTGCATTCTGGAATGCTCCTGGCTGCCTCTTCTTTCCCCCAGCCCCCCCCCTCCTCCTTGTTTTGTTTATTTATTTATATATCTATTTAGGGGTGAAATCTTGGGACCCAGAGAGTGTTCTTGCAACCAGAGTGGTTCAGGGTACGGCGAGTTGGGAAAGGCATCGCCGCCGGCATCGTGTCGGGGATGGGGGGAGGCAGGATGGGCCAGCTGGCACGACACGGGGCCCGGCGCGAGCGGCGGTGCCCCAGCTGCTGCGGTGGCCTCGGCGTCACCTGCGCGAAGCAGCTTGTTTGTCAATAATGGAGCAGAGAAAATTGCAGCCGAAACGCCTCTCGGCTCCGCTTTGTGTTGCCTTAATGCATCCACCCTGGAGGTGCCGGCTCAGAGGCGGCACAAAGGCTTCTGGGAGCCGAGGAAAGGGCAGGGGGGAGCTTGGTGATGCTCAGCGGGGGCTCTGCTCCTGCCTGTGCCAGGCAGATACCCCCCTCCCCTCCCTTCCCCCCACCGGTGCAGGGGTGAGGGGGCAGAGACGGGCTCCCACCACCGTGGTTGGCACTGTCGGGCTTGGCGGTGCCCAGGGATGGAAGCGTGGTGGGATAGATCCCAGAGGGATGTGTGTTTTTTGGGGATGTGCGTATTGGGGGACGCCCAGCACCAGCCCAAAAACCACTGATGGGGAGTGGGACTCAGCCCTGGGGGAGAGCACCCCTGCCAGGACACCGCTCCCCCTCGGGGCCACATTTTCTGGCAAGTTCCCATGTGAGTCATGGTTGCGCTTGTGTCCCACCCCAGCCTGTCCTGCCAGAGCCCTGGCACCGAGGTGATGCTGGTTTTTGGGGTGGTATGAGAAGGATGGTGAGCCCCCCTCCACCGCTCACTGGTTTGGTGGGGAGGCATCGGGGTGGCTCTTGCGAGTGAGTATTGCGGTGGTGGGAGCATCCCTGTCCCTCTGTCTCTCCCCTCCCTGCGCTGTGGCAACTTGTGCCCAGGGATGCTGTGAGTTGGGGGACACCAGTTCAGGGGGGTTACAGGACACTATTTCAGGGGTGCTGTGAGACAGGGCAGGTTGGGGGCACCATTTTTAAGGAGCCGCCCCCATGGCAGGGGGTAACAAGAGGAGGCTGGGGCAGTGGTGAGGGAACTTGGGGTGTTGGGGGTGTGTGTGAGTGTCTGTCCCCCCCACCCTGCCAGCCCCCAACCTGCGGGCTGGGGCCGCGTGCAGCTGCCTGCCCGGGCGTGCATCCCAGGAATTTGGCAGTGCAGGGAGGGGGGTCTGGTGCCTCCCCTGCCCTCTGACCCTCCGGGATGATACAAGCCCTCTTCTGTTTCTCCTCAGCCCGCCGGCGGGGTCAGGATGGCGGCTGGCGCAGGCTCCCTGGCCACGATAAAGCAGCTCGTCTGTCACGACACAATAGATATGTCAGGCTGCTGGCACGGCTGGGCCAGGGGGGCACATGGTGAGGGGGGACACATGGCAGGGGGGACACATGGCAGGGGTGGGCATATGGCAGAGGGGGCACATGGAAGGGGGGACACATGGCAGGGTGCTGGGGTGCCCCTGCAAACTCCGGTGCGGCTGTCCTGTGACTGCCTGGGGTGCACACAAGCGTCACGATGTTGGCAAGGTCTCAGCAGGGGTGGTGGCAGTGGCGGGATGAGGGGAGACAGGGCCACGGGCAGGGACAGGGACAGGACCCAGGTGTCCCAGCTGATACCTCATGCCTGTGCCAGCCCCCTGCTCTGCTGTAGGGAGATAGGGCCGTGCGCCTCGGCTCCCCCGCCGTGCCCGCTGCCCTCCCTCCTCCTCACCATCCAAACACAGGGCATGGGCACAACCTGGGGACCCTCCTGAGGGGTTCACTTGCCTTTCCCCCCTCCCCTTTCCCTACTTCCCTCTTGCCTCCACCCCCTTTTTTCTCTCCCTCTACATCCCCTATGCAACAATTCCTATCTCAATACCCGCTGTACCGCCGGGCGCTGGCTGGGTGCTACATCCCCCTCCACCACCCATACGGGGGAGGGTGTTTGCACCCACCCACCCCCACCCCCCCACACATCCACCCCCAAATCCTGCCACGGCGGCTATTGAGAAATAAGAAAGCATCTCCAATTAGAAGCGGCGGTGCTGCAAACTGGCGGCGAGGCACTTGAACTGTCACTGTGCAGCCTTAATTAGCAGCGGCGGGGCAGGGGTCAGCAGCAACTCAGCAGTCTTGACAAGGCTGCTATCAAGTGCAAGGAGGGAGGAGGAGGGAAGGGAGGGGAAAGCAAAGCTCTCCCCGAACTCAGGACCAGCCCTGGGCAGCGGGGAGGGGGAGGACGAGCGTGCTGGAGCTGAGCAAGGCAGAGTTAAAAGGGAATAAAATGGTCGCTATCTCCCGCCGGCAACTCATCATCATCATCATCATCATCATCATCATCATCACTGGTACCCTGCATCCCACCAGCCAAGCGTTCGAAAGGTGCCGGGTGCCAGCGGCAGCCTGAGAGCTGGGGAGGGGAGTGGGCTACGGGACACCCCCCTGCCCCCCCCCCACACACTGCCATGCTGGAGATGAAGAGCTGGTCGTCTCTGCTGCAGAGCCTCAGTAAGTGATGGGGGCTGTGAGGCTGGGGGTGGGGGGTGTGTGGGGACACCCCCCCCACACACACACACACCCTCCCACAAACACACAATGCGCCCTGGGGTTCTCATCCGTCCCCCCCTCCCCGGTCCCACCCTGCAAAGGGGATGAGGGTGGGTGGCACGGCCAGGGTGAGGGTCCCCCCACCGCCCCCTCTCTCCCCCTCCCTGACCCCGCGTGCCGTCCCGTCCCCTCCCCGGCGTCCCCCTCCTCGGGGTCAGCGCCCGGCCGTGGCCAGGCTTAACCTCTGCCCTTTCCCTCCCAACCTCCAGCCCGGTTAAAGAAGGTTTAAATGCAAAGTTATTTGATAACTAATCCTGGCCCAGGGCCGGGGGGTTGGGGGGGCAGCCCTGGGCTTTGGCGCTGGGAATCACCCCGAGCTGGGACCTCCAGCATCACCCACCAGCACCAGTGTGGTTTCCCTGGGGTGGAGGTCGGGCAAACGCACCCGATTAAAGCCCGGCGGGTGAAAAGAGCTTAAACAAATCCCAAATCCCTCTGATGCCAGATGAGGCTGTTTGAAATGTGCTCGGGAGAACCGCCATGGGGAGGGGGAGAGCTGGCAAAACCCCCCACCCCCCAACCCTTACCCCCCGCTCTGCCCCTGGGAGCTGTGCTGGGGCTGCTGAACTGGGAGCACTGGGGAGGCTGGAGCTGTGAGCGTGCTGCCAAGGTGCTGTTTGAGGTGCCTGGGGGGCGTGTCTCAGGGGGCTCTGTGTGATGTCCTGCCCTACATCCCTTTGCTGCTGGGCCAGCAGGGGCCAGCATCAGGAGATCCCTGTTGTGCCAGCATCTCCCCATTCTGGCCCACACCTTTCCCCACAAAAGCTGGTTTTGGGGCACAGTGGGAGACCATGGGTGTGTGGCCCCACTGCTGAGTTGCCCCCCCTCCCCCTCAACCTGCTTGTTTGGGAGCAGAAATCTTGATTTCCCCATGCTGCGGGGACCCCCAGGGCTGTGCTGCTGCCTTGCTGCAGAGCAGGTCGTGAGCCCCCGGCTCGATGAGCCCCTTGCCTCCCCCGGGGATGGCTCACAGGTACAGGGGCACAGGGAGGGGTGCTGGGCTACAGAATCATCCCCCATGGGCAGCAGGATGGGGACTGAGCTGTCCCTGGGGAGCCAGGCCCTGCTGTTCTCGTTGCGATGGCATTAGGGAAACTGAGGCAGGTGCAACTGGGAGGTGCTGGCACGGGGTGGAACGTCTGGGTTGGGGTCTGTGGGTGGGAGGCAGCCAGGTACTGAGGGCAAGAGGAGCATGGGGGGGCAATTTATGGTGACTGCCACCCAGCTCGGGCCTGGAGTCCCAGACAGAATCCATCCCCTCTGTTCTTCCCTGTCCCCAAACGACTGGCTGGGCCAGCTGAACCCCAGCCCAGGGATGGGGTGAGAGTGACTGAAGGAGCCTCACAGGCCCTCGGGCCTGTTACCCCCTTAACTGAGGAGGATGAATGGACTTGGGGGGTGGATTTGCAGCCCTCCCCAGGCAGTGCCCATGGGGTGCCCTGCTCTCCTGCGCCAGCCACACTCTGTTACCCTGCACGCTCTGGTCTTGCTGTGTGCTCCATCACCCTCCATCACACCCACTGGCACCCACCGAGGACAACCCCCAGTTAGGGAGCCAGTGTCAGGGGAGTGAGAGGGGGCTCTGCACAGGGACCCATGCCCATCACTGGTGCACGGGCTCTTTTCACCCAGCACCTCCTGTGCGGCTCTGGCCAGCAAGGGTTAATGCTTGGGGGTGAGGGGAGGGGGTGGTGTTTTGGGGGGAAGGATGCCTGGGAGACCTCGTGCCAGTTCAGAAATGAATGTTGCCTTTAATATACCATCCTTCAATCCTTATCTCCCCTAATTTATTGGACATAACTGGTTGCGCTGATGGATTCGTGGCTCAGACCTTGGCTTCTAAATTTCAGCATTAATAATCTGCCCCTCCATTCTGCTCTCCAGATGTCTTTCATTTATCTGCTTATTCAGTAGGGGTGCAACCTCCCGTCCTCAGTGCCAGCGCTAATGTGGCCCGGTGACAATAAATTTGGACTTGGAATAACACGGCCAGATGAATGAATTGACCTCTCGGTGACTGTCACTCCCAGCCTCCCCCTCGTTAGGGGCTGGGGGCAGGGGGACGACGACGACGAGTGGGCCCCTAATAACGGGCGCAGGGGTCAGCCCCCTCCTCCCCATCTCCTTTTTCCCTCTCTTTCTCCTCCCCATCTCATTTTTTCCTCTCTTCTCCTCCTCATCTCCTTTTTCTTCATTTCCTCCTCCCCATCTCCTTTTCCCCCCCTTTTCCTCCTCCCCATCTCCTTCTTTCCTCTCTTCTCCTCCTCCCCATCTCCTTTTTCCCCTTTTCCTGCTCCCCATCTCCTTTTCCCCCTCTTTTCCTCCTCCCCATCTCCTTTTTTCCTCTCTTCTCCTCCTCCCCATCTCCTTTTTTCCCCTCTTCTCCTCTCCCCATCTCCTTTTTCCCCTCTTTTCCTCCTCCCCATCTCCTTTTTTCCCCACTTTTCCTCCTCATCTCCTTTTTCTTCATTTCCTCCTCCCCATTTCCTTTCCCCTCCCCTTTTCCTCCTCCCCATCTCCTTTTTCCCCTTTTCCTCCTCCCCATATCCTTTTCCCCCCACTTTTCCTCCTCATCTCCTTTTTCTTCATTTCCTCCTCCCCATCTCCTTTTTCCTCTCTTCTCCTCTTCCCCATCTCCTTTTTTCCCCTCTCTTCTCCCCCTCCCCATCTCCTTTTTCCCCCTCTCTTCTCCTCCTCCCCATCTCCTATTTTCTCTCTTTTCCTCCTTATTTATTTATTTATTCCTGTATTTTTCCAAAGGGGGGTGGTGTGTCTGTTGGAAAGTCTCAATGAGAGAGGTACAAGGTTCTGGGCGAGAGCAGCCACCCGCCCCCATCCCTATGAAAAGAGACCCTCTCTCCCAATAATAACAAGTACCCCTAATAACATCCCCATAACCCCTGGGGTGGAATCCCCTCTCACCCCCCTCAACCCTACACCCCATCCAGGCAGGGATGCCGTGCCGGGTTGAAGGGCGCCGGGGCAGGTTGCACACCTGAGAGCATGCCGAGGAATGTGTTTGCTTAATTAATTGGCGACGGGGAGCGCGCCGGGGGTGTAAATCTAACGTGGGCCTTGGCAGCCTGCAGTGCCGCGCACGCAAGACTAGACTTTAAATAAGGGTGCAATTATTGTTTGAATAATTGACGAACAACGGGCGCGCATCGGCGCTCAGCCTAATGGGCTTTGATCGCTCGCCAGGGCCGCCCGGCGCGCCGGCATCCCGACGCTGAAGGATGCTCAGGGTCCGGCAAAGGGCACAGGGTGGGTCAGTGGGAGGAAATTGGGGTGCTGTACCCCACCCCCGAGGCGGCTGTTGGAAAGTAGGGTGCTATTCCTTCCCCAGCCGACCCCGCGGCGCCGCGGAGGGGGCTTTGCTGGCTGGGGAAGGGGGAAGGACCCTGCACGTAGCAATTGATTTAAATCATTTTAGAGAGGACCTATGGAAAATAAAAAGCCTTTAATCACATTTGTATCCATTTCCAGGCTCGGTAAATCAATTTGGATTGAGCTGGGTGCCACAGTTACAGCTGATTAGCGCGCGGCGGATGGGGTCAAATTAATGCTAGCTAGGTTTGCTTAATGGGGTCAGCACTGCTAACTTCTCCCAAGCATCCCTCCTCGGGGTCCGTGGCCTGCACCATGGAGAGCTTTTCTGGTAAGGAAGCACCGAGACTTGGGCTCTGTGCTGCTCCGTGCCTCAGTTTCCCCTTGCAACCAGCCGTAACTATTGCAGAGGAGCTGGTGAGGGGTGAGGGGCACATCTGGGTTGTCCCACCTTTGTTGTCTTCCTCTCACGGGGTCATGGCCATCCTTGCTGGCATCTCCTGTGTGCCAGAGCCGCTTCACGTGTCCTCAGTGGAGGAGCTGTAAACAGGCCCCTGCACCCCAGTGCTGGTTAATTTGTTTTCAATAGGTTCCAATCAATTAAACGTGGGCCCGGCAAAGGGAAAAGTGCCCCTGCTAATTGGGGAAAATAAATCACTCGCTGCAGCCCTGGTAGAGCCGTGGCTGTGGCTGTGAGCCCCCAGGGCTGCGTTCATGTGAGTTGGGATCCCCAGGGATGGACCCCAACCTTGCCTGGCTGACATCGTCGTGGTGTGGGCATGCCGGGGTAGTACGCTTCCTTCCTTCCTTGGCATCTCCCTCCCCGGCTCCTTGCATCATGATGCCCATCTGCATCCCGAGGCGAGGACCCTGCCCACAGCGGGAAGCATCCCCCTGCATCCCTTTGCCCGGACACATCACCACCTCCCCCAGCCCCGTTCCGACCCAGGCTGTAATTACCGCACGCGGCGCTTTGATTGCTCCATTCCAATTAATTAAACCCGTCGGTGACCCAAATTATGATCCCTTGTCTTGTTGAGCGCCGTATTTTTAACCTTAACCGGCTGGGCTGTGTTTAGATTTCCAATCCGGGCAGAAATGTCACCCAGGGAGAGTGACTGGCGTTGAACCCAGCCTTCCCGTGACGAACCCCGTAATTAGAAACCCTCGTGTCCCCGAGACGGGTCTTTAAAGCTGTCAGAAGCCAAGATCTAGCCATTTGATACAAGACTATCATTAGCTGCGCCCAACCTATTAGCTGCAGGTAAATAACAGGCTGTACCGGAGCCGGGGAACAGGCGGGTTGGGGAGTTGGTTGGTTCTTAATTAGGAGAAGCGGTGCAAGGGATGTTTTCCCCTCTAATTGCCTTCATTAGGAGCCCCGGGTCCCCCTTGCCTGTAGCCCCTTTCCGGGTGTGGTGGCAGCTCCTGCGCCCTGTCTTCCTTCTGTGGTGCCCATCCCCACCCGCTGTACCGGTAGCAGTGCTGGTGGGGATGGGTGGGACAGGCACTGTGTGGTGGGAAGAGGGGGACGTTAAGCGATTTACCAGGGATGGATAGGGATTGATGGTCTCCGGTCCGAGCGGAGGATAAATCTGGGCTTGCTGTGGCTTTCCGAGGGCTTGTCTGGGTGACATATTTGGTTGGTTTGAATGTCTGGATGGAAAATCAATCACTGGGGCTGTTTCCGTCCCCGTTGTGTCCCCCCCTTTCGCTCTACGTTTTAATTTGCCAGGCTGCGGGGTTCATACAGCGAGGATCCATCTATATTTGTGTCAAGCACTGGCGTCTTTGTCTCCCTGGCGCAGCATCGTCCTTCCCAGCTTGGCACGCTCTGCCCTGGGCATGGTGTCGGGGTGCAGATGGGCACTGGGAGGTTGGGCGGGGTGTGGGGTGTCTTTACCCCTTTCTGGGGCTTTTTCTGCCCACCTTCCCCTGGGGAGGATGCTCTAGGGGAGAATGGGATGCCCTGCGTGGGGAAACTGAGGCACAGCACAATGCGGTCCGCTCAGGGCACCGCTTTCCCCACTGCCTGGATGGGGAGCTCATCCTGCTTTGCCCACTGTGGCAGCGGGAGGATCTTCATACCCACCACAGGAGACTGGTGAGCATCACAGGGAGGAGAAGGGGGGCCAGGATAGACCCAGCAGTGCCGCGGCAGCGGTGCCGACCGCCTGGCCCTTGCTGGCCTGCCCCCGCCTGATCCCTCTCCTGCAGACGCTCTCCCTGACACCGGCTGACAAGAGCCATTTCCAAGATGGATTGATTCAATTTAGCACCGATTTTTTGCTGGGGCCGGTGACGTACGGCTCCCCAGCCGGCGCTGGGTGGCACGTGACTCCCCAGCGCCCGCCGTCATTAGAGCAGCTCAGCACCGGCTGCTGCCTCCCCTAATCAGCCCCACGCATGCCGCCGGCTCGGGAGGGGGCCCCATCCTGCCCTGGGCTGGCTCCATGAGGCTGCTAGCCCCCCAGCATCCCCGGCAGGATCTGGCCCCTGGGGGTGTTGGGGTGGCAGTGGTACCCAGGGATGCTGGTGGGGTTATTGGAGGATGCTGGCAGCGGTACCCAGGGATGCTGGTGGAGTTACTGGAGGATGCTGGCAGTGGTACCCAGGGATGCTGGTGGGGTTACTGGAGGATGCTGGCAGTGGTACCCAGGGATGCTGGTGGGGTTACTGGAGGATGCTGGCAGTGGTACCCAGGGATGCTGGCGGCAGTACCCAGGGATGCTGGTAGGGTTACTGGAGGATGCTGGCAGCAGTACCCAGGGATGCTGGTGGGATTACTGGAGGATGCTGGCAGCGGTACCCAGGGATGCTGGCGGCAGTACCCAGGGATGCTGGCGGTGATACCCAGGGATGCTGGCAGTAGTACCCAGCGGTGCCGGAGCTGCCAGCGAGGCTGCGCAGGGGTGGTGGTGGTGGGGATTTTGTTTTGTTCCCTGGCTTTCTGGGTTTTTCTCCGGGCTTGATGAGTACGTCTGGTTCTCTCTCGCTGTGTCTTCTCTCTCCTTCCTTTCGAGGCAAATGGCTGACTGATTGCTTTTCATCTCCCGCTCTGAGGAGCTGTAAGAGCTACTTTATACAAACATCAATTACAGGCACGTAATAAATTAAGGCTCCCTTACACCGAACCCATTAGAGTCCACTCTCATATCAAAGCGCTCCCATCACACACGGATTGGGGTGGAGTGGGGGGAGGAGGGAGAGGGAGGAAAATGTCTTATTAGCCGGCAGATTGTTAGCAGAACACTGATTTAATTGTATCCCCGCGCCCGAGCGCGGGAGGAGGATGGGGGGGGAGGTGGGGGGTGTGTGGTGTGTGTGTGAGGCGGTGGCAGGGGGGGCACCCGGGTCCTGCCAAAAAAGAAATGCCCAAGGATTGTTCCCTTCCCTGAGGTGCTGGGGGCAGGCTCTCCCCCCACACCCCCCGCCCGCCCCGGGCTTGTCCCCGTGCCAGCGCTGGCTGCCAACTCTTCTCCTGGTAACGGTTGAAGAGGGCTGTGTTTTGGTGATACCCCCCACCCCGGCTGGCACAGTGACGAGTGGCAGAGCCCAAGGTTGGGTGCCCACCTTCCTGATGCCCCCAGCTACCTTTGGGGTTCCACCTCCAGACCCTTGACTGTGCAGTGGGTGATGCTGAGGGGTGCCAGAGATGGGGGGGGGAAGGAGCATGGCAGCCCTCTGGCATCCCCGTGTGCCAGGGCCTTGTGACATGTCCTGGTGTCGCATGGTAGGCATCAGGACCAGGATACCCACCTACCCTCCCTGACTCCACATTGGGGTGTGACAGCAGAAAGAAGGACCCGGGGCAGGGGCGGGGGGATGATGGGGGGCAGCTTGGGAGGCAATGAGCAAACTTCCCTCTAGGACAAAGGCGCCTGCATCCGCCAGCAGCTCCCGCTGCCTCTGCCTGTGAATAAATAGCCTCCAGGCTGTCAGTCTGGCACTACCCCGGGGCTGGAGGCTCTGGGAGAGGAACGGAGCCCGGGAACAGCAGGCATGGCTGGAGCGCTGCCCGACGGGGCTTTGCAGGCGCTGGCACGCCATGCCGGCATGCTTCGCCCAGGCAGCGCTTCCTCCCAAACCAGCCACGGCCCCTGGCCTGGCCACGTGTCCCCTGGCACTGGCGTGAGCCCCCCGGCCAGTGGGCAGAGAGCCAGGCTGGGGGCTGCCGTGGGGTGCAGGGGGCTCTCCGTGCTGTGAAGGGCTGGTGGGTGGGCACGGTTGTGCACGCTTGTGCGCGCACTGCTTGGCGTAGCAGGGATGGAGGGGTGTGGGCGCGCACGCATCAGGCCACGGAGGGTGTCTGTCCTTCTGCAGGGGTGCTGGTGCATCCCGCTGCGCAGAGGTGGGGTGTATGCGTGCACACGTGTGCATCCTGCAGCACAGAGATGGGGTGTACACATGGACACGCATGCATCCCACCCTGTGAAGGAGGGTCTGTGTTGTGCACAGGCGTGTACACTCACAGAGAGGTGCGTGCACCCTGCTCTGCAGAGGGTCTGCCTTGTGCATGTGTGCATCCACGCATCCCCCTGTCCACCTGATTGGGGTGTTGGGTGGGCATCCCACACCCCGATCCGTAGAGCCCATGTGCACACCCTGCTCCCTGCTTGCACGCTGCTCCATCCCGGGCGCACACGTGTGTTTTCATGGTGAGGGTGAGGGAGCCCTGAGACAGGCTGCCCAGGGTGGTGTGGAGTCTCCTTCTCTGGAGAGATTCCAGACCCACCTGGACACCTCCCTGTGTGCCCTGTCCTAGGGACCCTGCTTTGGCAGGGGGTTGAACCCCATGAGCTCTAGAGGTCCTTCCCACCCTTGTGAATCTATGATTCTGTGTGTGGGATGGCGTGTGGGATATGGGGTGGGGTGTGTGTGTGTGTGTGTTGCAGGGGGGTTGCCCCATTCCCCCACCCCCTCCCATTCAGGCCAGGTTTTTATCTCCCCTTCCCTGCTCCACCGTTCCCTCGCTGCCCTCCCGAGCCTGACATTTACATATTAATATTTTCCAAGGGAGGCAATGCGTTGCGGTGCAAGTGTCTGCATTGTGGTTGCACATAATGTAAAGTGAGATAAAGCGCCCGGCTCCGCTATGAATAACTGCAAATGAAAACCCATGTGGCCATAAAAGCCTTCACATTTGCCCTGTCAGCATGTGGTACATCGGCTAAACAACTGATTTAGCTCCGCTGGTTCTCTTTTTTCTCCCCCTCCCAAGGTTTATCGCCACTTACAGAGGACATGCTCTTTGTGTACTGCCTGTCGCTTTTCTGCTTCAGCTTCCTTGTCACTTCCCCTCGGCGTCCTCTCCCAAGCCAGGGCCCCCGAAACGATGCTCTGCTCCTCTAAAACCCGCCCTGACATCCCCTATTAGCTTCTGGCCGAGTACAGCTTGGCGCTGCTGGGGTTGTTTTATCTCGCCGGCGCAGAGGGTTTGTTATCGCCCTCCGCTCTCCTTACGGCCTCGCTCCTTCGCTGCTGCTGACAGGGGGTGGGATTTGGGATAGGGTACTGGTGGGGTTTGGGTGGGAGAGAAGGGGGCATGGTAGCGCTTATCCCTTCTCCCCGAGGAGTTTCAGGTGCTGGCTCGCAGTGGTTACTTGGCTGGATGGTGCTGGGTTCTGACCCTCCCTGATGCTGGACTCAGAGTTATCCCAAGCGGCTAATTATCCCCCCTCACCAAGGAATTTTGGGCTCTGGCTCTCTGTGGCTCCTGGTCTGGATGGTGCTGGGTTCTAACCCTCCTGGATGCTGGACACATGAGGTGATCCCGAGTGGTTATCCCCCTCCCCAAGTAGTTTTGGGCTCTGGCTCCTGGTGTGGATGGTGCTGGGTTCTAACCCTCCCCAGTGCTGAACACACAGAGTTATTCTGAGTGGTTATCCCCCCTCCCCAAGGAGCTTTGGGCTCTGGCTCCTTGTCTGGACGGTGCTGGGTTCTAACCCTCCCTGATGCTGGACACACAGGGTGATCCCAAGCTGTTATCCTCCCTCCCCAAGTAGTTTTGAGCTCTGGCTCCTGGTGTGGATGGTGCTGGGTTCTAACACTCCCTGATGCTGGATACACAGAGTTATCCCAAGCAGTTATCCCTTCTCCCCAAGGAGTTTTGGACTCTGGCTCTCGGTGGCTCCTGATCTGGATGGTGCTGGGTTCTAACCCTCCCGGGTGTCACTTGGGATCACTCCGTGAGTGACAGGGAGGGAATTATTCCTGCTCCTACATGGTGTGGCTGGTGCCGTCCCCATGGCGGTGGCCCCGGGCAGGGGTGATGTCCCCACGGGACCGCTGGCTCCCCAAGGTGCCGGTTTGGGTGCCAGACCTGAAATACCGGCCGGAGAGCTGGGTGCTGGGGTGGTGACGCTGGGGAACGGGATGAGCAGCTCCACACCGGGATGGTGAGAAGGGAGGGAGGATGGGGGGTCCCCGCTCTGTGCCCGTGGAGCCGCCTGGCCCTTGGCCAAGGGTCCTGGCACCCAGCCGGCCCCCGGCACTGCCAGTAACAGGAGCTGCTTCCCCTCGCTGTTATTTCAGCAGGTGGGGGCAGATCGGTTTACAGGGCCAGGCAGATGCCTATCAGGCCCTTCCCGCCTCGTTGTCCCCATGTCACCGCCACGCCACCGCCCTGCTACCAGGGCTGGGCATTGCTGGTGATGGCCGTTGCCACCGGTGCCCAGGTCTCCTCGCCCAGGCATGCTGCCCTTTGGGCACGCACCCGTCCCTGCCACGGGCTTGTGGGACCGCAGTGTGACCCAGTGACATGGCTGGCTTTGCTCTTGGCCGCCCTGTGCCACCAGCTTGCCATGAGGCCGCGTGGCAGGCGCCGGTGAGGTGTTGTCCCATGAGACCAGGCATGGGGCTGGCGCATGCTCTGCATCACCCCACGCCCTGTCTGGGGTGCCAGCATCCCCGGGGGCCGGGCAGGGTTTGGGGGGTGGGGGGCACACAACACACCGTGTCCCTGCTGGGCCTTGCATCAGAACAAGGGGGTGTTTCACAAGTGTTTTTCTGTCTCAACCTGCCCTTGGCTGGTACCCAGGGGGGCCGTGGGGGGCCGTGGGTGGGAAGCGGGGGGCCTTGGGGGGAGGCCTGTTTACAGCCATGGAGCTTGTTTCCTTCCACCTGCCTCGGGGGAAGCAGTTAGCGATTTGTTAGTCAAACCAGATGAGCCTTCCTGGAGCGGCTTCCTGCCAGGCTCAGCATCGCCTGGCTGCCCCACCAGTGGGTCCCCCCTGTGTCCCCCAGCTTTGCTGTACCCTCTGTCCACATCCAGCTGGACGCTGTGCTGGATCCTGGGTGCCATTTCCCACTGTGCACCTTCCAGGCATCACAGGTTGGCATGGGCACCCAGTGAGCAGCCCAGGTGGGAGCACCAGCAGCCATGCTGGGAAAACTGGGACAGTGCTTGTGCTTCCGAGGCTTCTGCCCAGATACCTACAGGGGGGAAAGGGTTGTGCTAGGCATGGCAGGGCCCATGACACCTTGGTGGGATGTTTGGGTTGGTGGGGTGTTCCCTTAGGGTGCCTGGGCCACGCTTGGGTGGTGCTTGGGTGATGTTTGGGCGATGCTTGGGTGATGTTTGGGCGATGCTTGGGTGATGTTTGGGTGATGTTTGGGTGATGTTTGGGTGATGCTTGGGTGATGTTTGGGCGACGCTTGGGTGATGCTTCAGCGATGCTTTCGGCGATGCCAAAACTTACCCCGCCACGCTACCGGGTGCTATGGGAAGGTGATGCCCTGAGCACCATGCATCCTACCTCATGCCCCGAGCGCCGCTGCCGCCGCCGCCCAGCACCGTGCATCCTGCACCCATCCAGCACCGTTGCCTGGGCACCACCCCTACAGAAACAGGGCCCACGCAGGGACAAGGAAGTGCCAACCCTCGCCCCCTCGGTAATCGAGTGGCGCCGGGTGATAAATAAGGAAGTTAACACCCAACCCGGGTTGCTAATTAGCTTTTAACCTGTACTAGCAGTTAACTACAAAAGGCAGTCATTTGTTCCGGGGAGCTGGTAGCGTAGAAAGAACGAAACACGGCCAATTTTGTTCAGGATGAATTAAGACTTGCAAATGTAAAATGAGTTCATCTATTTAATTAAGTAGCGGCAATATGGAAGTTAAATTAAGTTAATGGCAGGCATGCCAAAACAAGGTTATAAAAATCTTGTCCTGGCGGGGTGGGTTCCGGATCCGGCCCTTGGATGGGGTGAGGATGGAGGGAGGGGAGGGGAATGAAGCGGGGCTGTGCCCCGGTGAGGGGTGGGTTAAGAGGCTTGCTGCCCTTGGGGGACACCCTGCAGGGATGGAAGGCCAGGGAAGGGAGGAGACAGAGAAAGGCGGGGAGGCAAGGGAAAGCGCGTCTCACCCAGCGCCCGCAATCTTATCAGGGCTGAACTTTACTCCGCCGCTAAAGATATAGGATACTGTGGGGACATCGGAAAGAAATAATAACCCTCTGATTTGTAGCTCTCAGGCTCTGGCAGCCGAAAGGAAGGGGAGGGGAAGGAGAGGCGGGGGGGGGGGGGGATGGTGAAGAGAGAGAGGGAAGGAAAAGACTGTCTTCTGCCATTACCATTTTTTTGTATGAACTATTCCCCAAAGAAATCAAACCCTTGTACAAGCCCTCCCGCGCGGCAGCCCCTGCTCCGGCGCTGACCCGAGCCGCGCGGATTATCACCGCGCATCGCAGCCGGAGACAGGAACATTCATTAAAATTTGAAACACAAATGGAAAATTGCTACTTGAAGCCTCCTTGCCGAAGAGAGAGAGAGAGAAGGGGAGAGAGAGAGAGAGAGCCAAGCCGCTTGATCAGAGACCTCATTAATGTATCTAATGTGTAAGGAACAATTAGACTTTTCAAAGACATCCTTTTCCCAGCCAAGAGAGGAAAGGGGGGGGGGGAATAAAAGAGGCTTGAGACTACCCCACCCTCCCCCCGCCTTTAACCCCCCCCCCTCCTATCCTACACACACACCCCATCCCAACCCAAACCTGCCTCAAGGGATTGGGCTGCACAACCCCCCCACACCCGCCCCCGGCGGGAGCCTACGAGCCGCCGGAGAGTCTCGGATCCATCCCTGGTACTCGAAATGCCCGTTTCTCCTTAAGTTAAGACAGGGAAGGAAAAGTGGGCTGATTAAAAAGCTGATTTCTTTTCCCAGCGACCGACCGGCGGGGTTTTTGCCATCCTCCCGTAATTAGCCGGTTACGCGGCCGTATGTTTTATTTATGAGCCGAGGGCGGAGGGAAGGGGAAGCAGAGGAACGACCGTGCCCTATATATCTGCAAATAAAACACTTCATTTCCCTCCTGGGGAATGTCACCTCGAGAAACCATCGCTTTCCTGCTCACTGCCCCGTCCAAATCGCAGGCTGTAAATGGCTTTGCGGGCCTGGATGGCGCTCAGATGGGTTTAAAATATGGATTTATGTCTTTATTCTGCATAGTCAAAGGTCAACAAGAGCAGGAAATCATCGCTGAGCCTCTTATTTACGGCCAGAGGTGGCCGCTCGCTCTTCTTGCTTGTGCAGACCTACCGGCGAGTGATTTCAGGGTGCAGACCATAGAATCCCAGACTGGTCTGGGTTGGAAGGGATCCCAAGGAGCACAGAGCTCCAACCCCCTGCCACAGGCAGGGCCACCAACCTCCAGGCCTGGAGCTACGCAAGGGTTGGCCAGGCCCCCATCCAACCTGGCCTTGAACACCTCTGTGCCTCAGTTTCCCCATGCTCAGGCTGCTCAGTGCTGAGCATCCCGCTGAGGACCACATCCCCGGGGATGCTCATGGGGGGAGGTCAAGCATCAGGAGAGGGGTGGTGAGCAGGGACAGGGAGAGGATTGTCCCTCTCTGCTCTGCCCTCGGGAGGCCCCAGCTGGAGTCCTGTGTCCAGAACTGGGGCCCCAATACAAGAAAGATGTGGGGCTGTTGGAGAGGGGTCAGAGGAGCCACAGAGATGCTCAGAGGGCTGGAGCAGCTCCCCTACGGAGAGAGGCTGAGGGAGCGGGGCTGGGTCAGCCTGGGGAAGAGAAGAGAAGGCTGTGGGGGGACCTCAGTGCAGCCTGCCCGTCCCTGAAGGGAGCAGAGGAACAGGAGGGGAATCAACTTTTTCAAAGGGTAGATAATGTCAGGACAAGGGGGATGGATTAAAGCTAAAGGAAGGAAGGTTCAGATTAGATATTAGGGGCAAGTTCTTTGCAGAGAGTGGTGAGGGGCTGGCAGGGGCTGCCCAGAGAGGGGGTGGGTGCCCCATCCCTGGGGGTGTTGAAGGCCAGGTTGGCTGGGGCCCTGGGCACCCTTGTGTAGCTCCAGGCCTGGAGGTTGGTGTCCCTGCCTGTGTCAGGGGGTTGGAGCTCTGTGCTCCTTGGGGTCCCTTCCAACCCAGACCATTCTATGATCCCCAAGGAGGCCGAGGATCCCCGACACGCGGTGTCAGGGCGGTGTGGGTCGCGAGCCAGCCGGTAGCGCTCCGTGCCCACTCCGCCATGGTGGCGGCGAGCTTGCTTGGCGTGGGCAGGGCCGGCGGCCTGCTCGCCAGGCCGGCCCCGCGAGCTGCGCTCTCATGCTTTGCTAATCCCGCCTGGCACCTGCCCCAGCTCCCGGCGGCTTCGCGCGAGCAAGGAACCAATTAATCCTCCCGGGCGCTCGGGGAAGTGGGTCAGGCTCGTCAAGCTCTCCCGCTAACGAGGGGCGAGGCGAGGCGGAGGCGCGGCACAGCCGGCTGCTGGGTGGCCTGCCTGGTTGTCTCTCTACACCGGTAACCCCACGTCCAGTCTCTCCCCCCACCCCCGGGGGTGGTAAGTGGGTAAACTGAGGCAGGGTGACGCTTGGCGGGATCGCCCGCTGAGCTGGGGGACAGGAGGAGGAGGAGGAGGAGGAGGAGGAGGGATGGCGGATAATTCGGTTGGGTCGATGTTGCAAAGGGCCGGGGTTGGTTTCCCAATGGGGCTGCCCAGCTACCGTGCCTCGGTTTCCCCATCCCAGTGAAGCAACGGGGGCGCCCGGCTTGGGGTGTGCTGGCAGAGGGTAAGGGCTTTTTTTTTTTGGCAGGGTGGGGAGCGCGGGCAGAGCAAGGCAGCGTTGCCCCTTTGAAGTTGTAGCCCAACTTCCAGGAGTGAAGCAATTCTCGTTTGCATAATGAACAAAGGGAGTAGGGGAAGGGGGGGGAGGAACGGGGAGGGGGGAGGGAGGCAAAACCCCAAAGCCTGGGCTGGCAGGCAGGCCTGCCCTCCCTCCCTGCCTGCCTGCCCTCCCTGCCTGCCCCCCCTCGCTCCCCCAGCCGCCTGTAATTACAGGTTTATTGCCTGTACAGCTATTGTGTAATGACATGTTTGCAAATTAATTTTTACGGCTCATGCCATGGGGCTGGGGGTGGGGGTGTGTGTGTGGGGGGGTCCCTCGGTGCCTTGCGTGAGCCCTCTGAATTCTACCCCTAGCAAAAAGTCAGGGCTGCAAGGGGGGGTTGTATGATGGGAACCAGAGGGGGAATTGGGTGATGGGTGACACCCCCCCACACCCCGTTCCAGCTCAGGGTTGTGGGGTGAGGGGGTTCCCCCATGCCCCCCCACACACAATGGGGAGGGGGCTTTAGGTGATGCTTAGGGCATGTCACCCAACAAGTGACAGTGTGATGATGAGGAGCGGGGGGTGGCTGGGGGAAGGGGAAGCGGTGATGGAGCAACAACACCCATCACCCCGTGCGTGGGGTGGGGGAGCTCGGAGGTGATGGGTGGGGGGCTGCTCCAAGGGACGGGGGGGACGGGACACGAGGGATGACTCAGGGGATGGGCCAGAAATACTCCCCGCGCTGATCTTGACAGATGTAGGTTAGGAGAGAAGGAAAGAGGGAATAATAACCCCTAGGCCTGGAACTGGGAGAGCAATATTTAACTGGGGAGGGGGGAAGGGGGCAGGGAGGAGAGGGGGGAGAGGAAGAGGAGGAATGTGGTCTTTTATCAGCCCCATCTATGCCAAAGGGGTTCCTAGGGGGGGGGGTGTTATCTGAGCAGGGGGGGGTGTAGAAGGTTCTGTGTCCACAGTGCTGATGCACACGCGTGTGCAGGCAGGCAGGGCACCCTGTGAACACCTATTGCAAAGGCAAGCAGGGCTCAGCCACCCCTCTCTGGGGGGGGGGGTCAGGTGGGTTTAGGGTGCTACCAGGACCCCCCATGATACCCATAAAGCCCCACGCTTGGGGGTGGGGGCATGTGGGGGCAGGCAGCGGGGGCCTGGGAATGGCCTGTATCTTTAAGCTATTTGAAGGGCTGGTCATTATCATACAGGATGTGGCTTCTCTTGCAGGGGCGAGATATCGCACGTCGCCTGCCTGAACCCTGGGGTTAGAAGCAGCCGGCAGTTTGGGAAGAGAAGGCCTGAGCTTGGCTGGGGGGTGTGTGTGTGGGGGGTAGGAATGGGGGTAGCACCCATTGCACGCTTATGGGCACGCTCCTGTACACACGTGCCCCTGCAAGTGTGGCTGTGCAAGCACTCCCAGGCAAGCCTGCCCATGGTGGGGGGTCTGGGGTGCTGGGGGGGGTGTGTGGGGGGTGTAGGAATGGGGGTAGCACCCATTGCACACGTCCATAAACATGTGCCTGTGCCAGTGCACCCATGGTGAGGTGTGTGTTGGGGGGGTAGGAGTGGGGGGTAGCACTCCTTGCACACTTACATGCACACACCTGTAAGCACACGCCTGTGCAAGCGTGCCCTTGGGGGGGTGGTGTAGTGTGTGGGGGGAGGGAGGGGATAGAGGGGGTGTAGGAATGGGGGTAGCACCCATCCATAAGCATGCACCCATGCAAGTGTGCCTGTGGTGGGGTGGTATGGTGGGGGAGGAGGAGGTTGGGGGGGAGGTAGGAATGGGGGTAGCACCCGTTGCATGCCTAGGTGCACACGCCTGTAAGCACATGCCCGTGCAAGCGTGCCCATGGCAGGGTGGTGTAGTGAGGGGGGGGAACAGGGAGGGGTGGGTGGATGGGGAGGACAGGGAGGTAGGTGGATAGGGGGGACAGGGGGGTAGGTGGGTGAGTCGGAATGGGGGGTACCACCCGTTGCACACCTACGTGCACGTGTGTGTAAGCACACACCCGTGCAAGCGTGCCCATGGTGGGGTGGTGTAGTGGGGGCTGGGGGTGCCAGGGGGGTAGGTGGGTGGGTAGGAGTGAGGGGGGTAGCACCTATTGCACACTTACGTGCACTCACCCATGCAAGTGCACCCATGGTGTGTGTGGGGGGTGTGTGTGTGTGTGTGTGGGGGGGTGTGTTTCTTGGGGGGGGT